>JAUMIR010000002.1:333183385-335824635 GCA_030847615.1 Gambelia wislizenii
AGGTGGCTCTGATAGTTGGGAGCTGGGAAAGAAGTGTTGGTGGTGAAGTATCTGAGGGAGGAATTGAAGAAAAATTGTTATCCTTATATAGAGAGACAAGGTGTTACACTGAAATAAGTATAGCATGTTTGGGGCTCATCTATATGAACCCCACAAAAAGCAGATTGCTCCGCAGTAGTTGCAAATCACAGCAGCTGTGAACTGTCTTAATGGGGGGTTTTCGGAGATTTTTTTGCCCCACAAAGCTTTGCATGGCTGCTGGTCAAAATGGCAGTCACAAGTGATTTTTACCCACCTTTTTTTACTGACATGGAAGTTGTTTTTTTTTTTTAAACTGCTCAGTATGTGCACTGGATCACTTTTTTGATATCTTGCCATTCCAAAACAAAAAAAAGAGGAAAACAACCCCCTTTTTATCACCTTAGTGATCCCTCGCTAAGGCAAAAAAACAATATGGTGGCTCTGGGCACTTGCCCAGTTAGCAAGCCCCGCCCCCTGCACTCATTCAGCCATTCAGGGTCTTGATTGTTGTACTATGGGACAGTGATTCATAGCAAATCGCTGTCCTAATGAGGGGAATACACATTTCCCCCTTGTTTTTCAAAAACTGGGAAAAGCCACGAAGGCTTTTCCTGTGGAGTTTTTCCTGTTTTGAGCCCCCCTCCTTCATAAAACAGTGACACATTGTGGGATGCTGTTGGGACAGGTAGGATTCTCCTTACATTTTGTGAGGCGTATTTTCACTGTTTAGACAGGTGTTTTAAACCTCATGTTATTCAGTAAGCCTTTCTTAGTCTTATTGTTTAACATCTGTGCCTGAGAATCATTTGAGGGCTTACAGGAAACATCAGTCACACAAATACAAAACCATATTCAAATCAGCATACTTTGTTGTGTGGTACTGTAGTCACCTCAGGGCTCCCAAGTAAATAGCTCAGGGTATGATTGAAAGGTTTTAGGGGAAAGGTGGGTGACAGGATCCCAGGACTGATATCTGTGTGCACAAGCATGAGATGGGATCCATCACAAGGGCTCTTTGATTTTCCTTTGGAGATCAGTTGTCCATAGTAGTGCTTGCAGATCTACTGCAGCTCACTCAAAAATCTACTTCAGGTTGTGTATCCCTTATTTGGAATTTCCCAGTGGGGGAGGCTTCAGAGCATCCGATAGACATTGGGTAAGCTCCTCCCACTAACTCCGAGTAGGCAGGCAAACAAAAGAGAGACCTTTGTACGGTCTCTTCCTGTGAGGTCACCTAGGAGGAGCGACCCCACAATAGCCAGTTTTGTTCCTGCCTACCACTCCGGGTAGATGGCTTTTCTTTGTGCTCCATGGTTTGCCATGTGGCCGGAGCCATTTTGGATTTGTTGTGTTTTCAAATTTAAAAAGAAAGAAAGAAAGAAAGAAAGAAAAGAAGAAGAAAGAAAAAAGAGGCTTTTTCCTTCGCCTGTTGTTCTGCTTGGCATACCAGCGGCAGCAGAGCTTGGGCTGGAGTTCATTTCATTCATGGGAATATATGGAGGGAAGGATCGCTCCCTAGACCTCCAGGGATGAAGATCAATGTGTCGAACAAGGGGGAGAAGCCCCCCGCCTCGACTACTGACTCCAGCCCCCTGGCTTCACTCCACCCTGCTGGGTTAGGAGCCAGCCAGGTGCAGCCGTGATTCCTTCCCTCCAGGAGGAGGAGGCGCGGAGCGCCCTCTTTTATGGGGGATCTCTCCGGCGCTATCATGGCTGCCCTCCGGGGAGGAGGATCCATGGGGCAAATGAGGAGGACAAGCCCTCCATTCAATTTCTGACCCCAGCTACCCTGGCTTCGCTCCCCCTTGCCAGGTTAGGAGCCAGCCAGCTATAGCTGCGAACCCTTTTCTCTCCAGGAGGAGGAGGTGCAGAGTGCTCCCTTAAACAGGGGATATCTCTGGCGTTATCGCAGCTGCTTCTGGTCACCCCAGTGACTCCTGAGATGGACGGATACCTCTGCCTCCACAAGCGGAGGCCGCAGTGAGTGTACCAGGGGTCCCCAGGTTCGGGAACCAAGGGGAGGCAATGGGTGCATGACTCGGTGACCAGGGAGAGGGTGGGCTTGCCGGCGGTCAGCCTAGTCCAGCCCACCCCCCCCCCCGGGGAATTGCAGGGGGATCACTAGCCTCTGGGGAGCCACCAGTCTTCCTTTTCCCCTCCTACCACCTGCTTGCTGCCTGCTGTGCTACCCGGCGTGGTATGCAATGCAAAGGAGTCCCCGGTCTCGTCCCCCCGCCCTCCTCCCAAAGTCCTCGCCGCGCCAACACCGGAGGTGTCCGCAGCAACCTTGGCTATCCCTCCCACCCGCGCCGAACCTATGAGAGCCTCTCTGCAGCGGAACTTGGTTCCACAGGCAGGGGAAGAGGACACTAGGGATGGCGACCAGTCCGCTGAGGCGACTGGGCAGACCAGTGAGAGGCGCAGCGCGATCAACACGTGACCAGGAAGCAGTCGTGGCCGAGTCTCATTCAGGGAGCTTGGGGGCCCAATTCCAGCAGGAAGCGCCGACTTCCTCACGAGCGATCCTCCAGCTTGGAGGCATCTCGTCAAGGAGGCCGAGATCACAGATAAAGGGGAATCTGTGGGCAGTCACATGGCCGAGGCTCACGTGGTCGGGAGGGACAGCGTTCGCGAACACAGTTCCCTCTTACCCTCTCGATTCCTGCAGGAGGGCTTCAATCCTACAGCGATAAGGCTGGCTTTCAGGCCTTGACAAACCTCTTAAGGACTGGGACCCCCTTGAATGGGCTAAGCCCTACATCTATCCTATTCTTCCCAGCAGAGATGGGGGATACCCCTCCTTAGGCAAGGCTCCCCACACAGAGAGACCACCTACCTTCCTTCATTCACAGGGGGAGGGGACATCAGCACCTTTCTCCTTCGGGTATTGTGCTTCCTGGAGACCAGGGCCCCTTGTTCAGGTGGAGCCAGGGAGTGGTACAGGTCCCAGCAGCAGTGGGACAAGCCACCAGATCAAGAGGAAGACCGTGTCCTCTCTGAAACCTGGCATGATGAGTACCCAGCTTGTGAGTGCAATTAACTAATACACATTGAAAACTGCTTTATGCAGTGTTATATGTAAATTGTGATTGCTTAAAATGTTTTGGGGGCTGCTCTATTGGCCTGGTGGTTGAAGAGCAAGGTATAGATATCAAATAAATAAACAAGCTAATTGCTCCACACCCCTCTGACAACTCATGGCCTATTCTGTAGATGAGTTCACTACGCCCAGGGCCTGATAGAAGACAGAGACAAGAAGAGGTAGCTAGGAGCCCGGGTTGCAAAGTGGTTAAAAGCCAGTACTGTAAGCCACAAAGCTTGGCGCAGACCTCCAGGGTTGAATCAACCTTCTGTCCCTTCATAGGTTGGTAGAGTTAAGTGCCCAGCAAGTTGGGGGCATTCGACTAGCATAAGGTAGAACCACCAGAAAGAGCTTTCTTTTCACCATTGTTAAGCGGTCTGTAATTATCGATGCCATCAAAGGAGGGAGGACAGAAGTCCTAGACAGAAGTTTGGCCCTTGGACTGCTAGAACCTAGACAACATCTTCTTGTCTCCCGCCTGAGGACACTAGACATCGGTTGGGGTATACAAATTCCCACTGCAGAAACCAAATCAGAATCACCCAGAAGGTCACTCCTGACTACCAAATCCAAGGCCCAGCTAGGGTCCGGCACGGCACCGTCTTCGGTCGCTAGCGCCACCTACTGGATGCCATCCAGCAATTGGGTCCCTTGGCTACTCTAGAAGAGGTTTCTCACGACAGGCAGAGGCAAGTTTGTTACTCCAGTATCTTTGGGTTCTCGAGGGTCTTCCTCAACCCGAAAGGCCTAAATAGGCTTTGTCGCAGTGGAAGGTTCCGCATGGGAACCTTGTGGCATATCTCGGAGGATCTCCGTAGGGAATTACATTTCTTCATCATATCTGCAGGCGGGACTACGCATACCACCCTGAACATGCCTGATCTTGTCTGATATTGGAAGATAAGCAGAGTCAGGCCTGGTTTAGTGCTTGGATGGGAGACCTGGGAATACCAGGGAGGTAAACATTCCTTCACGTCTGAATGGTATTCAGGGTACCGCAGTATGTTTTTCTTTGCTGTGCCTACAACAGCTACCACATTCAGTACAAGGTTCTAACCTTTGTTCCACCTCTGGCACCCAGGCCCTTCATAAGAATCATGGCCGCTCACCCCCAATTGTGCATGGTCGCTCGTCGGAGAAGGGCCAGACTATGCATCTACTCTTACTTGGAAGATCTGTTGGTCCCTTCCCTATCCGACTAGCATGCATTCAGGGATGCTCAGAAAATGCTCACATTTCCCGCAAGAAGACGGCTTCAGGGTGAGCTCTTTGAAGGGTTCACCTCAGACCCAAGCTAGAGAGAGTTGTGGCGATAATATGGTCAAGACAGCATGTACCTCGTCCAACCTCAGGGACTATTGATAGGGTCCATATACTGTCTCCCTTGGGCTCACTTCCAGGCCAGACCACTCCACCAGTTCCTCCTGCTGTTTTCAGCTGGACATCTCACTCAACCGCCACAGGAAGCACGAATTGTTATGGGAAGTGAGAAACTCCTTCCACTGGTGGGCAACATTGGTCGTACTGGCCGACTTATCTGGAACCCATACAGAATACGGACCATTGAGGAGAGCAGGTGGATGACAGAAGAGTCCTCTCACGGCACCAACTGAATAGAGTCCAGGGTGACCTAGTACGGTCCCTCACATTTCACGATCTGATCCAGGCCAGATCAGTCCTGATCTTCACAACACAATGTGTACACTACACATCAGTCTACACAATAACACAGACCCACATAAATCGTCAGGAAAACACGAGGACAGATCCCTCATGACCAAAGTGCGTCATGTCATGGCGTGGACGTAGGATTACACCTTTTTTCCTGCAGTGCCAAGGGGACTCTCGGTCAAAGGTGGATTGTCTCAGCAGACCTGATCTCGATCAGGTGAGCGGAGCCCGAACCCAGAAGGGTTCGCAATCATTGTGCAGGCATGGGGGAGGCCAACCTGGGACCTCTTCATCTCACTAGTAGAGGTAATCCTTCCCCAGTCTTCTACAGGTTCCTGAGGGAGGGGAATGAGGGAGAGGTTCCCCTGACACGAGCCTACCTCATGGAATACCATACACCCATTTCTCCCCGCCTGTCACAATGGTTTCCAGAATCCAGAACTGAACCTGGACAGAGGAAATTAACCTTATACTTGTCGCCGGCGGGCTCGAGGAGGACTTGCTTCTCCCAGATTGGGACCATATTGCATTCCTCAGTCGCCTTTCAACCAGACCAGACCTTCTCCCTCAGGGTGTTGTTCATCATCTGGACCCAACCTGGCTTGATTTCCAGTCCTGGAGTTTTGAAGGTGCAGTGTTGGAGTCCACGGGGGGCATTCTCCTAGTGGAGTGGACACCTTCATGACATCCAGAGGCAAGCCCACTCAGAGAATCCACGGATTTCGCATTTAGAGCGGTTTTCCCTCACAGGTGTTTTAAACTAGGGAGGTAAAGGCCCCCTGACAAACTTCCGTCAGGTTGACTTTGATGGTGGCTTGCACCCCAATACCGTTAAGAGACAGGTGACAACCGTTGTTTTTGGGCCTCATCCAGGGAAGGTTTTGAGGGCTACTGAAGGGCCTGAGGAACCCAGTTCTTTCTCAGTTTTTCTAAGGGGTCTGAGTGACCCAGCCTTCTGCCGACCCATCGGTCTTCCATCATGGTACATTTCCGGCTTGGGACACCCGCATGGGTGCCCCCCCTGTTTGGCCCTCTTAGGGATGTCGCCCCTTAGCATTGCTTCTGAATGGTCTCTCCTTTTATCCTGATACCGATTGGAAAAGGGAGGATCTCCCTCAGTTCAGATTAGATGCTGTCATCCAGATTCCAGACCCAGGATCTACAGTTCATTCCACGGGCCACAGGAATTGGCCTGACTTCAGCCGACAGGGGAACTGGAGGGTATAGGACATACCCTGAACGTCCATAGGGTTATCCACATATACGTCAGGAGGTTTGTCTCAGTCTAAGTATGGGAGCAGGATTCACCTCCATTTATATGGGTCCTTTACACCGAAAAATACTTCTGCTGCCCACTCTAGTTTGAGGGATCAGAGCCCGCATTGCGGGCTGTCTTGGATAACCATATCTTAGGAATCCTGACATACTTGGCCAGGATCACAACGGTGTCTGCAGATAGGAAGAGGATGCTTCCTTTGAAGAGAGGTGTAAGGTGGCCTCCTGGTGCTTGTCATCAACTCGCATCAGGCGATATGGGATAGGCAGATTTCCTTTGGCAGAGGATGCCTTCAACAGAAGGGTCCTCTGACCTTTTAAACCATCTTAGGAGTTTTCTACGCCAGCTCCCACCCGCATCAGGGGGCTTTTGCACATCCCAATGTCTATCGGATGCTCTGAAGCCTCCCCCACTGGGAAAAGGAACGTTGGTCTTACCTGTGATACGTTCTTTTCCAGGGGTTAGGCGAAGAGCATCCGTCCCACCCGGGGATGCTGGTGAGGTATGATTAATCTATGGTAGTGTTTCATTTTAGGTATATTTTGTCTCAGGAACACGTGGTACAGTTTTTCTATAAATTGGCCAATGTGAGGTCCCTCCTCCTAGGTGACCTCACAGGAAGAGGCCGTACAAAGGTCTCTCTTTTGTTTGCCTGGCTACTCGGAGTTAGTGGGAGGAGCTTGCCCAAATGTCTATCGGATGCTCTTCACCTCACCCCTGGAAAAGAACGTATCACAGGTAAGACCAACGTTCCTTTCTGAAATCTAAATACTCTAAAATCCAAAGTTGTCCACATGGGTTGCAGAGATAGTGACACCTTTGCTTTCTGATGGTTCAGTGTGCAGAAACTTTGTTTCATGCACAAAGTTATTCAAAGTATTGGGTATGAAATTAATTTCAGGCTATGTGTATAAGGTGTATATAAAACATAAATGAATCTTGTGTTTAGACTTGGGTCCCATCTCCAAGATATCTCATTATGTATATGCAAGTACAGTCATCCCTCCACATTCGTGGGGGTTAGGGGCACAAGACCCCTGTGAATGTGAAAAAACTGAATAAAAATAGGCCTCGCCGCTGCCCCCCCCTTCCCAAAGTGATGATGGGGCTCTGTGAGGCTTGTTGCCGCTTTTCACCCACCTTTATTTGTTTGGGAAGGGTGGGGGTGGGTGGGAGAAAAGTGGCACAGAGGCTCGCAGAGCCCCATCATTGCTTTGAGAAGGGTGGGGTGGGTGGGAGAAAAGCGGCAAAGAGGCAAAGTGTAGCATATTTTATTTATTATGTTTGAGGATGTTTTGTTATGTGGAAGGAATCTGGTGTTCTTAAAGTAATACTGGGACATTGAAAGCAAGAAAGAGATTATAATTGGGATAATAACTGATTTCCTTTTCTGGAAGAAACTTCACTTTGCTTTGGGGAGGAAAAGATAGAAGGCATGGATTAGACAACCTGAATGAGATAGGGCAATAAAATGGTATTTTTAGCAGCTATCTTATTTTTTATTGTACTGCATGTCCTTCAGTTCTACAGTCATCCAAGTCTGAAATACTTTATACACATTGCTCTGGCAGGGAAAAAATGTCCATTATATAAAGGGGAATGAAACAAATGTAGTTACAGTGACAACTGAGGTTGACTCAAGCTGAGTTCAAGAGAGAATGTGTGACAGTAACTAATGATTTAAAAAGTACAGACTTTCAATGTGTTTTTTAACCTTTTAAGACAAGTGCTTTCATGGAAGATACATCCTCTTAAGTCAGACTGCCAGCCAGAATTTATGAAAGTTGTAGTCCAGAATTATGTGAGAATATTGTATGGGAAGACTGTCATGGAAGACTGACATGGAAGACTGACACATATATCTTTGTTTTTGACACTAAAATGTAGCCTCTCTTCCTCTCATTTTCCTTGAGACCCAGGTCTGTGGGAAAGGACAGGATATATATAATCTGCATGCATGGATGAAATGATTCTCAGTCATTGTGGTTCTTTTGCACAAAATGCCCAGAATAGTTGAAGTTGCTCCTCAAGTTCTTTTATTGCTGATGTGATGTACAGTTAGCATCACCACCCCAGGTATATTGGATCTGGATCTTAAGGAATATTCAAAGGCTCATATGTTATATTAATGAGACAGAGTCATTACCAGGAAATTTCCAGAAAACCATTGTAATTGTAATCTTCAGACCTTATTTTCATAGGTTAGATGATCTCTGAAAATGGTGTGTGGTGATTTAATTATTTGGGGTGGTACAGTGCAGTAAAATAGGTCTGCAAGGACTTTGAGAAGAACAAAGTTAAAGTGGAAAAGGACTTTGAGTACTCTGATGTGAGAGCAGGAAAACTTTGATAGAAACCAGACAAAACGCATTAAAAGCAATAATTTAAAGATGCTTTTTTTTAAAAAAAAATCCTATTCTGATGCTTCAGTTGTGACTCACAGTTTTTCAAGAGAAGATAGGCTCTACATTTGAGGCTGATTCCCTCAAATGACACTCATAATTTAACAGGTTTCCAGTTTTTGGCTTTCACCTTTTTTCAATCTGGTTGGACTACATTTCCCATCAACTCCAGCCAGAGTAGCCAAGGGGATTGTAATTAACACATATGAAGTACACAGGTTGAGGAAGGTTGTTCCAATATTTCTTCTGTTAGTGTTGACTGATGCCTTCCCTTCCTGATTTGGGGATGGGGGTTCAGTCTCTACACAAGCTTCTTCTGAGACTACCAGTAGGACCTTTGGAACTCAGAATAAACTTTGTACCATACCCCATACTTCTCTATTTTGCCCCTCCTCTAGCAAATCTCTTATCACACCATCACTTTTTTTCCTTTTAAAAACTCATCACACACATGGGCACCTGCTTTTGAGCTGTGCCCCTCAGTTTTTTATATTCTTTAGTTTTTCTGCAAGCTTGTGAAGGAAGACAGGCTCTTGACTAGCTCTACATCTGTCAAAAATGATTTCACAGCTCTCGTCTCCTGAGTTGAACTTACAATGTGCAGCGTCACATGCTGCCATGACCCCTCTCCACCCCAGCCGTGGCTTCAAACACACTTTTAGGATGGGCAGTGTACATCCGGTGTATGGAGTAGCAACATCCTCCTAGCAAGCAAGTCAATCTACTGAAATCAGTGGGGTTTACTTCTAAGTGGACACGTCTAGGTTTGCCATCAAAGCCACTTCTCCTGGGCCAGATCCACATTACACAAATCATCCACTTTGAAACTGGGTTATTTGCCATGGCTCCTTCCTATGGAATCCTGGGTTTTGTAGTTTGGCGAGGCACCAGCACTCTTCTTCGGCAGAGAAAGCGAAAGACCTTGTAAAACTACACATCCAAGGACCCCATAGGATGGAGCCACGGCAAATAATCCAGTTTCAAAGTGGATTTATTTGCGTAGTGTGGATTTGGTCCTGGTTTCCAGCATTCAATGCATCTATTTTCCAAGAAGCACGATAGACTAGAAGGCATCGGTTTCCTTTGCCTCTTCCTTTGACGCGGTTATTATCATCCTTCCTGCTCTGAAAATAGCATGCCATGTTTCCCTCCCTCGGCCCCGGCATCTGCGTGCTTCTGCAGGAGGTGTGACTACTTTGCAAAACTTCCTCCGGCTTCCCTCTCGCCCCTCCTCTCCCCGGACTTGGAAGGGGGTCTCCCTGCGTGCAGAGGAGGAGGAGGCGGTGGCGGCGGCAGCCTTAGGAGCCCTGAGTGGCTGGGGCCATGCCTCGCTCGCATCATGCGGGGAGGCGCCGAGCGAGCCTCCTTAATGCCCGCCTGGCGCCCGCCACTCACCTCCCCCGGGGAAGCCGGAGCGAGATGTTGCAATGGGCGCCGCGCAGGGCTCCACCGGGAACGAACCAATCGGGCCCGAAGGGGGGAGGGAGCAGGTCGGTACTCCCATCCGCCACCGGCTTCTCCGCTTCAGCCGCCTCCTCTTCCTCCCGCTTCTCCCGCCTGCTCTTCGCCTTGTTTCCATCCCTTCCTTCGGGGACGTGCATGGGCATGAGCAGCATGTGGCCGTTGCAAGCCTCTCCCTCCCTCCCCCCCTCTTTTTGCAATGGTAGCGGCGCCTTGGGATGGCTTTGGGGAGTACAGTCGTAGGTGGCCGCGCTTTGGCGAAGGCAGAGCCCGGGTGGAGAACCGGTTTGGGGAGGAGCGGGGAGGAGGGATGCCAGGAAGCCGAGGCAGCAGTTCTGGGGCACTTCATTCAACAAGGAGGCGAGGGTTTCCCTGGCTTTTGTGGGAGTGAAGTGGCGTGGAAGCAGCTCTTCCCCTAAGAACCGACGGCGTGGTGGTGGTGGTGAGACTTTTGGAAGTGATTTTTCACCCCCCCCCATACCCTTCCCCTCAAGGGGCAGCCCTAGAGATGCCGGTGCGAGGAGGCGATCGCTTGCTGCGTGCTGGCCCATTGGTCTCATCTTGGTTCAGGGTGAGTAGCTGGTGTTTTGGAAGCGCCCTCCTTCCTCTGCCACAAAAACCCCTTCGCCATTCCCCCCCTGGCCCCGGCCCTCCAGCAGCCCAGGGAGTTCAAGGCAGCCGGGGAGGAGGAGGAGGTAAGTATTTGAAGCCACTGGGGTGTGTGTGTGTGTGGTGGGGGCAGTTTGAAGCAGGTTTGGCCCTTCCTGAACCAGGCTGAGCACGCATCCAAGCTTATGTATGGACGTGAAAAAGTTCCTGGTGCGCCTACTTGGATGACTTTTCATTTTATGACTTTCCAAAGTAACGAAGGGTGCATTTCCTCTGATAGTCTACAGCAGCCTTTCTCAACTTTTTTACCCTGGTGGAACCCTTGAAACAATTTCAGGTCTCAGGGGACCCCTGCCTAAAAATTATTATATCTCCAACCAAAAAAAATGTTTTTTTTTTTTTTTAATCTCAGTATCTCCTGGAAACCCTAGCAACCTCATGTAAAACCCTGGTTGAGAAACCCTGGTCTACGGTGAAGCATATTATAAATACACTGAAGAGGGGTTGAAAACTGGGAAACATTTTTGTGCTTTGTTGTGTTTAGGATGTCTTAATGTTTAGACTGGTACAGCTAGGGTTTGTAGCCATTTGCTGTGGCCATTATGTATTTATGACATTTGCATTTAGTCTTTCTCAGAAGGTATCACGGTGACATATATGGAGTTATCTGTGTTTCTCTTGCCGTCATCCCCCCCCTCCCCAAATATGTTGGGTTGAGAAACACTGATCTTAAGTGTTCATTTGTGGTCATGTATAATGGATCATGTGGACATTTGCTGGGCAGGAAGAATGTTTACATGAACTTGGATGACATTTTTTGTTTTCCTAGAGTCATTGAGATGCCCTCAGCGTCCTTAGCATAGATAGAGTGATAGCACTATAGAGTCAGCAGACTTTTTAAGGACCTGGATACCAGTATTTGTTCCCCCATTACAGGTTCACTTAGCTTAGCAAATCTAGAAAGGCTGTATTGTGGTTAGTTACTGCCACTGTAAGCAGTCACTGTAACTTGCTTTGTACAGTATATGCCTGAATTCTGAATAGCAGTGCCACAGACTACATTTCTGGATAGGTTGGCCTTAGTATCTACAATCTGTTTGCCATGCATATACCATCCGATTGAAAGTAATAGTTCATGAATCTGTCTCTGCTTCATGCAAGTGGATGCCACTATCTGTCAAAGATTGTGGTCTCATGAGACTCTATTCTCAAAGTAGCAGGAAAAGCTGCTGGATATTGTGGCACTATGCTGCTTTGTTGTTGTTCACTTTAGTTGATTTCATTCCCATTCAAGTTTGACTGACTTCCAATACTTTTAGGTGCCATAAGGCCAGGGTTTCTTCTGACTTGACAGTGAAAGATTATCTTGCATGCATTCAGATCTGTGAGTTTTGTATTCTGGGGTGCCTTTCTGCCAGCAAAATGGACACACCCTGCAACTCCTCCATCTGCACCTGATGGTAGGGAACCCTCAGGTGCAGGTTTGGAGGAGGGGGAGGCAGGTGGTTGCAGGGATGAAAGAGGGGAGGGAAATTCCCGTTGTATGAGGGAAAGTCCAGTGACATCACACTGAATTTGACCACAGATGGGCTTTCTTTACTAAAACCACACTCATTTAATATGGGCTAAGTTCCTTTGACGCTTTCATTATACAGTTTTATTATCATTCTTCTAACAAGTATTGTTCCTTTTGTTTATTAGCTAGTTCTGTATAGCAGCTTCACTAATAATCCTTCAGTATAATTCTGAGAAAAGTGCTTTCTGAGAAAAGTTATTTATAATTCTTTTCAGATGGTCTTTTAAGTGTGTGAGTTACCCGTTTTTGTAGAACACAGTAATTGTTAATTAAAAAAAAAAAGAGAGAGAGAGCAAGCAATTAGCCTGACTCATGGCCATCCAGAAAGACCTGTGATTCATGTCCTGATACTTCTTAGGACTCCAAGTCTGTGCAAACTTATATCTTTGTGCAAATAGAGGTGAGTGTTTCAGAGAGAACATTTTGATGTTCTCCTGAGTTAATTTTTAGTTGCTTTGGGTGGCAGGGGAGAGATCCCTTAAGTATCTGTTGAACTACCTCTATAGAAAGTGCAGCCAAAGTAAAAGGTGGCTCTGTAGCCAAAGCAGAAACTTCTTATTAAAGAACAGGAGTCCTGTTATTTTTATAGTAACCAGAAAGTTAACAAAATTTAGAATAAAAAAATATGTTGGCCAGGATAAAAGTGGTACTGTTGGTAAAGAAACAGTAGTACACAACCTGAATGTATTATATGACTTACTGTAATTGTTTAGCTTGTGCATTCAAAATTCCTGATGTATTCTCTAGCAAGCTACAATAATACATTAGAAATAGAACAGTACCCTGCAGCAGAACTCTGATGCAGGCTTCCCAAACTTGACACTGTACAGATGGTTTGGATTGCCACCTCTAAGATTGCTGGTGATTGATCATGCCTGCTGGCCATAATGGGAGCTGAAGTCAAAAACATGATGAGGGCACCAGGTTGGGGAAGACAGGTATAAAATAATAGCACCAAACAGACACAATAGTACCAAATAATGAGGCCAAACATGCATGAGACTATTGCATTCTTTCTTGACATAACAGCCAGCTGCCAGCCTACTTTTTTTTTTTTTTTTTTTTTGTGGCATTTGTTTCCATTGTCATTATTTGTGGACAGTTGAAAATACAGGTATAGTCAACTTTGGTTTAAATCAATCTGGCTTTCCATATTGTAGCTTCTTTTGTTTTGGTATTGTATGGTAATCTTAACAGATGTTAGAAGCTCTTTGCAGCTTGCTAATTCCTTCTACATAATAGCTGTTGGGAATGATGAGTGTATCTATTATTTATGTTTAGTTTAAATAATGTAGTTGATTGGTCTGAATCCATTGCCTCTGTATATACCTTTCCCCCAAAGAATGTTGGAGCTTGAGGAAATAAGGTTTGTTTGCTTTTTCATGTGTTAGTGTCAGGGATAACACAGGTCATTTGCTGCTGCTCTGTTTCCAGGCATGTCTTAGACAATGGTGATGAACATAATATTTGGTGACTCTCTCTTCTCCCAAAAGAATTTTTGCTTTGCGCTCAAATTATGATTTATTAATTTTTCTGATTTGTTAATTTGTATAATTGTATAATTCCTTTCGATTTTATAAAAATATCAGTAGATTTTGTTTGTTTGGCACTCTGAAGACAAGCACCAAGAAATGGCAGCAGCTATTCTACTCAGTAGTGTAAATTGGGTCTAGAGGCCTTCTGGGGTAATAAACTAGTTAAGCTGTATGAGGGGTTCTGGCAGTTGTCCAATAATTCTTCCAAACACTGAATAAAAATGGTGGAGACAGCTACAGTCATATTTTGTTCTGTGCTTTTCTTCTGAGCTGAACTCCACTGACTGTTCACACTGGGGGCCCATTTTCACTACCTTATTTCACTTTAGCTGCCATAGTTCCATCTTGTGGATCCTGGGATTTGTAGTTTGGTGAGGCACTAAAGGAGTCCTCTGACTGAGAATCTTAAATGTCCCTCCCTAAATTGATAATCCCAGTATTCCAGAAAAGTGGCATTGAAGTGTAATCATAGCACTATTCAGTAGTTCTGTAGTGTGAATGGTCCCAGGCCTTATCTCATGAGGGAGACTATAGGTGGGAATGGGAGGAACAGCTGGCAGCACTCAGTCTGAGGTTTAGCGGACATACTGGGAGCAATGTGCTTGTGGCCTTGGTCCATTTAGCCCAATATTGTCAACTCTGATTGCTAGCACACACTATCCAGGTTTTCAGGCAAGATAGTTTCTTCGCCCAACCTATCCCTAGCTTTTTCCAGTGGTCCTCCATCTGTACTAAACAGGCCAAACCAACAGACCAAACCCTGCTTACTTTCCAAAATCGGACATCAGGTATGGTCAGAGTGTTATGGTGTAGAAAAAGGAACATAGCAGTTGTTTTATACAGAGTTAGGCCATTAGTCCATCTGGGCCAACTCTGTTGAATGATAACAGTGGTTCTCCAAAAATCTTCAGGCAAGATTCTTTCCAAGCCGTATCTGGATATCTATGGTATTCCCTGGCAGTCTTCCATCAGAGTACTGACTAGGCCCAACCCAGTTTAGGCTTTGAAATCATTTGAGATCAGTTGAGTTCAGGATGGTAGGTGGACTGGAGGGTGATGTGGGGAAAGGTGGTTAGGGATGCTTCCCCTGAGCCCTTGGTACCAGCCCAGCAGGTAGACACAACAGGCATATCAGAGTACTGAAGTTTTTCGTGAGTAAAAAGTGGCACCTTTTCCTTCGACCGAACACGGAAGCAACACAAAGGATGACAGGAGGGGGATGGTGTGGTCCAAAACTGATCCCCTGCCGTGGGATAGCCGCGTACCTCTCACAACCTCTGCTGACGCCTTTTATGGCATCTGAAAAAGTCCTAGGACTCTGGAGACCAGGGTTTGAATTCCTGCTCAGACATGAAAACATACTGTGACTGGGTAAGTCACATTCTCTCTGCCTCAGAGGAAGGCAATGGCAAACCTCCTCTGAATAAATCTTGCCAAGAAGCCCCTGTGATAGGTTTGCCATATCATATTGAAAGCACAGAACAGCGGCAGCAACAACAACATTCCAGGAACTGGGGAAATGGTCTGCAGGGTCTACTCCCAAGCTTGTCTGTGAGACTGGAATTTTGTTTCTTTGTGTATATCACTACTGTATTTAGTGAAGTACACTTATCCCTCCGTATCCATGGATTTGATATCCACAGATTTAAGTATTCACGGCGTGAAAATATTCTTAAAAAAAATAATAATCCAAAAAGCAAACCTTGATTTTGCCAGCTTATATAAGGGGCACCATTTTGCTATGCCATTGCATATAAAGGGACTTGAGTATTCATGGATTTTGGTATCGGGGGGGGGGCTGAAACCAAACCTCAGCGAATATGAAGGGACAACTGTACTGCTTTGGTGGAAAATGATATTCTGCTCTTCAGTAGGAAAGTTGTACAGCTCTTATTTTTTTAAAAAAAAATTAAATTTATATCCTGCTTTTCCCGCTGTATAGGACCCAAGGTGTCCCATATTTTTTAGTAGCTAAAGAAGTTTGAAGATGAATTCTTGTTCACTTTAGAAATGAGCAATCCACTATTAACTTTTCTTTGAGTTTTTATAGAGGCAGAAATGAACACATTCTTTTAATTTTGCAAAGGGAAGGCAGAGATTCAATGCCTCGCACCGTCTTTTAAACTCCTACTTATTTCCTTTTTCTTTTGTAGTCCAAAATGAATGTTAAGTTGTGTGTAGTTCTTTTATAGTTACTCATGTTGAGCCTCTGCTCCCAAGGCCAACAGTTCTCTCTGCTTCCAGATACAAAGCAGGGCTACCCACTGTGAGAACTGGCTGAACAGAGTCTTTTGAGCAGTCACAAGATTGTCTGGAGAACATTCTTTAATGCACCATGTTAGAAAAAAGGTGGCAAAATATTCATGGGACAACAGAAGTCAGCTTCTAATTGCTCTTCTCCCCCCCCCCTTTTTTTTTTTTTTTTTGCTTTCCTAACAAAAATGTCTGTGTTTTCTCACTGTTCTCGTACTCTGCATGCTAAAAAGAGAATGGGGGGCACTTGGCAGATGACAGCATTTGAAATCATGGCTTTTATTTGGTGACACAGGCATAACTCATTTCCTACATCCCAAACCATTTTTCCCTTTGTCTGTGGGGGTGGGGTGGAGGAAGTGTTGTAGTCGTATTGCCATTTGGTTTGTTCCTACACCTGGTACATTGTTAGCCAAAAATGAACTTGGAGCAACATGTGGGATGTTCAGTGCCTTTTCTTTTCCCAAAATGACCTCTCAGGGGACCTCTCAGGGGAGAGAGTATCTGATTTGGTTGTATACAGTAAAATAAGTGAAGAAATCAGAATTTATGTGCTGCTTGACCCTAAGGTACTTTAGAAGTATGAGGAAAAGGCTGAAAATAATGTGTTGCATTATATGAAAACATTGTAAATGTTATATAGAGTATTAAATGTTTAAATCACTCTTTAATCATGGTTTAAATGGGTGTCTATTTCAGGTGATTCCCTCCCTCACAGTGTTAGTAGCAACATATGAGAGCTGCACACAGAAATTACCAGATGCCAGCCAGAGCAACCCTGGGATTATGAATAATGGCAGCCAGTTATGAAGGGCAGCAGGCTGTAGCTTGCAAGTTGAAGAGATAGTGCAAAGAAAATAATGAAATGAGTTACCAAGGGGTTGGTATTAGGTAGGCAGAAACTTCTGTTACAGAAGTAGGGCAAGGTCTGAGAGATTCATATGGACACTTTGCTTTCCTGGGTTGTTACCACAATAAAGCCAAAGAAGCGATAAGTGCTGCAGGAAAAGAAAGAAACCGTAAATGGGGCCTTGGAAGATATCAATAGCTGCTTTGTTTCTTGACTAATGAAACAAAACAGTTCCAGTCCGTGATTTTTTTAAAAAAAAGCTTTTTGCAAATGTATCAAACAAGTTACGCCTATGTCAATGGGTATCTCTCCCTCCTCTGCTCAATTCTCTCATTATCTTGCCCAGACCTAACAATTACAGTGCAAACAGTTTACAATGGATTATTCAACAGACAAAGAGGTCAGTGTCTGAAAAATCCTCAGAATTAAGCAAAGAGGTTTCTTGTGGTGGTTGTGCTAATTCACCAATGAGTTAAATGACTTAATGCAGTCTGAAGTAGAGCAGGGTGGTGTCAGAGAATATATGCGTGTGATTCAGGATCATATGTGTAAGCCCCCTCTTCCTAGTTTACATATGAGTCTGGGTTAGATTTTTTTCTTTAATTTCTATTAGCAGTGTATCTACTAGTTTGTAGAGAACTCTTTTCGGAAGTAGAACATTTCCTTCAGCAAGAGAGAAACTTTAGTGAGGTGTAATCTTTATCCCAAGAGATGAGTTGTTCATATAAGTAACATAATAACTGTATGATCATTTTATTGATAAACCTGCCCCAAAAGATGCAGAGGTACCCAAATATGGAAGTGAATTAGAAAGCACAGGGATGGCATTGAGAAGCAAATGAAAACGATTCTATCATTGTGTTGAAATGATTAAATAGTAATGCTGACTTGATTGGATTATATCCCAGCAGTGAATAATCTTTAAAAACAACTCAGAGTTTATTCATGGTCCTAGAATTTTAAAAGAATCAGTTTTTGCAGTGTTTGATTACAGAAGAAATATAAGCTAAGTCTGTGTAGACCAAAGCTTCTTAAACTGTGGGTCGTGACCTGATATGGGGCTGTGTAACTGAATGTGGGGTCATGAAAAATTTGGCAACAATAAGTTTGATTTGTATACCTATTTTATATACCTGAGATCATGTAAAAAGTTCTTGGGAGAAAAGGGGTTGTGAATGGAAAAAGTTTAAGAAGCCCTCCCTGCTCTAGACCTTGTGTTTATAGGAAGTGAAATGTTAATTCCTGTTGGGTTTGTATTGTGACTGACGATCATTAGTTGTAATTGTTACAATGCATGGGAAGAGTTTCTATTGTGTTCTTCTATTAGCAGAGATTAGAGAATGAAACCATAATATCCATAAAGCAGTGGTTTCATGAACTCTTCTAAGGCAGTGTGTACACAAAAATATAGTCCTGTGACTATAACATATTTAGATCTGTGAATATTGTGTGGCCTTCTGTTATAAATGGGTGCTGTACTGGAATCCTTTGCTCTTGTTAAAAGTTCCGTTAAAGAAATAGAAATGTACAGTACAACTTCCATATCTGCAGGGGATATGTTTCCAGACTTAACGTGGATACTGGAAACCACAGATAGCAACCCTTATTAAAATGAATGATTTATGGCCCAGGCAAACCATAGAGCCTTGAAGATGACTAGAGAGAACACCTCTCTAGGCATCTTCTATGTCCTCCAGGGTGACTCTGTGGGCAGCTTTCAGTGGAAGCATACCTTAGAGTCACACTGGAGGACATAGAAGATGCCTAGGGAGACCATTTTTTGGATGTGGGTAAATGAATTCCCATAGGGATCCTGTGGATACAGGGGTCATACTGTATTTTATCTGTCCACATTTGCAGGGTTGAATATTGTTATTACACTTCTGTTTGTAGCAAGTGTGATTATTACATTTTGTTTCACAAAATGACTTTGCCTCAGCTATGCAAACAGTTTGATGTTGTGTCTGGTCTGTATTCATTAATGAATATGTGCGTGTGTGTGAGAGAGAGATTTGATATTTTCTCATGCTTACTTCTTACCTTGTAGTTTGATTTCTGTAGCCCAGACAAGGGCAAAATTAAACTCCCAAGCTGTTGCTGAACTACAACTTACAACATTCCTCATTGTTGGACATGCTGGGTAGTGCTGATGGGAACTGTAGTTCAGCAACATCTGGAGCATTGCACTTTACCCAATATTGCTCTAGATGAGTTGTCATCAAGGTTTATCAAAAACAGTACAAAATTTAGAAATATTCATCTGGTCCAATTCAGCATGATCCAGTGATATGATTATAACATATGAGTTGAATGAAAGTAACGTAGATCAGCCTTCTCCAATATGGCTCCCACCAGATGTTTTAAACCAGCAGTTCTGAGGTGTGTCTCCAGATGTTTTGGGATTCAAGTCCCCAAATCCCTGACCATCGGTTTGCTGGCTGAGCCTTCTGGGAATTCATAGAATCTATAGCGTTAGAAGGGGACACAGGGGCTATCTAGTCTAACTCCATGCCATGTAGGAATAGCACAACTACAGCACTCTTGAAAGATGCCTATCCAACCTTTGTTTAAAGACCTCCAAAGAATCTACCCACCCCAAAGGCAGTCTGCTCCACTGTTGAACAGTTCTTACAGTAAAGAAATTCTTGATATTTAGGTAGAATCTCTTTTCTTGTAATTTGAATCTATTGGAGTAGCAATTCAAGTCCAGAATATGTGAAAAACTGAAGGTTAAGAGCCACTGTTTTAAACTACAGATTCCCCAGAACCAACCACCATAAACAGTTACCTGGAGAAAGTTTACCATAGAATCGTCCTGGAGGACCTACAAATGCCAAGAGAGAATACTGTATATTTGTCAAATCTGCAAATGCTTAACCTGCAAATATGGAGGGACGGCTGTAGATGTACAAGTATCTATATATATAATTCTCTTGGGTATGTTGCTGTTCCCAGTGTGCTGATTGGCTGCTTAGGAAACATACCCAACCAATCGTAGTGCTCTGTTGGCCAGCCACTCCGCAGCTTGAGGGTGTTTTTCAGTACCACCTCCTTGGCCTACAGCCACATCTTTGCCTGTTGAGCTGCAGCAACTAAATACTCAGCCAGCTCCCCTTGCTGTCTTAGTATGCATGCATGGGGAAAAATAATGTTGGTTTCTATGTGTCCCCCACCCTCTTCTTTCTTCTTTTTCCTCCTGTTCTATCTTGCAGGGTAGGTTTACCCCTTCCTACACTCTTCACCCCTTCTGTACCCAAAACTTGAGCCCTTCCCTCCTCCTTCTGTCAGGGTAATATTGCTTTAAGTGCAAAAGGAAAAATGTTGGAGCAACAGACCACAGACTAGCACAGCTGAAGTGGGTTTGTTCACAGCTGCGGCTAGGCAGAGGGATGACTAGCAAATACTCCTATATAGCCAAAGCACACAATGCATTGTGTGTGGGTTGCTGTTGGGTTTATTAATGAGGTTTGCTGTGTATACACTGTGTTTGTTTATACTGAAACTGGAGATAAAGACCTCCAGATATTTTTGGATGACTCTTGCTGTTTGTAAGTCTTTTTGTGTGTGAAAGTGGGTCAGAGCTGTGGAACAGCTGTTAGCTGAAGCCTTTGTTTTTGTGCCCTTTCTGCCATGCAGTTCTGCTGTTTTGGCTACTCCTGGGTTAGTTTGTCCCCAGGCTGTGCCAGGTGCCTCTCAGTGAGCCTATACTGAGTGGACACCTTCTGCTCTGAGGAACTTACAGGCTGCACCAAAAAAAAAAAAAAAAACACCCTGGGAAGGAGGTGGGAGGCTGCCCTGGGGTTGCAGGCCCTCTTTTTTATCCTTAGGGGACCCCTTGGGGTTCACTGGTCACCCTTGGCTCTGCTTCCTCTGGGGAGAAAGACTTTATTTACAAATGCTGCACTGGACAGGCTGCTGCCTGCTAAAAAAAACCCTCCGGCTGGTGAGAGGAGCCAAAGCCATTGAGGGAGGGAGAATAGAACAGAACAAAGTGAGCTCTCATTGGGTGCACCCAGTGGGAATCCAGCATGCTGCCCTCAAAGAGGAGCTGGTGTCAGAGTGGAAGGCTGAGGCTCTGCAGTCTGTGGACGGGACAAAGGCAAGCCCAAAGACTCACGAAAAAGTTAGAGGTGACCATTCCACCCCTTGCCGGAGAGACTTCTTTGCCCCCTTTTGTATTCATTTCTATTTTAACTAGTGGTTGACAAGGGTCCCTGGACCCCCTCTTCTCTAAATGAGGCAGAGCTTTTGCATGCTACTTTTGCCAAATATCTAGACCAGTGGTTCTTAACCTGGGGTCTGGGACCCCCAGGGGTCCACGATTTCTTCACAGGAGGTCCACAAAGTCTTGAAAGCTGCTCAGACCACCTCCTGCCTGCAGTGGAGTGGCCATGTGACAGGAGCCAAGGCAAATGCTGGCTGGCTTGGCCTGCACATTGCCATTCAATCCACCCCAGCCACAAACTTGCAGGAAGAAGCAGGAGAAAATTCCCCCTCCCACTCCAGTGCCTCTGAGGGAAGATTTCATTGATGGTGTAATTGTGTTGTTGTTGTTGTTGTTGTTGTTGTTAGGTATTATTATGATTATTAGGATTTTAAATCTAAAATCTTGGGGGTCCATGGCAACAAAAGATATTTAAAGGGGCCACTGGTAAAGAAAAGGTTACGAGGCATTGTTGTAATTGTATTATTGTTGTTGTTATCAGGTATTGTTATTATTGTTGTTAGGGTTTTAAATATTGAGTTACCATAAATCTTGGGGACCCATGGCAACAAAAGATATTTAAATTGTGTCCCTGTTAAAGAAAAGCTTAAGAGCCCCTAGCATAATTGTATTAATATTAATATTAGTATTAGTATAGGTGTGCCCAGCATAATATACACCGTTATGTGCCCTGCTAGGGTTTCAAGCAGTGGTTGCAGTGTGGAGCTTGGAGTGGCAGTGTTCCTTTTGCACAGTTCAGCTACATGGTATTATTTTAGGAAAAAAATATTGCATTTTTGCAATATGGGTGGTGATTGGCTGAGGGAGAGAGGAGGGAAGGGCTCTTGTGAGGCTGGGTATGTAGATGCAGATTGAGTGACAGGAGAGGATTGTGAGGTGGACAGGGAATTTGCATGTGGATCCAACTAATTAATTGGATTTTTGGAATAGCAGATATTATTTACTCTGTTATAGAATTAGAGCAACATTTGATATGAGTTTTTATATCACCTGGCACCCATGGGGGTCACATCATCGCCCCGCCACCCCTGCTGCTACTGCGATGGGACCCAGGCAGCCAACAGGTGCGGGGGGGGAGGCAGCAGTGAGGGCAGAGCAACAGAGCGACTCATCCTTAACGGACCACCACCGTATGTTACGTCAGATACAGTTAGTGTCTATGAATTGATCTCAGTATTAATATCAAACATAGGTTGATCATTGCTTTTTTACAGCTGGAAATCCTAGTTTTACAAATTAATGGAAGGAACCATTCCACAAAGCATTGCCTTTTACTTTTCAAGGCTAACTTGTTTGGTTTGCATCATGTTGATGAAGCTGGTTAGTGGTGTTGTCAGTCCTGAGAAAAGTGCTGCCAGAGATTGCTACCTGCTCAATCTGACTTGGGCAGTTTTACTAGATCGTGTTGGTTTATCAGCCCAACTGAGGACACTGTGGCTCTTGTTCTTTTCCCTAGGTCAGTGCAGGAGATTGAAAAGAAAAAGATAATCTGGACACTTCTTGTTGGTCAGGGGGCAGGAAATAATCTGTGTCCAGCATTCCCTTTTGAATGAGCGTCTCCTGAGCAATGCTGTGACATGTTGATAAACAACAAGAGGTAGCTTTTATTGAGTTTGTTGTGGTGGTGGTTAACTGCCATCAACAACAGCCCTGCTCAGGTCTTGCAGACTCAGGGCAGTGGCTTCCTTGATTGAGTCTATCCATCTGGAATGCAGTCTTCTTCTTTTCCTACTACTTTCTACCTTACAAAGTCTTAAAGTCTTTTCTAGTGAGTCATATCTTCTCATGGCATATCCATATTATGACAGTCTCAGTTTAGTCATCTTGGCTTCTAGGAAGAGTTCAGGCTTGATTGTTCTAAGACCCATTTACAGTTGCCCCTCCACATTTGCGAACTTAGCATTCACGGTTTTGAATATTTGTGGTTTTGGGAGGCCCCCCCCACCCTCCCAAAAGCAGTGACAAGGGGCCTCCGGAGGCCCCGTGGTGGCCTTGGGAGGGAGGGGGAGGGCCGGGGAGGCGACCACGGGGCCTCTGAAGGCCCCATGAAGGCCTTGGGAGGGAGGGGGAGGGCCAGGGAGGCATCCACGGGGCCTCTGAAGGTCCTGTGAAAGCCTTGGGAAGGAGTGGGGAGGCGAGGAAAGCGACTATGGGGCCTCCGGAGACCCCGTGGTCGCTTTGGTGGGGGAGGGCAGTCATTATTCGTGGAATTTTCACATTCGTGGAGGTCTGTGGAACCTAACCCCCATGCATGTGAAGAGAATACTGTATTTGTCTTTTTGGCAGTCCACAGTAAAAAAAATCCAAGAAGCAAACTTTGATGTTGCCATTTTATATAAGGGACACCCTTTTATTATGCCTTTGCATATAATAGGACTTGAGTATCCATGGATTTTGGTATCCATGGGAGATCCTGGAACCAACCCCAGTGGATCACAAGGGCCCACTGTATGTGCCTTCCAAGTTACCTGTTGATTTATGGTGACCCCATAAATTTCATATGGTTTTCACAGCCAAGGAGTACTCAAGAGGTAGTTTTGCCAATTCTTTCCTCTGAAATATAGCCTACAGCACCTGGTATTTGTTGGCCATCTCCTATCCACCTACTAACCAGAGCTGACCCTGCTTAGCTTCCCAGCTAGGCTCTGGTATCTTTAGGGTATTTAGCCCATCCCCAGTTCTAAAGAACCCTATTGGGAATCCAGGAAGCATAAGTATTGGTGTGATGAAGAATGTTTTCAAACCAAGCAAGAACGGTGTAGATTAGCTGAATCTGATATAAGAGCATTTGTTAAGGGATGACAGGGACACAGATAATGGTTGCAGAAAAAAACCACTGATTATCTGAGACGATTATGGCAGACCTAGAAGTTTCTATAGTGGGAAAAGCTGAGCCAGGGGCTGTGGAACCCAGTAGTTTGCTTCTAATGCTCAAGTCATGAAAACATGAAAAGTTCATTTTACACAAAATTATAGAGCAAGTCTGATACATGTAATACTTTCCCCATTTGTGGTGCGGGGTTGGGGGAGAAGCTTAGCTGGAGCACCTAACATGCCTCAAGAAATTTCCCATGGATTGGCTCCCACTATGCAGAAGTTTTCTTCTGTGCACAGCTGTGGAGGAATTGCAGAGGGATGGAAAGTGACTGGAGGTTCCTATATTCTAAAGGTAAGATAACACAGATTGAAACAATTAGTGTCCAATTAGTTTGTTTACTAATTTCTTTACTAATTAACTTATTAAGTCTCAAGAGTTTATGTTACTACTTATTTAAAAAGTTGGAAGTTTGTGCTGATTCCAGTAATGTCATCCACGAACAGTAGGCTGGGTTTAGACAGAGAAAAAGAACAGTGAACCAGTACATCACCCTCTTTCTTAATAAATAATAAAGGGAAAAAGCAATATGCAGCTGCTTTGGATTACAACTTCATCAGCCCTAATCAGTATAGTGCAGTGACAGGCAACCTTTTGAGCTTAGTGTGTCAAACTTCGCCAAAAAATTGAGCATAACTCGGGTGGTGTGTCACTTTGAGGAAAAAACATGTATGCGTGCAGGATTCCCACTTTGGGGAGAGGGGAGGAAAGTGGGACCAGGGCTTCAAAGCCCCGATTGCTACTTTAGGGAGGGTGGGGGTAGAGGAGGAAAGTGACGACCGGGTCTTCAGAAGCCTTGATCGCCACTTTAGGGAGGGTGGGTGGGGTAGAGGAAAGTGGTGATCGGGGCTTCAAAGCCCCAATTGCCACTTTAGGGAGGGTGGTGAGGTTGCAGGCGGTGGGGAGGAGGCCTACCGCCGCGTGTCATCAGAAATGGCTACGCATGTCAGCGCTGACATGCGTGTCATAGGTTCGCCATCACTGGTATAGTGAATGATGTAGGATGATGGAAATTTCAGTCAAGCAATGGCTTAGAAGGCCACAAGTTGGCTCCACTTGGACTCAATTTATAAGAGAAGTTGCATCTGAAGCTGTGGAGCATAAATATATGTATTTATTTTTACTATGTTGAGTTTACACTGTTCTGTGAGTAAGAATTAAATGGCAAGTGTTCTTTGACCAGGGACAAATAGGAGCAGAGAAACTGCCTTTTGTTTGTAATTGGGTTGTTACTTATTTTACTATATACAATTGCATTTTTAAAATTGGAGTTATCCCCAGCTGAATTTTTAAACAAGTACAGGTTGACCATAGAATCATATCAGAGGACCTAGAAATGGCTAGACTAGAGAACATATATTTTTGGATATGGATAAGTGAAATAGTGGATACCAAACCCGTGGTTTGACCTGTAGTTATCTTCATCTTGGTGGCTACTACTTTGGATCCCATGCTTATGCCCCAAGAAAGGTGGGGTATAAAATAAGCAAATAAATAAGTATTCCATTGCTTTTGCTAGAAGACCTTTGACCCACCCTGAAATGTCACTCGGGTGTGGTCATTCCAAATGCTACCTGGAGTGTTTCCATCCAGCTGGTCATTATAAGAAATATAAGCTAGACTCTTTTTTGGAGGGGTCTATATCCTTCCCATGACTTCATCATTTAAGGAGAATCTGAAGAGAAGATATGTGTACTGATATTGTAAATTCTGTTATCATTATGCGAACATACTGAGCTAATTCTCTGTGCATCTCCTCGAAAGCATGTCTGATTGATTTCATGGGGCTTTACTTCTGAGTAATTATATACAAGTTTACAACCTTAGCAGCATATTTGCTAAGAAATGCAGTTGTATCCAAATCAAAGTGCTTTAAATCTCTAAACAGCTATTTGTAGGACCCCATTCACATTTACAATTCAGCCTGGACAGACATTTATTCCTGCAGAGGGGGTTGCCTTCACCTTCCTTCTCTGACCAATGCAGAAGCTTGAGCAAACATTTGTGGCAGCCAATGGCATCATTCATGGCAGGAAACTCCACAGGAAATACGTCACAATGGTTGTGAAAAAATGAGTAATCGCATCCTTGACTGCTAAAAAAAAAAATCCCATAACCTTTCCCCATGTAAACAACAACAACAAAAAACATGGGATACTATGTCTCGGGATCTTGCTTTTGTCACGGAAAAGGTTGTCGTGTAAGCAACAATCCCGGGATATTGTTCATCCAGGGACAAATCATGTAAACAATAAGAGATGAACTTGGGATGAGGATATTTCGCTTCTCCCAGGATAAAAACTGTTGTGTAACCGAGCCCCTAGTTTTTGGGGAAAGGTGGAGTATAAGTAAAGTCATCATTATCAGGAACCTGTCAGTACCTACCATCTTTCATCTTTGTGGCCACAACCTTGTGAAACTCTTTTCCTATTGACATGCATTGAACCCTTTCTATGCAGGTGTTTAGGCAAACAATAAAGACAATTCAATTCTGTTTAAAACTACCTTTAGCCAAATTTGTAGCTGACTTGCTTTCCAAATAGTTTGTGTCATAGCTGCTGAGGCTGCTATGTTTTTTGCGTGTTGTTGTGCTTTCATTTCTGCAACTATGAGGACATACCTTGAGAAGTGGCTTTTACAAGTATTTTAAATGTTCACTAGCTTTTTGGATATTGTCTCCTTTGGTATATTGTGTAGTGTATCTAGTAAAAATTATTCCACAGGTGGAAAACAGGAATCAAAAAAGTTGCTGTGTTTCAGTGTGGAGTTAATTTCCTGTGTGTAGAGTGAGAGAAAGGGTGTTGGACCACACCCCAATCCAGGCATTACTTTTCCCAGTCTTGTGCAAGAGATCCTCAAACTGTAGCTTAATAGCACCCTCTAGTGGACTACTGGTTTTATGGATCAGCTGCTGTTTTAACACTAGGCTGCTCAGTTATAGCTGCAACAAATCAATTTAATTTACACTGGCTGCTGGCTTTACTCCAAATCCATGGTAGTTGCAGATATGACTAGTAGTGAGTGATTCAACACCAAATTAAAGGGTTTATTTCTGTGTCATAAATTAACAATTTTGTTCACTTAGCTCTTTGGGTTCAGTTTCTATAAATGTACAAGCAACTTAAACTAAGGAGAGGGTGAGATCCCATTACAAATATTAGTGAGTAATGAATCTGGAACTTGAGGGCAGAAGGAAAATGAGCTTCTCAGTGTCATCTAAAAATGCTGTTCTGAATATGCAGGATTTTTCTAATTGATCCAGAAAAATAGTAAACAATAGTATAAAAAAATAGTAGACAAGGCGAAGAAAACAAGACTTTGCTGCAAAGGAGTAACAGATGTGCTAAGAAGGTGAAAGGGTTGAAATGGCTACTATCTCTTACTTACTCAACTTAGGCAGGCACACTTAGCTACAGTAGGGTCAGCTAGAGTAGAATCACATTCTTTCCCAGCTTAACCTTTGTTACAACATGACATCAAAAATCTATTTCTCCAGCCCTCCTTCACCATTCTTCCAAAGCAAATGCTATTCCAGATAAAGAGAGGATGTGGAGGAAAATGTGGGGAGCTGGCAGGTATGAAAAGCCTTTGTAAAAAAGTTCCTCAGTGTCAGGCTTTTATTAACTGATGTATGCCTGTAGGTACAGATTGCCTCCTGTTTATGTGGGAACAGTACCCACAGTTTCACTTCCCCGCTGTCATGGGGGGGAGGTCTCTCTAGGCACTGGGAGGACCATAGAGTCATACTGGTGGTGGTCTCTTTAGGCATCAGGCTGTCTTCCAGTGTGACTCTTTGGAAGTTGACCATAGAATCACACCAGATGCCTAGAGAGGCATTCTCTCTAGCCATTTTCTAGTTCCTCTGGCACAATTCTATTATATTCATGTCGGTTCACTATTATGTACAGTTTCAGGTACCTGTGGTAAGTCCAGGAACACGTCCCACAAAGATACAGGGGGCAAACTGTATTTAGAATTCTTTAGTAGAGAGCTCTAGTGCTGCACTAGAGTGCTCTAGAGCAGAGAATTCTAAATACTTCACCAAAATACAAATCCCAGGATTCAGTAGGATATTCAGTAGGATAGATCTGTGTGAATTAAAGTGGTATCATACTATAAATCATTTATTAGCCTAGAAGTAATAAGCTAATCACAGAATCATAGAGTTGGAAGGAATCCCAAGGACCATCTAGTCCTACCTACTGCCATACAGGAATGTATAGCCAAAGCACTCCTGAGAGATGGCCATACAACCTTTGGTTAAAGACCTCAAATGAAGGAGAGTCCACCACCATCTGAGTCAGTCTGTTCTACTGTCAACACAGGATTTTGGCTCAATAATCTCAAGGTGTGTCCACAGTTTGACTCTGTAGAGCTCTTCTTGTTCCATGCCCTGAATAGACTCTGTGCCTCTTTATTTGTTCCACGGATTATATATTAAAGGGTGCTTTCTGTGAAAAGTCGTTCAAAGGTTTCTAGCACTCTTTCATTTTTTGCCCCTGGTCATTTCCAAATCCTGTCTCTGGCTCCTTTAAAATGAGCTGCCTGGATGTCTGAACTCAAGACCTTCCATTCTTATGACTTCAGCATCTCTCTTCAGCCTTTCTTAGACAGAAGCAAAGTAGGACATACAGTTAGGTCGAGAAATAATTGGACACTGACACAGGTTTTGTTATTTTGGTTGTTTACCAAAATAAATTCAAATTACAGTTAAATAATGAATATGGGCTTAAAGTTCAGTCTCTCAGCTTTAATTTGGGGATATTCACATTCAAATTGGAGGAAGGGTTTAGGAAGTACAGCTCTTTAATATGTAGCCTCCCCTTTTTTAAGCTACCAAAAGTAATTGGACAATGGACTCAAAATCTGTTTCAGGAAGAGGTGTGGGCTATTCCTTTGTTAAGTCTAAGGCTTTCACGGCCGGCATCCATAGGTTTTCCTTGGGTTTTCTTCCAGAACACGGCCTCACAGCCCAGAAAAAAACCTAAGGAAAACCTATTCCTTTGTTATTTCTTCATCAATTAAGCAGCTAAAAGATCTGGAGTTGATTCCCGGTGTGGCGTTCACATTTGGAAGCTGTTGCTGTGACCCCACAACATGCAATCAAAGGAGATCTCAATGTGAGTGAAATAGGCTATCTCTAGGCTTAAAAACAAACAAACAAACAAACAAAAAAACACCACACACACCAGAGAGATAGCAGGAATATTAGGAATGGCCAAATCAACAGTTTGGTACATTCTGAGAAAAAAGAAGCTCTGCAACACACCAAAAGGCCTGGATGTACACAGAAGACAACAGTGGTGGATGATCATAGGATCCTTTCCATGGAAAAGAAAAACCCCTTCACAACATCCAGCCAAGTGAAGAACACTCTGCAGGAGGTAGGCATATCATTATCCAAGTCTACCATAAAGAGAAGACTTCATGTGAGCAAATACAGAGGGTTCACCACAAGGTGCAAACCATTCATATGCCTCGAGAATAGAAAGGTCAGATTAGACTTTGCCAAAAAATAACTTAAAAAGTCACCCCAGTTCTGGAACAGCATTCTTTGTACAGATAAAAATTAAGTTTAACCTGTACCAGAATGATGGGAAGAAAAAAGTATGGAGAAGGCTTGGAATGGCTCATTTGTCCCAATATATTGTGCCGTCTGGGATAGAAAGAGAGCCAGTTCATACCACATCATCTGTAAACCACGGTGGAGGCAGTGTGATGGCATGGGCATGCATGGCTTCTAGTGGCACTGGGTCTCTAGTGTTTATTGATGATGTGGCAGAAGACACAGGGATCACCAGCATTGAGGCCATGATATTGAGAACACAGCTGCACTGGGCAGGGCACGTTTCTAGGATAGAGGACTATCGCCTCCCCAAAATAGTACTCTATGGTGAACTCACCATGGGTCAGCGTAAGAGGGGCGCTCCAAAAAAGCGATACAAGGATTCCCTGAAACAACATCTCAGGCTTGGCCAAATTGATCACCAACAATGGTCTGCCCTGGTTTCACATCAGGACACATGGAGACGCATTGTCCACAATGCTACAGCTTTATTTGAGAACTCATGCCAAACAAGTCTTGAAGAGAAACGACAACGCAGAAAGAATCACAACCTGGAAACATCAGCCAAGGAGACCCTCTGCTGTGCTTTCTGCAACCGGACTTGTTTATTTCGGATTGGGCTTTTCAGTCATCAGCGCGCTTGCAGAAAGTGCGGGATGAGTCCTTCCTGAATCTTCGTTTGCGAAGAAAAGCCAGAGAGAGGGGCAGAAGACAGAAGCAGCCAGATGAATTCCGAAGTGTATAGGGATATATTGTCTGCTCAGATTCAGCTAACTTCAGCAAAATTGATTGGATGGCACTTCACTGTTCAGATGGCCAATGACCCAAAACATACTGTGAAAGCAACCCAGGGGGTCAGTTACATGGCAGTTTTTAATGCGGCAATTTGCGCTTTAGTGCTTTTTCGCACCAGTGCCGGATAGTTTAGATGATTTATGGGGGATTCAGTTGTGTTGTTTACTTTTTCGCTTTCTGGTTCAGACGAGCAAAGGTGCGGGGGGCGTGCCTGCCTGCCTGCCTCTTAAATGCCTGCCTCTTAAAAAGCTACTCACTGAAAACACACAGAGTTGATGGAGGAGGGGCTTGATGGGGGGGAATAGCTCCTCCGTGACTGAAAGGGCTTTAATTGAAGGCATTCCTCAGAAGGGGAAAAGAGTCTGTAAGTTGTCTGTATACGAAGCAACAGTATCACCTCCACAGCTTCCTCTGAGCTAGAGAAAACCAGAAAGCAACTAAAAAGCAGGGAGACCCAGGAGGGGAGAGGATTAATGACAAAGAAGGGAAGGAAAAGAATTCTCTTTGCTCTGCATTTCTCCTGTCTGAGTAGACTGTTTTCTCTCCCTCTTTCATGCTGGCACTGCATGCGTGCGCGCGCACACACACAAAACAAGGATCTAGCTATAGATCAGCTGGTGGAACATACAAAGGGAGGGAGGGAGGGAGGGAGGGAGGGAGGGAGGGAGGGACGGGCAGAGGAACAGTAATTATGCTAGATAGCAAGGCAGTTGGCTAGATCTTTTCTCATCTCTTGCAAATTCACTCCCTCCCTCCTTGGCTAAATTCAACCAATCACAACTAGTTCTGCTGGGGCAATTTCGAAAAGACTGCTGACTGTTTCCATGGTCGTAAGCGAAATGGTCATTCACACAGTCGATAGTGCACTAACTTGTGCTACTTTTAAAAAAAAGTCTGGGAAAACAGCGAAAGCTTATACTGCGTGACATATGGTTTTTTGGGTTTTTTTGTTTTTGTTTTTTTGTTTTTGTTTTTTTGCCTCCCTCCTTCTGAATATGGCGACTTTGAGCCGAAAGATATGGGAACTATTAGGACTCTTTGCAAATTCTTTGAGGATTTATTTTGCCATGTAAATGGCCCTGTTCTGCAATGTCCGAGTCAGTCACCTGATATCAATCCAGTCGATCATGCATTTCACTTGCTGAAGATAAGACTTTAGGCAGAAAGACCCACAAACAAACAACAGCTGGAGAGAGCTGCAGTAAAGGCCTGCCAAAGCATCACAAAGGAGGAAACCCAGCATTTGGTGATGTCCATGTACTCCAGGCTTCAAGAAGTCATTGCCTGCAAAGGATTCTCAACAAAGTAGTAAAAATGAACATTTTATTTATAGTTGTGTTAATTTGTCCAATCACTTTTGGTCCCTTGAAAAAGAGGGGATTACATATTAAAGAGCTGTAATTCCTAAATCCTTCCTCCAGTTTGGATGTGAATACCCTCAAATTAAAGATGAGAGACTGCACTTTAAGCCCATATTCATTACTTAACTGTAACTTGAATTTATTTTGGTAAACAGCCGAAATAACGAAGCTTGTGTCCGTGTCCAGTTATTTCCGGACCTAACTGTATTTGCCCCCTTCCCCACATTGGCACACAAGGAAGAGTGGTTTCTCATCTGAGCATTCTCACCAGATTCTCTGTATTGTGTTTCAACATCAATATGGCATGAGGCATTTTTTGTTCCAATATATTGTGACATCTGGTATAGAAAGCGAGCCAGTTCAGTGTGGTGGTCTGAGTGTTGGACTAGGACTGTGGGAAACATGGTTCTGGTCCCCACTCAGCCATGGAAACCCCCTTAGTGACCATAGGCCAGACCTCTTCTGAATAAATGTTGCCAAGAAAATCCTATGGAATCGACTAAAAGGCACAAAACAACCCAGCATAACTTGGGCTGGAAAAGTACCATAGTGGCAAAATGCAATAGATTCATTGAGACAGTTTTTGTCTCAGCTGGCTTTTTTGTCTCCTTAAAAAACCCAACAAATGGTAGGTGGCTGAAATCTGGAGACGTTGTTCAAAATGTGGTATTGGATGTGGTAGAATTTATCTCTGAGTAAATATGCATAGGATTGTGTTGTAAATGTCTTTGTTATGTTTGAATCTCCTCCTAGTTACTGTCCCTTTTCCACTAACATTATGCCTGAATGCTCTGTGTGTTTTTCTCTCTGTGTAACGTACCTTTCTGTTCTTGTGCTTTCTGAATATGGTTTATAAATTTGCATTCTGTCTTCTGCTGGAACTTGGGGCATGGGGGTGTTGGAGACTGTAACCTTTGTACCAACACCCCCCCCCCGCTAATTTTCATGAAAAACAAATTATAAAATCATTCATGTATTTATGACACGCTCTGGCTCTATTGTTTGGGTTGCAGTGATACAAAATGGTATTGTCCTCAAGTATTGTAGAGTGCTATTGTTAGCTTGGGCCTAAACACCCTAAAGGCACCAGATCCCATCTGATCTTGGAAGCTAAGCAGGGTCAGCACTGGTTAATATTTGGGTGGAAGACTACCAAGAAATGCCAGGTGCTGTAGGCTATATTTCAGAGGAAGGAATTGGCAAAATCATCTCTGAGTATTCCATCCCTAAGAAAACCCTATGAAATTCATGAGGTCCTCATAAGTCAATAAGTGACTTGAGGGCAGACATACATGCACATTGCTAGCCTTCCTGCAGGAATGAATCAGCAGGCTAGTCCTCCATTTTGAATTGTTAGAACCTGCCATTTATGAGGAAAGGTGCTAGCTGACAACTACTTGATTCTTGCTGCCTTATTGTAATGATGTAAGCATTACTGTCTTGAATATTTAATGGTCCGTGGTTGTCTTTATAAGATAATCATAGCATCAGATGGGGTCACTCACCAAATATTACAGGCAAGTTCTTGTGAGCAAAATGTGTGTTCAGAAACTGGGAAATTCCTATGACAGAAACTGGTTTGCAGCTTTTTGTAGCTTCCTGCTGGTAATACATCATTGAGATGAGTAAGCCCCTGGAATAACTAGTGAAGTGCATATAGGAGCTCATTTGGATAATATGCGACTCAGCTGGCTGGCTGGCTGGATTGCTTTTCCTGTGTAACTTTCAATATTCCTTTTGCCTTGTGCATTCCCATGGGCTGCTCTTCTGCATGCAAAGCCCACTTGGGGTGGGGGTGCTGGAGAGAGGCAACTTCCTTAACTGTTGCTTTGCAAGCCAGGAGGTGGCATGATTGAGCTGCAGGTTTTCTCCTCTATTGAGAGGGCATAACAGCTGAGCTTCTTGGTGAGAGTTTAAGATTTAGAAGAGTGATACTTCCTGTTGTCAAATGGAAGAGAGGTGGTTTCCATTAGCATCATTCCTGGGTGAACTCAGCAGGAAGCAAATGGAAGTTGAATGTCATGGGGTAAGTTAGCAATGTAGGGGAAGCAGTGACCCACAGGGAAGAGGGAGAGCTGGGCAAGTCTGGTTGGTGCCAGCCAATCACAGCTCAGGGAATACTGTGAAGGGGGGCTGTGGGGGAGAAAGGATACAAAACTGAGGTTTGTCTCTGACAGAAGGCAGATGGGGAAACATGCCCTAGAGATAGGGAAAGGATTGCAGAGATAGGGGAAACGTGGTATGGAGATAGGGAAAATCTGTAATAGAGATAAGACAGTCAGCGGTGGAGGGGAAGTTTTGGGGAGCTGTGATGATTAAGTAGTTTAGGGTTTAATGTGTGTTCTTATTGTGCATTAATAAACTTAGACTTGTTTATTTATTTTTTTTACAACTGTGGAGATTTTCAGAGGGGAACAAAAAAAAGCATTCCCGTCTTGCAATCTCTTCTCCCACCTCTCTCCCACCCCTATAACGACAAAATAAAAAGTTTTCAGACTTACCTTGTTCGCACATCCTTCCCTTGGCCGGGCAGCCCAGGAGTGAAAGGAGCTCGAACAGAGCTCCTTTCACTTCCTGGATTGAAATCCCGGCTGCTCTCGCTTGAAGACGAGAGCATGGGAAATTCAAAAATAAAAAGTGAAAAGTGACAGCAAGCACAAAAACACACTTAAAACTTTACAAGTAACCCAGGGAGGGTATAAAAAAGTGTGTCATTTACCTTGATGTCCTGATCTCACCCAGAAGTGTTCTGGCATGGACCTCCCATGGACACTGGCATCACGCCAGCATAACGGGGCACCTTTTCAACTTGCATGACATTCCATTACAGAAATGGAACAGGATCCTTTGATGGCTTAGCCCATCAATAAAAAGCAGCACTGGCAGAACAGGAGCATGACAACACGGGGACAACATCGTCTGAAAGGGAAGCCCTTTAACGATCTCCTGGTGTCGTTATTGTGTCATATTTAGCGCGTCTGATATTCCCCTGTGTCTGGTTGTTCTTGTTAAGTTTTGCTAGAGAATCTGGTCACACTTACCCCAGTGAACCCACAAAACAACACACCCACTGGTCCATATAGGCATCACCTCGAGGGGCAAGGGGGAAAGGTGAGTGACAGGAGCCCAAGGGTTTAGAACTGTGAGCCAGTCTGGAGAAGAGGTCCATCACAGAAGGCTTCCAGTTTTTCCCATCCTCTCTGGTATATAGCTATATGCTGGTGTTCACAGAAGCCAACCCAATGGCATTGTGATCTCAAGAGCTCAAAACAAACAAACAAACAAACCCCACAGCCCACCTTCTTGGATTACACCTCCAAGAACCCCCTCTACTGGGAAATTCTTGGAGCTGTAGTCCAAAAAAGTAACTTTTCCTAGCTCAGATTGTGGTATACAGTGTACATTTTTATGCTAAATGCTACTTTTGAGTCTTGTGCCCATAAGAGTCTCATATAATTAATTGCCACATCCCCATGTTGCTCATGTTACTGCAGTATCCTTGGAGGAGAAAAATTCTCCATATTTTTTGCCTGGTGGTAAACCTTAGTTCATTAAACAGGTATGTTAAATTACTGTGCTGGATTATTTTCTGGTTAAGAAAGTGACATTGGTTGAAGGAGTAGGTGTGTTCTCATTTGTGCATGTTTGAGGGTTTTATATGTTACCATGTGAAATGATGGCAGGATTGGCTGAGTATGTAGGCCACTATTGTATTAGAATTACATAACAATGTTTGAGTGGTAGAAACTGATGAAAAGACTGGGATGTTCAGAGTCCCTTAACAGATTATAGCCAGCCACAATGAAGACAGCTCAGGCTCTACAGCGAATGTGGCTACATGCTGTGAAAAAGTTGAGGATTTTAAAATGGCATGTGAGTTAATTTTTAAATACTATATTTTTGCATATATATATATATATATATATATATTATTCAACTTTCCCACTTCTTATCCATTAAGATTTTGTTTTTATAAATGATGAGCAAAATAAGATCATTTTAAAGTAATGAAAACATAGCATCATTAGTTTAGTTTAACGTAGTTTGCAGTTAAGGGTCTCTGACTTCTATGTTTGTCAGATGTTTATGAAGAGCCTATTGACTGAGTGTGACTTGCACATTAATCATCAAATTAGTATTCCAATTAGAATTAATCGTGTGCAAAATTGTGCTTGTGATGAAATATTGTTTCCTCATACAGAAGATTCCTCATTTAATATTGTCTTGGTAGAATTTGCTAAACGACTTATGTCTTTGCTAGTTTAATGCTGTGGCAGTGCATAATGCATTCATATTACTTTTTTGCATTTTCCCAAAATGATGTATTAATACCTTCTCAGGAATAGATGATACTTAGCTCATGTCTCAGTGCATTTGTACCACTAGTACATCATTATCTACCCTAGGTTTATTGGGTAGAGTTTATCTATCCTAGGTTTATTGGTCCAATACAGTTGGAATTTCTTGCTTGTTATGACAGAGCATTTAATCTCTCTGGTACAGTCGGAAGTCTTCAGATGGTGACTTATAACATCTGTGGTCTTACCCAGCCCCCCCCTCGTTTCGCTCCTTGCATTAATCTGTCAGCATTGGTTAGTATCTCTGCAGTGGCAAACAGCTGTAAATTTTATAATGTTAAAGAGATTATGAGTTAGAGATTTAGGACAGCACAGATGGCTTTTGTGCCTAGTGAACTCCCAAGGTGAACTTCCAGTACTTTGTCGGTGCTGTGTTTCCTGCCCTGCAAAATGTGACCGCAGGAGCTGTCTCCTCTTAGTTTGATTACTACAGGATACAAAACTCGGATAGTTTTATTTTTTCTTGGTATAATTTCTTTCAAGGTATATTTATATTCTCTGCCATCTTCTGTGGCACAAGTTGCTAACTAACTTCACAAACAGTGGAATAATTTATAGCTTATTCACAAATTATATATATATAATTTTTATATTACTCAAGTTACACTCTTCAAATTCTCCAACAACTGTGTGAGAGTAGAAATCCTTTCGAGTTTCTGGTGCAGGAGGAAGGGAAGTCAAGACCAGTTTTAAGAATAATGCGAACCTAAAATAAAAAATGATTTAACTGATCTTGTGTTTCAACAAGGAGATTATTCTTCTCAATTTAGGGCTTTTGGAAAGTAGTAAGTCTATGCTTTCTTTTATGACACCGAAGATGCTTTTAAAAACATTCCTGTTGATTCAAAGTAACCCTCCATTTTTGTAATCACAATGGCCTGTAAATATGGAAGTAAATGCAGTAAGTACCACTTAGGTTAGCAACAACAGTAATTAAAAAGAATCCATTTTGGTATCTTGATGGGGTTTGTACACCCTTAGAAGGAGTCTTGCGGGTGCTCATAGTTCCAGCTCTGTCATTTGAGGCCCAAGTGGCATGGAGTACCTTTATCAGCTTTGATTGATCTACCTACTATGACCCTATTTGGGCAGAAATGGCCTTGCCGTGGTCATCCATGCCCTGGTACCCCCACCCCACCCCAACCTGGATTATTATGTATGAGGCTATCCTTGAAGACAGGCTGAGAATTTCAGTTATTGTAAAATAGGCTGCAACTCTGCAGAATAGGCTGCTTACTGTGAACAGATCAACCCACTTCTGTGCCAGTTTGCATTAGTTACCCCTCAGTTTCTGGGCCTCATTTACAGTGTTGGTGCTAACCTTTAAAGTACTTAAGTGGCTTAGAACCTGGGCCTTTATGTGCTTGCCTGAGTATTAAGATCAGTAATATCATCTTTGGAGGGAGTTTTCCAGGTGTTGTTGGCCACAATGGTGTGATGGGTAACTACCAGAGAAACGTCCTTTTCAGATCTTCATCTCCAGGCAGGCTTTTCATCTTTGATTTTTATTTTTGCTTTAACTATTTAGGTTTTATTGCTTTGATACAGTTTTGGCTGATTCATTTGTTCTGGCTGTAAAATTAGTAACTTTATTGATTGTTTTGTATTTTATATTTGCAAACCACTTTAAAGGGTATTTGACACTTGGGCAGAAGATTAGGATCTTAAACAAAGATACATGTGATTCCCACATTGCAACAGCTTTATCGCTACCAGTTCTGTTTCCTGACACAATACACACCTAACTATCAGCTACAAAGCAGTTAGGATCAATTTCCCTGAACAACCACCTTTTCCCAGATGCACTTGTCTAAGTTTTCATATCTTTGGTAGAGGCCCTTCTTTTTGTCCTGTGAAATGTCAAAGGCACAGTTGGTAGGGCACTGAGAGAGTGGCTGATCTCAGACTGTGGAACTGCCTTATGAAGAAAGACTGTCTGTCCCCTTCTCTGCTGTTCCTCTGCCAACATGTTAATACTTTTAAAAAATGTAGATAAGCTTTTACCGTCTCAAGGATGATTATATTATGTCCCACTTGGTGTATTTAAAATCTACTGTTTTGCTGTTCAATAGATCTGGTCTTTTTCTATTCTAGTTTTTAGACTGCTGTATATTTTGATTTACATATTTATTTTTATCTTTCATCTTAGCTGCATCCTTAGCACTGTGTTTCTTTAAAGGCAGTATACAGATATAAATACAGTCATCCCTCCATATTTGTGGGTTGCATTCGCTGATTTGATTATTTGTGGATTACTGGTTTTGCAGCTGCCTCTGCTGCTATCCTATATGCAACTGAAAAAAAAAGTTCTCTTTAAGCCTTTCTAGATCCTCCAGCGTGATTCCAGGGTAAATTTCTGCTGGAAGCTGACCATAGAATCATGCTGGAGGACCTAGAAATGCCTAGAGAAGTGTTCTCCCAGGTTTTTAAAAAAAGGTGTCCTATATTCATGATTTTCCCACTTTCGCTGGGATCCCGATTCCCTACCCCCATGAAAGTTGAGGGCTGACTGTAATAGATAAATAGCAGTGATTATAGAACATGCTCTTTCTGGGGGCTTTATTGGTCCTACACACCAGTGCCTCCCAAGTTATTGAGGGGAGGGCTGGCACTTATACCCCCCGCCATGTTCCTGGAACTGGTAGCATATTTGTTCTCTTTCTTTCCTGGAAACTCACCAGGAACTGGCAGCCAGTTGTTCATGGACTGGCACCAGTACCTGGACCACCACTTTGTGTAGCACTGTTTCAACTGTAGACATTTTGCTGGGCTGCTCTGTTTTGTGTTTTCTGGCCTTTGACACTGAATGAAAGTTCTTGACTTTTGTCTCACTCCTGAGAATATTTCCAGATGGAGGGTTCCTCACACTACTAATCTTGTGCAGCTGTTCTGGCTTTCCCTCTTTAATAAAGCTTCTGCAATAAGAGAAAAGGCAATGGAAGTAACAGGAAAACACAGAAGGACATCTGGATCCCAGTAAAATTCGGTAAACAAGGCAGGGTGACTGCACAATAAATGCCTTGTCTGGAAGCTTCCTTTGTGGTGATTTCTGAATTCTTCCCCCCCCCCCCGTTTCTAATCTTATGTTCAGAGTTAGCGTTCATTAGGATTTTCTGTTGTTATTTCATAGAATTATAGAGTTGGAAGAGACCACAAGGGCCATCCAGTCCAACCCCCTTCCCTGCAGGAACACACAATCAAAGCACTCCCAACGGATGGCCATCCACCCTCTGTTTAAAAACCTCCAAAGAAGGAGACTCCACCACACTCCGAGGCAATTCGTTCTACTGCCGAACAGCTCTTACCATCAGGAATTCTTCCTAATATTTACATGGAATCTCTTTTCCTGTAGGATTCATACTACAGGAAAAGAGATTCCATGTAAATATTAGGAAGCATTCCTAATGGTAAGAGCTGTTCCATTGCTCCATGTCCTAGTCTCTGGAGCAGCAGAAAACAAGCTTGCCCCATCCTCAATATGACATCCCTTCTAATACTTAAACATGGCTATCATGTCCCTCTTAACCTTCTCCTATCCAGGCTAAACATATCCAACTCCCTAAGCCACTCATCATAGGGCATGGTTCCATACCTTTAATCGTTTTGGTTACCTTCCTCTGGACATGCTGCAGCTTGTCAACATCCTTCTTGAATTGTGTTGCCCAGAACTAGACACAGTATTCCAGGTGAGGTCTGACCAAAGCAGAACAGAGTGGCACTATTACTTCCCTCGATCTAGACACTATACTCCTATTGATGCAGCCTAGAATCGTATTGGCTTTTCTGGCTGCCGCATCACACTGCTGGCTCATATTCATGAAGCTTGTGGTCCACTAAGATGCTAGATTTCTTTTGCATGCACTGCTATCAAGTCAGGTGTCCCCCATCCTATATCTGTGCATTTCATTTTTTCTGCCTAAATGTAGTAAGTGTAGGTTATATTATGTAAGATGCTTTGAAGGCCCTCAGGTGGAAACAGCCATAGAGAAATGAAATATACAGACTGACTATTTATCCATCTGTTGGAGCAGTATCTGGTTTGACTCTCAGCTGCATCTTCAGGGTCTCAGGGAGAGGTGTTTTCCAGTCAACCTGTTAACAGTTTTTCATTCAGTTCTGGTTCCTATTCAGTTTCATTGGGCTCAAAAGTGGTCCAGGATTAAAATGTCTAAGGTCCAACCCTTGCAGAAGGCAGAATATAAACATATGTACAAGGAAAATATATACATTCTTCTGGGTATTGGTTTTGTTTTATTCATTCATTCTGGTTCTAGTGAAGCTAGTTGATGTATGACATTCGTTGTTTGCCCAAATCTCTCTTCTGAATGAATTCTATTACCTTTTCCCACACCCTGGTTCGATAGAGAATTTCCGGTATTGGCTCAAGAAAGAATAAAAGATTTGTTCCCATTTCTGGTATAGGTTTGTTTTGACTAACTGATCATCAGTTAATATACGTACATGCAAGGCATGGGCTCTGAATTCTGACCTTGTTCTCTAGCAAAATGTATTGCTGGCACAGTATTTTTGGGTGTAAGATATTTATGGTCTACCTGGTTTTCTATTACATTTTGCTTTTAATTTTTTTTATTCTAGTGTTGAAGATTAATAGTGATGTAAAAAAAAGCACTGCAATGTAAAATATATGTTAAAAATTCTTGCCATTTGATGCAGTTTGTTAAAAGAAGCTTGGAGGGGTGGTGGAACACAAAGATTGATTTTCTTTCTGATGTTCTATTGACTATTGCTTTTCATTGTGTAACAGGCCCCAGGCATGGAAGAGTTGATATGGGAACAGTACACAGTGACCTTACAAAAGGTGAGTGATTATTTATGGTCCAGTTTTCTAACAGTTTTTTCTGTGTGTGCCACTTGATATTGTATTGGAAAACCCAACATGACCCCATTCTTAGGGCAATGAATTCTCCATCACAAAACATTTTCTGGCCTCTTAACTGGAGCATTTAAACCAACCAAGTGTCTTTCAAGCATTTTGGTCTTTAAGTCTGATTCCTTGTTGCTGACTGTGTTATCTGGAATTGTTCAGAACTGTTGTCTTAAATACCTGGGGGCCACCAGATTGTGGGAGGCTGACTTAACCCATTTTAAAGAATGCTCATATCTCACTTTTAAATGTTTATTTGTACCCCAACAGTTTATTCAAAATATGTACAATTTATTCACAAGTACAAGAATAGGCCAAAGCTGTTAAAAGTCTAATGGTTACTTCAATCCTTTTAAGGTTCTGGCCATGCACATGTGCCCCTAACAAAACTTTGGGTTTGTTTGCCTCTGGGTCTTGGTAACCAAGGAGCAGAGAGAAATACGGTCGTCCCTTCACATTCGTGGGGGTTATGTTCCATGGTCCCCCGTGAATGTGAAAAATCCGTGAATATTGCTTGCCCCCCCTCCCCCGCCATAGCGACCATGGGGCCTCTGGAGGCCCCATAGTCGCTTTCCCCCGCCTCCCCACTCCCTTCCTAGGCCTTCCCGGGGCCTCCGGAGACCCTCCCAAGGCCCCGTGGATGCCTCCCCAGCCCTCCCCCTTCCCGCCCAAGCCCTCAATGGGGCCTCCCCGGCCCTCCCCCCTCTCCCCCAAGGCCTTCGCAGGGCCTCCGGAGGGTCTCCAAAGGCCCCGCAGAGGCCTTCCCAGCCCTCCCCACTCCCCCCCCAGGGCCTTCGCGGGGCCTCCAGAGGGTCTCCGAAGGCCCCGCAGAGGCCTTCCCGGCCCTCCCCACTCCCCCCCCCAGGGCCTTCGCGGGGTCTCCAGAGGGTCTCCGAAGGCCCCGCAGAGGCCTTCCCGTCCTCCCCACTTCCCCCCAGGGCCTTCGCGGGGCCTCTAGAGGGTCTTCAAAGGCCCCGCGGAGGCCTTCCCGGCCCTCCCTCCTCCCCCCCAAGGCCTTCGCGGGGCCTCGCAAGGCCCCGCGGAGGCCTCCCCGGTCCTCCCCAAGGCCTTCGTGGGGCCGCGCAAGGCCCGCAGAGGCCTCCCCGGTCCTTCTCCCTCCCTCCCAAGTCCTTCGCGGGGCCTCCGGAGGGTCTCTGAAGGCCCCACGGAGGCCTTTCCAGCCCTCTCCCCTCCCTCCCAAGGCCTTCAGGGGGCCTCCGGAGGGTCTCCGAAGGCCCCGTGGAGGCCTCCCTGGCCCTCCCCGCTCCATCCCAGGGCTTTCACGGGGCCTCCGGAGGCCCCATGTCGTGGTTTTGCAGGGGCCCGGGGGGGCTCCCAAAACTGCGAATAATCAAAACCACGAATGTCGAGTTCGCGAATGTGGAGGGACAACTGTAATTTGTGGGAACTGGAGTTCCCTTGGGTCCATAGAGTCCAGTTTGTTTAGCATTTAATAGATGGAAACTCAATGTTGTGTAATTCAACTAAATGGAAAAGAAGCTGGTATAAGCACTGGAACAGACACCTTGCATTAACATTAAATAGCATTAAAGCATTCAGTAAACATTTCAGTTCCAAACAGCTATCAAGCGCAGCTTCATATACCACAGAGTGACAGAATGGATTGTAAGGTCCAAATAAGGTCCCTGTACCCATTCACACTACACAGTGATAGCACTCTGATTCCACTTCAACTGACATGACTGTAAAATCCTGGGATACATCTCTGTGTGCAGTGTAAAAGGGCCACTGTCTTTCTTGGTTCTGGTTTGGGAGGTTGTGGGGGAAAGATCCTGAGGCATAATTTGGGAGGCTAAACTCTCTCTCAGTGGCAAATGTTCCCCTCCCCTTTTGCACATATGGCAAAAGACATACCAACCATAATGAGTTCAGCCTTGCCTATGTGAAGGCAAGTAGTATGCTGATGCCACCCAACTCTATCTCTCCTTCCCATCTGATTCCAAGGAAGCAGTCTTGGTACTGAACCAATGTCTGTTGTTGGTAATGGACTGGATGAGGGCAAACAAAGTGAAACTTAATCCAGACAAAACAAATACTCCTGGTCAGTTGAAAACAAGATCAGGGAATAGGGACTCTTCCTATGCTGGATGGGATCACACTCCCCCTGAAATCTTGGGTGTTCTCGTGGTCTCAACTCTGAGCCTAGATGTCCAGGTTTCGGCAGTGGCCAGGAGTGCATTTGCACAGCTAAAATTAGTGTGCCAGATGCACCTGTTCCTTGAGACGTCAGATCTGGCTATGGTGACACATGCCTTGGTTACATCCCATTTGGACTATTGCAACACACTCTACATGGGGCTGCCTTTGGAAACTGTTCGTTTCCAAACTTCAGGGGGTCCAGAATGCTGTGGCCAGAATGCTGACCAGAGCTATTGCCCTGGCCAAGGAGGGAGAGAAGTTTAGGCAGGCAGAGCTCCATCTTGCCTCAGCTCAGAAGCAGGATGTCCCTCCCTCCATCCCAACTGCCATTGTCCTGGCCAAGGCAAGAGAGAAGGGGATGTTAGACTTAATCCCTTTCCCTACTGTCATCCTCTTTCCTTTTGTATCACAGCTTCATTAGATTGTAAACTTAAGGGCAGGGAACTGTTCTGTTCTTTTTCTTGTAAAGAGCCATGTACATTGATGGCGCTATAGAAATAAAAGATGATGATGATGATGATGATAGGGAGCCTATAGCTTCCTTGTTAAAACAGCTTCACTGGCTACCAGTTCGTTTCTGGACACAATTCAAAGTGCTGGTCATGACCTATAAAGCCCTATATGGCTTGGGTCTAAGCTATTTGAGAGACCATATCTCCCCATACAAACCTTCAAGGGTTCTAAGATCATCAGAGGAAGGCTTTCTCTCACCGTCACAGGCTTGTCTGGTGAGGACATGAGAGAGAGGGGGGGGGCTTCTCAGTGGCTGCTCCCACCCTCTGGAACACTCTTTCACAGGAGGCTAGGCTGGCCCCTCCCTGCTTTCCTTTTATGGGCAGGCAAAGACGGTTTTATGCAAGCTGGCTTTTAATACGTAGTTGGGCTTATGGAGGCTTTTATTGGGGTGTGTTTTATTTTATTTTTTTATCTTTTAACTTTTATATGTTTTATGTAATTTTAGATTTTTATATTGTGATATTTTAATTGTTTTAATATGATAATGTAATGGTTTTTATGTGATATTTTGTGAGGCACCTTGGGTCCCTTCTGGGAGAAAGGCGGCATATAAATTTTAATTAATTTATAAAGAAGAGATCTATCCATACCTAGATGGCGTTTCCAAGTAAGCCTGCCCAGAGACCTTGTATTAACATTAAATAGCCAAGAGGGAGATAATGGAGCTCTGAATTGATTGACTAGAAAGGGTATTGTAAGTACAGGTGTCCCCCCACTATTTACACAGGATCAGTACCTGTGGTTTCACTTACCTGTGATCAAGGAAAAAGGTCTCTAGACATTTGGAGGACTATAGAGTCATGTTGGAGGTGGTCTCTCTAGTCATCAGAAGGTCCTCCAGCACAATTCTATGGTCAACTTCCACCAGGACCATAGAGTCACACCAGATACCTAGAGAGGCATCCTCTCTAGCCATTTTATGCCCTCCAGCGTGATTCTATGGCAGTTCACTAATATACACAGTTTTGCCTATCTGCGGTAAGTCCAAGAACGGGTCCCACGTGTAAACGGAGAGTGACCTGTACTAAACAGCCATCCACTAGCAGTTGCACATTGTTCCTGCGAGGAACAAAACAATTCAGCTCCATTCCTGGGATTAAGGTTAATTGAAATAAGTGAAATTTATTTCTGAGAGGTTATGTTAAATATGTTTTTCTGAGAGGTTATGTGTAAATACGTTGTGGCTGCAGTACTGGCATTTAACCACTGCAGTTAAATGGTGGAGTAGTGGTTAAATGCCAATACTACAGCCACAACATTGTAATTTCGATCCTACAGGGCTCCAAGGTTCACCCAGCCTTCCCAGCCTTCCTTACATAGGTCAGTAAAATGTGTACCCAGCTTGTTGGGGGCAATTAGGGAGTGCTTTGGCACTGATAAGCGGTATAGAAATAGAAGTGCTATTTAAATTACTGACAAAAACGCATCAGGTCTCAGCTCAGCTGACACATTGTAATCAGCAGTTATCATACCCCATGAAAAGATCTACCAGCACATATGTGTGCTTTTATTATTAGTATTTGTATACTATCTTTCAGGGCAAGATTTCCCCAGGCAGCTTTCAAAAAAAGTTAAAACACAATATAATTATGACTTGTTTCAGTTTTGTAAACTTAAACATCTGTCTAAAAGCACTTTACAGTCCAGCGCAGAGAATACATTTTCTCCCTGTTGATGTCACTATAAAGATTATCCAGCAAAGTCAAAAGTGCATATTTCATCACAGATTTAAAGCTAGTAAGAGTGGAAGGTAAAGAGCTTTTCATCAGCTTTCCCCATAAAACAGGAACAAGGTAAAGGTGGTAACATGGAATAACTGAACACTTTCCCCCCCAGTTGGATGGTACGTAAATGAGAAAATGGGTGAGATCTAACTCCTGTTTCATTATTTAAATACAAACAGATACAAAAAATATCAAAAGTTTAAATAACAAAACTCTGTGATGCTGTCACATGTGGGCATTATGTGGGTATTTAAGGGGTTAAATTTTGTTGCAGTTTTCAATATGTTTGTTTGTTTATTTAGCAACTCTACAGTTATCAGTTCCGTTTATATGATACTCCTGCAAATTATGCCTGTTTCAGACTGTACTCCATTTTTAATCTATTGTATTATATGTGCTATGTAGGATGAATACTGTATAGTGCTTTCAGTTGTTCAAAGAACTTTACTGCTTTCTTGTAATATTTCCACAATATTGTAGAAGTAAGGATTCCGCCCCCCTCTTGTTGCACATGAGAATGGGGAACTGGATCTGTGACTAAGTAGCTTCCATAAGATTGCCTAGTGAGTTCATAGCAGAGGCAAGATTTGAACTATGGACTTCCTGTGTCATAGGTATTGCTTCATGAGTGATGAGTGAAGTCTGTCTTAGTTACTGGGCAGATTCCTGGGGAGTATTCATGTGTCTACTGTTAGTTTTAATTTGTGCTACAGTCCTTGGCTCTGTAAGGAAGGGTAGACTGTGTATTTCATATAATAAAGGATTTTTCATGAGATGTCTAAACTATGTATGGTGCACTGGGCTATCACTTGCACTGTTTGCACAGTGGTGGCAAGGGAAGACAAACAAAATGTGCAAGGGGGCCTATTTTTCTAAATGCCTTACTTCCTTCACAGCCAATGTGGCCACTGCCTATATACACTGGTGTAGTTGCATACTAGTAGTTATATTTCATAGAAACATAGAATTGCAGAGTTGGAAGAGACCACGAGGGCCATCCAGTCCAACCCCCCTGCCACACAGGAAATCATGATCAAAGCATCCCCAGCCTCTGTTTAAAGACCTCCAAGGAAGGAGACCCCACCACGCTCTGAGGAAGTGTGTTCCACTGCCGAACAGCTCTTACTGTCAAAAAGTTCCTCCTCATGTTGAGGTGGAATCTCTGTTCCTGGAGCTTGCATCCATTGCTCCATGATCCAGTCTCTGGAGCAGCAGAAAACAAGCCTGCTCCATCCTCAACGTGACACCCCTTCAAATACTTAAACAGGGCTATCATATTGCCTCTTAACCATCTTTTTTCCAGGCTAAACATACCCAGCTCCCTAAGTCTCTCCTCATAAGGCATCGTTTCCAGACCTTTCACCATTTTAGTCACCCTTCTCTGGACACGCTCCAATTTGTCAATATCCTTTTTGAATTGTGGTGCCCAGAACTGGACACAGTATTCTAGGTGAGGTCTGACCAAGGCAGAATAGAGCGGCACTATTACTTCCCTTGATCTAGACACTATACTTCTATTGATACAGCCCAAAATTGCATTGGCCTTTTTAGCTGCCGCATCACACTGTTGACTCATGTTCAACTTGTGGTCTACTAGGACTCCTAGATCCCTTTCGCACGTAGTCTCATTCAGCCAGGTCTTCCCCATCCTATATCTATGCATTTCATTTTTTTGCCCTAAGTGCAGAACCTTACATTTCTCCGTATTGAATTTTCATTTTGTTAGCTTTGGCCCAGCTCTCCAGTCTATCTAGGTCATTTTGAATTTGATCCTGTCCTCTAGGGTATTAGCTACTCCTCCTAATTTGGTGTCATCTGCAAATTTGGTAAGTATGCCCCTAATTCCTTCATCCAAGTCATTGATAAAGATGTTGAATAGCACTGGGCCCAGGACAGAACCCTGTGGCACCCCACTGGTCACATCTTTCCAAGATGAAGAGGAGCCACTGCTGAGCATCCTTTGGGTTGAGTACATTTGCATAATGTACTAACAGGATTTCACCTAGAACTGAGCTTTTGCTTGCTACCAGTTTTAGATTTGGTTGGTTGTTTTCTAAAAATTTGTTTAATATCCTGCCATTCTTCTGGGATGGGATCCAAAATAAAATGAATGGTGCTTGTTTTCTTTTCTTTAGGATTCCAAGCGGGGGTTTGGGATTGCAGTTTCTGGTGGCAGAGATAACCCTCATTTTGAAAATGGTGAAACATCCATAGTTGTCTCAGATGTCCTTCCAGGTGGCCCAGCGGATGGATTGCTTCAGTAAGTGACACTCTCACACTTTCTCTCTTTTCTCAGTTTGCAAACAAATACATTTGGCCTTTATGCAAAAGACAAAGTACAGGTTGAGTCTCCCTTATCTGAAATGCTTGTTACCAGAAGCATTTTGGATTTTGGAATACTTGCATATATACATAATGAGATATCTTGGAGATGGGACCCAAATCTAAACACGAAATTCATTTATGTTCCAAACACACATAGCCTGAAGGTAATTTTGCACAATATTTTTAATAATTTTGTGCATGCAACAAAGTTTGTGTACATTGAACCATCAGAAAGCAAAGGTATCACTATCTCAGTTTTAGATTTTGGAATTCCGGATAAGGGAAGCTCAACCTATATATTTGCCATTTCAAAAACAATTTGTCTGCAGAAGGCAAATACACTTCTGTGAAGGTACAGATTGAATCAAGCTAGTGTCATGATTTGGTTCTGCCATCCATGGACATAGTCCAGCTCTTGTTCTCATTAACAGCTGATCTAATAGTTAGATCACTTGACTTTGACTGAAATCTCTCTCCAGCAGTGGGTTTAATCTGAACAAAGCATTTGCTGGTCTAGTGGATGATACAGGAGAATTCTGGGGAGCTTCTGCATATCAGAGATTCAAGGCACAATGGCTGCAGTGATTCCAGTGCTAAATTCATGATAGTTAAACTGATTTACTTGATGAGGGTGAGCTGCTGTCACTACCCCTCTATATTCCTTACTGCAAGGGTGGGATGGTGAGCCAATATCTCTTTGCCCATTGTGCATGGACCAGATGCCATCAGGGGCATAGCTGTGCCCCCACATCAGGGCAGTGACTGCACTCCCATGATGTCTTTGGGTGGAATCCTTCTAGTGACTTTTGTGCATGTGTATATATGCCACTTTCTGGGTGCTATACAGATTGCTGTTACCTAGCCTTTTGTACTGTGTCCAAAACCTCCCTCGCCAGCAGCTGTAAAACTCCAAGAGTGGCTGCTGCTTACTGGCAGAGAAGGGGGAGACAATACAGAAGATGAAAATGTGGCTGCTCTGGGCTCTCAGAGAAAAGAAAAAGAGACTATACTCCATCTGTGAGCCCCCCCACCAACCTTAGACCACGTGCTTCTTCATCATCTGAATTGCCTCCCCTTCCCCTCCACAGTGGTCAACAACAGGAGACTCTCCCAGATTGGACAGCTGCCAGGGCAGGGAGGGGAAGACATGAAACTGCATGGATGGAGTGTTGCTCTCCGCCTATTTGATGTCAGATCTCAGCCACTGGCTCACTAATTAGAGTGCTATCTGGCACTTTTCTAGCTGGTGTTTTGGCCAGGAAACTGGTTTCATTCCCCCTTCCTCGTGTAGGAAGGCTGGGGAGTGAAGACAAGCTCTTTCGATTGGCTGCAGTCAGGATTAAGTTCCTGAAATGCTGTCTGGATGTGGTCATTTACTCCCTTGCCTTCTCACTGCAAGGGGAGCAAAGCTGACTTATGTGGGTCTTGGGAGTTGGTGTGGAAGTCTTTTTAGATCTCCTGCTGTTTCATTTCTTTGCTTGTGTTCTGATAGTCATTAGAATTTTTGTGTTGAGGCTGCTATATGCTCAAAACTAAATCAGTTAATATGTATGTAAGAATTATTGCTGTTACAGTATTTTTTCTTCAACTTACAGTAAACAAAGAGTACAAAAATACAGTGTACATAATGATATGGATGTCTGTCTATGTTGGGGGTGGGGAAAGTGGGGCTCGTGGGCCACATGCAGCCTCAGGGCCACTTTTGTGGCCCCCAGGGCCCATTGAGTTTTTTTAAAAATCCCCCCAAAAAACATTTCTTGCTCCAAAATAACTCTAGGGGTTATGGAGGACATTTCCACCAGGTTTAAAGACTCCTAAGACTTAAAAAGAAATTTCATGAAATTTTACAAAAACATTTTCTGTTTGCCCCAAAATACCCTCATCGTGGGGGACATGTTCACCACATTTGGTGTTCACTCTGTGCCAATTTAGGCCCAAGAGAGTCCTTTTTAAAAACAGGAACTGACTTCTGGTCTCTTCTTATTAAAAAAAAAGGGGGGGGGCTCTCCTGGGCCTATAATGGCCCAGGAAGGCCCAAAAACATGGTGTAAATGCCTCCTTGTCCCCCTGAGGTTATTTTGGGAGCAAAAAGTGATTTGAGGTGTGTGGGGGTGTGGCAGAGGTGCATTGCTCCAGGATCTCCCAGGGGCTAATGTGCCCCCTAGCTTTTCACAGTTGTCCACCCCTGGTCGTTGTGATTAGGTTCAAGGAAGGAGTTATGATGAATGAGCTGCAGTACTCTGAGAGAGAAAATCTTAGATTTTCTGTTGCTGCCGAACTGTAATAATATTATGAAGTGTTGCACAAGTCATTAAGCATGTATTGATTGTATTTAACTCAATTTAATGAAACAGAAGTTTGCCACAAAAATAAAAGGAATGTTTGTGTGAAAAATCAAAATAGACCCATAATAACCTAGCTTAGTTGTGATCTGAGTGCATGCCTTAACACAGAATGGTCTCCACAGGGCAAGGATAGGCAATATGGTGCTCTCCAGATGCTTGGGACTAGATATCCCATCAGCCCTATCTAACATGGCCAGTAGTCAGGGATGATGGGAGCACTAATCCAATATTCCTGTGTATGTCAGGCCCCTATGTATGTCAGGCTGTCCCTATGTATGTCAGGTCCCTCCCAACCCCTGTGTATGTCAGGCTGTTCCATCAGGCGTGGAAGATCCATGTCATATTCCCCACTGATACTCCCTGTTCCTTGGGTGAGTGGAGGACTGAGTGGGAGGCTGTCCATTCCCTGTACTTCCCTAACCATTGCTGATTGGGGTATTCTGGCCATTGTAGTACCCACCCAACCACACACACACACACACTTTCCCAAGAGCTCTCCATTGTCCCAAACAATGGTATTGGCAGTGGAGTGGACTGTTATGTGGTAGGTGGGATACTTCCTTAGCACAAGCACTTCCCTTGGATAGGACTGAACAGAGCCCAACATTTTTAACTAGAGTGAAATTAATATCCATGGTAAGTGCAGGCTTTCTTTTTGAACTGACCATATGCTTCCATTTGCAGAGAGAATGACAGAGTGGTGATGGTTAACGGTACACCCATGGAAAATGTGCCCCATTCTTTCGCCGTGCAACAGTTAAGGAAAAGTGGGAAAGTGGCTGTGATTGTAAGTTAATTATTGCTTGGGTTAGAGAGAGCTCTGGAAACCTGAGCCAAAGGTGAAGGTGATTGGGAGGGGATGTAACTGTGCTGTTACAGAGAAACGTGAATTTTTGGCATCGCCAGTACTTGACGTTAAATACTCAGTAGTTCAGCCCCTGGATCGAGCAACCTGTTCTGTACTGTACAGAGGATGCATGCTTCTTGTATTCATTGATTATTTACACCCTGCACACACACACATCTAATCCTGAAGCCTCATGGTCCAAAATTACATATTCTAACTAGAAGTCCTATAGGGGAGGACTGGGAAACATGTGCTGCATCCCCCTCCCAGTTTTGTTGGACTGTAACTCACATGATCTCACACTATCAGCTGGGTGATGATAAGCTGATGGAAGTTGTAGTTCAACAGCACCTGGAAGGCCACACATTTTCCACGCTTGCAGTAAGAAATGGGAGTACACATACAGCCACAGATGTGCTTTCCAGATATGTTCCAGTAGCAACAAGGAAGGTACTTGGTTCTGTAGAAGAGCACATACTTTATATCCAGAAGTAGGAAAGACCTATGCAGCCACTGGAGAGCCACTGACAGCTCAAGCAGGCAGTACCAGGATAGACAAACCAATGGCTTGTGTGTCAGGAAATTTCATGTGTTCAACAGATAGTAACTCTGAGTCATAGAAGAATGACAGATGGCTCAAGAGGGCCTTTTTAATGCTTCCATATAGAATCAGAGGTCCATATGACATCTATAAAGAGAACTTCACACATGGGCCCTGCAACAAATGTATGGTCCCAGCCCACTTCCCCAGATTTTTATCTGATAGTCAACATTCTGTGCCCATGCAGTTTGTTCAGTTCTCATAGCCCTCCACTCAATTTTTTTATATACTTGTGCCCTCCACTCAATTTTTTTATAGTTCAAGTTGTGCAAATCTTGAAGTTCCCCTGAACCTTCTAATGCTTTCCCCTTGTGTGTGGAGGATACTGTTTTAACTAAACAAAAACTAGGGCTGGAAGAACTGGGATCACCAGTAGTATGTATCAGGATGGGATACTATGGAGAAGAAGAGCTAATTAAAAAGAACAGACTAAAAGAACTTGTTTCTGGGCAATTTTAACACAATTTCACCACCACCCCCATTTACTCAAAGCCACTGTACAACATGGTTTTGCTTTTCCTCCTGCATATGCCTTAGAAACATGTTAGAACCCAACAAAATCAGCCAGAATTAACAGTAAGTGCACAACATAACTTCCAGTTTTTATTTCAGCCACTTGTTTTTTTAAAGGAGGGCTTTCTGACATGTTTCTAAGGTGTGTGTGGGGGGGGGTGAGGTATTAGAGAGCAAAACAGCTGCATTTTACATTGATTTTGAGCCATTGAGGGGTTGGTAAAAAGTACCTTGGGATTTTTTTTAGGGTGTCCGAGGGCTTTGCAGGGTTGCACTTTAGGGCATGTGACTCGCAGGCCACACTTTATGCGTATATATGGTAAAATAATAAAGAGAGCATAATTTCTATTTTGGCTGGTGGAGAAGCTTGATGAAACGCGGAAGCTTACAGATTTGCATGCTAAAATTAAGTTGGCCCAGTAAGCAGTTCATTTACCCACTGTGTTTTGTCTGTCTTTTGAGACTGGTTGGTTGAATGGCAAACAAGGCTGTCCCATTTGAGCCACACAAACCTCAGTGTTATATTAGCAGGGAGAGTTGTATATCCAGGATCACATGGGCTCATATCAGCCTGTGGGAACTCTGCTGGTGCCAACTGCTTAGTTCCTCCTGCTTGCTTCTACCATGGAGAAACAAACCAGGAGAAGAAATATCCAAGAACAAGCCCTGTATTCTTCCTCTGGTTTGCTGGGAGGGAATGAACCAGAGGAAGAATCTGTCAAATGGCTAGATTTAAAAAACGATAGTCCATGAAATACTAGCATTTCTGTAGAATCCTGGCTTGTTGTGTTTTGCCGGTGCAACTGTGGTTTAATAAACAGGGTAATATACATGCATACAGGTAAGTAATTGTTTTCCAGATATTTGTGTCTGCACACCCGCACGCCTGTGTGCATGCACACTTTTAAAATTATCATGTTCGTTTGGGAAGAATTTGGTGCATATGAGCTTAGAAAGGTTTACTCCTGTCACTAAGGCAATGAAAATCAATCTGCGACTGTTGTTGTGTGCCTTCAAGTCATTTCTGACTTAAGTTCACCTTAGGGGCACTATATTACAGGGTGTTTTTTAGTTTGTTTGTTTGTTTGTTTTTGCAAGATTTGTTCAGAGGGGGTTTGCCTTTGTCTTCCCCTGAGGCTAAGAGAGTGTGACTTGCCCATAGTCACCCAGTGGGTTTGCATGGCTAAGTGGGGATTTGAATCCTGATCTCCAGAGATGTAGTCCAACACTCAAAAGCATAGTGTAACGGTTTGGACATGACTCTGGAGACCAAGGTTTAAATCCTCACCAGGTGATCTTGGGCAAGTCACACTCTCTTAGCCTCAGAGGAAGGCAAAAGCAAACCCCCTCTGAACAAATCTTTCCAAGAAAATCCTGTGATAAGTTTGCCTTAGGGTCACCATAAGTCAAAACATTTGCAACAGGAAGAGACTAATATCTCAAAAACATGAACATCTGTTTGTATGAAAACAAACCACTTGTAGGGGCAACAAATTTAGTACTTGAAAAGGAAAGGGGTAGAAAAAGGAAAGCCCCTTCCTCTCTTCTTTAGAAATGATAGTGCCATACAGGAAACACATGCTTAGATAGCTAATTCTGTGCTTGAAAGGTTCTTGATTGAAGTGCAGGTTCATATGTGCATGGTGCTGTTGTGCCAGTGACCTGTGATTTTAGAGGACCTGCCGCAGGAATCTTAACACTTGACAAACCAGAGGCAGAAGTGTTGACCGAGATGATGTGTATGTGTATAGAGCAGCTGCAACAAACACCAACATGACTGAATCCTCTGCAGAGTTGCACCTGAGTTTAGCCTTGTGGTGATGGATTTTTAAAGTCAAATGTAAAATTATAATTGCAAAATTGTTCTTGCATCCTGCAAATAGGTAGTGAAGAGACCAAGCAAAGTGCAGCTCCCACCTGTTCAAAGAAGCCCCTCTCTTGATTACGGTTATAGAGCCTTCGATGTCATGGATGACCGTGCAGACCTGGATGGTAGAAGTGCCAGGAGTGGCTACAGTGAAAGGAGCTGGCGTAGTGGAAATGGAGGCCGCAGCCAGAGCTGGGGAGATAGCCTTGACAGGGGCTACAGAACAGGTCACAGTAGGGGACGCAGCCACAGCAGAGAGCGCAGCTACAGTAGGGATCGGAGTAGGGGGCGGAGCATGGATAGAGAGAGAAGTTTGGACCGTGAATACCAAAGACCCCGAAGCAGAGGCAGGAGTGTTGACCGAGATGATGCATATGACCATGGTTATGGTGGCGGTAGGAGCCTGCCGAGAGATTATGACTGGCGATCTCGTCCTGACCCTCCATATGAGAAGGAAGCAAAGAGCGGTAGCAGAGATAGGCTTAATTCCCGCAGCTCTTCATCTGAATTGCAGCGCCATTATGAGTATGGGCCACCGCAGGAACTAAATGGGCCAGTTAGTGTTCTCCTCACCAAAAGCAGATCTAATGAAGGCAAGTGCGCAATGAGTTCTGCTGTATGAGTTGACATGAGTGTTTCCTTTTGCTCATTATTTCCTGCCCTTATCAATATCACACAGCTTTTTCGTGCTTCATGTAAGTAAACCATTCTCACATGCTGTTATTTGCATGGGAAAACAGCTAGGGGCTTCAGAAGCAGCCTTGGAAGTTACCTGTTGCCTGCAGGCACCTGGTCTAGGATTTTTGTTTGTTTGTTTGTTTTAATTTTAAAGTGAACGCTGACTTCAGCCTGCTGAACTTCATAGCCCATGGCAATTTTGCATATTTCTGTATTAGAACAAAATAAATTGGGAGCAGGGAAGAAGTATTTCTGAAATCAGGGAACAGGCAGCCCTCCAGATACTGTTGAACTACAGCTCTTATCAGTCTTCATCACTGGTTTTACTGGCTTGGGCTGATGGGAGTTGCAGTTAAACAACATCAGTGGGATACATGTTCTTCATTCCATTTTAAATGAATGTTCAGCACCTTTGGCATATGTCCAGAGGATGGTAACAAAGATAGTGAGAGATCTAGAGAACCAGTTCTCATAAGAAAAGGCTGTAGGAGTTGGATGTCTGTAGTTTGGAGCGTAGATGATTTAGAGGTAATGAGAAAGCAATCTTCAAATACTTGAAGGGCTGTCACATAGATGATGAGCAAGTTTATTTTGTCTTGTTCCAGAGTGTCAGATCCAAATCACTAAGGCCAAATTATAAAAAGGAGGAATTCACTAACCATTAGGAAGGACTTTTTGGTGGTACAAGCTGTTTGACCGTCATGCAGTCTGAAGATGGTGATGGAGGCTTTTCAGCAGAGGCTTGATGGCCACCAGCCAGGGAAGCCATCATTTTGTTGCTTTATCAGGGTATTGAACTGGATGACCTTTGAGGATTTTTCTGTTCTGTCTCCATATGGTCTGCGAGGCTCTGTCCAGTCTGCCCAAGATTGTACAAGTAGGCTGGGGACAATGCAGTGTTAGGAGCTCACAAAGTACCATGTACTACTAGATCAGGCCCACATATCTTGAAGCCCAACAAGCCAAACATAACATGTCATCCATGTATGGTGACATGCCAGGTACTTGACAACAGCCTATTTTTTCATTCCCAGGCAGCAGCCAAATGTGACTGAAGGAGTATGTTTGACTTTGTGGGTCACAGGTTTTATGGCCAATATTAGGTTGTCAGTGAAGGATAGGGAATCTCAAAGAAAAACAAAATGCCATTGATAATCTCCTACTAATTTTCCATTTGCAGAATATGGTCTTCGGCTTGGAAGTCAGATTTTCATCAAAGAAATGACCAGTACTGGACTAGCAACAAAGGATGGCAATTTGCACGAAGGGGATATCATTCTCAAAGTATGTTCTTTCATGAAGGGCCCTTAATTTCTTCCATTGGTGGAAAAACATAGATTCCAAATGGAAACTTTTGACATTGATAGCCCATTTCAAAGCTGTTTACAAGTAAATATGTTTACCTTACACATCCAGATCAACGGTACAGTGACAGAAAATATGTCGTTATCTGATGCTAGAAAACTGATTGAAAAATCAAGAGGAAAACTCCAGTTGGTTGTCATGAGGGACAAAAAACAAACCCTGATCAACATTCCTTCCCTACATGACAGCGAGTCAGAAATAGAAGGTGAGAGGTTAAAAGAGAAGTTGATTGGTTTTCTATATAATTTTGTCAGAGGAGCAATGAACAGTCTGTTTTTACAGTGGAATGGAAAAATATAAATTTTATGTACAGTTCACTCCCCTCCCCCTTATGCACAGGACCAGTACCTGCCATTTCAATTATCTGCCATCCAAAAACATGGTCTCTCTAGGCATTTCCTAGAGCCCCTTCTTAATCCTCACATCCCATTTGCGCACGCTAAAAGAGGTGGCCTCTCGAGGCATTTCCTTGGCCCTCCAGTGTGAGTCTATGAGGTTCACTATTACCCATGGCTTCAAGTGTTTGCATATCCGCTGAGGATACAGCAGGCCACCTGTATTTATATAAGTATAAATACCATAGAAAACAAAACTTGGAAAGTGTGGAATGCATGGGCTTTGTGGCAGAGATGTCCAGATTCTCTAGATATCCTGAGCCAAAGCCAGTATGACCTAAATATCAGCCACAGGATGTGTTTTTCATACCAGGTTTCTTCTTTCCCATGCAGTTAATTTATTTATACTGTTCTTTCCCTAACTCATAGGCTGCTTGGAAAGCAGATTATCTCTGAGCACATGCTGGCTGCCCATAAAAGTCCACTTTGTTCATGTCACTTTTCTTATGCTGCTCTGCTTGAAGTTGGCCCAGTAAACAGTTCATTTACCCACTGTGTTTTGTCCCCCCTCCCTGCAAAAAAGAATCTGTGTATCCTTAGTTCAGCCAGACTGTATGGAACATCAGAAATAACTTCCCCAGCTTCTCTAAACGATGGATTACACAACTGTAAACGAATACAAGGAGCCAGTGTGGTGTAGTGGTTTGAGGGTTGGATTACGACTCTGGAGATCAGGGTTTGAATCCCCCTTGGCCATGAAAACCCACTGGGTGACCTTGGGCAAGTCACAAACTCTCAGCCCTCAGAAAACCTTGTGATAGATTCGCCTTAGGGTTGCCGTAAGTCAGAAATGACTTGAAGGCACACAACAACGACAAATGACTAGCAGGTCTTTGAAAATCTTACCTTGAAACTGGAAATGAATCTTTGGAAATGAGAAAGGAATGCAAACGGTTCTTTGCACTCTTACCTTGGCCGATTCCTCCACTATCAGCATTGTCTTTGGTGTAAAAATCCTGACTTTTTAAAACCAGAGTCCCCTGTTTTGTGCAAAGTAGGAGACGCTAGTGTGATGCTGGTTTATTAAACAGTAGAGTTAAGCTAGGAGTTGATCTGAAGTGTGATTTAAAACTTGAAAGACTTGCCTCCTCCCTTTTCCACCCTGTTATCTTTTTATATTTGTCTATGGGCTAGAAGAGCCAGAACAATATATATTTCAGTATTGGCATGCACACTTTCTGCACCATGTGCATTCTCTTATTTCTCTGGTAATGTTTCAGAGAAGCCAATCTAAAAAAAAAAAAAAAAGGATCACCACTTGGATATTTCCTGTATCAGTATCTTCTGTCCCTGTAAACACTTCACTCAAAGTAATGTATGCATTGGGGTGGAGCATTACCTGCTTTGTTGTCTAATGTCATGTTTCTCTTGGAACAGGTTGGTCTGAATGTGTTGTGTTGTGGTGCCCTTCCCAGAGCTTGGGAAGGTGGTAGCTTTCTGGACTACAACTCTGAAAATCCCCTGCCAGCATGGTGACAGGATTTGGGGAGATGTAGTCCAAAAAAGTACCTCGCCCAAGCTCTTATCCTTCCAGAAAAAGCAGAGATCCTTGCCCTAAATTAATCCTCACATCCCATTTGCACATCTTTTTGCAATCCGAGTGATGGCAGTTTCTCTCTCTAGAGAGAACTCACATTTCTTATGGAACCCCAATATCAACTTTATGTAATTTCAGATAGCATTCTTGTGTTTTTTTCCAAAGCTGTCATAATGATTAAAAGGTGGAGGAGAATATATAGGTGTAAATCCAGTTGCTAATCCCAACTGCAGTGGACCCATTAAATCAAATCTTGCATGATAAGTCAGCACTTGTATAAATCCCATTGATTCAACACATCTACTCTAGTTGGGATGAACAATTGGTTTTAGGTCTTATTGTTCAAACTGATGTCAGTGTACATTAAAATGGTTTGTTGGCCTGGACTTTATGCACTATTCTTTCAACAGATATTTCAGAAATAGAGTCAAATCGGTCTTGCTCCCCTCAGGATGACAGAAGACTGCATCATTCTGATTTGGATTCCCATTCCTCCAATGAACGGCTAAAGGAAAAGCCAAGGTAGGTTGTATGTTCATTTTACATTCAGCTGAGTCCTTAAACTTTTAGGTTTCCCTTAACTTTACCATTTTTTTTCAGTGCAAAAGAAGATACGTCCAATAGACTGTCCAAAATGGGAGCCATGCCTACCCCTTTCAGATCAACTGGTGATCTCACTGCTACTCTACTTCCAGAGGCAAAGAGTGAACTGCAGTATCAAGACGATCCTCCAGGTCAGTGGTTACTTTCCTCTGAGAGACTCTCAGTTTCAATAAGAAGAGCAATCAATCTTCCTTCCTTTCATATACAGTTGTCCCTCCGTATCCATGGATTTAAGTATTAATGGCTTGAAAATATTCTTTAAAAAAAAAAATCCAAAAAGCAAACCTTGATTTTGCCATCTTATATAAGGTACACTATTTTGCTATGCCATTTCATATAATGGGACTTGAGTATTCACGGATTTTGATATCCATAGGGGGTCCTGGAACCAAACCCCAGCAAATATGAAGGGACAACTGTATTTCCAAACCTGATCCTTGGTTAATGGGATGAGTTTTAAAAAGATGCTTCTCACTACCAAACTCCAGGCCACTTTGCTAATTGTCTACTCATGTGCATAAAGAATAATCGCCTTAAGCTACCTTCCTTGACTGGAAATAAGGTAGTACATTTGCTTTGACTTGGCACCTGCATGCCAAAATATCTTTCCAGTTATCATTTAAGGGATGATGATGTTTAATCATTTTCAGGTTTTCAAAAAGAAAATAAAACAAAAGATTGGAGGCAGACAAAGAAAAATGACCAATTTTTACACAGGGTTCTTGCACTGGAGCCCAAGAGAGCAGAGAGGAAGCTAGATCAAAACGATTGTATTAAGAATTCTTTCCCTCTTATTAGGAAAAAAAATTAATAGTGGTAGGATGTATCAGACTTTTGAGAGACAATAAATACAAACTATTGCAATGGGCAGATTGACTTTTGAAGTCTGATTTGTGATGTCCAGATAGTCAAGTGGAAGAACAATGTCTGATCAAATGGGCTCTAATCTATAAAAGCTTATGCTTTCATAAACTTTCTTAGTGTTACAACACTGAGAGAAGAATTCAAAGACATAGCCATGTTCGTCTGGAATATCAGTCTGGAATATCCACCCAACCTGGTCTTAGGCAGCAGCATCTTACCTCCTGCCTTTGTTCCTCAACAATTATTGTTAAACTTGTCACTCCATCACCACACTCACTAGTTTTGCATTTCTCTGGCTATTCAACAGCCTCTGCTTATAAGGTCTATTTGTAGGTACTAGTTCACTCCATGCATCTGAGGAAGTAGACCAAGTCTACAAAAGCTACAATTTCTTTCTCTCAGTCTCAAAGGTGCTAAAAGATCGCCTTGGACACTGAGAGACTTTGTATTTATAGTTCATTCACAGCATTCATAGAGCATTCATAGTTCAAATACTTCCTATTAGTGAATGCTGTAATGATGACTGCATAGAGAATGCAGTTTTAAGCATATTTACTGAATGCAAGTCTGAAATAAATGGGTAATATTTATAAGTAAAAAGGTTTTTCTAAGTATTTCTAAGTAAAAAAGTTTAGGATTAGGGTGTAATAGTGTTGACTTGGACTGTCCTTTGGATGTAGGTGGTCTTATCCTAATGTCTATTTCTTATCTCTTATTGTTTTTTATATTGTTTAAAAATAAAAAAGAACCTACTTATTTGATTTTGTGTGTATGTTTTTAATGCATACAGTTGTTCAACCAAAAGCAGCACCAAGAACATTCCTTCAGCCGAGTCCTGAAGACCTAGCAATATATGGGTATGGGTTTTTAACTTACCTTCACCTATTAATATGCACACTTTTAAAAACTGCACTGCTCTTAAGTAATAATCAACAGAAGGCTTTTACTAAATGCATGATTTAAAAACACATCTGTTGAAAATACTGTATCCACAGAGGCACAAGGCAGATGTAACGCACCCTCAAGCACAGTACAGTTTGCAAATGGCAATTATCATGGTCGCAAGACAATTCATAGTTACTAAATAGAATTAGCGAAAATGCTGGTGTAGACGAAACAGTAACTATACTTATCTGTAATAAGGAAGATAGTTCACACGCATAAGTGGGGGAGAAGAATATAGGACATTTGGGACATCTTCGTTGTTAATTGTGGCTAGCAGACAAGGTAGTTTTAAGACAACATAGGCTATTGGGATAGTCTTGTTAGAACTGAAAATGCAGATAACTACTGTTGGTGAGAAAAGCCACCAGTTTAGAGTGTCAAATTCCACCAGTTCTAAGGTTATGAATACAAGATTGTGGAGAGACAGGCTAGAAAGAAGTGAGCTGTATTCATAGGTAGCTGGAAACTATTTCAGTGATGGGCTGCCTTTTTTCCATCAGGCAACCACAGTGGTAGCTCTTGAATCGTATGTACTGCTTAGTCTTACTCTAGCCTTTTCCTCTATTGCTGTGGAGCCACATACACCAGGAATGGGCAATGTGTGGCTCTTAAGATGTTTTACAACCTTGGTTCCCATCATTCATCCAAAAACAACTGGAGGATAACAGATTGCCCACCTGTGGCATATATGATTGCTTAACAGCACTTGATGGAATAAACTAGTTCTCACTGTGTGGCATTTGTACATTGAAAGTGTTTAAGGAGGTGGTTACTGGACAACTTCAGTCAAATGAAACTGATTTTCTCAATCCATTTCAGCTGCTATTATTATTATTATTAGTAGTAGTAGTAGTAGTAGTAGTAGTGTGCCTTTCTCCCCATATAGGGACTCAAGGCAGCTAACAATGAGTTTAAAACAGTCCAAGGTAAAAAAAACACAAAATATTAAAAGCATAAATATAAAATTTAAAAACAGATTAAATGATTTACACCGTTAAAACCACAAACAGTAAAATACAGTAGCATCCCTGCATCTGCTGATTCGCCAACCACGGATTCGATTATCTGCGGTTGGCAATGGGAGGGATCTCACCTTCCCCATCCCTTTCCCTGGGAGGGCTCCTGTTGCAGCAATGGTGATCATTGGGCGAAGTGGGCAGAGAAGCAATCTTGCTTCCGCCTTCCCCCTTTGCCCCCGCCATGACCCCACTGTAGCGGCAATCACCAGGTGAAGGCATACGAGGGTGGAGAAAAATGTCACCCCCACTTCCCCCTTTGCCCCCGTCATGCCCCCACCGTGCCAACGATCGCCGGGGCAAAGGGGGAAGGGGGCAGAGAAATGATCTCGCTCCCCCCCTTCCCCCTTTGCCCCTGTCATGGCCCTGCTACGGCAGCAATCGCCCGGGGGGGGAAGGGGGGTGAGATAGCTTCTCTGTTGTTTTCCCCCTTCTCCCCTGCGATCGCCACTGCGGCAACAAGAGCCCTCCCAGTAGACAGGGGAGAGCAATCTTGTCCCCCTTCCCCCTTTGTCCCCGCATCGTAGCCGCAGCGGGGTCATGGTGGGGGCGAAGGGGGAAGGGAGGGGGAGGAGCAAAGTTACCCCCCCCCCCGGATGGTCTTTGCTATTATCCGTGGAATTCATCATCCATGGGAGGTCCTAGAACCAATCCCCTGCGGATACGGGGGTGCTGCTGTATTAAAATACATACAAATTTTCAATTGACCTTTAGGCCTCAATTTGGAACAGAAATTACTGTGATATTTCTGTAGGATGACGGTTGCTAGGAGAGGGGCAGTGGAGTGTAATCCTGTTGATTCTGTGGGACTTCTCAGCAGTTTTTGATACTTAGCTTTTGACTAGCTGAGTTGAGTATTAGAGGTATTGTTCCTGCTGTACTTTGACAGTAAACTTCAGAAGGTGGTTTGTGAGATTTTTCCTTTGCTTTTGTGCAGTTTTGATAAGAGGCTCCATTAACATCTATCTATCTATCTATATCCTACCTTTTACCAAGGGATCTCATGGCAGTGTAGAAATAAAACATTATAGACAATGTAACAGTTTTAGATTTAAATCAATAAAATAATTTAAACAGGATAAAAGCTTATTAAACAAGTAAACAGCTTAAAAGTCTATAAACAGTTCAAACCATGTATATGTACCTGTACTGTATATTTGAAAAGTAAATTGGGCCCCAAAGGATTTAAGAAAGCACCATGTTTTGATTTGTTGCCAGAAGCAAACCAATATCAGTACCAGTTTGAACGTCCCAGAGCAGAGAAGGCCCTCTCCCATGTCCTCCCTTAATGTATTGCTCCTACTGGTGTGACACAGTGGAAGGACCCTGTGGCAGATTGGAGTTTGTGGGCAGGCATATAATGGATGCACAATTGCTGGAGGTTAGGGGGCCTCATTGGTTCCCATGGGACCTTGGAGGGCCACATACACCCTGACATTTTTTAAACCTTGTTTGAAAAAAAAATTAAGGGAGGCAATTTTGTAATGGTTTTTGCTTCCTACTGGCTGTTTCAGGCCCAGGAGAGGACTTTTTTCAGCCGGAAGCAAATCTGAAGTCAACTTCTATTTACTTCCTCGTTGGGGAAAAAAGGCATCTCCTGCGATGGTCCAGGGGGAGAGCGATGGCAAAATGGCCCACATTTTTTTATGAATTGCTGGGGGAGGGGCAAAATGGCCAGGGGATTTGTAAGAGTTTAATCTAGTTTACCTTAATCTACATGAAAAGTGTGGGAGACCATCCAGTAGGTAGATGAAACATAGTTTTCTCTCATTTGATCAAATCCAGGTGGAGGCAGTGAGTGCTACGAGTCATTACCTGAGTACTGAGTATGATACTGGAGTGCACACAGGCCAGTAAACTGCGTCTAGACAAACCAGAGGGGCGTTACTGGGTTGTTTCTCTGTTCAGCTGAAGGGTCTTCAACCTGTTGTGGAGAGAGTTGCACCTTTTTCTATAACAGGATGCTGGAACTCACAAGATTATGGAGTTTTACAGTCCAGCCTGCAACCTCCTGTCTATCAGCTAGGGCCCCTGCTCAGATCCACAGCTCATCTTAGGGTTTCTTAGACAGCTCCATCCATCTACTATTTTTGCCTCCTTGCTGTTTTCCCTTTTGTTATTTGGGTTATTTTCCTGCTTTTCCTCCCCCTTCTATCTAGCTGTCTGTGATTTTGTGTGCTTGGGCTTCTTTTTATTTTCTGTCTCTTTTGTGTCTGTGTGAGAAAGAATGGTACATATGAGGGGAATAGTGGATGGATAGGTGTATGTAAGTGGTGAGAAATTTGGGGCGTAAATGGATGGTTGTGAACTAGTTGCTAGAGTGAAACCTGGAGAGGGCTCCTGTGCCATTAAAAAAGGTTATGTGGAAGAGGGGATTTCACCAGTTGTTGCTTGTTACTTAGTTGTTTGACAGGCAACACCTGCTGAAATTCCCTGACACTGTATGCACTGTAGAAATGTCGTCTACCCAGTGATATTGTAATCATTCCTAAAACCCAAAATAATTTTCTCTCCCAAGCCCTGGTACAAAGATGGTGAAGTTCAAGAAGGGCGACAGTGTGGGTATCCGGCTGGCTGGTGGGAATGACGTAGGAATATTTGTTGCTGGAATTCAAGAAGGCACCTCAGCAGAGCAGGAAGGTCTCCAAGAGGGGGATCAGATTCTTAAGGTATGCATATAGAAGACTTTCTGCAACATCAGATGACTTAATTTTATATATATATATATATATATATATATATATATATATATATACACATACACATACACATACACATACATACATACAGTAGGCCCCTGTATCCGCTGGGAATTGGTTCTGGGGGTGTGTGGATACTGAAAACCATGGATAGTAGTGAACGGCATTGAAAATAACGGGACCTAGAAAATGGCTAGAGAGGACACATTTTCTAGGAAGACTCTATGGTAGGTGTTTTGTGTCCGATGGATAATTGAATCAGTGGGTTCAGATATCCTACTGTAGTTTGGTGGATAAACAGCTTTATTTCAAGCTTAATAACCAGAGCTTGAAAGTAATACACCACAAGTAACCTTTTAGCTTTGGAGGTAACAAGGACACAATTATATATTTTTTAAAAAAACCCAAAACAGAATGGCTGCTAATGGCCTTAATTTTTTTTTAAATTAACATTTACTTGTTACTCCTACTATTAGGGGAGAGGCTATTTGGGGCCATTTTGGTACTTTAAACAATTCAGAAAGAAGCCAAAAATTATAAAATGAATCACAGTAACAAGTCACTTGAAACAATGAGTCATGTAACAGTAATGAATTACTTATTTTTAAAGAAATGGTCCAAGCTCTGTTCAGAACTGTTAAAGTATTTTCATGTGGGTCCTTGTTAAAATCAGTGGCTGAAGCAACCTGAGATGATGATAGTCTCTGACAATATTTCTACAATACAGCTGGGATCACAAAAAGGAGGAGAATGAATGACCTAGTTGTATGTTCTAGTTATCCACCTTAGTATCTACCATCAGTGTTTTTGAAATCTTAAAGGTACCAAAAAGTTATGCTCAAGTTAGAAAATCTGGCATCTGTACTAAATCCTGCTGAATTCAGCGGGACACAGAGCAGCTTTAACAATTGCCAATAAAGTATGGCATCAGTGCCCAGGAAACATACATGAATTCCATATGTGAAAAGTGAAAGTTCCTGTGTTGGGGTGTGGGAATGCAGGAGTCTTTCTTAGCAAAATTTACTAAAATTCCTAAGAGAACATGAAGAACCTGGGCTTCTTTGCCTCCTTCTTGTTCTTAACAACCAGAACTGCATCAGAGTGCACCTAAATGGGATTAGAATGGTACCAGGAAGTTCTAAGCAAAGTATTCCCCGAAACCAGTTCCTTGTTTCCAAATACTTCTTCCCAGCCCCCACTGCTGTTGCTTTTCCATCTTTTGGTTTTAGTCAGTGCCAGAGTTCTCTGGCTCTTTATAGGCAGACTGCTGTAGTTCTGAAAAAAATTTTTAAAGGCTTTTGGAGAGCAAATTCCCTTTCTGGCCTCACATTCTTCCAGTACCCCCATGTCTCCCTTATTCATGTAAATGACTGGTTTTACCATTTAGCTCATACAGCTTTTCCTAGGAGTTGTTTTATTTTCCCACCCCCCAAGCATCTAGAGTATCATTTTAGACTGTTGATAGATTCTGGTCTCCTTCTAAACCCTTTCCTGCATCTACAATGCAGAGTAGAGGCCTTCAGCCTCATCCAAAGCAGTATGGTTCTCACCTTAACAGGCAAGCTGCTCTAAAACAAACAAGGACATCTGATCACCCAGCTTAAGATGTAAGACCTTATTTTTTTAGAGAAAGGGTGGTACAGCTGTCCCTTCATATTTGCTGGGTTTTTGGTTCCAGCCCCCCCCCCCCGTGGATACCCAAATTGGTGAATACTCAAGTCCCATTATATGCAATGGCATAGCGAAATGGTATCCCTTATATAAGATGGCAAAATCAAGATTTGCTTTTTGGATTATTACTATTTTTTAAAGAATATTTTCAGGCTGTGAATACTTACATCTGTGGATACCAAATCCGTGGCTATGGAGGGACAACTGTATTTGAAGCTGGTCATGCTTCGCTTTTAGGAAAAATGGTTTGTGTTGAGTCATTCAGAGGCAGAGCTCGTCCATTTCCAGCAAAGTAACATATGCACAATGCATTGAAATCTGTAAAGTTTGTTAGCTAAAACCACTTAGCTGACACACTGAAATTTATACTGTTTGTTAGTTTAGAATGTTTGGAATTGTATATTATATGGCCTTCATTTTACTACAATGGTTTATGAACGTTGTAAATCTTCAACTTTATTAGGATACTGTTTCTATTGCAATGGCTTGCGGCTGATGCAAATAAAGGATTGATCACTTACTTGATCAATCTATCTGCTTGTTAACTTAAGCCATTATCTTGCATAAAGCCTTCATTAAAACAAAATGGGATTCCCCTTCGACAGTCTGAGTTATCTCTTTTAATCTGTTATTTTGTACCAGGTAAACACTCAAGACTTCAGGGGCATCATTCGAGAGGATGCTGTGCTGTACTTACTGGAGATTCCTAAAGGTGATATTGTGACAATTTTGGCCCAAAGCAGATATGATGGTAAGCATTTGTTATATGACTTATGAAAATAATTTTGGTGGATGTAGTCATTTATGTAATATGTTTCCTACTTTTAAATAAATAAGCCCTATTTATTTTGCTATGTTTGCTTCTAGAGATTTTTACAGTATTCTTGAAAATGTTTACTACGGCAGTAAATTAAAGCCTATGATTTCAATCTAGCTTTGAAAATAATTAGGTTGTTGCTCTTTATTTGTTCATTTCCATACAGCAAGTGGCAGTCTCTTAAATGCTTGGCAATGTTACATCTGCCCCTCATGATAGGATGCATCTTTCTCTATTCTTCTCTTGGGTAATATGCAAAAACATTTTTTAAACATACATTTTGTAAGCGGATGCTAATGACCAAAGCCTAGCTTTTGTCATCTATACAGTTTTACATAGGTATCCAGCAAAAAGTTTATTTTAAAAAAAGTTGCTTTTTAAACAGGAATAATTCCCTGGCATGTTCAAAACCAGAATGAACTTCTGTGAGATTGATTGAATGAAATGGGTTGTAGAATAAGGGAAGAGGGCAGTGATCATATCAAATCACCTTTTACTTTTGTCACACAATGACAAAGCTTGGCAGTTTTATATGGTGGCAAGCCAGCAGATCATAGCAGTCAGATTTTTTCCACAAGTAACTAAAAACTGTGGGTATACTTTTACATTGTAACTCTAACAGTAATTAAATGTTGGTGGAATCTTGGAACTGTAATAGCAAGGAATTGCTGTTTAAAAGTAACTGTCTTAGCTGTAGTAGATGACTGCAACTTGGCTTTGTTTTTGTTGTGGGCCTTCAAGTCATTTCCAATTTAGGGTAATCCTAAAACAAATCTGCTATAGGGTTTCCTTGCCAAGATTTGTTCAGGGGAGTTTGCTATTACCTTCCTCTGAGGCTGACAGAGAGTGTGACTTGCCCAAGTGACCCAGTGCATTTCCATCTCTCAGTGGATATTTTAACCTGGGTCTCCTAGTCCAGCATTCTAACCACTACACTGGTCCTTCACTATCTCTTTGGACATCTCCCACAAACCCTGACATCTGTGAAAAAAATAATTGAATTACATGTGGTCTTTATCTCACCCATCCCCTGCTTGACCTTTCACCCAGTTTACAGAGACATAATGGCCTGTGGCAGAGGGGATTCTTTCTTCATAAGGACTCATTTTGAATGTGACAAGGAAACACCACAGAGCTTAGCCTTCACCAGAGGGGAGGTCTTCAGAGTTGTCGATACATTATATGATGGAAAACTGGGAAACTGGCTAGCTGTGAGAATTGAGAGCGAATTGGAAAAGGGCCTGATTCCAAATAAAAGCAGGTATGTTCTAACTGAATTTAATTTTATAATAATAATAATACTAATAATAATAATATTTATTTATTTATTTATACCCCGCCCCTCTGCTAAAAACAATCGGGGCGGCTTCCAACAATTAAAACATTATAATAATGACTAAAAACACCACCCACCCCCACCCTCCTCCATAAAAAGACATTAAACACAATAAGATTAAAACCTTCTAACTAAAAACACATTAAAAACAAATATATACATAATTTTTAAAAAGCCAGGAGACTGAGCTCCTGAGGCCGGGATCTAATCAGGAAAGGCCTGCCGAAAGAGATCCGTCTTTAGTGCTTTTTTAAAGCTACTCAAGCTTGTCAACTGACGGATCTCATTCGGCAGGCCATTCCATAAATTGGGGGCGATAAACATTTTTATATTAGACATTTCCTTCTGCGACCCCCACCCCCAGCTCAGAACTCAATTGCACATTCTGTTTGATCCAGGTCAGATGGGGTATGGCAACTGAAACATGCAGGACTGATTCTTGATCGCTTGGCTTACCAGGGAGATGGAACCCTTTGGATTCCACCCCCACCGCAGTAGCTGTCCTTGAGCTTCGTCCCTTTATTGGGTCCTACATAAATGAGTGGTGGCATTTTATTCCTATGAAAACCTAAAATTTAGGGACAATAGCCCATTTTGTGAAGGGAGGGTTGAAAGTTGTAGCGGGGCTACTCTGTTGGCCCCACTCCTGGTATTGGCACTTTGAGTATGGATGTCTGAGCTGGGTAAGGCTACATATGGAAACATCTCTGTATGTGCTTCCATGGGACCTAGAAATATGAGTGGATAGGCTTCTTTAGCTCAGACATCCCCTCTGACACACATATATTGGGGACAGGAACAATTTGTGCTGTCAGGGACTGGAGCTGGTGATTTGGCCTGCTATCTGTATCAATGGGTGTATGATATTTATCTGTCCATTTATCTATCTATGCCTTTCCTCCAGTGAGCTCTCAGTGCTGTATTACATGCCCACTCGTTTTCACAGGAGCCCCATGAGTTAGGTCAGGCTGAAATGGGGAGTTTTGTTCAAAGTCACCCATTGCGTTTTCATGGCTCATTGAAGACCTGCACCTGGATCTTCCAAGGCTGTATCAATAATCTAACTGCTATAACACACTGGCTCTCTATAACATATATTTATATGGAAAAGGCTGCTCCATTCTGATAAAAACTTCATATCTGAATAACAGCTTCCTAGTTGTCCCCCACCCTCACTTGGATCCTTGCTGTATACACACTTCCTACCAGCACCACTCACACACCGCTTATCCGAATGACAGATATTTAGTTGCTTTATGCATTGCTTTCATGTGAAAGGTGCTTTTGGTTTTCAGTCTTTCTCACTCTTCTAAGGTTTATAACTTCTGTGGAATTTGAACCAAGTAGTGCTGAACATTACACCCACTGGGGGTGAGTACAATAGAACCCCAGAAATAACGCAGGAAATTTAGTTGTAGTTCTTACCATCTACAGCCAAGAAAATAGAGTTTATGCATGTTGTGGTTGTCCCTTGTTGTTGTTTTAGTTGAATAAGACTGTGACAAGATGATATTATAGGAAGCAGCAACAGAGCTAGATGGGCATTGGCACATAGCTTACCAAACACAGAAGAGGAGTCAGAGTTTGGCCTCCTTCTAGGACTGTACATTTATCTCTGTCTGGCTCTCTTTTAAAAATGTGTAAATTGACTGCCTTTATACCCCCACCCCCACATCTTATTGGCTTTTGGAAATGGGCAAAATTTGGTCTTTTTCAGGGCTGAACAGATGGCCAGTGTTCAAAATGCTCAGAGAGATGGCTCGAATGACAGGGCAGACTTCTGGCGGATGCGTGGCCAGCGATCTGGAATGAAGAAGAATTTAAAGAAAAGCCGTGAAGATTTAACAGCAATTGCATCTATGAGCACTAAATTCCCAGCCTATGAGCGTGTTATGCTCCGGGAGGGTGAGTGAATGACAGCCTATAAGACCTGCTAACTGATTTTTACATTTTTGTAGATGAGAGCTTCTGCTGTTGTTTTTTTCTAGCAGTTTAAATCAAGTCTGGCTGATCAGCTTGGCTTTAGGCTACAAGCAAGTGATAAAATCTATCTCGGGCTTTGGCCATGTTTTGGTCTGTCTAAAAACATCTCAGTTGTTTATATGAGCCATTATAATCATTTAGAAGTGTAAAAAAATGTTTTTCCCGATTAACCAGTATTCTTGTAAATGTCTGAGAAGCAGAAGAAAAAAAGACCAGAGCTTAGAGCATTAGTACAAAATGTCTAATTGATCTTGTTAATTGTTGGTGAGTTTGAGAAATGAATCTGCTTGTTTTCACATTAGTTTGATAAATTTTAAATGATTATGCAGATCATTATCACATAAAGAAACCATACAATTAGCCGTATAGCACATGCCTTGTTGGTAGTGTAGCCTCCTAGTAGTAAGCTTTGTTGTTGGCTCCTTATTGTTATCATTATGTCATAAGCCTGCTCCCTCCCCTGCTTTTCTTAAGCTTCCCCAATTCCAACCAGTAAGAAATGACAGTTTATGAAAGGCAGAAGATCCTAGTGTTTCTTGCAGTCTGGGTGCATCCACACTACACAAATAATCCAGTTTGAAACTGGATTATTTGCCATGGCTCCTTCCTATGAAGGTTTTACAAGGTCTTTAGCCTTCTCTGCCAAAGTGTGCTGTTGCCTCACCAAACTGCAAATCCCAGGATTCCATAAGAAGGAGCCATGGCAAATAATCCAGTTTCAAACTTGGATTATTTGTGTAGTGTGGATGCACCCACTGTCTGGCTACAGCTCAAGCCCCATTCTATTCTGTCCTTCTCTCTCTCTCTTTCCTCCCCATCTTGTTTTCCCTGAGGCTAAGCCTCTTTCCTCTAGTTTCCATTTTTCCTTAATGTATCTGTCTTTGACCTTCATTGTTATTATCATCCCAGTTTCAGTGGTCAGGATTCCCTTGTCTGGCTCCTTACCTCTGTTTCCATCCTTTGCTCCAATGTCAGTGCTTAGTGCTCCATGGTCACTCACCTCTTTCTCTCTCAGTCTTTGTGTTTCTGCTCCTTCATCATCCATCCCAGCGCTCATACCATGTGTTCATACATACCTCTCCGTCTCAGTCCTGCTTTCTTGCATGTGGTTCCTTCTACAATAGTGACGCACAAGCCAGTACTTGAAATACACAAGATTTCATTAACATTATGCCTGTTTTGCCATCAGTTTCAACCCTCATGGTGTGAAGAGCAAAGACAAATGTCTTTGAGCAGTCATTAACCAAAAACTAAACAAATTAACGTAAATACATTAAAGCTAACATGTTACTTATGAACTCTGAAAAAGACATACAGTAGGCCCTCCGGAACTGTGGGGGTTCTGTTCTGGTACCCCCCCATGGATGCAAAAAACTATGGATGGTCAAGCCCCATATTATTGAGTGGCGGTGATGTGAATGTGCACACTTCAGCTTGTCTGCATTCACATCACCACCACTGAATAATATGGGGTGCGGTGACTGCGGAAATTCCAACCCATAGATAGGGAGGGCCCACTGATAGGGAGGGGCGTCTGGGCCTCCGGGCCTCCAGTGCTGTCTTGCAACCGGGGCCTCAGCCCTTCTGTGTTGTCTGTAGCCGGGCCTGGAGCCTCCTATGCTGTCTGCAGCCAGGGCCTCTGGGCCTCCTGTGCTGTCTGTGGCTGCACCTAGGGCCTGGGGCCTCCTGTGCTGTCTGTAGCTGGGCCTGCGGCCTCCTGTGCTGTCTGTAGCTGGGCCTGGGGCCTCCTGTGCTGTCTGTGCTGTTTGTAGCTGGGCCTGCTGTGCTGTCTGTAGCTGGGCCTGGGGCCTCCTGTGCTATCTGTGCTGTTTGTAGCCGGGCCTTCTGTGCTGTCTGTAGCTGTACTTTGGCCTTGGGGTGGAAACATGTGGAAATCTTCAAGTCCTTTCTAAACAAGGTGGTGGCAGGGCTCTTGCAACCTGGCACATGTGGGGTATGTTTGTGTGTGATGTGTGTGTTTGAGGTGTGGGGGTGGGTGTAGTGTGGGGCATGGGTTTGTACACACAGTTCCATTTTGGCAGAGGGGCTCTCATGTCCTTGTGTGCATGGTGTGTGTGTCGTGCATTGTGTGTGTCTAGCATTGTGTGTGTACATGGGGTTGTATAGCAGCATCAGAGGGGCTCTCAGTATGAAACTAGCCATTATAGTTTATTTGAAAGTTTATATATTAATGCATCAAATGATCATACTCTTGATGTGTTTCCTAAGTGGCCAATCAGCAGAGTGGGAACAGAAACATACCAAAGAGTTTTTTATATATAGATAATAGTGTATGTTATGCCAGGTATAGCTAGTTCCCAAGAAATCTACATGCTCTTCTGAGCCTGCTCAAAAATTGTTTGTAGACTGGGGGGGGGCACACTGTGAGGATCAGAAGGCCATTTCTGGGCCTTCCTGACCCTCAGCAGGCTGACACCCCCTGCCCCTTATCTAATAAATTGGCAGTATTTAATAATTTGGCCAACTGTGGTCCTCCAAGACTGTAGTAAGTAAACTGGGAACTCCCAAAATCAGGACTAGTGCTGAGACTAGGACATATATACGCTAGGGAGATGCTATTACAAATGCCAAAGAAAGATAATCTGCAAGGCAGCTTCCTGCCTGAACATCTGGCTAATCCCATCAACCATAGCCGAGATACTCAAGGTTTATAATGAGCTGTCTTACCTCTACCTTCCCAGAAACAGAGGGTTACTTCCACCATTCAGTTTCAAAGTATTAACACATTGAGGGTTGTTAACATATCCAGAATTGTCCATTGTCTTACTTTGAGATCCAATGAGAAGCATTGTCTTTTATTCTAAACTCCATCCCACGGAGGGAATTATTGGATATAAAAACCCCTTCAAAACCCCTCTCAAACATGCATAGTTCCTCTGCCACCTGACTCTACATCAGACTGTGTAGCCGGGCACACAGTTTATCTTCCTCTTACCTCCACATCAGACTATATATCTGTTACTGCTTTTGGACCCTCACTCTGCTGGTTTTCACTGTGAACACAACTCCTCTGACTAGCACAGTATCACCCGAAAACAACCCTTTACTCTGTTCCTCTAACCCAATCCTTCCTACTTCATTCACTAGCCTTGCATGAATGCTTGAAGCCTGAATGTATGTGTGAATGGTGTTATTTCCTGAATAAAGATGAATTAATTGTACTATCTAGCTTAACATCTCCTTTTGAGTACCAATATACATAGGTTAAAAGGTCCTGATTTGTTGCCCTCCTCTCGTATTGCCAAGCTGAGTATATTAATTCCCCAAATTAATATTGATATTTAGAAGGTTCGTAAGACCCCTGAGCATTAGGGTGACACTCCACTGCTGCTGTTTTGGCTGACCTTGAAGTAATGCCTGGTAAGTCACTTCCAAACTTTGAGGAGCTACTTTCTGCTGTATGAGGGTGGAGCCCAAAGCAGTATTTTTTAAGAAAAGCATATGTTCTTGTGCAAATTTTTTTAACCTCAAAATTGTTTTTTGTGGCCAAAAAATGGGAGGGAATCGGGGGCGTGTCCAGATGCCTAAGATGGCTGATAACTAGCGAGAAGGCTCCCAAAGGCTTCGTGATTTAAGCCTGTGCTTGTAGTACTGAAGGAGTCTTTCCACCCTGAAAACACCCCCTTGATGATCGGCAGCAAGAGACCAATTGAAAGATCTGTCTCTGAATACTGCCTGGTCAAAAAGGGGAGGGAAATGACTCCGGACCTCAGCAGCAGAGAAAACAAGCGTGATGAGCAGTAAGACATAATGGTGCCTGCAGCTAACAAGGCAAGCAGGGGAGGGGGCAGCAAAGGTGGAGGAGGGGGAGGGAAAGAGACCTCACCAAAGCTAAATGACTGGCAGCTGCCAGACCAATTTGAGAGGCTGCGAGAGAAGATTGTCTCAGACCTGCAAAGAGACTGGTCCGCAGCCCTTGCCCCCCTGCAAACCTCTATCAAAGAACTTACAGGAACAATTTCTGAAGTTGTTGAAACAGCTGCAGAGGCCCATAAAATGGGGCAAAAAACCCAAGCACAGAATACAGTACCTAGAGGAGGTACACGAATCCCTAGCAAACAAGCTGGAAGGTTTGGAAAATCAGGGGAGGAGAGCGCATATTAGATTTTGTGGAAGGTGTGCAGGGGAAAGACATCCTGACCTTCTTGGTGGGCTGGATTAATAAGCATTGCCCCAATGACACCATTACTGCAGCATATATAGAACGTGTCCACTGAGCCCTGGGCCCTCCACTCACTCTGAACAACCCTCCTTAAGACATAATCGCTCAGTTTGCCCACTTCTTTGTAAAAGCTCACATATTTGACCTTTCAAAGCAAGCACCAATACTGCACAATGCAACTCAAACAGCAATCTATCACGATCTGGCCCCAGAAAGCCTACGCAAGCAAAAAACTCCTTAAACCACTGACATCAATTTTGCAAAAGGAGAAGATACGCTACAAATGGGGCTTCCCAGTCAAATTAATCATCTCTCATAACAATAAAACTATGATTGCGACTACAAGATCCCAGCTTCTGGACATACTGCTAGCCATCAACATTCCTGTACCCAAAACCTTGGAACAGGAGATACGGCATGAAGAGGACATCGCTGCACAGAAGACCCACACGCCTGCCACCAACACATGGACCCTGGTCTCTAGACACAAGAGGAAAGGCTTCACACCTCGAAAGGACTAACAGGAGCCAGAACACCAGCGCTCCATAAACGGCGGTAACCAGAACAACAGGTCCACAAACAGCAAATGGCAGCACTCCACTCTGCCAGTCAAGACAGAAGCACATTTTGAAACTGGGTCCTCTGTGGACTCTCCATTGAAACACCCACACCTACTGATCCTTCTGTTGTTGCCTAAGCTGACTGACAACTCAGCATGGTTCTGCAGTTGTTCGGCCATTTTATAATGGTGTTCAGTCTCTAACTCCTGACACTAGATCCCATCTGAACTTTGATGTTAAGCAGGGTCAGTTCTGGTAAGTACACCTCTGAGTATTCCATAGCTAAGAAAATCCTGTGAAATACATGGGGTTGCCATAAGTTGACTGGCAACTTAAAGGCACGCACACACCCACATACCACTCCTTTAGTTCCTAGTGGAGTGAGGTTATCTTCTCCCACCATTTTTGGGTGAGCCCCTTCCATCTCAGCTCAGCCCCTAAGCCTTTGCTTTATCAGATAACATAAATACTATTTTGTCTATGAGCACATAGAACTATATCAGTTGCCTTCACTTTCCTAATAGAAAGTGTCAATCAGTAGATAGAAGGAAGAAAGTGATTTTCAATTATTCTCCCTCCTCCTGTCCCATTTAACCTTCTTGAGAGTATTGGGAGACTCTCTGGGGAGATTTGGGGGACATCGGGGGGGGGGAGAATGTGAAATGATTGAAAATTTCCTCAGCCCCCATTCCACTGGTGGATACCTTCAGTCAATGTAGTGACTATATTTGGATATAACTCATAATCTTTAGTGCTGGTGACTTAACAACTTCATTCCTTTTTACTTTAACCCTTTGAAGTCAAAATGAGCATCTGCTAAATTAAGCTGAAGCCAGTTATGATACGTTGGGCTGTCTTAGCATTCTTACTCTTAGTACGGTAAAATAACTAACCACCCCCGTCTGTGGGGGATTGGTTCCAGGACATTTTACAGACACCCAAAACTGCAGAAAGTAGTAAACCCCTATATTTTTGCTTCCCATAGCCAGGAGGATTCCCCTCCCCCCATGCTCACCTGCTGCCCTGCAGGGGACGAATACATTCCCAACTTTCTTCTTTCCTTTCTGCTTCCTCAAAAGATGCTTGCACAACACCTTCCAGCCCAAGCATACCATAGAAGTGCACTGGAGGACCTGGAGAGGCCCACAGACACTTCCAGTAGTAACAACCACAGGTAACTAAAACTGCAAATAGCAATCCCACAGATAAGGGGGTCTGACTGTAACACTATTAAACATCTAATTGTGTCTGTGCTGCCTGGAGTATTTTGGCTGTTGTCTCTTCCAGTGGAAATGAGGTCGCTGTTTTCTCAATCCTATTTCTTCTACCCCAACCAGCTTCCTCATTTTTTTCTCCTTTCCTCTCAATCTTTCTCCGTTCTTAACTGTTCTCATCCTTGTGCCAGTAACATGTCCTTCCACTTCCCCACAGACACATACCATCCCTTCAGAAACAATAATCCAGCTTGTCCGTCAACCCACGCTGCTCACCTCTCTCCTGCCCTGTACAAAAATGACAGTCAGAAAGGGGCAAACAGAGGTAGTGGTGGTGGTAGGCTGTTCTTTTACAGGTGGGATTCCGGCAACAGTGAGTAGAAAGATCCAATCTGTGCATTTTCTTAGGGATCTTACTTGCCTTTCAGTCTCCACAGTTTAGCCTCTGTGAAAATGGTTGTTTGTGATATTTGTGGCTCAATCCTAACCTCTCTACTTGACCCTACATTTCTTGGGCAAGTTACTTTGTGGCTGGCTGGGCCTACCTACATGTTGGCCATTTTATGGTGGTGCCTACAAAAAATTATCAAATTTCCACATGCGAAACTTACTGGGTGATCTTGGGTCACCCTCTCCTGACCTGACCTATTTCACAGGACTGTTGTGAGGATAAAGTGGGGCAAACAAGAGCCATATATGTTACCGTGAAGTCCTTGGATGAAACTTGTGATAGAAAAATAATAAAATACTTCTGCAGAGAGCTGGTTATCCTGTGTGATCCAAAGAGAAATATAAATTAAACTAGCTGTATCCAGTGTAACATACACTGTTGTCTACATATATAGAATGCTTTGCTATGTTTCCGTTCCCACTCTGCTGATTGGCCACTTAGGAAACATATCAAGAGTACAATCATTTGACGCATTCATATATAATCTTTTTAATCAACTATAATGGCTAGTTTCATGCTGAGAGTCCCTCTGCTGCAGCCATGCAACTGCCTGTACACACAGACACACACATACCATGTTGGCTCTCTTCTATGTCCTGCAAGCATGCAGCAACAAACACAAAAAACTAAGCCCACAAGAGAAGCCACCTATCAGCACTTTCTGAGGTGCTTGACCTTAACAGTAGCTAGTTGCAGTAGAGTGCAGAAGCACAAACCCACTTTGTAGTACTTGGCAATATTGCACTGACCAACCTTGAATGATGCACGGACACAATTGGATTCTTCCAAAGTCTTTGGAGGCTTTTATCACTTGTTGCAATATGTACAAGTCATATACAAACTCTCCTTTAATTTTCTCCAGCATTCACTGTCTGATATATAGCATTCCACTCTCAATCAACCCACCAACCTGCTCTTCAATCCACACGTCATCCCACACGTGCCCTGGGTTCAAAATGTTTGAAACCTTAATTTGACAGATACACTGTATTTTGGGGGCAAGAGAATTGTGCAACTTCAAAAGCCTTCCTTACTGTGGATTCTGTGAGACTTGGAACTATAGCTATGAATGCAAAGGAAGTCTCTACACAATAGATGTTTCCTCTAGTCCTCCAAAAGCCTATTGATAAACTATGCCATCACAGAACTCCTTCACTCTAGTTTGTCTACCTTTGTATCTCACATACAGATGAAAAACATTTAATCATCTAATGGGTGTAGACATTAAATCTGTGGTAAAATTATTTGCACCCATACAAAGATGAACAGACGGAGCTTACAAGTAACAAGTATATAGTCAGCCCACAACTTTCTCATGGGTTGGGGTGCAGTGGAAAAACTGCAAATATAGGCCCACATATTATGTGAGGGATCCATTCTAGGACTCTTTTTGAGTATAGTGATTTTCACAAATAATCATGAATGCTGGGTTCTTTTTAAACCTGAAAGAACACTACTCTAGGCATTTCTAGGTCCTCCAGTTCTGTGGTCAACTTCCAGTGAAAGTTGACCATAGAATCATGCTGGAGGACCTAGAAATGCCTAGAGAGGACATATTATTTGGTTGCGTAAAGGACAGTAGTGGAGGCAGTGACAAATACAGTAATCTGCAAATAATCAAAACTGTGAATGCTTCACCTGCAAATGTGGAAGGATGACTATAGTTGTAACTTAAAAAGAGAAAATGTTCCTTTTTGGTGTTTGGCCTCATAAAATGGTGGACAAAAAATTTCCTATGGTTCAAGTCATGGTTCCTCTCGTTGCTTTGTGCTCTGTTGTGGGTAGTAGGACACAACCAAGTGAATGGGCTTTTTTGTACCATAGAAAAGCAATTTGTATTACTGAGATGTGCTTTAAAAAACAACAACTAAAAACACCAGTCCTGGGGAAAAAAACCTCAACACATGCAAATGAACTTTCCCCCAGGGACAGGGGACTTCCCAGCAGACAATGGACCATGAGTTCTCTCTCTAGCTTTTCTTTGCAAACAAAGATTCAGGAAGGACTCATCCCGCGCTTTCTGCAAGCACTCTGGTGACTAAAAAGGCCAATCCAAGATAAACAAGTCCGGTTGCAGAAAGCACAGCAGAAGGTCTCCTTGGGTGATGTTTCTGGGTTGTGATTCTTTCTGCGTTGTCATTTCTCTTCAAGACTTGTTTGGCATGAGTTCTCAAATAAGGCTGTAGCATTGTGGCTAGTGCGTCTCCATGCCTCCCGAAGTGAGTTGTAGTGAGTACACAGAGTGGTTCTTTATTTTGTTTTTCCTGTTAAAACTGTAATGTAGGAAGCAGCTTTGAAAATCAGAGGGACTCATTTCTAGACATACTTAGTAAATCCTCCTTGTTTATACTACTGTGCACCCCATATTCTTGAACTGTGTTGGGCAAACATGATGAATCTCTCTCTCTCTCTCTCTTTTTTTTTTTTTTTTTTTTTGCGCAGTTCATTGTTGTGCTTACAATGTTTTACAGTCTAGAACCCCATTCAGTTGTTTGCACAATCAGTCGCGCTGTATGGGCATGGGAGGTGGCAGGGAAGGGACGTTTAGATCCCCTGGTCCCTGTCTTATTCTGGAACTGGGTGTAGTTCCAGGCCTCTTCAAGAGTTCTCCCAGTGCCAGACGCTGACATGCATTACTGCTATAGCATAAGCTTTATTGATGGTAAATGATGCCACATATAGTACATAGCAGATAAGCATTCCAGACCTTTTGCTGATGAGGTCCAACACCTCTCACAGCCAGTAAAACTGGGCCCCCAAACAAGTTCTACCCAGGGTTATCCCTTCATCTGGCAATCAAATCAAATCCCCATCGCTGGACATATAGGGCAGTTGGGTTGGGGTACACTCCCTCCTAGGCCTAGGCTGATAGAAGATGGGCTCCCCAAGGTTATATAATGTAGAAGCAGGCAAAGAAAAGGAAAGTGCTTGAGCATGACCCATCTCCCCCCAATAGCTGTGAGAACCATGCAAGCGGGTTAGCAACAGAGAAGAGTTACCCTTCCCCTCCATCCATTCTCAGCCTTCGTATCTTTTCCCAGCCTCAAACTGCAAAGCAAATGTAAAAAATATCCAACAAGGTCACCAGTACAAGTTAAGGCTTTCATGCCACTTGGACAGCTGTTAAACACAATGCCAACAAGGACTCAATCTGCCTGGTGGGAGAGGCCCAACTCACTACAGCCCCCCTTCTCCCATGAGTGGGAAAAGCTGGGCAGTGCCAGGGAATCACATGATAGGCATATTTGTGCGGATGGGATGTTCATGTATGTATGGATAATTGAGTTGGCTGTGTGAATGGGATATGGAGAATGGAGGTATGATAGCCGCCCCGATTGTTTTAACAGAGGGGCGGGGTATAAATAAATTTTATTGTTATTATTATTATTTATTTATTATTATGGGAGAGGGTGAAGGCTGTGGCAGAGAGAAAGTATGACTCAACCAGATTTGGCTCTGCCACCCATCAAACCTATCCCTTAGCAATTTTTCCTGAGGGACTACAACCCTTAGGGCAGATTTCTTCACCCAATCTTCAGCATAGGCTTCCCCCCCCCCACCTTTGTTCTCCCACTCAACACACCAGTTTCTTTTCAAAAAACCCCCCCCAAATCAGTGTTCCTTCTGGAAAGCAAAGGAGCATGCCACCTTACTAATAAACTAAAGATTACTTTGTTATCAATTGAGCTGGCTGAATAAATAAGCCCCAAATGAAACAGATGTACCTTGAACCATCCAAAGGTGCTCCTGGCATGCTGTTTTAAAGTAAGAGTGGGCAACTGTGGGAGACAAGTGGCCACATTACCCCTCTAGGTTTTCTGGCCAGGTTTCTAGACCCCCCCCCCCGGCCCGGGTCATCTTAGGCCCAGGAAAGGCATGTACTAACTACATGCTCTGGTACATGCTCTGGTAATTCCTTGTATTGATTTCTGTAATGCACTCTACATGGGCTACCCTCATGCTTGGTCTGGAAACTTCAACTAGTACAGAATATGGCAGCCAGACTGGTCTTGGGTACATCCAGGAAAGACCATATAACACCGATCTTAAGATCATTCCACTGGCTGCCCATTAGTTTCCGGGCTCTGTACAAGATGTTGGTTATCACCTTTAAAGCCTTAAATGGCTTGGAGCCAACCTATCTTCGGGACCACCTCTTTCCATATAATCCTCCCTGTGCACTCAGGTCCTCTGGGAGGAATTTGTTACAACCTTTAAAAACTAGGCTTTCTTCAACCTCCCGGAGGGCCTTTTGACTATCACTCCCAGATATGGAACGGCCTGCCGGATGAGATCTGTCATACCACCACCCTAAATAGCTTTTTAAAAGCTCTTAAGATGGATCTCTTCAGGCAGGCCTTTCCTGACTAGATGCTCGCCCATCCAAAAAAAAAAAAAAAGGAAATCTAGCTTGTCCCAATCGCTACATCCACTGTTCATGGTTCATTTTTATTCTTTTCTTAAAAGTATGTTTTAATTCCTAAATTATTTAATTGTATTTTAAGTGGAAGTGGGATTGAGGGGTTGTTGTAAGCTGCCCTGATTGTGTTTTGTAGAGGGGCAGGATATAAATCATCATCATCATCATCATCATCATCATCTATGGGAAGAGACAGGAAGTCACTTTCTGTTTACTTCATTTTTAAAAATGGTCTCTCCTGGGCCTAAAATGGCCTGGCTTGGGGAGGACATAACAAAAATGCCCCCACACCCTAGAGGGCTTTGGGGACTATATTAGGGCAAATAATTTTTTTTTTACCCTGGGTGCCACAGAGACAGCTCTTGGTGTTGCATGTGGCCTGTGGACCCCACTTTGCCCACCCTTCTTTCAAAGTAACATTTGATACATGCTTTGTGATTTTACCAAGGAATACAAATAGCCTGAAGCAGTACAGTTGTTCCTCCATATTCATGGATTTGGTATCCATGGATTTAAGTATTCACGGTTTGAAAATATTCTTTAAAAAATAATAATCCCAAAAGTAAACCTTGATTTTGCCATCTTATGTAAGGGACACCATTTTGCTATGCCATTGCATATAATGGAACTTGAGTATTCACGGATTTTAGTATCCACGGGGGATCCTGGAACCAAACCCCAGCAAATATGAGGGAACAACTGTAGTTGTGCTGAGCTGTAGACTATATATTTTAATATATTGGAATCTATTAGTGGGAGAATATTTGTTAAAATAATAGATGGTTTTCTTGAAGTCAAGCTGAGTAGAAGGGTCATACACATTTATTTTCAATATTCAATCGACCCCCCTCCCATATCCATGCGGGTTTGGTTCCAGACTTCATAGATACCGGAAACTGTGGATAACAGCAAATCCTATTAAAATAAAGGACTTCTGGTAAAAACATACCATAGAGTTGCAGTGGAGGACCTAGAAGATGCCTAGAGAGGATGCCTCTCTAGGCATTTTCCAGTGCAACTCTATGTTACGTATTCCTATTTTGTGTCCCACTGATAACTGAAACCTCAGATATTGGTTCCAACTGTGGCCCCATCTATATGAAGGGGGAAAATACTATCTGCTCCTAAGAAATAGCAATTTGCAATGCTGGGACCTGTCTTAATGGTTAATAGAGCCCCCCTAAACTTCACATGCCCCCTAGCCAAGATGGCAGCTGCAAGTTAATTACTTGCCATTTTAAATCTGCTGTTGCCAAAAAAAAATTTTACCATAGTGCGCACAAGCGATACTTCATATTTACAGAAGAAAGAGAACAATAAAAGAGAAAGATGGCTGTTTTATCGCCTTACCAATCTCTCGCTTAGCCGAAAATCCAACATGGTGGCAGCAGGCACTTTCCCTGTTTGCAAGCCCCGCACCCAATGCTCATCTGGCCAATCAGCTTACGCTGCCTTAGTGCAGCAACACAAATGTGACTGTCTTAATGATCAGACATTCGTATCCCCTATGGAGCTTTTTAAAAAGTCTGGGAAAAGCTCCAAAGGCTTCCCTTCAGAGCTTTACGGTGGATTTGGCTCCCCCCTCTTCCAAATAAGAGGTGTCAATATGAATGTCCATTTAGAAAGATCACCTTCAGTGTGATTTCTATGAGGATAGGACCTGTATGTCAGACATTGCTTGTTAGCTACTGTCAGTTCTTGTTGAAAACAGTTTCTTTTAAGAGGGACAGTTTATATACAGTAGCACCCCCATATCTGCTGATTTGCCAACCGTAGATTTAATTATCCGTGGTTGGCAATGGCGAGGGGAGAGAGGGAGGAGGAGGGACCTCCCCTCCCCTGTCCCTCCCTGGGAGGGCTGCTGTCGCCATCGCGGCGATCGCAGGGGTGAAGGGAGGGGGAGGAGGGACCTTGCCCCCCCTCCCCTGGGACAGCTCCGGTTGCCTTTGTGGCGATCCCAGGGGCAAAGGGATGGGGAGGAGGGACCTCGTCTGCCCTCCTTTCCCTTGGGATGGCTCCGGTTGCCATCGTGGTGATCGAAGAAGTGAAGGGAGAGGGAAGTGGGACCTTGCCCACCCTTCCCCTGGGGAAGCTCCGGTCACTGTCGCAGTGATCGCAGAGGCAAAGGGGGGAGAGATCTCACCCCCTTTCCCCGGGATGGCTCTAGTCATTGCCGCTGCGATTGCGGGGGGGGAAGGGAAGGGGGAGGAGGGCTTCTGCGGTGGTGGAGGGGAGGTGGTGGTATGGCGTTGGCTATTATCTGTGGATTTCATCATCCACGGTGGGGGGGCAGAACTAATCGCCTGTGGATACAGGGGTGCTACTGTATATATGTAGCTTATAAATGCCAGGTGGTATCCAGTTATTCATTTAAGTCCTCCTCCCTTCTAAAGCCCACCAAGCAGCTCCAAAGGGTGGTTGTAAGGCTACCCTCTGGAGAAGATGCAGGGAAAGTTTCAGGAGGAGTAAATGGGGAATGTCCCATTGGTCAGTTGGCTTCTCCTTGTGCAATGTTGGATTTTGTCCAGTTAGGGAATATGCACTCTTAATGAGTGGCTTTTTGTTTTGATCATCACAACCATAATTGTTTGTAATTTTCTGCTTTCAGCTGGCTTTAGGAGACCCGTGGTGATTTTTGGTCCCATAGCAGACATAGCAATGGAGAAGTTGTGCAATGAGCTACCTGACCTTTATCAAGCTGCCAGTAAGTCATTCAGTACTTCTTGCTTATATTTAATTAATTAATTTTATTCCAATTTATTTTATTGGTTGCTTTTCAAGACAGAGCCCTCACAATGTGACAGTGCAAAGAAACAACAGAATATTAGGCAGAATATGTAACCATAAAGTGTACCTAGCTAAATGGACATATGTCAACAACTGATTTAGTTCACAGAAATTCATTTAAGGAAATTATCTGATAAAAAGGTACATTTTAAGTACTTAGCACTGAAGAGGCCAAGCAAATGTTAAGTGGAAGGTAGTTGCACAACTGTGGGTCTGCCACTGAGATGGGGCTTCTTTTGTGCATCCCTGCATAGTTTCACCAGTGGGCAAACAAGCTGGACCTTTGACCTTGCATGTACTCTAAGTGATGCACAGGTACAGGTGTTGCTTAAAGTAAGTAAGACCTAAAACATTTATGGCACATGTGGGCAACTTGTATCTCTCTAACTGTTGCTGGACTACAGCTCTCATAAGCCCTAAGCACTGGTGAGGGATTATGGGAGTTGCAGTCCAACAGCATCTGGAGACCCATGTGATTTAAGGTCTTTCAAGTCAATAGCAGCATTTTCAGCCCTTTGGGTCTGGAAGCTCACTGGTAACCATTGTAACTCACATAGAAGTGCTGCCAAGTGGTAAGATTTTCTTGTTCAAATTAGCATCTAAGCAGCTGTACTTGTACTACTTGAAGCCTCCTTCAGTATTATTTAGTTTTCTAGAAAAATAATTGGACACATGATGACAGATATCAATTACTCTTTCAGAAACAGAACCTAAAGATGCCGGTTCAGAGAAGTCCACTGGTGTGGTGCGTTTAAATACTGTGAGGCAAATTATTGAACAGGTACATATTTTCCACACTTCCTATTGCTTTTTGATAAAATAAAAACAAAGCTGGAGAAACTGATAATGGTGGCATGTGCATTTAATTCTTGATAAGCATATCCTTCATATGGTCTCTTTTGTTTTAAACTACAACAGGACAAACATGCTTTATTGGATGTGACACCCAAAGCTGTGGATTTGTTAAACTACACACAGTGGTTCCCAATTGTAGTGTTTTTCAACCCAGACAGCAGACAGGGTGTGAAAATCATGCGACAAAGACTAATTCCCACATCCAACAAGAGCTCACGGAAGCTTTATGACCAAGCAAATAAATTGAAAAAGACTTGTTCACATCTTTTTACAGGTACGTGACAATATGTCTCTTGCTTGCTATGAAAGCATGTATAACTGTAGAATAAATTTTATATGGCGCCTTGAAAAAAAATCTCATCACTTTTCTAAACCAATATGAGCACAATCAAATGTGTCTTCCCTTTAAATCCTACTGAAATAAATTTTGGCTTGAATAGGGATTATGTTTTGAATCTATTGTTGAATCTATTGTTTGAATCATACATTTGAAATTTCCTGGTCACCTAGTCCCCTGCAAAGTCTTTCATGCCTTCTTCCTTCATATGCAAGAAGCTTTAGTTTAATGTTGAAAGGGGTTTGTCCACCACAAATTAATTATTTTAAAAGGCAGTGACATAATTGATGGGATCAATTGCTCCATATTGCTAGCAGATAGCAGAGTATACAGTTATGTTTTTCTGAATGAGTGCTCACAGTACTAGATGACAATGTTTAACAGGAAACTGGTTTGCACTGCTTTTTGGACTGTAGTTCCCAGGATTCACCAGCCAGCATGAACATTGGCTGGGTAAGTCTGGGAGTTGTAGTAAAAAGAAGTTCCCCACAAGTTTGAGTGCAGACCATTAAATGTTGTATGCTTGCAAGCTGTATTGAAATGGAGGTTGAGTAGAAAATTAAAGAAAAATTGAACTGTCATCTGTTTACAGGGAGGGTGTTTTAGATGAAATCATTAATAAGGTACAGAAGATGTATTGCCAAAAGCATAATAAAAAATAGTGCCACAATCTAGCATCAAAAATTACTAATTTCTTAAGTTTTTCAATTGCAGTGATTGACTGTGCCCTATTATGTTATACAGCTGGCCCCTCATAGTCATGGATTCTGCAGCCATGGATTCTACCATCCACAGTTTGAAAATATACCCCCCCAAAAACATCCAACAAGCAAACCTTGATTTTACCATTTTATATAAGGGACACCATTTTACTATGCCATTGTATATAATGGGACTAGAGCATCCATGGATTTTGGTACCCATGGCAGGTCCTGGAACCAATCCCCAGTGGATATCAAGGGCCTACTATACATTTAAATGCTAATTGCTGAGTGTCCCAACAAATATGGCTGGGATCTCTTCCAACTCTATGATTCTTTGATTCTTTGATTCTATATCCAGGTGAATACTCAAGTACTATAACACTAATACCCTATTCCATTGAAATAATTAGAAGGGACACATTGAAACTTATGATACTCATCATGTTAGAACCACATCCAATAATTTGTTTCTTTTAATCTCTGCAGCTACAATTGATCTAAATTCAGCCAACGATAGCTGGTATGGCAGTCTCAAAGATACTATTCAGCAACAGCAGAGTGAAGCAGTGTGGGTTTCAGAAGGAAAGGTATTCAGTCACATGCACATGGTTGTTATGTTTATGTGTACTATTCACATCCCATTATCAACAAAGACAACCCTGTAAGAGGAGATTATTGATGGTGTACAAGGGGATTTTCTATTATATGTGTAGAAAATCTTCCCACTCATGTAACTTAGAATGTTATTCAACACATGTCACAAATTGTTGGTTACATACCAAAAGAAAAAAAATCTGGTTGAAAGTTCAGGTTGGGAATCAAAACAGAACAAAAACATCTTACAGTATATTCTGTTGCTATCCCTAATGAACACAGAGTGCTAGAATTGCTTTTTATGATTCTTGCAATCCCAAATACTGAAGCTTCTTTTTCTTATGGTATTATCTAATGTGAACATGGATGTGACAAGGAAAACATCACCTGTTCACAAAATCCTTTTTTCAGCTGGAAGGAGTGGATGATGACATTGAGGATCGTATGTCATACTTAACAGCTATGGGTGCTGACTATTTGAGCTGTGACAGCCGACTGATCAGTGACATGGAAGATACTGATGGAGAAGGTGGAGCATACACAGACAATGAGCTTGATGAGCCATCTTATGAACCCAGGGTCTCTTCCATTAGTCGGTCCTCTGAACCTGTGCAGCATGAAGAGGTGAGAGGTACAGCATGAGAGGGGCTGTTTTTCCTTTCTCTAAAAATACTGTATTGCAAAATGTTGGCCTGCTTTCTAAAGTGGAAAATTGCTTGTATAACGGTCTGTCATACGTGTTGTTTGATGCTCTCTGTGCTCTTGGAGGTAGCAGCAGTGGAAGCAGGAGGTACCTGGTTCAGAACCTCCTATTCCTTGAGTTTTTTGGAGGGAAGGGGGTGAAGTCTGGGAGGAGTGGCTTGGAAAACCTAACCCATGGCACAGATGATTTTCAAGCGACCGCTCCCAAAGCTTTGGCTATGACGATTCCCTGCCTCCCAGCCAGGCGTTCAAAGAATAGGCACTCAGACGCGGTGTGTCACCACTGCCACTGAATGTTACATCTCCTTGCTGTTGGATAGTTTGTTTGTTTGTTTTTGCTGCTGCCTCTGCCTTTTCTTATGAATTCAGTCTAGGGATGCCAATGGAGAAGTAAAATCTCAGCCACCAACAGTAGAATGACTCCTAAGGAAAAGTTAGTTCCATTTCAAGGCATTGGTGTAGATTGTTTACACTGATGAGTAGGACATGATTTTGTATCACCAACAAAGGGGGAAATTTTCCTACTTCATATTAACTGCAAATAAAACTATTTTTGTGGCAAAACATTCCAGTTCAGGCTTTGCTGCATCTGTGGGGATAGCCAGCTTGTTTTCTTCTGAGACACTGTTGTAGAACAATTTGTTTAAAATTGCTTCAGTTGAAAAAGGTGACAAACAAGCAAACTTCACACATGCATACTGTTGCCTCAAAATAATCCTGCCTTGATCATTGTGGTGAAGAGTGAACGAGGGAACTTGCAGACTATCTTTACTTTAAACTGGGGTATGAGTTCAAAGATCTATAGATCTTTTTTGGGTGGGAGTAAGAGTTGCAAAGCTGTAATTGCACCTCACATGAGTCAATAACTATGTGAACATATGTATAATGGCTTACTGTTACTTGTCCTTAGAGTTTAAGGAGACCCAGTCCTGAACCAAGAATGCAGATGAGAAGGGCTGGTAGCAGGGAAGTTCTGAGAGATCCCAGCCCACCTCCAGCATTCAAGCCTGAACCCCCTAAGGTAATATGAGGAGGTGGGGGAACTACTGTTAATTACTGGAGTTTGTAGTCATCAGTTTTCTAAGAGTATTTTATGCATCCATAGTCTTGCTGTTTTCTCTGCTCCAGTTCCCAGCTCCAGATTTTCATCCTAGGCCTAAGGAGCCGTTTAGTCATGTCTTCTCCATCCATGCTTCCTTAACTTAAAACATTAATGTAGGACAGGCTTTACAAAACAATATTAATCAGTTTGTTGGTAATGATAATTTCCTGGCTGAATCTCCTGCTTTTATATAAATACTAATATATTGGCCTTTGGTTTTATATTAAAGGGTAAACTGCCAAACAAAGAAGATCCATATGATGTCCCTAAGAATTATGAGCCCAGAACAAACAGTCCTAGTGGTTTTAGCACCGAAGCATCTAAAGTAGCTCCTCCACCTATAGCCATCAAACCCACTTTTGGACGTCCTATATTAAAATCCTCTCAGCCAGTCATTCAGCCTACAGAAGTGGAGGAGAAAACGGAGGAGAGTGTAGACCAAGAGGAGAACACACCGAAATCTGTGCTGGGAAAAGTTAAAATATTTGAGAAAATGGACCATAAGGCAAGACTCCAGAGAATGCAAGAATTGCAAGAAGCACAGAATGCCAGGGTATAGAAAAAAAGAACCATGTTGTGCAGTTGTTGTTTTCAGTTTAAAGATATTGAGAAAATTATAAACGCATTAAAAATTTAATTTAAAAATGGGACGAATTTTCTGAGCAGAGTTCTGTTCAAGTAAGTGGGAGAAGACATAGGGTTGGGAGGGGGATGATTTTCCCATTTTGCCCTGTGAAAATCTAGTGCCCTCCAAAAATGTGCAGGACTGGTTTTGGGAACTGCAGAAGAAAGGAGAAATCAACCAAAATCTATTCCCTATGAAGCAGCCTCCACTAGATCATTTTTATGGAAAAGCTACTCTGTATCCAAGCCATATACCCTCTGGGACACACAAAGAAATATTCAATGGTTTTAATCTTTCCCTATTGAAATATTTATTTGCTTTATTGTTAGCAATACAAGTAGTGCATGTAAAGGGGAGAAATAGAGCTAGCTAGTATCTCACTATAGGGAATGCCATTGGGGTCAGCCACCCATTTGTACTTTGAAACAAGGTTATAATGTTCATATATTTTCTTTTTATAGGTAGAAATAGCTCAGAGACACCCAGACATTTATGCTGTCCCAATCAAAACACAGAAACAAGAGCAGAACTGGTCCCAAACTGTCAGGTAAAATGAATTCATTTGTGCATGCTCTTGCTAATGTGGAAGGGGAAATTGGCCCTGAACAAATGCATACATTTTTGTCATCATTGAATAAAAGTTACTATCAAAATCACCTTTAAAAAGAGAAGATTTCGGTAAAATATATTTTCTTTCTACAAGAGTTTAAAAGCTGATAGATCTTTACTGAAAATATTTGATTTAACTACTGAGTAAATTAATATTGTTCAGTGGTAGTATTCCTCCTTTCTCATATCATATCGACTGCATGAAGCCCTTCCTCAAACATCTTCTCTGGGTTGCAGTCCTGTCTATATCCAGCATGAACTCCTTGCCATTATTGTTAAAGCTTTGCTGCATCCTATTTCCCATCCTTTGATGCTACTAATATCCCTTTCTGTTTCCTTAGAATTCTCCACCATTGTCCTTTGCTTTCCCCCCACCCACCATAAGAGGAAATGGAAAACTGACTATGTACATGATGCCCCCTCTCCCTGTCTTTCTTCAAATTCCTCATCAAACCCCACATTTTCAGTGTTGTTCAGGGCTTGTCTGCTTGACCAGCTGTAACCAGCTCTCAGTATACAATGGAGTTTGTCCATCTTTTCCTCTTTCTCCAGTACTCCTCTCAGAGTCATCTTTCTGTTACTTGTGTGCCACTGTAAGGTGCCCTGTATGTTAATGGCTTATACAGAATAAATAACAAAAAATAATCTGGCCATTTTTTGTTAACTTGTTCTTTTGTATACATATATTAGTACTGTCATTATTAAGCTACGGTGGAACCAGCATGGGCTAGTGGTTTGAGTAAAGGACTACAACTCTGGAGACTAGGGTTCAAATCTCCACTTGGCCATGAAAACCCACTGGGTGACCTTGGACAAGTCAAACACTCTCAGCCTCAGAAAAACCCATGTTAGGTTCACCTTATGGTTGCCATAAGTCAGAAATGACTTGAAGGCACATAACAATGTTTTAAAATTAAGAATAAGATACTCATCAAGTAAGCTGTGTTAAATAAAGGTCTATCCATACTGCATGGTCATAGCATATCACTTTTAAATTCTACATCTTCATCTTGTGGAATCCTGGGATCTGTAGTTTTCTGAGGTCTTTAGAATGCTCTGCTAAGACAATTCTAGCCCACTTCCCTGAACTAAAGCAGTAAATTCTAAGGATTTCACCAACTACAATTCCTGAGATTGCATAAGACATAGGGTGAAGCCATGACAGTTAAATTGGTATTAGACTGCTATAACTGGTTGCAACCTAATTTTCATGGTGTCAGGGCCTATAGGGGAGAATAGTCTGATAATGTGAAAAGGAAGACTACACTGCTGTTCATAGTAAATTCTGACTAGCAGTGCCCGTACTGGCTGGAAGAATCTGGGAGTTTTGGTCTAAAAGGGTAACTTTTCCAAAGCTTTGACTTTGAGAAAAGTAAAAAGGAAGGAAGGCACACACAAACACACATCTGCACTGACATATCGGACAGTAATTTAGTCTGCAACCCTATGAGGATTTTCCTAGAAGTAGGCCCCATTGAATACACTGGGACCTCCTTCTGAATAAACTGGCAAATGATTGTGCCTATGCATTAAGTAAGAGGTGAGAATGTTTGAGGTGGTGAAGAATTGTTAGGCCTGAGTTGTGGCTGACTGAAACCTTGCCATCCAAAGCTCTCATCTGTGCCAGTGTTCCATGGAGAAGCAATAAGGACTGAAAGCTTCTTGCCAAGTACAACTGCCCATATTCTTGAAATGTCTGTACTCCTACTCTAGCAGCCCAAATTAGGACTGGCACTGCTGCTGGGCGGGATTAAGTGGTAGATTTCAGAATATAGTTGTCCCTTCATGTTTGCTGGGGTTTGGTTCCAGGATCCCCCATGGATACCAAAATCCGTGAATACTCAACTCCCATTATATGCAGTGGCATAGCAAAATGGTGTCCCTTATATAAGATGGCAAAATCAAGGTTTGCTTTTTGGATTATTATTTTTTTAAGAATATTTTGAAGCCGTGAATACTTAAATCCGTGGATACCAAATCTGTGAATATGGAGGGACAACTGTACTGGGAAATGGCTGTGATTCATCAGAGATACTGTTAACTTTGACAGCATTAATAAAAGCAAGAAAGAAGAGTTCTACTAACACAGCATTATAATTAAAATAAATTTAAATGGATAAGTGCTACTTTTTGCTACTTCAGGATAGTGAGATGACACTTCTCTTCTCAGGTGCCAAAAGATGAATATGGCACAAGTGTGTGCTACTGGAAGCATGAGCTTCTAGTAAGGAACATTGAGACCTGATGGTTTTGAGAGAAGCTCAGCCTTAGAGAAGAGCTTCTTGGCCGCAGAGTTCCTTCCAATGTGGTGGTAAACTTCAGAGAAGCCTTGAAAGTTGGGATAAGATTGACTTTGTTGGGTGATAAATCTACTTGGAATGCTGTCTCTCTCTGAGCACTTGTGCCAAAATTCACTGAGTTTGTTTTGATGTTAGTTCCAGACCTCCGGAACCGCAGAAACCACCTGCTAGATCTTACCTAGATAAACAAGGAAGTTATGGCAGTGATGCAGAGGAGGAAGACTATCGACGGCAGCTAGCTGACAAGTCTAAACGTGGATACTATGGACAGCCATCTAGATACAGGGATACAGAATTATAGATTTACTGGCAGCCAGAGCTGTTATTCTGAGGCATACTTGCACAGCCAAAACAAAATCCTGGTTGCTTTTAAAAAGTATACATATATTTGTGGGTTACTGATGAACTCAAGATGTATCACATACTGGAATGCCCGGACTTAACTTCATATAAGTACTGAAGAAAATGAATCACTGTTGCCTAAACACTGTTGCCTATTTTACAAAAGGACCAAAAATCTGTTTTAAAATTTGCATTAATTTCTGGCATTTATATAAACTATTTCTCTTCCTCACTAAAACTGCCTTTGAAAATTGTTTTAACTATTGTGACGTGTTGGAACATGATGGAAAACACAGCGCTTTAGAGCAAGAAAAAAATAAGTGCCTTTCTAATGAAAAGTGTCTTCAGTTCTCTGACATTGATGCTTGTGCAAAGCCATAATGTTTCTATTGCCTAACTTTTGTATGTTTCATGGCTACCATTTTCCCCTTGGAGGTTATTTTTCTACTTTAAATAGATCTGTATACAATTTTTCATAAGCAATTATTGTACATATGACAAAGTTGTTTTGTAAGTTGGCTGCCACAAGGTCTGGGAGCAGTAAGACTGGAAAAATTATGTAGAAAATAAGGGAGATTATTTGTGTCTTAAACCTTTACATGAGTCATAAAATAATAAAGGGATATATTCTCCAACTGATTGCTGTCCTGTTTCATTTTAGGAACTAAAGAGTTATTTTTTTCTGTTTGGTTTTGTGTTCTAATTTTTGAGATTGAAAGGAATGAAGTAGCTAATAATATTATTTTTAATTCTGCTTTTGGCCTGTAATTCACAAAGCTTGTAGTTTCATGATTTGTTGGCAGAGAATATATTTGGAAGCCCCACAAGGAAGTTAAAAATAGGTCATGTTATGATCCACAAGCACTTGAAATACAAGAAATCAGGGTGGTGCAGTACAGATTTCTATGGCGTGCCAATCTTTATGTACATGTACTGACTTATCTCCAGTTGGAACAGATGTAAACTCATCAGTTCAAAATAATTTTTTGAGGAATAGAGGCTATTGGGTGGGAGATCTTTGTCTTCTAAGAATCTTCTTCCTGTGGTTATCTCTTAAATCCAAATAGCAATATTTTTTTTAAAAAATACCAACCCATTGGTTAAAGTTTTTTATATTGATTTAAAAATATAAGTGTATCAAATTTGTTACTGTATGTTGCTGTCCATCATAGAGATTATTCATAGTGTAAGAGGAATAGTTTGCCCACATCTTTGTATTACTCTCATTGGTCCCTCTGTATTCTCAAGGTCTTTCTTGAAATCTTCAGGCTATGGACTCTGCTTTTATATAACTACTAGCTGTATCCAACGTAACATACACCGTTATAGTATATTTCAACGGTTCACACAGTTCAGCAACATGGTATTATTGTGGGGCGAAATAACACCAAAATCTATACAATCACCGAGCGACCACCCAGCTGGCTGGCTCTCCCACCCTGGACTTGCAGGCCTCTGTAGCGTGACGGCTTGTCCCCTTGTGCTGCCACAGTGAGATTATAGTGGAGGTGGAGGGGGGCTCTGTTTAGACTCCCAGAGTCCTTGCACGGCTGGCAAGGGGGCCCTTGTGAGGATGGGGGGTGTATATGCAGATTGAATGGCAGGAGTGGATTGTGAGGTGGTGAGGGAATTTGCATGTGGGTGGTGATTGGCTGAGGGATGTTTCCTAAGCAGCACACTGGGAAAAGCAACATACCCAAGTGTTTTATATATACTGTATAGATTATTGCTATTGCTGTTCTTTATTATTTTTTCCTTCCAGTGTTGACTTTTTCATAGTAGCCTTGAAAGATCTGGTATAAAGAATGGCCAGAAGCTCTTCCGTTTCCAGAACTAAACAGTTCTGAACCTGAAGACTCCTGAAGATTCAGATGTGTCACTTGGAACTCCCAAATGGAATGGCAGTAGAAATAGCAATACATTAAAATCCTATTTGAATCATAACTGAACTGCAGAAACAGCATCTACTGTCTTAATACCTCCTTGAAGTTGTAGGGTCACAGAGATGTTACAAGTAAAACAGTCTCATTGTGACAAACGGCACACAGTAGTTGTAGAACTGTTTGACACAGGGAAACCTGCCTATCTTTATGGTCTTATTCCATGCCTATGGCTGCTGTTGCCAGGGTCCTGGAACTTCAAAAAATCCATGAGATCCTTAGGGGAGTTTGTATCTGTTCATGATGGGCAGAGTGGAGATTACCTGCCTCAGGAGGCTGCTTTTTGTAGTACAATATCCATAGCAACTACTTTTGAATGGTTTAAAGAAGTGGCAGTAGAGGAAAACAAATATGACTTACACATTTGATTCCATTTTGTAGTAACTTTTTTTTAAAGGAAAGGGTTGGAGTAACATACACCTGCAGTATGTAGTTTCTCCATAAATACTCCCATGGAAAATGTGCAATCAAAACTAAATTAGTTTGTGGTTCTTTTTCCACTGCTGCTTTAGAAAAGTTTGAAATCATTGAGGTGCTTAAGAAGATACAATATTCTTATCATAGAATCATAGAGTTGGAAGAGACCACAAGGGCCATCCAGTCCAGCCCCTGCCATGCAGGAATACACAATCAAATCATTCCTGACAGATAGCATTCCAGCCTCTGTTTAAAAACCTCCAAAGAAGGAGACTCCACCACAGTACAAGGCAATGCGTTCCACTGCCGAACAGCTCTTACTGTCAGGAAGTTCTTCCTCGTGTTTAGGTGGAATCTCTTTTCCCATACTTTGAACCCATTGCTCCATGTCCTAGTCTCTGGAGCAGCAGAAAACAAGCTTGCCCCATCCTCAGTATGACATCTCTTCTAATATTTAAACATGGCTATCAAGTCACCTCTCAACCTTTTCTTCTCCAGACTAAACATGCCCAGCTCCCTAAGCCGCTCTCATAGGGCATGGCTTCCAGACCTCCCACCATCCTGGTCGCCCTCCTCTGGACACATTCCATCTTCTCAATATCCTTCCTGAATTGTGCCCAGAACTGGACACAGTATTCCAGGTGAGGTCTGACCAAAGCAGAATAGAGTGGCACCATTACTTCCCTTGATCTAGACACTATACTCCTATTAATGCAGCCTAGAATCGTGTTGGCTTTTTTAGCTGCTGCATCACACTGCTGACTCATGTTCAGCTTGTGGTCCACTAAGACTCCTAGATCCTTTTCGCATGTACTGTTGTCAAGCCAGGTGTCACCCATCCTATATCTATGCATTTCATTTTTATTGCTCAAGTGTAGAATCCTACATTTCTCCCTGTTGAGATTCATTTTGTTAGTTTTGGCCCAGCTTTCTAATCTGTTAAGGTCATTTTGGATTCTGCTCCTGTCCTCTGGGGTATTAGCTACCCTTCCTAATTTGGTGTCATCTGTCAACTTGATAAGCATACTTCTATTCCCTCATCCAAGTCATTGATAAAGGTGTTGAATGCACTGGGCCCAGGACAGAACCCTGTGGCACCCCACTAGTAACTTCTCTCCAGGATGAAGAGGAGCCATTGGTGACTACCCTTTGGGTTGGTCAGTCAACCAATTACAAATCCACCTAACATTTGCATTGTCTAGCCCACAGGTTACTAACTTTTTTGCAAGAATATCATGGGGGACCTTGTCAAAAGCCTTACTGAGATCAAGATACACTACACCCACAGCATTCCCTTCATCTATCAAGTTTGTAACTCTATAAAAAAAAGAGATAAGGTTAGTCTGGCATGACTTGTTTTTGAGAAATCCATGTTGACTTTTAGTGATCATGGCATTCCTTTCTAAGTGCTTACAGACTGTTTAATGATCTGCTCTAGAATCTTTCCTAGTATTGATGTCAGGATGACTGGGCAGTAATTATGTGGGTCTTCTGCCCCCCCCCTCTTTTTAAAGCTGGGGACAACATTTGCCTTCTTCCAATCTGCTGGGACCTCTCCTGTTCTCTACGATTTCTCAAAGATTACTGACAGAGGTTCTGAGATTACTTCTGCCAGTTCTTTAAATTCCCCTTGGATGAAGTTCATCTAGCCCTGGAAACTTCAACTCATTTATACTGGCCAGGTATTCCTGAACTAACTCTTTACCAATTCTGTGCTGTATTTCCCCTAATGTATCATCTGCTCCATTTTCCCCAAGTTGAGCACTGTCCCCCTCCCTTGGGGAGAAAACTGAAGCAAAGAAGCTGTTAAGTAGTTCTGCCTTTTCTCTGTCCCCTGTTAGCTTTTCACCATCTTCTCCATGCAGCAGCCCTACTATTTCCTTGTTCTTCCTTTTGCTATGGACATAACCAAAAAACCACTTTTTATTGTTTTTAACGTCTCTAGCAAGCATGAGCTCCATCTGTGCATTAGCTCTTCTGACTTTGCCCCTACATGAGCTGGCTATTTGTTTGAAATCATCTTTGGTGATTTCTCCCTTTTTCCATTTCTTGTACATGTCCTTTTTAAGTTTTAGCTCAGTTGAGAGTTCTTTTGACATCCATCCTGGTTTCTTTAGAAACCTGTCATGTTTCCTCCTCATTGGAACTGTTTGAAGTTGCACCTTCAATATCTCACTTTTAAGAAAGTCCCATCACTCATGAACTCCCTTCTCTTTTAGTATTCCTGACCATGGGATCACCCCTAGTAATTTCCTAAATTTTCCTAAATCAGATTTCTTTCTTTTTTTATAATTCCTTTTTATTTATCAAAAACAGTAGAATACAATTGAACATTTCCATTTTGTGGTTACAAGTCACTACAAAATGTCAGACAGTAATAGTATTTTTATACATAAAAAAGAGAAACAGAAGGAAAAAAAAGAGAAGATAATCCATTATACATAGAACAAATTAAATATACTCCTAGTAAACAGTTCAGTTTGGTCATAAAAATAGAGGTAGGCAGTTTTATGCAGTGTAGTTATGTAATGGTCTTCAAAAAGGTTTGTATTTCATTCAGTTAGGACATCATTCCCCAATTTATTGTGGTGGGCAGGCGGGACCTGCTGGGCTATATTGCAGTTTATGTAATCCATAATCAGAAGCCATTTTTTCTGCAAAGGGTATCTTTATGGGGTATCCTTGAGATATCTTAGTTTGTTCCTTAAGCTTTTCCATTAACCAAATATTCCAGAACCTCTTCCACCATTTTCCCATCATAAAATCTCCCATTTTCCAATTTTGTGCAATTTCTAGTCTTGTTATTGCCAAAAAGAATCATATCAGGTCTCTGTGTTTCACTGTGGTATTTTGGTCAGTGAAAAGGGAAAGAAGTGTTATACTAGGGGTTATGGAAATGGTTTGCTTTGTGATCTGAGAAATCAGCCTAAGTACCTCAGGCCAAACTTCTGGACCAGAGGGCAATGAAACCACATGTGGAGATATGTGGCTTTGTTTTTGCAACCCCTCCAGCAACTGAGATTACTACTTTTGGTGATCTGAGCCAGTCTGTGGGGTGTCAAGTACCACTTATAAACCATTATTATTATTATTATTATTATTACCCCGCCCCTCTGTTAAACAATCGGGGCGGCTTACAAAAGTGTGTTTTCTTGTATTATGACTGGACTTTTCTGAAATGTTGGGGATTTCCAGATGTTTGACCAGTCCAGATCGCTTAAGGGGTTGCGCTACCTCAGTTTCCCAGGCCAATTTGAATCGAATGGTCTCTGTCATTGTGGTTTCTATCATAAAGTTGTATATAATTGCCATGTGCCCTTGACCTGATTAGAAGAGGGCATATATAAGTTTTCAGATTTCGTTAGAGGGCTAGGGGCGACGCCCTGATCTTGTATGTGGAATATGAAATGCGCAATTTGGGTGAGTTGTATCCAAGTGGGCTGAATGGGGTCCAAATCCTTTATGAGTTCTTTGGTTTTAGGAACATTTTTATTATATAGACCAGATATCATATATATCCCCTTCTTGTCCCAATCTAGGTAAGTTGTGTATTTGATCGGGTCAAAAAATTTGGGATGGGTCAGGAAGGGGTGGATGGGTGAGACCTGGGGCATCATTTTGTGACTCCACTGTTTCCAAATTTGTAAAGACATTCATGGGGAAGGATTTTCAATTTTTTTTATTTGAGGGTAGGACCTAAATCAGCTTTCTTAAAGTCTAGAATGCATGTCTGACTATGCTTGGCTTCCCCTTTCCTCTGTATAACAAACTCCCCCCTAAGGATCCCACCACTTCTACTCCATTAATCTGGTCATCCCCACTGGTTAGGATCAGATCTAAAATAGCTGATCTCCTTGTTGCCTCTTCCACCTTCTGAACAATGAAATTGTCTGCAGGGCAAGTGATGAATTTGTTGGACCTTAAATTCTTGGCAGAGTTGGACTTCCAACAAATATCAGGATAGTCAAAATCCCCCATTACTACTACATCTCTCCTTTCTGCATGTGCAGTCATCTGTTTCAGGAAGGCATCATCCAAGTGCTCTGTTTGGCTTGGAGATCTGTAGTAGACCCCACCCCCCCAATGACATCCCTGCTGTTTTTCTCTCCCTTAATTTTTACCCCATCATGGATATTTTCACAGGTGTACACATCCTTAATGTATAATGCTACTCAACCACCCTTCCTGTTTGGTCTATTTTTCTGAAATAGGTTATACCCCTCTATTAGTACATTCCAATCATGAGACTCATCCCACCAGTTTTCAGCAATGCCTATTATATCATATTTGTTTTGCTGTGCTGAGAGTTAAAGTTTATCCTGTTTATTTCCCGTGCTCTGTGCATTTATATAGAGACATCTAAGACCATGGGCCATTTCCCCTATCTGCCTTTTAAAGGGTTCATTCCTCCCATTGTTGGGTTGTTGTGTTAGTAGCCTTGTTCTCCATATAACATTTGGGTTATTATCTTTAGCACTGGAACTCCTGCCTTCAAGAGTAGTTTCCCTCCCCCATACAACTCAGTTTAAAACTCTCCTGATAAGATCTTTTCGCTCTTGGGGCCTAGGAAATGGCCAAAACAACTAGCAATGAGAGACATCTATCCTCTCTGTTTTTTTCCTTATGCATTAGAGTAAAGCTAAAAAGCTAGAGTGAAAGACTGTACAGATGATGTGATTCTTGCAGAAAGCTTGGTAAATGGTGAACTTACAGAAAGCCTTGTAGCTGTCACTTCAATAAATATCCCTAGTCCTCATAACACTGTGGGTCTACAGATAAATTTTAATATTGTCCCTAAAAGACACTAAACCTTTGCCTCAGATTTTACTGGTAAACACACAAGTGTGTCAAAGGCTATATCTTTTTCTGGCTTTCTGCACATGAGAGCAGGGAGTGTTCTGCAGAATTCTCAGCTTGCTTTCTGTAGGTTTTCAGATCCCCACAAAAGATAATCACTTGGTTGTGTTTTCTCCCTCGAAAGCTTTCATTCCTCAACTCCAATTTAATTATATAGTAATTTATGAATAGTCATCATGCACGTGACACCTTTATAAAACCATGCAATTATACAGTAGCAGGAATCCCAATTAGAGATTTTAAAAATTAAAATTTCATATTAGCTTTTAAGAACCTAGATACAGCGGCAAAGCTCACAAGAACCATGTAATTAAGAGCTGTAGATTTTTTGATAGCAAAGTAGCTTTTAAAGTATACACGCCACTCATTTATCACTTGATGATGTTTGATATGTGATGGTCCATTTTCAGGCTTCACTTGATGTGTGATGAACAGGTGCGTATGTGCTGGAAATTAAACAATGTATACTCACTTGGTGTTAAGATTTTCATACCTAGGAGGTAAGTAACACATTAAGGCCACAACATTATGCTCAAAGCCCCATCTGGTTAAGTGCTTTTAAGAGTACTGGAGATGACAGGAGCCCATTAACACTGGGGTTGTGATCAGTATGTAGAAAGATAATCAAGTGTTCCTGAAGTGAACATTCTGGAAGATCTACACAGCAATGCCATTAAATCATCGGCATTAGGAAAGCAATTTTAACTTCTTGGTTCTGTGGAAGATACTATGAAACACAATCATCATAAATTGTACAGAATATTTGCCTAGTTTATGCTTTCCTAACACAGTAATATCATGCTGTTCTGTTACTATGGATAGGGCCAGGGTAGGCTATCTTCCATTAACGTGAGAAGATTGATCGATGTTCTGTTAGCAATTTACTTGGATCACAAGCAACTAACTGGGGTTGAGCTTTTATTGCTGTGCCGTGATGTTTGTAAGATTTGTATATGGTCAATTCAATTTTAATATTTTTAATTCCTAACGTTTTAATTTTATAAATTGTTGAATTGTTTTTTAAATCTTATATTAATACTTTTATTAGCTTTTGTATAGTTGGATTGCATGCTCCTGTGAGGCAAGAGGCTATGCTAATGGTAGCAGTGTGACTAGTAGGGCTCCCATGCCAGACAGGCTTTTGCTGAGGAGCCAGACTAAATGTGACAAACAGCTACTGGGCAGCAGCAGGAGTGGGGGGGGGTGACACTGGCAGAGATGGCACTGGCACCACAGCTAACACTTGTTAGTATTGTGCAGAAAGAGGCATGGTAAACCCCTTTTGAATGTCTTTTACCATGACAACCTATGATGAGACAATCCAAAATGAAACAAGAGAAAGTTCCAGAAGATGACACACCCAGGTCAACAAGCTACTGGGGTACAGCAGAGGACTACTACAAGTAGCACTGTGGCTAATGACACAGCAGGGCTCAAGGTAAAAGGGTGTTCAGCTGTGGATGTACTCTGAGGTGAAAGGAAAGACTGAAGCTGTACAATATGTATAGGAACATGGAAAGAGAAAAGCCAGAATCAGGGGAAACTAGACATAGTAAAACAAGAAATTGAATGTATCAACATTGCAATACGTGGGGTAAACAAGCTAAAGTGGACAGGAATGGGACATTTTGAGTTAGATAATTACAGTACACAGTGTTTTACTCAGGAAATGAAAATCTAAGAAGAAATGGGTGGCATTTATAGTAAGGAGAGACATAGCAAAGAAGTCAAAGGATTTGCGGGGGTTAGGGGCACAAGACCCCCGCAAATGTGAAAAAATGCGAATAAACTCACTTCCCCTCCAGGGTTTGCTCGGCCTTTGTTCCCTGGGGGAGTCGAAGCCTAGGCAAGCTGCTGCTGCTGGCAACTGAAAAGCCACTGTTTAAACAGATTCTGTTCACCCCCCTTCACTGGTTTCTCACTGGCTTTTTGGGTGATGGCAGCAGCAGCTTCCCTGGGCTTTGGATTCCCCCCATGTCCTGGGGTGGTGGTGGAAGAATCAATTTAAACAGTAGCAAATCACCACTGCCACCGCTCGAAAAGCCACTGTTTAAACCGATTTGGTTCACCCAACCCCTTTCCTGGGCTTTGGATTCACCCCATGTCCTGGAGGGGGGGAGAAGAAGCCTTTTAAACAGCAGCAAACTGCCACTGCCACCACCTGAAAAGCCACTGTTTAAACCACTACGGTTCACCCAACCCCTTCCCTGGTTTCTCACAGGCTTTTCGGGTGACGGCAGTGATGGTTTGCGGCTGTTTAAATGGCTTTTCTCCCCCCCCTCAATTATCCCTGTGGGGTGAAAAGCAGGAGACCAAGAAAAGCCTCCCTGGAAAACCGAAGGGGGTGGCTTACTCAGACGCCAGCTTTTCGCCCCACAGGAAAAGATCCTTCTCTGGCTTTTCGCCCCACAAGGATCCTTCCCTGTGAAGCAAAAAGTGAGCGTCCAAGTAAGCCACCCCCTTCAGCTTTCCAGGGAGGCTTTGCTCAGTCTCCTGCTTTTCGCCCCACAGGGATTGTTCCCTGTGGGGCGAAAAACCTGCATCTGAGTAAGCCACCCCCCTTTGGCTTTCCAGGGAGGCTTTGCTTGGTCTCCTAGTTTTTGCCCCATGGGGATTGTTCCTTTTGGGGCAAAAAGCCGGCATCCAAGTAAGCCACCCCTTTTGGCTTTCCAGGGAGGCTTTGCTCGGTCTCCTGCTTTTTGCCCCACAGGGATTGTTCCCTGTGGGGCGAAAAACCTGCATCTGAGTAAGCCACCCCCCTTTGGCTTTCCAGGGAGGCTTTGCTTGGTCTCCTAGTTTTTTGCCCCATGGGGATTGTTCCTTTTGGGGCGAAAAGCCGGCATCCAAGTAAGCCACCCCTTTTGGCTTTCCAGGGAGGCTTTGCTCGGTCTCCTGCTTTTTGCCCCACAGGGATTGTTCCCTGAGGGGCAAAAAGCTGGTGTCCAAGTAAGCCACCCCCACTTCAGCTTTCCAGTGAGGCTTTGCTCGGTCTCCAGCTCCCTCCCCCACAGAGAATGAAAGCTGAGCAAACCTCCACACTTGACACAAAGCCATACATTCCCTGTGGGTGGGAGAACCGAAGGCCTTGAAACCCTCATCAGCTTTCACAAATAAACGAAACCACAAAAGTCAAAGCTGTAAGTGTGAAGGGACGACTATAATGAAAAGTCTGACTGAATAATATCAATGGGAGCTCAGGGAAAACCCATCAATGTAACCACAATCTAAGTTTATGCTCCAACTACAGAAGCAGAAGAGGAAGAAACTGAAAGATTCTGTGCTGGAGTCCAGCAGGAAATTAATCACACACCAAAGCAGGACTTGTTAATCATAGGCGATCGGAATGCAAAACAGAGCAGAATCAAAGATTGTAGGAAAATTTGGCCTATGATCAAGTGACTGACTGAATTTTGTGAGGCCAGCAGTTTGTTTACCACAAATGCATTCTTCAAGCAATGAAAGAGGCAACTATATATGTGGACATCATCTGATGGCCCACATCGAAATCAAATAGACTACATATTCAGAAGTAAAATATGGAGAAGCTTCATTCTTTCTGGGGGAAATAGGACCAGGAGCAGATAGTGGCAGAGACCGTGAACTGCTAATACAAAAAATTAGAGTGAAGCTAAAGAAGAACACTAAATCAACCATCATGCCAAAGTACAATCAGAAAAACATTCCCATAGTATTTAAAGATAAGGTAAAAAATAGATTTGCACTATTAAGTCTAATTGACCGGGAGCCAGAAGAACTCTGAACTGAAGCCAGGGACATTATCAGGGAGGAATGCAAAAAGACACTATCTGCAGTCAAAAAGAAAGAGAAGCCTCAATTAATGACAGATTAAATTCTTCAAGCAGTTACGGACAGCCAAGAAGCAAAAGTACAGGTGAGAAAGATAGGGTCAGAACCCTGAATGCAAAAGTTCAATGACTTCTTGCAGGGACAATAATTAATGCAGAGAAATAGAAGATGGCAACAAAAAAGGAAGAACAGGAGACCTCTTCCACAAGATCCAAGAAATCAAAGGGAAATTTAAACCAAGACTGGGATGCTATACAACCAGCAGAGGAACACATTGCATGATCAAGTACAAATAAAAATATGATGAAAATAATAAACTGAAGAACTGTATAAAAGAGATGAAAGGATTACAGATTCATTTCAAGGAAGAACCTTTTGAAGATGAACCTACAGTTTTAGAAAGTGAAGTGGAAGCTGCATTCAGGGCACTTGGGATAAATAAATCACCAGGAACAGATGGCATGCCAATTGAGCTGCTTCAAGCTACACAGGCAGAAGCTGATTTAGTTCTAACTAGGATCTATCAACAAATATGGAAAACAAAACAATGGCCCACAGACTGGAAATATTCAACATACATTCCAATCCCCAAGAAACAGGACACCAGAGATTGCAGTAACCACCAGACCACTGCATTAATTTGCCAAGCAAACAAAGTGATATAAAAATTCTACAGCAAACTTTTACGATATATGAGAGTGAAAAATTCCAGATGTCCAAGCTGGGTTAATGAAATTAAGTGGCCCTATGGATCATATTACAAATATATGTTGGATAATTGAACAATTGAAATAATTTCAGAATTAAAATCAGCCTGTGTTTTATACATTATATCAAAGCCTTTGATTGCATAATGGATTATTAAAAATTGCAATTATCAAAAAAATATCAAAAATTATTTGATTGCATAATGGATTATTAAAAATGGATTAGATGACTCTTAGGGAAATGGGTGTGCCACAACACTTGATTGTCCTGTACTCAGGACAAGAGGCTACTATTGGGACAGAATACAGAGAAATTAAGTGGTTTCCAATTGGCAAGGGGGTCAGGCAAGGTTACTTTTTAATCACACTATCTGTTTAACATGGATGCTTACTGCAATCAAGAAAAGCGGCAAGGCAGCAGGAACATTCCATCTTCCATGCTGTCTTACCGCATGACGTCACTGTTTTTCCAGTGTTCTTTGTTCCAGTCCCATGGGGGACTGAGGTAAAACTACATCTTTTTGCTAATGGATTTTTCTGGTTAGCAAAAAGATGCAGTTTTACCTCAGTCCCCATGGGACTGGAATGAAAGAACAACAATATAATGCGGTAAGGCAGCACAGAGGACAGAACATTCCTGCTTCCATGCCGCTTTTCTTTGGAGTGCAGTAAGGCTCTTGTATATTAAACATGTACATAAAGCAGGATTAGACTTGGAGGAAGGAGATGTGAAAACTGGCAGAAGGAACAGCAACAATTTAAGATATGTAGATGACCCCATACTACAAGCAGAAACTACCAAAGATATAGCAAGATATTAACTTGGAACAGTTAATGAAGAAAGTCAAGGAAGAAAGCACAAAGCCAGGTTTACAGCTGAACATGAAAAAAACAAAAATATTGATAACAGATGATTTACATAACTTTAAAGTAGATGATGAAGACATTGAAATAGTTCAAGATCTTTCATACCTTTGTTCAGACATTAATCAAAATGGAGACTGCAATTAAGAAATCAGTAGAAGACTAGGACTTGGAAGGGCACCTATGAAAGAACTTGACAAGATCCCGAAGTGTTAAGATATATCATTGAATACAGTTAGTATTGTCCATTCCATTGTATTTCCAATTTCTATGTATGTTTGTGAAAGCTGGACAGTGAAGAAAGCTAATAGGAAGAAAAACAATGCATTTTAATGTGGTGCTGGGGAAGAGTTCTACGGATACTGTGGACTGCTAAAAAGACAAATAAATGAGTCCTAAAGCTCTCCCTAGAACTCAAGATGACTAAACTGAGACTGTTGTACTTTGGGAATACTGTATCACGAGAAGACATGATTCACTAGGAAAAAAAATAATGCTTGGCAAGGTGGAAAGCAGCAGGAAAAGAGGAAGACTGCATTGCAGATGGATAGACTGAATCAAGGAAGCCACAGCCCTGAGTCTGCAAGACCTGAGCAGGGCTGTTGATTATAGGGTGACTTGGAGGTCTCTCATTCATAAGGTTGCCATAAGTCAAAGATAACAACCAATAGTTTTTAATTTGCATTGTTTTAAATATGTTGTTAGCTGTCTTGAGTCCTGTTATTGGGAGAAAGGCAGGCTATAAATGAATAAATCATCATCATCATGTTTTAGGATTACAATAATATACACTGTGTAGGTCATGTACCATAGGAAATATTAAAGTCTTTCTAACCTCTACTCTGGTCTGTCTGTAGTGTTGTGGCATTGAGGTATTTCACTTTTGGCAGCATTGCAACTGCCATATCTGTGAAGGAGAGCAGAACATATACTGTATAATTGTTTTCTGTTGCAAGAAGCAGAGGCGAAAGACATGTGAAAATACAAGCCTTGGCATTGGTTAGTAGCAGTGTTGGGATAGTGGTGGTCTGCTTATCCTACTGATCTGAAAACTACTAAGGGCCTTATAGTATACCTAGGTTGATGATGGATGCTGCCTTTGTTTTGTTTTGATCATTCAGTATTTTATTGTAATTAATCAACAGGGATAACAGAAAAGAAAACTAACTTGGTACCAAGAGGAAGAGAATCTGGGTGTATGTCTAGGTCTTGATATGATCGGTAACAATCTCCTCCAGTTGTGGGGTGTGAGGCATGCAGGATCGCGATCTCTGAGGGATAATATGAGTTCTGTTAAATTTGGGGCATGTGAGCTTAGTTGGAGAAATCGTGATGGGAGGGGAGGAGGGTTATTGTAGGGGGAAGAGGAAGGAGAATAGCAAAAAAGACATGTTTTAAATCAGTAATAATAGTTAAAACGATCTTTAGTATTTGCAGGAATGGGGAAAGTGGTGAGTAGTGTAATGTTCATGATATTTGCTTTTACTAGCTGTCAAAGCTTGACGTTTCAGATAGTTAGAAAGAGGTTAAAAAGGGGAAGGCAATGGAACAATGAGGGTTTGGGGGTGTGAAGGGTGGGTAATGAAGGGGCGGGGAGGGGAGGGGTAGATATTATGGTATGGCATATGGGAAGCAGGAATGGGGGTGCAGGGGAAGAGAATCACTAGTGACTGTATTACATAGTTCTCATGTTAATACAATGACAAAAGTAATTTTCAATTTAGACAGGAAAGGAAAAAGAGTGGGTAGAGACAATAAAACATTTTCAATTTGGTTTCACTAGTTGTCAGATTTTTCTACATTACAGTTGTCCCTTCACATTTGCTGGGGTTTGGTTCCAGGACCCCGTGGGAATACCAAAATCCATGAATACTCAAGTCCCATTATATGCAATGGCATAGCAAAATGGTGTCCTTTATATAAGATGGCAAAATCAAGGTTTGCTTTTTGGATTATTATTTTTTTAAGTATTTTCAAGCCGTGAATACTTAAATCTGTGAATGCCAAATCCGTGAATGTGGAAGGACAACTGTATTTAAATTTATCTAGGGATAGTGCAGTGTTCATGATACTTGCTTTCACTAGCTGTCAAGTCTTGACATTTCAGCTATGTGTCTCAAATAGTAATAAAGAGGTTAAGAAGGGGGAGAGGAAGCAAGTGGACAATAGGGGTTCGTTTAGGGGTGGGAGGGAGGGATAATGAAGGGGTGGGGAGGGAAGGGGGTAGATACTACAGTATGGCATATGGGTATATGGGAATGGGGTTATGGGGGGAGAATCATCACTGGCTGTATTGCATAGTTCTCATTTCAATATGATGATGAAAGTCATTTTCAAGTTGGGTAGGAGAGGAAAGAGAGTGGTTAGAGACAATAAAACATTTCCAATTTGGTGTCACTAGCTGTCAGGTTTTTCCACCTCATGTAAATCTATCTCAGTTTGTCTTGGAAAAGGGAAAGGAGAGGAATGGGGAGGGGGGGTAAGGGAACAACTCAAAATCATTAAGGAGATGGTGGGAGGTGCAAGGGAGGACAGGGAAGAAGGTGGTGGGTAAAGGCGGCATGTCATTCATCGTTTTTGGTTTCTTCATAAGGGGGAAAGGGGGAGGATAGAAGAAAAGGTAATAGAACTCTATCAGGTACAGTTAGGAGGGGGAGAGAGATATTGGGAAGGGGTGGGGAAGGGAGGGGAATGGGAAGTACTGTACAGTACAGCATGTAAGCAAGCAAGGGAAAGATTGTCGGGGAAAGCAAACTGCTTACTATTTGATAAATTTCTTAAAGTCCAATATGGTGGTGAAAGTTGAGCTTCCGGTCTGGCTTGGGTCAGGTGAAGACAGGTTTAGGTCGAGCTCTGACCATAATCCTGTAACAGGGTGGCTTGTGAGGCTCTGAGATGATCCAGAGTTGATTTGGAATAGCGGGTGAATCCCTGAAGATAGGGGCCCTGAAGAAAGCAGCATTTCTGCTAAAGGCCAATGCCTCTGCCGCTGATAGAGGGAGCATGACCATGTCGGCTGGCAGTGCTTGAAAGCAGCCACCATTGGAGAGGGGGAGGAATCCCCACTTTGAAACCCAAAGCCACCAAACCTCACGAGAAGAAGTGAATGAAGAAAAGAGTGAGTACTTATCAGGAAATTTACCTATGTGATGTGAAAAACCTCGGACAATGCTGGCTTAAGTGAAAGTTAAAGCTGAAATTCTGATTAAAGGGTCTCCAGCAGAGTTAAAGTGGGTGAATACCAGACTGGTGGTGAATGAGCATCTGAACTTAAGAGACTCCCATCTTTTGCATATTGCTGACTTGGTGGTTTTCTTTCTTTCTTATTAAAAACATAGTAAGAGATTTTGTTTTTGTTTTTGTTCTGGTTTCTGGAATTTTTTTCTGCTTGACTGCTTATTATTGATTTATAGTTTTCTTTCCCCAATTTTTTTGGAGTTTTTAAAGCTTTAAAACTTCTGTATAATTTTGTATGCTGATTCTATTTTTTTTTAATTTATTTCTCTTTTTTCCCCTGTGGAGACTTATTAGGAGTATATTTCGGACATTTTGCCTATTTATATATTTGTTTCTTGCTATTTTCTTTTTCATTTTTGCTACTGTGAAAGTACTATAATTGTGTTTGAAAGAAGTGCCAGATTGGAAAGTTGCATAATAGTGTGGCCTTGAAAATGCCAAAGAGGAGGGATTGGGAGTGTGCACTTATTAGTGTGATGGCTTGGCACTAAGATACAGGAAAGTGATGATATCAGCTAATTGAAGACAGCTGGATACAAAATACACCTGTGGATTTTTTTCTCCCCTTTTTTACCTTTTTGGACCCTTGTGCACACTTTATCTTATTTAGATACAGTGATAAAACTGGAATAGTTAACAGCACACAGTAATATTGTGAAACACTGTAACTACTGGACCTTCTGTCTTTGTACTCTTCAATATAGTAGCATTATTATTATTATTATTATTATGCTTTTTCCTGTGTGGATTTTGATTGTGGTATTTTTGTTTAGTATTTTTTCCTGTTGTTTGTGTTCTCTCTCTCTCTCTTTTAACTTGGACGTTGGATTTTCTTTTTTCTTTTTGAGTTTGCATTTTTTCTGATTTTGGATTTTCTTTTTAGTTCTGTTGTTGTTGTTGTTTTTCAGCTTTTTCAGCTTTTTGCAAAAGAAGAAAGAAAGAAGATAAATAAAGGATAGAAGAAATAGAAAAATGGCCTTCTGGAGTAAAAATGACAAGAGCCCAAGAAACCAAGGCCGCATATAACAGAAAAGGATCAACGGAGGAAGGAGTTCCACACTATATGATTAAGTTTATGGAAGAAATATGAGATTTTCGAAAAGAGATAGGGACACAATTTAAAGATATGAATGTAAAAATTAGTGCCATCCAGAATATATTGATGAACGTGAAGAAGGATGTGAAGGAAAATAAGGACAATATACAGACTCTGAAGAGAGAAAACCAAGAGCTGAATCGAGAATTGGAAAATCAATTGGACAGAATGGCACTAGCTGAACTGCGAGAAAAAGAGGCCTGGATAAGAATAAGAGGTGTGGCAGAACATCAGAATGAAAATATTAGATTAAGAGTGATGAAAGGCCTAGCGGAGAGTCTGGAATGGGATGAAGCAGAACTAGACTGAGAGGTTGACAAGGTATATCATTTGAACTCAATTGTGGCTAAAAGAAGAGGTCTCCCTAGAGACATTATTGTGCAGTGTTTTAAAAAAAGTATCAAAGACTACATTGTGGAACTACATAACCATAAAGGAATAAGGATTGAAGGAAAATTGATAATATTTTTGAAAGAAATTCCAACGAGACTATTGAGAAAGAGGAAGAATTATGCTTTTTTAGTGGAAAAACTCAAAACAGGAAAGATACCATTTTGATGGGGCAAAGTAGAAGGCGTGATCTTTACATATAAAGATCAAAGATTCAGAATTAATACAATGGAGAAGGCAAAAGAGTTTTTGAAGAGATATAGAAGAGAATTTGGAGAGCAGGGGAACCATCAAGAAGGAGAAAGATCAACAGAAGAAAATGGGAAGCAACAGGATCAAAAAGTACAGCAGCTGGAGACACGGGTAGCTACACTTCAACAGATTCGTGAGCAAGAGGTTTTCCTGGACAGAACAGAACGAACAGTCTTGGATGGGGACCGCACAGAGGAAGTGGCTGTGGAGGAGAGGGTCACTTCACGGACACAGGAAGTAGACAGCTGGAGGAATGTCACACACAGAACAAGAAAATCCAGGGATTCTTCCAGCAGCTTGCAGCTACAGAATCAATTTGAAGCCCTTTCCCTTATCAAGGACAATGAGGAAGAACAGCATGGACAGACTTCAGGGGTAGAGCAGGGGACCTTGAGAGGACCACCGCAAGGAACAGCAGCTGCGAAGCCTCAGCGGAGGCGTGTGGTGGTGGTGGGGGACTCCTTGCTGAGGGGTACAGAAGCAGTGGTATGTGGGCCTGACAAGATGACTCGGGAGGTGTGTTGTCTCCCTGGGGCAAAGATCTGTGATGTGACCGAGAGGCTGACAAGACTCATCAAGCCTACGGATCATTACCCCTTCCTTTTGGTCCATGTGGGAACCAATGATACTGCAAGGCACAGCTTTCCCAAGATCAGAAGAGATTATGAGGCCCTGGGGAGGAAGCTGAAAGAAATGAATGCACAGGTGGTCATCTCGTCTCTTCTGCCAGTTGAAGGGCATGGTCCAAGAAGGGAGAGGAAAATAGCCGACGTAAACAACTGGCTCCGTAGATGGTGTCGCCGAGAACAAATTGGATTCTTGGATCATGGACTGCGCTTCCATGCAGGGGGACTTCTGGCAAGAGATGGGGTGCATCTTACAACAGTTGGAAGAAACATTTTTGCCAACACTCTCAAGAATTTGATCAGGAGGGCTTTAAACTGAGTCAAATGGGGGAGGGAGACAGTATTCTGGAAGGCAAAAGGGCTGGAGAAAATAGTCAAACTGTCATAGAGGGAACAAGGCAAACAGCGCAAGGACCCAACAGTGGGAGGCAAAAAAACTTGCACAGGGAGCAAGTAAAGGGAACACATGGTCTCAGATATCTCTACACTAATGCACAGAGCATGGGAAATAAGCAAGACGAACTAGAACTCCTTGCACTACAAAACAAATATGATATAATAGGCGTTACTGAAACCTGGTGGGACGAGTCTCATGATTGGAATGTAGGAATAGAGGGGTATAACCTTTATAGGAGAAACAGGCCAAACAGGAAAGGAGGAGGAATAGCATTATATGTCAGGGATATTTACACCAGTGAAGTGATCCATGACATCAATACTGGAAGCCAGGTGGAGAGCATCTGGATAAAAATTAAAGGGGAGGGAAACAACAGGGATGTTATTGTGGGACTCTACTACAGACCCCCAAATCAGACGGAGGAATTGGATGTTGCCTTTCTAGAACAGATGAACATACATGCAGAAAGGAGAGATGTAGTAGTGATGGGTGACTTCAACTATCCTGATATTTGCTGGCAATCTAACTCAGCCAAAACTACAAGGTCTAGCAAATTCCTTACATGCCTGGAAGACAATTTCATGGTCCAAAAGGTGGAAGAGGCAACAAGGGGGTCAGCTATTTTAGATCTGATCCTAACCAACAGAGACGACCTTGTTAATGGGGTGCAAGTGGTGGGATCCTTAGGTGAGAGTGATCATGTTCTCCTGGAGTTTGTTATACAATGGAAAGGAGAAGCCAGGCATAGTCAGACATGCATTCTTGACTTTAGGAGAGCTGATTTCAATAAACTCAGGGAAATACTGGGGATGATTCCATGGTCAAGAATACTAAAAGAGAAGGGACCTCAAGACGGTTTTGACTTTCTCAAAAGGGAGATACTGAAGGCACAACTTCAAACAGTACCATTGAGGAAGAAAAATGGGAGGTGTCTCAAGAAACCAGGATGGATGACTAAAGAACTTTCAATGGAGCTAAGTTTTAAACGGAACATGTATAGGAAATGGAAAAGGGAGGAAATCACCAAAGAAGAATTCAAACAGATAGCGAACACGTGTAGGAGTAAAGTCAGAAAAGCTAAAGTGCAGAATGAGCTCAGGCTTGCTAGGGAGGTTAAGAACAATAAAAAGGGTTTTTTTGGGTATGTCCGCAGCAAAAGGAGGAAGAAGGAAATGATAGGGCCGCTACGTGGAGAAGATGGCAAAATGCTAACAGGGGACAGAGAAAAGGCAGAATTACTCAACACCTTCTTTGCCTCAGTGTTTTCAGAAAAGGAAAAGGAGGACCAACCTGAGGAAAATGGAACAGAGGACACAGTAGGGGAAATCCAGCTGAAAATAAGTAAAGAGGTGGTACAGGAATACCTTCTTAATCTAAATGAATTTAAATCTCCAGGACCAGATGAACTACATCCAAGAGTATTAAAAGAGCTGGCAAATATAATCTCAGAGCCATTGGCAATAATATTTGAGAACTCCTGGAGAACAGGAGAAGTCCCAGCAGACTGGAGGAGGGCAAACGTAGTTCCCATCTTCAAAAAGGGGAAAAAAGAGGATCCCAACAACTATCGTCCAGTTAGTCTGACATCAATACCAGGGAAGATTCTAGAACAGATCATTAAACAGAGAGTCTGTGAACATTTAGAAGGCAATGCCATAATCACAAAAAGTCAGCATGGGTTTCAGAGAAACAAGTCATGCCAGACTAATCTGATCTCTTTTTTTGATAAAGTTACCAGCTTGGTAGATGAAGGGAATGCTGTGGACATTGCATACCTTGATTTCAGTAAGGCCTTTGACAAGGTTCCCCATGACATTCTTGCAAACAAGCTTGTAGAATGTGGGCTAGACAAGTTAACTGTTCAATGGATTTGTAATTGGTTGACCGGCCGAACCCAAAGGGTGCTCAGCAGTGGCTCCTCTTCGTCTTGGAAAGATGTGACCAGTGGGGTGCCACAGGGTTCTGTCCTGGGCCCAGTGCTATTCAACATCTTTATCAATGACTTAGATGAGGGAATTAGGGGCATACTTATCAAATTTGCAGATGACACCAAATTGGGAGGAGTAGCTAATACCCTAGAGGACAGGATCAAAATTCAGAATGACCTGGATAGACTGGAGAGCTGGGCCAAAGCTAACAAAATGAAATTCAATACGGAGAAATGTAAAGTACTGCATTTAGGGCGGAAAAATGAAATGCATAAATATAGGATGGGAGAGACCTGGCTGAATGAGACTATGTGCGAAAGGGATCTAGGAGTCCTAGTAGACCACAAGTTGAACATGAGCCAACAGTGTGATGCGGCAGCTAAAAAGGCCAATGCAATTTTGGGCTGTATCAATAGAAGTATAGTGTCTAGATCAAGGGAAGTAATAGTGCCACTCTATTCTGCCTTGGTCAGACCTCACTTAGAATACTGTGTCCAGTTCTGGGCACCACAATTCAGAAAGGATATTGACAAATTGGAGCGTGTCCAGAGAAGGGCAACTAAAATGGTGAAAGGTCTGGAAACAATGCCTTATGAGGAGAGACTTAGGGAGCTGGGTATGTTTAGCCTGGAAAAAAGACGGTTTAGAGGCGATATGATAGCCCTGTTTAAGTATTTGAAGGGATGTCACGCTGAGGATGGAGCAGGCTTGTTTTCTGCTGCTCCAGAGACTGGAACACGGAGCAATGGGTGCAAGCTCCAGGAACAGAGATTCCACCTCAACATGAGGAGGAACTTTTTGACAGTCAGAGCTGTTCGGCAGTGGAACACACTCCCTCGGAGCGTGGTGGGGTCTCCTTCCTTGGAGGTCTTTAAACAGAGGCTGGATGGCCATCTGTCGGGGATGCTTTGATTGTGATTTCCTGCGTGGCAGGGGGTTGGACTGGATGGCCCTCGTGGTCTCTTCCAACTCTGCAATTCTATGATTCTATGATTCTATGATTCTATGAAAACAGTGTAGATGAGAAGATGGAGAAGAAAAAGAAATGCTAGAAAGACTAGAAAGAAGAGAGGAATTAAGTCTATTGGACTTGAATGTAGAAAAACTGGATAATTTAATATTTAATTATCTTAAGACATTAAACGTGGAAATTATATGCTTACAAGAATTGTGTATTAAAAAGAAGTATACAGTAGTAGTTTGTTACTACAAAAGAACTTGGGGAAAGAATTTTCAGCTTTGAGTTATAAGAGGAAAAATGGTGTGGTATTATATGTAAGGACTATTCTCTCCCCAAGATTGATTATTGATGATGAAAAGGGCAGATTTATAGGTGTTGAAGTTGAAATTAATGATATTAGACTATTAGTTGTGGGCATATATGCACCGGTAATGGGAAAAAAATACATTCTATAAAAAATTAAGGGAAAAAGAGTTGGACTATGAGAATATTTGTATCTTGGGTGGTTTTAATATGTCTCAGAACCACAATTGGATAGGAAAACTGAAAAGGTGATTAAGAAAAATCAAGGGAAATTGGTAAAAGATTTTTTTTGAGATGACAGAAAAGCTACAGCTGATAGATGTATGGAGATTGATAGAAGGGAATAATAAAGGGGGGGGGAATTACTTTTTTTTCGGAAGTACAGTACATCATTTTTGGTCCAGGATAGATATGTATTGGTTATAAAATATATATATATAGGAATATATAGGAAAATGGAAACAAAAAATATAAATACTCCCCAGGATCTTATCAGTTCTTCGTGGTCTCTGTGAATCCACACATAAAGAGTTAATCCTGCGCCTGCGCAGTAGCATTCGGAAGTCGTTAGAGTCAATAGCTATCTAATTGAATTTTTGGCGGTAATCCCGCCCACCATCCCTCTAGGCTATATAGGCCCTCCTCGAGCCCGCCTTCTCAGTTCCTTTTTTTTCCCGCCGCGTTAGCAGCACGAGGAACGTTGTTGGAGTCTTTAGCCTTTAGTCTAGTATTTCTACCCCCCCCAACGGTTTTGCACTCCCAGTTTTGGATCTTCGGACTGTCTTTGGTAACTCTTCGGATTCTGGACTGTATTTTGGCGATTCTTCTCGGTACGACCTCGGAATTGATCTCGGACTTCGAACTCGTGAGTGTCCCCTGTTTTTCTGTTGATGATGGCATCGACAGGCTTCTTTAAGACCTGTTTAACCTGTGGGGCGAAGATGCCTGAGTCAGACGGGCCTTCTAATTGCTTAATGTGCCTGGGCGAGAGACATGATGTCCGCTCTTGTCGCCACTGCAATGCCTTTACCCCTCAGGCAAGGTGCAACAGAGATAAAAGGCTGAAGGCCCAGCTGTATGAGCACGTTTTGTCGGGCTCAGCCTCCTCATCGGCCCAGAGGACCCCAGTACCGTCGGGTTCATCACAAGCCCCTAAACAACCATCTAAGGAGGCGTCCAAACCCAAATCCCGGGACCGGGAAAAGGTGGGGACTAAGAGCACATCCTTGAAACCAAGGAAGCCTGACTCTGATGCCATGGACAGTACCACCTCGAAAGGCACCTCCGGTACCACTCCTGGCCACGCTACGCAAGAGCGGCCGAAAGACAAACACAAAGCGGTGAGACTTACCTCACCGAAGACCACGCCTCAAGAAGAGCCACCTAAAAAGAGGAAGAGGAAATCTGATGGTCCTCCCCCAAGTGGCACGCAGAGAGGCCGAACCCCGGCACGACTGGACCGCTCCCCTGGCCAGAGGTCCCCGGTGGTCTTCCCGCTCAGACTCAGCCTCTCCAAGCTCTGACTGCCGTCGATGGAACCAACTCCGACATCTGTAGTGGATGATCGGGACTGTGAGCTGTCAGAAGGCGAACTTCAGGACCCGTCCCCGGATCTTAGAATCGTGGAGGTGTCGACCAGTTCGGTCGAGAGGGACGGATGCCACCGGTCCCGCTCAAAGTCGGCCACCCCGGCATCCCATCGGTCCCGCTCACATCAGACGATCCCATCTCGATCGGCCTCACGCTCCAGGTCCCGCTCGGCACAGTCCCACCGATCGCCCACGCCACACCGGTCTCCGCGTCGCTCCCAGTCCCGCTCACCAGAACGACCCTGCTCTCCAGAAAGATCCCCACGACGGGCTCGGACACCCCAGTGGTCCCGCTCACCGAGACGATCCCCGCATCGGTCCCGGATGCCTCGGCGATCCCGCTCACCGTGGAGACCCCGCAGATCCCGTTCTCCGAGATGAAGACGTCGGTCCCGCTCACCACGACGACCTCGGTCCCGGTCGCTCTCATCTGTTTCATACATATCCGACCTGGGTACATCAGAGGAAGAATGGCTATGGGAGCGATACAGCCATCTATACTACGACCACCCGCCTAGATACCACCGGTACCACCCTTTCAGCCGCTACTGGGACCACGACCCTCAGCACGCCTACTATGAGGATACCTTCGACCCCTTGCCACGCTATAGGCACAGAAGGCAGAGGGACCCCCCTCGGTCCCCACCACGCACCCCAGAGAAGGAGCGCCACCAACCCATCACTAGACCACCAACGGAGTCAACACCCAAGTCCAGGACCGGTACTGTACCCACGGATTCCGGGAAAGGAAAGGAGCCTTCCCCATCGAGATCGGTCTCCAGGTCTCCCTCGAAAGAGAGGTTGACCCCTCACAGGTCTCCCCCACGAGACTCACCATCAGGGGCCATGGTACCGTCCAGGCCGCATAGGAAAAGACGGCCAGATCCCCCGGTGTTGCTGAGAAGGTCACCGTCGAGGACCCCCTCGGCTCACTCCTCGGAGTCGGAGTCCCGGTCCTCTACTCCATCCCCAAGACCATCACCAGTTCCAGGTTGAGCCCACCTGGACCCTCCGTCGCCCACAGACGATATGAAGGCTTTCGCTGACTTCATGCACAGACTAGCCGGCACACTGGGCACCAAAACCACTCAGCCTAGAAAGGAAGTGGATGACCCTATATTCGAGGACTTACAGCAAAGGGCACCGTCCCTTCCCTCCCTGTCGATCTCCCCATACTTGCTGCAGGTGTTGAAGTCATCCTGGACGACACCCTCCTCAACACCACCCACATCCAGACGCCTAGACCACCTGTACTGCGTGTGCACAGTTTCGGCGCCATGGCTCTCATTCCATCCCAAACCTAACTTGGTGGTGGTCGAAACAGCCCAGATGAAAACCTCCCAGAGGTTATATTCGACCCCATCAGACAAAGAAGGCAAGAAGTTGGACGCAATAGGGCGCAAGTTCTATTCATTTGCCTGCCTCCTCACTAAGATGACATCTTATGCAGCATGTATGGGGGCCTACCAGAAGTTCCTCTGGGACGCTCTGGCTGTTCATATCTCTAAACTGTCGGAACAGGACCAGAGGATCGTCAATTCCTTCAGGGAGGAAGGCCTAGCGCTGGCAGGATGCCAGCGGCAAGTCGCCAAACATATAGCCGAGTGTACGGGAAAGATTGTGGCTAACTCCATTGCGGTCCGCCGTCACGCTTGGCTCCGATCATCGGGACTGTCCCATACAGCACGCTCCATCATTGAGGACCTCCCTTTCTATGAGCTGGGCCTGTTCCATGCAGACACTGACCCGAAGCTGGAACATGCAGAGAAAATGAGGTCAACGGCCAAGAAGTTTGGTCTACCCACCACCCACCAGCCTTCGAGACCACGACTGCCCTTTCGCAGACCAGGGTCCTCCTACAGGAGACGATTTAGCCCACCGCCCACCCGGACACACCAATCCTCTTCCTACCAACCCAAGAAATTCCAGTCTTTCAAATCCAAACCCCACTTCAGTAAAAGGAAGACGGAGTCAACCAAACAGTGGGCTTGACTCTGAAGGGCCACCACCACCTTCCAGCAGCACCATCTCCCCTTCACTCCATGCTTCATCCTCCCCTGCCAGCCGCCTCTACGATGCATTCCACTCATGGCAGCTTATCACTTCAGACCGCTGGGTCCTGAACATCATACGAAGCGGGTACTACATAGACTTCGAGGAACTTCCACCTCCGGTGCCCCACAGGGTAACCCCACCCTCCGTACCAATCATAGAAGAAGTCAACAGTCTCCTACAAAAATGCACCATAGAGTGAGTTCCCCACTCAAAGATGGGAGGCCTATTCCTCTCCAGGTACTTCGTGATCGAAAAGAAGGATGGTGGATTCTGCCCCATTCTGGATTTAAGAGACCTGAACTCCTTTGTCTGTCCGCGGAAATTCCGCATGGTTACACTCCCATCCATCCTCCCCTTCTTGAGAAAAGGAGACTGGTTCGCCACCCTGGATTTGAAGGACGCTTACTTTCACATTCCAATCGCGCCCTCCCACAGGAAATTCCTCGCCTTCGCAGTCGGCGGCACGGCCTTCCAGTTCAGAGATTTGCCGTTCTGCCTCTGTACAGCTCCAAGGGTCTTTACAAAATGTATCGTGGTGGTAGTGGCCTGGCTCAGACAAAAAGGTGTCGTAGTGTTCCCGTATCTGGACAATTGGCTGTTTACAGCTCCCTCAGCCGAAAAACTGGACAGAGACATAAGAATGACCCTTACCTGGTTGCAACGTCTAGGACTGATGGTGAACTACGAAAAATTGCACCTTCAGCCCTCCAGAACTGTCAGGTTTATAGGGGCTTCTCTAGATTCCATCACAGGAAAAGCGTACCTCCCAGACAACGATTTTCATACGCTGCGCACAACAGTACAGAAGTGCATAAGATGAAGGAGATCCACGGTGCGAGACATACAACAAGCCCTAGGCCACATGGCCTCCACCACAGCAGTCACACCTCTCGCACAGCTCCACATGAGGCCTCTACAAAGCTGGTTCATCGCGAAGTTCAAACTGTTTGTTCACGGTCCACTCAAACTACTCACCATTCCCCGCCCACTCATGAAGTCCCTCCTCTGGTGGACAGACCCTCGTGCAGTCCAGCGGGGCTCCCAATTCGAGCAACTAAATCCCACGAGGGCCATCACGACGGACGCCTCACTGTTGGGCTGGGAAGCGCACTCTGACGGCCTGTCCATCAGGGGGTGCTGGTCTTGGAAGGAGGGAGCCCTGCACATCAATGCCCTAGAACTACCAGCTGTGTTCAAGGCCTTAAGGGCATGCGAGCCTTCCCTGAAGGGTCAGGTGGTTCAGGTGGCTTCAGACAACACTACTGCAGTGTTCTACATAAACAAACAGGGAGGAACACACTCACAGACTCTACTCCGCCTCTCCCTGGACCTCTGGGAGTGGTGTGTAGAATGAGACATCGTTCTAATGGCCATACATGTCCAAGGTCAGAGCAACAAACTGGCGGATGCACTCAGCAGATCGACCACCAGCAATCACGAGTGATCGCTGAATCATCAGGTCCTTCTCTCTCTCTTCTCACAATGGGGCACCCCAGCGATAGACCTCTTTGCCACCAAGGACTACGCAGTACGCCCATTATTCTGCTCCAGAGGCTGCCGGTCACGGGACAGCCTAGGGGATGTGTTCCTATGGCACTGGAAAGGCCCCCTGCTTTATGCTTTCCCGCCCTTTCCCCTCATACCCAGAGTGATCTAGAAGGTGCAACAGGACAAAGCCAAGTGCATCCTGATAACCCCATGGTGGCCTTGCCAACATTGGTTCGCACCACTACTCAGAATGGCCAGGGGACGATACAAGCGCCTCCCGCAGACACCGGACTTGCTGTCAATGGCGAACGGCCAAATCCTTCACCCGGACCTCAAACTGATCAACCCAACGGCCTGGCTGATCACAACGTGAATTCCCTTTTGGATGCAGCACAGAAAATCATCAAAGCAGCTCACCGTCCATCAACAATGAGAGCCTATAACTACAAGTGGAATAAATTCTGTTCTTCCTGGAGGAGAAAGGAATCCCGCAGAGTTAAGTGGGCCCCTCCAATCTGATGGACTTTCTGGCCTCTTTCTCAAACAGGAATTTCTCTACCTCTTCAATTAAAAGCTATGTAGCAGCTGTGTCCTGGCACTTGCAACGCCTGGGCAAACCATCATGCTTTCGAGACCCCAGGGTCAAAGCCTTCCTTAAAGGATACACCAACTTGAACCCGCCCACACTGGGACCCATCCCCGCATGGAGCCTTGAGATAGTTTTAGCAGCTCTATCCAGGGCCCCCTTTGAACCGATGGCCATGTGTGACCTCCGTCTCGCCTCCATGAAGACGGCGTTCCTAGTCGCGATCACATCAGCAAGACGGGCCAGCGAACTGTGTGCTCTGCGGGTGAACCTACCGTACACCCGCTTCCACCAGGACAAGGTGGTGCTAAGACCAGACATCGCTTTCCTGCCAAAGGTTGTATCCTGCTTCCACCTCAACCAGGACATCGTGTTGCCAGCCTTCTTCCGGCACCCGTCGGATGACCTAGAAAGGTTCCTCCACCACCTGGATGTAAGACGGGCCCTAGCCTTCTACATAGAGAGGACTTCACAGCTAAGGAAGACTAATAGACTCTTTGTCTGCTATGCGGGCCCGAGGAAAGGCGAGCCAGTGTCTTCGCAGCGTTTTTCGAAATGGGTGTCTGCAGCGATCAAACTGGCCTACCAAACTCTGGGAAAGCGACTGCCGGAACCCATCCACAGCCATTCGACCAGAGCTACCCCCACATCAATGGCATTCCTGAATGGGGTGCCTATCTAGGACATTTGCAGGGCGGCCACCTGGGCGACCCCTCTAACTTTTGTTAAGGTGTACAAGGTGGACTTGGCTTCCAGAGAGGACGCGGCATTGGGCCGTGCAGCCCTCATGTCTTGCGTTGCACAGAGATCCCTATAGGATCATAACCTCACAGATGCCGGAGACTGGTGTCTCTCAGCTACCTCCTCTAGAAAATAAAGCAGCCCTTGTGGTTTGTTTCAATCCTGATCTAGTCTATGATGTCTCTTTCTCCTTCCTCTTAGACAGGACACCCCTCCTCCAGGATATAAGCTTGCTAATCTACCCTTTATGTGTGGATTCACAGAGACCACGAAGAAGAAGGACAGGTTGCTTACCTGTAACTGTAGTTCTTCGAGTGGTCATCTGTGAATTCACACAATCCCACTCATCCTCCCCTCTGGTGTCCTAGGCTATCTCCTCAAAAAAAAGAGAGAGAGAGAGAGAGAGAGAGAGAGAGAGAGAGAAGGGGAGACAAATTGCTCCTGACCGTAGGCTGCAACCGCGGCTATTCGGAACTGAGAAGGCGGGCTCAAGGAGGGCCTATATAGCCTAGAGGGATGGTGGGCGGGATTACCGCCAAAAATTCAATTAGATAGCTATTGACTCTAACGACTTCCGAATGCTACTGCGCAGGCACAGGATTAACCCTTTATGTGTGAATTCACAGATGACCACTCGAAGATCTACAGTTACAGGTAAGCAACCTGTCCATCATAATCCAATTGTTATGACCTTAAAGAAAAGTAGACATATGAGATGGAGGTTGAATGAGGCATTGTTATATAGAGAAGATACAGTGGCTGAGTGTAAGGAAAGTATTAAAGAATATTTCAAAATGAATATGTATAATGAAGTTAATAGCAGAACAGTATGGGATGTAAGTAGGCGGTGATTAGGGATACGTTTATTCAAAAAAATATTGAATGGAAGAAAAAAGAGGTAAACAATTAGATGAATTTGCGAAAAATATCAAAGTAAAAGAGGAAGAACTGAAGGAACAAAAGAGAATTGCAGATAAAAATAATATAATAGATCAGTTAAAAATATTAAGAGATCAAGCAATTGATCATTAGTGGATGATATGAAGAAGAAATTAGACTATACCAGACAAAGATATTTTGAATTTGCAAATAAACCAGGTAGATGGTTAGCCTATAAATTAAAAAAGGAAAGGACTAAGAGCGTTATTGAGAGAGTTAAGGAAAGTGGAAGAATAATTATGAAAGAAAAAGAAATGCAAAAAGTTTTTCAGAATTATTTTGAATTATTATATCAGGAAAAAGAGGTGGAGACAAAGCCAATTATTACTCTTATAATTTTCACTCTGTGCACTTTTTTCTTTGTCAAATTGTGATGTTTTATATTGCGCAAATAAAAAATATTACACGTCAATATGGTGGTGAAAGTTGTCTTTAGGCGGGAAAGAAAAAGGGGTAGATGAAGGCAATATAGCATTTGCAATGCAGTTTCATTAATTGTCAGATCATACTATCATATTAATTTTTTCTTAGCTTCAATCATGCATGGGGAAAGGGAAAGAATAGGGGAAAGAGGCTGCAGAAGGTCAATTCAGGATTATTTAGGGGGGGAATGGGGGTATAGGCAGGGGATTAAGAGGGAAAGGGGACAAATAACCTGTATCTGTACGTCTATGCAAGATTTTCATAAGCATGCAGTTTCTAAACGATAAACTGAATTTTACAGTCCACTGTTACGGTCTCGCTCTTTCTTCCCATGTCTCTTCTTGCACACTACTTGCCAACCAGCTGCGTCTCACTGTTCAAATTCCTGGGGCTCATCACCTTTCACGATCTCCTTCTCCAGCTCCCTAGGTAGCACGATATCCAGTGCTTCACATAGTTCGATCAATTGTTACTGGTTTGCTGCAGTCATCATGCAATCTCCTCTAGTCATTATTAACTTAAATGAATATTCCCAACGATACTTGATGCCTGCTTTCTGTGGTAGTAAAGTAAATGGTCAGAATATTTTCCTTTTTCTGAGAGTTTCTAGGATAGATCTTGGTAGACCTGTATTTTTTGGTTTTGAAAGGTTAGATTTGAGTAGCAGAGAGTGCTGTCAGGATTTGAGCCTTTACTCTATAGTTGGAAAATTTGATTAGGAAGTCTCTGGGCAGCATTTTAGCTTATGGATTAAAGGCAGCAGTGCAATGGATTCTTTCTGTATCGGATGTATCTGGACAGGTATCCTTTATCCAGGTGAGTATAGTTGACAATAAATCCGCTTGCCCTATGGATTCCAAACAACCTCTAACGTGCTGATTTTCATGTCTGGTCGTTTTCCACTTTATCATCCACTTTATCAATCTGATAGTCCTGGTTCCACTCCAATTCTTGGATCCGGGTCTCATGTGTCTCCCAAAGCTTCATTTGCAGTGTCTGCAATGCCATCTAGTTGCGCTGTGATTCTTGAAAGCTTATTGCTTATTGGCATTAGCACTGCAAACCAGTCTTTTTGCAAGTCTTTGACAATCTTTTCTTGCATCTATTCTAGAAGGTCTGGAAGTAATAATAATAATAATAATAATAATAATAATAATAAAATTTATTTGTACCCCGCCCCTCTGTTAAAACAATCGGAGCGGCTTACAAAAATTAAAATACAATACAGATAAAATCCCCAAACACCCCCCACCCCCACCCTCCCCCATAAAAAATATTAAACAATTATAAATTAAAACCAACTGATCTAAAATCACATTTAAAAACAATAAATACAATAAAATACAATAAATGGCCAGTGGACTAAAAGAAGCCAGGATCCCCTGAGGCCGGGATCTAATTAGGGAAGGCCTGCCGAAAGAGATCCGTCTTTAGTGCTTTTTTAAAGCTACTCAGGCTTGTTATCGGACGGATCTCGTTCGGCAGGTTATTCCACAATTTGGGGGCAATTACCGAAAAGGCCCTCTGGGAGGTTGCAGACAGCCTAGATTTTTGTGGCTGAAGCAAATTCCTCCCAGAGGACCGGAGTGCGCGGGGAGGATTGTATGGGAGGAGGCGGTTCCGGAGATAAGTTGGACCCAAGCCATTTAGGGCTTTAAAGGTAATAACCAACACCTTATACTGGGCCCGAAACTGATAGGCAGCCAGTGGAGAGATCTTAACACTGGAGTTATATGGTCTCTCCGAGATGTTCCCTCCGAGATGTTTGCCTCCGATATCTGTTGACTGTCTGCTTTTCCGCCCTTGCCACCTTTAGCAGAGTTCCTTGTCATGGCTGTATCTGTGTCATCATCCGAGTCACTCCCAGGGCCGGCTTAACCATACTGCCAAATCAGCATCTGTGGGGGGCCTCACACAGCCAGAGGGCCCTGCCCTCTTCCTTTAAAAACAAAACAAAACCAAAGCATCTTCCAAACTAGAAAGATAAAGAAGCTGGAGGAGGGGCTTTGCTGCTCCCTCACCCCTCCTCCCAGGATCTTCCAAAAGGCAAGCCAGGCAGGCATGTGCCGGAGAAGGGTGAGTGTGTGTGTGAGAGAGAGAGGGGGGGAGGGAAGCAAGTATGAGGGTCTTCTCTTTCTCCCCTGCTCTCTCTTCAGAAAGGGCTTCTTCCTTCCTTCCCTTTCCTTCCTTCCACATAAATCCCCTCCAGCCCATTCTTCTTGCTGCTCTTAACATGTCTTGGTTTATCTCCCCTCCCTCCCTTTCCCCTTTTCTCCTCAGCTTCCTTCCCTTGCTGCCAACTGAGTTCAACCTGCGAAAGGAATGTGTGTGCCTATGTGCCTTCAAGTAATTTCTGACTAAGGTGAACCTACCATGGGGTCTTCTAGGCAAGGTTTGTACCTTTGCCTTCCTTTGAGGCTGAGAGAGTGTGACTGGCCCAAGGTCACCCAGTGGGTATTCATGGCTGAGTAAGGATTCAAACCCTGGTCTCCACAGTCATAGTGCAATGCTGAAACTTCTACAACACTCTAGCTCTTTTCATAGAAGAATATAAAGAAAATTTTGGAGTAATGTTACTGGGAACAATGGTTTTATTGTTGTCACTAAACACACCAGTATCACATTAGTGTTATGTGAGAGGTATTGGCCTAGAGCAGTGGTTCTTAGCCTTTTCTTTACCAGGGACCCACTTTAAATATCTTTTGTTGCCCCAAGACTTAACTCAGATTTAAAACCCTAATAATAATAGCTAACAACAACGACAATACAATTACACCACCCATTAAACTTTCCTGCAGAAGCACTCTTGCTTCTTCCTGCAAGTTTGTGGCTGGAATGGATTTAATGGCAATGTGCAGGCCAAGCCAGCCAGCCAGCCTTTGCCTTGGTTCCTGTCACATGGCTGCTCCACTACAGGGAGAAGGTGGGCCAATCAGCCTTCAAGCCTTTGAGAACCCCCTGTGAGGACATTGCGGACCCCAGGTTAATAACCACTGGGCTAGAGAATGATGGAAAAGGAACAATGCAACCAGACCTTGAGAAGGGTGCTGGCAGGGGGATTCTGGGAGGTGTAATCCAAAAGTAACTTTCCCAGGCTCTGAATGCAACCTAGAATCATAGAATCATAGGGCTGGAAGGGACCCCAACAGCCATCCCATCCAATCAGCTTCTGCCTGCAGGAACACACAATCAAAGCCCTCACGACAGATGGCCATCCAACCTCTGCTTAAAAACCTCCACAGAAGGAGACTCCATCACACTCCGAGGCAGTGTATTCCACTACCAAACAGCTTTTACTGTCAGGAAGTTCTTCCTAATGTTTAGGTGGAATATCTTTTCTTGTAATTTGAAGCCATTGCTCCGTGTCCTAGTCTCTGGAGCAGCAGAAAACAAGCTTGCTCCATCCTCAGTATGACATCCCTTCAAACATTTAAACATGGCTATCATGTCACCTCTCAACCTTCTCTTCTCCAGGCTAAACATGCCCAGCTCCGTAAGCTGCTCTTCATAAAGCATAATGGCTTCAGGATCTCCCACCATCCTGGTTGCCCTCCTTGGGACACGTTCCAGTTTCTCAATATCCTTCTTGAATTGTTGTGCCCAGAACTGGAAACAGTATTCCAGGTGAGGTCTGACCAAAGCAGAATGGAGCGGTACTATTATTTCCCTTGATCTAGACACTATACTCCTATTAATACAGCCTAGAATCACATTGGCTTTTTTTGTTGCTGTATCACACTGCTAACTCATTTTCAGCTTGTACTACACTCTTTCTTTTCTTTGAGGAAATCTACACCGTTACGTTAATTGCTAAGCTAAATTATGGGTGGCAAATTATGTAATACAGTAGACGCGGATACTGAAAACTGTGGATAATAGTGAACACCATTGAAAATAATGGGACTTCTGGTTTAAAATACCATAGAGTTGCCTTGGAGGGCCTAGAAAATGGCTAGAGAGGACACATTTTCTAGGAAGACTCTATGGTAGGTGTGCTGTTTTGTGTCCCATGGATAATGAATCCATGGATATGGGAGTCCTGCTGTAATCTGAACATCCTGTACTGTGAATAGGTTAGGTTACATTATCTTGAGATAAACATATGGGCCCCCCAAAATAAAGCATTGCAGGGGGGGCCCAACATTCCTTAAACCGGCCCTGGTCACTCACTCCACTCATTTTTTTATGTTTTAGCTGACGTACAAAAGCCTGAAATCAGTTGGTTGGTCTGAGCATCAAGTGGAAGTGAAATGTCTGCAATTATTTTTCCAATTAGTGCCCCAAATTAGCAATTTATCAGATATCTTGTCCTGCTCAAGATTTAGACATCTGCCATCGTGGGCAGTTGGCCATGCCCCTCTTGGATGCTGCCTTTGTTTTGTACCCTTAGGTCATGGGTTCAAATTCTCTGGCCAGCTGTCCTAATGCATCCTGCGTTAACACTTTTAAAAGCAAATAGATTTGCTTACTACAGAGAACTCCTTTTTCAAAGTCATTATTTGCAACTAAATCCAGGCAAAGGGAAGATTGCTCAGCAGCACAGGCGCTGATGTCAGTGATGAAACATTACATCCACATTGAAATGAGAACAGAAACCATCATCGGTCTTAAATTTCTGTTTTGTATTTTCATGCACATTTAGTTCTCCTAGTCACACTCTGTAGCAATAAAAGCCCCCCCACCCCCGGACACTGGTTTACAGTTCCAGCCTTTGCACACAGAGGACAGATTGCTCCATATGCCCTTTACCTGTTACTGAGAATAATATGAAAGCCTTGTTTCAGGCTGAGATCAGAGAAGAACGGTAAATGTCTTTACAAGGGGCTTGTCTATATGAGGAGAAAAAATGTGGATTGATGTGCACTAATTCCAATTCGCAGCAACTTCTATTTGTCTTAATGAGTTGTGTGTTTTTTTCAAGATAGCTATCCGCTTTCACTGTTCCAACCTGCAAATCAAGATGGTGGGCATGAGTGAATTACTTGTGTTTTAATGTCACCAGTTGCTGTCGCCAAACAGTATTTTTTTAAAGCATATCTAAGGTGTGAAAGTGTAATATGCCACCTAAATAAATAGATTCTGCCTAAATCAATATCATACAATCACTATGGCAAAAATCCAAAATGGCAGTTCCAGGCACCTCTTTTGCTAGAAAGCTGCACCCCCTGCACCCATCTGACCAATCAGCTTTCCACTTCCACTCTTATCAGGAATGCGCATCTAAGCGAATTGATTGTCTCAATAAGCGGGAATGCACATTCCCCATGGAACTTTTTAAAAAATATGGGGGAAACCGCAAAGGATTTTCCCGTGGAGTTTTTGGCGGTTTTGGGCCCCCCCATCCTTCCGAATACAGCAGATTGATGCAGGATGCTATCTAGACAAATTGTACAGTATTCTCCTCGAATTCTATGAGGGATATTTTTGTGGTATAGACAACCTCTACACTATAAGAGAGATGTAAATATTTTTCTCTCATTAACAAAACTGAGAAATCTTGCTTTCTCTTAACATGCCTTTCTGGGGAAATGGTATCCTTGAAAAAAAAAAAAACCAACTACCGTACCCACCACCTACACATCTCATAGCAATTCTCTGCCTTTCTGTCATTTAGCCAAATCTGCACTTCTCTTGTCTAGTACTGTACAGTACTTGGAATCTTAATACTCAAGTTTAAGAAGGACCAAACAAGTGCATGGGGGTTAAAAAACCTAGGCTATTCCTCCAGCTTTACAGAACGGCATACTACTGGCGCCAATTCCAGACCAAAAGTAACAACACAACAGCTAACGTCCGACCCAGCCGCTTTTCCTCTTTTGCAAGGCCTGAGGAAAGCGATATCCAGGCAGGCTACTTCCCCGGCTCCGCCTCTTGGGAGGAGTTATTTTAAAACTTTCTGCTCACTTGCTGATAACAACAGAGAAAGGAGGGCTGTGTGTCCGTCCGTTAGAGTGACAAGTCAAAAGCAAGAGGAAATACTTGAATCTTGCATAGCTTTAAAGGCGACGCTCACACTTTTCACTTGTGTGAAAAAGTAAATTTCGCGGTTAGAGCAGAAGGGGTCGTTTACACTTTGGAAGGGGGACTACTGGCTGCTCAAAGAAGTGTTTTGCAGTTAAATGGAGGCAGTTGGCAGTAGTAGAAAATGCTGAGGGGGATTCCCGACGGCTTGGCTGGATGGGAAAACATGGAGGAGAGGGTTTGAACGGGATCATCCTTGGCAGAAAAGCGGTTTGGTGAAGGAAGGAGGGAAGGGAAGGAGAAGCGAAGAAGCGACTTATTCAGAAGTCAGCCTAGATCCCAGGGGTACATCTACACTGTGGAAATAATTCAGTTTGGCACCACTTTAACTGCCAGGGCTCCATCCTGCAGAATCCTGAGATTTTGTAGTTTTGTGAGGCGCCAGCACACTTTGGCAGAAAAGGCTAAAGCCCTTGTAAAACTACAAATCCCAGGGTTCCACATAGGATGGAGCTACAGCACTTCAAGTGGTGTTAAAAACTGCATTATTGCTACAGTGTAGAAGATGCAACCCCAGCAGGGCTGCCCTTAGAGTACGGGTTTATTTGAACGGCCTTGGGTGGGTTGTTAAGGAAGCAGCCCTTTGGGTTTGATGCGGGTCCGAAGGAACAGGGTGCCTTTAGTGTCGGTAGTGGAGTAAACTAGGGAGTTTGGGTTTTGGATGGGAATAGCCAGAAAGAGGCTGGGTTGGACGGGGGACACTTCGGTTTAGTCACAGGAAGGTGTGTGTGTGTGTGTGTGTGTTGTGGGAAGGGGCATGGTTGTTTTTGCAAGGTTTAGCACCATAGCTGTGAGGCATGAGGTAGCTCACAGATTCCCAAACTCTAGTCCTCCAGGCAGGACTAGTTTCAGGAATTTGGGGGGCCCCTGCAGTGCTTTATTTTGGGGGGCCCATATATTTATCACAGGTCAATGTAACTGAACTCAAGCTAAGCTATTCGCTGTACAGGATATTCAGATTATTACTAATAATGTTTTTGCAGGAGGAGGGTTACTACCGGGTCCCCACAATGATGGGGCCCCCTGCGGATGCTGACGTCGCTGGTGCCTTAAACCGGCCCTGCCTCCAGGTGTTGTTTTGGACTTCAACTCTCAGCACCCTCAGCTACTTTGGCCAATGATCAGGGATTCTGGGAGCTGAAGTCCAAAACACCTGGAAGACCAGAATTTGGGGAAAACACTGACTGGAGGGGATTTTAAGAAGTTTGGCAGCCAGAGCAGAGAATAAGTGAGACAGGGAGGAGGGTTTAATGGGGGCGCTGAGGAAAATAAACACGGTCATTTGGGAAAGGAATTTAGAGTGGAGGCGGGATTTTATTACGACTGGATCGAGGGGGACGAGAGAATGGGAACTTTTATGAGGAGTGGGTTCATGAGGCGAATGGAAGAGGGAGGGGGGGTAGAAATAGCTGGGCCCAGATCTAACATATGCCAGATCTAACAGCCTTCCTATTATAAATAATAAAAAGCTCTTTTTTTCTTTAAAAAAATGTGACACTGGAGCTAATAGTCTTTCCTAGGAAGAGAGAGAAAGCAATGAATTCCAAGTTGTGCAAATTACAGCGCTTGAAGGAGTTGGAGTAGTTTTTCCCAACTGGGTTTGTCGTCGTCTAGGAGATGATTTTGTACTTCCAGAAGGAGGTGTTGTTTGTTAGTTGCGAGACTACAGGGGCTCAGGATAAAGATAAATAATGATGATGATGATGATGATAATAATAATAAATAGTGAGCCGTATTGGGTGGGTTGTTAATAGAATAATAATAATAATAAATAGTGAGCCGTATTGGGTGGGTTGTTAATGGAGCCCGCAGGTTCCTGGTGAGGGCCGTAGCCCCAAAAGCGCGGGCTGGGTGTCTGCCTACTATAGCGGGCGAGGAGGCCAGAGAGGAGACGAGGTTGGCTGGCGCTGGGCTGGTGCGGAGCGGAGCGGGGCTTGGCAGGCGGCCCCAGCGAGGAGGAGACACGGCGGCCAGCCCTCCTCTTCTCTTTCTCTCCCCCCACCCCGCTCTCCTGCAACCTCACCAGCCGCCGCAGCCTGTGGAGTTCAGCCGCCACCCAGCCCAGCCCGCCCTTGCTCGGCCGGAGTTTGCCTTTGCTCCCTCCTTGCTGCCTGCCTCCTCGCTCTACCCATGTCTCTGCCTGTGGTGCTGCCGGGCTCCTGCTGCCCCATGGCCAGGCTGTCGGCGGTTCCCGAGGCGGCCAGATCCTGCTCAGGAGCTGCTGGTGCTGCCACCGCCGCCGCCCAGGACCCGTCGCAGCCTCTGCCTTTGCCGCCTCCGCCTCCTCCTCCACCCCTCCGGCCCCGTTGGTCCCGTTCCGGCTGGCAGCAGCCCCGGCCTCGCCCAGCCGCTCTCTCCCCCGTGGCTCCCCGCCGTGCCGGGGCCTCTTCTGCGGCGGGGTCGGGGCTGCTGCCGGCCAGACCGCTGCTCTCTTTGGGGCTGCTGCAGCTGATTTTGGGGTGCTGCATGGTGGCCCTGAGCTTTGGGGCGCTGGCTCTCAGCAGCTCCCCCCAGGTGAAGAACTCGTGCCCCTTCTGGGCTGGCTCCTCGGTAAGTGGCCCCAAATTGGGCTGCCCCCCTTTTTGGGGGGGTGTCTATGGGTGTCTTCTAGCATATCGGATATCCATGGGACACCTGCTGGATCATCTTCCTTCAACCCAGGTTTCACCACCCTCTGTGGGTAGCTAATGGCCAGCCTGCCCACCATCTTTTTAAAAACTGAAGTGTGTGTTTATGTGCCTTCACAAGGAGCCTGTCACCTTAGGGCAACCCCATGAATTTCATAGGGTTTTCACTGCCTTCCTCTGAAATGTAGCCTACAGCACCTGGTGTTCCTTGGCAGTCTCCCATCCAAGTATTAACCAGGGCCAACCCTGCATTAGCTTCCAAGATCAGATGTGATTTGGTGCCTTTAGCATATTTGAGCCACCCAAAAACTGAAGTAGCCTTTCTTAATTCTCAAGGTGTTGTACAGCCTTTATTGTGTTTGCCTCACCAGGGTGGATAGTATTGTGCCTGTTTTTCCAGTAAGTTTTTCCATTAGGGCCTTGAGAACTGACTTGATCATGATTGCAATTGATTCCTTAAAAGACTGATGGAGAGAGATTTAAAAGCGGCTGGGGTGAAAGCGTCATTTCTTGCTTGTGAGTGGCCAGGTAAACATTTGAGACCGTGGTATATTTGTATCTCTTATATGTACAATGTTCAGAAGTGCTGGTTTGTTTCGAGGAAGTTTTCTCTTTTCAGATGCTCCGAATTGTAATTTATGGAGCCATATTCTGCAAGATAGTGTTACAGGAACAGTTTATTAAAATCACTTCAGAAACATTGCATTGAGAAAATTCAGGCAGAGAGTGTTGCGTTCATTAGTTGTCCTTCAGAGTTTTATATTGATACACCATTAAGGAAAGGGTCTAGCCATCTGATCTCCCTGGCCCCTTTGTGTCTCAGCTGGGCTTTGCTAGGACAGCTATGCTTTTGATGAGTGGCTCCTTAATAAATTCTGATTTCTGATGATTTGCCATATTAAACCAACTTGGCTTAATATAGACCCCCTCCCTCAACAGATTAATTTAGCAGGTTTGGTGGCTCTTTTCATTCCATGAATCTCTATTACAATAGCAAGAAGTATTGTTTTGAGCGAGGCTTCCTTATAAACCATATAGTCTTAGCAAACTTAGTAAAGTTACCTATATCTTTATCCTAGACACAAACATGAAAATAAGCCTCATTGATTTCCATGGAATTTGCTTCTCATTGATAACAAGATCTTCTGTCTGTGTATTCTTTCTATCTCTTGGTGTCTTGTGGGTTGCGCAGAATGTTGTCAGAATTGTGGATTTGCCCTTACAGCTCTAACCCGTAAAAGTACAGTTGTCCCTTCACATTCGCTGGGGTTTGGTTCCAGGACCCCCCGTGAATACCCAAATCCGTGAATACTCAAGTCCCATTATATGCAATGGCAGAGCAAAATGGTGTCCCTTATATGAGATGGCAAAATCAAGGTTTGCTATTAGGATTGTTATTTTTTAAAGAATATTTTTCAAGCCGTGAATACTCAAATCCGTGAATGTCAAATCCGTGAATGTGGAGGGACAACTGTATTTATTATTTCAGGAAAATTATGTGGTGGCTAACTATTGTGTAATTTGTCCTTTCTAGAAGTAAGTGCAGTGTAATGAAATTCTACTTAATTATTTTTTTAAAAATAGTTTTATGTACAGGAAACCCTATGAAATTAATGGAGTTACCATAAGTTGATTGGTGATTTGAAGGCACATACACACACATGTACAGTTTTATACCAATTGACTATGGGATGTCTGGTTATAGGATGATGTGCTTTTCTCTTTACAGAGTTACTAGTACATATACTAAAGATTACCCTCCCCATTACTATGAGGCTTTCCATTGAAACAGAGCTAGAAGCTATATATAGCTGGTATTCCAATTCTGCATGCATCAATGGAAGCAAATCTTACTGATTTCAGTTGCAGTGAACTTTCAGGAAAGACAGATTCCTGCTTCAAGAGAAGAAAAGTGAAAACAGATTGATCTAAATATACAACATGGATGCAGAATATGCAGCTTTTCAGAAGTTGTTGAACCACAGTTTCCATTGCCCTCACTACTCACAGCTGGTTGAGCTGAAGGAAATTGCCACCCAACAATATCTGGAGGGCCTCATATTCCTTTCCCTAGTATCTCTGTGTGTTTTTATACAGAAGACAAGAACAAGTGACTTCCACACCATTGAAAAACAAAACAAAGCCTTGGAACTACATGAAAATTATGTAATATTGATATGATAGTGGTAGAGATTTGACTGCAGCCCCTTTCTGTATATAGAGAAGTAATATTTTTAACAACCTTGCCAAGCATAATTTTATGGTTGTGCTATTTGTGGGAGTTAGCACAGGCCACTAAATTTAGATAGAGATGGGAGAAACAGACATAATTTCTATTTCTATAGAAATAATAGAGATGGGAAGGAGTAGTATTGCTTTCTTGCTGTCTTTCAAACATGACTGACCCTGTCCATCATATGACCGGTTCTGCATGGCTGCACCTGTATGAGCAAGTCAGGGCCCATGAGGACACAGCTACTTCTTCCTAACGTTAGCAACCAGCAGAGTCTGCCAACTTCAGTAGATTAGGCATTCAATTTCAGCTTCTGTAAATTGAAGGTTATTTTTTTTCCAAAGAAATAAAGTCAGTTTAAAATAATTGTGGTTATGAATGACTACAATGCTGGAATTCATGGTTCTAGTTATGAATGCGAACTCTAGAGGTACACATCCACAACTGGTTTGTATTCACTCTCCCTAAAGATTCATGATTGTGGCAATAGTGTAGGAATTATGTAGGGATTATAAAAGTCCTCCAGTCCTGCCATACCAGGCAGCAGCTGCTATGAGTGATGGAGGTATGTTCTCCTGTTGATTGGGACTCAGCAGACTGATGTTTCCACTTCCTTCCTGCCAGTGATTTTTGGTGCGACAATCAGAAGCAGGACCCCTGTCACTATTTCTCATCACACTGGAGATCACTGGTGGGAGGGGTGGTGGAAAAGTTAGTCTTTTGTGTCCTGTTCAACAGGAGAACAGTCCTCCGTTGCTCACAGTGGCCGCTGCCCAATAAGGCAGCTGTCTAGTGAGCCAAGAAACACTACTTTCTGCTTGTCTATATGGCGAAAATATTCCTCATAGAATTCTTATCCCAATGGGCTCTTGCATCATTTTGCGGTATTTGGAAGGAGGAGGGGGAATTCCAAATACTCTGCAGGAAAAGCCTTCGTGGCTTTTCCTATATTTAAAAAAAACTCTGAAGGAAATGTACATTCATGCTCGTTGGGACAATCAATTTGCTTTGCTGTGCATTCTTGATAAGAGTGGAAATGGAAAGCTGATTGGTCCGACATGCACATGGGGTAGAGCTTGCTGGCAAGACAAGTGCCCAGAAGTGCCATGTTGGATTTTCACCATAGCAATCCTGTGCTGAGGCAATGAAACAGCCTCCCCCCCTTTTTTCTGTTTATTTAAGCGGAAGATCGCACTTCCGCACATTGGATATGCTTTAAAAAATACTGTTTAGCGGCTGCAACTGGTGACAATAAAAACGCGAGTAATTCACTTGTGCCCGCCATCTTGATTTGCAGGCATGCCCATTTGAACAACAAACGCATATGGCTTTGCATGCCTGCAATTTTGGGCTAAAAAACACCATGAAGACAATGAAAACTGCTGTGAATTGGTTAGTGTGCATCACTCTACATTTTTTTGCCTCATATAGACAAGCCCTTTGTTAAGTATACTTAATGAAGTAGCTGATCTAGAATATTGGCCCTCATGTGCATCGAAAATTAAGTCCCTTTACTTTAAACACCCTTTCAGGACTAGCCACTAATGTATATAATTGTACAGATGTTTCCATATGATCACCTATATATTTTGAAATCTAAATTAGACTTTTGAGAGCATCTCACAGATAAGAAAACAATTTCCATAGTTTGTGGTATTGCAGTTGATTATGACTTCTGACAAATTTTGTCTCTTCCAGACATGTGTCCATTTTTGGGAAGTTCTGTTAATTCTCCAATTAAGAATAGCTTGTTATATATTCACATTAAGATTATTTCCAATTTAATTTAAAAGATGATTTAAAAGATATCAGTGGTGAAACCAAATATGAAGGACTTTTGCCCTCAGAAATCATGTAGTGTTCAAAAGTTCAAATGAAAACACATACAGTAGGACCCCCATATTCACTGATTCATTATCCATTGATTCAGTTATCCACAGGACACAAAGCAGCACACTTAGCATAGAGTCTGCCAAGAAAACGTGTTCTCTCTAGCCATTTTCTAGGTCTTCCAAGGCAACTCTATGGTATTTTAAACCAGAAGTCCCATTATTTTCAATGGCGTTCTCAATTATCCACAGTTTTCGGTATCCATGCCCCCCGAACGAATTCCCAGTGGATACTGGGGTCCTACTGTATTTCCAGCACAGTAGGTTCTAAAGAGCATTGTGCTAAACCCCCTAGAAGCCTTGTGCATGTTGAAGCAGGTTTTTAGGAACATAGAAAGTTAACTTTTAGTGTAGCTCAGTTTTGTTAATACCAGCCTCTCCCAATCTTGTGCCCTATAGATGTATTGGACCAAACCTCTCATAATCCCCAATCCTCTAAGCAGTTGTGCTGGGTGTATTCAGTTGTACTGAGTTGTAGCCCAGTATGTCTTGGGGGTGCTGTGTTAGGAAAGGCTGATGTACACTGACTGTGATGCTCCAGATCTTCAAGATGCAGGCGATTGAATTTAGAACCTTTGATATAAAACCTTTGCTCTGATACTTATGTGTGGCCCTTTCGTTCTTATACGTATAACTTTTAGATAGAGGAGATATATAAACCAATAAATAAAGTACACAATATACAAGTATTTGCTGTGTGGCTTATGCATACAACTCTTAGGTTGACAAGGTAAATAAGTAAGGTGTGCAATATACAAGCATTACTTGTGTCTAGTTCTTTATAGCTACAGGTATACCTCAGTTAATGAAGTAGACGTGCTCCTGGGCTTTACTTACTTAACACAACCTTTTAGTACCAGAGGCCGAAATAACATGGAAAGACTAGGAATAGGTTCCGAGCACTTCAACGTATTTCAGCAAACTTTTTATTCAGAACTAAAACTATGCACATGCGAAATGAAACAACCAAGCCTTGTACTGTATAAGTAACAAACATTTGGAATCTTCTAGAGATTACTTGAAAGCTTCTTCCAAGATGCATCCCAGGATGATTAAAAAAAAAAAATTCAACAGCCTCCAGTTTTCCTGTGATTTCATTTTGGTGGCAAAACTTATAGATCTATGCTTTTTCAACATTCCGGAGTAGCAGATGAGGCAGGCTATCTATTTCCCCCCTTTTTTTTTCTGTTTTGCTTTTCACACATGCTCAGTAAGGGGCTTATTGCACTCTGAAGAAAAGTGTCAAGGCAGTAGGAATTTCCCCTCTCCCACACTGCCTTACTGCGTGCTGTTGTCATTTTTTCGTTCCAGTCCTATGGGGGACTGAGGTAAAACCACACCTTTTTGCTAACCAGAAAAACCAGTTAGCAAAAAGACAAGGTTTTACCTCAGTCCCCCACAGGACCAGAACGAAAGAATGCTGGAAGAACAGTGACATCATGCCGTAAGGCAGCAGGGACAAAGGTACTGTACATTCCTGTTGTCTTGTTGCTTTTCTTTGGAGTGCAGCAAGCCCCTTAGTGATTCTGGAGGCAGCTTTTTGCCTTGTCTGTTTTATGTATTCTCACATAGCTACAGTAGGATCACCTAAAGTAGAATCCCATTTTTACCCAGGTCATGCTTTATTGCATTCTTTATTGCAGACATACTGCTGCAACCCATTGCTGTCTTTCTCCAGACCTCCTTCACCATCCCCTGAATGCGGAGGCTGCAGAAAACCTTACAGCTAGACAAGAGACAAGAAGGGAGGTGGGCTGGTCTGGGCTCCTGTAAAACGACTGTAAAAAGGAGCTTCTTTATCAGAGGCTTTGTTAGCTGATATAATGCCTCATGTAGCAACCAGTTGTTTAAATATAAGTTCCAATCAGATAATTAATGATGGAGTTGATAATCTGTTCAGGAACGGTGGAAAGGGAAGAAGGGTCCTGAACTTGGACTTCTTCCTCATAGGAACAGATTAATGACACAATTGGTAATGATGCCACAGTCTCCTACTGCATGCATGTACAGGTGGATGCATCTATTTACTTCATACCAATGTAAACCTCACATTTTATTCCAAAAACAGGTTTGCTTTGCACTGATTTCCACCCCCCCATCCATTTTGGTAACTTTCTAATTAAAAAAAGGCAAAAAGATGTAGTATATTTAAATTATATTTTAAATATGAAATCAGGTGTAAGTTGTGCTTAAATCCTTTGGAAATTAATGAGTGGTTGTCTTGTTGATTTCAGTGTAATTTTAAACAAACGATTTCAAGAGTATATAAATATAACTTTTCAGAGTTTATTAGAATATCAGTAAAGTATATGCTGTTACTATATATAAAATTGTCAAAATATAAATAAGTTAATTACAAGATTGTGCTAATATTTATTTCATATTTTTAAAAGTTCCTTTAAATTGTGTCTTGCCTCTCGGGATAGAACTAACTCGTTTTGATAAGTAATCTTGAATGAGTGATACTATTAAATAGAGACAATCAATACATAAATTGTATATATTGGTGTTATACAGTATTTTTATTACTCTGTTTCAGTATAAATAATTTTATGTTGCAAAATAGGTGTTGGATTAAGTCACCTAATTTTGACAATCTGTGGGAGCAATCTCACAGTTGTGTTATCAGAAATCCAAGTATGAACACTTGTCCCCTTCCCCACTTGCACCAATTTTTGAAATGGAATATAGGTTATGCATGTAGTATGTGGGGAAATCATTGTAATGCAATACAATCTTGTGTATCCCATGTTAAGTTCAGTTTAGGAATTTCCCTGCATGCATGAGTTCTTCCACTCCCCCTTCTTCTTTCCCTAGGCAATTTCAGCCAACTGGGGCAATGGGTAATTCATCACATGACCTAATTTAAATATTATATTACACTTTGTTTAAGTTCCTTTTAAGTTTGTCTCCATGTGGCTGTAGCCATCTTTTCTTTTTAGCCATCTTTGAGTCTTTCGTCTTACACTCTCTTAGAGTCTTGTTTTTATCCTTCACCATGTAGCCCACATCGCTTAAGGCTAGGTGAGTTTTTCCTACCCTAAATCCTCTTAGTTAGTTAGGGAGCTTTAAGTTTGTTTTAATATGGAGATTAAGATTGATATACCTTCAGTAAACTTTTGATATGCATTTTTAAACTGATGTCTTTGTTGTTTAATGAGTCTAATTGACTGGGTGATCAGACCACACATTTAAATGTTAATTGAGCTGTGTCTGTGTTCTGATGCCTTACTCTGCTAACTTTGAAAGAAAAATGTTTTTACTTTTAAAGAAGATATTTTTATTTTTAAAAGGGCTAGATCCCTGGAATTTTTAATACATTTTTAATTTTAGACTCATACCCCCCGCAAACAATGCATTGCATATCTGTTTTGCAACATACAATTATTTATATTGAAATGGAGTAATGAAAATATATTGCTAATATATACTGTGCAATGTTGTGTTTCGAATGTTGGACTACGATTTTGGAGACCGGGGTTTGAATCCTCATTAAGTCATGGAAACCCACTGGGTGACTTTGGGCAAGTCATACCCTCTCAGCCTCAGAGAAAGACAAAGGCAAACCCACTCTGAACAAATCTTGCCAGGAAAACCCTGTGATAGGTTCGTTTTATAGTCATGATAAATTGGAAACGATTTGAAAGCACACAGCAACAAGAACACAACAACAACAACAACATTTTACTATATAGTGAATGGCTCCATGTGCACAAGAACCATTTTGTTGTGTTTTCTCAGAGGATATTGTCCATAATATTTCACTGCTTTCTACTCATTTTGGTGTCGCAAATCATCAGCAATGGTAAAAAAAGGCCATTCTTTTCTGTGTCTAATATGCAAATACAGATAATTGAAAACTGTACAACATAAATTCCTGTTGGATAGTTTACCATTTATGTTTTAAATAATTTCAGATAAAAAATAACTGGGAGGATGTATCTAATGTTTTATGTAGTAATGCAAACCAGTTTTTTCTTATCAGTGTTTAGGTTGCGCCTTTCTGTAAAAGTGAGATTAAAATATTGCTGTTGTTGTACGCCTTCAAGTCATTTTCAAATAATCGCGACCATAAGGCAAATCTATCATGGGGGTTTCTGAAGCTGAGAGTATGTGACTTCCCCAAGGTTACCCAGTGGGTTTTCATGGCCAAGTGGGGATTTGAACCCTGGTGTTCATAGTCCAACACTTAAACAAGTACACCATGCTGGCTCCATAATTAAAATATAAAATAGTAATAAGACTTTTAAAACCCAGCAAATCCAATAACATCAACAAGGAGCAAAAAATCTAAAGGGGAGGGAAAGCATAAACACTTGTATGTAACATTCTGTAAATGGTTTGATATTTTATATTTGTTGCTGCAGGTCATTTTATCGGGAATTATTGGACTGACAACATGGAAGAGACCAATGATTCTTTTGGTATGTATTAGTTAATATGATGGCTTTCATTAAAATGTAACATTGAAAAATATCATAAGATTTTTATTGATTTAATAGCAGAATGATTGAAAGAGAAACAGGGTTATCACTTTTAAAGATAGTTTAAATTTTGAAGGCATAAAGTCATATTACTGATGATAGCAATAATACTGTTGGCAAAGAATAATGTAGGATATATTAATTACTTTTGGCCTTTTTGAAGAATATTTAGTTAAAAGTTTTAAAAATGCTAATTTTTATCATGTAATATAATCAGAATTGATATTTACTCACAGAAATAGTTTGGTTCAATGTTGAACAATTGGTTCAGGGGGAAAACTAAAAGCATACTTATCTTTCTACAGTAATTCTTTAAAAGTTCTTTCAGTACTCAGCTTTTGAGGATAAGAAGCTCAGGAGTTTGTTTTCCTACTAAGAACTCCACTGTTGGAAGAAAATATTTTGTTCTGCATAGTAGTTTTCATTTCTGTGTTGCTTCTTAGTCATAATACAGTTTTTTCCAATATTTTTACACACACCAGATAATTATGAAGATGACATTCTTGTTGAGATTCTTATATGCAGTAATTGTTAGATGACATAAATTGCTCTCTAGTACTATTGCAGGAAGAGCATTCTTATTCTATATGTAAGTTATATTTAAGTTATATAAGAATTTGTAAGTAACTGTTTGGGAAAAGGGGTGTATTCATATAATTTTTAAAAACTGTTTCCAGGTGACTGTAAGGTCAAGCAAGAGGATTAGTGGAGGATATTAACACATGATACTTTTGGAAAGCCATATATAAAAGATTTCACTTTTGCTATTGCTCAGAATGATTGTGGATGAAATTCTGAACAATGTCAAGTTGCCCCTCCTCTCTCTCTCTGTGCATACACACCAGCACAGTGTGGAGAGGAAAGGCAGCACAGTGTGGAGAGGAAAGGCTTGCATGTGTTTACAAACTGCTCCTGCTGAGAACTCCTACCCTGATCTCTCTGAGACACATTCTCAGGATTCCTCTAGCCTGGAAATCCCATAACTATGTCTCTCTTTTGATAAGCTGCCACCACCCAGACGCAGTCTTTTATCAGCCCACTAGGAGACTGAGTGAAGTTCTATGGTTAACCAGTGGAACTGCTCGCTCTGTTAAAATATTACCAACCCCCCCTTCTCTATTCCCAGAGAAGAGTCAAGATAGCTAGGACTGAAATGCACATGTAAGGCGTGGTTTAGTAGGAAAAAAAGAAAGGCTTATTTTTATTCAAGCAATTTTAAGTCAAGTTAAAAGGTAAAGCACTTCATGAAGAAATTGTTCCTTTCTTCAGATTCAGCTTAAAGTTACAGAGATACAAAGCATTCATACATTCAGTCAAAGAAAACAAAAATTAACCCTGATGCAATCTAACTAAACTGTTCCCTACACAAAACAAAAACTACAGTTGTCCCTTCACATTCGTGGGGGTTAGGGTCGCCAGACCCCTGCAAATGTGAAAGAACCACGAATAACACTCACCCCTCTGCTGTGCTTTCTTTCTCCGTGCAAAGGGAGTGAAGAAGCAGCAGAGGAGTGATTTCAGAGGCTTTGCCTCCCCCCCCCCGCCCTGCTTGCCTGGATCTTCACTCCCTTTGCAAAGGGAAACAAAATCGCCCCTTTGCTGTGCTTTTCTTCTCCCTGCAAAGGGAGTGAAGGAGCAGCAGAGGAGTGATTTCAGAAGCTTTGTCTCCCCTCCCCCCCGCCTGCGCTTGCCTGGACCTTCACTTCCCTTTGCAAAGGGAAAGGAAGACCCAAGGAAGCAGGGAGGGAGAGGCAAACCTCAAAATCGCCCCTCTGCTGTGCTTTCCTTCTCCCTGCAAAGGGAGCAAAGGAGCAGGAGAGGAGTGATTTCAGAGGCTTTTCCTCCCCCCCCCCACTTGCCTGGACCTTCACTCCCTTTGCAAAGGGAAAGGAAGACCCAGGGAAGCAGGGAGGGAGAGGCAAACCTCAAAATCGCCCCTCTGCTGTGCTTTCCTTCTCCCTGCAAAGGGAGCGAAGGAGCAGGAGAGGAGTGATTTCAGAGGCTTTTCCTCCCCACCCCCCGCGCTTGCCTGGACCTTCACTCCCTTTGCAAAGGGAAAGGAAGAGCCCATAGAGGGGTGGGTGGGTGAGGGAAACCGCGAATACTCAAAACCACGAATGGCAAAGCCGCGAATGTGAAGGGACAACTGTTACTTACATTACAGAAGTCTATGAAGGTTAAATCTAGTGTCCAGGTTTGGCTGGACCACATGCTTATCCTAAGCCAGGCCCCAGCCATGTGCTCACTCAGAGCATTGTTCTCTGAGGTACATCCATACCCTCAGAGTGCTTCCTTTGTCTCTCCCTTGCCTCATGCTGAGGCAAAGTATAAAACCTTTCAAATGACCATTCCCAAATTCTCAATGGCCAGTCCAGTGTCTGTGATGTGATGCCATGATGACGCTATCTCAGGAGATGACCTCCACCTCCCACCTTGGTCTTAACCCTTAACCCTTAGCATGACCAGCATGCTGATCAGACAATCACTGTTTGCAGATAATGGAAAATGTCATTGCAGAATGATGGGAGTGCATCACCCTGCAGGCAGGATGATGGGAACTCTATCATGACAACAGTATATATAGAGGGGGGGAGGGAAAGGACACCCCCCCCAATATAATAACGATAATATCTGTTGCGTAGTAGGCCCTGGGTGCTGTTCTACCATAGCTTCAGTATAGCTGTCAGTGTGCCTCGGGAAGATCTGAGAAGACCTTATTGTCTTAATGATGTAGGGTCTCATGTTTTAATTATTTTTGTGTCTAAATAAATGATTCTAATCTGTATAAGTCCTTTGCTGGAGGAAGATGCCTTCTCTGTTGTAAGCTTTCCTGGCTCAAGCACTGTGGATCTACATTTTTGAAACAAATGTTAACATCATCTATTTTTAAGTATTTTAGTTCTATAAGAAGTTTTGTATTTTGCTTAATATTGTATGATATGTTTCCTTATCATTCTTGCCTTGTGTAATACTTTCTTGTGTGTCTGTAATACATTTTTGTTTAATTGCTTTTTAAAAAAATTATTGAACTCTCATCTAACAATAATATTCATAGTTTAAATTGTTCAGTATAATTTAGTTTCAAGATGTAGGACAAAAATAACTTTAAATGTTGCAGCAGCAGCAGCAACAACAACAACAGATTATTAATAAAAGATAGTTTAAAGGCTCACACTTGTAGTGATGAATGAACAGTGATATATGCCAAGAGAAACCTTAATGTACTCTTAATTCTCTGCTTTGTGTTTAATTTTGGCTTTGGTTTTACAGCACTAACCTTTAAGCAGCTTGAATCTATCTCATGGAAGTTGAAACTAAGGCCTTGACTACACAGGGGGTAACAATCTGGATGAAATTCAGAGTACTTTGAACTGGAGATGTGGCACATGAAATTTGGATTACTCTGGCCCAGATTTCAGCACTATACCTGTCAAACCCCGAATCTGCATTCAGATTTTTACTTGGCTTCCAGTCAAAGCTGTTACTCTTGCTTGACTCTAAGCTCTGGGAAAAGCAAAACCCTAGTGGTAGTTGCTCTGTTTGAAGTCCTTTGACCTTAACATATTAGAAAGCTGGGCTAAAACTATCAAAATGAATTTCAACAGGGAGAAATGTAGGATACTACACTTGGGCAGTAAAAATGAAAAGCACAGATATAGGATGGGTGACATCTGGCTTGATGGCAGTACATGCGAAAGGGATCTAGGAGTGTTAGTGGATCACAAGCTGAACATGAGTCAGCAGTGTGATGCGGCAGCTAAAAAAGCCAACACGATTCTAGGCTGCATCAATAGGAGTATAGTGTCTAGATCAAGGAAAGTAATAGTGCCACTCTATTCTGCTTTAGTCAGACCTCACCTGGAATACTGTGTCCAATTCTGGGCACCACAATTCAAGAAAGATATGGACAAGCTGGAAGAGGAGGGTGACCAAAATGGTAGGTGGTCTGGAAGCCATGTCCTATGAGGAGTGGCTTAGGGAGCTGGGTATGTTTAGCCTTGGGAAGAGAAGGTTAAGATGCAACATAATAGGCATGTTTAAATATTTGAAGGGATGTCATACTGAGGATGGAGCAAGCTTGTTTTCTGAGGCTCCAGAGATTAGGACACATAGCAGTGGGTTCAAACTACAGGAAAAGAGATTCCACCTAAAAATTAGGAGGAACTTCCTGACAGTAAGAGCTGTTCGGAAGTGGAATACACTGCCTCAGAGTGTGGTGGAGTCTTCTTCTTTGGAGGTTTTTAAGCAGAGGCTGGATGGACATCTGTCAGGAATGCTTTGATTGTTTATTCCTCCATGGCAGGGGGTTGGACTAGATGGCCCTTGTGGTCTCTTCCAACTCTATGATTCTATAATTCTAAGTCAGAACAGAGAATCCACACCACCATCATGAGGCTAGCCACCCATTCTGGCTTCAGAAAGAGCGACTCAGCCTTTGGAATGAGAAATGGTGCAGAGGAAGGAGGGAAATGGTGGCGTCTCAGTCAGTGCTTGCCCTTCCTCTCTTCCCCACGCACCCCAAATCCAGTGTGGATGGATTGTTCACATGGAAGTTTTCTCCAGAGTTTCCAGCAAACTTTGGAGAAAACTGAGAGTTTTCTAAAACTAAGAATACAGGGGTATTCCCCAAATCTGGTGCAAATAGGGCCGTACGTTGTGTAGCACTATTGCACCAGATAAAGTCATGTGGCATCATCAGGCCAGATTTGGGGGGTTGTTGGGGGTTTTCACTGGTGTATATAAGCTCTAAATAACTGTACACTTGCAGTTGTGACACTAATGAGAAAATCCTATGCAAATTTATGTATTTATTTATAGTACCCTATATCTGTGGAACAAAATACTCTGCACATACCAGTGTAGATGGAGAATGTAGTGGCTGATGCTGAAACAACAGTAACAATGGAGAAATAAGAACTAGTACCTGATGGCATGTTTTCAAAAAAATTGTAAAAGGAAATAATAAGTTATGATTTATGGATGGAAGTGTCTTGTTCCTCCCATTCATGGCATATAATATCCTGTTAGCAAGTTGGTGGCTGGAAATTTAAAATTTTCAGAACACGGGATTGTATCATGTGCTTGCATTCCCAGATGCAGCAACCAGCAGTTTCAGAGTTAAACAGACAACTTTATTGACACAGTAAGCTAGAAAGCATATCATACAAGGTTGTTGCTCAGAATTGAAACTTAAAAGGCAGACAGTATAATAAAAACATATTTTAATTCTTGAAATTTGACAGGCTTCAATAGCATTGGTTAGCCATCATCCCCTGGCCTCCTCCTTCTGAAGAAGAGTCCATCACATTTTTCTCAAGCCCATTATGCAGCTGCAAGCTTATCTCTCCATTTTCATTGTAACCTGCATTAGTCCTTTCCACAATTGGCAAAGAACACTAGTTACCAAGCACAGAAAAATGTAACCTTGATTAACAGAAAGGTTACATGGAAACACTGAAATTTGTAGGAACAGGTCACATTCAGGATCAATCCTGACAGGTTGGATACAGGTGTAAGTGGAAAGTGCTTCTTCTTCTTCGTGGTCTCTGTGAATGCACCAATGGGTTAATCCTGCGCCTGTACAGAGGACTTCAGAAACTTCCAGAAACCAAACTCTGATGGCTATGTTACCCTAAGAGATGGTGGGAACGTTAGTGTCCTGCCCGCAATGCCAGCATCTCCTTAAGAATTGGGGGAATTATAAAAGGGGGCTTGCGAGAGGAGGGTAACTTTGGGGATCTTTTCACCTATGTATACCACTACTAACTGTAGAGAGCACTCCAGTTAAAGTTAAACAAAAGTATTTTATTTAAATTAACACAGAGGATATGCAAACATACAAGAACATACAGTCTTAAGAACCATACAAGGCTATTGGCCACTACAGTGGCAATAGGAGGAGTCAGGACATTGAGGGCACCAAAGTCTACAGTCATTCACCATGTCTTGCTGTCTGCCTTGAGGACTGGCCATTAAGGCTCATTACAGAGGAACTGCATGGGGGTGGTAACATACCATATTAATAGACCTTCTATGTTATTATATTTATATCCCACCTTTCTCCCAATATAGGGACTCAAGGCAGCTAACAATGAATTTAAAACAATACATAAACATTCAAAATATTGTCATTGTGGAGGGGGATCTTTCCCTTCAATCAAAACACAGGTGTCTTTCATGTCACAGGTGTCAGCCTTGTCCTGTATCCAGACTTCTGGGAACTCTAATACCTAGGGATCGTTTGCAATGGGGCAGAATGGCCATGGTGCCTTAAAGGCTGCACACCTGCGGATGGCAGAAATTTCAGGGGAGGCACCTTCTATTTGCCATAGGAGGCCATTTGCTAGGTCTACAGTCAAACGGTGAGCACAGAGGAAGGGCATACCTAGAATGCCATTATCCTCTCTCTGGTTCTCACATGCACTGATTTTAGTTTGGATTTTACCTACTTCCAAGGGGACTCTGTCCCACATCTTAGCTTCATTGAGCTTCCTCCAAATCCAGTAAACGCCATGGTCTTGAAGGTCAGGTTTCCACTTGCAGCTAAGTCAGGGTCGAGGACATTTTGGGCTGCTCCAGTGTCTACCAGGAGTTTAGCAGGGTATTTTGCCCACGAGGTCCCTACCCCTGCTTTAACCATCAGCCTTCCTGAGATATTGGGCTTCAGCCATGCTGCGACACCCTGGATAAGTGCAGTGGACCGAGGACACCACTAGCATGAGTAACCCAGGCTCGGGCTGTGAATGTCTGTGGTCTGCCCTGGCAAGACTGTGTCTACAGGTCAGGGGTCCCAGTTCTGACTACCCTGTATCTTGATGAGAGCATTTGTGAGCTTGGTAGGGCACTGATCGAACTGGGTCATGTCTGCACCCGTGTGCCTTAACAGCTCCCATACATGTCACCTCTCCTCACTATAGATGCCTCTATGTGGGCCGTACCCTCCTGACTGCATTCTTCCTCCACGGACATTACTCATGTTCCTCGTACCTTCCTGATGCAAGCAGAGTTTTGTCTCTGCCATGACCAGGACCAGAAAAGGACCCACCATGCTGGTCTCTCCAATTCTAGTTGCCTATGCCATTATCTCTCCCCCCAGTTAGTCTTCCCTGTCCTTCATATTGTATGTGGGGCCTGTGGTTGCTGTAGGTGACCAGCATGATCATGATTCTGGACATGTTTCAGGTGCTCATGACCTTGACTGTCGTCTAGTCAGCTTGACCCCGAACAGTGTCTGGTCAGTGTTCAATATGTGCAGTTTTGAAATAGCGGTGGTAGGGGTATTTATTTTTTATTTAGTTAAGAGTATTTATACCCCGCTCTTCAGCCACAAACGCTCTCAGAGCGGCTTACAAATTGTTAATTTAACAGTTCCCTGCCCTTACAATCTAAATTAGATATGACATATAAGGAAAAGCGAATGGCAGTGGGGGTAGGGATTAAATCTAGCAGATACTTCTTCTTCTCTCCCTCTGAACCCAGGGCAGTGACAGTTGGAATGGAGGGAGGGCCTTTCACCTGCTTCTGGGCCTAGACATGATGGAGTCGTGCTGCCTCTTCTTCTCTCCCTCTGTGGCCAAGGCAGTATATAAGAGGGTATACTAACAGCTGTTCTTTGTCTTTTTCTCTTGTTGCTGATTGCTTACCTCTCCACCTTTTCTGAGTAAGGGGGCAAGTAGTGTTCACTTGCTTGGCAGTTAGCCCAATCCTTATCACTACTTGGGGTGAGAAGTATCAGGGATTGGCCAAGCGGACCTGTCTGAGGTGAACCAGAAACGATGAGTCAGAACCAGTGGTCAGGAGCAAAGAAAGAGTGAAGTCCAAACCAAAGAACGAACCAGGAGAGCCAAAAGTTAGGACCATTGAAAGATATAGGAACATATCAGCACCTAGGAAAACCTTGCTGTTCAAATAAGGTTTGGCTAGATTAGGAAACCATCTCATATTAATTCCTCTCCAGGAAGATTGAGTAGCCAGCCTGGGTAGGCCAGATCCTTCTAGAGCTTGAGAAACAACATAGAAAAATGCAGAAAAGTAACAGTTGGTTCACTGTATGGAGTAGAGGTTTTTGGGTGGCGGGTTAACTTCTGCAAACCACCACATTTTGAGGCCTTTTGGAGGCATTTGGAAAGAGTTGAGGGCTTTGAGGGATTTCCTGGGGACTTTGGAGGTGCAAAAAGGAGCCAGGGCTTCACGCAGCCCACAGGCTGCGCTATAAACCTGTCTTTTTTTACTGGGAGACAGCTATGTATGTTAACCTTTCCAAGCAGACATTTGCATTTATTCTTAGAAGCTTTGGAGGTAATTCTGTACATTGACATCAAATAAGGAGGAACAGCTCTGAATAAAAACTTAATTGAATGAGTATGCATTTGCCAGTTTTGCCCCAGATTTTAGATACTTCTTAAATACTTACAGCCAAGAAACTTTTCAGATATGAGACATCTCTTTATTTAAAATTCACCATGTAATTCCCCCATTGAGGGTCTAGGGAGAATGAATGTGTGTTGTATCAACAGTGTAGTTTATTCTATTTTTGGTAGTAGAGGAGGAAGTTGACTGTAATTTGAATCCTTGAAATGTGTCTGTGCCTTTACTGGAACATAAAATAATTCTGTGTGCATTTGTGCGTTTGCACTGCCAAGAATTTTGTTGTTGTTGCATTTATACTCTATATTTAAGGAAAACAATTACAAGTGGTATACAAAGAATTAAAAGATCAAATGCCAAGAAAAATCCCTCCCACTACCACAACTTCATTATTGGGTGGCATTAGCAATAGCACTTATATTTCTCTTCTGCTTCATAGTGCTCAGCACTCTCTAAGTGGTTTACAGTGTGTTAGCTAATTGCTCCCAACAAACTGGGTACTCATATACCAACTACGGAAGGATGGAAGGCTGAGCCAACCTGGAGCCCTGCAGAATTGAACTTACAGCATTGTGGCTGGAGTACCAACATTTAACCACTATACCACCAGGGCTCCATGTTCACTTCTGGTTTTGGGAAACATTATTTGTTATCATTATGGATTTCACAGTCTACCAGGTATTATTGACCATCAGTGGTTCGGATTCGATCCAGGAATCAGTGAGATACGGTTGGACAGTGTGGCACGTTCCAAGCATTGTCACTTTTTCTAGCTGTGCTATTATGATCTTTTCTGTGGTGATTTTATTCAGACATTTTGTCACTTCATTTGGTATTGTTCCCAGATCACCATTGTTCTGGCCATGACATATGTTGTGTTTAGCTATATGTCTATCCAGGAAGTGAACTCGCATCCAGCCAGTGAGGTAAATGAAAGCTGGACTTCATTGTAGAATGTAATAACAGTAACTAAAAAAAGGCAATAAAGAATGGAAAGATGAGTGGCAGTGTGAGTGGTAGGATGAGGTAAAAAGAAGATATGTGGAAGAGGCCCTCTGGAAAGCAGAAAACAGCTAAAACAGAAGAGAACAAAGCCAGAGGAAGGAGATTTGCAAGAAACAACCTATCAAGTACAGATACCAGGCATCAGGACTAATCCACTAATAACAGCTCCGTATGAGATCAAACCCACAATTATAATTAGGGCAACAGACCATCACAGGAATGCCCTGTTGGGACAAAATACCTATCACTACTGGAATCACAGTTGTTTTTTTCCTAGAAGCACTTGATTTTTAGTTCTAAATATTTCATAATCTTCTGTTGTTGTTGCTGCTGTTGTTTTATTTAGTTATATTCTGCCTTTTCTCCAGCCCTGGGATTCAAGACAGTGTACAAAAATTAAAACTGATACAGCTAAAAATATACATCATATATATAGTATAATATAATTATGCTGTAAATAGAATTAAAAGCAATTAAAAATATGCCCATTCAAAAAACAACAAGAACAAATAAATAATAATGAACAACCAAAAACATATCATTTTCTTAGAACATGGTGTGAGGATTGTATGTCTTTTCTTAAAGAAGAATCACACTGTTGGGGGTGTTCTAGATAATGATATAGAGTTATAAAAAGGTTAGCATATTTGGACAGAAAGCCAAGTCCCTTACAATGTCTTATATATATATTTTATTTTGTTCTAGGTTAACTTGTTTGTTTTGCTTTCTGTTATCTGTGTTCTCTTGAACCTGGCGGGATTTATTCTTGGATGCCAAGGTGCTCAATTTGTGTCCAGTGTACCTAGATGTGATCTGGTGAGAAGCCATTTTACCTGATTATGTCTGAACTATAAAAGATGGTAGCATTTGTAATACAAAGCTTTACTGAGTTAGAATTCTTATAAAATAAATTGTAGTATATCAAAACTAGAAAGAAAAACATGACTCTGTCCTATATCAGCTAACTTAATATGTTTTAATTCTTTTTTTTTTTTTTTTTTTGCCCTTTCACGGTCAAAGAACAGCAGTAACCATATCAAACGATAAACAGTTTAATCTGTTGGCCTCTGAGTTCTCTCTGTTAAATCCCATGCCTGTACTCACATTTCCATGAGCCCTTGGCTTTCTCACTTAGTTCTTATCCGCCAGTGAAATGAAATCTTGGAGTGGAAATGCACATTGTATGAAACATTGAGCTGCTACCAAAAATGGCACACCCAGGATGCATTCTGCTCTTGTGTTACTTTGATTGCAATCGATGAAATCCATTATATTTTAGTAACAAAGACACTGAGATGAGGCTTCATAAAAGTGAAAAGGGGTGTTATAAAGTGGTCTGAAGAGACCCACTGAGCCTTTTTTTTTCTGATCTAGCTAATGGAACAGAGCCTCATGCTTTACCTCAAATTTTATATAACTGCTAAAGCTGGAAAGATACATGAGCAAGCTAGGGCATTAGCAGTCCCTCAAATAAGGATCATTAAAGATTTTCAATTCTGGCTTAGGGGCTTCACTGACAACATAGCCAGTTGAGTCAGATGTTATGCCACTCTAAATTTTGATTACCCTAGGAAGTAATTAGTGAAATTCTGAATGAAAGGAGAACAGGGAGCACCTGAACACAGTGCTCATCCAGTGTCCAACAAACCACAGATTTGAAGATCAGCTGAATTCAGCCATTTATGTTTCTTGAGGCAAAGATTCCTTCTCCCTACTTTTGTCAATGAAACTTTGTTAAGTGCCCTGTGTATTGATGGTGCTATATAAATAATATGTATGAGACAAAAGTCACAAATGTATGCAGGTTTACTGAGAAGTTGATTATAGAACTGTAACATCAGATGTTCCCTGGGTTAATTAGGAAACCAGCTACTCTTCTAATACTTCAGATATTGTTTATACAACAAGCACATACAATTGAATTTTCTCAAATTGAAGAGAAAAAACCCCTTGGGTTTATGCAGATCTCTTGTTTCATTAAAAAAAGAGGGGGGCCCAGATCACTTTTGGGGACCACATGCAGCCCAAGGGCCACACTTTGCTCACCCTGAAGTACAAAGTTTCAAAATGTTAACTTTCAGCCAAATTACATAGGTATTTCCCCCTTTCTTCAACCATTAGGCAAGTACTTTAATAGCAGGTATTTAATAAGGTTTTAAGGGGATTCTGAAGACCTTAAAGGTCTGAAGAGTTGGGAAGATTTTTAAAAATCACATTTCCACAAGTGCCCCAAACAACAAAATGCAACATCTTCAGGAACTTCCATCTGTTCAGTGCTATTTTTTTAATATGACAAATGTAAAAATTCTCAGGTATGGACAAGCAAGTAAGATGTTATCTGTTCATCATAATAGTTATTCATGTAATTCATTGAATAGTGTCAGTAAATTGCTTTATGGATTTTAATTCTTCTGTGATTCCTAATAAATAATACAGCATGATATTTTTGATTGTGTATTGCGGAATTTACTTTCAAATTAATAATTCATAATTCTCCCTATCTTCCTCAATATTAAAGGTAGATGTGGGTGAAAATAAGTTTTGTTTCTGTTGTGAAGAATTTCTGCCAGCAAAATGCACAGAGAAAGAAAATTCATTGAAGTTGTATCCAGTCCAGTCATGCAGTGCAGTTCACCTTCTTCTCAAGGTGAGGTCATCACCTAATATTGACTACACAGGCAATGAAATAACTGCAGTGAATAATTATCCTGTTATTGTGAATTCTTTTATATATAGTGATGCTGACTGCTTTCAAATGTGCTCCCCCCCCCCGCTTTTAGCACTTTCCTATTATTTTTTCTTCAGACCCTGCAGAGGGTAGGGGAAGAAACAGAGACAAAAGGCACATATAAAAGTTATACCAGGGATGGGTAGAGCAGAGCCTTTGGGCAAACCAAATGCTGTGTTGTCCCCTAGACTCCCCCAAACCTTCAGACCCCCCATTTTAAATATATTTTTAGGCAAAAAAATTAGGCAAAAAAATTGCCCAGATCACCACAAAATAAAGCCCCCAAATAAACCAGTTTAGTGTTATTGATTCTCACAGTCTCCCAGTGTACTTCCCCAAGAATAAAACTGCCCAAAATTGGCTTGAAATGCAGGAAAGAAAAAGTTAAATTGACCTCCAGGTTGCACATCTGGCTGATTTTCAGTGGCAAATCCAGCAATACAGCCTGCTGGGCTGCATGGGACAAAAATTGTCTGTCAGCCTTGGTTTATAGAATAAACTATTAATTTATAGAATGAGGAAGAGAGTCAGCCTGGTGTAGTGGTTTGACCATTGGACTATGATTCTGGAGAACAGGCTTTGAATCCCTGCTCCACCATGGAAACCCACTGGGTGACCTTGGGCTAGTCACAGTTTCTCAGCTTCAGAGGAAAGCAAAGGCAAACCCCCTCTGAACAAATCTTGCCAAGAAAACCTTGTGATAGGTTTGCCTTAAGGTCACCATAAGTTGTAAACAACTTGAAGGCACACAACTACAAAGAGTTTCCCATATCATTTTGGTAAAGCTGGTGAAAGCACATTCATTTTTTTCTTCTTTTGTTGTAAACTGCTTTAAATTTCACAGAATTTGTCTTCAGTTGAACTCAGCCTTGCATCCATGTCTGTTGATATGAGAATGTCATGTGAAAACCACAATATGTTACTTTTTTTCACGGGGGTGTCAGTTACACAACAGTTTTTATCACGGGGAGAAACGGGATTTCCTGATCCCGAGTTTGTCCCTTGTTGGCCAGGCAAATGATTAATATTTATCAGTCTTCTTTACTGTTGTTTTGTGGCTGGTACAGGAGATAAGGAAGACAGCAAGCTCCTGAATTGTTGATATATGTAATGAATTTGAACAAAATCACTTAAAGGGTATTAGTGTCTTGTTATGCTATAGGAGAGTTTACTATTCAGGTTAGTTTTTCTGCTAGATAAATCTGTATTCCTTTTCCAATGTTGGGGTCGTTTTTACTTTCCTAGCCACAAATAATCATGTGATCAAATCCAGATACAGCATATTACTGTTAGGGCCCATAAATATATTGAACAACGCCTATTGTGTATTTAGGGTTACTTGTTGTCCAATAATGTTGCTTCTTTCTAGCTTTCTTTTCCTCCTTAAAGTTACAGCTTTTGAGATTTATATATAAACCTGTCTTCAGTCTGCAACGGCTTCTCCAGCACATCCTGGAATTTGATACTGCCATTTGTGGTAACTTCAAAGAGGTTAGGTACCAACAGTTAATGTTTTCTAAAGTGAGCAAACACCAGTTGAAGAAATTTTCGATTTCCACATGCCCTCCTATTCTTCTGGTATTTCACTTTATCCATTTGGGAAGAAAAATCTGATACTGAAGGGAAACAACAACTGAAAGAAGGACTGTGAAAGTGTATGGTGGCTTTGGGAGTTTTTCTAAACACAGGCTTTTCTTCCAAAGTAGAGATCAGCCATGAGGCTCAGTTATGATTTACAAAACAGAACTACACAGGAAGTAGCCCTGATACGGTGTTAAAGAACATCTGTAAGAACCCCCACCCCCACCGCTTGATCTTTAACAAAATTTACAGGGTTAGAGAAGTTAGCACTATTATATTTGTTTGTATTTCACTACCAGTTAGAAAGGCACATATGGATTAATTTTTGTCATGCTATAGATAAAAGGGAGAAAATAAAGTTCATACTAATGAGGAAGAAACCAGAAATGCACAGGATTCTAGGAGGTATGAGCAACGTACATGGTAGCTCTTGCACTGCAACTTGGCTATTGTAGGAAAATGTGCACAGGGATTGCAGAAATGCACAAGGGGACAAGGGAATAATGCCTACTGGCCAGCATCTGGTTGGTTATTCCCAACTAGCGTATACTCATTCAATCAATTGCAATTGTTCAATGCAGTGAGTCAACACAAAGGTATGTCTCAGTTATTCAATGGGTCTACTCTAATCAGGACTAACAGTAGGATTTAGGCCATAGAGTACAACTCACAGTAGTTAAAATATAACCACCTTCCATTCTTGGGAGTCAGAAGAATTGATGTCTTGTGTAGATGTTTGCACGCTTTATAGAAAATGTCCAATTTTAAAAAACTGACAAGCATTGAAGTCTGCTGTATTTGCATACCTTTGTATGTGTTTGTTACTTTTTTATAGTCCTTTTTTTTTTGTCTTGCAGAAAGTTCTCTTTGCTCTTTGTGCTCTAAATGCTTTGACCACCACAGTGTGTTTAGTGGCTGCAGCTCTTCGTTACCTGCAGATATTTGCAACAAGAAGATCCTGCAGAGTAAGTGAGTTCAAGGCACAATTTACTTTTTAAAAAGCAGAGGTGCTTTAAGTGTAGAGGTCTAAAACAACAAATAAAAACAAGCACCTTTTCTTGTTAGGAAGAATCCCAGGTTTGTGCACAGGAAGTTGAAGAACAAGCCCATATTTCTGATCCAGAAGATTTTGTGCCACCTGTTCCACCTCCATCTTATTTTGCTACATTCTATTCTTGCACACCTAGGATGAATCGCAGGTAAAGTGTTGGGGTTGAAATTGCTCTGAATGTTATGGGTTGCTGTGCGATAACTGATTTAACAACAGCACTTTTACCTGTTTCAGTAGCCACTTTTCTTAGAGTCACTTGTTGTGACTCTCATACCAATCTCCCAAGTGGTATCTATTGTAATTCTAGACTGACTGCAGGCTATAGTTTTGTGGGTTTCATCTGAGAGCTTTATGACATTTGAGTCTGGGTAAGAGAAATGCAGTAATTTGTTGAAAGTTTGATGTTGTACAACCAATTTCAACATTTTCATGTCACATGTGCAGCATACAAGCCTTCTGAAACAGCTCAGAGCAGTGTAGGTGGACTTTAAATCATGTTTTTTATTTATATTTCAGGAATTCTTAAGTAAAGTGCTTGGCATTTTTTTGAGCATTAAAACATATCGATTTACATCTAAAACAGGTGGGCAAAATGCAGAACTCCAAATGTTGTTGGACTGCAACTTCCAGAGCCCTTCTCACCTTGGCCACTAGTAAGGAATGCTGAGAGTTGCAGTCCAGTGCCAATATCCAGAGGGCCACATTTCTGCACCATCCCTGATTTAACAGAACATTAAGTAGTATACTATAATAGTAGTACTGGGTTGTTGTTGGGTTTCTTTTGCAATTTAGGAAAATGGGGCATATTTTGAAGATTTATTTTTCTTCATTACTATGTTAAACTGTATAGGGTTACTTGTGGGTATAAAGTAACAAATACATTGTACTTTTCTATTAATACTTGAGCATTTATTCTGTTCTGTCTTTCTGTATACAGTGCGTCGTAGGACAAGGTGATTCATTCATGGAGCTTTATTCGTTGACTAAGTACCTAGAATGTTCCTTAAAAAAAACCAGTGGTAATTACTGGGCTGAAATATGTTTTTTGATTAGTTAGAAAGCAAGGGCATTAGTAGACCCACTGAATCAATTGTACTTACATAAGTGTTGACATAACAAGGTCCCATTGGTTCAGTGGTTCTATTTAAGTTAATTTAACAATTGGATTTACCATGAATGTTGGTCTGTGGTGACATCACATGTCCATAGAGGGGTCACATGATTCACCTGGATATCCTACCTTGAGGTGAATCATCCACTGAGATAGGACATCTGCTTGGGTGGGACTGAAAGGCGATAAACCTATCAGTGTGTAGGGCTTAACAGGTTGATGGGAGGTATGCTTCCTTACTACTGAACCTTAACTACCTTAGCTTTTTTCATATATTTTTCTTCTTACAAAACACCTAAAGAAAAGAATGGGGTAAACTCTTTCCCTTGGAGAAATGTAGAGCCATAATGGACTTTAAAGAAAATGTCAGAAAAAAATAGTTTACATTCTCAAGAGATTAAACTCTTTTATTCTGTTCCAGTACCTCACACCTGTGGTATAATTGTACCATATATGTTCTCCACTCCTACTAGCTCTTTATTTATTAATTTACAGATTGTAGTATGTTATGTCTACATACTCAGGCCTCTAATCCTGAATTTCTCTGCCGTCCTAAAGACAAAGACCAGTTGCTCCAGTAAATAATACACACCATAGTCTTTATTTTTTTTGCCTATTAAAGAGATTCCTAAATTGAAGATTAAGAGGTTAAAAAAGGAGAAGAATGACTGGAGATTGTCCATGCCTAACTTTATTTTGTTATATACTTGATGCAATTTTATCAAGGTTTTTTTTTTTTACTTCACTGTTAAATCTGGTTTCAAAGTCTGCATATAGTATTTATACATGGTGTCCCAAAAAATCCCACCTTTTAACAGCTAATAGTAGCTATGGTAATTATTTGAAAGTTAAGTAAATACATTTTTATTGAAGAATAAATGTTATAATAATGATTTCATCAGAGTTACAAATTCTATCTTAAATTGCAATTCTCTGCAAGGTGTTCAAATTGTCATACCTGTAATAATACACTGCTTGCATTGTTGAAGCACCAAGTTCCAGACCTCACTTAGGCGCCAAAGTAAAACAGCAGTGCAGTAGGAAGGTTCCGTCTTCCGTGCTGCCTTACTGCTCAATGTTGTCATTCTTCTGCTCCGATCCTGTGGGAGACCAAGGTAAACCTGCATCTTTTTGCTAACCAGAAAAACCATTAGCAAAAAGATGCGGTTTTACCTTGGTCTCCCATGGGACTGCAATGGCAGAACACCAGAAGAATGATGACATTGTGCAGTAAGGCAGCACGGAAGATGGAACCTTCCTGCTACACTGCCGCTTTATTTCAGCGCGCGGTAAGTTCCTTAAAGTTTTTCTTGTAATTTTGCAAAATTTCTCTAGCATTGTAATCTTTAATCTTGTTCATACTGCATATATTTTTTGGGGAAAAAATGCAATTCTGCCCCCCCCCCGCCAGAATTATAATCTGTTAACGGTGCATATGTTTTGGAGGGACACCCTGTATATTTACTCACCCTCTTCCCCTTAGCATAAGGGTGTTGTAGATAAAATAACTACAAAAGCTTGAGGCCCGGAACACTTTTCTTTTAAAAAAATAGGAATGAGGAAGTCAATACAAAAGGAAGGTGAGACAGAGGAAGAGAAGGTTTCCTTTGTCATTGACATAGAATTAACAGATGGACGTTTTGAGGTCATTATGGTCTCCTATATTTTCATGGCATATTTGGCAAAGGAAGAGGTACTAGTTCAAAATGGATTCTGTTCTCATGTTTTAATTTAATGTTTATCCCAAAGAATTTATCTTTATTTTTATGTTACTTGACCACTCCCCTACCTAACTTAGGACTTTTTCAAATGGTTGAAAACCCCCACAAGGAGGTCAGGAGAAGAATGGGGCTGTCGCGCTTACACAGCCCTGTATCAGATGATGCAGTCCTCCTCCATCCTCCTCCTGACCTCCTCCTGACCTTCCCCTGTGCTGCTCATGCTGCTTTTTACTTACAGAAAACCTCTGTCAGTAAAAAGCGGCGCGAGCAGCACGGTGGAAGGTCGGGAGGAGGATGGAGGAGGACTGCGTCATCGGAAATGGGGCTGTTTAAGTGCGACAGCCCTGTTCTTCTCCTGACCTCCTCTTGCGTTTTTTCTACCATTTGAAAAAGTCCTTAGAGGCTTACCGCATGCCAAAGAAAAGTGGCAGTGCAGCAGGAAGGCTGCATCTTCCGCACTGCCTTACTGCGTGACATTGTTGTTTTCTTCTGGTTCCAGTCCTGTGGGAGACAGAGGTAAAGCTGCATCTTTTTGCTAACCAGAAAAAACTGTTAGCAAAAAGATACAGTTTTAGTACCTCAGTCTCCCCTGGGACCAGAATGGTAGGATACTGGAAGATTGATGAAGTCATGTGGTAAGACAGCATGGAAGATGGAACCTTCCTGCTCCCCTGCCGCTTTATTTCAGCATATGGTAAGCCTCTTAGAAATGAATTATTCTTAGGCCTCGTCACAATTTTTACCCCCGAAACGGTATCACTGTGTTTGAAAAGAGCATATGGATATAAATACAGAGCCATGTTAAATCTTACCAAAGGCAGTCTACAGTGGAGAACTGGATGGCAGTGGAATTCCCAAAAGCAGAACATGAAAGCAGTAGATTTCTTCTGACATTCCCCAGCAGTGTGCTGCTTCTGATCCTTGAGGTGGCATATGGCCATCATGACTCGTAGCCATTGATTTGTCCATGAATTGATCTAATCTACTTTTAAAGTGATCTAGGTTGATGATCATCACCACATCTTATAGTAGCAAATTCAACAATTTAACTGTGTGTCATTTGAAGAAGTATTTGCTTTTGTATTCAAGGAAGTCATATTTGATCTTTCATAGCTAAAAATACTCTTGTCACACCTTAAAGACTGCAAGTTTTATTTGGCATAAGCTTTTGTGGACTTCAACCCAATTGATTCATTTGATGAAGTGGACTAAAGTTTGGGAAGGATTATGTGAAATAAAATTTGTTTGTCTTTAAGGTGTCACAGGACTGTTTTTCTTTGTTTATTCCAACTACTTATTCAGCTTCATTAGGTGACCTGGGTTTTTGTTAAAGATAACAAGGAAAACTCTGTATGCATTTTCTCCACACCTAACTTAATTTTGTATAAGGATGGGGAACTGCAGCAGGTTTGGGGCCAGTTTGTTTGTTTTTTGTTTATCCCTCAGGCCTTCTAGGGCTTCATAGACCACCAAATATGCCACCTGCAAAACAGGAGAAAAACCCAAACTGGAAGTTTCTGGAAGTTTTTAAACTTTGGTTTTAAAAAATGAGTATTTTTTATATATTACACAGTTCAGAATTGCTGCTTCTGAAGACATCCAGGAGGGCAATTCACCCATACTTTCCCCCCCCCCCCCAGGAATAGGGCAATCTGGGAAGCTGGAGAGGTAGAGAGCCATGAAAACAGCCTTAGGAGCTACATGAGGCCCCAGAGATCAGATTAGTCTGGCATGACTTGTTTCTCTGAAACCCATGTTGACTTTTTGTAATTATGGCATTGCCTTCTAAATGTTCACAGACTCTCTGTTTAATGATCTGCTCTAGAATCTTTCCTGGTATTGATGTCAGACTAACTGGACGATAATTGTTGGGATCCTCTTTTTTCCGCTTTTTGAAGATGGGGACAATGTTTGCGCTCCTCCAGTCTGCTGGGACTTCTCCTGTTCTCCAGGAGTTCTCAAAGATTTTCCTTGGGTTTTTTCCAGGCTGTGAGGCTGTGTTCTGGAATAGTTTCTTTATGACGTTTCACCTGCATCTGTGGCTGGCATCTTCAGAGAATGGTTGGGTAGGAGTATGTCTGGGGTTTATATGCTGTGAACCCCTGTTGGGAAGTATATGTAAATTTGTGTAATTGAATAGTTAGTTACTGGGTATAGAACATGGACACAAAATGCTATTTAAAAACACAGAAATTCTGGACCAGGCCAACAACTATCATGTCAGAATGCACAGAGAAGCTATTGAAATCCACAAGCACCTGGACAACTTCAACAGGAAAGAAGAAACCTTAAAAGTAAACAAAATCTGGCTGCCAGTCTTGAAATACAATAGAATTAAAACTCAACACTTACAAAGGAATTCCACCCAGGGACACGGGGATTCCCAGCAGTTGATGGCCCACCAACCAACCATCAGCCAAACAGACACTAACGAGCTTTGCATTTCTATACCCAGAAACTAACCATTCAATTACACAAATCTACATATACTTCCCAACAGGGGTTCACAGCATATCAACCCCAGACACACTCCTACCCAACCATTCTCTGAAGATGCCAGCCACAGATGCAGGCGAAATGTCAGAAAGAAACTATTCCAGAACATGGCCTCACAGCCCGGAAAAAACCCAAGGAAAATCTATGGATGCTGGCCGTGAAAGCCTTCGACTTCACATTCTCAAAGATTATTGCCAATGGCTCTGAGATTACATTTGTCAGCTCTTTTAATACCCTTGGATGTAGTTCATATGGTCCTGGAGATTTAAATTCATTTGAACTGCCCTGGAAACTCCTGTAGGTGTAGCAGAATAGATTAAAAATGTTCAGGACAAAGACATTTAAAATACCAGTCTAGAACTAAAACATTTTAAATGTCTTTGTCCTGAACATTTTTAATCTATTCTGCTACACCTACAAGAGTTTCCAGGGCAGTTCAAAATAGAAATAGTTAAACAAACTGAGCAAAATAAGCACTCATAAAAATATTTTAAAAAGCAGAACAAGTGAATAAATATTAGAACTGAATATAAACCAGATGCATAATAGGATTAAAAATTTAACCCAGAAATGTAAGAGACCCATTTAAAGGGGGGGGGGAAGGTTTTCTCTTGGTGTTGAAAGGATGCCAAAGACAGCATCTGAAAAGGCATTCCAAAGAGATGACATCACCCTCAAACAACCTATGTGGGTCATAATTAATCTCAACTCTGAAAGCATTGGAGCTTTGAATGGGATCGGGTCAGGTTTATGTCAAATTAAAATGCAGGGTTTGAGCTATCAAACTGTTTGTAGCTTAGAACCAGGATGCCCCAAAGGACTGCCTATTTCAACATGTGCCTGGTGGTACGCTGTGGGATACACTGTCTGAGGGTCCTACTGTGGCAAAGGTTTTGAAAAACATAAATTTAGGCCTACAAGATTGACCTAGAGATTTGTCCAAAAAGCTGTTGAATCAGCATTGTTACTTTGAATCCTCCTGTGCAAGTTATATAAGCCACACCCCATTTTAATTCTTTATTTTCAGACAGCATTTTATTTTTTAATACAAATGATTGCTTTCCAGCAAAAAAGGAATCATATAATTCTTTTCATAGTTTAACAGATGAAATACATGGGATTCCACCTAAACCTTAGGAAGAACTTCCTGACAGTAAGAGCTGTTCGAAAGTGGAATACACTGCCTTGGAGTGTGGTGGAGTTTCTTCTTTGGAGGTTTTTAAGCAGAGGCTGCATGGCCATCTGTCAGGAATGATTTGATTGTGTACTCCTTCATGGCAGGGGGTTGGACTGGATGGCCCTTGTGGTCTCTTCCAACTCCATGATTCTATCATTCTATCATTCTATGAAATCATAAGAAGGCATTCCTGTACTACCTCCTTGCTTATTCTGTGCTGGATTTCCCCTATTGTGTCCTCTTATGTCCTCTGTTCCCTTATCCTCAGGTTGATCACCCTTTTCTTTTTCTGAAAACACAGGTAATAGCAAACCCCATAGAATCACGCTGGAGGACCCAAGAAATGCCTAGAGAAGATGCCTCTCTAGGAAGCTCCAGCGCAACTCTATGGTAACTTCCAGAAGTTACCATATAGTTGAGCTGGAGGATCTAGGAAATGCCTAGAGAGACCATATTTTTCAGACAACAGATAATAGAGCCTGGTCCTTTTGTTCTGGCCTAGTTTGTCAAAAATGTTTTGTAGTACCTAACAAGTCCTAGCTCTTCCTTTCATCGTAGCCATTGTATACATGAAATGAGGCTCCTCAGCTCCACCTGTTTTACTAATCCTATCCATGGAGCAGATATCATGATCTGGGATTTCAACTTCCTACCTAGCAGCTTGCATTATTATACATATTCGCTGGGGTTTGGTTCCAGGACCCCCTGTGGATACCAAAATCCATGAATACTCAGGTCCCATTATATGCAATGGTATAGCAAAATGGTGCCCCTTATATAAGATGGCAAAATCAAGGTTTGCTTTTTTTATTTTTAAAAGAATATTTTCAAGCCATGAATACTGAAATCAGTGGATATGGAGGGACAACTGTACATCCTTTTAAATCCTTGTCATTGTGGGGCTAAATCAACTCTCTGTAAAATGCATTATGTTTAAACACATGGTTCTTAACTACACACTGAAGTAAGCAAGCTATATGCACACACTTTCTCTTATACATGCTGAGCAGTTCACTGCTACCTGCAATCTTGCTGTCTTGCTAGTAATGAAAATGCTAATTAAGTAATTGCTAATTAAGATAACAGTGTTAACTGTTAAGGGTTATACAAGAGCTTCCAAAATAAGAATAGTGAAGAAAGAAAACAAAGTAAATATTCATTAGGGTTGAGAGTGAAGACATAATTTTGTGATGAAATAGAATCCCAAGTTTTGTCTGAGGAGAAATCTGTTGTTTTTAATAGCTGTTAATAGCTTCCATGGCTAAATCCAGTGTTTTTTTACATCCTAGTGTTAAATCCATCCTAGATCCTACAATCTCTATGTTGTAGGACTTAAGTTAATTGTGACCACGTCCCATTCATTTCAACTCATTGCCCTAAATGCAATCTTGGGAAACAACATTATTATGGTACTTTTTTTTAACTGATGCTTAAGGTATTATAGCTGCCAAGATCTGTGTCCAGCAGACAGCGTTGTTTTATTTATTTATGTATTTATTTATTTATAGCCTGCTTTCCCCCCCCAATTGGGACTCAAAGTGGCTCAAAATTTGAAAGAACAATATAATTAAAAACATACAAAAAGTGGACACTAAAATAGAATTAAACTATTTTACAGTATTAGAACAATTCACACTTCAGTAAAAGAACAAAATGCAATAAAAAAGATAAAAAGCTCTTAAAAACAGTTAAGTTAAAACAGTACAACACCCCCAGCCCGTTCTTTAAAAATGTTCTGTTTTAAAAGCCCGTCTAAATAAACAGGCTTTAGCCTGCTAATGGAAGGACAACAAGGAGGGGGCCATTCTGGCCTCTCTGGGAAGGGAGTTCCAGAGTCTAGGGGCAGTCACCAAGAAGTCCCTTTCTCACATCCCCACCAACCGTGCTTGTGAGTTTGGGCCAGTTCATACAAGGAGATACAGTCTGCCAAAGTACCCTGGACCTGAGCCATATAGGTCTTTGAATTGTGCCCCAAAACAAACTGGCAGCCCGTGGAGCTGTTTTAACAGGGGCATAGTATGGCCTCTTTAACCTGCCCCAGTTAACAGTCTGGCTGAAGCTTTTTGGATCAGCTGAAGTTTCCAAACACTCTTCAAAGGCAGCCCCAAGTACAGTGTGTTACAGTAGTCCAAATGTGATGTAACTAAGGTATGTACCAACTTGGCCAGATCCAGCATCTCCAGTATTTGGGGCACTTGGAGCACAAGTTGTAAATATGAAAGGCACTCCTGCCCACTGCAGAAACCTGGGGCCCCAGGTTCAAAGCTGAGTCCATGAGTATTCCCAAACTGTGAACCTGTGTCTTTAAGGGGAGTGTAACTCCATCTAACACAGGCTGAATCCAAGTTCCCTGATCTGTTTTCCAACTGACCAAGAGCACTTCTGCCTTATCTGGATTAAGTTTCCATTTGTTTGCCCTCATCTAATCCATTACTGATGTCAGACACTGATTTAGGACCAGGACAGCCTCCTTGGATTGGGGTGAAAAGGAGTAGCAGAGTTGGGGGCCATCCGCCTGTTGATGGCACCATACCCCGAAACTCTGGATGACTTCTCTCAGTGGTTTCATGTATATGTTGAATAGAATGGGGGACAAAACCGAACCCTGAAGGACCCCACAGGCCAATGGCCAGGGTGTTGAACAGGAGTTCCCAGCATCACCTTCTGGGTTCACCCCTCCAGGAAGGAATGGATCCACTGTAAAACAATGCCTCCAAATCCCATCCCAGTGAGGCAGCCCAGGATACCATGGTCAATGGTACTGAAAGCTTCTGAGAAGTTCAGCAGAACCAACAGGGACACACTCCCTCTGTCCAGTTCCCTGCATAGGTCATCAGGGCGATGAAAGCTGTCTCTGTTCCATAGCCAGGTCTGAAACCAGATTGAAATGGATCTACATAATCCATTTTAGTGTTTTGATGTGGGGAAAAACGTATGAACATTCTGTGTATGAAGAGAATGAAACTTTGCATGGAATCTTCAAAAGTGGCAATTTTCTGAAAAAAGTGAGCAGTCATTTTGGTTGGATATAAAAATAATAAAACTTTGCTTGTGGGATAGGGTGAGCTGTGTTGGTAGGTTAGGTAGGCTGAGAAGGAGATCAAAGAAGCAAGAAGTCTAAAGACAAAATGTCAGCTGGTATAGAGTGAGAAAAAGAAATTTGGGAAAGAGTGAAAGCCTGAAGAAAGTAAGGAATTGAGCAAAGGAGAACCAGCAGATTCATAAAGAGCCTGTAGCCTCAGAAAAGACTAACGGCCAGATTATTGGCATGAAGGAAGCAGTGGGACAGGAACACGGAGTAAGAGATGCTCCCTAGGACCCAGGGTGAGTATTTGAAGCAGGGTAGAAATAGTAGGAACACATTAAGATTCTCAAGAAAAGAATGGTTGGTGGAGGCAAGGGTGGATCCATGGGAGCTGCGCGGCCCTTTGTTTTGGCCCACACGAAGCCCGCCAGCATGGCATCCACTTTATTTTGAAATCTACCATCTTTGGTTTGGAAAAGCCTTGCCTTTTAGCAGCAGCATCCTTCATGCCTGTTTAAGTTATGTATAGTACCAGTGATTAAAAATGTGTGTTCTCCCAGATACTGACTGATTTGTGCAGACACTTTTAATTTATCTCTCTAGAAGCTACCACCATCCTTCCAGTCAGTTTATGTACACACAGCCCTACAAGGTTGGCATCTGTTGCTCCCTCCTCTTTTTCAAGATAGCTTATTAGACTCAGAGCATAGACTCCATAGATCTTATGAAGGTCCATACTCTCTGCATGGTGTGCTTGGCTTAGATCTCCCCCTTGTTAATTGGCTCACTGTCATAAGCACTTGCTAGGGCTGTTGTTGATTGGAATCCCACCTCCCCATTCAGCTACACGTCATTGTTCAACATCTGATTATAAGACTTAGCAAGTGTTTGTTGCCTAGGGCAGAGACATTTTGGGCTGGCCATCCTGCACTTTTCAACTTTTAAAGACACAAGATAAGGGACAAATCTATAAAGGGCCAAAGAATAGTGAAGGACTGTAAGCAACAACAAACAAGTGCAGTTGCCATTTTTCCCTTTCAGCTTGACCTGCGGACACCACCACAGGCACTGCAGACAAAAATGCTTTGGAAGTCAACAGTTAGTATGAAGAAAGGTGAAAATCTAAAACTTTTTGAACTATCCGCTATGGAGGTAGAAAACTAAAGGAGAACGCAGAGGCAAGCTAGGCACCAGCTAGGCTCCCCATAAAGGTATTAAGAGACTGGGGTGGTGGGCAGAAGCAATTGACTTTGTTGTGGACTTGCAGTGTTGTTGATCCACAGTTCCCATTAATCCTGACCCTTTGTTCATGAAGGTAGAGACTAATGAGAGTTAAAGTGAAACAACGTTCATAGGGCTGTGAGTTCCCTACCTGCTTAGCTCAGCATTTCTGCCCTCTGCAAGGCACAGATATTTTTACTTCTGTCTAGCAAGATAAGGAAGAGTTGGCAGGGCTTGGGTTCTACTCCCTTAATTCTTTTCTGGACTGAAAACTAGAAACTGACATCAATAGTGACCATAGCCTCAAGGCTATTGTAATAATACTATATAATGTACAACCTAACCCAGCTCTTAAATTAGATCAGCTTCATTTGTGTCTACATCTTTCTTTCCCTCCATATAGGACAGTTTTATGAAATCCCTTAAGACAATTTGACCACAGGGCTTTGCTGTATGAGGCAGAAGCAGCAGTAGATACTGTCTCACAAAGGGAAAATGGAAATTTCGATCTAATGGAAAGTCAATTTATTGTCCAGTGTGAAAGATTAATCAACTGTTGGCCATTTCTGCCTCCTTACTTATTCTGGCCAATATACCATGAGTCATTGCTACATGAATTGCTTTCATCAAAATAGAATAGAAAGCAAGAAGCATAGAACAAAAGCAAACCAGTGTTTGTGTGAAGCCTGAACAATTATGCTCTCATCCTTTTTCCAGGCACTCCAGCTCAGTAAAATCCTTTTGCACTCCAGCTCAGTAAAATCTTAACATTATGTTCCTTTGAGTCAGTCAGTTTTTTAAAAAAAATTATCCATCTAAATCATCCACCCACCATCCTTCAGATGAGGTGTAAACACCTGTTAGAAACAGAATGAGGAAACAAAAATAGGGATATTTTCCTCACCACAGTAAATTGCCAATGGAAGTGGCAAATCAAATTGAGTCTGATTTTCCAAGGCACTGGGCTAGAGTGCTGTCTTTTAATATGGAAAAATTGTCAGTACTAGCAAAAGTGTATTCACATCCCCTGTCAAGGTGGACTAATCAAGGCTAATCCGTTAGTATTCTTCAAGAGGACAAAAGATGAACTTGTGAGCATCCTAGTGGAGCTTAATCAGATATAAATAAAATCACACAAACCTGAATAGGCAATTGCATGTCTACTTGGAGATAAGGCTGGTTATAATTTAAATTGGAGAATTCTAGAAGCATAGACCCAGGGGCAGAGGGGCTCAAGCCTCCCCTAAGACTAGGATAGAGAAGCTGAGCATCCCTGAAAAGATTGGGCAGATTGGACCACCAAAATGCAGTTGAGTCTCCTTGGGAATTATCAATTAGAAGTGTGCAAAATATTATCATATATGGCCATGTATATGTTTGGCAAGATCCTGGTGCATGTATGTAGACTGTTCACACAAAAATCAATATTGTGAAATAGTCTTGAATAAGAAGCTAAGAAAAAATCAGAGGATTTTTATAAGTAAAGCCAGATGACTGGGTTTTCCCCCATCTTCTACTTGCTTTAGCTACAGGTGTGCAGCAGAAGTCATCAGTTTTCAGTGAACTAATTTGACATGACAGAGAGAAAACATGTCCCTGTGGTTATCAGCGATGTTACAGGCCCTAATAAATAGGTTCCCATGGTAATCCTGTAACTATGTGGTAGGTGAGAGATGGGAATGTTATTTGCTGGGGGGTGGAAACCACTTTTTTGGTAATAGGGGCTCGGGCTCTGTATTTTAGACTTTGGACTTAATGATTTGGGGCTGAGCAGTGTACTGTATTGCTTTGACCATGAAGTACACATTTCTCTTTCCCACCTCCATCTGGTGGTTAATTACCATGGGTTTTTTTTCTAAAGCCAGATGTAATGTTTGTTCTGTTGAATTACTTTGAGGCAGATTTACTAGTGTTCTGTATCTGGAAAGACAGTGCCCTTGCAGTAATATGGAAGTTGAGTCGATGAAGCATATTTTTTTGTCTTGTAGCCTTTATAATCAGGTTCATCGTTATACAATCCTTCCATTACTGAGCAAATTCCCTGGAAACTCAGACCAGTTAGTTCTACATCAGGCTCTTGCTTGAAGACAAGTCCCCCCAAGTGACCCCGGTTGTTGCTAAATTTCTTACAGAGGTGAACAGGATTAGAGCTCATTGTGTATTATGTAAAAGTCAGTTGTAAATGTCTTTTTATTTTATTTTATTTAGTTAGTTATTTATACCCTGCTGTTCAGCCACAAGGCTATCAGAGCAGCTTACAAATTGTTTTAAGCAATAGCTATTTACACATCTACACTGCATTAAACAGTTTCCAATATGTGTTAGCTAATTGCCCCCACAAGCTGGGTACTCATTTTACCGACCTACGGAAGGATGGAAGGCTGAGTGAACCTTGGAGCCCGCTGGAATTGAACTTGCAACGTGGTGACTTACAGTACTGGCATTTAACCATTGTTAAGCTTTTTTTCTTCTCAAATATTTTGTTTATTTTTGGTCTTATGTTTGAGCTTTTCTTTTGATGTATCTATGGATTGCAATAAATGAACTTGAAAATGTGAAATACATATTATAGCACCATCGTGATGGCAGAAGTAAAATGGAATTTGTTTTTGTTGCCATGATGGTAAATACAATTATTTTGGAATAAGCAGTTTTTTGTAATAATAAAAAAATGTAATTATAATAATAAAATCAGCATACAGTATGTAATCATGTCCTTCCCCCAAATAAAAAGTATTTTTTGAAAACAAGAAGAAAAGTAGGCACAGCATCTGTGCTAATGAATGAATACCAGTCTTGTTAACTGCTGTTTCTATCATGCAGCTCTATGGATGGTCACTTCAGGGTGGCAGGCTGGATGGTTAGATTTGGTCCTAAAATCTAACCCTAGTGGCACCACTAGCAAGAAGAAATACTGTTTCATTGCTGGGAAGAGGTGAAGCTGTCTCAGCTGAAGCATTCAGGATGGCTATAGGACTGGATTCAGTGTACAGATTTCAGAAAATTGCATATGGTGTTAGCCCCTTTTGTCAATGAGCCCTAAGACCTAGAATAAACAGGTTGAAAGTAATTTTGATAATAATAATTCAGCTGGATTCATTGTACAGCATCTTCTCTGCCCTACAGCAGGTATGGAAGACCTCAAGCCCCTGGATCAGATCTCACTTTCAAGGGTTTTTCCATATGGGCCACAAGCTTCTGCTGATATCACTTGTGGGTGTGGAGATAAGATATAAGTGCTATTTAAAGTCTGAGAAGCAATTGCATGGAACTGAAGATACTGCAGGAAAAGTGAAATTGAATACATAGATGTCCTTCCATTTGGATAATTTTTACTTTTGTAGATGTATGAATTAGAACTATTATTGAACCTTTTTAGCACGGAATGTTTGCAGAACTCTGCTAGCTTATTTTCCTTCCACTTCCTGCTTTTTTAGATCAGGTCTTGACTAATGCAAGTCTAAACTAGAACAGGCTCATTGAATCAATGGGATTTATACAATATTGACTTACAGTTGATTGAATCTATGCTGGTGGAGCCTAGCAATTGGATTTAGGCCAGTTTATTTACTCATTTTTACCAGCCTCCTCCTCTTCCTCCTTAGATTTGCTGATGATTTTCACAGAACTATATTTCAGGGTTCATTCTCTGTTCACAATAGACTCCAGCCCATCTAGAGGTTGTTCTGAATGCTATATGAAGCAGCTTCTGGATAGCTGTGGTGATACCTTGAGCGTGATACCTTGGCAGTACCTTTACTTGATTCCATCATTTAGACTATAACTCCCATGTTCTTTACCTCTGGCTAGGATGGTTGAGGCCTATGGGAGTTGCAGTCCAGTGATACCTTGGGGGCACCAGGTCATTCCTCCCTACTGTAAGCTATAGTGAATGATGGTGATATTACTGTCAAGTGGTGGCTCCTTGGGGTCTACCCTTCAGGATACAAATAAGGCTCTTCTTCCCACCATCCTTTTTTGTGCTAACTTGCTAGAGAAGTATGGGTGAGGGGAGGTGGAATGGGCAGGGCAGGAGCAGCCAGAAGACGTTTATGGCATAAAGAGTACAATAGGGTCATTGTGTCCGGATATTTTTTTTCCTTGTGTGGTGTGTCTAGGAAAGATGAGCCCAAAGCTACTGGTTGTCTGTTTGTGGACTGTGGTACCAGGGAACAATCCATACTTGTCAGATAACCTTCTCCAGGCCTCCTTCTTCAGTGTGGCCTAATCAAATTTGCTAAACAGCTTGATGCAAATGTGTAACCTATGCAGCTTAAAATTTGCAGCTAAAACATTTGCAGGTGGGTTTTTAGATTACAAAATGCCTTTTCATAGTATCTCCCTTTTAACTCCCAAAATCCTAATCACTATGTTTCTACTGGTTACCATGCTAGCTGTATTAGTCAGTGTCTTAATTGATAAGGTGTTTCTTTCCAAATTCATGGTTGAATCTGGACATATGTATAATAGATTAAGCTGAAAAACTGTTTATCAAAGCTTCCTGGGAAATGCTCACTTTGAGGGTCATTTATCATAGTGTTTACTTTGTTCAGTGATAAACAGGGAAGAGAATGTTAAATATAGTAGGAAATGTTAAATGCAGAGATAATTACATGCAATCAAAACTTACATTTATGAAACACAGTAAGCACATAAAAATGTAGTCTTTGCATGTTTTGCATTTTACAAAAGAAAACCTAGAGTGTATTCTTAGCTAACCAGCCTCAGCATGTCAAAAATAGCCTTCATGAATATTTCATGATCACTGTACTGCACTGGGTTCTGACATTACCTGATCTAGAATTAGCTGTATGCCAGTAGAGATGACTCTTTATGCGCCAGAAGGTTAAATATGAAAGTCCTGCCCTACGGGGGCTCTACTAGATGTGTGTTGTACTGGTTCCATAAAATTAAAAACATTTCTTTGGCTTCTCACTTGTGTACAGTATATACATGTGCATATCCATCCATCCATCCATTGCCTGTGTTAAGGGTATTTAAGATTGTGTCTAGCTTCCAACACATTAATTTAGTTGAGAGTGGATGTGAGATATTTCGGTCATCCATATTTTAACCAAGTTCAGATTTACTTTCTTCGCAAAGGGTAGTTCCTACTTGGGTTTTTTTAAAAAGTCCTTGTGAAGATCCCTGAAAGAGTATATGCAATTGGCTCTTTTTCACATATATGATATGAAACCTGTTGCTTTAGTCCCTGAATTCTGTAGGTGCGTCTCCCATAGGAATTTCTCTTTCTTCCTAGAATGCTGGATTCAGATGTCATTCCATTGCCACATATTTACGGGGCCAGAATTAAAGGAGTTGAAGTTTTCTGCCCACTAGATCCCCCACCTCCTTACGAAGCAGTGGTGAGCCAGATGAGTCATGACCAGGTACTGTCCTTTGGATTATATCAGTTTAATGTGCTTTCACAGGCAGCTAGTGTAAATGATGCCATACTTCACTTTATTAAATTTTCGGTTTTCTGCTAACAAATAAACAGAGATACGTTTATATTATATCAGTGAACATTCCAGTGAATAGGTCTGAAAGGTGTTTATCTAATTTGGAATATATACATCTCAGTTAGAAACTTTTGTTCTTGTTTTTGTAGAAAAGAACAAAATGTGTGACTTTTGAAGCTGATGTCATAATTTATTTTCTTCTTTTTAAAAAATAAAGTTTGCTTCTTAAAGTTCTAAACATGTAGAACATATTTTCCTGCTCCCAGCACATAGAGACAGGGCCGGTTTAAACAGTCTGCCAAATCAGCATTGGCAGGGGGCCCCAAGGTCAGGGGGGGCCCCTGCTGACCTCCTTATCTGACAAAGGAGACAGCCAGGAAACAGCCGGGAGGAGCCGCTGCTTTGTAGCCCCCTCCTACCCTCCTCCTCCAAAAACTTCCTGCGGGCTTTTTTTTAAAAAAACCAAAAAAAAAAAACACACACAAAACACCAGCATCTCCCAAACTAGAAAGAGAAAGAGAAAGAAGCAGCAGCCCTCCGTGGCAGAAGCTGGAGGACGTTTGCTGCTGCAAAAGGAAGCCAGCCAGGCATGTCAGAGAGGGGTGAGTGTGTGTGTATGAGAGAGAGGGGGAATTTGAGGGTTGTCTCTTTCCCTCAGAAAGGGTTTTTTTCTTCCTTCCTTCCTTCCTTCCCTTTCCTTCCTTCCACATAAGTCCCCTCCAGTCCATCCTTCCTGCTGCTCTTAACATGTCCTGGTTCCTCTCCCCTCCCTTTTTCCCTTGGTCTTCTTCAGCTTCCTCCCTTTGCTACCGAGTTCAGCCTGCAAAAAATTTTTGTGTGTGTTTGCCTATGTGCCTTGAAGTCATTTCTGACTAAGCCGAACCTACCATGGGGTTTTCTAGGCAAGGTTTGTTCAAAGGGGGTGTGCCTTTGCCTTCCTTTGAGGCTGAGAGAGTGTGACTTGCCCAAGGTCAGCCAGTGGGTATTCATGGCTGAGTAAGGATTCAGACCCTGGTCTCCATAGTCATAGTGCAATGCTGAAACTTCTACAACACTCTAGCTCTTTTAACAGAAGAATATAAAGAATATACATTAAAAATTTGGAGTAATATTACTGGGAACAATGGTTTTATTGTTGTCACTAAAACACCAGTATCCCATTAGTGTTATGTGAGAGACATTGGCCTAGAGCAGTGGTTCTTAACCTTTTCTTTACCAGGGACCCCCTTTAAATATCTTTTGTTGCCCCAAGACTTAACTCAAGATTCAAAACCCTAATAATAATAGTTAACAACAACAACAATACAGTTACACCATCCATTAAACGTTCCCTCAGAGGCACTCTTGCTTCTTCCTGCAAGTTTGTGGCTGGAGTGGATTGAATGGCAATGTGCAGGCCAAGCCAGCCAGTCTTTGCCTTGGTTTCTGTCACATGGTTTCTGTCACATGCCTCCACTACAGGGAGGAGGTCGGCCAAGCAGCCTTCAAGCCTTTGTGGACCCCCTGTGAGGACATTGCGGACCCCAAGTTAAGAACCACTGGGCTAGAGAATGCTGGAAAAGGAACAATGCAACCAGACCTTGAGAAGGGTGCTGGCAGGGGGATTCTGGGAGGTGTAATCCAAGAGTAACTTTCCCAGACTCTGAATGCAGCCTAGAATCATAGGGCTGGAAGGGATCCCAACAGCCATCCCATCTGATCGGCTTCTGCCCTGCAGGAACACACAATCCAAGCATTCCTGGCAGATGGCCATCCAACCTATGTTTTAAAAAAGCCAAAGAAGGAGATTCTACCACACTTCAAGGCAGCAGTATATTCCACTTCCGAACAGCTCTTATTGTCAGGAAGTTCTTCCTAATATTCAGGTGGAATCTCTTTTCCTGTAGTTTGAACCCATAGCTCTGTGTCCTAGTCTCTGGAGCAGCAGAAAACAAGCTTGCCCCATCTTCAGTATGACACCCCTTCAAATATTTAAACATGGCTATCAGGTCACCTCTCAACCTTGTCTTCTCCAGGCTAAGCATGCCCAGCATGCTAAGCCGTTCCTCATATGTAAATTATTTAATACAATAGGCCCTTCTTATCCATGGGGGATTGGTTCGGGGGTGTGTGTGTGGATTCTGAAAACCATGAATAATAGTGAACGCCATTGAAAATAATGGGACTTCTGGTTTAAAATACCATAGAGTTGCCTTGGAGGGCCTCGAAAACGGCTAGGGAGGACACATTTTCTAGGAAGACTATATGGTAGGTGTGCTGTTTTGTGTCCCATGGATAATGAATCCATGGATACGGGGGTCCTACTGTAATCTGAGCATCCTGTATTGTGAATAGGTTAGGTTACATTGACCTGAGATAAACATATGGGGGCCCCAAAATAAAGCATTGCAGGGGCCCCCAAAATTCCTTAAACCGGCCCTGCATAGAGAAATCCATAAATTGGAAAATTTAGTATCTGCACCCCCCCAAAAAAGTTAGAGTAATCTTCCTCATTCTAATTGAGACCAAAAAAGTTAGCAGCTTTTTTTGTCACAGAAATCAGACCTTTGATGCCCTCTTTAAAACATGACCCAAGAAATGACATGCTTGCTGACTCTGTAATACACACTGGACTTGGGATGAAGGGCAGATGTCTTATTTTATTGAGACAAAGAGGAGCTGCCAAATGCATCTATTGATCAGAGAACTTGTGTTATTATATTATGCATAAACCTTCATAGGGTCTGAGCCGGTCTTCTTATTATTTGTCTATTAGCAATTTCTTAAATACTGTTAATTTTCTGTTCAGGAGAGTACACTTCAAAGTTCAAATGCTGTAGAAGTTGTTAATGGCTCATCAAGACAAAATGATACACAAGTATCTCAAGGTAAAGATTGCTTTTGAAAGCATTGTGCTTGGACTGATGATGAATTTCAAAGGTATGTGATGATGAATCTATATCCCCCTAATTTTAAATGATCTTTTAAAAGTGCAGTTCTCCTACATATGTTTCCTGCTACAGTTTACAACAGTGCAGTATTCCTTCCTTTTTCCTTTTGTACGTGTTCTTTGTCTCTGGTTTTGTTAAAACAATTTCCACATACTGTAGTTTAGAAGTTCTTAAAAGTGATCTCTTTCTCTCTCTCTCTACACACACACACACACACACACACACAAAGAGAGAGAGAGTATATCTTGAATCCTGTAAGAGGAAAAACACTTCATGAATGAATGGATACAGTTTAGATGAGAAAAATATTTAAAAAAACTAAACTCATTTCCCAGCAAAGAAGGGAAGAATATCCTGCACCTTCCATTACTCCTCCCACTTGTTCCAGTGGTCAGGAAAAAGAAAGACCTTCTGGTATCCCCATGTGGGCAAGCAACCCCTAGAAAGTCAGTCTTTTTTTCCTGCCTACCACTTTGAGAGGATGTGTTCTTTTGTTAGGATGTGTTCTTTTGTTTTGCCTCTCACAAGCTGCTCCAGTCCTTGCTGCATTTTGCCTCCTGGCTAAAGTATTTGCTGGATGTGAGGCATTAACCTTCCTCTGCCTAATGTGGTTAATCCACATTGCTTACAAGATAGAGTATCTGCAGTTAATAGAGCCAATTGATAAGGTGTGAGCTGGCATAGTTCCAGTTTTTGGATTAGATTTCGTTCTGATTGATTGCAGAATCCACCAGAGAGTATTTAGACAAGTAAGCAATCCCAAGGCCCCATGGGATCCAGCATAGTTCTATATCCTGTGAGCTAGATATCCCTCTAACCCTCTATACCAGCGTTAGTCAAAGTAGTGGTCCCTAGACTAGGACATGTTCCCGAGCCATTGGCTGCTGCTCCCTGGTGAGCTTCCAGAACAGAAAATAACATCTGTAGTTAATCTGTATATAGTGCTGGTCCCTAGCACATTAAAAAAAATAGTTCCTGGTCCTCCAGATCCAGTACCCTAGGAAGCGCTGCTCTATAGCACATTAGACAGCCTGAGTGACCTTTAGGTTTTCCTAAAACTCTCAGTCCCCTCCTTATCAGAGTTCTTCCAGGAGGGCTTTGACTGCAGCATTAGGCCAAATACAGGCTAAAGACGGGTCTCAGCCCCACCTCACTGCTCCCCCACACACAGGGGACCAGGATTGCATTATATTCCTGTGTGTGTAGGTTCCTCGAGGGGCTTTTGTATCTTTCTCTGCCTATGGTACACCATTTCCCATCATGGGACCTACACACTGACCTGAAGGTGCTGATGGTTCCATCCATCGAGCCTCTAAGGGAAGCCTCCCTGAAGCACCTGTCCTGGAAGGTCCTCTTCCTGACAGCTATCACCTCAGCATGGAAGGTGTCTTGAGCTAGGAGCTTTGTCAGCATGCAGGGAGCTCTATGTCATCAGACTCCATCATGCTTGACTGGACCTGACCTGTGTCCCTAAGGTGAACTCAACATTCCACAGTGCACAGGAGGTGATCCTCCTGTCTTTCTGCCCTCATCCATCCAAGTAATTGAGGAGAATATGACACACGTGGGATGTCCAGAGAGTCATCTGCCTCTACCTAGAAAGGACGAGCAGCTTTCGTTCCCCTGACACCTTTATTTGTCTCCTTTCAGCCCTGTCCATGGGCATGAAGGTATTGGTCTCCACTTAGCAGGCAGATCAGGTCCTGCATTACGGCGTGTTGGAGCCTTGGGAGTGCCACCACCCAGAAACATAGTCATGCACTCCACAGCAACAGTGCTGTCCACCAACACCTTCTAGTAGAGCTCTGCAGGACAGCCACACAGAAGTCACCCTCCACATTTGTTAGGCATTACAAACTTGATAGTTTGTAATGAAGCTGCCTTTGGTAGGAGGGATCTATAATAGATAGTTAAAACTTAGAATTTTGGGGTGCCATCACCACCCAATGTAATCAGGGAAGCTCAGGTCCTAAATTACAGGATGTTCTTCCCTGCTCTACTAGGAAACGACTGTGGGTCTTACCTGTGATGCATTCACTTCTAGCAGATTTAGGGATGAACATCTTGCCCACCCTGATGGGTGCTGGCGGGAGAGTTTACCAATCTATACATAGTACTCTCCTAATAGGAGAATGAGTTGTGTTATAAGCTGCTCTTTTCCCTTCCTTTCTGACCAGTTTCTGTATGCTCTTCAAATAATAGTGTAGTTATTAAGGTTTTTTCTCTCTTTGGAGCATTTGTCTCTTTGGTTGTGTTAGCGACTGAGCTTCTAGGGGTCGCTCCCCCACATGGGGATCCGAGAAGATATTTCTTTTTCCTGCCCATTGGAGCAATCGGGAGGAGGGGGCAAAGTTAAGGATTGAGATACTTTGCCCATGTGAAGATCAGGGGTCTGCACACCTGCTTGTGAGAAATTTTATGACAGTAGTGTGTGTAATTAAAACTGTAACTTGGGAGAGCCATTGCCCATCTATGTAGACAATACTGAGCTAGATGGACCACGGTTCTATTCAGTATGAGGTAGCTTTCTGTGTTTCTAAAGTATTTGTCATTCTTTGCCTGTTCTCTATGCTGTTTGCTCTCCTTTCCTGCTACTATGTCAGTTCTTGAGTTTTTTACATTTGTGAAAGGTACTGTCTTTTTTTTTTGCCTTCGTTAGCTTTTATATGTTACTGTTCAATTGTGTTCATGTAATGTGGAAGTCAAGTAAATTTCTTTGGTGACAGAAGTTAGTATCCTAACCTACTACAGTTAGATGTTTTTTGGTTCCATTGATTTCATTCTGTTTGTACATGTGCTAACTCTCATTGAAATGAATGGGACCTAAAAGTCTTAATTTTGGCTGGATCATACCTTTGATATTTCAGATGCATTTGCCAAAGCGGGAATGATTCCTGTGATTCCCTGCATACTTTCCTCAAATATTCTCTGGAGGGTTGCGGGACTCTCCAGAAAAGAGTGTGGAGTAAGTGGGAAGAAGAGGGAGAAGATCTAATACATGAGTAGAAGTCAATTTATGTGATGTTAGATGCCATCGCTGGTGCTTAAAGTATAGTAAAAAGGGCATCAGGCAGGAGTCCCTGCAGATGTTCCAGAAGCAAGTACTAATACTGAAAAGGCAATATTTCTCTTTCAAGGCATTCCCCATAGTGCTTCAGATAGCAGAGACTCCTAGAGAAAGGCCTCCCAGTTAGGATGTGAGTTGTGGATTGATGCAGGGGAAGGTTATCTAATGGTTATTTGAGCTTTAGGCAGCTTGAATTGAGTTTAGAAAGGTACAGGGATTATAGGGCCAGCCTAGACATTAGTAAGAAGACAGCTACCTCAGGCAGCAGATGTGGTAAGAGCCCATGATAATTCCTCCTGAGTTCCCTAGTTGTTCCTTTCTATTGGAGGACAGAATGGTATGTCCCACATGGCCTGCCTTGCACCCTCCAGCCTGCTGCCCTTGGGTGGAAAATCTTGTCCTATCACTAGTAGAGGGATCATACTTGAGCAGGATGCCAGCCAGTACCTTGGAATCGACTGGCAAGCACATTGTCATAAGCATCTACCCCCAAAATTCTATTTTTAATAAAAATATGTCCTTATGGATTATATAAGGTTGGGCATCCAGAATATACATTTGTAACAGTGTTGACCAATGACAACTCCATCCAGCCTATGCACATTGTTCGATGAAACATAATTTTGCTAGATTAATTTCCTTTTCATTCATTAGTCTTCCCATCTAAAGTATAGATACTTTTTGAATTCTTGCCTTGATCAAAGGCAGATCAACTCCCACCCTTAGCAGTGAAGTGGGTAACCACCATTTCCTTCAAGAACTTGTTTTGAATGGTCTCTGCTACTGCAGCATGGTCCTGTCCCCATATCTCATCCCTATATAAAAGTGGAGGGGAGGTACTTTAGCTTCCTTCCTAACAAAGGAACTTTCATTGACCTGTCCAAAAGTAGAATTGTTTTGCTGTCCTCTGAGTTAGAGGTTTTGTTGCCTCAATATGAAGTTTCCCAATGCCATTAAAAGAAAAATGTACCCCCAAATATTTGAAAGTGCCATTGCTGGGTCAACTGTCTGTCTAAGTACCATTTGTGAAAATGCTTCCTCCCTTTCACTAGTAAAATTCAGTGGCTTCTATACATGGAATGGAAAGGAAATGGAGACAACTTGAGCACTGCTTTAGGCAAGAAGGAATGGGCCTGCCATTTGGAAAACCAATGGAGTTGTCTCAATACAACTGAGAGAAGGTTTATTTGCCCTAGTCATTTTTACCAGTATAGCCAACACTTTAGATTGTCAGTGTAGCTTGCTTGCTTGCTTATGCATGTATGTATTTAAAACATCCTCAGTGGCAGACATATTTACAGTGCATTGAAATAATTTAGACTAGAAGAACCTTGTTAGCTGCTTAGGTGATAAATACTACAGGTGGAGAATGAGGCTGAATTTGTGACTTGCCTGGTTTATTCAGTGTGTTTCTAAGGTGGTTGGAATTTGATCCTTGGTCTAAAAGTAATCTCAAATCCATTACATGATAGTGCATCTAAACATACTTAGTAGTTTAGAAGCTCTGTTCCTTAGTATCATAAGTTCTAGCAGTATTTTGTCCAGGTAATATCCTTAAGGCACCAGATCCCATTTGATCTTGGACGCTAAGCAGGGCCAGCTCTGGTTAGTGCTAGGATGGGAGACTGCTAAGGAATCCCAGTGCTGTAGGCTATGTTTCAGAGGAAGGAACTGGCAAAACTACCTCTAAGTATTCCTTGCCTAAGAAAACCCTATAAATTCATGGGGTTGTCATAAGGTGACAGGTGACTTGCAGGCACTACACATACACAGTGATATACAGAGCAACCTAGAAAGAGTGTGGATAAATATGTGAGCCCTTTCTACTTGTTTTTATAGCAATGTTAGTTAATATTGGTGTCACTGCAAAGCGCATTTCCAATTGCTTTTCATTTTGCAGAACCCATAATTTTCCTGAACAATACCTACAAGCAAAGCATGTATACCCAATATCACATATCCATTCTTGTAAAGTGTACTAACTATAATTACTGGTGTAGATCCCTCCCACCCGCCACAAAAGAGCATTCTGTCAATGACAATTGATTTAGTTATTCTGTACTCAGTGTGAGTAGAGAACAGCAGACAGAAGCAGCAGATGTGGTCATGTTTGTCCAACCATACTTCACAATACAATTGTTATTAGATTAAAATGTAACTTCAGATAAGTGTAAAGAAAAAAGTACTGCTTTGCTAATGAAGAGATCTGAATTTAAGATCTATTAGAATGTGTCTGTGAATAAGCATTGGGTTTTAAATGATATATATGATAGAATAAATGCTTTTTCATGGTGTACAGAAATAACATATCCTATCAGTGAAAGCTGACTACAGTGTTTACTGCTCTGTATCACTAGATGGATGAGAACAGGCAGACATAGATTAGGGCTGACTCATAGTATCTCTCTCTCCTTTTAATGCTAATGCAGTCAGAACAGTGGGTGGCAAAGGGGAAGGTATGTTTAGGATGGGAGAGGAAACGGCTGAATCTCTCTGTCTATTTGGCAGTGCTTGGCAACTGTATTGATCACCTAACTGTGGAGTTGCTGCATGATTTAAAATCTGTCTGCATGTCTCTGGCAGAAACTCTGAAACGTGACTTTCTTCTGGAAGGAAGCCAATATATTCCCTGTGCCCGCCACGTGGTTCTTGACTCCTAAACCAGAGTTTATTTTGACTGGATAATAATAACCCCCTCCTCAGTTGCTACTCTTTTGTGAAGTTAAAGATAATAAACATCTGGCTTTAAGAATTTGTAGTGTTTGATCTTAAAAGCAGAAACAACTCTGCAGTTGAACGAGTCTTGGTTTTGTGTTTTGTTTTTTGTAGAGATGGGAGGATCCAACCAATGTTCATTTCAATAGGAACTGGGCTAAGATGATCTCACATGCACCGAAATCTTCAAATTTCCCAAATCAATTTATTACTTTGATGTGATTTCAAGAGAGGTCACCTTTACTCTTCCTCTTCAACCCTTGCCCTCCCCAATTGTCCTTGCTTCATTTTTGGCAGATATGTAGAGCTAGTCTTCCTGATGTTTAAGCATTTGCTGTTAGTGTTTCTGAATTACCTGTTATGTTTAGGGTCCCTATTGTTTTAATAAAACAGCATACAGTCAGCTCTCCACATTTGTGGGGGTTAGGGGCACAGGACCTCCCACAAAAGTGAAAAAAACAACACAAATACTTATAGTACAGTGGAGGTGGGGGTGGAGCTCCCCAGAAGGGCTCCTCAGGCTTGCAAAGCAGGCACCTGGAGGTGGGGGAGTATGAAGAATGTGGGCCTGGCAGGCAGGTCCCTCATCTGTCAAGCTGCTTCTGGAAGTCCCATGATGCTGTGCTAAGTGCTCAGGAAAGGCAAAGAGGAGAAATCTCCTTTGCAAAGAGTTTCCCAAACCCTGCAAAAAGGTAGGCTTTGGGGGCTCTTTGCAATGGAGATTTCTGCTGCTTCAACAGGAAAGAAGAAACCTTAAAAGTAAACAAAATCTGGCTCCCAGTTTTGAAATCCAATAGAATCAAAACTCAACACTTACAAAAGAATTCCATCCAGGGATAGGGGGATTCCCAGCAGATAATGGCCCATCAACCAACCATTAGCCAAACAGACACTAACGAGCCTTGCATTTCTATACCCAGAAACTAACCATTCAATTACACAAATTTACATATTCTCCCCAACAGGGGTTCACAGTATATAAACAACCCCCCCCACTCCTACCCAACCATTTTCTGAAGATGCCAGCCACAGATGCAGGCGAAACGTCAGAAAGAAACTATTCCAGAACACGGCCTCACAGCCTGGAAAAAAACCAAGGAAAATCAAAGGCAGTCCTTCTGATTATCTGAAGCCAAACCATTAAGGGCTTTTAAAGTTTAATACCAGTCCTTTAAGTTCAGCTTAGAATTGAATGGGTAAACTGTACAGCTAATATGCAGGACTAATGTAATCAAGCCACTACTACCCCACAAGTATTCTGGTAGATGAATTTCACACCATCTGAAGTTTATGAAATGTACAAATAAGTTTATGTCTTTTTGAATGTAGGCTCCTGCAAACCTAGCAGATATATGCAGGTCAAGATTCCTCTCCAGTAATGGATTTTCTGCAGTCTAAGGAGCTGGCTCACTTTCTGTCAAAATAATAGCCACTGTTTTTGTTGCAGCTGATCCTCTGTGGCAGGAAGCCTGGTGTTTTATTCTTCTAAGAAAGAGCACCCAAATGTTTAATTTCCTGATGGGCATGTCTGTAATATGGGGAAAAAAATCTTACTTCAAAAATATAGCTTCCCAAACTGCTGTGAAAATTAAGTATTTAAAATACTTGCCAATTAATGTCATACTGGATTCTTTTTAATCCATGAAATACTGATGTGAGGGATATAGGATACGATAGCTAAAAGGTTGGCTTAGTTTTCCTCTGTGGGCAGCTTCCAGACCCCTTTTTATGTGTATCTGCCCATAAATGCATCTCAGAGATGTACAGATCCAGTCACCTCAGTTCTGTGCGTTTGTGTGTAGAAGAACCCCCCCCACACACCATCACTCAAAGCCAAGGGATCTCTTGTTTACATGATGCTACATAACTAGAGATGTAAAATTTCCAGAAATTTTGAAGCTGGGGGGGGGGAGTTTTCCCAGTTTTTTTCAGAAAAATTGAAATTTTCAGGAAAATTTGAAAAAAAAAAAAAGCAACATTAGCACTTTTTACAGTTTGAAAGTCACTCTGTTACTTTGGAAACATAAAATATGACTATGTACAATTTGATTTGGCATAAAATTATCACAATTTGTATATTAAAAATACAGTGTATTCAAACAATTATTACAAACGGAATTTACTTTTACTTATTTTTTAATTTTTATTTGTAACAAATGGAGCAACAATCTCCTGAACTGTATGGGAACCTCTTTGGTTTTGCTAGTTTATGTGAAGCAAGCAAAAAAACAATTTTTAAAAAAACAGAAGAAACCATCAACATTAGTAACAAAGAAAATTCTTTATATTTCCTCTCCACAGTATCAAATAGACATAAAGCACCCATTCCCATAGAAAAGAATTGAGGTGGGGAAAATGTGTGGAAGGGAGGAAGGAGGTACTAAGATTCAATGAACAGGCATGACATTTAATCAGACTCGTTCTCTGAGCTATAGTTATCAGTATCCGTTTGCTTCTGCTTCATTATGTTTGTCATCATCAGTTATCATGGACTTCTAAAAACCAAAGGTTTACTTGGATTGAAACAAGCTTCTCTACCCTTTCACATTTCTGTTTATTTCTTGATTTAGTGTGAGCGTTTCCAAACATAGACCAGATTCTTTCACATGTTGCAGAAGATGGAGGAATCTGAAGAAGGTGAGAAGCAAAGGAGTCAGAGACTGTGATGAGCAAAGACCTTGCCATGATGTTGCAGGAGGGATATGTTTGGCTGAATCCCAGACTGCATTCCTGGACCAAATCCCTGAAGATGTTCTATATTCTGCAACATTTGAAAGTACCTTCCCAACATCAAGTCCTAAGTGTGATGCTTATTTTGTAATGCAGTCAAGTGCAGTAGCAGTGCTATCATCACTTATAGTTCCACCTTTGAATATTGGATCCAACAGATTTGCAGCAGCATGAATTGGACATTCCATAATCGATTTTCTTCTTTTTTTCAATTTTTTCAATTTTTGGGGGAAAAAACAAAAAAGGCTTCAGGAAAAAAAAACAGGGAAAAGTTTTTTAATGAATTTTTCTGGTTTCCCCCCAGGCTTTCACATCTCTGTAACATGGCTGAGTGTAGCATTAAGAGTTCCAAATGTGGAACTCTGCTACCACTCCTTGTTACCTCCCTGGGACTCATTGTTGCACTGCAGTAAACCCCCCCCCCTCCATGGTCAATCTATTGCTGGTGGAAAATGGGATTGGAGAAGTGTCTGGCTATGTCCCCATAGCCAAATGAGGACTAAGGACATCTCTCGGCAAAATCTGCTGGCAACTTCCAGAGGTCTCAGAGCTAGTTGGAGTGGGTGCTATCACAGTACAAAGTTGAATCTGCAGGGGTCTTTGCGAAGGAAGGAAGACAATATCAATCTCCACAACAACATTTGCGGATATCACTAACAGGATGCCAGCCATGCTGTGGCACTGATTTGTGTTTGGTTATCATATTAAGACAGGAATCCTGTTTGTTCCTACTATGGTGAATGAGTACGCAAAGAAGAAAGAACTTCACCTTTTGTCTAAACCTGGGATTATATTTAGGTGTTCCCAAATAAGCCATCATTTGCAATCCAGTTTAATACCAGTGTTTCATGCTGGTTTACACTCCTGACTGGTTTAGATGCTTTTAACCATAAACCCAGATTCAAACATAACATAAAGATGTCCCTACCTTATTTGTTTACTCATTTGCATCTTGTTCATTTTTCTTTAAAAAAAAATGTTTTTAGCTGTATTTTGTTCTAATTATTTTGTGAGCTGTCTTGGCTTCCATATTGGGGGAAGGGTGGTATGTAAATTAAATTTGTGCGAGAGACCTCATTTGTTTACTCGTTTGCAACTTTTAAAAAAATTGTGAATGTTTTTATCTATGTTTTGTTTTAATCTGTTTTGTGAGGTGCCCTGGTCCCATATTGGCAGGATATATAAAAAAATAGAATTTGCATGAAAGGAAGAGGAATTGCCATAGATACATCAGCACATTGCTTGTTCAGATTGTGATTTATTAAGCCAGTATTCCAGGCTGAGCATGAAATCTGATCATGACCATTTTGTCTCTGGTAGACAGTCCAGCTAGACAAGTTCTTAGACTGTGTGGAGGTGCATCCCAAGAAGGTCACCTTGTCTATAGAGGGGCTTGCCTTCCATTTTTTATACATGCATCCCTTGCTTATTCAACAGGTTAGGGAACTAAAACACTGTCAAAAACTGGAAGTCATCAAAATACGGAACCCAGTCTTTTTGAAGCTTATGAATTAAAAGAAAAAGCATGTGGTTGCAGAAGCACATGGAAGGTCATGGAACCATGGTGAAATAGGATGAAAGAACAAACCACGTGTATAGGTTCTGTTATAATTGAAAAGGGTTGAAAGAGCAGATTGTCAAAAAGAAGACCATCAAAAAGCGGGGGATGCCTGTACATGGGTTTGCTTTTGGAAAACGTTTGAAATTACAGCTGGCATAGAATGCAGCAGCCAAATTGCTCTCTGATATAAATTCTTTATGCCATATCTTACATCAGTCTCATTTTTAACTACACTGGTTTCCAGTTTGTTTCTGAGCCAAGTTGAAGGTGCTGCTGTTTATCTATAAAACTCCAAGAGGTGTAGAATAAGAATGTCTTTTACTCTGGATGGCACAAAATATCAATCCACTACCACTGGGTTAACCCCTCGTGTGCCAACCTGGCAGGCAGGAGTCCAAAGTTTTTTTCCAGTTAACTCTGTTAGTACCTCCTCCCCTCCTCCAGCATTTTTTTTCTTTCCTGTCTGATCAACCTGATGCAATTTTACCTCCTCCGGTTTAGAGCAGTTTAGAATAGAATTCATAGAATCATAGAATTGTAGAGTTGGAAAAGACCACGAGGGCCATCCAGTCCAACCCCCTGCCACGCAGGAAATCATGATCAAAGCATCCCTGGCAGATGGCCTCCAGCCTTTGTTTAAAGACCTCCAAGGAAGGAGACCCCACCACGCTCTGAGGGAGTGTGTTCCACTACCGAACAGCTCTTACTGTCAGAAAGTTCCTCCTAATGTTGAGGTGGAATCTCTGTTCCTGGAGTTTGCATCCATTGTTCTGTGTTCGAGTCTCTGGAGCAGCAGAAAACAACATTGCTTCATCTTCAATGTGACACCCCTTCAAATACTTAAACAGGGCTATCATATCGCCCCTTAACTGTCTTTTTTCTAGGCTAAACATACCTAGCAGGCCTTTCCCGAATAGCTATCTCAGCCCGAAGATTCGGCTGCCTTTTCCCTTTAGCGGCCACTGGATTATTTCATTTTTCCTCTTTTTAATTATTGTACATTTTTAATCGCTTTAATTTAATATTGTTTTAAGGGGTGGGTGGGATAGGGTATTAATATAATTATGGGATTTTTTATGATGTAAGCCGCCCCGATTGTGTTGCAGAGGGGCGGGATAGAAATAATAATAATAGTTATTATTATTATTATTATTATTATTATTATTACTAGCTCCCTACTTCTTTCCTCATAAGGCATGGTTTCCAGACCTTTCACCATTTTAGTTGCCCTCCTCTGGACACACTCCAATTTGTCAATATCCTTTTTGAATTGTTGAACGCTTTTATCAGCGCTGTACACGCACAATCCTAAATATATACTGGACTGACTATGTGACGAATGTTGCTGTCCTTGTGCAAGCAGGGATCACCAGAATTGAGGCCATGATATTGAGAACACACCTGCGCTGGGCAGGACACGTTTCTAGAATGGAGGACCATCGCCTCCCCAAAATAGTACTCTACAGTGAACTTGCCACGGGTCAGAGTAAGAGGGGTGCTCCAAAAAAGTGATACAAGGACTTCCTGAAACAACATCTCAGGCTCAGCCAAATTGATCACCAACAATGGTCCGCCCTGGCCTCACATCGGGAGGCATGGACACGCACTATCCACAATGCTGCAGCCTTATTTGAGAACTCACGCCGAACTAGTCTTGAAGAGAAAAAACAACGCAGAAAGAATCACAACCCGGAAACATCACCCAAGGAGACCTGCTGTGCTTTCTACAACCAGATTTGTTTATCTCAGATTGGCCTTTTGAGTCATCAGTGCGCTTGCAGAAAGTGCGGGATGAATCCTTCCTGAATCTTCATTTGCAAAGAAAAGCCAAAGAGAGAGGGTGATGGTGCCCAGAACTGGAGACAGTATTCTAGGTGAGGCCTGACCAAGGCAGAATAGAGTGGCACTATTACTTCCCTTGATCTAGACACTATACTTCTATTGATGCAGCCCAAAATGGCATTGACCTTTTTAGCTGCCGCATCACACTGTTGACTCATGTCCAACTTGTGGTCTACTAGGACTACTAGATCCCTTTCCCATGTAGTCTCGTTCAGCCAGGTCTCCCCCATCCTATATCTATGCATTTCATTTTTCTGCCTAAGTGCAATACCTTACATTTCTCCGTATTGAATTTCATTTTGTTAGCATTGGCCCAGCTTTCTAGTCTATTCAGGTCATTTTGAATTTTGATCCTGTCCTCTAGGGTATTAGCTACTCCTCCTAATTTGGTGTTATCTGCAAATTTGATAAGTATGCCCCTAATTCTGTCATCCAAGTCATTGATAAAGATGTTGAATAGCACTGGGCCCAGGACAGAACCCTGTGGTCACATCTTTCGAAGACAAAGAGGAGCCACTGCTGAGTACCCTCTGGTTTGGCTGGTCAAACAATTACAAATCTTCTTCGTGGTCTCTGTGAATACACACAGTGGGTTACTCCTGCGCCTGCGCAGAGCGTTCGGAACTCTCTAGAATCGCTAGGCAGAACTAAGTTCGCAACATTTTGGCGGTAACTCCGCCCACCCTAACGGTCTGTATATAGGCGCTCCCGCCTAAACCCCCTCAGTTCCTTTCGTCCGCCGCGTGAGCAGCTAGTAGGGAACTTTCTGCGCTAGTGCTTGATTTTTCCTCACTCCCGTTTGACTCGGACTGTTTTTTTGGCTTTGGATCTTGGTTTTCGGACTGGTTTGACGCATCCCATTTTAGACCTTACGGCTTTGACGACGATTTGGCTTGGCTAACGACTTCTCTTCTGTCTTCGCGACTTTTTCATCAGCCCCCCTTTGACTCCAGGCCTGACTTCGCGACCGCCTCCAACCTGTGGTGATGGCCTCCAAATTCGCAGGCTTTAAACGTTGTTCCGTCTGTCAGGCTAAGCTGCCAGCTTCTGATGGCCACTCTAAGTGCCTGATCTGTCTGGGCGAGGCCCACAACGTGGACGCCTGCTCCCACTGTCGCAACTTCACCCCGCAGGCCCGTAAGCAGCGTCTATCGCGCTTAAAATCCTTTCTCTATGAGAAAGCGCTGAGTCTGCCCGCCACCCCTCTTTTGCCTGCGACCCCATCCGGGAAGAGACCCAGGTCGCCATCTCCTGGACCCTCGACTAAGCGGGCGAGCCCACGACGGGGCAGATCTCCTGAGGTCGGGCCATCGAGGAAGCGCCACCGGGCCTCCAGCTCCAAGCATCGCGAGGGAGTGGCTTCTGATCCCGAGGCGATCAGGAAATCTCACAAGCATTCGACGTCCTCGGGTTCGAAGGCGGCCGAGAAGTCTTCGGCCTCGACTCGGGACCGACCCTCGGTACCGACCTCAGGGCATGACCGAGCTGGTTCCTCTTCCAAAGGAAAGCCCAAGAAGAAGAAGGCGAAACATGCTTCTCCCAGGCCAGAGTCTTCGGTCTCGGTCCCTGCCCCTCCGATCCCCGTCGAACTCCCCCGCTCTTCGACGTCGGATCCCTCGACACTGGCGCCAGACCGGGAGTCGCGTCCCACACCGAGAGAGTCGGAAGGCTCCACTCCCGCTGCTGAGACTTCCCATGTGGTCCAGTTGGAGGAAGGGGAGATCTCCGATGACGGTGCGACCGGGTCTCGCCCAAGACCTGACTCGCCTGTGTTGATCGTGTCCCGTGAGGAACTCCTCGGTACTGACACTGTAGTTATCGATGTGGAGACCTCTTCGCAGCCAGCAGGGGAGTCAGTGCATACCCCAATGCCTTCACCGGTCAGGAGAGCGGAACATGAGTACGGCGCCCACTATGCTTATGGGGCTTTTGATGCAGCTCGAGCCGCACTGGGCTCCGACTATCGTCCTCCAACCCCGTTCCACGGTCATTCTGGGTTCCACCGACCCTCCTCCATAAGTGGGGATCCCCTCCGTGAGGGCTCCTTTCGGTCTCCGCCACGTCTCTCCCTCCATGCTCTGGACCGCTCGGCCATGGACTGGACTCTGCCTCGCAGGCCTGCCCTTGTAGACAGTGGCAGCCAAGTTGATCCGGCCATCTTCCCGCGGGGTCCCATGAGGGTCGACACCGCGAGCCAGGTATCCCCTCTTCGACAGGAGCACAGACCATTGCCTCCGCTGCCTGTTCCAGACCCTGTTGATGTGAGCCAACCTTCCTGCCCCCCACGGGCGGCGTCACCAACTAGTCGGAGTCCTTCCCCATCGGCTGATTCATCTTCGGATTCTTCCAGTTCTTCTTCCTATGTACCGAGACATCCGTCCCCTTCCCCTCACCTACTCGACGAGGATTCGTCGTCCCCTACCGACGACATACGGGCATTCTCTGAGCAAATGGTCCGAATGGCTCATGCCCTGGACTTGAAACTCACCGAACATGACTCGGATCCCTTGGACCCAATTCAACGCCGGCTCAAGGCTAAGGCTCCGCCTATGGCTGAGTTACCTGTTCTCCCGTCCCTCTTGAAGCTTACCCAGGGCAGCTGGGAGAACCCCTCATCCATACCTCCTACTTCTAAGAGGATAGACCGCCTCTATAGAGTTTCTGGCGATGACATCTCGTGGCTCCGAGAACACCCTCAACCCAATTCTGTAGTGGTGGAGGCCTCCCAACACCGTCGCCAACGGCGTTCCCAGGCGAGTCCGGCTGATGCTGAAGGTCGGAAACTCGACATTATCGGGAAGAAACTCTATTCTGCAGCGGGACTTAGCTTCCGAATCGCGAACTATGAGGCATGTATGGGGGCCTACCAGCAGGTCCTTTGGGAGCGGCTGGGACCTCTAATCCAGGACCTACCTGACGAGCGTCGTCGCATGGCGGAGGCGATCCAGCAGGAAGCGCAGGCCCTGGCGGGTCAACAGATGAATTCGGCCCGGCATGTTGCGGATTGCGCCGCTAAAATGATCGCCGGCTCCGTGGCTCTCCGCAGGCACGCCTGGCTTCGGTCCTCCGGCTTGGCCCCTCAAGCCGCCTCCACTATCGAGGACATGGCTTTTGACCATTCGGGTCTTTTCAACTCCGCTACGGATGAGAAGCTCGAATTTACCCAGAAAATGCGTTCGACCGCCAGGAAGTACGGTATGCCATCTTCTACTTACCGTCCCAAGGCACGCCCCTCCTGGCAGCAGCACTACCCCTCCACTTCCAGGAGAACCTATGGCCAACAAGCCCCGAGAAAGGCTCGGTACCAACAGCAGCCTCCATCCACTCCTTCGGTGAGGGGCCAACCCTCCACCTCCCGCTTCCGCTCATCTACGAAGCAGAGGTCCAAGGATTATGGGAAGAGAAAGTTCTAAGTCCTGATTTCATCTTCTTATCTTTCTTTCTAGACTCCACCCTTCGGTTGCCGCCTGTTTCGGTTTCTTCCAAGCTGGCTGTCCATAACATCGGATCGCTGGGTGCTCCGCATCGTCCAGGAGGGTTATCGCATAGAATTCGACCATCTTCCACCGACAGGCTGCATCCGAACGACCCTGCCCTCCCCTCCCCTCCTCGAGGAGGTTCAGACATTGCTTCAGAAGGGCGCAATTCAGGTGGTACCTCCATCCCTACGTCATCTATGCTTCTTCTCCCGTTATTTTCTAGTGAAGAAGAGAGGGGGCGGACTGCGGCCAATTTTGGACCTGCGGGGTGTAAATTTCTACATAACCCCGAGGAAGTTCAGGATGGTGACTCTGGGAACTATTCTGCCCCTCCTTCAACGGGACGATTGGTTCGCCTCGGTGGACCTCAAGGACGCTTACTTTCATGTCGGGATTCATCCCGACCACATGCGATTTCTGGCCTTTCATATGGGGACAGACTCCTTTCAGTTCAGAGTTCTTCCTTTCGGCCTCTCCACTGCACCGAGAGTTTTTACCAAATGCATGGCACCGGTGGCAGCCTTTCTGCGTCAGCAGGGCATTGTGGTGTTTCCGTACATCGACGATTGGTTGATAACAGCCCGAACCCGCCAGCAACTGATCCTCGACGTCGGTTTCGTCCTGGAACTGCTGGACTCCCTTGGACTGCTGGTAAACATGGAGAAGTCCCAGCTACAACCCTCACGATCCATCGAGTTTATCGGGGCCTACCTCGACTCCGTGTCGGCGACCGCCCATCTGCCACGGGACCGCTTCGCCGCCCTGTGCGCTACCATCCATCTCTGCCGTCGATCCCGGAGGGTGTCAGCGTTGGCGGTGCAGACGCTCCTGGGCCACATGTCGGCTACAACGAGTGTTACCCAGTTTGCCCGACTCAGGATGCGACCTCTTCAATCCTGGTTTCTGGCAGTCTTCGATCCTCTGATGGACCCTCCTGGTACCCTCCTTACGATGCCCCGCATCGTCCAGCGTTCCTTGGACTGGTGGCTCGATCCGGCAATGGTCCTTTCGGGCATGCCCTTCGAACCCCCTCAACCACAGGTCACCCTCACCACCGACGCTTCGTCGACGGGTTGGGGAGCCCACCTCGACGATTGCTCGATACAGGGAACTTGGTCCCACGACGAGAAGCAGCTTCACATCAACATGTTGGAGCTTCTGGCGGTGAAGAAGGCTCTGATGGCGTTCGAGCTTCTGGTCTTGGATTCGGTGGTCTTAGTCACGACCGACAATACCACGGTGATGTACTACCTCAACAAGCAGGGTGGCACTCGTTCTCGACCCCTTCTACACTTGACCATGGAAATCTGGGATTGGTGCATCGAGAGGAACGTCCTCCTCCAATCCATCCATGTGCCGGGGGAGGAGAATACTCTTGCAGACGAACTGAGCCGTTCCACCTCCTCCGTACACGAATGGACGCTAAATCCCTCTGTGGTTCGGACCTTGTTCCAGAAGTGGGGTACTCCGGACATCGATCTATTTGCCACAGCGTCCAATGCACAATGTCCGGTGTACTGCTCTCGGGATCGGACCAGGGGGTCGAAAGGCGATGCGTTCCTGTTTTGATGGAAGGGCCGTCTCCTATATCTCTTCCCGCCGTTTCCGCTCCTCACCCGCGTCGTCGCCAAGTTACGCAGAGATCAGTCGGACGCGATACTGGTCACTCCATGGTGGCCCCGGCAGGCATGGTTTGCTCCTCTTCTGCGCTTGGCCGACCGCCGCTTCCTCCATCTCCCACGCATTCCAGACCTTCTGACCCTGCAGGATGGAAGGGTCAGGCACCCAGACCTGGACACTCTTCGCCTGACCGCGTGGAGGATTCAACCATGACGTTAGCTTCTCTACCAAACAGTCCCTTGGCCGTTCAGCTGCCCCCGGAGGTCCAGCTTGTAGTGGATGCTGCGCTCCGGCCATCGACACGTCGGTCCTATTCTTATAAATGGAGACGTTTTGAGTCATATTTGGCTGAGAATGGCGCTCCAATGGACTCTATCTCGGTACCGATGATTCTCCGGTTCCTTCTTCACCTCTCTGATTCCGGTCTCTCTATTTCCTCCATACGTACCTACCTGTCAGCAATATCTGTCGAGCTTCAGGCAAGGGGACGACCGTCACCATTCAAGGATTCGACGGTGAAGAAATTCCTTCGGGGGTACTCTAATTTGCATCCTCCGGTATCGGAACCTACCCCTGCCTGGAGCCTTGAACTGGTATTGTCACAACTTTCACGGAAGCCCTTTGAACCTATGGCCACCGCCGACCTCAGACTGGTGTCTTGGAAGACGGCGTTTTTGGTGGCGATCACGTCGGCTCGTCGGGCTGGAGAAATCTGTGCCCTCCGATCCGACCCTCCTTTTCTAGTGTTCCATAAGCACAAGGTGGTGCTCAAGCCCGATCTTTCCTTTCTCCCCAAAGTTGTTTCGAGCTTTCACTTGAATCAATCCATTGTACTTCCTGCCTTGATGCAGGATCCAAAGGATGACTTTGAAAGAGCTATGCACACCCTGGACGCCAGGAGGGCGTTAGCCTTCTATGTCCAACGGACTGCTCAGCACCGGAAATCTCCTAAGCTCTTCGTTTCTTACTCTGACTCTAGACTGGGGACCCCAATCTCCTCGCAGAGACTTTCCAAGTGGGTGACCTCTCTGATAACACTCTGCTACGAACTCGCTAAGAAAACCCCTCCTGCTCGAGTTCGGGGGCACTCCACCAGGTCGGTCTCTACATCGACCGCATTCCTCTCGGGAATCCCGTTGGAGGATGTCTGCAGAGCGGCGACTTGGTCCACGCCGATGACTTTCATTTCACACTATAGACTGGACACTCGATCCCGTGCTGAGGCTGCCTTTGGGAGAGCTGTACTCCTTTCTTCAATTCAGTGACTGTGTTATACTGCGCTATGTTGTGTTATGACTCCCATGCGCACTCGTAATTGCTTGTTGAACTTGCATATGCAATTGTAAATATTTTACTTATCTGTTTGCGGTAACTCCTTGAAATATACCCTGTTGCATTGTTATGCTTGGGTTCATATTTTGTTATGCACTTTCTCTGGTGGTGTCTAGTACATTTGCTAGCCCTCGTCAAACTTAGCATGACACCCCTCCTCCTGTGGAGGAAGCTTGCTAGTCTACCCACTGTGTGTATTCACAGAGACCACGAAGAAGATGGACAGGTTGCTTACCTGTAACCATAGATCTTCGAGTGGTCTTCTGTGAATTCACACAGACCCGCCCATCCTCCCCTCTGTGTCCTGCTATGGTTTATATGCTTAATGTTCCTGATGCTGCTCTTTGCGGCGTCCTTTATGGAACTGAGGGGGTTTAGGCGGGAGTGCCTATATACGGACCGTTAGGGTGGGCGGAGTTACCGCCAAAATGTTGCGAACTTAGTTCTGCCTAGCGATTCTAGAGAGTTCCGAACGCTCTGCGCAGGCGCAGGAGTAACCCACTGTGTGAATTCACAGAAGACCACTCGAAGATCTATGGTTACAGGTAAGCAACCTGTCCATCCATTGAACAGGTAACTTGTTTAGCCCACATTTTACAAGCTTGTTTGCAAGAATGTCATGGGGAACCTTGTCAAAGGCCTTACTGAAATCAAGGTATGCGATGTCCACAGCGTTCCCTTCATCTACCAAGCTGGTAACTTTATCAAAAAAAGAGATCAGATTAGTCTGGCATGACTTGTTTCTCTGAAACCCATGTTGACTTTTTGTGATTATGGCATTGCCTTCTAAATGTTCACAGACTGTCTGTTTAATGATCTGCTCTAGAATCTTCCCTGGTATTGATGTCAGACTAACTGGACGATAATTGTTGGGATCCTCTTTTTTCCCCTTTTTGAAGATGGGGACTATGTTTGCCCTCCTCCAGTCTGCTGGGACTTCTCCTGTTCTCCAGGAGTTCTCCAAGATTATTGCCCATGGCTCTGATATTACATTTGCCAGCTCATTTAATACCCTTGGATGTAGTTCCTCTGGTCGTGGAGATTTAAATTCATTTAGATTAAGAAGGTGTTCCTGTACTACCTCTTTACTTATTCTATGCTGGATTTTCCCTATTGTGTCCTCTGTTCCCTTATCCTCAGGTTGATCACCCTTTTCCTTTTCTGAAAACACCGAGGCAAAGAAGGTGTTGAGTAATTCTGCCTTTTCTTTGTCCCCTGTTAGCATTTTGCCATCTTCTCCATGTAGTGGCCCTACCATTTTCTTCTTCTTCCTTTTGCTGCGGACATACCCCAAAAGCCCTTTTTATTGTTCTTAACTTCTCTAGTGAGCCTGAGCTCATTCTGCACTTTAGCTTTTCTGACTTTACTCCTGCACATGTTCACTATCTGTTTGAATTCTTCTTTGCTGATTTCCCCCTTTTTCCATTTCCTGTACATGTTCCTGTACATGTTCGGAACGTAGCTCCATTGAAAGTTCTTTAGTCATCCATCCTGGTTTCTTGAGACACCTCCCATTTTTCTTCCTCATTGGTACTATTTGAAATTGTGCCTTCAGTATCTCCCTTTTGAGAAAGTCCCATCCGTCTTGAAGTCCCTTCTCTTTTAGTATTCCTGACCATGGGATCAACCCCAGTATTTCCCTGAGTTTATTGAAATCAGCTCTCCTAAAGTCTAGAATGCCTGTCTGACTATGCCTGGTGTCTCCTTTCCATTGTATAACAAACTCCAGGAGAACACCCCATTTTACGTGTGTGGTCTCTTTATTCCGCAATCGTCCGGCAATCCGGCTCCTCGCCTTGCGGCCATTTGCCGCCGTTTGCGGCTTGAGACGCCCTTTTATGTTGGTCGCAGGCAGCGGCGCCTGCGATGGAGGTGAGGGGCGGGGCCGGAATGTATAAAGGGCCCCCCGCCCTCGCCTCGTCATTCTGTTCTTACCGTTGACCCACCCTCCCGCCGCTTGAATAGTGTGATAATTGGTCGCTTAGGGGCCGGGTAGGATTTCCCCCCCCCTGTTTTTCAGGGTTTTTTTTCGCCTACCCCACACTAGGATGGCGGCATTTGGGAAAATTGGCTAGGGTGGTGTCTAAATAGGTTAATCCCATCAAGGCGGGGAAGGGGGAGGTGTTGCTTCGGTGGACACCTTGGCACCAATTTTCGGTGAAGGTAGGGTCTCTGGAAGGTAGGGTCTCAAGCCGCAAACGGCGGCAAACGACCGCAAGGCGAGGAGCCGGATTGCCGGACGATTGCGGAATAAAGAGACCACACACGTAAAACCTAAGGATCCCACACCTCCCGAGACATCTTGTCAAGCCCACAAATCACTGCTTCTGTACCCCTCAGCAAGGTGTCCCCCCACCACCACACGCCTCCCCTGAGGCTTAGCAGCGGCTGTTCCTTGCAGTGGTACTCTCAGGGTCCCCTGGTCTGCCCCTGAAGTCTGTCCATGCTGCTCTTCCTCCTTGTCCTTGATAAGGGAGAGAGCTTCAAATAGATTCTGTAGCTGCCAGCTGCCAGAACAATCCCTGGTTTTTCTACTTCTGTGTGTGACATTTCTCCAGCTTTCTACCTCCTGTGTATGTGAAGTGACCCTCTCCTCCCCAGCAACTTCCTCTGTGTGGTTCCCGTCCAAGGGAATTGTTATTAGGAAGAAATAAATAAAGAACTAGAGGTGAAACAGCTTTAGTGACTACAGTAAATAGGAAGGAAAATGGCTACTGCAACTCATAGAGAAGGCAGAATTGACACAGAGGGGGAAAAGATGCAGACACACAGGCAAAACTCAGAAGACATTAGGAAAGCAGAATTAAGAAAGAATAGGGCTGTACTTTCTTCCACTTTTTTCAAAACAAAAATTGGCTCACCATGCCTCCAAGGCAGAGGTAAGAATCATGTGGCTCTCCAGATGATGTTGGGCTGTGACTTCCAGCAGCCCTAGTTAGTATAGCCAATGGTGAAGGATGCTGGGAGTTGCAGTCCTACAAAATCTGAAAGACTGCATGCCTCCCACCCCTGCTCTAGGGAGTGTGGGGTAGCAATTTTACTTTCGTAAAAAAAAGATTTTATGGAGGCCAATGATGCCCCTTTGCTTTAAAACAATAGTAACTCCTTTGACTGTCTTCTATTTTTCCTCTGAAGCAATCCTTTTTTCCTTGCGTGGCCCACTAATTGTCACCAGCACTTGAACACCCCTGTGTACTACTGTCTAAACCCTGCATTGCCATTTCCATTGCATCTTCCTTGCTTCTTATTTGGCCAGTGCTAATGTCCCTGCTTCTTTCTGTCTTCTTTCTCTGTGTTATGACCGTCAGAGTAGTGTATTTGTCCATGAGTTGCAGATAAAAGGTTGTTACTCTGAGAGTTGTTTTGAGCTGATTTTCCCCATTTGGAATCACTATTTCCCTACGTGGTTGAACCACAGTACAAAATCTTAACCTCCCATTGTTCATTGTGCTACACTTCTCTTTATTCCTCCATATATGTGTGCCCATTCAAGTTTGTGTATGTGTGTGAATGAGGATGCATGATCTTACATTTGCAAGATGTTTTTTTCAACTGGTTCCTTGAGTAATATGAGCATATCTTACCGGCAAACATATATTTAGGAATTTCTCCTACTATCTTATTGGTGACACCTATGACAATGAGTAATTCGATTGCTTTATAAATACATTATCATGTAAAATAATTAGCTTTACTCTTGTAACTTATTTTCAAGAAATATATTTTTACATAATATTTGGTGGGGGAAAATGACTCTAAAATAACCACAGAAATCTTTCTGAAAGAATAACTGTTAATGTATCTTCCAGGAACCTTTTTGTCTATGAGTTATATGGAAGTTGATCTGACCGGTTTTCCTATTTTGGGCTGTTCTTGCTTTCTGCAGTAGATGGAGATGCTCTCAATACTTCTGCGGCAGAGACCACCTTGCACCCAGAACCTGTCTTGGTGTCCACAGCAACCCACAAAAGAGCCCCTAAGCCTCTCAGGAAACGGTCGAAAAGTGATCCTGTGCTACATGGCTTTCTATCCAGAGGTGACTGATCCTGTTGTAACTCTTTTTTTTTCAGAGACCACAAAATTGAGGAGCTATATTTGCATAATACTGGTTAATTTCCAATGAGATAGATGTCTTGCAAGGGTGTTATTATGTGTAGATCTGCCTTGGTAGTGTGCATTCTTCAGTTGTCTTGTTTATCCTAGAAACAGGTTGGTAACAGATTGCAGCTAACAGTCACCTGACAGATGTTGACATTATTACAATTACAAGAAACAGTTGCTTATCTGATGGGTTAGGGACCGGAGCAATGTCAAAAAGTGGAATTGGTTGAAAAATGGAATAGTTTTTTTTTAGCTTGCAAATGCAATTTTGACTGCCAAAAAATGTAAATAACACACTATATATCACTTCTGAATGCATGCAAAACTAAATTAACACACTGTACATACACACATGTACACACACACTTTAATGTCCTTTCTGACAGTAAGAGCTATTCGGCAGTGGAATACACTGCCTCAGAGTGTGGTGGACTCTCCTTCTTTGGAGGTTTTTAGATAGAGGGTGGATGGCTATCTGTCAGGAATGATTTGATTGTGTATTCCTGTATGGCAGGGGGTTGGACTGGATGGCCTTGTGGACTGGATGGCCCTTGTGGTCTCTTCCAACTCTATGATTCTATTAATGTCTTTAATGAGATGTGTGTGATGCACTAACATACCTGTAGTATGAAAATGGGTTTCTAAAGTAATTTTCTTTCCAGTGATATGGAAAAGTATGTTTTATTGCTTTTTTGTGGAATCAAACTACTAGACAACACTGGAGTGAGCACAACAGGAGCAGCTCTGCAAATTCTTAGGGTAACAATATTCGCCGTTTCTTTCAAAACAAAGCACATTTACAAACCCTTCTACTAGTCAGAAATATGCAACCAGAAAACCACACTCCAGGGCAGCAAACATATATTGAAAAATGGCACAAAAACAAACACAAATCTTCCATTTTCCCAATAAGGAGAGTTTAAGGGCGGGGGGGGGGGGTTAAGAGAACTCATGAACACAACAATCTTGATTGAAGAAAGGGGGAGAGAAGTGTGGGAGTGGCGTTCACCTACTCTATAGCAACCCCCTCTGTTCTCTTGTCAATACAAAAATAAAAATACACACCGCTAACAGGAGTAACTAACCAGTTTAAAAACACTTGGCTTTTCTGTTCTTACGCAAGCAAGTGTGTCTGAAAAAGTAAGATTAGTATAACAGCTTATTACCCTCCCTAACTGCTAAAGTCTATTCTTTCTCTCCTTTCCACCACTCAGTACAAGAGGTGGCTTAACGTTGCCTTTCTCCTTTCACCCTCGTAAGGAATCAACACACACACACACACACACACACACACACACACAAATGACCAGAGCCTTTGCTCTGGCAAACAAGCAGGGAGCAGCTGAGGTAGCAATAAGCCATGTGGGCCGAGTGGCAATGGGAATGTGCCTGAAGGGGAAGAAGAGGGATTACCATGAGCTGCAGGCTTCAGGGCCAAGCATTTGTCTTCTTTCTTTCCCTTTGATGCGTGCAGTGGGGACGAAGGAAGAGAATAAGGGCCAAAAGAAAAATACTGGTGGTGGTGGTGGTCCAGCAAGCCCTCCCTCCTTTCCACTGCTTCACTTCTCTCCCTCTTGCATCTTTCTGGCCTTGTATGGCACGGCACTGACTTTGGCTTCTCCATTGCACAAAGCCATTGAGCTGGCTGGGGAAACACCAGAGGGCTGGAGGAGAAAGTGGAGGGAAGAGGACAGGAGGATGTTTGAGGGTAAGAAGAGCAAGCAAACAAGCCTTTTTTTGGTGCCTTTTTCTCCACTCACTTTGCATGCCTTGAGCATGTGTGTGCAAGCAGTCCAAAGTGAGCCTTTGTGGGAGAACTGATGAAAGCCTGCTCTTTTGATGCTTGCAAATTACTCAGACAAGTTCCATTAATTCAAGGAGAGGTCTGCTCTTTCTATAGCCAAGCCTTGGGATTACCATGCATGAGCAGTCTTACACGAGCCTTGTAGGCAAGAAAAACTGGCAAAAGAAAAGACCCCCTCATCAAATTAATGGAACTTGTCTGTAATTTGCAAGCATAGAAAGAGCAAGTACTGTAATCGAAAAGTGAGGCATCAAAAGGTGGGGGAAGCCTATTGCCTGAAGGAAGGCGGACCATGCATACTTCTTTCAGAGCTGTGTATATTTAGTACCAAATGTCATTTTATGTGTGTTTGTTTATTTGTATCATAGTTACTTTTTTAAAGGATTCTCTTGTTGATTTCCAAATATGGGCAGTCTTGCTTCTGTAATTTAAGAGACCCTGTGTACTCACTCTTGCTGCTTCTGAACTGGCACTGAATCTTCCTCTGAAGAACCAGGTCCTTTCCTTGTGCAATTCCATCTACTAGATCCCAGTTTTGTTGGCATTTTGGGAAATATTTTCCTACATTGAAAATGTTTTCCTGAATTGAGTAAATTTTCTCCATGTGCAAATTCTGGCATATCTGCTTGGGGAGAATTATCAAAATGATCAGATTTTCTATCCTGAATATGGGAAGTGGCTGTCATTACAAGAGATGTGGGAAGTTGGGTATTGTGTCATTGGGTCCTTCTTATTGCCGGTGCTAATTGTGATATTGTTCCTCCTCACCAAATAATAGCAAAATGGTAATGCAGTTGAGGCAGGGATAGTAGTGCTGTGAATTCTTTCAATGGCTGTTTATTATTTTATAGCCAAGGTACTGCTGTTTGTAACAATAGCTTAGAACCTAAAAATGGCTGAGATCCTGCATCAGAGGTTACAATACATAACTTTACGATGACTTAGCTGTACCCCTTACATGATATGCAGCTCTTTAGTGAATTGCAACAGTGTGTATTGGGGTGTCTTGCACAGTATCCTGTTGCCCAGTGGAGGCCCATAGAGCTAGGATCCCTATTGCATCGTGGGATCCATAGTTCTAGGATGCCCTTTTTAAAAACAGGAGCCATTGCCCCACAGGCATGCTGCTGACTCCACTTACACAATGGTCCCAAAGTTGTAGCTACATCTCTGCTCCCCTCCTGAGATTACAGACATTCTGTATTGTCACAATTCACCTTTACATGCTTGTGAATCAGTTTATGATGATATAGATACCTAACAAACACCAGCCGGAATTTCTCACTAGTTGATCCAAAGATGGGATTTCAGCATGGAGAAGATAAGTAGAAGACTCTTCCTATCACAGTTGCCAAGCATCCACCTGCAGTTTCCATATTGCAGTGACGATTTGATAATAAGAATAGTTTCCCCCTCTTGTTTGATATTCTAGTGAATTCTTACCAAATTGTTTCTGCCAGACAGTACAGTAATTGTATTTTACTTAATTATTGGATTTCACTGTGTATGTGTTTGTGCATGTGCGTGTATGCAGGCAAGTTTGTGTGCTTTTTCCTTAAAGGTACCCAGATGCTTCCAGCAAGATTTTCTTTTTGTCCCCAGGTCCAGTGCTAAGCTGTGAAGCTGCCACCCAGACAGAATTAAAACCAGAACTGGCTACAGTCATTTTGCGAAAGAGTGTGAGAGCAAAGACTTTGCGCTCGAGACCTCGGTCTTTGATAGACTACAAATCCTACATAGATACAAAGCTGCTTGTGGCAAAGTTCCTGGAGCAGTCATCTTGCAGCATGACCCCTGACATCCATGAACTAGTAGAAGACATAAAATCCGTTTTAAAATCAGATGAAGAGCACATGGAGGAAGCCATCACCAGTGCCAGCTTCCTTGAACAGGTAGTTCATTATTGATGGGTGAGATTTCATGTTGGATTTGGACCAGCAGCATCAAATGTCCACTTTTTAAACCAGGGACAGATCTCCTTTTACTTTCACCTTCAGGGCTGGCAGAAAAATGACCCTTGTTAAGAAAGCAGAACAGCAGATATTGTGCCTTCTTATGGATTATTGAATGGTAATACTGTCAGTAGATGTTAAGAGCCAGCATGGTGTAGTAGTTTGAACGTTGGACTACAACTCTGGAGAACAGGGTTCAAATCTCTGGTTGGCCATAGAACCCACTGGGTGATCTTTGGCAAGTCACATTCACTCAGCCTCAGAGGGGGGCAAGGGCAAAACTCCCTCTGAACTAATCTTGCCACGAAAACCCTGTAATACTTCCACCTTAGGGTCGCCATAAGTTGGAAACAACTTGAAGGCACACAACAACAAGGTATTAATGCTTGAGACCCACCAATAAAAAGCTCATGAGACTAGACGTGAGAGTGTATATATACATCATATGGCCTGTTTTGGGGATACTGCACCATATAAAAATTGATGTTCAGCAGGGCCCAATTCCCAAATTTATGTGTAGCTTGAATATTTTTCACAGTGTTGACTCCAGTTTTAGGTGCTTTCGTTAGATGTTCTATATAAAAATAACTGCTTCTCTCCTTTTATAAAGGCAAATGTGGAAGATGTTATAAGGAAATTAACAGGGGGTGTTAATTTAATTTTTCCTTTCTCTGTGAAGGTAATGACCCCTGCTCATCCATCTACATCAAGGGCACACACACTGCCTTTTAGAAGGCACCCAGGACTCCTGCATTTGGAGAGCTGTGGAGATGTGAGTACTTTTACTACAGCAGAAACCCAGCTATTAGAAAGGAGAACTCAGAGGTCAGAGCCTGAACGGCCTCATAGCCTTATTGGAGTTGTCCGGGAAACAGTGCTCTGAACACATAACTGAGTGATCCTGTACCAGATGCAATGAACTAAGTAAGAAAAACCACTATGTGAAAATGCAAGTTAATGGAGAAATCATTAAGATGTGTTTCATACTTACTGCTGCTTTCGAAAAGAATACTTGAGGACTTTCTTGTAGGAAGTTGCTCCTATGAACACCTCAGTATATTCTGATGAAAAGTTGTCTTTAAAATAAGGGTATTCAGGTGCAATTAGAATATTTGAAGAGCACTTTTTGTTTTGGGATGGCAGGAAGATATGTCTGCATTGATGTTTATGAAAGAAATTCATTCTTTCTACTTAAAACCTATATAAACTTGTGTCATAAGTGCTTTATGCCTCCAGTGTCTGGTTTCACTTGTGATGAATTGTTAGAACTGCCTGTGCTTTGTCTTTCAAAAGGATTATAAAATGAGTTAGATGTATCTAGGGGCATAACACTGTATGAAAATTAAAGAATATTTTTTCTCCCTTCTACTGCAGAGACCATTGCTTCTCTGGATATCAGTGGGACTATATGCTCTTTAGCAAGCAAAGCACATCCTGAAGTCCAGCTTCTTAGCTGGAAAACTACATACAGCATTTCCTGCCATTTTCACAATAGGGTAAAAAAAAAAAGAGCATAAAGTGAATTTGGTGTGTGCCCTTCAGCCACATGACAAGCCCAGTTATCATTTTTTGGCAAGGCGCTGCATGAACATTCAGCTGTTCCCTTAGGTCCTATGCTGGGAGAAATCAAATAAAATATTAAATAAAATAATATATTTTGCTCATGTTTTCTAAAGAAAATTGAAGTGCAAGGTTGCTTGAGGGCTGGGCCACTGCTATGTTCACTTGCTCCAAACCTTGCAGAGCCACATACTTCAAAGCTCTGTATTGAAGAGGAAAGCTACACTTACACGGAATGCAGTCACAGGGCTTGCCAGAGCACATCTGCTTCTAGAACAGTCCTACTGGTCCAAAATTTGTATTCTCCTTCTAAAGGCATTTCAATGGCCAATATGGAAGTTCTGGAGAATTCTGGAGAACTTCAATAATCCATTGAAATATTCTTAGAATTATAAAGAGGTAGAGTTGCCTAGGTTTCTTTTAGACAATGAGTACAGTTGATCCCATTTGTGTTGGGTTCACAAAGTAAAGCCTTTCCTCACTGGGTGCTTTGGAGGACCTCAGACATAGTGCCTTTAAAATCTACCATGACTCAAGACCATGATGAACATTTTCTGTTCCCAAATGGAAGATGTTTCAGGTAGAGGTTACTTTCCCATGTTTCTTCATTTCATTGACTAGTTACTTAGGATTGTGTGCTTCATAAATAGAGGTTTGTCCTTTGCTGATGGCAGGCACCGCTACAGCTTTCTCAAGCTTTTTACTTTCCTCTTTTTGTGGCCATCCTCATAATTTAGCTGTCTATTCACAGAACTTGCATAGAGGGAAAAAGATATGCCAAAATTTAAAAATACCTCCTCAGCAGGGAAAACAAAAGAGGTTTAAGGATTAAGCCACTGTTAGTTTACATATAGTTTTTTTTTTAATCTTGAATTCCATGAAGTCTACCTTTAGATGAAGGCCAGAGCATTCTAACTAACTCTGTATCTTGAGAGTATGTCTTATCTCCATCTAAGAGCAGAAAGAGACTATCATATCCAATCAATAATTTCAACAGATTTGTCTACACAAAGAAGCCTACTGACAAAGGATACCTAGCATCAGGGTGACAATCTAATAACAGCCATTAGAGAGTTGGAATTCAAAGACATAGCCGTGTCAGTCTGGCATATCAGTAACAAGGGGATCTTGTAGCACTTTTGAGACTGAGAGAGAAAATTGTAACGTACGTTTTTGTAGACTTAGTCTACTTCTTCAGATGCTGGAGGAAGTAGACGTCTGTCTAAGAAAGCGTTATGCTACAGTTTTCTCTCTCTCAGTCTCAAAGGTGCTACAAGATCCCCTTGTTACTGATATTCCAGACTGACACGGCTATGTCTTTGAATTCTAACTCTCTAATGGCTATTATTAGATTGTCACCCTGATGCTAGGTATACTTTGTCAGTAGGATTCTTTGTGTAGACAAATCTGTTGAAATTATTGATTGGATATGACAGTCTCTTTCTGCTTTTAGATAGATATAGGACATACTCTCAAGATTTTATGAAATAAAAGGTAATTGAAAATTGCAAAATTTTTAAATGAATGTGTACAGTACAAACAAAAAAACAGATTAGCTACTTGCTATAGGAAGAGATGGCACTAAAGCTCAATGTAATTACTGTTTAGTAGCAGAGGTTCAAAGATTACCATGGTTTTAGCCATGCTTAGAGGCTAAAGGAGAGGGGTGCTTTTCTTTGTGGTCTCTGAGCAGTCAAACACAGATTCTGCATCTGTGCAGACCAATATGCAAAATCTTCCAGTCTGGCTTGGTGAAATGCTAGCAGGAAGAATGTTTTAGAAAAGTCATCTTACCCCAAAGTTCACCCTTCATACAACCTATGCTATCAGGTGGAAGAATATACAGTACTTTGATCCAGCATCTTCCCAAGTCTTTTTAAAGATAAGCAACAATAATTCAAGTCAGACAGTGATGAAACTAGAGCTCCCATTGTCAGCCTTTTAATAAACAAACACACACATTTTACACAAGTAAATGATAAATTACGGTATATAGCTTATCTCTGGGAATCAGAAAGCTAACTCTGAGAGGCACTGAGGAGCTTAGTTGCGAACAGCCTACCCAAAAGGTGTGAATAATTATCCAGCAACCAAGTCTTAATTCCAGCTGACCTGGCACATATGAAGATAGTCCTGTAAAGCACTGCAACAGGTATAATGTCACTCACTGCTGCATTGTTTTAGTCTAACCTTAAGTAGTTACTCTAGAGTAAAGATATGGGCTGGTATTCAGCACTGCAGTTAGGAACTGATAATACACAGATCCACAACTGCTCTGCAGTCACTAATCCTATGTAGTCACAGCCCATCTTAACAGCCAGCAGCCCCAGTCCACCTTCAGAGCCAGCTGCTGGGTCCTCCCTTTAGCCAGTGAGGCTGTGATAAGGATTTGCAACAGGAGTCTTGCTTCTGATTGTTGCAGCCTTCCTGGCTGGTGGGAGTGGGGGTGGAAGCAATATCCTTCTGCACCTTGCTCATCAGTTGAATAGACTTCCTGTGCCTGATTGGGCTGCTGCCTGGTAAAATAGGTTTAGGAGGGCATTCATAAACATTGCAATAATGCTGTCAATGTGACTAGGTAGTGTCTGTGAATGCAGCTCAGCTATGGATACATAACTTGAGGTTATGCAACTGCTATGCTGAATTCCAGGCAATGCTGTATGGTTAATACACAGAAAGGGAAATTAATGCCAACTTCCTGCAAAGGTGGGAGGGCTAGAATTGAGGGGTTCTCTGGCCAATATGGAGGCAAGGTTTATGAAGGTTTGGAACATCGCAGTAGCTCAAAAGGAAGGAAATCTTTGTAAATCAATATTAACAACATCTTGGTTATATGTAATGCTTTTTTTTTTTGTATGTTTGGTTTTGTTTTATTGTTGTAAATTTTACAGACATTAGCACTCTGTTAAATAAAGGAATGTAGCACACGAAAATACATCACAACAAAACAGAGGCCAACAAAAATAGAGTTAAAAAAAAATCCCCCAAAGCACTGCTGCTGTATTATGGAGAAGTGGGGGCAGAGTCCTGTGACAAGAGTCTGAAAAATTACATTCAGTAGGTGTGCAGAATCAACATTCCAGGCTCTCATTCATATATATATATACAGTATATATATATATATATATATATGAATGAAATCTCATCAAGTTTAATGTTTACAAAGAACAATATTGTTACAAATACAATACTATACTTCTGACGCTTTTCAATAATTTCTATTCACCTGTTTTACAGAACAATAGTACAACTTCATATTCTTTAGTATTGTGCTGTCTCTCTTCCCACCCACCCCTCTCTCTCTACACATACACATACACATACACACACACTTGCAAACTTCAGACAAATATCTCTTTTTATTCCTGGAAGTACAAAGAACTCCCCTTCCTTTCCTCAAAAGCCCTGCACATGGAAAATCCCAAAAGATATTGCAAATTATAATACAGTTGAGACACACCATAGGGAAAAAAATGGTAAATTAAGAGGCAAAACAACCTTATTGTAAACATGGTAGCATTATTAAAATACACAAGTAGGCAACTATAATCCTTGTTGGATATTTGCAAAACTGGAAGTATGTGAAACAAATGGTTTCTTTCATCCCATAAAGAATGTAAAGCTTCCTATAAAAGCTTAGAAGCTGCTCAGAACATCGGTATTTAAACAATAGCATCATTTTCCAGTCTGTATTATTCATACGCCTTTGTAGCTGAGAAGTCTAGAATTGGATATACAAAAACAAATCTACTCTGGAAGTCCATTCACAAGAAAGATATCTCCTAGTACAAGCAGCCACAGCACAAGTGTTCAGAGAAACATTTATATGAGTTGAGCAGTATGTAGACAAAGGTTGCCATGGTTTCTGTGTTTCCACCAGCACTTTCTCCAGTTTTTGCAATCATGAAAATCAGCCAGAGCTTGGAAAAGTTACTGTAATGCCCAGCCATCATGGTCAAAAGTAACTTTTTGAAGCTTTGGAATCAGCACAGGTAGAGCCTGTTGGCTGCCCCTTCCTCTTCAACTGTGGTCACAGGTTTGCATGCTGAGGAGGGCCTACAATCCTAGGAACCAGCCACATATAAGGTGACCTTGTGCTTTGCTAGAGCGAGAAAACCAAACCAGGAGAGGTTTAAGTCATTGATGGATTTTCTTCCCACATATAATTATATGAAACTAGCTAATGGTGATTCCAGTTCAAAGCATGTTGTTGAAGTTCCATAAGTATTGTTTGTTGGATTCTTAAAATTAATATCTGCCTTGTTTTCATTTGTATCCTACCATCATGTTAAGCCTAAAATTAAGCCTCTTGGGCAAATCTGAAATAGCAGTAAATCTATTCCAGGTGTCAACACTGATAAAAACTAGATTGTTAAAGACTCAGGTCTTCATTCAGGCCACTAGGGAAAAGCTGCTCTGCTTGTAGGGGGGAAAAAGGGGTGGTGGTGGAGAGCAGGAAGGATATCCTTGACTGGGTGAAGAAAAGTGGAAATGAGTAAAAATAGGGAGGAAGAGTAGTGACTCCTGGGGAAAAAAGAGCTGTGGGAATAGCTGGAGCCATTAGGAGGAAGTGGTGGAATATACTGCGTATCATATGCATTACATACAGTACATATAATATCTATACTGAATACTACACAAGTATGGGAAGATGTGTGAATTATTTATGTGGTCTTTTGTGCAACAGGTGACTATCATGGTAAACTCACCAGCCAATCAAGATAGCCTCAGATTAAGGGAAGACTAGCAATATGAACCTAGACATGACAATGCTCAAAATCCCCCAACTAAGGGTATTCCAGAGAGACTATGGCCTCAGTCTAGCTAGAAATAAGACAGGCGCAGAATACTTTAAATCCATTTGTTAACACCTTAAGAACCCTGGCCAAAGCAGAGCGGGTGCATTATGAAGTCAAGTTTTTGTTCCTTTTGCTGTCACGGCACATCTGTGCATCATTGAGATACTATGACTAGGTGCTAAACTTTCACAAATCCAAGTGTGGAAAGTACACTATTCTGTTTTGTTTAGCTATGAAAAAAAATTAGCCTTAAGGACTTGCTTATTATGGCTGCCCTCCTGTTGGTGACATACATGGGTCTGATTGGGAGTTATGCCTGCTTTTTTGGACCTTGTGGAAAAAATCAGCCAATACTGCCTTCTGTAAGCCCCCCTGTTCCCCCCAGCATGCAGCAAACAGCCGGAGGGCTGATAGGCACAGCTCTCTCTCCAGCTATGGATCAGCTGCAAAGATGCACCAAGGGAAGAAGCAGCGGCCTTATGCTGGGGGTGGAGGCTGCTCCTTCTTCCTTCCGTGCACAAATGCAACCAGATTGGGCCAAGGCCACAGGTGATCAGTGGCTGAGGAGGTGGACTTGCACCTGGCCCTCTGCTATTGTTGTACACAAGAGAAGCAGCCTCCACCACCTCCCATCAGTATACTGGCAGAGTTTTGTGCTCTCGCAGCATGATGTAATGTCTTGGCCTATATGTATAGTCTGCTCTTGCACAGAACTCCTAGCTTATTGACTAGGTCCTTGCCTACTTCACTTCAGTAAAGCAATAGAACTACTCCAGTGAACCCAAACTTAGGAGGCACATGCAAATATCCATAGCCAAAACCTATGCAGAGTTACGCACTGATTTTCACGAGGTTTGGGGCACCTAAGGACTGGATTGAAAATTGGCCTGTTTGAAAGGTACTGTTGTTTTCCTACTGTATACTTCTCCTCTAAAACTATTGGATAGATAATATAATGTAATTGTGTATACAAGTATTTTGTGAATGAAGAAAGGGAATTAACACTCCTATCCTATCACTGTAATCACTTCTGGCAGTGTCTTACGGGGTCAGGAGCACAGAAAGTTATAGTAACCTCATGCCCCCCTCTAACAATTTGTTTGTATCATAAGTTACCCTAAATGATTCAAGGTTGTATTACAGTACGAGTTTCTTGTCTCCCAGAGCTTCTGTGTTTGTTTTAAGGAGTGGGATCCACATGCATTCACATACAACACCCATGCAGGGCACTGAATCCCGAGGAGTATGCCATTACAAATCTATGCAACATGTGTGCACAGTGCACAGCCATGCAACATGCAAAACCCAACCCCTACCCCTGGTAAACCAGTGTTGCCCTGATTATTCCATGTTTCCTATTTTCCTACCCACACACACATATTAGACAGATTCCAGAAGGGTAACTGTGTTGGTTTGTCACAGCAGAACCAACAAAAAATACTGAGACACCTTAAAGATCAAGACGTGTGTTGTGAGTGAATCTCTTATGAGCCAAACCCCAAAAAGGTTATGCCATAATAAAGGTATAAGTGTTTAAGGTGCCACAGGACCTATACTTTTGTGTGTTTTTGCCAAATAATTTTACTACAAATATTACAGTCAACTGACCTCCTGGATTTTAAATACCATAACCAAAATGTTTTGGGATACTCTTTCATTGCACAAATAACCTGCAGTAAGTGAATCTACTCTCTTAGCATCCCATGTGTGGGAATAACTTTACATATATTTATATATATTTATATATATATATATATATTTGTATATTACAAAATAAATTAAATTTATACCTTCCACTATTCTAATATGGTCCAAAATTAAAGAGAAACTGTCTTTTTAAAAAAATTAAATACAAAATTTTGGACCAAAGATATGTTAAAAGTAAACTGGCTCAGAACAACTTAGAACTGTATGCAAACTTGTAAAAAATCATGACTAACAAGCATACAGTTTTCAAATGTGACAGCTTATTAGCCCACATACACATAGATACACACACAAAATTTTTAAAAACTGAAGTTAAGATCTGACTGTATTCCCTTCCCACCCCCAATTTTTCTGTTCAGTATTTAGAATTTTGTCACTCATCTTTAGAAAGAAACTCAGGAATAGAAAGGCCATTTGCAAAAAAAATAAAAAAAAAATCATGTTGCACTCAGAAAAGAAAGGATTTGGGGAAAAGAGGAAGGAAACATTTAGATCCCAAGGACATTTTTAGTGCTAGAGAATATTCTGTGTGGAATGAACACCACCTTTTCACTAACACTCTCCCAACAGATAGGTGTAGAACGACATTAGGGGATCAGAGCTCACCTGAAAGATGGATTATCATCAAATTGCCTTCTTCATATGAAAGTTGACTTTTTCCTCAGGTGAGAAATTACCATCTTACAGCTCCCCTAACATAACAAGCAGGGCAACTTTATAAGATAAACCTGCCTATCACTCCAAGAGAAGAATTTTACTTTATCATTTTTCCTATTTGGTTAAAAAAAAAAAGCTTTTTAATTTATTTTCATTCAGCATACTTATGTTTTTTGTCTTAACAGACACAGAAGCATAAAAGGATGATCTTGTTCAAACAAGTGTGTGTGTACACATGTGTGTTGAAATCTTGGTTATTTTCAGTTCTGTGAAGAATTACATAAACTCTAGTAGTAAAAAGGTACAACCAAAAATGTTATCTTGTACACAGCAGAATGATAAACGATGAGAAAAAAAAAGCAAGAGAAATGTTGCTGCAGACACCAAAATGCAGCACAAGAAAACACCACCATTAATGAGGAGAAATGTCCATGCAGTCTGGGTGAGCTTCAGATGTAAACTGGCTGTTCCTGTGCAGTCAAGAGTCTGTACATGGCAGCTGGCATGGTCTTCATATGAATCTGGAAGAAGGAAAGAAGTACAGTGTTAGTGCTTTTCTGATGAGTTTCCCAACATAGCAATAAAAGATATTGCACTTTGTTGGGCTGCTGTGCCACAAATGGAGCAGCTTCATCATCTTCTAGTTGTACCCCACTTTCCCACCAAAAATAAAGACACCATGGCTGACAGTGCAGGGAAAAAACATAGTAACAAAAGACAAACAATGGTTGAAATCCTGTTGGTGACATACACACGTGCATAACCTGGAGTTACGTAAGTGTATGTCTTTGGGGGGGGATATTATACAAGGAGATATTCATGACCTCCTTGTGCCAACATCCACTACCAAGACAGCTTTCCAGCTCCTAGGTTGCTGCCATCATTGTTTACTGTTGGGTGTGTGTGAAAAGAAGATAACCAGGCAACACTTGTTTCAGTGACAATTCTGCAGCTGTGGAAAGAGAAAAGAGGTTGCTCTTCTCACTCTCAAATGAATAGTTGGAAGTTCAAGAGAGCAACTTATATCTCTTTATCCCAGAACTGCAGCCAGGATGGATACTGACTGACTGACTGCCTCTTTCCTCTCCAGCCAACAAATGCCCATGGCAGTGCCTCTGGGTTTGGAAACCTGTCTTGGAGGGAGAGTGCAACATGTAACTGCAAATGTGGAGTGTTATGCTCCAACTGTCTGATGTAGAAGCATGCTATACACTTGGAATGAAATATTTAAGAAAACCCTACATAAACTACATTAATTTTAAAAATCAACAGATAAAAAAAAAAAACCAGAATGCTATATGGAAAATACATATGTTTAAGCACTGTTGTTCTAGTGCTAAGGATTGAATCCTGGCCTGATCCCCCTAATCCCCATTTACGGGGAAGAACCCACTGTGATGGATGGGGGTCTGTTCTCTTGTTGCTTGGGAAGTAGAGCTGACTGCTGTTTCCACCCTCTCCTGTGAGCAATCTCTAGTGCAACAGGAAGAAGCAGGATGCCTGTTGCAATTCCCTCTCATGCTGGAGATCCCTTGTGCAAGGAGGGGTGGGACCATCAGCCAGCTGCATTTTGATCAACAAGGTGATAGATCCTGGTGAGCACAGTGGTTTCTGCCCAATAAATAAGATTTGAGGGACTTTCATGGTCCCCACATCATAAACACATAACAGTCACGTAACTAGGTTACGCATTTGTAACTGCCATAGAGGATACTGCCCCCCCAACACCAGTATTTTAGCCCAACACATACATACTAACCCCTCCCCCTCCCACAGTCAGTATAGAAATGAAAGGAGACAAAAATGACTTCCGAGCCTGAAGACATTAAGAGAAAACCTGGGTGTAACTGACCAGCACTGTAATAGCTCAGCATACAAGGGCCACCACCCCCTGAAACCTCCTGTTAAACCTGCACTCACACTAGTTTAATACAGGGACAAGGAAAGGCAAGACTTCTGACACTTCTCTGCTGTCAAATGGACAAGCTCCAGCAGTGGCTGAGACTTTATAGTTTAGCGATTCACAGAAAGGACACTACAAGGGATTGCAGAAGGACACAGGAAATGACAAAAATAACTTCCTCCTGTCCCACTTCATCCAATAGGAATGTTCCATGAGCAAAGTTTCACTCACATGAACTCAGGAGGAGTGAGGGGAGATTTTCAGTAACACTAAGTATCCTAAGAAGGCATGTGAACTGAAAGAAAACTGTTTTCACATCTGGGCAAGACTACCACACTCACTAGGTAATGGAGTCTGAATTCTGTGGACTTCACCAAGTAAACATGCATAATGGGGTTGCACGAACTTATCAACAGATGCTGAGATCCACCAAATGGGAACCAGCATGGTGTACATGGTTATCTTAAGTCTTTACAGATCTGGGACCTATATTTAAATACAATCTTCAATATGGGACCAGATTTTGTTTTATCTTTAGTAATTCACCCCCCCTTCTTTTTCCTGATACTTGCACTTCTCTCCCTCCATCAAACCTCCCCACAAAAAACTTTATACAACAAAAAGGACTTGATGCTGATGGCAGTGTCCGTTTGACCCAATTTAGCTTGGACTGTAACTCAGCTGTGGGTCACAATGCACCTGTATAAATACGCTTGGTATTTATGGTCAATACACTATTGGGCCAAGGAGATCCAAATTCCAATAATTGCTCAGTGAAAAAGTTCACTGGGTAACTAGCTGAAATTGTGTACAATGCTGACAGAGCATAAAGCTCTGCTGGCGTACCTCTGCCCCTAACGCAATGCCATTGTATGGGGCTGGTGTGTTCCCCCATAGCCAGTCACTGCCTGGAGAGTAAGGGGCTCCTGTTTTGTGTCCAGGAAAAAGCAAGAGTCATCCCCTTCCATTCTTGCTGAAGGTCTAGGAGGAGGGTGGTGCTTCCATTTTTCCTACATGCAAAACTGCAGTCAGATGATGCCTGGGAGGATATTCCCTCTGGCCACTGATTGGCCAGGAAGTGTGTCCCAGCACTGTAAAGCTGGGGATATGTGTATGTGTGTGGGGGTCCTTGTGCATGGAGGTACTGGATACCTCCTTCCACAATGATCCAAATTTATTATGCTGGCATAACGAAAAGTCACGCCAAAATATGTTACCAACAGGATTCTGGCCATTATCTCTTATGCTAAGCTTACCTCTTGACTTGAATATGTGGATAAGTCCTGAGCTGCCTGTAGGAAAGGCAAGATACAAATGTTGACCAATGCTTGCACATAACTAGAGCATGGCCACTCAGCACCCTTCACAAGGAGGCTCCAGTCTCAACAAAAAGCACTATAAAGCTACGCACTATAATGAACAGTCACCTGCTTGCCTGCTTTTGCCTTCTTCCCCCATTGGTGGCAACAACAATGCAATAAAGCCATCATTTCCTAAGAATGAAGTTGTGAGTTGTTAGCTCCTACCTCACCAACAGCATTTGAGAGAATGTGAACAATCTTTTCATGAGGTGTTGCTACAACACTTTGCCCGTTTATTTCAATAATTCGGTGCCCCACTCGAACTCCTCCTCGTTCTGCGATCCCTCCTCTCATAAGGCTACAGATCTGGAAAGACATCAAGCAGTGATACCACACAATGCTAGGCACTGAGAATATGAAATAGTAGATGCTTCAATTAGACCAGATCTGGGAACTTATGTCCCCCCCTGCTCCTTTGCATCAGCCCCATAGCCAGCCTGACCAATGATGGGGGGTAAGTTCACACTTGCATAATTTACCACAATAATTTGCTAACTCAATATCATATGGGCAGGTGTTTGAATGGTGTGCATTCTGCATGTGCAGGCAGTGCTAGCATCACTTCAAGTCACCTTAAGCGGAGGCAACGGATACATTCAAACAACACTGCAGATCTCTGGTGAATACATGTCAGGTGCAGTACGTTCACTTCCCCTTCACCACAGAGATGACATAATTTATGAGCAGAGCCAGCAGCCATGCTGTTTGTGGTGCAGAAAAATAGGTTTTCCAAGCTCTGATGGGTGCTGTGATTTCCTCTCCCTCCCCCTTTTGAGGAAGCAAGATCACATGAGAGGATCTCCAAGGTGTCAGCACTGAGCACTAGCCTGATATCTGGCCTCCTCAGTAAGGTGGGGTGGGGTAGGCTGCTCTTCGAGCACATAAACACAGCAACATCCATAATGAAGCTAAGCACGGGGTAATAAATCTCTGAACATCTGAAATGCTCTTCACTCCAAACAAAACCAGTTTCAAATCACAGTTCCTAGGAAAATGCCTATTTAAACTCAATAACTTGGTAGCTACATAATTAAGGGAATTGACATGGCAAAGATAAATGTAAATGTTTTCAGTTTTTGGCACAGATGAACATAGCATCAGCTTTTTCTCCTGGGGCATGACACATCCCATGTTAGAGATGGGAGGTGCTGGTATTTTTAAAAGTGTGAAATTGTTAACATCTGCTCTGCATAATGCAAGTCAGAAGCACTGGGAATCTAAAAGGCAATTCAAACAACTGCTGTGCAAGCATATTTCATGCTATAAATTATTGAATACCACTGGACTTGTCAAAATGCAAGAATACAGTGTCTTCTGTGCCTTACAGGAGGCACATCTGGAGATTGTGCACATTTTGTTCAGTTAATCGCAGGAAATAATATGATCTATTTTCAATAGTGGGGATTATGTTTACCATCTCACTAGCAACTTTAGCAGTAACCATACATCTTCAGCTTCTATGTCCTTACCAGTGAATAAGTATAGCTGTGCCTCACACATTTAGGATTGAAGGAAATGGCAGATTTTAGCTCCAGCAGTCTCTTTTTACAAATTAAGCACAGAATTGTCCTTTCCCACCCACAGACATTCCATGTAATTCACTTGGCACTTGCAATGCCTCAGTAACTTCAGGTAATTAATATCTCACCTATACCTCCACTGTTTAATTTTGAATTTATTTATTCCTTAGATTAACCAAGGGATTTTTAATGTTGTCTTGGCCTAGTGAGTAGATCTTGATGCTTTGGCTGTGATCCTTTGAATATAGAAGCTACATGTTTTGAAATTAACTGTCTATTCTCCCCTTTTCTTTTTCAAAGACCTACAGGAGGGAATAAATTGTTAAGGATTCCACATACGACTTACAATGCCATTCTGTACACTGAACCCCAGCTGGTATCTGAGATCTGGTCTTCTGATGAGGACAGTAGTTACCGGTGGACATCTTACTATATTCAGCTTAACTCGGGCCTGATTCTTTAAACCCTTAAAAAGAATAGGATAGAGAATATTTTACATCATTCTTGCACTAGAACACTAACACGATCTTACACTTTCACAGATCAACTCCATAGCTACTGTGGTAGCATGTTGCTTACTCTGCTCCAATCAAGCCCAGAACTTAAAAAAAAATACTTTCTGGATTACCATTTCTAGACTCTCCAACCCCATACAGTGGCCATACTGGCTAGGGAATTCTGGGGACTGTAATCCAAAAAGTATTTTTCTCCCCAAACTCTGTCAAAACTTTTTGTTGTCATATGCCTTCAGGTCGATTCTGACTTATGGTGACCCTAAGATAGGGTTCTCTTAGCAAAGATTTATTCAGGGGAGGTTTGTCATGGCCTTCCTCTAAGACTAAGAGAGTGTTGACTTGCCTAAGCTCACCCAGTGCGTTTCCCTGGCTGAAGAAAGATTTGAACTCTGGTCTGCCAAAGCGCTAGTTCAATACTCAAGACCACACTACACTACACTGGTTCAATTTAAACAAAATTGCTACAACTTTTAAAAGATTGCAATTGTCTGCAGTAAAGAAATGCAGACTACTTTCACAAAATCTGAATACAAACTAATGTAAAAGTCAATAAAGAACTAATGGGAAGGAAGCGTATCACACCAACCACCATGGTTTCACCTCACCAAAAAAAAAAGCAAGAGATTCAGCCACAAGGAAGGACTCTCACATCATGCAGAGAACATCTGGATATCAATGAGTTCATCATTTAGTCAGCATTAAATAATTTAGTGATCCCTCACTGACAGTCTTATTAACTCTATTTAGATTTTTATCTAGGGATACATAGGCCTAAATCCTATTTTAATCTTGACTAGAATAGACCCATCAAATCCTTTAGATTTATATGTGTGATGACTCAGCAACAACAGATTGAATGGGTTGACTCCAGTTGGGACTCACCAACAGGATGCCAGCTAATAGAAGCATATACGCCAGATGACGTAATATTGGGGATTTCACTATTTTACCACTTCAGTCAAAACAACAGAGTGGATCACCACACAGGAATGGCCCACTGCAGATTGCAAATGGGGATCATATTTTTTAATATCCATCTTTGCAAATATTCTTTTTTTTTTGTATACTGTACATAAATATATCTGTTGTAGAAACACAGAGTACTGGTCAAGAATCTCTGTTCTGGATATACTAGTGGCGCTATTACTGTTGCTGCTGCAGCTTTACAAGCATTCAAAAATGGCAAGAGCCACCCACAATTTAAAATGGTACAGTTAGCTGTATCATCTCAAAACCCTGACACCTCGTTTTGCTTGCATGTGAGGATCTGGCTGAATATAATACATTGTTAATCATAAATGTACTGAGTAACTGGAGAAAACAGCCTAGGGACATACTGCATAGTGAGCCTAGAACTATCATGATCTTCCACAGGTCTGTCTTTCTGCTGGCTAATAGGAGAAGCAACTATGTATAGGACCTGCAACCATAAGGAAGAATGCCTCCTTTCCACTCACCACTGTGCCTGGACTCTCCTTCAAAAGAAAGCTGTCCCTTGGTCTTAGTGATCACAATGTTTTATAGGAAACGGAGCAGTTGTTACATATGGTTCAAGCCAATTCAGGCTTTTTGGACCAGCTCTTGAATTGGGGGGGGGAGGGTCTTCAGGGCTACAAGAAGTCAGCACAAGCTCTGGAGGGCCTGGTGAGCCACCTCTGTGAAGATGCCCTAGCTGTATCTTTTGAAGAGACATCAAAGGCACACCATCCACAGCACTAATAAGCAGTCTCAAGATTTACAAAGGCAAACATGAGATAGAATGGGATACTAGGGTTGTGCCCAGAAAAGTTATTTTTTGGGATTACAACTCCCCAAATCACCCAGCCAGGTATTGTGGGAGATGTAGGTCAAAAAAGTAACTTTTTCAAACTGGTTATGCCAATGGAACTCTAGACTAGAGTTTGGAGGTGGTTCTGTGTAACACACAAGCCCACCTCTATAAACTGGACTGAAAAAGCTTTATGGAACATATATTTCAGGGCAGTCGAGAGTGAGGAAGGAATGCTAATTCTAAAATATTTGCGGTGAAGGAATGTGGAAAAGGAGGACAAAGAGTTGATGTATGAAGAACTAAATGCAACCTGTTCTCAGCACAGACAAAACCTGTTCTCTGACCAACTTCATCTTCATGCCAACATAGATCTCTTTTACACAATTTCAGCTAGCACATCTTCACCAGCGTTTCTCATTTAATCCACTGAAACAAAATTTGATATTCTTTTTAACCCTTTAAAATGTCTCTTTTCCAACTAGTAAATATGTAAAAGCACACATGACTTTTTATAATGGCCTTTTGCAAAGACAGGTAAAAGTGGCTTGCCTGAAGTGACTGCCTACACTATAGATCAAATCATGCATTTAACCTTTCCATCTGCAGTCCATTTTCATGCCAGTGCCCTTACCTACCTATCAATATTCACAAGGGCCATATGTGAAATGAACCCCAGAGAGCTTCAAATGTCAAATGCTTTCTTTCTCATCTCCATATATGCTACTGAGCTCAGCTTGCTTGATAATCAAGCAAAGACAGAGGGATAGGGATGTGGAAAGCCAAGACAGTAAATAAAAATACAACCCTGACATGAGAAAAGGCCAGTCAGCAACCATCTGGCACACAAAGAAACACAAGGCCATAAGACATTTTCAGCCTTCCCAGTCAGGAAAAATAAATAAAGGGAAGTTCTAAGATGCAGCCTATGTATATATACAATTCATCACATCTTGCTACAGCTATTAATAAACCACCAAGCAATCCTTTCCGTCAGCCACCTACTCTAAATAAGTTGCTGGCGAGGACTGAAACAAAAATACTACCTGAAAATCCAGGATCACGTCACTGTGCATCTAAGCATCGCTTGTGCCTATCTGCATAAAACAAGTTTTTAAAGTGCCAGCAAAATCTATCGCATTAAACAAAACATGCCATGCAATTCCACCAAGGCCATGTATGTAACTGAATGCCAGCACCCCTGGTGCAATACACAATATGTGGGGGAAAGCACCACTGACTTTTGCACAAGAGCTAGGAACTGTAAGACATCAATTATCATCAAACAATTATAGCAACCTGTTGCAATACATTTCAGTTCTGAGGGACTCAACATGGCTACTTTTTTCCAGTAGAGAAACCCCATGATCCAACAATGCTTGAGAACCTGTGGATCTACCAATTTGACACCCTGACACTTACGGCCTTAATTTAGAGGATAAGGCCATTCTTGCCTCCGGCCTCATGCTCTGAATTCATGCGTAGATCCTGGAAATTTTGTACCTGTCACTGGATCACTCCCATCCCAACAGATTTCAGCAAGGAAGGCAGAAACTGAAACATCTGATGCTTTTTATAAATATATGTATTTTCAATCATTTAATTGAACCTACTCGTTTTATAGTATCCCTCTGGGATTCAGAGTCTCCCTGGAAACAATGCTGTTCAGTTGTTTTCCTTCATTTACTATTTTTCCGTGGGGGTGTACATATCAGAAAGAATAAGAAAAGACCACCTGTGCTTCTAGCAAGTGCTCTTATTCAAACCACATATACTACATTTTTAAAATAATGAAGTTTGGTAGCCTATATTTTTCCTCTCATTATAAAAATTCTATTTATAGATATTTTAGAAGCGGTTTTCATTTGCTTTTTGCAAAAACTGGTACTTTTGTACTTGTGATAAGCTAGGGCCTCTCTTCAAGCAGGAAGAGAAGGCTTCTAGCTTATTTGTACAATCTGAAAACACACTCTCATGGGTCCCTCTAATCTAGAAATTCCTTTCTAAGGTAGGCCACCACCACTCACTGAGTTTAACCCTTTCGTGTCTGGTGCAGTGAGAAGCCAGACAGGTTGTGTTAAAATATCAATAATAACCTTTTCCTCTATCCCAGAGAAGTTTAGATAGCTGACCAAGGAAGACGCGTGAGGCAAGCTTATAGAGAGAAAAGTAAATAGACTTTAATTTTAGTTCCAAAGGCTCAAAGTTAATAGGGAGGAAAAGCACTCCCCCCAGGCTTCAGCTTAAGTTTACGGAGGTATACATTCAAGTCCAGAGTACTAAAATGAAATCATAAAACTAACGCAACTAACTAGATGGTCCCTAAGCTAATAATAATAGTAACTTTTTACAATTTAGGCTGTCCATCATCATCAGTTCTGTCCCCAAGGGGATACTGGGCCAGGCTCACCTTAGCCGGCCCCTTTTAGTCTCTGGAGATGGAATTCAGAGTCCTTTTTAGAGATGGAAGCCTCCTCCTGGGCTTCAGATATCATTTTGGGGCTTTTTTGATGTTATCACACCCCTGAGAGAGATTGGCTCCCCCAAACTCTGTTAGCATCTTATGTGAGCTACGCCATGAGGCTCCGACATATGGCTCCCGAGAACAAAGGAAGGTCAGAACTTTTAAAGCCTTTGTGGTCATCTCTGATTGGGTCTGCATTGCCAACTTCTGATTGGCTCTCCAGTCAGGTGATGAGATGTCATGTTTAGGAAATGAGGTTCCCACCCCCTCAGCCATACCTGATGATATGGAATCGAGGGAATGGAATTCCACTGCTGTGAAATACGTTTGGAGATGAACTCCATGATGGCTGGGTAGGCCATCATGACAGTGCTATATGCATTTGTAGAATTGTATTGCCTTTTCAAAATATGTGAAGGAGAAAGTTTTTTTGCATCAACACACAGCATGATTTACACTTTTAATCATTGAACTAACTTTTTCAGCTATAATTATTTATTAAAACATTTTAACTCAGTACAGGATCCCTGTATCCGCTGGGGATTGGTTTGGGGGGGGCTGTGGATACTGAAAACCGTGGATAATAGTGAACACCATTGAAAATAATGGGACTTCTGGTTTAAAATACCATAGAGTTGCCTTGGAGGACCTAGAAAATTGGCTAGAGAGGACACATTTTCTAGGAAGACTCTATGGTAGGTGTGCTGTTTTGTGTCCTGTGGATAACTGAATCAGTGGATACGGGGGTTCTACTGTATCTCCATGTTCAGAACAGATTACATAAATCATTTTTTAAAATCCACACTATAATAGAGTACACACACATAGACAATCAAACTAAATCTTCAACAGTTACAGCAGCAATTTAATACATACGTACATACATATTAAAAATTGCACTGGGACTTTTGAAGAACTGTTCAAGAAAAGATCCAGTCACACAAAGCAGCTTTTATTTGGTGCCTAAATGGCAAATGTGGCTGCACCAGAAAAATATGCTTGGCAAGATCATTCCAAGGACAGACTGCCTGCACATGAAAGACTTAACCTTTAGCTACTTCCTCTAAATAGCTGTAGGTGAAGGCATGTGGTGGAATGCCTCTGTTCATAACTGAACAGTGACTAGGGGAGGTGAAGACTATACTGCTTCTATTTTCTTTCTTATTCTCTCCCTTCAAATCTGTATCTTCCTGCATATTTTGTCTTCCATGTTTCTCAGTTTTTACTAGAGTTTTTCCGCCTCCCATTTCATACCTACCCCATGTTATAGCAACCAACCCCTCAGACTCACTCGGCCTCTGTCACTGACTCAGAGGCCCACTACCTGGCATGCAGGTATGGGCAGTTTTATCAGGTGGCTCTTCAGTGGCTGCCAACCTTGTTTTGTTAGTGGGCTGTCAGGGCTCCACATTAGGTGGTTCATCCACCACCTTCTCTCTTCTTCGCTTTAAAGGAAACTTCTTATTTCGTAGCCCTCATGTCCAAGATATTACTCAGAGAAGAAGAAGGGTTTTTTTTAAAAAAAAAAGTTAGACAGATGGAGTGATGTTATTATAGAATGATATTACCAAGTTAAGGGACAACATGAAAGGCAGAAACTGTAGCTGTAAAGAAAAAAAAAAAACAGGCCTCAGGACTACACAGAGAAAAAAGGTGAGGAATGAAATTTAGCTCCACCTGAGCAAGAAAAGTCAGTTAGGAACGCAGAATCTATAAAAAATATTCTAAACATCATGTGACTCTTGCCTCTGGACTGAACACAGCAAGAGATAATCCACAATCTTTTTAACCATTTCTCTGCACCTTCCAAAGAATGGCTGAAATATAACTGTTGCAGCAGGTTCCTGTCCATTGCCTCTTTGCCTCACGGACCACCTGAAGCTCCCCAAGGTTCTTCAAAGGCAGCCCCATGTATAATGGACTGCAGTAATCTAGCCTTCATGTTAGAATATACGCAACAGTGACAATATCATCTTTACCCAAGTGACAACAGAACTGGTGTATCATTCCTCTAACTCAGATAAGCAATCCAGAAGGATACTGTGGAGATAATAGTGAAAACCACTGAGTGGTCCATAAAAATCATCAGGATCTTATCTTTCTCCCAGCAAAGGTAACTGGTCTCCTTGCTATAAGGCCAACAAAGAAAGATAGATCTGCTGTCCTTGAGCAGAATTCTCTTGCAATGATTTACTATGGGTCTGTCTAAATTGCCACATTGGTTACTTACTGTGAAGGTGCATTCTGGGGTTGGTCGAGAGGAGGAATCCATTGACTCCACCCCCTCCAGCCCTCCATGAGCCCAGTTCACTGATTAGCAAAGCCCAGCAAAGCATAAAGGTAATTAGGTAAGTATGCAATGCTGAGATAGACTGAGACAAAGGAAAAGGAGGCAGTCACCAGGGTGGGTGGATTCTTCCTCTTGACCAATCCCAGAATGCACCTTCACAGTAAGTAACCAATGTGGCATTCTCTGGGTTCTCTAGAGGAGGAATCCATTACTCTTGGGACATACCCAAGCTATTTACTGGTTAGGGAGGGTGACTGCCTGAGTGTTTAGTCTTTAACTACCTCCTGTAGAACCCTTCATTTGAAAAGCGCATCCGCGGATCTGAATTTTTTAATTTTGTAATGGCAGATGGAGGAGGAAGGTGTGCTCTAGATGGCAGCCCAACAGAGTTCCAAGATCAGAGCATTAGAGAAGACTGCTGAGGTAGCTGCTGCTCTGGTTCATTGGGCCAGTACCCTAGTGGGACAAGGCATTTTGGCCATGTCATATACTGCTAGGATGCAGGCCTTGATCCAATTTGCAATAGTTTGCTTGGATGCTCTTGCTCCCAAGGAGGTTGGGTTGAAAGATATCTGTTGCTGATATTGGTGGAGGAAAATCTGAAGTGGTCTGGCATGGAATCTGGCCCAAGGAACCACTTGGATTGTGGAGATCATGAGACCCAATAGCCTGGAGAGGTCCATGAGGAGTACGAGGGGACGTGATTGAATCCTGAGTGCTTCTTTTCAGACGGTGATTTGTCTTTCCTCTGAGAGGAAGATCATCTCTTTCTGTGTGTCTAGCACAGTTCCTAGGTGTGCAATGGTCTGAGATGGGCAAAGGTTTCTCTATTTGTAGTTTATCAGGGAGCTGTGCTCTTGAAGGCACTGTATAGTGGCCTGGAGGTCCCTCTGGGCCCTGTGAACGGATGGTGCTCGAAGTAAGAGATCATCCAGATATGGGTGCAGATGCTGAGGCTAGCCCGAAGGGAAGGGCCCAGAACTGAAAGTGTCCAAAGGTGAATCGTAGGAATTTTCTTCTGTCCTTGGATATCAAAATGTGCATATAAGCTTCTGCTAGATCCAATGACACCAGAAAATCTCTCTTTTGGAGTGCCTCTCTTATGGAGGACACTCTTGTAGGTGATGTGTGAGTTGGTGTGTTTCAGGGCTAGGACTGAGCAGGCATCTCCTCCCTTCTTTGGAACTGTAAAGAAGAAGGAGTAGATGCCTGAGAATCGCTAAGAGGGAAGGTACAGTTGCCCCTACACATTCGCGGCTTTCACTTTCGCGGTTTTGGACTATTTGCGGTTTGCTCAGCAAGTACCAAATTTAAATCAGCTTCTCTCCCTTGCACACAAGGGAGAGGAGCTGATTTAAACAGAGTGCTCCCTGAGCAAACTGCTTGCCCAACTCCCTGCTCTCCTGGGACTTGGTTTTGTTTGGGGTGGAGAGACAAGCCCCGGGAGAGCAGGGAGTTCGTGGCAAAGTTGCTTTTCAGCCGCCCCCCGCCCTTCCCAAAGCAGCAATGGGGCTTTTCCAGCCTTGTCACGGCTTTGGGATGGTGGGGGGTGGCTGAAAAGCCTTTCGCCCACCCGGTCGCCACCCTCCCCAGCCTTCCCAGAGGGACTGTGGGGCTTCAAAGCCCCACAGCCCCTTCGGGAAGTGCGGGGGTGGCTGGCCAACCCCCGCCCACCTGGCCGCCACCCACCCCAGCCTTCCCAAAGGGGCTGTGGGGCTTCAAAACCCCACAGCCCCTTCAGGAAGCACAGGGGGTGGCTGGACAACCTCCCGCCCGGCCACCCCCCCGGCCTTCCCAAAGGGGCTGTGGGGCTGGAGAGCTCCATAGCCGCTTCAGGAAGCGCGGCAGGGGGTGGGGGCGGCGGCCAGGCAGGCAGAAGGCTTTTTATCCACCCCTGCACTTCCCAAAGCAGCGATGGGGCTCGAAAAGCCGTTACCACTTTGGAAGGGCAGTGGGGTGTTGGTGGGTGGGCGGGTGAGGCTTTTTTATTCGAGGTTTTTACACATTCGTGGGGGTCTTGAGCCCCTAACCCCCGCGAATGTGGAGGGACGACTGTACTTCCTCTACTGCTTTGGTGTGTAGGAGGTGATTGACTGCTTGAGTTTGGATCTTCCTTTTCAGAGGATACTTGGGTAATGCGGAGGGCAGAAACCTGCTTGTAGGAATCCTGTCGAATTCTATGCAGTAACTGTGGGAAATGGTGGAAATGACTTAGTTGTCTGTTGTGGTCTGTGACGGACAGCTAATTGAACAAATGGAAACAGTGTGCTTGAGGAGCCAATCCTAGGAGAGGAGGCTGAAAGGGGAGGGGCTTCTGGAGGATTAAGAGAGAGTGTGAAGAGAAGTAGCAGTTTTAGTTGAGTAGTAGAGAATGTGAAGTCAGAGAGAGAGGCTTGAAACAGGGGAGTGAGAGATGGCTTGGATGATAGCTAAGAGGCTTGGAGTATGACATTTGATATGAGAGACTTAAAGGGAATTGATGTGCAGGGGAAATGAATTATTAACTCAGTTATATTTATATTATTCACCAATAAATCTTTCATTATGTTAATTCTTACATGCTGTCTGGTTACGAGTGACTTCTCTCACAATTAGTTCACAACCATTAAGGAACAGCCACACCTAACTACACGTGTTATCCATCTGTGGGAGACGTAGTTCGGCCGTGACGTGGTTGGCTGTCCCAAATTTGGTGCCAGCAGAGGGATAGAAAGGCCCCTGCATCCCAAATTGAGGGAGAGGAAGGGCCTGCGTCACAAAAGTGGTGGCAGCGGTGGGATAAGAAAGGCCCTGCGTCACATGGTTGCTTCCCACATTTCATGAAAATGCTGCAGTCTGCCCCCAACAGGGATTAAGCTGAAGTCAGAATTGCTGATGACCACCACCCTTCTGAGGTTGGTGGCCTCCTCTATGTCCTGCTTGGGCCTGGGAGGGGGCAAGCTGTATTGAAGAGAAGTTAGATCTCGCCCAGGAGGGGCGAAAGGACCAAAAGTCCCTTTGCCTCCCAAACCCTCTGGGTGCTCTGAAGGGTGGGCTTTGTTGAAGGATTCACTTGGAACCTCTCCTGTCCCCTCTTCTGAACATGGTGAGCATTGCCCACTTCTTGTCTTTTATTTCCACCAGAATGTCTTTAGGGCCTCCTTTCCAAACAACTTTGAGCCCCTAGAATGGGCATCCACCTCTCAATGTTTCAGCCATGTGGACCACCTAGCCAAGGTTGCTGAAGCAATGGCCCTAGCTGCAAATGTAATGACGCCCTGTGTGGTGTCTGCCATGAATTGCAGGGCCCTATAGATTTTGGAGAGAGACCTGTGAAGGGTGGCATGGTCCAAGTTCCTATTTTGCAGAATATCTTCTATCCGTAGGAGAGATGCCCCAGTGAATAGGGATCCTGTTGCTGACACCCTGATGGCAAGGGATGCTGTCTCATGTGTCTTTTAAAGGACTCCCTCTGACCTCTTTTCCTTGGGGTCCTTGAGGAACCCTTCACCCTCTTTAGGAACTAGAGATCCCAAAACAGGGGAGGCCACTGGAGGGTTGACTGCAGGGATCTTTAGTTTGTCCATTACCTGTTTACAGGGACTGTAAAGTTTCTGGGCCAAGAGGGTGCCTCTTTTCCCTTGTAAAGGCTTCTCCTATTTACTGTCCACAGTGTGCATGAAGAGTGATGGGAAAGGGACTTCCTTGCCTACCACTTTGGGGGGGTCTTAGGACTGAGGCTGCCCACTCATTGAACTCCATAGACAGCTGTTCCTGGGAGGACTGGTGCTCAGAGAGGCCTAAGGTAGAAGATACCTTAGCCAGTAGAGGGGGAAAGTCCTCTATGTGGAAAACTCGGTCAGACAGACCGCCCTGATTGGCCTCCATGTCTGACCATTCCCCTTCCTTCTTATTGGCATGCATGTCCTCATCCCCTTGTTCCAGCACTGTGGCACTGTGGGATTCATCCCCTGAATCTCCCTCGGATTCACAGGAAGAGTGAGGTGTAGAAACAGCCTTTCTCTTGCCTTGTCAGGCCCCACTGTTATTGCTGGGGTCTACTTTGTTACCACTGTTGGACCGAGTGGAGGTTTTCCCCTGTAGGCCAAGGGAGGGGCCTCTGGCTTTGAGGAGGCACACAACCTGCAATAGGGGCACGCTAATGTCTCCATCCCCATGGGAGTTCTGTTGGGGTGAGAGACTCTCCTGTGAGGCGTCTTGCCTTGGTGGACGAGGCCTGTCTTCCTCCATGGGGAGGGGGCTGTCCCTGTAAGCTTCCGGGGCCAGTATGTGGTCATGCCTGGGTGCTGCTTCATGTGAGGCTGCTCCTGCTCGGCTTAGGCTTTCTAGCATGCAGGAGTAAGCCTCTGTGGCAGTGCTGATGGCATCTACTCTGCGGCTCTAAAGTTGTCTACTATGAGGCCGGGCGGGGGAGGCCCCTCCTGCAAGAGAGCAACTGTGAGCTTCCCCGGCCACGTGGTCACTCTCCTTTATCCCTTTACCCGGTAGAGAAAGAAAATGGTGCAATCCGCCCACCGCCTCTGTGGCGAGGCACCTCCACACATGGAGCGTCTCCCGTGAGGTGGATGGGGCCTCAATTGACAGTCGCTGAGCATTTGTGGATCCGGGGTGCCCCTGGGATCCCCCCATGTGACCTTCCCCCTTCAGAATCCCAGTGGTGGTTACTTCCCTGTCTGGCATCTGGTCATGGCCTCTGGATGGAGGGTCTCTGTCTGGGACTGGTCGGGTGTCAGCACGTTCTCCACCACAGTGCTATCCTATGGAATCCTGGTATTTGTAGTTTTGTGTGGCACCAGAGTTCTCTGATAGAAAAGGCTAAATACACCACAAAACTACAAACCCCAGGGTTCCATAGGATAGAACTATGGTGGATAAAGTGCTGTCAAACTGCTCTATTGCTGCAGTGTAGACAGGCCCTATGACATCATATTTCACACCAAAACAGCTAGCCTTTGTTAACTGTCACTGTCCTTTAGCGATCACCACATTCAACTTAACATAAGCAAGTCTTTAGCTTTCTGGCTTGACTCCGTTTATCACCCCAATGTACAATTTCAAAACTTCTGTTAAGTTTACATTTCAGGGTGACAATCTGTGAGTCGGAAACAATATTTTAGGAAACAGAAGCATAACAGCTGAAAGATCTTGCAGCAAAAGCAGGATTCTGAATTGGAGATATCTCTATAGCAACATGACAGAAGCAAAGTTCGCTAAGGAAAGTAATCATTAGGAATTAAGAGAGAAGGAACAGTGGAACAGCTAATCATGATAAAAACAGAGAACTATAAGACCAATTACAGCAGAATGTTCACAGATGTCATAAACTGTGATCCAGAGCAATACATCCTAATCTCCTAATTGTAAGCAGATCAGCTATAATATAGCATTATCCTGCCATCATGAGGCGCAAAGGGGCATACACAGTGGTCTAAGCATATCAGAAGGCTGAAAATCTGCTACCAGCCTCAAGCATCACTCCTCTTTAGCCTGCTACAGAACCAACATACTTCTCCTTGCTGGTGCATGTGGGGCTAGGACCCTCATATTAAACTGAGGGCATTTTCTATACCTTTATGATACTCTGGCATGTAGAGAGTGGTAAGCCAACCAAACTGGTCCCATTGATTGACATGATCTGGTCCCCTATGTTCAACTTTCCGGACTTCTCGGCGGGTCCTCCATGCATCATATTGGCAATGATAACTGTAGGCAAGATGGATCCCCATCCAGACTCTACAATCACCACGCCCAGAATTTCCCCCTTCTGCTTCTCAATGAAAACCTGGGAGAATTGGGAGAAACAAAATATGAGAATGGAGGTCATTTTAATTTATGAAATGCAGGGTATGGGGAACTGCCCACCTTCCCAACCCCCTTTCCAACCCACAAGCTTTTGCCTCTTTCTCCTGTAACAATGAAGGCATTTTGAAAAGGTATTTCATTGAAAATGAATGTACAAAATTACTATGTGTACAATAGTGGAGTGGAATAAAGCAAGGAAACACAGCAGCATTATTACTATGGATTAAATGCCTCCAAATTGCAGCTTCTGTAAGATTATTCTAAGTGTAGAATTTCGCATTTTATCTAGCAAACTAGCTTCAAACATACGGAGTTGGTTTTTTTAAAAAGAACCCACAAGCTTTCTTGAAAACCTTGTTATTATCTACAGAAGTGAAGCTGCTGATTGCATTAACAGTTTATGTTCTTCAGTCACACTGCACTCATGTGCAGCATGCCAAATATTTGAAAGCTGTTTCTTAAACAGAGTATTTAGCATATGGTAATCAATCCAGTGCCCATAAATTTAGTCTGATCTGTTCCTTCTTTTAAAAAAATTGAGGGGAGGAAAAATACTGCTTTTGGCATCCCCAGAGGCTCAGGAATCTCTTCATGAAGAACTCTATTGACTATCTACAGTCGGCCCTCTGTATTCATGGATTCTGCATCCACAGATTCAATCATCCATGGCTTGAAAATATTTTTAAAAATCCAAAAAACAAATCTTGATTTTGCTATTTTATATAAGGGACACCATTTTATTATGCCATTGTACGTAATGGAACTTGAGCATCCATGGAATTTGTTTTCCACGGGGGTCCTGGAACTAAATCCCAGCAGATACCAGGGCCCACTGTAATTGTTACTAACATCAGGTTGCTTGCGGGAGGTGTTATTCAGTCAATGGTATTGTGTCTAAAATGGGGACATACATCTTTGCAGTTTTCAGACTTGGAGAAGTGAATCAGGTCATCATTGTACATGTCCTGGGTGTTGAGCAGGTCACTGTATTCCTTTTGGCTCAGGTCTTCTGGATTTATTCCATTGGCCCTCAGGAATTCCTGGTAGGCCACACTAAATGCCTGACCTATGGATTGTGCAATTAGCTGTGCCTATAGCAGTTGCGAAACAAAGAAAGAAAGAACAAAATCAGATGCATCGAATTAGTTCAGCATGTCAAGTGGAAGCCAAAAAGGCCTGCAACAAGTCCTTTTACAACTGGGCATCAGTGGAGGTGCAACCATAGAACAGTGTATCATGGTCGTAGTACATTGAACGAACTCTTTTGTATAATGGTTGCTGAGTCCTACAACTCAGTAAAAGCCACTAGTAGAAGAGATCTCAGAAATGTTGTAGATCCCAAACTGGAAAAAGATCTCTTCTGCTGAGGGGCTAGTTCTGCGGTTCCAAAACTTTGGTCCTCCAGATGTTCTGGCTTCAGCTCCCAGAATTCATGACTGTTAGCTAAGTCAACTAGGGCTTCTGGGAGCTGAAGCCCAAAACACCTGGAGGACCAGAGTTTGGGAATCACTGCTCTAGTGCAAGGCTGGTGCATAGTTATGGAAAGCTACGGGGCCACATTAGCCCCCAGGAGACCTTGGACTCTGCACACGTCCCATAAAAACATCATTTTTTGCCCCCAACACTCTTTGGTGGTATGGGGGGCATTTTAAACATGATTTGGGTCATTTTAGGCCCAGGAGAGGTCTTTTTTTAAACTAGATCCTAGTGAGAGAGATCTTAGAGCTTTTAGGGAAGTCAGCACAGGTAAGCAGGTTCAGGTTCCTCATTTTAGGACCCTTGTTAGTTCATAGCTCTTTAATCCACTTTGGCCTTTAACCTGAGATGATCTAACCTTACCCAACAATACTTGACTCTAAAACAAGAGGTAAAACAGTATCCAGGGAGGCATTTCACCACCTTCTATCCAATTGCTTCCTCCTGGGTCTATTCATGACTGAGCCAAAGTTATCTTGCTCCCCCTGTCTCAGCTAGTTTTGAAGTATTGGGTACTGTGATTTGTGAAATATGGGGTACCACAGTCTGTGGGAGGTTAGACTAATCACCACTCTACCTAACCAAAGGATCAACTTCTCTCATAGGGGCTCAGTGCAAGCGTTAGCCCATTTTTATATTTTCATGGCTTAGCAGCTACATCAAATATCCCTGGTGGCTGCTTTTGGGACAATTCTATGCTCATTTTAAATGAGAAACAACAAAGCATCCTTACATCCTCAGATTCAAAGACATGGCAGATCATTTTATACTGCCTCTTCCCATCCTGAGAGGGATGAGATGCCTCCACATTATCTTGGGAATTAGATCTTGGCATTCGCCTGCGAGCCATCAATACGACTATATTCCCAATGTCTGCAATGTAGGAAATGGTCCGCAGAGGGTGGTCCATCATAGTTTCCTAGGGAAGACAAACCTTCACATTAGTGCTCACTGCCACTGATACACAACAATTTAAGAACACTGGCATTCAGTACACACAAAGACTTACGTTTTCCAAATTAAAGGGAATTTTCATCACCTCCTACAAAAGCAAAGAAGAGTAGAAGTTCCCACCTGCCGCATTGTGAATTCTGGCAGTACGAGATCATGATTTTTGGCCTCTTTGAAGAGTGTGTGAGTTTCTCGGTTTGTTAACTCAGTATGTCTGAATTATACTTCTAACCATATTAACTTTGATATTACTTTTTGATATAGAAAAGAAACATGCTTATTTAAAACTGTAAGTCATTAACAAATACAATGGTTTGTTCTTCCTTAAGCTGGCATTTGCTGGCATGACTTTTAATTTTTTCCTTTTTAATAACAAGCAATTGCAAAAAACATGACAGGCTTAAATTGGGAAACAAGCTCTGTGATGTGGACAAGAGGAAGATAAAAAATAAAACAGTATTGATGGTCTCTCTTGTAAATAGTTTGGGGGAAGAGTTTATTGCTTCATTTCACTTCTTATAAATGATCTAGAAGAACATTACTTTATGGCAAGACACAAATGGAAATAAACAGGCTTGGGTTAAATCACTGATATAGATGACATCATTCAGTTCCAGTAAAGGGGTCAGTACTGGCACACATGCAGATACTGACGCTCACTGACCTGAGTGTCAGCATTCAACACTTTTATCCTTTGCGTTGAGATGAAGAGGTCAACTTCTGTCATGGGCTGAGATTCACCTTCAGGGGCCTGCAATGAAAGTCAGCTGTAATTAATGGTTGGGGAGGGCATTTGAAGAGAAGCCTTAAGTTACACAGAAGGTGTTAGGTCACAAATCAAAAGAGCATTAAGACACAACTACTAGGTAAGCAATGCAAAATGTAATATTAGATTGCAGAAGCTATGATAAGCAGAAAGTCCTGTGTATATGGAAACTATATACAGGACTGAAATGTGAATAAGAGCCCTGTACTGAACACAAAACTGTGAAACTTCACCCCTTGTCTAATACTTCTGTTCATCCTTCTCCCTAGTACAAAAGTGAAGCTTTTTCCTGTTAGCAGAAAGGACTGTAGCATTCAGGGCTGCACTTACCATCTCATGAAAGCTGCTAATCATAACCTTCTTTTGAGCAGAAATGGGCAACAAGCAGCCTGCAAAGCCACACACAGCCCTCTCTGACTGTTTTTCACTGGGTTTTTCTCCCCCTCCAGGAAGGTCCCCAAAACAGAAAGTGCAGAGGCTTGATTTGGTCAGGGTGGTGGTGGTGGTGGCTTTGGTGTCCTCTACACCAAGCTGGAAGTGAGCTTCCAGCTATCCATTCTGGTTTTGAAAAAATGTGGGAAAATACAGGGGGATCCCATGGCAGGCGAGGGCAAAATTCACTCCCCTCCAAATTTGAGGATGGTTTGCATATTCAAGGAGAGCCTAGATAGACATGAAACTGTGATATTGCACTTGGTACCCTGGAGAGGAAAGCAAGCTAATGATACCCAAGTTCCCACCACTCATTCCTCAAGGAGAAGGACTGTCATACAAAGGAAGTCCCATCACTGCATCTGTGAAAACCCCGAAACCCATCCTTTTCACTCATATGCTTTGAAAAACATTCCTTTGTTTCAGTATAAGCAACTTAAGGGTAGATTTTGATGGGAAGGAAGACAAAGGAAGTCACAAGAACTGCAAAAATGACACACTAGCCCTCCCTGACCCACAACATTTCAGTCACTGGAAAGGATTAAAAATGAACATTGCAGTTCTGGACTCAGGGTCACTATTTTCAGACAACAGAAGTACAACAGCATTTAATCTGATATTGAACATATAAGCACATTTTTGCCCCCACCCCCAAAATACCCTGGCCTTTTTTAAAAGAGACACCTCAAATTCAGTTCAAATCCCAGATATTTATGTAGTTAGCAGCCTTAAGATTGAATTTTGTGCAAACAATTACACTTCTTTTTTGCATCCAGCAATCTGAAACATTCATAGGTCAAATGAAACAATCTCTTAATACAAGGTAAGAGAAAATAAATTGACTTTTTTAAAGCATACTATATGATAAAACCCTTATTCATTAGCTCTATATTTGGAAGGTGATTCTAAGAACAGCTTGTTATTTATTTGGTTGTATCTAGTAATTATCCTGCTATCATTCTAATATGAAATGGCTAATGATATGTAACAAAGAAGTGTAAACCAAGCAACTGGTCATCTGAAGTGTCAATTTATATGGCGGTTCAAACAAATTTGAAGAAAAAGTTTGCTGGATACAGAAAATTGTTCAAAAATATGTGAAAATAAAAAGTAAGAAATGAGAAAAAATGTAAAAAAGAAAAAACAACAAAAAACAGGCAAAACATCAAGCTGATGAGGTTGTACTGCACCTTCTTTCTGCTTTTGGCTAATTTCTGGGCCATCTGCTTAGCATGTAACAAACAGAGATAGGAGAATGGTTAGCGAAGAACTTGCAGAGACTCCAAACCAAGCAGGGATCCTACGTCATCAAGACTGTGACTGTCGCCTAGTCAGTTTGAGTGCTGTTTTATATTTAAAAGGCCACACAGTAGATTATGTTTTATAAAGTAAGCCTGCATAGACATAAAGATTGAGACAGACATACAAAAAAGGAAAACATTTTGCCCATTAATGAGTACTAAAAAAACTACCTTCAGTTTAAAGGTGATTCTGCTTATCAGAAAAAAGATTATTTTACAAAAGGAAGCATGGGCAACTCATGGCTTCCAGCTGTTGTTGGACTGCATCTCCTGGCATCACTTACCACTGACACTATCCACCTGGCTGGGGATGAAGGAAGTTGCCACCCAACAACCTCTGGAGAGCCACAAGTTGCCCCTATAGGATAATGCATTTGTCTGTTGCTACACTGTTGCGATATAAGACACACCATTTGTTAATTCAGAGGAAGTGAAAAGAGCAAGTGAGCCTTAATGCTTTGACACAGCTATTTCCCACCCTCTCTTAAGAATGTTACTTAGAAATAATTGCTATAAAGCTACTTAGGCCTTATTTATGTGGGGGCTGCTAAAAACGTCCTCAGCCAGCTGGTTTGCCTTATAGATCCTCTTCTTATTGCAAGGAGAATCTCAATACATTACTATTTCTACAAAGCTGTGGAACTACTCCATATGGAAGATGGTGGTGTGTATGACCATGGACAACTGTCTATTATTCCAGGTGTCTGGTATAAATAGCTAGCAGGTACCTGAGCTGAAAGAAAGAAAGGTTTTTACATACAAGAGCTCATGTTTTGCTTTCAAGCACACAAATGCATCAGCAGAAACAATGCACACATCACCAGTCCTTACTTAAAACCAGAACACAGTCCTGTAAATGCCATCTGTGGGACCATTTTCTAAATGAGGATATTGTTACAACCCAAAACACCAAATAAAGTCCTAACTCTTACTCAAGGTTTTGTTAAATTGCCTGTGGGATCAAGATACTATTCTGAATGGTATAAGACATACAGAATACAAATACTAAAATAAGCCTTTATCTTGACAATTAGTAAACATGAAGCTTTTAAAAAAGTCCCTATAATCAATAATGTTTTTCTGAGCTTCAAGAAAGAGTGTTAACAAAAAGGAGTAATGTACCAATTATAGGAGGAAATGCTATGGAAGGGTGAAATATAAACATGTTTAATAAAAATGGAGCAGAGCATCTTAGCTAGAACTGGATATTTCTAGTTCCTTGCCCATCAGCCAGTGAAACTTCACTCAAAACATCTACTGACCTGCTTAAGCTAAATAAATTTCGACCAACCACTGGCTAAGTACTTTATTCACCTAGCAAAAGTTTATTAGGTGCTAATGAGTCTCTCAGAGGAAAGGTGAAGAGGACTGACTATATATACAGACCAAGCTTGCTGGAAGGAACAATGATGTAGGTACAGATGGAAGTATTTCAAAGAGGATGTTTTAATTTATGCACTGCTGCCCCATTTGCTACTTTGGGGAAGAGGGTTTCGGAAACACAGATAGTTTATCACATAACACACCCACAGAGAAGTGTTTCCCCATTAACATCAAGTGAGGAGTCACATTTATGTTCAAGGGTTCTTCCATTCAAGTGAATAAGAAAGCCGGGAGATTTTTTTTTCTTCTAGTGTACATAAACCCTCATTTTATACACTGATAATACTCTCTGGTATCTCAAAGGAAGGGGACAAAATCTCACAGGGCAAAATTAAATTGTTAGGACTTGTTTAACCAACACTTGACTCATTAGGACTAGAAATTTGATTTAGCCCCTGGAATTCAGTGCCACATAGGGACGCAACTCATTGTAATTAGTAATATGGTCATATCAGTCCTGCCAATTCACCAGTAGCTCCTATTGGGAATTGCTACAGGGTAGTTGTTGAAGAAGCTGCAGCAAAGAAAATAAGATATCTGCATTGTTTCATTTTATTCAGGGGCTATAGAAACCTAACTTTGGGGCTTATTGCACAATGGAAGGGAAGCGTAAGTAGAGCCTGAGAGTAGTGCCTTCCCATATTGCATGATGGTTGTGTTCTTCCGCTCTGGTCCCATGAGAGATGCTGGTAAAGGTGAGTTGTTTTGCTAACAGATTTTTCTAGTTAGCAAAAAGATTTGTGTTTACCACCATTTCCCATGAGACCAGAATGGAAGAACAGCGGAAGCATGTTCATGTGATAAGGCAAAGTGGGATGTGCTAGTAATGGGTTTTAAAGTCCTTCCCTTGTGTGATAAGGCTCTAAGAGGCATTTAGAACTCATATAGAATTGAGAGAAAAATAACATTTCTAAGTGGATGATTGGGGACATTTCTGTTTATTAACTGTTCTTGATACAAAACACTTATATGTGTGAATGTTTTTTTGTTTAACTTGAGATACATTTTACTTTAATGTTCTTCTGCCAGTGTTGAACACTTTTAGCTCCCATGGGTTTTAGTGCAACACTCTTTAAATATGTGCTTAACTTTCCCACTGAAATTCAACAAGCCTTAAAAATGCTTGTTTCCTGAATACTTAATCTGTAATGACAATAACATTCAATAAAAATACATCTTGAAAAGTTGTTGCGTGTTTTCAAGTTGTTTCCAACTTATGGAAACCCTAAGATGAACCTATCATGGGGTTTTCTTGGCAAGATTTATTCAGAAGGGAGTTGCTTTTGCCTTCCTCTGAGGCTGAGAGAGTGTGACTTGCTGAAGGTTACCATGGCCGAGCAGGGATTTAACCCTGTGCTCCAGAGCTGTAGCCCAATCGTCAAACCACTACACCATGCTGGCTCTTTTCTTAAAAAGAAGACTAAATAATTCCTACCAAACTAGTTTTATCCTTTTCAAGTCTCATTTCAAACTTGATTAGATTTAAGCCTATAGTTTTATGCCCACTAATTACACACACCAACTATATATAAAAATGTCACAGGTCAAATAAAATGCTTGTAAGGACACATCAAATGAAATTTACAACGTGCGCTTATTAATTCTATTCTGGGCATCAAATCCCTTTCTAGTAACTGTAAGCAAGATTGTAAACTTAAATAAACATGAATATCTGCACTTTTTACCTAAATTCCATGGCATCTCACAGCTTTAAAAACATGGTTTTAAAATGTACAAAAACTAAACATTTTCCATTTTTATGTACACATACATATACACAGATTCCATGGCCATCATCAGCGTATTTTTACATATACTCAAAGGCTTCACAGAATCATCTGCAAGTTTTATAGATTGCTTTGCTGATGATGAGGACAAAGAAGGCGGTCCAAAGAACAGGATATGTCCATCACAGGCCCTGCTAAGTACGGGCCATACGATGACAGACATAATGATGGTGCTCAAAACTCCTTCCACTGTCTTGATTTCCCTTCTTTCCCTATAATGTGTAGTTCCACTTAGCTGTGAAAGCCCTCTTTGTGTACTATATATGTGGTGAGATTCCACATGACTAAATTAGCAGTATAGCTGACCACACTTATGAAGAAACACAGCATGCTCTGTTCCCCATCCCTGTCCACACATTAAGTTTGTGCATTAAGTGTTGTAAGAGCTTTTCAACAATGGAATAGACTACCTCAGAATGACTCTGAAGGTTTGTAGACCACAACTGGATGGCAATGTCTCAGGCATGCTTTAATTGTGGATTCCTCCTTGTCAAGTGGATAAACTAGATGACCCTTGCAGTCTTGTTCAGTTCCACATTTCTGTGACAACAGAAAACCTATGTACCTTGGCTTCTCTGAGTGCTGGGTAATCAACTCTCTACAACATAGATTTTTCCTTCTCAGACATCAATCTTAACACATTAATGTTAGGAGTAGGTTTGAGGAATGCTGTGCATCATGAGGGATGGGATCAGAAGATCCCACTGCCCCTTTAAGTTGCATAGATCTCCTTCATTTGTATGTATAATATAGTAGCACCCCCGTATCTGATGATCCACCAACTGCAGATTCAATTATCCATGGCTGGCAATGGGGGGAAGGGAGTGGGGAGGAGGGATCTTGCTTCCCCCCTGCCTTCCCCTGGGATGGCTCTGTTCGTGGTGGGGCCATAGCGGGGGAGAAGGGAGAGGGTAGGAGTGATCACACCTGCTCCCCTCCTCCTGGGAGACCTCCGGTCATGGCGGGGCCATGGCAGGGCGCAGGGAGAGGGAAGGAGCGATTGTGTGGCGGCGATGGGGTGGTGTTCTCTATTATTCACGGAATTCACCATCCACCGGGGGGGGCGGGGCGGAGCCAATCCCCCATGGGTATGGGGGTGCTACTATATGCAAATGGGTTTGGCAACATATTATGAATACATTTGGACCTCAGTATCTGTGGGGGTTCAGTTCCCAGACTTCCCACAGATATCAGAAACTGTAGATGACAGTGAACCCTATTAAAATACAGGACTTCCAGTAAAAACATACCATAGAGTTGCATTGGAGGACCTAGAAGATGCCTACAGAGGATGCTTCTCTAGGCATTTTCCAACATGACTCTATGATATGTGTCCCTATTTTGTGTCCTGCAGATAACTGAAACCACAGATATTGGTTCTGCAGATATGGGGTCCCGCTGTATATCATTCCAGATACACACAGTGTGATCTGTTATTCTTGGCAGGGGCAAGGACAGAACAACATCATAAACAAGTGACACAAACCACCAGAAAACAAGAGAGAGCATGACATGGGAATGCCATTTTGGTGGCAGCTTCATATCTTCTGAAATGTAATCTCACCCTGTATCAATCTCAACAGGCTCTTGGGAATGGGGCCTCTACCTGTCTGTCTGTTTCTCTCTCTCTCTCTCTCTCTCTCTCTCACACACACACACACACACACACAGGTATATACATGTACCTGAATTATGGAAATCAATAGCCTGATCCACAGACAAATTACCTTGGAGTACTTATTCCAGATGTAAATATACTCAACTTACTTGGTCTCAATGTATAACCGCAACATAAGTAATCACAGGACATTCCTCTTTGGTTGCTTTAGGTGTGGTGATACAATTAGCATCTGTTTTACCATGACTAAGGGGTTTTCAGTTTTGGCTAGTGGGGAAAAATTAACTTGCAAGTGGTTCTTATACAAAAAAGGCTCTCCTGCAATCAAATGGTCTTGAACTATAAATGGTGCTACATCATACGAATGATACCATTATGCTGTGGCTACAAGGAAGGGAGTATTGTCAAGGCCTGGCTCCAATACAAAGATAACACTTCCTTGCACCACTGCTAGGACCTCTGAGGCAAATACCAGACCCCACAGCAAAAACAAACAAGCAAACAAAAAACACAGGACTGTGTTAGCTCATTTATGAATCACGGCACAAATCAGTGGGCAACAGAAATAAATATAAAAGAAAGAACCCTGAATTACTGTAAAATCTCTACGCCATCATGAAATATGTTTCCTGGGACACGATATGTTGTCTAAAATATCATCTTCATTTTAAAAAGTTTTTTTTAAAAAATAATATATGTAAGTCTGTACTTTTCATAAACTCTGGGTTTATCTGGTGTCTACTAGAAAATACATACTTTTTTTTAATAAAACCTCTTAAACCTTTTAGTCTTTCTCTCTCTTTTTAAGTTCCCACTGATCACTCCAGTATCATTGTGTATATTTAATCTGCTACCTGTATTTGCTATCACTGACTATATGAGTTTCCTGATAATGCCCGCCCCCTCCACCATGGGCCTGAAGTACAAACGAGTGTACAGACCTCCACATGCTGGACGATCCATATGTTCAGAAGAAGGTGCAAAGATATTAATTTTCCCAGAGGTCCCTTACAGGCAATGCTTAATACTTCTCAAATTTGTATAATGCTGTGAAGTTGAAGGCTTTCACAGCCAGCATCCATAGATTTTCCTTGTTTTTTTTCCCAGGCTATTAGGCCGTTTTCTGGGATAGTTTCTTTCTGATGTTTCACCTGCATCTGTGGCTGGCATCCTCAGAGAATGCTTGGGTAGGTGTGTGTGTGGAATTTATATGCTGTGAACCCCTGTTGGGGAGAATATGTAAATTTGTGTAACTGAATGGTTAGTTTCTGGGTATAGAAATGCAAGGCTCGTTAGTGTCTCTTTGGCTAATGGTTGGCTGATGGGCCATTATCTGCTGGGAATCCCCCTGTCCCTGGGTGGAATTCCTTTGTAACTGTTGAGTTTTGATTCTATTGGATTTCAAAACTGGGAGCCAGATTTTGTTTACTTTTAAGGTTTCTTCCTTCCTGTTGAAGTTATCCAAGTGTTAGTGGATATCAATAGCTTCCCTATGCATTCTGACATGATAAGTTGTTGGCCTGGTCTAGAATTTCTGTGTTTTCAAATAGCATTTTGTGTCCAGATTGGTTTATAACATGTTCTGCTACTGCTGATTTTTCTGGCTGGCCCCGTCTGCAGTTTCTCTTATGTTCCTTGATTCGTGTTTGCACACTGCGTTTAGTAGTCCCTATGTAAACTTGTCCACAGCTGCATGGTATGCGGTAAACTCCTGCAGCTGTGAGGGGGTCTCTTTTATCCTTCGCTGAGTGTAGCATTTCTTGGATTTTTTTGGTTGGTCTATAGATTGTTTGGAGGTTGTGTTTCCTCATCAATTTCCCTATTCTGTCTCTGACTCCACTGATGTATGGTAAAAATACCTTCCCTTTGGGTGGCTGTTTTTCTTCTTCATTCCTGTGGTTTTTTCTGGGTCTGGCTGCTCTTGTGACGTCTGATCTGAAGTAACCATTAGCCTGTAGAGCCCAGTTTAGGTGCCTCAGCTCATCCTCTAGGTAGTGGGGTGAAAACACAGAAATTCTAGACCAGGCCAACAACTATCATGTCAGAATGCACAGAGAAGCTATTGAAATCCACAAACACTTGGACAACTTCAACAGGAAAGAAGAAACCTTAAAAGTAAACAAAATCTGGCTCCCAGTTTTGAAATCCAATAGAATCAAAACTCAACACTTACAAAAGAATTCCACCCAGGGACAGGGGGATTCCCAGCAGATAATGGCCCGTCAACCAACCGTTAGCCAAACAGACACTAACGAGCCTTTCATTTCTATACCCAGAAACTAACCATTCAATTACACAAATCTACATATACTCCCAAACAGGGGTTCACAGCATATAGCTCCACACACACACTTATCCAACCATTCTCTGAGGATGCCAGCCACAGATGCAGGCAAAATGTCAGAAAGAAACTATTCCAGAACACGGCCTCACAGCCCAGAAAAAAACCAAGGAAAATCTTTGTATAATTCTGCCCATAGAGCTTGAAATCAACAAACTGTATACAAACAGATGCTCTATCAAGGCTTTAACTGCTATTTGCTATCAATAGCAAAACTGCTATTGGAGAATCTTTCAGATGGGAGTTGAGGCATGCATCTCTCACCAGCTGCAGCTTTGGAACATCAATAGTAACAGATAGCAAGACAGATTCCTCACCTTGATTCGGCTTACAGCTTCCTGAGCCTGCATCATTCTCACGTTCTTGGATGGAGTTTTGTCTGAAAGAAGCTGAGTAGAGCCGAGGTAATTGGCAGCAAATATGATTCCATCGATTAAATCTTCAGGATCACACGGTCCAGGAACTGTAGCACAGAAAAACTTAATTACTGAGCAAATAATGATACTAATGGGAACAAAAGAAAATATATCATTGTTGATGCTTGTGTGAAGACTGCAAAGGCAGTTTTGGGATGGCTGAAATTTGTCACGATAGCAAAAGATCAGATACAATTAGAGGAGACAGAAAAAGACCTGCCTCTCTGCTGCAGAGACTGCACTTGATAATCCAATCTGACTCTTACATTTGCTCATTCTGTTAAGACAAAAGTTCACCCTGAAGCAAAACAACCTGAATGCATTCACCCCTTTCTCCTTTTCAGAAAAGCGCAAAGCTCTTACATGCCCCCACCCTACAAGTGCCCTTCACTTATTTGATCACAATTATCTAACCTCAAAAGCCTAAACACAAAGAGAGACCCAAGTGGAATAATCAAAGCTGTGTACAACAAGGAAATTAAATACACTTCCATATATTAGCTTACTCTGCACATGGTATCCTGCTTCCAAATTCCAGCTTACTTGCTTGCTTGCATTTCTTTTCTTTTTTAAATCAGCAGTTGGTGAGGAAGAAAAAGAATAGAAAATGGGACAGGCAGGGTAAGATAGGTGGTTGGGAAGAAGTGTGGTGGGGGTTCAAAGTTCATAGCCACCTCATTCTACTAATCAAAAAACTAATACTTCAAAGTTTGGCCCTTACAGAAAGCCATGCCCGATTAAAGTTTTTTAATACATTACTGCAAATGCTGTCTTTCAAGCATTCACAGTAGCCATCTTGCAAAAAGCTGAGGTGAGGATTCATACAAGTATTTTGTCCAGATCTGAAGAAAGTGTGAAAGCTTTGCCTGCAACCACCAACTGCTGGGCAGTTCTGAGACCCAAAGGACCAGCACCCTGAACCAATGGAAGCCCTGCCCAACCCCCTTGTGTTGATAGTGCCGGAATGCAGATGTGACAACAAGATGGAATTTGAGAGAATACCAGCTTGTGGATGATCCAGCATGCTAATGTATACTGGCTAATCACTCCCATACGCAGTGGTCTTTTGTTCCATTTCCCTCCTGAGGAGCCAGATAATTATCCATAGGGAAAAAAGACATTATTAGTTCTCTAGCCTTGTCTGTGATTTGCTGGGTGGCTCCCACTCCAATAAGGAGTGCTCAGACAGCATATACCACTACACTGCTGATCCTCAATGAGCCAGAGAGCCCACAATGCCCTACCTCCAAACATGGCCAAATGGCTCCTTCCCACAGACATTGCTCACATGTATTCAATATTTTCTCTAGAATAACAAAGACCAGATATTGACATTTCAAGAACGTTCAATACTGTGTCAGGCACCTGATTTGGCATTAGGAAGATAAACACACAGATGCATCTTTCAGGTACAAACTTGGGAGAAAAATTAATCCAACAGATCCTAACAGCCATTGTTGCATTCAATGTACAGATCAGTCAAGACTACTGATTAAAAAATTGCATTATGCTCAAATATGATCAGGATCTGAAGTAAGAACATGTGTATGTGAGAAAGACCTGCTCATGGGGAGATCTGTATTACCATATATACTCATGTCTAAGTTAAAAAAAAAAAAAAAACAACTTGCGCCAACATATCCCGGGTCAATCCTGGAAACAGATGTCGCTGGCACCAGCTGGATGAGCTCTGTACTCCCTGCTATTTTGGGTGCTTGAGGCGGAGTGGAGCAATGGCAGCCATTTTTAGTAGGGGCTTACTGTATAAGCCTCGTGAGTCTTGGTAGTCTCTCTGCAAACCTTGCAAGGTAAGGCTAATACAGTAATCCCTTATTAAAAATAGTCACCACAAACATGAGGTAAGGCGCATACAGTAAGTCCTTATTAAAAATGGCTGCTGCTGCTCTGCTCCACCTCAAACACCCAAAATGGCACATACACCGCATTCTTCGGGCTCCCCTACACTAAATGCCACTCGGGCCAAAAAAGGGGGTGGGGAAGAGGGAGGGCTGCCTTTCTTTCTCTGGTCTAGGCAATGGGGTAGCAGCACTGCTCCCATGCCCCACCATGTCAAGAGGGGATTCTCGCCTCTGCCTCTTGTCACTGCCTTCACGCTGGTTCCCTAATAGTGGCAGGTTGCTTTCCTTGCTCTTCTTCCCCCCGTTTTTTTCTAGGCCACATTTTCATTCTTTTTCCTCACTGATATTCCATCTCTTATCAGTATTTGTATAGATATAGACATTTTAAGATCAGCAATGCAATTTACACCCCCCCAATTGTAACCTCTCTCCTCTTTAGCTATTCCTAATCATGTTCCCTTTATGCCACAGTATAGTCCCTTTATGCATTTTTTAAAGGAGAGGAAAAGATTTGTTTGTTAATATGCCCGTAGGTTTTACCCTCGACTCATACACAAGTTATATCAAAATCCATCGTTTTGGCCCCCAAACCTGCCCTCAACTTATACATGAGGTCAACTTATACATGAATATATATAATAATTTTTCCCGTAGGTATTCTATTGTAAATTATGTCTATTTTTATCAGCAGTCAGAACTACAGCTGTGGAAAGAAACACTAGCCGTTTAAACAATATTCTCCCACACATGGGTAGCTGTTCTCTTCTTGTTGTTGTTTTACTCTTTTCAGCTACAGTATTCAAGTCACAGCTTGGATTTTTTTAAAAAAATTGGCCAGTAGCCATGCTAGTTTCAATATTCTGAGAGTTGTAGTCCCAAAGCACCTTTTCCAAGCTACAATACCAGTGTCGTTATTCTGAATCCAATGCATCTTTCTTCTTTGACAATAGATTTACAATGATAACAGAATGTTGGTGTGTGTGTGTTGGTTTGGGGGGGGTTGTTTAATGAACCTCAGGATAGCAAGTTACAGACTCAAAGCCTGGAGACAGAATTAAAATGTGAAAACAGGCAATGTATGTAAATAAATTCATACTGTAAATTAGCCTTTCCCAACGTGACATCCTCATATCTACCACATATAGAGGGTACATTTGTACCACATCTTCAGTCATCCCTAAACACTGGGATGCAGCTGATGGGAACTGCAGTGCAAAACATTTTGAGGTTCATTGTTGTGCAAGGTTCTTTTAAGCAGCTGTTGTTAGAATCATAAGGGGCAAAAACCCAATGTCATGCTGGCCTGACTGCCTTGTTTGTTGGATGATAAAAAGAAGTTATTTAGAAAACTGTAGAACATCAAAGTAGCTGCATATAATTAATATGCACACATTGAAATTGATTTTCTTAAATTCAAGAAAAAATCAAATGGGCTAAATAAAATATGAAAGTTTAATTTTAGCATTAGTGTTCAACCAGAATTGCAACTAAGCTAAATGCAAACTATAACTGCAATGATGTAAGCCATTAAACAATTCTTCCATGTGCATACAATTAAGATATAATAATCAATAACTCAATAGTCCAGTCATATACATGTCTTCATAGAAGCATGTTTCAGTTTCAGAATATGTTTTATTCTCCATTAACTCCACTAGCTTATGAGAGCCTGCATGGTGTAGTGGTTTGAGCATTGGACTAGGACTCTGGAGAACAGGATTCAAATCTGCGCTTGGCCATGGAAGCCCACTGGGTCACCTTAGGCAAGTCACACACTCGCAGCCTAATCCCCTCTGAACAAGCCATGCCAAGAAAATCCCATGATATGTTCACCTGAAAGTTGTTATAAGTCCGAAATGAGTTGAAGGCACACAATAACAATGCATAAGATACCACTATAGCTTAAGCCAATTTGATGTTAATTCTAGCATACATTACCTATATTTCACTGGAACAGTCTAAAAAATGTTCAGGGCAAGAGGTTGAATGTTTAAAGTGTTGGAATAAGATTGGGGAGTCACAGGTTCAAATCCCCACTTAACTAGGAAGGCTCATTAGATGACCTTAGGATAGGCACTATACTTCATTTAGGGATGTAAATCTGTCCTTATTTCATCCTTTTATGCACAAACAAAGAACTGCAAAAGTCTTCTCCCCAACTGGGCAAGAATACCAGAGGTTCTGCACATTTTTAAATGTTTGTTCAGGTTCAGGACTTTGAGAAAACTCTTGCCATGATTTGCCATTTTCTACCAATAAGGTATCCCAGTGTGTTATTGTTATCTCAATGTTTTTCATCAATGATGAGAAAATTTGCAAGTATTCTTTAGAGTTCTACTTTAACCCAAGCCAAACATTACAGGGTTATGAGGATAAAACAGAACAGCAGGGAGGGAGAATTATGTACACCATATTACCTCCTTGAAGTAATATAATAAATGTCAATAAAAGTGTTATGCTTACAAAAACCAAAGCAAGGAAAGAGCTACGATATTGTTTAACTTTATATTTATGCCAATTTCTGGTTAGCTAACGAAAGATGGCACCTGGCTTTGGTACCTTAGAAAGCCCAAAGGACTTGTTCGCATAGTAAGCTTGAACAAAATTTAGTTGACAGCAAAAAGCATGCAGACATGGTTATTCATTATTACTGGTTTCAGTGCTGGTTGTGTCAGCATGCACAAACAAACCTGTCTGGAAATGCTTTCATATCCAGTCCACTTTCAGCCTAGTGCATCAACAGAGGCATATTAGTCCTCTGGCACTATGCATATGTCCTACATTTGATTTAGAACATGCATACATTTTATAATAAGACTATTAGTCATTTTAACCTGAAAAATATTTTTTTATTATACATATGGGGTGCCTGGATTTCAATATGCTCAAGCCTGGAAATGCATAAGCTTTCTATGTCATATTTGTATAAAAATGATTACATGGGTTAATTAAAAAAACATATGTAAGGTTTATAACCATTACACCAATTGTCATACTGGTTAAGGGATAATTGGAGTTGCAGTTTCAAAAAAGTAATTTCTTCAAGATCCACAACAGAGCCAACAAGTTCCAATTGCTCTCCAGCTATTAACTGAACGTGTAGTACCGGCTATCACCTCTATAACATCTGGATAGTACAAACAGCAATTAAACATACTTTATATGCACCAAACTAGAGCAGAATGTGTAAGCAGGTTGCCAGCAACCAATCTTTTTCTCATTGAACCTGACGTAAGAACAGGAAGAGGTTGAACCTCATACTATGCTTAAAAGATCTGATAAAGCTACCTCAGGCCAGGTGAAAATAACCCAAACTAGGCAAGACTATACAGGCTGCATGCTCATTTTCCTTCCTAAAAGGCAGCCTTGCTTCTTCTTTCAGGATCACAGCAGTGTGGATGAAGGCTTTATCTACTTCCCTTGTTACGATCCCAATCTAGATTCTCTCATTTTCTGTGTTAGGAACCAAAGCTCCCATTGGTACTAGCAGAAGCTCTCCTCTTGTGGAACATACCAGTTATGGAGGGAGGGATAGGAGAAATTGACATGGACTGTGACATAAGCAAAAGGGATGAGCAAGGTGGAAAAGGGTAGTTGTTCTACCTTTTTAAACTTGCAGGAGGGCTATTTATTTAAGCGAGGAAGCATTCAGTGATGGCATCCTCCATTTATAGCCTCAAGTGGTACAATCCACTCTTCCATTTCCAAATTCTACCACTTTATTCTGTTTTGTTTGTAAAATCTGAGGCCCTTCCACACTACACAAATACAACACTATGATTCTACTTTAACTGCCATGGCTGCATCCTATGGAATCCTGGGCTTTGCAGTTTAGTGAGGCACTAGATGTTTCTAGCTGAGAATTCTAAAAGCCCCCTCGCCGAACTGCAAATCCCAGGATTACCTAGGATGGAACAATGGCAGTTAGTGGAATCATAACTGTAATTTTGTGGTATGAAAGAGCTATGGTCTCAAAGAACAGCTATTTTCAGAAGTCAGAACACAGATTACATGAAGTTGATTAAGTTGTAACAAATAATTCTGCACTTACTTTAATAAACTTTTGTCTCAGTTTACATTTATATCAAACGGTTTATAAAATCTGCTTTAACATTAAGTTTAAAGATAAGCTTACCTTCAACATAGGTTGGGAAAGAAGCCAAGCTTTTTCTTGACTGTAATTAAGACAAACAGGATATCAAACCAAACCAAGCATGCTGAGGTATGCATTAAAACATATTTCATGCAGAACTGGCAAAGTTATTAATTACACAATGACAGTTGTTACCCAGTTTCTGAGGTCAGATTATTAAGAAATATTATAAATTTCTGAAAGCATATGTTAATTATTAAGAAGTTACCCTAGAGTGTTCTGTACACCATTAGCATCAATGAGGCATTTCCAGGCTGCCTTCAGTACGCACGGTTAAGTTTTACAAAAGCAAAGATGCTGCTAATACACACATATCACAAACAGAAACCGTGGCAAAGAGCTCAAAGGTTGAAATATCCAGCAGTGTGCTAAAGGTCTGAGACTTAAATTTATAGATCCATTCATGTGAAAGGCCTTTTCACTAATCTCTTTCTTTGCCGAAGTGTTAATGAACTTCTACCCATACTGGACCCAGGCTGCAACCTTAAACATGATAACAAGGGAACACAGGAGTGTACAGGTTGACCCGGTATCCACGGTTTCACTTATGACTGTCCAAAATCATATGTTCTCTATAGGCATTTCTAGATCCTCCAATGTGAGTTTATAGTCAACTTCTGGTGTTTGTCTCATTGAAAATAATAGGGTTCCCTATTATCCAAAGTTTCAAGTAGCCATGAGGGATTTTAGAAAGTATCTCCCGTGGATACGGGGGTCAACTTGTACTATAAATGTCTACAACTGAGATTTACTACTTAAGAGTAAGCTTCAAGAGTTTAGAACTATTAAAGTGGCCAATCAGAATCTAGCAATTATGTCTTGAGGTCACAGCTGTAGAGAAAAATGCCTCTAGAATAGGGACAAGCAGACTGGGCTGCATGGACCTCTGCTCATTTTTGCTGCCCCCTCCAATCAAAGATGGAAGTACTCAAGACCACTTTCTAAAGTTTGAACCAAGGCATAGGGACATGTGCATCTTGTTTGAAAAGGAATCACGCTCCCAGACACCTCCAGGAAGCAACATTCCACTTTAAACATTCAAAAACTCTGTTTCCAAAAAATTGAAAATGAAATCCTGGAACCGTCCACTGCCAAATTTCAGCAGTGTGTAACGGTGGCAATGTGTGTGTACTTGTGCATGACCTACAACAGGTTAGGGTGTGAAATGGCTCTCAGACTCAGTGAAGTGGCCCATGTCTGTTGTAGAGAGATTGAAATGTGCATTCCCACTGGGAGTGTATCACTGAAGCTATTTCTCAACAGGCTTCTATTCTTGTGGAGTTCACGACTGACCAGCTGTTAATATGTTCAATTCCAATCCAGAGTCAGTAGTACTTTACTCCTGATTAGGGAGTGCTGAAAGTACAGAAACAAGGCTTTCTTTTGTTTAAGTAAACTACTTCAGTTGGAAAATACAGGTGCAAAACTATATACATAGTAAGCTCTTGTGATAAAAAGATCAGGAGCTCACTATGGTGATTTGCGCTTATTTGCATAGTTTTTTAAAAAAAAATTAAAATATTTTGTTGATATAAAAAATGGTAATTTCAGAGGAAGATGTATAACAAAGCCACAATATCTCAGAATAAGAAAATAACTAATTGGTTCCATTTACAGAAAAGTGTCATATGAAGGAAAGAGTTACTACCAAGTAGCTCAGGACCTCCTGTTGAGAAAACAGTTTCAGAAAATTAAGTATTGGGATGAAACTGACATTTATTTTCACAGAAGAAACTGCTTCTGTGACCATGTGATCTCTAACACTGTTTCTGTTTTTGATATTCCTGCACTGATATCATTTTAAATAATTCATTCAATTGCCATGAGTAGATTAACGGGTTTATCTTCTGTATACGAGTGGATAATAAAGCAGCAGAACAACAAATAGCATTTCTGAGAAAAGCTTAGTGGTAGAAAGTACATGTTTGTCAATTAACTGATATAAAAGGTTTGCTATTATTATAGGTACTACTATTACCATAAATCTTGATTCCTTCCTTCAGAGTGAATAGTTTTTACACATTTCTATTAGACTTTGCTACAAATACAACTGTGTAATCTTTTGACTGACACTGCCTCTTTTTATGCAATCAATGTTACAGAAAAATAATTCTGTGGAGGTAAAACTTCTCTAGCTTAACCCAACGGTTAGCCACATAGACTATCTGATATAAGAGGACAGACAGAAAGGGAAAGAAGTCACACATAAGCTATTTAGTAGTTCAAGGCAGAAGGCTCCTAGTGCTATTAATCAAAATACTTTTGACAGTCATTTTGTCTTTTCCGTTTGTGTGTGTTTGTGTGTGTGTGTGTAAAGGAAAAAGGAAGAAACAGTAATGGGAAAAGGCTTCAACTTGAAACACCTGGGTGTTGTCTAGACGGTGGAAAAACTCCTCATGGAATACGAGGAGAATACCTTTTGTCCTAACAAAATCCCATGGTGATTTGTCATACTAGGATGGAGAGGGCCCCCAGACTCCATGTACTGCGTGATAAAAGCCTTTGCAATTTTTCACAAAGTTTTTCTTTTAAATATGGGTAAATGCATATTCCTGCCTGTTTGGACAACCAATTTGAAGTGGAGCACAATCTAGGAGTCGAAACATGATTGGTTGGACGTGTGAAGGGGGCAGGCTTGCCAGCAACGAAGTGGCCAGAATCGCCATTACTGATTTTCGCGGTAGCAATCATGAGCAATTTCGGAGCAGTAAAGTGACAGTTTCTTAAGTGGAAGATCGCACTTCCACATCTTGGATTTAATGAGGAAAAAAGGTACAATGGCGGCAACTTTTGGAGAATAATAACGTAAGAAATTCACTTATAGCCACTATCTTTATTTGTGGGTATGCTCCATGTGAACGTCAAACACAGATAACTTCCCACACCAGCAATCTTGACAAAAATCATGGAGACAAATGAACGGTGCTGCGATTGTGAGTTAATGTGCAGAAATGAGCATTATATCTCCTCGTAGAGATGATCCCTTGGTGAGATCACGTTCATATTGGTATATGCTTCAATGTGGTAAACTTTATCAGAAAAAAAAGTTCCAGCCTGCCATGAGAAGGTCAACAAATGATACAGAACTGCAACTGGTGCCTTTTAATTGTTTTAAAGTGTTCTTTCAAAATCTTTTTCCTGACTAGAGAAATTTATTGCATGTAGTTATCCAGAATGTGGCAGCTAGGTTCAGCTAAAACCTTCTAACGTGCATTAGGTTTCTTTTAACATGCAAGTACTTCTAAATACTGAGGAGTTTTGAGAGGGAATTGTCCTAATTTTTGAGGAAAACTGAATATCTTTCTGTAGATTGGCTTTCCGTATTGGTAACATACAATGAAAAGTCCAGCAAAAGGTCATTAAAAGTCTAGCAAAAGGTCATTTCCCCCCAATAACATATGTGAAAAAAATACGACACAATACAATAAAATGATAGGCTAAATCCAATACTGTAGTTAATCCTGACTAGAATAGGTCAACTGAATCAATGGAAACTTGGTAAATTAACAATCATAATTTTCAGTTATTCAGTGTCTATCCTATTTAGGACCAACAACTGGATACAGTAAATAATATACTGTTGCTGTCAGTAATGCTACAGTCCTGTGACCGCTGAAAAACAAATCTTGTTTTTAATGGGACAAAGCTCAAAGTTTGATTAGAGAGGGCTGCTTATTCAAATCTATGCAATTTACTGATGAGTATAGGTAAGATTGCAGCCTAAATCATAAAAGGCATCACATATCATTAATAAATTATCATTTTCAGAAGACTAATAAATGTCTAAAATAACATTCCCAGTATTAGATAATGCACAGAACACAAAGAATTCTAAATATGAAAAATATTTCTAGTAAAAGCACTCTTTATATAAAAAAACAATAATACTGCACTCTACCTCCTTATTGGTGGGGGTTTCTGCTGTACCGCAGACATCTTGATGATGTTGAATACTTGATGATTCAGCACCTTGAGGTGAAGATGAATCAGGAGATGGAGACTAGATATAAAAGGATATACAGTGAAAAAAAAATCCTGAATCAACAATCTATTGTGTTTCTCTGTTTTTTTATTTTGTGACAGATTTGGGTAGAGAACTTCCAGGTATGCAAAAATCTAGGTAATTATCTTCAGACTTACATTTATTTGGAAGCAAATCTTATTAACTGCAAATCTGCTTAGAATCACAACCTGGAATGATGCAGAATTAAATACTCAGGGTCCTGTTTAAGCCACTAATTTGAGGAAGATTTTTCCAAATCTTACCTATGGATAAAACGTTGATCACTAGTATAGCACAATCCTATATATGCCTACTTAGAGTTATATGCCTACTTAGAGTTAATTCTTACTGTAACATTCCAAGGCTTGAATTAATATTTTGCTGCTGAACATTGATAAAGCTGTACATTTTATTAAACCACATAAACTTAACTATTGCAAAACTCAATTCACAGAATTTCAAGTATGGCTCAGACGTTAAAAACTCCTGAATGCAAGCTATTGCCTAAGGATGAATTTGCACAAGCAGTACTTTTCTGGCTGAAGTTCTTTATTTTATTCTATCTTTAATCTGATCAGGTTTACAGGAGGTAAACTAATCAACCCAATTCTGCTCTTATTTAATTTACCATATAGAGTTCCAAATGGCAGCTAACATATTTTCAAGGGTAAGGATGCAGCTCTTCCTGCTCCTACCTTTCTTTGTGTTATTTCCCATCCCCACCTTCCCTAAACCCATTATCCATACTTCATGCTTTCCCTGAACACCCTCTGGGGCTATAAGAGTAAAGACTGGTTTGAAAGAACCTGAAGCCAACTAGTTGCCGGAACTAAGCAGGGGCCCTTTCACACCAAACAATTACAACATTATGATTCCACTATAACTATCACGGCTGAACTCTGGAATTTGTAGTTTGATGAGGAACTGGTGTTCTCTCTCTGAGAAAGACAGGATACCAGTCACAGACAGAGATAGAAAAAAGTCCTGTACCTATGTCTAAACTTCCACTATGGGGGCTACCAGGTGTCTACCTATTTCTGCTGTAGGTTAAAAACATATATCACAGATAAGCTATCAAAAAAGTACCATGGGAATAGTCAGAAATAGATTTCCATTCAGTATCTAGTGCCTGAAGTGATGGGCAACTCTTTTGGTTTCCCTCCTACCAAGGGATTATTTCTATCATTCTTGCCTTGCAAAAAGATTGTTCATGAAGAGGAAATGGCTGTTGTCACAGATCCTGGAAGACAAGCTTAAGGTAAAACAGAGATACAATGCCCCCACCCTGACAACTGAAGGTAGTTTAAAAGAAAAATGATTACTAGTAATGTGCATGCTCATCCCACTTTTTCTTCTGGTCTAATTTTTTTTAACCAAACAATGAAACAAAAGGTCTAGATCATGTGGTGACACCCTTTCGAACCTGAAAAACCTGTCTACATTCTACCACTCTAAAAATGTTCTACTGTTGTTGGATTTCATGCTATTAAACTGTGTTTGCACTTCTACACCATCAGTAATATTACAGACAGTCCAGCAGCCAAAACCATATTCTACTTAAAGATTATATTGTTGTTTTTTTGGCTTTGTTGCTGGTATCCCGACTACAAGATCTTTATACACACTGTAACATAAGGACCTGGCAAGAAATACCATCATCAATATTCAGCAGCACTTAGAATGCACAGTCCCTCTATGTATCTATCTAGAAATGTCATATTTATTCTACCATGCATTTTGAGGAAGGAATGAAGGTTGAGTCTCTCTTATCTGGAATTCGAAAATATTCCAAAATCCAAAATTGTCCATATGACAGGCTCAGATAGTGATCCCTTTGCTTTCAGATCAATACATTACTCTTTCATAAAACGCAATCTTATTAAAAATTTGGTACTGTGTAGACAGAGCACTTTCAGAGTCTGTTTTAAAAAAGACCCTAAATCACCAGCCAGCAGAATTCACATACCGTTCTAAGAAACTCAGCCTGATACATCCAAAAATTCTCCATTTTGACTTTGCTGCTGTTCTGCTTCACCTACCAAGTCAGCCACTAACTAGCATGTCCCATCAAACTGCTTTTTCTAGCAGTGCCTGGGACATGAAAATGAAGACTGTAACAGGAGATGTCCCCAATGTCCCTACCTATACAGATTAATCTTCTTTATTACCAGATGGCTCTAAGAAGGTCATTCTACCACAACAAGCAGCCTTTGTTTCACAAAAGGGTTTTTATTCCTTTTATCTAGGAATCTTACAGAAGTGCATGTGTAGCAGAACTCTAGTATTATTGGTATCTTCTAACTTAATAATGACATTATGGTGTATACTATAAAATGTGATGTGGTTAGAATGTTTTGCAGTTGTTTTTTTAATGGCTAAAATTAGATTTTTAAAAATCCTACTTAAGACAAATTTGGGAGCCATTACTAACCTAGTATCAATACAAAAGAAATGGAGAAACATTGCTGCAAAGGAAAATGTGTTGTATACAGTATTTGTTGTTTTCCCAATTGCCCATAGTCCATATACCATGGAGAGGGGAAATTGATTAGACCCAACTGGAAGGAAGCTGGACAATTTCCAGTCCAAATGACATCTTAAAAGAAAATTGTGGGAGTAGAGAGAATGATGTATATTACAGCAATACTAATCTGAAAGCTATTCTAAGATTGTTAGCTTTCACAGTGCTATGAAATTTTATAAAAAATTGCAAGCCCAATTTCACCTGAGAATAGCATACACAAAATACCACACATATTGCACACAATACATCCTGGTTTTCTGAAAATCACCTCCCAAAAATAGTACTCTACGGTGAACTCGCCACGGGTCAGCGTAAGAGGGGTGCTCCAAAAAAGCGATACAAGGACTCCCTGAAACAACATCTCAGGCTTGGCCAAATTGATCACCAACAATGGTCCGCCATGGCCTCATATCGGGAGGCATGGAGATGCACTATCCACAATGCTGCAGCTTTATTTGAGAACTCACGCCAAACAAGTCTTGAAGAGAAACGACAATGCAGAAAGAATCACAACCCAGAAACATCACCCAAGGAGACCTTCTGCTGTGCTTTCTGCAACCGGACTTGTTTATCTCGGATTGGCCTTTTTAGTCATCAGCACACTTGCAGAAAGCGCAGGATGAATCCTTCCTGAATCTTCGTTTGCGAAAAAAAGCCAGAGACAGATAGTGATTTATACCAGACATTCAGTATATGTAACCAAAGCATTAAATCATCATAGAAAACCGAATTCCATCACATCTGTGTACAAACCTCAGCTACAAAAGCCCAAAATGGTAAGACTTAATGACTATAGCATCATACTGTGGCTGCTCCAAAATCAGTAGGTTTTATTTTCAAATCGAAGTGTTTAGAATTAGATTGCACACTGATCTTGATATCTCCCTATAGAACTTAGAATTACTATAAAATTGATATCATAAAGTTGGCATAGTACTCTGCTTAGAAATTCTATATTGGCTTTAAATCAAACTTAATTTATACAGTACTTTAAGTAGACCTACTGAAGTCAATAGGAGAAGAAGCCTGGAAAAGAGAGCGTTAAGAGGTGACATGACAGCCATGTTTAAATATTTGAAGGGATGTCATACTGAGGATGGAGCAAGCTTGTTTTCGGCTGCTCCAGAGATTAGGACCCAGAGCAATGGACTCAAACTACAGGAAAAGAGATTCCACCTAATCATTAGGAAGAACTTCCTGATGCTAAGAGCTGTTCCACAGTGGAATACACTGTTGCCTGGGAGCGTGGTGGAGCTTCCTTCTTTGAAGGTTTTTAAACAGAGGCTGGATGGCCATCTGTTGGGAATGAGTTGATTGTGTATTCCTGCATGGGAGGGGGTTGGACTGGATGGCCCTTGTGGTCTCTTCCAACTCTATGATTCTAATGGAATGTAAAGTAATCACGATGGCCTTAAGTCCTTCTGATCTCATTGGGTGTATTTTAAATATAAATAAGTCTGGACTGAAGTCACAAATGTTGAAGTATGAATCAAGACAATTCATGGTATTTGAATAAGTCTAGGACCCTCACCCTCCCCTTTTTCAAAAGGTAGAATTTTAGTCAGCAAAATTCTTGCTATTCAAGCACTTAAGTGTTCAAAAATTACTTGGTTGACTGCATAATTTTAGGAATTACAGTCATACTATCAACAGAGGGCCCAAAGGAATTCCCAGCTGATCTTTTGCTTAACAAACACTGAGCACATCACCTCATCCAAAATAGCTGGTCACATTGTGCAGCACCTGAAACTTGCTCAATTATTCAATGCAATCCTTCTCGTTTCCCTTTATTAATAATAGATTAGTCCTGCTGTGGAAAAACTGAAGCTCTGCAAAGCCGCCCGAAACATCAGACTGAGAATTGAGGGAAACTTGTTGACATAAATGGAAGTTTAAAACAAAAGGAATATTACCTAAACAGGAGGGGAAGAATGAGAGAGAATGTGTTCCTCAGAAATGTTAAATTCCACTTCATAAAACCAAACCATCCATGTGCATAATTTACTAAACACCATAAAAACAAATCTATGCTGTCTGAGGTTTGCAAGCCCAGGGAAGAGCTGTCATAAGCTATTCTTCTGCATCACTGAGAGGCATTGGGTGTGGAAAATTGTCTCTACGCTGGTCTTGGAAGATGGGACATGCAAAGTCGGCAAGGGATATGTTATATTATGTCAGCTTCCAATGGAAGTAAATGTAAGCCTCACATACAAGTTCTTTAATAGGAAACCACTGGATGCCAAATTTTAAAATATATTTGTTTCTTTACTAAGTCCACCTGCCCCATCTATGCCCATAGATTTTTACCTTTGTTCAGACAGGAACATGGTAAGTGGGATACCCTGAACATTTCAAAGGGCCTATTTTTTATTACTTCTCCTAGACATCATCATAATCTCTGGGAAACCAGGATACTATTCACAACTGATTTGATCAAAGCAACCTACCTTCTTCTAGGCCAAGTATTTAATATGTTTTTAGTGCATTTACCAGTAAATTATTTTTTAATCATTTTAAATTGTTTTAATTTGTTTGCATTGGTTTTATTTGTATGCTACCCTGAGATCTTTTGATATAGGGTGGGATAGAAATATTTTAACAAATAAATAAAGTGTGGTAGTCATACAGCCATCCAGATGTTGTTGGACTGCAACTCCCAGCATTTCTCACAATTGCCTATGGTGGCAAGGGCTGCAGGGACTTGTAGACCAATAACATCTGGAACGTTGCATGTTTTCCATACCTGTTCTAGAGTACAGCCTGCAATTATTTTATTACTATTTTAAAAGTTTGCATCTCATCTGTTTGTTTTTTCCAGAGAGGGTACACAAAGCCTAAACCTAGTTTTTGTTTCCAGCAAGAGTAGATCCACTGAATAAATAGTTCCCATTGATTCAGTGAGTCTACTGTAGCTGAGACTAACAAGTGAATCATGGACTGCAGAACACACAGGCAGAGGGGGTTTGAACCCAGCCAAAAATAGTTTGAGGCACTGAGTCCACACCCCCTAGTAATTGTCAAGCAAAACTGGACCACAAGAATGTTGTGTAGTCAAGCCCCTCGAGAATTAACAATAAGAAATGTACTAAATGATCAAGCACAAAAGAGTATTAAACAGCTACTGTGGTTGAGCAATCCCAGAAACAAAAAAGGCTGTATGCAATATATGTCTTATGCAAACTTACTTGGAAATAAGCTATGATGAACACACAGAGGACACACACACACTTCTAAGTACACATTGTGCACTTATGGGTGTTCACAGTCAAGGCGTACTAAATGATAATGGATGTTGAGAAGTAATTTTCCCTCTTCCTGACTGTGCCCTCAGGCACTATGATAGCTGTTTTAGTGAACTGACCAGTGATTCCACATCATAGCAGAAGGCAGACTGTCCTGCCTTCGTTGGCCTTAGGAAACATATAAACTCTTTAGTTGTTTCACTGCGCTAAGAGTGGACTTATCTTCTGGAAGAGGAGAATGTAATGAGGAAATTTGCTGAAGTCATTTATGCTTTGGGCTGGAGAAAAATCTGAAGAGAAATGGTCTACCATAGCATTCTAATGCAGAGTCATCCTTAAATAAGCAGCATTGACAAAGTATGCTCCTCTTCTGTAATTTCTATTTGAAATTTCCTTGGTTTTTTTCCGGGCTGTGAGGCCGTGTTCTGGAATAGTTTCTTTCTGACGTTTCACCTGCATCTGTGGCTGGCATCCTCTTTCTCTGAGGATGCCAGCCACAGATGCAGGCGAAACGTCAGAAAGAAACTATTCCAGAACATGGCCTCACAGCCTGGAAAAAAACCAAGGAAAATCTATGGATGCTGGCCGTGAAAGCCTTCAACTTCTATTTGAATTCTGCATATGCTCTGGCCTAGTTTCAATACTTAAGTGCTTTGGGATATTAATGGCTCAGATTTGGCTCACAAATCATAGAGCAGGAAGAGATCCCAAGGGCCATCTAGTCCAACCTCCTGCCAGTGCAGGAATCCACAGTTCTAGTAAAGCTGTGGTAAGTAGGAAGTATCCATCCAACCTCTACTTAAAATCTCAGAATGAAGGAAAGCCCGCCACCCTCCAAAAACAATCTTTCACATGACCATGTTTTCCATGATTTAAGTAGAAGACTGTATTATACATTGATGTGTTATGAGTAAGTCCTTAGTTTTTCTAAAATTTAAATTCATTTTTTGTTTAGCAGTCATAACGACAGCATGATCAATCACCACAGAAACAGTTTTAAACTAGGCCATATTCTACACAGCACCAGGAAGAAAGAACAAAAGGGATTGCACAAAAGAACTGAGTGATATAGAGGTTTACTGTATATTAACATGGAACCAAAATATAGGGGTGTTTTTCCTTCCTTTTTTGGCCTGTTTACAAATTTTCTTTTGTTTGGGTTAGGATGTGTGGGATTTCACCCAGAAAGGACAGGGAATCCCATCTTTTGCTGCTCTTTGTTTAGACCTGGAAGAGGCCCTCACTCTTACTCAAAGCTATGCACTTTGAATAAGCGATACAGTTGTTCCTTCACATTCACTGGGGTTTGGTTTCAGGACACACACACACACACACACACACCCGTGAATACCCATATCCGTAAATACTCAAGTCCCATTATATGCAATGGCATAGCAAAATGGTGTCCGTTATATAAGATGGCAAAATCAAGGTTTGGTTTTTGGATTATTATTTTTTAAAGAATATTTTCAAGCTGTGAATACTTAAATCCATGAATGACAAATCCGTGAATATGGAAGGACAACTGTATTTTTGCTATAGTCTTTATTTTTATTTTTCTATTTATTTTTAAGAGTTGTTTTGAAACTCACAGAGATTTTCTTTAGGTTGATTTTCCTATGGGCTGAACATAAGAACGGCCATGCTGTATTAAACTGAGGGACTACACTGGCCAAACAGATGTCCTGGGGAAGCCCACATGAGTGCAACTTCACCCTCCATCTTATGTTCTCCAACAACTGATATATGGAGGCATATTCCCTCTGATACTGGAGGTAACGTATAGCCATCTTGAACTGATGGGTCCTCCATGAATCTATCCAGTCCTCTTTTACAGTCACTCAGGTTGGCAACCATTACAATATCTTGTGGCAGTGAATGCCATATTTTAACGATGCTTTGCATGCTTACTTTTATCTGTCCTGAATCTCCCACCATTTAGTTTCAGTAGATGACCTTGGAGTCTAGGATTATGAGAGCTGCATCATGTTCTGTACTTGTATCATGTCTACCCTTAGTTGACCCTTCCCTAAACTAGACAGCCCCAAACATTACAATCTCTCCTCCCAACAAAGCTGCTCTAGTCCCTTGAAGCCTTTGCAGTTGTCCAAACAGTGAACAAAAACTCCTCATGGAATGCAAGGAGAAGCCTACCTGTCTTAATGGCATTCTGTATGATTTTGTCATATTGGGAAGAAGGGGGGCAAAAACGGCCAAAAACCTCGTCAGAAAAGCCTTCATGGCTTTTCCTGTCTTTTTAAAAAACAACGAGGGGTACGAATTTCTGCTCATTAGGACAAACAAGTCAATCTGATTTGTTTGCCCAAATGAGAGGAAGTGCAAATCTGATTGGCTGGATGAGTGCAGGGGGCGGGGCTTGCTAACAAGACAAGCACCCACAGCAGCCATTCTCTCTCACCTACCCACCTCTGGCTGCTGCCGCCGCTGCTGCTGTGGGGCCAAGGAAGGGGGAGGGCTCTCTCACCCTCTTCTCCCTTCCTCAGCTGTCATCTGGGATATGAAGCTTATGGGGGCTGCTGGGGAGAAAACTACTGTTAAGACAAGTAGCAGCTGCTGCGAGTTGCTCTTACTGTGGGACACTACGTTCCCCCCCTTGGATAGATGGGGCCTTTGTTTGCCTTTTCTGCACTTTTTCCTACATCTAAACATAGAATACCCTTTTAAAGTGTGGTGACCAGAAGTGAATACAGTATTCACATATGGCCTCACATGCATTTTTAAGAGGACAGGGTGATATTGCCAGTTTTGTATCTGACTCCTTCTCTAATCATGCACAACACAGAATTTGCTAAAAAAAATAAAAAAAAAAAATTAAGTGCAGCCACTCACTGGGTTGGCATTTTCATAGAGGTATCAGTCCCACCAGATCATTTGATCTGTGGCTGCCAGCTCAGTTCCCATCAGAGAATATGTGAAGTTTAGATCTTTTGCCCTAGGATATCCATTCTCTTAGTTTACAGAGATCCTTTTGGAACTCTTCTCAATTTGTTTTTGTTCTCACCAACTTAACTTGGTAGATATCAATGTTTTACGTTCTCATATTAGATTTTAAGAGTATTTTGTCTTCAATCCTTTATCTTAGAATCATAGAACTGGAAAGGATCCCAAAGGTGAACTAGTCAACCCTCTCTCAGTGTAGAAATCCAGACCTAAAGTGCTCCTGAGAGACAAACATTAAGCTTTCTTTTAAACACCTTCAATGAAGGAGAACCCACAACCTTCTAAGGCAGACTGTCCCGCTGTCAAATAGCTCTTATGGCCAGGAAGGTCTTCCTAATTTTTAGGCAGAATTTCTTTTCTTGTAATTTGAACCCATTGGTTTGTGTCCTTGTATCTGGAGCAGCAGAAAACAAGCTTGCTCCATCTCCTACACCAGTGTTTCTAGGCAATCTCATGTAGTGGACCAGCAATATTTTTTTTAAGATGCCAGAAACCAACACTATATTTGTGTCTGTTGGCTATAGCTGTTTATTTCTTTCCGGAAAACTCTCTGCAGACTGGCAGCCAAACTCTCGTTCTGGCACTGGTGCACAGACCACCACTTTGAGTAGCACTGTTCTACATAACATTCAGATATTTAAAGATGGCTACCATATCATCTCTCAGTCTTCTGTACGCTAAGTTAAACATACTTCCCTCCCTTAGATATTCCTCAGAGGACATGCTTTCCAGAACTTTTACCATCTCAGCTGTCTTCTTCATCATCTTCTAACACATCTTCACACCATTTGTTCTTAAAGTAGTGCACTGAAGAATCAGGTGTGCTAGGAGAGCTTACTGGCACTTTTTCATTTATTTAACAGGGACTTTATGTATTTTCCCATTTGTTCCATATAGCTATTTTATTTAATTAATAAATTAATTAGTAAAATTTATAACATTTTATTTATTATTATGCTTTCATGATAATTAGATGGTTATGTGCTTCAGTTGGTATTATGTTGTTGTTATTTTAAAATTTAAAAAAAAAATAACTTCCAGCACCTCACTCATGCAACACTCTTAAAAATCCCTATCTATCACTCGAAGAGTCAAGGTGGGTACAACCAGAGAGAAGGCTGTCAGGCAGGAGTGGGTAACATACAGCAGGTCTGGTTGTGTAGCCCTTGTTCTTACCCCGCCCCCTATGTCAAAAGCTGTGGTTTTCTTTTAAAACAAACAAACTGTATTCTACTGTTGATATGGTCAGTTGACTAATCAATAAACTTGTTTGTTTTTTAAAAAAAACTTTTAAAACAAGATGCACTCTCCTTGTGCACCTTAAAGTAAAATATTTCCCCCCTCTCTTTTTTTTTCTCCCCATGCAAAAATGCAGTAGACCAGCAGTAACAAGTACAACTCCTAATGGTTCAGGGGAAGTCAACATGTGACCTTTTCCTGCCAAGTTCAGTTTTGCTGTGTAATCTTGTATGTAATTGTGTGTGCATTTTTCTGTGCTTGTTAATGAGTGTGTAGCCTAACTGTAGAAAGGAGTATGTGCTCAATGTTGGGAATGGTTTGATAAGCACTGCACCTGGGTCTCAACTCTGGGAGAAAGAGGTTGAGCTCTGGTACTGTGGGAAATGGGAGTGGGGATGATGGATAGCCAATGACTTTATGGCTCACCAGATTTTCTAGATTGGAATATGCTTTTACTATACTGTTTATGAGTTAAGTTTCATTCTGGGCAACAAACCTGTAGGTATAGTTCTTTGGATTACTGTGACAATATAGTTTTCTGTTTTGAACTCTGAAACTGCTGGTCACTGAGTCTGGGGATGCCAGTACATGACAACATGGCCCTCTCATCCTAAATAATTTGCCAATGCCTGGTCTAGAACTTGCGACTGCCTGCCTATCTGCATGAGGCTAGGAGATCTTAAGCAGTGTCCCGGATGATGACCATAGCACACAGGCATGAACATATTAGAGAAGGCAATCCTTAAGGTATCAAAATTCAAAGCAGTTTATGGTTTTTCAGATGAACACCACTGCCTTCAGAGGCACCCAGAAGCCAGAGCCACTCAGTTAGATTAGGCAAAATATAGTTAAAATGCATAGCTTCCACCAGAACTACTGCATTTCATATTGACTGCAGTCTCTGGATGCTTTCTAAGTGTAGAGCCGCTGGAGAAAACTATGGTACGTGATGAGGCCTGCTTTTTGCCAGGAATAGTTGCAGAAAGGAACATAGCTCAGAGCAAAAGTTTTGCATGCAGAAAGTCCCAGGTTCAATCTTCAGCACTTTCAGGTAAGGCTCAGTAACAAATCCCACATGAAACACTAAAGAGATGCAGCCAGTTGTGTAGATGATACTGAAGTAGATGGTCCAGTAATCAGCACAAGGCTCCTTCCTCTCTTCCCATGACACTAGATGGGAAAAGAAACTCTTAGCAACTCACACCATCTGCACAACCAAGCAGAGTACTGGATCAAAGAGTGTTCTGACATCAACCTATGTTCCCTCCTGCTATGTATCAGTTAACTCACATCCAACAACCCTGAGATAAATGAAATAACTTTATTCTTGAACTAAATAGTAACAGCTAAAAAAGAAGATAAAAGAACAATGAGACAAGTGCAGGGTGAGTGGCAGGATGAGGTAAAAAAAGGTGAGCAGACTGCGAAAAGGGACAACTGAGGGTTTGTGTACACAATGGGGGAAAGTCCACACACACGCCCAAATCTGGTGCAATAAGGCCATATGATGTATGGCCCTATCTGCACCAAACTTGGGGTATTAACCTAGGTTTTAAAAACTCACAGTTTGCTTTGGACTTTGCTGGAAACTCCAGTGTTTCCTGTAGTCTGAACAAGGGATTCACCCTGGGGCTGGGGGTGGGGGCAGGACAGATCACTGCCTGACAGGCACTGCCATTTCCTTCAATGTCCAGGCCAGGAACTAGCCCGGAACAATGAAGAAAGTTTTTTCTCTCCTCAGCTATCATTAGAGTCCAGAGCAAGAAAACATTTAACATAAATGTCTTCTTAGGGTAGACTAAAGAGACACTCCCCCTGCCAAAGGATAAATTATCAGAGGGAGCATAACCCCATCCAACAGAGATAGCACACCCAATCCTGAGTCAGGTAAGGGAGCTATCAATAGTACTTCTGAGATGATACTATTAGTCAAACCATATGACTATCTCATTTGACAAAGAATTTTTGCATCTTACCCTAGCCTAGAGGGAAATGTTACACTATTCTTGCATTTGGAGTTCAAGCGTTGTCCCTTTGGGGGTGATCTGCATTTTTAATGAGATGGGGCTACGGAAGTAAGCAGGAAGAACACCCACCCTTTTTGCCCACCCTCCATACAACATAGTCCTGTTCAAAGCATCCACTGAGTTAATTGCCTCCAATATGTGTTGAAAACTACAGGATTTTTCTGTTGAGTGAAAAACAGCAGTTAATGGGACTATATCCTTCTCAGCCCATCTTGACTATCTAAGATTGCTTAAAAGAACACAATGGAAATCAAGCATGGAAGCGTAGCCACATAAAGCATACACGCTACCCCGAACAAGAGACTCTGCTAGATAAAAAGATAAGAGAACTCCCTGGGGATACCGACCCTAATGTAGACTGAAGTGAAAAGAATAGCTGACTTCTGACTTGACATACAAACCAGTATGCTTTATAACCTATTTCAAATAACTCTGGTAGTTGAATAGACAGAGGGATATGATCAAGTCTGGCAAGATATTGGTATACTTAAGATAAATCAAATCAATGAAATTGTAGCTCTCTTAATTAAGGCTTTGGGGTGCAATCCAGCACATAGGCTGTCTAAATCCTACAAAAGTCAAATTATGTTGGCTAAATGTTTGTGGAATTTCAGCCGTGGCCTTCTGTTACATAATTCCTTGAGTGGAATTGGGGAACATTCAGCCCTCCAGAATTTTAAAGTATAGACTGATTGTTTTAATATGTTTTGGTCTTATATGCTCTTTTAAACTGATGTCATGTGTTTTTAACTGGTTTATGTATTTTTAATTTGATGTAATGTGTTGTATTTTAATCTGTTGTTCTTCACCTCAATCCATGGGGAGAGGCGGGTAAGAAATCAACACCACCACCACCACCATGAGTCATGACTGGCCATGTTGGCTAGGTCTGATGAGAACTGGAGTTCTGCAATATGTGGAGGGCCATGTGTTCCCAAGACCACTATACAGCAAATATTCAGAGGCTATCCAGTGGTATATTTTATATATCAATAAACAATACTAAACTAAAAAACAATACTGATCAGGAAATGGGAGGTATGAACTCTGCACTGCAACTGAAAGCACTTAATGTTTTTGATTCTAATACTGACAGGGGCTGATGCATGAAGTAATGCTATGTGGATAATGGAAGGAAACAACTCTGCTTGTAGAGTGATTCAAATAGTCACATGCATCAAAAGGAATATTGATAGCTACACTACCCAAGGGTACATATCTTATCTAAGCCACATTACTACTACTACTATCAAAATCATCATCATAATTTTTACTCCGCACTTTCCCCAAAACTGGGACTTAAGAAGACTTACAATTTAAAACAAGCATAACATACCTAAAAACACACAAACATCAACATTAAAACAGAATTAATCTACACTATTGAAAAAATTTAAAACATACACTTAAAAGGTACAAAAAGCAAATTAAAAACTGTTTGATACAAACAATACAGCACCCTCTTAGAAGTCCTTTAAAACCTGCAGTTCTAACAGGCTGTCAGAATTTAAAAAAAAAGTCTTTGACTGGCAGGACAAGTAAGGAGGCAGCCATTCTGACCTCCCTAGGAAAGGAATTCCAGAACCTAGAGGCAGCCATTGAGAAGACCCTAATTTGTATCCTCATCAGCTATGTCTGTGAAAGCGGTGGGACTGAGAGAAAGGTCTCTCCTGAGGACCTCAGGGCAGGCTGATACAGGGGAAAATAGTCTGTCAGATAAATTGGACATAAGCCATATAGGGCTTTATAGGTCACAACCAGCACTTGGAACTGAGCCTGTAAGGAAACTAACAGTCAGTGGAGCTACAGTCTTTTTAATATGTTCAATTTCCTTTTATTACCAATATATTACAACAAAGATCAAGGAATAACTAGGGGGAGAATTTGTATTGCAATAATTCTGGTAGTGTAATGTTTTGTTTTCCAAGCAGTTAAAAACACTGATAGAATACTAACCATCAAAGTGAAAATTACAAAGGAATCAATTTTGCCAGATTTTGTTATCCAGCGCTTTAGTATACTTACATCTCCCTCTAGTGGCCTCTGATCCTCACCATCCCTAGTTGGGCTGATGTCTTGCCTCATCACCCAGATGGGTTCTTTGGGTTCATCAGGGGTATAAGGGGAACGGATGGTCCTTGTCTTCACTTCCTCAATGGCTTCTTTAATGTCTTTAATGGCCAGTGATATTGCATCCCTCTTTTCCTTGCTATACCTTTGTACCGATTCCCCCACATTAACTGATGGTCTAGAGCCAACTGAAAGTTGACCTTCAGGATGTATGTTAGCAAGAGCATTACTAGTGTCCACATTTTGCTCTGCTTCTGGCATGTCTTCAACAGCTTTGTCTAGGCTCTGAGAACTCATGCTCTGTTTGACCTCAGCCACAATTTGGTCAATATCTTCTTCTTGTTCATAACTGTCCATCCTTGGATACGGAGCAAACTCCGCCTCTTTCTCAGGACTGTCAGACTCTCCGTCAGAGCGCTCATCATAATGGTGAAGGCGGGCACCTAGAGCTTCCTTCCGATAATTGTCAGCCTCTTCTCTCTCTTGTTCATAGAGCCGCAGACCTTCCCTGACATCAAGGTCAGGTGTGTCACCTATCTCCTCATACACATGTTCCTGCAGCCCATAGTCAGCATAGGGCTCTGCATACTGCTCATCTTCCCCTCGGTGGAAAAGTCGGTGGGTGTACACATAGCCTGAGTAGGCTGCATTCATGGCTTCCTCGTGTTCGATGGAATGAAAGTGCAAGTGGTTAGGAAGAGTTCGGTTATGAAGAGTCTCAGCATGTTCTGCCTCAGCGTTTTCGGTGTACTCCTCTGCTTCAGGTCTATACTGCACTGCATAGGTGCTCTCATCCTCATTCTCTAGCACTCGATCTCCTTCATAGTTATCCCCTGCTGTGGCTATGACGTCTCCCTCAGCAGTATCAGTGTGATTATGGAATCCACTCTCAGTGCTTGCTGATCGTGCTAACATGCCCTCTTCTTCCTGTCTAGAATGTCCTCCATGGCCACCATTGGTATATCTTGGGTAAACGGCATACTGTTGCTGTTCCTCCTCCACCTCAGAGTGCTCCAGATCAGCTTCTATAGACTCATTGACCTCTCTGCTTCCTAGTTCATCATTGCCCTCTCCTTCAGGTGGCCCCTCAAAATGGTTCATGGCAGGTAGTAAAGGGTGCCTTATTTATTCTGTTGACATTTTGTGTGTTGTGTCTGAAAAGAAATTATTAAAAAGGACAGTTACTACACAAATGAAGTAGTTATTTTAAAGTTCTGAAGAATTAAAATAATACTAGTTGTACCCACTGTAACATACGCCATTATAGTAGATTTGAAAGGTTCACATGGTTCAGCTATGTGCTATTATTGTGGGGAAAATATTGCATTGTTTTACATGTGGGTGGTGAGTGGCTGAGGGAGTGAGAAGAGGGAGGGGTCCTTGTTAGGCTGAGGGTATAGATGTAGATTGGGTGGCAGGAGTGGACTGTGAAGTAGAGAGGGAATTTGCATGTGGGTGGTGATTGACTGAGGGAGTGAGAGGAGGGAGGGGATTGGTTGGGGATGTTTCCTAAGCGGCCAATCAGTACACTGGAAATGAAACATACCCAAGTGTTTTATATATAGATAGATTAAATCTAGCACTGGATGACATTTCTGCTTTCAAAAGTCAGCTTGTCTTATATGCAGTACAAATCAGAGTCATACACTAAATTTGATAAGCAAAGAGTGAATATCGGGTGTTACCCAAACTGTTACCATAAGCAGAAAACACTGACAAGAATAGAAAATGCATGGTATATTATTACTAGCAAACTAACCAAAATGGAACAGACTGGCACATGAGATCTACAGTGTGAAGGATACTCTGCAAAAGAGAAATGCATATATCATACTGGTAGGAAAAAGAGAAGGAGAAGAGGGTCGTTAGAGGACAAAAAATCCTGCAAGAACCAGAAGAGAACATACTAAGTTAAAAGGACAAATATGGCCTGAGGCAATACACTTAATAGGACAGATGGGAAGTACTGTAAGAAGACAGGTTGTTGAATATAAAAGAAGCATTTACACATAAAAGATAGCTGGTAGAAACAGAAAAATCAAAAGTAAATCCACTGATTTTCAACACAAGTTAAAGAAAACATTGTACAAGTACATGGACTATTCTTGCACTCAAGTGCTCTTGTCTCAGAACAACAGCAACCAAAACCTTTTCCAGGATAAAAGAGAATCGGACATAATCTCCTGCCCTGAACTTTTTCTTTTCTCTGCTCTAAAATCGAAAACTTCAGCTAAAAACTATTAGGAACAAGAAAATAAATTGACACTGCTTTTGGTAAGCATAATTCTTCCCATTCCCCTCCCACTGTAAGGCTGGTTGAAAACCATTTTTACTCCATCGAGCAATTGCTGAAGGATTTGAAATGAAGCATTATAAATAAGGAAGGCCAGGAACACAAAGTAATCAAGACATGCACTCAAGAGTAAAATATAAATTGAAGTCTGTGGTTTATTGCAATTTCGAAAAGAGGGGGAAAGGTGCTTGTCAAACAGGAGTGTTGATCACATGAAATGGCTATAAATGGATGTGTCATGTCAATAAATATTTAACACACACATAGCCTTGATGCGGAACTAGAAATCTATGAATCTAAGAATGAATAGTGTGAATAACATGTAACCACTCCTCTTAAATCTTCTGGAGCCAGTGCTGGAAAGAGAATATTGTCAGTAATGCTTGTTGTAAGTCCAAACAGATATACAGTATTATATTTTAGCCAAGCATGAGGGTAAACTGGAGTCCCCCAAATACAAGTCCCAGCATTCCACATCACTGGCAATGCTGTTTAGGACTGTTGGGAACTGCAGTCCAATAACATCCAGCGGGACACATTTTAGCCCTTCATGCCTGAACCAAGAGATGGCTACTGTTATATGGCCATCCCTAAGCAGTGTCCAGTATCTTTACTACAGGGGTGGAAAAGGTGTGGTGCATGTGGGTCCCCCAGGGGTCAATATATATATCTTTGTTCCAGACTTCCTCCAAACACTCTAGGGGTATGTAGGGTATTCTCGCCACATTTGAGCCTCCCTTGTCCTGTAGGGGTCAAAAACCATATTTGCAAAAAAATTCAAAATCATTTTTTGTCCCAAAATGCTAACAAAAATATCTACTGGGGGCGTGGGGTGCATTTCCAACATATTTTGCAGGAGGCCTAGGCCAATTTAAGCCAAGGAGAGGCATTTTTTAAAAAAAAACCCCTAAAAGCATCAATAAATCTAACCACCCAATTGGATCTTGGTTGTTTATTCATTCATATTTCACCTTTCCCCAAAAGTGGGACTCAAGGCATAGAATCATAGAATTGTTGAGTTGGAAGAGACCACAAGGGCCATCTAGTCCAACCCCGTGCCACGCAGGAAATCACGATCAAAGCATCCCTGACAGATGGCCATCCAGCCTCTGTTTAAAGACCTCCAAGGAAGGAGACCCTGCCATGCTCCGAGGGAGTGTGTTCCACTGCCGAACAGCTCTTATTGTCAAAAAGTTCCTCCTAATGTTGAGGTAAAATCTCTATTTTTGGAGTTGCATCCATTGCTCCATGTTCTAATCTCTAGAGCAGCAGAAAACAAGCTTCCTCCATCCTCAATGTGACACCCCTTCAAATACTTAAACGGGGCTATCATATTGCCCCTTAACCGTCTTTTTTCCAGGCTAAACATACCCAGCTCTCTAAGTCTTTCCCTCATAAGGCATGGTTTCCAGACCTTTCACCATTTTAGCTGCCCTCCTCTGGACACGCTCCAATTTGTCAATATCCTTTTTGAATTGTGGTGCCCAGAACTGGACACAGTATTCTAGGTGAGGCCTGACCAAGGCAGAATAGAGCGGCACTATTACTTCCCTTGATCTAGACACTATACTTCTATTGATGCAGCCCAAAATCACATTGGCCTTTTTAGCTGCCACATCACACTGTTGACTTATGTTCAACTTGTGGTCTACTAGGACTCCTAGATCCCTTTTGCACGTAGTCTCGTTCAGCCAGGTCTCCCCCATCCTGTATCTATGCATTTTGTTTTCCCACCCTAAGTGCAGTACCTTACATTTCTCCGTATTGAATTTCATTTTGTTAGTTTTGGCCCAGCTCTCCAGTCTATCCAGGTCATTTTGAATTTTAATCCTGTCGTCTAGGGTATTAGCTACTCCTCCTAATTTGGTGTCATTTGCAAATTTGATAAGTATGCCCCTAATTCCATCATCCAAGTCATTGATAAAGATGTTGAATAGCACTGGGCCCAGGACAGAACCCCGTGGCACCCCACTGGTCACATCTTTCCAAGACGAAGAGGAGCTGCTGCTGAGCACCCTTTGGGTTCGGCCAGTCAACCAATTACAAATCCATTGAACAGTTAACTTGTCTAGCCCACATTTTACAAGCTTGTTTGCAAGAATGTCATGGGGAACCTTGTCAAAGGCCTTACTGAAATCAAGGTATGCGATGTCCACAGCATTCCCTTCATCTACCAAGCTGGTAACTTTATCAAAAAAAGAGATCAGATTAGTCTGGCATGACTTGTTTCTCTGAAACCCATGTTGCCTTTTTGTGATTATGACATTGCCTTCTAAATGTTCACAGACTCTCTGTTTAATGATCTGCTCTAGAATCTTCCCTGGTTCTAGCCACCACGTTCCAAGTTCGATTCCAGCGGGCTCGAAGGTTCACTCAGCCTTCCATCCTTTCGTAGGTCGGTAAATTGAGTACCAAGCTTGTGGGGGGCAATTAGCTAACACACATTGGAAACTGTTTAATGCAGTATAGATGTGTAAATAGCTATTGCTTAAAACAATTTGTAAGCTGCTCTGATAGCCTTGTGGAGCGGCTGAAGAGCAGGATATAAATAACTAACTAAATAACAATAAAAATAAAAAAATAAATAAAGTATTGATGTTAGACTAACTGGATGATAATTGTTGGGATCCTCTTTTTCCCCCTTTTTGAAGATGGGAGCAACTTTTGCCCTCCTCCAGTCTGCTGGGACTTTTCCTCTTCTCCAGGAGTTCTCAAAGATTATTGCCAATGGCTCTGAGATTACATTTGCCAGCTCTTTTAATACCTTTGGATGTAGTTCTTCTAGTCCTGGAGATTTAAATTCATTTAGATTAAGAAGGTATTCCTGTACTACCTCTTTACTTATTCTGTGCTGGATTTTCCCTATTGTGTCCTCTGTTCCCATATCCTCAGGTTGATCACCCTTTTGCTTTTCTGAAAACGCTGAGGCAAAGAAGGTGTTGAGTAATTCTGCCTTTTCTCTGTCCCCTGTTAGCATTTTGCCATCTTCTCCATGTAGTGGCCCTACCATTTCCTTCTTCCTTTTGCTGCGGACATACCCAAAAAAACCCTTTTCATTGTTCTTAACTTCTCTAGCAAGCCTGAGCTCATTCTGCGCTTTAGCTTTTCTGACTTTACTCCTACACGTGTTTGCTATCTATTTGAATTCTTCTTTGGTGATTTCCCCCTTTTTCCATTTCCTATACATGTTCCTGTACATGTTCGGAACGTAGCTCCATTGAAAGTTCTTTAGTCATCCATCCTGGTTTCTTGAGACACCTCCCATTTTTCTTCCTCATTGGTACTGTTTGAAATTGTGTCTTCAGTATCTCCCTTTTGAGAAAGTCCCATCCGTCTTGGAGGCCCTTCTCTTTTAGTATTCCTGACCATGGGATCACCCCCAGTATTTCCCTGAGTTTATTGAAATCAGCTCTCCTAAAGTCTAGAACGCCTGTCTGACTATGCCTGGCTTCTCCTTTCCATTGTATAACAAACTCCAGGAGAACATGATCACTCTCACCTAAGGATCCCACACCTCCTGAGACATCTTGTCAGGCCCACAAATCACTGCTTCTGTACCCCTCAGCAAGGAGTTCCCCACCACCACCACACGCCTCCCCTGAGGCTTAGCAGCAGCTGTTCCTGGTACTCTCAGGTCCCCTGGTCTGCCCCTGAAGTCTGTCCATGCTGTTCTTCCTCATTGTCCTTGATAAGGGAGAGAGCTTCGAATAGATTCTGTAGCTGCCAGCTGCCAGAACAATCCCTGGCTTTTCTACTTCTGTGTGTGACATTCCTCCAGCTATCTACCTCCTGTGCATGTGAAATGACCCTCTCCTCTGCAGAAACTTCCTCTGTGTGGTTCCCGTCCAAGACGGTTCGTTCTGTTCTGTCCAGGAAAACCTCTTGCTCACGAATATGGAGAAGTGTAGCTACCCGCGTCTCCATCTGCTGGACTTTCTCCTCCAAGAGGATTACCAACTTGCACTTGGTGCATGCGAAGTTTCCGACATCTGTAGACAAGAAGACAGATATCCCACAAGTGTTGCAGGTGACTGTAGCAGTTCCCTCAGTGTCCATGCTGAGAGGTCTTAGGTAATCAGTGTTGCTTATGCTGTACTTTTGCTTGGTTGATAAAATTCATGCGCCAGTAGGCTTGCGCCTCTGGAATGAGTTATATAGAGCTACGCTCCCAGCTCCACCCCCTAGTGACTCACAGATGTGACTCCCAAGAGTTTTTTTTTAATTCAAACTCACAGAAGCTCCACCCCCTCAGCAACAAGCACACTCTCCTAAGAGTTTTTTAAAAAATCAAACAAGGCAGCATAAAACAATTTAAACACATACAGATAAAAGCACATACAAAGAGATAAGCAAAAACATACAAAGAGGTATTGTTAAATGGAATTAAACTACACATAGATTTAAAAACATTTAAAACAAATCCATTATAAAGGCAAAATTATAGAAGTCAATAAAACTGTACGCTGTTTAGCCTCCCTATGGAGTGAGTTCTACAGCCTGGGAGCAGCCACTGAGAAGGCCCTTGCTCGTCTTCCCACCGGATGTGCCTGGGAAGGTGGTAGCACTAGGGATATTTTGAAGCCATAGGGGGAAATTTTTTTTTTTTCTTTTTTGAAAAATGGACATTTTCAGAAATATGGGTAAAATGCAACATTAGGCCCCTTTGAAGACTAAAAATCACTTTTAGCTAGTTTAGGAACATAAAACGCACTAGGTGTAGCTTGGGGCTTGTCTACACCAGCCAGAATGTGCTGCCTTCTGTCTGGTGTAATCTGGCTCCAGAGCTGGCCCAGATCTCCCCTGTTACCACGTCAAAATGCGCAGAGGTCCACACAAATATGTCAGCAGGTATCAGAGGGTGCCTCCCCCACTGTCACGTGTCGCACTCTCTGTCATGTGTCACACTCTCTGAAGCCAGGAAAGCAGAGTGACACCAATAGTGGTGATGTCCGCTGGATCCTGCGTTCCTGCACTGGACCCATTGAGGTTTTCTGGCATACCATGAGTTTTCCCGTTGTTTTTTAATAAATTAAATGGGTTTACCCCAGCTCCTTGCCCCCAGCTTTGCCTCAGGTGTCATCAGGACTGCCTGGAGGCGAACTGGGACAAGAACCCTGTGTTGTTTGGACTTCAGGGCTCCAAGACCAAAGGATGCCAGGTTAAATTGCCCATTTAGACAAGCCCTCAGTTTGGCTTAAAAGTATAATATTTCAGATATCAAAAATATGATTTCTACAGAAAATAATTACAAACTGAATTTACTTTTTAAATTTTATTGTTGTTACAAGTGGATCTACAAATTCCTGAACTATAAGGAACCTCTTTGGTTTTGCCAGTTTATTAGAAGCTGGTAATAAATAATAACAATAAAACAAAAGAAAAAAGGAAAATCCATTGACATAAAACAAATAAAATCCTTGTGTTTCCTCTAGTCCTCTATACTGGCAAGCAAATAGCAAGCACGCATTTCCATTTTTAAAAAATGAGAAAAGGGAACCAAGACATGAAATTGGAATGATAGGAGATATGGTACATAGTCTTACAACACTGTAGTATATCTGCTTCATAGCTTTTAAAAGTAGTATGGGAAAGTAAATCTATGAACAGATTGTCTTTAATATTTTATTCTTCATTATAAAAGAGAATATTCCATAACCCATTTTTTCAGTTTTTCCACGGACAAAAAGACTTGGGGGGAGGATACAAGGGGAAAGGAGGGATATTTTGAATCCCCCCGCCCTCAATTTCTAAGGACTAAGAGAATCCCCCCCCCCGAAGGTTTTGAAGCCTAGACACACTCCTAGAGTTCACATTTGTTTCTGCAGAAAGCCACAGAATGAAATATCCCATTCAAAAATACCTATCTACCTGCTTCTTCCCTTTAGACTGTTCAAGCACTTGAAGGCAATAGCAATTCATTGTGACCCCACATATTCAGATGTTCAGTAATAAACCTCTGGGGGGGGGGAAATGCCATTTTCATAATGCCTCATAATATTTGGTTTCGTTATGGCCTTTAAAGGAGCTTGAATATTTATATAGCTCTTTCCTCCTTATCTTAATTAAACTATTTGTCTAAATTAGACAAAAACGGACATCCAAAAGAAGAAAGGGTTTGTGCAGTATAAAATATACTAAGTTTGTAAAATCTAATAGTTGTAGTGGGAAAGTGTAGAAATATTTTAAATAGACAAAAATATCCTCACAATGCACTTCACAAATCTTAGAAAATAGGCAGTCAACCTAGTGCTCTTCAGATGCTTTGAACTACAGCTCCCATCAACCAGTGGTAGCAGGGCCCATAGTCAAAAACTGTGGAAGGTGTCATAGCTGGACGGCACCAGAAATTTGGTACCTCACTTTGGCCCTCAGACTAATTATGCTTGAATCCAATATAGGATCTTTAAAAAACACTAATTAAATTTTCATTAAAACCATATATTAACTTTTTCATCATGCTTTGTTCACTACCATCATTTAAAAACTCAGTGCTAACGACCATTGGGCCTTACAAACAGATCCATAGCTAACCTATAAAAACATTTATTGGATCACCTTGCCCAGTCTTGGTAATCTGTGCCCCAAAAAGAAACAATAAGCCAAACTGTGTAAAGTTGCCTTGCTTAGAAACCTAGAAACAATCCTAGACAAACAGACATCATTTATTACTTAAGGGAATACCACTTCTAAATACAAGAAACATGTATAATCTAGTTATTTCACATATCAGGCATCTGTAACCAAATAATTATAGAGCTGGGGAGGGAGAGAACCGTAATATTAAAGCTTTCTGACAAGAGTGTTTCTTATAGCAACTTCAACAGTCTGTTAGTGGCAAAGTCTACCGAGCATACAATAAAACCCATTTCCACCAAAAGAACTTAGTTTAAGAATATAGACTAAGAGTACTAATGCCAACAGAAAGCAAGTCTCCTGCAGACAAAGGTGCCTTATTCTTCTGTAATAATTATCAGGTCTCCACTAAAAAATTATGAATAAACCAAGTTCCCTCCTCCCCTAAACACAGTTCAAATTAAATACAAATACAAGTACTTTCCTGTAATTTTCCACACATAACACATACATGTCACATGACTTTTCAAACAAAGATATATTACACCTCACAAAAATGCAGCTCTGTCCTATTAATTACTCATAGCTGCAGCTGCATGCTAATGAATCAATGCATACCACAGAGTGCTTTCTAAGCACTCCTGGCTCTGTGTTCAAACTCTGATGGATAGTATGGCCTCTGGAAGAAATGAAATTAACAGGTTGATTTCTGGTATTCGTAGATTCTTATTGAAGGCAAAGCTACTGTACTGACTGCAGAAAAACAATTCCTAATTTGAATTCATCTCCCTCCCTCCCTTCCTCTCTCTGTGGCCTTGAGGCACCCAGATTCCTTCCAAGGTCTATATGTTACATTTTTCTATCTAGGTCCCAGTGTGAGGGGATGAATACGTTTCTGATTGTCTTACACCCAGTGGTAGAATGGAAACAGGGCTCTCACGGTCTATGACAGGGAGTATGATATCATTTGCTGTACCTGTTCCCTCTGAATTTAGCTACAATTTCCACATTAGTGGGGGAGGGTTTCCCATCAACAGTATATCATTATGAACTTTTCTTATTGTAATCCAAAGTATTTTAGGATGGGTTGGTCTTGAATGGGCAAGTTGCACTAGCTTTACAGAATAATCGCTCCTGGTACAGATGAAAACTGCTAGAAAGTTTGTTTGTTTTTTTAATAGAGAGATTGGCAGTGCAGCCTAGATTTGGTGGTGTTATACCCCTTGGTGGTGTCTCTGTAGCATCCACCATGATGAGGCTGTGCACTTTAAAATATATTACTATACCACTTCTTACAGCAGCACACTTTGACTGGCAACATTTGGAAAATACTAACATTTCACTTGATAGCACTTAGTTGGATTGTGAACAGGTGCAAATTGATCCTTCTTCAGCCAATGGCAGAGATGGCTGACAGATGACTGACAACTTCCTTTTTAGCTTATTTTTATACATGTATATTTGTATTTGCTTGCATAAACCTATGTTTTTCAAAAGGGCCTGTATGGGATCATTTCAAAGGCCATCCAGGTTTGCCTGAATTTAATTTATTCCTCCAGTGGTTTATAACAAATGATCCTTGGTAGAATGAACTAAGAGAGAGTAATGTTGCTTTCTTATTGCTCGGGAACAATTTCAATTACTTTTCTAATGGGAACTGCACTGGCATGCAGTGATGAATGTATAAAAATCCAACATGTGGATAAACATATTTTTCAAAGCTAGTATTTTTAATCATGTTCTACATTCGACACTTGCTCACAGAAGCATTTTTTGTTATTTCCCCCTTTACAAGAGTTACTATTTTAATAGAAAAATATAATTCTTACATTGGCTATTTTAAAAAAAAAACAACCCACATCTTGTCTCGGCTTTTCACCTTTGGTTAATGAAACCATTTGTTAACAGTGCATATCACCAAAAACTTTAAAGCCTACATACATTAAAAAGGTAATGTCAACTATGCAACAAATATATAAATGTAAGGAATGCTATAGCTAAAGTATTAATGTATCTTATGAAATATATATTGATTAAAGACCTAACAGATGTTTGGAGGTGGAAGCAGGGAGAAGAGAAGGGATTTACTTTCTACTCTGATGTTCATCGTGCTTCGTCAAGGATTGACATGTTCTTGGTATCAAAAAATATAACTATGAATATTAAAAGCATGGAGATTAAGCCAAAATGGGTATCAGACCACAATCCTATTTTACTAATAATGCCAATCAGAGGGAAAGAGTTCAACTGGAGATTAGACAAAAACTTATTAGATAATGAACAGAGTGTAAACGAAGCTAAAGAGGCACTAAAGCAGTATTTCAAAGAAAATACAACAGAAGAAGTGACTATGAACACAATATGGGAAGCCAGTAAAGCCGTGATGCGAGGCTTTTTTATAAAAAAGGCATATGAAAGGAAAAAGGAGGAAACCAGACAATGGAAAAATATACTTCAAGAATTAATGAATAAAGAAGAGGTCATGAGACAGCAACCAGAAAACAAAAAACTAAAGTATGAAATTAGCATACTGAAGAAAAAAATGCAATCGCAAACAATTAAAGAAATTGAACAGAAAATGCGTTTGGCTAAACAAAGGCATTTTGAATCAGCAAATAAACCAGGCAAATGGTTGAGTCAGAGGCTAAAGAAACTAAGAGAAAATAAGATAATAACAGAAATGAAATATAAAGACAAGATAGTGACTGAACAAAAGCTAATCAAAAAGTGCTTCTACGAATTCTATTCGGACTTATATAAGGAGAAATCTATGGACAAATTATTAGAAGAAAAAATAAAAAAATATTTAGAAGAACAAAAAATACCCAGACTGACAGACACACAAAAAGATACTCTTAACAAAAACTTCACAATAATGGAGGTATCAGAAGCCATAAAAAAATTAAAGTTAGATAAAGCGCCAGGTCCCGATGGTTTCACCTCAATTTATTACAAAAAGTTAGAAGACGAATTACTTCTCCCATTACAGAAAACCCTCAATCAGATAAAAACAGAGGGGCTACCAAGTACATGGAAAGAGGCCTTCATTACTGTAATTCCAAAAGAAGGGAGAGATATTAGAGACCCAAGGAATTATAGACCAATTTCGTTATTGAACTTGGACTATAAGATTTTTACTGCAATTCTGGCGCAGAGACTAAAAAACATCTTAAAAGAGATCATTCACGAAGACCAAAATGGGTTTCTGCCTAATAGATTGATGAAAAATAATATGAGGACAGTACTAGATATTATCGAGTATTATGAGACCCACAACGAAAAGAAATTAGCGATGATCTCTCTAGACGCAGAGAAGGCATTTGACAATGTCAAATGGCCATTTCTCAAAGCAGTCTTAGAAAAAATGAACATTGGTGATAAATTTAAAAAATGGATCGGTTCGATATACGAAAATCAAAATGCCCAAGTTCTGGTTAATGGTGAGAAATCGGAGAAAATTATAGTAAGGAAGGGAACGAGACAAGGATGTCCCTTGTCGCCGCTGTTATTTCTCATAGTAATCGAGGTACTCAATAACAACATAAGAGAAAATAAGAAAATTAAAGGTACAAGAATTAGAGGAATGGACTTTAAAATGAAGGCCTTCGCAGACGATATAATAATATTTTTGGAAGACCCCTTAGAACAATTGGACGAAATCAATAAAATATTGGAGGAATTTGGATCTGTATCAGGATTCAAGGTTAATAAGGAAAAAACTGCCGTTTTGACCAAGAACATTACAAAAAAAGAGGAAAACCAAATAGAGGTCAAATCAGGGTACAAGATAGTGACAAAAATAAAATATCTGGGAATATGGATTTCCAAACGAAATGCAGACTTGTTCGAAAATAATTACAATAAAATGTGGAAGGATGTAAAAAGGGATCTAGAAAAATGGTCAAAAGTTCGCTTATCCTTCTTAGGTAGGATAGCTTCGATCAAAATGTCAATACTTCCAAAATTCATATTTTTATTCCAAAACATTCCCATTATAACAAATCTGAGATGCTTTAAAAACTGGAATACTGAAATATCTAAGTATATTTGGGAAGGGAAGAGACCAAGAATAAAACAAAAATTATTAACAGACTACAAGACCAGAGGGGGATGCGGCCTTCCAGACTTGAAATTGTACTATCATGCGTGTGCGTTGTCATGGATAAAAGACTGGGTAACATTAGAAAACAGGAAACTGTTAGCACTGGAGGGGGACAATTTGGTGTTTGGATGGCACGCTTACCTCTGGTATGGTAAGAAAAAAGAAAACAGGGGATTTGACAATCATTATGTAAGGAGAGCGCTTCTAAAGATATGGCAGACATATAAAAAGGCATTCTATAATAAAATACCTTGGTGGGTTTCGACCCATGAGGCCTTTTTTGGGAAATGGGAATCTGAAGAACAAAAGTGGATGAGATATAAAGACCTGATAATTCAAGAAGCTCAAGAAATAAAAAAGATCAAAACCAAAGAGCAATTGGAAAAAGAAGGTTTCAGAATAAATTGGTTCCTTCATAAACAAATATATGAGAAATTTAAGATGGATCTAAAATTAGAACAGTTCCAATTGGACAAAAATGATTTTGATAAGATTTTTTTTGAAAAAACAAAACATCAAGTAGCTAACTTTTACAAACTACTATTAGAAAGAGAACTAGAGACGGAACATGTGAAAGAACCAATGATCAAATGGATGCAAGATCTGGGTTATAGTATTGAGCTTAACAATTGGGAAAGGGCTTGGATAGATACCCAAAAATTCACACTAGCACAAAACCTAAAAGAAAATTTCACCAAAATGTTCTATAGATGGCATCTCACACCTGTTAAATTGGATAAGATGTATAAAACAGGGGAGAAAAAATGTTGGAAATGTGGTGAGGCTATGGGGACACTAATTCACATGTGGTGGAGGTGTTCCAAGGCAAAAAAAGTACTGGAAACAAATACATGTAAAGATTAAAGAGATTCTAGACATCTGTTATCCTATGAAGCCAGAGATCTATCTGTTAAATATGTTAGGAGAGGTGAATGGAAGCAACATAAAACATCACTGGAGGATCATACTTTACATGATATCACTGGCAAGAATTTTATTTGCACAAAAATGGAAAGAAAAATCAATTCCCACAATAGAGGAGTGGAAGACGAAACTATGGGAAATGATGGATGCAGACAGACTGTCAACACTATTAAAAGAGAAAAATGTGGAAAGGATTGAAAAGGAGTGGGAACCCATTGTACGTTTCTTGGAAAACAAATAATCCCAATAAATAAACAAATGAAAAAATAAAAGAGGAAGGTTAGAATTAAGCCTATAGTAAAATAGAAAAGGAGTAAGGTCTGAGAATCAGACTAAAGAAATTTAGTTTCTTATAGAAAAGGATATAGCTTAGAAGCAACAGTAAAGATAAGTAAATAGGCAGAAAGAAACTGGGGTAGAATAAGTAAAAGAAACCCAAGCAATAAAGGTTAGAGGAAGGAAGTGCGGAGGGGAGGGGAAGGGTTTTTTTTTTCCTCCTTTTTCTTCAAATCCAAAATTTGATCAACAAGAAAAATAATGTTACAAATACGAGCTGGAAAGTATAGAGGTATTGAAGATGTCAAAATTTGAACATGTGTAATACATGTAGAAGTATGTTAATTGTGTGTAATATGTGTAGAAGGTTACGCTACAAAACTAAAATATGATTTGTAATCGTGATTTGTAATATGGATTATGTGTAACAATAAAAAATAGATGCAAAAAAAAAAGAAATATATATTGATTAAAATATCATAGAATCATAGAGTTGGAAGAGACCACAAGGGCCATCCAGTCCAACTCCCTGCCATGCAGGAATACACAATCAAATCATTCCTGACAGATGGCCATCCAGCCTCTGTTTAAAAACCTCCAAAGAAGGAGACTCCACCACACTACGAGGCAGAGTATTCCACTTCTGAACAGCTCTTACTGTCAGCCAAGGACCCCCCTGCAAGAGGGCTAAATGTCTGTGGCTTTCCATATGTTTTTGTGATTGACATTTACATGACTAGTGAAAATGCATTGGTTCCTTCATTCAAAGTAATTCACATTGCTGGGCAGGCATGATCAAGCACTGAAAGTGTCCACCTAAATAGTGAGAATTTTCAGTGATTCAGCTATAAGCAAATAAAACACAGAACTAAAGGAATAGACTCAATCTTAAATAATTTAAATCATAATATGCATGATTTACATTACAGTACTTCATTATTCCACACGATATCTATTTAGCAAATAAAAAGGATTTGAATTTAAGACTCAGTCTTCCATTTCTTCCTCTACTTATCAGGTCTAGAGGATGAAAAGAGCTGCAAATTATTTCCTGTGAAACCTCCAATGGCAGTTGTGGCATCAACAATGAAAACTGTAGTGTTTTCAGTTTGTGACATCATTCCACATTCCACAGAATCATAGAGTTGGAAGAGACCACAAGGTTGATCCAGTTCAACCCCCTTCCATGCAGGAATATACAATCAAAGAACACCCAACAGGTGGCCATCCAGCCTGTTTAAAAACCTCCAAAGAAGGAGACTCCACCACACTCCAAGGCAGTGCATTCCACTGCCAAACAGTTCTTACTATCAGGAAGTTCTTCCTAATGTTTAGGTGGAATCTCTTTTCCTGCAGTTTGAAACCACTGCTCTGTGTCCTAATCTCTGGAGCAGCAGAAAACAAGCTCGCCCCATCCTCAACATGACATCCCTTCAAATATTTAAACATGGCTATCATGTCCTTTCTTAACCTTTTCATCTACAGGCTAAACATGCCCAGCTCCCTAAGCCACTCCTCATAGGGTATGATTTCCAGACCTTTCACCATTTTGGTCACTCTCCTCTGGACACATTCCAGCTTGTCAACATCCTTCTTGAACTGTGGTGCCCAGAACTGGACATAGTATTCCAGGTGAGGTCTGACTAAAGCAGAATAGAGTTCCACCATTACTTCCCTTGATCTAGACACTATACTCCTACTGATGCAGCCTAGAATCACATTGGCTTTTCTGGCTGCCCCATCACACTGCTGACTCATGTTCAGCTTATAGTCCACTAAGCCTCCTAGATCCCTTTTGCATGCACTACTACCAAGCCCCATCCTATATCTGTGCATTTTATTTTTACTGCCCAAGTGTAGTATCCTACATTTCTCCCTGTTGAAATTCATTTTGTTAGTTTTGGTCCAGCTTTCTAATCTGTTAAGGTCATTTTAATTCTGATCCTGTCCTCTTGGGGATTAGCCTACCCCTCCTAATTTGGTGTCACCTGCAAATTTGATAAGCATGCCCTCTATTCCATCATCCAAGTCACGGATAAAGACATTGAATAGCACTGGGCCCAGGACAGAACCCTGTGGCACCCCGCTAGTCACTTCTCTTCAAGATGAAGAGGAGCCACTGGTGACTACCCTTTGGGTTTGGTTGGTCAACCAATTACACATCCACCTAACAATCACATTGTCTAGCCCATATTTTACTAGCTTACTTGCAAGAATATCATGGGGGACCTTCTCAAAGGCCTTACTGAAATCAAGATATGCTACATCCACAGCATTCCCTTCATCTACCAAGCTTGTGACTCTGTCAAAAAAAGAGATAAGATTAATTTGACATGACTTGTTTTTGAGAAACCCATGTTGACTTTTAATTATCACAGCATCTCTTACAGACTATTTAACGATCTGCTCTAAAACTCTACGAGTATCCATGAAAGATCAACAGTGGGGCTCACAAGGTCAGACAGAATAGTCAGCCTTCTGTATGCACGGATTTGTTATCCAAGGATTCCACCAATCCATGGCTTTAAAATATTTTAAAAAAAGAAAATTCTAAGAAGCAAACCTTGATTTTGCCATTTCATAAAAGGGACAATATTTTACTATGCCACTGTACATAATGGCACTTGAGCATCCATGGATTTTGGTATCCATGGGAGTCCTGGAACCAAAACCCAGGGGATACTGAAGGCCCACTGTACTTAAAATCACTCAAGTTCCACTATGGGCCCTGGGAATTGGGTACTTATTTGAAGGCATAAAGCAGAGGGTCAGCTCCCCTCCCAGGGAAGTAAATAAATAAATCTCTGTGTCTTGTATTTTCTGGGAGTCCTTCTATGCTATAGTGATTTGAATGTTTAGCTGTGACTCCAAAAGATCAGGGTCTGAATGCTCACTCAGGCCTCATCTACATAGGCCAGAATATGATGGCTCTCCACCAGCATATTCTGGCTGTAGATTTGGGCTGCTTTTCTCCCGTTACCAGCACAAAACTGGATGGAGTCTAGACTACTACACTGGACCATCCCTGCAGTTGCCATCTGCATCCCACTCTCTAAAGCCAGGAAGCCGGCCCACAGTATGTGAACAAGGCCCCCTGCATGTGACCAGGCTGGTCACATGCTGCGGGCCTGCTTCCTGCATCCAGAGAGTGAGGCACGGGTGGCAGCTGCAGTGACTGGCTGCCATGGTGGTAGGGCATCCTGAAGTCCTGAGGTGCCTATCTGTCTTCTGCAAAAAAACAAAAAAACAAAACAAAACAAAACAAAAAACGGTTTTTCCCAGGCATTTTGCTGAACCATTTCATTGCGCTTTACCCTATCTTTGCCTCAGGTGTCCTGAGGACTGCCGGGGGCAAAACGGGACAAAAGCCCTGCATCATTAGGACTGCAGAGCTCAAAAACAGGGCCAGGACAGGGTAAATAGCCTGGATAGACAAGGCCTCAGCCAAGGAAACTTTTATGTGACCCCTTCTCTTAGCTTCAGAGGAAGGCAATGGCAAACCTCTAAATAAATCTTTCCATGGAAAACCTAGGATAGGGTTACCATCAGTCAGAGCTGACTTGATGGCATACAACTTAGGCACACAATTCTAGAGGATTCCTTGAAACAACAAATCTGTCAGCAGAATATTTGCTTCCTTCATGGATCCTAGCAAAGTGAGTTTCTTCAGATCATTTTGGGTGACATATTTCCTTCTTTTTTTTGGTGATGCACAGGTAACCATCCTATTGCCTTTTCCTGTTTCTTCTCAGTCAGCAAACTATCTGGGGCCAACCCTGCATACATTTTTAAAAATATGTGACTCTCTCCCTCATATACATGCACTTTTTTTTACAAGTACATACAAAAAACAAAATATATAAAATGGCCTTTCATGGAGACACGTCTTCTGCATGCTTGTTTGAATAATAACAATCAAACAAAAAGAGGAATAAGCAGATTTTGGAAGTAACAAGTTACAAATAACTAGCTACTTTTGTTTTGCTTAACTTGTAATATTTTAAACCTTTTACATATCCCTTTCTCTAGTAATGAAAGTATAACTATAATTTTATGGCCACAATTTAATGAGGAATAGCTTCAGTTTTTAAAAGAATCACTTTAAACTAGGTAACTACAGTATAGTGTAACTGATGGCTGTGGGGCTGAACTCAAACAAATTACTTTTTAAAATGTAACATAAATGGGGATACTTTAAATGCTGTTCAGCATTACACTTCAGACAAAAGGCAAGTATCATTTTCAAAATGGAAGCTTACACAGTATGCCTATAACTGTTATATTCTTCTGTGCAGCATGCTGCATCTGATCAGAAATCCAGAGAAGTGGTATGAATATCCTCACTCCTTGGAAAAAAAACCCCAATATAGTTGATGTATTTATTATTTTATTTGCTATATTTATATATGGCCACTCAGCAACATGTTATCTGGGAAGCTCAAAGCATAAAGTGGTAAATTAAAAAATCATTATCATTTTTTAAAATTGCATAAATGTTTCCAGTAGAAAGGATAAAGTCAGATGACTCAAAAACACACAAAGATTTGTTAAAGTCACCGATATTTTTAAGACCTGGGGGAATTTTTTAAAAAAATCTTCAACTGGTGCTGAAATGACCATAAAAAGACTAGGCATACTGGACCTCTCTCAAAAGGGCATTCTATAACTGAGGTGTCACTACCAACAATGCCCTCTCCCTGGCAGACACCAATTTACTTCACTTGGTGGAGGTACTTGGAGCAGGACCTCTGAAGAGAATTTCAAATTTTGAGTAGACATATGAGAGGGGAACTTATCAGACCTCCTGCTCTGCTCCTATTCAAGGCCTTAAAAGGTCAAAAACAGCACTTGAGTTGGGTCTACAAAGAGACAGGGAGCCAGTGAAGCTGACAAAGCATTGGTGTAGTATAACTGAATTGTTATTTAATAGTAATGCAATCCTACATCAGACCAAATGCAATTTCCAGGCCATTTTCAGAGCCGACTCTATGTGAGATGATGCATTGCAATAATTTAAACGGGAGGTTAACAAAGCTAGTGAAGTGGTTACATTCATAAGGTATAAGTAAGCTGAACAGCTAGTAAATCATTTGCATTCAATCACCCCCGTTTACTTTTCAAACTGATTAAAGTAATTAAAATGCCGTTACTTGCAATGTATTATTCTGAAACCAAACAAGGAAATAAAATTTGACATGGAAAGTTTTGTATTTCGAACATGCATACTTAAAAGTTATCACAGACAAATGCAAAATCTGTTGGAATTACAGAAGCAAGCATAGCAGGCAGCTCCCATCCCAAAAGCTGTCATACTGGACAGATACTTCTACAACAGCTTATATGATCAAAAGCAGGCCACTGTAAAAATTAAACATGGTCTAATATTAAAATTTCCTGTGCCTACATTCAAAATGAAAGGGCAATTGTAACAATAGTGACATATTATTGATTAGTTGTAAAAATCAAGTTAGTAACTAAGAACATATTATTTGAGGGGAGGGTGAAGCATTGCCACATTCCAGAAAGTGGAGCTTGCGAGCTTAAGAATTTAGCAGAAAGCGATGGATTAGGGATCAGCACATTCTTCTCTTTCCCTGGTCCCTTATCCCTCAGACAAAAAGAGAGAGCACCTTCCTGTTGCTAGGTTTAAAGGATTTGACATATGTTTGAATAATGCTGTCAAGAGGCAGGTGTTAAGACTAGACGCCTCTCTTTCTCTCTTGTTCTTCTGCCAGCTGCCAGCATGCCTCAGAGGCCCAAGCAGACTTCCATTCCCAAATAGTATTAAGAGAGAATCAAATTATTCTTCAGAAAGAATTAGGATGGAAAAAAAGGTGAAATGCAATTAATGTTCTGTGGATTACAAACAATATTCACAATAATGTCCAAAGCAATTACCCATGACAAATACCTTGTGGCTTTTAAATGGCATTTTTCTCTGTAATGACTCCATAATAATTCCTAGCATATTCCACGAGACTTCCTAGACTTAACAGAAATGCCCCTCCCTACCCAAAAATGGACACATGAGATACTTGCCAGCCTGCTTTTATTTTTTTAGGGCCTCTTTGAAAGGAGATTGCAAGCAGCTTCCCTGTGGATAAATTCCACACACAGCTCATGGATCTCACAGCAGAGGACGCCGTCTTGCAAATTTTACCACGCAAAGATAACCTAAGGATCAGAGCTGGGGTAAGTTATTTTTTTGGGTTACAAAGCCCAGTGACCATGACCAGTCGGCTGCATCTGCTGGGAGTTATAGTCCAAAAAAGTTACTTTCTGTAGCCCTGCAAATGATATGCCAGCCATTTGTACACCTTCTACTATCAATATTGCTATGTCACCTCCAAAAAGCATCATATGCACAGTATTGTTGCAAAACATAACCTGTCCCTCTCAGTGTCATATTGCAGCGGTTCTTAACCTGCGGTCCATGGACCCCCAGGGAGCCGCAATGTTCTCACAGGGGTCCATGAAGACTTGAAGGCTGCTCAGCCCATGTGACAGGAGCCAAGGCAAAGGCTGGCTGGCTTGGCCTACACATTGCTGTTTAATCTGCTCCAGCCACAAACTTGCAGAAAGAAGCAGGAGAAAAGTTTTTCCACTCCCTCCACCGCCTCTGAGGGAAGGTTCAATGGATGGTGTAATTGTGTTGTTGTTGTTGCTGCTGCTAGGGTTTTAAATCTTGAGTTAATTCTTGGGGGTCTGTGGCAACAAAAGATAAAGGGGGTCCCTGGTAAAGAAAAGGTTAAGAGCCAATGTCACATGACACTATTTCTTCTACAGTTGCACATGATCAGATGCCTACATGCAAGGTCTTTCTTCACCTCAAAGACATTCAAATCCATCATCTTACATGTAATTTGTCCACAATAAATATACAGCTTTCCAACACCTTTATAAGAAACCTGCATGTTGTATGATGGTAGTAGTGATGGTGATACAGCTTTTTTTTTTAACATGCAGGCATTTTTATGTAGGAATACAGTAGTAGGTAGATAAGGACCAAAATGCCTAGATCTTTTTTTTTTTTTTAAGAAATATAATGGGATCTTTACATTCACTGAATAATGTATAAGAATAAAATTACCAGGGTTGTACATCTAATTAACTGTGTGCACTAAACTCTGCATCAAGTAAATTTCTATTTTGTGGTCAGAATAAATTACCCAGCAATAACTTAATTGAACATATTTTATCTGTGAGCAGGGCTTGGAAAAATTACTTCTGGAGATTACAGTTCCCAGAATCTCCAACCCACCACAGCCAGTAGCTATGCCTGCTGGTGGATTCTGGGAGTTGTATTCCAATAATGTAACTTTCTCAGCTTCTATCTATGTGTCTAAATACTAAATACAGGCCTATTTCCAGGGTTGCCTGTAAGTTCGGGAGGAGACAAGATGCTGCCAGGAAGTCTCCCTCCATGCATTATCTTACCACCTCATTCTCATTGCTACTACCATTTACAGATGGAGAAGGCAAGACAAGAGGAGGCTGCCATTTCCTGTTGTTCCTTGTCCAGGGGCTAATTCACACTACCTAATCATAGTGCTATTATTCCACTTTAACTGCCATGGTTCCATCCTATGGAGTCCAGGGGACTATAGTTTGGTGAAGCACTAGAGTGCTCCGGCTGAGAATACTAAATGCCCCTTCCTACACTGCAAATCCCACGATTCCCTGGGATGTTGCCATGGCAGGTAAAGTGGAATACTGCATTTCATTATAACTGTATAGTGTGAATGGGACCCTGGTCACTGTTCATTTGGGATGGATAGGTAAACAAGCAAGAGGAAAGAAGAAGAATACATTTGCAGATAGTCAACAATTCTGACTGCTTTGACATCAGCCCTGCCAATTTCAAATACCCAAGTTTTCAAAAATCTAAAATGGATAACAAACATGGAGAAGAAGCAGAAACAATAGTAGGGGAATCTAGGACCTGGGCTATAGGCACATAAAAAGAAGCCATAGAGAACGAACAAGGAGCTTTAACTCTCCTGGCTAAGCTCTCTCTTGACTTCAGAAGGCATGTCCAGTCATAAGGACTAGAAACTTTTTTTAAATCAAAGAAAAGCTAAATTTCTCAGGAATACTAAATTGTAAATCCATATGGCAGTGAATAAATCATCCTTTCATTTATCTGAAAGAAGTCAGATCTACAACTAGTACTTTCTCAACCCACACTCCCTACCCCACTTTTTTCTAGCTGCTGACGGAGGCAGCACCCTTAGTCCTATTTCTACACAATGGGGCAAATTTATTACTTGTTAGGCTATGCTTTCTACCAGCTTTGCCAAAGGCAAGCTAAGTTCTTTTGTCAAGAAAAGGGGAAAAGTCTGTCTCAAAATTTGGAAACCAAAAGTAAATAGCAAAAAAATGTTACGGTACTTTTTGACATTTCAGTTCAGCTTGGACTCAGTAAAAAAAACAGAGGAGGAGGAGGAAAAGGAAGAAATAAAGAAGAAATAAAATAAACCTCATGCTCTGATCTTCTTTAAAAGCCCACCAATGAGCCTTAAAGCAAAATCCGACTGCTTCCACAGTTCATATTTTATATTTTAACAACCATGGATGGACAGATCATTCTAAACTGTGAAACATAACTGCTATGTTATCATTCAAAAGAGCCTACATTTTTCACCTTGTGGTCCAGTCAGTTCAGAACATTTTGTCCTAGAACTCAGCTGCATGAAGGAAAAAGTCAGGCTTAGGTTAAGTAATGGAGATCTGATGTCAGTGAGATAAATTCAGTTATAGCTCCCAAGCAAGCTCCCATTATAAAATGTTCAGACAAGAATGCAGAGCTTCTGTTTTCCAATAAAAACCCTAGAGCCAGAACTGGCATGCCAGGATGGTGAAATGATATGCCTTAAGTGGCATCGGGGGCAGAACTGATAAAGGCAGGAATTTGCAATTGAATGGTAAAAGCAATTTATTAGGCTAGGAAATAGTTTCCAGGCCAAAGATTCCCTAATTTGTTTCATAGATAATCTGGAACCTGAGCACTGGTGATCTTAGTCTAAGAATCACCTATAATTTGCACCTGTTATCATAATGGCCTAGCTCTATCATCTCTCACTTCATTAACCCAAAAGGATGAGCAAGTCTTTAGCTTCCACATCTCAAGTCTCAGGACTCATCTATACGAACCAGGATACACTGGCTCCCTGTCGGTGTATCCTGGCTGCGGATCAGGTCCATTGTTCCCCTGTTCCCTCCACAGAACAGGAGGATGTCCTGACAGGTACGCCACCCACTGCTGCAGCCACACCATTTCCTTCCCTGTCCCTGCCTGCAACATGTTACTAAGGCCTTGATCACACATTGCAGGACTCCTTTTCTGCCTTCCGGGAGAGCGAGGCAGACTGGCAGCAACAGCAGCAAGGGCTCACCTGCCGGGACAGGCTCCTGTGGTCTTGCAGGGCCTGATACATTTCCTCCCAGAGGGAATAGATTTAAACAGGTATTACCTTATAACACTGTATCAGGCCCTACCCCATCTTCCCCCTGTATCTGCCATGGAGGTTGTGAAGACTACCCAGAGGTAGAACAGGGCAAATGCAGGGCTCTGAGATGGGGGCAAGACGGAGTATATTGCCTGTGTAGGCAAGCCCTGATGCAATCAAACCAGAAAGGCTCTAATTTACCACTGTTTCCTATTTAATCCAAATCAATTAATCTGAAAGTAAATTCACCACCTTGACAACACACAATGACATTTAACTGACTGCAAACTATGAGAAACATCCTGGCTTTGAGAAAGATCCTAAAACACAAAACTGATAGCCATAGTTCCCTGGTTTGAACAAAATGGGCTTGTGCCATGAAGGAAGGAGTAAAGGGGCTTCATGCATAGCCAAAGGCTCTTTCATATTTTGTTTTATTAAACTAATCTATGAAAGGACTAAATGGGGGCAGTAGAAACAAACTCTTTTATTCGTGTACCCCTGAAAAAGGAATTACAGACTTTTCTGAACCATGTCTGGCATTTTGATGAATATACTCTTGGCTTTGTTTGTTAAACTGAGCCAGCAGCTGAATCCTCTACATAAATAATCCCGTTTGAAACTGGATTATTTGCCACGGCTCCTTCCTATGGAATCCTGGGATTTATAGTTTGGTGAGGCACCAGCACTCTTTGGCTAAAGACCTTGTAAAACAACAGATCCCAGGATTCCATAGGAAGGAGCCATGGCAAATAACCCAAGTTCAAACTGGATTATTTATGTAGTGTGGATTTATCCAGGATCATTCCAAGGCAACCACTGAGTGAAGCAATCTTCATTCTAGAGGTGAAAACATCCTTATGTCAGTTTCCAAAAAGTAGGGAGGGAAAGAGGCAGAGCATTTCCTACAGGGGGATATTTTCAGCTTGGTAGTTTATTTTTCTCCTCTCACAATAGTAAGAAAAACCTGAAGCAGTGCATCTTACGTTCCTCTCTTGAGGTCACCCTTCTATTTAATTGAAGTAGCGAGTGATTTTCTGTTGGCTGAGTTAGCTGATCAGAGACAGCTGAGCACACAGTCTGCTTGCTTTCTAAACATAATTAAAACCTTAATGAAGAATGGCATTCTCTGAATCTACATCTCAAAACAGGGAGAGGAATGAATTTCTAAGTATGTCATATCCAAATTAGGGCATTAGCTTTAGTACAGAGATAGTGCAGTATCCCTCCCTTTCAAATACAGATTGATTATACCCTGGGGGAGAGAAGGGATGTCATTGCAAATGGAAAGACCTATTTAATGTTAACCAAAATGATACAGAATTAAACATAGAGTAGAAAAAAATGAATTAAATGAAAATATACTTGAAACATTTTAGATGTTTCTAAAATGTTTCTTCTAACTCCCTGTCCAAGAAAAGCAATATAGAGGAATAAAATTATTTAACAAAGAAAGGAAATTGGAAGAAATACTAAGAGATTCTAAAAAGCACATTTCAGTGTTCTGTGTAGTAAATAAAATAAAATAAAATAAAATGGGAGAAAGTAACAAACATATCACAAAGCCTTCCTCAATCTCATGCCATAGCAACACTGAATTCATACCCAGGATTTTTTTCAATGCTGCTCCAGTAACATTTGGATATAGCAAACTGTGACACTGGAACTAACAATGTAATTCTTTCCTTTTTTTTAGTCACCTAGCTGGGAAATGCATATGAAAAGAAATTTATGATGTTGGTCCACTCCATGAGGTTTCCACATCCAAATGTTTCTGAGCTAATATGGCAAGAAACCATGAAGAACCAGTTCCTACACTTCTCTGGCAATTTTTAGATTGACCTTCTATTAACTTCTCATATCAGAACTGCCCAGACTGCATTGGACTGGAGAGATCCTGGCTGTTCCAGCTCAGGAACAGTTATGTTTTCATAAATGTAATATTTAATAATTGAATATTACAAAGAAAACCATTCAAGGCATGAAATACTAATGGCCAAATTAAACAGTCAGCACTATCCAAGAAAAACAGCACAAGGAAATGGCATCAACCAAAGAAAATGTCACAAAGCATGGAAAACGTCACATAACAAATACATACTATATTTTACTTAAGAATATACAACAATTCTAACCCTGGTTGGCTGATGGGAGTTAGGGGCAAGGACAGAATTCCATAGGTGCAAATCTATTTATGCAGCAGGACTTAAAATGGGACATTCCAGAAGTGGGGTGGATCAAATTAGGCCCTAGAACTACTTCTACTTGAGTTAGTGTAAATTTCCATTTTGGGGTGTGTGGGGGGGTAAAAAATAAAGATCCACTGCCATTTGCCAGAAGGTGCGTGTGTGACGCACAGGGACACCAGCCGAATTTAAGTCACTGTTCAGCCTGGCCACCCCGTCACTTACACTACCACCAAATAAATATCTGTGGAGACCACAGTTCCACAGTTATCAATTTTATTTCAAATTTCCTCCCTTATCCCTTCCTTGGACTGGGGTTTGACTTGCTATGGATAGCACTTATATTGGTGTGTGTTTACTCACAGGGTTAGCATGTCAAATAAGTACCAGTAAGGGAAAATAAATTCACGAGGAGTCTGGATTTGATAAACAAAACGTAAAGATCCATTTATTGCACAAACAGTATAATAGAAATGCTTTGAACTTTGTCTCCAGCTTGGTTAGCTTCAAACTGTTTCATAGTCCCACTCTGTGGTGACCATATAATTCCAGAATCTGCCAGATCAATTACAAGGTATGAGGTCCTTTCTTCCTTCTCACTCTGTGTTCCAATTAGCCTCTATTTCTCTCAATACATGCATTCCCTCAAGCTGCACTCACAACCACACACACATTCCAACCCTCTCCTCATCACATCACATCTTCATCTCATTTCTCTAAACCCCTCCCATACCAGTTTCCTGCCACAGGATTGGCTCCTTCATGCTCTCTTCATGCTCTCATCAATATTCCATCAGCCGCTCATCACATGCTCCCCACAGGGGGGAAAGTGGCCAATATGAGCCAGCAAGGCTCTGCAAGTGATAAATGATCTGCCACGTTGTTCACAAAGACACAAATGATTACACGCAGGACTATATACTCATAGGTCTAAATCAGGGGTGGGAATTATGTGGCCTTCCACACATTCTTAGACTGTAACTTCCAATACTCCTCACCTTTGACTATGTAGTGAGGGCTTCTGGGAGTTCAATGACATCTAGAGGTCAGTTCAATTCCCACCACTGGCCTAAATCTAAATGCTAGAATTGGAAGGGCATGACTTGATGTTTGGGTGGTATGGAAATTTATGGTACAAAAAAATTAAAGTGAATGTAGATTTTAATAATCATTTTGTTAGATATGCCTAAGAGTATGGAATAGATATAAACCCAGGCTGTGTCCGAAAATGCCCTTATGGGTCTCAGCACAAGAAACTCATGATAGATGAGAAACAACAGGCAAGGAAAGATGGTTAATGCACCAAGATTTTCTGGAGAATTATGAAGGAGAATATAAAATTAAAATATAAAATTAAATCGAATGAGCAGTTAATTGCAGAGGGATAATTTTTAATGATTTTCTTACCTATAGTTATTTGAAAGGTTTAAGATGGATAAAAAGAGTTATGGTTTTGAACAAAACAAATCAGAGTTTGAATTGCAATTGTATACAGATGATGAGTATGTGATTGGCAAAATGTACAAAACTTTTGTTAAATTTGATATGGAAGAAGAACAAGCAAAACATTGCATGATAAAATAGGTTAAGGACTTGAAGGCACACAACAACAACAAAATGTTGAATATAATCTACAGATGGATCAATGGTGAAAGATGTGGACAAAGGAGTTGACATTTACATTATGCTATGATCTTAAAGAGAATTTTTATAAAATGATGTACTGTTGGTATATGATGCCAGACAGATTGCAAATTGTCCAGAATGTACAGTATAAGGGTGTTTTGAATGTATGTTGGAAATGTGATCAGCAGGAAGGGAAATGTTATCATCTGTGGTAGACATGTGAAAAGGCTAAAAAGTTCTGGGTTCAAGTACATACTTTGATGCACAAGATCTTAAAGGTTAACATTCAATTAAAACTAGAACTTTTTCTTTTGGGACTTAGGGCTTAATAGTCGGAAAAGAGCCATGGAAGATTACCTCAGTATATGACCACAGCAGCAAGACTGTTGTATGCACAAAGATGGCAGAGTCCAATACTACCTACTAAGGGGGAATGGTTGTTAAAATTGACTGACTTAGCAGAAATAGACAAATTATCTGGTTTGATTAGAGAAAAATCATTAGTGACATTTCTAAAAGACTGGGAACCCTTATAGACTTTTTGTGAAAAAGAGAAAATTACCTGATAACTTTTGGTTTTGATAATTAGTAAGATTTAGTTATCAGAAGAAGTATATGATGTCTTTTTAGGGAGAGAGACATGATTATATCATAGGTATGTATAACTGCTCAAAAAAAGTCAGAAGCCACTTTCTTCCAGTCCAACTCTATGGTATGCTTGGGTTGGAAGTCATTAATTTTAATAGCGTTCACTATTATTTGTGGTTTTCAGTATCCATGGTAAGCCTGGGAATGTATCCCCCACGGATATGGGGATCTATCTGTATTTGTAATTTTTACTGTATTTGGAAAATCCTTAATTAAAAAAAAAGAAGAATAGAGACAATGAATAATTAGAAACTTATAAGTCAGTATTTACACAAGTCTTATGGATTTAATGGGTCTATTCTAGTTGGGGACTAGCAACTGAATTTAGGTCAGTTATTGTTGTTGTTGTGTGTCTTCAAGTCATTTCAGAATTATGGTCACCCTAAGGTGAAACTATTATGGGTTTTTCTTGGCAGGGTTTGTTCAGAGAGGGTTTGCCTTGGCCTTCCTCTGAGGCTGAAAGTGTGACATTCCCAAGGTCACTCAGTGATGAGTCATCCAACCAACAACAAAGTGACCTTTCCCCACCCCAATCCCAAGGAAATCTCACCTCGGAACCCCTTCCAGTCCTGCATTGCGAGGTTGTCATAATCCCATCAATTTCTTCTCCCAGCCATTAACACAATCATGTGAGTTTCAGTTTCCTTTGTTTACCCAGTGGGAAACCCATCTAGGCTTTGTCCTGTCGAGAATACCCCTTCAGGATATGAAGCAAGGTGTAAATATTAGTCCCCCAACAATAGAAAGAATTCCTAAAATAACAAAAGTCAAAACAAAAACTGGAAGTGGCAAAACAAATAACATATATTTCTGAAAACCACAAGTGGTTCCCCCCCCCCAATTTCTAGTTTTGAAAAACTTCTAATTTTTAATGTTAAAGAGTGCAGAGCAGACCTGCAACTCCCCCCCCCCCCGCTTTAACCATTCCCTTTCTATATGGTGTTGCCTTTCCCTCTATTTCTTTCCTTTTTCTCTAAATTGCAGTAATGAAGGATTATCAGGATTGTAACCACTGGGGAGGGGGACACGGTTAGCCTTTTCTTCCCATGAACAATGGGAATGTCCTGCCCCAGCTTTTGCAACTGGAAAAAAGATAACTTCCCACCCAGGCTGCATCTGCAATGCAGAAATAATCTGGTTTGACACCGCTTTAACTGTCATGGCTCAATGCCATGGAATCCTGGGCTTTGTAGTTTGTTGTGGCATCAGAGCTCTCTGACAGAGAAAGCTAAATACCTCACAAAATTACAAATCCCAGAATTCCATAGCATTGAGCTGTGGCAATTAAAGCAGCGTCAAGCTGGATTATTTCTGCAGTGCAAATGCAGCCCCAGCTACAGATATTGGAGTGCAACTAGTATTCTGCTTGTGGCTTTAAGCAGCAAAGCAGTGACTAAGAGCCATTAAGTACCTACATCCAGAAGCACCCTTGGTGCTTCAGTGAGATAGGGAAGCCATAACTAGTTAATGCTGTAAGTGTACCAAAAGGCATAGATACCATCCTCTCCTCCCAGAAAAGGGGTCTCACAAATAAGAACTATGTAACTTCAGAACTATGCAACAGTGAGCCAGCATGATAAAGTTGTTTGAGTATTAAATGAGGACTCCAAGAGATCAGGGTTTGAAACCTGTTCAGCCATGGAAAACCACTGGATGACCTTGGCAAGTCACACTCTCTCAGCATTAGGGGAAGGCAGTGACACACTTCCTCTGAATAAATCCTGCCAAGAAAAACTAGGAGAGGATTGCCATAAGCCAGAGTAGAGTTGAAGGCACAGAAAACCTTCAGAAAACCCTCCTTTCCAAAGAGTTTTACCACATGGGGCCTCTCTACCACATCTTTTTTTCTTTCAGGTTTTTTTTGGGGGGGGGAATAGAGTTTTTAATTGCTACACTTTAAGACTTCTTATAGACAAGTATCTCCACGTTTATTAGCAAGTGCTCTTCAAATGGAGGATGTTTGTTAACTTGCACTCCCTCTACTGGCTGGACTTTGCAACACAGGCAATAATGACTGCAAATCTGTGGGCCACTGGCCACTTCAGTTCTCCATCAGTAACACTGAACATGTTTACAGTCCAGACTCCAGATAATGTGAGTTCCAAATATTCTTTTCAATTTTAAAATCCAAATCTTTGCTCACTTAAATAAGTAGGAGTAATATTGTGATTGCTCTAAGCCATCCTACAGAGTATTAAGACTCAAACTGGCTAAGGCTCACATTGAATAAATACAATAAAACCACTGGCAGAGCTGTTTAGCTATTTTTGTTCATTACAGTATTAATAACCAGGATGATATCATTGAAGATTTGGTGGCTGTGAAGTCTGTTAGAGGGATTGAAGAGAGGCTTTGGAAGGTTTTCTTTCTTATTCTCTCTCTTTCTTTCTTGGATTCAATTAAGTGGTTACCTAAAGTTCTCCAACCAGCCTGGCTTTTGAATAAGACAGATTGAGCTTCTCTAGAGAAGGCTAACTAAAAATTATCAAGGAGTTGGAGCAATTCACCTGTGAAGGGAAGGTTACAACATTTGGCACTTTTTAGCTTAGAATAAGGGCACATAAAGGGGAATAGGACAGCAAATTATACAATTACATTTAATGTGAAGAAAATAAATAGGGAGACATAATAACACTGGAACCTGGGGTTATTCTGTGAAGCTGTATGGTGGGAGATTCATAACAGGTAAAAGAAAGTCATTTTTGACCATGAGATGCAGTGATGACTGATAGTTTAAATGGCTTTACAGGGGGACAGACAAATGCATGGGCAATCATGCTTTCATTGGTTACTAGTCAAATTCTCTATATAACCTCCTCTTCATCTGAGGCTGCTACTGCACTCATGGCATGCTAGCAGGCCTCCCACAGGCAATGGACCAACCATTGTGTGAACAGAATGCCGCGCTATTTTTACAGATCGCCTGTTTAACCTGCCCTGACAGGTCTCCACCTTCTCATAATTCATCAATTGTCTGTATTTCATATATTGGCTTATGATTTCCACACCATGTGGGGGAAAATAGACGAGGGACTCCCAAATAGAAGGAATCAAGGTTTGCCCAGAAAACCGCCAGCTAACATTCCTAAAAGAGACACCTAGGTGAGGATTACATGAAATCCCCTGGAACTGATAAGTTAGAGACATAATGGGCTAATTCTTCTTGGGCTTCTCTGGAAGTGAGTCACTCACTAATCCAATCAAAGGTAGCTAAGCACTCCTTGCTTGCAAAACTGGCTCTTCCTCTCCTTTCTACCAAAATAAAAATTAAAAAAATAGAGGTTTGCCTGAGGCCACTCAAGTCCAATGTTTAAACCTGTGGTGTCCAACCTGTGGCCCTCCAGGTGTTTTGTACTCCAACTCCGAGAAGCCTGAGCCAACCGGTCCAGTGGTCAGGAATTCTGGGAACTCTAGTCCAAAACACCTGGAGGGCCACAGGTTGGACACCACTGGTTTAAACCATTAGCGACCATTAACACATCTAGAGAATCCATTGTCTAACCCTGGGAAACTCCAACAGACCTTGTATGAGTTTCCACTCAAACTCACCCCTTCAGGTGAATTATCGAATATAAATATCACCTCTAAACACCACCAAAGTGTCTGCAGTTCCTCCTCCTACCTCCATGCTGCTGGTTTGATGTGTGATCCTTAGAATGATATTCTGATCCTCCTGTTGCACCAATCTCTGCTCTTTGGATAGGCATAATATAGCCCTATCTGAATACTTCCTACTTTCTTCATTAGCCTTGTGTGACTGCTTGAAGCCCGAATGTATGCATATGTGTGTTCCCTTGATTATTTTTCAATAAAACCCATTTTTATTTCATCCCCTGGCTTGGAGTCTCCTCAGTCACTACCAGCATACATAGGTCAAAATATCCCAACTCTACCTGGCCCCTCACTGCCATCTTGAAATCATTAAAATTCCCCATAGTAGAATTCAGATGCTAGTGGGATCCCTACAGACCCCACGCAACTCGGGTAACACCTGAACAGTGTGTTACTCACGATGCAAAAGCACTTATACCAAGCCTCATCTTATACAGGATAGAATTTATTAGTGACAGCAGTTAAAAATAGTGTTCCAAACATGATTTTGTCAGTTTCCATCTGAAACCACACCCACACTGCAAGCAAGACAGTAAGACACCAATACTGCTCTTGCATACAGAAATGATCTCCTTCCCCATGATGGTACACAGTGTGTTGCTGCTACTATCTGCTATCTACTTCCTAAGGTTCTTTTGTTCCCATCATGTGCTCCAGAGAAGGGACGCAGGACACAAGCTGTAACTTCCAAAGTCATCAAGACAACGTTCTATCAATCATGTCTCAGTTGTCATATAGCTCCACCCCTATATACAAATTCTTTGGTCTACAAAAAGAATCTCATATTCTTATACACTAAGATGAATCTTTAGACACCCCAGAGATGGAAATGGATGTGTGGATGTAGCTCTCCCACCCCACCCCACTCTCTCTTTCTATTTATTAGCCTATCATTTTGAGCAAGGGATTGTGAAAACTCATTTTGTGCCAAAGAAAAACCACCTGCTTCCCTAATGTGTTGAGCTCTGAACCAGTAAATAAAAGGTTGGCAAACATTCCCAGCATCCCCCACCCAATAATGTCCATTACTGAGTACAAAATGCCACAGGCTAGAAAGGCATTTCAAATCTGAAGAAAGGCAGCAAAACACAAGTTAACAGTATTAACAGTATTAATCCCTCCAACATTAAGAGTGCTCTCCCTTGCCCCTTCCAGCTCAACCCAAGCTCCTTCCTCCAATGCACAAAACAGAGAGATTGAGTCTGCTTTTTCTGAAGCTATGTAATGCTCCAAGCAAATTATATTCTATTATATTTAGATAAAAATGAAAGCCAATAAATAAGTGAAAGAGGTTTTAATTTTTTTTAAACAGTACAAGTGGGAAGTAATGAAATGCAGTGATAAAAAGAGGAAAAAGAATTGCTCATTCCAAGCAGAATTAAGATTTACCCAAAACATAGAGACAAAACAGAAGGATTTTTTAAAATAAATGATATAATTTAATAATGGCTTGGATCCAAAAATGCCATTGTGTGAGCAGAAGGCATGTCATGACAAGAAATCTAACCCATCTATAGAGAGATCCTAAAAACCAAAGCAGCCTTAATTGCTATGGCTGCTTAACCACTGGAATGTCTGGCAGGTAATAACAGCAGACAAACCTAAGACTACACTTCCAGCTCTGGAGTGATGTAATTTCTGGGCTATTATGAATACCTGAGATCACTTTAAAATTTTTTAAAAGAAGATAGATGCTTTTTCTGCTGCTACTATATCTGCAACTATACATACATTTCTTTATTACATAGTGCCATTATTATATTTACCCTACCCATTTGACCTACCAGATTTCCTTGTCATTTCAAATAAAATTACCATCACTAGAAGCATACCATCATCACTCTACAATAATGGAAAATGTATGGCCCTCTATATTGCTGGATGGCACTTCTCAGCATTCCATTGGCTCTGCTAGCAAAGATGATAGGGGCTACAACCCAACAACATCTGGAGAACCATACCTTCCCCATCTTTGCTTTACAGAGAAATTTGAAGCTCTCCTTTCCTCTTTCAAAAATGTCAGCTCTGAGCCATTAATTCCAGATCTAGTCACAGAGCTTATGCTGGAGACAATGTCCTTGTACAAAAGACTTCCAAAGACATTTGTAATTCTCACTTTTCATGGCTGATCCAGGCCAAATTTCATTTGCCATTTGTTGTGCCCTTCATGAGGGAATTATCAGCCTAATTTTTCATAGCTTTTTAGTAATACAGCTAGAACTGAAGGACAAATGCAACATAAGATGTGTTTTTTTAAAAAAAATATAGACTATACATTTGAGGACTTGCTTTGGATTCTGACCCCCTTAGGGGCTGGAAAGCTTTGGCCTCCCCTGCCATCTTAATCTGTATAGGAAGGAGTCCTCCTCATTGTACCCATAAGAAGCTTTCCTTCCAATATAAATGGGTTTTGAGGGGCGGGGGTCTCAGTCTGGGATGCAGTAGGAACAAAGGTTATTGTCTTCTATGTTGCCCCCCCCAAAAAATTAACAAAAATGCAAAAAACATTCACACAGTTGCTAAGTATAAGTAGTGCTGCACCAAGTTTGGCCTCAACTGGTATGTCTAGATGCACAGAACAGAGCTCTGCTCTTCATCAGACAACAGTCAAAATAGTTAAGGAAAGGGAAAATAGTATGTAAGAAGCATTCAAGCAGATGTTCCCTCTGTCAGGCTCACTCCTGAATTCTGGGGTTTAGAGTGGAATTCATGGAAGACCCTGACATGAGGCTGCCTCTGGCCTGTTTTCCTTGCCTAGGCCCCTAGGGCTTTGGAAAGGTGCCAGCCCACCTTGTTGGCCTGGGAACACTGCTCTCCACAGCGGCTCAAGGTCAATGCTCCAGGTGCAGGCCGGGCCGTTCCTCCTCCCTAGATGCCATTCTGACGCTGTGGGGGGTTCATCTGGGGTGTGTGTGCTAGCCTGTATTCAGTTTCGGCTTTGTTCTATGTTCCTGACACACGTTTCCTTGCCAATAAAGAATTTCTATTGAGTGAATGTGAGCGTGTGTTCTTGGTATATCACACCCTCAAGGTCAGGAGAGGAAAGAGCAATAAATAGAAAAATACCAGGCTTGGGAATAAGAAAAAAATTACCTATGGGAAACTGTTTTTATCTAGTACCCAATTGACCTAAATAATTACAGCATTAGGAACACTTCCAGATCTACAGAGGATACTAAATGAGAATCTGTTGAGAGGCTTGAAAGGGTTGGTAGGGCAATTTATGCACCTCTGAACCTGGCAGCCCAGAGTGGCCTGCCTTCGTCTCCAGTCCTTGCAATAAAATACTGCCAGCAAAGCATCTGTGACACCTGCATTGCTTTCACTGGTGGTGGAACATCACATCAACTTTCCTGTATGAAAGTGGGAGTTTGGAGGCAGGGGGAGAGAAAGAGGGAAAGATTTGGCATAGAAGAAGATGCATCCTCTATGCAGAGTGAAACTCACAAAAACTGCCTTACAAGTGTGCCCACCTTCAATCTGTTTCCTTGCCCAATGTGAGAAACATCACCTCCCACTGGGATGGGGGAGGAAAAGCAAGGTGCTCTACAACAGACTGCAAACACAAATCAAAACCAACAATAAAGGCCAGGCAAACCTCTTATTTTTCTGCAGGGTTACTACATGCAGATCATGAACCAACGCTCAAAATAAATCAAGGTGAGTAGTAATTTCTTGTAGAATTTGTTACTCAGGTAGGCAGATAAAGGTAAGAGCCGATTTTTCTTGACAAACCTTATTAGGCACATAGATAGGTATGTGCTGTCAGGAAGAAAGGTCTGTTAAAAACTCTAAGGTCTGTAAAAAAATCATACATGTTTACATTAATATATTAATTGTAAATTCAGTTCAGAGAAGGAGCCACAGTATCTGTAAAGGAGCTACACATCTACAGCATGCATTATACATTCGTATCTAGCTCTGTTAGATGTAGGTTTGCCACACTGGAATCCTTAACAGATCTTGAAGCAGGACAAGGTACCATGAACATCTGTCAAGTGGGATAAAGGTAGCTGTCCTTCACCTTCCAAACCTCAACTTTTTTCCAAACTCATTCCTGCTAAACATTTTGCTAGTGAAGGTAGTGGTGGTGTTATGTCTGAACTAAGCTGTATATCTGGCAACAAGAATTAGGTATTCCTCTGCACTCCCGTCCTCTGCATTCCAATAGTGAGGCAACAGCCATGTTGGGAGGGGATGGCTGCAGCTGAAAGTTGGTGTTTAGAAGGTAAGGGAGGACAGGTACTTTTGTCCTACTCAGTGGAATTTTATAGTATCTTGTCCTGGTCCAAAATCCATTAAGGACTAAATGTGCAGGAGCTCTGTCCTAGATGCTTGGCAACTGCTGTTAGATACAATGGTTTTCCCCAACTCTCCTACGCTATAGAGGGAAAAAAAATGCTTGCTCCCAACATTCTTATTCCTGGGAATATACAGGGTGTTCCCTAGCAAATGATATAGTTTTAACTGATACACAGTGCAAAAGTGTCAAATGAGCTGCCTCATAAAGCGTCAATCAACCATGATCATGCAGTCTTAGCATATTACTAAAACAGTATCTAGGAAACAAGGAAAAATGGCTTTTAGAAAACCATCTGAATACATACTCTTTTCAAGAAGTAAAAATGCAAACAAAAAACTCACTCGTCAACACCATCAAAGCCGAAAACACACATCAACTACATGTCAAGCAGTTGCACCAAAAGAATGCAAGAGGGGAAAAATGAATTTGGCTTAGATCCCAGAATGAATGGTCACATTTACAGAAGATCACTCATAGCAAAAGACCCCCAAGCAATACAATTCTGATGGATAGTTTGACTCTCAGCCTTCAGCAACATGGTTAAAATTTTTGCCTCTCAGGCTCCTAGAGGGCCACCTTTCCTGGGTGCGTCACGCTGCATAATATAATGTGAAAGCTATTTCCATGTTTCTGAGGGATTCTGAAATATTAGAGTTTCAACAATCCCTCTTTTTGTAGACTGATGAAACAGTGGTCTGTCTTCAATGGGAAAATCAACTACACAACACTCTTTAATGGAATACAGTACAGTATAGTTATGAAAGCTATACAGTGCAGAAAGCTGATAGCAAGAGAATTGACTCATTTGAAATGTAGTGCTGAAGTCTGTAGATACCATGGACTGCCAAAAAAGACAAATAAATGGCTGTTAGACCAAATCATGCCTGAACTCTCCCCTCAAAGCCAAGATGACTATGCTGAGACTGTCATATTGAGACTGTCATATTGTCTTCTCATGAGAAGACAAGATTTACTAGAAAAGACAATAATGCTTGGCAAAACAGAAGGCAGTAGAAAAAGAGGAAGACTGCATTGCAGGTGGATAGTCTCAAGCAAGGAATCCACAAACCCAAATTGGGTTGCTGATAACAGGGTGACTGGATGTCTCTCATTTGAATGTAGGGTTGCCATAAGTCATAGTCACCTTGACAGTGGTAAAGAACAAAGAATAAGTACAGAAAATAGGATACTGCCATAGAAGAAATTCAGTATAAACAATTAGCAGAGAAAGTCAAACCTAATTGGTCACTTCACTTCCATGCTGGAAGGCCTGGGCAAATACAACACAGCCAACTGTGGTTTGTTAAAACCAGTTTCCTGTTGTATCTGAATTAGGTCATTGCTTTGTTGTATCTTTTATTCTTCTCCTCTTCCTCCCTAGCTTACTTCAACCAAATAGGTAAATGAGATAACAATATGGAGCATTAGAAATGCAGGGATCTGCCTCAGCTATGTCCTGAAGAGTCAATGACTATTGTCATGTTCAGCACAAAAGACAAGACAGAAGGTGGGGATAGCAAACCATTATCTAAAGAAATACAGTAGTTACAATATATATTAAGGTAATCTCTACAACTAGTAACTTTATTACCTTTTAAAGAGTTTTTAAAAATCATCTTACTAGGTGAGCTTAAAAACCAAATGTACATTTTTTCCAACAACAACAACAATTTTTTAACCTGCTTCTCCCTATGGACTGAGGCAAGGAACAACAACTTAAAATACATCAACAGACTAGACATGTACAATCAGTTAAAAACATATCCTTTTAAAATTCTTTTAGGTTTTAAAACAATTGAACTTGTGAATTGTTTAACATGCTTATATAATGTTAAAATTATATACTGATTTTAATTTGGAATTGCCTAGATTGTTTATATTGTTCTATCTGTTTGCTGTCCTGAGATCTCATGAAAAAAGTACAGAATAAAAATATTGCAATAAATAAACAAATTACTCCTGGCTGCAAAACTAACAGCTAACTCTTCAGAATGAATAACACTATCTAGAGCAGTCTGCGCTTTGAACCCCAGGTCAGACTTCCTACTGGTCAGCAAGATCTCTGTCCCATCAGGACTGAATCTCGGGGCTTATCTAGACCAGAATACGCTGGCTTCCCATCAGTGTATTTTGGCACCGGATCAGGCCTGTTCCCCCCATGTTAGCTAAACAAAATGGGAGGACATCCACACAGACACACTGGCCCATACCATCCATGTTGCTCCCTCTGAAGCCAGGAAGGAGGCCCACAGCACGTGATCAAAGTGCCTGCATGTGACCAGCCTTAATCACATGCTGCAGGCCTCCTCTTTCCTGGCTTCAGAGGGAGTAAGGTGGACAGGAGTGAGGGTGGCTGCAGATACAGCCTTGCGTGCAGGTATAGACTCCTGTGTTCCCGTGGGGCCCACTCCATTTTTTTTTCAAATGAGGTGGGTTTTCCTGGGTGTTAAAATAAAATGGCTTAACGGGCTTTACCCCGTTTTCTGCCCATCTTTGCCCTGGGTGTCATCAGGACTGCCTGGGAGTGAAATGGGGCAAAAGCCCTGCATTGTATGGGCTGTGAGCCTCCAAGATGGGGGCAAGACAGGGTAAACAGTTCATCTAGATAAACCCTCAGTTTGCAAACTCACATCTAATAATCAGTCAGGCAATGGTTCAAGATTTCCACAGCAGCAGATGCAGCATGGTGATAAGACCAACCCCAACCCCTGAAAGGACATTTTTCAGCACTTTCATACAGATGTTAAAGAGAAATGAGGGTGAAATTGAAGAACACCATAAGTGACAGCCCAAGAGGCTGGGGAATAATTCTCCAGAACCATATTATCCGTTCAGCCAGATAGGACCAGGGCACTTTGAAGCACTCTCTTCAGGTCCTATAACAAACATCCCAGAATGATACCATGGTATAATTGAATGCTATTGTAGTCCAATAGAATCAACAGGGATGTACTCCCTCTATCTCAGCCTTTCTCAACCTTTTTATCCTGAAGGAACCCTTGAAATAATTTTCAGGTCTCAGGGAACCCCTACGTAAAAATTATACCTACAGCTCCCTTAAAAAAACATTACAGAAACAGTGAAAAAAATAGATGCTTATTATATTCCACATTGCTAACAATACATATTTGATACTTGAAAGTAACAGGCCTGAAACAGCATACTGGCAGAGAAGTATTTGTAGTGTACATGAAAATATTGACAAAATATCCAATGAAAATGCCAAAAAAGGTAAATTTATAATAAAAATAAATTAAATGAAAAACAAATATATTTATCGTGAAACATTATTAAAAACTGAAAAATGTCCTGTAGTTTGAACCCATTGCTCCATGTCCTAGTCCCTGGAGGAGCAGAAAACAAACTTGCTCCATCCTCAGTATCACATCCCTTCAAATATTTAAACATAGCTACATCACTGACTCTGACCCAAAGACTGAGGTCTAAGCTAACACAGCTTGCAAAAAGCAGCAACTAAGCAGCCAGGATCAGGATCAGAAGGAGGCTGTAGCTTCCTGCCAAGCCAGTGTCATGGTAAATGGAAGGCTTTTTCAATAATACAGGAGTTGGTCAGTCTATTTGTGACCCTCACATTCAGTTATGAGACCCAAAGTTTAAGAACCTTCTCTCTATAATGACTCCTTTACTGTAATGGCTCTGCCCTCTCCAAATCTGATTTAAAAAGAAAAAGTCCTAAGTCACTTTTATCAGAGTTCTCCTATCCACAGCTGGCACCTGGGTAGCTGGGTAGACCAGGGGATTACTTGGTCAGTTTCTCCCACTTGGTAAGAGCTGTACAGTAATGCAATTCTCTTTCCATAGTTCTGAATTTAAAAAACAAACAAACAAACCTCATTTTGCATTTGTACCTTTAAATCAGTTTAATGCAAACCAGCATCCTCTTTTGTCCTCAGTTCTTGCAAATGATAAGGGTCCATGGCGAACTGGCTGCTTGCAGGAGCCATGTTTTGCCCCCTTCCCCTCCCCTTTAGCTGCCAGACCCTGATTAGCACATCTAAGGCAGAGCAAAAGCTGGGAGGGAGAGCAATATATTTGGCACTTTAACTTCCTTCCCCACCCCACACTGACCCATAAGAGGCCCCTTTGGTGTGAAAACTTACTCACACATACTCATTCCTCCCTAGGCTTTCTCTGTTGTGGAGGGGAGAGGTAAGCTGTTTCAGCTCACCACTTCTCTGTGATTTATTAATTTATTACTATTTTCTCACAGAACCCCTGGCAATATCTGGGGGAATCCTAGGATTCTCCGGAACCCTGGTTGAGAAACGCTGCTCTATCCAGTTCCCAATACAGGCAACAAAGACTATTTCCATTCCAAAGCTGGGCCTAAACCAAAACTGAAAAGGATCCAAGTAATCCGTATCATCCAAGAAAACATAGAATTGGGCTGCCACTATCATCCTAGAGCTGAACTTTAAACAAAGATTTGAGACAGGTCGGTAATTATCCAGGATGGTGGAATCAAGTGCCATGACTCCTTCAGCAATATTCTTACAACCATCTCCTTTAGGGTAATAGGAATAAACACTCTTTCAAAGAACACTTACATCTTCCGCCATCAAATTGACCAGGCCCTCTCTGGCAGCTTAAATCAGCCAAGATGGGCAGGGGTCCAGTAAGCATGATACAGTCTTCACCCGTCCGAGTAATTTGCCCACATTTTCAGGCCAAACAACTTAGCCATTAAAATTGAACAAGCAGATATAGTACCTGAGTCATACCACAGAACTTGCTCTTAATTTAAATTGATGCAAATTATCTACTGAGAGTCCAAGAAAATTACAGCAAGCAAAGATGAAGCAGAAAGACTAACATATAAAGCCGAAATATCATTTTGAATACTTCTGTGCTGGCTGCTTATTTACAACAGAGAGGCCAAGCATAAAGCTGCTATGTACCAGAGAATGGAGCACTCATGGGGAAATAATCTGTGCTACTTTGGCACTGTACAATCCAAACAATGTTGGTACTTTTCCTTCCCACTAAATCATAGACATTACAGAAAGAATATTACAAAGAATCCAGTGTACAAACATAGACAAATACAATTTACCTACCACCTGGAATGATTTTCCCTGAAAAACGGTTGAATTAGTTTTTTAAAAAAACATACCATACAAACAAAAAACAACGTAGAATAAATAAATCCCATGCAGACTGACAAGCTCCCTGACATCAAGCCATTTTGTTTTTATGCCTTTTACATTTTTGGACACTTCAAGAACTAATAATTTAAACATATTTTTAAAAGCTATACACTGAATATTTCAGGTTTGATCATTACATATTCTGGAACATTGTTGTATAGGAAAAACATAATGAAGAGTTAATTTTTTTTTAAAGAGACACAAATTGGGGAAACAATTTACGAGAGCACTCTATCAACCAGCAACATAATTTAGAAGCTAATCTTTAAACTAGCAACTATGGCTGCATCTGCACTGCAGAAATAATCCAGTTTGATACTGCTTTAAGTGCCATGGCTCAATGCTATGGAATTATAGGATTTGTAATTCCTTTTCTGTCAGAGAGCTCTGGTTCCACAACAAACTACAAATCCCAGGATTCCACAGCATTGAGCCATGGCAGTTAAAGTGATGTTAAACTGGATTATTTCTGCAGTGCCCTGTGTTACTCAAAATTAGTGACAGCCTGAGTGTGCCAACTTTTTGCTGGGGAGGTGCTAGTAACTTTGTAAATTTGAAAATTCTGGAACCATAGTGATTGAACACTATGCAGTTTTTGGTTACTATTTTGAAATGTAACGGGGGCACTCCTACAAGGAAAGTCTTGCACTGTGTTTGTACCTTTTTGACTACATGATTTATGTAGATTATAGCTGTATCTACAGATGCAAATTTGGAATTATTTGTGAAAGAACAAACTAGAGTGGTGGGTTTAGCCACAAATACCAAACCAAAAGAGAAGATTTTAAAAAAGGAATTGGCAATTTTATCAACTAATTTTTCTATAACAGAAAATGGGGGAGGGGAGCACCCATACAGAAAGGCTCACATTCTATGGGGTTGTCTAAACAGTGAAAATACTCCTCATAGAATTTGAGAATATGATTTTTTTAAAATGCCATCCTGCATCAATCTGCCATATTCGGAAGGAGGGGGAACAAATCCACCAAAAACTCTGCAGGAAAAGCCTTTGTGGCTTTCCCCAAAGTTTTTTAAAAGCTCCACAGGGAATACGCATTCTTGCTCGTTGGGACAATCCAATTCACATTTATTCACATTTCTGATAAGAGCGTAAGTGGAAAGTTGATTGGTTGGATGTGCGCAGGGGGCAGAGCTTGCTAACAAGGCAAGAGCCCGGAATCACCATGTTGGATTTTCGCCATAGCGACTGTGTGCTGAGGCAATGAAACAGCCTTTTCCCCCTATTTATTTAAGAGGAATATCACACTTCCACACCTTAGATATTCTTTTTTTAAAAATACTGTTCGGCCATGGCAACTGGTGAGACTAAAAATGTGAGTAATTCACTCATGCCCACCATCTTGATTCTCAGGCATGCCTGTTGGAACAGCAAAAATGGATAGCTTCACATGCCTGTGATTTTGCCAAAAAAATGTTAAGACAAATTGAAGCTGCTTCGAATTGGTGTTAGTATGCATCAATCCACATTCCCACCTCACCCCCAGTATACACAACACCCATCTCCATATGCACTAAAGGGCAATCACCTTCAAGCCTAAGGGCTTGCCATTTGCTTTAACTGAAAAGGAAAACAGCATAATTTTAAGATCTGGGAAAACTAAACTTCCTGCTTCACTTAAACTATATTGTGTCACTTTTGTAAATCTAACTCCCACCCCCAATAAAACGATCAGTGCCTGCTGCATAGTAAGTTTTTTTCAGCTGTAAATTATTCTGAAATCTCAGATGCTTTGTGCTTAGTGCAAACTGTATAAATTTCAAATCCCAAAATATGCCATTGCAGCTATTAGCAAAATGAGAACACAATCAGACACTAATTATTCAGATGATCAAAAGATGACATTTTCGAGTAACAGAGATGAAGCATCATTAAAAAATTCAGATTCTCAATTACTACCTAACTGTGTCAATGTTATTTTCTTGGCTACTTTTTTATGGATACATTAAAAAGTGTCTGAAATATTTTCTAATGTGTATAACTGTCTCATTTGCAATGTAAATAAAATCATCACTGTGGGCAGAACTCAAATAAAGCCATTTTCAATCCATTTCTTTTAAAGGTAAATGTATAGTAGTCTCTTTCTAAGGAGTACCCATGTAATACTGTGTTGTGGATGTTGGTTGAATTGGACGTACTTAGATCATTGGAACTTTAAACTATGTTCCTTCTTCTCCTGGCCTCAGGGAGGAATCTTAGGGCAAAAGTGCTGTTATGACAGGCAAAAAGGTTTTTCTAAATTTATTTACAAAGTTCTGTTTGTTAATCACTCAAATATATATTTTGTGCTCCTTGCCACTGCTGCTGCAAGAGGCTTCAAAGTGGTTGCAGTAGATTCCTGAGGAGGCCTGCCTTATTTCCTTCTCTCACCATTCCTTCTCTCCTTCCTTCTCTCCCCATTTCTAAAACCACAGCCAGCATTAGGGCTCAGTGGGAAGGAGTGGCTAGCATAAGAAAATATTGACCTGCCTTATGAATTCCTTAATATGGTACTACTGGACTGCTGCTTGGTGCTTCTATCCTATGTATTGTTATTTTTCCAGTTCTTACTTTCCTCATCCAAAATAGTAGAAGATGTGGTACAATTTCATTTCTTGGTCTGAGGCACCCATAGATTGTATCATTGTAAAAAAATATATAGAAAAAAGTTAGAAAAAATATATGGTATAAGTGCAGTTCCTCTTCAGCTCTGCTTAGGCAAACGTTTCCTCTTTTAAGTCTTGCTTCTCTCTGGGGTTGTCCAAACAATTAAAAAACTCTTCACAAAATGTGAGGAGAATCCTACCTGTCTTAATGGCTTTCTGCCTGATTTTGCAATATTGTAAAGGAGAAGGGTCAAAACTGGCAAAAACCTTGCCAGAAAAGCCTTCGTGGCTTTTCCCATCTATTTAAAAAAACAACATGAGCAATCTGATTTGCTTGCCCAAACGAGAGTAAACACAAATCTGATTGGCCAAATGAGTGCAGGGAGTGGGGCTTGCTAGCAAGGCAAGCACCTGCTGCCACCATGTTGGATATGCGCCTTAGCGGGCAAGCACTAATGTGAGAAAATGGGTTATTAGTTTTTTTCTTTTTCTGCTTTTGTGTTAAAGTGAAAAATCACTCAATTACACCTTGGATGCATTTTTAAAAAGGCTGTTGGCAGCAAATTCAGGTAAGTGCAAACGGCCATTTTTTCTAGCGGGCATGCGGAGCTTAAGGGGGAAGAAAAATCATCAGGACAGGTCACAGCTGCTGCAAAATGTCATTACTACAAGGGACTCATATAGACAATCTCTCTCTCTCACACACACACACACACTCACACTGTCTTTTCTCATTCTCATGCTTTTTCTCCTTATCTCTCTCCTCGCCCCTTGGAATTCCTGACCAAACATCTTCTCCTGCACTTCTCTCTTTAAATCTTCCTCTTTCTCCTTCTCCTTCCCCCCACAATGCCTGCCTACACTCATCTTTTGCCTTGTTCCCCTACCCTCCTTTCTCCTTCTTCCCATCCACAGTTCTCCTGGCATCTTCTCTCTTCTTCCCATCAGTCCCATCTCTCTCTCTCTCTCTCTCTCTCACACACACACACACACACACACACACATTCTTTCTCCTCCTACTCCCACTTCTCCTAGCTACACTTATCACCTTTCTTCAACCCTCCTTTCTCCTTGAAACCATGACTGGGATATGTTGGAAATCTAAGGTTTTGACTATACGGGGGATGATATGAACATGTCCAAAAAAGTACACATTCACAATGATGCGACCTGTCTTCACAGTCAAACGAGCCCCCTAAATTCCACATGACCCCCTAGCCAAGATGGCGGCCGCGAGTGATTTACTCGCAATTTTAAATCTACCATTGTCAATTAAAAAAAAAAGTTTCCCATGGTGCACACAAGCGATAGTTAGCATTTACAAAAAAAAGAAAGGGGAGGAGAATATAAGTTCGCTGTTATATTGACTTACCAGACCCTCATTTAGCTGAAAACCTAACATGGTGGCCACAGGTGCTTTCCCTGTTTGCTAGCCCCGTCCCCATGTTCATCCTGCCAACCAGATTATGCTGCCTGTTTGTATGTGTATGAATGCGAGTATTCAAATGCTTGCACATTTGCATGTTGTACAGAGCATTTTTAAAAATCCGGACAAAGCCCCAGACGCGATACGCACACGGACTTTGCGATGGATTTGGCTCCCCCTCTTCCTAATAACACATATTTATGCGTATGTCTGCATGAACACATTGTCATACATTTGCATGCTGTTCGTATTATTTTGACCGTACAGAGAAGACATAAATTTCATTAAAGTTAATAAAGCTTGCTTGAGAAGAGAAATGCATAGCTATGCACCATCATCATCACCACCATGATCATTATTGTCACCATCTCCCCATTATGATTATAGTGGAATTATTATGATTTTAGCCTCTCCACTGACGCCCCCTCCTCTCCACTGACACCCCCTTGTTGTGGGAGAGAGACTTGCGTACCCTAATGATGTTTCGAGCTATGCTGGCAGTGGCATAATAGCCACCGGTAGGGTCTCCCATGCCAGACAGGTCAAAACCGAAGGGTCTGACAAAGAGTGTCAAAGGGCAGGATGGGCTCTCTAGCCTTATGGCAACCATCCTAAGAGAAGGAAAACTCTAATTCCAAATCCGGGCAGATGGTGCTCGTCCAACCCTGTAAGGTCAACTATCTAAGAGAAGGAAACTCTAATCAAACCTACGACCCGAGGACTTCGCTGCTACCGTCCATGCTTGCAAGGCCACAGCAGATGAACCTTTGGTTTAAAGGGTGAGGCCAGTTCTGTGCACTCTGCGCTCCACCAGAAAAATCCATTGCACAAGCTTGAAGGACAAATCCAGTTCCAAAAAAGCCCTGTCGCGATAGGCGAGGGATGAAACGGCAGGTGTAAAGATGCACTGGAAGCTGTAGACTCAACCCTGCATGCAGGCAGTTCAGGACTTTGGTCGCTCGAGGCTAACCCGGGAGATGACAGTCTTGTTCGGCAGCATCCTGAACAACTCAGCAGCCATTTTTAAGGAGAGCACTGCTTGCCCCATATGGAGATGGGCCTAGAAAAGGTGGCCTAACGAAAGCTCATCCCCATCTACCTGGTTGGCTAGCCACGGCCAACAGGCATCTTCTGATGCAGTCAAACCAAGGCAAAGAAACAAAGGCACACACCGGCCTCCAAAGGTGTAAATAAACTGACGCTTGCATGCTGGAACATCAGAACCATGCGAGACTCTGAAGATAGTGAACCGCCTGAGCGTCGTTCTGCTCTAATAGCCCATGAACTATCACGACTTAATACTGACATCGCTGCTCTTAATGAAGTTCATCTCCATGAGGAAGGCAGCCTTAAAGAACACGACGCTGGCTACACACTTTACTGGTCTGGCAAACCCAAAACCGAAAAACATCTTTCAGGAGTAGGCTTTAAAATTAAAAACTCCATTGCCTCCAGACTTGAAACCTTGCCAACAGGACACTCTGATCGCATTATTTCCTTACATGCCTCCCACATGTTGTTCTCTTTAGTATATATGCCCCAACTATGCAAGCCAACCCTGTAGAGAATGACAAATTCTACACAGACCTATGCCAACTCATACAAAAAGTCCCTGTAGAAGATAAAATTATTATCCTTGGTGACTTCAATGCCAGAGTAGGAAAGAACTCCGAAGCCTGGAAAGGTGTCTTAGGCAAGCATGGTGTTGGAAACTGCAATGATAACAGATGCCTCCTGCTAGAGTTCTGTGCAGAACAACAGCTGACTATTACAAACACAATCTTTCAGCAGAAAGATAGCTTGAAGACAACCTGGATGCATCCCCGATCCAAACATTGGCACCTCATTGACTATGTTCTAGTCCGCCAGAGAAACATTCATGATGTCCGTCATACCCAAGTGATGCCCAGTGCAGAATGCCAAACAGATCATTGCCTTGTAAGATGTAAACTAAATCTTCATCTTAAGTTCAAACCTAAGAGGGGTGGCATCTTAAAGAGGAGACTCTAAGTCAACAATCTTCAACAAGCTACCATGAGAGACAACTTCCAGGCAAATCTGCAAACAAAACTTGAAGACCATCCTACAGATCCTTCTCCTACAGTGCTTTGGCAACATATCAAAAACAGTATCCTCCAGTCTGCGGAAGAATCCCTTGGGTTCTCCCACAAGAAAAATCAAGACTGGTTTGAGGAAAACAACCAAGAAATCCAGGAGCTGTTGGCAAAGAAGAGAACTGCTCACCAGGCATACCTCACCCAGCCAACTTGCTATGTAAGAAAAGCAGCTTTCTGCCTCACATGTAGTAAACTTCAACAAAAACTCCGAGACATGCAGAACAAGTGGTGGATCAATATAGCAGAAAAGACACAATACTGTGCAGATCTGGTTGATCATAGAGGATTTTATGAAGCTCTTAAAGCAGTGTTTGGATGTACTTATCAGGTCCAAAGCTCCTTATACAGTACAGATGGTCAAACTTTAATTACTGATAAAGCCTCCATCCTGAATTGATGGGCTGAACATTTTCAAAGTCTCTTTAGTGCCAACCGAGTAGTCCAAGGCTCAGCTATCCAACATATGATACAAAAACCGATGAAAAGTGAATTGGACATAGCTCCCACTTTGGAAGAGACCCTTAAGGCCATACAGCAGATGAAAAACGGCAAGGCAGCTGGGATTGGTGGAATCCCACCTGAAGTTTGGAAACACGGAGGTCATGCACTCCACAATAAATTCCATGAACTCCTTGTGAATTGCTGGGAAAAAGGGGAACTGCCATCAGATCTCCGAGATGCAGTCATCATCACCCTGTACAAGAAAAAAGGAGCAAAATCCGATTGCTCAACCTATTGAGGCATCACACTGCTCTCTATTGCTGGAAAAATCATTGCAAGGATACTCCTGAACAGATTAGTTCCTGCTGTTGCAGAAGAACTTCTTCCTGAAAGCCAATGTGGCTTCAGAGCCAATAGGAGTTCCACAGATATGCTATTTGCCCTTAGACAACTGCAAGAAAAATGTAGGGAGCAGAACAAGGGTCTCTATGTAACATTTGTCGACCTCACCAAAGCCTTCAACACTGTGAGTAGAAAAGGTCTGTGGCAGATCCTGGAAAGACTAGGATGTCCCCCCAAATTCCTTAAAATGATTATCTTGCTACACAAGGGCCAGCGTGGTAAAGTCAGATATGGTGATGCTCTTTCAGAGCCCTTTCTAATAACTAATGGAGTGAAGCAAGGTTGTGTTCTTGCTCCAACTTTATTTACAATCTTCTTTAGCATGATGCTCCAAAGGGCTACGGCACAGCTTGAAGAAGACGGCATCTATATACGTTACCGTACTGATGGTAGCTTGTTTAACTTAAGCTGTCTGAGGGCTCGCACTAAGGAGATTTTCAGACCTGCCAAAATGCATGTCTGCCGCGCGAGCAGCCTCCCGAAACTGCTGCGCGGCAAGGGTCTACTTCGGACGACGCTGTGCCTCTCGCGAAACCGTCCGTGTCACTTCCGTGAAGCTTCGGACGGCTCGGCGCCATATTTCAATCACGGGCAGCCTCCGTGATTGAAATATGGCGCGGAGCCGTCCCAAGCTTCACGGAAGTGACACGGACGGTTTCGCGAGAGGCACAGCGTCGTCCGAAGTAGACCCTTGCCGCGCAGCAGTTTCGGGAGGCTGCTCGCGCGGCAAACCGGGATTTTGGAGGTCTGAAAATCTCCTAAGACTCTAAACTATCTACTCTGTGAGCTGCTCTTCACTGATGCTGCTGTCCTTGTTGCCCACACAGAAGCAGCTCTGCAGCGCCTAACATCCTGCTTCGCAACAGCTGCAGAGCTGTTTGGGCTGGAAGTCAACCTGAAGAAAACGGAAGTTCTTTACTAGCCTGCACCACAGGACAAACACTACCATCCCCACATGGCCATCAGCAAATCTGTGCTCAAGTCCGTTCAGCAGTTCACCTACCTGGGAAGCATCATCTCCTCAGATGCCAAGATTGACAAAGAGATAGATCACAGATTAGCAAAGGCATATAGCGCATTTGGAAGACTTCACAAAAGAGTCTGGAGTAATAAACATCTGAGGCAAAGCACAAAAATCAGTGTGTATAGAGCCATTGTACTGTCTATTCTCCTTTATGGATCTGAAACATGGGTCACCTATCGCCACCACCTACAACTCCTCTAACGCTTTCATCAGGGCTGTCTACGCACAATCCTAAATATACACTGGACACTATGTGACGAATGTTGCTGTCCTTGAGCAAGCAGGGATCACCAGCACTGAGGCCATGATATTGAGAACACAACTGTGCTGGGAAGGGCACATTTCCAGGATGGAGGACCATCGCCTCCCAAAAACAGTACTCTACGGTGAACTTGCCATGGGTCAGCGTAAGAGGGGTGCTCCAAAAAAGTGATACAAGGACTCCCTGAAACAACATCTCAGGCTCGGCCAAATTGATCACCAACAATGGTCCACCCTGGCCTCACATCGGGAGGCATGGAGACGCACTATCCACAATGCTTCAGCCTTATTTGAGAACTCACACCGAACAAGTCTTGAAGAGAAATGACAACGCAGAAAGAATCACAACCCGGAAACATCACTCAAGGAGACCTTCTGCTGTGCTTTCTGCAACCAGACTTGTTTATCTCGGATTGGCCTTTTTAATCTTCAGCGCACTTGCAGAAAGTGTGGGCTGAATCCTTCCTGAATCTTCGTTTGCGAAAAAAAGCCAGAGAGAGAGAGATTATGATTATAATTATTTTTATTATGGAGCTGAGTGAGGTCCCAACAAGTTAACTGGAAGAAAGAATGGCAGGCAAGTCAGGGACAGGTTAATGGCAGTAACCCATTAAAAGGAGAGTCTGGAAAACGTTTTTGTTTGGAAATGTTTCTTTGGTTGGACTACAACTTAATGTATTGAAATCAGGGTTCACAAAAGTGTTGAAAACAGAACTGGGGAAAAAAATTAATGTTCAACGCAGAGCTTGGAACATCTTCAGTGGGACAAGTTCCATATATTGTTAAAAGCAGTGCTTACAAATGTGTTAAAAACTTTTTTTTTTCATTTTCTGTTCAATGATTTTCTGTTGAGTGCACATCTTGGAAAATTTAAAGTACAACCAGAGACATATTTTCTCATTTGTTACACTTTGTTTTATTTTGTTTTTAATTTCAATGATATGATCTGAGCAACTATGGTTGATGTTTGCTGTATCATGCTTAAAGAGAATATTAGGGCCACCCCTAACTCTCAGGTGTTCACCCTGAAATCTCAAGGCCTGGGACGCTCCAGACTTAGCCACTGACTGGTTATGGCTATATGCCAGGCAAGGGGTAGCTAGGCTCCACTGTGTCCTATAATGGAACCTTCCTTTCATCATCACTACATGTGTAGTAGACTGGATACAACAAAGGAAGTGCATCTTATTTTAAATTGCCGTTTCTTTTGTATGAAGAGGAATTTTGAAATGTAGGATTACTTTTAACACTTCTGCCTTCTTATCACCCTGATAAGCACCAGCAGCTCAACATTAAAAATAGATGTGTTTTTCAAAGTGAAAAGTGCTTTTTAAAAGATGTGAATTAACAATTATAGAAGTGATATAAATTGAAAATACTCTGTGTAATTAAAGTGCTTCTTGTATCATGTTATTGGATATCCAAGTGCCCACAGAAAGCTCTACCAGCACTAAGAGTTGCAAAAAACATGGGATGCTCATTCTTCAAATATGAAACAAAACCTCTACTAGGACATACCATACTATTCCCATGTATTGCAAAAACAAAACAAAACTGAACCAGGAACTGGAGAGGAAGACCCATTTCGGCCAAGATCCCTCTATTTAGAAGATCTAGTCCCCATACCTTTCCCAAAAAGTATATAGAGTCCATCCACTATTGAGGCTTAATTGTTTTCCATCAAATTTTTAGCACTTGCTTAAACCTTAATTCCCCTGCATATGGAAAGATGGGGAGGAGGGAAGGAAAGGTGTTCAAAACCTCAAGCACTGGATTCAGAAGCATTCCTGCCACCAGCGCTTGATTCTAGGAAGATTCACTTGGTCTGTACTTTTATGCACAGGGAAGGAAGAAGGACACATAAGCCCCTCAGATCCTTTGCTGGACAGACTGGGACTACTCATGGGTCCCAATCAGTCTCTGGACTGGCGGTTCCCCTACCTTATTTTAGGGGAAACACCAAGAGATCTGCTACAGATGCCTTTCTTATTAGGTAACTTTATAATCACTTGCCTTCCTCCTAAATATATGGGCAAGTAAGTCTTCTGAATACTGACACATCTATGGCAAAACTGCAACACATAATAGTTGAACAATCATAGCTTAACAAATTTTGCAAAGCCAGGGTGAGTCATGGTATCATATTTCCAGATAATTAACATATATAACAGAAAACAGAACCAACCACACATTTGCATCATGAGGTTTAGATATCAAGCTCGGCATGTCTCAGTTTTTAAAATTTAAGAGTTTTTCACTTGCTATATATATCTAGTTTGACCAGAAACCAGGTTCTGACCTCTGCCTCCCAAAAGTAGTGCACAGAATGAATTCTTTCTCATAACATGTCTAAGATTAACATACCGATTCTGCTTAAGACTCATTAATTATAGCACAATCCAATGCATAGTGGGGTGGCGTGGAGCCGGGATGGAGGCCACCATCACATGCAGAGCCCTGTCAGATCACAGCAGCCAGGTCAAGTGGCTTCTTTTTCCTAGCAATCCTTTAGTGTGTTTCCCCCCCTCTGTTCCATACAGCTAAACCAGATGAAGAGCCTGCTGTGATAGAAAAGCACTGGATCCAAGGCTATGCACAATATGTCCCTAGAAGTCCCATTTGGCTGCCTAAGGTTGGCATAATAGCAATAGCAATAGCATTTCTATACCGCTTTATAGTGATAAGCACTCCCTAAGCAGTTTACAATGTGTTAGCTGATTGCCCCCAACAAGCTGGGTACTAATTTTACCAGCCGGTGGAAGGATGGAAGGCTTGGTCAACCTGGAGCCCTGCAGGATTGAACTCACAACATTGCGGTTGTAGTACCAGCATTTAACCACTATGCCCACAAATCTTTCCACCAGTAAAGAGGCACTTCCACTCCATCCTACCTTCAAAAAGCCAGCTTATTTATTTATTTATACCCCACTCTTCAGCCACAAGGCTATCAGAGCGGCTTACAAATTGTTTTAAGCAATAGCAATTTACACATCTACATTGCATTAAGCAGTTTCCAATGTGTGTTCGCTAATTGCCCCCATAAGCTGGGTACTCATTTTACCGACCTACGAAAGGATGGAAGGCTGAGTGAACCTTGGAGCCCGCTGGAATCGAACCTGCAATGTGGAATCACTGTGGAATCAAACCTCCTGCTTGGCGGGGCAGGAGGACTGGTCAGTCATTCAGTCTCTAATGGACTTACTTAATCATTCTATTATTGACAGATATCACAGGGCCTGTCTAAACGGCAAAAATAATCCTCTTAGAATTCACTTAGAATCCTACCTGTCCTAATGGGATCCTGCATAATTCCATTGTATTTAGAAGGGGTGTGTGTAAATCCACTCAAAACTCTTTGGGGAAAGCCCTCTTCTGGGGCTTTCCCCAAAGTTTTTTAAAAACACTGTAGAGAATGTGCATTGTCAAATCATTAGGACAATCCATTGAATTTATTCGCATAGCCCCAGAAAAGCAGAAGTAGAAAGCTTATTGGCCAGATGGGAGCAGGGGGCAGGGCCTGCTAAGAAAGTAAGTGCCTCGGAATTGCCATCTTGGATTTTCACCTTAGCAATAGTGTGCTGAGGCGACGAACCAGCTTTTTTCTTTTCTTTTTTACATTTATTTAGGCGGAATATTGCACTATCACACTTTTGCACCTTAGATATGCCTTTTTTAAAAAATACCATTCGGTGGCAGCAACTGTTGAAAATAAAAATGTGAGTCATGGCCACCATCTTGAATTGCAGGCATGGCCATTGGGACAGCAAATGTGGATAGCCTTGCATACCTGTGATTTTGCCAAACACTGTTAAGACAAGTCGATTCTTGTTCAAATATGCATGAGTATGCATCAATTCATATTTTTTTCCCTTCGTATAGACAAGCCCTATGTGTCAGTTGGAAATCAGGGTGTAGTATAGTAATTGAAGAAATGGGGTATATAAACAAACTTGAATTGACCTACCCATAAACACTTTTCCTCAAAAATTAACAGGTTTATTGTGATGATCGCTTTTAAGGTTTGGGGTTTTTTTTAATTGCTCCCTTAAGGTTTAAATGTGCTTTGTGCTTTCAAGCCACCTCATGCCTGAAATGCGGCAAGAGAGCTAGGTCAAATATATTTCAGAGGTGGGAGAAAGGTATCCTGTATTAAAGAAATTGGGTAGATTAGTCTATTAAAATCTTCCTGACAGATCAAGCCTACCCCTTCCAATTTACACTACAGTGAACGTTTTCAAAAGCAAAACTATTATTCAGCTCCAGTGTCCCAAAGTCAAACACTCAACATTTTCATACAAAAAAAGAATCTTAGCCAAAAAAAAAACCCACAACCCTTTATTCCTGAAAGAGTCCACACATTTCCTGTTACCACTTTTTCCAATCTGTTATACAGACATTATACTTTAATTGGCAGCTTACCTACCCTTCCCAAATTCCAGCAGGATTTTTAATAGTCTTTTGTAGTATGGAGAATTAATCACTGGGATTTGCAGATGACCCTAATGAAACACATATCCCATTGAAAGTCAATACTACTTATGGTGCTGAATTACATACAGTTAATGTTCTCAATAAAGGAGATTAGAAGTACCTACATGAGTGTGATTAATCCATTAAGTATGGAATACAAGAGAACTGTTAAAACCATTAGCTTTCATGTAAGAAGAAAAAACTAGACCTTAACTAGACCTATATAGTCCTTAAAATGGTGGAGAAGTAGCTGGAGTAAGATTTTCTTGAAGTGAGAGCCAGTGTGGTGTTGGAGTCTGAGTGCCAGACTATGACTCTAGAGACCAGGATTCAAACCCCTACTCAGCCATGGAAACCCACTGGGTGATCTTGGGCAGATCAACACTCTCTCAGCCTCAGAAGGCAAAGGCAAACTCTCTCTGAACAAATCTTGTCAAGAAAACTTGGTGATAGGTTCAACATAAGTCAGAAATTACTTGAAGGCACACAACAACAAAGATGTATGGACTCAACATTTTTGTCACTGGTCCAGTCTTTAACTCTCTGGCTCAGAGATCTATTCAAAGAAAAAGTGCAGCTGAAGTTAGGGGTAATAAAATAACAGACTTCCTATAAGAATTTACAAAACTGTATTATCTATACGTAAACTTTAAAAACAACTAATATATCACACAGAATATGCAAATCAATAAACCATGACATACAATATATACTTAAAAATGTACAAGTATAATATAAAGAACCAAAGTCCTATGGGAAGACCTCTAGTCCTTGGAGATACAAAGCCTTGTTTGAAGCCAATTAAAAGAGATGAAATGTATCTTCAAATCATATAGAAGTCTCTGAAAAACAGAGTGTAGTAAATCACTTGATAACTAAGGTTTTAGCTTCTGTTTTTTACTGTGGGCTTGTCTATACAGCGAAAATACTCCTCATAGAATTCAAGGAGAATACATTTGACTAAATGGGATCCTGCATCACTATATTCAAAGGAGGGGGCAAAAAACTCCAAATACTCTGCAGGAAATGCCTTTGTGGCTTTTAAACACACACCCCCGAAGGGAATGCACATTCTCGCTCATTGGGACAAGCCATATCGCATTGCTGCACGCTTCCGGGTAAGAGCGGAAGTGGAGATCGGGTAGGTGGGAGGGGCAGGCAAAGAGATTCCTGCCATTTGGTATTCGACAAGAAAGCAGGCAGAAGAACCGCCATTTTTGAGTTGTGGTGCTCTAAGGTGCACATCTACTGAGATGACCGCAGAGATTTTTTTCCACAAAACTGAAAGCTTTCTGTTGCTTTTTTTTTTCAGCACCAGACCCTACAGCTTTTTAAAAAGCTATACTTTTTTATTTTGATATTCCCCTGGTTTTTTATTGCTCTTCCCACATGAGAAGAGCAATGGCGGCTGCTGTGGGAGCATGACCAAGTGCAGTCTCCCACACTATCCAAAGGTTAACTGGTTAGGCTAAACTCCAGAGCTTAACTGCCAAAGCCATCTTCCCTCATTCTCTTTGACATTACAACAGCGTAATTTCTATTCCTGTTCCCTCCATTATCATAGTCCATCAAAACTGACACATTCAAAGAGGAGAGATACCTGTTCGTATGGAGAATTTCCAAGTGAGCGAGATATCCAGAAAATCAGGGTTCTTGCTATAGTAAAAAACCTCCAGATGAACAGAAAGAAACGTTTCCTCTTCTGATGCATTACTTTCCATGCGAGGAAAGCAATAACGTAGAGGGACAGAGCTAGATACCTCTCCACTTGCACGTCAAGGCAATTGAAGCCAATAACTCCTGAATAGGATTCAGGTACCTCCTTGAACAGAGGTACATTATGTAACAAATGAAAAAGCTTTCTTGGCTGTGGCCCCCAAGATATAGCATGCTCTTCCTAAAGACACTTTCCTGACACCTACACTGCAATCTTTCTATCACCTGGGGGAAAATCCAGGCACTTAAGTGTTTAAAAAATGTTAATGATTAAACATCATATTTCATTGCATTTGCTATTTTACTGTTTTATAACTGACTGTAAATGCTCAACCCCTGATATTATGAGGGGCAATGTACAAATGTAAATAAACAAAACTACAGTTACTGAAACAAAGTAACTCCATAACCTATAGTTTGAAGTTGGTTTGTTTCAGTTAGGATTCATCACAGTTCTTAGGATGCTGGTTTTGGAACAAAATGCTAAAAGAGCAATTAGCTGAAAATGGAATGTTGAGGTGGAATCTCTGTTCCTGGAGCTTGCATCCATTGGAACACGGAGCAATGGATGCAAGTTCCAGGAACAGAGATTCCACCTCAACATTAGGAGGAACTTTTTGACAGAGCTGTTCGGCAGTGGAACACACTCCCTCGGAGTGTTGTGGGTCTCCTTCCTTGGAGGTCTTTAAACAGAGTCTGGATTGCCATCTGTCGGGGATGCTTTGATCAAGATTTCCTGCGTGGCAGGGGGTTGGACTGGATGGCCCTCGTGGTCTCTTCCAACTCTAGAATTCTATGATTCTATGATTCATTGCCATAGCATCGGAGATGGAGAAAAGAAATAGAAACACAAAAGGCCAAGGTGTTTTTACACAATACTATATTTATTGTTATATCCAAATGCAGCCTCTGTGTATTTTCAATCCTAATGTGCATTTGCAATCCTAATTCTGGCTTCAATTAAGAGGGCACATAAGGACAATAAGAAAGCAATCACAAAAGAACAATGTGTGAGTGTAGCCCCAGAAACTGTCAGCAAAACTGTACATAAGGCTAAAAGACCAGTTGCATGTAAAGCTGGGTGTCTGATAAAATTTAAACTGAAAAAGGGGTGAACAGATATGGTATCTGACATGGTACTGACACTTCCACCCATCCCAGCTCCATCCATCTTCTCCTATTGACATTCTTCTTGACTGGATTCAGCTATGAGAAGAGAGTCTGTTTGGAAGAAAAGCAGAAGGAGGGATCCAGTAACCCTCTAGTGAATCCTTCTTTATATTTTCTTGAAGTGCAACACTTCTTCTTGCACTGGTTTCATAGAATCATAGAATTCTAGAGTTGGAAGAGACCACGAGGGCCATCCAGTCCAACCCCCTGCCACGCAGGAAATCATGATCAAAGCATCCCCAACAGATGGCCATCCAGCCTCTGTTTAAAGACCTCCAAGGAAGGAGACCCCACCACGCTCCGAGGGAGTGTGTTCCACTGCCGAACAGCTCTTACTGTCAAAAAGTTCCTCCTAATGTTGAGGTGGAATCTCTGTTCCTGGAGCTTGCATCCATTGCTCCATGTTCCAGTCTCGGTTTACATATGACTAAAGCAAATTCATAGTTAGAGATGTGGGTTTGCCACTCACATGTATTTGCCATAATTAAGTGAAGTAAGTGAAATACATGGTCACATTCTGAATATTTTCAAGCCGTGGATGGTAGAATCCATGGACACCCAAATCTGTGGATACTGAGGGTTGACTGTACGTGACAGACCACCTTCCCCCACACAAATTTCGCTGGCCACAGGAAGTGGCAGCTGGCTGGCTCCCATGTCAGTAAAATTGTGAATCCATTCCAATCTTTTACTCTGAACATTAAAGGAGTTATCCAAGGTGCTGAACTTATTTCTAGTTTTCAAAGTAGCCCAATTTAAAAGGAAACTAGAATATATTAGAGATTAAAGTAAAGCCTAAAAAAATCCTTAAATATGAATCCATTAACCATGCTCCTCAATGCACATGATCTAATGTGAAAACGAATAAAGACTGCTTGCTGGCAAAACTACAAGTACATGTTAGGATCTGGCTCCCACAAATAAAAAGGATAATCTTATGCCTGCTAACTACCTAAGCTGTGTGACTTATTCAGTTCTCAACTTATGAATATTTATGACCCTACTTACTAACCAACCAAATATGTAAACATTTACTTCTTGGCTCATATTTAAAGTTTATTTAAAGAAGTAATATGTTATGAATAAGTATCCCAGGCTTTCTCTTGTTATAAATCAACTTCCTCTGCTTGGCCTATCAACCAATTCCTATGAACTGTGATTGAAGAATTTCTATCTGAAATAGAAATTGAATGTTCAGTTTCTGAAGTAGAAATGAGATGCTCGATTTATCAATTTAGACTGACCTTTTCTTTGACTGCGGATATTTTGTTCAGGTCCACCCAGTCTTAACTTTCCAAACTGCTGTCAACACTTACAATATGAGCCAATTCAAACATCAAGAATGAAAGCCTGCTACTTCAAAATGCAGAAAGGAGGCTGCATATCTAGTTGGGCTAGGTATCTCCTCTTGTGCTAGTTTTCCACATGGCAGAGTATTTTAGTTGGATATGCATTCTGAAGTGCTGGGGAATATGTCTTATGGCCAACACAGCTACCCCTCCATTTGTATGTACTAAATAACAATATTCCTTAATGGGGAAATCAACTCTAGGTCACTTGGTGCCCATCCCTCCGTATATAATCCCTGGAGAGATGAGGTGTGGGAGAGAACTAACTTGTGGCAGATTCCATATTGCAAACAATGCCATCTCCATTTACCAACTTCCACTTCAATGACCTGGATATCATTGCTTAAAAGCATAATCTCAGCTGCTTTTCAAAAGCTTCTGTAATGCTCCTACTGGTGGTCTGTTCATTAGTATTCAAATGCTAATGCATTCCATCCTTGTAGGGTATCGCTCAGGGAATGCATAAAGAAAGCAATTAGCAGAAATGTAAACAGAAATAAACTAAACAAGTCACAAGAAGAAACAGAATATTTAAGTGAATGATGTCACTGTGAAATACAGTATACAGTCCTTTTTGAAAGTGCACCACCTGCTAACTAATTTCTCAAGCAAGTCACCATCCAGCAATCTCTTTACTTGGGACATGATATTAAAAATAAACAAAAAAAAATGCGACCTTTGTACCCTTTTCCCAAGCTTCTTTCTAAACATATTTCTGACTTCATAAACTCAGTTCTACCAGCTTTTCTTTACCTTGGTAGTGATCCAAGGGTCATGAAAAAAGAAAAAGAGCAGTTACATACACCATTTACTATGACACCTGCAAGAAACAGATACAGATTTAGTATGCTATATCCAACTATATAGGGTTCTATTAGAATTGTTCTTGGAATTCCAATTCTAAACACTTATCCAAGAAGATCAGTAAGTGACTGCCCCTCATCATTAGGTCAGGTCAAGTTCCATCAAAATCAAGTGTTTGATGTATCCAGCACATTCTTCTCCTTTTAAGCATTCAACTGCTCTATATGAATGCAGTATGCCACTTGCGCTCTCTCTCTCTCTCTGGCTTTTTTCGCAAACGAAGATTCAGGAAGGACTCATCCCGCGCTTTCTGCAAGCGCGCTGATGACTAAAAAGGCCAATCCAAGATAAACAGGTCTGGTTGCAGAAAGCACAGCAGAAGGTCTCCTTCGGTGATGTTTCCATGTTGCGATTCTTTCTGCATTGTTGTTTCTCTTCAGAGCCCTTTCTAATAACTAATGGAGTGAAGCAAGGGTGTGTTCTTGCTCCAACTTTATTTACAATCTTCTTCAGCATGATGCTCCAACGGGCTACGGCAGAGCTTGAAGAAGGAGACGGCATCTATATACGTTACCGTACTGATGGTAGCTTGTTTAACTTAAGTCATCTGAGGGCTCGCACTAAGACTCTAAACTATCTAGTCCGTGAGCTGCTCTTCGCTGATGATGCTGCCCTTGTTGCCCACCCAGAAGCAGCTCTGCAGCGCCTACCATCCTACTTTGCAACAGCTGCAGAGCTGTTTGGGCTGGAAGTCAACCTGAAGAAAACAGAAGTTCTTTACCAGACTGCACCACAGGACGAACACCACCATCCCCATATTGCCGTCGACAAATCTGTGCTCAAGAGCACTGAGAGGTCAAATAAGTAGGCCAAACCTTACTATCTGGGGCCAATAATAATAAGAGGCAAAATACTGTCAAAATGGAGACTGAAGTTGGTGGAAAGTTCCTGGATCCAGGAAGTGAAAAGACAGGCTATTCTAGATAGAACAGTCCTCTCTTTGAAGGTTTAGGTGCATAGCTTAGGACTTTCAAGCTCCATCACTCCAGATCTAAGCGACTGTTGTGGCTGGAAGTACCTATTTTCACCCTGCACCAGCAATGACCCTTCCTGGATCAGGATAACCTGATCATAGTCATCTGTGCCTTGGTAGCCTTGTATTTGGGCTAATGTACATAAAGCACTATTGTCCTTGAAAACAGGTTGATAAGATTTAAGTAGTACAGAATGCTGCCATCCTGATTACTGAGTAATGTGCAAAGCCAGGCCTATTACACCTGTTCATGATCTGTACTTGCTACCTATTCATTGCCAAGCCTACTTCAAAATATTGATGTTGACTGATCAGTCACTCAATGGTTCATTGGAATATATCTCCTAGGAGATTTTCACACGGGGAAATTATTCCCCTGAGAGATTGGGAGAGAAATGGGGCTTTATTCATTATTAAAAAATGATGGAAGATACTGGCAGAAAAATGGAAGCAGCACAGAGTGAGGACGACGTCAGATCGGGAGAAGGAAGGGGGCGTGCGAAACGGAGCTCTGCTCCCGGAAGAGCCCCATTTCTCTCCCAATCTCTCAGGGGAATAATTTCCCCGTGTGAAAATCTCCCTAGTTTGTACCAGTTCAGCCTTTGATATCTTGAAAGGTGCCTTGTGGGCCCAACAACAGGGAAGCATGAGTCAAGACTGAGCACTCAACTACAGTCACAGAAAAATAAAACCACCCACAAAAGAGTGATACCTTTATTGAGATGCACAAAACACATCATGCAAACTTTTGAAGAATGGTCACAGAAAAAAACATTCTAAATTGTATGTTTCAGTTGAGCTTCTCATTTGTATTGAGAAACTGAATTTCTCATACTAAAGTTCATAAGAACTGTTTGATATGCCCAGCAGAGTAAGGGAACAGGGAACCTGTGAGGCTGTCATTATGGAAATCCTTTGCCTTTGGAGCTACACCTGATATTTTAAGTAATTTGGTTCTGATGGCCCTTCACCCTCACTTTCAAGTCCTATTAATCTTGAGAGTCTTCTGCTTTGATGGAAGTCTATGGCAGCAGTTCTTAACTTTTCAGGGCTCACAATCCCCTTTGAGAATCTGAAGAATGCTAAGAATTAATTCATTAGAAAAATGCATTTAAAGACTTTTTTTTTTCAAAGTAACAGGAAGGAAGCTGGAGAAAAACTGTTTTACACCTGGTTCATGGAACAACTCAAGAATCCCTGGTCTATGGTATTTATTATTTCACGGTTGGTTGGGTTTTGATTATTTTTTTTAAAGTAGTAGCATTGCTTTATTTATTGCTGTGTTGCATTTTTTAGTTATACAGTACAGTATTTGTAAACATCTTTGTGATTTGTCATGAAGAGTGCAATATAAATTTGATTAAAAAAAGAAACAGAGCAGGCCTTGAAAGTTGCAGGCAATACCAAACACGGCCTTGGGAGAGGGAGTGAGAGGCAGGGAGAGAGCTTCACTTATGAATAGAATGCCATGGATTTCAGTAAAGAAGAACTTTTATTTTGTGAATTTACACATGAGCTGCCAGCCTAAGGTCCTATAACCAGTGCATCTCAAGCATTTCTAGTGTACACGGACAGCGATTTTCTCCACTATGTGAAGGATGGGTACCATATTTATGCTTATATTGGCCACAATAGTTTCTTTCTTACCTGGAAACTTATCAGGAACTGGCAGCTGATAGCTCATGGACTGGCATCAATCTACAAACCACCACTTTAAGAAGCACTGCTATAAGTTATCACTTTTAAAAATAACCATATCGTATATCAAACCTACAAAGCAACCAGGTTAACAGTTTAGTCATTACCAGAAGACAGGCAGTGAGATATTTGCATGATGAAGAAAATGTGTTAAACTAATGTGTTAATTGGATAAAGTGAATAACAAGAATAGCAAGAGACTGCTAATACTTATGGGTAAAAATATATATTTTTAATGTGATTAAATTTAAATAATCCCATAAAGATCTTCTTTCCTCTCTTATACCAGCTTGATTACAACTTTTGTACATTCTATCATAGCTAATACATGAGGGCCAGCACGGTCAAGCGATGCTCTTTCAGAACCCTTTTTAATAACTAATGGAGTGAAGCAAGGGTGTGTTCTTGCTCCAACTTTATTTACAATCTTCTTCAGCATGATGCTCCAAAGGGGTATGGCACAGCTTGAAAAAGAAGACGGCGGCATCTTATATACGTTACCGTACTGATGGTAGCTTGTTTAACTTAAGTCATCTGAGGGCTCGCACTAAGACTCTAAACTATCTAGTCCGTGAGCTGCTCTTCGCTGATGCTTGTTGCCCACACAGAAGCAGCTCTGCAGCATCTAACATCCTGCTTCGCAACAGCTGCAGAGCTGTTTGGGCTGGAAGTCAACCTGAAGAAAATGGAAGTTCTCTACCAGCCTGCGCCACAGGATGAACACCACCATCCCCACATTGCCGTAGGCAAATCTGTGCTTAGGTCTGTTCAGTAGTTCACCTACCTGGGAAGCATCATCTCCTCAGATGCCAAGATTGACAAAGAGATTGATCACAGATTAGTAAAGGCATTTGGAAGACTTCACAAAAGAGTCTGGAGTAATAAACATCTGAGGCAAAGCACAAAAATCAGTGTGTATAGAGCCATTGTACTGTCTATTCTCCTTTATGGATCTGAAACATGGGTCACCTATCGTCAGCACTTACAACTCCTCGAACGCTTTCACCAGTGCTGTATACATACAATCCTAAATATACACTGGACACTATGTGACGAATGTTGCTGTCCTTGAGCAAGCAGGGATCACCAGCATTGAGGCCATGATATTGAGAACACAACTGCGCTGGGCAGGGCACATTTCTAGGATGGAGGACCATTGCCTCCCCAAAATAATACTCTGCGGTGAACTCGCCACGGGTCAGGTTAAGAGGGGCGCTCCAAAAAAGCGATACAAGGACTCCCTGAAGCAACATCTCAGGCTCGGCCAAATTGATCACCAACAATGGTCCGCCATGGCCTCACATCGGGAGGCATGGAGACGCACTATCCACAATGTTTCAGCCTTATTTGAGAACCCACACCGAACAAGTCTTGAAGAGAAACGACAATGCAGAAAGAATCACAATCCGAAAACATCACCCAAGGAGACCTTCTGCTGTGCTTTCTGCAACCAGACTTGTTTATCTCGGATTGGCCTTTTTAATCTTCAGCGCACTTGCAGAAAGTGTGGGCTGAATCCTTCCTGAATCTTCGTTTGTGAAGAAAAGCCAGAGAAATACCCCAGAGGACAGGATCAGAATTCAAATTGACCGTAACAGTTTAGAAAGATGGGCCAAAACTAACAAAATTAATTTCAACAGGGAGAAATGCAGAGTACTACACTTCAGCAGTAAAAATGAAATGCACAGATATAGGATGGGTGACTCCTGGCTTGATGGCAGTACATGCAAAAGGGATCTAGGAGTCTTAGTGGGCCACACTAAGCAGCTAAAAAAGCCAATGTGATCCTAGGCTGCATCAATAGGAGTATAGTGTCTAGACTCTAGATCAAGGGAAGTAATGGCGCCACTCTATTCTGCTTTAGTGAGACCTCACCTGGAACATTGTGTCCAGTTCTGGGCACCACAATTCAAGAAGGATGTTGACAAGCTGGAACGTGTCCAGAGGAGGGTGACCAAAATGGTGGGAGGTCTAAAAGCCATGCCCTATGAGGAGTGGCTTAGGAAGCTGGGTATGTTTAGCCTGGGGAATAGAAGGTTAAGAGGGGGCATGATAGCCATGTTTAAATATTTGAAAGGATGTCATACTGAGGATGGACAAACTTGTTTTCTGCTGCTCCAGAGACTAGGACATGGAGCAATGGACTCAAACTGCAGGAAAAGAGATTCCATCTAAACATTAGGAAGCACTTCCTGACAATAAGAGCTGTTTGGAAGTGGAATGCACTGTGTGGGAGTGTGGCAGAGTCTCCTTCTTCGGAGATTTTTAAACAGAGGCTGGATGGCTATCTGTCGAGAATGCTTTATGTATTCCTGCATGGCAGGGGGTTGGACTGGATGGCCCTTGTGGTCTCTTCCAATTCTATGATTCTATGATTTTTCTTGGCAACTGAATATTTTTTTAAAAAACCCTTTTTATTAGCTCTACTGTTACTTATTATTATTGCTCTATTGTTACTTATTATTATTGCTTTGGGGGGAAATGAACACAGTTCCTACATAAGGAAAAGTACTACAGTCTGTACATGCCTCCTAAAAGTAAGCATTTTATCCTTCTTCCCAAATTATTCTGAATGAGGGCCTTTTTAAGGGGCAATTGTCCTGGGCCTCACATATGAGGGAACCCTCACACATGAGGGACTCATATCAGTGTTGCTGCATTGTTGTCAACTTATTTCTTTCAGACTCCCACCAACTTGAGTTCCATAAACCTAATGGTAAAAAGAAAATCACAAAACAAACTCCACTGATGACAGCATCCTTTTGTCATGATAGCAGTAAGCAAGATTATTACAACCACATGCATTGCGAAGAGTAGCAACCCAGTCTAGCCATATACAGATTTTTTAAAAAATTATCTTTATTTGCCTCCTTTTATTCTCCAAGGAGCCCTCCAGAACACCTCCTCCTCTCCATTTTACGTTCATAACAATCCTATGAGAAAGGTTATGCTGAGAGTCAGTGACTGGCCCAATCACCTAGATCCCTTTGACACTATACAATTACAGCACTATGATTCAACTTTAACTGTCATGGTTCCATTCTATGGAATGCTGTGATTTGCAGATTAGGGAGGTGCTTAGAAGTCTCTGCCTGAAAGCTCTAGTGTCTCACCAAACTACAAGCCCCAGAGACTTCCGGTTTCGGAACGGAGCGAGCGGAGGGCATAAGATCGGAGCTCTGGCTCCTTAATTAAGATTTCAGGCGGTAATAGGGGTGGTAGCAACTGAGAACCCCAGCGGAAGGCTCCCCGAGATCGAGGGGACCCCGAGCGTGGCTGCAATAGCGCAGAAAACCAGGTGTGTGCTTGCTGGGAGAGCAGGAGAGAAAGGAGAACAGCGAGACACACGCTGGGCGATTTAATGGCCGCAGCAGCCGCCTGAAAGTTTGAAGTGGAGCAGCGATCTCCACTCGCCCTGCTGACAAGCCGCCGAGCCTCCCAAACGACAGGAGAAGAGAAGGACGAGCTCAAAAGAAACGGGGAGTACTTTCTAATTACTTAGCTTTCCTCTGTATTTGGATTCATTTCTTTTGAAGGAGGGTGATCTTTGTGTTACTTTTATTGCTCTTTATTGCCTTTTGTTTTTGATTTTGTCTTTTCTTTTTTTTTTTTTTTCTTTTTTCTTTTTGTGCTCTGGTGGCTCAGTACTTATTTGAGTTTTTTTTTTTTTTTCCCCTCTGTTAGCGGTACTTGATACCCATACTTTTTTTTTTCATTTTTTCATTTTTTTCTCTTTCTCTTTTTGTGTGTGTGCATATTTTCATTTTTGTATTTTTATATTTTCCATTTTTTCTCTTTTTCTGTTAACTATCTACAAGAAAATGCAGTTGTAGATAGTTGTTTAAAAGGGTATCTCCTCCTAACTGCTGAGTAAAATTAATTTGAGAACAGACCCAGAGACTGCATAGTCTGAGCAAAAGATAAGAGTGACCTTGAATACGCCGTCTGACTGGATTGAACTACAAGCAGACTGTGTTAGTTAATAAGGTGATCTTAGGTGTGGATAATACAGACTTTAAAGTATTCTAAATTGTGTATGTGTTTATTTTTGGGTTATTTTTGGGTTTCTGAATCCCTGAAGAATTTAAGACTGGCCACCCTTGGAGATTGTTGATTTTTTTTTTTTTTGATATAGTTATTGATTTTTTCTCCTTTCTTCCCCCTTTTTTTTGGGGGGGGGGAATCCATATTAATATATATATATATATAAACCTGCACACACCTGATATAGATTTCCATATATATATATATATATATATATACATATATTTTTTGTTTTCTTCTTCTTTTTTTTTCCTTTTTGACTATTTTTTCTTACTTTTCCCCTTATTTTTTGTTGATTAATTGCTGTGAATATTTTTGATATAATTATTTGATTTTTTTATTTTTTTTCTTCTATTTTTCTATTCCCTCTTTTTACCTTTTTTTCCTCACCCCTATTTTTTTTTTAAATATCCTCATTCTTATTTTTGTTTTCACTTTTATTTTTCATTTTTTATTATTTTTTCACATAATTTTTTTTTCTCTTCTTCCTCCCTTTTTGTACACACAAACTTGGAGTCTAAGAGAATATAAGAAGGTTTTTGTAAGTTGTTGAAGGACTGTGAAAGTGAAGAAAGATTTAAAAAGAGAGAGAGAGAGATTGTGGAAGAAGGAAAAAGTTGGATGGGAAGAGATAAGTAAGAGATAAGAAAGGACTTCTGAAAGTAAAACGCTGAAAAGGGGAAGGAGACAGGATTGGAAAAAGGAAAAAGTGAGAGACAACAGAGTAATTTGATTCTAGAAGAAGGTAGAAGACGAAAGAAACAACAGAAATTGGATTTGGACTCTTTTTTTTTTTTTTTTTGCTGTAGTGGAGGGTTTTTTTTTTCCCCCCACTCGTGGTGTTGTATTTTTGCTTTTGTTTTTGTTTTTGCTTTTTTTTTCTCTTTTTGGACTTTTTGGACTTTTTCTCCTTTATTTTTTCTTTTTTTTTCTTTTCTCCCTCCTCCTTCCCTTCTTTTTGGTAGGGAATAATAGAGGGTGACTAGGAACAAAAACAAAAAATTAAAAATGGCCTCTGGGACCAGAAATAGAATCAAAGCTTATGACCCCAAAGTAGAAAGTAACCAAGGTAGAAGAGGATCATTGGAAGAAGGCGCTCCACAATATATGCTAAAATTTATGGAAGAAATACGACAATTCAGAAAAGAAACGGGAACTCATCTGGAAGATATAAATACAAAATTCAATACACTACATGGTCTGTTTGTACAAGTAAAGAATGATGTAAAAGAACAGAAAGAAGATATTCGGATTTTAAAGAAAGAAAATGAGGAACTAAATGCAGAGCTAGAGAAGCAAAGAGATCAGCTGGCGTTGATGGAGCAAAGGGAGAAGGAATCCTGGGTCCGGCTAAGAGGAATGAAAGAGCAAATGAATGAAGATACTAGATCTAAAGTTATAGAACTCTTAGCTAGAAATTTAGAATGGAAGGAGGAACAGCTGGAAGAAGGCTTGGATAGAGTGTATAGATTGAACTCGACATTTGCGAAGAAAAGAAATCTCCCAAGGGACATAATAATACAATGCTCCAAGAAATTACTAAGAGACTATATTTTAGAGGTTCACTACAACAAAGGAATACAATATGAAGGAAGACCATTGATTTTGATGAAAGAGATCCCTACGAGGATATTAAGAAGAAGAAAGGATTACACCTTCCTAGTGGAGATCCTCAAGAAAGAAAAGATTAACTTTAGTTGGGATAAATTAGAAGGAGTGAATTTTACATTCAAAAAGGAGAGATATAAAATTAATACAATAGAAAAAGCGAAAGAGTTCATTAAAAAGAATAAGAGAGACCTTGGGTTAGCCCGAGAAAATAAGAATGAGAAAACCATGAATGAAGAAGAACCCCCACAGAAAATTGACAGTGAAGAGGAAGAGGAAGATAACAATACCCAAGGGAGAAGAAAGGAAAGAAAGCAGAAAGGGAAAGATAGAAAAGACGCAGAAGAACAAAGTTTATTGGACTTGAGTATTTCAGAACAAGAAGACTAAAGAGTTTCCAAGAAGAAATAAGGGGAGGGGAAAGGGGGGAGGGGGTGGTGGGAGAGGAGGGGAGATAAAAGAAAAATAAGAGAATTGAAATAAAATAAATAAACAATAAGAAGTGGGGGAAAAGGATAACGAAGATAACTAATAAAAGAGTAATTAAGATTGATGAATAAAAAAATTCTCACTTGGAATGTAAAAGGATTAAATACAGAAAAAAAAAGAAAACTAGTATTCCATTTCCTTAAGAAAAACAAATTAGATATTATATGTTTACAAGAAATTCGAATTAAAAAGAATCAAGATTACTTATTAAAGCAAAAAAGTTTGGGAGATGAATTTTTGTCATTGGGACAGAAAAAGAAAAATGGTGTGGTTATGTATATCAAGAAAGATTTGAACCCCAAACTAATCCTATCTGATAGCAAAGGCAGATTTGTGATCGTTGAGGTAAATATAGATGCTAAAAGAATATTAGTAGTAGGAATTTATGCGCCAGTCCAAGAAAAATGTACTTTTTATAAAGAATTAAGGAATGAAATTGTACTACTAAATTATGATAGGTGGATTCTACTGGGCGACTTTAATGGAGTGGTGGAACCACATCTAGATAGATATTCAGATTCGAAAAAAATAAAGAAAAATCAGGGGAAATTAGTAAGAGAATTTTTTGCCATAACTGAGGAGTTTCAATTAATTGATACCTGGAGATATAAAGAAGGGAGAAAAAAAGAATTTACTTTCTTCTCAGACACACATAAATCCATGTCTAGAATTGACATGATTTGGACCTCTAATAATATAGCCGTAAATGTTAAAAAAGTGGAAATCCTAGCAAAATCAATTTCTGACCACAACCCAGTTTTAATGCTATTTAGGAGTAATAATTATGAGAGAAAATGGAAGTTAAATGAACTGTTGCTAGAGAGGGAAGAGGTAACAGCAGATTGTAGAAAAGTACTGAAAGAATATTTTGAAAATAACTTTAATGGGGAAGTGAGAAATAGTACGGTCTGGGATGCTAGCAAAGCTGTAATAAGGGGAGTATTTATTAAATGGAATAATATATGGAGGAAAAAGAGATCAGAAGCAATGGAAAAATTAATGAAGGAGATAAAGCAAAATGAAAAAAAATTAATGAAATCACCTAAAGATAAAAAAGTAAAAAATCAGATAAATATATTACAAAAACAACTAGAAATGATAATGATGGAAGAAATGAAAAGAAAACTGAATTATGTGAAACAAAATAATTTTGAAAATGCTAACAAGCCAAGCAGATGGCTAGCATATAGATTGAGGAAAGAAAGAACAAAAAGGAGTATTTTAAAGCTGAAATTGGGAAATAGGGAAGTAACAAATGAAGTTGAAATTCAGAAAGTATTTCGAAATTACTATGAAAGTATATACGCTAAACAAAAAGTACCTCAGGAATCGATGAAACAGTATATACAAAACTGTAAAATAAAGAAGTTAACTGATACTCAGCTAGAAAAATTAAATGAAAATATAACAGAGGAAGAAATACGAGAGGCAATTAAAAGGTTAAAACGGGGTAAAACTCCGGGACCAGACGGTTTGACGGCAGCATATTATAAGGAATTTATAGAGGAGTTATTAAAACCACTAAGAGAAGTCATGAATGATATAATAAAAAAAAATCCAATCCCTAATAGTTGGAAAGAAGCAAATATAGTGTTAATTCATAAAGAAAATAAAGACCCAAACTTGATGGAAAATTATAGGCCCATTTCATTGTTAAATGAAGATTATAAAATTTTTGCAATTATATTATCAAATAGACTAAAATCAATATTACAAATTTATATCCATAAAGATCAAAGTGGTTTTTTACCAAAGAGACAGATAAGGGATAATACTAGGACGGTTATTAACACATTAGAATACTTGACATACCATAATGAAATAAAGGGGGCGTTAATATTTTTAGATGCCGAAAAAGCTTTCGACAGGTTAAATTGGCAATTCTTATTAGAGGTCATAAATGAAATAAAGCTAGGTGAAAATTTTTGTAATTGGATACAAGCAATTTATACGGAGCAAAAAGCTAAATTAATAATTAATGGCAGATCTACAGAAGCAATAAATATTGAGAAGGGAACTAGGCAGGGTTGCCCGCTATCACCATTGTTATTTATCCTAGCCTTGGAAATTCTAAATTTAAATATAAGAGAAGAAAAAGGAATTAGGGGAATCAAAATTGGAAAGGAGGAATTTAAATTAAAAGCCTTTGCAGACGATTTAGTTATAATGATTGAGGATCCACTAAAAAGTATAGACCCATTTTTACAAATAATAGAAGAATATGGAAAATACGCAGGCTTCAGAATAAATATTGATAAAACAAAGATACTGACTAAAAACATGGATAAGATAGAAAAAGAACAACTAAGTGGGAAAACAGGATTTCAAATTGTGAAAATGGTAAAATATTTGGGAGTAAACATAACAGATAGAACACAGCAACTATTTGCAAATAACTATGAAAAAATTTGGAGGGAAATTAATCAAGACCTACAAAAATGGAAAGACCTAAAGTTATCCCTGTTAGGAAAAATAGCAGCAATTAAAATGAATGTATTGCCAAGATTACTATTTTTATTCCAAACGGTACCAATTATAATATCTAACGAAATATTTAAGAAATGGCAAAGGGAATTATCAAAATTTATTTGGAATTGGAAAAAGCCTAGAATTAGATGGAAACTACTGACGGATATTAGGGAAAGGGGAGGATTGGGTTTGCCTGATTTGAAGATATACTATGAGGCGGCATGTTTAACATGGATTAAGCAATGGGTTACATTGGAGAATAAAAGAGAACTAGATCTAGAAGGACATGAAATAAGAATGGGATGGCATGGGTACCTATGGTATAACAAAATTAAAGTTAACGCTGAATTTAAAAATCATAGCATAAGAAGGTCATTAATAAGAGTATGGCAAAAATATAAGAAAAGAATAAACTCTAAATTACCTGGCTGGCTTTCGCCACAAGAGGCTTTTTGTAAAAAAGAATTAAGGGCAGAACAATGGGTAAAATATAGGGACCTAATAGAAAAAAAGGGAACCCAATGGAAAATTAAAGAGAAACAGCAATTGGAAAGTGAAGGGATAAAAATGCAATGGCTGAGTTATTATCAACTGAGAGAAAGGGCTAAAGAAGATTTAAAACAATTTCAATATGAGGAGGAAATATCTGAATTAGAAAAATTGTTATGCTCAAAGGAAGACCACTTGATCAGTAAGATTTACAAATTGTTATTAAGATACAATACAGAAGAGGAGCAAATTAAAAAATGTATGGTAGAATGGGCACAGAATGTGGGACATCAATTAAATTTAGATCGTTGGGAACAGGTATGGATTAAAGGATTAAAATTTACATGCTCAAACAACGTTAAAGAAAACTATTATAAAATGATGTACAAGTGGTATATAACTCCACAAAAACTGGCAAAGATTTATAAAAACAGTTCAAATAAATGCTGGAAGTGTCAGAAACAAATAGGCTCATTCTACCACATGTGGTGGAAATGTGAGAGAGCGAAGAGGTACTGGTTTAGAGTTAATAAATGGATTGAGAAAATACTAAAAGTTGAAATAAAAAAAAGGCCTGAGTTATATCTTTTGAACATGTTAGATCTAAGAAATAGTATGGAGAGAAAGTACAGTACATTAATTAGCTACAGGATCACGGCTGCGAGGATAATATATGCAAGGAAATGGAAAACTAATGAGATTCCAACATATGGGGAATGGATGGAAAAAATTCTGGAATTTGCACTATTAGATAAATTAACAAATTGGATAAAAAACAAGACAAATGAGAATTTTATGAAGAATTGGGAACCGCTAATAGAGTATTATAAAACAAATTATGGAGATAATAAGATCTTGGGGTTTAAAATGTGAATTTTAATGTTGTACTTAACAGTTATGTATTAATCAGTGATAGTAAGAGAAATGATTGAAATTAATTAATGAATATTATACTTGAAAGATTTGTATAGTGAAAGTAGATTAAGAATAGATGATATAAATATAATTGGAATTATTATTGAGAGGATACTTAAGAAAAAATTTCCTTAGAAAAGTATTTAGAGAGTTACGGGAAGTCTTTTTTTAAAAAAAGGGGGAGGGGGGAGGGGGTGGGTGCATGTCTTTGTATGTGATTTGTATGTCTGTTATAAGTGTTAGTGTTTATGTTTGTGTCTGAAACTCTTGAATAAAATTATATTTTTAAACAAACTACAAGCCCCAGAATTCCACAGGATGCTGCCACAGCAATTAAAAGAAAATCATAGTGCTATAATTATATAGTGTAAAAGTGTCCCTAATGAGCTTCATGGCTGAGCAGGCAGGAGAATCTGAATTTTCTCAAGACTCAGTCCAATACTCTAATTACTTACACTATAGGAAAAAGACCTCTCGTGAACATTCTGCCCTGGGCATCTCAGTGTCTTTAAAAGGTCCTGTTCTGGATCATCATCTTCTTCTATACATACTCATGAAGGTCTGTTTAGGCAAGGAGAAATTTTGCTATCTATTATAAGTATAGAAAAAGAAGGTTCAAACACGAAAGGCAGAGGAAGGAAGCTGAACAGGATAGAACCTCCATTAGTATTATCTATCACTACTGGTATCATGAGCAGGTGCATAGAATCTTTTTCAGGATGACAAGAAAAGCAGCAATAGAAATAAAACACGTGAAGCCAGAAAATCATGAAATTTATTTAAAGACTCAGAAAGCACCACCAGATCTTCAGGAATAAATGCTACATTTCATATGAATGACTTAAACTTTTAGGGCTCATCTACACAAACCAGAACATGCCGGCTCCCCAGCAGCATATCCCAGATGCAGATCTGGCCCATTCTTCCCCCATTCCCTCCACGAGTGGGAGGAAGTCTTGATGGGCACTCTGGTCTGCTGCTGCACCCACCATCATCACCATTTTACTCACTGACTCAAATGGCAGGAAGAGGGCCCACATGTGACCGAGGCCCCCTGCATGTGATCAGCCTTGTCACATGCTGTGGGACTCCTTCCTGCCTTGCGGGAGAGCCAGGGAGACCACAGCAGCAGCAAGGGTTTGGTGCTGCCACCTCCCACTCTCCTGAAGCATCTTCAACCTTAAAGAGAGGGGGAGATGGTGAGGATGCACAGGGCTCACTGCTCTGCCTCCCCCTCTCTTGAAGCATCTTCAAGCTTCAGGAGTGGGGGACACAGCACCAGCTGGAGCTCGCCACCACTGCTTACTACGTTCCTGAAGAAGCCACTCACCACCAAGGCCAGTTGCAGTACAGTAAGGAGCTTCCGTGGGACATGGCGAGCGGGGGCAGCACTCTTGCTCACTCACAAATGATCGACCAGATGTGTCCACCGCAATGCCAATTACCATGTTCCTGAAGAAGCCGTTCTCTGCCGCTGCCAATCACTGTGTGGCAAGCAGCTCCCGCAGGACATGAGAAGCAGCAGCAGCTGTACTCTTGCTCCTGAATAACAAATGACCAGGAGTGCCTGCCCCCACCGCCAGTCGCCATGTTCTTGAAGAAGCTGCTCACAACATGACGGCCAGTCTCAGAGCAGCAAGCAGCTTCTGTAAGACATGGAGAGTGGTGGCAGTGGTGCTCTTGCTCGTGAAGGAATGAACAAGCAGGAGCACCCACCTCTGCTGCCATTCACCATGTTCCTGAAGAAGCTGCTCATTGCCACTTCTGCAGTAGATGGTGAACAGTGGTGGCAGTGCTCTTACTTGCAAAGGAACAAGATTGACTTCCATCAGTCAAGCTGGGGTGGGGAACGGGAAAGATGTCAAGCCCCAGTTGCTAGGTGCTTGCCAATTCTGCCTCCCCTGCTAACCCCTTCCTGGGATTGACTACCATCAGCCAAGGGGTGGGGGAAGTGACAAGCCCCAATCACAAGGTGCACATTCTTCATGCTTTCTGCTGGGAGCACGCTGGCTGTGCTTTCACCTTTTGAAGGAAAGAGTAGAATTGTCACAGCCAAAGCAGGAATAATGGCTGCCTGGTGGCTGGACCTGGCTGCCTCAGCCTCTGCTACTACCCTCGATCTGCTTCTTGGCCTGGCTGCAGTCAATCACAGGTAATTTTTTTAAAAAAAAATTCATTTCAATTAGCAGTTGCTCAAATCTGTGGACATAGAACTCATGGATACCAAAGGTCCATTGTACTTTGCATTACTTAATACTTTGATCCTCCATCGCCGTAACTGGTAGCACTGTCCTATCAAGGACAAAAGGAACATCCTCTAGTGGCTTTTGTATGTATCCTAAAAGGCTTCAGATCCCATCTGATAGTGGAAGTTAAGTAGGGTCAGCTCTGGTTAGTACTTGGAAGGAAGACCACCAATGAAGACCAGGTGCTGTAAACTATATTTCAAAGGGAAAGTGGCAAAACCATCTCTCAGTATTGCTTGTCTAAGAAAACACTATGAAATTCATGGGGCAACTTGAAATTCGACAGGCAACTTGAAGGCACATACACACAGAAGCCCCTCCTCTCATACCATTTTCAATTGCCTTAAAAACTATTATTTGTCATTTGCTCAAGTGACACAAAGATAAGGTCAGCTACTACCTCTCTTTAAGTATAGTGCAATAGTCCTCTCTCTGTTCTTTTCCCAAGGGGCTTGTAGGGGGCAGGGGGAGGAAAAGAATCAATTCATAAACCATGCTATACATGTGGCATTCTTACAGACATTACACAGTTTTGAGAAAACCAAGTTCCATCTTAATGAAAAAAACACTTATAATTGTGTCTATTGAAACTGAACAATAAGACATATGAAAATACATTGTAAATAGAGGAATAAGTATTCAGATGTTAATTTCTTAGCCGTGCCTTTTACATTTGGCCTTGCACAGAGAGGTTATTTTGAAGGAAGTAATTACATGCTATTAAATGTTGTTTATATGAGTACCATTTATGAAAATAAATGGTAAATAAAAGAATAAGTATTCAGATGTTAATTCTTGGCCTTGCACAGAGAGGTTATTTTGGAGGAAGTAATTAAATGCAATTAAAAGTTTGATTACTGTATATGAGCGCATTACATGGAAACCTCAGGTGGATGTTGAATATAGATCTTTAATATATGTCTGCAGACATATATTGGAAAAGATGATACACTGCTAATCCCTTGAATGGAGTAGGATTGACAGGGCAGTAGTCTATGTCAGGATATTCGGACATGCAGTAGATTTATTCTGTATGTGTATATATATTATATATATGTGTGTGTGTGTATATATATATATATATGAGCTGCGATGTATATAAGAGCTGGGATGTAGCAAACAGTCTGCAGAGAGCTGCAGAATGAGCTAGAAGCAGTTTGCAGAAGCTAGCTGGGTAAATGTATCAATATTGATTAGCTCACAGCCTTGGAGCAGAGCTGAGCAGAGCTGGACTGGACTGAGAGTTAAGCAGTCCTGTTTTAGATCTCACTGTGTGAAGACCTCCTGTTTAGGATCTCATAGGGGGGAAGATGTTTTTCTTCTGAATGCTATATATGTCTGTAAATATACTTCATTATGCCCAAGTAAACAGTAGTTTATTTTAGACACAAGCCTGTGTCTGTGCCTGTATTCTTATGCCTGAAGGAACAACGCTCTGCTGTTTATTTTTGCTGCCTGGACCTGTTTAAGTACGCAGTGTGCACTAACACCTGACAGTCTAATGGCTTGTATAGATGGGCAACATCTTCACTATGCACTATCTTCAGGAGAGGGGGAGGCAGCGGTGTGGAACTCCGTGTGCCAGGTGCATTCTTCCTGCTTCCTGCTGGGAGCATGCAATTTGCTGAGTGCCACTGCCAAAGCCTTGCCACAATAGCCTCTGCTGCTGGCCTGGGATCGCTTCCTGGTCTGGCTCCAGTCAATGACAGGTAGTAATTTTAAAATTTAAATTTTAAATAGTGATTTGAGCATCCTCATTTTTTGGTATCCACAAGGGGTCCTGGAACCAAACCCCTGCAGATACCAAGGGCCCACTGGTCAAAGCATGTTCAGCACAGAAACTAAGAGTCTGAATATATTTGCTAAAGACTCACAAAAACCCAGCAGACATCTACTGATGTTATCTGACAAGATCAGGAGACATGTTCCAGCAGACATATTGATATCTGCAGTACCTCATCAAATGATACTTCAATTTTTTTTAACTTGCATGTCCTCCCACTTACACTCACTAACATCTGTAACTTCTCACCATAAATTTCTACTATGTGAGCTTCTTTAGCAAGGTAACATCTTCATACCTTGTCCGTGCTTTATATAAAAACCTGCTGCAGCTATACAAGCAAGAGAGAAACAAATCTTTGTATCTTTCTGGCCTAAACTCAAATGTCAGTCCCTACAGCAGATCCGCTGAATCAATGCAAACTTGGTAGGTCAACATTTGATTCAACAAGTCTGTTATAGTTGCTACTAAAATTGGATTTAGGCCCTAATGTCTGAATTCTATACTAGCAGAAGACTGAATAGGTAAGATTCAAACCTGAGGGCCAAAAAGTAATCAGAAGGCACAAGTGTTTAATCATACCCACAATGTGCCAGCAATCAACCATTCCAAAGTTCTTGGGCTGAGGATCAAAGTAGCATTTGCATTTACAGTAACATTCCCTGTGATTTAATCCAATGGAAATTGTTTGTTGGAGAAATACAGACACGTAGGAGTTCCTACCAAATATTAGCAGCAAGCAGTAAATTAGCCAGCATCATAATTGCCAAGGGAGAAAAAGACTGCTGTGATCACACCATTTGAAGTCTGAGTAAGAACCATCTAAAATGTTGCCTCTTTGCATGCTATTTTAGAAGGTACTGAAATAGTATTCACATACTTTCTCCATGAGAACCAGTTGTCAGTTTTCAGCTATATGAAATTACCTGCACCAACACATCCTTAGCAATCAATGTATTAATGACACTGGCCCAATGAGGCCACACTACATGTGACCTTATCCCCAAATCTGGTATGATAAGGCTACACGATGTACGGGCCATATCTGCACCAAACCCAGGGTATACCACCTTAATCCGGGTTTTAAAAACTCACAATTTTCACCATAGTTTGCTTGAAACTTTAGAAAAAACTGTAGTGTAAACAAAGGATCTGCCCTGAATTTGGTGGGTGGGGGGCAGAAGGCAGGACAAGTGCTGCCTGACAAGCAATGCCATTCCCCCCGCTTCTTGGCACTACTTCCTCATTCCAATATTGGCCAGGAAGGCAGAGCCCTGCCCTAGCCACTTGCTCTGATGTCAATACGAGCAGCTAGCCACACAACTGCATGACTGGCTGCCCCATTCTGACCTCTGAGCAAGTGACTACATGCCAGTGGAGGTGGCAAAGGGCGGGGGGGGGGGGAATGGCGCTGCGGAGATGCCTGGGGGTAAAAATCCAGATGATCAGCAATGAGTGAGGAAGATTTGGGCTTTGGCCAGGTAAGGTGTGCTGCTTAACTCATGCAGCACAGCCCTAGGCCAAAGTAGTCCAAATTTCAATCAGATTTTTACCCCCAGTGTAGACAAGCCCCCAAACAGTTGACTTAGATAGTATACTTACTATCAAACAGTATGGAAAAATAAGCATACAATTATATTTCACTCTGAGCGACAAGTTGTATTCAGATGGATATATTTCACTTTAATAAGCTGAACTATGTCCATCTCTTTTGACTGCATGTTCCACTCTTTCACTCCTTCCGTTGCAGCATGCAGCAATTAAACCCTGATGTCTCCAACTGACTACCATATATTATCCCTTGTAACCTAACCCAGGAAATGAAGGTTCAGAACACCCCAAGAATTTACAGCAACTTCAAACTATGATTTGGCTTATTCAGACTAGTGAACTATGATCAATTGGAAGCTTCCAGATTTAATGTGTGCTGAGGAAAAGAGAAGGGTCTGAAGGCACAGGTAAAAGACTCAAATAGCTCAGCTTACTAGAACTGATTATACTGAGATACATACGACTGTTGAACACTCAACCTATAATTTCATTACATTGTAGAATAATTCCTGAAATGAGGTTAACCCTCACTCCAAAAATAAATGTCATTTCTGTCTCATCTAAAATAAAACAGATGACTTTACTCTGGCAAACACACACACACAAAACACACACAAACAAACTACATTTGTTTGTGCATATCAATGAGGTGTCTTTCTCCATCCTCAATTTATCATCCCAAAATAACAGGGTTGGAGGGAAGCTTTTTAAAAAAATTATTTTAAAATCTTGTTGTTGTTTAAACCAGGTTCATTTTATTTATTTATTTTTCACTAAAACCAATACAGAACTAAATCAGAAAATTATGTAGCAAAATGCAGTTCAGATGTTATGACCACTAACTTAAATAATTGTTCTTTTAAAAGTGCTCTTTTAAAGCAAGTTGTTTTGGTTGAACTTATATTAATTAAAGTTTCTGAATGGCATTTCTTGCTCTATAAAATAAAATGATTAAAAAGAAGCAACTGACACTGGATACTAGTCTAACAATGGATAACTGCCAATAAACTGTTAAAGTTAAAATATTTAAATGTCATTGTTGTTCCAGTAAGAGGGTTGGAAAATACAGTATCAATAATAGCCAGATTTTTTAAAAAATATGAATAATCAATTTTAAAAACAGGAGTGGGTTTGTTTGTTTGTTTAGGTATTTATGCCCCACTCTTCAACTACGAAGTCTCTCAGAGCAGCTTACAAATTGTTGAGTGATAGCACCCACACATCTACACCGCTTTTATAGCACACTAAGCATTCTCCAAGCGATTTCCAATATGTGGTACCTAATTGCCCCCACAAGCCGGGTACTCATTTTACTGAAATACGAAAGGATGGAAGGCTGATGAAACTTGGGAGCCCTTGGGATCGAACTCGCAACGTTGTGGCTGCAGTATCGGCATTTAACTACTGTGCCACCAGGGCCCCCTATAAGTCATTTATAAGTAATTTGGTTTAAACCAACCTGGTTTAAACCAGCCAATCCTTCAACATAATCAGTTTCTCTGCCTCCCACAGCCTGTTAGTAAAATGCCCAGGGCTGACCAAAAAGAGCACCAGGCTTTCTCATTTAGGGAACAGATAATGATGTTTTTAGAACTGCTGAAATTTTACAGGGACATGTTGCTTTACAAACTCCTTGATTACAGTAATTTAAACTACCTGAAATACTTCTATTTATCTATTCTTTTCTCAATTTGTGGTATCACAGAACAGTTTAAGTCAGTAAGTATATGCATGTTGTTTATAGGAATTTCATTCAATTAGTATCTATAATGTTATTTCTCAGAGATCTATCCAGATTCCTATCCAGGCAAGAAAGACAGAAGTCTTTGTCAAACCAGATAAAGTGACAGTTCTTAACAGTCAGCAGTGCTTCTAAACTGAGGTTCAGATTACAGTCTGTTTTGGATGGAGTGGCAATCCTTCTGACAGATCCGGTTAATAGCTTGTGGGTGCTCTAAGACCAAATATTGCTCCTGGAAGACCAGGTGGTTGATGTGGCCAGGAATACCTTTCCCCAGTACCTGTTGGTGTACCAGGTGCACCCTTCCTAGGAAGGGCAGATCTGGCCACAGTGGTTCATCCCTTAATAATTGCTTCCTGGTTAGATGATTGTAATGCACTTTGCATGGGGCTGCCCCTGAAAAGTGTTCAGAACCACAGTTAGTGCAAAATGTGGTAGCAAGGTGTTGTTGGGTGTGCATATTAAAGAACCTATATTGCTAGTCTAGCATGAACTGCACTGGTTTACAGTTTGCTTCTGAACTCAATTGAAGATGCTGGTTATAGTCTACAAAGCTTTACGGACTTGGGACCAGGATATCGGAAAGACTACCTCTTCCCATATTTTGGCTACCCAAAATTTGAGAGTGGAAACCCTGTTGCCTGTCTCACCAACATGTTTGGCTAGACTGGTGAGTACATCTGACCGGGTTTTATCTGTAGCAGCACCCAAGGGAAGTCAGGCTGTTATCAGGTATCTCTCTGAGCACATGAATGAATTCATACATGTTCTGAGTATACAAGCCTATCAGGGACCTTGTGACTTTGGCAATAGTGCATCTTTAGACAAATACACAGAGCTCTCTTAAGGGATATTTTACTGAACAAACAGAAATAAAGATATATACAACAGCTGTATCGGGGAATAGCAAATGTGGCAAAAAGTACATGCAAAATAATACAGTTGATTTAGGATGGGGAGATACTAAATTAAAATGAGCAAACTTGCTTCACTTCACCAAGTTTGCTCATTTTAATTTAGTATCTCCTCATCCTAAATCAACTGTATTATTTTGCATATACTTTGCACATTTGCTATTCCCCAATACCGCTGTTGTGTATATCTTGATTTCTGTTTGTTCAGGTCGTTTTGGGAAGCTGCAATGTTCAGGGAAAGTACTCCTGAAAGACAGATTTAAGAATTATCAGAATTATCAGAAATTACCTCTCCTTGGTCCTGTTGGACTTGTGAGAAGCTAGGGAGCACTCCTGGCTAGAACTGTACAAAGTAAAGGAAGACAAGCTACCCAAGGTCCTCTGTGCCAGAACAAAGGCTTGAGAAAGAGAATGAGCTAATGAGATTCTATGGCTAAAAACCCAGACTCTGGGGGTCTGGAAGAATTGTTTTAGCTTGAAACAGGGAAGCTTAGTTTAGGCAAAGATTTCAACTGACGGGACCCAAGCTAGGCAGCTCCAGCTCTTGATTCAAGTAGACCCCACCTTACCCCAGAATAAATTGCATTTCTACTTGTAATTATTTTTAAAGCATCTCAGGTGAGAAAAACTAAGCATAACATCAGAATTTCTTCAAAGAAAGGGTGTCCATCTGGGCTTCCAGAGAGAACTTGTCTAACACTTGGTTTAACAAAAGAGAGCCAGTGTGGTGTACTGGTTTGAGTGTTGGACTACGACTCTAGAGATCAAGGTTTGAATCCCTGCTCAGCCATGAAAACCCACTGGGTGATCTTGGGCAAGTCACACATGCTTAGCTCTCAGAAAACCCCATGATTTTCTTAGGGTTGCCATAAGTCAGGAACAACTTGAAGGCACACAACAACAAAGTAATGTCTCAAACAAGAACCCATTTAAGAAAGACATCACAAAGAAGTGTTAAGTAAATCATCCTTTGCCCCAAAGGTGACATTTTCTATCAGTTTTCTATCATTGTTTGCCAACTGCATGCTACAGTTCTGAGAAAGAAAGAACCTTGTCTAGAGGGTACCCAGTATTCAAGTGCTTAATCAAGAAATGTAACCAAACTTGATAATGGAAGATAATAGTTTATCCTAGCAGAAATGGGTACTGGCTATAAAGTTTTGACTAGGAGAGCCTTTTCAGCTAATCTTTGCTCTCCTAGGCCAGAGAGTCAGAGAAGTTTCTTTTTAGGATATATACATGCACATCTTGGTAGGGGTGCTGTATGGATCTAGTTGTATCTTAATAAAGCTGACTCCACCCCTTTTGACTATGCAGCAGGCAAACGATTATTATTCTGCATGGCCTTCAAATCTTAAAATCTGTAGTTTTTACATTTCTCTGAAGACATTGTTTTAGTCTGCTTTTAAATGTTTTTATATTTTTATTTAATGTTGTAAATGTCTTTATCTGTTGTAAATTGCCTCTGGTGGGCTGAGGGGTGATAGATAAATATTTTAAATATTATTAGTTTATTAAGTATTATTATTCAAATGCATTTGACTTAACAGAGATACTGAAATCAAAAGAAAAACACTGGGCTCTATTTAAAAATGTTCATCTTCAGTATTATGGCAGATATTTTATCACACAATTCTATAAAAGCATTACTGATGAAAAGTACAAACAGAAAACCATTGTTTCATATCTATTTGGAAATTACTGTGTGATTTTTCAGAGTTCAATGACGATCCATAGCATTCAATCAGAATATTTTTCTTCAATTGCAGTCAAAGAATAATGCCTTTTATACTGCTTTCAGCACCTGGCTTATGTTGATTGATTATCTGTAACAACAACAACCACCATTTGGTTTCAACCATCTCCAATACAGGAAGCACAAATATTAAATCCATATAATGCATATTTTGAAATCTCTTTATACGAGAATCTTAGCTGATTTGCACTCACAACAAGCAAAGATAATTCATTATTTTGCTCCAATACTGCACTTGAGTATGTTCTATAATGTGTGGGTAGACAGACTTTGGGTTTGTGAGATCTACAATGTTTTTTACTAGAGGCTTGAAACATAGCAACTGGAGACACACAGAAAAGTGGCTGGGGAGAGAACCAGATACAAAATGGAGGCTCATGGTGCAAAGTAAATTACCTAGCCAGCTGAGGATGCTAGAATATGCTGTTCCACTGCAGTCTTCACAAGCACTACAGTGCCCTTGTTGTGCACTGCAATGGTCTACACATGATCAGACCACTATTAAGTGACACAGTTCTAACAGGCTGGCAGTGCTCTACAAGCTAGCTAGAATTATGACTAGACTAACCAACTCTCCCTTATTTCCCAGGATCTCCCTTATTCGAGCTAATTTTTTGGATCCTCTTGGTCCCCTTATCAGATGTCAAAGGCAAGCAAGTCGGCGCACACAGGGAACCTGTGAAGGCTGGATGAGTGTATGTGTATCATCAAAAAGTAAACCAGGAAAACTCCTTCCAGCTTGGGGTGTGTGTTTCCATTTATATCAGAAAGGGGGGAGTGTGTGTGTGTGTGTGTGTGTGTATGTGAGGAAGAGGGAGACAGAGGTATGTGTATGTTGCTGCATCTGTGTGTGAGAGAGAAAGGGAAGTGTATGCTTGCATGTCCCTGTAAGAGGGGGAAAGGGGTATATGTGTGCTTTTGCATCTCTGTATATAAAGGGTTTTTGATTTGTGTGGGTGTGAGCGTGTCTTTGTGTGTCTGTTTTGATAAGGTATCTGTACAATATCGAAACGGTTCTTTCAGTTTTCTTTAAAGTTAGCAGTGGTGCTTGGGATCTTTTTAGAATAGTTTTTGTTGTTCTTGGTGTTACTGTTTAAGTTCCCTGGATAGTGCATACATACACAAACGTACAAAGCCAATCAAAATATTAAACAATATGGCCTGGCCATTAAAGGTGTAATCCCACAGCAATGAACATTTGCTGGAGTGACACCAAACTGCTAAAAATGCACAAAATTTATCGCAGCTAAAGCTCCCTCAAATTCATGGCTGAAAGTTGCTCACCCGAATTATGACCCACCAATAGGTTCCCACTTATGAACTCGGAGTCAGATATACAGTGGGCCCTCCGTATCTATGGGTTCGGTATCTGAAGATTTGAGCAACTGCAGATTGATCATCATGTGCCACAACCAGTGGTGGTATCGGTGTTGCCTAGGAAAACAGAGACACACATGACAAGCGGGAACTGGAGGAAGAAGAGGAGGAGCTGGTCCTTGCAAGCTGGGGACCAGTGGGCAGCTAAGGCAGTGGCGATGCATGGGGTCTGCTCCTTCTTCTCCTGCTACTGTGCACTGCACGTGTTTTTGTTTTGCCCTCCGTGACTGTTTCCCCCATGCCTCAGTTTCTCCCACTGACCTTGCCTGCTGACTGGGTTGTGGAGGCTGTTGCTGCTCCCTCGGGGCCTCTTCTTCGCAGGGAGGTGCCCAAGTCTGCCCAGTGCCACTGCTGTGCCCTCCTCCTATGCGCAAGCAGTGGCTCTGGGCAGAGGTGTTTCCATGAACTGCCTACTGCAGTGCATGATGGCAAGGGCAGATTCTTCCCTTGGCCACAACTGGATTGAAACCACCTACTCCACCGGGCTCTGCTGTTTCTACCCCCAAAGTAGTAGCAGCACCCAGTGGTGATGCCTGTGGAAAAGGAAGAGGAGGAAAATGACATGGGGGAAGAAAAAAAGAGGAAGGCGAGTGGGAGAGGGCGGATCTTAGCAAAGAGCCCATAGAAGCAACAGTAGCAGCAGGGGATAAGCTGAGCAGTGAGCTGGAGCAGGTGGCCTTCTCTTCTTCCTCCTCCTTCCTGGAGAAACTTGCCTGTGGGGACTTGCTCCTCTTCCTCCTCCCGCTTACCACGTGTCTCTGTTTTCCTGGGCAATGCTGATGATGCTACTGGCTGGAGCATGTGAGGCTAAGGTGGCAGCGGCGGCTCTTGGAAGCATGCTCAGTTCTTCAGGCAGGAGCAGTGGCAGCTGACTTGAGCATCTGTGTTTTTTTGTATCCTCAGGGGGTCCTGGAACCAAATCCCAGCAAATACTGAGGGCCCACTGTAATATCATTCACTGTTCTGCAACTGTTTCTAGTCAAACGCAGACAAAATTGATATATAGATCCTAGTCTGGACCCAGTTTAAATAAGATGCTGGGCAAGCAAGAAAAACTTACACTGAGCTGCTTATTTATGTATTTATTAAATTATAATGCTGTTCCATACCAGAAGCTGTCTGGGTCCTTTATAAAACAGAGTTAAAAACTACAGAAAATATTAATGACATAAATCATAGTGTGGAAACCAATCATCCTCGTCTAAAACAGCTACAAGGCAAAGCAAAGCATAAATAACATCAGTGTTAAGACCTAAAAGCAAGAAATATATGTTTACTTGATGAATTGAAAAGCTAAAGACTAATAAACTAGGACAACAAAAAAACTCATCATCTTGCACTAAAAAGGCCATAATGTAGGCACCAGAAGGTGTTGCACATTACTGTTCCTAGTTTTAAAATTCAGCTGCAACCTGTAGCTTACATAGGCATTGCATTGGCATGTCAATACTGTATGGTTAAGAAACAGAAGGTGGGCACTTGCAATATTACATTTGGTTAAGTTCTTCTTGTTCACCTGACATAACATTTGAATCAGGCTACATTTATAATAAACTATAACTGTGCATAATAGATTTTAAAACTCCATGAAGTAATTTATATTTTAATCAAAATACTAGTAGACAGATATTAGTATACATATCTGTCAAACACTGTACATGTTTGAAAAATATATTGGACCTAACACTACAAACATATCTAAATAATAGAATGTCCAGCTCCCTTTTTTCAGCTCCCACTTTTTTTTCTGTTAAAAGGCAGGGAAAAGGAAGTCATAGCAAAGAGGAAAGGGTAGTACAGCAAAGCTGTGTGCAGTTTATTATATATACCATACAGAATAGAGGGCTAAGATTTCAACCATCTTATTAAAAAGGATGCTACTACTGAGAGGACTTCAATGCGGCTTTTAAACCCCACTTTGCTTTTTTTTTTAACAAAGCCACACCCAACCTATGTAGAAGAACACTGGAAGGAAAGAGTAGCTTCATCCATTTCTCTCTGTCATATTTCAGCTCAAAATCAACATTCTCAAGTTGCTTTTTCAGTGTAAAAGATTATGGGGGGTCCTCTGTTTTCCACAGCTGAAAAAGAAAATGGAATTGGGGGGGGGGAGAGCTGCAAAGCTTCTCTTTCTGGTCTTCTTCTGTTCTGACTCACAGCTCACTCAGGCTTTCTTGGTTTAAAAAGACAAAGACTCAGGAACTGAGGGAGAAAGAGAGACAGAACAACACAGGGGAAAGCCCACATAACTTTCTATTAGGCAGCTAAAGACATACTGGTCTCATTTTTCAGTATATAAGACATAGATGAGGGGACAGGAAGGAAAATACAATACTGAAAATGTTATAATGGTGTATTGTTTTAAGTTTATTCATAATAACAGAAAGTTTAAATTAAAAGTAATAAATTCAATATGAATACAAATAACCTTGTAACACTGAGAGGAAACAGGGCACTTTCTCTCCACAGGTCTTGAGGCAGGCCTGCTTTCGATTGGTTTCCCTCTAATCTGTGACAACGATGTACATTTTCTTGAAGTTAAGAGATAAATCTTACGTTTGTAATGCTTCACATAAAAGATATCAAAAGTCAGATGTAGCTTACAAACAATTAAAAGTTGAATTGGATCTGCAAATACGTACTTTTTCCCCAACAATGACAGCTATGATTCCTTTAAATGTAATCATTGGTAACCATCACATTTGAAGAACTGCCGTTTTAATCCTTGTCATATTCCTGTTTAGTAGGTTTGCAAGTTTTTTAGAATAATGAATTCTACTGTTTTTACTGATGGCTGCTTTTGAAATTTTAAACCACTTAAAGAAAAAAAATCATGCTTGAACAGCAATAGGTCTGTGATTATTCTCTTGAGTATTCTTTCTGACTAGGAGGGCAAACGTAAGTACAGTATTGTACTTTGAGAAATGACAATTAAGTCCAGCAGTTGTGGCGAACTGTGGAAAATCACAAGAGACTAGACCCAGGTTGAAAGTGTATTTTGTAAGGCAGAAACACTTTCTAGGTAGATTACAATATTTCTTGGTGGATCAAAACAACCCTAGTGGAACATACTAAATCTTGTGGGGTATAATGTTTTTGGTGGGTTTGAACTTCAATAATCTTATGGGTTTCCTTCATCCCAAAGGTTAAGTTTTCCTTCTCCTTAAGTGTGGCCAAGTATTTATTTATTTTACTGAATAGGGACAGTTTATCATACTTTGATTTTGCTTTATCTCTAAATATTTAGCTCTGCTTATTTAAATTATTACATAGTTCTCTTTAAAAAGGTTTTATGTCAATGTGTTACTTAAATGAAAATTGAATGTGTATTATATAAAAATTGAACCTGACCCTACTATTGATTTATTTGTTAGATATTTCCTGCCTTCCTCCCAACAAATGGGACTCAAATATTTACTCCTTTAGAGCTAACAGTGTCTATTATAAAATAAAGATTGAAATGGGTAAATTAAGTGGCTTAGGAACAAATGATGCTGAAGTGATGTGTATCTTTATGTGGCTCCTATATAAGAGCAAGATACTGTCTAAGATTAAAGAGGCAGACAAGCATATTTGACTGTAGAATAATTTAATCAGTCAGTTAGTTATGACATTTATTGCCTCTCAACCCATCACACACACACCCCTTTTAGAGTTAACTGATAAAAAGAAAACTGTATATTAACTATGCTGGTAAATCAATTCTAAACACATCTATTAGATGTCCCTCTAAATTAAAAAAAACATGATTAGGATCACATTATTAATAACATTCATTTTTCAAACAGTAGAATTCATTTTGCATTAAGAGAAAATAAACCATGTGCTTTGTCATATGAAAAATACCATCTTAACAAACAGCATTCTCATCCTTAGAGTCCACTTCCTCTGGCAATCTTTCAACTTATATCCAACAGGTCAGCCTATGAATATCCTTTGTTTACCAGCTTTCTAAAATGCCAGGCTTTATATCTGGCAGAAGACAAAGCAACAGTCAAAAGACATTACTTTTATTTTAAATCAAGCCAAATGCATTAGTGGTAAACAAAAATGTACGAGGTTGTAGCTGCAAGCTAGATCTACAAAAGAGGTACTACAGTATATGCCTGTGAACGATAGGATATATATGTACAAATATTACTTAGCAAACCAGTTCAAATCCAAACCTTATGCTCCCTTTAATTCAGATTACTGTAAACTATATCTAGCCACAAAAAGAAATACAATCTACCTATCAGCTTTGTCTTTCTGTATCACAATTTATACAGTATGATAGATATAATGGATGTGTTTGCACATTATGGTAAATCAGTATGTGACTTGTTGATCTTGACTTTTTGTTGTATCCAAATCCATCCCTACAAACAAACCATGGTTTGATATCAGCTAATTAGAAGTCATAATTTGTTGGTGGTGTATGAAGTCTGGATTGTTTAAACCATGGTTTTTTGTTACATCTAAACCCAGAACCATGGTCCTCGTCTGTTCCCTAGTTACCCATCTTGAAACAGGAGCTGAAAAGGGGCACGGGAGAAGACCCGAAGCAGTGTAAACAGTGATTTGTTTGGTTCTCTGCAGGGCAATTCATGGCTAAAGCAACAAACCATGGCTAACATAAACCTTGGTTTAGGATGACACAAATGTGACCCACAAAAGCATTAGCATGACAATGTGAACTTCCACAGTTATTTGATTCTAGGCTACCATAATGAAACTCAATTTTTTTATTAGAGTTTCCTAATTTTTCCATGAAAGATATCTGAAACTTTTATAGCTGAGCAACAAAGAAATATAACAAATGAAGCTTTTCCGCATCATTTCATCTGGAAGCCATTTACAGCTTCACTTGCTGGATTTCTTTTGGTCATACAGCTGACAAAGGCATAGCCCAGCAGGACAAAAGAAGCTAACAATCCGACTGTCCACTGACTCTGAGATTTTATTTATGTTGGCAGATAATTTTTCAAAATGTATGAAAGATGGACTAAGTATGGTAGAGGCATGTATAAAAAACAGATGAACAAAATGAAGCAGTAAATATCTCTATATGGCATTCATTTTTGTAACCCCACCAAATGGTAACTATGCTTTCAAAAAGTACTCACCAAATGTCCTGGAATACTAATTTAGAATAGAATATAGAATATAAAAACATGTCTTCATATTAAAAGACAACCAAAACTTGAACAGCATAATTTAAAAGAGTGCTACTCAGTGGTGGTCCAGAGGCCAGTGCTGGTCCCTAAGCCACTGGCTGCACCTGGTCCCTGGCAAGCTTCCAGGTGAGAAAGAAACAACTGTACCCAATGAATGCAAATTTAGCACTGGTTGCTGACACACAGGGACAAAATTATTGCCAGTCCCCCACATCAAATAGCCTGAGAAGCACTGGTTTAAAAGATTGACTGTGACCTCAAATGAGGTCAATCACAACAACTGGAAATAACTCCCTTGGATTTAACTGGACTTTCTTATATATACAGGCCAAACCTATGCATAGTTACTCATAAAGAAGTCCCACTGTTTTCACTGATGTTTTCGTACAAGTAGCTGTGCATAGGAATGTATCTGTGTAGGAAAAAAAATCTATGCAGATTTTTTTCAGAAGCATGTTCTTCTTTGTTCAATGGTTTCTAGTCCCATGCAAAAGTGTACAGGATTGCAGTCTCAATATGTCTGGGAACAGAGAAGAGAGCATACTGTGAAAATCTGTCCCCTATCAAAACAGACAAAATGATGCTATCCAAAGGTATACCTGAGATTTTGAAATGACTTTCAGAATTAAGACAAAGGTGAAATTTTCCTATTCTGTCATAGTTAAGACGTATACACAGCAAAATACACAAGACCTTTTCCCCTGTTTCTCTGTCTCTAATAAACATGACAAGGTTCTATATATGCTTCTGGAATATGACAAACGCAGGCAACAAATCCTGAACAATATTTCCCATTTTGACAGCAGTGCAGTAGAAGGTAAGGTATTGTGACTCAGATATCGTTCAGCTGATGTTAGACAGGTCTCTGAAATACATAAACAAAGGAGAGTCTAGCTGTGTAGTGATGAATGTACACATCCATGCCTTAAGGCACACTTCCAGGACTGAATAAGCAGTATGCCTTCAAATTAGAAATTTGTACCACATATCAGGTCTGTTCATCACCCATATATTTGTTTAATGCATAGTATGTAAGATCAGGTAAGTACTGCTTTTTATTCTTTGTAATATGTACTGTTGCTTGTGAGCTCAGAAACTTACAAAATATTGAATTTCACCGTTTAAAGATTGCTACCTGCAGTCTGCTCAATAAGACTGGCAAGAGAAGATGGGAAGATGTTGAATGAGGCTCCGGTTTATAGCAAAAATGCCCAGTTCCCTCTTCCCAACAGTAAAATAAACAGCAAATACCCAAATCACAACCCCACCACAGAAAAGAGATATAAACACACACAGTCAGAATGGGAAGTGATCAAAACAGCAGCTGGCTGCACTAGGATGGGTATAGAGGTGGCTTTAAGAGAAAAGGTAAGCCAAAATGCTTCTCTTCCCTGACACTGGTATGTTCATGAACAGCAGGTCCTCTCTTCCCAAGCTAAGAATCAACAGCAATAACATAGTTGGAATAACATTCAATCCCGAGGGCTCCAAGGTTGACTCAGCCTTCCATCCTTTGGTAGGTTGGTAAAATGAGTACCCAGCTTCGCTTAATGAGGTGTAGATGTGTAAAGTGCTATTGCTTAACAACTTGTAAGCTGCTCTTGAGAGCCTTTGTGGCTGAAGTATTGGGTATAAATACTTAAATAAATAAACATAGTAGGATGATGACGACCACTGATGATGATCGCAGCAGTATGAGCATAACCGGCTAGAAGCTGGGGGAAAGTGGTCCTTCCCAGGAGACTTGCCTGGAAAAGAAGCCATCAGGGCCCCTTTCAGGAAAAAAAAAACCCTTTAATTCCCCACCCCCAGGACCTCCTCCCCATTGGCCAAGTGTGCGCCCTGTTGCGATTTGCCCCTCCCCACCAAGAAAAGCAAGCCAAAGCAAGCTCCCCTAACCGATCTAATTGGTTTGGTAGCAATAATAACCCTTCCCGATAAACACACACGTCATGCTCTGTCGTCGTCCCCGACTGCATGCACCAAGCCTTGCGCGGATGTGCCTCGCCTCCTTCCATCTCAGTCGGGAGAGGCGCCTCCATCTCCATCACCATCACCACCGCCACCCCTTCTTCCTTCCCTTGTGGTCGCTCTCCCTCCTTCCCCCTGCACCGAGGTCTCGAAACGCCCACCTCCTCCAGAAGCCTCGGTCCCTCCGACACACCGGGGCAGATGTCACAAGTGTCACCCCAGCACTGCGCCCGGCGCTCCTCCAAGTCTGCTACTGGGGGCGGCGGCGGCGGTGGGGCTGCTGCTAAGACCACCCTCTCGCCCCCTCCGCTTCCCCAGCCGAAGCATCCAACGGGGCTGGGAGAGAAGGGCGCCTCCCGGGCTCCCCGGGGCGGCGGAGAAAGACGCCCCAACCTCCCGTCCTCTAGTCCAAACCACAGAGCCTTAGAAGCAGCTCAGGGTTTCTCAAGCAGGCAGGGTTCCCTGCAACTCTCGCCTTCCACAAGGAGGCTTCTAGAGGTTCCACGCGAGATATTCAGATGGAGGGGGAAGAAACACACACACATATATGGAGGCTTCTAGGGGTTCCACGCGAAATAGTCAGATGCGGGGGGAAAACATATACATACATATATGGAGGCTTCTAGGGGTTTCACGCCAGATACTGTAATGGGGTGGGACATTTATATGTTTCTTCCCCCCCATTTCAGTGTAATAATTTTATTCAGTATTATAATAATAATAATGATAATAATAATAATAATATAATTTTTAGGCAGGGGGTTCCCTGGAAATGGTTCCCAGGGTTCCCCCAGGGTAAAAAGGTTGAGAAAGGCTGCTGTGAGAGGTGTCTCCAGCCAGGCATGCCGTTCCCCGCATGCATCCACTCCCCCGCCACACGCCCAGGGAAGCCAGGCCCACCTTTGCTTGGCGAGGCGAGGCTTTTCTTTCTTACCCATCAGCCTCGTCTGGCTTTGCGCCCCGAGGGCTGATTGATTGATTGATCAGTTGGTTGGTTCCCCCCTTTCCTTTCCTTGCCGCCCTCACTTCCCCCTGGATCCAAAGCACTACCACCGCCGCCGCCCCATCCCCCTCAGAGAGAGAGCCAGAGGAGCCGCCTGAGGACTGATTACCTTTCTCTTGGGAAGCTGCGCGCAAACCCGCCTCACAGCGCTCCGGGGGAGCCGCTCTGGCACGGAGGCGGATGGCGGCGAGGGCTCCGCGCGGGAACCTGGGAAGGAGCCTTCGCTTCAGCCGCCCGCCCGGCCTCCCGCGCCACCATCTTCCTCCTCCTCCTCCTCCGCTCCGGTTCGCCTCTGCAGCCACCCGCGGCAGCAGCGCCTCCTCCTCGGCCTCCGCCTCCGCCTCCAGCTCCTCCCTCCCCGGACCCGCCTCTCGGGCTCCCCGCGTGACTCCGGTGTGGCGGCGGGGACGGGCCGCTCGGCGCCTCCCTCAGAAGAAGCCACGGGGGGATGGCAAGGGCTGGGGCTGGCACCGGCCGAGCGGCAAGGGATGGTGGCATCTGCGGAGGTCTCTCTCTCACACACACCGCCCCACTCGGGCTTCATCTGCAGTGCAAAGCCAAGTCAGCAAGTGTAGCCGCAGAAGTCGAAGGCCGGCTGGGCTGAGGGGAAAAGGGCGCGAAGGCAGCCTCCGTCCTCACAGGCCACGCTCGTTTTCTCAGGGGTTGTCCACATGGGGAAAATACCCCTCACAGAATTCGCTCAGAAAACGAGCTGTCTGAATGGGATTCCACATTGTCTCCTATTGTGAAGGAGGGGCCCCCGGAAGAGGGAAAAGTAGTGAGAAAAGCCTTGGCAGCTTTTCCCAACTTAAAAAAACAAACAAAACTCCAGTGATAGGTGTATTTTTGTTAGGACAAGCTATTGGACATGAATGGCTTCCCCTTGCAGGACAAAGTGCAAACCTGATTGGCTGGATGAGCGCAGGGGTGGGGCTGTGTTACAGGGCAAGCACCCACTGCCACCATGTTGGATTTTCGCCTTAGTGCGTGATCACTAAGGTGATAAAACGGATCTGTGCTAGCTAGCTATCTTAATAATAATAATAATAATAAAATTTCTCTCTCTCTCTTTTTTTTTGGGGGGGGGAAGGGAATATTGCTTGTGCATACCATAGAAGTATGTTTTAAGTTCAGTGATGGCAGATTAAAAAATGCGAGTAATCCACTCGCGGCTGCCATCTCACCACAGACACACAAAGTTTATGGGGACTGTAACACCATTAAGATAGGTCGCAGCTGCTGCGACTTGCTATTACTGTGGAGCAGTCTGGTTTTTTCCCCTTCATGTAGACAAGCTGTCAGCCCAAGGGCCACTCAAGCCTTCTCGCACATGGGGCCTTGTCTATACTGGGGGGACAATGTGGATTGATGCACACTAACACCAATTCGAAGCAGTTTCTATTTGTCTTAACAGGTTTCTGGCAAAATTGCAGGCATGCGAAGCTATCCACTTTTGTTGTTCCAACAGGCATGCCTGTGAATCAAGATGGTGGGAGCGAGTTAATTACTCGTATTTTTATTTTCGCCAGTTGCTGCCACCAAACAGTACTTTAAAAAAAAAGTATATCTAATGTGCGAAAGTGCAATATTCCACCTAAATAAATTTTAAAAAGAAAAGAAAAAGGCTGCTTCATTGCCTGAGTGCATGATAGCTAAAGTGAAAATCCAAGATGGCCGTTCCGGGCCCTTGCCTCGTTAGCAAGCTCCGCCCCCTGCTCAGATCCAACCAATCAGCTTCCACGCTTTCACAAATGCAAATGAATGTGAATCTGATTGTCCAAATGAATGACAATGCGTTCTCTACAGAGCTCTAAAACAACGGGAAAGGCTGCAAAGGCTTTCCTGGCAGAGTTTACGGTGGATATGTCCACTCTCCTTCTGAATACTGCAATCCAATACGGAATGCCATTAGGACAGGTAGGATTCCAAATGAATTCTATGAGGATCGATAAAGCCTACCACCATAGGCAGATGCGGGAAAATGTGAGAACCGCCATAGATATTATTGAATACTTGGAACACCATATAGAGAAAAAAGGAGCTCTGCTGTTTTTGGATGCCGAAAAGGCATTCGATAATGTTAGGTGGGATTTCCTTATCACAGTATTAGAAAAGATGAAATTTGGAGTCAATTTTATATCATGGATCAAAGCTATATACTGTGATCAAAGAGCCCACCTATCAGTTAACATGGAAAGATCCAACAGTTTTGCTATCTAAAAAGGTACCTGCCAAGGCTGCCCGCTTTCCCCTTTGTTGTTTGTCCTAACATTGGAAGTCCTCTTGAGAGAGATATGATCAAATGAAACAATTAGAGGCGTTAAGATAGGGAAGGAAAGATTCATTTATAAAGCCTTTGCGGACGACATGGTACTATATATGGAAGATCCACTACAACATAAAGTAAAAATGATGAGAATGTTAAAAGATTTCGGCCAATGGGCTGGGTTTAAGATAAATACGGATAAGACTAAAATTTTGACCAAAAATTTAGACAGAGATGAGAGGATGCAGCTGGAAGAAATGCTTGGTGTGAAAACAGCAGAGAAGATTAAATATTTGGGCATAACTATTTCTGGTAAAAACAGACAACTTTTCCAAAATAACTATAGCCCAACATGGTCCCACATTAAAAAAAAAGATGGAAACGTGGAAGAAACTGGAATTATCTTTGATGGGAAGGATGCCGTTAATTAAAATGAGCATCTTACCCAAGATATTATTTTTGTTCCAAACGATTCCAGTCCTAATCCCCCAAACATGGTTTAAGGAGTGCAATAAAGATCTGAGTAATTTGTTATGGTTGGGGGAAAAAACGAGAATAAGATTTAAATTACTGACCGAAAGAGCTAGAGGGGGATTTGGTGTTCCAGATCTAAGGCTCTGTTACGAAGCCAGTTGTCTGATGTGGCTGAAACCATGGTTCTATTTGGATAATTCCAGATTACTTTTATTGGAAGGCCACAAACTTAATTTTGGGTGGCATGCATTTCTTTGGTACCAAAAAGTGAAGGCACAAAGGCAATTTACCAATCATCCTATACGGAATCCTCTATACAAAATTTGGTCCAAATACAAAACAATGTTGTTTAAAATGCTACCAAGTTGTGTATCTCCAGGAGAAGCCTTAATCTTAAGAAGTTTAAGAAATGAAATAAAATGGTTCACCTATAAAGATCTTATCAAAGGCACAAAGGGAGATTACAATCTGAAAGAATGCCAACAATTAAATGCAAAAGGCAAAAATATACAATGGTTTCCCTACCTTCAGATAAAAGAAAGATTTAAAAAAGATCTAAGGGAGGGAGGCACTGACCTGTTGAAAACAGCTTTTGAATTAATACTGGACAAGGGAAATGTACATTTACTGTCAAGATTATATCAATTGTTACTTAAAATGGAATGGAGACAGAACCGACAAAAGATTATATGATAAAATGGGCCATTGATATAGGTCATAATATAGAGTTTGAAGGTTGGGAATCAGCTTGGTATAGAGCAACGAAAATTTCTAGGTCTATTAGCCTGCAAGAAAATGCCTTAAAAGTTATGACAAGGTGGTATCTTTCCCCCAATAGGATAGCGAGAATGGCAAAAGGGATTTCAAATATCTGCTGGAAATGCAAACAGAAGAAGGGTACTACATTCCATATTTGGTGGGGATGCAAAAAAGCAAAGAAATATTGGCGTATGATTAGAGTGAAAATACAAAGAATTCTTAAACAAGAGGTCGACTTTCGGCCAGAAATATTTTTGTTAGGAATTTATGAAAATTCTAATATGGTAAATGAAAATATGAAAATAAAAAGATTATTATGGCATATGTGTACTACTGCCAGAATAGTATACGCTAGATATTGGAGGAAAGAGAATATCCCAACAGGAGAGGAATGGTTGGAGAAATTATCTGAGGTGGCTAACATGGACAAGCTCACCTATATCTTAGAGACAAACAAACTAAATCATTCTTAGAAGGGTGGAATCCATTGATGGAATACCTGAAAGTGAAGAAGATTAGTTATATGGAGAAAGAATGAGAAGAAAGAGGTAAGAATAGTAAGGAGAGGGAAGAAATTAAAGCAGACCAACAGGTTTAATGGTTGAGGCTTGGAGATATATTAAAATAGTATAAAGGGAAGTGGAGCATACAAGGATCGGAATTAATCGCGGAAATGATAGGATAAAACATATATAAGATAAGAGCATGTATTGGACTGATTAAGATGATGGTTATAAGGAAGGAATAAGATAGGAAGAGAAAAAGAAATACAGTAACTAATGGTAAAATTTCTTCTTTGCGTCTCTAAGAAGGAGCGTAATTGATAAAATAGTTTATAAAATACATGAGAAATTGTAAGATAATATGATGAGGAAAACCAAGGGATGAATTTTGGTTCAAATTTGAACTGGAGTTTGTTAGAGAGAAAGTCGTATAATGTATACAAGAATTAAAAAGGATATTGTGATAAGATTAATTTAATATTATTTAAAATTAATGTACGAAGAAGATATTTATGAGTAATGGAAACGGAAGGAATGATATATGGTATATGGAGTATATTATATTGTTAATTTGTATCATGTTCAATTAAAAAAAAAGATAAAGCCTACCACCAGCAGGCTTTGAAAAAGAGGAAAATTGGATTAATTTGGGTAGGTTAGCCCTTGAGCTCCTTGTCCCAAGTTCCATCTCAACCCTCTATGTTTGAAGTAAAAAAATAAGAGGCACTTACTGTGACAGTACCCCTTACATTGGAATAAGCCACCATGTATGCATACACTGTATAGACACATATTTATCTATCTATTTATTTAATTTATATGTCGCCTTTCTCCCAGAAAGGATCCAAGGCAGCTCACAAAATTACATAAAATACAATTTAAAATCATTTTTTTAAAACCTCACAATAAAAACGCATTAAGTTAAAAGATTAAAATAAGCAGAATTTAAAAATATATGTATATAAAAACACATAAAAAACACCCCAATAAAACCTCCATAACCCCAGCTATGTATTAAAAGCCTGCTTGTATAAAAATGTTTTTGCCTGCCAGCAAAAGGAAAACAAGGAGGGTGAAGTCCCATACGTTGTCAAGAGACAGAGCATGTGATTTGCATGCAGAAGGACCTATGTTAAGTTACTGGCATCTCCAAAGAGTGTTGAGAAATCTCCAATGGCTGGCATCTCCAGAAAGGATTTATCAAATAATCCTGCCTGAAACCTTAGGCACTAACAGTCAGAAGACTAGAGGTGGCCATCATATTTTCATAGTGATGTTACCATAGTTCCTTAGCGCCAGGAGCTTCTGAGAACTGTAGGCCAAAGCATCTGAGGGACATAGGTTCTCCATCCTTGTGGTGGATAATATTGACGTTGATGAGCCAGTGATTTAACTGTAAAGAAGCAGGGATCACAAGCATTGAGGCCATGATATTGAGAACACAGCTGCGCTGGGTAGGGCACGTTTCTAGGATGGAGGACCATCACCTCCCAAAAATAGTACTCTACGGTGAACTTGCCACAGGTCAGTGTAAGAGGGGCGCTCCAAAAAAGCGATACAAGGATTCCCTGAAACAACATCTCAGGCTCGGCCAAATTGATCACCAACAATGGTCCGCCATGGCCTCACATCGGGAGGCTTGGAGATGCACTATCCACAATGTTGCAGCCTTATTTGAGAGCTCACACCGAACAAGTCTTGATGAGAAATGACAACGCAGAAAGAATCACAACCCAGAATCATCATCCAAGGAGACCTTCTGCTGTGCTTTCTGCAACCGGTCTTGTTTATCTCGAACTGGCCTTTTCAGTCACCATTGTGCTTGCAGAAAGTGTGGGATGAGTCCTTCCTGAATCTTAGTTTGCGAAGAAAAGCCAGAGGAGAGGAGGAGGAGCTTCCAACTTTCCTATATACTTCCTATGGAAGCAGCTTAATGAGCATTTAGGGAATTGTTGTACCTTCCCATGTCCCAAAGGAAGGCAGACTTGCTTTGTAATTTTTTCCCTGCCAAATATTGCATACCAAATCATCAAGCCTAGTGGTTCTCTAGTGATGGGAGCATTAGAACCAGGACTAGAAAGACTCAAATTCAGTTCCCCAAAAGGCTATAAACCTCACTCCAGGCCTATCACTATCTCATAGCTGAATCTACTTTGCATGGTTATTCTAAGGGTAATCTGGTGAAATAAGTTGATTGATTTATGTTACGTATTTATGTACGGTAGCTCTCTATTTTTTCTCCAAAATGCTGCCTTTATGTTTGCTTGTTCTGTAAGCTTTGTGAAGAAAAAGTGGATATGAATGAAATTAATAAACCAAGAATTCTCCAAACACTCTAAATTTAACTACAATTGGACCACCATATCCACAGAACCAATATCCATGGTTTCAATTATCTGTGGCTGAAAAAATAGGGGCACATACCATAGAGTCACACTGAAAAATGCCTAGAGAGGTATCCTCTCTAGGCATCGTCTAGGTACTCCAGCACAACTCTATGGTATGTTCATACCAGAAGTCCTTTATTTTAATTATTATAAATTAATATTATATGCAGTCTCCAGTACCTGTGGTAAGTCTGGGAACTGAACCCCTGTGGATATGGGGGGGGGGCTGATTGTACTTTCACAAGGGTCACATCTAGCACAAAACAATACTGAAGGAAACTAACAAAGATACTTATTTCCAGCATCGAGCCACATTGTCCTAATATTATTCAGCCAAGAGACAGCCTACTTGTATTTCCCCCCTTCAACTCTGTTCTCCAGAGAACAGGCCAGGATGGACTGGGCCCCCTATGTTTTGGATGTTATTGTATTTTGCTGGCATGGCCAACAAGCTAGTCCTGCATGCGTTTTCTGGATTTGAGGGTGCTGCATTTTAGCCACAGTATAGGAATCCTAAAGAAGAGAGAGCCAATGGACAGAGACTTAGCTCTTTGAGTTTTCTACCTCCAACAAAGGTAAACACTTCTTTTATTGGGACTGCATTTGGCTGGTTTTACCTATACAGCACCTAAAGAGAAGGTGCTACATAGCTTACATGGATATCCCTCCAAACCAGTGGTTCTCAACCTGTGGGTCCCCAAATGATGTTGGACTACAGTTCCCAGGAGCCCTCTGAGGTCTCACCTTGACAGCCAGGTGGTTCTCCCAGTCATTAGTGAGGCTGTAGGATTGAACTCACAGCCTTACTAATGACTGGGAGGACCACCTGGCTGTCAAGGTGAGACCTCGGAGGGCTCCTGGGAACTGCAGTCCAAAAACATCTGGGGACCCACAGGTTGAGAACCACTGCTCCAAACCATCTTGACTGACAACAAAAACAACATCTTAACAAAATGTCTAACATCATCATTTTTTTCTTCTCCTGTTTGATTTTTAACACCCTTACCTGATGAAGCCAGTGGAGCTTTAAAGGCTTGTACCATGTATTTTGTGCATTTTTGGTTGGCGCAATAAAGGTATCACTGTTTTGTGAATTTTGGATGTTAATTGTATTTCCCCTATGTTCACAGTTGCTTTGAGGAAGGTCATGCTCCACCATAACGTTGACAGCAAAGGAAGTTCACAGAGAGCATGTGCACTCAGAACTTGTTGGACCATTGCAGGCCAAATATGTTTCTTGACCTTGTGTGCTTTCAATTTATGGTGACCCTAAGGTGAACCTATCACAGGGTTTTCTTGGCAAGATTTGTTCAGAGAGGTGTGGCCCTTTCCTTCCTCTGAGGCTGAGAGTGTGTGACTTATCCAGAATCACCCAGTGGGTTTCCATGGCCAAACAGGGATTTGAACCCTGCTCTTCAGAGACATAGTCCAACACTAAAACCACTACATCAAGTTGTGGAAGGCCCTTCCATGGAAAGTTCAGTTGGCCTCCTCCCTACTCTCTTTCTGCTGGCAGATGAAGAACTTTATATTTGGACAGGCCTTTGAGTTGTAAATTATATAGCAGCAGTATGTGTGAAGTGGTGTGCTGTATTTTATTTTATATTTTAAATGTGTTTTTAACTGTTTTAATCATGGTTTTTAATAATTGTTATTTAATTCTTTTTTAACATCACCCTGTACAAGAAAAAAGGAGCAAAATCCGATTGTTCAAACTATCGAGGCATAACACTGCTCTCTATTGCTGGAAAAATCCTTGATAGGATACTCCTGAACAGATTAGTTCCTGCTATTGCAGAAGAACTTCTTCCTCAAAGCCAATGTGGCTTCAGAGCCAATAGGAGTACTACAGATATGGTATTTGCCCTTAGACAACTGCAAGAAAAATGCAGAGAGCAAAACAAGGGTCTCTATGTAATATTTGTCGACCTCACCAAAGCCTTCGACACGGTTAGTAAAAAAGGTCTGTGGCAGATCCTGGAAACACTAGGATGTCCCCCCAAATTTCTTAAAATCTTGCTACACAAGGGCGAGCACAGTCAAGTCAGATATGGCGATGCTCTTTCAGAGCCCTTTCTAATAACTAATGGAGTGAAGCAAGGTTGTGTTCTTGCTCCAACTTTATTTACTATCTTCTTCAGCATGATGCTCTAAAGGGCTACGGCAGAGCTCGAAGAAGACGGCATCTATATACATTACCGTACTGATGGTAGCTTGTTTAACTTAAGCCGTCTGAGGGCTCGCACTAAGACTCTAAACCAGTGATGGCGAATCTATGACACGCATGTCAGCACTGACACGCATAGCCATTTGGGCTGACACGCGGCCATAGGCCTCCTTCCCCCTGCCTGCACCCTCACCACCCTCCCTAAAGTGGCAATCAGTCGCCACTTTAGGGAGGGTGGGAGGGTGGAGGAAAGTGGCAGGCAGGGCTACGAAGCCCTGATCGCCACTTTAGGAAGGTGGGGGTGGAGCCTTCCCCCACCTGGCCAACCCTCCGAGGCCTGCATGCTTCCCCGGAGCCGCCTCAGAAAGGCGGGGTAAGGCGGTGGGCAGAGGTCTGCCTGGCCTCTCCCCAGCCTTCCCAAGGGGGCTCCAGGGATTTGAAGCCCCAGAGCCGCTTCGGGGAGGCTGGGAAAAGCAGCGGGAGGGAGGGAGGGACTCTCCCCAGCCTCTCTCTGGCCTTCCTGATGAGGCTCCGAGCCTTCAAAGCCCCGGAGCCACCTAGGAAAGGCCGGGGAAGGCAGTGGGTGGGAGCGGCTCTGCCCAGCCTCTCCCTGGCCTTTCCGAGGGGGCTCCAAGGCTTCAAAGCCCCAGAGCCACCTCGGGAAGACCAGAGAAGGCGGTGGGAGGGAGTCTGCCCAGCCTTTCCCTGGCCTTCCCGAGGGGGCTCCAGGGCTTTGAAACCCCGGAGCCGCCTCGGGAAGGCCGGAGAAGGCGACGGGAGGGTGGGAGGGAATCTGGCCGGCCTCTCCCTGGACTTTTGAAGGGGCTCTGGGGATTGAGAGCCCTATATAGCCTCTTCGGGAAGGCTGGGAGGGGTGGAGGGAGTGTGGCGTAGAGGCTTTTCAGCCACCCCCACCCTCCCAAAGCAGCAACAAGGCTTGGAAACCTCAATCGCGGCTTTGGGGAGGGTGGGGGGCTAAAAAGCGCCTTTCCCGCCAACTCCCCACTCTTCTGGGGCTTGGCTCCCCCCCCCAAATGGAGCCAAGCCCCAGGAGAGCGGGGAGTTGAGCACCTGGCTTGCTCAGCAAGCACTCTGTTTAAATTGGCTGCTCTCCCTTGGGTGTGAAGGAGAGAAGCTGGTTTAAATGGGGTGCTTGCTGAGCAAACCACGAATAATCAAAACCGCAAAATAAAGTTTTTTCCTCAAAGTGACACACCACCCGAGTTATGTTCAGTTTTTTGGCGAAGTTTGACACACCAAGCTCAAAAGGTTGCCTATCACTGCTCTTAACTATCTAGTTCGCAAGCTACTCTTCGCTGATGCTGCTGCCCTTGTTGCCCACACAGAAGCAGCTCTGCAGCGCCTAACATCCTGCTTTGCAACAGTTGCAAAGCTGTTTGGGCTGGAAGTCAACCTGAAGAAAATGGAAGTTCTTTACCAGCCGGCACCACAGGACAAAAACTACCATCCCCACATTGCCGTCAGCAAATCTGTGCTCAAGTCCGTTCAGCAGTTCACCTACCTGGGAAGCATCATCTCCTCAGATGTCAAGATCAACAAAGAGATCGATCACAGATTAGCAAAGGCATATAGCACATTTGGAAGACTTCACAAAAGAGTCTGGAGTAATAAACACCTGAGGCGAAGCACAAAAATCAGTGTGTAGAGAGCCATTGTACTGTCTATTCTTCTTTATGGGTCTGAAACATGGGTCACCTATCACCACCACTTACGACTCCTCGAACGCTTTCATCAGCACAATCCTAAATATACACTGTACTGACTATGTGACGAATGTTGCTGTCCTTGAGCAAACAGGGATCACCAGCATTGAGGCCATGATATGGAGAACACAGCTGCGCTGGGCAGGCCATGTTTCTAGGATGGAGGACAATCACCTCCTAAAAATAGTACTCTACAGTGAACTCGCCACGGGTCAGCGTAAGAGGGGTGCTCCAAAAAAGTGATACAAGGACTCCCTGAAACAACATCTCAGGCTCGGCCAAACTGATCACCAACAATGGTCCACCTTAGCCTCACATCGGGAGGCATGGAGATGCACTATCCACAATGCTGCAGCTTTATTTGAGAACTCACGCTGAACAAGTCTTGAAGAGAAACAATGCAGAAAGAATCACAACCTGGAAACATCACCCAAGGAGACCTTCTGCTGTGCTTTCTGCAACCAGGCTTGTTTATCTTCGATTGGCCTTTTTAGTCATCAGCGCGCTTGCAGAAAGCACAGGATGAGTCCTTCCTGAATCTTCGTTTGCGAAGAAAAGCCAGAGAGAGAGAGAACTTTTGTAAAAAGAGATTTTAATTTAATTGTGTTTTAAACTTTTGGCAGCTGCCTTGGATCTCCTCCTGGGAGAAAGGCAGGGTATAAATCCAATCCATCAACCAAAAAAATACACCACACCTTACTCTAAGCCAAATATGTTAGACAAGTTAAAGATTGACACCATAACCCTGTGCATGCTTATATAGAAGTCTTACTGTGTTCAGTGGGGATTACTCCTTACAAAATGTATGTAAGACTGCAGTCTAAAAACTGTACAATATCTCAATATACAATAAAATGTACAATATTCTTACCATTGGAAAACAATTTTCCATAGTAAATGCATGAAAGTATAGACACCATCAACAATATTTGACTAAAGTTGATATTATTGGGAGTACTAAATAAAGTTTCTGCTGGGTAGAATCATACCTAGCAGTTGGGATTGTGATTAAAATCTATACCCATTCCAAGAATACAAAGTAGAATTCAACATGTAAAAAAATGCATGTTTCACTATGGTACTGTTTGCCATCCAGCACATCACATTCCCCCTGAGATTTCAGGCTTGTAGCTTGGGTGTGCTCCTGGACTTGGATCTGAGCCTGGTTGCTCAGGTTTCAGCTGTGGCCAGGAGTGCATTTGCACAGTTAAAGCTAGTGTGCCAGCTGCGCCCATTCTTTGACAAGTCAGATCTGGCTACAGTGACACATGCCTTGGTTACATCCGATTTAGCAAGTCTAAGATACTGTGGCCAGGCTGTTGACTGGGGCCAGCTACAGGGTTCATGAGACCACCAACACACACACCTATTGAAACAGCTGAATTGGCTGCCAGTCTGTTTCTGGGCAGAATTCAAAGTGCTGGTTTTGAGCTTTAAAGCTCTAAACAGCTTGGTTCCAGACAATCTGAAAGATCGTATCTCCCTATACAAGCTGGCCCTAGTGTTAAGATTGGCAGGGGAGGGCTTTTTCTCAGTCCCAGCCACCTTCGCAGGTGGGTTGGTGAGGATGTGGGAGACAGCCTTCTCCGTGGCTGCTCCAGACTGTGGAACTCCCCACCATGGCGGTCTGGTTGGCCCTCTCCCTGCTCTCTTTTCATCAGCAGGTGATGGTTTTGTGTGAAGTCGAAGGCTTTCACGGCCGGCATCCATTGATTTTCCTTGGGTTTTTTCCAGGCTGTGAAGCCGTGCTCTGGAATAGTTTCTTTCTGACATTTCGCCTGCGTCTGTGGCTGGCATCTTCAGAAGATGCCAGCCACAGATGCAGGCGAAACGTCAGAAAGACACTATTCTAGAACACGGCCTCACAGCCTGGAAAAAACCCCATGGAAAATCTATAAAGATGTTTTTATTTAGGCACACGTTTGAAATCTGAATTTTAATTGGTGTGCTGCTTTTAATGTTGTATTTTTAAATCAACATTATGTTTTAATCCATGTTGCATTTTTAACTATCATATTTTAATAATGGTAATAATTTGATTTTTTTTTCACTTTTATAACTTGCAATGTTTTAGTTGTATTTTTAAATTATTGTAAGCCACCTTGAATCCCATCTTGGGAGAAAGGTGGGATATAAATCAAATCATTAAATAAATACTTTCAATTATAATCTTTTTTAAGAGGAGAAAAATCCACCCCAAAAATAAATAAATAATGGTGATCATCTTTGCACTTAAGTTGCACTGAAATCAATGGGACTTGTGCAATGTTTTTCCAAAACAGGGTTTAAGACTAGACTTTTAATTCTTAGCCCACTCTCATTCAATACACAGCTCTTAAAACATCCATAGGAACCTGTCTGTGTCTAATAAAGGATAATGGTAAAATGATAATTGGCTACTTCCAAGCATCATCTTATACATAAACAAGATTTTATGATCTACACATTTTTGGGAGGTTACCTAGGTAGTCTTGAAAAATATTGTAACCTATAAATACAGCTCTCTACAAATATCTGTACATTGAACAATTAACCAAGACTCCCAGGTCATTTTCAGACACAGTTTTAAAATATGGCTCTGTGGCTTCCGAAGCTTCACGGAACTGAAACAGATGCTTTCGGGAGAGGGACAGCGGCGTCCAAAATCGACCCCCTGCCGCGCAAGAGCCCCGTCCCTCTCTTCCCGCGCTAGGTACAATAAAACCATGTCTGAAAATGTCCCCCGTTTATTACAAAGCTTAATAATATAACATTTAAAAAACCTTTCAGAGATAACATTAAGTGGTTTAATTACAGCAGCCAGGTGGAGCAAGCCTCTTGAGAAATGAATTGCTGTGAATTAAGGTCTATAACGGCCATGTGTATTATTTCCATGAATATGTTCATGTCCTAGAACACAGCCACAATACTACTATAAGGGAGAGAGCAGGAGAGAGAGAATATACATGGATGCCTGTTACATGGCAAAATAAATCCTCAAAGAATGCAATAAGAAGCCTGATAGTTCCCACGCATTTTGAAGCCACAGCGCCCTTTTCAGGAGGGGGAGCGAAAAACCCATAAGTCGCACAGTATCAGCTTTCGCTAGTTTTCACGACTTTTTTGATAAAGTTCACAAAAATGCGCACAATTGGTCATGTGAACTTACCATTCGCAAATCTCTGTGTGAACTTGCAGCGACCTTTTCGAATTAGCGTGAGCAGAGCTGAATCCTGATTGGTTGGAGTGACCATTGTGCCTTCTCCGAATAGACGGAGGGGTTGGAGAAAGAAATCCACCGAGCCTGCCATTTGCCCCTCCTTCTGCTTGCAGCCCACTTTGGGAATTCTGATCTGAGCCCTTCCTGTTTGTTTCAAAAGCAGGCTTTGGGGGCAGGGAAGACGACCGGGAACTTGGGTGGTGTGTGTGTGTGTGTGCACGCGCGTGCTGCAACCGACAGGTCGTGCCGTCGTTCTTTTGTTTGTTTGTGCTTTCTTTCACTCGTTTGTCTTTATTTAAGGCTTTGGGGGCAGGGAAGACGATTGGGAACTTGGGTGGTGTGTGTGTGTGTGCTGCAACTGACAGATCGCTCTGTCGTTCTTTTGTTTGTTTGTACTTTCCTTCACTCGTTTGTCTTTATTAAAGGCTTTGGGGACAGGGAAGATGATCGGGAACTTGGGTGGTGTGTGAGTGTGTGTGTGAGCGTGCTGCAACCGACAGATCGCTCCATCGTTCTTTTGTTTGTTTGTGCTTTTCTTCCCTCTCATTATTTACAGTCTATTTTCGCCTCACCATGACCCCCTCCTTGCTCCCTCCCCGCCTCCTGCCTGGCTTTAATCATCTGGAGGCCATGCCCCCCCCCTTTGCCTGTGTAAACTAATGAAAACCGAAACTTGCTGCATCTTCCAAATAAGCAAGAATTTGTATGAATTATGCACTGCTGATGTGAAAGAACGGTAATCTGGAATTTCGTGAACTTTATCCTGTTGTGTAACTGGCACCATGGTTTTTTAAAGTCAGAAAGCTCAAGAATTGCTAGAGAAAGAAATCAATGCCTGTTTCATTTTAAAGTCTGGAATTTCAGTTTTCAAATGTCATAAAGCTTTAATCTGTAGTTTTTATAGTGGTTTGTAAAATATTTACTGTACAGAAAAATGATTGAGAAAAATGCCTAGAGGAACAACATTCATTATTTCTGGATCCCCCCGCCCCCAAATTTACTACACTGAGATCTAGACAGTCAGACATTCTATAAAGAAACTTCCTATGGTGTAATGTAATATTCTGGCTTATGAGTTATTTCACTGTTACTAAATTCAGTAAGGGTTTTTGACTCATCATAAGAAATTTACATTTCAGAAGTACAGTATTCCCCTCCACCACCACAAATCTCTTTAAACAGTACATGTTAACGTTCTTTTATACACAACATACAGAAAGGGTATCAGAACAAGAAACAGAAAGATATTTAGAATCTAAAATCAGGTTGTGATCATTTTTAGAGAGAACCAGTTTTTCCAGTAATGTTTTTTTTTTCCAACATTTGGGTGACAAAAAATAATAAAATTTTAAGAGTGCTGAATTTTCCCTCCCAGAGTTTGACAATATTTATTGTGGTTATCAGAGTTCAGTGTTTTTTAAAGTCTGCAAAATGCTATGACATGACTAACAACAAAAATATTATAAACAAAATTTTTATTTGCCCATGTGTTCAAATAAAAGTTTTCTTCCTCTTTTAATTAACTCCATTTGTTAATTAGGCATTCATAACACTAGGCATTCATTAAAAAAAAACTCTGTTAATTATGAACAGGTCTTCTACAACAGTTGTATGGATCTTGGACTATATGACTTCCTGAAGAAAGATAAATTAAAGTCTCCATAATTTTTATCCTTTTCAACTTATTAGTAAGGTAGTTGGTATCAGCTTTTGTTAGTTTTCCCGACTAGTGAGTAAGGTAAGGAATTTCTATCTTTTTGGTGACAGTGAATAAAAATATAATTGGATGGCAAGAAAACAATGTCAGTGTCCTGAAATTTTTAGAGAATGGCAAAAGCTAGAACCATATTGGAAAACATGTCTGCACATGAACAAAGCAAATACTGTATAGAACTGAGGTTTATTTCAGAGGGTGTGTCTGACTTCTGTACTGTTCACACCTTGTGTATATAGAGAAAAACATTCCTCAGTTACAAGGTCCTGTTCATTGATCTGCATACACCACACTTCACATCCATTTCTTTTATTTTGTAATGGGGAAGAAAACAGCCCTTCTCTCAATAATGGACAGAAGAAACAGAGGGTTCTGGTTTGGTAATGGTTGGACGTCCAACAAATTAGGAACATGGAGAGTTGCCAACAATTTATTCTTGATTCTTCATCACTTTCAGCTTTTCTGTGACAATAATATAAATAATAATAATAATAATAATAAAATTTATTTATATCCCACCCCTCTGCGAGCAATCGGGGCAGCTTACAACAATAAAATAGTACACAGTAAAAACTCAAAATCCCTTCCCCCCCTTAAAACATTATTAAATTAATACAAATTAAAATCAGTATATAATACAATTTATGAAAAACCCTTTTGAGCAAGCAGCATCAGTTTGCAGGTCCAGAAGCAACCTCCAGAGGGGGTTCCTGAGGCCGGGGTTAGCTATTCCGGAAAAGCCTGCCTGAAGAGAACCGTCTTGAATGTGACCGGGGTTGTTAAGTATTAGTGTGATCATTGCTACAATATACCAAGAACAGGCCAACTTTGGGGTCATAGTGGAATGCAAGTTCAAATGGGCTGCTGCTGTGCTTGAACAAAAGCTACTTCAAAAATGTAAAGCAAACAAACAGACCCACTACACTTCAGGTACATTAATCCATAAAGTGTCCAGGCCAATGGCCTAATTTGCCACACTGATACATCCCAAAGTGGGAAATAATGTTTCCTTTCTTATTTTTTTAATTGTTCTTTCCTAAAGTGGCATTGTGTTGTAAATATCAATGTAATAATCAGTTGTGTATTTATACAGAATAATAATAATATGTAATAATAAATTTTCATATTTCTGCAGGTTAATAAACTTTATGCATACTACAGTTAGTGGATGTGTTGTATTTATTCAACAAAATTAACAGTGCAACCCTACGCATGGATACTCAGTAAGACCAATACATTCAATGGGGCTGTGATATAGCTAATCCTGGGGCTCTCAGCCTAGAACCCCCTGAATTAGCTTCCCTCTAAGGGCAACCCCGAGCAGCTTCACTCAAGGGTACCCCCTAGAGGCCAAAAGAAATTGCCACAACCCAAATGCAGTCTTTGTATCCAGCCCATATGGGAGACTGGAAAAACCCCAGGGGACTATTTCCCCCACTGGGAACCAACCAACCAACAAACTCCTCCCTCCTATCCCCAGAGAGAGAGAAAGCAATGTAGTGAAAACCAGAGAGGCAGACACATGTATGGAAGCTTGACTTTTAGATAGGAAAAATAAAAAGGTTTTTATTTTATTCAAGTAAGTAAACACATTTAAAAGGTATTCATTTCATGAAGAAACACCTTCTTCTTCAGGTTCAGCTTAAAGTTAGAAAATATAGCAGTTTAAGTTTACATCCAGTCAAGGAAGAAAAACAAAGCATAAATCCTAACGCAATCTAATACATTGTCCCTACACACAAAATAAAGGTCCACTCACATTCTGAAGTCCATCATGATCAAATCTGGTGTCCAGTTTGGGGCTAGGCCATATGCTTAACCATAAACCAGGCCCAGCCAGCCTCTGAGATTCATGAATGCTCAAAGGGAGTTCAGAGGTCTGCCCTCATAGATAGATCAAGCCATGTGTCTCAGAACAAAGGGCTGCAAACTGTTCATATCACCTTTAGCCAAATCTGATTGGCTCTTCAGTCCGATGATGTGATGTCATGATGATGTCAGCCTAGAAGATGAGCCCCACCTCCCACTTCTCTTAACCCTTTGTTTATCTGTTCCTGATGATCAGAAAATTGGTGATTACAGATATTAGGAAATGTAGTTCTGGCAGATGTCATTCTGTCCCATGATGGGAGTTGCAATCAACCTTGAGCAGGATGATGGAACTTCATCATGACAGGGTCTTACTGCCAAGTAAGTGCAGAGGACTATAGTCTAGGAGTTGTACATGAAAGCTAGGAATATTTGCACTTTGCCATGTAGTGGCCCTACCATTTCCTTCTTCTTTTGCTGCAGACATACCCCAAAAAACCCTTTTTATTGTTCTTAACCTCTCTAGCAAGCCTGAGCTCATTCTGTGCTTTAGCTTTTCTGACTTTACTCCTACACGTGTTCGCTATCTGTTTGCTTTCTTCTTTGGTGATTTCCCCCTTTTTCCATTTCCTATACATGTTCCGTTTAAAACTTTTCTTTTTTTTTTAATTAGCTCAGTTGAAAGTTCTTTAGACATCCATCCTGGTTTCTTGACACTTCCCATTTCCTATACATGTTCCATTTAAAACTTTTTTTTTTTTATTAGCTCCGTTGAAAATTCTTGGACATCCATCCTGGCTTCTTGAGACACCTCCCATTTTTCTTCCTCATTGGTACTGTTTGAAATTGTGCCTTTAGTACCTCCCTTTTGAGAAAGTTCAATCCGTCTTGAAGACCCTTCTCTTTTAGTATTCTTGACTATGGGATCGCCCCCAGTATTTCCCTAAGTTTATTGGAATCAGCTCTCCTAAAGTCTAGAATGCATGTCTGACTATACCTGGCTTCTCCTTTCCACTGTATAACAAACTCCAGGAGAACATGATCACTCTCACCTAAGGATCCCACCACTTGCACCCCATTAACCAGGTCATCCCTGTTGGTTAGGATGAGATCTAAAATAGCTCACCCCCTTGTTGCCTCTTCCACCTTTTGGACAATGAAATACAATGCAGTATAGCTTCAGATAAATGAGTCTGGCCTGGGTGTTTTAACTATGGTTGTCCCTTCACATTCGCGGGGGTTACGGGAACAAGACGCCCGCGAAAGTGAAAAAAAAATGAATAAAAGCAGCCTCTGAGGGTTTAACGAGGAGCTCTTCCTAAACACACACACACACAGAAACTGACCCAGCCTCCGAGCATTTAAGGAGGAAAGAAAATCACAGCCCCATGCTGTGAGCATGCAAGCAAAGTCCCCCCCTTGCCACTCCCCTCTCTGTGTCTTAACAAACTGAATTGCTTCTTTAAAACTCACATTTCACCCCATGTCTCCTCATGGCCCAAAGAAAAGCACAGCTGCATGCTTGCCACCCTCTCTCTGTGTCTCAACAAACTGAATTTAAAACTCAGCTTCTTTATATCTCACATTTTGAACTTTTCTTACACACATTCACACACAGGGAAGGCGCGGGTGGCATCTCCCAGCAACCCAGCCTCTGAGCATTTAAGGAGGAAAGCTTCCTGCTGGCTGAAAGAAAAGCACAGTCCCATACTGTGAGCACACAAGCTTTCCTCCTTAAACGCCCAGAGGCTGGTCAGTTGCTTGCTGGGAGATGCCACCCGTACCTCCCCTGTTTGTGAACGTGTGTAGGAAAGGTTCGAAATGTGAGTTTTAAAGAAGCAATTCCATTTGTTGAGACACAGAGAGGGGGTGGCAAGCATACAGCTGTGCTTTTCTTTGGGCCAAAAGGAGACATAGGATGAAATGTGAGTTTTAAAGAAGCAATTCAGTTTGTTAAGACACAGAGGGGGGAGTGGCGAGGGGGGAAGTTTGCTTATGTACTCACAGCATGGGGCTGTGCTTTTCTTTTGCCTTAGACCCTCTGAGACTGGTGTGGGGGTTGCTTGCTTGCTGGGATCTTCCCTAGTGTATATATGTGTGCAGGAAATTTTCCTCCTTAAATGCTCAGAGGCTGTGTTGGGGGGAGCAGGGGGGAGAAAGGAATTTCTGTGAAAACATAAAACCGCAAAAGTCAAAGCTGCGTATGTAAAGGGACAACTGTATTATTTATAATTATTTAATTATTTTATTCATCCAGGTTAAGCTCTGCTAAAAGGACAGCATATATAGGAACTCCAAGGAAGTGAGCTGGAATCAAGAAATCTGTTCTTTTTGAGACCTGTCAGTTTCCAGTTATTCCAGAAAAAGCTGAATAATAATGAGTAAAATATTTAGTAAGTGCTTCTCCCACACAGATAAAATTGTTATTTATTATTTTTTTTTCTGTTTAAGCATTTATACCCTGCACTTCAGCCACAAAGGCTCTCAGCAGCTTACACATTGTTAAGCAATAGCACTTACACATCTACACCACTTTTATAGCATGCTAGGCACTTTCTAAGCAGTTTCCAATGTGTGTTAGCTAATTGCCCCCCAAGCTGGGTACTCATTTTACCAGCCTATGAAAGGATAGAAGGCTGAGTGAACCTTGAAGCCCTTGGGATTGAACTCATAATGTTGTGGCTGTAGTACCATCAATTAACCACTGAGCACCAGGGTTCCTTTCTTTCAACAACGAGCCCACTTCCAAAAAAATGAAAAAAATCTAAGCAGAGTAGATTTCTTTAGTAGCAGTTCAATTTAAAATTATATCAAGATGTATTTTAATGGTGTTTTCAACTGCATGTTCTACACTGGCTCTGGACTGACCATGATGGCAGCCACACACACCAGGCCAAATCCAGTGCCACGGCACATTGTTGTCCATGGGGGCCAGGGCGGCCAACACTCACAGGGTGAGTCTGCTTTTTTTTTTTTTTTTGCCAGTGTAGACAAGATCTATGTGTTCTGAAACAGGTTGTATCAGAAGGCTATGTAAAAATAAATAAGATTAAAATGCCATGTTTTCTTGTTTTGAACAAAATGCACCAAACTGCTTTACCATATATTCTGCAATTTACCCATGCTAAAAGCCTTTCTGAATAGTGTACCATCTCACAAAGATCATGTGCACACCTGAAAAGATTCTGACATGTCATTTGGAACTTCATCTGATATGACTTGCTTATTTGTCCGGACACCACTGTTCCTTAGAAGTGGCATTCACAGTGCTGCCCAGTAGTCATGAACAATATGTAACAGCCTTCAGTTCCTATACACCACGGTAGAGTTAACCTGTTGAGGACTTTAAAATAAACTCAGCAATTTCATTTGGAAATACTGATTATTTTATTATTTATAGCCTGATTTTAGAAGGGGTTCTCAATCTTCTATGTGCACACCTGCTAGCAGGAATTGTATGGTGTTTAGACCACTGAATTTTTTAGAAGTGTTGTTTGTTTAAGCTTCATCTTGCCCAGGGAGGTATCCACATTGTAAAATTACAGCAGTTTGAATCCACTGTATTTGCTTTGATGCCATTATACAGACAGAACCTGATTTTTTAATTTGGTGAGGGTACTTAGAATTCTATGCTAGAGACCTCTTGTACACGTGCCTGAATCATAGCACTAGAGATGACTAGTAGATAATTCTAAATCCCTCCAACAACACTACAAATAATTTAAGGTTACCATAGAATGGGAGTAATCGCAGCTAAAGTACCAGGCTGCTACAACTTTGGTCAGACCTCACCTGGAATACTGTGTCCAGTTCTGGGCACCTCAATTCAAGAAGGATACTGATAAGCTGGAATGTGTTCAGAGAAGGGCAACCAAAATGGTGAAGTCTGGAAACCATGCCCTATGGGGAGCTGGGTATATTTAGTCTGGAGAAGAGAAGGTTAAGAGGTGACATGATAGCCATGTTTAAATATATGAAGGGATGTCATATTGAAGATGGAGCAAGCTTGTTTTTTTTGCTGCTCAAGACTAGGACACAGAGCAATGGATTCAAAGTACGGGAAAAGATATTACACCTAAACATTAGGAATAACTTTCTGATGTTAAGAGTGGTTCAGTAGCAGAATGTGCTGCCTCCGAGTGTGGTGGAGTCTCCTTTGGAGATTTCTAAACAGAGGCTGGATGGTGATCTGTCAGGAGTGCTTTGATTGTGTATTCCTGCATGGCAGGGGGGTTGGACTGGATGGCCCTGGCAGTCTCTTCCAACTTTATGATTCTAGGGTGGAATATCACAAGTTTGATTAATTCTTCAGCATCTTCATTAATTCTGGTAAGTTGATGGGTAAATTTCCTTTACATCTAGCGTAAACACATATAAGTAAGCTTAAACAGATTGGACGAAGCACTGAGAGGAGATGGTGGTTTATCCTCTTCCTTATGCTATCTTTTTGTTGTTGCTCAAAATCCCATCCAGCCATTTTCATTGACTGAATGTTAACAGGCCCCACTTGTCCCATACAAGTCTGTTTGTAAACTGAATTCTTCACAAGCCCAGTTCGAATTTCCCCAGGGTAAAATAAATAAATAAAATGAGTTGGGTTATCACCAGGGTTGTGGTGCCCTGCCTTTGCAATGCCCTCACAATGCCACTTTCAGTTTGCCCTCATTACTATTTTTAATAAAGAATTAAAGTGGGATGAGTATGCACATCAATGTGACAGAGGTATTTTGATTTGGAGGAGTCAAGTGGGGGGGTACGTGAGGGGGCAACACCGACCCTGAAATACGAAATAGTTCTCCTGCCATACTGAAAATGTGTGAGAAAAGCATTTGTAGTAAAAATCCGGTCATCACACTAGTACTTTGGATTGAGAGCAAAACTAGTTAGGTTTAGTTTTGCCTTTATTAAGGACTTGTCTTACACATTAATGTATCTTTTCTAATATATCAGATGTATGTTCTTGTGAGGTCAGAGACGCACTATCCACAATGCTGCAGCCTTATTTGAGAACTCACGCCGAACCAGTCTTGAAGAGAAATGACAACGCAGAAAGAATCACAACCCAGAAACATCACCCAAGGAGACCTTCTGCTGTGCTTTTTGCAACCGGGCTTGTTTATCTCGGATTGGCCTTTTTAGTCATCAGCGCGCTTGCAGAAAGCGCGGGATGAGTCCTTCCTAAATCTTCGTTTGTGAAGAAAAGCCAGAGATGTTCTTGTATATGTATTGTGTTCACAATATGAAATTATACAAAGTTAAGTAATATTACTGCTTCCAATATTGTATTTTTATTGGTCTCTATGAAAACAGAACATTGGTAGTCACTGTGACGGTTCCTTTTCTGCAGTTGTGGGGAGGCAATCCTTCATGCTGGGTCTGGCTCCTCCCTCATACTTCAAGGCAGGACTTCCAATCTGTCAATCATCTTTACCATCCTAAGAGGGAGGGCCAGTCCCATCTTCCCAGTGATGGTATGAGAAACAAAATGCATACCGCCAGCAGCCTAACACATACACCAGCCACCCAACCAGGGTGTGAAAGATTCCCTCCCCACAACTGAGGAAAGGAATCTTCATGGTGAGTGCCAAGGTTCCATTTTCCTGTAGTGTGGGGAGACTATCTGTCATCTGGGACCTACAGAAGTGGTCATCTCACCATCTGGGCGGGTAACTCTCCAATCACAATGACACAACCTGTTGCAGAACATGTCTGCCAAAAGACACATCTGCACAGGAAAACTAATCTAATAGTGTCCGACAAAAGATGACGGGGAAGCCCAAGCGGCTACCTGACCAATCTCCAAAAAAGAAACTGCTGAATCCAAAGCCACAGAAGTCTCAGCACTACAAGTGGAGTGTAACTGAATCCCTTCTGGAACCGACAAAGAAATACGAGTAGAGTATAAGCCAACTCAATACATAACTTCAACCAATGCAACAAAGTGGGAGAAGACACCCATCGACCCTTAGTCTTGTCTTGAAATGAGACAAACAAAGAATCTGTTTTATGAAACTCCTATTCCTGTGTAAACAACATTTAAGAACCCTACGCACATCAAACCTGTGCCACTCTTTTTCCTGTTGCCCTTGGAACAAGTCAAAAAGATGGGAGCACAATCTCCAGAGAACAATGGAATACTGAATATTGAAGTCCAATGCCCCCTCCATCCAAAATCTAAACACAAACCGAGACAGTTTGTGATTGTCCCAAGAGGCAAAAAGGTCTTCCCAAGGATCGCTGAACATCTGCACTATCTTTTGAAACACCAGAGAGTTCAGGGCTCATTGTTCCTAGTCCACACTCTCCTTGATCAGCCAATTGGCCCAACAATTCAATTGACCTTTCAAATACTCCACTCTGAACAATTGAAAGTGCTCCTCCTCCCAGGGGAATAAACGTGTCATCCCTCGCATCAGGAACCACAACCTTCCTTGCTTGCTCATGCAGGAGTTGGTGTTCGTGTTGTCCACCCAGATCAACACATGATTGCCCTGAACTTCTCAGTGCAAACTGAGGAGCACCAAACACACAATCCGTAGTTCCAGCCAGTTGATACTGTGTATCTTTTCACTGGAGCCACTGCGCCATCCAACCATTGTAATGTGCCCCCAACCCTGCAAACAGGCATCAGTGGTAATGTTTGGCGCATCACGGGTTTGTTATCAACACAGAAAAGAGCTGGTATGTTTCCTGCATTTGGGAACCTTTATAGATATGGTCTTAAACAGGGTGTTTCTCCTGATGACAGAAGGGAGAAGCTTCAGACTTTAGTCAGAAGAGTACTGAATCAATCAGCAACATGTCTGATGGTGTTAGCCAAAATTTTGGGCTTGTTGGTGGCTTGGTTGGACTTGGTTCTATGGGGATGGTTCCATCTGAGGAATCTTCAGTAGTTCCTTCTGCCTTAGCAGGGCGACATTGCTCAGAAGCATCAGTTGGATCTGATTCTTCCCCCTTCAGTGTGGTGGTCTCTAAATTGGTGGCTTTCAGATGTGTTGAGAAAGGGGATGCCCATTCAGGATTTGAGAAGAGTGGTAGATCTATGGTGACCCACACCTCCTCCCTGCCCTTTTGCAGAGACACTGACCTGACCAACAGGTCATCCAGGTATGGGTACATGTACACTCCTGTCAACATCAGATGAGCCACCTAGGCCACGAGCACCTTCATGAACACCTGTGGAAAAGCCAACAGAATTCATGGTAAGGCCCTGTACTGGAAGTGGTCCTCCAGGTAGGCAAACCTGAGGTACTTCCTGTGTGCTGGATGTACAGAATGTGCAAGTACACCTCCTAGAATCTGAGAGGCACCATGATGTCCCCCTCTTGTACCCCTTCCAGAATTGATAACAAGATTTCCATGCAGAACTTCCATTTGGCTACAAAGCAATTGATCCTGCAAAGGTTCAGAATGGCTCTACAGTCCTTGATTTTCTTTGGGACTAAGAAGAGCAGAGAGCAAGTGCCCAAAAATCTCTCCTGAGGAGGAACTGACTCTATGGCCCTTATCTGAACTAGATATAATATTGCCCAAAGCATCTGAGAATGTTTTTCTGATGACCCAGGACTGTGAGATTGAATTTGGTCATTTTGAATGAAATGAATGGTATAAACTTGTCTCACAGTCCTGCCCACCCAAGCATTGGGAGATGTTTGCTCCCGGCATTGGGCAAACTGTAGCAGCTGAGCCCCCACTGCAAGCTTCCTCAAGTCAGAAGGATTGGCTGGACTTTCCACCCTGTTTGTTCAAAGAGGTGGAGTTGCCCTTCCTGAACTCTGAGGACTGAATCCTAATTTGATCTAAAGGGCACAAATTCTTGCTGCCTATACTTGGGCCTATACCCACAAAAGAATTGAACTCCAGTATGAAAGAACTTTTTCTCCTTTTTTTTTAGCCAGCAATAGGAACACTTTATTTTTATCCTTGATCTCCACCAACACCTCATCCAAGGCATCACTAAATATTCTGTACCTCTTAAAAGGGCATGTAGTCAAATTAACTTTAGATTTAATATTTGCATTTCAATTTTTCAACCACAATTGACATCTAGCAGCCACATCAGCCACCATGGCCTGCGAAGCAAATTGTACAGAATCTAAACTGTCATCTGCCATAAAGGCAGATGCCTTGGTCAAGTTATTAATCCCTTGGTGGAGCTTAGTCTCTTTCATGGGAATAAGGGCAAGAAAATCCTTTGCCCAACATACTGATGCCCTGGCAAATAATGATGTCACAGATGCAAGAGCTGATGCTTCATGAAACCTTCTGAGAAAAATATCAAGAAAACTATCTGGATTTTAAGAGTGTCATTTCCATCTTTAGTGAACAGAGACCCTGACAACAATCTAGCCACAGGAGCATCAATAAGTGGTAGTTTTAATTTTCTCATCACTTCAGGTGACAATGAATATAAGTGCTGAACAAAAGCTGGCATTGCTTTTGCCACCTCAGGATGAGTCCACTCCCCTTCCATAACCTCTGCAAAAATCTTAGGAAAAGGGACAACAAAATGATCTTCCTTAGCCTTAGCCCTGATCCCTGGCACAGCTGTGTAAGCAACCTTTACAGTTAGACTTCAAACCCACTGTCTTTCCACCTTCCACAGAAGGACTGAAAACTGCTCAGACTTGAACAAATGGGGAGAAATATATCCAGGCAGAAACTCTCCCTCTTCAGGAGACAACTCCCCTTCCTCTCTGTCAGATGTATCAGGCAACACACAAGACTCCATATCCACACAAGTAGTGAAATGACAGAAGAGATATGTTTGGTCTTTCTTTTCAATTTTTTAGGGGGAGAAACCACCGAAGACGCATGCTTCACAACATCCCCCCTTCCCTCCAATGAAGAGGAAGATGACTCTGACAGATGATACTTCTTGAAGCGTTTTACTCGCTTCTGAACAGTAGAGGGCTCCTGAGCGATGAGGACTGAGTCTGTGTGTCTTTTCCCGCCTTTTCTTTTGGTGCTCAATAAGCTCACCATCTTGGGCCATTAATGGACTTGCCACTGCTCCCCCACATCCCCACAGCCTGTCTGGCTATGAGAGAAAGCCAGCTACACAGTTGACGGGGAACTTGTCCATTTACTATAATGGGAGGAAGGGAAGCAGGAGTGCCTATCACAGATACCCACACAACCAAAGCCATTCCAGTTACCTCACGCATGCTGCCTGTCCCAATACACACACCACTCTCCTCAGCTGCCTCCGTGGTACCAACAGAACCTGCCTCTGGTCCCTCAGAAACATCCAGCCAGTCCAAACCTTCTGTGTGCTCTCAGCACACTTCCTCAGCTACACTATCCATTACCAAATCCTCATCAGAGGAGAGGTTGGACCTGCATAAGATGGCCATCACCCTGAGCTCCACTGTCCCCACTGGATGGTAACAAGTTAAGGCAAGTGAACAGATTAACCCTGATAGAGTAACAAAGCCCAAAAGCACTGAATCTGACCGATCCTGAAAAAGTGATACTGTTCAGTCAGATAGAAGCCACTGAATCTGATTACAGTAATAAAGACCTCTAATTCAGTAACAAAATCACATTTTAGCTGGAGCACGAAAGCTCTGTCCTGAGCTGAGCTGAGACAGGACACAACTGGGAAGATGGGACTGGCTCTGGCTGTGAAGAATGAGAGAGGAGCCAGACCCAGCATGAAGGATTGCCTCCCCACATTGCAGGAAAATGGCTTGCTAAAAATGGCTTGCTACCAAGTTCATCCTTTTTATTTCTTATCAATTATCTTGGCTGTCCTACAATATCATATGTCAGGATTCTGAGTGACATATGAAATGGAAAAGGACCAGATCCAAGAACAATAACTATTTCCAGCAGAGTGCTGGGGAAGTCCATACGTCACTGCCCTGTATGATAGCTGTCAGTCAGAAGCATATGAAGTCTCCTGTTGCTATAGCTTCACCAATCACCCACATGACAAGTGTCATCCAGGGAACTAGCATGAGATACTAGAAGTAATACCATAATCTGTAATGCAAACAATGATGGTATTATCATTTAGTACTACCAGTTTCTGAGATATACTTTCAAACCAATTCCCACTCTATTGAATATAGTCCAGATGTGTGAAAATGGTCAGAGTTCCACTGATTAATGTGCAAGCTATGAGTTTGTTGGTCAGATTATCTGATCTTCAGTTATCACTTATGTTAGTATCTACAGATACAAAAATAGTTGAAAACTTCCAGAGAGTAGTACAGTCCAACAATGTTGCACAGAGGAAAATGAACTGGAATTCAAGGTACAGCCACACGGAAGACTGTTATTTTAGAAGAAATTTTATTTAAAAACTGCGAACATTTAGCCAAAAAGTACACTATTTTCCATTTTATACATAAATAACAATAACTTATCACTGTGCTTAGTATATTCTGCCACTAAAACATTATATATAAACACACACACACCTAGATGTACTGATAAATAAGTGGAAAATTCATTTTGTTGTTCATTGTTACTATCACCACTGCAATTTTACCTGTTAAATCTGGAAGACATCTGCATAGGGATGGATAGAACTCCAGAACCAGTCTGTAATACAATTTTATATTATTAGCATTAGGTAAGAAAGAATTTATTATGAGTACAAAATATCTGAGAAAGAATCAAACTATAATTTTGTGGGCAGAACTGGGAAACTGTTTGGCAGTTACTGTCCACTTCTGCGATGGTGACGACCTATGCCAACATTTTAAGCAAGACAAAGTTTCCACTGCTCTCCATACACACACAGAAGATAATTTCATAAAATCACAAGGCTCAGCATCAGAATGATTGCTCTAGTTTCCAGGGGCTAGGATAAACTGAGAATGAGTGGAAGAGAATATGTATTCCTACTTAGCTACAGTACAGTTACAGAAGTACAGTTGTCCCTTCACATTCGCGCCTTTGACACTCGCGGTTTTCATTATTCGCGGTTTTCCCTCACCCACCGCCTGTCTCCTGGGTCTTCGCTTCTCTTCACAAAGGGAATGAAGAGCCAGGAAAGTGCGGGGGTGAGGCAAAACCTCTTAAACTGCCCCTATGCTGAGCCTTCGCTGCCTTTTCAGGGACGGCGAAAGCCCAGCAGACAGCTGGTTTGAGAGATTTTCCCTCACTCCCTGGGCTTCCCTGGGTCTTCACAAAGGGAACGAAGACCCAGGGAAGCCGAGGGAGTGAGGCAAAACCTCTTAAACCACCCCTCTGCTGAGCCTTGGCTGCCATTGCAGGGAGGGCGAAAGCCCAGGAGCAGGGCCGGTTTAAGGAATTTTGGGCCCCCCTGCAATACTTTATTTTGGGGGCCCCATATGGGCCAGTTTAAGGGATTTGGGGGGGGGCCATATGGGCACGACCCGTCAGTCATCTCCCCCCCAGCGCAAAAGCTCCCCAAATAAAATGCCCTTCTCCCCCCCACATACTGTCCCACTTCCCACCCGGTCTGCACAGAGGCACCCCACATTCCCAAAAGAAGCCTCCCCAGAGCTCCCCCCATGACCATTAGGCAGAGGCCCTGGGTGCCTCACCTTTGGTCTCTGCAGGTGGCTCAGCTGCAGGACGAAAGGGTTGGGGGTGATGGTGGAGGGGCACTTCCCGCTCCTCCTCCTCCTTCTCCTCCTCCTCTTCCTTCAAGGGCCCCCCGCTTGAGCTGCCACCACCACCTCCCCCTCCCCCCTCCATGGCCGGCCCTTCTTCCAGCCTGGGACCTCTCCCCAAGGCCGGAGCCCGGGCGGGGTGAGGAGATAGAGAGAGGGGGGGAAGGAGGGATGGCCAGGTGGGCGGTGGGAAGGCGGCTGGCTGGAGGGATGCCCCGGCACCGGACCCTGGCGGGAGGGAGCCAGGATGCTGGAGGGAGGAGGAGGTGGGACCACTGCTGAGCTGAGATGGGGGGGGCAGGCTTTGGTTTTGGAGGGAGTGGATGGAGGAGGAGGACTCATGGGGCCCCCACTGTGGCTGGGGGCCCCTGCCAATGCTGATTTGGCAAACTGGTTAAACCGGCCCTGCCCAGGAGAGGGCAATTGTTATTCACGGTTTTTTCACATTTGCGGGGGTCTGGTGGCCGTAACCCCCGCGAATGTGAAGGGACAATTGTATTTTATGTAGCTACATTAAACCAAAATCATAGCAGCCATATATACCAGTGAGAGAGCTGATGTGGAAGTATGTTTTTTTATTGCACCAAAATATGCACCTTGGATTTTGAAAATGGCAAAATCAAAACAATTGGACATCTGTAGAAAAAATCACAAAAGCATTCTGTCTAGCTATGTATCCATGTGAACAGTTTCTGCTGAGGAATACTGTAGGTTAAAAACAGATTTTAGGTAAGTACAGCACTATCCCCTTCCCCGCATTTCCATATTACTGCATTTAATATTTGTATCAATGGCAATCCTACAGCATTTTTGCCTCAGACACAGATCCTCTTGTGAAGCAGTTTCACATATTCACCCATTATTTCTCCAAACAAACAGCCACCAGTTCCAATGCGGGACAGGATCGTGGAACCGAATTTAAATGGTATACATATATTTCTAAGCCTAAACCCTATGTGCACTCAAAATCCCAGGTCATTTTTAATAGTGAATAGTGCATTTTTTTTAAAAAAGGAAAAGAAATGATAGTTCTTCCACAACTACTCCAAACAAAATGTTCCATAGTTTTTTTTTAAAAAAGGGAGGGGAACATATGATCAAGTGCTCCCTTCACTGCATCAACTGCACTATGCATTGTCTGTCAGTAACAGAAACTGCAACTGTGCATTCTATTACAAGTTTCCTATCATGGTGTGATGACTATTTTGTAAAAATGGCAAATTCTACTCTTGGTCAAATATTCCAACTTCCCAATCACCAGTGTAAGTGCAATTACAGGCAAGACAAAGTGGTTAAGCATGCATAGTACTGTCATGTTAATTGGTCCCAACCATAAGAACTTCCATTTGCTTGCCCTTTTGAGTGGAAACTTACATTCATGCTGGAATATCTTATCAATCAGAATGACAGTCTGGTGTCTCAGCCACCCTGTTAAAGATACTTTAGGGTAAAGTAACAATCAGGCTAAGACATGGGAACAACTTTTAGGAGTTAGAGGGCCAAATTGGCCTCTTAGGCTGGCCCCCAAATTTGTTTTTTTGCCCCAAATACCTCCTCAGGAATGTGGGGGCAATTTCATGACATTTGTGTTCCTCTCTGGGCCATTTTAGCCTCATGAGAAGCCTTTATTCAACAGGAAGTGACCTAGAAATCAACTTTTAGATCGCTTCCTATTAGAAACACGCATCTGTGACTAAAACAGTTAAGGGCCTCAAAACATGACAAATTACCTCTTACATCCCTAGGAATATTTGGGGGCAAAAACTGGGTGTTCTGAGGGCCACCCCTAGCCTTAGGCCATTCAGGAAACTTTATGACAGATTACACTTCAGACAAAGAACCCCAGTTCACATTATTACTCTGGCTGCCACGGTATTCTTCATCAACAGAATTTATTATCTCTTTATTGTCTTTCCTTCCTGATGACACCCCAGTTGAGCACATGAAGGCTGTAGTCTACAACTGAGGGAAAAGGCAAGCAATTGATCTGTACAGTTGCCCCTCGACATTCGCGGCTTTCACACTTGCGGTTTTGATTATTCGCAGTTTAGCCCCAGCCCCTTAGAGGAGGCTGCCGAGAGGTGAGGCAACCTCCTTTCTGCACCTTCTCCGGCCTTCCAGAGGCGGCTCCGGGGCTTCAAAGCCCCAGAGTCTGCTCAGGAAGGCCAGGGGGTGGGGCGGGTAGCCTCCCTCCCTCCGCCTTTCCCAGCCTTCCTAAAGGGATTCCGAGGCTTCTAAGACCCGGAGTCCCCTCAGGAAGGCCGGGGAGAGGCCGGGCAGCTTCTCTCCCACCCACCTGCTGCCTTCCCCGGACTTCCTAAGCGGGCTCCCGGGCTCTAAAGCCCCAGAGTCCGCTCAGAAAGCCTCCTCCCCGCCCGCCTGCTGCCTTCCCCAGCCTTCCTGAGGGGACTCCAAGGCTTCTAAGCCCCGGAGTCCACTCAGGAAGGCTGGGGAGAGGAAGACAGCCGCCCGCCTGCTGCCTTCCCCGGCCTTTTTAAGCGGGCTCCGGGGCTCCAAAGCCCCGGCGCCCGCTTCGGAAGGCCGGGGAGAGGCAGCGCAGCCTCCTCCCCACCTGCCCGCCCACCTGTCCGCCTGCTGCCGTCCCCGGCCTTCCTCCCTCACTTCGGAAGGCCGGAGAGAGGCAGCGCAGTCTACTCCCCACCCGCCCGCTGCTGTCCCCGGCCTTCCTAAGCAGGCTCTGGGTATTCTAAGGCCCGGAGTCCCCTCAGGAAGACTTGCGGAAAGGCCAGCCAGGCTGGCCAGACACCCTCCCGCCGCCTCCCTCCCTCTGGGGGGGGTTTGCAGGACCAGTTGTTATTCGCAGTTAACCCCCGCGAATGTGGAGGGACGACTGTACTCTGTTTGTTCTTTATGCTGTTAAACAACAGCATAACAATTTTTAAAAGGTAATATAAAAGGGAAAGCCAGCATGGTGTAGTGGTTTTGGACTACGACTGTAGTGTTGGACTACGACTCTAAAGACCAGGGTTCAAATCCCTACTCGGCCACAGAAACTCACTGGGTGACCTTGGGCACATCACACTCTCTCAGCCTCAGAGGAAGGCAAAGGCAATCCCCCTCTTGGCAAGACTTCTGCCCAAGGTCACCCAATGGGTTTCCATGGCCAAGCAGGGATTTGAACCCTGGTCTCCAGAGTCTGAGTCCAACACCAAACCACTATGCTACTTGGGAAAATTTAGCATATGTAACCAGGGACAATTTGCTTGGAAACATTATGTTGTAATGACACTCAGGACAGGATCCAATGGTGGGTTTCTGCTGGCAAAACCCAGCAGAACTGGGAGGAAGCCCTCTGTACTGCATTCGCCTGTATGATCCCAAAACTGTATCCAGAACAGCTTTTAGAGTTGCACAGAATGCTGGAGAGGAGAGGAAGAAATTCCCAAAAATTCTATCTATGGGGTTTATCCCTTTGATACGAAACAACCCCCCCCCCAAAGAAAGCATGAGAACAAAAGCTGAATATAATGTATGAAAATGGTTTGAAGAAATAAGTGTTGATCATTTATGTAATTTGCATTCTGTTCCTGGTTATATCAAAGGATGCATCCATCTATGTACATATAATGCACTTGGCCATAGTTAAATAGTTAAATATGGATTATAAATATGTCTATAATCCACCAAGTGCTATCATGAGTCTCTGCACATTTTGGCATATGTTGCAGCTAGGTTTAAACACAGCATCATTGCTAGATCTCTGAATTATAGGCATCATTTTGGTCAGACTTAACACAGTTCTAGGCTACAATCTGATTTCTCAGTTAAAGTCCTATTCTCAGGAAGCAAGCTAATTATATACAGTAGGACCCCTCTATCAGCGGAGGACTGATTCCACTCACCCCACCCCTTGCAGATACAGAAAACTGTGGATAACAGCAAACACCATTGAAAATAGTGGGACTTCCAGTTTAACATACCATAGAGTTTCCTTAGAGGACCTAGAAAACATCTAGAGATTCCTCTCTAGGCATTTTCTAGGAAGACTCTATGGGAGGTGTGTAGTTTTGTGTCCTGTGGATAAGTGAATCAGTGGATAATGAATTAGCAGATGTGGATGTCTGACTGTACCTAAAATGAACAGGACCTAAACTACAACCCTATGCACACCTGCTTGGGAGTAAGCCCACTGAGCTCAATGTAGCTTACTTCAGAACAAACATGCGGAAGATTGTGCAGTATGTTTATTGATTTTGGTGGATCACTCCCATGTAAATAAACACGAACCAAACTGTAATGGTTGCATGAACCATAGAATATTGTTTCCTTTGGAAGAAGAAAAAAAGCGTTGTTCCCTGCCCCAACTCAACCTATATGTAATTTTGTTACCTGGAAAGCAGTTGTATTTCAAGTGTCATACTTCATCAACTAGAGCAGCAATAGACATTATTAATTCATGCTGTTAAATATGATATAATTTCAAATCCCTTTTTCAAGAACACACTGCAAAGAGTAAGTACTTAACCTACAATATGAAGCCCACAGCTATTTTGATTTAAGATACAAAATAAGTTGTAGATATGAAAAAAAGCAGAAAAGGCAAGGTTTTTTTTTAAAAAAGCCTATAACCAGTTACAGCATTTGTTAGATGGCTAAAGAGACCACAGCTATGCATTCAGCATGTTAAATATTTATACATCATAGACTGTATAGTAATTTTAAAAAAGGAATCTAATGCACTAGAGAGAATCTATGCCCTGAGTAAAGTAGCATTACAAACAAGGAGTCACAGGGAAGAATCAGAACTCCCACCCGTGATCTTGATATACTATATAGTGAAAGTATCAATACAACACTTTGTGCCCATCTCCTTCATCTGACCATAGTACAGTGCTTGGTGTGTGGAAAGGGCAGAATGGAGCACAAGCACTGGGAAGCTTTCTGACCTGGCAAAGTACTGGAAACTATTTAAGAAAGCTGATCGGCTAAATTAGTGCAGTTCTTGCCCATCAAACCCCTTGGCTTGAGGTTCATAAAAGCAGACTCACCTGAAGCCATCTCAAGTTTTTTTGGGGAGGTAATCAGTATTGTCAATAAAAGACCACACTCTTCAGAAAGAAAACTATTTAGGACATCACACATTAAACACAACAATAGAGAAAAAAATGTCCACCAACGCACCCTGGATTTCTCTTACACCAAAAGCTGCATTTAAAACAGGCTTCAAAATAGTGGGTCCCCCTTCTCTATACCTAACATTTAATATCAGAAGTATTTTAATTTTCACAGAATTGTTGTCAGTGGAGAGGCACATGTCTAAGGTGTTTTCAAAAGTCACGTCAATCTTTCACTTGGCTGACCTTGAGATGTCTGGAGCAAATATAAACTGACAGTCTAATTTTCAGCATTACAGAAGATATTGCTAAAAATTCAGGTTCACTTGTGTGTTCTGCAAAAAGCATTAAAGTTTGGAAACGGGGCTAAAAGCACTTGTGCAGGGGGTTATCTGAAACTGACAGCATTCTCTTGAAAAATTGCTTACTGGATTTGGCTGTACTAATTGCTATTCTCTGATACTGGTGGACAACATTATTCACTTACAGCAGTTATACAGCATTATTTCAAAAAAGGTGGACCAAAAAAGCTGAACGTATTCTAATCATACGGTACCATGACTGAGAGACTGAGTAAGGGTGAGAAAAGCAAAGATGAGAAAAAATTGAGTTAAAATAGTGAAACAAAAATCACAATATCATTATGGTTTCCTCTTATATGCAAGTGCTACAAAAGGAAACATAATATATGGATTATTCAAACATCTATTACTTAACTCCTATATATTAAAAGAAAACATCTTTTTAAACATCGCTTTAACAACAAAGTATAAGCATTCTGCCAATTGCTGTAACAGCTAGAGGACATTGATTAACAACTCTTACAAACCTGTAGCACACATAAATGGCTTCCATGGGTGCTGGCTACTTTTACTTGGACTGACTAATATCTACATCACCACAACTCAGTCTAGGCTAGTGTTAAAGGTCAGTGTTTGCCACACTACCATTGTATTGCTCACAATGTGAAAAGTTACACCTCTGTTCCTTTTGCAGTCTACCACCCCAGCTTACTTTAAGCCAAGGGAGAACAAAAGCCCAAGGAGCACTGGGTAAAGCAGATTCAGCTGGCTGGAGCCTCAGTGAGTATCTGCTCTAGGGACCAAAGTCAGCTTTGCCTGCTACTTGCTACACCAAATCAGCGAATATAAGCAGCAGGCAAAATCCTCTAAGCAGACATACTGAGGATCCCCACAGCATCCTCAAGCCCTGTAGGGGATGGTGGCTGAAGAGAAGGGATACTTCCAAGAGCAACATCTTTGCAAGTCGGAGGTTCTCGGGGTCTTTCTTATACCATAAGAAAGCTCATCTAAGGAGTGGGTAAGCCACTCAACCCACATTTCTTTCCATGAAAACAAACACGTTTACCTCCCAGCAAAATGTATTCATACAGGATTTCCCACCAATTCAAAAATACTGGAGTAGAGACAAAACAAAGAGGGGAAAAACACGAACATGGTTTAACATGGTCTTCACCACAGTGCAAACACTACCATGGAAGACCTTAGTATTGTATTAAAACCTCAAGTAAAAGGCTACTAAAGATTCAGTTATATAATAAGTAACTAGGTTGCAGCAGCTGTCTTGTACCTGCTGCCAGTTTGATCTCAGTAATGCTATGTGAGATGAAGAGTCAATTGATGATTCAGCACTTGTCAGTATGCACAGATTGTTATGTAGTATTTACTGGTTGTTTAATCATGGTGACTTCACTGTTGAATACCTACTCTTAAATGGGCTGCTCATTTTTAAAGTGTATATACAATATCCAAAAGTAGTTGCAATGCCTATTTGCCCAAAAGGCGCCATCACAAGATCTTGTCAAGTATACAGGCATGGGGGAGGCTGTATTTGTTCACAGGTAACAGAGTGCAAAAAAAGGGAGACTCGACCCCCTCTGAATTCTTACAAACACACACATGTGGCACCTGTATTTCAATATGGTACCTTGTATTCACTGAAAGAACTGTGAGAGCAATCAAGTGCTTGCTGATGAATGAGTAGTCAGCTGTTTCTCCAGAAATGCCCTTGTTCAATTATTAAGTTTGAATATCTTAACCTCTGACATCCTAAAGGCTCACTACACTGCTACTTAGTACCACAGAATTGCACTCAGTGACTTTTAATGTACGATAATCAGCAGTGCCCAAAGGCACAACTAAATAAATGTGACTTCTTGCATACCTAGCCTTCTTGCTAGTCTGGGACTTCAAAGAAACTACTCAAATTAAAGATAAGTGTTCAGAACTCATAAATTCTCAGTGATACAATACCACAAACTTTCACACTTGAAAATATATTACTCAGGAAAGATCACACAGCTCTTATACCAAACATTTAAAATATGGCTACCAAAATGAATGTTAAAAACACTTGCTTCAATGCATCAGTCTAAACAGTTCATTAGATTTTAAAATAGGCATTGCCTTTTTTCTTTGCTATGAACAATGCTCATCAATCCAATTCTTCTTTTGTTTTGTAATGGTATCTTTGTCCTTTTAGGCCCCAAACATTAAAAGACTCCAGTTGCAAAAGACAGGAGAGGACTTCATTTGTTTTTTGGTTTTTTTTGTTTGTTTGTTTCCATTGGAAATGTTAATCACTAATTCCCATTAATTTTAAAAAGATTGTAAAAAGCCATCCATCCCAATTTTGTTTATATCCTTTTAAACCCTTTAAGAGCCTTCCTCCTATTTTGCAAATTATAAGGAAGGTTAGAAATCCAGAGATATTTTGCTATTTGATTTCAAGTCTTGGAATTTGGTCTCCATTTCTGAATACACAATCCCTGTTGCCATCACCGGGGAGGTACAGAGGCATATTTGAGGGCAGAGTTCAACCTTATGTGTATGATAATGGAAGGGCTGCCACATTTAATAAGAAGAGTTACCTTTGTTTATATATAGCTCCAGGGAATCTATCTGAGACTTTGGTTTAAAAATCAAAGGGAAAGCAAGCATGGATTTCTAGCCACGTTTCACTATTTTCTTTGAAAGCCTTCATAAAATCAATCCAGCTCGAATGAAGAGTGCACTGTCTGCCCAGCATGAACAACCCTGTTTATTGCACCCACATTTCACATTTCATCCACATACATCTATGTGGATAAACCCAAGGAACGGAAAAACATGAGACAAAAATGGAACTACTGTTGCCCATCTACTGACTGCCGCTGCACATCCTCTACTTATTGTAAGGTGTGGGGAGGAGACGGGTGCCTGGGATCATGAGAGGATTCTTCTGCAATGAGTGGAGAATGCACCAGCCCCAGTGCTGAGCAGACTGCATTTTAAATGAAGAAGTCTCCATGTCACAGCCACATTTCCAATAAAATTACAACATACATTAAAACCCCAAATGTTTTACGCCTTTTAGGAAGTGAGCACTACATGGGATCTACACATTCTGACAGAAGCTTGGATAGGGACAATATTAGATCAATACAGTAGTCCATCATATCAGTGGGAGTTTGGTTCCAGGTTCCAGGACCCCGCATGGATACCAAAAGAAAGGGATGATCAAGTCCCTTATTAATAAAATGGTGTATGGAAGCAATAGAGACCGTGGCAAGCCCTGTACATCAGGCACACATTCTTTGGGCTTCCCTACCTCCAGGGAGGATGTCATCCAGCTCTTCTGCCTTTGAGCCAGTAGCTGTAGTGCTTCTGCTTGTTTGTTTGCAAGGTGGAAGCAGGCAGCAAGCTTGCTCCCCGGAGGTAGGGGAGCCTAAAGAATGCATGCCTGGTGGCCAGGGTTTGCCACCACTTCCACTGCTGCCCTACACCATTGTATAAATAAAGGATTTATAAATACTGTAAGGGGGACTGGGAATTTAAAGAGATTCACTTCCATGGGACGTTCCTCTGAGCATGGCAGCCAGGACTTGCCACCACAGGAGGCCACAAGAAGCATGAAGAAAGGGCCACTGCCACTGCCCCTTCCCCAGCAGCCATTCCCTCCTGCACTCAACTGCACCGTGCCATGGTCCTTCCTGGTAAAGAGCAAATGGCTCACAGCTAACACCAGCCCTGAGCCCCTGATGGCAAATACAGCCTCAGCCTGGACAGCGTCCTGGCTCAGATTTGTGCAGGTAAGAGTCCAAAGCTGCCCACACTCACACACCCATGGCATTCTTCCCTCGCTGTAGCTGACAGCATGGACAAGGCTGCAGACAGACACAAGGATCTTTGAAAGGGCAGGAATCCGAGCAAAGTGCTTGGCTTGAATCCACACCTCCCACCATTTCATAGATCCTTGTGTCTCCCTACAGCCTCATCCATGCCACTGGCTACAGCAAGAGAAGAACATCATGAGGTGTGCCAGTGTGGCTAGTTTTGGGCTCTGAACTGCGCAAATCAGAGCCAGGATGCTCTCGAGGCTGGGGCTGCATTCACTGTTGGGGTCTTGAGGCTTGTGTTAGCTGTGAGCCTTCTTGCTCTTCACCAGGAAGGACTGGGGCATGGTGCCACTGAGCACATCCCATACCTAGGTGGATGTTTTGTATTTCTTTATCTTCCCATCAAACTTTTGGTTTCGGGACAGCCAGGGAAATCATTACCCACACCTCTGACATCTTCCTTTGGCAAAGTAATTTGTCACTGCCCCATTATGCTATGGAATCACATGCTGTCCACATTTCTAATACCATGACTACTACTACTTTCTTTCCTAGATCTATGCATCATTCATTGGCATGCAAAGGAAACAGACACAACTGTGACTGGAAACGTTTCACTGGCATCAGAATCTGTGCAGCTGGTGACCTGTGAGAGAAGCCTATAAAAAGTTAGCCCTTTTAAAGTGGTATCCTATTTTTTCAGGCAAGAACTTGATTCATGGCCTTTCACATGTGTGCCTGCACACACTGCAAGGCTTTTAGGTTCTATAATTAGTAGTGTTTTCCTATACTGCTGGAAAGATCCTTAGGCACTGAATCTTCAGCTATGCAATGGCCTCCCTACTGACTTCGGTATGTATGAATTCCCACCAGAAGCAAACAAAACTACTACTTTGACTAAAATAAATGTGGAACCTTGTTCGTAAAACGCTTTAGCTTTTTGGAGCACACGTTTCACCACTGGAGTCATGTACAGTGGGCTGTATTCATGCATTTGTCATGTTATACACTACAAAGATTTAGGAATCTCAAATGTAGGTCAGCATTAACAAAATACTAGCACAAATCAATCATACTTCACTGTACTGTTAACAAAGCAATAGGGGAAAACAGTTTGACAACAAGAAAATTAATTGCTTCTCCACCTCAGTGTGCATTTGATGGATATATAAATAATAAGAAAAAGCTATGACAAGAAGGCTAAAGGGAACAGTACTTCTCATTAAGAGAACTGGGCACATCTACAGGGAAAAACCTTGTTGTTGTTAAACACGCACAACACGTGGCCAGCAATCACTTTAATTCTTTTCATCCTCCATATCTCTAGTGTTTTTATCTATGCCATATCACAGGTTGGAGGTTTTGAGTAACTCTGTAATGTTCACAATATATTTTGAAATATACATCATTAACAGTGGCTTAAATAAATGAAAAATAAAGGAAAATATAACATGCAGTGAGAAATTTTTAATAAACATACTTTTATGTGTAGGAGCAGGTATAGGTGGATGTGTGTGTGTGTGAGAGAGAGATGGAGACTGAGAGTAAGGAGGATTTTCCCCCCCCCTCACAATTGCGCTACAATTTCACACTAATTACAGGCCACCAGAACTGGCACTATAACGAATCTATAGTATAGGCCATAGTACTGTAAGATCGTTTGAGCAATTTAAACGTAAACTGAAAACTTGGTTATGGCACCCCGAACATTTATGGAAGATCAGTGGTGCAAGACAAGCAATTCAATAATAAAATGAAAAGACTAGTACTTAAAACCAATCTGGCCCAAACTCTTGCCTATATAGATAATCTCGATGATTATCCACTGCCTTCAATGGCCAATGCCTTTGATTAGGTGCATGTGGTATGTGAGAGAAATTCAGAAATGAGTTCATTTTCCACCAGTAGACCCAAACTTTGTTTTCCTGGCATTCCTGTTACATTAGCTACTTTAAAAGTTCTATTTATTTTAATTTAAGGGGGAAACAGTATATAGTTTGTATTAGATTTCAGGGGTTTTGTGACAGGAAGCTACCCCCTAAATCTACATCAATTTACTAAAACTTTAAATGCTTAACACCAGGGTGCATTTACAAATTAAGTTAAACTAAAGCCATTGTTGACAAATGAAATTTAGCACTGACAACAACAACAACAATGAAGGGGGGAAAGTGCCAGGGGCCACTATGTGCACCTGTGCAAGAAAAGAGAATATTGCACTAAACAAAGGACCCTGCAGGTTTTTTGTTTCAGTTTAAATCTCTACCTTCATTGACCTAGAAAAGAAACCAACCATTTTCTGTACGCACCAGCAAATCTTGCCTGTTCTACCTCCCTACACGTTGATAAAACATGATCAATGAACCTGTATTCTGCTTCTAGGCTGACAGAGTCCTGCATAGGTGCACGCTTCAGGCGTTTAGTTTCTTGAGTGTAGCCTTGTCTGTTGGCTTCAATCAAGCCGTCAACATCCATGGCTTGAGTCACATGACCAAGAGCACCACCAGGGTGTAAGTTATTCAGTGTTCCATCCTTACTGTCTGTAGCCATTGACCAGAGGCTCGGAAGTGGAAACTTGTTCTTTAAGTGGTGCTGGAGCCAGAACACATGCCGTCTTCAAAGAGAAGAAGTCAGAGAGGGGAAAAAAATCACACAAAACTTGTAGTATTTCTTATAATATGGTTGATTATACATAATATTACTGTCCTTTTCCTCCTCCCCTGCAAGCATAGAAAACTTCACATCTTCTTAAGAATTTTTTAAAGAACAAGGTTGACTTCTAACTTAGCAAACCACTCACAGTACATAATAGCTGTCACTGTGATCATTTTGTGTATGAACATCCAGTGCAACACTTGCATATATTGTCATAAATTTTCATGAGAAGATGTAAGAAAAATTAATAAGGGAAAATATAAAAATAAAATACATTTTAAACATCTCTTTATTTCTATGGAAATAACATGAAAGCTGTACACCTGGACAGCAAATACTGTTAAGAGTCAGGATTTGGTAGTTCATTGCATCTAGAGGAATGGAAGGTGAAATTTTGAGAGTCTGATGAAGTGCCACCCACAGGGTAAGGTTATTTCAAAATTGTATGTAGTGCAGAAAGGGGGTGGCCAGACTCTGAAGGATCAAATGCTGAAGCACATAACATTGGTTTCACAAATAGCAGAGACTGGGTAGAACAACTTTTAAAAACCTACAGCTCCCAGAATCCCTCAGCCAGCATGGCCGTTGGCTAAGGAATTCTGGGATTTGTAGTCCCCCCCAAAAAAAACTTTTTAAAACCCTGCCCAGCAGCAACACAGGCTTCTCATTTAGAATGACAAATGATTCAAATGTTCCCTTTAAAATATATACATCTTCTAATTACTTGGGTCCAGCATACCAGAGATGCTATTCTCTCTTTTGCCAGAACATTTTAAAATGGGCCTCAGCCTTTAGTAGGGCTAGAAAACTCTCAGCCATTGTTCATAGTCAGATGCAGACTGTACATCTGTGATCTCTGCTATTTCTGCCAAAATTCAGTAGGACCCCCGTATCCACTGGGGATTGGTTCTGGGGGCCCCTGTGGATACCAAAAACCATGGATAATACCAAACACAATTGAAAATAATGGGACTTCCGATGTAAAATACCATAGAGTTGCCTTGGAGGACCTAGAAAATGGCTAGAGAGGACACATTTTCTAGGAAGATTCTATTGTAGGTGTGCTGTTTTGTGTCCCATGGATAATTGAACCAGTGGATAATAAATCAGTAGATGTGGGGGTCCTACTATATATAGTTATGTACTACAGCAGCACTAATGTGTGCAATGTAACACTAGCAACAAGAAGAAATGGCTATTGTTGTTGTTGTTAGGTTTATTTGTACCCAGCCTTTTCCCCAAAATTGGGAAACACAAAGCAGCTTACAAATTAAAATAAATATGATACAGTTGCCCCTCCACATTTGCGACTTTCACATTTGCAGTTTCAATTACTTGTGGAAAGCTGCCTGCCCCCCCCTGCTCTCCACCCCATCCCTTCCCAAGGCAGCGAGGGGCTTCTCATGAAGCCCGTTGCTGCCTTGGGAATGGACTGGGGTGGAAAGCCGCTCTCCCGCAGGCTGATTTCTTATTCACGTTTTTTTCACATTCGCAGGGGTTGTCTGCCCTAACCCCCACGAATGTGAAGGGATGACTGTATAGCTAAAAATATAGAAATGATCAATATTAAACTAAAACAGAAGTAACACTATCCAAACATAGTCACTTGTAATGTATCAAGGAAGTTTTGCTTTGAATCCTAGTAAAGAAAAACCCCTAATAAGCAGTAATGAGAATTTTGCAAAATGAGTCTTTCTGGACAGTAGGGGTGGCAAAATTGCCTCAGATCAGGAAGTGTCCATCCTGCACTGCTCACACAAGATGCTGATTTCAGGCAATTCTCCCCTTACGACAGCCTGGTAAGACCTGTTAGGAAATGTTTTGAACTCCCTCATCTTCTGGAAAGACTTTTTAGGTGGTTAGAGAATAAAAGGGAAAAGGTAAGTTATACTATACAAGTTGGCCTTCTGCTCTTGCAACACTGGTTCTAGAGCATGTGGTGGCCTCCTATCTCCAAGGGTTTCTGGATGAAATAGATTATTTAAATCCATTTCAATATCTATATGAAACCACAGGGAGAGGTCATCTGGAGTTTTGGGATATGGTGTCACCAATATGCTGATGACAACCAACTCTATCTCTCCTTTCCACTTGACTCCAAGGAAGCTGTTTCTATGCTAAACCAGTGTCTGCTCTCAGTAATGGCCTGGATGAAGGCAAACAAATTGAAACTTAATACAGACAAGACAGACGTGCTCCTGGTCAGTCGAAAGGCCAGTCAGGGAATAGGGACCCTGCCTGTGCTGGATGGGGTTACACTCCCCCTGAAATCTCAGGCTTGCAGCTTGGGTGTGCTCCTGAACTCATCTCTGAGCTTGGATGCCCAGGTTTCAGTAGTGGCCAGGAGTGCATTTGCACAATTAAAACTAGTGCGCCAGCTGCACCCGTTCCTTGAGACATCAGATCTGGCTATGGTGACACATGCCTTGATTACATCCCATTTGGACTACTGTAACACACTCTACATGGGGCTGCCTTTGGAAACGGTTCAGAAACTTCAGCGGGCCCAGAATGCTTTGACCAGAATGCTGACTGGTGCCAGTTATAGGGAGCATATAACTCCCGTATTAAAATAGCTTCACTGGCTACCAGTTCATTTCCAGGCACAATTCAAAGTGCTGCTCTTAACCGATAAAGCCCTACACGGCTTACGTCCAGACTATCTGAAAAATCACATCTCCCTCTATGAATCTGCAAGGGTTTTAAGATCATTCTAAGCGGAAGGTAATTCCAAATCACTGGAAATTAGTGGTATATTTGAAGTATGATGGGCAGTCACGGAATAGGGCATTCTCTACAATGGCACCAGAACTGTGGAATTCCTTCTCTAAAAACATTTGTTTCGGTTTTTCTGAAATGGTTTTCAAATGTCAAGTCAGTCCTCTTCTGGGGTTTGGGATTGCCCCCAAAGAGGAGTGTTCCCCTACTTCTGCTGTTTGGATGTATTTGTTTTCTGCTGTTCCAATTTATTTTGCTACTAATCAATTTTTTTCTGATGTTTCTGCAAAATTTAGCAACAGCCACACCTGAGACATTTAGCCAAAAAACTTCACTATTTTACTAAGTAAAATTATTAAAACTGACTTTTTAAAAAATATTAAAAAGCAGCTAACATTGCAAAGCAGCTGCATGAAACCATTCTCAAAATGAAACTTCAGCAAGCTGTCTGCAAAGCAATTGTGCAGTTCTTGGTGTTTTCTCTGTCATCACCACAAACCACCAGTATTATAGTGTGCAAACTTGGAGAAATTCATTATATCTCATTGGTGACTGATCCACTTCAATCCCCATATTCATGAATAGATTTCCTTACCTGTGACACCAAAGGGTTTCGTGCCCTGGGAAAGTATTAATCAAATCAGTGCAGAGCTCAACTTCTTCTTTTAGAAGAAGAGGGTGATCAGGCTGTTCTTCTTCCACACAAACAGCTTCTGCATCAGCATTTTCTTCATCTTTTGGAACACTGGGTGCTTGCTGATTGGCTGGCTGATTGTGTAGCTGTACAGTACAGTCAGTCCCAGTTCCACCAATTAAAGACTTTAATAAAAACTGGCGGTAGTGGAATCCGCTATGGTCTGAAACATGCATGGAAACCCAATGTTTAGTGGAAGAAAGTTCATCAAGAAGAATCTGAAAATGAAAATCAGACAGTGAAATTAAACTGCCCATAAATGTAAGATGAAATCCTCCCCTCTGTCATTTTACTTTAAGGAAGGGAGGTAAGCCAAGAGATACTTTCCTCAGGAGAAAATGGTTGGGTGCAGCACCAAAGCAAAAAGTGGATGGGGCTTTTTTTCTTTCATCACCCAACAATCCATTAACTTTCTCACCAACTCCACACATACCCCTCCAACATAACACTCCCCACACTACTGATTATTTTCCACACACTCAATTCATCCATCCATTCTCTTTGTTTTTCACATGCATCTTCCTCCTCCATTTCTGTTCTGTGTCTCCAGAGAGTTTCTGCCTTTCCTGCTGGTGGGGGACAGGTAGGCAGGTTCACACACAAGCTGGAAGACTCAAGTTCAGCCCATGCACTATGGGAATCTTTAACATCCAGAGATCCTTGGCTCATACCAATGTTGTAGTTTACATTCTTAATATCTCTGGTTTGTTAATTGAGGAGGTACATAAATTCCAGTGCTGATTGGCTGGAGCTTAGATGCAGACATCTTCCACAAGCACCATCACAGCATGCACACACAGACACACACCCCTACCTGGCTTTAGCTGTACTTTTAAAGGGAGGCAGTTTTCAAAGGAGACTAGTGCATGTGTATGTGTTTAAAAGGCTATATACCCTGTCTGGAAAGGGGAGTTGCCCTTTTTAGATACTTTGTGGATCTGGTCATTCTGGCTGATTACTAGAATCCTTTCTCTGGAACTTTTGTTATTGCAATCCTCATTCTCTTGCTGGATCACTGTGGGTTGGTTCAGGGAATTTCATATCATAATCATAGTTTGCAATTGCGCTTGGCCATTCTCTTCTGCTAAATCCTAGCTACCATGCTGGAACTTCTAAGATCTGTAAGGGTTTAGGTCATGAGTAACAGAAACAATAGTGCCTGCAAAAAAGGACAAATCTTACTCTAATTGCTGCAGTGTTCTTTTTAATATATATATATATATATATATATATGTGTGTGTGTGTGTACACACATATTCAAAATCATGCTCTAAAATTCCTAGATCCCTAACATTAAAAAGAGGCCCCTTCCCTGGAGCTGATGGCCCAGCCGCTGGGGAAAAAGCACAGCAGGGTCTCAAAAACCCGAATCTCAACCTGCTGAAGTTGCTAAGCGGATCCAGCACTCCAGAAATGTCTGGAAAGAGCCAATTGTTTTTCTATATCATAAAGGGGTGGGCTTGTTGCTGTGGGAGGGGAGACTAATGCCACTGAAACAGCAGGTCAAGTAATGACACTGGGGCTACATCAGCAGAGACTATTCAAAACATTCGTCTGTTTCTCGCTGGTCATTCAAGAGTGCCTACAGCTCTTGGAAAATAAAAGAGATGAAACTGGTGAATCAGAGAAGTCAGTGAAACTAAAACTGAAACAGATATTTTTACTCTTAACTGTGGAGATTCAGTCAGCTTCTCTTCAAATGTCCCAGGAACCAAGGAGGACATTGTATCAGCTTTTAGGACATCCTACTACAAATCAAAAGACTGAAGCAGACCAGGAGACTTAATGGTACAAGTTAAGTGGGGAAATAGAAGAAACACCATACAGTCACAAGTGAGAATGGTAGCCCCATTCATGGTGGCCCTGAGATCCAATGCTTTTAGGACCTAAGTCCAACTATGTTGCAATAAAGAAACTTAAACCAAGATCCGTGGTTTCAGTTATCTGTGGGACACAAAGCATAGAGTTGCACAGGAAAATGCCTAGAGAGGCATCTTCTGTAGACATCTTCTAGGTCCTCCAATGCAACTTTATGGTATGTTTTTTACTGGAAGTCCTTTATTTTAATAGGGTTCGCTGTTAACTGCAGTTTTTGGTATCCACGGTAAGTCTGGGAACTGAATCCCTGTGGATATAGGGGTCTGACTGTACTCCCGAAAAACTCCGAAGAACATCTTTTGCCCCTTTCACTATTTAACTCAGTTTCATCAGGTAATCTGACTTCCCTCTCCCTAACAATTAATGAAAATAATTTAATTCACAAACAAGGCAAGGATGCTGATCATGAGAATTTCTACTGCCCTGTTAGATTAATTAGTTCAGATATTAATTTATTTGCAGCCATTTTAGCAAACAGATTGGTCAACATTATAAGCAATTATATTGAAGAAGATTAACTGGGTTTCATTAGCAACAGGCAAATAATAGACTCTGTCAGGACACTTCTCATTGTGACACAGATCACAAAAACAGCTGCAAATCAGAAGCTGGAGTGTCTTTTAATGCAACAGATGTATTTGACTAGAGTGGGAACTCCTTAAGAAAACAGGCAAGAGGATGGATCTCAGAGGAAAATTTGTATCTGTTCTTAAAAACTCTGTAGAGTGTTCAGCATGTTCTTACTATAACTAATGGCGAGGACTATCACCTAGAGATGAAGGCAGAGGGGGGAGGGATGACAACTGTTTTTTCTGAATCCCTTTTCCCTGGAGACACTGAAAAATATTTCGAACCAGTTCAAACATGGCTGTTGCTTGGAATTAACAAACTTGACATGCACAAAGTGGGATTTATTTTCTTCTCATTTCACATTCTTTGCTGGTTAAGACAGAAAATCCCTTCCTAAAAATTCTTCAGCACTTGGGTGAAATACCACATTGGTACTTACCATGAAGGTGCATTTGGGGTTTGGTAGAGAGGAGGAATCCGAATTCGTCACAAGCGGGATATCCTTTCACCACTCACAACAGAGGCAGGAATTTAAATGCCTCACGATGACTGGAGGGATTGTTGACTCCACCCCACTCCAGCGATCCACAAGTCCAGTTCTCAACTAGCCAAGCCCTGACTAAAATATACACAGAAGCATGGGACCAATGAGCAACCACTAGGGTGGGGCGGATTCCTCCTCTCTACCAACTCCAGAATGCACCTTCACGGTAAGTACCAATGTGGCATTCTCTGGGTTGGTGAGAGGAGGAATCCAAATTAATCACCAGTGGGACATGCCCAAGCCACTGATACTGACTGGGCGGGAAGATTGCGTAATCTAGTCCTTAATCACTTCCTGAAGGACACTGCAACCAAAAACTGCATCTGCAGCTCTAAACTTGTCCATCTTGTAGTGAAGGATGAAAGAGGACAGTGTACTCCAGACTACAGCTCTACAGATCTCCAAGATCAAGGCATTTGAGGAGAAAACTGCTGACGCAGCTGCCAATCTGGTAGAATAGGCTAGGACCTGGACCAGCCGGAGCACTTTTGCTGCGTCGTAAGCCGTCAGGATGCAGGACCTGATCCACCTGGCAATGGTCTGCCTGGACATCTTGGTCCCCAAGGAGGTCAGATTGAAGGATACAAAGACGGAATCGCAGCGTCTGAAGGACCTGGTCCTCTTGATGTATATCTTCAGGGCCCTGCGAATGTCCAACTTATGCCACAACCCTTCCCTAGGTTGGGACGGATTGGGGCAGAAAGGGGAGATTTATCTCCTGCAAGAGGTGGAAGGGTGAGACCACCTTTGGAAGAAAGGAGGGATCCGTGCGCAAGGTGACATAATTGTCATTAAAAACACCGAGGTGGTCCCTCACAAACAGGGCTGACGTGTCTCGCAGAGGTAATGGCCACCAGAAAAGCCACCTTCAACAAAAGAACTTTAAGAGAAACCTTCCGGAGAGGTTCAAAAGGTCATTTAGAGAGTTGCCTAAGAACCAAAGGTAGGTTCTAGGTGGGAAAACAATGTTTAACTGGAGGTAAAATAATGGTGACTTCTTTCAGGAATCTCCTTATGTATGGGTGTGAAGCTAGCGACTGACCTTTCAGTAAGGGAAGGACGGAAGCGAGGGCAGCCACTTGCCTCTTTTGTGTATTGGGCCACAGGCCAAGGTCCAGGCCCTTTTGCAAAAAGGCCAGAACGTGTTTAACAGAAAGCTGTGACCGGTGGACTTGATTCGATGCACAACAGCTGGAGAAGGCTTTCCATGTGGCTTTGTAGATTCTTGTGGTTGACTGCCTGCACGAAGAGAGCATAGTGGAAATCACCGCCTCCTCATAGCTGCAGTCCCTTAAGGCTCTCCGCTCAACCTCTAGATGGCTAGTTGTAGCCAGCGCACGTTGGGATGAATCAGAAGTCCCTGGGTCAAGACGTCACTCTGCTGCAGGAGAAGCCATGGTTCTTCGAGAGCAAGATCCCTGAGGTCTAAGAACCAGGGTCTTCTTGGCCAGTGGGATGCGATGAACACCACTTGTGCCCTCTCTTCCTTCACCTTTCTGATTGCCCTGGCAACCAGCGGGATAGGAGGGAACAGGTAGAGAAGACCCCCCCAGCCAGGGAGACTGGATTACATCCATCCCTTCCGCCCGTGGGTCTGGGAATCTTGAGAAGAATCTCCTGAGTTTTCAGTTGAGTGGAGACGCAAACATGTCCGCTTCCATCCTTCTGAACTATTTCTGTAGTAGTAGGAAAATCTGCAGGTGGAGGGACCACTCCCCCAGAAGAACCTCGTGCCTGCTCAGGTAGTCCACCTGAAGGTTGTTTGTTCTCTGAATGCACTGGGGTGTTACACATGACACCATCTTCTCTGTCCAGAGGAAGAGACGGGTTGCTTCCTTGTGTAAGGAGAGGGATCTCGTTCCTCCCTGCTTCAATATGTAAGATCGAGCTGTGGTGTTCTCTGTGAGAACTAAGAAGTGATTTCCCCTCACTTTCTTCTCAAAGTGAGCTAGCGCCAGTCATACTGCCCTCAATTCCAGACAGTTTATGCTGTGGCTCTTTTCCAGGGAGTCCCACAGACCTTGCACCATGTGTCCCTGACAGTGAGCTCCCCGGGTGAGTAAACCGGCATCTGTGATCACTGTGACCTGATGTTTGTGTGTCCAGGCTGATCTGGTGGCCAGGTTGCTTTACTTGGACCACCAATGTAGAGAGGCCCTGACTTCAAGCGGAATGCGCAAATGGATACTTTTGCGGAGAGATATCCGCTGCTGACACTGCTGTAGGAAGAGCTGGAGTGGTCTGGAGTGAAATCTGGCCCAGGGCACTATTAGGACCACTAAGATCATGAGACCCAAGAGCCAAGAGGTTCATGAGAAGCACCCAGCTTCAGGACAGGACTCTGAGTGTCTCTGCCCTGATTGTGACTTGTCTGTCTTCTGCCAGAAAAATCATTTCCCTTTGAGTGTCAATTATTGTCCCCAGATGTGTGATAGCCTGCGTAGGCTGCAGAGTGCTTTTCTCGAAGTTCGCCAGGAATCCATGCTCCTGCAGGCATTGAATGGTGGCCCGCAGGTCTCTCTGGGCTCTTTGACTGGACGGAGCCCTGAGAAGGATGTCGTCCAGGTATGGATAGAGATGAATGCCCTGCAGGCAAAGATGTGCAACCAGGGCGACAAAGTACCTTGGTGAATACTCTGGGGGCCGAGGCCAAGCTGAAGGGAAGGACCCAGAATTGGAAGCCTTTGTCCCCGAGGGTGAACAATAGAAATCTTCTGCTGTCTTTTGCACTCAGCACATGTAAATATGTTTCTGCTAAATGCAGAGAGACTAGGAAGTCTCCTTTTTGAAGTGCTTCTTTTATGGAGGATAGTGTTTCCACATGGAAACACTTGTAGGTTATGCATGTGTTGGTGTGTTTTAGATTGAGGATTGACCGGGCATCCCCTCACTTCTTCGGAACCATGAAGAAGTTGGAGTAGACGCCTGAGAATTTCTGAGAGGGAGGTACCTCCTCTATCACCTTGATTTGGAGGAGGTGGTTGATTGCTTTGTTCTGTATTATCTTCTTCATCGGGTCCTTGGACCATGTGGAAGGGATGAAACGGCCTGTGAGGGTTATATCAAATTCCAGGCTGTAACCAAGGGAGACTGTGGAGAGGACCCAGCTGTCTGCCGTGGTCGACTCCCAAGCTGCATGGAATTGTTGCAGCCTGCCCCCATGGAAATCAAGCAGGCATCAGAATGTTGGCAGGCCTTGCCCCTGGTGGATTGGGAGCCTCCTCTGCATCCCAACTGAGGTTGAGAGGAAGCAGACTGCTGGACAGAGAAGTTTGATCTGGACCATGTGGAACGAAAAGACCGGAAACTCCTCTGTCTCCCAAAAACTCTGAAGGGTCGAAAGGAGGGAGATTATTGGAAAGTTCTCTTAGAGCCTCTCCTATCTCCCTTTTTGTCCAGGACAGGCACCCCCTGCTTCTTGTCCTTCATCTCCACCAAGATGTCCTGCAAGGTGTCTTCGCTAAAAAGGCTGTGCCCTTGAAGGAGGTGGTCAACAGATTTGCCCTGGAGTGGGCGTCCACTTCCCAATGGCATAGCCATGTGGAGTGCCTAGCCATGGTCGCTGCTGCGATGGCACGTGACCACCACAAACAGAAGAGCCCTATATATCTTCGATAGAGATCTATGAAGGGACACAGAGTCCAGATTTTTTCCCCTGAAGGATGTCCTCTACCCACTGGAGAGAAGCTCTAGTGAAGAAGGAACCCACTGTGGAAACCCTGGCAGCAGTGGTCCTCATAAGTCCTCTTAAGGGTCCCTTCCAATCTTTTTTCTTCGGGGTCCTTGAGGAACACTTCACCCTCCCTGGGTGCTAGAGCTCCCGAGATAAGCAAGGCCACTGACGGGTTGACAACAACAACTTTAAGCTTCTCCATGAATTCTTTTCAGGATGTGTAGAGCTTCTGAGCCAGGAGTGACCCTTTCTTGCCCTGGACAGGCTGTTCCCATTCCCCATTCATTATGCACATGAATATGGATAGGAATGGCAACGCCCTGCCCGACGTCTTGGGGGCCCTCAGCACTGAGGCTGCCCTTTCGCTGAACTCTGCAGGAACCTGATCCTGTTGGCTCTGGGGTTCCACAAGGCCTAAGGTCGATGAGACCTTGGCCAGCATGGAGGTAAATTCCTCGAGTCGGAAGAGTCTGACACATCCACCTGAGGGGTTTCAGTGTCAGAGCATTCACCTTCCTCCTTGCCAGCATTAGCATCCTCATTGTCATGCACGAAACCTGAGCACCCTGTAGGGATAGACTCATCCCCTGAGTTGGTATCCAACTCTGCCAAGGAACTGAGGAAAGATATGTCCTTTCTTTTGCTGTGCAAGGAACCGGTGTCCACTTGGGGAGCGGTTCTTGCCTCCAAAAGGCACACAACCTGCAGGAGGAGGACGTTCACATCCCCTTTGCCCTGGTGAACAGTGTGGGGTTGCCGGCAAGTCTGCTCAGCCTTCTGTTGTACCAGGAGGGGCCCATCCTCCTCCTGAGGGAAAAGTTCTTGCAGGTCTAGTGCCACGAAGCAGATCCACCTGGCTATGGTTCCAGATGATGGTGCCCCAATTTTGAGAAGGTGAGTGATGGTCTGGTAGTAGGCCTTGGTCACCACATGAGTGATGTGCTCCTCTGCCGCCTTCAAGTCTTCTACTGAGAGCACAGGAATCCAAAATGGTGGGTGTGACCTGTGGCTGCCACACGTTTGGCGGTTGAGGGTTCGCCCGCATCCCTCCTCTCCCATTCAACCTACAATGTGGTTCTGGGGCCCTGTCATTTTCTCTGCGAGACACATCCCTGCATGGAGGGTCTCCTCTGAGGCAAGCAGTTTGGCAATGCTGGATTGGACCCCTTCCCATCCCAAGGGGCCTGCCCCCAGCCTCCCCCCAAGAGAAGAACTGAAAACGGGTACTTCCCTTTCTGGTGGCTGTCCATCCATTCCTCTGTCCTCCGCTCTGCTGATCTCACTAGGCAGCTCCTCCCCTGCCCGCTGAGCTGACCTCAGTGGTGGGGGAGCTATCAGGGCACTGGAGCACTCAACACATGCCTGCTGGACGGTCCCCAGCAGCGGAGAAGTTGCGCTTGCTCTCTGCGCCTGCCAGAGGATCTCCAGCAGTGGGGAGGCTCCATTCACTCCTGGCACCTGCTGGCCTCTTTCCAGTGGCGGAGAGGCTTTCTTGGTCTGAGGAGGAGAGTCCTTGGCAGCGCGATCACACGCTGCCTTCTCCCCGTGTGACTGTTTAATCTTCCTCTTTAAAGGATCGGTAGGTCTCCCAGGAAGGCTCCTCTCAACATCTCCCAGGAAGGCTCCTCTCAACAAACATTAGATACATAATTGATGTAGTAGAATTCTTGGAGAAGAACAATGAGAGGAAAGTCGCCATAGTATTCGCAGATGCAGAGAAGGCCTTTGATAACATCAATTGGCATTGCTTAATCAGAACAGTAGAAGAATTAGGTTTTGGTCAATTCATAACAGATAACATAAGGCAAATCTACATGGAGCAAAAAGCTAAGATCCTTATTAATGGTGAAAGGTCACAAGATATTCTGATACAGAAAGGAACAAGGCAGGGATGCCCTTTGTCCCCATTACTTTTCATAATAGTGCTGGAAGTCTTATTGAATAAGATCAGAGGAGATGACAAGGTGCCAGGATTAAAAATCAAAAATTATGAATATAAGGTTAGAGCATTCGCTGATGATATAGCCATTATATTGGAAAATCCTGCTGAGAATGTGAATTATTTAATGGCTGTCATTGCAGAATTTGGAGCGTATGCGGGATTTAAGATTAACAAAGAAAAAACAATCATCTTGCATAAGAACTTACCTAAAAAGGACCAAGAAATTCTAAGAGTGAGATCGGAATGCAAATTAGAACAGAGGGTGAAATATCTTGGAGTTTGGATTTCTACAAGAGGTCTAGATCTATATGAAAACAATTACGAGAAAACCTGGAAAGCCGTAAAGACGAATTTGGCAATCTGGACTAAATTAAACTTATCATTAATGGGAAAAGTAGCGGCGATAAAAATGTCCGTCTTACCCAAGCTAATGTTCCTTTTCCAAAACCTCCCAATAATAATAAACAACAAGCCGTTCAAAATTTGGAAACAGGATTTAAGCGATTTTATATGGAACGGCCGGAGAGCAAGAATAAAATGGCACACTTTAATTGAAAAACCGGAACGAGGAGGGTTAGGTTTGCCAGATTTACAGACTTATCATAAGGCATGTTCAGTAGTCTGGCTAGCGGAATGGATGAAACTCGAAGACCCCAAACTACTGACACTTGAAGGAGCAGGACTAAGGTGGGGCTGGCATGCTTATTTAGGTTACAATAAGGCGATAATACACAAAGATTTTTACAGCCATATCGTACGCAAAGCATTATTGCAAAGTTGGGATATAATAAGCAAACAGCATTTTGGGATGATACCAAAATGGATATCACCAGCGGAGGCTTTTTTTGGAAGATGGGGCTGTATGGGTAAACCAAACAAATGGATTATTTATAAGGAACTGTGCGTGATAGACCAAGATGGCAAGACGAGATTAAAAACACAAGAAGAATTGCGACAAGAAGGGTGGCAAATTAGTTGGCTCTCTTATCAACAAGTTTATAGTAGATTCAAGAAAGATGAGAGCGAACATGGTTTTCTGGATGAGGAGATGGATTATGAAAAAATCTTATGGGACGATAAGAGAAAGAAGGTAACAAGATTATACGATCTCTTCCTCGTTAGACAACTTGAACCCGAAACGATAAGAGATGCCATGGTTAAATGGGCCAAAGACATCGGAGAGGAAGTTCAGTTGGACGAATGGGAATTGGCATGGAGACAAACAAAAAAATTTACTGCTTGCCAGGACCTGAAAGAGAACTGTTTTAAGGTGTCCAACAGATGGTACTTAACGCCTTCTAGAATAAGCAAAATGTATAATCTGGAAAAGAGAGATTGCTGGAAATGCGAAAAAGAAGTTGGCACTCTCAAACATATGTGGTGGTCCTGTCCATTTATTTATAAATTTTGGCAGAAAATACATAACATAATACAAAAAATGTTCAGCATTCAACTCGAATTCAGCCCCAAGTTATACCTCTTGAATATTACTGCAATATTGACACCACAAGTGGGGAAAAAATATTGGCGAATAATCCTATATTTATGCACGGCAGCCCGTTTAGTTATCGCAGCGAACTGGAGAAACAAGGAAGAGCCCTCAATTGAAATTTGGCTGAATAAGATATTATCAATGAGAGATAATGATAAACTAACTCGAATATTGAACCAAGAAGCTGTAGAAAAGATGGAAACTGAGTGGCAACCAGTAACCAATTACTGTAAAAGAAGATGGAACATTGGTAGAGATATCAAGATATAGGATATGATGTATAAGTTTATACCTATAGTAATACAGAAATATAATCTATACATTTAAGGGGAAAAGAGTGCGAGATAGGAGATCGAGAGAAAAGGAAAAGGTGCAAGAAACGAAAGAGGATAACTTGAATCGGGTGAGAGGGAAATTACGCAAGTAATCATAGGAAAGTTAGTAACAGAACAACACATTTATCATAGAAGAAGGAAGTGATAAGATTATAGTAAATAGGAAACTCTTTGTGTTATTCATACGAGGGAAGTCGTTGTTTTTATTTATTGTTAACTAATGGAACAATCAATGTAGAGTACTATTTTTGTCATTGTAATAAAAAATATATAATTAAAAAAAAAATAAAGGATCGGTAGGAGCCATACTTCATAGCGTGAGAGAAGGGAGGGTAGAAGCAGCGCGGGAAAAACAAAATGAAAGAAAGAGAGGGTGTTTTTTTTAAAAAAAAGGATAATAGGTTGGAGAAGGAAGTGGGGGCTAGGAGAAAAAACAAGAAGTAAGACTCAGAGAACGAATAAGGAATTCAGAGGAACTGGAAGAGATCCGAGGAATAGCTCTGCGGGAGGCTGAAATTTGAACTGGACTCTTGGATGGCTGGAGGAGGGTGGAGTAAACAGTCCCTCTGGTCATCGCGAGACTTGTTTAAATTTCTGCCTCTGTTCTGGGAGGTGAAAGGATATCCCACTTGTGACGAATTCTGATTCCTCCTCTCACCAACCCAGAGAATCTTTGGCTCCCTGCAAGTTTACAGAACTGGAAATGAGGAAGACAGAGATTCCAAATATATACACATAACTTTCGTACTCCCTCCAGATGTGTTATGGCCATGTTGACAGGGGATGATTGGAAATGCACTCCATCATATCTGTGGGTGCCATGTTGGGAGAGGTGGCTTTAAAATAAAGGGAAGGAAGTCTGGTTATCAGTCATGGGGAAGATAAAACTTGGCCTACTAGATGGCATCAAAACTAGGCAGGCTGCTATCTTAGGCAAAGTTTGGAAAGTTTATTTTTCAGACTATAACATCCAGAATCCCCCACAGAATGGCCATGACCATGCTGTCTTGGAGATTATGGGAGCTTAGTCCCCAAAGTAATTTTTCCGGTCTTTATTAGGTCAAGAGGACTTTTAAGATGCACCTACATAAAAACGCACGTAGAAAGGACTGCTGATATTCTGAACCCACTGGAAGTTATGAATAGCAACTGACAAGCACTCTTACTATTTTTATAACCTGGATTTCTAGGATTCTATGTAGTGAGCCTTCTTGTCAGAAACTATATATGAACCTCACGAAGTATGGCAAAGGCAACATAATTTAAACTGTAGTGTACATTGTCACCCTGGATTAAACCTTAAAGCTATTTCAATAAAAGTTTTCATTTTCAAAAGCAAGCTGAAAACATACCTTGCTAAATGATGGATGGAAAGTCTTTGGGCTCTCTCAACATTTTTTCCTACACTCTCTTTTTATTGGAGAATCAAGTGACAGAGACTGCCAGGCTGCCTGACTTTCTCTTGGGTATGTGACATACTTTCTGGATATTATTAAAATGTCCTCATCATTCTTAAAGTTTCTCAGATAACAAGAGAGATAGGTGGAGGGGGGCAAACTGCTTGTTAAATGAATTCCCTGCAAGGAACGGAACACAGTCTGCATACTCAGCACCCTTTCCTTGGAAAGGCTCAGGCAGGGGCAGCAGACAATGGCAGAGATGAAAGAATGCAGAGTCAAGCACAGCTTCAGGGAAGGTCAACAGGCCTGAATAAAACCAAGGCACCAAGCCTACTTACACAGATGAGAAATTGCAATGTGAAAGTCATGTGAATATTCTCCTTTTATAGTTTAGACTGGGTAAGATATGGCAGTTTCCAACTTCCCTGTATAATCCATTTTAGAGAACGCCCCCTGACTACCACCCTGAAGGGGTGAAACCAGCTGCTTTTCAATCAGGCATTTCTGCTCCTGATGATAAGGCATTCTTAAAGCCAGTTAGCCACATTCTGGTTGTTTGATGTCGTGCTAATTCATTAAACCAGCATAAGCTGAGCTGAGAATGTCCTTAGATATTTGAAAGGCACTTATAAATACCACTATGGTGTTTCTAAACCATTTGATCTCTTTGAACCTATACTAATACATGATTTGCATTTTAACAATGCACATGTCTGTAGAGAATATAGGCAGCAGAAAGCCAAAGAATCAGAGTATTTACATTTTTGTTGTACACTATTATTTCTTTTATTCTAACAGCAAACTTTTTTATGACTTGTACTAGTACCTAATATATCTTTACCCCTTTACTTTGTCTTTCACACTCATGCTTTCTCTTGTCAAGGCATTGATCTGAATCAACTGATATTGTTGCTTAGTGCTCTGTGCAGCTGAGACTGTCCTACTCCTGCTATGAATCTGTACAATACAGTTTGTACCAATTATTTTCTCACCTTCCTCAAAGCTCCCCATTAGCAAAATTGCAAATATTTTTATATTATATTATTATCTATATTATATTATATTATATTATTAAAGAAAGAAGTGTCCCAATATTCAAAAATGCTTCCTACAAGGTTAAAATGCAGACCTTCTGTTCACAACTATACCATACCTTGGTACTGAGTTTTGCCAAGTTCTGTAAAACCCAGATGCGATGAGACCAGGCATTATAATTACTTGGATATCTCCCAGCAGCTTCACAGCAAATGTCCATTTCTTCTTTCACTAAGCGCTGTATTCTTTCCGTGGGTGCTATTTCCAAATTCCCTTTAGTCACAAGAGTGGGCAAGGAGTTTTCCTGAATTAGTTGTTGCAGCACCCATCGTCTGGTTAAGCAGCATAGAGAGTTAAGAGTGCAAAAGCCAATTTAAGAAAGTGAACACATTTCCTTTTTGTTTGTTACACTATCATGTTAGCTCTTAATTCAGAGCAAGCAGGAAGTTGAAATGGAGAAAGAAAATACAGTAATATTACACTAATAACCAATCAATATTCTAAAATACTTAAAGCAGAGAAGTGTTTCTTTGAGTAGCTTCTGTTAGTCACTTCAAACACTGTCTGAAGCTGAATCCTTGTAAAATACATTCTGAATTAGTGCTTCCTTTTGAAGGAAGGTCCTAATCTTGCTGAGAATCAGCTTCATAGGGCAAGTTTCATTATCAGACACTGGCCACATTCACATAAATATGCCCTAACTTAATAAGCCAGGATATGTACAAGCTTTATGTCTATACAAGGAAGACTTTGGCTGCTGGCTTCCAAAACCTGAGATTATAGTTAACTCCTGCTTCCTGGTTTGTTTTGCCACTCACATGAAGAGTAAAGCAGAAAGCAAGGAACAGAACTTTCTCAAAGTAATTAGTTATTATCCCATCAAACCCTAAAACAGATATGTACTATTATGGCTGCAATTTTTTAAAAAGGTAATTCTTCTCTTTGCCATTTCTCACAAATAACTAAAATAGTTGTCTTGAGTGACTTATTCTTTTAAAAAATCATCAATGCTGCAAGCTGCATGCAGTAGAAAGCAGCTGTCCTCTTATCCATCTAATCATCACCTCAGCACTTAGAACAAAGCACAAGCCAGGACCACAAAAGAAGTAACTTAGCAAACCATAATCATTATGATAACACACTAGTAAAAGATACCAATTACTGTACAAGTAGCTAGTTATTTGTAGCTAGTCATTTCCCCTCTGTGCAAAGGAGGTGCATACAGGTGTACAAAGTTCATACATACCCTAATTTATTAAACTGGGATCTGACTATCCATGGATCATCAATGACTATCCATTCTCTCCATATGGTTAATGAAAATAACTTCTTGTATCTTTTCTTAATCGTTTGTTTTTCTAAACCAACTGTAAGTAATACTGGAGTAAGACCTGCTTTTCCTTATACTTCACCTTCTCTATAGCCTTTCAGTCTCTATGCAATGGGAGAGGATCATGCATAGCCCCAAAGATATTTTTGGATTGCAACTGTCATTAGCCTTATCAGCCTAGCCAACGGTGAGTTGTTGTTCAACAATATCCGTATAGCCACATATTCCCCCATCCCTGCTCTAGGCAGTGTTTTCTGAAATAACCAGAAGTGTACATAACGGGCTAAGTGTTTTCACACCACAGAATTATATAACATTATGAAACTTATACTAGTTGGCACTTTTTACTAGCTTCAGCTATTTTCCTAACAACTCCCAGTCCTTAACTTTGCCCTTTTCACTACATCAGCATTCAGAGTTTATGGTTTTAATAAGGCCTCCAGTACCATCTCAAGGTTTCTTATTTAGCTAGTTGCTACCAATTTAGAGATATATGCCGTACAGAATACTTATTTTCAACACAACACCCTTTATAGAGTGGAAAGTATGTTCTATACGGAAAACAACTTTCTAGGATGCAGCCAGGTCCTAGGAGCAACCAGGTTCTAGGAGCAGTGATCAAAGGAGTAGTCTCCTTTGATCACAAGTAGCATCTGCCACCCTAATCTCACAAAGAAAACACAAACATGTATATCAACATGCACAATACACACATACTTATATATATGCAAAGGAATTTTGTAGCACCTTTGAAATTAACTGAGAGAAAGAAGAGGATAAACGGACATAAATCAGACATTAGGAACTGAAATACACAAAAACCAGTTACAGAACATTTTAATTTTCCTGGATATTCCATCTTGGACCTCAGAACAGCAGTATTTGAACAAAACCAAACAAAAAATACAAAGCAAGATTGGAAAGAGAAACAATACAATTGAAATATACCCACAAACTGCAGTCCATCGACAGTGTGTTGAACAGAGACAATGGTTCTCTGGCATACTACACGTACTGTAACACTCGTAGTTAACATCTACTCACCTTGGCTTTAGCATTATCTGTCCTCCCACCCATTTCTATTGCTATTCACAAACACAACCTGCTCATTCATAAGTATATTTGTCCCTAGGCACTTCACTCCATGCACCTGATGAAGTAGCTTAGTCTACGGAAGCTTATGCTACCAACTTCTTTCTCTCAGTTTCAAAGGTGCTACAAGAGTCCCTTGCATACTGATCTACACACTAACATGGCTATGTTTTTGAATACTTAAAATAAACATAAAATAAACATGAAGAGAGACAAACCTGTGAATCCACGTTTCTGGACTTTTTGGAAACTTAGTTAGTGCCAGTTTTCCAAGATGTAAATCTTTAACTGGATTTAAAGTGCCAGATAATATTAATTCCTTCCTGGAAAAAGAAAATGATGAGCTTATACAGGACAGATACATTTACTGATGACAACCAGCACAACATGTGCTTATTAGAAAAATTACACCTAAGTATCCACTATATAACATTATTTAAACACCGATAGAGACTTAGCTATAAATTAAATTTACAATATGAGAGCCACAAAAAGTAAGCTGTACTACCTAGGGGGTTGTCTAGATGATAAAAATATTCCTCACAGAATTTGAGAATACCTTTTGCCCCAATACGTTGCAAATGATATTCATGGTATTCAGAAGGAGGGGGGCCACACAAACTCCATCTACTGCGTGGGAAAAGCCTTTGTGGTTTTCCCCAAAGGGTTTTGAGTAATGTGTGGGTTTGCACATTGTCACACATCTGGACATCCAATTCACACTGTTACACATTCTCGGCGAGGGCGAAAGCAGAAAGCAGATTAGTCATCTGTGCACAGGAGGCAGGCTTCCCAGCAAGTAAGTGGCTGGAAGTGCCATTTTGGAGTTTTGCGTTATTGATTGTGCACTTTTTTTGCTGTGCTGAGGCGACCAAACAGCTTTTTAAAGCAGAAGGTCGCACTTGTGCACCTCTGATTTACAGTTTTAAAAAAATACTGTGCAGCAGCAACAACATGTGGAGAATAACACACTGTAATTTACTTGGCCACCATCTTGATTTGCAGGCATGGTTGTGTGTGCACTTCAAACTCGGTTAGCTTCGCACACAATTGATTTTGCCAAAGGACCGTGGAGACAAATGAACGCTGCTGCGAATTTGAGTTGATGTGCAGAAATCAGCATTATATCTTCTCATCTAGACAACTCCCAAGACAAAGAAGTAGTCAACGCATTGAACTCAGTGAATAATAAAAATTCCACAAGTGTCTTACTACCAATAGTATATTGCTACTGATGGTATATACATTCTTCATGACCTTTTGATTTTTTCTTCCACACAACCAAATCACCAATTCATGTGCTCTGTTAAATATTAGATACATTTTAAAAAGTTGGCTCAACTTCCTAATCCTTGTCATGCACACACACGTTCCTGTCAGATTTAAAAACAAAAGTTGTACCGATATAGACCTATCTGAAGTACGTGTTTTCAGGTGGTATGAGAAATTAATTCCTGCTGGATTAAGCTATTGTGATCAAACCCAGGAATTATAATCTCCTTTTCCTGAATTAAAATAAAATTGATTAAGTCTTACTCGTTTTGTCTAAACAGACTCCTAAACAACAAATCATATGCTCATTCATCTTTTCACCCAATCATAGTTTTCCTATGGGCTGTATTATGATCTACATACTTTATGATAAGAAACAGTGAAATCAGAATGTAGATAAAGTGTGACCACTACACAAAGAGCATTTGTGATACATATAGATATTCAGGAAAAACATGTTAAGCTACAGACACTGAGTATGTATGTGTCACATATATACGGAGAAAAAAGACTCATGTGCACATGCCATATGCATGTGCCTTCTATACAAGGAAGCACTTTTCAGATAGAAAAATACAGTCATCCCTTCACATTTGCGGGGGTTAGGTTCCCCAGACCCCCGCGAATGTGAAAAATCCATGAATAACAATTGCCCTCCCCCTCCCCCGCCAGTAAAAATAATGAGACTTTGGTTGTTTAACAATATTCTGCAGCTCAGTGAAACTCTGTGTTGGTGCCATTCTGTAGAAGCTTAAAATAAGATATAATCAACAGGAAATGCTTTTACAATGCTTGTGCATGCAGGGATGATAAAAGTACTCTTTGGTATTCTGCTGCAGGCTGTTAAGGCACTTATCCTACAACACAAGATACAGATTATTTGGCTCTCCAGTCCAGCCTTAATTTGTATGTGAAGAAGAAAAGTGCAGTAAGGCAAGAAATTTACCCTCTTTGCCTCAGTGTTTTCAGAAAAGGAAAAGGAGGACCAACCTGAGGAGAATGGAACAGAGGACACAATAGGGGAAATCCAGCTCAAAATAAGTAAAGAGGTAGTACAGGAATACCTTCTTAATCTAAATGAATTTAAATCTCCAGGACAAGATGAACTACATCCAAGAGTATTAAAAGAGCTGGCAAATATAATCTCAGAGCCATTGGCAATAATCTTTGAGAACTCCTGGAGAACAGGAGAAGTCCCAGCAGACTGGAGGAGGGCAAACGTTGTTCCCATCTTCAAAAAGGGGAAAAAAGAGGATCCCAACAATTATCGTCCAGTTAGTCTGACATCAATACCAGGGAAGATTCTAGAACAGATCATTAAACAGAGAGTCTGTGAACATTTAGAAGGCAATGCCATAATCACAAAAAGTCAACATGGGTTTCAGAGAAACAAGTCATGCCAGACTAATCTGATCTCTTTTTTTGATAAAGTTACCAGCTTGGTAGATGAAGGGAATGCTGTGGACATTGCATACCTTGATTTCAGTAAGGCCTTTGACAAGGTTCCCCATGACATTCTTGCAAACAAGCTTGTAGAATGTGGGCTAGACAAGTTAACTGTTCAATGGATTTGTAATTGGTTGACCGGCCGAACCCAAAGGGTGCTCAGCAGTGGCTCCTCTTCGTCTTGGAAAGATGTGACCAGTGGGGTGCCACAGGGTTTTGTCCTGGGCCCAGTGCTATTCAACATCTTTATCAATGACTTAGATGAGGGAATTAGGGGCATACTTATCAAATTTGCAGATGACACCAAATTGGGAGGAGTAGCTAATACCCTAGAGGAAAGGATCAAAATTCAGAATGACCTGGATAGACTGGAGAGCTGGGCCAAAGCTAACAAAATGAAATTCAATACGGAGAAATGTAAAGTACTGCATTTAGGGCGGAAAAATGAAATGCATAAATATAGGATGGGAGAGACCTGGCTGAATGAGACTACGTGCGAAAGGGATCTAGGACTCCTAGTAGACCACAAGTTGAACATGAGCCAACAGTGTGATGCGGCAGCTAAAAAGGCCAATGCAATTTTGGGCTGTATCAATAGAAGTATAGTGTCTAGATCAAGGGAAGTAATAGTGCCACTCTATTCTGCCTTGGTCAGACCTCACTTAGAATACTGTGTCCAGATCTGGGCACCACAATTCAGAAAGGATATTGACAAATTGGAGCGTGTCCAGAGAAGGGTAACTAAAATGGTGAAAGGTCTGGAAACGATGCCTTATGAGGAAAGACTTAGGGAGCTGGGTATGTTTAGCCTGGAAAAAAGACGGTTAAGAGGCGATATGATAGCCCTGTTTAAGTATTTGAAGGGATGTCATGCTGAGGATGGAGCAGGCTTGTTTTCTGCTGCTCCAGAGACTGGAACACGGAGCAATGGGTGCAAGCTCCAGGAACAGAGATTCCACCTCAACATGAGGAGGAACTTTTTGACAGTAAGAGCTGTTCGGCAGTGGAACACACTCCCTCGGAGCGTGGTGGGGTCTCCTTCCTTGGAGGTCTTTAAACAGAGGCTGGATGGCCATCTGTCGGGGATGCTTTGATCAAGATTTCCTGCGTGGCAGGGGGGTTGGACTGGACGGCCCTCGTGGTCTCTTCCAACTCTGCAATTCTATGATTCTATGATTCTACCCTGACTTTTTTTAAAAAAAGTAAAGCTAAACTTGATTATTAGAGGCAGGCATTTTTTTTTTCTTAGTTTTAATATTTGCATATGGTTCTATTTCCTGAGCCCAGTATGATGATCGATGAAGAAGCTCAAGTACCTCAGAGCTGAAAATTACCACCAGGAACATGAAAGGAAAAAACAGTGTTGGCCTTCATACAGTACTCACAGTACAGTAGGTGGAGAAAGACAGATTGAAATCCATGAAGCCTTAATGTGCAAAAACTTACTACAATTTTTATTAAAGGAAAATACTTGATTGCAAGTTTCTGAAACAATGAATAGCATTTCAATTTAAGACACAGACATAAAGGGGTTGTCTCAACCGTCAAAATAATCGTCATGGAATTCTGTTGGAAGGTGATCTGTCTAAATGGACACTGGCATCAATGTGTTGTATTCAGAAGGGGGACAGCCAAATCCACCGTAAATTCTGTCAGGGAAGCCTTCATGGCTTTTCCTGGAGTTTTTAAAAAGCTCTATAGTGGATGCAAATGTCTGCTTCCTAAGACAGTCACATCTGCATCGCTGTGCTTTTCCATAGGAGAGGAAGTGTAAGCTAATTGGCCGGACAAGCATGGGGGCAGGGCTTGCAAACAGGGCAAGTGCCTGCTTCTGCCATGTTGGATTTTCGGCTAAGTAAGAGATTGGTAAGGCGATAAAACGGAAATCTTTTCCTCTCTTTTCTTTTGTAAACGTGAAATATTGCTTGTGTGCACCACGGTAAATGGTTTTTTTTTTTTAAGTTTGGTGGTGGCAGATTTAAAAGTGCAAATAATTCACTCGTGGCTACCATTTTTGGCTAGGGGGCATGCAAAGTTTATGGGGGCTCTAAAACCATTAAGACATTTCGTAGCTGCTGCAAATTGCTACTACTCCAGAGCAATCCATTCCGCCTCACTCATATAAACGAGCCCTAAGTTTTCAACCCTTTAAACACTTTTTTGCAAGTCGTGCCTCAGATCCAACATTTTCAAGATTGTACTGCTGATTTTATGCAGCAGCAGAACCCTGCATACATCACTCCTAGAACAAGTCTTCCTATAAAAGATCATTTCTGTAAAACATCCTTTACAGCAGGAGTGGGCAAAGTGCATACAGCCCCTGTGGCCCCAACGTGTGGTGCTGATTTTCAGGCAATTTTTCATCCATGAACCAGCCAAAAACACCCCAAACAGGACACAAATGGAGCAGTTTACTTCTCCCACTCCAAAGCCTTCCCCCCAACCCCAAAACTCTGAATAATCCCACAAAAATAAGCCAAAATGTCAGAAATGATATGTCACTTCTGTCATGTTGAAATGTAACCCTGTGCCCACAGGAGGAGTGACAGTGGCTTTCCCTCAGCCACACACCCCTCCCCGTTTCTTCTGGCAAAAGTTCTTCCTTAAAACAAACCTAGTTCAGAGTTTCTGTTACAGCATCACCTGATACCGAGCTATGGAGCTGTGAAGGCTGTACAGAGAAAATTGTATCAGTTAAATGCCAGGACATTTTCTTGGCATGACAAGAAATACAAGGATTGCAGATGACTGTATGGGAGGGAAAGAAACCTCTCGGCTTCAACATAGAATTTAAGGATGTGAAATGACAGTTTAAGAGAATCATGAATTATAAAGCCAAGATTGTAGGGCAGGAAGATATACAGAAAGAACAATTGGATGCAAGCTCCAGGAACAGATATTCCACCTCAACATTAGGAGGAACTTTTTGACAGTAGGAGCTGTTTGGCAGTGGAACACACTCTCTCAGAGCATGGTGGGGTCTCCTTCTTTGGAGGTCTTTAAACAGAGGCTGGATGGCCATCTGTCAGGGATATTTTGATCGTGATTCCTACATGGCAGGGGGTTGGATTGGATGGCCCTTTTGGTCTCTTCCAACTCTACAATTCTATGAGTCTATGAAAGCAGTTCCTCCCAAAGTCCTGGAGTGAGTTACGATCTCTCTATTCAGTACAGAATAAACAGAGATAATAAGCAATAATCTTATATAGCTGGACCCAACGTAACATATGCCGTTAAAAAACTCCCCCCAAAATGCCCAGTAGACCTTACGACAACCCTGTAAGGTAAACTGGTGGATTTTTAAATTCCTCCTCCACTTTCTCAGCATTCCACACTTTTCCTTTTCCTTCTCAGCATTCCACATACTTCCTCAGCATTCCATACTTTTGCCACTCACTCTATTGCCCTGCCGTCACCAGTTGACTGATGAGTGGCTGAGGGAGTGAGAGGAGGGAGGGGCTTCTACCAGTCAACTGATGACTGTGGATGTAGATGCAGATTGAGTGGCAGGAGCAGATTGTGAGGTGGAGAGGGAATTTGCATGGGGTGGTGAATGGCTGAGGGACTGAGAGGAGGGAGGGGCCCTCGTGAGGCTGGAGGTATAGATGGAGATTGAGTGGCAGGAGTGGATTGTGAGGTGGAGAGGGAATGAATTTGGATCTGGGTAGTGATTGGTTGGGTGTGTTTCCAGAGCAGGCAATCAGAACACTGGGAGAGGAAAGCTACCCAAAATACATATCTATATGTCTATATCTATATCTATAGATATGTAATTATCCTGGGTATGTTGCCTTTCACAGTATTCTCATTTTGCATTATGGTCAGGAAACACACCCAGCCCACACCCAACCAGTCACCACCCACATACAAATTCCCCCTCCACCTCACAATGCACTCCTGTCACTCAGTCTGTGGCACAGACTGGGATGCAGGCAGTCAACTGGCGGCAGCAGGAAGCTGGTGGCGCCACTGCAAGAGGAACCAGGCAGTCAACAAGTGGTGGTGGTGTCGGTGTCAGGAGGGCAACATGTCACGTGGTAGCACACAGTGAGTGGCTCTGAACAAATCATGAGGTCCAGGCAGCAATAAATGGTAGCAGAGTAAGTGTTCCTCCAGGCATCAGAACAAAGGCATAGAGACAGGCTTATGTCTAAAATCTTGTTCTTTACTTGAACACAATAATTTACAGTATATTACAGCATACGGGGGGAAAAAATCTTCACACAACGAAGTCAAAATAGGACTGCTCAGTTCAACTCCATAGGATAAACTAAAAATCCAGTTCTGTAGAGTTCCCAGCACCTCTCCCAATCAGCTCTGCACCAGAGCTAGAGCTCATCAATACTGATATATTTGCAAGTTTGCTTCTGGAAATTGTAGACTGTTTGCTATATTCCAGCTCTTCACAGAATAAATCTAACTACTGTGTGTCCCAATATCCTGACACAACAGAGCGAGTCACCTTCAGCAATTCTATGAAAAGTGTGTAATGCTGAGAATGGGGAGGAGGAATTTAAACCCACCGGTCTACCTTACAGGGTTGTCGTGAAGTCTACCAGTTGTTGCTTGGGGAGTTTTTTTAACAGCATATGGTACGCCGAGTCCAGGTAGTGTGTGTGTGTAATTATATTATAATTATAATTAATTAATGTGTTAATTAATAAGGTACCCTAATTACTTATTAATTAATGTTGAATTTTTAAATTCAGGATTAATGTGGATTAAGATACCCTGCAGACTGGTTTAAGGGATGGGAAGCTTCCCTCCTCAGAAAGGGGAAGAAACCCCTCACAGAAGAGTAGAAATACAGGTTCTAATCCAGATTAAGAGGCGGCCGTGTGGACTGGCTGAGCGGGTGGTCCAAATTAGGCAAAATTTATCGAATTAGGGAAACACCAACCCCCTCCCTTTACTCTTCTTACTCTGCGGTGCCACAGCCAGGCCAAGCCTGCCGCTCCCAGTTTGGAGGGCCACAGCACCGAGAATTCCCTCAGCCACATCCCAGCCCTGGTTTCTCCTCAGCGGCTGGGTGTTGGCATTTCAGGTCCCCAGCCGAGAACAGTAGCATCAGTGATCAATAGGAAGCAAGCGCCCGCCCCAGAAGAATGATCAACATTGCAGCCAGCCACTTGTTTCCCTTTTCGTACAAGGAGAGTTTCCCTGGCATGTCAGGGTTACTTCAGAGTGCGCATGCTCACTGGGAAGTATCTGGCCTGTGAGCTGATGGAGGTCTTGGGTAGGGTGAGGGTGTGTGGCTCGTTTGGGACCACAACTCCCAGAATCATCCAGGAAGCAAGTCTTTTCCCATAGGGCTTTAATTCACCCCAATGCACATGAATTTAAACTGTTTTCATTTTTATTAAAAACCTGTTTCATGACAGGAAAAGTATTGCCCAGTATGTGAATCTGGTGGTGTCCTCTTCCACCAGATATCCCTCTTGGAAAATAAAATAAAATTCTATATATATGTACTCATGCCACGCCCCCGCTGCCAGCCACATCCCTCTCGCTGCCAAACTTGACCAACCTGCTGGCAGGTGCACCCCCACCACCAAAAGCACCTCCCGCTGCCAAACCCGCACCCCCCACCATCAGGATCATCCCCCAATGCCACCAAACTCGCCCCCACCACCACCAGGTGCACCCCGTTGCCAAACTCAGTCCCCCAGGCGCGTGCACCCCATGCTGCAGCTGCACGCCCCCACCACAAAACACAGGCCCCTGCGCCACCGCCCCCACGCTCAGGCACACACCACGCTACACACATACACCACATCCCCCCATGCTACTCACACCCCCTCTTTCGCCATGTTTAGAAAGGAGTGAAACTTCTACATGGCCCGGCCCCCAGTGTGCTGATTGGCTACCCAACAGAGCTTTGATTGGTTGGTCAGTTTCCTAAGCAGCCAATCAGCACACTGGAAACGGCAACATACCTAAGAGCAATATATATATATATATATATATATATATATAGATATAGATTGGAAAGCTGCGTTTTTGCTTACAATATTTGCAGTCAAGTATTCTCCATTAAGATATCAAACAGCAATCCAACTATTCTGAAGAATGAACAGAATTTGGAGGTTTCATTATTTCTTTTTTCATATTTTAATCATTTCTTTTTTAAACATTTAAAAACTTGTTATTATTTAAATCAGTGTGGGCAAACACAGAGTGGGTGGGGGCCAGAGACAGCACTCACATGGCTGACACAACTAAAAGTGACATCACTTCCTGTTTCATTTTTGGCCAACCTTATAGTCAGGTAGGGATTTTTTAAAAAAAAATCAGTGTGGGGGCATTGGAGGGCAAAACTGCTGCGTTTTGCAGTGGTTTTGAACTGTTCTTAGTTTTCAAAAATATTAGAATTAGGGGCTGCTGAGAGGCCATACTTTCCTCACCTCTGGTCTACATTGTTTTAATACTTTTATACCATAACAACAGACTTACAATTAAAAGATAGTCTATATTTTAACTAGTAAATAAAACATAATGTTACATAATATAATTTTAAAGAATTAGCTTGCATATAAATGTATGCTATTTGATTACTTCCTGGACAAGAAAAAAGTGAGGTACTTATCTCTAGAAATAAAAGAGTAGTTAAGGAGTTAAATGCATGCTTACTGGTCAACACCAAGAACTCATTCCAAGAGATGGCTTGGAAGCAGAAAATCATAGGGAACAACTCTACAGGTCACACACAGACGTATCTGCAGAACCAGTATCTGTGGTTTCAGTTATCCACGGCTGAAAAAATAGGGACACATACCATAGAGCCGTGCTGGAAAATGCCTAGAGAGGTGTCCTCTCTAGAAATCGCTAGGTCCTCCAATACAACTCTATGGTATTTTTATACCAGAAATCCTTTATTTTAATAGGGTTTGCTATTATCTGTGGTTTCCAGTATCTGTAGTAAGTCCGGAAACTGAACCCCTGTGAATATGGGAGGGGGACCTGTACTTGAAATGAGTGACATTTGGGGGTAGGGGGGTCTTATTTAGCAAAATGATTTTGCTAAATATTACAACTATCAGCAAAGTCAGTACCTGTACAATTAACATTTTATCTGTTATAACAAGTCTTTCCCTTGAAAGTCGAGTCTGGCTGCAGTTGGCCATATTTTCTGCATACTGATGCATCACTTCACTTTCTAGTGCTGAGTCAGTACCAATGAACAGACTCCTTTCAAGTAGCACTGCAGTAGCAGGCAAGGTCTTGTGTTGCTGTGAGCAAAATGGGACCCTTGTTTTAAGTAAGAAATAACAAAACCAATCCCTCTCTGGCCACCTTGTATACTTAGCTTGTTTTAACATGCATCCTACCACCAGGATGAGTAAAGAAACAATTATCATTTTCAAAAAACAGCAAGAAAATGTCAAGTTATTTTGGAGGACAGTTTAACGGGTAATGTAAGAAATTATCTTTAAAAGTAATATTCTAAGTTCTGGTATGGGAGCATGGGATCTATACAATAAAAAGATTGCAAGCATAACAGCTCATCCAATTGAGCCTCCACACTGGAGCTGTAACATCTAATACAGTTCTTTTACTCTGTATTTTGAGAAGGACAGAGCATGCTTAGGATTTCACAAAAAGCTTGTATGTCAAGGGACATCTCTTGTGGTAAGCAGCAGTTCTGGGCCACATCTTTCTTCTACAGTGATGTTGGGATTCTTCTTCCTAACTTTGCCTCCATCAACTACAATGTAGTTTTATTTAGCACTCCATTTTTTCTTTTATCTGATTTCTCCTCTTTGATGCTCAATTCATTACTTTTGCATAAGCGTTTCATAGAATCATACTCCTTCACAGTAGTTTCTGTCTTTATTTCAAGCAAATGGTCTTAAATAAGAAACAGCACAGTCCCTCAAGTACTGTTAAGTGTTAATACAGCTTTTGTGTTAGATCATGCCAAGGATACCCTTTCATTCACTTTTCACTGCCTTTGTGAACAAATCTGTAGTTTCTATCCCCTTTGAACTTGAAATGTGTTACTATAGTGCCTTAGTTTGGCTGGCACACAATTAGCCTCTCTTCAGCAGAGGCTGATAGAAATAAGGCAAATCTGATTAAGGAAGAACAAGCAATGACCTTCATTGAATAAAGAAGGAGAATTAGAATTGATCTATGCAAATCTAAGAACATAAAAACTGCACCTATCTGACATGAACTGAAAAACAAATGGTCAGATCTCACATTTGAAGAAGAAAGCGTTCTGCATTTTCCCACGACTTTTAAATCTTATTGTTGTTTTAAATATTGTTTTAGTTATGTTCGTTTTTTCTTTGCTGTCTCAATTTTTTTATCTCTTTTTAAAATTTTATTCCATGTGTTATCATTGTTTTATTTTATTGTATTTCTGCATGTTTAATTTTTCATTTTATTCTGGCAGCTGCCCAAATAGGATCTTATTATTAGTGAGTCTAAAAAAATTTGATATGTAAATAAATAAATAATCAAACTCCAGATAGAGATCATTGTCTCTGTCATTTGTTTGTGGCACCACTATGTGACAAGAACTCTTACAAGCCTTTGGTTACAGAAGCACAGGATTCTGTATGTACATGTGTGTATGTATGTGTATACACACACACACACTCACACACACAGAGTAAGATCCACCAACCTGTGCTCCCTTTATGAGTCTTGGATTACATTACTTGAAAAATACAGGCCTAAATCCTATTGTTAGCCCCTGTTACAGGCTGAGCACTGATTTAGGTGATATTTTCCAACATTTAAGACCCTGAAACCCAAATAGTGTATTTGTAAAGTATAAAGGTGAGAGCCAACATGGTGCAGTGGCTTGAATGTAGGACTATGACTCTGGAGAACAGGGTTTGAATCTCTGCTCAGCCATGGAAACCAACTGGGTGACCTTGGGCCAGTCATTCTCTCAGCATCAGAAGAAGGCAAAGGCAACTCCCTCCCCAAACAAATCCTGCCAAGAAACCGCCATGATAGGGTTGCCTTAGGGTTGCCATAAGTCAGAAACAACTTGAAGGCACACAGCAACAACAACGAAGTACAAAGGTACTAAAGTATAAAGCAGGAATAGCTGCATAATGCCAAAAGGCATAGGCACTGACTGATTCTAGGCAGGAAGCCAACCTAATTGTAAACAAACTGAGAAGGGGGAAAATGGCTTGAAATAGAACAGAAACAAATGACTGCCCTGTAATGAACCCAACTACAGAGGGTTACCAGTGTCAGATGACTGATGCAATCTGATGGAAGGTAGCCAGGAACCATTGGACTCCAAGTGTTATGTCACAGAGTAAAGATCAGTAAGATCTCTGATCTGGCACTAGGAAGGTGTGAGAGGCTAAACCGCACCAGATGAGACTGTTGGAGGGAGGGTTGACACCAGCCTTAGGATTGTCTGGAAAAATATATTAGTGAAGGCTAGTAAACATTTCTCATCTGATTGGACAGATAGGCTGGAGATATTATATAACCACCTCTCAAGAGGCAGAAGCCAGACTTGGCTGAGCATCAATCTCCCATGTATCAATATAGCTGCTCCTACCAGCTTCACTGTTCCTAGCTGATAAGACCCAGACAAAGCTGGTAAGAGAGAGGAAGAAAGAAACTTTACTCTGACATATAATTCTTCTCTGAATTAGATAAATGCCCATTATGAATATAATGGGTGACCATTATGAGTTTTGCTAGGTATAGCAATTCTCAGGGATATTATCTTCCTTGGAAGCCTGTGTATTCCCTCCAGAGGCATTATGTTTAAGTTCATCTATATATTAAGTAGAGATGCCTGCTAGGGAAAAGATATAAAGATTTGGTTCCTTATGAATGCATGATCCCTTACTTGTAATGCTCATAATATCATCAATATAATATGCCTAGACACTGAAAAGTTTATGTTCCTCCCTGAGGGAAGTATGTGTGTGTATCACAGTAGACAATAAAACAGCCTAAAAGAATATGAGAATGGTTGCTCATTTTCCAGGACTTAGGCGGAGTGTCGATCCTAATTCTTCCTGTTTGGAATTCACAGTGGTCCTCGAGTCGGGAACCGAGACAACCAGAAGGTGATGAGAGGGACCTCCAAATAGATACAGATTAGCTAACATCTGGCAAAGAACCCTCAATACTTTAGTCTAAAGAAATAGGATGGATAACCATGCCTGTTTCATCTCAACTATAATAGACCCACTGACTCAACTGGATTTACCTACATAACTAACTCATCCAACAATTAATTTAATTTACCACATTAAAATGTGGTTGTGTTTTAAGCATCACAGATTCCTCAATATATCATTGTCTGTATGAAGTTTCAAAAAACATACACAATGTCTGTCCAAGGATCTTCTTTAGATCTAGCCTCTTTCCACATGGGTTGAAATGGGGCCAGAAATAATCCTGTGGGCAATATATAACAATGTACTTTCCCTTTGAGGGACAGTGTATAGTTTGTAAATGTACGTCTTCTTTGAACCTCTTTTTCTCTTTTTTGTTTTGAAAGAATCTATTGATGGGTTGATGTTTTTTAAAACTGCACAAACAAGTGCAAATAGGGTAGAATGGAATATTTACTCATCACACGCAAAACTGACATATGCCAAATGTAGAACTCTCTGTCCTTCCTTGTACTGCATGTTCATTGGCTAGCTTTGTATGCAAAGCCATCCTAATCAGCTGATACCCTTCAATATCAAACCCATTTCCCACAGAAATATGTCCCTCTGACTAGCAAAGCCTGCAATGAAGTAAATGAGCACAAGACTGTAGCTCTAAATCTCCCTAATGTAAGGTCTTCTCAATTATACAAACCACATTGCTCTAGTGTGTTTAAAAACTGAAGTTTATAACTGTATCACACCATTAAATAGCTTTTAAAAACCCATTAGCTCCTTCTAACTAGGGGGGCAGGCTCTCTAGATGTTGTTGTACTCCAACAACCAAGGGCAACCAATGATGACGATCAAGAGTGTCCAGCAGATCCGCTCTGGATCTTACCACAATTCCTCCCACAGCTGATCCAAATTGGATGAGAGCTCTGCCAGAGCCAAATAGGGTCCAGCGGGCAGAGTTCCCATTCAGCTTAGACCAGCTATGGAAGGAGCAGCAGTAAAACCCAGAATGAATTTGCTGCCTGACAGCATCTGCAGAATCACCAACCAACCTATTGAGGGTTGAATTTCACCCAAGTATCTGCCTCATCTGGGTACTTCCATCCAACAATAGAGGTAAATATTGGGGTGTGTGTGTCCATGTAAATCCCAAGCGCCATTCTTCAAGAACTCCATGAACAGCAAAAACCCATTTCCCCTCCCCATGTCTTTTTAGATGGGATGGTGGTAGCACTCTAGATTGGGTGGAGGGTGCAGAACAGGCCTTGAGCCACATTCAGTCCCAGGGCCAAACTTTGCCCTTCTTGGAGATGAACTATGATTTATAATACCAGAATTAATCTTTTCCCTGGCTCACATTCTCCCACTCTTACCCTTCCCTAAAGCCACAAGATGTTCAAAAGTGTTCAAAATATTTCAGTTAACCACAGTTTAGTGTTATTCCCAAACCCTAAACTGCAGTTATTCTTAGCTATGATTTTACAGAAACAAGCCAGCTTTGTTAAAGCATAGTTGGAAGCTGGATTGTTTCAAGCAAACCACAGTTAAGACAAACCACAATGTTTGATGTTCAGATGATGTGGCAAAGTGCAGTTAATCAAAAATGGAAACAAAAGTTCCAAAGCCCTCCTTATCACAACCCTGAAGATGGAAGGGGAAGCCTGGGAGCTTGGGGGAAAAGCTAAGTTCATTGCTGTGACAAGAAAAACATGGTTTAGCACACCATCCAAATTATTATATGCTTTCACTGAATACATGACTTATGTTCACACTCTAGGATGAATGGTAAATTGCTGCATTTGCCTTACATTAGTCTCCATACGCAAGTCTCTATAACAAAAGCTACAGCAAACAAAGTAAATGCTCAGAAAAGAAGATCTGGTGAAGGCTCTTGTTTAATGACAATACAGGGGGCCCCTCAGTATCTGCTGGGGTTTGGTTCCATGACCCCCTATGGATACCAAAATCCATGGATGTTCAAGCCCTATTATAGACAATGACGTAGTAAAATTGTGTCCCCTATATAAAATGGCCAACAGTAAGGTTTGTTTGTTGGAATCCCCCTCCCCCCGTGGGAATATTTTCATGCTGTGCTTGGTTGAATCCATGGATGCAGAACCTGTGGGGGGCTGACTGTATACGGATTGCAGTCCATTATTTACATATCAGGAAAATGAGACTACACTCATGAGACTAAGATTAAATGACACTAAGACTACAGCTCTAAGCATATTTACCAGAAAGTTAAGGCCCACTGAACTGATTGGGATTTCCTTCCATATGTTTAGAATTCAGCTGCAAGCAATGTTTTTCTAGTTAGTTTCGTGTGCACGCGCACATGTGTGCCACACACAGAAAACTTACTTTTCACTTTAATCTGAAAGTACACCTAATAATTCATTAAAACAAAGTTTTTAGACTAGAGTCTTATGTTGCAAATAATGAAGCTTAAGCTTTGTATGCTCCCCTTGCCACAAGAACTGGCATAGGTTATAAACTGGCCATTCTAAAATATATTGCAGACTGATAGCAGATATGGTTCTTTGGTCAAAATATATCCTTTTCCCCAGGTTGGTATAGTGAAAACTGAGATTCACGCTCTTAAAGTACAATCATGAAGTGTGAAAGATGGTAACATTATGGGGGAGGGCAGGAATAAGAAATCTGATTAAAAGCTTTTGTAAAGCACTTCGGCTAAAAGGACAGCTGATAGGTTGTTGAATACTGCTTTAAAAGGCCTATGGCTCATTTAGACTTTCATGGAGCTACCAGAATACTTTATGTGCTCATCTGCTGAACATACCTTACATTCCATGCAGTAGTGAAGTCTGGGTTCAATAGCAGCAATGTGCAGGTGATATCTATCAACTCTAAAAGAAAAACAAAACATCAAAAGCTGCAGAAGTCAGTATTATGTTCTCAAACTCAGACAAGCCTTCAACACAATATATTTTATTAATACATGAACAGAATGAACAATTAGTTTGTTTAACAATATTGACATCCTTATCAGCTCCAAATTCCTTAGCCAATGGAGTCTCTCTGGCAATTAAAAAAAAAAAAACAAAAAAACACAAATGGGAAGCATGAAATAATGGGGGGGGTGTTTTGTGACTCCAGTCTGGCCCCACAGTTCCAAATCCTTGGGTACCTGTCACTCTCCTTGTCCCTTGCCCCCTCAAGATCCCTCCCTGGATTGGGTACTTGGGCCTCAAGGTGATCCCTGTATGGACCAGTAGTTATGTGGGTTCACTGTGGTACATTTAACCAGACTCTCTATCAACACTTAATATGAACAGCCAGACACAATCATAAAAAAGAATAAACAAGTAGAAGTTTATTAAGGTATAGTTAGATCACACATTAACCCTGAGCTATTTAGTCATTCACTGCTCCCCAAAACCCTATTCAGTTCTTTCCCTGGCTGACTGTCCTATTGGTATTATAGCATTTCCCTATCTCTAGGCCATCTTTCCCCCATCTCTCTCCAATCTTTTCCCTATCTCTAGGCCATCTTTCCTTTATCTACCATCTATCAGAGATAAGCCTCACTTTTGTATCCTTTCTCCCCTATAGGCTCCCCTTCACAGCATTCCCTGAGCTGTGAGTGACTGGCACCAACCAGGCTTGCCCAACTCCTTCCTTCACAGGAGTACTTTGTTTTTTTTAATTCTCCTCATTAAAAAAAGCTGCCCATGAGACACTATATAGCATATAGCATGAATGGCAGTCCATGAACCCTTATACCAAATACAATGTGTTATGTCTGTAAGGTGCTACTGAAGTGTTCACTGTTTATGCAATAACAGGGTAACATAGCCGCCCTCTTGGAAATGTTAATGTCTGATTGAGGGAAGGGTGGTCAGCACTAGCTTAAATAAAGCAGGAGTGAAGTCACTATGCAAGAAACCTAGCTTATTTACATCCAATGTCTCCTGGTAACTACCTCCCATGCCCATTTTGCTATTCTAAGGTAAGGTATCGCCTGCCCCGCAGCCGCGAAGCTCGACGAGCGTCCCACAAGGGGAGCACGGAGCTCGTCCTCAAGCAGCTGGGCACTAGTCCCTGCTTGCTCTGAGACCGCATCCTCCTCTTCTGAGGAGAGATCATCCTGGCGCACATGGCTCAGGCTGGGGGCCGCCATCTTGGATCCTTTGTTCTCGCTTGTGTGGTCTGGAGCACACGGAAGCGCTGCCTGCTTCTACTAGAGGCAGAACAGAACTGGGGAGGTTGGGGTTGGCTCCTCCTCCTTGGGGGTTGGTTTCTGTTTTGTTGTTTTTCAGGTTGCCCTGCCTGTATTAAGTAGGAGGCGGAGCCAATACCCAAAGAAAGGAGTCCCTCCCCACGCTGCTGGAAAACTAGCTTATTTACATCCAATGTCTCCTGGTAACTACCTCCCATGCCCATTTTGCTATTCTAAGGTTTTGGAGCTAGGGGTGTCCCTAGATATTTAAATGATCCAAGCAAAGATCCATCACACAAATTGTCTAAAATGTGCATATGTTAATTTATATGTCTCTCTGTGTGTGTGTGTCTATGTAATTTTAGGATCAATAACTTCACAAATGTAGGCAAGATTAAGTTACATAAAGTGCACACAAGAATGCTTCCCTCACTCTATGTACCAATTATAGCCTCCTCCTCCTCCTCCTCCTCCTCCTCCTCCTCCTCACATCTCTACATATGAACAATGCAATCCTGTACATGCTTACTAAGTTTAGTGTGGCTTATTCCTACATAAGCGGACATAGGATCACAGCCTTATAGTGATGCTCATATATCCCACATAAATTGAAATTGCAGGATTCCTTTAAAAAAAAGAGAGAGAATAAGCACTGACTACTACATCTTTGCAAGCAGACAACCAGATTTCATATATACTATTACTCTTCACACAACAATCCAACATGCTGTTGTTCTGGTGTTTCTGCAATGTTCCCCTATCCCTTCCTTCTACGGGCAAGCTCTCATTGTCTCCCCTCCTTTCCATATGCCAAGACCTCACCAGGATTAAACTAGGAAGATTAAGTCAGGAATTTCCATTAACAAAGGTAAATTCTAGGTTATGAGGAAAATACCTCTATGTACGTATCAAAAACCTTTACCTCACCATTGAACTAGGGCCTGTGCAAAACAGGGAAAACCACAGATGATGAAACATACATAGGATTGATCTGGAAGTATAGCATACCAATGAAACTGGGTGGGCAGTTTATTAACCCTATGCTACCTTACTTAAAACTCAGGAATGACATCTAAATAACCATATAGAGTCAGGCTGCAAGGTGTCAGGCCCACAAAAAACTAAGCTCATTTTACTGGGGGAAGCTCCCCTGAACACATGGCCTTGCTTCTAAGCAGACATACGTAAGATTGTTTGATAAGCATGAATTGTCCCCCTCCCCATTCAATTAACCTATGCAATTATTGAAACTTGTAGTTCAGGAAGAACTAAATTCAGGGAGAACTTTCTACAGATGAAGCTGCAGAAAGACCTTTGGGAAGGGAACTGTGAGATAAAAATGGAGATGGGTGTGTCACGGCATACATAAGCTATGAAATGCAGATAGAAGAAAGGGAATGGGCAATAAAGCAGAAATAGAAAAAAAAAACACCCTCTAGGCTATGAGGGAATAAAATTTAGAGACAACCATATAGTACTTAGGTGAGAAAGGGCAGGAGAGAAAGAATTTATCAGAGAGATGCAGAAAATAAGAACAGAATAACAGAGAATGAAGTGGAAAGAAAATACTCTTCTGCAGTTAACAAAGCAATGCTGCCCTCTTGAGTCAATAAAAATGTAAAAGTGGTCCTCAAGGGTAGCTTGAGGTACAACTGTTTCCAATACTAGCCACATTTGCAAAATGAGAAGTAACAGACGCAGCATAGATCTGTAACCATGTTTACAAAAGATGATTCAACTGAATAAACCAGAACTCAATGAAAGGAAAGTATTTCTGTAGTAAAATATTTTTATCCTGTCTTATATTAACATGGTGGAGTGGTTTGAATGTTGGATTACAACTCTGGAGAATCCCTGCTTGGCCATGAAAACTCACTGGGCAAATCACACATTATCAGTCTCAGAAAAGCACATGATAGGTTCACTTTAGGGCTTTCCATAAGTCAGAAACAACCTGAAGACACGCAACAACAACGTATCACAAGATCTCAGTGTGGTGTACTGATATAACCAATTTAAAATAATTTTTAAAATTAAAAAATTAAGGAACAATTTTAAATTGCTTAAGAGCATATTAAAACAATTTAGCAATTAAAATATTAAAACAATTTGAATCAATGTACCTATATAGATATGAGCAAAATCATTAGACCTCCACACTCTAGCTTTCACAAAGTGCCATGTTTTAATTTGGTGCAAGAATGATGGCAGCTTCACTGCCAATGAACCGCCAAAGGGAGGAGATTTCACAACTGGAGTGCCACAGCAGAGAAGACCCTCTCTCTTTAGTCTGGGTATCTTGTGGCCCCTGTTTAAACTGACTTTATTATATCACCATCTCTCTGTTCTGTGCCAGCCATGTATCATGGCATTCTACTGTATAGACTGAATATGATTACAGGTTATCCAGAATTCAGAACTACTCCAAAATCCAAAACTGTCAACATTGGTGGCTGAGATAGTGACACCTTTGTAAATAAGGCAACTGTAAGCCAGGGACATGAAACATGAAACCTGCCAGCTGCTATTAAGACTTCAACTTCCAGCATTCCTCATGATCAGCTATACTGGCAAAGTCTGCTGGGACTCGCAGTCCAACCACATCTGGGGGGCTGCATGATTGTTAATACGTATTACAAACTGTGGGAGTGGGACTACATGAATTCTCCACCCATGGCAAAGTACAGCCCACCCCCAAGGTATTTTTGCAGAATTCAACCCCTCAAGACTCCCCTTTTCCTGAGCAAAGAAGGATGTGAATCGCCTTTCCTAGAAGCCTCTTAGGAGTAGCAATCTTTTACAGTGGATGCAGGAGCCCCTGTGCATCATTTTAACATACAAAAGAACTGTTTTTCAAAAGTAGGACCAGAAACAATGACTACAGTAGGACCCCCATATCCACTGATACATTATCCACTGATTCAATTGTCTAAGGGACACAAAACAGCATACCTACCATAGAGTCTTCATAGAAAATGTGTCCTCTCTAGACATTTCTAGGTCCTCCAAGGCAACTCTATGGTATTTTAAACCAGAAGTCCCATTATTTTCAGTGGTGTTTGCCATTATCCACAGTTTTCGGTATCCACGGCCCCCCAGAACCAATCCCCAGCAGATACGGGGGTCCTACTGTACTACTTCTTTTGCCATTTCTGGCAGAAGGTGCAGCCCCTGGAAGGTCCCAAGGATACAAACTGGGATGTCCAAGGGCTCAGATTTGCAAGAGAATTCAGAGCCTTAGATAAAATACAAGGTCTAAGCAGACTTTAAAAGCAATTCTCCAGAGTTTCCCTTTGAAGCAACCAAACAGCCTTAGCATCTATGCAGAATTAATCCTAACCAGCAGACTAAATTGCTAAATAGTCTTAGAGCATAAGCTTGCTGGACATGCAACAAGGATTTTAAAGATGGTAGAAAGATCCTCAAGAAATGCACTCCCCCCAAGAAAATACACCACAGCCATCTTGTTACTATAACATTTGTTGACAATACCAGCCAGCATTTTGAGTATTAGACTGCGACTCTGGAGAACAGGGTTTGAATCCCTGCTTGGCTGTGGAAATCCACTGAGTGACCTTGGGCAGGTCACATTCTCTTAGCTTCAGAGGGGGGCAAAGGCAACCCCCCTCTGAACAAATCTTGCAAAGAACCCCCCCCCCCCGATAGGGCTGCCATAAGTAAGAAATCACTTGAAGGTACACAACAACAACAACAACAACAACAACGTTTCTCTGGCAAAAAGAGGCTCATATTTCTGGTCAAGTCTCAAGCAGCTGTTTCAAAGAAATTATTTTATTTTGGTTGAGTAAAAACTAGGCTGTATCTACATTTTGTCTATAGATCTTCAAGGGAAACAAAAATGTTGACAAATATAATTAATCATCTGTTGCAAAGGCTAGCCAGCTGGAGCAAATAATTAAAAATGATGACACTGGTTAATAAACTTTAGGGATAAGTAAGCCACCAAATGTACAGTACTCCAAATTTTAATAATGCCTGCCTATATTTAAAAACCAGTGATAAATCCAGAATTCTTTGTCTAATTTGAAAAAATACACAGCAGGATGCAATAGTGAACAGCTTTTCCGCGTCCTTTTGATCACGTTTCTACTTGCTGTTGTTACCCGGAATCAAGCTGACTTTGTCTTATGGTGACACTATGCAGACTCAGGGCCATGGCTTTCTTAATCGAGTTTTCCTCTTTTCCTACTGCCTTCTACCAAGCATTATTGTTTCTAGTACCCCTTTTTAAAATTACAAAATAAATTTTAATGCATCCCTATTTGTATAATACAACAGTTTGGTGGTATTATATAAACTCTAGGCATTTTTGGAAAGATAACATTGGAATTCAAAGCATGAGTCAAACACAGTATATTTAGGGTGAGATCCCATTTAAACTTGGCAGAGCACAATGACATATGCATGCAGACAACAGAGGCAACCAACCTGGCTGAGGGGGGCAATTTAACTGGTAATTTCCCAGCATACCCCATGGCCAATCTTCCCATCATGGAAGTGCAGAGCTGTGAGGAGGTACTGGGAAAAGCACAACTGCATGTGCAATGAAGAGGGATACCAGCACTGAGCCCCAACAGCATTATCTCAAACTTTAACCAAACATTTGTTTTTCAGTTTCCACTAGTCAAAATTAATCTCTCCCCCGTCTCATCCTCTCTCTGTGTATGTAGATGGGGAAGTAAATTCAACATTAATCTATTGTCTGATGTGAATTAAGAATGTTTTTGCTTGTTGTGGGTTCCTGCCAGACAAGCATAATTGATTATCTCAGATAGCAAGCCAAAATGCAGTTTATGCCAGAACAATCTATTGCATCTTCAATGTATCAATTGCTTGACTAGCCTGATTTTGAGTCAAATGAGTGGGACCAGAGCAAAGCAAAAAATTATAAAAACATAATGCTACTATATTTAATAACACAATAATAACCCTCCTCCTCTTCAGGGGTGATGGTTTCTCATTTTTAAAAGCCTGTTGGAATAAGATATAAGGCCATCTGCATGTTAATTCTAGTTTGGCCCAAAGCATCCTTGAAATCACTGAATCATCAAATGAGTCAATGAATCACTGTATCATTGAAATTGCTGAAAGAGTCCTTGAAATCAATGGGACTAGTTTCAGTGAAATTAGAATGAGAATAGCATATGCAACTCATGATAATATACAGCTCTTTGGTCAAATAAATACAGGGCTACCTCCACAGCTGCGGGGGATATGTTTGAAGACACCCCCCCCCATACCTGAAACTGTGGATAATAGGGAACCTACTATTTTCAATGAGACAAATGCTGGAGGTTGATCATAGAATCACACTGAAAGACCTAGAAATGCCTGGAGATAACATATTTTTTGGACATGGATAAGTGAAACCATAGATACCGAATCCATGGATATGGGGGGCGACCGTAAATAAATATTCAGACCCAGAAAATGAAGAATCTGACCATTACAGTTAAGGTAAAGACAATGTCTGACCCCATAAAGGAAAGTAACATCCTAAAATGGGCTCAACTTAAATTCTAATTTTCTTCTGCAAGTGTACATGTAACAACAACATTCAGGTTTCTGCTAAGTAGTGTTACTAAAAGATAGTTTAAAATGTATTATAAATGTTATAAAATGTGTAAAAACCATACCAATGCTAAAATTAAATAATGTTATTTAACCAGAAATAGGGGAAGATGGTACATTTAAAAAATTAAGACTAGCTACAATTCAACTCACCTATTAGGTTTCTAATCTCATCTGAGCTCTAAAATGAATTGGAAGACTCCCATTTGACAATACAGTAGGCCCTCCTGATCTGCGACTTTGAGCAACCATGGACTGTCATGTACTATACTTAAAATGGCAGCGACATGAATGCAGATTTGCTGAAGCATCCACAGGCATGTCACCACCATTTAATGATATTGGGATGCAATCACCTGCATTTTTGTCTCTCTGGGGAGTCTCCAAACAACCCCCCCCCACGGATCTGGAGGGCCCACTATATTGCAGAAATATCCAATGTCAGATCTACCTCTCTAAAGAACTCTGGATTTGGAAGTGAGGTATGTTCTGGGAGACATGTTCTCTAACCCTTGTTCACCTCCCAGGAACTTTGGGGAGAATATGTACAGTAGCACCCCGATATCCGCTGATCCGTCATTCACTGATTCAGTTATCCATGGTTGGCAATGGTGGGGGGATGGACAGAGGAGGGAGGGGAGGAGGAAAACTCACCTCTCTTCTCCCTTCCCTGTGGGGGGGCTCCGGTGGCAGTGGGGGAAGGGAGGGAGGAAGAGAGCTCACCTCCCTTCTCCCCCGCGGAGGGCTCCGGTGGTGGCAGCAGGGGGTGGATGGGGAAGGGAGGGAGGAGAGCTTGTCTCCCTTCTCCCGTGAGGGTTCTGGTGGCAGCAGTGGAGGTGGATGGGGAAGGGAGGGAGGAAGAGAGATCGCCTCCCTTCTCCATTCCCTGTGGGGGATTCCGGCACTGGAGGTGGCAGGGGGTGGACGGGGAAGGGAAGCCCAGCGTTTGTTGTTATCCACGGATTTCAGTATCCGCAGGAGGTGCCAGAACAAATCCCTTGCAGATAAAGGGGAGCTACTGTATGCTGTCCCGATCTTCCTGGAGGGGTGACAGGATGCAAATGTAATAAACAAACACATGGTTCTGTATTCAATATACTGTTTCTACAGACAGAAGACTCCTGCCATTAATGGAAAGGATTGAGATCCTGGGTGCGTTCACTATAGCACTATTATTCCACTTTAACTGCCATGATTCCATCCTATGTGTAGTTTAGTGAGGCACCGGAACAGTCTGGCTGAGAATGCCCCTCCCTAGACTGCCAGGATCCCACAGAATGGAACCATGGCAGTTAAAAGTGGAATAACAGCAGTATCATTGTGTACAGGCTACCCTCTGTATCTGTGGGGGGATTGGTTCCATGACCCTTCCTCCCGCAGATACCAAAAAACATGGATGCTCAAGTCCCTTATATAGAGGGACTTTGCTTAAGCACCACCAGATCCCTTCAACCCCACCTGTGTGCACCCCGAAGACAACTGCCATGCATGATTCCCAGCCTCCCTTACCCACCGTGACAATCAGTTCTCTCTTCCTTCCCCTCTGTCTTTCCCCCACCCCGCCTCAGTTGGCTTCTTCGCTCTCAGCAGGGGAGTACCACAGAGCAGCTTCCACCTCGGTCTTCTTGCAAGGTGGTGGAGCAGGGGAGAGATGAGATATATACGAGGGGGGGAAATACCAAAAAATACGAACACGTCTGAAAAGGTAGGCGTTTGTAACGATGCAATCTGCCTACATGGCCAAAAGTGCCCTCCTAAAATCCGCACAATCCCCTATTCAGCTGGCGGCCGCGAGGGATTTACTCGCAATTTTAAATCTGCTGCTGCCATTTTTTAAAAGTTTCCCAGGGTGTGCACAAGCAACACTTTGTATTTACAAATAAATAAAATAAAATAAAAAAGTATAAAATTCCTGTTTGATGACTTACCAGACCCTCGCTTAGCCGAAAACCCAATATGGCAGACGCAGCCGCTTTCCCTCTTTGCTAGCCGCACCCCCTGTGCTCATCCAGACAATCAGATTGCACTGCCTGTTCATATATGTGCGAACCTTAGTGTTCAAACAGTCGCACATTCAGAAGGTCATACAGAACTTTTCAGAAAATCCGTATGAAGCCTCGGATGCAGCACACACGGACTTTGCAGCGAATTTGGCTGCCCCCCTTCCAAATGACCCGTATTTGTGCAAACGTTCATTTGAACAGATCATCGATCTTTCGCATCTTGTTTGTATTATTTTGACCATATAGACAGGACCTTTTTAAAAATATATTTTTTGAAATACTGTATTTTAAAATTTTTCAAAAATATTTGAGTTGAATTATGGCTAACCTTAATTTTTCAAATGTACTATCTTCCCATACTGCTGGTTAAATAACATTAGCTAATGGCATGGGTATTTTTACACATTTTATAACATACCTGGTTTGTTGAATCCACAGTTTCAGAGCCCATGGATACAGAGGGCCCACTATAGTGTGAATGGGCTTCAGTGAAGGCACACAGTGAAAAGAGAGCAGAAAACAATTTTTGCTGATTGCTCCTTTTCTCTGAGGGTTTTCCAGTGTTCTGGAGAGCCCCCAACCCTCAACATGTCATGGGACACAGCAATAAAGGACAACTGTAGCTGGCAGATCATCAAGGTCAGAGACTCCCCCCCCCCAACCCTGCAACCAAGAAATGATCATTGGACTGCAGAGTTCCACCACTGCATGATGCCCCTGCCCCTGTGCATTGGCATTCACCCTTAGACTTTCAGCACATGCATTTAATAAAGTTTTAAAAGCATTTTTATTCAAACTGATCTTCATGAGCCAGGAGTTAATGCATGCATGTGCCTTAAATCCCTTATAGGCACCAGATCCTGTCTGATCTTGAAGGCAAAGTCGGATGAGCCCTGGTTAGTATTGGATGAGAGACTGTAGGCTATATTTCAGGAAGAAATACTGGCAAAACCACCTCTGAGTATTCCTGGGTTAAGAAAATGCTATGAAATTCATGGGGTCTCCATAAGCTGACAGGAGACTCGAAGGCATACATGCTTGACAACCTGCTACTTAACTCCCTAAAATATGGACATTTTGGCATATTTTTTCTACTGGCATCCAGTGACTTTGTAAACACTATATGATGTTATGTTAGTGAAAAGCTGGACATAAATGTGTTGAATAAATAATATGTATTTTGTTTGTAAAATTATAATAACATACTTGCAATGCAGAAGAGGCTTCTTCAATAAAGTCCTCCAAAGAATGCTGAGGTAATGAAACATTCAATGGGTGGACTTAAATTTCAACAGTTATCTGGAAGTAAATCCCAGTCCATTCTGTTTCCAAGTAAATGTGTTTAGGATTACAGCCTTGGCCAGCAAAGCTAGTCCAAAACAAAGCTTGTTCTCACTAGTGTTCCAAGTCTTTTTTTTTTTAATTTATTTTTATTTAATTATTTATACCCCGCTCTTCAGCCACAAGGCTATCAGAGTGGCTTGCAAATTGTTTTAAGCAATAGCAATTTACACATCTACATTGCATTAAGCAGTTTCCAATGTGTGTTAGCTAATTGCCCCCACAAGCTGGGTACTCAATTTACTGACCTACGAAAGGATGGAAGGCTGAGTGAACCTTGGAGCCCGCTGGAATCGAACTTGCAATGTGGTGACTTGCAGTACTGGCATTTAACCACTGCGCCACCAGGCACTGCGCCACATTGAAAAACTTAAAACATAAGCTTAGAAATATTTTTAACAGGTTTAAGTATCATTGAAGAAACCATTATGATGTAATTGAAACGAAGTTGAAAGATTAAAATCGTAGTATCATCCTTAAAAGATGGTATTACATGGGAAGTCAAGTAGAATAGAAGCTAATTAGAATAAAATTTATGTTTGTTTGCTTGCATAATTTTACTTAATTTATCTTCTATTTTGTTTTTCTCTTTTATCCTTTTGCTTCAATATATGTTGGCTTTCTTAATATCTATATTTGCTTTAAATAAATGGGGGGGGCGGTGGGGAGAGAGAAAAGAAGATCTAAATGTTTTATGGAAGCATTACCATTCCTTTTTTAGATCCACCCCTGTGCTTCAAGTGATTCAAAAGCTATGATCTTAGGCAATTATGAGCTATCACATGCTGAACTACACAACTTAAATACAATTACTAGTCCCAACCAAAGCAGACCTACTTAATTAATGGAATCTTGGTAAGTCATTGATCCAATTGGTCCAACAGTAGCTGGGCATAGCAATTGAATGTATGCCCACGTGACTTCAATCACCTAGTTCTGTTCTTGAATGCAGGCTTGTTACAGCTCCCAGACGGGACTGCATCCCTTGCCAACAGATAAGAGAGATTTTATTATTTGTATGCCACAGTTCATTGTGGGATTTCAGGGCATCATACAGATAAAACAACTTGTTGTTAACTGCTGTCAAGTTGGCTCAGACTCATGGCAACCCTATGAATGAAAAGCCTCCAAGACACCCTTTTATCAACTGCTCTGCTCAGATATTGTAAACTTTATTTTATTTATTTATTTATTTATACCCCACCTTTCAGCCACAAGGCTATCAGAGTGGCTTACAAATTGTTTTAAGCAATAGCCATTTACACATCTGCACTGCATTAAGCAGTTTCCAATGTGTGTTAGCTAATTGCCCCCACAAGCTGGGTACTCATTTTACCAACCTACGAAAGGATAGAAGGCTGAGGCTTGAGATGGAAAGGCTTGGGGCCATGGTTTCCTTGATTCAGTTTATCTACGTCTTTTCTAGTAAGTCATATTGTCTCATGATATGCCCACAAAATATGATAGCCTCATGGTGTAGTGCTGGACTAGGAAACTAGGGTTCTAGAACACTGATGGACTAGGGCACTGGGAGACTAAGGTTCAAATCCCTGCTTGGTCATGGAAACCTATTGGGTCACACTCCCTCAGCCTCAGAGGAAGGCAATGGCAAACCTCATCTGAACAAATTCTGCCAAAAAAACCCTGTGATAGGTTTGCATAGGGTTGCTATATGTCAGAAATATGTCAGAAAAGGCACACAACAGCAAATGACAGTCTCAGTTTAATCATTTTGGCTGCCACAACATGGTCTTCTGTGCTGTCTGTAGTTGCTCCTTGTTCTTGGGCCTTCTGTGCTGTCTGTAGCTGGGCCTTTCTGTGCTGCCTGGGTTTTTTCTGTGCTGCCTTGGGCCTGGGGCCTTTCTGTGGTGCCTGGGGCCCCTTGGGCACTGTCTGTAGCTGCGCTCTGGGCCTTCTGTGCTGTCTGTAGCAGTTCCTTCCTCTTGGGTCTTGGGGTAGAAACATGTGGAAAACTTCAAGTCCTTTCTAAACATGGTGGTGGAGGGGCTCTCATATCCTGCCACATGTGGGTTGTGTGTGTGTAGTGTGGGGTGTTTCTGTTTCTGTAACTGCATGGTGGCGGAGGGGCTCTCATGTCCTGGCACATGTGGGGTGTGTATGTAGCGTGGTGTGCGTATGCGCAGTTGCATACCAGTGGCAGAGGGGCTCTCACATTCTGCTGCACATGGTGTGTGTGTGTAGCATAGTGTGTGTGTGTTTAGCATGATGTTTGTGTGTGTATGTACGATTGCATGGCAGTGGCGGAGGGGCTCTCATGTCCTGGTGTGCATGGTGTGTGGGTGGGTGTTGTGTGTGTACACGTGCTTGCATGGCGGCAGTGGAGGGGCTCTCATGTCCTGACGCACATGGTGTGTGTGTGTAGTGTGGTGTGTCTGTGTGTATGCGCAGTTGCATGGTGGTGGTGGAGGGGCTCTCAGCATGAAACTAGCCATTATAGTTGATTTTAAGGGTTATATATTAAAGCGTCAAATAATCGTAGCACTGACATGTTTCCTAAGTGGCCAATCAGAAGAGTGGGAACAGAAGCATACCAAAGCATTTTATATATGTAGATAATGGTGCATGTTACACCAGGTATAGCTAGTGGTTCGATAACTTTGCAATTTTCTAAGCTATGTCTGGAGAAGAATGCTCTAAAATATGGTATCCAGAAACCTGATGTAATCCTTCTTACTAAGAATAAAGCTTTCTTAAACTCTCTGTTAAGTCTCAGAGTGCTTTTGGCTACTAAGCATACAAGCAAGTTCCTTTCTCCTCCAGGGGAGAGAAGAGAAACGTGGTTTCACTTTGGGTTACTGGTATCTTTGCCCTCCACTGGGAAAGGTAGAGAAGGAGACCCTGGGGAGTATGGGGATAGAAGCTCCTGTTTGGCAAGCCTTCTCTTCTTTGACCAAGTGCTTTGGATAGAGGAAAATCTATGAAATGTTCTTGTTGTGTGCTTTCAAGTCATTTCCAACTTACGGAGACCCTAAGAGAAACCTATCATGGGGTTTTCTGAGGCTGAGACTGTATATGGCTTGTCCAAGGTCACGCGGTGGGTTTTCATGGCCAAGTGGGGATTCAAGCCCTGGTGGCCAGAGCCATAGTCCAACACTCATATCATTACACCACACCGGCTCCTAAAGCTATGACACTCTGAGTTAAGCGCTACTTCCCAAAGGTCTGTTTGTGAAAGAACAAACGTGCATTCAGGATACGTAGAACCCTACTAAGAAAAATGTTGTAAGGGATTTCTTAATTCCTCCTCTTTTGGATCTCATGTATTTTGAGCAGAGCTCAGAAAAGTTACTCTTGGACTATAACCCAATAATCCTCTGGCCATGCTGGCTCTGGTTTTGAACAGGTTGATCTGCAGTCTGCCCAACATGAGGCCTGCTTTTTCTGGCTCTAATGAGTTGATAGTTGCAGCACAAATAAGAGAACACAAAGAACTCTGCAAATGCATCTTTATTCAATCTAAATACACAAAAGCCTAACTGCCAAAAACATTTAGCACAAGAAACTCAGTGAAAAGGGAGTTGTTGATATCTCTTTAGCCTACTGAGCGAGAATGAGAGATAAATTTGTCACTCATGTCTGTGGAAAAAGCTGGATTAACCTTCTGTCATTTACTATATCCAACAATGTAAGAAATAATGTCTCTGGCTCTAAGAAGCCAGGGCTTCTACAGGAAATATTTATATGGGTGCAGAAATACTTTAAAAAACTTTTGCTATTAAGCTACTAACCCAAAGTATTACATTATAAAGTCACCTTGCTTTGTGTACAGCTGAGAATTAGCTACCTTTCGCAAACGAGTCTACATGATGAGCGTGACTTACCGTACACTAAGCACATTATAGGGAATTAATCCCATCACTTTTAAAAGAGGCTGCATTGAATTAGGTATGCTCAAAAGTACAATCTTTGGCCTAAATGTGATGCAGAATTTAGAAATGTTTAAACTGATGGCTTTAAGCATGCCAATATTTTACATGTAGATTTGACCCTTCAGAGTCTTTTGTGGGCTTTCCCACAATGGCCCAATAAAACATATTATTCCCATGCAACTAGTGGTAAAGACAGAACGTGAATGACTAGGAACAAAAGCATCACCTTATTTAACATACTTACATGACATAATCAGCAAGACACAATTCCAATAGCCTCTGCTTGTCCCTGAATTTCCCATCTTAAAAGAAAGTTTTAAGACTGCCTTTGGCAATCTATATATATATACAGTTGCCCCTCCACATTCGCGAACTCAGCATTCGCGGTTTTGGGAGGGCCCCCACGCCTCCCAAAACCGCGACACGGGGCCTCCAGAGGCCCCGTGAAGGCCCGGAGAGGGAGGGGGGAGAGCGGGGGAGGCCTCCACGGGGCCTTCGGAGACCCTCCGGAGGCCCCATGAAGGCCCTGGGAGGGAGGGGATAGGGCCGGGGAGGCCTCCACGGGGCCTTGCAAGGCCCTGTGAAGGCCTTGGGAGGGAGGGGGTAGGGCCGGGGTGGCCTCCACGGGGCCTTGCGATACCCCGTGAAGGCCCTGGGAGGGAGGGGGTAGGGCCAGGGAGGCTTCCACGGGGCCTTGCGAGGCCCAGTGAAGGCCCTGGGAGGGAGGGGGGATGGCCGGGGAGGCCTCCACAGGGCCTTGCGAGGCCCTGGGGGGGAGCGGGGATGGCTGGGGAGGCCTCCACGGAGCCTTCAAAGGCTCTGTGAAGGCCCTGGGAGGGGGGATGGCCGGGGAGGCCTCCACAGGGCCTTGCGAGGCCCCGTGAAGGCCTTGGGAGGGAGGGGGGAGGGCCTGGGAGGCCTCCACGGGGTCTCGGGAGGGTCTCCTGAGGCTCCATGAAGGCCTAGGAAGGGACTGGGGGTCCGGAGAAAGTGACTATGGGGCCTCCGGAGGCCCCATGGTCGCTTTGGCGGGGGAGGGGGAGGGCAATCATTATTCACGGATTTTTCACATTCGCGGGGGTCTGGGGAACCTAACCCCCGCAAATGTGAAGGGACGACTGTAATTCTCTTGGGTGTGTTGCCTCTCCCAGTGTGCTGATTGGCTGCTCAGGAAACACACTCAACCCTCACCCAATCAATCACCACCCACTTGCAAATTCCCTCTCCAGCTCACAATGCTCTCCTGTCACTCGATCTGTGGCCCAGATTGGGACCCAGACAGTCAACTGGTGGTGGCGGCAGTGGCAGCAGCAGCAGCAGCAGCAAGGCAACAGAGTAAGTCACCCTCAGCAATTCTCGGAAAAGTGTGGAACACTGAGAAGGGGGAGGAGGAATTTAAATCTACCAGCCTACCTTACAGGGTTGTCATGAGGTCTACCAGACATTTTTGGGAGGAGTTTTTAAATGGCATATAGTATGTTGAATCCAGCTAGTTCAAAGTATTAGGAACATGTACTAACAAAGCAATATACATTTTATGGAGTAACTTACCTTCTTTGTTGAGCCATTGTTTTCTTTGTCTAAAGTGAAGGAGTTTGTTATGGACATAGGGCAATAGAAACTTGACACACCAGCTTTCCACGCCAAGTTTGTTTTCTACTAGGACTATTGGGCTCCGGTTATATCTGGCCTCAGGACAGGGAATTAATCCAATTTCATCTCTAAAAGCCAAAAAGAGAAGTAAAAATATAATTACACTCCTATTTCCTCCTTTCACCATTTATTAATCATAAATTGTCTGCCGCTTTTTTTTTTCTTATTTGGCCCAATCACTTCATTTCTTCTTGCATAATCATGAGCCTTCTTCCTTCATCCTCACTGTCTGATTCCTGTTATATTTCCAGTAGTGAAAGAAACAAACTGAAAATTTCCTTTTACATAATTAAGAGTTCAATCTTATATACAATGACTTAGAAATAAGTCCTCAACTATTGAATGGGGTTTACTTCCTAGCAAGTGTGTTTAAGGCTGAAATCCTATACATACTTAACAGCAGACCTCACTGAACTCAATGGGACTTACTACCAAGAAGTACGGATAGGACTGGGCTACGAAATGTCATAGTAAATAAAGCACTTATAGCGCCTATACAGTTGCCCCTCCACATTCGCGAATTTAGCATTTGCGGTTTTGAGTATTCGCAATTTTGGGAGGGCCTCCCCCCCGCCCTCCCAAAAGCAGTGACTGGGCTTTAGAAGCCCTGTGGCCGCTTCTGGGGGGGGAGGGTGGAGAGAAGCAGACCAGAGGCGTGGCAGAGGGGGGAGGGGGCCTTCTGAGCCCCCCTCGCCACCTTAGGAGGCCGGGCGGGGGTGGGACAGGCGGCGAGGGGGCCTTGGGAGGCCCCGTGAACTCCTTGGGAGGGAGGGGGAGGGCTAGGGAGGCAACCACGGGGCCTCCGGAGGGAGGGGGAGGCAGGGGGAAGTGACTATGGGGCCTCCGGAGGCCCCGTGATCACTTTGGCAGGGGAGGGCAGTCGTTATTCGTGGAATTTTCACATTTGCAGGGGTCTGTAGAACCTAACCCCCGTGAATGTGAAGAGACAACTGTACTTTCCAATCTATGGGACAGAAATGAAGCTGAAAGTAAACTTTTGTCAAACAATGTTGTAGATTTACAGTACTCAGAAATAAGCCCCAGTAAGTTCAATGGAATCAATGAGCTTAGCAGTGTAACCTAAGGGGGTATATATTTTTCTTCCAGCATTATACACAGCTACAAGATACAAACCACCATTTACTTCATCAGTTGGTCACTGTAATTTCCCAGCTGGCATCCTGTTCATGAATTACGATGGCCTAAAATCTGACTCACATAATTGCAATTCACCTTTATAGTTGTTTCACAGGTTGAAAGTCTCTTCTAACCGTGCAACAACCACAAGTCCCCCTCCCCAAACCTACCTTTAAGCAGAGCAGCCCCCACCAACATGGCCATTAGATCTACATGCTGCAACAGGCAATTGCCCTGATGCACACTGCAGTGCATCAAGATACAAAAAAAGAGCTAGACGTGTCCCCACTCATCCCTCCCAACTCTCTGGCAATATGAAAAGGGCCATGGGGGGGGGCTGTACCACTTAGAAGGTAGGTTTTAGCAGGGTAGTATCAGAATAGGAGACTACGAACAAATACCAGGTGCTGTGGGCTACATTTCTGAGAAAGGAACTGGCAAAAACAACTCTTGAGTATTCCCTGCCTAAGAAAACCCTATGAAATTCATAGGGCTCCTATGAGTTGACAGACGACTTGAAGGCACATACAAATACACACACACACAAACACGTCAGGGGACACAGCTACACAGACACAGCTATGCCTCCTGATGCAGGTTCTCAGACTCAGTCTACAGTACATGCAAGTTAAGTATATGCTCAAAACTGAATGAAGACTTTCTTGTGGTCCCTCCATCATCAAAGGCCGATCTGGTGAAGGCACAAGAGAAGGCATGCTTGGTGGCTGCTCCCAGGTTGTGGAATCCCCTCCCACAGGAGACTAGGCTCCTCTCTGTTCTCTTTTTACCAGCAAGTGAAGAACTTTTTATTTAAACAGGTATTCAGTGATTAACTGGTTGTGCAGAAGGATTTTCTAATGGTGTCTGTGCGTATGGGTGTGTGCACACGCTGCACTTTTATCTCTATAGTTATGTTTTTTAAAGTTTGTATATTGTTTTCATTTGTTTTTAATTAAGGTTTTAACGTGTTAACTAATTTAATTGTATTTTTTATTTTTTTATCATCTGTTATTTAGTTGTGCAGTATTTTATTATAACTTTGCTGTGAGCTGCTTTGGGTCCCATGTTGGGGGAAAGGCAGGATAATAAACAAAAACACATAAATGCTATGAGGGGGGATTCACATAGTTTATTTCAATTCTTTAAAATTTTACAGGATGAGCCAATTCTACTCACATCAGGACTTGAGCAGGACGTTAGGTGCTGCAGAGCTGCTTCTGTGTGGGCCACAAGGGCAGCATCATCGGCAAAGAGCAGCTCACGGATTAGATAGTTTAGAGTCTTAGTGTGAGCTCCGAGAACTAGATGACATATATACAGTCTCTGACTTACTTTATCTTCACAGAAACTCTGTGATAAAGGTTAATATGAGAGAGACAGTCACTTGTCCAAGGTCAGAGAGATAGCTTTACGGTCAAGTGGGAATTTGAATCTGGGTCTCTTCAGTTTTAAGTCCAAAACTCTTGCCACTCAATTATACTGGTTCTCTATCCCCTCCAGAACACAAATAAAAATCAATAGATGGTCAACTAGAAGAAATGGGTAAATGATGAGGAATTAATTTGGAAGCTGAGAGCATATTGGCATAGCACGGGAGCAAACAGTTTGCAACTCTCAGCTGTTCTCTATGTGGCTTGTAGGCCAAGAGAACCCCAATCACTTTTGAAAAACATGTTGTTGTGGGCAGTTCTCCCCACCCCAACAAGCAACAATGGGAAAAGAGCAATCTTGTTGGCTTTCAATGAGTGATAGGAGAGGATTCATTTCCAAAAATGCTACAATGATCTCTAGATCTTAGCAGGAAGGAAGGATAGCTTTAAAGACTCCCATCTTTGCATGCTGGAACGTGGGACAGCGTGTGGAGGAAGTGGTTGGTATACACACGTATGTAGCACCACTATCTGTCAGCTGGCACCAGGGATGACCCTCAAGGGCAAAAAACTTGTGGATACCCACGCAACATAACCTAATTAAACTAACAACAGAAAGACATTTATACTCCGCTCCAGCTTTTTCAGGTAGTGGTTAGAGATATGAAGGCAGAAGAGGGGAAGGGGCAGAACAATTTGGAAAATGAATGGGTTTTTTCCCAAAGCCTTTCCCCCCAGAAAAATGTGTGGGATGATGAATTATGGAATATTTTGTTTTAGAATGATGAATAAAATATTTGGCACAAGGCGCTCATTTATCTACTCTTCCCACATTATTTCAAAAAACTATGTAACCGGTAACATTTTATGTAAGACTATGTACGGTAACCCACATCATTGCACTTCATTGACTTAGTTTCCTTTTCTCAGTTCTTTTTATGGGAATAAGTGCAAATGTCTGCATAGCACTATAGATAATGAATAAAGGTGACAAAATAATTTTCTTTGTTTTAATATGTTTCTTTTTAAATGCTGTTTTTTACTGGAATTTTTTATACTGTTCCTCATCAACTGACAAAAGTAAAGGTGTCCCTTATAATTCAGGTATTCCTTATAATTCATGACCTTTTAGCTCAATTTGTAACCAAAAGTAAAACTTAACAAATAAATTCATTTGTAATTATTTTCTGAATACACTGTACTTTTAATATACCAAACACGATGTTTTTATACCAGGCCATGTTATACATAATGCTTTAGGTACTAATATTGTATCTTTTCAATTTTTCAAAAAAAAAATCTCTTTTTTTCTAGGAAAAGAAAAAAAATATTTCTTCTATGGCTTCAAAATAACTAGAAATTTTAAATCTCCAGTTGTGGTAACCCAGAAGATGTTGGATCCATGAATGAGCTCTATGTGTGGCTTTCCATTTGGAGACAGATGTCACAAGGAGCCATCTCAAGTAGCTTTCAAGCCACAGATGCAAAATTTCATTTATGCCAAGAAATGTCACTTTTTATATTGGCAACTGGAAGCTCTCAGGGGCAGGGGTAAATGCCAAATGGAAAAACTGGGGCCTTCTTGTTATTTTGCAAAATCTGCAGTCTACGGGGCGGGGAAGCCCTGAGATTATAGTATTCAAGCAGAAAGACCTCCCCCGCAACTGTGGGTAAGTGAAACCACTGGTACCAAAACCCATGTAAACAGGGTGGGGGGACCTGTATATATCCCCAGCTATGGGACAAGCCAGCACTCTTTCCAGGGGAATGAGATACACTGTAAATGATCAATCCCACTACTTAAATGTTTAAGGCTAGGATTCTAAACCCCAATGTCCCCCAATCTGTTGCGTTCTGGATGTTTTAGATGACCCTAACCACAACCCCAGCTAATATAGCCTATGGTGAGAGACCCTGAGAGTTGGAGTCCAAACCACCAAGTTGCAGAAGGCTGCTCTACATATTTGCCTAAGAGTAAGTGCCATTTAAATCAACAGGGTCTACTTATGAATAGACTGGTAGAGGATGGCATTATCAACACTCTGGGTGTATCCAACAATTCTGCTCCATATCAGAAGGCATTTGCATTAGCAAAACAACTGTCATGAGCCAATTTCCCTTACATAAATGGAAGTTCCTTTTGTTCAGATTGGATACCATCTTATGTCAATGATGGCACTTCTGTTTAAAAATGTGTCTGCAGATGAAGACTGGAATGGCACTTACATTTCTTTATGTCTAGTTTAATAGTTGAAAATTCAACCTACAATTATTATTTTTTTATCTCCAAGACATAGATTGCATTCACAGACCATGGCAAGTCTTAATACGGGTGATTAAAATCTGGCTTGTTGTGACAAATAAACCCCCTTCTACTAAGAAGTGATAGTTTGATACCCAACCACGCGCTCCAGTCTAAATCCAGGCTCTCTTGTTGGCTTATGAACACTGGCTTGCTTAAACCATGAACTGTGATGACATCCAAAACTCAATCATAGCCTGTTTTCTCAGATGCACACCTTGACTCAGGAGCTGATAAAAAGGACTGGGTGAGAAACAACACAGAAATAAGATAAGCCATGGTGGGTTGTATGTTATTTACCATACTGTTTGTGGCATAAACAACAAACCATGGCTTACTGTGATGCATGACTGCAGCCTTACTATAGTACTGAAAAAACAATCTATGCCACTTTTTAACAACAGCGACAGAATACATACTGAACGGAGGAAAGCGGGTATTTCCCAATACTTCAAATACAGGAACAAACATTCATTTATCATCTAATTTGGAAAGGTTTTTAAATGAACATTTTTTGTTTTAAAATAATACCTACAAGTGGCCCCACTGTGATATAACTTAGTTTATGAACAGATTCTAAAATGGGTTAAAACCCAAAACACAGCATATCAAGTTTGACAAATTAAACAGATATTTAAAAATAGAATGGAGCCAAGATGGTTTGTCCTACTTTAGTGAGAAAAACACCGATGAGCAAAACATGTCAAAACTTTTGAGTGAATAATACAAGTGTGATGTTTAATTTATAACTGCTATAGAGATAGAAATAAAAACTTACCTTTCTGTAACGAGATTGCTTTAATCTACTTAAAAGCAAAAGAAAACCCAGTATGAAAGACAACACCACACATCCCAAGAACACAGGCTGAAAGAAACTGCCTTCTTAAGGACTTTTGTCTTTGTTTATCACAGAGGTAAATGTGCCAGGAATCTGAGATTGCTAAGGCTGCTTGCGGTGTGCACATGCAGAGATAAACATGTACTTCCAACCACATAATGTACAAGGCCACCATTCACCCACCTAACAACAGCAGAAGTTCCCCAGCGATTGAAAGAACAGTTATATTTTATCTGAGCCCACAAGAGTACTTTATTCTAAAACTAATTTCACTTTCCATGCAGAAAGAACAGAGTCCTGTTTCTGTCACTACTGAAGGGCTTGTAGGTGTGGGAAGCGTAAGCAAGAGGCAATGGATCACTTCTCTAGCTTTCAATGAACTACTTTAAGATATAAAACATTAATGGATTCCTCTCCTCCAAGCACTCGTGCGTTACAGTTCAAATGACAGCATCTAACCATGATTCTAGCTCTATTTTTATTCAACATTTCCAATACTAGTTTTTCAAAAGTTCTCAAGCAAGAGGTATAAAATTGAGAATAAAAACACTGTCAAAACAAAAAGTACAAAACGACAATTAAAAGATCCCCACAAAAAAACTATAAAGGCCAAACTCATAAAACCATACCTAGCCTCCCCCAGGATAAAGTCTTGGCAAGATTCTCCATTCTGTTGGTATCAGCACAGAAGAGACCCTGCCATGCTGTACTCCAAATTATACTGTCAACCAGCCAAGTCCAGAAATTACTCCAATTTACTCAAGTTTCTAAACTGTCTTTAAAGTCAGCCTCACATGTTTACAATATGAGATGTCAACTGTGGCCCTCTGGATGTTTTTGGCCTACAGTTCCTATCTGCTATTAATGGGTTTCGCTACTACTGTCCTCAAAATAATGTGGAATTATAGGATCTGCAGTCCCATAACTCTGCAGGGGGCCACGTATAATCAAATCTGGAAATAACTGGTGAATGGATGACTATGGCCACGTCCAGCATCTCAAGGCAAGAATATAGCTGAAGCTGCTAAAAGGTACTTCTAATCACCATCACTACCCAGCTACCCAAGAACAGGGCTAGATCTAGGAAGACACTTTTATGGTAAACCATAGTCCTATCTGAAACAACTGGAATACTATTCCCAGATCCCCAGAACATCTAAACCAGCTTCACCTAACCTGGAGTCTTCCAGTTTTGCTGGACTACAATCCCAAACACAAAATTACTACACTGTTTGGGGCTGACAAGAAGAGCAATGCAAGTGCCTCTGGAGAGAGTAGTGTTGGGAAAGACTATACAACAGTACCTGCATCTTGTCTAGATTAATCTTCAGTTTATTCATTCACAGCCTTTGCAGAACTGACCCAGATTCAGTTCAAAACTTCAACTGTCCTTACTGGGCCTGAAAATTTAAATGCAAGATTGCAATGGTATCACCAGATTACACTCTACTCCACATATCCTGATGCACTTTCATGTGGAAGTCTGAGCAGTGCAGAAGACCAGTCTTTCAGCACCAGACTGAGACCAACCAGTTGGGAAGGACCAAGGCCACTACAAAGTCCTGTCATAGTCAGGCAGCGTAAAAGAATACCAGGGTCAATAAAATCTAATTCTTTTGAGAGACTCAGGAAAATCAACAGGGTCACACACACATACTAATCATGTCCCACCTTAGTTCATATTTCCCCCAGGAATGGCAAATTAATATTATGCATGATGTCACAATATTTTTCTATTCCACACACACACAAAATAAAACAGGAGAGAAAAAGTAAGAGAGAATGGATTACTAACAGTGTACATGTAGATGTTCCCAGTCAAGATCACAACAATATTACACTAAGCATCAGACTGCAATGTGTGATGAGCATTCAAGTATATTTACGTGGGATTAAGCCTGGGATGGGATGTATTCATATGAGATGAAGCCAGCTGCCCCGTTTGCATTGGGAGCGGCATGAACAAGGAGGCACAAAGGGACAGTGGTTATCTTTCCCTCTCTGGTTGTCCCATGGCAATCACTACATGCCTTATGCAAGGGAAAGAAATGACAGATTATATAGCTGTTCCCCAGCAAGCCTCTGGGTAGCCTTGCTCTGTGCAACCAATTCAATGTCACATCTACCTCTACCACATAAACTATCATCTGGGACTTACAATGATGAGGTCTATTTTATTTTTGCTCTTGACACCCCCACCTGATGAAAACCAAAGTGACATCAAAAGCACAACACAGCTCCGTATAAGAATGCTGAGAATGCATCTCAGGTCTTCTCTGCTCTACTTATCAAATTTGCCCAATCCAGTAATACAGAAAATACAATAGCAATTCCCAGACTTCTCTCTGAGGAGGTTCGACAAAACGTGAATTCCTGATAATTTTTCTGAATTTTAACTGTACAGCAATATGATAACATTCCTGTAAACACAATGTAATAACTACCCAATGCTCCAAAGTCATATAATACAGTTAAATCTAAGAACTACATAAAGATAATAAAACCATAAAATCTCACACAATATAGAAATGAATGTTTTTGATTGTACCACCTACCCATGCAGCTATCACTATAACAGAGACAGAAGACATTTATCTCAAGCTGTGTAAAGGGCCAACCAAAGCTTCTGGTTCTGCATTTATACTGCGTATTTTCAAAAATGCACTTCCTCCTCTAAAGGTTATGGTGGTCACCATGGAGAAGAGAAGGTTGAGAGGGGACATGATAGCCATATTTAAATACTTGAAGGGATGTCACACTGAGGATGGAGCAAGCTTGTTTTATGAGGCTCCAGAGACTAGGACATGGAGCAATGGACTCAAACTACAGGAAAAGAGATTCCACCTAAACATTAGGAAGAACTTCCTGACAGTAAGAGCTGTTTGGCAGTGGAATGCACTGCCTCAGAGTGTGTGGAGTCTCCTTTGGAGGTTTTAAACGGAGGCTGGATGGCCATCTGCCGGGAATGCTTTGATTGTGTATTTCTGCATGGCAAGGGGTTGGACTGGATGGCCCTTGTGGTCTCTTCTAACTCTATGATTCTATCATTCTATGAACTGAATGCTGGTGTCGTTTGACATCAAATATTTTTTAAAAAAGTTGGAGAAAGTGCTGCCTGCTTTTATTAATTTTAACATTCTAGATTTTAATCACAGTTTGTTCAGCATGCTGAACCCAGAAATTCTAACTTTCAAGAACTCAGGATATACAGTATACATTTTTTTAAAAATAGGTTAACCAGATTTAACTGCCTTCAACTTATTCTGTAAATCTTTACATCTAAGGACCTATACACATCTCTATAACTGACCCACAAACATGACCTTCAGCATTTATTATTACCTAACAGGTTAAACCCCTGCTATTGATCCAGAGTCCCTCACTCACATCTAGAATCCTATCTCTGAACTCCTCCATTTCAGTTACTAATTACTGTGACAAAAGACTACACGAAGGTGCTGAGTGGACACAAAATCCTATTAAGAAAGACAGAGATAGAGATACTGGAAAACTAGGGCTGCCGCATCAGCGCGGGGGCTGGGGAGAAGGACAGTATATTGCCATGTAACCTACTGAGTATGGACTACTTCGGAGAAGTTGCACAAAGAGCAAGGTTTTGAAAATGAACAATCTCCAGAAACTCTTCGTGGCAGAGGATCTCTCCCCACCCACCCCCCGCCTTATCACTACAGGCTAGAAAGTTTTGCATACACTTTTAGGAAAACTCAATATCCCACACAAACTTTGGGAACTTCCAGCCAGTAAGGTACTTGACTTTTTTTTTTTTTAAGTCTTCTTCAGCAGCAGAGTTTTCTCTTTTGCCTCGATATTTCCCGGGCGCTACAGTCCTCCCTTGAGACGTTATCCTACTGTGTACATTTTACAGAAAGCCTTTGCTTCCATTTTGCAAAGGGACCTCTCTCCTTTCTCCTTCTTTCTTTCTGAGCTTTCTCAAGTTACAAGAAAGGACTGAAGTTCGGCGACAGGAGAGGAAGAGGAGGAAGAAAAATGAGAGGAAAGGAAAGGAAAGGAAAAGGAGGGAGGTTGGCTGAAGTCACCATCGTCCCCCTCCTACGGGAAGGTCACTTGCTAACTTTCCGGGGCTCCCAAACAACTTAGCCCAGCCTGGGGGGGACCGCCGAGGGGGGTCGGAAGCGGCTCCCTGCCTCCCCGGGAACGGCGGGGGAGAAGAAAGGCGGCAAAGGCAAGCCCGGGGCGTTCTAGAACGCGCCGCCGAGGTTCTAGAACGCGGCTGGACTCACATGTGGGGGTTGCGCTTGAAGGCGTTGTTGATGTCCTTCACCACCCGCTGGACCAGCACGGCCACCTCCTCCGGGGACTCGGCCATCTTCAGCCCCCGCTGCTGGTGCTACTACTCCGGCTGCCGCTGCTGCTTACTTACAACTGGGAGGAGGAACGGCGGCCCTGTCGTCGCCTCTCATTGGCAGACCGGAGAAAGCAAAGCGCATCCGGGTCAGTGGCCCCCACAGGGCGGAGCAGCGAGCACAAGCAACCCAAGAAGAAGAAGAAGAAGATGATGATGATGATTAACCGGACCGAGAGGCGAGGCTCTCCTTTCTCTTCCTCCTCCTTTGGCTCCTGGCAGTCAGTCCCCGGCCGGTTGGAGCGGCCAGAACTGGCATCGGAAAGGAACGGCCAGGCGTGGGTTGCTCCTCTTCAAGCAAGGCAGCGGGGAAAGATTTGGTCAGACGCCACGCTACAAAAATAATCCAGTTCGAAACTGGATTATTTGCCATGGCTCCTTCCTATGGAATCCCGGGATTTGTCGTTTGGTAGAGTACCGGCACTCTTTGGCAGGGAAGGCTAAAGACCTTGTAAAATTACAAATCCCAGGATTCCACAGGAAGAAGCCAGGGCAAATAATCCAGTTTCGAACTGGATTATTTGTGTAGTGTGGATTTGCCTATTTTCTCCACTACATTTGCTTTATCTTCTTTTGGATAGCTCTTAAAGCACAAGCCTATACTGTACACAGGTATTTTCAGAAGTATAATATACAGTGGATCATACTCCCTGGTATACATTAGAGTATACTATTCCAACCTCAGTTGTTTGCTTTTTTCATTTTAAAAGTTGCAGATGAATGTACTATGCTTACTAGAGTGTAGAAAGACAGAACTGCAAAGCTGCATCTTAAGCACTTAGTGTCCTGTGTATATTTACTCATAAGTAAATCAACTTGATTTTGTAGGAATTTATAAGGCTGCAGTCCTAGGGGAATACAAGCCCTACTCAGTTTAATGTGACATGCAATTGTCTCTGTGGCTTTACTGGGAAGGAAGTCCCACCAAGTTCAGTGGCATGCATGCATGCAGTGACACATCCAAGCAAGTGTGAAAAGTTGGTTGTCTTCTAAGCACACAAGCATGCTGTGGGGCTGTATGTATACTTTGCATTGCAGTGTTACTTGGAAATGAGCTCCTTTAGACTAAATTGAATTTTTGAGGTAGTATAGCTAGGTTCGCTGCACAAAATTCTAGTCCATCAGACAATATAGCCAATCTTGAACAGTAAAGAGCATTGGTTACAACAGGTGAAAGTTAACCATGTGCTTAAGGTTCCTATTGAAATGAATTGGATTCAGTGTGGTTTACTTTGGTTTGACCATTCCTAAAATAAAAATGTCAGGAAACTAATATCTGCTTCTTCTGAACCCAATAGCACATATTTCCAACAAAATGTGCACATTAGTTTGCACATTTAGTTGGAAATAGTGCCATTGGATTCAGAGGAAGGAGATTCAAATAGGAAGAACTGGACTAGCCATCTCTGATCTATACATCATACATGAAAGTCCAGTGAATTTGAACATAATTCTTCCAAATATTCATGTCTGAGATGGAGCAATAAAGAGTGGTGGTACTAGTGGGTGTGGAGAGGTGGAACTGCACCAGGTTGTTTCCCAAAGTGCTTGTGAAAATACCACAAAAATAATGAGTTCTAATATGTTGGGGAAATTAGCAGCAACCTGATCTTAGCAATGCGAAAGGGGGCAACAGAGAGAGAGAGATCTTTATGCCGGTTTTTACCCCTATTAACTCTGGACTGACATACACACACAAGATGAAAAATTAGCAATGATATTTATTAAAGACTTAAAAATAATAACACCAATCACGCACACATTCATACGATAAAGCATTCACACAAGACCTCTAGGAATGGAAGAAGAGAGGTTGCCAGAGGGATAGATAGAGAGCTTTTGGGGAATATACAACGCCTATCTTGTAGTCCGAAATTGTTGAGCAGACCAGCAGCCTGGATGGATAAATCTGGAGTGGCTATCATGGAGAGACGTAGTGTCCATAGGAAGAAGCTCTGTGTGCAATGAAGCATGATTTGGGGCTGATATTTATACCAAAAATGTGCCCGAGGTGAGGAAGTTTCATGTATTAAAACAATGGATTCCAGGTGTTTCCAAAGACTGCACAATGAGCTTCAGGGAAAACTCCTGGGTTTGACAATAGGTGTCCGCAGATGCTAATGTTTTGCAGCTACTCTTAATGTCTTCGTGATTAGATTTACAAAGCTTGAGCTGTCTCCTTAATGTTTGGGTATGTGATGGAGAGGAGAACGATACCTTTCAGACAAAGGATTACTCCATCTATTGGTAATAGGATCAATTGTCTGTCACTTGGGTGTGTGCAAACAATGTCCTCTTGACCTCTCAGTTCCTTCACAGTTTGGAATTTCCCAATAGTCCTTCCTTTGGGCAATGCAAGGCTTAACACGTGCCTTTTGGGATCAGTACAGCGAGTCCCTGATATTTTACTGCTCTTCCCCATGGAAGACCACATTCATGTGCCAAATTATTAATAAGCCAATTTGGGGGGGGGTCTGGAGATGGGAGTCATTAGGGGCACTAACAAGGTAACACCATCGGGGAGGAGGGTGACACAATCCTTAGTGAAACCACAGACTTTAAAAGATATAGGAAATAATGTTGGGCATGTTTCAAAAGAAGTTTTTTAATAATGTAGTGTAATCTGCAAAAGTGTGTGGGGGGGAAGGATATTGGTTATTTGGGACAAATCTTTTTGTGGAACTCAATTGCTTTGTGAGGCTTTATAAAACAGAATTAAGAGATACCTAAATCAAAACTTGGAACACTGCTCTGTCCAAACCTTGAACAGTCATTTGAACTAGTGCCTAAATTAAATGGTTCTTCAGTTATTTTATATAACCTATATCTGACGTGGTGGGAAGCAAAAGCACTATCCAGAAGTGGCAAGTAAATCCATTGACTAGAACTTTGTTTGATCAGAATACTTTGCTTTGAGTCTGGATTCTTGATATCTGTTAGCTATCACTGATCTGGTGGCATTTGGCTGTCAGTGTGCAGTGTCCAACAGATACATGGAAACAGGAAGCTGTGGTTGCACACATACAGACAAGTCTCCATTTACATTACCCCCATTTACAACATTTCAAATTTACAGTGCTTCTCCAGAGATAAACACATTAAAGTCTCGCCCACAAATGCATAGCTCTCCCAGTGTGCCTGTACAGTTGAGTGAGATGGGAGAGACAAAAGAGTGAGGAGGGTAAGTAAGTTTGAGTTTTGGTGGAAAAAAACCTGATTGGACCAAGTTTCTTTCACCTGCCTACATTGGATGAATGGGAACAGGGGGCTGGTTTACACAGCAGATTTGTTGCGGCAACTTGCACTTTAATTCTTTTCCGCATCTGTGCCAGTCAGGTTTTTTTTCTAATTATGCCACTTTTTCATTCAGACTTGAAAAAGTGTGGGGTGTGTGGCCTCCCAAGCAGACAAAGGCTGTATGGGGAAGGGCATAGACCCTCCTTTGAAGCCTTGCATTTCCGAGCTAAAGACTCACAGACTGCCAAAATAGCAGGGGGGGAGATCAAAGAAGTGGCTCTGTCTCTGTCTCTCTCTAAATCTGCCTGTAAATGAACTCACTCCCTGAAGCAGAAGGACAGTAATCTCTCTGCTGAAAGACCTTGCTACCATGCCGTGGGTCCTAAGGTGAACCTATCACAAGTTTTTCCAGCACGATTTGTTTAGTCAGGGTTCACAGACTTGCGAAATAGCAGAGGATTTTTGACTCTCCCTCCCTCAGTCCCCCCTCCCCCCCTCTCTCTCCCTCCCCCAAGCAGAGCTGACAGATGGGAACTTTATGACTGAAAGGTCTTGGGAATCCTTTTTCTTGGCAGACCTTCTGCAAAATAGCAGAGGATTTTTCAAAGTTTCCTGATGCTACTGAACGCAGTCCCTCTCTTTTAAGCCCACCCCTTACATCATAGCAACCAATCACAGTAAAGATCTGCGGCAGCCCTTAACGGAATGGTAGTTTACACTGCCAATAAAGCGCTACATTGCAAATATACCGGCAAAAGTAGCGACATCCCCTGGCACGCTATATTTGGGTGTCTTACCTTCCCCCCTTCTGAATGAGGCGATGCTGTGCTGCAATCCGTGGGAACTATGAGCTATCTTAGCGGTATATTTAGAGGAATATTTGCCTGTGTAAACGACCCCAGGGAGAAAGCAACTGCAGTCTTGCTATGGCTGGAAGGAAAGGGTTGGTAAAGGGATGCCTTTGCCTGCTCTGAAGAGGTGTGTGAAGGGCAGAAAGAACCTGGAATCTGGGATTTTGGGTATGGCTGAAAGGAAGTGTTTCCTGTGCCAGCATAGTTGGGGTAATTGTAATGAGCGAGCAAATGGGTAACACTAACAATGCCAAGAGGATTTCAAAGAAGTAGCCTGTTAGTCTCTTGCAGCATAAAAAGGAGGGAGGGAAGGGGAATGTGGCAGCACCTTTAAGACTAATTTTTATTTTAGCATGAGCTTTTGTGGGTATAAGCCCACTTCTTCAGATGCAGTACAGACTGCTCAGGCTGGGTGATAAGGTAAATAGGCTTCTTAAGTCCCCAAGAGTTTCAGTGACAATTAAATAAAATGCAGGAACTAATATATGCTAGCTATACCCGGTGTAACATACACCGTCTCCCCCCAGTGCGCTACACCCCCCCCACGGTACACATGGCACTCCCCCATGCCGCCCTCCCCACACTCCATGCCGCACTCCCTGTGCTCACGCCTCCCTCCCCAAGCCCTGTGCTGCCCCATGCCACCCTCCCTGCACTTGTGTCACTCTCCCTGCGCCCTGCGCTACCATCCCTGTGCTGCCCTCCCCATGCCTGTGCCTCCCTTCCCACACCCTGAGCTGCCCTTCCTGCGCCCTGTGCTGCCCTTCGCGTACTCGCACCACCCTCCCCGCACCCCGTTTCACCCTGTGCCGCCCTCTCCACACTCGTGCCACCCTCCCTGCCCCCCGTTTTGCCCTGTGCCGCCCTCCCTGCACTAGCACTGCCCTCCCTGCACCCCGTTTTGCCTGTGCCACCCTCTCCGCACTCGCACCACCCTCCCTGCCCCCCGTTTTGCCCTGTGCCGCCCTCCCTGCACTAGCACTGCCCTCCCTGCACCCCGTTTTGCCTGTGCCACCCTCTCCGCACTCGCACCACCCTCCCTGCCCCCCGTTTTGCCCTGTGCCGCCCTCCCTGCACCCCGTTTTGCCCTGTGTGGCCCTCCCCGCACTCGCACCGTCCTCCCTGCACACCGTTTTGCCCTGTGCCACCCTCCCTGCACTTGCACCATCCTCCCCACACCCCATGCCACCACGTGCCGCCCTCCCTGTGTTTGCACCATTCTCCATGTACCCCATGCCACACTGTGCTGCCCTCCCCACACTTGCACCACCCTCCCTAGACCCTATGCCACCCTCCCCGCACTCGCACCGCCATCCCTGCACCCTGTGTCTCTCTCCCTGCACTTGCACCGCCCTCCCCGCACCCTGTGTCACCCTCCCTGAACCCCGTGCCACCCTTTCTGCACTCACACAACCCTCCCCACACATGTACAGCCCTCCTTGCACCCTGTGCCTGCCTCCCTGCACTCGCACCGCCCTCCCCGCACCCTGTGTCGCCCTCCCTGAACCTCATGCCACCCTTCTTGCACTCACACAACCCCTCTGCACCCTGTGCCACCCTCCCCGCACTCACACCACCCTCCCCGCACCCCGTGCCACACTGTGCCGCCCTCCCCGCACGCTGTGCCGCCCTCCCTGCACTCGCACCACCCTCCCCGTGCTGTCCTGTGCCGCCCACCCCACATCCTGTGCCACCCTCCCCGCACTCGCACAGCCCTCCCTGTGCCGCCCTGTGCCACCCTCTCCGCACTCGCACTAACCTCCCCGCACCCCGTGCCACCCTCCCCACACTTGCACAGCCCACCCTGTGCCGCCCTCCCCGCACTCCATGCCACCCTCTCCGCACTCACACCTCCCTCCCCACACCCCGTGCCACCTTGTGCTGCCCTCCCCACACTCGCACTGCCCTCCCTGCACTCACATCACTCTCCCCACACCCCGTGCATGCCACGCACGCACACACACACACACACCATGCCACATCCCCCCATGCTACTCACACCCCCTCTTCCGCCATGTTTAGAAAGGAGTGAAACTTCCACATGGTCCCACCCCCAGTTTGCTGATTGGCTGCCCAGCAGAGCTTTGATTGGTTGGTCAGTGTCCTAAGTGGCCAATCAGCACACTGGAAACGGCAACATACCTAACAGCAATTACATGATATATATAGTATCAAATGAGACTTATGCATGATGAGGGTTCCTCCAGATCCTGTATATGTGACAGCTTTAATACATAAAGTGTGCCTGAGGCCACTGCTGACTTATATATACTGTACACTGGAATTGAATGCACCTGGAGGAATTGTTCGTAATTAAATATGCAGTATACCTGCCTGGTCTTACCTAATATGCAGGAAATCTCACTGTATTAAAAATAATTTTAAAAACTGTGTTACCCATGTACTATTCCATTCTGTATGCTTGGTTGTGATGTGCCTAGACATATATTGGGAGACTTGAGTGTGCTGGTAGACCAGTGGAAGGAGAAAAGTAAGAGAATTATCTCATCTCACATCCAGACTCGTGCACAGAGCCCAGCCATTATGAATGCAGTCCTATACATGTTTACACAAAAGTCCACTCCATTGATTTAAATAGGGCTTTCTCCCAAATCAGAGTACAGTAGGACTCCTGTATCCATTGATTCATTATCCACGGAACACAAAACAGCATACCTACCATAGAGTTTTCCTAGAAAATGTGCCATCTCTAGCCATTTTCTAGGTCCTCCAAGGCAACTCTATGGTATTTTAAACCAGAAGTCTATTCTTTTCAATGGTGTTCGCTATTATCCATGGATTTTGGTATACACGCCCCCTCCCCCGAATCAATCCCCAGCAGATAAGGGGGTCTTCCTGTATACTATTGCACCCTGTATCAAAGATAAGAGAGCAGTTGGTAAGACATTTATCATCTCTGAGACCTTAAAGGCACTAGATCCTGTCTGATCTTGAAAGCTAAGCAGGGTAACCTCTGGTTCATACTTGCATGGGAGACCGCCAACGAATACCAGGTGCTATAGACTCTATTTCAGAAGGAGGAACTGGCAAAACCACCTCTGAATATTCTTTGCCTATGAAAATTGTATGAAATTCATGGGATTGCCATAAGTCAACAGAAGAGTTGAAGACACCTACACACATAGACCTTGTTTAAACTCAAATTAAAGTTGCCTTGTGAATCTCTTCCAGTATGCCCACGCCCATTTTTACACTATTAGTGTAAAACTATTTTACACTATTAGTATATTTATTACATCACAGCACAACAACAACAAAAAAGTAAACCAAATTCAACACAAAGGAGACTCCTCTGGAGCTGCCAATCTTAGGAAAGAGCTTAAGGTGTGCCAACCATCACTCACTATTGTTGTTTCTTTTCTTACAATGCCATAATCAACATAGCTCCAGTTCCTGAGCATGTGCAGAGTGAATTTCGTTTGCCAGTGGGTATTTCCACAAAGGCAGCACCTTCATGCTGCTGAAATAGAAATGGGTGGAAGTTTTTGAAACAGACTATGAGCTCTGTCTCTTCCGATGTCAGAAGATGAAAGAGAAATACTGTACTGTTGGCTGTGCATTAATGAGTAAAACCCAACTTTTCCCTGCTGTTAGAAGGAGGATGCAAAGGTATCTATCTTGTACAGCTCCACGTGTTTTATTATTTGCAGGTCTTATGGTAATTGAAACTGCCCAACCAATGGCTTCTAAGCATTTGACTGTATAATGGGCCTTGTTGTTTGTTTGCTTTTAATCGCTGAAGGAATCCGGTGGGAAAGTAGTTCCAGCCACCGGGCGGAACGATCCCAACGTTCTTTTGCTGCAACTATTGTTACCGTGGAGATAGTTGTGTGTGTCTCAGTAGGGAAGCAGTTGGCCTCCTCTTTGGTTAGCTGAAGTAGATAGTGACAGACTTGAGAAGATTATTTATTTATGTATAGAGAGTGAGGGTTATACCATTGGTAACAATGAATTGATGTGAGCAGAGGGAGAAGCCTATGCTACTGCTACTCTACACTGCAAAAGAAGAATTAATAATACAGTACTTACAGTTCAGATACTGTTAAGTGGAACAGACCACTTGGAGGTTGTGGTAGTCAAAAGAAAGTTTTGAAAATGGAATTAGGTCCTACAGATGTGATGGAGCGCAAAGGAGCACTGACTTTGCGTTCCAATCAGGCCTACTATGGGAGACCAACTCTTGTGTACGGCTGGTAAGTAGAAAAAAAGCATTATTGGTTGATCTTGGTAATATTTTACATAATACTTTTGGTAGTCAAATTTTCCTTCCAAACAGGCATAATATGGATTTTCCTTGGGTTTTTTCCAGGCTGTGAGGCCGTGTTCTGGAATAGTTTCTTTCTGACGTTTCGCCAGGCGAAACATCAGAAAGAAACTATTCCAGAACACGGCCTCACAGCCCAGAAAAAAATCAAGGAAAATCTATGGATGCCAGCTGGGAAAGCCTTCAACTTAACAGGCATAATATGCTTTGTTTGCTTTCAACTATGAAGTTGTCAGCATCTTTTTCTGTAGCTGTGAATGCTAGTTAGTTTCAGTATGACACTGTAAAATCCAACTGACAGTACTCTTTGAAAATGTGATGCTCTGTGTTATTTTTCAGTATATTAATTGCTTGTTGATTCCATTTTTTTTCCTTTTTGATACCTTTTAAGCAGGGATTTCCAACCTGGGCCAGTGGACACATTGAGAAAATGTAGGCACTCTCAGAAAGTAGTGGTGGCGAGGGATATGCTCCATTCACAAATTCTAAAGACCATTTCCTTAGAAGACAGACTGTTGTGGTTAAAAGAAAAATAATGTGACCCAGAACCTAAGGACACAATAGAGGTGGGGGGCAGGGCCGGTTTAAGGAATTTTGCCCCCCCCCGCAATGCTTTATTTTGGGGGCCGCATATGTTTATCTCAGGTCAATGTAACCTAACCTATTTACATTACAGGATGTTCAGATTACAGTAGGACCCCTGTATCCACGGATTCATTATCCATGGGACACAAAACAGCACACCTACCATAGAGTCTTCCTAGAAAATGTGTTCTCCCTAGCCATTTTCTAGGCCCTCCAAGGCAACTTTATGGTATTTTAAACCATAAGTCCCATTATTTTCAATGACGTTCAGTATTATCCACAGTTTTCAGAATCCATGCCTGCACAGAACCAATCCCCAATGGATAAGGGGGGGGGGCTACTGTATTACATAATTTGCCACCAATAATTTAGTTTAAAAACTATATTATAGGCACTAATAAAATATTTTTGTTCATTAGCAATTAACGTAATGGTGTAATTTCCTCAAAAAAAAAAGAAAAAGTAGACTACAAGCTAAACATGAGTTAGCAGTGTGATGCAGCAGCAAAAAATGCCAATGCGATTCTAGGCTGCATTAATAGGAGTATAGTGTCTAGATCAAGGGAAGTAATAGTGCCACTGTATTCTGCTTTGGTCAGATCTCACCTGGAAGACAGTGTCCAGTTCTGGGCACTACAATTCAGGAAGGGTATTGAGAAGCTGGAATGTGTCCAGAGAAGGGCAACCAAAATGGTGGGAGGTCTGGAAGCCATTATGCCCTGTGAGGAGCAACTTAGGGAATTGGGTATGTTTAGTCTGGAGAAGAGAAGGTTGAGAGGTGACATGAGAGCCATGTTTCAGTATTTTAAGGGATGTCATACTGAGGATGGAGCAAGCTTGTTTTCTGCTGCTCCAGAGACTTGGACATGGAGCAAAGGGTTCAAACTCCAGGGAAAGAGATTCCACCTAAACATTAGGAAGAAGTTCCTGATGGTAAGAGCTGTTCAGAAGTGGAATGCACTGCCTGGGAGTGTGGTGGAGTCTCCTTCTTCGGAGGTTTTTAAGAGAGGCTGGATGGCCATCTGTCGTGAGGGCTTTGATTGTGTGTTCCTGCAGGGCAGAAGCTGATTGGATGGGATGGCTGTTGGGGTCCCTTCCAGCCCTATGATTCTAGGCTGCATTCAGAGCCTGGGAAAGTTACTTCTGGATTACACCTCCCAGAATCCCCCTGCCAGCACCCTTCTCAAGGTCTGGTTGCATTGTTCCTTTTCCAGCATTCTCTAGCCCAGTGGTTTTAAACAGAGGCTGGATGGCCACCTAACAGGGCTGCTTTGATTGTGATTTCCTGCATGGCAGGGGGTTGGACTGGATGGCCCTTGTGGTCTTTTCCAACTCTACAATTCTATGATTCTATGACATCCTCACAGGGGATCCACAAAGGCTTGAAGGCTGTTTGGCCCACCTCCTCCCTGTAGTGGAACAGCCATGTGACAGGAACCAAGGCAAAGGCTGGCTGGCTTGGCCTGTACATTGCCATTCAATCCACTCCAGCCACAAACATTCAGGAAGAAGCAAGAGGGCCTCTGAGGGAAAGGTTAATGGATGGTGTAATTGTATTGTTTTTGTTGTTAGCTATTATTATTAGGGTTTTAAATCTTGAGTTAAGTCTTGGGGCAACAAAAGATATTTAAAGGGGGTCCCTGGTAAAGAAAAAGTTAAGAACTACTGCTTAGCCCAGTAGCTCTCACATAGCACTAATGGGATACTGGTGCTTTAGTGACAACAATAAAACCATTGTTCCCAGTAATATTACTCCAAATTTTTATTTATATTCTTTATATTCTTCTGTTAAAAGAACCAGAGTGTTGTAGAAGTTTCAGCATTGCCCTATGACTGTGGAGACCAGGGTTTGAATCCTTACTCAGACATGAATACCCACTGGCTGACCTTGGGCAAGTCACACTCTCTCAGCCTCAAAGGAAGTCAAAGGCAGACCCCCTTTGAACAGACCTTGCCTAGAAAACTCCATGATAACTTTGCCTTAGTTAGAAATGACTTCAAGGCACATGGGCAAACACACACAATTTCCTTTTGCAGGTTGAACTCAATTGGCAGCAAGAGGAAGAAGCTGAAGAAGACCAAGGGAGGGAGGGATGGAGGGAGGGAGGAGAGAAGGAAAGGTTAAGAGCAGCTGGAAAGGTGGGCTGGAGGGGATCTATGTGGAAGTTGGGAAAAGGAAGAAAGAAAGAAGGAAGGAAGGAGAGAGAGTGACAAAAAGTCAGAAAGAAGGGAGGCAAAGAAAGAAGGAAGGAATAATAATAATAATAATAATAATAAAATTTATTTATACCCCGCCCCTCTGTTAAAACAATCGGGTAAAATACAGTACAGATAAAAATCCCTAAACACCACCCACCCCACCCTCCCCAATAAAAAGATATTAAACAAATATAAATTAAAAAGCAACTACTCTAAAATCACATTTAAAAACAATAAATACAATAAATGGCCAGCAGACTAAAAGGGAGAAGAGGTAGGAGGAAAGAAAGAAAGAAAGAAAGAAAGAAAGAAGCCTTTTCTGAAGATAGAGCAGGGGAGAACAAGAGATGACCCCCCCTTCCCTGCCCCCCTCTCTCTTACACACACACTCCCCCCTCTCTGACAGTGTTTGATGATGATCCTGGAAGGAGGGGGGAGGGAACTCCCTCCTGAATCAGCCACCCAAAGAAAGCTCTGTCTTTCTCTTTGCTTTCTAGTTTGGGAGAGGCTGGTTGTTGTTTTTTTTAAAGCCAGCAGGAGGTTTTTTTTCAGGAGGAGTGTTAGGTCCAGATGGGGCCCCCTGCCTGTGTGGGGCCCCCCACAGATGCTGATTTGGCGGTATGGTTAAGCCGGCCCTGGTGGGGTGTGATCCACAACTGTCAAATCACATGTTCCCCCGCATGATACCCATTTCACAATAGGCAAACTAGATATGTTTAGAGAAACATAAATAAAATAAAGCATATCCAGGTAAAATACCCACCTACAACACACACACTTTCCCAACCCATAAACAAAAATCCCAAACCCAACACAAAATATACACAGAAACACTCAATCCAGGCAACATATCAACCAACCAACCAAGCAGTTAATAGACACAAGTAACACCATCAGCACAAAACCAAAGAAATGTATGCAGCACTAGCGAAACACCTTACTCATTCCCCACCACCTGGGCAGCTAATGTGTTTCAAAATAATGCTCTGGAAGTCCAGCCATCTGCACTAATTTTATGAAAATGCTTTTGAGGCCTATTCGGAACAGCACAGGGCATTAATGGAAATAAAAATGGCACCAGAAATCTACCCTTTAAAAAAAATTTTTTTTTTAATATCTTTTTGTAAAGAGGAGAGATGGAAACCCTGGTAGGTTACCACAGTCACTTGGGTGCCTATAGGTACTATGTTAGAGCCATCAGCTTTAAAGCACAGTTTTGATATCCAAGCATGGTCTCTGGTCAAACCAGTTTTTATTTTGTTCTTTTTTAAAAAAAAAAAAGATTTTAGTAGTGCTTCATATGGCATCCTGGAAAAACTGAAAGTAGCCCCCTGAAATCTAATCAGCTCTGTACAGATGCATGTACATTTGGGGTAGGATTGTTGAATACCCTGCAACTGTCCCAATTTGGCCTGGATAGTCCTGATTAATCCTCTGTCCCATTTTTCAGCTACTTTTAAAATGTCCAAGTTTATCTCTTCCTCTTCCACTTTCCCACTTTGCCCAGGCTTACTTCAGTTGCTGCATCCTGAATTCAAAGTGCAAAAGTAGTTTGCACTCAAATAACACAGGATGGGGAAAGTTGAGGAGGGGTAGAATCTTTTCCTTCCCAATATACTCAGGCAAAAGCAAACTGCTGCAGCATCTAATAGCTTGAATTTTCTTCCTCATTAATATCTTATTACCATCTAGACCACACTTTAATGTTGTTTGGCCACATGTGTCCTGGTTTTTATCTGTGCTGCTGTATGCATCTCTTTAGTATTGTCCATATTACTTGTTAGTACCTTTTAAATTATTTAAAGGTATTGGAACAGACAGACTGAGCCTAAGGATTATGACATACATGAAATTCCTCTGGGCTCCAAAAATTTATGTTGCTCTACCTACTGGCGACTTGGAACCATGGATCAGGTAAGAAAATGATTTTTCTGTCATTTACATAAAGTATACATGTTTAACACTGAATTTGATCTGCAGTTGCTAAGAAAAATGCCATTTATAGAAGAGATGGTTTATAGTACTATCATAGGACCAGGGGCAGCTGCCAAAATTCTCTTTTCATTACAGCTCTTTAAAAGTACCTGAATTTCGTCCCAAGATACATGTAAATAACTGTAACTAGCACAGAAGTGTACCTATGTGTGTTACAAATATATCTTTTACTTGTTTTCAATGAAATAGTTGAAACTATTATATTTAGTTATAAAGAAAGCCACTGTGTTATTTAAAGAGTGTATTGGGGCTGAAAGAGTAAAATATCCCTTTTTTACCAAGGTAATTCACTCAAGAGGCTTAGACCAGTCACACACTCTCAGACATTTATTTCGAGCAGTGGTGTCCAACCTGTGACCCTCCAGGTGTTTTGGACTCCCAGAAGCCTGAGCCAGCTGGTCCTGTGGTCAGGCATTCTGGGAGCTGTAGTCCAAAACACCTGGAGGGCCACAGGTTGGACACCAGTGGACTTCAGAGGATAAAACTGGGCATGCCCAGTATACAATGCTTTGAGGTTCTTACGGAAGAATAAGGTATAATAATAATAAAAACATTAAAGCTCAAAGGTGCTGTCTTGCACTCTTTCCTGTTTTTGTGTAATTCTTGGCAGACCTGCCATTAAATACATGGTCATCACTCTCTTGGTGCATTGTCAACTGTGTGTCAATGAGCCATCACAAAATAATAAGCAGAACTTCACACATTCACCCGAGCTTCTTGTTTAGTGAAGTAAAAAATAAATGTAATAAATCAAATATTATAAATAGAGTGCAAGCCACATAGTAGGAGACTGATTAGAAACTGGCCTGGCTTCTCTTCGTCTGCTAGAAACATTGAGGTACTATAATTCATAGAGAAGGATACTCAGGAATTGCCCACACTTTGATATTAATGGGATCTGAGTCATTTGGATACATTCTTTTCTAAAGTTTCTGAGGCTAATCTCAGATCCAGTTCCCAGATTTGCTATTATATTGCTATAGTAATTAATAGCAGTGATTCATGTGTGCACTGGTTTAAATATATATGAATTATTTGTGTTGAACATTGACCATATAACTGATGCAAGGTACTACATGAAGTGAAAGGACATACAGATGTACAATTTTATAATTAAATTCAAATGTTTGTTGTTAAAATAACCAAGTCTGATTTGTTATGCTTTATTTGCATTTAAGAACTGAAGGCAGTAGGAAAAAAAATGAGGGAGCAACGTGATGTTGTGCTATCCAATTTATATTACTCCTTAATCAGAACCACCCCCAAAAGGTGATGGAGAGATGATGCTCTAAATCCAATTTAGCCACAGAGTAAACCCATCAAATTGACAGAACTTACCTAACTGTTGACTTACTTAGCTCCTATTGATTAATTGATATTCTAGTTGGAACAAACAATTGAATTTAGATATGTGTCAAAGGTGGGAGAGAGCCAGTGTGGTGTAGTGGTTTGAATTTTGGACTAGGATACTAAGAGACCAGGGTTCAAATCCCCACCCAGCCATGGAAATCCTCTGGGTGACCTTGGGCAAGTCATACCCTCTCAGCCTCAGGTGAAAGCAAAAGCAAAACCCCTCTTAATAAATTCTGCAAAGATGATTCACCTTAAAGTTGCCATAAGTCAGAAATGACTTGAAGGCACATAGCAGCAGTGGAGCAATGAAGGGGAGCTGTGGGAAAAGGATGAAGCATTGCAGGAGAGTTAACGGAAAGAAGAAGGAACATAATCTTCCTAGGAGAAAAAAAAATCTTTGCTTATAAAAATTAATGGGCTTTTAACTAGTTTCAAAAGAACACTCATAAAAGCATAAAGTACATGTGAATATTTTTAGCATGTCAGATGGTTTAATATGTTTTTAATCTGTTTAAATTACTCTTTATTGTTTTAAATTTTAAATGGTTTTAAAATGTTTACATTGATTTTATTTGTACTGCCTTGATATCCCATGATATGGAATGGGATATAAATATTTTAATAATAAGTAAATAATAGATACATTGCATATAGTAATAAGCTGACAGCTGGAATTTTTCAAAAAATATCTTCCCTTTCTTGCCTTATATTTACTTTTAGAAATGGATCACCACAAATCAAGATTTTTTGTCTCAACCCTATAGACTTAAAGACTATAAAGAACTGGAAATTCATAGGCTGATGTTGGATAAAGATAATTTTGAAATTGCTGTTATTGACAGGTATCTATGGGTGCTTTTGAATCCATATTTATAATTCAAATAATAACAGATTATGAGATATAACTTGTTATAGATTTCTTTTTCCCCCTTTACCTTTTTGCCTTCCAGTACTTATTCTCAAAATTATTGATTGCCATTTATATTGGATCCCGAGAATTCCTCCATGTATTTCACATATCTGTAATACAGCTGACAGTTCACCAAGGGAATACTGGGTAGAAATTGAAAATATTAGCTGGCATCCTCCATTAATCCTCATATTGATAAATCGCACTGCAAAGAAAAAAATGTACCAAGCTTCCTTGTGTTATTAAGATAGAAGATTCTACTCTGTACTTAAGATATTTGTCAAAATGAAGATTTTGACGTCAGAAAGAAACTATTCCAGAACACGGCGTCACAGCCCGGAAAAAAAACGAGGAAAATCTATAAAAATGAAGATACCGTAGTTTATGTGATGTTCAGTTACCTTTCAGCAGTAGACTTAAAAGTACATCATGTTTGAACCAGTCTGGCACATTTTGTCCAGTAGAGAGCAGTAGTGAGCAATGCACTGTGATAATTCCAGGAGGCATGTCAGCTGTGTCAAAAGCAGTTTTGTGTTAGTATGAAAACTTGATGGTGATAAAAGAGAAACCAAGCTCCTATACATATTTTCCTGGAATAAGTCTCATTTCTAAGATATATATATATATATATAGTACTAAAATTGAGCTTGCACTTAATTATTTTCATTTTGCCTACAGTCTGAAATTGTGTCTCTCTTTTATTCTTTCAGGGAAACTGGACTACCTGAGACAGGTTTGGGGGCTGTATTGCCACGTCACTCTCCAGATCATTTTAAAATGTTAGTATTTTCAAAATTCTGGCCGAGAACTTGGAAACATTACTTTTTGGACTATAGTTCCCAGAATCCTCTAGCTGGGGAGTTCTGGGAGTTGTAGTGCAACAAACAAAACTTTTTCAAACTCTAATAGCTAGTTTAGGAATAGTGTTCTGGCTCTGATGTGTAGCTGCTTTAGGGCTTGAACAAATCTGTAAAGTATTAACAGGAAAACAATTACTGTTTTTGTGGTGTTTAACATCTATCATTATTCTTGGCCACCAATGTGTAGAGCCTTCAGTTTTGGTGTAATTAAGCACTTTAATGGTAGCACAAGAAAATTAATAATATGGCATTTATTTTCAATCAAATATCTTTGTATAGCCTTCTCTTCTTGTATGTCTTTGACTTAATCCAGTGAAATCTTTCCCTGGCAATCATGACTTTAGGGCTATCATTGGAACAATCAAAGTGACCAAATTATGAATATATGTTCTGTCATTTTTTCCACCTTCCTTTGATGTATTTATTTAGGTATTTTTTATTTTTATTTATTTACGTATTTATATCCCGCCTTTCAGCCACAAAGGCTATCAGAGTAGCTTACAAATTGTTTTAAGCTATAGCAATTTACACATCTACACCACATTAAGCAGTTTCCAATGTGTGTTAGCTAATAGCCCCCACAAGCCGGGTACTCATAGACATAAGGATGTAGAAATAGGAAAGCTAGTGAAAAAGTGCCAATGTGTTAAATTTGCATGAAAAAGCACCCTAAAGCTCCCAAGTCTTACATTAATTATATTGACATTCAAAAGAGGTCACTTATTTTAATTTCATTAATTCTAACTGGGTCTTTAAATGTGTATTACATTACAGCTCTAAAAACTTTACCACAATGCAAATGAAAAATCTCACCTATAGTTTCACTCCCCCTCCCCCTTTTCCTGTTTTGAACATGGGAGAGAAATAAATATCTGCATAAATTTTGGGGAAAAAAAACATTTCTCACCGACCCCACCCCAGTATTGAAAAGGAAAGGGTGATGTTATATTAAAAAAAAGACATGCACAAACACAGGAAAGGTTCAGAAAACAAAAAGTTTTAAATATGGTGAGATACAGCCTTTGCCTCAGTGTGCGCTTACGTGCATCCTCTGAAGACTTTGCTGCCTTATGAGATGCAATCTTGGGGTTCCTCTGCCTGGTAATTCCCTTTAATTGTGCCTCCTTTGATCTAGCTGCCCCCAGCCTTTGAATTCTACACTCGCTTAGAACACAGTCCAAAGGGAGACTGTGGGGTTTTCCGTCTCTACTCTCCACTTGCAGAGATTTACCTCCCCCCTCCCTTCTGTCCCAAAGAGAAGAGAATGACCGAGCGACAAGTCACATGTATGCATCAGCTGAGGGAAGATTAGAAAAAGCTTATTTATTTCAAGCAGAGTTCATAACATGCAAATAACCCTCATGGAAGGCTCCTCCCTCCCAGGCACATTCAGAGAAGTTACAGAGATAGTTAAGCATTCACTTAAGCATCCAGCCAAGTGGGAAAATAACATAATTCCCTAATGCAATCTAGCTAATACATTTCCTGATCTACTCACTCGCTGACATGGAGTTCAGTCTGTTGAGTTGAGGGTTGGCTGTGAGCCACATGTCTGTTTTCAGACCTGTCTCAAACAGCCTTCTCCTAGCTGACATGAGGTCCTTGCCGCAGGATGTTCCTTTGTGCATCTCTGGACATTTTCAGATGCGATTTTCGGCAGCAAATATCCCAAAACAGCTCTGTTGCTGCTGCGCGGCAGGGGAGCGGTTTCGGATGACTCCGTCCCTCTGCCAACCCCCCCCATGTCACTTCCGTGACAGAATGGAGGAAGCTGCGTCATATTTTATTCACAAATATTGCCCATGAGTGAAATATGACGTGGCTTCCTCCATTTTGTCACGGAAGTGACACGGAGGGTTTCGGCAGAGGGACGGCGTCATCCGAAACCGCTCCCCTGCTGCGCGGCAGCAACGGAGCTGTTTTGGGATATTTGCTGCCGAAAATCGCATCTGAAAATGTCCTGTCTGCCTTGTGGCCCTGAGGCAGTATTTACTACCTTGTCGTGGAAGTCTCTGGAAGATTGCCACTCTGCAAGACTTGATTGGTCAGTGTCCCTGCTGACCTATGACATCTTTGATGATGTTGACCCTAAAGGTGCTACCTTTCTCCAGATCCTAGTTAATCCTTTGTTTACCTGATTGCTGAGCTGGCAGATAACAGGAAATGGAGTTTTCCCATTATCACATATGGACTAAGAAACAGAATCACTCTATCCTACATCAACAATATCCCATAATAAAAAAGAATCATTTACCTGTATAAATGCTGTGAATATCATTTTTATGAAACAACAACAAGAATTCTCTTATTCTCAGTAAGAAAAGAATAGGTAACAGTGATATTGGCAGGGCATAGTATCTGCTGGTTCCCTGAAGGCATCACTCTTGCTATTCAACTTCTCTTCAATGTCCCTTTTCTCTTTCCAATTACTTATATGATTTATTTCAATTTCTCAGGTTGTATTCTATAAAAGACAGAAAAAGATTTTTAAAAATCCTGTGACGAAATTGGAAAGAAAGACATTTCACATTCACAACACATTGAAAACAGCAAACACATTTTTGTTATATGAAAACTGAAAGCAACCTAAGGGAACACCACTACTCTCAGCATGTCTTACTTTAAATGGAACTTACAGTAGGACCCCTGTATCTGCTGGGGATTGGTTCTGGAGGGGGCGGGCGTGGATACTGAAAACTGTAGATAATAACGAGTACCATTGAAAAGAATGGGACTTCCAGTTTAAAATACCATAGAGTTGTGTTGGAGGACCTAGAAAATGGCTAGAGAGGACACATTTTCTAGGAAGACTCTATGGTAGGTGTGCTGTTTTGTGTCCCGTAGATAACTGAATCAGTGGATAATTAATCAGTGGATATGGGAGTCCTACTGTATTTCTGTACAAATGGCCATGTGCATTAGATAGATGCAAAAGCTGCACTTCACCAGTAGATTCTTTCCCTTCCTACTATCAGGGTACAACATAATTCATTCCAAGAATGAATGGTGGTAGCCCCTCCACCTCTTGCTGGATGTCTAGAACAACAACAGTGGCAGGCAGCAACATCTGGAACAAAATAGATACGCCAATTATTTTTTCTGTTTAAATCAATTTATCTCTAACATCACAGTTGCTAGTATCTAATATTTAAATAAAGATTACTTTATTTCTCTGCACATATTAAAATACCAGATGTTGGAATTAATAATTAGGAAAATACTTACCTGCATGTATCAATTCGAAAATGAGTCTATAGTATTTGTATTCCTCATTTTGATAGTGTGATCAGGCTATATATTTGGATGCAATTATATCCTCCTTAACTCAACCGAAAACCAACAACCTAATGTAATAATAGTGAAAGCACTTCTGTTCCTTAGGGGAAAAGCATATATCTTTTTCAAACTTCTAAGCTGAATATATCTATATCAACAGTAATTGCTTCTATTTTTTGTTTCTGGCATTTGTTACAATGTTGAGAATCATATCACCTACAAAATGATTCCTGGTTTATAAATCATTTTACTTTTTACTGAGGCTACTTTTAAATCTCCTTACTCCCTTTCTTATATGCTGCTCACTTTTTTCAAAGGTTTCCACTCTCCCATATTTTTGGCAATATCTGTGTTGTCACTCCCATCTTTGGTGTCCTGTTTCTTCCCTCCAGATCTTCTCTAAGGCCGTATGTTGTTCTGTCTTTCTTTCCCTTATTCTCCATTTATGGTTGTCTCTCCTTCCAGTCTCCTCCTATTTTTCCCTGTATCTCTCAGTTTGTTTTCTTGCCTACTCCTTCTCTGGTCTCTTTTCTAGTACTTGTCTGTGCACCCCACCCACACACACTGCATCTTCCTTCCTTCCCATGTGTACAAGCTGCATTTCAAGGCACTGTGCTGCAGGCTTGCTCTTCCTGCTCCTCCTTTCTTGTTCTTTGCTGCTTTTCCTATTGTATTTGCCATTTGCATCCCCCCTATGGAGTGAAAAACAGTAGTGAGTATGACAGGGTGAGCCATGAAGGAAGGTAGGAATCAACTAGTTACTGACCTCCTCCATATTGTTTTCCAGAAAATACTCTCAAAATTACATTAAATTTCATTGGAAAAATTAAGTACTGTTCCAAAGGTAAAGTGACTATGCTACTTAAGTATGGTCCACTGCCGCATACTTTCATTTGTAGAGTTTCATGCTGAAACGAATGATATGTTTAATTAAAAAGGGAATGACTAACGTACGTTATCTTAAGACAAAACACAATATTCTAATGTCTATCTCCTCTACCAGTACATTTTCCTGCACAATGTAATGTATTTGTAAGTTGCGCAGGTATATTAATAAATTTGGAATGAAAGGTAATAACATTATATCTACAGATTTAATCACTGAATTCCAAATTCTGGATTTATTTGTTAATGGCAGCCCAAATGTCAGGAGAGAGAGGTAACTAACCTTTCTCTTCCTTAATTCCATTTAAAAAGAAGAAGAAACATTAATATTATTCTTAAGAATAAGTGTTGATTCTTAATCCTGAGACAGCCAACAGTTACAGCCTAAGAGACCAAATATTATCCACTCAGGTTGTTCAGGGATCAATCAAGTTGAAGAACCTGATGCTAGCTGGCCAATGAGGATCTTGAAATAATTATTCTTCACTTCTTCTGCTACTAGTAGGTACCCCTTCTGCTGCGTAAAAAGAATTAACTAGAGCAGTGGTTCTTAACCTGTGGTTCGGGGACTCCCAGGGGGCCGCAGTGTCCTCACAGGGTGTCTGTGAAGGCTTAAAGGCTACTCAGCCTGTGTGACAGAAGCCAAAGCAAAGGCTGGCTGGCATGGCCTGCACATTACCATTCAGTCCGCTCCAGCCACAGACTTGCAGGAAGAAGCAGGAGAAAAGTCTTCCTTCCCCTTCTAGTACCTCTGAGGGAAGATTTAATGGGTAGTGTATTATTGTTGTTGTTGTTGTTTTAAATCTTGAGTTAAGTCTTGGGAGTCTGTGGCGACAAAAGATATTTAAAGGGGGTCCCTGGTAAAGAAAAGGTTAAGAGCCACTGAACTAAAGAGTTCTTTCTGGCTGTACTTGAAAAGTAGCAGTGGCCAGGCCAGAAGGAGAACACAGGATGCCTTTGCAAGTAGGAAGTGAGAGACTTGCCCCTATTTCCCATTTTTTGGAGCATCTGCCAAGCAAGAAGTAGTCATTTGCAAACTGGACAGACTGAATGGGGTGGTGCAACTTGGAATGTACTTTTAGGTTCTGTATTATAGATACTGTATAGTTTAGACAAATAGCAAAGCAGGAGCTAAACTATCACATTTTAACTTTAATTAACTTTTAATTAAAAATACACATGGAGTAAAATGTAGAACATTTTAATGCACTTCTTTCCCCATCTTGAAGTTACGTATTTAGCATAGCTCCATCTCTGTATAGACAGAAGAACTTCTCTTTAAGCAATACTTCTGGGAATTGGGTTGATTTCTTTATTTGTTTTGTCTCCTTTGTTCTGTTCCTCTAGAAGTGTGTTACAGTTTTATTTATGAACAGTAACTGCCTTGAAATATAAGCCTGAAAATAAATAGGTCTACACAATCATGGAGGAAAAGGAATAAAAACTATGACAAGGATAGTACTTCAGAATGTATTGGTGTGTAAGCTAGCCAGAGCCAATAAACTCGGTCTTTATCTCCCTTTGTCTCCTCTAGTAAACTAGGTTTTATAAAACTTACTAGAACTGGAGCATGAGTGTCTGCCTTTGATGGCAACTTTGAACTTATTTCAAAAGGTTAGTCACTGGTGCAGAGCAGGAACTTTACAGAGGTCATACTTTAAAAGTAAAAATGTTACAAGATGATCTTTTTGCAAGATGATCACAACATGCTTTGATTTATACATTGACTTTGTCCATAGTAAATCATGCACTAGTAACAGCCAGTGCTTTTATCGTACAGCAAAGTAGAAGTGTTGGGAGAAGCCATCCTTATTGGTCACATATGTGCATTATTCATGTATCAAGATGGCATTGGTTGAAGTCTGATTTCTATGTGAGAGGGAGGCTGTGGGAATAAAATCTCCTTCCTTTTTAAATAAAAGTTTGAACTGTTTTAGTTGTTTTTTAGTTATTTATTTAAAGTTTTATCAGTTGTGCTTTGCCATGAGGGCGTTGTTAGTTTTAGAGGTGCATAAATAAATGCCTTGAATTAAGGGGTTGTCCACACGGTGAAAATACCCCTCACAGAATTCAGTCAGCAAATGAGCTGTCTTAATAGGATCCTGCATTATCTCATCATATTGTGAAGGAGGGGGGCCAAAAAGAAGAAAAACTATGTGAGAAAGGCCTTCACAGCTTTTCCTGACTTTTTTTTTAAAAAAAACTCCAGAGGTGTGCACATTTTCGCTCATTAAGACAAGTGATTCGACATGAATTGCTTCCCCATGCAGGACACAGTGCAAACCTGATTGGCTGGAGGAGCACAGGGGGCAGGGCTGGGTTATAGGGCAAGCGCTTGCTGCTGCAATGTTGGATGTTCGCCTTAGTGAGTGATCACTAAGGCAATAAAATGGAGGTTTATGCTATCTTTTTTCTCTTTCTTTTTGGGGAAAGGTGAAATATCGCTTGTGTGCACCATAGAAATAGGTTTTTAAAAAAGTTTGGAGGCGGCAGATTTTAAAACTCGAGTAATCCACTCCTGGCCACCATCTCAGCTACAGTCATGCAAAGTTTATGGGGGCTGTAAAACCATTAAGACAGGTCGCAGCTGCTGTGACTTGCTATTACTGTGGAACAGTCTGGGTTTTTTCCTTCGTGTAGACAAGCCCTAACTAACCAACTTATTTACTTTTCTCTGTCTGGGCTCTCATACTAGAAGTGGGCTGGGGGAAACCATTCTATATTATGGGAGCCACAAGAGAATGCCTCCTCTGTACCACAACCAAATGAGCCTGGCTACACACAGTGCCATAAACAGAGTCTTCCCCCTTACAATGTAAAGATCTGGATGATTTGTGTGAGAGGAGGAAGCTTCATTCTGAACTGTATAGGGTCTTATAAGCCAAAATTGAAAATAACATCTAAATAAATAGATGCATTAAATAAATACTGTATACATTTTATATAACATAATGCTGCCTATCACCTGATGACCATACCAAATATTATAGTAAGCAGAGCCTAAGAACCAAAAAGAACAGCCTTAGAGATTGTTGGAAGCGGAGCCAGTGGGATCCTGGTAGTGGCAGTGCCCTAGGAAGAGTGTGGGGACTCTGAGGTGGGATCACCCTAGGTGATAATTAGCAGTATTATCACCACAGTGGGATTGTCACAGGAGGGCAGGAGGTGCCCTGTTACATAGCCTATTGTTATAAATAGAGTGTCTGGGAATCTTAACACCTTAATATCCTCTTTCATTAACCCTTGTAGCTGTCCAACATATCTGGAGGACTTGCCCCACTGCCCTCTAGGAGCCAAAAACTGTGATAATTTGTTGTGGCAGTAGTGGTTAGAATCTCTTTTCCTGTAAAATGACCAGGAAATATATCAGCCATATAGCTGTATACAAGTATATAAAAGAAATACAAATACTGGACATTATATATCTATATCTGGCCAGCACTCTCACCAGCTTTAAGTATACCTGGAAGAGACCATGCTACTATAGGATTTGGAGAATCGGATTGAAGATCTGATTAAAGATGGTTTGTGCATAGATCAGCATTAATATTTCTTTTTGGTTTTCTTAACCTGTAGTATGGTAGGCCCTCCAGATCCACAGGGGTCCGGTTCTGGGACCCCCTGTGGATAGCAAAACCCAGAGAGGATCACACCTCATATTATTAAATGACGGCAATGTATGCACAGATGTGTCATCACGTCTGCACTGCCATTTTAGGTGTGGGATGTGACAATCCATGGGCAGTTGAAAACGAAGATCAGGAGCCCATGGATCAGGAGTACCCACTGTACTTAATATCAGGAAACTACATCATGTTGTTTGCCATAAAAGAACAATAGGTTTAATTTCATTGACGTGTGGAATTATTTACAATTTACTAGGAACATGAGTCTTCCTGAGCCTCCTGCATAAGAACTAAATATTCCTAAAACCCAAAAGTAATTGAGCAGCAATTAGAAAAAAAATAGAGTAGCAAATTAGAGTTGTCTAGCACTAAGACGTTCCATTTCAAAAAACGTAATTGCTGCTCTATTATTTTTCAGTACTAGGAAAATTAAGCAGCTGTGCCCAAGGCGCTGAAAGACTGATGCACCTAGTAAATGGTAATGTACTCAGGAAATTCCTGCCAGATCCAAATGGGGAATAAATTGTGCAAATTGTAATTAGTAAAAAAATACACTAAATGTTCTGGGCACATCCTCTGAAAATACCATTTTCAATTACTTTAATCTCTTGCTTAGGAAAAAATTTATATATTATAAATTATTTTCAAGAGTTCTTACATCTAGGGGAGATAAAAATATAACACTGAGAACTACTGCTACTTCATATCTTCTATTTAACAGGCTTCTGGATACAACCTACCGAATAGACTATGTTCCGCCATATGAGTATCAACCATATGTAAGTACTGTATATAGGAATAGAAAGGGGTTTTTCCCCTACAATTCTGTACATACAAGGAGTATGGCATACTGAACAGTTGCCACAAGGAGGCGTTTTTAAGCAGCCTCTACTAAGTGAATGGAATGTGCAGACATAAAATTTTAGATACATAGCAACAGAAATGTACAGTCAGCTTTTAGTAAAGTTTTAATGTCTTATCATTTGAGCAGTATCCAAAGTATATAGTATATGGGCATTTGAACTTGCATGTGCTCTTCTAATGAGCTAACGGGCAAATCACTTGTGACAAATCACTTGCCTTACTATCTTTTCCAGGAATGAAGAGACACATGGGAAAAACCATTGTCTCTTTGAAAGATTTGCATTATTTCCTTGAGCAAGGAAGCACGATGCTTAATTGGGTTGCAAAATTGTTTTATTCTATATTGGCATCCATTTCTGGGAGCCCTGAAAATTTTAACTTTACTATAATAGAGATTCCATTAATTAAAAGCATCAAAAGAATGCTGATTTGTTCCTATGTGTGTTATGTTTGTGGTGCTTTTAAATAGACTTTTTAATTCAGTTCTGAGCCAACAAACGAGGCTGGAAAATGTGTTGATGCGTAATGGTTTGGTCTAGATTCTTTGCTTTATGTGCCAGGGATTTTAGTACAATAAGAATCATTGCAAGGTATTTTTTGTAACCATGGCGACTCATAAAGGAAAATGTTTTTATATGTGCACATAAAATTTCAGCTATCATGGGGGAAGATCTCTCCCTCCTTCCCCGCTCCCCTCTGAACATTTTGATCTCATTAAGCACAGAAACTATCAACTATTTCATGTTAATGTGTAAAATGTATTTCCCATCCTTGCTTTCCCTGCTCCCTCAGGTTCCCTTCCAACATGTTCTAGCTAGGCAAATTCTGTCTCTTCACCTCCCTATATATATATCACATAATTTCAGAATTTTGTTCATGTAAAACCCCTTATTTTTTATCCCATTACTGGCTTTGTTCATCATCATCTTTTATTTTATTTTTTGCTTTAAAACTGTATTAATACTATGTCTGCTGCAGTTAAAATATTGTACATTTACACTCTGAAGTTTTGATTGTATTTTTTATCCGCAACTAATTTTAATGCCATTTTACCCATAAAAACTTAATTGCTTCTGCATCTGTTTCCACCCTTGAAAACCATGACTTTTGTTACCTGCTTGTGACACATCTTGAAACAAATGCAGCTACAAAAACTTGCAACTAGTGTTGTAAAACAGTATTGACTGGCAATCATTTTTTACTAAACTGAACAGCATATTCTGCCAGTTTGCTTGGTCTGTTTGAAAAGGAAGATCTAGCTCAAAGCAGAGGCCTAATGTCTAGCTAATGCTAATTTAGCACATTCCTAATTGTATTCTAAAAGCATGTATCTATTCAGTTTTCATGATGTTCAGGTACCCTTCTCCAACATGGTGCTCTCCAGGTATTTTGAACTTACAGTCCCAGGAATCTTCACTGTTGTCCATGTTAGCGAGAGCTGATGGTGTAGATTAGGCTTTGTTCATCTTCTGTCAATTACTTTACCTCATGAATCTTCCATCCCTTGGATTCCCTGCTTTCTTAAGACTAATGCATCCCATGTTTCACCACCCCGTTCCTTAGCTTCCATGCCATCTGATTACCCCAGCCTTTCTATTCTTCTTTCTACCAAAAGCATCTCAGCCATCCTATCCCCAAGCCCTGTGCAACTTTTTTTGCAAACCTATCCCCACTGTTTTTCTCTTAATAGCTGTACTGAATGACACAACTCTACAGCTGCCCTCTCCAGTTCATTATTCAGAATATTCACAATGTTCCATCTCATCACATATTTTGAGCAAATGTGGTGAGGAGAACAATGGGGTATTCTTCTGTTACACACTGAAAAAAACAGAAAGGAAGGGTCTCAGATACCAGAAACTACAACAAAAACAACCGTAACACATTTGTTCTTCTATTAGCCTATTATTTCAGGAAAGCTCAACTGCTATGCATTTGTCACCATTTTAACAACATTGTTTAAATTTTCTTTACATCATTATTTTTTCACTAATCTTACAAGCTTTACTAGCTTTTAAGTCAGGAATGGGTAGAATGTGGCCCAGGGCCATTTTTGTATCCCACCAGCTTCCCCAGAGCATTTGCACCTCACCTCCCCACACCAGATTTCCCCCCTGAAAAATATTTATTTATTGCTTGCTTATTCACTCACTCACTTCTGGAGCCCGGAAAAGCACCAGTTTTGAGCTGAATCAGCATAGAGGATCTCCGTGATCTGAAAAAATAAAACCTAAAGTAGACTTCTAGCTACCCCGATTTTGATATATTTTTAATATTTTCAGCATTTCTGAGCTTGGTGCACTCCACATTGGGTTGTGGGTCAAAAAATTAGCCCTTGGGCCAGTGGAGGTCACCTCTGTTTTAACTATATGGATTGAAAGTGTCACGTGGAACAGCAAACATATATTCAAACTATGAGCTTTAAGTATTACTTTGAAAGGGAGGAAAAAAATCACCAGACAAGAAAAAGCATGTTTGTTTGTTTTTTTAAATGTTGATAGTACAAAGATTTCCTCTTTAGTATTATTCATAATGAATGAAACATGAGGCATGGAGCCTCCACAGAGAAAAAATGAAGTTTCCAAAAATCTTTTATTTTGCCAGTTACTGCTGCCAAGTGAGTACATCCAGGAGGAAGGAGTGAATGACTAGGACCTGGAGAACTGTAAGGGATGGGGAAGTGTTGGTTGCTGGTGGCAGCAACGCTGGGCAAAGCCCTGAAGGAAGCTTCTGTAGTAGCAGAGGCCAAGGTCAGGGCCCTGTGGAACAGCCAGGCAGGAAAGCATAAATCAGAAAAAAGATGAATCAGTTTAAAAGTCCTCTTACATATATAGCCCCTCCACTGTACATCGCTAAATATGGACCAAATGGTCTAATTATATAAATTTTACTGGAGAAAAAAATATATCCTAAACTGAATAATTTCTGATAAATTTTAATTATAGTCAATGTTCGTTGCTTAAATCTTCCTTTTGATTACTAACATATTCTACTGTATTTTTCTTTAGGTTACACTTGATGCAGGTGGCTACTCTGTAGTTCACAGAAAATGTCATTCTCAGTTTACTGATACAGCAGACTACAGAAGGCATGGTATTAACACATGGCAAGATGAGAGTGGAGTGTATGCTAACTCAGATCTAAAGCATAAAGTATTTCCTGTAGTTAACCCTATACCGACAAACGTGCATGAAGAAAATTCTTAAACATTGCTAACAGTACAAAGATGTATCAGGGCAAAGATAAAGATTAAAAATGTGTCTGTCTACATTATATTTTTTGTAGATTCATTCTCATGGTTCTAGAATAAATCTGTGCACTTATACAAAAATATATTAAATTGGGACTCTATACTTTCCCCTTCTACTTGCTGTCAAAAACAGCAGGAACATTTTCTGTTACTCCCATCCCCTCACATTATTCTACTGATCTTTTCAACAAAATGCTGAGGGCTCAATGTGAGTCTTTCAGCATATCAACTGTGTATGGCATCACTGAGGTGTGGTCCTTCTCCCTTGTGTGAACCAAGTGCACTCAGCAAGCAGATTTTTTTTTAAGATGTGTAGTTATTTGAAATTTGCTATGAGCAGCTGCTGTAACATTACACCACTCACAAAGATAGACTACTTGTGGCATTTGTTTACACAAGTATGCTCTGGAAAATTCAGTTACTGGCTCTTAACTGGCTATTTTTGCTGTTCAAGAAACTGGGTTGGAATTTAAAGTACCAGCAGTGACTACAACACAAAGCATCTCAAGCAACTCTCTTAATGTTAATACAGAGTCTGTTAATGAGGCATTTAATTGTTTTATACTTTTTTCACAGAGAATGGAAACGGTTTAAGTCCTAAGTCTCTCTTCACTGAAGGGCCCCCTTTGAATAACTGGAGGGAATATAACTAGAGAATATAAAAGCTCTTTTATAAAGTAACAACATGGCCAAGATACTTCTCTAAGGAATGGCCAGTATCCATGGTGTTAATCTATCCCACACTATCTAAAATTAGTGCATTGCAAGAATTTGGCAAGTTCAAGAAAACATAATATGCCCAGGATGTAGATAGAACAGATTGTAGGGGTTAGGTGTAACACCTTGCAATTTCAAGAGATCTTTAATGTTTTCCATTAATCCCAGGTGTTGGCTTTTGGCTTCTGAAATAGATAAAAAGAGGAAATACTTATTCATACCATCACTACTACATTTGTCAATCATTTAGGTGGTAGACCAGATGAATACTATAGCATAGGCTAGAGGAAATATTTATTTGCATGGAAGACTGCAAAATTCTTTACAAGTTGTATTTGGTTCCTCCCAACCCTTCATCTTCTAGCACATCTCAGAAATGAATAAGGCTGGGTAAACATTTTGGTCTTCATTGCTCTCAAAGCAGTGCTGCGATCCTTTCAAAGTTATGTGACTTGGACTCCTTCATTCATTGTTAACAGCAATGGAAACTCACATTGTTATCTCCAGAACAGCACTCTCCACTTCACAAATTTGCATGTTTACATGGTTTCTTCTGTTTACAAAAACAGAATAAATGGTAGGAGCAAGATGTGAGGTTTGACCATATTTTCACTGCTATTTCCCCTCTAATTCTTAATTTCCTGAGGTTAGGGTCAGTGAAGGCGGTTAATTGCTTGACAGCTAAGGGAAGGGACAAGATGACACCTTCCTCCATTTAGCAAGACCATTTATTATACAATATATCAAGAAAAATGTATCAAGGAAAAAAGCAAAAGAAGCCATGTATTTATGCATTAATATGTATGTACAAATACAAATTTAGAGATAGTCTAACCTATATTTTTTTTTAAAAAACATAGTACATAATAGTGTAGAAGACTGACTAGGTGAACTGTGTGCTTGGTCATTCTGCTAACTAAGTAGTAACTCTTGATGATCATCTCTATATGGCTGCTTGGCCAAAATCCTGTTGATGACTTATGCTGGTGTAATAATTTGTTCTGGCAGTGTAAGAAGGAGCACTTTTTGGAGTGGTGCATAAAGCAGTGGGGAGAGGGGAGAGAAAGTCTTTCTGTTGCCAGAGAAAGCTGGCCTGCTGACTTCTCAAAAGCAGGGCAGCTTTCTTTCTAGAAAGAGACACCTTTCTCTGCCAAACACTCCCCTGAGCACCCATAGCTATCTTATCCCTGCTGCTGCTATTCCACTGTTATCTACACTGGTGTAGTTACACAGCCAGCAGGATTGTGAAACAGCTCTTCAGATAGAGGACACCTTCAAACAGAAAACTGCCTTCTGTAAAGTACAGTCAGCCCTCCATATCCAAGGATTCTTTATTCACGGATCCAACCATTCACATATTGGAAATATTTTTTTAAAAATCCGAAAGGCAAACCTTGCTGTTTGCCATTTTATACAAGGGACACCATTTTACTATGCCATTGTATATAATGGGACTTGATGTTGATATCCACAGGGGGTTCTGGAACCAAACCACAGTGCATACCAACGTCCCACTGTAGGACACGTGGCTACTCTGCTTGAAGTCCGTGTACAAAATCCAACTGAGCTGGTGGTTGAGACAAGACTGGCAGTGGGACAAGGTTCTCAACAGCACCTGACAGCAGTGGGCTCAGGAGATGTAGGGCACAACAGCTCTGGTCTCCCATATATTGCTACAATCCCCTTCCCCATCATCTGCCACCTGAAACAGCTGCCACACTCTGCCATAAGGTAGGGCTCATGCTGCTAGAAGCTCAGTTCATATGTTACTGAAATGATGGTGGAGGAGTGGTGTGGGAAAGAATTCTATAACTGTGTTGCCACATGACCTGAGCTTCATACTCTTCTGAAATTACAGCAGCGATTGGTTCTGGGGCCCACTGCAGATACTGAAATCTGCAGATAACAGCGAACACCAAACTTCCCTCCCCTGTCCAACCCCCACTAGCTCTGCCCCACCACCAGAAAACACCCCCTGCGGGAAAGGGAGAAAGGAGGCGAACTCTCCTCCTCCCTTCCCTGTCCAAACCCCTGCCAGCTCCACGGCACCACTGGAACCTATCCCCCCACGGGGAAGGGAGGCAAGCTCTCCTCTTTCCTTCCTTCCCTGTCCAACCCCCCTCCAGCTCTGTTCCGCCACCAGAATCCACCCACCCCCTGCAGGGAAGGGAGAAGGGAAGTGAGCTCTCCTCCTCCCTTCCTTCCCTGTCCAACCTGCTGCCAGCTCTGCTGCGCCACTAGAATCCACCCCCCCACAGGTGGAACTTTCCCCCTCCCTCCCCCATCCACCCCCCCGTCTCCAACCATGAATAACTGAATCAGCAGATGGTGAATCAGCAGATACAGGGGTGCTACTATACATAAAATTGAACCACCAGAAAGTATTTTGAAGTGTGAAAGCTAAAATGTGATGAAGCAGAACCCTGGATCAACAAGTGATGCTACTTAGAAGAAGCAGTTAGATACCATTACATGTATTTGCTTATAAAGTGTAGTTTGGACATGAAACTTTAACTATCAGAGTTTGGAAGAGCTACTTGGCCATGCTGGCAGCAGGATTCTGGGACTTGTAGTAAAAAAAAATAAAAATTTCCAAGTGATGAACTAAATCCTTAGCTAAACCATTTTCTAAAACAACTGTGAGTATCTAACTTACTTCTGCCAAAAGATTATACTTTCAAACACAGGCTGTCCTAAAGAACATCCTATGATACAAATGTAGACATGGTGACCCTCTTTTATGCCACACAGAAGCTGCTCTCTTCCATACCTTTTGCCTTTAGGGGATTAAGTGTACTCCCTAACATAGTACATGCATTCTGTGCTGAACAAGCAGCTTTGACATGGTGTTTGTCTTTGTTTCTGTGGCAACCATACCACCTTAGAAGAGCAATACTAGGGGGAAATCCTAAAAACAAAATGCCCACACACAACCCTAAATATGTTTGTTCAGCAAGATTTTTTTGCTCTTCATTTATTCGTCTCTGAGGCTTTAACTTGATTCGGCAGGAATATGACATGTTTCTTATGGCATGGATCTTCTGCATAACTTCAAAGTGGTGGCTGAGTGAGGTGGGCAGCTACCAGGGAGGTGGCCTTCTCCATCGTGGCACACCAACTGTATAATGCTTTCTCTGGGAAGATTTGCCTAGCACCTACTTTATTGTCTTTCTTTGCCAGGCAAAGGAAATATATGTAAGGATCTCTTTTCTACAGTCTATGTGGACACCTTGAGGGCTTTTGGGAGATGTTCATGAGGGAGCAGGGCTGTGCAGCATGGCTTTGTGCCCCAGTCACCTGGTAAAGGGAAATAATGTTTAAACTCCCAAACAGAACTTCCATCATGGTGTAGAAGACTATGACCAGGTGACCTGTTTGCTTGCCTGTGGTGTTACTAAGGCTGGTGTCCCCCCTCCCTCCAATGATGTCACCTGATGCAGTTCGGTCTCTCTGAAACCCCCCCCCCCCGCCAACAAGTGCTACCACTGATCTTCCATCCAGGTTCTAACTTGTGATGGAAAACTTCAAGGCCTGCTCATCCTGATTTATGGCTCTTTAAACCAGACCTAGGAGATTATCAGATGTGGTTAATGTGGCACCATAATGACACCAGAGGAATGCAAAAGGACGGCAATATCAGATGATGACGTCCTTTTGCATTCCGCTGGTGTCATTATGGCATTTTTTTTATTGATGGGCCAAACCGTTAATAGATCGCCCATCCCGTTTTGGTGCCGGCATTGCTGGTGTGTGAAATCTTGGGCCATTTAACTCATGTGAATATAGTGTCAATAGGTAGTCCTGCCAGAACACTTCCACCTGATATTGTGACATCCAGGTAAGTGACTCACTTTTTATGTCCCTCCTTGGGTTACTTGTAAGTTTTAAAGTGTGTTTCTGTGCTTGGTATGAATTTTTTTTTGTGTATTGTACTTTTTATTTTTGAATTTCCCATGCTCATGTCTTCTCATGGGAAGGGGTGGGATTTCAGTCCAGGAAGTGAACAGAGCTCCATTAGAGTTCTGTTCGTTCCTGGGCTGCCTATAGACAGGAGAGAAAGTAAGTGTGATGGGGAGGGTTATTGTGCTGGGACAGGGATGGGATTGGAGATTGTAGGACAGGAACACTTTTTGCATTCCTGTCTGATAATCTCCCTAGACGGGACAGCCGTTCACATACAACATGGCTCTTTTCTCATGCTGGCAAGATGATTGCCCTCTATTGGAGGCTGGTCCTTTGACCGCTCTTTAAACAGAGGAATATCCATTGGAAACAGATCATGGTAACATTGCTTTTCCAGACTACAATTCTCAGAATCCCCAGCAGCCATGCTAGCTGGAGATATGATAGCTGTAGCCCAAAAAGCAACTTTTCCAAATCTCTGTCTGTAATGAAGGACACATGGTCACCTTAACATAAGTCTTCCTATTTGAATGTTGCAACTTCACGCCTCAAATTCAGTTTCCTGAATTCACTGTTTGTACAGGTTTGCTTTCTGTTTGCATTTCCAGATGGTGAGTCCAACAATGTGCCTTCCCTTGTTGTGGGGACTCTATGGCAGTGCCACCCACAAAAATATTCCTTTCAAGGAATAATAGCCACTGTGCCATATGGGCCTGCCTGTTTTCTTTGAGAGTTATTCTTCTCTAAACAAGTTGGGCACTTCTTTGAGAAACTAGGCCAGCCTCATGACAACTCCATTTGCCTTTCCTAGCCCATTTGTTATTAAGGAGGGAAGTGGAAAATGTTATATGTAAATGTTTTGGTAGTCAAAGCATCGGACCTGAAAATAAATGCTAAAGAAAAGCCAAGTGATTTGTTTAAACACGGCGGGATGACATTTGGAATCTGCCACTATTGCATATACTTCTGGAAGGCTAAATGAACAAATGTTGACAGCTGAGCTAGTCAAAACAGAGCTAATGGAGCTCACAATATTCAGAATTTGTTTAAAATGTAATGTTTTCAAGGATTCTTGGAAAACCTAAAACTGGTGTGCTTTTATAAAAACAATTATTTAATGGCTTTTGCATCTACATGTTTGATTTTTTAAAAAAACCAATATGGTTTAATTTTTTTAAAATGCTTGATACTGTTGCTCTCCCTATCATATGTGCCACTACAGGAGCCATCCTGCTCAAATAATTCTGAGGGGAAATTGATTAAAAATACCCTTCCCCACTGTACAAGTTAACTGGACCTGCCTAGTGTAGTGACACCTATTCACTGGTGGTTGGCTTGTGATTTTGATCGGTGGGTTTGGATGCCCTCTCTTTCCCTGCAAGGACACAGGGTCTGTGCTGATAAAGAACACAAGGGGCTTGGTTACACTGCAGTTTTTACTGCGATAGTTTGTGATTTAGCACATTTTTGCATCAGTGCCACTTAATTTACATGGTTTAGTGCGAAATTGGTTGATCTGTTTAGTTTTCTGCTTTGTAGTTCACATGGACAAAGGTGGGGTGTGTGGCCTCCCAAGCACATCTGGGGGAAGATAAGATGCTGGGAAGCTGAGAGGGAGGGGGAGTGAAAGAGAGAGAGAATGTGTGTGTGTGCTGGCACCTTTCCCTCCCTTTTCTTCCCAAAGCAAGAAGGGTGGGAGGAAGGAGGGAGCTTTTCAGCCACTGAGGAACCATCCCCTGTCAAGCCCCCCTTCCACTCACCCACTCTCCCTCTCTCTCTGTCTCTCTCTCTCTCTCACACACACACACGAACACGATCACAGCAGGGCGAGGGAGCAAACGGCTGGATGAGCAGATCGCTACTCAGTCTCTCTCTCTCTCTCTCTCTCTCACACACACACACACGCACACACACACACACAGGGGAACAGGCTAACTGGAGATTCCTCAACCGCAGCAGCCAAGCAACCTGGGAGGCAGACAGCTGGGTGATTGGGAATAGCACTGTATAAACAACAGTGGCTGGACCTTTTCGTTTGAGGCTCCTCGTATCTCTTGAAACTCTGCTGCCTCCACAGTCAGTCCAATCAATCACAGCTCAGCTCTGCTGTGGCTGTTTTGGGAAGATTGCTGGTAGTTCCCACAGACTTTTGCAAAATGGTAGTTCACACAATTGATAGTGCGCTACTTCACGCTACTTTTTTTAAAAAGTTGGGAAATTTAGAAGATTTTCAGACTACACTGTTATAGTGTTACTATTCCACTTTAATTGCTCTGGCTTCCTGCTGTGGAATTCTGGGGTTTGTAGTTTAGTGAGGCCTAAGAGCTCTCTGGCTGAGAGTTGTAAATGCCCCTCCCTAAACTGCAAATCCCAGGATTTAACAGGAGGCAGCCATAACAAAGTGGAATAGTAACACTATAATAGTGTTGTCTGAAAATCTAGGTAGTTAAAGCCCTTATTACACTACTTTTGGGTTTTTGAGCTCCCCCGCTTCTGAATGAGGCGATATTCTGGCATGATGTGTGTGAACTATTAGGAATCTTAGTGAATTCTTCACAGACTTATTTTGCCATGTAAATGGGCCCAAGGTTGCATTCCTTTGACTCTCCCCCAATAAATGTCACCCACCAGGATAGACAAGGCAATTTCTGCCCTAAAACCAGGCCTAGCTTCAGACTGGAACAAATCCAAATAAGGTACAAGCAGATTTGGAGTTGACCTGCCACTACTCTCTGAAGTGCCTTTCCCCCAAAGAAGATATTTGCTGCCAGGCCATAGTTACAATGCAGTTATCAATCCATGATACAGTTGTCCCTTTACATTCGCGGCTTTGGCTTTCGCGGTTTTATGTATTTGTGGAAATTCCTTCCCCCCACCAACTCTCCCCAACACAGCCTCTGAGCATTTAAGGAGGAAAATTTCCTGCACACATACACACACAGGGAAGATCCCAGCAAGCAAGCAGCCCCCACACCAGCCTCTGAGGGTCTAAGGTGAAAGAAAATCACAGCCCCATGCTATGAGCACGCAAGCAAAGTTCCCCCCTTGCCACTCCCCTCTCTGTGTCTTAACAAACTGAATTGCTTCTTTAAAACTCACATTTCACCCCATGTATCCTCTTGGCTCAAAGAAAAGCACAGCTGTATGCTTGCCACCCCCTCTCTGTGTCTCAACAAACTGAATTGCTTCTTTAAAACTCACATTTCGAACTTTTCCTACACACGTTCACACACAGGGAAGGTATGGGTGGCATCTCTCAGCAAGCAACTGACCAGCCTCTGAGCGTTTAAGGAGGAAAGCTTGTGTGCTCACAGTATGGGACTGTGCTTTTCTTTCGGCCAGCAGGAAGCTTTCCTCCTTAAATGCTCAGAGGCTGGGTTGCTGGGAGATGCCACCCATGCCTTCCCTGTGTGTGAATGTGTGTAGGAAAAGTTCAAAATGTGAGTTTTAAAGAAGCTGAGTTTTAAATTCAGTTTGTTGAGACACAGAGAGGGGGTGGCAAGCATGCAGCTGTGCTTTTCTTTGGGCCATGAGGAGACGTGGGGCGAAATGTGAGTTTTAAAGAAGCAATTCAGTTTGTAAAGACACAGAGAGGGGAGTGGCAAGGGGGGGGACTTTGCTTGCGTGCTCATAGCATGGGGCTGTGATTTTCATTCCTCCTTAAATGCTCAGAGGCTGGGTCAGTTTCCCTGTGTGTGTGTGTTTAGGAAGGGCTCCTTGTTAAACCCTCAGAGGCTGCTTTTATTCACGTTTTTTTCACTTTCGTGGGGATCTTGTTCCCGTAACCCTCGCAAATGTGAAGGGATGACTCTAGGTTTTTCACCCCTTCTTTTTTAAAAAAGGTTACGCAGACATGTCCTCTTGCAAATAAACATTTACGACACCTTGAATCCACCAGAGTCTGGGAAGTCCCAAGCTGGCCCACTCATACCAACCTTCAGAATGGATGCTGAAGTTGCCCAGAACTGTTATCCTGAGAATAGAGAAACAGGAAATTTAAAAAAAATTGGCAATATATCAAAGAGTGGGAGAAGGCGAGAAAGAAAATGAGAGATTGCAGAGAACAGGAAAAATTGTGAAGAAAGGCACAAATAGAGGACATTTTACCACTAAATAATTGGATGAAGGATTAAGTAAAGTCTTCAGTAAAGGAAGGTGTTGTCTAAAACAGTGAAAATACTCCTCGTGCATTGCAAGGAGATTACGAGCTGTCTTAATGGCATCCTGCATCATTATTGCTGTATTTGGAAGAAGGGGGGCTAAATATGCCATATACTCCACAGGAAAAGCCTTGAAGGATTTTCCTGGATTTTTAAAAAATAGTTGGGGGAATGTGCATTCCTGCTTGTTGGGACAAGTAACCAAATTGATTCACTTTCCCATAAAAGCAGGAGCTGAAAACTGATTGGCCAGACAAGCATGGGGCCGGGGCTTGCTAATACGTCAAGCACCAAGAACTGCTATGGTTCTTTTCGGCTTAGCGAGCGAGCGCTAATGTGATAAAACATGGTTTTTTTTGCTTTTATGTTAAGGTGAAATATTGCTTTATTGCACCTTGGGAATAGTTTTTTTTTAAAAAACATTGTTTGGCAGTGGCAAATTGGTAAGTAAAACACAAATATTCACTCACAGCTGCCATCTTGATTCACGGGCATGCCCATTTGCACAGCAAATGTGGATAGCTTCACGTGTCTGCGATCTACCTAAAAAAAACCCCAAAATTATTAAGACAAATTGCAGCTGCTGTGAGTTACCTTTACTGCGGAGTAACCCACTTCTTTTTGCCTCATATACACAAGCCCAAATAAATGACATACAGGGGAAAAAATATATTGAATCAGATCAGAAAAAAATATAGATATGCTTAGAGGAGGAGTAGAAACCAGGCAGCCCCCTAGATGTTATTGAACTGCAACTCCTAGCATTCCTGACCAGGGGCTATGCTGGCCAAGGCTCATGGGACTTTCTGTCCAACAACATCTGGAGGGACAGTTGGCTTCCACCCCTGGCTGGAATGTCATAGATCCTACTAATTAAAAAAATCCCAGGGCTTTAACCCTGCAAGCCCTGGTTCTATTAAACCACTGCAGAGCAGTGGAAACAATTGCAAGGCACTAACTGAAACAGATTGTTGCACAAAGATTTTGTGAAACAATTGAAGAACAATTGACTTTGATTCTTACGATCAAAATAATCTATATATATAAAATTCTCTTGGGTATGTTGCCTTACCCAGTGTGCTAATTGGTTGGTCAGGAAACACACCTAACCAATCACCGCCCATATGCAAATTCCCTCTCCACCTCACAATCCACTCCTCGCACTTAATCTGTGGCCCAGATTGGGATCCAGACAGTCAGTCGACTGGGGTCAGTGGCAACGAGCTGCCTGCAATGGGACCAAGGCAGTTAACTGGTGGTGGCCATGGCCATGGCGTGGCAATAAAGCGAGTCACCCTCAGCAATACCAGGATAAGTGTGGAACGCTGAGAAGGAATTTAAAAATCCATCAGCCTACCTTACAGGCTTGTCATGAGGTCTACCGGGCATTTGGAGGGTGTTTTTTAATGGTGTTTGTTACGCCAGCTACAGCTAGTTATATTTAAACTCTCGTAAACTTTCAAATATTCAGCTTTTAAAATCTGACATATGTTCTGATAGATATAGAGCTGACACACCAGTTACTCCTCAATAAGCTACAGTATGTGAACCAGAATCATCATACTCTGAGAAAACTTGTAGTATTTTATTATTATTTTTTTAAAAAAACATTCTTTTATATCCCCCATTTCCCCCAATAATGGGACTCAAGGCAGTTTACAAATGATTTAAATAAGTACAGATTAAAAACATACAAAAACATCAGTAAGATACATATAAAAGTTATTTAGTTATTTAGAGTATTTATATACCCCCCCCCCTTCAGCCAAAAAGGCTCCCAAATCATTAATTTGACATTTCCCTGCCCTCGGACTCACAATCTAATTAAGACATGACACATAAGGAAAAGGGAATGGCAGTGCGGGAGGGGATTATTATTTTAAAAAATGATTTTAGAAATAATGAAACAATCTATAAAGTTAAAACCATTTAATTTAAAGATAAGACATCAACAAAATCAACAAAAAAACAACAGAACAGCACAGCATTAAAAGTCCATCACAATAAATTCCTCAACACCTGAAGGAATAGAAAGGTTTTCACTTGCCACTGGAAGGAGAGCAAGGAGGGAGCCATCCTACCCTCTCTAGATAGTCTGGGAGCAGAGAGAGAGAAGGCCCTCTCCCTTGTTCTCAACAAATGAGCCTGAAATGGAAGTGGGACAGAGAGCCCCCTCCCAAAGATCTTAAAGACCTAACATTCATGAGACCTCTGGGTGAGGAATGATGGCATATAGACATCCCTGCAAGACATTCCACAACAGGGAAAGCTTAAGCAGTAATATAAGCTGGTTAGGAGAGCACTGGTACTCTCTCTCTCTAGACAAGGAGAGAGTGTGAGATTGCCTATGCATGCTCCAAAATGCTGCTCCTTGTGAGGAGACTGCCAAATTTGTAACAGTCAGGCGAGTTGAATAGTGGGAAGGGCCTTGGAATTAACATCAGGCTCAGCTGGTTAAGCAAGCTTAATAATGATAATAATAATAAAATTTATTTATACCCCGCCCCTCTATTAAAACAATCGGGGCGGCTTACAAAAATTAAAATACAATACAGATAAAATCCCCAAACACCCCCCACCCCACCCTCCCCCATAACAAATATTAAACAATTATAAATTAAAACCAACTGATATAAATCACAATTAAAAACAATAAATACTATAAAATACTATAAATGGCCAGCGTACTAAAAGAAGCCAGCTTCTAATGGACACTGGACCTGCAAAAAACTTTACTTTCTTAATCATTTTTAACCACCTAATTTGCAAGTGAAGAGAGTTCTTCCAGGTGGCAGTGAGACTAAAAACCTTGGTGAGTTGCCTTTTTTCATAAATAAGAACTGAGAGCATAAAGGGTACTGCATGAGATTTAGCTTAAAAGCAAAAAGGCTGAACAAGAATTTGGTTCAACAAAGTTTTCAAATTGATTAAAGGGACAATAATTTTAAAAGAGCCAAGATTTCTTACTTTGATTTTGATAAGTGTGGTTTGAGAAGTTTGAATTTCACTAAGTGAAGAGGCCAGCACTTCATGGGAATGTGAATTGTTTATTTTATAAGAAAATAACACTAAGAACAACCAGATGGTGTCTCAGGGACTACAGAGACTGCATTGGAACAAATTCTTAGCCTTACAGAAAGGTGAAGGGAAAGAAAAGAACCGGTAGAGTTTTTTATCTACCATCTAGCAGACAAGAAGAAAAAATGAGAGACTGGCTTTTTGTTTTTAACCCTGTAAGTACTGGATTTTTACTTTGGATCTGTTGAGGATGGAGCAGTGTCCTTCTCCAGAAATTTTATAGAAATTGTTGGATGAGATCAGATTTTTGAAGAATGAGGATGTGGTAAAATTAAAAGAAGGATTGAAAGAAAATATGAAGAAGGAGGTCAAAGAATTCAAAGAATCAGTAAAGAATTGGTTGGTGTTGTAAAACAAAGTAAAATAAAGGGGAAGTTTTGGAAAGTAAATTTGAAAGGATAGACAAAGAGATGGGAAAAGATTTGGATGATTTGGCATGATTAAAAGGTTCTGGTGTGCTAACAGGCTCTCTGTTAATGAAAAATATGAATATAGATCAAGTTGAATTGATGGATGGAATTGCTTTCAAAATTGAGAAGAAAGTTGTGGGGGTGTTAAGATGAATGTGAATTGTTTGTTGTCTCAAAATAATTATCTCAAGATATGGAGTGGAATTGAGGGGGATACGTTAGGATGGGAGGGACTAGATTTGACACTGTTGGGGAGAATTTCTGTGATGAAAAATAATGTCTTTCCCGGAAAGATGTTTTTATTCCAGACAGTAGTTGTTTTGACGATTTATGTACATTTTAAGCAGTGAGAGGGGGAGATGTCCAAGTATGTAAGACAGGTGAGAAAGCCAAGAGGTTAAATACAAAGTGAAGAAAAAGTTAAAGAATGCATGTTAGAATGGGTTAAGAATTTTCACGATAACATATTGGGAAAATATGTGGTCAAAGGGATTTAGATTTGAATTATGTTACGATTTTAAAGAGAGTCCTTATAAATTGAGTTTCTATCAAATTAAGTATTGCTGCTCTAAGATTTTAGAATAATTATTTGGAATGTATAGATTTTTAATGTATGTTTCATGTTGGTGGGAACAGACACCCCACAGATCTTAAGAATGATAGATCCGGGGGAGGTGTTTTAATGATGGGCAGAGAGATGAGCACAGGGGTTGGCCAGGGCCTAGACATGCCCTGGCTAGGAGGAGGCGGGACGGGGTTCTGGCAGGGCCTATTTTACCCTTTGCCACCCCTGGCTTCCTCCTCTTTCCCACTTGATTGAAGAGGGGAGAACACCATCACTGGAAACCTGTTTTTCCGCCTAGAGGGAGAGCTAAGTTGGCTGTGCTGTGCTTGCATGGTTGTGTGATTGGGCAGCCCAGCAGTGTGAGTGTGTGTGTGTTTGTGTGGGATTGCTTTGTTGCAATTTAATACAATAGCTTTACTGTAATTTTAATTTCTTTGATTTAAATTGACTTTAAATTGAATTAGATTAAACTTTACTTTGTTGCTTTGGTTTGTTGCTTTGCTTTCTCCCCACCCCCCACCCCTTCTTGAAGGAGTGCCTCTGGTCTCTTTGTTGCTTTGATTTCACCCCCCCACCCCTTCTTAAGGGAGTGTCTTTGGTCTCTGGGTCTATGGCTAACATGAAGGGTCCAAAGATTAATACTCAAAACTGGAACTGTTTCCTTTCGGAAGGATAGACAAACAGTTGGGAAAGAGCCATGAAAGTTCACTTTAATATATGAACACAGCAGCAAGATAGAAGAATTCAACACTATCTACAATGGAGGAATGGCCATTGAAGCTGATAAATTTAACAGAAATGGACAAGTTGCTCTGTTTGACCAGAAAAAGGTTGTTTGTGAGGTTTCTTAAAAGATCTGAAACCACTTACTGATTTTTCTGTGGGGGGAAGGAAAAGAAAATGAACTGGTAATCTGTAGTTTTGATGATGAGAGAATAGGTTATTGAAAGATGAGAATATGCTGTAGTTTTTAGAGAGGTTTGAATAATCATATATATAACTGCTGAAAGGAAGATTGGAAGTCATATTTTCTTTCTTCTTCTTTTTTTTCTTTTACTTCTTTTCCCCTCTTGTATTTCCTTTTTTTCTTTAATTTTTGTAAGTTCTGTAAGTTCTGCATTCTTAAAAATAATGGGGGAAAGGGTCTAGCAGGTTCATGGGAAATACAGTCCTTTAAATAACCTGGACCAGCTTCACATAGTACTAGTACAAAACCAAGCTGGACCTTTATTTGAGCACCACTTTTTATCATTATTTCAACATTTAAAAATAAAGATCTATATTTTTAATGTGCATATTTATTTTATCTTGAATGTGAGCAGGGTTGCTTTTGTTTGGCCTTGCTGCAACAAAGAGAAAGGTTCAGAAACTATGAGAAATACCTCAGTGGATTACTAGGAGTCCTCAGCATGTTTCTCCTGACTTTGCAATGACTTCTTGATTATATATCTTACCCACATAAACTGCTTACTGTCTATACATGTCAGAATAGTTTCCAAGAAATCCTATCTCATGAAGCATTCCTTTGTTCCTTTGGTGAAAATTAGAAGCTGGGAAAATATCTGTCATGACATCAGAATCTTTTGGTGTGCTGACCCAGGAGACAGAAATAAGTCATGAAAAACAGCTGCTTCTGACAGGAAAGACATTGTTACTGCTTGGTGTATGTGACTGAAGCACTAATCCATGAAGATAATATACCCAGCTTTTAAAACTGTTGATATGTGGCATGGCTGTGGGGGTCTAGTGTACCCCATGCCCATGTATCTGGACACATGAAGAACTACACCACAGAAAGTGAATCTCATTTAAGCCACGGTGCACACCATCTCCATGCCTTGCCTTGGTTTAAACAAAACAAAACAAAACAATTAAAGGGTTTTCCTGGCTATATCCAGTTGGTGATGCAGCCCACAGTGATTCCAAAAGGTGGGAAATTGGCCCTGGGACCCACTAAAGTTGTCTACCCCCAGTACTGAAGGTAATCCCAAAAAAAGGGAGTCATACTAAGGAGATTTTCAGACTACACTGTTACAGTGTTACTATTCTACTTTAACTGCCCTGGCTTCCTCCTGTGGAATTCTGGGGTTTGTAGTTTAGTGAGGCCTAATATCTCTCTGGCTGAGTTGTAAATGCCCCTCCCAAAACTGCAAATCCCAGGATTCAACAGGAGGCAGCCATAGCAAATAAAGTGGAATTGTAACACTACAACAGTGTTGTCTGAAAATCTTGTAAGTAAGTCACTGAAGTAAGTAAGACATTTCATCTAAGGAGATTTTCACATGGGGCCAAAATGCCCTGTTACTGCTCCGCCACCTCCTCTCCTGTTCCTGCCACGAAATAACGTAAATCTTTCACAAACTTACCTTAATTCCACTGCAGGAACAGGCTCCCGTTTCCCTTACTGGCTGTCGTCAGCTGTAAAATGCAGCCGTCGTAAGGCTGCTTTTACGACCGGCCGTCTGAAATGTTATCACATTATCGCGTGATAATGGCTGGGTGGTAAATTTAAAAAATAAAACTCACCCAAACATAAAATCAGTTCACCAAGCACAAAAACACACTTTAAATCACACAATCAAAACAGGGAGGATAAAATAAAGGGTGCCACTTACCTGGAGGACCAGATCATACCAGGAAGTGTTCAGAACGAACCTCCCCCCTGCAGCTGTCATTTCGGAACAGGAACGGGGCTCCTGTTCGCACACCCGTAATTGCGTGATAGCGACGGAATAGGAGGGCTATTCACGAAGAAAAATCATGATTACATTGTTCCGGAACAGTCACAGGAGTAGGATGGATGCAGGACAAAATGAGGTCAACGTCGTCTGAAAGGGAAAACTTTTCCCGACCCTGTTCTGTTCCTGCCACGGGATATATAGCCCATGTGAAAATCTCCTAAGACTTAACTATTGCAAGGCATCTACTGAGTATTTAACAATCTCTCTTTTGCAATTCACACTTTACAGATGGTTCAGATAAACGGTAGTGGTCAGGACATACCAATAGTTTTATTTACTGGGTATAAATAACTCCCAGGGTGTGAACACTGCCAAAAAAGCAAGCAAAAAGTGGTGAGGAGAAGAATAGTGATATCTGCCACTGACTGCTTGCTCTGTGGCGGTAGAGATGATGAAGGACAGAAGGAGCAGCTGGCAATAATGGGAATGAGGCAGGACTATTGGGGATGTCTTGCTCCTCAAAATCTGGAGCTGGTATCTTTGGACCACACTTGCACACTTGCAACAGGAATCTTTCCCTAGCGCTATCTAGAGATGCCAGGGATTTAACCTGGTGTCTTTTGTGTGCAAAGCCTCTATCACTAAACACTAAAAACTAAACACACAAATATCATTGTGCTCTATCACTAAACACACAAATATCTACACCAGGGGTGGACATTTATAGTTTTCCCAATATTATTGGGCTGCAATTCCCACCAGCCCTAGCCATCATAACCAATGGTGAGGGATTGAGGAAGTTGCACTCCAACAGTCACAGCTGCCCATCTTTGACTTAAGAAGTCTAGTTAATAGCACAGTAAAGCTCTGACACAAGACTAGGTGAGTAGTTCACTGAGTCTAGCACTCTCTGTTCTTACTGCAAGCAAGTTTCCATATCTCAATCCTTTCTCCTAGCCCTGCTCCTCAATAACTTTTAATTCTGGTTGCCAGCAACAGATGCTATCTTGCATGGTCAGTGTGTGCTCTGGGACTAAACTGTGGCCACCCCCAATGCCCTGAAGAAACATATCTTCTTAACGTGGTGACTTTAAGGTTTACAAGTACACCAAGAATTGAGTCTGGAAGAAGTTGTTGTATTAGTTGCTTCAGTTTAACCAAAGCATTCTACTACTGCGGGTGCTTCTGCTACAACTCATTTTCTGTCTCTGTTAAGATTGTATATGAAGTTCTCAAGCTGAGATCTTGGCACATGTTTTGTTTAGAAAGTCTCTGAATATTTCAAGTATCACTGTCTGACTCACCAGAAATACACAGAAGCCTTTAAGTGGAATATTAACCAGGACAAAATACTGGATTAGGAAAGGATTCTCCAGCTACTAATGCAAGTGCTGCTGGAATTGTGCACACAAATGTAGTATTGCAAACATACCATATGGGAAGAGATAGTATTGCTTATCGTGTTCTATTGTATGCTCATTTGCCATAATCTTGTAAACTTAAAAACAAAATTATGAATCTGGATGTCCTTCCCCCTCCAAATATTAACCAACTGTCTGATTTTAACCTAATTATTTTCAGGCAGAGTTTGTACTTATTGTGGTTCTATTCTTGGTGCTTATGAAACAATCCCTAGTCATTTGGTAAAAGCCCCTAACAGAAATACAAAGCACAACTGTGGAAATAGCCTTCAGACACACACACAGCTTCTGAACATTCAAGCCACATAGGAATTACATCTGTGATCGTTAAATAAGTATATTCTACACTAGATGAATAGAGCTGGGAAGAGCCTCCAGATCAGTACATTTATATCATTAGGGAGCATTCTAGCTCAGTGATTCTTAACCTTTTCTTTACCAGAGAACCTCTTTAAATATCTGTTGCTGCAGACCCCCAAGACTTAACTAAAGATTTAAAACCATAACAACAAAAATAACAACAACAGCTACTGTTAGCAATTACACCATCTGTTAAACCTTTCCTCAGATGCAGCAGAGGGCGAGGAAAGATTTTTCTTCTGCTTCTTCCTGCAGTTTGCAGCTGGAGTGGGTTGAACAGCAATGCGCAGGCCCAGCCAGCCTTTGCCTTGGCTCCTGTCACATGGCCACTCTGCTACAGGGAGGAGGTGGGCTAAGCAGCCTTCAAGTCTTCACAGATCCCCTGTGAGGACATTGTGGCCCCTTGGGGGGGTCTGTGGACCATAGGTTAAGAATCACTGTTCTAGGTTTAGAGTCAAAAGATAATTTAATAAGGGACAGTGTCCATAGAACTAAAACAAATTGCATATATATATCTACAATTCTCATTCCCAATGATAGTTCTCTTCATGTGTTAGTTGCTTGTAAGAAAATCTGTTCAAAAAGAGAAGAGGCCTGCACCTGTTCCTGTACTCTCAGTGGGAGCTCAATGCAACTGCACACCTTCCAACTATCTTGGTTTGGCAGGAACAGTCCCAATTAATCCTTCGTTATCTCACTTTTTTAGCCACTTTTAAAATGTTCCAGTTTCTCTCTCATCCTCTCACTTTCTTCCTTTGCCCCCAGCTTGTTTTACTGTAAACTGAGTTCAAAGTACAAAAACATTTTGAAGTGGAATCTTGCCCTTCCTAGTAGGCTCAGGCAGCCTCTCCTAGCTTGTGTGTTCTTCCTCATTAATAAGTTTTGCAATTTTGTCCACACTCTGATGCTGCGTGGCCACATGTTTCCTGGTTTTCATCTGTGAAATGTTGGAGGGCATGCAACCAGGATCAATCACACTGCTGTCATGACATAAACCTTCCTCTTCAGATGACCATGCTTCATGTGGAGAAGTCAGGATGCAGGAAATCAGAGGCAGACTGAGCAAGATGGCTCCAATCCCTCTTCTGAGATGGCTTTACAAGCAAGTTAACACTGTTAATCACACCTGTTATTTGTCCACATTCACTACTTCCTAGCCTTGAATTTTCCAAACCTTCCTCTTAAAGCTTAGGCAAGTTGCACTTTTTGACTACAGTTTCAAGAAACACCTGATAGCATGGCTATTGACTACACTGTCTGGGGATTATGTGAGCTGTAGTCCAACACGTTTTTTTCCAGGCTGTGCTTCCTCTGTTGTGTGCCCCCCCCCCCGCTCCATTTTCTATTTTGAATTGTAATCTCCTTATAGATGGGGATCTATCTGCCAAATCCCTTCCTCCCCTGGCTAGTGGAAGGCTAAGGTGCCATGTTCATTGCTGGAGAAGGAAAGTAATTTAAGTGGGCTCTGGAAGTAGCATATGGTTGTCAGATCATCAGCTCAAAATAAGGGAATTTCTAAAACTACTGTATGAAAGAAAGCACGTTTAGTGTTTTCTCATGAAAATGCTCAGCTCTGAAATAAGACAATTTAAGTGGGCTCTGAAAGCAGCATATGGTTGTCAGATCATCAGTTTAAAATATGGGAACATCTAAAACTGCTGTGCAAAAGAAGGCACATTCAGTGTTTTCTCATGAAAATGCTCAACTCTGAAATAAGACTTCTTTTTAGCCTAACACTGTGTACATATTCTTATTAGTTTTATTGAGACCAATGAGTGAACATAAGGACTACCTGGATTCTCTCATCTCCTTGACAGAACTTTTATCGGTAAAAAATAAAGGATGCCATCATTTGCATCAGCAGATATGCACTATTGTACCAGTTACCCTGAACTGAAGAATAGCAAAGCTTCCGATGCGTACAGAAATTCTACCAATCAGCAAGAGCATTATAAAGTCATTTTGGGGGCTAGTACAACTTCCAGAATCCTCCAGCCTGCATGGTCAGTTTGGGAGCTGTTGCCCAAACAAGTAATGTTTCCAAGCTCTGAAAACAGTGTTGTCATCTTTATTTATTTCCTCTGAGTTGTGAAGCAATGAAGATTTTTTCCCCCAAAGTTTGATTCACAGTCATCTCCAAATATCACCAGGCTGAGAATCTTAAAAACACACACAGGCAGACCCAAGACTGGCAAGATCTTGCCATGTTTGTCTTTTATTTTCCTGGTTTCCCACCAATGTCATTGAATACTTTCCGTGGTGGTGGTGGTGAGCAAAAGGGCATGAGGAACATGTAGCAACATAAATGTTGCTAGTGATTTCAAACAAAAACAAAGAGAGGGAGACTGGAGAAGATGATGGAAAGCAGAAATCACAGAACAGTATCCTAGGAAGGGACAGTTCTGCTGTGCCTGTGTACAGAGGTTCAGGCAGGGGTGCCGTACTGAATGGATTTATTGATCTGATTTCTATCCTGCCTTTCAGAAGCAGTTTGTGAAAAATAATGAAATGCAATTGTATGGGACTCTCAAGTCCTTTGATACATACATAGGGGGCATTCCCTTCCTTCCCAAGTAGAATAATAGAAAAGGTTATTGTTAAAATACAATTAAACAATGCATAGCGTTAAAATAAATCCATTGCAAGTGATGAGATAAGCATTTCCTTTATTTTACTTGTGCTGGTAGCAACCAACTACTTGAGATTGCTGGTTGCACTCTTTCTATTGCCAGACTGGAAGTAACCCCAACCCGCTGTTCAAAGAGAATCTACACAGGCTAAATAATGCATCTTTACCTCAATCCTACTTCTGTAGGAACACACAGTGTCCCCTTCATTCTGATGTGAATATACTTGTTTTCAATGCCTAAGATCTTAAGGAGATTTTTCAAAATCCTCCATTTTACTCCACTTTTTTGGGGAAGAACCAGAATTTTAAAAACATGTGGCTTGACCCCCAAAGTAGGATCACAGTAGAATGGGGGGCAGGGGGCAGGTTGGTGGTTGGTCACCTAGGTCAGGTGGTCATTTAGGTCATCTGATTGTTCCCGCCAGAGAAGGATAGCCCCCTTGTTTGCATTGGTGTCCGGAAAAGGCGGTGTCACTTTTTTTTGATTTGCTGTTTCTATGCGAACCTTCACATACATACCGTTGCACACATTCACAGATTGGCATTTCACCTCCCCTGCTCTACTTGTTTCACTTTATAGAACTGTAGGTGGGCAATCAGAACAATGTGGAAACAGAGAAAGGCAATTTGATTAAGATAATAAGTGAATATGGGCATGTGAGGTGGGATTTAAAAAAAAAAAAAAAACCAACCCCACAGCTGCTGCAGTCTGATATGGCAAACACATGCACACAGTAGAAACACCCCCTTACACTGGTGCGGCTACGTAACAGGGCTCCTGTGTGGCTTCCCAAACTGATTTCAGTTTGGATTAACACAGTGTGTGTGGCAGTAAATGTCCTATGCTCCAGTCAGCAAGTGGTTGGAGTGTAAGAGTTACAGTCAGACCCCCATATCTGTGGAACCAATATCCATGGTTCCAGTTATCCGTGGGACACAAAACAGGGACACATGCCAAAGAGTCATCCTAGAAAATGGCTAGAGAGACATCCTCTCTAGGCATCTTCTAGGTGCTCCAACACAACTCTATGTTATGTTTTTACTGGAAGCCCATCATTTTAATAGGGTTTGCTCTTATCTGCAGTTTCCAGTATCTGCAGTAAGTCCAGGAACCGAACCCCTGCAGATATGGGGGTCCAACTGTAATTCAACCCAGGTCAGTCACAGGGTATCCAACAGGATGAAGGGAGAAAAAATAGAGTGGTCCTCAGCCAGTCCAGAAGTCGGTCAGCAAGTCAGTAATCCAGATAAACAAAGTCAGCAAGAAAGAAAACACAGTTATAAATCATAGCCAGTCCAAGGTCAGGAAAACATGAACACCGAAAAGTACTGCTAATCAACAACAAGAAGGGTTGAAAACAACACAGCTGCCAGGGAGTGGCTGAGATATTTATGGACAGCTGTTTCAAGACACCAGGTGCCTAATCAGATCAGCATCTCAGGGGCTGAGAATAATGCAATCTCCGTTTGCCTGTTTGTCACTTGATGAATGATGGCAATGGGTCTTCAGCATCTGCAAGCTCCTGCTGGGGAGCAGGACTCCCCTGTGCCTCAACCCCTGGCTCCTTTGACTCAAAGGAACCACCAGCTTCAGGAGCTGAAGATTCTTGGCAATCGGCCTCTTCATCTGAATCTTCCTACCCCAAAAGGTGAGGGTGAGTTATGACAATAAAGGGGTCAAACTGGGGCAGGGATGCTATGTAGTGGAGGTGGGATACAGCCCTCATGAACATTCAGCTTAAGAGATGTCTGTTATAGGTCCCCGACTTCAACCCTAACTCACACTATATAAAACATATTGTCAACCTACCAGGTGAGAATTTCAGAATTCAATCAAGATCAGCCCTGATATTAAATGCAAATTGAATGCAAGCTAAAAAGATTTGTAGGTCTTGTCCATACTAATGTACCTGTCCCCCCCCAAAAAAAACCCCACCCTGAACAATACTGCAGGTAATTTTCTTCCAATTCCACGCGGCTCCATCTGAGTTGCTGTTGCAGATTATTTTTTGCACATCTGAGAACAGAATCTTTTCTCAAGAGAACACTGGCAAGTTGCCAAAAGAAACAGACAAGATGCCCCGCATTCAGCACAGACTGAACTAAAATTCCATTATGGTGAAGTCCTATTTTTCAGTTAAGCTTTTATCCACTTTATCTACAGCTGAGCTTGTGGTTCTCCTCTTGATCTTGAGAGTTTTTGCTAAATTGCTGGAGGGGCGGGGGAGGAATTTTTGTTTTCCTTGGGGCATTTGAGGGGCTTTAAGGTGCATTAGGAATGATATAGCACAGATCTGTTAGTATAACAATGTGTGTAATTAGTTTCATTTTGTTTCTGCTATAAATCACAGTAAGGCGTAAGCAAGATGGGAATCTCTCTCTTGTTTCAAGTGGTCAAGATCATGTGTGGAATGTATACTTTTAATAACTATGGTGGATTTGCTCACCCTTAATTCCCAGGAACCTTATCCTCCATTGATATATAAAAAAAAACATGTTGTCATTCATTCCAAATTATCAACATTCTGTAAATATAGATCTAAGGATTCTCTGTCTAAATTCTCTTTTGCTATAAGCTACATTGCAAAGAGTCTAGATCTCTCTTTCTTTCTGACACTCACACCCACATGGACATATATGCATGTGCACATGCATAAACATATGCATGCATGCATACACACACACACACACACACACACTTCATTCCTAGAACAGTACCATAATGAAAATATTTTGAATATCAATAATTAGGTGCAGTAAGGATAGGAAAAGGAGAAGCTGTTTGCTTGAAAGCCAGTGTAGTCCTGGCTAAAATGGTAGCGCTAGAAGATTAGGTTTTAAGTTTCAACCTTAAACGTGATTTGCAACAGTGTTTCTTAGGCTATCTGACATGAGAGTTTAGCAGTCCCTCCCCCACCAATGTCCCAGTTACTGGTACCATATTTGTGCCCCTTGGCTACCACTAGTTTTTTCTTTCTTAGGAACTTACTGTAAATTACCACTTTGAGTAGGTTTGACTTACATGATTTCATCTCAATTAATCTGATGTGGGGACCAGCAATTCCTTCCCACTCAATGTGCCAAAGATCTGCATCATATTTGTGCTCACTGGCTACAATTGTTTCTTTCCTGGAAACTTGTCAGGGACAAGCGCTTTGAGCAGGATGGGGGGGTCTTAATGCAATCCAAAGTAAAGCAGCAGCACAGCAGGAAGGGTCCATCTTCCGTGCTGCTTTACAGCATGACGTTGTTGTCATTCTGGTGTTCTTTCATTCCGGTCCCATGGGAGACTGATATAAAACTGTGTCTTTTTGCTAACAGGTTTTTCTGCTTAGCAAAAAGATGCAGTTTTACCTCGGTCTCCCTTGGGACTAGAATGGAAGAACAATGACACCATGCAGTAAGGCAGCGTGGAAGACAGAAACTTCCTGCTGCGCTGCCGCTTTAATTCAGAGTGTGGTAAGACCCTTGGTTTACAGGCTTCCCAGCCTTTCAATACCTTGCTTTCTGACAACTTGCACTTTCAACACATGCAAATTACAGACAAATTCCATTAATTTGGTGAAGGGTCCACTCTTTCATCAGTTCTTCTTGCCTACGAAGATTGCTTGGGATCATTTGTCCATGTGCAGGCGCAGAGTCCCAAGATTTGCCTACAGAAAGAGAGGCCCCAGCCTTGAATTAATGGAACTTGTCTGTGTAATTTGCAAGCATTGAATGAGCAGCCTTTCACCAGTTCTTCCTATAGGGGCTTGCTTTGGACTACTTGCGTGTGCATACGGTGCTCGCAAAGTGAGCTGAGAAGGGAGGACAGGTGCCAAAAAAGGCTTGCTCGCTCGCTCGCTCTTCTTACCACCCTCCTGTTCCCCCCTCTCCCTTTCTCCTTTAACCTTCTGGTGTTTCCCTGGCTGGCAATATGGCTCTGTGCAATGGAGAAGCCAAGGTCAGTGCTGCGCCGATGGGAGGGATGGAAAGATGCAAGAAGGAGAGAAGTGAAGCACGTGGGAAAGCGGGAGGATTGGTTGGATAGCTGGATGGACAGAAGGCAGGAAAGAGGTTGGGGACCATCTGGCTCTTTTTGCCTTGCTTTGCCTTCCCTCCACGTCCAATGGCTTGTCAGCTTCCTCCTCTGGGGGGCTTTGTGTGGAGCATGTCATGACTGAGGTGCCAGGAGCCATATGGAGAGGGAGAGATCTCCGTTTCCCTCTTCATCCTGGTGGCACAGTGGTTAAATGCTGGCACTGCAGCTACGACGTTGTGAGTTCGATCCTGCAGGGCTCCAGGTTGACTCAGCCTTCCATCCTTCTGTAGGTCGGTAAAATGAGTATCCAGCTTGTTGGGGGCAATTAGCCCCCAAACACATTGTAAACCACTTAGAGAGTGCTTAGCACTATAAAGCAGTATAGAAATGTAAGTGCTATTGCTCTTGCTTTCAAGGTTCCCCCTTCCGCTGCAGCAAGAGCAGGGCTTTTCTTTTCCCTCCACCCTTTGCATTCTCTCTTTTGGCTCTTCTTCTCTTCCTCCCTCATCTGGCTCCATCTTTTCTTCCTTTGTGGAGGATGGGGAGGAGATTCATGTTGGGCACATGAGAGAAAGGGTGGAGGGACTGGGGGGAGAAGAGGAATTAAGGGGCACTGGCACTTGCCCCTCCCGCCAAAGGAGGAGGAAGGAGGGAAATGCCTGACTTAAAGTCCTCTGCTTGTGGTAGTCCCCCCTCTTCCTCTTGAGGCACATTCCCACTGCCACTTGTTCCACATGTCTTGCTGCTGTCTCAGCTGCTCCCTGCTTGTTTGCCAGAACAAAGGCCCTGGTTAGTGTGTGTGTGTGAGTGTTGTTCCCCTACAAGGGTGGAAAGAGAAAGGTGACCCATGCCACCTCTGGTATTGGGCGGTGGGAGGGAGGGAAAGAAGGGACTTTAGGAGTTGAGGGATCACAAGTTGTATTATTCTCATTTTTGAGACACTCTTGCATGCATAAGGATTGAAAAGCCAGATGGTTTTTAACTGGTTAGGTACTCCTGTAAGTTGTGGGTATTTATTTATTTATATCCCGCTCTTCAACCACAAGGCTATCAGAGAGGCTTACAAATTGTTAAGCAATAGCAATTTACACATCTACACTGCATTAAGAAGTTTCCAGTGTGTATTAGCTAATTATCCCCACAAGCTGGGTACTCATTTTACCGACCTATGAAAAGATGGAAGGCTGAGTGAACCTTGGAGCCCGCTAGAATCGAACTTGCAACGTGGTGACTTGCAGTACTGGCATTTAACCACTGCGCCACCAGGGTTTTTTTCTTATTTCAATACAATTATTTTCAATACAATTTTTCTTATTGTATTAACAAGGGAAAAGAGGGGGCTGCTCTAGAGAGGGTGAGCACCACTCCCACACTGCATCTCTTTCCCCCTTTCCTTCATGGGAACATACTCAAGACTGTCATGCTCACAAGTTCTCTTAATCCCCCCTTAAACTCTCCTTATTGTGATAATGGAAGATTTTATTTTCACCATTTTCAGTGTACACGGGCTGCCCTGAAGTGTGGTTTTCTGTTTGCATTGTTCTGACAAGTAGAAGTGTTTGTAAAAGTGCTTTGTTTTGAAAGAAAAGGTGAATATTGTTACCCTAAGAAATTGCAGAGTTGATCCTGTGCTCACTTCAGTATTGTCTAGTCATTTTGTTCCACAAAAAAGCAGTAAAACACACTTTTCCTTATCACCTGAAAGAAGACTACGTTTGGCTCTCCATATTCACAGATTTTGCATCCATGGATTCAACCAACCATGGCTCAAAAATATTCAAAAACAAAAACAAATTCCAAAAAGCAAACCTTTGAGTTGTTCACCATTTTATATAAGGGGCATCATTCTACTACATTATTGTATATAATGGGACTTGAGCATCCACAGATTTTAGTATCCTTAGGGGCCCTGGGGGGAAAAACCCAGTGGATACCGAAGGCCCTCTCAGTGGCAGCACTAGGAGGGTGTGGAGAGGCCGAACCGCACCAGGTTGACACCATCAGTGGGAGAGGTGACACCACCCTTAGTAATGCCCACATGGCCCACTGTACTTAAAAAACCCATTTGGATACGACAGGTATATTAGTGTATCACACACGTCTCATTAAAGACATTAAAGGACATTAAAGGTAAGCTTTTGTTAATTTTACCTGATGTGTGTGTATAGTGTGTTAATTTAGCTTTTGCATGCAATCAAAAGTGATATATGATGTATTATTTATGTTTTGCGACAGCCAAAATGCATTTGCAAACTAAAAAACACCCTTGGGTTCCACTTTTCAACTGATTCCACTTTCTGACAGGGCTCCGGTCCTTAACCTATCGGATAAGTGGCAGCTTCCTGTACATGACTCCTCAGTCCAGGGTGATCACTTTTTACTTTAGCTCATTTGTCACTCCTGAAGAAGTAGACATTAACAGCCCAAATGGTTCCTTACTATCTCTTGATGAGAACAACACTTGTGTAGAGCAAGACAAGTACATTCTTGTTGATACTTGTGTTGAGTCCTTGAGAACTGGCAGAAGACCCTTCCCCACCAGACCTACCTTGAGCAGCAGCAATGAGGCATCCCCGGTATAAATGGAGCACGAATGGAGCTCAGTTTACTTCTGTGGCTGAGATCTCACCGATTCTCGTGAGAAGACGAGAGTAGCAAAGTCAAAAAGTTAAGCAAGACAAAGACATAAAACACAGAAACAAACACAGAAGCACACTTAAAAAAATTACAAGTAAACGGGAGGGGGTCATAAAAAGAGTGTTCCCAACCTGGCTGTTGCAATCTCACCTAGAAGTGTTCTGTCATTGATACCATATTCATGTGAGCACAATAGCATGAGGATTCAAATGCCGGCAATGCCAGCAACAAAGCACCAGGGGAAATCTCTTGATGGCTTGGGCCATCAATAAAATAGAATGTTTTTTTGACAGTACATGATCACGAAAGGATGACATTGTATGGTATGCACATCCTTTTGCAATAATTAGGCATCGCTATGAGGCCATTTTTGCCGCATCTGATAAAAGTCCCTAGACTTTAACCTGGAAATTAGATCAGTCCAATTTGCCAGCACTTGCTTCCATGGAGATGGAAATGTAATAGAGATAGTTACATGTAGTAAAGATCAAGCTTATATGCATAAGCTCCCACTGATTTGCACTGATGGACCAAAACTGGAAGCTTTTGCTCATCAAGACCACAATGGCAAACAAAATGGGATGCTCAAAGGACAGCTTTATTAATGGTCTGTCATCCATAAATAAAATTAAAATATTGGTTAAGATGTGTTTATTCTGCCAGGCTTCCCTCCCCTCATTTTAAAATAACATTTAATGTCATTCAATAGTACTGTTGCCACTGTTGAGTGAATGAATTCTTTTTAATTGGTGGTAAACATCTTCAGTCATATATACTGTGACATGCTCTCTATGTTCCTGAGCAAATAAAGAATCCTAGAGACAGGATTACACATGACTAGATTTCTTTTGAAAGTCAAAGTACTGAGGAGTTACTGGGTCAAATCCAGTGGTGCTAGCTCTTCCATGAGCAGATGGACTCTTCCATTTGCAGAATGGCAATCTCTGACTTGATGCAAGTTCTGGGAAGAGAATGGGTAACTGGAATCTGGAAATGTTGTACCTTCACACATGATGTTGCACAATATCTTGCACAAGATGTTAGGATACATGCTGGCAAAAGTCATTTCTGACAGTGATGCATAGGCATTACACAATTTCTTGCATAACAGTTTCCAGAACAGCATCACTGCCAGCATCAGTTTTTATGGTGCATCTTTGGATCCTACACAGTGTTCTGCTACATTTGCTTTACTTACCGGCACAAATATTCAGGGAGATCTGCAGGTAGGTCAATGGCACACATTCCTCCCAGGTGGCAAATCTATTACCCCATGTCAAGTCTTTAGAGAGCCACATTATATTTATTTATTTATTTATTTATTCCCCACTCTTCAGCCACAAGACTATCAGAGCGGCTTACAAATTGTTTTAAGCAATAGCAATTTACACATCTACACTGCATTAAGCAGTTTCCAGTGTGTATTAGCTAATTATCCCCACAAGCTGGGTACTCATTTTACCGACCTATGAAAAGATGGAAGGCTGAGTGAACCTTGGAGCCCGCTGGAATCGAACTTGCAACGTGTTGACTTGCAGTACTGGCATTAACCACTGCGCTGTCAGTCTTCTGCTAACACTCTTGTCTCCCACTTCTCCCTCTGTCTCATTCTATTCCCCAAATCATTTCTTTTTTTCTTCCTATTGCATAAACTCAATTTATCAAGAAGACAGTACCCAAAACTGGTCAGGTATCTGTTGGCATGTGCACACTAGTACATTTCCCTGACCCTCTCAGGAAAACACCAAATTTAAACAACTTATCTGTTTACTATCTACATAGATATAGATATGGCTATAATGTAATGTAGAGAGCCAGAGTGGTGTAGGGGTTTGAATGCTGGACTACAGTTCTGGAGACCAGGTCTGAACCCCTGTTCAGCCATGGAAACCCACTGGGTGACCTTGGGCAAGTCACACTTTTTCAGTCTCAGAGGAAGGCAAACACAAACCCCCTCTGAACCAATCTTGCTAAGAAAAACCAGTGATAGGCTCACCTTAGTTTTGCCATAAGTCAGAAATGACTTGAAGGCACAAAACAACAACAATGTAATGTGATACAGAAAAGGCTTCAAGCAATTTTGTAAAGCTGTCAGAGTTGTCTATATGGTGTGAGTGAAGCCATGGACTGTTGGATTCAAAGGAGCTATAGCCATTGATTTAGGGCAACAGCTGCCATGCATCCCTAGAGGGTCTCCTTTCCATCTCACTGCAGTAAGCCATTGTTACAGTGCCATTACTACCGTGTTTGCTTCTTGTCTTACCATTTGCTGATCTGGACTCTCACCTGCTCAAGGAACAACCTTTTCCACTGTGTCTGATGCTAGTTTTAGTAAATCCCACTGCAGCTATGGCTAGTTATGCTTTTACAAGCTGAGCTCTCATAGAATTCCCCCTTTTTATAACCTGAAAAATAGCTATGGTGAGTTTTGGGATGTTGGCCATTCCAAAGATGGTACTGCCAGTTATAAACAAATTAAAATTGATTACATAATAAACATTACTGCCATTATCATTATTATTTTTATTATTTTTATCTCATCACATTTTCCCAACGTGCCTTACAATTTATAACAAATACAATATAGCCCACACAAAGGTCAACATTAAAACAGAATTAAAACTATTCACAATATTAAAACAATTTAAAACATACAATTAAAAAGTTAAAAAGCAGTTAAAACATGTGTTTTTTAAAAAAACCCAAATAAATCTGAAACATGCATACATAGAGTTCCTGTAGCATCCATGCTAAGTTTCAGGTCTCTGGACGTCATTCTTTGGAACAATGGTGGACACATGCATACACATGGACACACACACACACAATTTGTTTGATTATTTACGATCCTTTACCTTCACTGTGTAAGTGCTCTCAGGATCTCATATAAATAAAATATGTGAATAAAAAACAAAAACAAAACAAAACAAGCAGCCAAGTCCCTAAAACAGCCTAAGAGAAGACAAAATAGCAGCAACAAATAATAAAGAGTAGAGCCAGGTAAAACAAAATGGTGCCTAGTCTAGGTCCTCCCCTCAGTGTCCACATCAAGACAGGAGCAGGGACAAGGTCAAGAGGTATTGAGAGACTGCAGTTGTCTAGCCTGGTGCTTCTTTCTGCATTGGGTCCTACAAAGGAAAAAAAAAATCTAGCCAGGTATATCAGTGCCTTTCCTTGTACCAAGCAAAACCAACCATGTGTGATTTTTTTGGGGGGAGTGGTTATGCAACAAGTCTCAAAGTGCAAATAGTCTTTTAAAATGGCAGTTTTCAAGCTTTCTTGCAGTAAAAAGAAAATTGGTACAATTATTTGCTTATTCCTTTAAGAAAAAAGTTAGTTCATACAGGAGAAAGTCAACCTTAAGACAGCCTGATCTCAGGGCTTATGCTCTCTCTTTATTAATCTGGAGACAGAGAGTGGATAAGCAATGAGAGGATTTTGGTTCGTACTATCATCTCAAGTACAGCACAAGGGATTAAGCACCATGATATTCTGGAACTGCATGGAGGAGAAACTGTTGACATTCCATAATGAAGCAACAGCCTGCTGCTGGCAGACAACTGCCATCTAACACCAGATGGTTTAGGTCATTAATGCATCTTGTATTAAAAGTATAATGTTCTGCCCCATATCAGTGTCAAAAAACATGTGAGCATGTTTGTAAAATTAATGGCAGGAACCAGTCAAGCTGTTGAAGAAACCAAATGATGTACAGTTTCTGCATTACAAATAATTTCTTCATTACAAAGAGAGCATCCTGACTGGAAATGCAGAAATTGTCTAGTGGTTCATCAAATTATTAATTTAATATGCATGTATTTATTCAATGGGTTGATCAGTTCTCTGATTGCCCCCATATCAGCAGGGGGATACATTCCAGGAATTACTGTGGTTACCTGAAACCTGGAGGCTTCCAGGAGAGGCAGTTCACTCTTTCAAGGGAGCAGAAAAATTATTGCCTGGGAATATGAAGTGGTTGAGGGCCACAAAGGCAAGCTTTAGGGCCACACAGTCTCAAGGACACACTACACTCAACCTGCTCCATGGAACTAAATGCACTACTACCAACCAAAGTAAACCCCATTGAATCAATGGGGTTTACATAAAATGTTGGATCATTTGGAAATTGACTATAATGAATGAATGGGTCTACTCTAGTTGAAGCTAGCAACTGATTTTAGGCCTATGACTTGACTAATTAATTATCTCTTTTCATAATCAGTAACTATTATGTTAGCATTTATTCCAGACTCAGATTTAAATGTACATTAAAACTCTTATTTTTACACACAAATATAAGTACAGGTCACTTCCTCCCCATTCATGTGGGATCGGTACCCGCAGAAAAGGCCTCTCTAAGCATGTGGAAGACCATAAAGTCACACTAGAAGTGGTCTCCCTAGGCATCTGGATGTCTTCCAGCATGACTCTATGGTCACCTTCTGCTGGAAGTTGATCTAGACTAGAGTCCTGCCAGATACCTAGAGAAGCATCCTCTCTAGGCATTCTCTAGGGACTTTTTCGGACAAAGGAAAAATAATGCTAGCAGCCTCGCCAGGTTGCGAGGCTGCAGCGCTAGAGGGCGTCAGTTTCGCATGACGCCTCTTCCCAGCGGCACTGTTGAAGTACCGCTGGGAGATTTGACCGTCAGTTGACCGTCATATTTGGAAGATTTTTACTCACGATCAATGATGACGGTCCAAATATGACAGTCAACTGGCGGTCCCTAGAGAATGCCTAGAGAGGATGCTTCTCTAGGTATCTGTCAGGACTCTAGTCTAGATCAACTTCCAGCAGAAGGTGACCATAGAGTCATGCTGGAAGACATCCAGATGCCTAGGGAGACCACCTCTAGTGTGACTTTATGGTCTTCCACATGCTTAGAGAGGCCTTTTCTGCGGGTACCGATCCCACATGAATGGGGAGGAAGTGACCTGTACTTATATTTGTGTGTAAAAATAAGAGTTTTAATGTACATTTAAATCTGAGTCTGGAATAAATGCTAACATAATAGTTACTGATTATGAAAAGAGATAATTAATTAGTCAAGTCATAGGCCTAAAATCAGTTGCTAGCTTCAACTAGAGTAGACCCATTCATTCATTATAGTCAATTTCCAAATAATCCAACATTTTATGTAAACCCCATTGATTCAATGGGGTTTACTTTGGTTGGTAGTAGTGCATTTAGTTCCATGGAGCAGGTTGAGTGTAGTGTGTCCTTGAGACTGTGTGGCCCTAAAGCTTGCCTTTGTGGCCCTCAACCACTTCATATTCCCAGGCAATAATTTTTCTGCTCCCTTGAAAGGGTGAACTGCCTCTCCTGGAAGCCTCCAGGAGCAGAAATTAATCTTTTAAATAGCTTTCAGGGACCTCCATCATTTTAATGGCCGGAATTTCCTGGGGCCTTAGATCTTCATAAATGAAGTTATATCTGCACGAAATAGAATTGAGCAGCTTTCCAAGATCCATATTCAACAAGGTGCTGCTGTTACGTTAGTACACAGGGGAACCAGGAAAGTGTCCATTGCACATTGGGACTAATGCACAATGGAACCCGATGGACAATGGGACTGATGCACAATAGGACACTTGCTAGGGAGTGCATATGTGCATTGATAGAGTCTGGCGAGCATAGGGACACTCTTGCCAGTGTCTTCTTGTGCATCTTTGCGATTCATTAACAGGGTTCCTCAGCTAGGTGCTGCTGTTATGTTACTATGTAGGGGAGAGAGGAAAGTGACCATTACACAATGGGACTGACGCACACTGGCTAGAGAATGCCAGTGTGCATTAGTAGAGCCCAATGCATATCAGAACACTCTCGCCAGTGTCCCATTACCCATGTTTGCAATTTGTTGGAATATATAGTTTGCAATCTAATAAGTGGAAATGTTTTGCTACTGAAGGGTTAAGTGATAGAAGCAAAATAGGATGTGTTGATGTAACTTCCTAATGTTTTGTTATTGAGCTTCTAGGGAAAGGGGAGTGTCTAAATCTTCTCCTTTGTCTAGAAGCTGACCATGAGGCTGTTGTGCCTCACCACACTCTCGCCATGTTTTCTTAGAGAGAGGACCTCCCTTTCAGGGGTCCTGCATATTCTTTTGTAACCATGTAGTTTTTAGTCATTTTAAGTAGATTTTAGTCTTCTTTGAAGCTGTGCTGACATTCTGCCATGTGTTATGCTTTGAGAATGTGAGTAAATGTGTTTCTATACTTTAAAAAACTACTTCTATGTATCTTGAGTACTTATTTGGCTAAACAAGTAACTTGGGTAGGAAAAGGGTGTTGGTTATCTATAAGCTCTCTTTATGCATGCTGCAATTATGACGCTAACACTGCTGTGCGTGTGTATTTACGCTGCTAAAGTGCTGTACTTCCAAGGAGTGCAGTGCAGTGGGGGAGCATTTGCTAAATGCCCTCACATATAAAATACAGGGATATTGGAACCCTGTAATTAAACACTTCCAATACAATTCACGAACAGGATTCCTTAGGGCCTCTGCTAAATAGCTAAGCATGCCTAATGTTACATGTAGATAGATTGTAACAGATAATTCCAGACAACATTTCTAAAATACAAATTTGGAATGTCTCAAAGGCTTCAGATTTGTTCTTCAATAAATAACAGAATCCAAACCTTGAAAAATCATCAACAATTACCATGGCATATCTGACCCCTCCCAAAGATGAAGAAAAATGACCAGTTAAATCAGTGTGTACTAACTCAAAAATTATGTTATATTTCCTATCACTGAATTTAGGCATTGGTAATACCTTTGATTTGCCCTGCTTGCAATTTGAACAGTCGAAGAAAACATTGCAGTTGTTCACCTTCAAATCATAACATACATCAGGCATTTGTCTCAAAACGTTATAACTAGGGTGATCCATTCTTCTATGTGTCAAATGAATGCAATCATTATGCACTGGGGTGTTAGTCATTACAGCCTGGGATAAACCAGCTTTGGGGTGCATATAATAAAGCTGATTTTTCAATTCAACCTCTGCACAAACATTTCTGTCCTTTAAAATGAAACATTTTCTGCCAGTAAAGGAAATCTCACACCCCTCTTCTGCTAGTCAACTTACAGAGAGTAAAGAAATTTCAAGTGAGGGCACATGAACCACTTTGTCAATATTTTGACCTAAACATAAAATAAAACATTTTCCCTCTCCTTTCATAACAGATCTCTGGCCATCAGCAAGTCTCATATGTTGAATTCTGGATTTAGACATCTCTACAAATTCAGAGTTATCACTGGCTATATGCACATTGCAGCCACTGTCCAGAACCCAGAAAGTTTGATCAGATGAACTGTCCTTTTCTCACCACTGCAGACATGGCAACTGTGCAGTATGGCTCTTCTTCCTTTTTTGCCTTGGATTTGAAGCCACTGTTCTTTTTCTGTTTATTAGGACACTGTCTTGCAAAATGCTTACCAGCATTTCTTCATTGCAAATGAAGCCTTTGTCCCTTCGCCATTCACCACTTTATGGTTGTTGGGGTCATCAGGCTTCTTCCTTGGCTTAAAATGTTTTTCTTCCTCCCTTCACTGTTTTCGTCTCTCTTCTTCCACAAGCAGACAGCCACTGTTATAATTCACGGACAGCTCTTTCTCTGGAATTGCTTCCACGTTGTTTATTAGTGCATCAAAACTGGAATCAAGGCTATTCAAAATTATGTAGACCTTCTCTGGCTCTTCATAATGCAGCCCTGCTTGATGCAGCTTCCCAAATAGAAAACAAAGATAGGCCAGGTGCTGACTTATATCTTCGCCAGGTTTCAGCTGTGCCTTGTAGAGCTTCTTTGTGAGTAGGATTTTGGATCCTGCTGTCTCACGCACATAAACTGCTCTTAAAGCATCCCAGCATTCCTTGGCTGTGTTCAAATCATGAACATAAGTCAACTGCGAATCTTCCAGCCCCAAACTAATAGAGGCATGTGCCTTTTCTTCTGCTTTCCTCTCAGGAACAGTTGGAGCTACAGCAGTGTGGAAGATTGGGTCCTCTCTTCTTAAATACATCTGCATTTTCAAGCTCCAGTCCAGGTAGTTGCGCTCATTCAGACTTTCAAAAGGTAGCCCACTCATACTCTGCACAGATGCCATTTTAGCACTTCAGCAAATTATCAAGCCCCTCTCACAGCCCCGCTTCTCACCAAAAGATTAGCAATCTTGGCCAGGAACCTTCAGATAGTTCACCATAACTTACAGGCTTCCACAGGTCGCAGTAGACTGGTGCAGGCTTGTGCTACTGGTCAGACTGGTGTAGACTGGCGCAACGTGGTGTAGCCTGGGCCCATAACCTGTCAGGTAGTATAGTGCGCACTGTGAACCTAAACAGGTCAAGGCAGCAAAAATAAACAGCGGAGTGTCATTCATTCAGGCATCAGAATAAAGGCACAGACACAGGCTTATGTCTAAAATAACTTCTATTTACTTGAGCATAATGAAGAGTATTAACAGATATATACAGCATTGATAAGAAAAATATCTTCCCTCTGTGAAATTCAACACAGAACATGCTCGCACAGTGATATCTAAAACAGGACTTCTTCACATTGTGAAATCCAAAGCAGAACTGCTTAGCTGTCAACCCAGCTCTGCACCAGCTCAGCTCCTGGGCTCAGTCAGTATTGATACATTTACCCAGCTAGCTTGCTTCTGCAAACTGCAGACTGTTTGTTACATTCCAGGTCTTTACAGGATAAATCTATTGTATGTCCCAATATCCTGACACAATTTACCCCATCTTAGAGCCCTACAGTTCTGACAATGCAGTGGTTTTGCCCTGTTCTGCCCCTGGGCAGTCCTCACCACCCCCAGGGCAGATACAGCGCTTAGATGGGGAGAAGACAGGGTAGGGCCCTTTAAAAAAATACTTGGTTTAATCTGTTCCCACTGGGAAGGAACAGATCAGGTCCCGCGTGTCCGCAGGAGCCCATCCTGGCAGGCAGGCCTGTTGCTGCAGTTGCCAGTCTGCCTTGCTCTTCTGGATTCAGGAAGGGGTCCCACAACATGTGACCAAGGCAGGTCACATGCAGGGGGCCTTGGTCACATGTTGCAGGCCAGCTTCCTTACTTCTGGGAGAGCTAGGGAGATAGTGGCAGCGGTGGCATCAAGGACAGGCTGGCATGCCTGTCTGGACTCTGGCCTGTTTCGTACAGGTAAGGGGGGTAGGAAATGGCCTGATCCACAGCCAGAATATGCCGGTGGGGAGCCTGCATATCCTGGCTCATGTAGATGAGCCCAGGGTCAAACTAGATATTAAGGGGCAAGGGGATCTTGTAGCACCTTTGAGACTAACTGAGAGAAAGAAGTCATAGCGTAAGCTTTCGTAGACTTGGTCTACTTCCTCTGATGCATGGAGTGAACTGGTACCTAGGAATAGACATTATAAGCAGGCTGTTGAATAACCATAGAAATGCAAAACCTCTGGGTGTGGTAATGAGGTGACAAGTTTAATTTAACAATGGTTGTTGAGGGATAAAGGCAGGAGAAAAGATATTGCTTAAAGCCAGGGTAGGTGGTGGACCATATAAATGGTGGAGGGAGTTTTGGAATGTAGTGTGATGCTGGTTGGGAACCAAAAAGATGTGATAAACTGTCCAAGAGCGCCCTCATGAGACTAGGATGTTAACTCGTGTTATAATATTTGTAGTGTGCCAGGAAACCATTGTCTTTGTTCAACCCACTGTTGATGGACTGGAATTTGTGGGTATATTCCAATCCAGCTGTTTCTCTTTCTAAGTACAATATTTAGCACATTTATTCCTCCAACAATGGGATTTCCTTACAAACACATGTCTCATTAATCAGATTTGCAAATTAAGACCATTTCAACTTTTTGATTACTAATCACCCCCCAAAAAAGTATACTGGAATCCATGATACAAAGGTGAGGAAAAAAAAAAAAAGATTCTAGGCCAAACAGCTATTTCTTACTACTTAAAAAAACACTACTTCTAAGTATTTGCTAAGCATATCATCTAATTTGACCCTCAGTGACAATTACATAAATCTAGTTGGAGGGTACTGGATGTACAGTTGGCCCTCTGTATCCATAGATTTGGCATCCACGAATTGCACCATCCATGGCTTGAAAATATTTTAAAAAATAAACCAATTTCAAGAAGCAAACCTTGATTTTGCCATTTTATAAACACCACTTTACTATGTAATTGTATATAATGGGACCTGAGCATCCACGGATTTTGGTATCCACAGGGGATCCTGGAACCAAACGCCAGTAGCTACCAAGGGCTCACTGTATTGTTCATTAGGTAAGTTCAATTCAATTCATATTTGCTATAAAATAGGACTAGAAAGCAATAGGAATTTAAATGAAAGTTTGACCTGATCTGGAATGAAGCTGTACAATTTGGAAAAAGGCAAGATACAAAAAGGAAAGAGGGAGAGAAAGAACAAGCAAATCCCACTTAGGCATTTGAAATGGATTTATTCTCAAGATCCTGAGTTGTGTATGCACTTTCAATAATACTAAAATTTTGATTTTATGAATCTTACAGCTTATCCACCAAATATTCCTTTTAAAAGATTTATCTAAGCTGCCTTTTAGGTTCAACCTTCTCAAGGTAACAAGACAACACTATAGAAAGTTCCCACCTTCAATGGAACATATTCCAAGTGTTTGGGCTAAAATAGGAGCAAATTGCATTAGGTAGAAAGCTAGAAGTGGTGCAGGAAACTCATTTCAGGAATAGTACCGTAGTTTTTGTAGGTGAAAAGAGAGGAAACAGTAGGAGGGAAATGATTTATGTAACAGCAGATCATATCAAGATTTGCCTGCAGCTTTATATTACTTGAAAGCTTTTTAGCACATTACCTTCTCATATTTTTCTTCAAAATGTTGGTGGTATGTTTTCATGATGAAACACATCCATTATGGGCAAACTTTAAAAACAGCACTTAAAAAGAGCATTGCATGAAAGAACCCCTGTGTTCTGTCTTTGAGATTCTATTAATTGATGGCATGAGGCAGAAGATTTTTCTGGCAAAAATATTTTAAAGTTGGAAATAGAAAATGAATCTCATGCCAATGAAGAACTACTGCTCTGATGGGATCTGAAGTCCAAATTGAGGAGCAGTCCAGACTGAAAAGCAACTGATAATTTTATTGCTAATTTATTAATACAGTAATCTGAATAATTATTTACATGGTTATGTCTTCATTTCTTAGACATTCAGAATTCATATCCACTAGAAAGTTTACTTTTACAGCACACACTGTTCAGAGGAGATTTGCCATTGCCTTCCTCTGAGGCTGAGAGAGTGTGACTTGTCAAAGGTCACCCAGTGAGTTTTCATGTCCGAGTGGGGATTTGAACCCTGTTCGCCAGAGTTGTAGTCCAATGCTCAAAGTACACCATGCTGGCTCTCCTTACAGTTGTACTGTTCAGCTAAAACTTGTTTTCTAGTTTAATTTAAATGTACCATCCTGTAACTTAAGCCAATTCCATCTACTATACATACCTGACTATAAGTCGAGAAATTTTAGTCTAAATATTTACCCTAAAAACCCGGCTCAACTTATCCACTGGCCAATGCTGGTTTCCATTCTAGAAGTGACCTGCTCTTTTGCAGAAAATTTGAGCCCGAGGTAGGCACACCTAAGTTGACATAAGATTGGGGGCCTTCCACCTTTTTCCAGAGACAGTGCCCCATTCGATCCTCACTCCTGTGCATTTGGGATCCAGAAGTAAGTGCCCCCCCCGAAAGAGTTCAATGTGTCTTATTGTTTATCCAGAAGAAGTATGCAGTTAAAAGAGTTGCAGGCTGAAAGGTTAGGGAAAAAAGGCAGAAAGAAAAGCTTTCCTCCTAAACTTCAAAGGTGCTGATAATAAGAGAGGTACCTAGATGCGCTTGAAAAGAGGCAAAGGACATTTTCAGATGGCCCTTACCGAACAAGCAGCCTTCGGAGCAGTAACGAGTCTGCTGCGCGGCAGGGGGTCTTTTTCGGATGCCGCCATCCCTCTTCCGTGACCATTCATGGCACGTACGTGAAGCTTTGGAAGTGGCCACGTCATATTTCAATCACGGAAGTTCAATCACGGAAACAGGCCAGAGTCCCCCCTCTCTTTTTAATCTTTGGACATTTTCAGATGGCCCTTACCGCGCAAGCAGCCTCCGGAGCAGTAACGAGGCTGCTGCGTGGCAGGGGGTCCTTTTCAGACACCACCGTCCCTCTTCCGTGACCATTAGTGCCACGTACATGAAGCTTTGGAAGCAGCCGCGTCATATTTCAATCACGGAAGTTGCCCGTGATTGAAATATGATGCGGCTGCTTCCAAAGCTTCATTTCCTGAAAACTTCATTTCCTAAAAAAAAATTCTTTTCTTTTCTCGGCCTTTCTTTCCCTGCTCAACTGGCAGCGGTGGTGGTGATGGGGAAAGGAAAACAAGAATCGGGGTGTTGCAGTAGGCAAGTCCCCCCGGATTGATGGCTGAGGAAACACAGGAGGAAGGAGGGGTTGATGTTCTTGGATTTCCCATCCTTGCCTGTCCCTGACTGATCCCAGTGACAGGAAGGGAAGGGGAAGGAGGAGATGGAGACAGAAGGAGGAAGGGAGGGAACTGCCTGTGTGCAGAGGGAGCGGCCCAGAGCTGTTGCTGCCATCCTCCACCACAGGAGGAAAGAGAGGGGGAGATGCCAGAAAGGAAGTAGAGTGAGGCCCCAAGAAGGACATGGCAAGAGGGACAAGGGAGAGGGTTTATGTATGTTTGTGTAGACAAGAGATCTCAAAAAGATATTGTCCTTTACATCCATTGTTACATGCCCCTAAGTTTTACCCTCAACATCCACGAGTCATAGCAAATTCTGTAATTTTGGGCCCCAAACCTGCCCTCGACTTATCCATGAGATTGATTTATAGTCGAGTATATGCAGTAGTCCTGCCTTCAGGGGCAGCAGAGCACAAGGTTTTGCCCCATTTTCATGAACAGTAATAATAGTCAGAATTTGGAAAAGTTACTTTTGGGAATACAATTCCTAGGGACAGTCTGGCAGTTTCCTAATTTTGGCAGGCCTTAATTAGATCCTGGCCTCAGGAGCTCCTGGCCTCTTTTTTAGTCGGCTGGCTATTTATTATTTTTTAAATGTGATTTTAGATTAGTTGTTTTTAATTTATATTGGTTTAATATCTTTTTATGGGGGAGGGTGGGGTGGGGGTGTTTAGGGATTTTAATCTGTATTTGTATTTTAATTTTTGTAAGCCGCCCTGATTGTTTTTAAAAGAGGGGCGGGGTATTAATAATAATAATAATAATAATAGTTGTATTCCAAAGAACTCTGTTGTTGTTGTTGTTGTTGGTAGTAATACTAAAAGCCTAATTTTACTACTTTCTCCTTTCCCTGTTTTCCTCAGCAGCCTAATTGTCAATTTTTCAGTTTCTATGAAAATTTAAAAAATAATGCTTCGGACTTCATTTCACCCAGTGTTGTTAAAACAAAAAGCAACACAGAAGGCAAGGCTGAGTTTTGTTTATTTGTTGGTAGTGGCACTAGATATCCCTAGACAGAAATCCTGCAATTTCAGTTTTTGCCTGGTCTTATATTTCACACTGAAGTAGACTTTCTATCCATTTAGATAGTAATATGAAGGTAGGGAGAGGAGGAAGATGAAAGGGAAGGGGGATCAAAATGTAAGCCCTAGGATTCATAAGGGTTTTAACAGGCAATAGAAATTCAGAACAATAACCTAACTGTTGATTTGTGCCTGTGTTTGTTTTTGGGCCAGTTGCCAGAAGAGAAAAAGACAAAGCTGTTCCCACCATCCTCAACAACAGCACTTGTTGTTTTTTTTTAAGAAGGTGAAAAAAAACTGAGAAAAAGACTATTTTGGGGGCATCTCAAAAGTAAATGTAAAATTGATCCCATATTGGGAAAATTGTGGGATATAAATCACATCTATAAATCAATCAATAAATTTCTAGTCTTTGCTAGCAACTGGACCCTATCCACCACTTCTTTCCCAGGCTCTGGCCTTATTCAAAGTACCATTCAGTTTCCACAGACTTACATGAATAATGAAGAATTCAAAGACAGTATGCAAAGGGATCTTGTAGCACCTCTGAAACTAACTGCTCATTAGTCTTAAAGGTGATACAAGATCCCTTTTTATGAGTAATGAAGAGAACTGAAATTCTGTTTGATTTACAGCTGTTTGGCCTAAATCCAATAAGTACCACTGGGATTTGGGCCCCTCCTTCTCTCCTGAAAAACAGATAGGGGGTTTATTTGCAGCCCCTCTTGCAGCCCTTTAGAGCTTGTATTTGCAATGTTTGAGGGACAACAGCAGGGATGGGTCATTGTTCTCCCCACATACTGGATTCTACGCGCATGCTGGATTCTGAGAGCTGGTGAGGTGTAGTGGTGTGGGTGTTGGATTAGGACACTCTGGGACCAGGGTTAAATCCCCGCTCTGCAATGGAAACCCACTGGATGACCCTTGGCAAATCATACACCATCATCCTCAGAGGAAGGAAATGGCAACCCCCCTCTGAATAAATCTTGCCAAGAAAATCCCATGATAAGTTTGCCTTAGGCTTACCATAATTTGGAAACAACTTGAAGGCACACAACAACAATAGCAGGAAAGAGCCATTGCTCCCCCATCACCACATGCTGAATTCCATTCTTGCACGAGCAAAGTCCATATTGGGTACCACCATAGGTCTGAGCCCATGGTCTGAACATCAAAGAGAGCTTTGGAATGGCACACCTCTCCCACTTCAGCCATGAGCCACCAGTTCCCATGTATTTCATGGGAAACCAGCACAAATAAATAAATAAATATTGACAAACCATTCAAATTGGTGCTGGATATATACCTATGTTTGTAAAGGACCTGGGCCTGGAAATAGCCACTCTTTTCTGAAGCAGTAACATCACTACCAATGCTCTTCTAGAAAGGTTTAAAGAAGAATCACTTCTTGAGATACAGCTCTTTGGGCATTGCTGAGTTTTGTCAGTTGTTGTTGCCTCCACATCCACTCATTCTTTTCTTTGGGGGGGGGCATTTTATGTGATTTCTTGGATCTGCACTAGGGCTCTTTCAAAGTGTTTTTTTTAAAACCAGGGCATGGTTTGGTGAGGTGGTCCTGTGGTCTCAAGCCCATTTTTTCTTCTTCTCTCATTTTTGAAAAAAATAATAAAAATACAGTTATAGTACAAATGTGCCATTTCACTGATGCACTGTAGCACTGTTACTCAAATAAAATAAAATAAAATAAAATAAAATAAAATAAAATAAAGGAGGAGAAGGGAAGGATAACTTTTAGTATGATCTCTCTCTCTCTCTGGCTTTTCTTCACAAACGAAGATTCAGGAAGGACTCATCCCGTGTTTTCTGCAAGCGTGCTGATGACTAAAAAGGCCAATCCAAGATAGACAAGTCCGGTTGCAGAAAGCACAGCAGAAGGTCTCCTTGGGTGATGTTTCTGGATTGTGATCCTTTCTGCATTGTTGTTTCTCTTCAAGACTTGTTCGGCGTGAGTTCTCAAATAAGGCTGCAGCATTGTGGATAGCATGTCTCCATGCCTCCCGATGTGAGGCCAGGGCAGACCATTGTTGGTGATCAATTTGGCCGAGCCTGAGATGTTGTTTCAGGGAGTCCTTGTATCGCTTTTTTGGAGCATCCCTCTTATGCTGACCATTGATGAGTTCACCGTAGAGTACTATTTTGGGGAGGCGATGGTCCTCCATCCATCTTGGAATTAAAAAGAAACCCACTTAAAGGTGGGAATAAAATTTTGCAGCTGGTGCCGGGAGTTGCCAGGAAATAGTCTGGAATAACAGAAATGCCCCCAGGAACTACAACAACAAATGCTGCAATCTCCAACAACCTCCCAACATATTCAGCCTTGTCTAGAGCTCTTAGGCTGAATTTTGGAGCAACAAGAGTCACGTCCATATGTCTATAGTGTTTTTTATTCTTGGAAGATGTCTTACCTGCCTCCTCCCAGCCTAAACCAGCCGGGTCTAAGAAAAACTGGGACCAAATCTATATTTCTTGATGCTTAAAGGGCCAATATTTTTCCAGTCACATAACTAAACAAGATTTTTAGGAGGAGGAAGATCATCATCATCATCATCACCATCATGGAATATGGCTCAAATTAGGGGTGGTTGTAATCTCTTAAACAATAGCTAAATGGGATATAGCAGAAGGTAAAGAGACAAGACCTTTCCTGCCCCCTTGGTGTGAAAGTATAATTCCTGTCTACTGTGGCCAAGATTTTTTAAAAATCACATAGAATAACCTCTACTTTGTATTTTGATGAGATGATGGAGTTTTGCCTATCCCATCATATTTAGTTCTTTTGATGTGGCAGTTTTTACATTTGGTATCTTGTGTAATTAATCTTGTCTTCTTCTGAACTTTATCATCGGCTGTTATAATCTGCTATCTTTTTTTTTTTCTATTTCAAGCTGGTCAGGGAAGCCACAGACTAGTAATTTTTCCTGGTAGCTTAAACTTCTTTCCTATGCAACACAAATGCATGAGCACACACATTCTTACAGAAATGCTGGGTGCAAGGGCTATTGCTTAAAGGGTGGGGAATTTTGGCATGCTTTTTGTTATCCAACCAATGGGCGAGCCATGGTTTCCAAGCATCACAGGAAGCAGCTGACAGTGCAAACCACAGAGACAAATATAGTGTTGATTGTAGTCTAAATAAAAATAGCTAGAGGAAGCAGGCTGGTCTAGTGGCTAACCATTAAGAAAGCAAGAGCAAGCATGTCCAAAATACTGACCTCTTAGTAATGGATATTCATTCTAAACATATTACTCTAGTATCAGATCCTTTGAAAATGGCCAAAAGAATATAACTTGGATGAAACAGTAAGCACCAAATCATGCATTATACTGAACCATATGTAGCATTACTCCTAAGTCTCATTCTCCCTTGGGAAGTATTTTGGAATACAGAAGCACTGGGAAAGGGTGCTTTATTCTCCCACTACCAGAAAATTTATCCTTTCCTACTACCATCACTTTTACCCGTATTCTGGACTTCTGATAACTGCATGCTCATTAAGTTTTGACACGGAAAAAGGCATCACTCTGTTCTACAGTATTGTGGATGACCAGTTGAATGCAACCATGATTAACCAGTAGGAACATGTGTGTATTAACAAGTTTCTAAATTTAACAAGCCTTATTGAATCTTAGTGGTTCTCAACCTTTTAGGTCATGGACCCTTTTGGGAATCTGAAGAAAGTTATAGACTCTGTCCTCAAAAAAATCAACTTAAATACAATTTTCAGATAACAGGAATGAAACAGAAGGAAAAAAGCCTTTTCTTCCTGTTTCATAGACTCCCTGAAGTTCATCAATGGACCATAGGTTAAGACCCATCTGCCTTACCATTAGATTCCATTTAACTTAGGACTAAGCACCATTAAACTTGAACATAGGACTTGTCTACACCATCCAAATACCCTGGCTAGCCCCCGTTTTGGAGGCCTGGAGGCAAAATGATGCAGAGTGTTTACCCCAATCTGCTCACGGGCAGTTCAGACAACCCACATGGTAGATACAGGGCTAGAACAGGGACAAACCAGGATAGGGCCCTTTATCACATTTTCAGATAATATTCAGTTTAATGTGGTACCACTGGATTGGGCCCTGCATGTCGGCAGGAATCCATCCCAGAACATCACTCCTTGCTGCCTCTGCCACCTCTCTGGTTCTCCCAGAAGCCAGGCAGGGGTCCTGAAGCATGTGACTGAGAATAGTCACATGCATGGGGCCTGCAGGCAGATATTGCAGGACCCCTGCCTTTTCCACATTATTTAGAAAATGGCATTGGTGTTGGCTTCAGCAGCGGGCCAGCGTCCTGTTTGGCCTGTTTTCTACAGATAAGGCCGGGGTGGGGGGAGCTGGCCAGCTCCTGAGGCAGATTAGGCTGGCAGAGAGCTGGTGTATCCTGCCTGGTGTAGATGAGCCCATAGACATTTTATAGGAATGCATTGTGAATAATTTCTGATTCTTCTTTAGCTCTACCTGAGACGCAGTTTAAAACTCAGAATGAAATTAACATTATTTTTAATATTCCTTTTAAAAGATTATTACTATGCACTGACATTTTTGAAAGGAATCCTGTCTAAGAATGAAATACTCTTGTTTCATATGTTTATACTTGCCATCTACAGTCTAAATTCTAAAAAGCTAAAGATGTTCCATCAAGCAGAGAAGATGGCAAAATGCTAACAGAGGACAGAGAAAAGGCAGAATTACTTAACACCTTCAAGAGTGTTAAAAGAGCTGGCAAATGTAAACTCACAGCCATTGGCAATAATCTTTGAGAACTCCTGGAGAACAGGAGAAGTCCCAGCAGACTGGAAGAGGGCAAACATTGTCCCCATCTTCAAAAAGGGGAAAAAAGAGGATCCCAACAATTATCGTCCAGTTAGTCTGACATCAGTACCAGGAAAGATTCTAAAGCAGATCATTAAACAGAGAGTCTGTGAACATTTAGAAGGCAATGCCATAATCACAGAAAGTCAACATGGGTTTCAGAGAAACAAGTCATGCCAGACTAATCTGATCTCTATTTTTGATAAAGTTACCAGCTTGGTAGATGAAGGGAACGCTGTGGATATCGCATACCTTGATATCAGTAAAGCCTTTGACAAGGTTTCCCATGACATTCTTGCAAACAAGCTTGTAAAATGTGGGCTAGACAAGTTAACTGTTGAATGGATTTGTAATTGGTTGACCGGCCAAACCCAAAGGGTGCTCAGCAGTGGCTCCTCTTCATCTTGGAAAGATGTGACCAGTGGGGTGCCACAGGGTTCTGTCCTGGGCCCAGTGCTATTCAACATCTTTATCAATGACTTGGATGAGGGAATTAGGGCATACTTATCAAATTTGCAGATGACACCAAATTGGGAGGAGTAGCTAATACCCTAGAGGACAGGATCAAAATTCAAAATCACCTGGATAGACTGGAGAGCTGGGCCAAAGCTAACAAAATGAAATTAAATATGGAAAAATGTAAGGTACTGCGCTTAGGGAGGAAAATGAAATGCATAGATACAGGATGGGGGAGACCTGGCTGAATGAGACTACGTGCGAAAGGGATCTAGGACTCCTAGTAGACCACAAGTTGAACACGAGTCAACAGTGTGATGTGGCAGCTAAAAAGGTCAATGCGATTTTGGGCTGCATCAATAGAAGTATAGGATCTAGATCAAGGGAAGTAATAGTGCCACTCTATTCTGCTCTATTCAGGCCTCACCTAGAATACTGTGTCCAGTTCTGGGCACCACAATTCAAAAAGGGTATTGACAATTTGGAGCGTATCCAGAGGAGGGCGAGTAAAATGGTGAAAGGTCTGGAAACCATGCCTTATGAGGAAAGACTTAGGGAGCTGGGTATGTTTAGCCTGGAAAAAAGACGGTTAAGGGAAGGGGTGTCACATTGAAGATGGAGCAAGCTTGTTTTCTGCTGCTCCAGAGACTAGAACATGGAACAATGGATGCAAGCTCCAGGAACAGAGATTCCACCTCAACATTAGGAGGAACCCTTTGACAGTAAGAGCTGTTCGGCAGTGGAACACACTCCGTCGGAGCGTGGTAGGATCTCCTTCCTTGGAGGTCTTTAAACAGAGGCTGGATAGCCGCTTTGATGTGTATTCCTGCATGGCAGGGGGTTGGACTGGATGGCCCTCGTGGTCTCTTCCAACTCTACAATTCTATGATTCTATGATTCTAAGCTTTGGGACTCTGCTATAAGATCATGTGGTATACGTGAGTCAAGGAAGGTGATCTTACGTCAGTTGTTTCAGGGAGGCATAGAAATGTTTAAGAGAATTTTGAAATGCCAAATAAAAGGCCACTGATGGACTTTCTTTCAAGGTTCCTTATTGTGGATATAGCTTCAAGTGCCTATAGGCTATACAGTATTTGTTAATTACTGTATACTGATATCTATATTGATTGATTTTGCAATGTATACATGATATGCATATAATTGTACAAATATTTATGAATCATTTAGTTATTCATACTGCTGGCTTGTTTTTAAAAGTAGATTATATTTTACTCTTCAACTAGGACATCCCTAAGTGGTGGTGGGTGCTTTAGAGCTCCACCTTTGATGCCAAAATCTCTATTATTATCTGGGGAAATTATTAGCTCAAACAGAAGACTGCAAGAGGAGGGTAACTGCGGGGATCTTTTCACCTGTGTATACTAGTATTAACTGTACAGAGCACTCCTGTTAAAGTGAAATAAAGAATTTTTATTGGAAATAACACAGGGGATACTCTAGCGTACAAAACATATACTCTTAAGACCCATACAAGGCTATTGGAAGGAAAGTTGAAGAGGCTGGATAGAGAGATGTTTGGGAAGACAGGGTTATAGTTACCAGTCTTGAAGAGAAGAGTTCCATCTAGGTTTTCTGCTCACAGAGGTCAAATCTGACATCCAGTCCAATTATTTGAATAAAAGTACACAGGATCTTGTTGTAATGGTGCTACATATGTAATCAGTAGCCATTCTGTTGGGAAAAGACAATAATGCCTGAAATCTCTTCTCAAGCAATACTGTTTACTTAAAGACAAGAAGAATTTTTTTCCTTTGGACTTTTTTGAGGTTTTTGCTTCTCCACCATTAATGGAACAATTAGTTATAGATACAATTAATTTATAAGTATAACGGACTCCCTGAAACAACATCTCAGGCTCGGCCAAATTGATCACCAACAATGGTCCGCCCTGGCCTCACATCGGGAGGCATGGAGACGCACTATCCACAATGCTGCAGCCTTATTTGAGAACTCACGCCGAACAAGTCTTGAAGAGAAACGACAATGCAGAAAGAATCACGACCCAGAAACATCACCCAAGGAGACCTTCTGCTGTGCTTTCTGCAACCGGACTTGTTTATCTCGGAATGGCCTTTTTAGTCATCAGAGTGCTTGCAGAAAGCGCGGGATGAGTCCTTCCTGAATCTTCGTTTGCGAAGAAAAGCCAGAGAGAGAGAGAGAGAGAGAGAGAAACTATGTATAAATAAAATTAAAAGTATAACTACATTATATTATGATTTTAACTAAAGAAGGGATAATGTTACTCCTTTTACAGTATATGCAGCTTTAAAATTACTTTTATATTTAATGGGGGTGAGGATTCAATTAACAATGTAGGAGGAAGATTGTATGGTTTAATGTGCTAGCTCATCCTGTGTGTCATGTTGATGCATTCAGATAGGTTTAAATTAAATAAAAAGTAACTTTTGAAAAACTTTTGAGAGAATTTAAAGGGTTACCTTAAACTTGGGGCTAGTCTATGTGAGACAATAAAATGTGGATTGGTGCTCAATAATGCCATTTTGTAGCAGCGTCCATTTAGCTCCATTTGGGGGGGGGGCAAGATTGCAGGTATGTTTGATGTTCACATGGGCATTCCTGTGAATCAAGATGGTAGGCACAAGTGAATTACCTGCATTTTTATTCTCCCCACGTTGCTGGTGCTGAACAGTATTTGTTTTTTAAAAGTAAATCCAAGATGCAGAAGTGTGACCTTCCACTTAAACAAGCTTAAAAAACAATCATTGCTTTAGCACACAATCGTTACCGTGAACTTTCACCATGGTGGTTCCACCCACTTCATTGCCAGCAAGCTTCATCCCCCACACGCAGCTGTCCAATCAGCAATCCACTTCCATCCTTGCTAAGAATGCACTGCAGTCCAAATCAGTTGTCCCAATGAGCAGGAATGCACATTTTCCTTGCAGTTTTTAAAAAACTTCGGGAAAAGCCACAAAGGACAGTATGTGGTGTTTTTTGGTTCCCCTCCTTCTGAACACGGTGAATCACTGTGGGATCCCATTTAGACAAAAGGTATTGTCCTTGAATTCTATGAGGAGTATTTTCACCATTTACACAAGATCTTGGAACTCAAGAGGCAACTCTGATTTATAACTGTAATTACCGGTATGTACTTCTTAACACGTAACTTCCCATGCTCTATTTGGTCCTCTAGATTTCCAGGCTGTTTGGTGAACAAGAAGAAGAAGAAGCAACATTCCCCAGAACTACAATGTACACATCATCTTACCTTAGTTCATTGTTTTGGGTAAGAAAATGATGTCCCTGCCAACAAATAGCAACTGGCAGGTCTGACTACAAAAGTGTGGTAAGGTGGCCTGACATTTCAGTGGTCAAAGTGTCTGTGAGATGTCACCTTTATAGCAATCACTGGTCATACTATTTTTCTGTTAAGCATTACTTCTTTGTCTCAAGGGTTTAGCATGGTAATAAATAAGTATTGCTAAGTTTGGCTGATGTGGATTGTTTTTGTACTTCCCTGTCAACAGCACAAACGTTGAAACACTTTCTGTGGAAATTTTCCCCAAGCCAAGTATTATCATTAGGCACAGAAGCAGTTCTCCCATGAGCACTCTTTGGCAAATGTTTGTCAGAGACTTTCCAGTGGATATGATCACTATGAAATTCAAGCAAGTTCTCTCCCCAACCCTGGTCTCTAATAATAGCATAGACCTTCATGAGAACCGCTGGATCACCCTTGTGAACATTAATCATTACAGGAGGGCAAAACAACCTTAATCTGAGATACAAGTAAGCACTATACATCATGCATCATGCCAGACACATGTACTCAGCAGTTATAGGACAGTCTGTTTGTTCCCCCTCCCTTTTGTTCTTTTTTGATCTTGGAGTTTGAAGTAAAATGCTCCAGGTATTCTGTTTGCAGGGTTATTATTCACAGGCCTTGTAGAATGGCGTTGACCCTTCTAATTTCTGGATGCTTGTAATCTTGGAATATTTGGACTTTTTTAGACCTATGTTTTCAACAGAGACCCTGGAACGCTGCCAGTCATATCTTATTATGTATGTATGAAAATACATGGAGAATGTGCTGCTTATCATCTGGGGTGCCATTTGATTTCAGGTTGGCCCTACAGCCCTGTAGGAAGGGCTTTTGGAAGCCAGTCCAAAGATGAAAAATTAGAGGCTTTCACCATATAGCAGCTGAAGCTAGAATTGACAATGAAACAAAGAAAATGTTTTGGATTACTCATATGCCTTAAACAGAAAACCAGTATATAGGAATCAACATGTGACACTTTCTCATATTAGAGATTGATTTTTTTAACTTCCTCTTTTTTTCTACATCAGGCACAGCTATAGTGGTCAATTAAAAAGCTGTCAAGCCTTGGGGATCCCTCATACGAAGTTGTTCTGCTTGATAACCACATGTTGTACAGACCTGAGGTATAATGACAGCAAAACTAAATGCTAATATAGCAGAAAGAGAGCTTGCTTAATTCCACCACAACTAGAAAAGTGATGGTCATCAGTAAGCAAGGGGATCTTGTAGCACTTTTGAGACTAACTTCGAGAAAGAAATGGTAGCATAAGCTTTCATAGGACTTTATCAGACCCCGCCTCCCATTAATGTTCTTTTGCCAGCATAATTTGTGGTGTTTTTATGCTGGCAAAGAACACCCCCCCCACCACCACCAGACCTACCTTTGCACGTGTCAGTGAGGCTTTCACAGTAGTAACAGAGCACGAATGGAGCTCCGTTTACTTCTGGGTTTGAGATTCCGATTCTTGCGAGAAGACGCTAGTGCAAGAAATTCAAAAATGAAAGTAAAATAAAGACACAAAAAGTTCACACTAGCACAAAAACACACTTTAAAAAGTCCCAAGTACATGTGTGGGGGGTCATAAAAAGAGCATCCCCTACCTGGCTTTCATGATCTCAACCAGAAGTGTTTGCCCATTGATACTGCATTCATGTGGGCACAATGGCGTGAGGATTCCAGCAACAAAGTGCCAGGGGAGATCTATTTATGGTTTGTCTTGTTAATAAAAAAGTACACCTCATTTACATCACATGATCACAAAAGGATGTTGTCATCTGGTATGCCCTTTCATGATCCTTAGGCATCCTTATGACACTATATTTGCCTGGTCTGATAAAGTCCTTAGATTTGGTCTACTTTCTCAAATGTATGGAGCAAGCAAACCAAGTCTATGAAAGCTTATGCTACAATTTCTTTCTTTCATTTAGTCTCAAAAGTGCTGCAACATCCCCTTGCTTACTGATATTCCAGACTAACATGGCTATGCCTTTGAATGTGATAGTTGTGTAGTACACTGGAGTCTTTCTAGGTAACTCTTATCATAAAAGGGTTTTATATAAATATATCACATTTATAAATCATTTATGGTGTTATCTATATCCTGTACTTTGTTACTCACAAGCTATAATCTTTTTACAATGAAATGGCATCTCTGATAAAAAAAAACATTTGTGGAAAGGGTTGTAAATGGTTGTGTGCTGATTCTATTTTTTTATTATTATTTATATATTTTTAAAGCATAAAACAGGTTTTATATTTTAATTGTATTTTTTATTTGACCGTTAGTACTGTTAGCTACATTCAGTGGCATTTGGGGGCAGAAAGGTAGAAAATAAATTTAATAAGTAAAATGAGTAATAATGCAAAAAAGGCATGCATTCAACAACTGGAAAGGGGAAAGTTATATAATGAAAAATTCTATGAAGGGACTCATTTTAACGGGTGAACCTTTAAGATCCAGAAGAGTTGATATTAGTGGTAGGGTTCAGCTCTTGTTTAGCCTGAGAGGTTGTTGTGTATTATCTGCAAAAGAGCCTTCCCCAACCTGTCAACCAGAAATGTTGGACTATACTACCCACAATATGCATTCAGCATTATCAATAGGGATGAGACTGATGGGAATTGCAGTCCATTACATCTAGAAGACACAAGGTTGAAAAAGGCTTATTTAAAGTATTGTTGCATGTTGAACATGAAACCCCCCATTTAGCTATGGAGAACTAAATCAGATGTTTGTTCCACCCAAAGAGGACCCACATAAACCAATGGGGCCTGTTAGCCACATCTAACTTAAATCTTATTGACTCAATTATTCTGCTTTAGGTAGGGCTCGTGTTGGATATAGTCTTCAGAAATTAAGATCTAATGGAGACTAGCCTGACCTGAGGGTGGGCTAAAGGCCTGGATGCAATTTTATTAGTACACTATGTTGGTGTAAGTACTTATAGGCAATTGTGGGGTCAGGAGAAAAAAGGCCATGGATACAGTGGCCATGAAGGAAGCAAGGCTTGGAACTGGTAAATTTTTGTTTGCCTTCCTTTGCCACCACTGCATGGCCTTGGAAAAATGAAACTGCTACCATAGTATACCAGCAGAACTACAGCTCATATCGCAGGGGATTAATTTTGAATTTAATTTTTATGGATATTAATGCTTTATTCAAAATATGTCATCCCTTGGCAGGACATTAATTTAATTGGCACTTGTAGAAAAGGGGAAATTCTTTCAGGAAGGCACTAGCAGGACCATCTAATAGCCCTGGCAGAGGAGGAGAGAGGAAGGAAAGATGCATATAGGCCTGAGCTTCATTGATGCACAACTAAACTAGAGTTTAGAACAGTAGAATCATAGAATCATAGAATTGCGGAGTTGGAAGAGACCACGAGGGCTATCCAGTCCAACTCCCTGCCACGCAGGAAATCTTGATCAAAGCATCCCCTACAGATGGCAATCCAGCCTCTGTTTAAAGACCTCCAAGGAAGGAGACCCCGTCACGCTCCGAGGGAGTGCGTTCCACTGCCAAACAGCTCTTACTGTCAAAAAGTTCCTCCTAGTGTTGAGGTGGAATCTCTGTTCCTGGAGCTTGCATTCATTGCTCCGTGTTCCAGTCTCTGGAGCAGCAGAAAACAAGCCTGCTCCATCCTCAGCGTGACACCCCTTCAAATATTTAAACAGGGCTATCACATCGCCTCTTAACCGTCTTTTTTTCCAGGCTAAACATACCCAGCTCCCTAAGTCTCTCCTCATAAGGCATCATTTCCAGACCTTTCACCATTTTAGTTGCCCTTCTCTGGACATGCTCCAATTTGTCAATATCCTTTTTGAATTGTGGTGCCCAGAACTGGACACAGTATTCTAGGTGAGGTCTGACCAAGGCAGAATAGAGCGGCACTATTACTTCCCTTGATCTAGATCCTATATTTCTATTGATACAGACCAAAATTGCATTGGCCTTTTTAGCTGCCGCGTCACACTGTTGACTCATGTTCAACTTGTGGTCTACTAGGAGTCCTAGATCCCTTTCGCACGTAGTCTCGTTCAGCCAGGTCTCTCCCATCCTATATCTATGCATTTCATTTTTCCGCCCTAAGTGCAGTACTTTACATTTCTCCGTGTTGAATTTCATTTTGTTAGCTTTGGCCCAGCTCTCCAGTCTATCCAGGTGATTTTGAATTTTGATCCTGTCCTCTAGGGTATTAGCTACTCCTCCTAATTTGGTGTCATCTGTAAATTTGATGAGTATGCCCCTAATTCCATCATCCAAGTCATTGATAAAGATGTTGAATAGCACTGGGCCCAGGACAGAACCTTGTGGCACCCCACTGGTCACATCTTTCCAAGATGAAGAGGAGCCACTGCTGAGCACCCTTTGGGTTCGGCCGGTCAACCAATTACAAATCCATTGAACAGTTAACTTGTCTAGCCCACAGTTTACAAGTTTGTTTGCAAGAATGTCATGGGGAACCTTGTCAAAGGCCTTACTGAAATCAAGGTATGCAATGTCCACAGCATTCCCTTCATCTACCAAGCTGGTAACTTTATCAAAAAAAGAGATCAGATTAGTCTGGCATGACTTGTTTCTCTGAAACCCATGTTGACTTTTTGTGATTATGGCATTGCCTTCTAAATGTTCACAGACTCTCTGTTTAATGATCTGCTCTAGAATCTTCCCTGGTATTGATGTCAGACTAACTGGACGATAATTGTTGGGATCCTCTTTTTTTCCCCTTTTTGAAGATGGGGACAACGTTTGCCCTCTTCCAGTCTGCTGGGACTTCTCCTGTTCTCCAGGAATTCTCAAAGATTATTGCCAATGGCTCTGAGATCACATTTGCCAGCTCTTTTAATACTCTTGGATGTAGTAGAGTAACTATAGTAAACTATCATTTGCTGCTATATTTAAGTTATCCATGAAGGATATTGACAAGCTGGAATGTGTCCAGAGAAGGGCAATCAAAATGGTGGGAGGCCTGGAAGCCATGCCCTATGAGGAGTGCCTTAGGGAGCTGGGTATGTTTAGCCTGGAGAAGAGAAGGTTAAGAGGTGATATGTTAGCCATGTTTAAATATTTAAAGGAATGTCATACTGAGGATGGAGCAAGCTTGTTTTCTGCTGCTCCAGAGACAAGGGTATGGAGCAATGGACTCAAGCTACAGGAAAAGAGATTCCACTTAAACATTAGGAGGAGCTTCCTGACAGTAAGAGCTGTTCAGAAGTGGAATGCACTGCCTCGGAGTGTAGTGGAGTCTCCTTCTTTGGAAGTTTTTAAAAAGAGGCTGGATGGCCATCTGTCGGAAGTGCTTTGATTGTGTATTCCTGCATGGCAGGGGGTTGGACTAGATGACCCTTGTGGTCTCTTCCAGCTTTATGATTCTATGATGTCCATTAGCAAGTAGATCAGTTCTAAATATTCTTAATAGCAGATCGGATTTGTTCCCTTCTGCTTCTGTTAAGAAAACATTTACAAATATGTGAACTCGTTAAATAACATTTTACCTTTTTTTTACAGTACTAGATATTGAAAACAGTCTCTGGTTATCTGAATATAATAGCATTATGTACTTTGTGTTAACATATCAGCACTTTCAAATGCTTGTCTGGGAACATGAATGTTTTGAAATGTGTTAATGTAGCCATATAGACTTCCCTTAAGTCTATGTCCAATGATTTAAAAAACAAACTTTGGCAAATGGGATAACTGTAAATTTATAGTACTTGGTGGATTTGAGGATTATATCAGTAAGGTCCAGATTGTTCTCTGCTCAATGGTTTTAAAAAAACAAAAACAACCAAAACCCTCAGATGAAATCAGTTTGGCTCAAAATTACAAAACTGAAGCATACTGTGAATCAAATCTTATAAATCAGTCCTGTGCTGGAAAACAAGTCTGTGAGAAAGTAAATAATTATAAATGAACTGGGAATTAATCTGGACCTTTTATTTAGTCTGGAACTCCAAGGAAAAGAAGATATGAGGTCATATCATTTATACAGCATTACAATAATGTTGTTTAAAAGCTATAATGAATGGGAACACCCAGCCTAGCCCCTTAGAGCTATTTAGTTTTTGTGGAATTTTGGCTCCTTCTAATAAAAGAGAACAATTATATTTACTGTGAAGCACATTTTCTAGTGAAAGTCCTCCTCATCTGGGAGTCCAAGAATAGATTTGACCATGTGAGCTGCTCCCCATGATTCATTAAAAGTGAGTGTCTGCCTAGCATTTCCCTTCAAATTTGATCTGCTGTATATTTATTCAGAAGCAAGCCAAACAGTGTTCACTGGGCTTTCCTCTGTAGTAACAGTGAATAGGCTCCCAGCCTTAACCTAGCCTGATATTACTGTAGTATTAATGTGCCCCCGCCCCCAGAGTCAGTTCTTCATATTCCAGCTTCAGGACCACCATCTGAGAGACACCTCAAATTGTGGGAGCATTCAAGACCTGAGCTGCAAACATGTTCCCTTGAGAGCTTTTTAGCTTAAAAACCACAGGTCTCTTGTATAATTCCCTGCTCATCTTTGCCAGAAGGTTTTGCACAATGAAACACCTCTTCTGTGAAGTTCAGACTCAGCACTTTGTTGCTTCCCTTCCCTTTTTCCAGCTGACATCAGCTTGGCCCCTTGACTAAGCATCTGGTTTATCCTTCTTTTAGACAGCATTCCCTCACTTCTTCACACAGGCAGCAAAATTCTCTCCTGTTGCTTGACAGTTCAAAACTCTGTTCTTGCCTCTTTCCAAGCAGAACAAACACAACTGTTGTCAAGCTTGCACTTTTCTAGCCCTCAAATTGCAATATTTTGCTCTGCAGAAAATGTGATGCCTGTCACATTCAAGAAGGATATGCAGCAGCCATATTGTATAAGGCTGAAGCAACTCCATTCTTGACTGGTTTTGTAGTCCTAAAACAAATATACTGTACAAACAACTCACAGAGAGCAGTATAGATGGTGACCAAAATGCCGGACACAAAATGCCAATACCCAGTATAGCTCAAGAACATAAATATACACTAGAAAATCCCCCTGTGCAGGATGCATGGACAGATGAGTATTAGGGGAAAAAAATGATCTGCCCATTTCCTTAAGGAAGTATGTGAGAATTCTACAGTTTTGAATATGTTAATACAGTCAGGCTATAGTTAATACAGCTATTGATTCCTCAGATATGGGCCCCCAACTATTCTGCTAATAGGCTGGATAGTATGAAATACAGTATATGTTTTCCAGAACCAATAGAGAGTGCCAGAATGATTCAGAAATTCATTAATTAAAAACAAAAGCTACTTTTATCAGATGGTTTTCTTTTGTTGCTTGCTTGTCATACCTGAACTCTTAAAATCGCAACCCATTATTGAACGCTTAAATCTTATCAATTATTAATTCAGTGGGCTTCTCTACATGTAGATGTATTCAAGCTTGCAACCTAATTATTCTGCTTCTTTCTCTGTTGATTTGCTGTTTAGACTTGAATCTGCAATCTATTCAATTCTTTTTGGCATTGTTCACTGTTAGATCATACTTGAATTTCTACCAATACTACATAGGAGGATGAGACAAAGCAGCTGGTTTGATTATTTGCAGAAAGGTGCTAGAGCACATGCTTTTGGGTTGTCACGTAGAAGATGGATGAAGCCCTGGATGTGTTTGTGCAATCTGTGCATTTTTTTTCCATAACCATAGGACAACCATCTAAATTTGTACACATATGATCTGTCCTGTCCTGTATGGACTACCCTACAAGAGAGGGATAAGAGACTTCTGCCCTCATAAAGTTGCTATGAGCCTCCATGGTTTAAAAAAGAGGATAATTTGAAGGATTTCTAGAAGCAGGGCTAAGCCAACTTTCTCATGCCATAAGGCATAAGTTCTATTGCAAAAGCAAGTTACTATTTGCATAATTCAAGATGGGAATCCCCAGGAATCCCCATTGTTGCTCATGAATGCACACAAGAATTACTACCTTTTTCAGAAGCATGATACAACTTGCATCTTTCATGAGAAGCTATCTGAACAATTCTCCCTCATCTTTTCTATGAGAGTAGTGTGGTGTTTCCTGCTCCTCTAAAGTCTGTCACTGGAAAGTTTGCTTCCCACTCTTCTATGCCATAGCACAATGGAGTCATGGCTCTAAGATCATCTGTGCCCTGGACCAGGTGGGGGAATTTCATGGCCCTCCTAGTATTGTTGAACTGCAATTCACAGCATTTCTCATCATTGGTACCCTATGTGAAAAGTCTGGAAACTTCTGCACTGTAGATATTTTCCAGACCTGTTAATATAGGGATTCACTGACCATAGTCTTTCACATTTGTATTAGTCCATCTTTTAGAGGCATTTTTATTGCAGAGAAAGATTAATTTAATTCATTTTATCACTTCAAAAGAGGTATTTCTGAGGATTTTAATGTTTCATGCAACCTTCATCAGAGCATATAAAGTTACTTTTTTGGACTTCGATTCCAAGAATATTCCAGCCAGCATGCTAGATGCAGAATTTTGGGACCTGCAGTCCAAAAAGATAGCTTTTCTAAGCTTTAGTGTTCTTACTTCTGTATATGACTAAGTATCCTATATAAAACCAGCTTGGTGTAGTGGTTTGAGCATGGGACTACCCAGTTAGAATCCCAGCTCGGTCATGAAAACCCACTAGATCATCTTGGGCAAGTCACATTCTCTCAGCCTCAGAGGAAGGCAGAAGGCAAGCCCCCTCTGAACAAATCTTCCTAATAAAGCCCCATGACAGAGTTCTCTTAGAGTTTCCATAAGTCGGAAACAACTTGAAGGCATACAACAACAATAACAAATTACCTGTAGTATCCAAACCAAAACAGAGATTCAGGCATATTCACTAACCAAGTTCACAGTACAACTTGTATCCAATTTCCAGAATGCAGTTGGCAAAACTGCAGTCTACTTCATTACAATATAGACTATATTGTATATACTTTTGAAGCAGATCTCTGCTTTGTTTTGCCCTGAGCAAAAGTTGGCTATGTGAGAGATCCAGAATACATCCCATCAACATGTGTTATCTTACAAACCTGTATTACGAGGAAGTATCTGTTGAAATTCTGAGTATGGTGGGACTGGGCTTTGAAAATCAGGTTTAAATATAGACAATAGATGTGAACAAAGGGGCACTGTTGTGGGGAGTGAATGTGCACTTGTTTTGTAGATGGCAGAGGACTTTTAACGCAAAATTGGTCAAAAGCCAAGCACACATAGCCCAATTGGCTCTCTATCTACCTTTGATCTCAACACCAGGGGGTATTTTTGGTTTTGTTTTCTCATCATTAAAATTCAAAGTGTAAATGCAATTAAATGCAATAATGTCCAACTTTCCAAAAATGGATAGGGAAGTTTTATTAATTATGTTAATACTATGTTGTTGACTGAAATAGTTCACTTGTAATTCAGGATGAACCTGTGGATATTGCTAATTCAGCACGGAAACTGAAAGCAATTGTTTAAATGTAAAATATACTTCATTATTTTAGAGTGTGTCTGGAGTGTCTAGACAGTTGATGACTAAATTGCTTTGTAATCAGGTCTGTTGAAAACACAGTCATATTAAAAATGGAGAAATATGATTAATTAATCCCCTTAAGGTAGATGGGATGCCTTTGTCTGTACAGTGGTTTGTACTGTAAATCAGTGAGAAGGGCTACATGTAGCACTAAGCACTGGAACTGGGGGGGGGGGCAGATGCCTATTATTATTATTAGTATTAGTATTAGTATTAGTATTAGTATTAGTATTGCCGTTCTGCTTCTGGGCCAAAATAGTTCTGCTTCTGGGCCCAAGATGGAGCCCCAGAATAGTTCTGCTTCTGGGCCCAAGATGGAGCTCTGCCTGACTTTCCTTCTCTCCCTCTGAAGCCAGGGCAATACATGCACACATTCATAGGGAGAAACATACATACATTCCTGTTGGGATGAACAGCCTGGCCCTCTTCTCAAACATACTTACATACATATACATCACTCAGAAGTACACGGATGTACATGTACTTATGTCCATCCATTCCAGTGAGTTGTGATGGAGAGGTGTAAACCTCTGGCTTGTCTATATGGGCCCATAAAAAACGAGAGTATCTCACACTAATGACATTTTGCAGCCCCTGCAACCTGTCCTAATGGTTTTTTTTTTTTCTCTCATAAGCTTCGCATGTCTGCTAGTAAACATGGCAGCTGCAAGTGAGTTACTCATGTTTGGACTTACCTCAATTTGCTGCCGCCAACCTTATTTTTTTAATACAATGTCCAAGGTGCAATTGAGCCATTTTTTTGCTTGACCACAAAAGCAACCCCCCAACACCCCATTTTCTTGCCTTAGTGCTTGCTCGCTAAGGCAAAAACCCAATATGGCGGCAGTGGCTGCTTGCCTTGTTAGTAAGACCTACCACCTGCACTTGTCCAGCCAATCAGATTTGCACTTCCTCTCATTTGGGCAAGTGAATGAGATTGATTTGCTTGTCCTAGTGAGCAGAAATGTGCACCCCATTGTTGTTGTTTTTTATAAAAAAGATGGGGAAAGCCCTGAAGGTTTTTCTGGCAAGGTTTTTGGCCTCCCCCCCGCTCCTTCACAATGTGGCAAAATCACACGGAATGCCATTAGGACAGGTAGGATTCTTCTCACATTCCTTGAGGGTTTTTTTACCGTTTGGACAACCCCCTCCTCCTTGTTCACTGAGACCACTTTGTACCTCCTCCCCATGTCTGTCAATCAGTTGACTGTCCTTGTGCAGCATCTTCTCCATTTAAGTCATTTTCCTGGCAGCATATAAGACCACTCTTTGCCACTTTTAATCTTCTCACTTTTGGTAATGGGTCATGGGCATCAACAACTTGGGTGAGACACATGTAAGGCTTCCAAGGGCCACCTCTGAGCCATGGACCATGGGTTACTCATATATGGTCTAGTTAACATGTCGTAAAACTAGATAGTGTTTCAATTTCTTTCTTGACAAAAAATGTTTCTGTCAAGTTATGAAGGTCAGTGCTATTCAGCGGTGGCCTGCAGACTGGTGCTGGTCCATGAGGCATTGGCTGCTATAGTGAGTTTCCAGGAAACGATGTGGATTTCATAATAATATAGTACAAGTATGGTGCTGGTCTCTGGCACATTGGAAAATAATTGCCAGTCTGCCACATCAGATAGTTTGAGAAAAAGCACTGATGGTAGGTCTGTTTCACATTAAGCTGCTTGTATGGAAATTACTCCAGCTGATTTTTTCATGAGATTTTGTATATGAACATATGGGAGAAAAAGTGGCATTCCTATGTGAGTGCCACTTTTTTCATTTCTCCCATGTGGACTTGTCTTGTCATGCCCTGTGAGTCTGATGAAGGTATGGAATCAGAGGAGGAGGAAGACATGGCAGGGAACGGCCCTATGGTCCCTGGCACAGGTTTATCTACACCGGTGCCAGCAGCAAGCCCTGCCAACCTGGAGGCTCAAGTAGAAGAAGAGCTTTGTCCTAGTGGGTTGGCACCAGTCCCAGCAGAGAGCCCTGCCAATTCAGATAAGGATGAGGAAGAGGAGACAGTCTTATTTCCACTATCATTCAAGCAGCAGTGATCCCAAAAGGAAGCTCGAAGAAGATTGGTGAGGCTTTCTCAGAAACATCTGCTTGGAGCACCTGACAAAGCCTTGATTGCTATATATATGCTTTGGGGAGCTACGGAGGCTTTGTCAGAGATCATCTGATCTTCCTGGAGAATGCTTTGCGTCTGCCATTTCTGACTCCATGTTCTTGTTACCTTGATTCCTGTTGCCTTGACTTGTGTTTAGACCTTGGACTGTTCCTGACTGCACTGCTGCCTGAGCCTATTGACCCACAGAATTGTTTGGACCCACGCTGAATTCTGTAAGCCCTGACTCTTTGGATTGTTTTGCTGGACTAATCTTTGCAAGACTGTGTTTTCATTCTTTTGTGCTAATTACCAGTTGGCTACCTTCCCAGATTCTTGCTGCTTTTATATACTTTGCCGGCAACTATCTGCTTTTCTGGAGAGGTCTATAGGATGCCCTTTACACAGCGGATGCATGTTTCTGGCTGACAGCATACAGATGAATTGCTTGCCTCAGACAGTGTGCCATTTCCACAGTTCATTTCACCTTATCTTTTGGGCACCTTGAAGATAATAGTTGCCTAACTTTATTTTGCAGTCTTTTCCTGTATTTCAAGCACTAAAAGAGCCTTAAACTACATTACCCCTGGCTGTTGGCCATGTTGTCCGGAGGCAGATAAAAGTTGTAATCTAAAACAGTGGCTCTTAACCTTTTATTTAGCAGGGACCCCCATTTAAATGTCTTTTGTTGATGTGGACCCCCAAGATTTAAAACCCAAAGAATAACAACAACAACAATAACAATAACAACAACAATAATAAAATGACACCATCTATTAAACCTTAGAGGCACTGGAGGGGGAGGGAAGACTTTTCTCTTGCTTCATCCTGCAAATTTGTGGCTGGAGCAGATTGAACGGCAATGTGCAGGCCAAGCTAGCCAGTCTTTGTCTTGGCTCCTGTCACATGGGCTGAGCAGCCTTTAATCTTTCATGGACCACCTGTGAGACATCATGGCCCCCCTGGGGGGTCCATGGACCACAAGTTAAGAATGCCACATTGGTACTTACCATGAATGTGCACTCTGGTGGTGGTAGAGAGGAGGAACCCAGCCTTTATCCTTACACTTGGGTAATGCCCCTCCACCATCCAGAATAGAGGCAGGATAATTCAAATGATCACGTGGCCCCTGGGGCCATTGGTTCCTTCCCTTATTGGCCTTTGTCTGATCAGTTAGTTGTGAGCCGAACCTGAAATTTAATGGAATCCCCTGTAGCAGTCGGGTGGGGTGGATTCCTCCTCTCTACCACCACCAGAATGCACATTCACAGTAAGTACCAATGTGGCATTCTCTGGGTGGTGAGAGGAGGAATCCAACCTTCATCCTTACACTTGGGACATACCCAAGAATGCCAAATGCCTGGGTGGGTGAGACTGCTGCTCTGAGAGATTAGACCTGAATGATCTGTTGGAGAACCCTCCTACCGAAGGTGGCCTCCATAGATCTGAATTTGTCTTGTAATGCCCGATGAATGTTGTAGGCATGCGCCAAGTAGCCACCTTAGAAATCTCCCCAATTGGGGCATTGGAGAAGAAAACTGCTGAGGTTGCCATCACTCTGGTAGAGTGAGCTATAACATCTTGTGGTCGTGGCACCTTTGCCTCGTCATAAGCCGTTAGGATGCAGGTCTTCAGCCATGACGTGATTGTCCATCTGGACGCCTTCTTCCCCTTCGATGCCTGGGTAAAGGTCACAAATAGGGAGTCACATCTCCTGAACTCTCTTGTACGCTTTATGTATATCTTCAGTGCCCTTCTAACGTCCAGTTTGTGCCAATCCTTTTCCCCTGGGTGTGTCACATTCTGACAGAAGGCTGGGAGAACCAGCTCCTGTGAGACATGAAAGGATGACAGCACCTTCGGTAGGAAGGACGGGTCCGTGTGGAGAACCACGTGGTCCTCCTTGAATGAACACAGATGTTTCCGTACCGGTAGCGCTGACAATTCTGAGACCCTTCTGGCTGAAGTGATTGCTACTAAAAACGCTACCTTTAGCATGAGCCACCTAAGAGACACCGACCACAGAGGCTCGAATGGGGCCTTGGTGAGCTTGTTAAGCACCAAAGGCAGACTCCATGAGGGGAAACGATGTTGAACTGGTGGGGAGATGATTGAGGCACCCTTCAAAAAGTGCCTGACATGAGGATGCAAGGTCAGCGCCTGCCCTCTTGGTAAGCTTATAACTGAAGAGAGAGCTGCCGCCTGGCACTTCAAAGTATTTGGTTTAAGCCCGAGGGATAGACCCTTCTGAAGGAAGGTGAGGACTTCCTTGACCGAAGCTTGTGAAAGGTCTATCCGCTTGGCCTTACACCATCTGGTGAAGGCCTTCCACGTAGCTTCGTATATCTTTGTTGTAGAAATCCACCTAGAAGAGAGCATGGTATCTATAACCAGTTCATTGTAGCCGCAAAGTCACAGGGCTCTCCGCTCAACCTCCACACAGCTAGGCGTAACCAGCTGACATCCGGGTGCATCATGGGTCCGTGTGATAGGAGATCTGGTCTTTGAGGTAGTAGCCATGGATGCTCTAATGGCATCTCGCGCAGGTCCGAGAACCATGGACGTCAGGGCCAATGTGGGGTCACCAGAATCACCTGTTCCCTTTCCTCCCTTATCCTTCTGACCACCTTGGTGATCAGGGGGGTCAGGGGAAACAAGTAAAGTAGACCTTCCGGCCAGCTGGTCTGGAGGGCATCCACTCCTTCCGCTCCCTTCTCCAGGAAGCGGGCAAAGAAGCATTGCAACTTCCTGTTTTTTGCTGAGGCGAACATGTCCACTGTCATGCTCCTGAACCGACTCTGGATCTGTTCAAACACCTGTGGATGCAGGGACCATTCTCCTGGTAGTATTTCATGCTTGCTTAGGTAGTCTGCCCTTACGTTGTCCGTGCCTTGGATGTGGCGTGCTGTCAAGGAGGCCACCCTGGACTCTGCCCACTGGAACAACCACATGGCCTCCTTTTGCAGGGAATAGGACCTCGTGCCCCCCTGTCTGGCCACATAAGAGCGTGCTGTTGTGTTGTCCGTGAGGATCAAGACGTGTTTCCCTTCTAGAATTTCCTCAAAGTGGAGGAGCGACAGTCTGATTGCTCTGAGCTCCAACCAATTTATGCTGTGAGACTTTTCTTGGCAAGTCCAGGTCCCCTGAACAAAGAGGTCCTGGCAATGGTCTCCCCACCCTAGAAGACTGGCATCCGATGTCACCGAAATCTCTGGCTTCTGAACTTAAGGGGAGCCCTTGGCCACGTTGGACGTCCTTCTCCACCATTGAAGAGACGCCCTGACATCCCTTGGCGTGTTCAGGAATAATTCCTGTCTTGTGGCAATCTGATCCTGGAAACCTTGGAGAAATGCTTGTAGAGGTCTGGTATGAAATCTGGCCCATGGTACGATCCGAATCGCAGAGGCCATTAAGCCCAGCAGCCATGCCAGATCCATCAGGGTGGTTTAAGACTGCTCCATTACCCGTAGTGCCTCCTTTTTCAGGGTGTCCTGCCTGTCCCAGGACAGGAAGATCATTCCTTGGCATGTGTTGAGGATCGCCCCCAGGTGGGTAATCGATTGGACCGGTTTCAAGGAGCTTTTCTTGAAGTTTATCAGGAAGCTGTGATCCTGAAGGCATTCTGTTGTTGCCCTCAGATCCCTTTTGGCTCGGGGAATGGACAGGGCTCGCAGAAGGATGTCGTTGAGGTATAGATACAGATGTATCTCTTGGGACCTGAGGTGTTTGACCACCGCCACTAGAACCTTTGTGAACACCCTTGGAGCTGAAGCCAGCCTGAATGGGAGTGCTCTGAATTGATAGTGATTGCGCCCCAACGTGAAACAAAGAAAGTGTCTGCTGTTTTCTGTGACTAAAATGTGGTAGTAGGTTTCTGCTAGGTCCAGGGAGACTAGATAGTCCCCCTCCTGGAGTGCTTCCCTGATTGAGGATAGCGTTTCCATGCAGAATCGCTTGTACACTAGGTGCGAGTTCGTATACTTGAGATCCAGAATTGAACGGTGGTCCCCATCTTTCTTCGGAATGGTGAAGAACATGGAATAAACCACTGAGAACCTCTGACAAACTGGCACTGGTTCTATGGCCTTGATATCCAGCAGGTGCTGCAACGCCTCTGACTGGATCTGTTTCTTGAGTGGGTCTTTTGACAGCAGTGAAGGGATGAATCTGCCTTGAGGAAGTTCGTTGAATTGAAGCCTGCACCCGTGGGCAATGATGTCGACCCATTTGTCTGATGTGGTTGCCTCCCACTGTAGATGAAAGGCGTGTAGGCGACCTCCCATGGGAAGGGATGGTGAGTCAGAACTGTTGACAGCCCCCTGCTTGCTGTGAGTTGGAGGCTCCTCTGCGTACAGATTGACCTTGAGTGGTGGATGATAGTCTTGAAGAGAAACTAGATCTTCCCCAGGAGGAATGAAAGGGACGAAATTCCCTGTGGCAGCTCCCTTTCTGGGATCTGAACAAAGATGAGTATTGAAAGGGCCTCTTAAAAGGCCTTTTGTCAGATTTTTTGGAAAGGACCAGCATCGCTTTCTTCTTTTCTTTAGTTTCCACCAAGATGCCCTTCAATGCTTCTTCTCCAAAGAGGTGCCCCCCTTTAAAGGGCACTGTGGCCAGACTCGCTCTCAACTGCGTGTTGGCCTCCCAGTGTCTGAGCCACAGTGAGCGCCTGGTGACCATAGCTGGCACCATAGCCCTCGCTGCAAAGGTTGTTGCATCTAATGTCGCATCTGCCAGGAACTGCATCGCGACATACACCTTTGCCATAGAGCGTCTGAGCGCTAACCTGTCCAGTGTTCTGTCTTGCAGCGAGTCCTCCACCCACAAGAGTGAAGCCCTTGCAAACAAAGAACCTGTTGTTGAAGCCCATATCGCCAATGCCGCCGCCTCATGAGTCTTCTTGAGGGCTCCCTCCATCCTCTTTTCTTCGGGGTCCTTCAGATAGCCGTCCCCTTCCTATGGTGTGAGCATGCTGGAAACGAGGGACACTATCAGGGAATCAATGGCTGGGACTTTAAGCTTGTCTAGGACCTTCTTAACTGGCACGTAAATCTTTTGTGCTAAATGAGATCCTTTCTTCCCTTGAAGGGGCTTGTCCCATTCTCCCTCCACTGCTCGCATGAAAATGGAAGGGAAGGGAACTGCCCAACCTGAGGGCTTGGGCTCGCCCAACACTACCTCTGCCCTCTCACTGAACTCCATAGGCAACTGCTCAGGTTGTGGTTGGTGGTTTGAGAGGCCCAAGATGGCTGTAGCTTTGGTCAGGAGAGGAAGGAAATCGTCCACTTGGAACAGCCTTTAAGAGGGCCACCCTTTGGGCGCCTCTGTGTCGGACCATCTCCTTCCTCCTTGTCTGAACGGTCCTCCTCTTGTCCCAGGTCCGGATCCTCAGGATTTGGCAATACGTGTTCATTCCCAGAGTACCCTTCAGAGTCTACTGAGGAGTGCTGGGATGGAGGCGCTTTGCGTTTCTCCCGATGGCTGTGGTGCAATCTGCTGGGCCCTGGCCTTGGCTCCCCCTCTGCCTGGGAGTCCTCCGCCTCCCTTTCCCCCAAAATGTGCATGGCCTCCAACAAGAGCAAGCTAACCTTTGCTGGTTTGCTCAATTTCTTTGGCTTGGGAGCCTTCTGGGCTCACAGCTTTGATGGCCTTGGGTTCGGTTCTCCCACCCCCTGCTGAGTCCCATGGCCATGACCCTGGCTGATGAACCGGGTCGCCCCCACTGCCATGGAGGCCTCAAAGGCCTCCGTGAACGTCCACCTTGCAGCGCTGATGGCCCGCTGCTCCGCAGCCTCAAAATGCGCCCTGTCCAAGTGCCCGTGGGGCCCGGGCTCCTTTCCCAGCTCTTCCCCCCCTGGGCTCCACGGCCTGTGCCTGAATGGTTGCTGTCCTCTTCCTCAGCTCCCTTTGCTGCACGGACCACGCGGTCAGTCTCGTCGGCCTTGTCCTCCCTGCCAGAGGACTCCAAATCTGACCTGCTGCTGCCAGAGCCTTCCCGGACCTCCTCAAGGTACTCCCAGTCTCCCCACACCCCCACCGCCTGTCTGCCTCCCCCTGCTCAGTGCACAGTTACTTCCCTGTCCTCAAGTTCCCACGCAGGTTCTCCAGTAAGCAGGGAAGCCAGCGTGGAGGTGCGCTCTTCATCCCCCACCTGATGAGGCACCCTCATCAGCCTGAGGGACTGGTCTGCTCCAGCAGCAGACGTTTCCCCGGTCGCTTGCGGAGCCGAGCTCGGCAGCGAGGGTACTGTGCTGCCCTGGGAAGCTCCGCCTGCTTGCTGGCCCCTTCCGCTTGCCCCTTCTCCTGGGGATGCTTCTTTGGCTCCTTCTTCTGTGCCATCAGAAAGATATAGTTGAAGAGACAGGAAGAACAAAGGGACTTTTTTTTGAGAGAGAGAGAAAGAATGAAAGAAAGAAGGAAGGAAAGAAAGAGACCAAAAAACAGCCCTTATGAGAAAGGTACATCAGAGAATAGCAAGAAAATGCAGAGAGGAACCAATGAGCTCCACTCTGGATGAGGCAGGAGAAACAACTGATCAGACAAAGGCCAGTAATGGGAGGAACCAACAGCCCTAGGGGCCACTTGATCATTTGAATTCTCCTGCCTCTACTCTGGGTGGTGGAGGGGCATTACCCAAGTGTAAGGATGAAAGCTGGATTCCTCCTCTCACCACCCAGTGAACCATTGATCTAGAACATCTAGAGGGCACCATATTGGAGGAAGGCTATGTTATACAGTTCAATTTGCTTAGGATGCTTTTGCTGGGATGGTCCTTAAATTGCTTTCAAAACTACACCTCTAGAGCACTACTGAAGCATTGCTATCCCAGTCAACGGAAAGCAGAATTCAATTTCTACTTCAACACACCTGTCCAGTTTGGTGTGGTACTGTGTTATCTAGCAAAGCCATTCCCTGTGGCTAAGATCCTCCTGTGATATTTGCCTACAATTAAAGTTTATTGCCTTCAGGCTCTGCCTGTTTTATTGCATCCTGCAGACCCTTTTAATTTTAAGGACAAGGTGCAATCTGCACAATTGTTTTTATGCTTTCTTCTCAAAGATAATCCTGAGAGAAAAAGTGCCTGCCCTGCCTTTTCTAGGCACATTTTCTGTACTGAAGGCTTTATACTAGTCTTCAGCAATCTGATGCTCTCCAGATGCCTTGGATTACTATGCCTGTCAGCCCTGGTCATTTTTTATGCATATTGGGATATACAAGAATTGTCCCAAACATCTGGAGAGGGCACCACATTGGGGAAGACTACTTTATACTGTGACACCTGCTGAAAATACTATTGCCTCAATTGGCCTCAAAGGGTGAGAATCTCAAGAGGCTTTTGTGAGGATAATGGGGTAAAGTCTAGGGGCTTGTCTATATGAACCCCCTCAAAATGGAGTGCCCTGGAGTAATGGCATTTTGCAGCTGCTGCCACTTGTCTTAATGATATTTTTGCCCTCATAAGCTTTGCATGTAAGATGGCGGCTGTGTGTGATTTACTCACATTTGTACTTATTTCAATTTGCTGCTGCCAAACTAAAAAACACACACACATACAGTGTCCAAAGTGCGATACAAGAATTTTTTGATTTAACAGAGAAGCAACCCCCTCAAACCCCCCCCCCCACATTTTCTTGCCTTAGCAATCATTCTCTAAGGTGAAAATCCAACATGGTGGCAGCAGACACTTGCCTTGTTAGCAAGCCCTGCCCATCCCACTCACCCGGCCAATCAGCTTTGCACTTCCTCTCCAATGGGAAAGTGATTCATATGGAATCGCTTGTCCCAATGAGCAGGAAGGCACACACCCTTCGCTGTTTTTAAAAAGCTCCCGGAAAAGCCGCAAAAGCTTTTCCTGCAGAGTTTTTGATGTTTTGGGCCCCCCTCCTTCCCAATATGTTGAAACAATGCAGGATCCTATTAAGACAGGTAGGATTCTCCTCGCATTCCATGAGGAGTATTTTTGCCTTTTAGACAACCCCAAGTTCCTGTTCTTTGTTACATGTATTTACACCTGCACACCTGGGCACAAGATTGCTTTCAGATATTATTCACAACATTTGCATGCTGCCCCTTAAGAGTCAGCTTTCTGGGCAGATTGCAATAAAATAAATACAGCAGACAAATGTGTAGTACTTAAGCTTTATATAACATTGTATGTGCTGTGTACCAGAGTGAGCAGTTCCTGTCAATGGCAAACTGCTGTAGAGTTCTTCCAAAATACTTAAATTGTTTTTTTCAGAATCTTTCTTAACGTGTGTTTGTGTTTAGCCATGTGCATGCCTTGGTCCTACTCTACCCCCAACCATGTTCTTATAGATGGGAGTGGACTCAGTGCAGTGGGCTACACTCTTTGGGAGGGGACACCCATAGTCATGTTTGTCGCTTTAAAGCAGTGGTTCCTAACCTTTTCTTTACCAGAACCCCCCTTTAAATATCTTTTGTTGCTGCGGACCCCCAAGACTTAACTCACAATTTAAAACAACAACAACAACTACAACAATAATACCACCTGATAATAATAATAATAATAATAATAATTATTTATACCCCGCCCCTCTGTTAAAACAATGGGGGCGGCTTACAAAAATTAAAATACAATACAGATAAAAATCCCTAAACACCCCCCACCCCCACCTTCCCCCATAAAAAAATATTAAACAAATGTAAATTAAAAGCAACAGTCTAAAATCACCTTTAAAAACAATAAATACAACAACAACAACAACAACAATAATAATACAATTACACCATCCATTAAACCTTTCCCCAGAGCCACTGGAGAGGGAGGGAGAGGGAAGACTTTTCTCCTGCTTCTTCCTGCAAGTTTGTGGGTGGAGTGGATTGAATGGCAATGCGCAGGCCCTGCCAGCCAGCCTTTACCTTGGCTCCTGTCACGTGGCCACTCCACTGCAGGGAGGAAGTGGGCCAAGCAGCCTTCAAGCCTTTGTGGACCCCCTGTGAGGACATTGCGGACCCTTGGGGGATCCACTGACCCCAGGTTAAGAATCACTGCTTTAAAGAACAAAAAAGGAGGGAAAGACATGTATGTTCCCATGCTGAAGAAAAGGAAGGTATAAAAGGAACAAAATTAATTAATGCCAAGTTTAAGTGCTAGAGTAGTGCTGTATGTCTGCACTGACATAGTGCAGCTTCCAAAAACAAGAAAAACAAAACTTTAAAACAGTTAACCAAATTCAGTGGTATTGCATGCGTAAATGGAGAGCATTAATACCGTCACAGACACTATTCAGTGAGTGTCATGTAAACCACTGAAATGACAGAGAAATTACATTTTCAGTGGGGAGGGGAAAACCACATTCCAGCTCTCCATCTGTCCCATTCTCAGTGCTGGAAAAATGCAGGACACGCAGGGTGGGCCTAAAACTAAGCTGACAGGTGCAACTGCCCCAGTCCAATTTTGGATGGCAGAAAAGTGGAGCAAATTCTGGGCTACGTATTTTGTTATTGTGATGAATCCTCCCCATTTACTGGCATTGAGGAGGGGAGGTATCTGTGGGACTTTGTACCTCATGTACCAAAATAAGTTGGTGAGCTTTTGGTGCTATGCACCTTGACTTTGGGGACGGACACCATTTGCCCTTCTGTGGTGGGGCAGCCAAATGCCTTAAGGCTCAAGGCCTGCCCTAAGCACGTGCATCCCAGCAACAAAAGAACTAATAACCACCACAACTTCTCTCTCCATTGATTGATTGCCCTGAAGAAGTGGTGGCACAGTGGTTAAATGCCAGTACAGTAGGATCCCCGTATCCACTAGGGATTGGTTCTGGGAGGCCCCATGGATACTGAAAACTGTGGATAATAGGGAACGCCACTGAAAATAATGGGACTTCCAGTTTAAAATACCATAGAGCTGCCTTGGAGGACTGAGAAAATGTCTAGTGAGGACACATTTTCTAGGAAGAGTCTATGGTAGGGGTGCTGTTTTGTGTCCTGTGAATAACTGAATCAGTGAATACGGGGGTCTTACTGTACTGCAGCCACAACTTAGTGAGTTCTATCCCAAGGGCTCCAAGGTTCACTATCCTTTCCTCTGTCAGTAAAATGAGTACATGGCTTGTTGGGGCAATTAGCTAACACACACTGGAAACCGCTTAATGTGGTGTAGATGTGTAAAGTGCTATTGCTTAACAATTTGTAAGCTGCTCTAGGAGCCTGAAGAGCAGGGTATAAATACCTAAATAAATAAAATAAATAAAATAAATAAACCAACCCACCCCTTCAGAGAACCATGCGAACCTTTCCTTCCCCTCACGCCGGTGCATAGTAGTTGTGGCTGCCTGCCAGGGGCTCCCAGAGAAGCCATGAAGAGGGAGAAAGAGAAGAAGGACTACTGCTTCTTGGAATATTTGGGGGGGGGGGTTAGGATTTTTTTTTAATTGAAATAAGGCCATTCTACTGAAAAATCTCCTTGCAGGGCTTTCCCCTCAAGAAGAGGCGTTAAAGCTCTGAGCTGTCCTCCCGCCTCCCACTCGAGCCTGGCTGGCTGTCTGCCCTTTTCAGCCTAGCCAAAGCTCAACCCTCCTTTAAACTGCTGCTGCTGCACTTCGCCGCCTTGGTGCTCCCAAGTCTTTCATTTACAGCAGGGCACAGACGTTTTTCTCTTGACAAGCAGCTCCATTCCCCGTGAGAGGCGGAGGCGGGAGCAACCACTCCAGCTTTCTTTCTCCCCGCGCTTTTCATTCCCTTCAGCAGCAGCCAGAGAGCGCCGCCGTTGTTTTTGCCACATTGCAGCCGCCACTATGATCCTCCTGTATCTTCTCGCCTTGCATGGTAAAGGCTGGCAAGGAGGGAGGGAGGGAGGGACGGGTGATGGGGGAACAACTGAAGGCTTTAAACTACTGTACTGTGGTCTTTATACTAAGCTCTAAAGTTGAACATGGTTTCTTTGATTGCGAATCACTTTTGATAAGACTACTGAAGTGACTTTCGAAAACATAAAGGTGTCCAATGTTTTCTCAGTATAGGTCTCCTTTTCCCATAGCTAATTCGAGTGGTAGAGTAAATAAACATGAGGATGTATTTATGTTTGTGTAGTTTGAATTAGTTCAAGGGTCTATACAACTTTTTTTTTGTCATTTTGGTTTTTTTTTAATCTAGACAATTGCATTATTAGATATTTGTATGGGGTTTTTTTTAGGTATACTTTAATATATTGTTTTATGTGTCTGTCTATATATTTATATTTTCTATATTCTTTTTACTCTTTTTTCCAATTTCTCTGCTGAACATATGTTATATGTCATGTCTGAAAAAATTAAAATTAAAAAGAAGCAGCAGGGAATGGGACACAAGAGGTTCCATTCCCACAATTGGTGTTGCCTGAGGGCAAGCCAAGGACTGCAGTGTCCGCTTTTCCTAAAGAGCAGATTGTTGACACTATCCTCTTCAAGGCCACTTTTCCATGCTCTGTGCTCCTTGTGAACTGAGCTTGCTTTGTCCTTTCTAGTTTTGCAGTTAGCCCGAGCTGTTGAACTCCCTCCAGGCTCCTGTGCCTTTGAAGGAAGCACTTGTGGCTATAAATCAGACCTCATATCCCTGCCATGGATTTTGAATGAAGAAGGTATGGCTGATTTTTTTTGTGTTTTGTTTTTCATATTAAACGGGATGGTCTTTGGTTTGTTAATTTGAGTCTCATGGTTGGTTATTCTAACAAACTTGTTTTCTTTTAAAAAAATACCATATGTTTCTGTGGTAAGCCTATTTTAAAATCGTGTCATTGTTCCTTCTGTTTTCAATGTTAAAAACCCTGAGTTTTTATAAAAAGGAAGCTACTTGCAAGCCAAATTTGGAAGACAGATTTGAAAAATACTTGAGTGGCATTCTGCCTGATCCCAAGCCTATTTATTTGGAATGAAGTCCCATTAGGTGCTCTCTGGGTTCTGTTCCCAAATACATAAATATAGGAACTTAAAGGTTGATTAGTAAACAATAGTTTTAGGCAGTGTCACTGTCAGATAGGTTGGTACATTTGTACTACAAGAGGAGGCGCTGTAGCTCAAAGTATATACTTTGTGTATAGAAAATTATTCACTGCATCTCCAGTGAAATGGATCAGGTAGCAGATGATGGGATACAACTTAGATCCTTGAATCCCTCTAGTAGTGACAACAAAGAGTTGCTTTGGGCAAGGAGTCTGAATTAAAAAATAATAATATGAGGCTTGCAGAGTCAGATGAAATGCTTATCTACTCCAGTAGCCAACCAGATGACGAGCAGGACATTAAGAGAGTAGTGATGCGTATGCAGTTTTCTACATTCCTATGGCTAGGAGCCAGGTACCCATATATTGTCTTTATTTATTTTATTTACAATATTTCTTATTTTAAAAACAAGTTTTCCAACACCTCTTCTATTGTTCAGTACTCCTGGGTAGTGAACACAAGAAGCTTGTGAAAAGGTACTGGTTAACCCTACTTCCAGATAGGCAATTTTGGGTTTCTGGATTATGACTCTCCTATAATCCCTCACTACTTGCTATGCTGGCTAGGGCTGTTGGAAGTGTAGGCCAAAAACATTTGGAGGACAGTCATTGTCTCCTGTGGCCTAGAAACTGTTGCCCTTCTGTGGCCCAGATGCATCAGTCACTCCTGCCCCAAGCTGATGCAGTTAGTGTCTATCTCAGTGATGCCCAACCTTTGGTCCTCCTGGTGTTTTGGACTTCATCTCCCAGAAGTCCTAGCCACCTTGGCTAACAGTCAGGAATTCTGGGAGATGACATCCCAAACACCTGGAGGACCAAAGTTTTGGGAACCACTGGTCTATCTGAATCCAAGCCATACACATACAGACGGTCACATATAAGTCTCCCTCCACAGGGAGGAGAACCTTAGTGCCCATTCGCACTGCAGAATTGTAGTGCTGTTATTTCACTTTAACTGCCATGGCTCCATCCTATGGATTCCTGGGACTGGCAGTTTAGGGCAGTTCAGGCAGAGCTTTCTAAACTTTAAACCCTTGGATTCCATAGGATAGAACCATGGCAGTTAAAGTGGAATAATAGTGATGTAATTGTGTAGTGTGAATGAACCCTTAGTCAAACAAGGTTTGTCATGAAGAGAGCCCTGAGTAAATACTTCTTTACACACTTAGGACCCTTTCAGATTGACACAAATCAAGTTTCAATCAGGTGTGAGATGTTTTCCAGAGCCTCTTCAGATGTTTTGTTTCTGAATGACTGAAGAGCACTAATGAGGTTTACAGAATAAAAAGTGATTTATAATACTTAAATTTAAAACAAACTGAAACATCCTGAAAAACAAACTGAAAAACTGAAGTCAGATACAAGTGATAGCAAAAATAGGTTTTGGAAATGAATTAACTTTCAAAGGCTGGGTGGAAGAGGTATATTTGTACTTACTTCTGAAAGTTTTCTTGCATTCAGAAAGCACTTTTTAAAGAACAATTACGATTTAAGCTGGTGGCCATAACACCTGAACTGCATTTTGCTACTTAATTTTCTAATTTAGTCCTGTGTTGGTTTTAATGTAAAAACCTCCCTGGTTTAAATTTAAAAAACCCACAAAAACAGTTTAAACAAAGCAAAACAACACAACAACGGGTATGAGTTTTTTAAAAAAACACTGTTTCCCCCCCCCCCCACACCCTGGTGACAACCCAGGGGTTGTCTAGATGGTGAAAAAAGTCCTCATGGAATTTGAGGAGAATTCTATTTGTCCTAATGAGATCCTGCGTTGAGTTGCAGTATTCAGAAGGAGGGAGGCCAAAACCAGCAAAAAAAATTACGCCAGAAAAGACTTTGGGACTTTTCCTGAGTTTTAAAAAAACTGTGGGGGAAATGTGCACTCCTGCTCATTAGGGCAACCAAATTGCATTGTTGCACATTCCCGAAGCAGATAGCTGATTGGTCAGGCATGTGTGGGGGGTATAGCTTGCCAGCAAGGCAGTTCCTGGAACCACCATGTTGGATTTTCGCCATAGTGACTATGTGCTCAGGTGACAAAACAGTCTCTTTTGTTTGTGTGTTTGTTTTATTTGTTTAAGTGGAAGGTTGCACTTCTGCACCTTGGATTTAGTTTTTAAAAAAATACTGTTCAGCAGCAGCAACTTGGGGAGAATAAAAATGCGAGTAATTCACTTGTGCCTGCGATCTTGATTCATAGGTATCCCTGTTTGAATAGCAAATACAGATAGCTTTGTATATCTGCAATCTTGAAAAAAATCGTGGAGACAAATGAAAGCTGCTGTAAATTGGTGTTACTGCACACCAATCCACATTTTATTGCCTCATATAGACAAGCCCCCAATCTGTGTGTGGTTTTTTGTTTTTTTTTTTAAATGCCTGTGGGCTAGGAATAAATTACTTCAGAAAATATTGCTTAAAAGGCATGGTGGTGGGGAGCCTGAAAAAACATAATTTGAATCTTTTTTAAAAGTGGGACATACAGCAACAGATACTGGCATCTCTCTGCACATGTGCCTTGTCTGGTAGAGTCTGGAAGAGCCTGTCAGAAGATGGTGCCCCATGTTCTAGAATGAGTTTTTCCTTCTTCCTGGAAATAGTGATGAACACTGTACAGTTTATAGAGTAGCAGTGGGAACTGTTTTTGGCAGAGGTTAGAGAAACGGCACTGCTTTATCAGGGTAGGGCATAAAATAAAGTAACTCTTGCATTACTTGAATTTTGGACTGTATATATGTTCTTTTGAAATGGCACATTTTGCTTATGAAAAAGCCCTCACCCCATGTAATTACCCTTTGTCTCTTAATAAATTTCACTGCTGCTACAATTAGCTTTACAACCTCACGTTTGCATTTCCTTACAGAGAGTAAATACACAATACAATCACTACACTGAAGGGTCATTGTAGTGAAATCTTAACTTCCCACAGCAAAATGGATATATCAACACTGGACTACTTTGTACGGCTGGCATTGCCTAAAATCTCTCAGCCATACTTCTGCCATCTTCCCTAGGTATCATAACAGTGAATTTTACCTGAATCAATTAATAGTTTAATTTTTTAAAGTGTAGAATTTCAGAAAACAAAATTTAAAGTAAGACCTGTGTTTAAAAAATTGAACTAGACTTGAGCTAGAAAGTTATCTTGTGATCCAGTTTGAAGGGACAGGTAGACACACTACTGGCCAGTCTTTGGTAGATTGAACTGTTGAATTTATGCTTTTTTTTTTTTGAAGTGTGGACAGTAGTCAGTTCCTGAGAAGACCGAAACAATGGTTTTTAAATTAATCAGGAAATTATTTCTTCAGAAAGGGTGTTAGTCATTATTATGACTTGGGGCTTGGCTACATGGCCCAAATACCCCAGCTTGCCCCCATTCCAGAGCTCTTCAGTCCAAATGATGCAGGGCATTTACTCCGATCTGCCCCTGGGCAGCCCAAATGACCCCCGGGGCAGGTATGGGGCCAGGATAGGGTCCTTTACAGTGATATAAGAAAATTTCTCAGCTTAATCCAGTACCGCCAGATTGAGCCCTGTATGTCTGCGGGAGCCCGTCCCAGAACATTGTTCCTTGCCACCAGCCCCCTGGCTCTCTTGGAAGCCAGGCAGGGGTCTCTCAGCATGTGAATGAAGCTGGTCACATGTGGGGGGGGGCTGCAGCCACATGTTATTGGCCCCCTTCCTGGTTTCTGTGTCTGGAGAAAATGGCAGTGGCGGCTGCAGCAACGGTCCAACATTCTGTGTGGACGCTGGCCTGTGTTCTTCAGATAATGGGGGAGGGGTGGGAATGGCCAGCTTAAAAGTCAGGATATGCCAGTGGGGAGCCAGCGTATCCTGGCTCATATGGATGAGCCCCTAATTTGTTGGGACGGAAATAATGTTGGAGTAAGTCAGTTGCTTACAAAACAAATAGAATAGCTGCACATTTTGCTCCATATGTCAGCTTCTACAAGAGCTAGAATCTTGCCTCTTACTTTGTTTAAAATGAAAGCTGGGAATTATGGTTTAACTGTGGTGGGGGCAACTGCTCCCTTGCCCTATGCATATCTATGGCTGATGTCATAACATGTTAGATAAATAGAGCAGTTAATATATTACAATCTGTTTCCTGATGTTTCCAGATTGTAAAATGAAGGGTATACTGCAGTAAAGAAAGGGTGGAAGCTGTTGCAACCAAGCCCATTGCAATAAAACCCACCCCAAATTTATTTATGCAAATTTATGTGCCACCAGGTTTATCATTGTATTTGTAGGGAGTCCAGATCTTGTAAAATTTTCAGAAGCAAGCAGCATCATAATTAGCATTTGAACTTCCTGCTGGCCTGTGGAGGCTGTGATCAAAAACAGTGCACTGATTTCAAGTGTGGCAGCCAAACTCTCAATGAGACTGCTCTTAGAGATCACTCTAAACTTCTTCCTAACTAGCCAGATGTGCACATTTATGGTAGGGGAAGCACCTCCCTTAAACACTTCTGAACACTCATTACACTCACTTGAGAGACCCAAGATGCATCTACACCAGGCCTGTACAACATACAGCCCAGGGGTCACGTGCGGCCCTCCAACGGATTTTGTGGGGCCTGTGAATTCTGTTTGGTCAACAGTGGCTGCCAATCTTACATTTGAAATAAAACAAATCCCAAACAACCAATTAAAAAATAAAGCACCGGCTCAAACCCAGAGTGGCTCTCCTGGAAGCACCTGCCCTATACTGGCGCCCCACATGTGGCTGGGAGATGTTGAAAGTGCTGACTTAGTTGGAAAGAAGAACCTCTTACCTTGAGGTAAGACAGCTGTGAAGAGATAATTTGCAGTGGTGATGAGGGAACACAGAGGCCGCTTCAGCCCCCAGCCACAAAACTACAAATCCCAGGATTTGGTAGTATGGAGTCATAGCAGTTAAAGTGGTATCAAACTGTATTATTTCTACAGTGTAAATGAGACCTGCATAACTTAGCAATAGGTAGGGGCCAAAATTAAAACAGGCTAAATTTCTAAGAGCAGCACATAACCGTAAGGAGATGATTTGGTGGTGGCAGCAAGGGAACACAGAGGCTGCTAAGGGCCCCTGGCCACCTGGGCTGAAGAGACCTCTGCATTCCCATGCTCCGCGGCTGGCTGCCGGCCAGCCATAAGGAGATAATTTGGCAGTGGTGGCAAGGGCTTACCTCCCCCAAAATGGTATGTCCTACCTGCCAGTCTGCCATATGGAACATACCATTTTACTGCCTTATTTTGGTGGGGGGGGGGAGGACAAGGACCTGAACCATCTTTAATCTGGGACTGTCCTAATCAAAGTAGTGGGGGTTTTGTTTGCACGGCCAGGGGCTCAAGCGGCCTCTGTGTTCCCTCGCTGCTGCCGCTGACACCACCAAATCATCTATCTCCTCATGGCTGTCCAGCAGCTGGCTGTGGAGCGATGGAATGCAGAGGCCTCTTCAGCCCCAGTGGCTGGGGGCTTAAGTAGCCTCTGTGTTCACTTGCTGCTGCCACCAAATCATCTACTAACGGCTATATGCTGCCTTTAGAAGTTTAGCTTGCTTTAATTTTGGCCCCTACCTATTGCCAAGCTGTGCAGGTCTCATCTACACTGTAGAAATAATACAGTTTGATACCACTTTAACTGCTATGGCTCCATTCTACAGAATCCTGGGATTTGTAGTTTTGTGAGGCACCAACACTGGCAAAAAAGCCTGAAGACCTTATAAAACTACAGTGGCCCCTTGTTATCTGCTGAGGTTTGGTTCCAGGATTCCCTGTGGATACCAACATTCGTGGATGCTCAATAGTAAAATAGTGTCCCTTACATAAAATGACAAAATCAAGGTTTGCTTTTTTGAATTTTTTCCCCCTGGAATATTTTCAAGCCATGGATGCTTGAATCTGTGGATACAGAATCCATGGATATGGAGGGCTGACTACAAATCCCAGGATTCCATAGCTACAGCACTTAAAGTGGTATCAAACTGCATTATTTCTACAGTGTAGATGCACCCTCAGTGAGCTCAGTGTGGCTTATTTTTTGATAGCCATGAATTTTTAGACATGGGCATTTTTCATTGAAACTATATGTAGAATATCTAAGAGGTAGTTCTTGTGTGTAAACTGATCTCAGTGGTTAATTTATTAAAAATTTCATGACTTCCAACTGAGAAAAATCATAACAAGCTGTGCCATCCCTGAAAAAATTGGAGGTATCTTCTCTTACAATGGAAGGCTAATAAGTTCCAGGCTTTTTTAAAAAAGATGACTGCTTGGAGGTTATAATACAGATTTTGTGTGTAACATAATGGGCAATGTGAAAATTTTCCTAAAGCCTTCACCTGATTCAGAACCAAAGCACAAGAACATTACCTCTGCCATTGGTCTGTTATTAATACCTCCATCCACACTCTTCTTCAGTTTCCTTTAATCCTCCATCCTGCTATCCAACAGGAGTAGGAAAAGCTGTTGGCTATCTCAAAATTGTTGGACTTCCAACTTCCAGCATCCCTCAATAATGGGTTTAGTGGCTAAGGCTGATGGGGATTACAATCTAGCAACACATGGAACAGAGAACTTTGCTGGTACTGAATGATACACAGACACAGAACACAACTATAATTCATCAAGATGGCTGATGAGAAGCTGAGCTGAAGCTGTGATAAATCCAAATCCCTGTCAGTTTAGGGGCATTGGAAATTACCCTTACCTTAGGCTTTGTGTCGTCATTGTGGTTGTTTCCCTAGGTACCAGTGGTTTGGATCTGGTGTAACTTGACACATCTGTCATTCTGCCCTTTCGGCACTCCTTTTCAGCTTTTCTGCCATCAGACTTTGGTCAGCAAAGCAATTCTGCCAGCAGATTGCTCTGAGATTAGTGGGCAGAAGAGGGTAATATCAGCAGGATCATTTTTTTGCTGGCAAAGAAGTTTGTACCGAATTCTTACCCCTTATGGTCAACATAGCTTTGAATTAGGATTGCACTGGAACACTTTAAATTGTATAGATGTGGAAAAACTGAAGAGAATTTTCTCCCATCTCTTGTGGTACTAGGACCATCCAAATAAATTATTTGGAGTAGATTCAGGACAACTAAACAAAGTATTTTTTTTGTACAATGTGCCATTCGCTTATGAATGAAAATTATGAAAATTGTTGCCACAAGATGTAGATAGGCATTGGTTTACTTATACACATTCAGCAGAATGAGGGGGGAGAATTTCAAATTCAAAAATGGACTGGCAAAATGGACTGTATCACTTCATACTTAGAATCATGAAAATAAGTGATTTCCTTACTGCATCCTGAAGTGGTACAGTCCACTCTGCCTTTTTCACCTTGTTCTGTTGTGTGTGTAGGCAAGAGCTGAGATGGCTTTAAAGGGGGGTTAGAGAGATCCATAGTTGGCAGCTATATCAGTGCCTCTTAACTATAACAGATTAATGGAATCTCTGAGTTTAGAAGCAAGAAGATGTGAATCTGAATACCATAGCCAAGGGTTAAAGAGGGAGGGAGAACTCCTGGTGTTCTGGTATAAACCTGTATTATATATAGCCTTGGTCTGAGCTGGCAGGACTCTTATGTTTTTAAATGGGCTGTTTTTAAGGGGTGTTGATGTTTTTAAGGATGATGATAATTTTACAAGTTGAAGTGTATGTATATGTGTCAGGGCTGCATATGTTATGACCCATCAGACCAAAAACAGGTGGTCACCAATTAATGTTTTCAGTAATTGCATTGCAACCTGCCTCCTAGTTGCTTGGAGCAAAAAAGCTGGGTAGAAATTAAAAAAAGAAGAGGCATATTAAAATTAAGCTGGATCACCATATAGATGAGCCCCTATTTTGCTTGTTGGGTTGTAAGTTCTGGGGGCTGATATAACAGGCATATATGAACAGCAACCGTGTGTTTGGAAATTCAGTAATAATGCTGGTAGTCTAACAGCAGCCCTGTGGCTGCATAAAAGAGCCCTTCTGGCGGTGTGATCTCTGTACCAACTCTGCAACAACCTTGGTATTATGACACGAGAAATGATGCAGTCTAGTGACTACAGGTGTGAGGTATCAGTAGTTTAAATTTGGCTTTGGCCAAGGACTAATGCTGCTCAAGCCATGGTTCTATCATCTATCTACAGTGAAAAGGATGTTAACATTGAAAGGTGAGTCTGAGGCTTGCTGGTAGGGACTCACAAATTCTGAATAGGTTTGGGAGCCAACTTCAAATCAAAAGATCTCTTGTCTTACCCATTTTTGGGCTGACACTGTATGGCTAGCCAAAATGGGGCTTACCTTTCTTGTTGCCACTTACCTGCAGTGCAGCAGCCAAAGAAGCCCCTGCCACTTTTTCCTTCTTTGTAGCAGGGAAAGTGTGAAGAACAGGCCTGGTTTTGTTTTTTTGCTTTGCTTTTGCATCGCTAAAGTGCTAAGATTGCCTCAGCAGTGGAACCTTTTCCAGCCTTCCTCTCAGACTTGGAAAGGGGCTGGGAATGGGATTGGCATGCCATTGCTGGGACAATCCATGCACAGTTTTGAAGCTCCAAGGTTTGGACAAACACGGGGGCGTTTCTTGTATGCCAGAAGACAATGACGCACTCTCAGTGGCAAGAGCAAAAGTGAAGATGCCAGATCCTGATATAACATGAGAAGCATTTTGAAGGCTAGAGTTGTGCAATTAGCAATTACATAAATGCTAGTTGTTGTTGTTGTTAGACAGTAGTAAGATGGAAGGATCTTCCATCCTTAAACAGTAATCAGAGAACATCCAGTGCGCAGGTTATAGTCTGTTAGACAACAGGGTTAACAAAATCACACCATTTCAAATGTGCTTATAACTGCAATATGCTCTAGGAGATTTAGAAGGGGGACATAGAATTGAAATTTTTGTTGGATGGTGGGGTGGGAAATACATTCACTTTAGCAACATCTTTGGCTACAGTACTTGATTTATCATTACAACCCTTTTTGAAGACACAGTTTACCATTTATGAAGACATACTGATTGACCAGAAGCCATGTACCCAAGTAAAATCAATTAATCATAGAGTGACTGAATATTATTAGGGTAGCCTTTGTGTTCTGGATCAATCAGCATGATAGTGTGTTAGATATATTGGCTTCTGCTTGTAGAAAAGAAAGTAATAGATTTCTGTCCCCCTTTTTTGCATCAGTATTTTGTTTTATCTGAAAACAAATTGCTTTCAGCATTTGGTACAATAAAGCTCCTGTCATTACAGATTGTTTTTGGAATTTCACAGATGCTTATTGCATGAATTTTGATAGGACAGTTGATCTACTAATTCAGTTAATAGGTAGGAATTGGACCTGTTTATATTTCCATTCCAGTTTTCCAGCACTTTGTAACAATAAATTATTTCAGGAGGCCGTTTAGCAAAGTATCCTTCAAAACATCTTCCATTGTAGACGGTCATCATCTTGCTTTAAACAGCTTTAGATTTCAGACATACAAAACCAGGTTGACAAGGATGTTGATCTGCTGTTAAGAATGTAATAGAGATACTGGCAACTCTTGATTTAAGTCTGTGTTCCTGGACTTGTGATGTAAATTGAGACTAATGTGAATGGGGGGAGCCAATTCAGTAGAGAACCATTGGAAACCACGAGGAGCTGAAGTAAGCACAAAATTAGTAGTTTTAACCCACCAGCAATTTTAAAGAGGTTTACTTGTAAAGCATAAAACATCATGGTGTATTTTTTCCAGGCTAAAGAAATCTGTCTATATATATATTAAACTCTTGGGTATGCACAATGGCTTTAAGTATGTAGGTATGTTGCCTCTTGGGTATGTACAATGGGTTTAGGTATGTTGCCTCTTTCAGTGTGCTGATTGGATGCTCCTGTCACTCCCTCAGCCAATCACCACCCACATGCAAATCACCACCCACATGCAAATTCCCTCTCCACCTCACACGCCACTCCTGCCACTCATGACCATATCTGCATACCAGGAGTGATCAAACAATGTGCTACAATGTTGGCTATAGTTACTAGCCGCTGTGACGGAACCCAGGCAGTCAACTGGTGGTCATGGCAGGATGCTGCTGTCGCTGCTGCAACAGAACCAGGCAACCGGGTATGAGGTCTACTGGGGACATGTTTTGAAGTGTTTTTAATGGTGTATGGTATGCTGGGTCCAGCTTGTATGCAGATATTCTTTGTAAGAAAAAGAGGCAGTGACTGCTGATTTCAGGGGGGCTTGGCTGTCGTGAACTGGTTTGCCATTAGGTGACAGGTCCTTTTTAGAGTAGCACAGAGATAAAGAGCAATTGGTAAGAACTGTGTTGTTCTGCTATGTCTTCTCCAGTAGGCTTTCCAGGTGGACAAAGCACATTGGCGGGATGGGGGAGGCGAACACATCTCCTGCTGAGTCTTCTGCAGCAGGTGCAGAGGGCACAACAGTAGGAGAGGCAGGACATCTTCTGTAAAATAACCAGATTAACTAAAAAAGACAAACAACAACACCCACCGCTAAGAGTCTGCAGAAAATATCCCACAGATTTTGTTCCTCTTCCTCAAAGATTCTCTTTCTGCTCTTTCCACTGCTCATGTCCTTCTGCCATTTCAGCATTTGGTACAATCTTGCCCTCCCTCTGGTTTGACCCCCACTCACCCTCTATCCATCCTGGTGTCTCCCCCACCATGCCATGCTTTCCATTTCTTGCCACTGATCCACTCTTAGCTCCTCTTTGGCTCTTGCTCCTACCTCTTTCTCAGGTCTGCAGTTTCCTTTCCTCTCTACTCTTCTTTCTTTGTCCTCGTATTTGTTCTTTCTGCACCACTTTCATCTCTTCCCTTAGGAGAATCTCCCTGTGGCTCCTAACCCCCTTCTTCCCTCCCCAGCATCCTTCTTTCCTTTCTTTGTCAGTGGTCCCACCTTTCACCTTCCTCCTCCACTTGCCCTTCTCCTATTATTTTCCTGGCTCTGGCTACTATCATAAATTTGAACTGTTTGAAATAGGGAGGGCGTAAATTGCAACTCGCCTGTACTGGAAAATGGTTTTTCCCTCCAGGGCAATAAAGATAGCTTGGCTCAGTTTTGACACACAATGGAGTTCAGTGGCACAACCGAGACACTTAAAAACCAGCACAAGAGGAATGCCACTCATAAGTGTCTGAAGCATTTTAAAAGCCTAATATATTCATGTAGCATCTTTTCTTTTGAATATGAAATAAAAACCTATAATGAATGCAAGTGGCTTGTTTTGCCTATTAATCTTTCAGTAGTATGGCATCTACACTATCACTTTATATATACTGTAATACATATGTAGGTTTGCTAGGGAAGCAGTTTCCTATTCACTGCGATTTGAGGACCAAAGCCAAGTGACAGGTCTTCATGTTGTCACAGTATGGGCCCTTGTGATGCCACAGTGATGTAGCATTCAAGGGTTAGGATATAGAAGACAACTGTTTCTGCATTCACTGATTGTAGAAATGAGCATGAAGGCAGTCCAGGGGCTCAGTTACACGGCAGTTTTTATCCCGGGGAGAAGCGAGATATCTTCATCCCAAGTTCGTCTCTTATTATTTACACAATTTGTCACAGTAGCATAAGTCTCGGTTTCTTGTTCTGAGTACCTCCATCCCGCGATAGGGGCACACAGCAGAGCAGAATTTTGATTGGTCGGACTTTCAAGGGGACAGGCTTGCAAGGGAAGCCTGGCAATTCTTGGTCCACCATTTTTGGAATGGGTTCCAATTAGCCAATCAAAGCAGTCACTCAGCAGACAATGCCCACATGATTTTTCTGGAGTCCAAAATGTTGAAAAAATGGCATTCAAAGAAAGGAAATCTATGAAATGTTTCACCAGGCAGCATTTGTTGCTTATAGCCTGGCCTTAGAATGGGGAAGCACAGCTATCCCCCTCCTGCTCCTGCTGCCGTGCGGGGCGGGGGAGGCTTCTCCGTGACTGTCAGTCATGGAGAAGCCCCCTGCCCCTCACGGCTATCCCCCCGGCCCTGACAGTCACGCCAACTGACAGTCACAGAGAAGCCATCCCCCACGCCGTGCAGGTATGGGCGAGGAAGGGAAAAGCTTCTCAGGGCGGGTGTGTGTGTGGCTTCTCCGTGACTGACAGTCATAGAGAAGCCACCCCCCACCCCGCGCCACAGCAGGGGCGGGGGAAATAGCTGCGTGTGGTGGGTGGGTTCTACACGACTGGAAGTCACGGACAAGCCCCCCTGCCCCGCGTGGCTATTTCCCCCACCCTTGCCGCTTCATGGGGTGGCGGGGCTTTTCCGTGACTGTCAGTAATGGAGAAGCTTCCCCCACCCAGCTGTCCCCTCGTAGCTGCACAGGGCAGGAGGTGGCTTCTCCATGACTGACAGTCACAGAGAAGCCACAACCCGCCCCGCGCCGCAGCAGGGGCAGGGAAAATAGCTGCGGGGGGTGGTTGGTTTCTACGTGAATGGCAATCATGGAGAAGCCACCCCCCACTGTGCACAGCTACGAGGGTGGGGGGAATAGCCATGCGAGGTGGGGGGTTCTTTGTAGCTGCTTTGGTGGGGGTGGGGCAGGGGAAAGCCAGCGGAGGACCCTGGGGGAGGCATGCCAAAATGGTGATTGCAAGGCTTCCATTGCAAGCCCGCCCCCTCCAGTGTCCAACCAATTAGAAATCATCCCATGTCCTGGAATGGTTCCTGGTTGTTCCGACAATCAATAGCATGGGTTGTCTTGGACTTTCCCCTCCAAATCCTAAAAAATAGAGGGTTGGAAAGTCATGGGTTAACCAGGCTTTTTGCTACCCCTCCTTCTGAATAGCCCGTGATGCCTGTGAACTACCAGGGATCGACATGAATTTTTCTCAGGCTTTTTTTGTCATGTAAATGATCCCCAGGTGAATGGGTTAGAATTCAAGTGAAACCTGTCTGTCTAAGTTATGTGGTAACCAAGAACCACCTTGGCTCCTGTACAAGGAGAAAGGCAAGATATACATTAAACAAACATATAAATAAATAAGAGACATAAAGGGGGAGGGAACCAAAGCATTTTTCATTGGCTGGGTAGGTGACAACATATGCCCATTAGTTGCAGCAGTTACCACTATTCCTGCTAGAGCAAGGATGGGCAAAGTGTGGGATGTGGCCTTTAGTGTCCTCCAAATCCCCCATATTTTTTTTTAAAAAAATCTAGAGTGATTTTTCACCCAACTTTCTCCAAACAGCTGAAAAATGCTGCAAAGCATAGCAGTTTTGCCTCCCCTCCCCACCCCAATTCCCATATACCTTGAAAAGCCCCCAGAAGCCTCCTCCCCAAATCAGCGGAAATCAGTTGAAATCAAAATTGAAAGGTTCACTCAGCTTTCCATCCTTTCGTAGGTCGGTAATATGAGTACCTGGCTTGTGGGGACAATTAGCTAACACACACTGGAAGCTGCTTCTTGCAGTGTAGATGTGTAAATTCCTATTGCTTAAAACAATTTGTAAGCCGCTCTGATAACCTTGTGGCTGAAGAGTGGGGTGTAAATAACTAAATAAAAAAAATGGGAGTGACATTGCTCACTTCCTGTTTTTGTTTCAGTCAATTTGGGGCCTATTTTGCATCTTGTAGAGGACAGGGAAGCAGAACTGCCACATTTTGCAGAGGGTTTCAGCCTTGGGTTGAACCTTGAGTTACGTGAAAAATAATCTGGAAAAATATGCCATCTTTTTAAAGAGGTCTGGATGCTTGGTGTTCCAGGGCATGAGGCTTGCCCTCTTTAGCCCCCCCCCCCCAACACTAATGCTTGTATCTCATGTGCCTTTAAATACTGTATACATGGTGTGGGAAGTTTGTTCATGCCCAATACTGCTTTGAGGCTTGTGGAGCCCTCTGGAAGTTTTTCTTCAGGCTGTTGCTATCAAATCTTGTCCATCAAGAAGGCTCATGAACTACAGCATTTCCACTGTGCTCTCTGATTTGCTCCAAATGGCACAATGAGACCAAGAAGATGTCTTCCTTTTCAGTTCCCTGGCTTTTTGATGTACCAGTGTTGCACAAGCCCAACACACATGCAGACATCTTTAAGCTGAGCCAAAGAGCCCTGGTGCCATCTGGGAATGGGTTAGAGATGGGGAATCAGGGTTTAAAGCCCATCTTCCTTCTCCTCCAGTGCTACTTGCCTTGAAATTTGTTGCCCTGTTGGCGACTTGGGGAAACACAGTAGGTCCTTGGGACTTAGCCAGTGCTGTGAAACCTGACAATCCTGTCACATGCTCTGTTCCCCTCTTTTTCTCTGGCACACACACATTTTCCATTTGTGTACAGGGAGGTTGAATCTTAGTCCTAAATCAGTGGCTGACAATCACATCTGCATTTTGCCAACCACTTATTTATATATGTATCTTGTATTTAGCCAAGAAACATCCATAGAATATTTGAAGGATTTTTTCCCTAAGCTTCCACAGAAGCCAACAGTTGTTTATGGAGGTTCATATGGCTGGTGGATATAATGAGGCAAACTCCCTGATTTTGCGTAAACCTGCAAGACAGTGATTAGGTTAGTGAAATCACATGGGCAGATAATGTAATTTGGTTCAGTTTTTAAATAAACTTATTTCCCCCCACACATTTTGGACTTCACTCAAAAATAAAATTTGAAAGCTACCAATTTGATTTGTTTCTGCTGGATTGGCTCAGTAACTATTGCAAAATGAACTCTGTACATTATGTCATACTTATTTCTCAAGGGTTTAGTGATATAAACCACTGATTTATGAAGTTGTGTGTGCCTGTGCCTTTCTTCTCACCTCTAATTTACAGCACAACTATTTGAAAACTGACTCTGGGAGATGTGCGAAACAGAAGAATGCAAGATTTATACAGTGTACTAAGATAATAAAAACAGTACTGTGATTTATAATAAATTAGACTAGAATTTAAGCATTTTAAATCTTGCTGATATAAATAATAATACTGGCTCAGCATTTATACAAAAACATTTTGCCCAGGTCTGTCAAATGGACACATTGGTCTTTTACGCCTATTTCAAGCAAAGAGTTTGTTAAGTGTCCGTTTTTCTAAATCAATGTATCTGACACTCCCAGGCCATGTGCAGACTGTGTAGTCTTGATGCACTCTGCTGTTTTGGTGTTTAAGCTAGGAGATCGTTCTCTTGGATATTGTGTTGAGACGGTTTCAATTTAGTGTTTTTAAACAGATTTTGTGTTTGTATGTAATGCATTCTGAGAAGTTTCATTGAGGAATGGTGTACAAGTGCCTAAAAGAAATACAGAACCCATATTTCAGATCCCATAATTTGTGGGCTTAATGGCAACAGCACACTTTGAATCAGAAAGACTAGCACAAAACACAAAGAGGCATCTTTTCTCTTGGGGCTCAGCTAGACAGGAGAATTAATTGCGAAAAATAATGCATTACCTCACTATCACTGCAGTGTTCATTTGTCCCCATGAATCATTTGCAAGATCGCTGGCATGGAAAGCTATCTGAGTTTGCAGTTCACACAGAGCATGCCTGTGAGAAAAGATGGTGGCTGCGAGTGAATTACCTGCCTTATTATCTCCTGAAAAGCTCCCTCCATTTACCCCCCCCCATTTTGCTGTTAAATGACAGATATAGAAAAGTGATCTTTTGATTACAAATAGATACCATATATTCCGGCGTATGAGACGACTTTTGAGCACTCAAAAGTGCCCTCCAAAATTGACAGTCGTCCTATACGCCGGATACACTTTGCTTCGCCCACCTGCCTATCTCCTGCCTCTTCGCAAACGGAGCGAAGAGGCAGGAGATGGGGCAGGGGGGTGAAGCAAAGTGTTTTGAAGATCATTCCCCCCCTCCTCTGCCTTCTCCCCCTTTGGGGAGCAACGGAAGAAAGAGGAGGGGGGCGAACATTGCGGTTTGCCGCAGCCGCTGCTCGAGCGCTTCTGCAGTGGCCGAGGCAAACCCGCGATTCGCCCCCTCTCCCCACCTTCCAGGAAGGTGGGGAGAAGGGGCGAACGTGCCCCGTTTGGCCGCACAGTCTGCGGATCCCCCTCCTGCGCTCCCTCCTGGAAGGGAGTGCAGGAGGGGCACGCGGAGGCTGCGCGGCCAAACCCGCGATTCGCCCCCTCTCCCCACCTTCCTGGAAGGTGGGGAGAAGGGGCGAACGTGCCCCTTTTGGCCGTGCAGCCTCCGCATCCTCCTCCTGCGCTCCCTCCTGGAAGGGAGCGCAGGAGGGGCATGCGGGGGCTATGCGTTGGAAGAGGGGGGTCGTCTTATAGGATGAATATATCACAAACTCTGCATTTCCCCTTAAAAATTGGGGGGGTCGTCTTATACGCCGGGTTGTCTTATACGTCAGAATATATGGTATTTTTTTTCTCTGCTGCTTGAAAATAGCGCTTGATCGTGTGCTCGATCAAGTCCCTGAAAACAATAGTGGTGGCTCCAACCACTTCATCACCAGCAAGCCTGCCCCCCCACACATCCCACCAATCATGCTTTTACTTCCTGGATGTGCCCCAATTCGAATTGGTTGTTCAGACAGCCTGTTACGTGCATTTTCGTGTAATTTTTAAAAAAAGATCATGAGAAACAGCAAAAGCTGTTATCGCGAACTACTTGGAGTTTTCAGCCCACCTCCTTCCCAATATGGCGAATCCTGGCAGGAGCTCATCTGGACAAAAGGTATTCTGCCCGCATTCTTTGAGGATTATTTTGTTGTCTAAACAACCCCTTAGTTTCCAGTCGACTGTTGCAACATTAATTGAATTCATATTGGAGCAGGAATCTTCCTCCTAGAGGGGGAAGAAAAAAGATGAAGCCAGAGAGTCTAGTGAGGCTAGTGCTCAGAAATAGTTGATGGTAACAAACGTTTTTCTTGCGGTGGTGGTGGATGGATTTGCCAGTAAACCCTCACTTGCTGCAGTTGAAGGGAAGCAAATGAGAGGGAGAGAGTGGGAAGGCCTGTGTGGCTCAGCTTCTGGAATATATAATAAGCATTTTGTATCTTCTCCTGAGATTCTAACAGGCTTATGCTGAAGGTTCATGAGATATCCCTATGACATTCCCCACCAGTCTGTCTTTGGAGTCTGCATGTGTGTAATGAGCTAACTGCAATTTTTAAAAAAGCTTGTAGAATCTTAGAAAATACTCAACTGTATATTTTTTTTGCAGAAAATGTAGTTGAAAAGTTAAGTTCTTATAGTTAGTATTGAAACCTGAAGCCTGGAACTCCCCATTTGCCTTTGCCTTCTATTTGCTTCTTACAGTATAGAAATAACTCCCTATGTTTGATACTGCTTACAGTAGTTCAGTTAAAGCCTTTAAAGGCACAAGTTTCTGCATAACAATTGTTATACAGTAGGACCCCCATATCTGCTGGGGATTGGTTCTGGAGGCCCCTGTGGATACTGAAAACCGTGGATAATAACCAATGCCATTGGAAATAAAGAGAATTCCGGTTTAAAATACCAAAGAGTTGCCTTGGAAGACCTAGAAAATGGCTAGAGAGGACATACTTTCTAGGAAAGCTCTATGGCAGGTGTGCTGTTTTTGTCCCATGGATAATTGAATCAATAGATAATGAATCAGTGGATACGGGGGTCCTACCATACAAAGTATTAAAAATAAATGCAACTGGGAGTACTTTTTGTAGTTTTCCATAGGATTTGGAGACATGCGTTATTCTCAGATCAAGAGCTCTGGCTGGGGAAACGTGGAGCTGTAGCTGAAAAACGTAACAGTTTTCAAACAGTAGTAAAATGATTTTAGAGTACAGGTACTGGAAAATAGAGCTGGAATAAAAAGTTGATAGCTGTGGCTTCACACAATTTTTTACAAGCTCTTTCTGTGGTGAAAAAGGTGAGCTTGAAGAGATGATACAGCTACTCTCCATTCCTGATGTTTTCAAATAAGTGGAAAACAGCGCATTGTTGTTAGTCAACATTTCTTTGGAAGAGCAGTGTGCTGTTGAGACAGTGGCTTTGGAAATGTTGACATTTATGAATTTATGATAGAAACATTAAAAAGTGATAGTTTTGCTAATGGAGCTAAGGGTGAGTGGGTTGAATGGAAATAAGTACTGATTGTTTCACCTATTTTCCAAGGGGAAGATCTCATGTCAGCTTCTTTAGAATGGAAGTTAGCATTTCAAAGATCTTGGGCAGCTGCCAGTGGTTGCTACATGTTTGTCCAATTTCAGCTGTTTTTGTTCCCTTAACTTTTTGTGACACAGTAAAAATATTTTGCACCTTTATAATGTTGAGTATTTTGTGTACATCAAGTGGTAACATTGACAATTAAATCCATTTCAGTTCTGGGTTGTCATACAATGAAATGCGGAAAAATCAAAGGGATGTGTACGAATACTTTTGCAAGGCATTGTAAATAATTGATTTTTGCGGACAGCAAAAACTTTACCAAGAATGAGGGGAAAAGACTCAAAATGAATCGGAGAAGTCCCCTTTTAGACAATGGACACACTCTGTACTTGTGATTAGCACTGCTCCTTTAAATGTAACTAGACCTTTAGCTGCCAGACCCTGCAATTTAGCTAAAAACACTAAATGGCAAGGATAAGCTATTTTTTTATAAAATAACTGAAGAGAGAATGTCTGCCTGTTTTGCCTCGTGTTTCTGGTTTTACAAAGGTGAGAGACTTGCATTTTGAAAAAATAAAAACGGGGGATCCGGGTCAGCTAAAAGTGCAAATAGAGAGCAGGTGGTATGGCTAGAATCAAGGTAAATTCCAGGTAGCCTGTCAATATGGCAACTTTAGTTATTCAGACTAAAATATTAAAAACACCCATTATACATTCAGTGGAATTTTTTTTTGCTTAAGTGCTAAGCAGAGGGAAATAATGGAGGGATCCCACTGGAAAGATCAGGACATAGAGGCTAGTAGCCCATTTTAAACAAGAGGATGTAGTAGATATCTTTGAGAAAGTGAGTGGTTTCTTGAGAAAATATCACTAATGGAAAAGTTTAGTTTATTTTACAGGCCATTTAGTATTAAAGAGAATACCTCCAAAACAAAACCTTAGTCTGCAGAAATTCTTGTTCATTATTCCTTTTGGGAACAAGTGTTCCTCTCCATAAGAGGCATGATTAGTTTAGAAATGGAATCCATAGCATGGAGGACTGTTGTTTGGCTGTTGTGGTGTTGGTTTTTCCTACTGTAATAACTAACATAACACTGAATTTCCTGGAATATAGAAATAACTCTGTGGCTTCCCTTTTGCTCTTTTTGCATTGGTTTTTACCACACAAACACAGGAGGTGGTTTTTACTTGCATGTGAACTCGAGAAGGTTCTGATGTTCCTGTTGAATATGGATATTGTCTCTTGGTTTTCTTAAAATCACATAATTAGTTGCAGAGTATTGTTGTGATCAATTTAAGAATTTATTTATTTGGATGCATTCTAGTATAGACAACTAGAATGAGAAACCCACATTACCTTATTTATTCTCCTGTACTTACTTTGTTCTGTGTGTCAATAAGTTGCATCCTATTGCAAAATTGTCAGAAGGTGTTTGGTTCTGTAAACTGAAATTATCAGATCCCCAACAGCATCAAAGTATCTTCTTGCAAGCTGCCTGTTTTGTTGGTTGGATGGGCTGATGTGAAGTTGGTAATGAAAGCTTGATAACAGGTGACAAGACAGTTCCAGGTCACAGAGAGTTTTTTCTGTTGCTCTTTGGGGATAATGCGTGAGAGAACATACTGAGACATTCTATGATTCTATGATTTCCTGCTGCAACTTGCTAAATGTTTTGGAACATGGTAATATTTTTAAATAGTAAGTGATGATGAAATACCACTTTTCTCACCACAGAACTCACAGTGTTTACATAGATTCTGTTCAGAATTCCATAGATGATATTTTGGAATAATGGCCCAGTGTTTGATTAGGGACAAAGCTGATCAGACTGATGAAATAAACTTTGCTTAATAGATTGTTTGTGGGTTGTTTTTTTTTAATGATTAATCTATTATATAAATATATTTTGCATATTACCAACCATCTGTCTGTGTGTTCAAGAAGGAGAATTATGTCAGGTAGACTCTTTCAGTGACAGCCCTTCAATGTCTAGAAGATTTGAATTTAGTAACGGTTGCCCTTCTGTGCCATAATTGTGGGTCATAGATTTTCCTTGGGTTTTTTTTTCCAGGCTGTGAGGCCGTGTTCTGGAATAGTTTCTTTCTGACGTTTTGCCTGCATCTGTGGCTGGCATCTTCAGAGAATGGCTGGGTAGGAGTGTATCTGGACCTTATATGCTGTGAACCCCTGTAGGGTAGTGTATGTAAATTTGTGTAATTGAGTGGTTAGTTTCTGGGTATAGAAATGCAAGGCTCGTTAGTGTCTGTTTGGCTAATGGTTGGTTGATGGGCCATTATCTGCTGGGACTCCCCTTGTCCCTGGGTGGAATTCCTTTGTAAGTGCTGAGTTTTTATTCTATTGTTCTTCAAAACTGGGAGCTAGATTTTGTTTACTTTTAAGGTTTCTTCTTTCCTGTTGAAGTTGTCCAGGTATTTGTGGATTTCAATAGCTTCCCTATGCATTCTGACATGATACTTGTTGGCCTGGTCCAGAATTTCTGTGTTTTTAAATAGCATTTTGTGTCCAGGTTGGTTTATAACATGTTCTGCTACAGCTGATTTTTCTGGCTGGCCCCGTCTGCAGTGTCTCTCATGTTCCTTGATTCGTGTTTGCACACTGCATTTAGTGGCCCCTATGTAAACTTGTCCACAGCTGCATGGTATGCAGTAAACTCCTGCAGCTGTGAGAAGGTCTTTTTTCTCCTTTGCTGAGTGTAGCATTTCTTGGACTTTCTTAGTTGGTCTGTAGATTGTTTGGAGATTGTGTTTCCTCATAAGTTTCCCTATTCTGTCTGTGACTCCTTTGATGTATGGTAAAAATACCTTCCCTTTGGGTAGCTGTTTTTCTTCTTCATTCCTGTGGTTTGTTCTGGGTCTGGCTGCTCCTGTGATGTCTGATCTGAAGTAACCATTAGCCTGTAGGGCCCAGTTTAGGTGCCTCAGTTCGTCCTCCAGGTAGTGGGGTTCGCAGATCCTTTTTGCACGGTCTACCAATGTTTTTATTGTGCTTCTTTTTTGTCCTGGGTGATGATTGGAGTTCTTGCATAGGTATCTGTCCGTGTGTGTGGGTTTTCTGTATACCTTGTGGCCTTACCGTTGGTTTGGTTTGCGGATGACTAGGACATCCAAGAATGTGTTCCTTCCTTCTCTTTTTCCATCGTAAATTGGATATTTGGGTGGATGCTGTTCAGGTGGTTCAGGAATGAGACCAAATTTTCTTCTCCATGGTTCCAAATGGTGAAAGTATCATCCACATATCGGAACCATGTTGTGGGCTTTTTTGGTGCTGTTTCCAAGGCTTGGTTTTCAAAATGTTCCATGTAAAAGCTTGCTATCACTGGGCTCAAAGGGCTGCCGATGGGTACCCCATCTATCGTTTGTAGAATTTATTATCCCACTGGAAGTAACTTGTGGTGAGGCAGTGTTTGAACAAGGCTGTGATATCCTCAGGAAATATTTGTTGTATGAATACCATGGTGTCCATTATGGGGTCTTGGTGAACAAGGAGACAACATCAAAACTGTTCAGTCTGTCTCCAGGTTTCAGTTCGATGTTGTTGATTTTTTTCTATGAAGTGAGCTGAGTTTTTGATATAGTGAGGGGTTTGTCCTATGTGGGTTTGTAATTGTGTGGCCAGAAACTTGGCCAAGTCATACGTGGGGGATCCAATCGACTATGGGTCGGAGTGGAATTGAATCCCTGTGGATCTTGGGAAGTCCATATAGTCTTGGTGGGAGAGCCTCTGATCTGCTTAGATTCTGGTGTATGATTGGCTGAATTTGAGTTCTTGATCAACAAAATCACCAGAAAAACAAATGCCTTGATCAAGAACTCATCAATTCAGCCAATCATACACCAGAATCTATGCAGATCCGAGGCTCTCCCGCCAAGACTATATGGACTTCCCAAGATCCACAAGGATTCCATTCTCCATTCTTCATTCCCCACCCTCCTTGCCCTCTGCCTTGGCTTAGTCTCTCACTCACTCGTCTTGCCACCGCTGCCCCCTGTGTGAGGATCGCTCGCCCTCCCTTGCAGATGCTGCTGGTGCACTGCTGGGGGGCAGTGAAGCAGAAGAAATGGGAGAGGTGGAGAGCTTTCACCCAGGCTGAGCCATGCTGCTGCTGCTGCTACTGGGCAATGGGTAAAGGGAGAGGAGCCACCCCCCTCCACTGCCGCTGCCACCGGAGCCCTCCCTGGGGAAGAAAAAAGGGAGGCAAGATCTCTCCTCCCCTTCGCCCTCCACCATCGCCCTCTACCTTCACCCTTCACCACCACCGCCACCAGAGCCCTCCTGGGGAGAGAGGGAAAGGGGGTGAGATCTCTCCTCCCCCTCTCCCTTTGCCTTCCATCATTGCCACCGCTGCCATCAGAGCCCTCCCAGGAGAAGTGAGGTGAGATCTCTCCTCCCCCTCTTCCTTCACCTCTGCCATCACCACTGCCACCACCGGAGCCCTCCCAGGGAATGGTGAAGGGAGGCAAGATCTCTCTCCCCCCTTTCCTTTCGCCCTCCACCATCACCACCAGAGTCACCAGAGCCCTCCCAGGGGAAGGGGAAAGGGAGGTGAGCTTTCATCCCCCTCTCCCTTCACCCGTTGCCTCCGACATTGCCACCGCTGCCACCAGAGCCCTTCCAGGGAAAGAGGGAAGGGAGGCGACATCTCTCCTCCCCCTCTCCCTTCACCTTCACCATCACCACTGTCACCACCGGAGCCCTCCCAGGGGAAGGGAGAAGGGAGACAAGATCTCTCCTCCCCCTTTGCCCTCTGGTATCGCCACCAGAGCCACCAGAGCCTTCCCAGGCGAAGGGGGAAGGGAGGCGAGATCTCTCTTTCCCCTCTCCTTCCCTTCACCCTTTGCCTCTGTCATCGCCACCACCACCACCAGAGCCCTCCCAGGGAAAGGGGGAAGGGAGGCAAGATCTCTCCTTCCCCTCTCCCTTTCCCCTTCCCCCTCACCAGCCAGAGATAACTGAATCAGTGGGTGTCAAATCAATTGATATTGGGGGTGGGTGCTACTGTATATTATCACTTGCTAGCAAGGAAGTGGAACAGTTGGGCTCCTGCCTCTATATGTGGGTTTTGTGCAGAAGACAACATCATCTATTGCATTGCACAAATCAGATATTAAAAGGGGAAAGCAACCTGCTGCTTCTTTCCTTGGGCTTGTCTAGATGTGATGGTATACTGTGAGTGGGTGCGAATTTTCACCCTTCTGCAGTGACACTGTTTTGTCTCCACCATTTTATTTTTTTGCCTATTCGCATCAGTTTGCATATATTCGAATGGAGCAGCCACACGCTCTGATAAAGGTCAATAGAGAAAAAGTCCACAGCAATGTGAATCTGGATGTCCACATGTATGAAAACACTCATCTACGTGCATTTTCTACATGCGAATCCTTTTACTGCATGGTTTGTTGAGTTTTTTAGCCCGCCTCCTTCCAAATACCACAAATCTAATTCAGATTGTGTTGGGACACATTGTATTCTCTGAAAATTCTATGAGGAGTATTTTCATTGTCTGGACAACCCCCTCGTTGGAGGAGGAAACTGTTCTAGGCTATAACTTAAATCCTTGATTAAAATGCTACTTACAACATCTAGAGCAGGTATAGCTGTACATCAGAGGGATCTCATACAACCTGCATTCAGAGGCTGGCTTGAGCCATTTGGAAAACTGGATCTTTCTGAAAAGCTCAGAATTTTGTAAGGGATAATAATAACACATATAAATATGTAAATATATGGTCTACATTAATTGTGAATGCCATTAAAGAAGATTATATGTTTTTCTATCACAATTATTTGACTTTCTGGAAAAGAATACTCTAACATCCACTTTTTGCCAAGTGGCCCCTATGGTTTGCAGTTGCTCTTTTTTCTGTTCTTAATTGTACTTTTAGTTCTTCTTGTTGTTGTAAACTGCATTTATTTTTGACAAATAGGGGAAGTTATTATTTCTATTAGGCAAAATATGTTTAAGGCCAGATACAGCATGCTAAAATGAAGTTCTCTGAGATATTAAATATTTTTTTCTTTTTGTATGGATAGAAACAAGAATGTGTGAAGAGGATTTGAACTAATCCCAAGTCCTATCAGGTTGAATTGGAAAGATACGGAAATTGTCCAAAGTGAAGCAAGAATACCTCAGATCTTCCCAAAGAGAGTCTGGGTTCTCCCAGAGCTTTGAGAGTAATTCTAAGGGACAGAGAAGCAGAGCTGTTGTATCTTACAAAAACTGGTCCATTTCCCCCCTTGTTCTCCATACCAGGATGGGATGGGTAGAGGGAGAGGAAAGGGAAGATGTAGTTTTGTGACTGGCAGTTTGAGCTCTCCATGAGGGTATAATTTTACCAGTGGTCCCTCCTTTGTTTCTAGTCAGTTCTTTGTGGAGTAGGGTTGCCAGATTGAAAACTGGACCTTCAGTGATTGTGTAGAAGAGGAAATTTCAGCAAGTGTTGCTTCAATCAGGTAACAAGCAACACCTGCAGAAATTTCCTCTTTTACACAGTAGTTAAGGTACAGGAGCTGTCTCCAGTTTTCACTCCCTATTGTGGAGAGATGTAGAAGAAACTTCCTCTGAGGTTGCTCTTGTTTTTCATTGCATCTTGTGTTCTGTGACTGTGGTAGCTAAGCCAGTATCCCAGGCACCTAGGAATGGATTGAAGTCCAGCGGTAAATGGGAGATGCCTGCATCCATTGGTTCCTATGCAGTAGGTGGCATCTGCTGTCACCAGCGTCTCCAAGCAGTTATGGAGTCCCCACAATCAGAGTCAAGCTCCCCACACCTTTTTTCTGGCTCTCAATGGAGGGTAGGTAGGGGAATCACTTTGGTACTAAAGGTGGTGCCTGCTGGCAATGTATAATAGGTGCATTTTAATAACAGGAGTCACAAGCTCCAGACAGCCAGGAAATGAGACTGGAAGGTGTGCCAGTTTAAAGCCTGGTGATGATGAACTGGGCTTCTTGTGGAGCTAGGCCTCCAGAAAAAGAAAGGGGAGGAGAGAAGCAACACACTCTCAGCAAGTGCCTGCAAATGCTGTGCCAGGAAGAGGGGAGAAGAGAGAAGCATTCTTGGAGGACACCTGCAAATACTGTCTGAGAGTGGCTGGATTTGCATTCCTCTCACTGATTGGGAGGGAGGTTGGCCCAGGAAGCCCCCACTCTTATCTCCTGTAATTAACTTCTAAGGGTGGTGGGGTTTGAGGAAGGGGAGCCCCCAGGAACCTGAGATTCCTCCATCATCCAGATCAGCTCCATGAGTTTCAGATGTTCCACTTGATCTACAAGCTTGTATGTGACCTGGAAGCATATGTATGTAGGAACTTTTAGTATTCCATCTTTATGGACTGAAAAAAGTTCTGCTTAAAATTCTGCCAGTAAGTGCAGAATACCGAACTAGATGAACTTATACTCTGAGGTAACTTGCTGCATTCCTGTTCTTGCCTGGTAGTGGCAAAGTTGTTATTATGAACATGTATTGCTTGTTCCTTTGTGATTCTTGAACTCCTTATAAGCATGTACACCATTCTTATAAGTATGAACATCATTCTTAGAGTTCCGTGTGTATCTTCTGTGAATTCACACAGCTAGGGTGGACAAAATGTGATCCTATATCATTGGACTGTCAGTCTCGGCATCCTTCACCATTAGTGATGCTGGCTAAGAATGCTCGGAGTTACAGTTCAACAACTGGTAGATTGCACTTTGACCATCCCATCATAGAGTAACAGTTAAGTCCTATATGTGTTTTTTCCCCAAGTCCCACTAAGTTCAACAACTTCATATTTTCTTCCATCTTGTTAAGTTGCTTTTACAGTGGCCCTTTTGTTTTGAATTGTTCACTCATCTATATTATGTCACCCTGAGCCCATCACATTCCAGTATTTTCTATTATGGGGCCGGTTCCACGACAGGAAAAAGTTTGCAAGATTCTGGATTACCGTTCTTTCGCATCAGGAGCGCATAAATCACACGAATCCTGGCATATTCGGAAGATGCAGCCAGATGCAGCCACTTTCGGTTTTCCTTAGTTCACACAGGCAAAGGTGGGGGGGGGATTGCCTCCAGATGATTAAAGCCAGGCAGGAGGCGGGGAGGGAGCAAGGAGGGGGTCATGGAGACCATAAATAATGAGAGGGAAGAAAAGGACAAACAAACAAGAGATCGAAAGAGCAATCTGTCAACTTTCCCGTCTTCCCCAGCCCCGAAAGGCTTCTATAAAGAAAGGAGTGAATGAAAGCACGAACAAGCAAAAGCATGGTGGAGTGATTGCCTTCCCTTCCCTTCCCTTCCCTTCCCTTCCCTTCCCTTCCCTTCCCTTTCCTTCCCTTCCCTTCACGCACGCAGACACAAACACACACCACAGAAGCAGGGGGCTAGCCTCATTCCTGATTGTTTTCCCTGCCTCCGAAGCCTTGAATAAAGGCAAGTAAAGGGAAGGACAAACAAACAAAAGGATGAACATGCGATCAGCTGTTTCCCCGCACACACGAATGCACGCACACACACTCACACCAGCGAAGCAGGGGCTTGTAGCGATCATCTTCCCAGCCCCCAAAGCCTTCCTTTGAAACAGACAGGAAGGGCTCAGAGCAGATTTTCCAAAGTGGGCTGCAAGCAGAAGAAGGGTGAATTTCTTCTCTCCAACTCCTCAGTCTGTTCGGATAAAGCAGAACGGTCACTCCAACCAATCAGGATTCAGCTCTGCTCACAGTAATTCGAAAAGGTCGATGCCAGTTTACACGATGGTTAGTTCCTATGACAAATTATGTGCATTTTCGCAAACTTAATCAAAAAAGTATGGAAAACTAGTGAAAGCTGATACTGCGCAACGTATGGGTTTTTTGCACCCCCTCCTTCTGAAAAGGGCGCTGTTGCTTCGAAATGCGTGGGAACTATCAGGCTTCTTATCACATTCTTTGAGGATTTATTTTGCTACAACCCCTATGTTTTCTCCCCAGCTTTTTCTCCACCCTGTTGTTTATATTGCAGGGAACCTCTCTTTTAATTCTGCTTCCAGATAATTGTCACAAACCCAATGCCTCAGCAGTGTTAAAAGTGCTCTAATCTCAAATTATTCTTACAGTAAGCATAGTTAGAAAGAAAGCTTTCATGTGTACATCCATATGTGCAGCATCACAGATTTTTTAAAAATGCAGTTTGACAACTTTTCCTACACATGTTTAGTCAGAAATAAATCCCACTGTTTTCAGTAGAATTTGCTTCCTTTGAAATGAGTTTATAGTTGGAAGCTTGGACTGATAAATACACATGAAAAGCTACTGCGAGATACAGTTTAAAATATTCACCATAACATTGTGGGCACTTAAACATTGTAGGCAATATTTTCTTTAGAAAGCTGACTCTTGTGATAAATTATAATATACAGTATATGTATAATACACACACACACACACACACACACACACTGTATATATATTCCTTCCCTAAAAGATTATTACTGATTTTTTAAATAACATTTCCTCATTTATCCTTTAGCTCTAGAAGTTTATGGAATAGCGATTGCACCATTCAAATGTATCTCTTTCCATTTGGCACAAGAGATTATCTAAGTATCATTATTATTATTAATTATTATTCACTTCATGAATAATTTCTGCCATGAATACCTTGTGCCTGTGGTTTTGAATGGCCTAGGAAATCCTGGATTCCTTGGCAAATGTTTGAGGCTCCTTCCTTGGCAGATAAGTTCATGTGGAAAAGGTTATTGGGAGTCAGAATGTTTGAAGACAATACCATTAAGACTTTCTACAAATCCTCCAAAACAGAACATATGATCGTATGTAAAATTGTAAATAAGATGATGGAGAGGAAAATAAATTGTGACACTGACTTTTCATTTTTATGTGTTTCCAACAATGTACTAAGACTTCTCCCTGTCATCATAACCATATAAGTCTGTTATACTGAAACAGCCTTTTAAAAATAGACATTATTATCATAACAATCATCACTTAACACTTAGTTTAAAATGAGCACCAAAGTAACTATATTTAGGGAACAATCTGTTACGGATAAAAAAAACCCCACTCATGTTTCCATTCAGTTGCATAAACATAGTCTTAAGAGAAATAATAAACCTGCAAAATGTATGTCAGAATAAATTCCTAAATTCCCATTAACATTACTATGACTTAGCAGTTGTTATTTGCAGTCCACATATCTTAAAATGACACACATCAGCTTGTTCAGCTGCACTTGCATAAACGTGACAAAGCTAGTTTATATAAAAGTGTGCCAGTTTAAATGGAAAATTTGTGTGTCCATTATCTTACATGATTACAAAGAAAATTTCTATCATTTTATCATGAAGACAGTATTTTAAGTATGCCAAGTGGCTGAGAAACTTGGTTTTATTCACCATCGCTATGACCCCATGGAGGGAGCTAAAAATAGTCCCATTGAATAGATGAGAACCTGAGTATGAGAAACAGTGACAGACTCTCTAATGACAGAGGTACTCATCTATCCTATCTTAATCTGCCACAACCTCCAAGCCAGCCTTCAGTGGTGGTTAGAATTACCCTCTTGTTCAAAGAGCCTAATATGCTCAAGACAAGAGTATAATTTCATTTTATGCATAACTGCACCACTGTTCCAATATCCTAATCTAGCAAACTCCTAAATCTTTCATGTGTAACCTTATCCATTGAAGAACCACTTTGGGTTGGTGGTACTGTTGCATAGAGAGAAGCCCTCTTTGGGGGCAGACCAGGGGTTTTCAATTCCAAATAAGGGGGAAGTTCTGTCCCCCAGTCTTTGTTGCAGCTGGTGTGACTGCTTTCCCCCAATCTTTTTTTTCCAGCTAGTGTGACTGAGGCCATAATCTGAGGCTGCTGCCACACTGCAGAAATAATGTAGTTTAATAGTACTTTAGCTATCATGCCTCCATCCTATGGAATCATGGGGTTTGTAGTTTGTTGTGGCACCAGAGCTCGCTGACAGAGAAGGCTAAATAGCTCACCAACTACAAATCCCAGAATTCCATAGCATTGAGCCATGACAGTTAAAGCCATGGCCACACTGCATTATTTCTGCAGTGTGGCAGCAGTCTGAGAGACAACAGCCCCAATGTACTGCCTGCATCTTTATCTGCTATGCTGTTAAAAAAAATGGATTGGTAATCACTACCAGCATTGAGGAGGATGGAGGGAGAGAGACCAACAACTCCCCTCTCCCAAGGAATATTTCTTTCTTGAACAGCATCACAATACAAGGAGTGCATGTGTGTGTTTGTGCACCAGCAGCAGCATGGGGGCCCTAAGGGCCCTAGAACAGCCACTAAGGCCCCTAGAATAGCAGTTCCAATTGCTCCATTGATAATCCAGCCTTGGTTTTGTGGTTTTTAATTTACCCCCTCTATGGGAGTGACACAACTGCTTACAGTTGTGTGTGTGTTACAGCATGTGATTCCTAGAGGGCAGAACACCTTTTTGTGAGGACTTGCAGTGCAGAACCTGAACCTCAAATAATGAACTGCACTTCTAGTTTGTCTCCTTTTTCAGAGCAGATTAGAATGAAACTATAGAGTGAGTGGAATCATTGGGAGGATACATGACCAATTGTTGAGGTATTTAAAATAGAACAGTATCTCTCTATAAAAATCTTTGGGTATGTTGCCTTTCCCAGTGTGCTGATTGACTGCTCAGGAAACACACCCAACAAATCACCACCCACATGCAAATTCCCCCTTCACCTCACAATCCACTCTTGCCACTCAATCTATGACCCAGATGGGGACCCAGATCCAGTGGCGGCGGGACACTGCTGCTGCTGCTGCAACAGGATCCAGACAGTCAACTGGCGGTGGTGGCAGGACACTGCTGCCGCCACAACAAAATCCAGGCAGTCATCTAGCAGCGTTGGCAGTGGCAGGGCAACAGAGCGAATCACCCTCAGCAATTCTGGGGAAAGTGTGGAACATTTAGAAGGGGGAGGAATTTAAAAATCCACCAGCCTACTTTACTGGGTTGTTGTGAGGTCTACCAGGCTTTTTTTGCGGGGGAGTTTTTTAACGGCGTATGTTATGCGGGGTACAGCTAATAATAAATTATTAGTAAAACAGCTACATATTCCAAAATACTATATACGTATACATTTCTTTCATAATTTACTAGTGGTAAACATAGAGAATTAATGGTAGGGGCTACTGTAGCTTTCATTCTATGTGGGTGATATTGTTTATCAGACAAATATTTGTACCGTGGAATGTTAGCTTCAGTTGCATGGATTCCACATGCTTATTACAGTGAACAGACAAATCTGGGATTTTAGCCCACCAATCTGGCACTAACAGCCGTCCAGATACAACACAGTAGTGAAGCTGGAATTAATCACAGCATAAGACACCATGCCATATTCCTATTGCCTCAATAACACATCTGTTAAAGGCATGGCTCTTAGTAACTGTAACTTACTGGTGTTTTGAAGATTGAATAAATTTGGAAAGCCTTAAATAGAATGCTTTAAGTCAAAATATTTTTCATTCTAGATGTTTGTTGATCTTTAATAAAGTGATGATAGAGGACAAGTGATTGAGATCTGGGGTCTTGAAATATAGTTTCTTTCATTAAGAGGCATAGAGGCTTATTGCACAAAGGAAAAGAAGTGGTAGTAAAACCTGATAATATTGCCTCCTGCCTTCCCTTATTGCACGATGTCGGCATGCTTCAGCCCATCTTCCATTCCAGTCCAATGGGAGATGGTGATAAATGTGAGTCTTTTTTCTAACTGGAAAAATCCGTTAGAAAAAAGACTCTTGTTTGCCACCATCTCCCACAAGAATGGAATGGAAGAACAGCTGAAGCACACAGATGTTGTGCAATAAGGAAGACAGGAGGCACTATTATTGGGCTTTATTGCTGTTTCTCTTCCCTTGTGCAATAAGCCTCATAATGGAATTCTTCATCAGATTGTGGACTGTAGACCATTAAAGGTTATGCTAGGAATTTCTTTCTCCTACTTATTTTCAAAAGTGTTTTTAAGCTCCCTCCCCCAAAGGGTATATCTGGTGAGGAGAAACCCCCAGGCCATGGGCCTAATCTGTGGCCCCCCATTGACCCCGTACATGATCCCATTCATCTCAGCCCCTCTAGACATCCAGTCTGTCAGAAGGGAGGTAAGGTATGGAAGAGATGAGCATCTCTATGGTCATAGAGCCAACTTTGGTCCTCCTTCATCTTCTCTGTGTGAGAAAGGCAAAAGAAGAGGAAGGAAGCTTGCACTTTGAGAGCCAGTTGAGTACCTAGGGGAGCCAGTAAAGTTGCTAAACCAATGGCTTCCTGTTCTCTGAGATTTTAGAGTCAAAATCTGCATCATGGTCCTTCTGATGTCACAGGGCAAGGCAGGCAAGTGTTGGGGAGCAACAATTGGTTCTGGGCCAGTAGATGGTGGAAATATCCATGGAGGAATCCAGAAAAAAATCTGTCTATCCAAGTAACATAGCTGTGGGAGGGGCAGCTTTGGCAGTTGTATAATTGGCAAAATGCACCTAGAAAGTGCAGTAGTTGCTGTCATTTCTGTTCCTCACATCCCACATAGGCTTCCTTATGGTACGTGCAGCATGTGAGGAATATTTCTGGGCTCTATACCACAGCTATGGCATGTGGAAGGCTCATTGCCAGCCTGCAGGGAGTTTCCTCCAGCAGACCTTGTTGCACTGGTGCCAGGGCTTCTGAAACAAGAGGGCTCATGAATTGTGAGGCTGGCACTTTAGTTCCTACCTTGCTGCAGGTGGCATTGCGGTCCCAAGTGCATACATACATTAATCATCTTTCTCCCCCTCCCTCCTGGCTTTTTCAGGCACCAATAGTGTACAAGCACAACATGCATGCAAACAAATGCAAGTTGAGTCAGAGAGCCTTACCATCAGCAGAGAATGGTAGAGATGGTTGTGCAGGCTTTAAAACAGCTTCACACAAAAAATCAATTATGTCTCCTCCAGCACTGCTTGCCCTGGGATTTGTCTCCCTGCCTGGAGACTCAGGGAATCATAGCAGTTACTGGAGCCATCAGCCAGTCCCCTAAGATCTGGCAAGCTAAGAACCAATGATGTTAGAGGAAATGGCTGTTCCCCTAATTTAAGGTGTGTGAAATCCTTTGACAACATCCACATTGGATAGTGTGGTGTGGTGAGGGATCTAGCTCTTGACATTGGTCCTTCACCCCACATTTCAATTAATTTTTTAAAAAAGGCTATTCTTGCACTCTGTTGGTTGCAGCATTTGGGATATGGAACAGAGAATGTGCAAAAGTTATACAATGATTAATTTCTATGTGAAGATCTTTTGAGTTCTCCCTGTGTCTTTGCTACACAAGATGTTTACTCCATTTTAAATGGTTTGTTTGAGGGGGTTACAAGACCAGTGATTTGAGCTTGATTTGCTGCTGGAAATGTATGTTATCACTGTGATTTATTTCATAGAAAAACATAACGTTGGCCTTAAGGAGCTCTTCCAGAAACAGAGTATAACAGACTGCTTTTACTGAAAGACCACACAGACACTGGCAGTTAGGAATAAACTGTAGCTTAGTTATGTTTTCATGTGTTTGTGAAGCTGCATTCCAAAAGTCAGTTACATTTCTATTTACTATTTGGTATTAATATATGAGACAATTCATTGAGTGAGAGATGGTCAACATGACATAAAAGAAAGGTGAACAAAATGTATCAGGTCTGCAAATATTTATCCTTTTTTCAGAAATGAGTTGCTTTTAGGACTCCATGTTCTGTTCAGAGAAAAGATTTATTAAAATATTTAGATGAGAAGACTTTTATGCTGCTATCAACCCTGCAACATCAGTATTCACTGTCATTTTATGAGAGTTTAAAACAACCTGAAAAACAAATAGACTGACAAAAGAGCAGAATTTACTATACAGAGCATTTATTTTCCTTCAGTTCCGTTTGTTGAATTTCCTAATGAGAGGAACAACCAGAAAGGATAACTGTGCAGCCAGATGTGCAGCGTATAATTCCTGACAAATCCAAGCAATCGTCCCCCCCAAAATTAGCCAAATTTCTGGGGATATCCTGGACTGCCACAAAGACAAATGAATGAGTCATAGAACAAATCAAGCCTGAATTCTTGTTAGAAGCCAAGATGACTAAACTGAGACTGTCATACTTTGGACATATCATGAGAAGACATGACTCACTAGAAATGACAATAATGCTTGGTAAGGTAGAAGGCAAAAGGAAAAGAGGAAGACCACATTACAAGTGGATACACTCAATCAAAGAAGCCATGACTCCAAGTTGCAAGACCTGAGTGGGTCTGTTGATGACAGGATGACTTGAAGATCTCTCATTCATGGGATCACCACAAGTTGAAGTCAACTTGATGGTACTTAACAACTGCAAGTATTTTAAGGTTGTGTAATGTTGCTTTTTGTTTTGTTTTGTTTTGTTTTGCACAACAAGAGATAGAAAATTTCCACAGGTTATTAAATACAATATCGCTTGTAGTTTTTCTGTAGAAAGTAGATTACCGATATTACATTGCTGGTACAAAGTAAAAGCAGAGTAACTCTTCCCCTCTATCTTACAATAGGCTTATATAGAGCCACTTCTCCAGGTCAATGACCTCAATATGCTTATATATAAGTATATGTGTCTTTGTCAGCACTCACAAGACACTCCCAGAAAGTATTCACAACACCAAATATGATAAATAATGCTGAGCAGTACTCCTCAGATGAAAATTACTTTTCCAAGTAGCAGGAGATTGCTTGGAAGGCTACACAAGTAAGCAAACCAGCAAAGAGCAATAAGGTAAATTCCTTAGGTCCTTAGAAATTAACAAAGAGAGGGAGTTTTATCGAAACAGGAAGCTGGACTAAATAAAAACTCTTTACAACTTTACAGACTTGTTTGGTGGCTACTCCCAAATAACTTTTAGGAATATTTCCGCATATGCTTAGATAGCAAGTTGCAATAGTCCCACAGTTCTAAACAAGTCAGATTAGAGCTCCGCCAAAAACAGGGATAAGCTAAATGGCAATAGAAACAATCCTTAAAACAAGTTGAGGCTTGAAGGAGGAATCAGAATAGTCCACCAAAGAAAATTAGTCTTTAAAACCAGATAAACCTATTAAAAAACAAAAACACTGGAGCTACTTGGAGTATACCTGCTGCCTCTTCCTTTCTCCATCACTACCAAGTAACCAAGCTGAGACTATCTTGAGTAAAAGGAGGAAAAAGCAGCCCTCTTCCACTGACAAGTGTAGCTTTACCAGCCTCAAGCAGTGCAGTATTGAAAAAATTGTTGCTCCAAAATCTCCCTCCACATTGGAGGTTTCATCAATAATAGTTTTGCACCTCTGGAGAAGTTAGGGGAAGAAGTGAGGGAGCTGCCAAACTTATTGGTTGATGAACTATCAGGGCACCCAGCTGCATCCTTAAAGGAACATTCTTGCCCATCTGTACCATATTTAAAGTTACTTTCAGAGCAATGTATGCTGACTGCCCAGACATTGCATTTTATTGGTACTAAATTGACAGAGGTTCTTGGTACCTTGACTCATTTGACTTCATCCCTTGTACCAAGACTCCCAGACCTTAGTCATTATAACAAACAGAAGTTACCTAGACCAACTGTGAAAAATTCCAGAGTTAGTTAAAGATAGCAGTCGGAAAATAGTTCAGCTGCAGAGTTACATCCCAAAGCTTCAAACAAGCTAACTACTAAAGAAACTGACTGTTGTCTAGCTTTACAAGCTGATAAGGTGATATTACTGTAGATGTTTTCCCTTTTAATGGTATTTTTCCTTGTTGGAATTCGGTCTCTAAGGCCAGCACCCACTTAAGACAACTTTTAAAAATAAGATTTGTGAAACTGTTATCAGTTGAAGTGTTATATTCATCTGTACATTATTCAAGAATTTTATTACATTTTACAAATTCCTTTATTTCAAACTTGATAATGAAGGAAAAGGTACATCTGAATGATTTTGGTATCTTCCCAAGGTGCTCCTTTATAGATGTATCAATAAGACCCCTTCTCCTAAAGAAGAATGTTTTTGACTTACCATCGCAATTAAATGATGTTGATCTACAGGAAAATAAATCAAAACGGTTAGGCCCTAAGTCTAACTCATCTTCCAGTAAAGAGCAAATTTCTGAGGAATTGTTCATTAAAAGCTTCTTCACACTGCCAGACGAGGTTAAAACTAACATATGGAAAAGGTTATCTACAACAATGCTGAGCTTCTCTAAAGCATTTGGGTCAGAACGGGAGTTACCTAAGTCAGTCCTGCAAGATAATAATATTTCTCCAGAGGAATCTAATCAAATGGAAGATAATCTGAGCCATGTCACAGCCTCCCTCTCTAGGGAGCCTGTGAAGATCCTTTCTTCCTCTCTGCCTAAAGTGCACATCATTGAAGCAGAGATAAATCCAACCATTGGGAGAAACCCAATGGAAGCGGCACCTGAATTAACCACTGCATATGACCTTTCAATTCTCCAGATTTTGCTAGATCAAAATACTCAGCAAATGGTTGTATCGTAGCAAATGAAAGCAGTGAAATTGAATCAACCAGCCGAGGAGTTTGATACTCGGCCAGCTCCGGAGTTTCTCTGCCTAAGACTAACCTCCTGGAACATTGCTGGCTGGGCTAACAAAAGTGGGGACATTTCCTTTTTTCAATATATTAGTCAATTTGACATTATCTTGCTCCAAGAAACCTGGGATACTGGTAACATCAATTTGAAAGGTTTTGACTCATTTACCCTAGAAGCTACCCAGGTAAACAAGAAGGGGAGGCCATGTGGTGGTCTTGCAGTGTTGGTTACCAGTGCTATGACAGCAAAGGTTACGCTGCTTGAGAGGTGTGATCATTTGCCACTGGGGATATTAGTTCAGTCACCATTTTATAACATCATTGTAATAATGGTTTATATCCCCCCAATTAGTGCCAAAGCCATAATAGAGGGCATGGCTCAAAATTGAGAATCGTTTCCTACTCCTGAATACAAAGTACCCTACAGTATATTTTTATTTATTAGGGGATTTAAATGCCAGAATCAGTCAGAATGACATTGAATTGGAAACAAAACTCCCAATTCTTACAGAGCTAAAAGAAGCACGCTTCTTTCCCCCTAGGTTTTCCAAGGGTAAGATATCAAATTTTTCTGGGTTTTGTCTGGCACAATTTATGAATAGGTTGGATTTACTTTTGTTAAATGGTGTGGCTCAGGATGACACCCCGGGTGAAAATACTTTTATGAACTCTTTTGGTTTTAATAGAATAGATTATTGTTTGATCTCAAGGAATGCTTATCGATCTATTCTACACTTCAGTGTGGATGCCAGAGTAGAAAGTGACCATCAGCATTTAGTGCTTACTATAGCGATTGAAGGTAGTGTAAACTGGTTTTCTCAATTCCACCCTCTAAAAGAAAGTAAAATGAGCCAAGACATATAAGAACTAAATGGTCACAGGAGTTGGAAGGATTAATGAAGCAGAAACTGGCTTCAGACGTCATATGTTCTTTCCGATCTAAAATAATGATGATGGATTCCCCTGTAATGCAGATAGAGTCTTATGAAAATCTGATCCAACTGTTTCAAGAGGATTTAACATGTAACCTTAATCCTCAAAAATATGAAGCTAAACATTTTAACCATTTAGGTAAGAGTTGGTTTGACAAAGAATGTATGCAAAAGAAAAAAAGCCCTTAGAGATTCATTCTTTGAGTGCAGGAAGTTAAACTTGAAGTGTCTTTCCATCATATCTCCAGTTAAAAATGGAATATAAGTCCCTTATAGTATATAAAAAGAAGCAATTCAATCAAAAATCATGGTCATTATTGCTTAGTGCCTCATTAAATAATGACACAAAAAGCTTCTGGCAACTTGTTTCTGGAACTTTATGCTCCTGCTCTCAAGCCCCTAGCTGTGAGATTCCAGCTGATGTCTGGGGAAACTACTTCAGATAATTTTTTCTGTGGGTAATGAAAATGAAATATTTCAGCTATATCTAATGAAATAATGATATCTATGATACCTCCTAGGGAGCTGGTTTCCATAGCTGAAGTCAATGACTTAATTTTACATCTCAAAAATGGAATGGCCCCTGGAATTGACAATATTCCTGCTGAATTTATTAAAAATAATAGCCACTGGTGGGCTCCTCTACTTGCGGCTCTGTTTACCCAGATAAATAACTCTGGATTGGTTCCAAACAGCTGGAAAGTAGCAATAGTAGTACCAATCTATAAGAAAGGCCAAGCTAATGATCCTGGAAATTATCGGCCAATAAGTTTATTATCCATTATGGGTAAACTTTATGCTTGTTATCTTAATAACAGACTGACCTCTTTCCTAAATGATAACAACATTCTCTCTGAGGCCCAAGCAACCTTTATAGAAGGTTATTCCACTTCTGACCACTGCTTGGTTCTTGCACACCTTGCAGAGAAATATTCAAGACCTATGCATGGTAAGCTCTTCGTAGCTTTTATGGATCTGAAGGCTGCATTTGATTCTATTCCCAGATCCAAGCTCTGGGCCAAGTTGGAATCTATATTAACAGATACCAGAGTCTGTAGCCTAATTAAGGTACTATATAATAATAGTCAACTTCGTATAAGGTGTGGTAACCAACGGCAGCTCTCCAGAGTTATACCCATGGTATGAATTGTAAGACAGGGATGTATTCTTGCACCAGCCTTATTTAACATCTGTCTAAATGATCTAGTGGATACCGTGATGGATGAGAATGGCCACTTACCTAAATTAGGTAATAAGAAAATCCCTGTTATGCTTTATGCTGATGACACTGCAATTTTTTTCAAGATCTAGAAAGGGGCTTAAACTCCTATTAGGGAAATTTTCAGATTATTGCTCTGAGAATGAGCTGAAGATAAATACTGCAAAATCTAAAATTCTTGTTTTTTGAAAGGAAATTTACAATATCTAAATGGAGTTTAAATGGCTGTCCCCTGGAACAGGTGAGAAGCTTTCAATACCTTGGGCTTGTTTTTCATCATAAAACCTTATGGTCCTTTCAAAGATCAGCAACAATCAGCAAACCCTAGGTTGCAACTCAGCCATCTTAAAAAAATTTCACACCAAGGGGAATCATTATGTACCTGCTGCTATTAAGGTCTACAGTGCTAAGATTATGGCTAAATTGCTATTTGCAGCTGCAATTTGGATTGAGGGGTTTAATTCTGAGATAAATAATTTTATGCCAGATTTTTAAGGGCCCTCCTTCAGATGCTAAGATGTGTTGTAACTCAGTTTTAATGCTTGAAACAGGGGAAAGCCCTCCCTCTATGAGGGCATGGCAGACAGCCATGAAACTTTGGCTTAGAGTCAATCTCTTCAAGCATGGTAAGGGTCTACTTAGCCATCTTGCAATGGACACTTACGAAAGCAGATGGTCAAAGTATATTGCCCAAAAAGCAACCACAGTTGGGCTTTCACCATCCTTCCTTCTAAACCTGGGTTATGACACAGCCTTGAAAATGGTTAAACAAAGACTTCAGGACATTACCTCTTGCAATTTGCGGGCTAAATAATTTCTGTCATGCTCACCTAGTGTATTGCATATACCATATTCAGGTTCATTTGCTCTGGCTGATTACATAAAGAACTTGACTGTGCCAATCTATCGCATATTATTTATGAAGGCCAGATGTAATGTTTTTCCTTCAGCAATGTTGTACGGTAGGTATGCGGGGCTGCCATTTGCATCAAGCCTTTGTCCATATGGGTCACAGGAAGTGGAAACCATGTCTCATATCCTACTATCCTATGTCCTTCATTCTCAGAGTCATAAACATCTGATTTCTCCCTTGCTATGCCATCTACTCGGCCATTCAGAGAGGTTCTATGTCAAATTCTTACTAGAGGATAAATGTCCTAATATTACCTTGTCAGTTGCTAAGTTCTTACCTGTTGTCATTAAGATGAGAGGGAAGTTAATAGGTGAATAAGTTGGTTGAGCTCCAAAAAGTCTATAAATAAGTATCCTAATTTTATTGGTTTGTATTATGGTTTTATCTATTAATGTACATCATGTCTGTTATTTGATGGATCTGTGGACTGTATGAATACATTGATTGATTGATTGATTGATTGATATTACATGGTTGGTCATTTTTTATATCAATGCTAACATATGACATTCTGCATAAATTATTGATCATTTGACTTACACATTAAACCTCTATATAAGAATTTTACCTAGCAGATGCTAAAATTATATTTGTACCAATGATAAAATATTCGGAAATCTTCCATCAGTCATTTGGAAACATTTTGGGAATATTAATGTGAAATCATCTATTTCAGACAGAACACAGAATAGTATTGAGCGATTAGATAGTTTTCACTTTGTTCAGACATGGTTCAGTGCAGGCAAATAGTAACTTACTCTACAATGTTCAGTGGCTACTTTAAATTAACATTTTTTGTTGCTGAAAATATATGGCTTGGGGTGGAGATTTATATCATGTTTGATGCTTTTTCCTAAGGTCTGGAAGCTTTTATAGGGCACGTAGAAAATTTCTGAGATAACAGATAAGAACCAAAATATATATACCAGTAATTTTACTGTTGCTTTAAATCAAAGGTAGGAAACTATGGAAGGCTATGGGGCTCCATTAGCTCCACCCCCCCAGGACACAGCTTGAAGGGCATACCTCTCCACTGCACTTGCTCCTGCAAAATAAAAAATAAAAAAAGTTTTTGCCCCAACCCCCCTCTAGGGGGTATGGGCCTTTTTCACCATTATTTGGGGCATTCCTTGGGCATTTTAGGCTCAGGAGAGGACTTTTTAACAACAGGAAGTGAGCAAATGTCATTTCCTGCATACGTCCTGTTTCAAAAAAGGCCTCTCTTGGGCCTAAATTGGCCTAGGGAGGCTGCAAATGTAGTGGAAATACACCCCTTACCCAAAGTGAATATTTTGGGGGATTTCAGGATAAAGCATTTTATTTATTTTTTTGAAAAAAATATTTTTGACCCCCTGAGGGGGCCAGTTGGCTTCCAAATGTGGAGGAAATGCCCTCAACACTGCCTAGACTGCAATTGAGGGCATTTGGAAGCATTCTGGAGCAAAAAAAAAAAGTTTTTCAAATTTTTCAATTTTTGTTGACCCTTGTGGGCTGTACTTTCCCCACTTCTGCCTTAAAATCATTCACAAAATGATGTTAATAAGGCAACAGAGACGTTAGCCTGGTTGCAGCAGCTGCTTTTCTTCTCCACTGTCAGAAACCAGTCTGTGCCTACTATACAGGAATGACTTGTGTTTTTGATAGTGAGAGTGGTTTGGCAATGGAACCAATTGTCTAGAGAGGTAGAATCATAGAATCATAGAGTTGGAAGAGACCACAAGGGCCATCCAGTCCAACCCCCTGCCATGCAGGAATACACAATCAAAGCATTCCTGACAGGTAATGGGGTCTCCTTCGCTGGATGTCTTCAAAAAGAGGCTTGATAGCTACCTCCTGAGGCTGCTTTTAGCTGGAGATCCTGCACTGAGCAGGGGATTGGACCTGATGGCCCATATGGCCCCTTCCAACTCTATGATTTTATGATTTATATTGTGAAGCCTATCAGAGAACTGAAATCAAAACTATTGAGTCTGGATCAGATATAGAAGATTTTAGTGACTTTTAGAAACAGATCAATGGTCTTGTGGTAATATTTTTAACTTCACCTCACCCATAAACAAGTAGAGTTTTTTACATGTATAAAACATAAGGGCTGAGTTGCGATGCTATAAGTCTGATTTACACCATTGTAACTCACTGACAGGATGCCAGGTGATATGTTTAAGATGAATATTACTGTAAAAGTTTAAGCCTGCTACTATGGTATTAGCACCAACTGTAACAAAAGTGGTTTTTCACATTCATAGAACATTCTTTCTTGGTGCATGCATAGGGTCTAGCACAGCTGTCTGCCACTGCTGCTGCTTGCTGTTGCTGCTACTGTTGAAAAGATGTTTCATTCTTTCCGTTCTCCAGCAGCCAGAAAAAATATTGTCCTCCCCAAATTAGAAAGCTGAATTTGCTTCTCACTGATGCCTGGCAGAAGCATAAGTACATGGGTGTAATAAGTGTAACTAAGGAAAAGAAAGTAACACCTTTCAGCATAATCTAACTGAATAACTGGTTGAAAAATATATAGAAGCCTAGTTCTAATTCCCAGGCCCCACCATAATGGATAAACTAAAGCACTGGATGCAATAAAAATTTGACCATGCTTTAGTTCCACTGAAGCCAGTGTATCTTACATTGGCTCTAGAAAAGTGTTTACTACTTTCATTCAGTATACAGGAAAGCCCAGGTATATGATAGCAGTGGGAACTGGAAATGAACATGTCTAGAAACCATCCCCAGGGTGACTCCTACCTTTTGTCTGTGTGTAGCAACTGCCTCAGATAACAGATGCTGAGGGCTGCTCTCTTTGAATCCTTATTTGTTCCCCCTCATACAGCCTGTTCTGGACCTCTAAATTAGCCTTTTGCCTGAGGTGTGGTGGTGAGCATTATTCTGTGACCTCTACTAAATACAGGTTCAGGTGCCAGCTGGCTTTTGTGCATGTAACAGGGAGTGAGCTCCACCTTGTCCTTTATCCCAGGCACCAAAATGGCCTGGCCAAATTTGTGATTGCCATGGAACCCTCTCCAGCAGCTGCAAACAACCTCCCTAAATATTTAGTACATGTTTCTTCCAGCTGTAGATGCTTCACTGGCTAGCAGTTTGGGCCAGGGCCTGTTTCAAACTTTTGCTTCTTGCATTTAGGCCCCTGTGCTGTAATCTCCTCCAGTACCTGGCAGCTTGGCTAGCATGATATGTACCGTCTAGGAATTTAGGATCTATAAGCAAAGGATTGTTGCCTATTCCACCAATGCACAGAGCTCTATCAGGGATGCAAGCTTTCAAGACTGGGCTCCACATCTTGTGAAGCAGTCTTCCATTGGACCTCAGGCTGGAGGAAGATCTCACCTATTTTCATAGGTGTTGAAGACCTTCCTCTGATTCACCGGATTAAGCTGCTGAGTTGTGCCTGAGGTTGCTGAGATGGGTAGTAGCTGATGGAAAGTTGAGGATTTTATGTATATTTATAGTGTAATTTTTTATTGTTTTTGTCATTGATTGTATTTTATATCCCGCCCTTTGGTAGTTATACATAAATATTGTTGTTGTTGTAGCTGTTGTTGTGGTTGTTATTGTGGTTGTTATTGTTGTTGTTATTTGGCTGTGACTCATCTGTGTGCAACTAAAGGTTCACACTAACACTAACCCAAATGGCCACAGGGACAAGCATAGCTGAGGAGGAAGTGGGCAGAGTTTGTGTTTGAGAAAAATTTATTTCTGAACTGGACATATTCCTATTGATTTCAAAGCTGCTTCCTGGAACAGATCTCCACTCTTTCCTTCTCTTCCTCCCCTTTTAATCTGCTAACTGCAGTGCTTTTGTCTTAACAGAACTGCTTCCCTGTTCAGGCTCGTAGAAAACTGGAACATACCTGTGGTTATGGCTCCAGCTGTTTACATCAGTAGGAGCTTGCAGGCATTCTTAATTTTCCCAAATTATTTGTATTTGTTTTTTGAAACAGCCAATAAAATGCATTAAAGACAGTATCTAGCATTTTTCTGTTAACATTGATCATAGGTGTGTGGTTTTCTTGTGTATTTTGATTGAAAAAAATTAAGACAATGTCATGATGCTGATAAAATACATGCTTTATGATAAATCAAATGTTGAATTTTAAAATACTGGGGATAATGTTTTAAACATATGTGTTTTATAATTTTAGTATTGTGTGTGTCTCTTTTTTTTAAAAAAACAGCAGCTGTGGGCTGATAGTTTTGAAATTTATGCTCTTAAACAAACAGATTTGGAGGATTAAAATCAAATTGATGCATAGCCATGGGAATTTATATGTTTGTGCCAAAGGCATTAAAGTGCATAATCGTTACTATGTCTCAGGAATGCAAGTAAAGTGCACCACTTTTTAAAGATTTATTCACCATACAGTCTTTTTATTTATGAGTAACAGTATTTAAGTCACTTGACTGTTCAGCATGTGGTCTTTGACGATTAAGAATTGGCATTTTTGAGGGTCTTTCCCCATAATCTTGAATCACTAAGGACTTTCATAGGCAAGGTTTTTACTGTGCAGTCCTTTGCCTCTTTCATAGAATTTACAAGAAATCCTAGATAACCACATTCTACATCTGTAACCATTTCATGTTTCTTCACTACTTCAGTCATTTTTCTTTCCACAGAACATCTGTTAAGGAGGAAAAGACAGGGTATCTGATATCTTTATAATTTCTTTTGATTGGCAGTGCTAGGTGCTATCCATCTCAATGCTTAAGGTTTTTTTTGTATTTTACAGTTATTTTGAATCAATGATGTTCCCTTTATTAGCCCTTTCTTATGCATTAAAACAACAGCATATCTAAGCCATTTGTCTGCCTAAATTCCCTAAAGACACTAGATCCTGTCTAATCTTGGAAGCTAAGCAGGGTCAACTGTGGTTGGTGTTTGGATGGGAGATTGCCAACCAATACCATGTGCTATAGGCTATATTTCAGAGGAATGAACTGGCAAAACCACCTTTGAGTATTCCTTGCTTAGGAATACCTTATGAAATTAATGGTGTCGCCATAAGTTGCCAGGCAACTTGAAGGCACATATATACACATGCATATCTGCCATTTGGGTGTTCTCATGTCTTTGACTGCTGTGATGCAACTGTGCCACCTGAGGCCATGCGCATAACATTGTGTTTTAAACAGACCAGTGAAGAAATATACCTGTTCATCCACAGCTATTTTTACTTTCTTTAATTTACCTCACATGATTTTTGTGAAATAACAGGTAGGGAAAAGAACTATGAATTATGTGCTTAGATCCTTGGAGGAATAGTGGGATATAAAAAGTAAAACAAATGCAATATTAGAATTAGTTTTGTCATTGTCTTAATACCTGTGATTTTAAGTACAACATGGGACTTATCTAAATGGTGAAAATATTCCTCATAGGATTTGGGCAGAATACCTTTAGTCCCAATGGGATCCTGCATCATTTCACTGTATTCCGAAGGAGCCCCCCCCCCCCAAATGCCAGATAATCCATGGGGAAAACCTTTGCGACTTTTCCAGAAGTTAAAAAAAAAAAAAACTGCAATGGATATGTGCATTTCTGCTTATTGGGACAACTGATTTGCTTTCTTACGCTTTCCCAATAAGAATGGAAGTGGAAAGCAGATTGGTTGGGCATGTGCGGGGGATGGAGCTTGCTGGCAAGGCAGTGCCTGGAACTGCCATGTTGGATTTTTGTTGTAGCAATTGTGCTCTAAGGAAATGAAACAGCCTTTTTTTCCTCTTTATTTAAGCAGAAGGTCGCACTTCCGCACCTTGGATTTGCTTTTCTTAAAAATAATGTTCGGGATCAGCAACTGGTGAGAATAAAAACACAAGTAATTCACTCTCACCTGCCATCTTGATTGCAGGCATCCCTGTTTGAACATCAAAAGCAGATAGCTTTGCATATGTACGATCTTGAAAAAAAACTCATGGAGATAAATGAAACCTGCTGCGAATTGGCATTACTGCACACCAATTCACATTTTATTGCCTCATATAGACAAACCCATGGTTTACAGAAATACATCAAAATGATTTTACTCATACAAAATACATTTTATCTCTCATCCATCTTGCAAACAGGTCACTGTGAAAAATGGGTTCTTCATTGTGGTCTCTGTGCCTCATGCAGTGGGGTCTTACGCCTGTGTAGAGAGCAAGTATGGAACATTCTAGAACTAAGTAGCTTGGTGGGAAGCCCAGCCCCTTCCATCCCAACGTGCATGTGCGAGCCCACCAAACTACCTTTCCCTCAATTTCTTTTTGTCCCATCCAGGTGCTCTGAACAGTCTGAAACTTGCCTTGCTTTAAGTAAAGTAAAGATTAAAGTAATGTGTGTTGTGTTCAAGCCTTTCCAAATTTAGTGCCCCGCTTAAGGCCAACCATGTGTGGTGTGTGAATGACTTTTCAAGATGAAAATGACTCCACTTCCCCATACACAAAGCTGTTGCTAGCCCCCAGCTGGAAGACACCAGCTATTTTAAAATATATTTCTGTTTCAATAATTTTAGTAGGAGGTCTACTGTTTTGGCATGTGCATGTGCATTTTAAAAATATTTAGTGGATTGTCCTGATAATAGCATGCATGTTCATCTCTTACTGTAAAATGTAACATGGATGTAATTGTGGAGTACAATCACAGAAAACAATTGTTGTGCTCTCAGTTTAATAAAACCGAGCAAAAGTGATGCACAATAATTCTCATTCTCCTCTTGTAGATCTTAAGCTGTATTTCTCAGTTTTTCCAACAGCGAGTGCAAAAGAGGAAAGGAAATGATGCAGCAACCCTATCACTGTATGGAACAAATGTTTCCTTTCCTCTTTTGGTTTAATAATTAATAAACTTTAATTGAACTGTAGGGAAGCCAGGTTAACTCACATTTGCTGTGGTTTACAAGATAAATGGCATAGTTTGGTTCTAATTAAACATGCATTGTGGTATCAGCATTTTACATAGGATGAGACCTTAGATGACGTATTCAGACAAATGGAATTGTGTGAGGTTGTGTGTGAGTGTGTGCACTAGGCTATTTATACTGAACCAATCATTTAAATCATGAATTGGGGAATGAATGGTCTACCATATATATTCTTGTCCTGCAACTCACATCAGCCCTAGCTAGCATAGCCAGTAGTGAGGGATAATGGTTGCAGTTTGGCAACATCCGGAGGGCCACGTTTCCTGATTTAAGTACTTCATTTGGTTATTTGAAGTTTCCATTGAGACAACCTGTGGTGCTGTTGTCAGTATACCAGAACTCTAGAATACCAGGGTTTGCATTTACAGCCTTCTTGTATGGCTGAAATAAAAATAGAACTAATTTTAACCTACAATTGCAGTATGGGCTTTGAAGCATATACTGCTTTGATAATCATATGTTATTTTGGAAGGATCATTTTCTTTTAAATTGAATGTTAACTTACTTTTTTAAAAAACCACTAAGCAGTTAGAATTTTTCTTTTAATTTTTTTTTTAGAAATGTTAAAGAAAAAAAAAACTCCTTGCCATTTCTCTTTTTCTGACTGTGGGTGGGTCTCTGCCTAATTTAAGTCTTCAGTCTGAACATACTTATATCCCAAATTTAAACATGCTCTAATCTAAATCCTATTCATTTCCACTTCATCCCATTGGTTTATATAGCTAAGTTGAGGGTAACTAAGGTCACAAGAAATGTATTTTTAAAAATCTGTGGAATTAAAGACTGATTCAGATGTTCCAATCCTTCATGTTAAGACCACTGAAAATAATTGGGAAGTCAGGGAGTAGAAGCTAAGAGGGGAAATTATTTAATGTTTGATTGTAAGATGTATTGGTAGACATTATCGTTTCATTCCTTTTAATTCTGTTGAAGTTATACTGTAAATTGTTTATTTAGATAAATCATTTATAATACTGTATATAACTATTACGTAAATAAATATTTTTTAAAAAGACCAGTGAAAAATGTTTTCATGCAGTGCTGCTCCACCTAATGAGAACAAGGTAAGATTTGTATCTTGGGAAGCTTAAGCATGTGTAAGAGTTCAAAACCACATTCTCTGTTCTTATTTATAATAACACTTTTAAAGTTTAGATGAGAAGCTTTCAAAATTATATCTTGTAAACATGATTCCCCGTTGTGCTGTGTTTTAGAATGTATGTATTGGTTATTTGATTCTGTAGTTGATTCTGGCACTCTTTAAACTAACAAGACTAGCTGCAACTGTCCTGAATGAGCCTTCTGCCAATGAAACACAAAAATATGTTGCTCTTTGATATAGGATGTATGTTCTCCCCAGTGACTCATTGCCCTAATTGTATTGGAAACAGAACATAGCGTATGAAGTAACTTGTAGAATGGCTTATTTATCAGGCTGCATGACTCCTGGCTCCTTTTTGTCTTAGTCCTCTTCTGAAGGTACTTACACAGTGTGAGTTTAGGCACGTTTACTGTGAAAAGATTTGCAGTGAACTCAGTAGGAGCCACCATTCATAAACAGTCAAAAATATGGTGAATACATTAGTAAGCACTCATGTAGCATATATGTAAACATTTGGGTAAGTATATATTTCTCAGACCTGCCTGTAGATTGCAGTTTTGTTGGGAAATGGTTGTATTGCCATGCTGAGTGATACTTTTATTCATCATAAAGTGTGGGTGTGTATCAGTGTGTCTTTTACAATGGATGTTAGAAATGCAATATAACCAGCCTTACTCAATATGATCCCCTCTAGATGTTTTGGATCACAACTCCTATTGATCTCTGACTGTTGACTGTGCCAGGTGGGCATAATGGGAGATGTCATTTAAAAAAAACACTAGAGGGGACTGTATTGTTACCCAAATTGTGTGGGGTCCATGAGGATCTGACTAGTGTCCAAAATGAATATGGGGGATATTTAATTAGCTCAAATATGGCAGCGAGAGGCCGGGTAACAGCAGGATAGCTATAACAATAGCACTTCTATTTCTATACTGTTTATCAGTGCCAAAGCACTCCCTAGGTGGTTTACAACATGTTAGCTAATTGCCCCCAACAAGCTGGGTACTCATTTTACCGACCTACGGAAGGATGGAAGGCTGAGTCATCTGGAGCCCTGGAGGACTGAATTCACAACATTGTGGCTGCAGTACTGGCATTTAACCACTGTGCCACCAGTGTGTATGTATACTGGTATACTGGTTGTAACCCAGGGAGACTCTAAACCAAAATGGACAATTAAATTATCTTTATTGGAAATTAATATGAACAGCATTCACGCAAACACTCAGGCTTCAAGCAATCACACAAGGCTATCGAAGAAAGTATTTGGATAAAGGAATAGAGTAAGGGAATGATGGATAATACAATACTTATCAGAGGAACAGAGGTTCATGCAGCAGAAGGTTCTCAGAAATGCATTCTGAGGGTCGCAGAGCAAACCAGCAGCATGGATGTAGGCAGAACAACTGCAGACTGGACTGTGGATGCAAACCGACAGAATGACTGGAGGAAAGTGAACTGTGGATGTTTTGGTGGTGTTTTAGGGTGATATTTATATGTGATAATTCCCCTGAAGGGATGGGATTTTCAGTGGAATACAGTGTTTCTAGGAGTTTCCCAAGACTAAACAAAGGATTCTCTGGAAGAGTTAACAATCATTAATGGGCAATGTATTTGAAATTGAATAGGAGTAGGCAAAGTCTATTGTTGGAGGGGAAGGGGAGAGTAAGAACCCATTTTGCAAGCATCAAGGACTCTGCTATTTTTGAGTGGATTAGTGGATGACTCAGCTCCAGGTGTTAACTCTGACCTGAGTATTACTTGTTTGGGAAATTTCCAAAGGACCCTCCCTTGGTTATATGTGACTCCAGCCTTGGTATCTGGGGGTCCCTGATTTACCTGCTAACCACGTGGAATACCACATGAAGCCAAATTATTAAATATTGCCAATTATATGATATTCTAAGATGGGGGCTATCAGTGTAGGTAACAATATTGGTATGACTGCAAAATTATATGTGCCACATGATTTTCCAGGTAATAATGCAATTTTGTTTGTGCTTTTCCCAGGTCATTATGTTTCTGTGGATACCTCACAGGGTACAAATGGTGACACAGCTGTACTGCTTAGTCCTGAACTCTTTACAGAAGAGTGGAGCTGTATTAGACTTATATACCAAATTGCCACATCTTCAGAGTTGGCAGAAGATCCTACTGCTTTAAATGTATACCTCAGGGTGGAAGGGGAAAGTTTTGATCATTTACTTTGGACAAGTACCGAACCCTCAGAAAGCTGGCTCATTGCTAGTCTAGATATAAGAAATAGTACTGACAAATACAAGGTAAGCATAACTTTGAAACAAAGCACTGCATTTAGGTATACTGACTTCTGATCATTTATTTATTTATGCATTACAGTACGTAGTTCATTTTGTATCTTGCCTTTCCTCCAGTGATATTTAACTATATGAACTAATGCTAAGCATGTCCTTGGACTTAATTACTTCAGTTAGACATACAAGAGGCTGGCAAATTTTTGAAGAGCAGATAAAGAATTGTTGGCAAGTGCATGTGTGTTTTGGTCTTGTGTTTATCTTCCTTGCTGTGAAAATGTAGCGAACAGTACCACTTGGGACAACTGTAGCTTTTTTCAGGCATTTGTAAGTGGACAATAAACACATGTGGGGTAGGAATAGCATGGCATTGCCAAGCTGTGTCTCAGCATATGCATATTCATTAGAATATATTTAGAGTCCTCATGCATATAGCTGTGCACATGGGGACTCACTTCAGATGCTCCAGTTAATGTGTCTACATAAGGATGGAGCCTATTATCTGCCTCTTGTATTCATTGTATCCTTATAAATGTTTGAAAAAGGCTATAGTCATGAATGCATTATATCTTCTGTTTTCTTAGCAAAAGGAAATCGCAATATCCATCAAGGAGATTATTCCCTGAAATATAAACAGAGATCTTTCCCAGAATGATCTTTGTAAACAGCATTATATATAACCCACAAATGGACTTCATTCTGTTTCATCCTCAAAGATTTTGAAACAGCAGATTTTCACAATTCCTTTCTTTCACTGGAATCAAATTTTAAAATATTGTAAACAACAGCTTTACAATAGGGTGAGGCTTGGGGACAGTTGCTCTACCAGAATAGGTGAGGCTCAGGGACAGTTGCTCTACCAGAATAGAGCTTAACTGTGGCGTTCCTCAGGGTGCCATTCTGTCCCCAATGCTATTTAACATCTATATGAAGCCGCTGGGAGAGATCATTCGGAGGCATGGAGTATGGTGTCATCAGTATGCTGATGACACCCAGATATACTTCTCCATGTCTCGGTCGTCAGCTTCAACTTCAGATGGCGTCTCTCCACTCAATGATTGTCTTAAAGCAGTAATGGACTGGATGAGGAAAAACAAATTGAGACTGAATCTAGACAAAATGGAGGTACTAACAGTTACGGGCCTGAAACCAGGTCTGGGAATACAACTTCCAGTCCTGGATGGAACTACACTCTCCAAGGACTGTGTTCATAGTCTGGGGGTGCTCCTTGGACCCGTCGCTCCAGATGTCTAATCAGGTAAATGCAACGGTCAGGAGTGCCTGTTATAAACTTCGGCTGATACGCCAGCTGCGCCCTTTCCTGGAAACCAGGGACCTCGAAACTGGTAACCTCCCGTCTTGATTTCTGTAATGGGCTCTACATGGGGCTACCCTTGTGCTTGACTCGGAAACTTCAGCTAGTTCAGAACATGGCAGCCAGGTTGATTTCTGGTGTTTCCAGAAGAGAGCACATAACACCTGTGCTAAAAGCTCTCCACTGGCTGCCTATTAGTTTCCAGGCACAGTACAAGGTGTTGGTTATGACCTTTAAAGCCCTACATGGCTTGGGTCCAGCTTACCTCCGGGACCGCCTCCTCCCATACAACCCTCCCCGCGCACTTCGGTCCTCTGGGAGGAACCTGTTACAACCTATGAAAACAAGGCTGTCGGTGACCTCCCAGAGGGCCTTCTCTGCTGCCGCTCCCAGATTATGGAATGGCCTGCTGGACAAGATCCATTTTATTACCACCTTAGACAGTTTTTAAAAAGCTGTCAAGATGGCTCTTTTCCGGCAGGCCTTTCCTGAATAACTATCCCGGCCCAAGACTCGGCTGTCCTTTCCCTCTGAGCTGCAATTGGATTTTTTTTAATTATTGTATGTTTTTATTTTTTTTCTAATTTAATATATTTTTAATTATTGTATGTTTTTAATCCTTTATAATTTCATATTGTTTTAAGGGGTGGATGGGCTAGGGTACTGTAATTAAGGAGTTTTTATATTGTAAGCCGTCCTGATTGCATTGCAGAGGGGCAGGATAGAAATAAATTTATTATTATTATTATTATTATTATTGGTGGTATTATATCAGTGTGAGTAGAGGGCTATGCAATGGGCTTGCACCTCTCTCTGTCTCTCTCAGTCTCTCTCTTGTCTGTGTATACACACACACACTGAACAGATATTTAGGATCTCTACAACCTGGAGACATTCAGCAAAGCCCCTTGTGCAGTTCTTCTTCAAGAGAATATTGCAATAAGGACAGTTGCAGTGGTCTAAGGCAGAATGGAGAGCTACAACTTCATTTTATTTTATTTTTAATATTTCATTTTCTATTTCATTTTAACAAATGCTGTGAAAAATTCTAGCACCTAACATTTCTCTGTTTTGGCTCATTTTGTAGATTGTATTAGAAGGTGTATTGGGAAGAGATATTTTTGCGAGCATAGCAATTTTTGAAATTAAAATTACTACTGGCTACTGCATAGGTAGGTTACTTTTTGTAATAATTGCCTCTAAATTTTTTTTTATTGTGAAACTACTTATAAAAAGAACATTAGTGCAGATTAGTATAATATTAATACATTTCTTAACAAGTGCTCTAGTAGTTTATTACAGCTTTATACTGTAAATTGTAGTTTATTTTAGCAATACTATTTTAAAAATCCACAGCAAAGCCAAAGTCATTGTAACAAATGGTTTATTAATTTTAACCTGAGTGAATGATGTGTTTATGCATGTACATTTTCTATATTTTTTAAAATTTTATATTATAATATCATCTTTAACTCCCCCCCCCCACAAGACAGTTTATACATGCACATAAGAAAACAATCATGGTTTGCTGTCCAAGTGTCCTGATCCATAGTTATTCCTCTCAGTTGGGAGAGGCCAGTGAGATGGCATGGGGCAGGCCAAGGAGGACTGCTCAAGTTACATAGCTTCCTGCTGGAGTGAGATCAGGACCCTGGGCAGGCACAAGGTAGCTCAGTCAGTCAGCAGAAGGCAGGAACAAGTGATTCAGGATGAGGACTACAAGCAGCAATCTTGAAGCAGCAAAGGAGGTTTGTTGCAACGGCTAGATCTTTTTAGATTGGCCAGGAGAACCCTAACTTATGGTTGCACCATGCTGGGTAAAAGAGCACTGTCCTTTGGTAAAGCCATTGCCACTTTTTACTTGTCTGATTTTCAAGTTTTTGGGGCCTGGTCAGTAGAAACTTTTCTTGGCCCTCAGGAATATCAGTTCCTTAGAAATAATAATAATAATAATAATAATAATAATTTCTTACCAACCTCTCCATATTCCTTAGAGCCCATAAGCAAAGGTACATCCTCAGGGCTTGGGGGCTAGGTGCAAAACCTAGTGCTGGTGGATCTACTTAAGATGGGCCAGGGAGTGAACCCATTGCCTCCTCAGAGCCACTACCTCTTAGGGACTCCCAAGGCTTTGGGGTCTGGGGCTGTAACATTGCACTAGTATAATGTTGCTACAGCAGAATCCCCAGGATGCAGCAACGTCCCCTATGCAACTTCATTATGTAGAGTCATACTGAATAAGGGTGCCAAAGATTTCTGTCAGAAACAGAAGAGCCAAAGGAGAGGTAAAGAAGGACTGGTCCACAGATAGTGCATCTGCACAAAGGCCTTTAGTTGCTGGCATGATCTTCTGATTGTTTTGTTCATTTAAATGGAGCTTCTAAAGGCATCTGCAGCAGAACATACTGTGTGTTTCTTAGCAGTGATCACTTTTGTCATATATTTATATACAGATGATTTTGTATAGTCTTTGAGGAAACAATATTGGCTTACTAGAAAAGCAGATTTCTAGTACAGTTCTATACATGTCTGTTCATAATTCCCATTCAGTTCAGTGGGCTGCAGTCCTATGCCTGCCTGTCTGGGAATAAGCTCCATTGAACTCAGCCGTCCTTACTTCTGAGTCAACATGTATACTATTGAACTGACAGAACCAAATTCTGTTGAGAGAACCAAATTTCACATTTGTTACCATGTCCACTGAGGAATCTTGAATTGCCTGGAATATGGTACAAATTGCTTCAAAATCCAGCTCTGCCTCTGTTTCCCTGTGTGCTCATGGGTAGCACACTCTCTTATCCTAATAATGGCAACAACAATGACCAATTAACAGAATTATTAAATACTGTAATTTTAAAAACAATGTGTCTACTAAAAAAAAAGTGCTTTGAAAACAGCAAATGCCAGAGCTTATGGACAGTGACTGTATAGATTTTTTCCATTCATTTGTGATGACAAAATTTGTAGTAGGTGTAGTCTGAAAAATTGGGATATATGTATTTTTGGTTGCCAAATTACTTACCCTTAAGTATTGAAAAGCAGGTACCTCTGATTCACCAAGGGTCTCTTTGTGGTCTGATAGTTTGGTTGACAGTTTAAAAGGTGGGTGAATAGGTGATGATGATCACAGGTAGGAGGAGGATATGATTATAGGCTTGTTTTCTTTCTGAATAAAGTATGAATATCGTGCACTAATAGTTAATATTTTAAAGAATCAGTACATTGAATTGATTGTAGCCAATACATCAGTTGTTTACCTGTGCTGTAATATTAATGTTCATATACTGTGCTGTCAGAGTTTCAATTATACTCTTTGCAAATTCCAGAATGTAATTTTGAGGAGAACCATCTGTGTGGTTATATGAATCGCTGGAACCCCAATGTGAACTGGTTTGTTGGTGGTGGAAACGTTGGAAATTCCCAATCCATCCTTCCAAGAGATCACACTCTTAATGATGAATATGGTAAGCAAGAGCGATAAGTTACTCAGAAAGAAGGGACGAAGAGATAAGTTAGTATTAAATATTATACTGAAAAATATTTTAATTCATTGTTTCATCTAGTGTAGGGATTTTGTTCTGAGTTGTCACACTCGAATGCAAGAGCACCATGAATGTTTTTTTTTAAAAAAATTACATAGTGCAGAGCTTAGAAATATTGAAAAAAGAAAAGATGGAAGGGAAAATTGCAAACTGAACCAGTTAATGGCAATGTTAAACATCTCTCTCTATTTCTTCTGAAAACACAAACCTGCAGACATTGTTTCAAGAATAATTTCTCCAGAATTTTGTCAGCTATTCACCCTAGAGTAATGAACATGAACAAAATTAAATGCACGTTAACTTAATTCTTGATCAGAACAATAAATCCATAATTATCTTTCTTATTTATAATGAAGTAAGTATGTTCTCCTATAACATTGTTCAGAAAATACTAAAGGTACTATATTATTTTAAAAATAGTGTGTAAAACCCATCCATTTCTTCCAGCGGAAGTGTCTGCAATGATGGTAGCTATCCACTGAACCTCCATGAAGCATATTGCATATTCTTCCTAAAAGCTGTGAGAATATATTCATATGAGGATGTATATCCAACAAGAGATGCAGCTTTTCTTTTTCAGTGTGATGTGCATACAGATCCCTCTGCAGATGCATATTTCCATTCTGATTACTAATTTAGACATGACACTAAATGCATTTTTGCACTAAATGTGCACATTAAAAATACAAATAGTAGCTACTGGTTGGGAGAAATAATATCAGGTTTACAGCAGAAGGTGTTGGACTGGTGGGTTTAGCCTTTTCCTGCCCTCTGTAATCCAGGTAAAAATCACCTCTCAAAAGTCTCTTTTGCAGAGAGGAAATGGGTTTGAAAAATAATAATTTACATCAATGAACTCAACAATATCTGCTTTGGAATTTCATTCTGCTATATTACTATTGTTCTTGTGTGCCTTCAAATTGTTTCTGACTTAGGCGACCCTAAGGTGAACCTTTAATTAATTTTTCTTGGTAGAATTTGTTCAGAGGAGGTTTGCCTTTGTCTTCCTCTAAAGTTGAGAGAGTGTGACTCTCCCAAGGTCACCCAGTGGATTTCCATGGCTGAGTGGGGATTCAAACCCTAATCTCCAGAGTCATACTCCGGTGCTTAAACTACTATGCTACACTGAGCACTCTATTACTGTTTAAGCCTAGCAGTTTTATATTCAGGCACTGACTTAGTTAATGTGCTTGAATAATCTTGTTGATTCCAATGGAAGTGACTGGGATGTATAGTAATTTTTCTTTCTTTTTTCCCTGTAACATACAGTCCTCTATTAACCCAGTCTAACTTCCAGTTTCTTAGGGCTTGGCTACACCAGTCACAAACCCTGAATCCCCTCTGGATATGGCCCAATAATGCCACATAATGGGTGGCCTATCCCCTGAATCTGGTGCGATAGTGACACACGGTGTAGGGCCCTATTTGCACCAGACTCAGGGAATACTCCCTTGATCTGGGTTTTAGAAAACTCACAGTTTTCTCCAGAGTTTGATGGAAACTCTGGAGGAAACTGCTGTGTTAACGAGCCATCCGCACTGGATTCGGGGTTGGGGGTGGGAAGGAGAAGAAGGACAAGTGCTGCCTGAGTTGCCACCATTTCCCCCCTTTCTCAGTGCCACTTCTTATTCCAAAGGCAGAGGCCCAGTGGTAGTCGCTCTCTCTGAGGTCAGAACTCCCAGTGGACCCAGCCATCACAAGGCTAGCCACCTGTTCTGGCTACAGGGGAGGGTTCTGGCCCCTCCAAGCTCCAGGAATAGCAAAGCCTCAGTGGTAACAGCCTGATCTGGGTTCAGAGAGGCTACTACCACTGGCGCTTTGCTTAGAATCACCCCTCCTAGCTCTGGGGAAATCAAGGTGTCCACGGTAGCCATCTGATCTGGCTTCAAAGAGGCAACTCCACTGGTGCTTTGCTTTTCCCAGGTAATTGAGTACCAGGAATGCAAACCATCAGTGAGAGTCGCACGGTCTGAAGGCAAAATGGGCAGCTTACTTGTGAGTAAGCTGCCTGTTCTGTCTTTCAGACCAAGTAAGATCTGTTTACGAATTAATTTTTTCTGGTGCATAATCGTCCAGGAAAGGTAAACCACCAGTGGGAGTCACCTGCTCTGAAGGCAGAATGTGCACTTGACCTGCCATTGTGAGTAAGCCACCCATTCTGCCTTCAGGCCAGGTGAATCCTGCTGGCGGTTTGCTTTTCCGGTGCACAGTTGCTCAGGAAAAGCAAACTGCCAGAGGGAGTCACCCAGTCTGAAGGCAGAACATGTGCCCACCCTGCCATCGTGAGTAAGCTGCCCATTCTCCCTTTAGAGAAAGCGACTATCACTGGTGCTTTGATTTTCCTGAAGCTCAGACTCAAGCATGAGTAATGAGTAAAAACCCAACACACATTGGGACTGCGGTAGACGTGACGCTGAAATCTGGACCAGAATAGTCGAATTTCATGTATCTCAGCTCTGGGCCAAAGTAGTCTGAATCCCATCTGGATTTTTACCCCCTCCCATGTGGTCATGCCCAGCTAAGTGTCGAGAAAATTGTGAGTTTTCTAAAACCCGGATTAAGGGGTATTCCCCAAGTCTGTTGCAAATAGGGCCCTACAGCGTGTGTCACTATTGCACCAGGTCTGGAGGCAGAACAGGTGGCTTACTCGTGTGTTCAGCCATTTACACCCATTGGCTAGCCTGGCCTTGGCAAATATGTCAACATGTACTATTTTGCAGAGCTCTCTAATATAATAACATTTTAAAAGTAATGACTTTGTGGGTTGGAGTCTTCCCATGGCTGGGGTTAAGACATTCATGGAGTGTGTTGCTGGAGAAGGCATATGAAGTCGCTTTTCACAAATTCCTTCTCTCCTCAGTGCCAGCTCCCACACTGTTGTAAGGGATTTCTTGACCCTCTAGAGCAGTTTTAGGATTGGGAGGACCAGAGTGAGCAGCAGGGCACATGGATGGAAATAGCCTCCTCCCTTTCTTCTTTGCAAGCTACTATTGGATTGGGATCTCTTCCATAAATGAAACCCATCTGTTTGTGTAAGGGCATGTCTGAATCCAGCCATGGCTTTTTTGGATAAAGCATGAAATGAATAAAAAATAATAATAAGAGAACTTTTAGCTTCTTTAATTAAAAGGAGAGAAGTGTTAAAATGAAACATTTCTGAAGCAATGTTATTAGATGTAGAATTTCCCCTCATATAGTAGTAGTGTATTAGAGAAGGAAAAATAAATCTTGTCTCTTGAATTTGCTCTCTTCTCCCAAGGGCTAAAAACAAAAAAGTTTTTTTTTTCTTCAGAAAGGATGCACCTACTGAACAAACATCAGAGTAGTGTTTGTACTGAGCTCCTATAAGCAATGTAAAACTAGTCTCTAGTATTTCATTGAGCATGGGAATATTTTGATATGTAACATCCCAAACTAGAAGTGAATTCTCACTAAATTCATGCCTTTTCTCCTGCAAAAAATAAAAAATAAAAATGTATTGTTGGTGAAGTTTATACCCCCAGTATTTTCTTGCAAACCAGGGATGAGATGGGTTCTGAAATTCTGAATTAGAGGGCTCTTTGGTGACGTTAAACCACAATGTGTTATATTTATGCACTGGAAAATTTGAGTGCAACAGATGCATTTGGCTCTAAAACCAAAGCAGATGTCAAATCCAAAGCCTATGGGCCAGAGGCTCATTCAACAGACTTTGCTCATTTTCATGGTTTTTTTTTAATTAGATGAAAAGTCCACTTCACACTTCTGACTGGAAAACTGTTTTGATTGATATAATGTAATTTTAGGGTTCTTGTTTTCATTTTGTTTTTTTCTACAGAGTTAAGAGAAGGCAGAATCCAGAGACTTCTTTCTGTGTATATGATGGGCTTTGGAGGCATTTTTAAAAACAGTAGCACCCCTGAGACCGATTTAGAATAGCTAAATTGTGTAGGAGATAAAATGTTACCAGAGTTAATAGTTTCTTATTAACACAGTTATGCAAATCATTGAAGGATATGAGGAAGAGTATCTCATTAAAACAATGCAAACATAGTTAGCATTGTTGTTGTGTGCTTCAAGTTGTTTCCCAACTTATGGCAACCCTAAGGTGAACCTATCACATGATTTGTTCAGAGAAGGTTTGCCTTTGCTTTCCTCTGAGGTTGAGAGAGTATGACTTGGCCAAGGTCACCCAGTGGAACACATACTTCTATATTAAATAAACTAATTTGAAGTGAATGGTTTATAAGAAGATAATAATCAAACTATAGATGATAGGGTCTTGAAGGGTTGCCTCCTCCTGCTGACAGTATGTGTGGGAGGTTCAGTCTGGAAGGGCTCACAATTCTTGAAATATCTTCAAAACATCAGGTATTTAATATGAATGCAAATGCTTGGCGCACAACACCTGTAATTATGATCTAGTTACAAGGAAGGATACGAAAACTAGGTGTGAGCAACTTTACTGAGTCTGGGGGTGCAGGTTTTTTTCCTTGAGGACCCAGTGTGGGCTGTATTTTATAAAAAGTTGGTATAAACCTATAACTAAACAAGTAAATCGTACCAGAAATATCTATTAAGAAAAATATCTAAAATGCTCCACTGAAGGCACAGAATTAGATGAACTATTTTTAAGATAGCAAACATGAAGTGGCAGAAAGAGAGAAAAAGTAATAATCATACTTGTAACAACTATTCTTACATTTTTAATATTTTTCAGTGAAAAAATAACTTTCTTAGTATTTTCAAATTATAAAGTTAAGGAGGTATCACAAACTGGAAGCAGCTTTTGAATGATCTTAAAGTGCAACCCTTCCATACTCTATAAAACATTTGTGTAGTTTTGTGTGGAAGTGGCATGAAACAGCAAAATGTATCTCCTGATGACAATGAAAGCGCATGTAGATTATTTGTTTAATTTGGTTATAAAAACACATAAAACATTCCACAGACATATGGAATTATTTGATAGTGTATCCACACAATCAAGAGTGGACTTCCTTTCCCTCAATTAGAAGAGCATCTTTTAACTATAGAACATACCAAACCTCACAGATTTCTAAGAATTGGCTTTAAAGACATGTTCTATTCAGATTCACTATATCAACTGTAAAGGGTGCAGAATTCAAAGACGTAGTTGTGTTAATTTGGATCAGTATGCAAATAGATCTTGTAGCACCTTTGAGACTGAGAGAAAGAAAGCTTATGCTACCAATGTCTTTCTCTCAGTCTCAAAGGTTCTACAAGATCCATGTAAAGGATGCATATAGTGGCGGCACTAGGGGGTGTGGAGAGGCCGAACTGCACCAGGTGACACTGTCTGGGGGAGGAATGACACCAGCCTTAGTGATGCATATATCTTTAAACTGGGTCACTTTCCCAAATACAATGTACAGATTTTTCAAGGGGAAAAGATGTGATTTAAACGTGACTACACCTCTCATAACAGATGCAATATGATTATATTTTGTACGTGGTATGGATGTGTGTGTGTGTGTGAGTGTGCATGCCTTCAAGTTGCCTGTTGACTTATGGCAACCCTATTAATTTCATAGGTTGTTGGAACCTAAATATAGAACACCTCATAAGAATCAGGTCTACCTTTATTGTTGGTTTTCGTCACATAATTGTACAATAAAGGGTAAACACAAACAATGAAAATATTTAAATAAGCTGTCAGTTTTATCTTTACTAAAAGCAAAGATATTTAAAATACATATGACCTCTTTAACTGATGGTGTTGTTCCTTGCTTCCATGTACTAAATGTTCACCCCTGATACAAGATGGCTAGTAAAGAAGCTTGCAGAAGTATACAGTATAGCAAGAATAGTGAGTTGTATGTTCCATAGAGTCACAAAAAGCACATTATTTGAAACAGAGACCAGACTTCAGCAGCTTTCAAAAAAAGTTCTCTTAAAAAAAGTAAAATGAAATGAAACAGATTTCTAATCTATAAAGCTACAAAGAAGTGTAGGGCATTACCTGGAGAAATCTCTGAATCTCTAATGTGTTTCAGTAGAATTTTCATAGTGAGGAAGGAGCTTTAGTCTTCAGCTTCTAACATTTCTTCATGACTAGTAAAGGCAGAAACAATAGTGTAAAATAAGCAAATACATGCAGCTTTTATGATTTAAATAATTTATGCAAATCTCATTCAGCTTCTCTTATTTTATATATATGTGCATGTGTGTGCATCCGTGCGTGCATATATATATATGATTATATTTTGTACATGATATGGATGTGTGTGTGCATTTAACGTTGTTCCAAATTCACTCCAGAAATTTCAAAATCTCCCACCCCTTTTATGAGAGTTAATTACTCTGAAATCTGCATTGCTATTACCACAGTTCCCATTAAATGAAATCTGTGCTGGAAGTGCATAGACAAGGATGAGTTTGCCAGGGCCATAAAAGAGGCCTTGGCTGTCCAGCCAAGTTTTTTCCCCTCATAATCCAAGATGGAAGTAGCCAATAACTAAAGTTAACAGTTTGAAAAACACCAGTCAGTTACTGTGGCTAGTGTTGCATAAAAGAGGCCTCGGCTGTCCAGCCAAGTTTTTCCCCTCATAATCCAAGGTGGAAGTAGCCAATAACTAAAGTTAACAGTTTGAAAAACACTAGCCAGTTACTGTGGCTAGTGTTGTAAAATACTCCACCCTAGCAACACACAAACCAACACAAAAATGTTTAGTTATGAAATGTCTTTTCTGCTTGAGCATTTTTCTATGCGTAGTGATTTGACCAATCTTCTGTTTCTTTCTCAACTTCTCTATCTGTGCCTTCATGTTTTCATTGGTTTTCTTTTAAAGAGATGCTTTAAATATATATAGACAACTTTGGTACCTATTAGGCTGGATTAGGTCAAGATTTGGGAGGGGGGGGGCTTAAAATCTAAACCTTCCTGTGTATGTCTCAATCCTTTAAAATCAGTCAATGAGTATAAAGCATTCTTCTGTATAATTTGACATTGCAGATATGCCAGCATATGTATTGTGATTCTTATTTTAGCTCTATTGATTTGGTTAGATTTAATGGAAATGGGAATGAGCATCTGCAGTTAGGATCAATGGCTGCTGCATTTCACTGCAGCTAGATAATACATGTAGGCTGCAAAGCTATAGCAGCTTCCTTGGGACTTACTTGGAACTCAGTGGTACTTACTTGGAACTCAGTGGTACTTACTTCTAAGTAGATAAGCACAGGAAGGCACTGTCAATAACTTACTGTTTGTACCCTTAAATGGCATCCTGAATCTGACCAGGCCTCATTTTGTTTTTGGGTGAGGCTACATCTGTTGCCAGGAGAGTTTTGTGTAGGCTTGTTCAAACCATTTTCCAGATATTGCATTTTTTTGCATTAATTATGAGTGCACTAGTTGTTTATTTTAAACATTTCTGTACTGTCATTTATCAGATCAGATTTCAGGGTGCTGTAGCACACATATAGACAAAAATGGTTAAAATCCTTAAATAGTAAAACAGTGACCAAATCCATATCCGGTTGTGTATTTTTGTATTCATTGCCAGCATTCCTTCCCTCCCACTCTTGCCGTAGCCCCCATCTCCCTGGGCTTCCCAGGCCTCAGAAAGATTATTTAAGGATGCATGGGGAGCGGGGCTGCAGGATGGAGAGGGACATCAATGCTGGTGGTAGCGGTGAGATTCAGTGGAAGTATCCCATTGGATCCTAGCCAGCAGCATTAATAGCCATGGCATAAGATGAAAGATGAACATTTGTAGGCAGTTTAAGAGATTGTGCAGATTAAAATGCATGGATAAATGAAAACCTCTTAACCTGTTACTGAGAAAGGTTGTAAAGCAGGTGCCAGGCCATAGTATTTATTTGTTCATTTAAAGTTTTTAGATATGGGTTTTCAGGAGAAATAAATAATAAAACAGGATATATCAATAATAGTAACATAATACAATAGAAAGACAAATAATGAACCCTTTGAAAGCCACATCTCACCACATAGTAGAGCAAGAAGGTTAGTGATGGCATTTGGAGAGACCATCTCAGCTGGAATAATGTGGGTTAAATGGAAAACATAGTGAGGGAGGAGCTTGTCTCTCCTTCCCCCTTGTCTCTCCTTTCCCCTTTCCTGGATGGTTTTTTGATAATTAGGGAGGTATTACGCCTGCTAGACTATAATCTGGTCACATCATGCATTGTTGGCAAAGCTAGTGATGGATATGTAGAAGATTCAGAGAGGAAACCCCATGTTAAATTAGAATATCGGATATTTGCTACATCGTCACAATTCCCATCTATTATTTGTTGGACACGGTCATCAAAATGATTTACAATGAAGTAACAATGAAGAGAGTTAGCATGGTGCAGTGGTTTGAGTGTTGGACTAGGACTCTGGAAGATTTGGGTTTGAATCCCTGCTTGACCATGGAAACCTACTGGGTGACCTTGGCCAAGTCATACACTATCAGCCTCAGAGGAAGGAGATGACCTCTCTGAATAAATCTTGCCAAGAAAATGCCATGATAGGTTTGCCTTACAGTCGCCATAAGTTTTGGAAACACCCAACAACAGCAAACAAGGAGAGAATACAGGATCAAGAGTTCCTTTTTTTTTGCCTGAAGAAGTAGAAGAGTTTGATAGAAATCATATTCAAAAAGTTAGACCTTGGAAGAGAAGTAGAAAGAGAAGGTACATTTCCCAATCTTTTTAACACAGGCATTTAAAAGAAGCCCACGGTTGTATACTCAGTATTTATTATTTATTATTTATAAATGTTATGCATTAAATATCTCAAAATTCTCTTGTTTTTAGGCCACTACATGTATGTGGACTCTCTCTATGTCAAGCACTTCCAGGAAGTGGCTCAGCTGGTCTCCCCTAGGACAACAACTCCTATGTCAGGCTGTTTGTCCTTTTATTACCAAGTGCAGCAGGAAAATGGCATTGTTTTCACCATCTACATGAGAGATGTAAATGGCTTTTATGAAGAGCTTTGGAAAGCAGATGGCTCTATGAATAATGGCTGGGTTTTAGGAGAAGTTGATTTCAGTGCTCCATACCCAATGGAGGTAAGGCCATCTGATTTGTAGGTTTTCATGCCAGTACTAGGGTTTGAAAATGATTTTTATGTGGCTCTCTTTTCCCTTAGTATGGTGGGAAAATACTTAAAATCTTTGTTTCTTCAAAGAATTCTGACACCATCAGAATCAAAACCTGCAGGGTGGGTAATACCTGGAAATCAAAATGTCATGAGAACATAAGAAAATATGCTATGTATGTGGCAATGAAATAAACACTATACAGTGATAAAATAACTATGCATGGATTTTGTTCCTAGGTTATTTTTGAAGTTGCTTTTAACAGTGCCAAAGGGGGATATATTGCTCTTGATGACATTTCGTTCTCTCCAGTTTTCTGTAGTAATCAGACAGGTATGACTCTCTGCACCCCCATTTATTTATTTATTTATTTATTCTGATCTGTTTTGTTGTGTGAATTGGAATGTGCTATACTAAATTGCATCATAGTCAATGCAACAATTTAAGTTTTATTGAATAATGTAAATCAAGGCCACGAACAAATCATAAGCAATAAATACTGGTAATATGGCAACTATGTATGAGGAGTTCCAACTACTAATAAATAAAAACACCCTGGTTATTTGAATATCCATAGTATCTCCAGACTGAACATGAGGTGTTTCAAATCTGGCAGATGTTGCCAAAATTCTGCATGGATTAATCTCCCTTTTCTCAATTGGATAACATACAACAATTTTAACACTTTAAAAAATGTTCTCCAAATTTTAGTTAATAATTAATGCACCTTTATGTTTATTTATTCAGTTTATTTACTGATTTTCTCCCAAATGGGACTTAAGGTATCTCATCATGTAAATTAAAATAGGTACATAGTAGGAAAGAGTACAACTTTTAAAAACTTTTGAGCCTAAAATCCTATTGGAGATCAACAACTCAATAGATCTATTTTATTGTAGGCCCTTCTCTCTTTCTCATCACCCTCACAGGTACATCTGGTGGGAACATGGGAGAGGGCCTTCTCAGTGGCTACCACCAGGCTTTGGAACTCCCTTCCCAGAGAAGCTAAACTAGCACCCTCGTGCGCACATACATGTGTAATGGTGTATGTTTTAATGTGGTTTTAATTTTTTGATTGTCTAATCTCTTTTTAACTTTTTAATTTTGTGAATTTTTAACTACAGGTCACCCCCACCCCCATATCCTCAAGGGGTATGTTCCTGGACTTACCATGTATAAGTGAAACTGCAGATAACAGCAAACCCTATTAAAATAAAGGACTTCCTGTACAAACATACCATAGAGTTGCATTGGCCGACCTAGCAATTCCTAGAGAGGACACCTCTCTAGGCATTTTCCAACACAACTCTATGGTATATGTCCCCTATTTTGTGTCCCTTGGATAACTGAAACTGTGGATATTGGTTCCGTTCCTACAGGGGGTGACCTGTATGTGTTGTTTTAATTTGTTGTAATCCTCTGAGTCCCAAACAGGGAAAAAGGAGGAATAGAAATAAATAATATCGTCATCGTCGTCGTCGTCGTCATCATCATAGTAATTTTTATTGTCAGCATCCATTGCTTTAGGAGTGGTAGTGGCTGAAGAGTGATTAACAAATAAATAAATGATAAGCAAACAATTAAAAATCAACTATTTCCTAGGTATGGCTAGGCAGTAATCTTGTCTGAAGCCCCATAGAGCCTTTGCTGCCAGTCAGAGTTGACAATACTGAGTTAGATGGATTAATGATCTGACAGCATAAAGCAGCTTCCTATACTCCCTAATTTAATAAATCTATACTTTCTTCAATATTTCAAAGGCACATATTGAGATCTTGGTAATCTGTAAATGCGGGTTTAAGTGTCTTTCTTTTTATTGGATAATCAACTAAAAAATCATTGATCAGCTGAAATGTCTCATTCAATAATCTTTTGAATGGCTGGAAAGATCTGATGAATTATCTGAGAAAGGACAGGCTGTTATTGTGAAATCAGATGTGCCTGTGACATTAAAGAAGCAAAACTCCAGATGTCATTTATCATAGGGGGAACAAAAAGAACCCAAGTCAAGCCAAATGGTGCTCTTCTGAATTCTTTGATTAATATATGTGTGACAGATCTTCTTTCCATGCTGGCCCCACAGTTCCAGCCTTTGGAATCCTGTCACTCACCCTGTCCTTGTTCCCCACTTAATCCCTTCCTGGATTGGGTACTTGGGCCTTAGGGTGACCCCATATATGTGGACTAGTGGCTATATTCTTGTTTTGGTTTCGCTGTGGTTAGCGTGGCCAACCCTCCATCAAACTTAATATGAACAGACAAAGATAGTAAAACAAACAAACAAGTGGACACATCTCAATCAATCACAGTTCCCTAAACCCTCAGTCAGTTCTCCTATCTCTCTGCTGGCCTGTCTCTATATCACCTGTTCCTTATCTCACTCAAATCTACACTCTATCTTGTCTCATCTTTTCCCTGTCTCTGTCAAATCCAAACCCTATCTGGGCTCTGACAGAGACAAGCATCTATCTTGTAACCTTGCTTTCTTGTGAACCTCCCCTCACAGCATTACCTAAGCTGTGATTGGCTGCCTTCGGCCAGGCTTGCATAACTCCTTCACAATCTGATATACAGATCTTCCCTAGAAGAGCATTATTCATGGACATACTGAATTCTGTGACCTTACAGTATATGTTAGGCTGAAGGCAGAACTGGAATTTTAAAGAAGCCATTACACCTGTAGTTCTTGTCTGTAAATCTTTTATACAGAAGGGCAGTCCAAAGATAAATATCAGTTATGTCTTGGAGGAGACTTTGGTTGTTGTTGCTGTTTGGCAGCTGTTGCTTATTTATTTTTATGATTCCTTTTTCACACATAGTAAACTATTAAAGCAGACTGAATGTGTCTTACAGAAGTGACATCAGCTTGACTTTTGCAAGCTGCAAAGTCTATCTACAAAGAATGGGCATTACCCTGTGTGCTATGGGTACAATGTGGCCCCAGATAATTTTGCAACTCTGAATTACAGTGGCTTTCCAGACTTTGAGGCAGGATTCTTTCATTTTGGTAGCCATGATGCTCTCCCATCCAAAAACTCACCAGGCCTATCTTACTTAGCTCCAGATGAGACACGGGTGTGTTAGAATTGGTATTTTGGTTCTAACAATCCATGTGTGCAAATGATGCATCTCATCCTGCAAATACACACAAGCACATAGGCATACGCAGGCCACAAACTGGCTGTTAGGTGCAAAGGGAGCTCGGGGTATGTTTCTCAAAAATCTCCTCTTTCAATTGATACCAGTTAGAATCATAGTCATAGAGTTGGAAGGGGCCCTATGGGCTATCAGGTCCAACCCCCTGCTCAGTGTAGGATCTCCAGCTTTTGAAGACATCCATAGAAGCAGACCCCACTACCTCTCCAGGCAATTGAAGAGTTATTTGTGGTCTGAAATGTAAGTGAACTTGCCTTGAAGTCAGTGGCTGAGGGCTGAGTGGGAGTATAGGAAGCATGCACAGACCTCCCATTTGCCCAACTGGCCTGATGAACAGGCATATATATGTATGTTGGCAGATAGGGATATGTCTTGCCTGTGTAGTGGTGATGTAGTTAACTGCTCATAATGGACAAATTAACGAGCAAACAACAATCAATCAATCAATGGTTCAGTTATATTTGTTCTTTTAATGCTTATTTCCTTTGATCTAGGTATTCTTGCTAATCATGTTTTTTTTGTTCTTCTCTTTCTATTGTCTCTTTCTATTACATCTCAGAAATGTCCTTCAGTCCTACACAGGTGAGTTGCAATTTTGAGGATGATCTGTGCAATTTTTACCAGGATCACAAGGATGGCCCTGGCTGGAGCAGGGTGAAAGTAAAGCCTAATGCGTATAGACCAGGTGACCATACTACTGGCATGGGTAAGCAGAAAAGCCTTTTGATGAGAATTAAAAGTAGGACATGCCAATGAACTTCTTCAGTATTTTAGATCAGATTTCCTTTAATAACACAAGTTATGTTGGAAATTGGAACTCCGCAGAATTTTCCCAATAGGACATTGGTTGACATTTGAGAGAACCTTTATAAGAATCCCAGTTATATAAGGTCACTCAACCAAAGACATAATGTGGAAGGAGCCTTGTATTCTTCTTGAGCCTCTGCTATCCTTATAATGAAAAAGCATTCCGTGCTAAATCCTTCTGTTGATATAAATCACTGAAGATACAGTGGTGACCGTAATTTTTACTTACATAATAAAATAAGGCTGAATGCTAAAATATGCAACACTATGTTCTGGTGAAACACCTTGATTTTTTTAAAAAGCAGAAGCCACTCAAAATGTTATCTGGGGATAAGTATTGCCCTGCTCCTTCCAGGAAGATTATTGATACTAAGGAACTGGCTGAAGGATGGGAACCATGTAACTTCCAGTAGTTGCTGAACTGCAACTCCCATTGTCCCTTTCCATTGGCTGTAGCACATAAGACTGATGAAAGTTGCAGTACAACAACATCTTGAGGGGCACAAATTGCCTACTTTGTCCTATTGTGTCTGTGGAGACTTGAGACTGAGCGATCATGGTTTTCCTAAGTCCACCTAGCAAGTTCATAGCAAAGAGTTTAAGACTTTCTGGTTAAAGACCAAAATTCATTATTGCTGATTCATCACAGGCTAGGTAAATAAGTGTTATTCTGTCTAGGAAGGAAGTGTTTTCACTCATGAGGCTTACAGAGGCTCTTGCTTTGGGAGTTAGGTAACTGCATGGGCTAATGTTTATTTCCATATTAACGACAATCAGATGTTGACAAAATGGTGCATGGAAGTGGGAAGCTCAAAGGTGATTTAAGCCTCCTGCATGAAATCACAAACTAGATGTACAACTGCTTCAGCTTATAAAACTTGAGATAGCTTTCCTAGTTAAGGGTGGGGGAAAGGTAGAAAGGTAATTCAGAGCCAGCCTAAGTGACATTAATAGTAAGCATGGTCAATGACATACTAATAGGATATAAAATGGGCTCAGCCAAACCCATGTACCTTCATTTATTGCTCTCCTGTGTTAATTATTTATTAATCAGTAACATATACTCTATATTCAGTCTTTGATACAATGAGCTCAAGGTAGCACTCACACTTTCCTCTTTCCAATGTTATCCTCACTAGCCTGTGAGGTAGATCAGGTTGAGATTGGTCTTGTCTAGGCAGGCTATTCACCTTGTCTTGGGCCCATGTTGGAGTCCTGCAGTCCAGACAGCACAGGGCATTTGCTCCATTTTGCCCCTGAACAGTCCACATAACCCCCGGGCAAAGACGAGGCCAAGAAGTGGGTGAGGCCTGTTATACTGCTTTTAAAAAATTCTGGGGGGAAACAGCTTCAGCCAGCAAAAAACTGATCAGGCCCCATGTGACCACAGGAGCCCACACCACTACTCCAGCCCATCGCTGCAGCTGCCATTGCTCTTCTGCAGCCAGGAAGCAAGCCTGCAGCATGTAACCGGGCTGGTCACATGTAGGGGGCCTTGCTTATGTGCTGCAGGCTGGCTTCCTGGTTTTGGAGAGTGGGATGCAGGCAGCGGCTGCAGTGGCTACAGTGATGGACCAATGTGGTGGTCTGGACTCCATCCCCACTTGTGCTGGTAATGAGGCCTGATTCATGGACAGAATACATCAGTGGGAAGCCAGCGTATTCTGGCCTGTGTAGATGAACCAGTTTTCTGGCCCAAAGTCACCCATTGAGTTTCATGGTCAGTGCAGTCTAGAACTTGAAATCTTCCAAGTCCTAGTGCGTGTATTAATATTTTGGTTCAAGGTCAATGTGTTTGAAGTATGTCTTTTTTGCTTGTTGTTTCTGTCTTTTGGTTGTATGCATGTATATTTATTTGTGTATGAAATTCCTTTAAGATTGTGTAGTCTTCTGTTGTATCTTTTTTCTTTTTTCTTAATGGGCTACTCGTTAAAGTGTTGGAGAGGAGAATCATTTGCTATGTGAGCTCACGTCACTGCTGTAGTCAGGGAGTGGTGGCTTTGGAACTGATTCATCCTGCTTGTCAAGCTGATGCAGCCAGGATGCAGAAAAAGAAATGTTTTCTTTGTGCTATCAAATGTGTTAATTTCCAGTGACATCTGGAAATTGGCAATGTGCAAGTGAAAAATATACTGATGGCAGAAAGCTTATTTAAGATATTTTCTTGCCTCTTAAGAGGCATGATATTATATAATCTGTAGTAGTCATAACTTGCAAAATTGCCAGTGGAAATTTTCTGTTGCACTAAAGTCTGACAAAATGCCTAGAAGTGTCCTAAAATGAGTAGATGCAAGAGATTGTTAGAAATGTTCTTAAAAATTGTATTGTTTTGCAGGTTACTATTTGATGGCAAACACAAAGTTTACATCGCAGCCTGGGTATATTGGCCGTTTATACAGCCCCACTCTGCCAGGAAATTTACAGTATTGTCTGCGGTTTTATTATGCCTTATATGGCTTTTTCAAAATGAGCGATACCTTGGCTGTTTACATCTTTGAAGAGAACCATGTGGTTCAAGAAAAAATCTGGTCTGTCTTAGAAACTCCCAGAGGAGTCTGGACTGAAGCTGAAATCACCTTCAAAAAGCCCATGCCTTGCAAGGTAACAACCATTGCTTTTGGTCTGGGTAACTGTTGTTTCCATTTTGTTCTAAGTGACTCAACAGAGTCTCATAAAAAGGAGAAGGCAGTAATTTCCCCCCCACAGATGGAAATGTGACTACAGATATAGCAACTAAATGGATAGCATTCTAAACAGAGCTTGGGGAAATTGCTGTTTTTGACTGCACCTCCAGAGTTCTGTGGCCAACATTGGAAGTGACCATGATGTGCTGGAGGATTCTGGGAGCTGTAGTCCAAAAAAGTATTTCCAACCGCTGATCAAACTAAAATGGATGCCTGTGTCTTCTGGGAAAGAGAAATTCCAGCCATTATCTATTTGTTTAGGTTCACTTCAATCTGAACTCACCCACTGCTGATGCTTTAAAAATAAGAATAAAATAAAATAAAAAGCAAAGAACTCAGACATGTATAAGATACTTTAGGCTAGCAATGAGGCAAGCTGGAACATGTTTGGGGTGGGTGGGATGACCAAAATGGTAAAAGGTCTGGAAGTCATGCCCTGTGAAGGTCATCTTAGGGAGCTGGGCATGTTTAGCCTGGAGAAGAGAAGGTTAAGAGGTAACATGATAGCTGTGTGTAAATATTGGAAGGGATAGCATATTGAGGATAGAGCAAGCTTACTCTCTGCTGCTCCAGAGACTAGGACATGGACCATTGGTTTCAAACTACAGGAAAAGATATTCTACCTAAACACTAGGAAGAACGTCCTGACAATGAGAGCTGTTTGTCAGTGGAATGCACTGCCTCAGAGAGTAATGGAGTCTCCTTCTTTGGAGGTTTTAAACAGAGGCTGGATGGCCATCTGTTGGGAGTGCTTTGATTGTGTATTCTTGCAGGGCAGAGGGTTGACTAGATGGCTCTTGTGATGTCTTCCAACTCTATGATTCTATGAACTGTACTGTGTTTGGCTGACTGAAGGACTGGGACAATGGGGTGTCATAATTAAATATTTGTGGGATTATTTGGCCTTGCAAAATATGTATCAGAATTGGTCTTTGTGGTGCAGATGTGATGTACTAGCTGCAGCTTGCATGAAAGAAAGCTAAGAGATTAAAATAGCAACACCTGCACATGTATGAAGTGCTGAGCATTAAAGTCAGCAATTTTTGCTTGAAGGACAACTAACAGAAAATGTAGTAGCAGCAAGGGTTTGGCCAGCAGCAAGAACTACTGCCCATGATGGGAGGAACAATAGCTGGTATATACTGTATGTGTTGGCTTTTGTTTATGAAAATTGGGAAAACATACGACTCAATTTGCATGCCAGAAACATGTGGGACATCTAGTGTATGGTTCATACACTTAGTTCTTTCATTCTACTAGTTCTCATTTCTGATTACAGTTGTCCTTTCATATTCACTGGAGTTTGGTTCCAGGACCCCCCGTGGATACCAAAATCCGTGAATACTCAAGTCGCATTATATGCAATGACATAGCAAAATTGTGTCCCTTATATAAGATGGCAAAATCAAGATTTGCTTTTTGGATTATTATTTTTTAAAGAATATTTTCAAGCCGTGAATACTTAAATCTGTGGATACTAAATCCGTGGATACAGAAGGACAACTGTACACTAAAATGGATTTGTTCAAGTGGTTTTCTTGGAAGACGTATTGACCCAAAGCTATAACTTTGGTTCCCTGCAATTTGTATTATTACAAAATAACAATGGAAATGTCTAATTAAGAAGTGACAGGACAGCATGTCATAATATGAGAAAGGCTGCAACCTTCCTCATCATATTTTTGTGATTTTTCCTATGACCAGACAAGTGAGTAGGCTAGGTTTTTTCTATTGGTTAGTAACATAAATAGCAATTTCAAAAAGCTATAAAGTGTCACACATGGGGTATTTCTGGTGGTGGAGAATAAATACACAAGCACTGAGTTGTAGCTGGAAATACTCTTGGAAATGTGTAGCAGTTGTAGGATAATGCCAAAGTGTACAATATAATGTAATGCTGTAGTTCAAAAGACCAGTGGTGTTCTAGGTCAGTGGCTCTTAACCTTTTCTTTACCAGGGACCCCCTTTAAATATCTTTTGTTGCCATGAACCCCAAGACTTAACTCAAGATTTAAAACCACCACCACAACAGCACAATTACACCATCCATTAACCCTTCCCTCATAGGCACTGGAGGGGAGGGAAGACTTTTCTCCTGCAATTTGTGGCTGGAGTGGATTGAACAGCAATGCACAGGCCAAGCCAGCCAGACTTTGCCTTGGCTCCTGTCATGCGGGCTGAGCATCCTTCAAGCCTTCACGGACTCCCTGTGAGGACATCATGGCCCTCTGGGGATCCACGGACCACAGGTTAAGAACTATTGTTCTAGGTAGCATCTAGAAATAAGAAAATGAGTTTTCAAGCATAAGCATAATGTTTTGAGTTTTCAAACATAAGCATAGTGTGTGTTATGCTTTGCAAAGCACAAAAGGACAGATTCGTGGTGTAAAGTAATTACAATTTGCAGAAGGGAAGGCTGTAGGGCATAGAGGGCATTTTTTTTTGTTTTTGTTTTCTTTTTTTTACTGTAGGGCATGGAGACTGGGAGCTTTTACCAAAGATAATGATGCTATTGTAATTCACACAGGTACAATTACACATGCCTGAATATGTCACTAATCGAGAAAAAAAAAAAGAGATCTGTGTAACTGAACCTGAATGTACAACATATAGAACAGGACTGGGGATGATATGGCCCTGTGGTGGTTGTTCAGCTCCCACAAGCTCTAGCCAGCCTAGCCAGTAGTGAGGGATGATGGGCACTTTAGTTCAACAACATACAGAGTTTCAAATTGATGTCAAAATAAAAGAACACTTAAAACGTTAATATCCACTGGTGATAAGGAGGGCCAATCCAGTTTTGCCTTCTCTATGGATGCTGTGTGAAAATGACCAGGTATTGTTCCATTCATTGTATCTCCTATTCATGAATCCCATGCAAGTAAATCTCCTGCAGGCAAAAATACTAAGATCATGCTCATTACTTGTTTGATCTGGCTTGTGGTTGATTTTGGATAACTTTCATTTTTTTTGCTGTCCATGGATATTGTAAACAAACCTTGGCAGCCAAGTTGACTCTTGGCTATCCTTGAATGTCAAATGGAGTGAGAGAATCAGATTTGTTTTTTTAGAGCCTTCTTACTTAGAAGAGTTTTGCAGCTGGAAAAAAAATGTTAAAATTATTTTTAAAAATTAATTTTGTGTCACATTTCCCTGTATTGCAAAGAATACTACCTAAAACAGGTATGAAATGCTGTCCATATTTGAGTATTTTGGTTATGCTTTTTATGATCACATTTGTGTTGGGAAAGATGCATAGCAGACCAATGAAAGAACTCTGTGTCTAAGGTTATGTAGTTTTTTTTTGTAGGATCTATTTGAATTAGCCTTCTGAAGCAATCACTGCACTAGAAAATTTTGTACAGGAAACTAGCAACTGAGCCATTGACATCAGTGAAATAACTGGGGGAAAACACACCATTTCAAAAACTTTGATGGGGTGATCCTGACAAATAAACAGTAAATTAAGATAGATACATCTGCATAAGAGCAAATACATATCTAAAACTTATACTGCAAACAAAATGCAAGGTGTTGACAACTAGTCATTGCATAATCACAAAAGCCTGAAAAAGTATAAAGAAAAGGGACACTACATCACTGAACCTTTACATTTTTTAGGTTACTTGTTTTCCTTAGGAATTCTATTCTGTCCAGTCAGCACTGTTTGTTTGTTTGTTTGTTTGTTTGCAGGAACAGGATTCGTGTTCTCATTAAGTAGTAAAAGTTCTTAATAGGTCCCAGACTTTGGGGACCAGAATATAAATCCTTTATAAATGTGTATAGTTTCATCTTAAAATCAGTTTGTTTGCTTAAATTTTCTAAAAATGTTATTTCCTATTTTTATCATTGTAATAGCTTGAAGCTTTCTTCTAATCAGAACTTCTTTTTCTTTGCTTTTGATAGTATTTTCTGTGAAAGTATTTTTATATTTACAGAGGTCAAAATATCCTGAAGGTGCCAGATCCTGTCTGATCTTGGAAGTTAAGTAGGGTCAGCCCTAGTTAGTACTTGAATGGGAAATGGTCAAGGACTACCAGGAGCTGTAGGCTATATTTTGGAGGACAGAAACGGTAAATCACCTCTGAGTATTCCTTACCTAATAAAACCCTTTGAAATTCATGAGGTGGGTATAAGTTGACAGGCAACTTGAAGGCACATACACACAGTAACAGACATTGCTTTCTTTTCTGGAGTGGTGGGGAGCTAATAATACTGTTGAGGACAAAAGATATCTATTGTAAAAAGGATCATAGAGATAACGTTTCATCAGAGAGGAAATGCACTTGTAAAAGCTTGTTGGGAATATAATATGCTTTGTGTGTGTATGTGCCTTCAGTTTGCCTATTGATTTATGGGAACCTCATCAATTTTATAGGGGTTTCTTAGGCAAGGAATACTCAGAGGTAGTTTTGCCACTTTTCCTCTGAAATATAACCTTCAGCACCTGGTATTTATTGGTGATGTCCCATCCAAATACTAACCAGAGCTGACCCTGATTTGCTTGCAAGATCAGATGGAATCTGGTGCATTTAGGGTATTTAGACAGGAGTAATATACAAAGAATTTACTAAACACATTAGTAGTCTATTTAGTTTTCTGATCAGACAACCTCTGCTTTGCTGTGCAGCTGACTTAATAGAGAGATCAGAGATGTAATCTTCAGGTTTATCTTCTTCCCAGGGCTCTGGTCCCACTTTGATTCTTCATTCCTGCAGTTCTTGTTTTGCTTTAAATCTATGGATGGAAGAGCTTTTGCATAATCTGGTCCCATTTAATTTTAAAACTTGGGATGCTAGATATTTTTATATTTATGACCATAGGAGCACTTGTAAAGTTATGGCTACTTAGCATCCTTCTTTGTATTTGACTACTTTTCATGTGCTATGTTTTTTCAATGTACATTCACAGTACTAATCTGAACTGTCAAGCCATGCAATATGTTATGCTTTCTGAGAGGTTTTATGCTTTGTTATCAATGTTATCTAATTTAATTTCCTTTTTATTTTTCTCTTCCTTTACCCCTCAGTTTCTTTGTATTATGTAACCGTTTGAATTTGCTGTTATTGACACAGGCTATACACACACATGGAAACTGTCAAAGAACACTTTTCATTGTGTGGCACCATTCAAAGCAGATGGCTGTATCCCCACTTACTGTGTGCATGAAAAGTTTCCATATCAGTTCCATATGTTTCTGATGGCATCTGGTACTGGTGAAGAGATGCTCCATATCATTGAATCAGACCACTTGCAGGAAGCCTGCAAATGTTAATGGCCATATTCATCTTGTTTGACCGGGGGGGGGGGGAGGATTTTTTGGTGGCCTCAGTGGAAAGTTCAAAGTATTAGAAGTGCCCCTCTGGTGCTAAATATGGACAATTGGGCAGGGGACACAAGTTGCATTATGTAGCAGTACCAGTCCTACAGAATGAAGCAGCCAATAGATTTTGGATGTCAGAAAAGCATAGCAAATGTTTAATTCTTTACTTTGTATCATTTTTGTCAGGAATGGGAAAAGATGTTAATAGACTCCTGCCCCCCTGATGTTTCAAAATAACTTGACTGGCTTTAGATACAATGCATCTTAACATGGTTTCCACCTCAGGCAGCAAGTCTTATGCTGGCACTGTATATATTTTAAATATTCCACTAAAATTTATTTATACATTTATAAGAGGCAGCGTAAAGTAGAGAGTCTTTAGCTTCCCTGTGTGTTCCTGTCTCATAGTGAGAAGCTCCCTTTCCCCTTTTCCATTTCCAGGATTTTTCTGTTTCACCAGGTTGGCAGTACCCCATTTCTCTTTAGTAGCCCTTTAAAAGACAGGTTTGCTCCTTACCACTATGCCATGCTTAAATTCTGTTCAAGTCTCTATTGCCTATTAAACCTATGGTAACATTAAAGAGGGAAAAAATGTGATGTAATATTTTTCAGTTTTCTTCTGTGTAGTGTGTATGTGTGCGGGAAAGGTAAGTTTACAGGAGGTCTTACTTCATGTTTGAAAAGTGTGTGATAGTGGTCAAAACATAATTAGGCAACCCAGTATTGTCCAGACTCCAGGTGATACAGACTACAATTTTTGAGCAATGGCTATGCTGGTTAGGATAGATGGGAACTGTAGTTTAGGATATATAAAGGCTACCTGTTTGTTGCTTACGGTGTTGTACTAGAATCTGGAAGTGAAGGCAATTCTCTGCTCAGCTCTGAAGCTTATGTCTCCTCTTCTAAGATCAGATCTTCACAAGTCAAATGTTTCAACTCCACTGTATGTTATCCTGCACCTGTTTGATTCCCTTTAGCATCATATTTAACAGTTAGAATCTGCACCAACTGTGTATTGACAGCCACAAATCTCCCCAACCCTAAGCTCACTTGAGACAAAAGGGAGTGTCCCACCAGTCCCGCATAATTCTTTCACTGGATTATTTTCGGCCCCTTGACTGCTATGGCTTCATTTCTTTATTCTAGGCATGCATGTCCAGATTTATCAACCAATACCCCTTCTTGTTTTCCTGTCAGTGGTACCACCCGCTTTGTACTTTCATTGGGTGCCTGCCCTGTACAATCCCCTCCCCCTCTTTGTGCCCCAGTGAGTGAGCCAGGGAGTTTTAAATGTCTCACTCTTCTGACTGTTTGGGGGACTCTGCGTGCACTCCCTCCTCCCCTCCCATCCCCTTACCTCCTTCCTGAGGAGAAGGTGAAAGGAAAAAAATGTTTATTCCTCAGTTCTCCTTCAAATCCTTAATAGAATTAAGATCGGTGCCTACAGAATAAGCTTCTCAGTGTGAACTTTGGGTGACGCTGCTTCTCCCGTCTCCCTCTGCTCTCCACCTCCCCCCTTTTCAAGTGATTCTGATGGCCAGGACTTTTCAGAAGCTGGGAAAACAACCCCTGGGCTTTGATATGAGGTGAAAACAAACTTTTGATTTGAATCCGTGCCTGTAAGAGAAGAGGGGCTGGATTTGTTCCTTTGGCAGATAGGGAGCCTGCTGTCTTCCTATGCGTTTAACATTTTCTGGTCTAGTGAATGGCCTCCAGCCATCCTTAAAAATCAAACCCAAACCCAAACATTACGTAGGAGGGACCTACATTAGTCATGTTTCTGTTAAAATAAAGGAACTTTACTCAAGATTTTTTGCTTTATATTGACTTGATTTATTGATGTGTGTGCACATACACATGTGGATCCAATGTGAAAGAGCAAAAAGGGTGGCACGCTTGCCAGATGAAGGATGCCACCCACCACTTGTCCCTCCCCTCAGCTACCTCACCCACTTCACCCCATCCCGATGCCACACCAATCTGGCAGGACACACCTTGTAAAAAAAAAAATATCCAGGAAAAAACTTCCCCCCCAAGGAAATCCAGAGTAAACAGGGACCTTTTAAAAACTGCATAAACACCTACAAGATGTGGATTCGCTTTGGCAATGGCCATGCATCATGTGCTCCAACTGTGTGAGAACTGAGGTGAATATGGATTTTTTTGCTAGTGCGTATCCAACCTAAATCTCAGAACAACCCTGTTCTGAGAGAGATTGACGACAGGGTTGTTGTGAGAGTAAAAGGAGACAGAGAATCATGTATACTACTACTACTGCTATTGTTGTTGTTGTTGTTACCACCATTCTGAGTCAGTCAGTCTGCTGCCTCACCTGATTCAAATGAAAAGGAGGGAAGGCTGGATGTTATTGCCTCGATGTGGATAACCTCACATAGCCATTTAATGTAGGAGGTGGAGATTGTTGGGAACAAGGATGGGACTGTGTAGAATTCTCTAGTGTTGTACCTCATACAGAGTAAGAGGGGGCAGTGGAGACATACAAGCTGATGGTGAATTTGCTCACATAATACTTCCTCCAGTTTACTTTGGAATAGGCCACAATGGTGAAGTGGCATTCTACACCCATTACTTACTTTGCTAAGAAAGAGTATGATCTACCATAGTTCCTGCTTGATATTAGGCCAAATAGGATCTGGATATCTAATACTTGTGCTAATCTGAGTGCAATATGATACTGTGTACACCTGAAGTCTGCTTTTCCATTGACTGCTGATAGGGGGTTGTAGGCTTAGAACTAAGCCACTGGGAAGTTTACATCATCTTTGCTCTGTTTATTTATGTAAAAAATCTAAAACCTCTTGAAGCAATAAAATGGTGTCCTTTTTACAACAAACCTGTGTGTACCTCTCCAAGCTATCTCTTCTGGATAGTTCTAAAACATGTATCAATTGAAATCAATGCAGTATATGCCTTTGTGAACCATTTGAAAACACAGAGCTCTCTGGTGAGTAACATTGACTAGGATGTGTGGTCAGGAGGGCTGACCCAAAACATTTTGCTCCCGAGGTGAAGGACAAGTGACACACCATTCCACCAGGAGTAGCTACTTAAATTAGCAACTGAATCTCAGTTTGACCCCAGTGATTGGCAGCATCCTTTGCCTCACCAGATTAGCTTGAAGAGGCTCAGAAGGCTGCCTAGACCAATAGCTCTTAACCTTTTCTTTACCAGGGACCCCCTTTAAATATCTTTTGTTGCTGTGGACCTCCAAGACTTAACTCAAGATTTGAAACCTTAACAACAACAACAACACCTGATAATAATAATATTTATAATACAATTACATACAATTACACCATCCATTAAACCTTCCCCCAGAAGCACTGGAAGGGAAGGGAAGACTTTTCTCCTGCATCTTCCTGCAAGTTTTTGGTTGGAGCTAATTAAATGGCAATGTGCAGGCCAAGCCAACCAGCCTTTGCCTTGGCTCCTGTCATGTGGCCACTCGACTGCAGGCAGGAGGTGGGCCAAGCAGCCTTCAATATAGCAATAACAATAGCACTTACATTTCTATACCACTTTATAGCGCTAAGCACTCTCTAAGTGGTTTACAATGTGTTAGCTAATTGCCCCCAACAAGCTGGGTACTCATTTTACTGACTTACAGAAGGATGGAAGGCTGAATCAACCTGGAGCCCTGCAGGATCACAACGTTGTGGCCACAGTACCAGCATTTAACCACTGCGCCACCAGGGCTTTGTGGACCCCCTATGAGGACATCGCGGCCCCCTGGGGGCCTCCGGCCCACAGGTTAAGAACCACTGGTGTAAACTATGGAGCTTGGTCCTCCAACAGAAAGCAATGGGTAGGGGATTTTGCTTCTCCCCCCTCCATTCCACTGAGGTGACTGACAGAACCAGAAAACTGTTAATTGTGGATTTGTATTTGTGAGCAAGGAAAGGTGGAATTTCTTTCCCTGGGAGTATTTTTAATGTAACTTTATTAAAGATTAATGCATTATCACAGTGGTGTGCCATTCCATGCTGTTTCTGTAATAGAGGAGGCAAATAGACCTAGAGGATTATACAGTTCCTTCCTTTTCAAGTGTCCACCTCCCACATGCAAAATATTAACAGTCGCATGCTATCTCTCATTTATCCCTCTTTATTCTTGTGCTGTTCTTTCTATTATTTGCTGTTCTTTATACATAAAAACAATTATCCATAGAAGAGTGAGAAGGGATTTACTCCACTCAGCCTTTTCAAGTTCCGAGCTGCACAGGACAACGTTTTTATGTCACAATGAAATATTGTCAGAATATACTGATTAGTCCTGAAAGAAATGCCTAGAGTGGAGTTACAATGAGGGAGGTATCCTAGATCTTATCATACTCACTTTTTTGAGTATATCATTAGAAAAGCTGCAGTAACCACCAGAGAGTACTGAAAGTGTTTTTCAGGAGAATAGGAAATATATCCTTATATATGTATGTGCTTTCAAGTTGCCTGTTGAGTTATGGCAACCTCGTGAATTTCATAGTGTTTTCTTAGGCAAGGAATACTCAGAGGCGGTTTTGCCAGTTCCTTCTTCTGAAATATAGCCTACAGCACCTGGTATTCATTGGTGGTTTCCCATCCAAGAATAACCAGAGCTGATCCTGCTTAGCTTCCAAGATCAGACAGGATCTGGTGGCTTTAGGGTATTTAGGCCATTACTGCAGTAAAAATGTGTCTGTTTTGTAGAAACCAGATAAGCTGGCAATCTATAGTGCCTTGTTAGTGAGGGGAACCAGTAAATCATGGATATACAGGTTGATCCCCATATCCACAGATTCAGTAGCCATGGTTTCACTTAGCCACGTCTGAAAAAAAAATGTTCTCTCTAGGCATTTATAGGTCCTCCAGTGTGATTCTGTGGTCAACTTCCAGTGTTCATCTCATTGAAAATAATAGGGTCCCCTATTATCCACCGTTTCAGGTATCCATGGGGAGTCTTGGAGTGTATCCCCCGTGGATACATGTGTCGACCTGTATGAGAATACCAGGAGCCAACTAGTATTCAGATCACTTCTTTTTCTGAAGCAGAACATCTCTCCCTCTATAGTTCTGTGTCCAGCTCCTTCATTTAAGAATTCATATATAGAATTATCTTCTTTTTTCTTGGAAATATCAAAGGTCATCCACTTTCCTAGCTTCTTAGGTTCAGAGTAGAAATGATTTCAATATTTTGCCTAACCCTGCAGACATAGAAGGCAGTATATGTATCTTATTCAACAACTTTACAAATTGTAACCATGTCAATATAAATCTCTGTGAATTTGCAGGAGAAGATAGTATCATGACAGACATCTAAATTTTGTCTATTTGTGCTTTATTTTTCAAACTGTGGTGTATTCCATTGGTGTGAGCTTTAACATACAGGAGATGAACATTTTGAAGGTTTAATTGATTTAGTGTTCACTACACAGATTAAAAAATAATCAGCTGAGCTGTGTCACATCAGCTGAGATACAAATTGGAGAGGTTTTCTGATACTGAGGCAAAATTCTGAAAAGTGATGGTTAATTAATACCTAGGGTTTTAGGTCTTGAATAGCAGGTATTGAGAAAGCAAAGGGCTACTTGTCTTCATTAATATTGGCTGTGGCTGCTTGTAATAATTATTTCTGATTTAATGTTGAAGACATAACATAAAGCAAGATGGCTTTCTTTATTTGTTCCAATGAAGTATAATATACTGCACAGATGTCATGTTAAATTAACATGAGACTACGTATAACAAGTCAGATCCTCTGAGATTGTGTAATCTAATTTATGTGATTGTTTACAAGATGGTTTTTTTGCAAGAATAATTAAATGAAACGGGGGGGAGGGGTGCATCAGTGCCCAAACTAATTTTCATTCATACAACCAGTCAAAGGTTCTGTACAATTTCCATGGATACCAGACTTAAAATGCTCAAAAACAAACAAACAAACAAACAAACAAACAACCATCCACTAAAGTGGACTGCAACTACAACCCATTTTCTGCAAGTTATTTAATCAGTTGGAATTGCAAATAGGAGTATGTAATGTTATGTATTTGAATAATTCTCACTCAGATTTCTACAGGATACAGGGATTTCAATCACATCTCTTTATAGGTGAACTGGAAGAGTAATTGCAAAGATGTTTCAGACACTCTAGAAAAATGACACAATTACAATTACATTTGCTGCCTCTTGCAAAAGCACTTCTTGCTTTGAACATAAAACAGCCAAGTAGCAGTGGAAAAATTATAGCCCACAGTGAAATCTCAGCCAGTTGGAAGAGACCTAGTCAACTGTGGCCTTTATTCACTGATTCTGCTATTAATTATTCTTTTTTTTTAAAAGTAGTTTTCAGGGAGTGAAAAAAGGAACATATATTTTCTTAATGTCAGACATCCAGCAGCATTATTCAACTGCCTACTATCTCTCAATAATAATTCTGCAAACATCTTTCTTTTTGTTTTGGCTTTCAGATTTATTAACCTGATTCTGTAAGAGGTGTTGCACCAAAGTATTCAATTGTTGACATTGTTTCTGTGCTGTTATCTGAATTATTCCAGAGGCTAACTATGTTCACACAGTTGGCTGCTATTGTTCAAAGGCTCATGATAGATTGAGGACTTGATTTACAAAGTTGTGGGGGGAAATCTCCCTATTAGTACTTCTGTATACTAATTATACAGAAATCAGTATTGATCATTGGTAATTGATCATTATAGAGATCAACTGAAACTGACTCGTATGTAGAAGTTATTATGTGTATAACCAAACCACATATTAGCAATAGATTGGATATTCAGACACTGAAAGGAGCACCTATAGGTTAAGTACCACGAATATTAGTTGTTAATGTTAAAGTTTCACAGGTTTTTTTGTTGCTTTTGCTGCAGTATGCTAACAGCTGTGTAGGTGCCTTCAAGTCACCTGTTGACTTATGGCAACCTCATGAATTTCATAGGGTTTTCTTAGGCAACGATTACTCAGAGGTGGTTTTGCCTGTTCCTTCCTCTGAAATATAGCCTACAGTACCTGGTATTCGTTGGTGGTCTCCCATCCAAGAACTAACCAGAGCTGACCCTGCTTAGCTTCCAAGATTAGACAGGATCTCGTGCCTGTGTGGTATTCAGGCCCTCTCTAATACAGCTACCATTCCAGAATTAAATGTATGGTTTATATTGTTCAGGATCCTAAAATCAATATGGATTATGCTCCATAGTTCTAGTTTTATAAATCTAACTATAGACTCTGGTTTATGATTGTCAGATATTATATTAATCAGAAATTGATTAATTAATTAAACAGAGATGCTGTTTAATACAGGCTTGTATAGATACTAATCTATACTAGAAATTCAATGAATTAGAAATTTCTTCTTGCTTAAATTGCTTTATAGGAATCATTTAATTCAAGAATCACAATTAAGAAATTTTAAGAATCAGAAAACTAAACAAGTGCAAGTAATTGTTACTATTAGTAAAAGTAATGAAGACTTTCACATGCTAAGTTGATTAGCATATGGTTTCTGTAAATTTCAGGTGGTGTTTGTGAGCTGGTGCAGAAGCTTTTGGGATTGTGGACTAGTGGCATTAGATGATGTTTCAGTGACATTAGGAAGCTGTCACATTGCTGGTAAGATAAATTTGCCTATGAAATCCATAGTATGTCTTTGTTACCATTGTTGAGATGTAATCAGATAGGAATAATACAGTCAGCCCTCAAGTTTTGTGGGGTTTAGGGACGCAGCCTCCCCCCACCCAAAAGTGGGAAAACACAAATATCTCTACCCCCCCCCTAAAAAAAAGAATTTAACACACACAAAAAGTACCTGTACTGATGGGGTGGCTGGGCCGGCCAAGCATGTGTTTCCTCCCTTGCTTGCTCACTTGTTCACTCATGTGGGCAAGCAGACAGGGGAGAAGGGGTGGGATGGGGAAGGGAATGAGAGGAGAAAGGGGATGCCCTTCTCATCCTCTTCCCCATGAGTGAGCAAGTGAACACGAGCCCTCCCTCCTTATGCTCCCCCAAGCCATCCTCTTCCCAGTCTGCATGAGTGAACGCCCACGCTGTCCCTCCTTGCTCTCTCCCATCCCCTTTCCCCCACCTGCATGAGTGAGTGAGTGCATACACTCTTCCTCATTGTGCTCCTCCATCCCATCCCCATGCACACAGCTTCCTTCCTTGCACTCCTGCATCTCATCCCTTTCCCCCTGCCTGTGTGAGTGTGTGACTGGGTGAATGCACCCTTGCTCCTCGTGCTCCCCCATCCCATCCCCTTCTTCTTTGCCTGAGGCTCACCCACCCCACCAGTTTGATTTATTCCCAGCTACACTTGTGTTATCAAAGCACCTGTTAAAAATGGCGTAGGGCAGCAGTGGCAAATACAGTAATCCACAAATGCTTAACTCACAAATGGGGAGGGATAACTACTAATTTCTTAGTGAATAGAATTCCCTAATAAAATCACATATTTTTACCCCAGGGTATTATTATATGGCATATTACAATTACGTTATCATTCCGTAGCTAACTGATATGCATCCTACTGTGCTATGATACAAAATGTAAATCAAAATGATCATGCCTTTCTCTTGTCAGGTGGGATGTGGAGGAAGGTGTAAAGGATTTACACACTTGGTCTATCATAATATATTGACAGAGCTGTGTGCACTGGTCCCAATCCAAAACCAGCATATGCATGGCTTCCACATAAGGTGGGCTGATACAGACTATGCAGATAACACAATTCATTTATAATGTTGTGGAGAGCCCAAGGCATTCAAGTGGGGGGCGGGGGGGGAGGCTGCTTCCGCTGATCCCAGGAGTTAATGCAGCCAAATTATGTAATGGGTTGCCGGGGACAGTGGATAGCTCCCTTCCTCCATTCTTCGTCCTCTTCTACTCTGGGAGCAGGATCAGTATTGCAACTGAGTAACAGATTCTGTTCCTGTCTGTCCTAAGAAAGGGAAATGGGGCAAGGTTAGAATGAATGTGCTACCCAAAAAGTAGTCCTGATGTTCCCATTGCCAGCAATATTTATATCTCTGAGGAAAAAAATGGGCATCTTTCAGGACTGCTGTACTTGTGTATTTCTGCATGGCCTAGATGGCCTCGTGTCCCCTTCTATCTCTAAGGTTCTATTATTCTGTGAAACATCTCTCAAATTCTGCTTTGGTTTTAAACCTCTAAACCCCTGCATAGAATAAATGTTTATGCAAATATTTTATAAGCGTCCAGTTCTTGTATCTGCAGTAGCAAGGAAAATGCTTATTTTCACAAGGATTGCACCTAAGTACAGACATTATGTTTGTCCATAACGTCTATTTTAGAATGAAATTCAGACTGTCTATTCTCCTTTATGGGTCTGAAACATGGGTTACCTATAGCCAACACTTAGGACTCCTCGAACGCTTTCATCAGCGCTGTATACACACAATCCTAAATATACACTGGACTGACTATGTGACGAATGTTGCTGTCCTTGAGCAAGCAGGGATCACCAGCATTGAGGCCATGATATTGAGAACAAGCTGCGCTGGGCAGGGCACATTTCTAGGATGGAGGACTACCGCCTCCCCAAAATAGTACTCTATGGTGAACTTGCCACGGGTCAGCGTAAGAGGGGTGCTCCAAAAAAGCGATACAAGGACTCCCTGAAGCAACATCTCAGGCTCAGCAAAATTGAACACCAACAATGGTCCGCCCTGGCCTCACATCGGGAGGCATGGAGACGCACTATCCACAATGCTGCAGCCTTATTTGAGAACTCATGCTGAACAAGTCTTGAAGAGAAAAGACAACGTAGAGAGAATCACAACCTGGAAACATCACCCAAGGAGACCTTCTGCTGTGCTTTCTGCAACCGGACTTGTTTATCTTGGATTGGCCTTTTTAGTCATCAGCGCACTTGCAGAAAGCGCGGGATGAGTCCTTCCTGAATCTTCGTTTGCGAAGAAAAGCCAGAGAGAGTGGTGTAATGCTTTTTAAAAAGGGATCTTATGACATTTTATGTGGTATTTCTTTTAGAAAACATAAAACATAATGTGACATTAGTGGACTATTATTTTGACCAGAACAGCAACCTCAACAAGTTGACAAATTGAGATAGAAAACTAATTTATGGATATCTCAGATTGATGTAGGTTACATCTGTATAATCTCTCTCATATACATCGAGTTCACCTATATTAGACAGATTCATAAACTTTAAGTGCAAATACTTTGTTGCAGATATACTTCCTGCTTTTCCTGGAGAATGTAGTTTTGAACAGAATGAATGTGGATTCACTCAGCAAAAGAGAAACCGGAGTGGATGGCATAGGAGAAGAGGTCAAACTCCAACATCTTACACTGGACCAAAAGGAGACCACACTACTGGGGTAGGTGAGTTACAGTTTAAATTATGAACTTCAGTTAGAGCCAATGTACATGGGGCGGAAAATGCATTTCAGATCCATTTCTAGCCTTGTGTTGACACACATTTCCTCACTCCTGAGTGAAACCCTCACTTCTTCCTGCTCTCATAGGTTAAACTTGATATAAAAAGGATTGCCTTTTGTTCCAGTTTCCCCCCCCCCCAGATTTTTTTGGGTCCTTCCTACATGTGGTCTGCATTCTGGTTTAGTCTCAACTTTAAGACTTCACCAGGAGGAGGGCAGGTGATGTGTTATTTTTTCACAGGGACAACCATTTTTTGCTCTTTTCAGCCTGGGAGCATGTGCACATAAACACTACAACATAATATTTGTCTCAGAGTGCTGTGCAGGATGGGGGTGGGGGAGTGTTCCCCAGGAAGGGCAAATGAGGGGCATGTCCAAAGGTGTTGCTGTTTTATGATGATCCAGGAGGACCAAGGACTGGCTGGCTTGGAGGAAATTCTTTGCTGTTGCTGCTGCTTCTGGTGAGTCAGCCCCTTCCTCCCAGCCTGTGGCTGCTTCCCACATCCAGTGTTAGAAGCCTGAGTAAAGGCAAGAGAATGTCATTGGGCTCCTTCACACTCTTCAATTGCTGGAAGAAAATCCAGACTCCCCTTCCCCATTCTTGCTAAAGCATAGGCTGGAAAGCGCGCCTTAATCTGAGAGTAAGTCACACTGGAGTCAATGGGGCTTACTTCTGAGTAGACACATACAAGCTTGCACAGTGTAAAACAAAAATAATGCAGAGGAGCACACACAAATATGGCAGTGTTAACAAGATATTTTAATTTGTGCATATGCACACATATAAGTATAAATATAAATAAATATATAATAAATAAATATAAGTATAAATAAAATATTTCCAGAAGAAGCACATGGGGAGGATTTAAAACAAAAATCCCAGGGGCTGCAGCTCATCTTGTTTGTGTGGCTAAGAGAATATGGTATTTCACGCTAATGAGAAACTTAAATTCCTGCTGCTGGCACACCCTTTAACTGCATACACTTGCATGTGGCTTGTAAGACCAGTTCAGGATCAGACTAAAAACATTCGTATGGCATGCTAGGGGTCGGCCTCAATTCAAAATAAACTGAAGCAGGTTTGGGAGAGGCCATATCTAAATAGGATTAACCAATATCTCTGAAAACTGCATAATACCTTACAATTGGGGGAGTACCAGCTTGAGCCAGTTTGGCAGGGTGTCCATTCAGTGGAGAAAAGCCAGACAGTTAAGCACTGACTGCAATAGCAGTAGCATTGATATTTATATACCACTTATCAGTGCCAAAGCACTCCCTAAGTGGTTTTACAATGTGTTAGCTAATTGCCCCCAACAAGCTGGGTACACATTTTACTGACCTACGGAAGGATTGTAGGCTGAATCAACTTTAGAGCCCTCTGGGATCGAACTCATAACGTTGTGGCTTGCTGTATTGGCATTTAACCACGGTGCCACCAGGGCTCTCAGTGAGACCAGTTCCTTGTCAGCAGGAGGGAGGGAAATTCCAATTTGTATTTTAAAATGAGGCCTGACTTTCCAAGATGAACAGGGAAGCTGGGCTTTTCACTGCCATACCCTTCTAATATATGCTTCTTACAATGCATGCAAACTCTGTCAAGAGGCAGCTCCCTGTCTTAAGAATCAAAGTCTACTCACAATTCATATTCATTGAGCATAACTTGTAATATTCCTTGTACTACAGCCCCTTCCTGCTGCCATTGCTGCCTGCCTGCCTCAGCTCTCTCCTCCTCGCATCCCCCTCTACTGCTCCCTCCATCTGCCCCAGAGACCCATGCACTACCAACCCTCCCTTCTCCTGCTCACCTCCTCCCAAACTCTTTCCCCTTCCCATCTGAGTGAGTGAGGGAACGCAGGAGTGGCCGGGCCCAAATCCATTTTAACTTACAAATGTGGAGGGATGACTATAGAGTGGCAAAAAGTGAGAGCTTAGTTCATCCTGGGAGAACCTAAAAGAAGCACCAACCCCCTCTATTCTCTCAGCACTCCTTTGAGGGGATGCACCAAAGAGCTGCCACTGCCTCCGTTTTCCTGGCCAGGCATTCAAAAAGGCCAGAAGTGGTGCTGTGGTGGAGAGAGTAGAGGGGGTTGGTGCTTCTTTTAGGTTCTCCCAGGACAGACTAAGCTTTGCCTTTCACCACTCTCTTCAGAGAAGGGGATGGTTCTTTTCCTGATAAGAGTCAATATTGTACCTTAACTTTTATCAAAAAAGGAACCATCCCCTTCTCTGAGTAGTATGGTGAAAGACCATTTTGAATGCCTGGGTGGGAAAACGGCAGGAGCGGCCAGGGGCGGCTGGCCCCAAGGCACTTTTGACTCTCCACAGAGTAGATCCAAGGAACCCTGTGCTGAGCCCCAAAGCTTTACCCTTGACTTATCCAAGGTTCATATCAAAATCCATAATTTTGGCCCCCAAACCTGTCCTTGACTTATAGATGAAGTCATCTTATACACAAGTATATTCAGTAAACCCTAGTTGCTTATCCATAGAAGAGACTTGCAGTAATAAAAAAGGAAACAAAAAGCCACTTTAAAAGGTGACATTTTCTTATTAACAACAAAGGTTCAGCCCAATCTCACTTAACCATGCTAGATTGCCACCCTCCATTTCCTTTTGAATCCTGTCCAATAAGACTGGGTGGAGTTGGGACAAGCTGGTCAATGCAGGAAAAGATGCTACTGGAGGAAGACAATAGTTTTAGAGTTGTTTGGTGCAGTGCTTCTAAGGCTACCTGCTGTGCGGGAGCAGCTATTTTTTTTCCAACTGCACAAGGGGGCCAGCACCATGTTTATGCCCATTGGTGACAATTGTTTCTTTCATTCCTGGAAACTTGTCAGGGATTGGCAACCCATGGCTCAGGGACTGTTACCAGTCCAGAGACCACCACTTTGAGTAGCACTCATTTAGAAAGCATCCAGCTTTTCTTAATTGGTAACACGGGCTATATTTCACAGGAAGGAACTGGATAAACCACCTCTGAACATTCTTTGTCTAAGAAAACGCTATGAAATTCATGGGTTTGCCACAAGTTAACTTGAAGAAACATTTACACGCACAACAGAGAGGGTTCAGCCAAACTCCTACATGTTCACTTGCAAACACAAAATGGAATCTACAAATCTTAGGAATAGAAAGAACCTTTAATGAATGGTACTGACAATTATACAAGTTCCACAGGTTCTGTGAAAGTATAGCATGAGCTTAGGAATTTCTGAAATAATTTTCGAAGAATGAATATATATGAATCAAGATATCATGGTGAGAGCAACTGTTAAATTATGAACTTTTCTTATGTTTGGAATTCCATTTGCCTAACAATAATAATATACAATAGTCTCAGTGAATGTTGTGTCAGGTTCTTACCACTTAAAAATACGAAAACTATTAAAGTACCTTATGCTAAACCGTTGTTAATAGACATGGAGATATACCAGGTTTTCAGACTATTTGAAGGGAATGATGTTGGATGAACTGCTGAATCTGGCTCTCTCTGTTTTAATTCTCACTCTAAAACAAAGCAACATGTAATCAATGGCAGCTCCTTGGTTGAAATCAGGTTACTGATCTCAAATAGAGTAGACCCATGGAATCAATGGAATGTATGGAAATGTTGATTGGTAGTTGTTACTGTGTGCCTTCAAGTCATTTCCAACTTACAGTGAACCTATCATGGTGTTTTGAACTAAAGCGAACCTATCATGGGGTTTTCATAGCAAGGTTTGTTCAGAGGGGTTTTACTTTTTCCTTCCTCTGAGGCTGAGAGAATGTGACTTGCCTAAAGTCACTCAGTGAGTTTCCATGGCCAAGTGGAGATTTGAACCCTGGTCTCCCAGAATCCAGCATTCAAATCACCACACTATGCTGGCTCTCATAGGAAAATACAGTTCATATTTTTTAAAAATTCCCTATAACATTTCTGTAATCCATTTCAAACAGATGTAATTAATGCAGTTTTGTGCATCTTTAGAAACATTCATAGCATCTAACAGCTGTTCCTGCTATTCTTGGAGCTCTTGCCATCTCCTGAGAGTGCTATCAACTCAATTGCTTTCAGGACTGATTGGGGCAGCTGTAGGTAGAGGAGAGAATACGTTTTGCTTAACGTGAGGAGCTAGGAATAGTAGAACTACACAACAGAAGCTGAAAAATCTAATGTTGCTGATTATTAGTGGCAGGATGCAGTTTTGACATTAAAAACTATTGTCACTCACAATGATGAGATGTTGTAATGGCTGCTGTTTATGGTATATTCAAATGTCTTACCTGAAAAGCATTCCGTTCATGAAGCTCAGAGGAAAAGGAAGTGTCCTCCAGCAATTCAACAAAATCATTTTTACTGCTTCCTATCCTTTAATTATTCCAATTTGACAGGGACAGACCCAATTAATCCTCTGTCATACCACTTTTCAGCTGCTTTTAAAACGTCTCAGTTTCTCTCTCCTCTTCCCACTTTTCCCTTTTATTCTTGGCTTACTTCCATTGCTACAAACTGATTTCAAAGGGTTTGTCTATACTTGCCCATAAAGAATGGAGCCCCTCATAGTCATGACATTTTGCAGCAGCTGCAACCTCTCCTAATAATGGTTTTTTTGACCCATAAGCTTCACATGCCCACTAGTAAACATGGCAGTCATGAGTGATTTACTTGTATTTGCACTTACCTTAATTTGGCGCCAACCTTATTTTTTTAAAAAATGATGTCCGAGGTGTGATTGAGTGATTTTTCACTTGAACACAAAAGCAAAAAACCACCAACCCACCAACACCCCATGAGGATGAGGAAGTGAAGTACATTTTCAAAACTGCTACTGGTTTTCATAATTAATTCCAAGTATATGATGTAGGCTTTTGGGGAACATAATAATTTGGGTTGTTTTGATTGGCTGAGGCTGTGAAGTCTTCTACTCTGACCAGAATGTACAGACAGAAGTGAACCATTCTTTATCTAGTCATACATTGCAATTAATAGATTACAGGATTTCCTGTGTGTTCATGATACGCACAGAGTGGAATCCAATGGTGCTATTCCATTCACAGAGCAGAGTATGTTTGCGCGAGTGAGTGAGTGTGTCTAGCAGTATTAAGAGGAGGGATTTGTGCAGAGTCTGCCTGCAGTTCTCTTTTTCTGAAGGTTGAAGGACCATCAAGAACAATGTATAAATTGGATGGAGGGATTTCAGTAAAAATGGGGCAGAGGCAGTTTCTCATCCCATTTCTTTTTTGTTAACTGAGATGTCTGCCTGCTAGATCAAAAAACAACCGCTTCCAATTTGCTTATTACATTTTTTACAGACATAATATTTCATTTCTGTAGGCAGTCTGTTTGGGATATAAATGCCATTGATAATACTGTCGCTACCACGGTAACTGTTTCCACACTAGGCCTTTCCCCTGGGATATCCATTCCTTGTTTGCTTTTTAAAAAAGAATTTAGACACTGCCACCAAACTTGAATTTCCCCCCTCCTGCCCCTGATTAAAATCCAGTTGCAGCACCAACCCGTCCAGTGGGACAGTCAGAGTGCTGTCAATATGTTTAAGGACTACTTCACCTTTAAACCAAAAGCCTCACATCTGCAGGTTCAACTGATCTCATTTCTTCCCATGCATAGTTGTTGAGAGATTAATAATAAATTGCTCTTTAATGTCAGTTTTCATTGGGGAATGTTAAATCATTGCTTTCCTTAACTACTTTTCTTTTATGGCCAAATAACTGTACTTCATCATATTTTTTTTAAAAAATAGGAAACCATTAATTAAGACATCTGTTGGCCAGAATAGAAACTAACAAAGTTAAGGGCCCCTCATTACTAATCCTCCAGCTGTGCTCACGGGATTTCCACAGCTGAATCTACAAGGAGAAATTTGTTGAATGGAACTGATTTGTGGGAAGGACCTTGGGGTAGGATATGGGCATTGCTGCATAATATAGTACTGCCTGATAGGTTGTATGGAGCCACTGTTTTAATTCTTCTTCCAGCTAATTGCAAAAAAATAATCCCTTGGCAGCTTGAAAGACTTATGGTTTGGATGTAACCAGTATATTTTAACTGAACCATGACCAATATAATTCATCAAGCAAGAGAGTTTAAGGCTACTGGGTGTAAAATATATCAAGATGAATTATCTTTTAAATTTCTTTTTAAAGGGTATTATATGTACATAGAGGCATCTAACATGGTCTATGGACAAAAGGCACGGCTTATTTCGAGATTGCTACGACGGACCTTTGGATATCAGTGTCTTATATTTTTTTATCACATGTATGGAGCTGGGACTGGGCTCTTAAATGTGTATGTCAAAAAGCACGGTGCTAAGGAAGAGACAATCATCTGGAGAAGGCGAGGTGAACAAAGCATCACGTGGTTAAGAGGCCTAATAGAATATACCTGTGATAAATCTCACCAGGTAAACAAATTGTTCATTGAGTAATCCCATCAGAGGGAATTCCCAAATAACAATGATTTAACTTCCTTCAAGCTTGGATGTGTTTATATTTGATGAAAAGTTGAACCAGAAAGAAACAAGTTCTGTGCAAGGAAAAGAACCTCTGGTAGAATCAGGGGTTCTTGATTTACTTATCTTTCACCCTACAGTACATGACAATGAACAAAATCTTTATCTGTTTTAAATGTAGAGATCAATAATGTGCTAAAACCCATTGTTCTGCTTCACACCCATTACTATATGCTTTCACTCAAGTACCACAGGAATAGTTCACATTGTGGATTTGAGTACCAGTAGTTTACATGAGCCTAAATCATAGTCCCAAATTCTTTTGTTTTGGGTCTCCAGTTTTAATAGCATACTGAAAACAAAAAAAATGTGGCATTTTGGAAATTTGGAAATATTTTAGTTCCCTGAATCTGCAAAGAAAATAAGTCACAGGTGTGGGGGGGAGGGGGGAGGAATTTATATTACTTTTTTTTTAAAAACTTTGCTGTGAATTGCATGAGTGACCAAAGACAGTAAGTGTGGGGTTGGGGTCAGAACATGCGGGTTCTAGAGAGCAGTCAATCTGCTGAGACTGAGTCAATCTCATTTGTCAGTACAATGATCATAAAAACAAGACATCTTCTAAACTCATACATCAAAGCATAGAGACCTAGCTTAAATCAAACATGGTATCTGTGGATGAGGAAGAAATGAAGATGCTAAATGAACAATGTTGTGGGAAAAAACCAAATAAACACTGTGGGGTAAATCCAGCATTGAATGAACAGGCTTCCACTCACACAACAGAACTTTCCTTCCTTCCCCTGTAGCTCCTTCCCCCACAAAAAAATGGTCCAGAACATTCCCCTACTGTGGACCTTGCAGATTATCCCAGGGCACAGATACAACTATATTAGGAAAGCCATCAAGCAATCCTATGGCAATGTATTTTAAATGTTTTGGATGTAATGGAGTATTGTTGTATTTTGCTGCACAGCCAACAAGCTAACACCAAAATATGTTCCCTTTCTCATAGTTTTACACACACACACACACTACATACTGCTGTGTCGCTCTGGCCATGTGAGCTAGAGTGCCAATGGGAGATGTTTGTTGCTCCTTCTACTCTTGACAGATTTTGGAGAGGGGTACAAGAAGAGATAGCCAGCCTGCCTCCTTGCCTTCTCTTTCTAGCATTGTGCAACTGTGGGGCATCAGGAGCAATTGTGCTTTTGCCCATCCAGTTTGGGGGTAAAAACCCCTCATCAGAGTTGGTGGGTTATTAAGACCACTAAGTCACCAAAAGAGTAGCACACTGGTATGAGCTTGTCTACAGCTCTTGAACTGGGTTGATGGTACAAAACTAAAGGGGTGGGGAAACAAACAAACAAACAAGGCCAGAGATCTAGATGTGCAAACTAAGGTAACATTTACAAAGCGGAGATGGCAGGTGCAGCAATGAAGGGAAATACAAAGGTGTCAGTTGACACTCAGAATTGCTGGCTGGGTTGAATACTTAGTGACTGCTCTCTGCCTCTAGAACACAGGTGGGCAAAGTGTGGACTATGGGATGTGGGCATCCCTGGTCCAGATTTGTGAAATCCAGGGTCCAATTTTTTTAAAAAAATAAAACAAATGATTTTTTTTGCCTCAAAATGACCTATGGTGTGGGGGTAATTTTGCCATGTTTTTGCCCCCGTGGGCTGTTCCTGCTAAAAGAAATGGTATTCCTGCAGGATAGGGGGTTGGACTAGATGGCCTTTGTGGTCTCTTCCAATTCTGTGATTCTATTCTATGATTTTATGTCTTCTCACAGGGAAAAAAAATCATTTCATGAAAACACTGCCCTGGATCCTACTTCCACAGCTGGGTGGAAACTTGTTCAAGGAGGTTGTCCCTGGCTCCCCCTACCGTTCTCACTTTCTGCATCTCCTAGAGAGTTGGGGGACTTTTCTGAACAGCATGTGGTAGGCTTTAGGGGCTACTGGGCAAGGGGGCAATAGCCCAACATGGGGCACAGGCACCTTTCATGAGTGAAGCAGAGCTTATACAAGATGCCTTTGCCTACTTTGAGGTAGAGGAATCCAACCCCATGTGTCCTATTCCACACTGTTTTGGTGGGTTCCCAACTCCTCAGAGGAGCACAGGGTTGGACTGGATTGGAAAATCCATTGCATGAACTTTCTACCACTCACATTAGTTAGGTTCAAAGTTATAACAGCTAAGGAAGGACAGCAGAGAATTTCTTCATGTTCTGTTTTTAATAATAATAATTTTAATAATAGTCTTTTTAATATACAGATCATATTTGAAGCCGTTCGTGGAATATCAGTAAGAAGTGATATTGCTATAGATGACATTTTGTTTCAAAGAGGACCTTGTAAAGGTAAATTTAACTTGCTTAAACTTGTTCTTTACCTGATGTGACTGACATTATCTATTCAAAAATACTTTAAGCACTGTGCAGTATTCAAACCACAAATATAAATCACAAAAACAATAAAATGAGGCAGCTGCTACTGGCAAATGTGTGTTGATTCTCTGTAGATCTAAACAGATGTTCCTGCAATAGCTCTTGCCAATAATAAAATATTGAATGTTCTTACCAAATGTTACCAGCAGCTTAAATTCTACTAGGTCACTCTGGAAGAAAAAAAGCTATGCTTGTTCAGGCTTAGCTTGGGTTAAAATGAGGGATTTACTGTATATAACATAGACAGATTGAGTAAATATTTTCCCCTCCTCACTCTAGAAATGGGAGAAACCACATTACAGTCTTCTGGATATTCTGCTGATTTTAATGAAATTGAATACTGAGCCCTGGAGAAGCAGATGAAGCACCACCTTGCTGATCTATAGGACAAATTGCACCACTCCCTCCAGACTCACTTTAAAGTGTGAAATACTGGACACAAAGGCATGGGAAGAAATCAGCAAAGACTCAGTTTTGGCCTTGCTAATAAAGTTACTGACTCAGGGCTTCCCTTACTTTGTTTTCGTTGTATTTTGTCTTGCATGTGACATCAGTTATTCTAGAGAGTAATTCATTTGTAAAGAGTGTGCACTAATGGACTTAGATGCTTTTTGATAAACATTTTTGGGCACATTATTAAAGAAGATAAAGTAGACACAATCATTCATTGTGTTAACAAGATCTGCATTCAGTGAATGTCTTGTCTTGAGCAAATAAAGGATTTTAGTTTAAGAATTTTGAAATAATGAAGGAAATATTATTGAACACATAATATTCTGTAGGTTAATTAAAAATAATTTCAGCTGTTTTGTTCATTTCAAGAATGTCTTGGTTGTAATACATTAAGCGTCCCATAAACATGAGGGTTTTCCCCCATTTTGCTATTGCTTTTCAGCAGTTGTGGAAATAAATCCATTTGTCATCCTTGCAGCTAAGAGATGAACCTCTGTAAGTGTTCTGTAAATGTGTAATTACAATATAACAACACTGGCCAGCATTCATTACAGCAAGCTCAGTTTGGAATGTAATTTTTAATCTTTTAATATATATCAGAGTTTGATTAAATTTGCACAAAATGGTTTTTATATCACAATTAGCAACAAGATCTGCATTCTGGCCAGAAGCAGATGCCACACATGTTGCTGAATTCTGTATAGATATGTGTTGGTGTGCATTTTGTATATTATGTGTGTGCATGTACTTTTTTTTACAGTTGCAAATATCTAATAAAAAGTAATTTTAAACAAGTTCACTGGCTCCATTTTAAAGTGACAAAAATGACTTTCATTCGCTTTGTTTCGTGTGTTGTCTACTTCACCCAGAGAAAGTGATCTTGTCATTTGCCCTGTGCCTGTGGTAACTTCCAAATCAGAGTAATGTACTTTACCCATGCTTTTAGAAGGGTATTTGGAAAATACAGCAGGGCCCAGAACATGGAACAAGTTTATAAAATGAGACTTACTGCAATAACATTTCTTTTTAAAGAGTGTAATTGGCTTACAGCTGACTTGTAGATATAATTCAAACTGATCATTAAAGACTCAGGAGGTCTTGGAACACTAGATGCCCCCGCCATAAGACAACCTCCTCCTATACAAACCTATATCTATACTGTTGAACATGGAGGCTCTGCTCAAGGCACTACCTGCTGTCCGAAGAGAGGCAAGGGATTGACAAGGCCTTTTCTGTGGTGGCACTCTTCCCCTCCCATATGTATCTATGTTTTTGGCTTTGGCATGTGGAAGGTAAAGCAGCTCAAAACTCTCTTGTTCTCCTCCTTTCCCCAGATGGGGATGTTGTGCCACATTGGCCCAGAGCCATGATTCTGAATTGGTGAGGTGGCTGGAAGCCAAGCTTTTAAAGGGTGGGAGAGAATGCTGCTGTTTGGTAAGCAGGGAGTGGGGGAGAACGGGGAAGGCAAGAGGGAGTGATCTATGTTGGAAGGAAAGTGTGGAGTGTTTGAGTGTAAGAGAGAAAGACAAGGGGTGATCCTGAAAGAGAGAGAACTGGGGTTCAAAGGAGTGGCTTTGTGAATTGGGGATCAGGCCCCACCTCTCTCTTGTACTCAGAGGTCTTCTAGCACACAGATGGGTGGCTCATGACCGTCAGCTGCTGTCCATGGAGCCCTGTAAGTCTTGCTTACTTCCCCTGCTCTTCAGCCTAATCAGTCTTCAACTGGCCTGATCCAGTTTTGCTAATAAGAAGAAAACAATAGCAGATTTGCTGGGAGCAGTTAGGCTTTAGCTTCACTCTTCTAGTATTTTTTGTTAGGATCTCTTCTGCAAAATAAGATTTAACTTCTGCCATCACTTGCAATGCAGCAATATGGGAGTGGAGTCTGTGAACATTTATTTGTGCAAGAAAAGCTGCAAGGAAGTGTCTATGTGTGGTCTCACCTGCCTTGGCTCCATCCACCTAACCAGCTTGTGCAGCCGAAGGATTCCATAACCACTAATACTTGGGAAAGGTTGCCCATCCAGCAGAAAGCTATTGGTTCAATGCAATGGTGTTGTGTATTGAGGACCAATCCCTCCTCCTCCCCTGCACCTGTCTTGTATTTCTTGGGAGTTACTTTCTTGACTCACTGGTTTGTCCTTCTGTATTTTGTGACTGGCTTAACCCACCATGGTTTAATGTACCCACATGATTTTAAAAAATGGACAAATGCATTTTGTTTCCTTTGAAAACTTGCAGCACTTTAGCCATTTCAGGTCTATAACTTGTAGTCTTGTTTATCTCTTCACTTACTTCACTACCAACTGGACAGATGGGCACGAAGAAGGGTCAATGTGATGCCCGGCACCTGCCTAGTGGCATGGGGGCCTTCTTATCCCACCGTTGCCACCACTTTGTGGAGAAGGGGGGACTTCCACCTCCCACCCTGTCACCACTTTTATGATGCACGGCCTCCATGTCACAGCCAAACTGTGTCTCCCAGTGGTACAGCACAAGCACTCAGGTGTGGCTGTGTATTCCTGGCTGTGTCTCCTTGCCTGAGAATCATGCATGCCAGGCTGGATGTTTTTTTTATTAACAGAAGAACATTTATTGTTAAACGAATAAACCATGTAACTGTACACCAAGTTATTGGGCCTGCACAGACATTTGTTCTCTTTCTAAGCCTCTAACATACAAGGAACTTAAACACTCTTGAATCATTCAAAGCCTCATCTTGACTATCTAAACTGAAAACTCTCTCACTCCCCCTTTTTCCTTCCAGAAGCCCCTCCTCCTTCCACCTCCTCACAGAGGATCCTGGAGTCCACCGTCCTCATTGGCTCGCTAGCCGTCCATCACATACCTCCCCCCTTTGGATAATTTTGGTATAATTATGACCTCTACAGGCCACAATTATAGCAAAAGGGTTTGCATGTCTCCCAGGCACAACAATACTCACTTAAACCCACATTCCTGTGTACATTATACAATTATTTCATAAACAGTGAATTGTTTGATTACCTTAAATCAAGTACTTATACATCAACATTCCAACAAAATTCTGTACTGTACATTTAAATTGCAATTGGTTTTTCTTCAACCTTTTCTACATTTGGGACATGCCTTAGCATTCCCCTTCCCATGTTCCAGCTTTGGCTTACCATCCACCTTTAACTCATTCACCTCCCCCTTTTGTTCTCTTGTAAGGGATTCCTCAACTTGAATCCCAGTCAGAGTACTTCCATTGAACCCAACATCAATAACATGGTGTATAGCATTTAGTCCATTTAATTCTGTCGCTGGTTCCTCTGCTTTCTCTGGGTCCTGCTGACCATAAGCTTGTTCCTTTGCCTTAATTGGCCTCGGAACAGTCTGTTCCATGTCCATTCCAGCATTCAGCTGGTCAACAAAAGTCCCTGGATTCTCCAAAATCTTTTCTTCCTCGCCTTTGTCACGCTCCTCTGTCTTCAAGATTCCAGGTTCTGGGTTCCACTGGTGACTCATCTGTTCCTAAACAAAGTGCTCTCGAGCTCACATCCCAGCTGGGTTAATTGCTGGTTTTGTATCCAGACCTACACTTTCATTCTGGATCTCTTTAATTAAGTTGCAAGACATTCCTAATTCATCAGAATACTCCTCAAGGTTTTACTGATGCTGTGGGCTTTTCTCTATGCTGTACTGTCTTTGCTGTCCATAAGAACATTTCACTATCTCTGACAACTCTACATTTGGTCTCCTGCTTTCAGGTCTTTTGCTGCCATTTATAGACTCCCAAACTAGTTCTGAATCTTTCATGTTATTTGTACCTACATATTCATGAGTTAGTGCAGAGTCTTTTATAGGCATACCGTTGGTAAGGCCTTTAAAGATTTTTCCTTCTAAATTTATTGGCTTTTCTTTGGCTTCATTGCTTAGGCCTCTCTGAGGCGTCCATGGTAACGTAACGGTCTCTCTGGCCTGTAACTGAATCTTGGGCTAAAGGAGGACTGGGATTCCCACATAGAGCCATTTTAACTTTTGAATATATATTTCAAATATATATTTGAATATATAATTTAATTGTTTGGTTTGTACAATTAAATTGATAATGTCCCTGTTTTCCACATTTAAAACAAGTTTTCCTGCTCATGTCCCCATTGTTAGGATTACTATAATCAACAAATTATTTTATCCTCTCAGGGAATGTTTCCCTGTCACCTTTCCCAGGTTTATACTCTTTAATTTTCATGGCCTCTTTATTTGTGGAATTAGCTGAGGTAAGTTCCTTTTTTCCTTCTTGAAACTGGCTTCTTTCACTCCTCTATTGTTTAACTTCTCTATTATTGTGTTCTGGTCCATACACAGAGTTTTCTTTCAGGGTTGGTTTTGACAGTTGTTTCTCTTTATAATATTTAGGCAATTTGGTTGCATCAAGGTGAGGAGAAATGGTGTACCTATCTTTAGGGACTAGACTTCCTGTCAATTTTATTCCCTTCAATGTAAGATTGTCCATTTTCCCCTCATGAGCTTTTTCTCTCATTATCCTCTTCTCCCTTCATTCCCTCAACTTTCTCTCTAGTTGAAGTTACAATTCTCTTAATTCCTTTTGTAGCTCTTGTTGTCTTATTTCTCTTAAGTTTCTCTCATGTCGCAGATCCATTTCTCTTAATTTTCTCTCATGTTCTTTTTAAAATTCTTGGTGTCTGAATTCTCTTTCCTGTCTTTCCTTTTATCAAATTCATTTTCTCTAGATGCTAAACTTTTAACTCTCTCCATTGATTCCTCCCCCTCTTCAGCCACAAAAGCCTTAACTGCTAATTCCATCTCCCTCACTCTGAGCCTATACATGTCCATCTAATATTCTCTCTTCTTTTCCCTTTCTCCAATTCTAGCTAATTCCTATTCTCTTTCTTGTTGTTTTAATTCTTTTTCTATTTCTCTTTCTCTAATTTCCTTTTCTGTTTCTTGTTGTTTTAATTCTTTTTCTATTTCTCTTTCTCTAATTTCCTTTTCTGTTTGTATTCTAGCCATTTCAATTCTCTCTCTTATTTTCCATACTTCCAAATTTCCTGCATTTTCAGATGTAATAGATTCTAAGCTTTCAGCTTTGGACATAACTTTCTCAATTTCCTCTTCTCCTTCAGCCACATCAGCTTTAGCTGCGTGTTTAATCTTTTTGGGCATTTTGATGTTGTTTCCTTACAATACCTACATAATTTTACCTCACGAAACACTAATACTTTGCTGGTACAGGTGATTACTCACGTTACCCAACAACTTTTACCTCAGAAATCACTTGTATTTCCAATTTAAAACTGCCCGGCCCTTATTTTGCTGGATAAACCACTAATATTTTAAGGCTCTAGGTGATTTCTTACTTTACCCTGAGACTGTTACCTCAGAAATCACCTTTATTTCAAATGTCAGACAGCCCAGCCCTTAGTTTGCTGGCTAACGGTCCTTCCCTTTTCCTTTTAAAATGGCTCTAGAGGCTTGAGTCACTTTTTTTCTTTTGTCTTGTATCCCTTACTTTATATCCAAGTCTTTTTACCTCAGGGATACAGGTAATTCTTTTAAATGTGCAGGTCTGTGCTTAATGTCACTTTACTTACAGGCTTTTCTCTCAGCAAATCCCTTATGATTACCTTTGACTGATACCTCAGGGATTGCTGTGTCCACACACTCCAGTATCCCCTTACTTTACCCAGTCTTTTAACCTCAGGGGTATACTGTACTTAGTTCAAACTGGCAGCACTTTTCCTGTCAGTACTTTATTTTGAGGCTTGACTTTCAGCAACCCTTACATTTACCTTGGACGATTACCTCAAGGCTTGCTGTTACCACTCAATCCAGTATCCCTTACGTTACCCAAATCTTACTACCTCAGGGGTATACTGTACTTTTTCCAGTAATAAAAATACCTTACTTTACTGCAGGACAATTACCTCAGGAATTACTTGTGCTTTTCCTTTTACCACACACACCTGTGCTGTCCACACACACAAACTTATATTTGGTTCTTCCTAACCAAATATAGTAACAGGAATCCTTCTCTGGCCACTGGAACTTTATCCCCCAGCACTAGATCTCTCCTAGACCCTTCTGTACTAGCTTTCCTAGATCCCCTCTGCCAGAGTCACCAAGGATTCAATCCTGGATTTTCAATCCCTAACTGGATCTTCTGAATCCCTTCACTGGATTCTCAACCTTTCACTGGATCTTTTGAATCCCACTGCTGCCACCACTTTGTGAAGCAGGGGGGATTTCCACCTCCTGCCCTGTCACCACTTTTGTGATGCACGGCCTCCATGTCACATCCAAACTATGTCTCCCAATGGTATAGCACAAGCACTCAGGTGTGTCTGTGTCTCCTTGCCTGAGAATCATGCACACCAGGCTGGATGTTTTTTATTAACAGAAGAACGTTTATTGTTAAACGAATAAACCATGTAACTGTATAGCCAAATTATTGGGCCTGCACAGACATTCGCTCTCTTTCTAAGCCTCTAACATACAAGGAACTTAAACTGTCTTGAATCACTTCAAGTCTCATCTCAACTATCTAAACTGAAAACTCTCACTACCCCCTTTTCCCTCCAGAAGCCCCTTCTCCTTCCACCTCCTCACAGAGGATTGGCTCCTGGAGTCCACCGTCCTCATTGGCTCACTAGCTGTCTGTCACAGTCAACCTTCTCACATGGTCTCTTACTTTTCCTATATTTTCCATGAGCAGCAAATAAGCTGTTGCTGTCAATGACCTTTTGAAAATGACCCCAAGTATAGGATGACCAGGAAAAGAGAATGAGGATAGCTTTGTGTATAGAAAGGCCAATGAGTTTGGCCAAGGCAACTGTGACACCAAGGAGAGTGTGCTTACTTATGACCTAGTCCTTACCTTCAGTCCCAAACAAACTGAACTCCAAGAGGAAAGTAGAATGTGCACACTATTCAAAAACAGACCAAGTCTGGTTACTGGACAACCAAAATACTGAATAGATTATATTCTTTCTTAAATAAGTCTCAAAACAGAGAAGTGTTGCTAGATCAGGGCAGGAGGTGGTGGTATGGCAGTGAAGACAAACTGGGCCAGTTTTGGAGAAGAAGGAAGAGATATTGTGTGGCTGTTCCTTCTTCTCATTTACCATCCAATCAATTGATTCTTGGCTGCTCCAGTGGAACTCCAATCAGCCCCAAATGTGCTGCTGCTTAATGCCAAGTCAGTTAACTGGAAAGAACTCTTCGATCCAGGATTTGATCCAATATGAGCAAGCTGACCTTTCATATGTGACTAAAACCTGGTAGATAGAAGAGCGTGGTGTCAGCTTGACCTTGCTGTCAATTAGATTTTCAGATGCAGCAGGAACAGGGAAAATCTGATGGGCAGGGAGGTGGAATTGCAGCGATCGCTTGTGAGTTCTCTCCTTCCCCCCATTGAGGTACCCTGTCTGGCAATCTTCAAATTTTGAGTGTTTATAGTTGGTGATAGGGACAATGAGACAGGAGTGGGTTCCTAATGGGGTACCACCCACCCCACCCCAACCCACTGCCACTGTTTCCCTGTCTAAGCTGTTGGAGATGGTATCAGTGCTGGTCTCTACTAAACTTGTTATGCAGGCGCATATTAATATGCACTCCTTGGCGTCAGTTGCAAAAGAGAGGTAGAGCTGGATATCATTATATTGATGACGCCTGACCCTAAAACTTTAGATGACCTCCAGTGGTTTCATGTAGATGTTAAAAGCATAGAGGACGATACTGAGCACTATGGACTATGGTAAGAAGGCTGAACCACAGTTTCACCCTCTGAGAAGGATCAAGCCCCATATAAGTCAAATGGCCCAAAAGAACATTTTGACTAATGGTAGTGAATGCTACTGAGAGGTCTGGATGAACCAACAGGTATGCACTCTGCTGTGCAGTTCCAGGAGTAAGGCTGAGGTTTCTCATGGCAAGCACAGCTTTGCTGCACAGACTGAAAGAATTATCATATTTACTGAATTTATATATGACCTTTCTCCCATAGCACTCAAGGCAGTTTATAATTTTTTAAAAAAATGAAAAGCTAGAGCTTGGAAAAATTACTTTCCTGGACAAAATCTGACAAAATCACCCAGCCAGCATGGTAACTTTTTCAAACTTTGCAAAAAAACAAAACAAAAACAATATCTGCACACCAGCCAAGTCAGCTTGTAGTGAAACAGCAGATTTCATCCAGGCTGCTAGTTGTCTCTTTGGGAGCTGAAGGCATTAGCAATGCCGGCTGGGTTTCTTCTTTTCTTAGTTCAACCAATCACTGGTTTGTGGAAGCCACACTGGTCATGTCCCAGCAGCAGTTCAGTTGTTTCTTTGTCTTATATTAACTGATTCCTGACAAATGGAGGGCTACCAAGAACCATTTATCAAGGGGGAAGTACAGCGAGTATGCATGTGATCATCTGGTATGCTGGTTGTATCATCTTGTACAGAGGATTTTGGGATAAATCATATGCAAATGTGTGATAGCATGGCTCTTGCTTTCACATTCAATATCAGCATAGCTGCTGTGATTACTACTGTATATGTTTTTTCAATTAAAGTAAGAAGCTTGTTTCTAAAGCAGCAAGTGAAGAATGTAATGCATTATTTCTGCAGACATTCTCAATATAAGTGTCTTTTCTCATTTATATTTCAGGTTATCCTCAAAGTAATCTTGCAAGGAAAGTGCAGATTGCCTAAATTATACATACTCATACTATCATATCTATTGTTTACAGTCAAGCCCACCAATACAACCACATCTGCTCAGACTCCTAAGACAGAGGACTTTTTCAGACGCCTTAAAACCCGTAAGCGGAGGTCGGGAGAGGTACATGGCTATCCCGTGGCAGGGGGTCCATTTTGGATGCCGCCGTCCCTGTCCCTCCCGCCATTGTCCTTGTTGCTTCCGTGCTCGATCTGTTGAAAAGGCACCACTTTTTACTCATGAAAAACTTCCATGGGTAAAAAGCGGTGCCTTTTCAATAGATTAAGCACGGAAGCAACACAGACGACGACGGGAGAGCGACGGTGGTGTCTGAAATGGATCCCCTGCTGTGGGATAGCCGCATACCTCTCCCGACCTCCGCTTACAGGTTTTAAGGCGTCTGAAAAGGTCCAGAGATTCAAAACTCTTGGATTTACAACAGGCATTTCTCAACCTACAATACTCTCCTAAGGAGGTGAAGAAACAAATTGAAAAGGCAAGATTAATACCCAAAAATGATTTACTACAAAATAGACCAAAAATACAAAATGACAGAACACTCCTACTGGTCACCTAACAGACCACTCAAATGCATCATCAGTGAGCTACAACCAATTATGGAGAATAACACAGCCCTCTCACAAACTCTGGGAGACAGGCTACCTATTGGCCCACAGACAATCTCAAAATCTTAAAACAACTACTCACAAAAGGATACATAACATGGATAGTAATACAGGAACAAGATCCAGCCACAAACCCAGATGCCAACTCTGTCCCCAGATTTACTCTGGGAGCAATATTACAGGAGCCAGTAACATCACCTACAACATCAGAGGTACATTTACTCATTCTTCTTCTAATGTGATATATGCAATTCTATACCAGCAATGCTCCTCTACATTGGACAAACAGGACAGCCTCTACATAGAAGATTAACAGACACAAATCTGACATTAGAAATGGCAATACCCAAAAACCAGTTGCAGAACATTTCAGATCCGTCCTCCTGGACAGACAATAAGTGATTTGTAGGTTGTGGTCCTTGAACAAGGACATTACAAAAGAAGACTAGAAAGAAAAACTGCTAAATTGAATTATATTCACAAATTCCAATCCATTACCTGAGGTATGAACAAAGACAAAGGCTTCATGGCACACTACAAATGTTAATACAGGATTCCTTGCTATTGCACATGTAACAAAAGGAATATTTTCAGAGAGAGTTTTGTACCTTGCGAAATTGACTTTTGGTAAGCAGATTTGTTGCTTTCGCACATCAATAGTAACTGACCACTGGAAAGTTCGGAAAGACCTGCATCACCTTACACAACCCTTTGAAAATTTAGGGCAAGGCTTATGATTGGCATCCTTCTGAATACTATTACATTCTGTCCCACTCCTACAACTGTGTAAATATGCTTTATACCTGAGCATTTATTATTACTCTGTACTGCATCCAAAGAGGTGGGTTTATATCCCTGAAAGTTCATGCAAAAATAAAAACCAGTTAGTCTTAAAGGTGCTGCCACATTTCTCCCCCCCTTCCTCCTCTTTATACATACTCAATAGTGTGGCACTTAGGAAATTATCAGATGTGTCACAAAGCACAAGAGCAGCACACGAAGGTGACGTCACTGTCCCGCGAACTGGACCCAGTTTCAGACATCCTTGTCATCATCACATGCTCCTTCTATGCTGTAGCTGCGAATAAGGCATCACTTTCAATTGACGGGGAGGTCCTGCCAGTGAAACGTAATGCCTTACTCACAGCTACAGCACAGAAGCAGCATGCAACAATGACAACATAGTCTGAAACTGGGTCCAGTTCACAGGACAGTAACGTCATCCTCACATGCTGTTCTTGTGCTTTTTGGATGAGTCTGATAAGCAACTTAGTGTCTTGGTCAAGCAGCGTATGTACGACCTTGAGTCTTTCAAATTCCAGTCCAGCCATTTACCTCCTTTTCTTCTTTGCAATATTCTTTGACTTCTCTTGCTGTTGTCCCTCATGGCAATATTTCTAAATATTTCCTTAATTTAAGTCCATTTATACTCCCTATATCAGTCTCTGAGTGTTGACAATACATATCACTGTCATTTTCTTGCAAATCGATCTTTTAACTGAAGTCCTAAATGTCTTGTAATATACTTGTAAAAGAGAGGCAGTGTTGTGTAGTGGTTTGAGTGTTGGAGTACTGACTCAGGGGACCAGGGTTTAAATCCTTGCTTAGTCATGGAAACCCACTGGGGTGACCTTGGGCAAGTCACACTCTCTCAGTCTCAGAGGAAGGCAAAGTCAAATTCCCTCTGAACAAATCATGCCAAGAGAACACCACGATGGATTCACCTTAGGGTCAGCCATAAGTCAGAAATGACTTTAAGACACAGAAGGGTATACCTACTTGTAAAACACTCGGCCTAGTGGTGAACTAATTAGGATACCATGCTGCCATCTGGTGGAGACCTGAAGGATATCTACAATTTGAATTAAGGCCCAGGCAATTGTCCTTCGCCCCTCACAGAATTTTACAGGGGGCTCTGTCATTGCAGTCTTTCATCTGTAACCTTGAGTTTTACCTTTATTTTCTTCACATAGAAAATTCATTATGAGGAAAAGACAAATAGCTCCATCATTATACTTTTTGACTAGCAGTGCTAGAAGTCGTCTTTCTGGAAGCACACTGGACAACATGTGTAATTGCAGTTCAACTGAATTTGAAACTGTTATGACTGCGTGTGGCATAAGACTGCAGGGTAAGTGAAAGGAAGGGGCATCAACTGTGAGGGAAGAGCAAGGGGGAAAGAAATTAGAGAATTCAACAAGTCCTGACTGGAGCAAGAGAAAAAAAGAGAGAACAAGCTGTCAGAAGGAGAAATAGTGAGTGGAAAAAACTGAAATGAAATTAGAAGAAGGAAAGGAACTTTCTATGACCTATACTGCTGTAAAGGCAGCAGAGCAAGGCTGTCCATTAAAGAGAGCAAGATGGCACCTTAGGAAGAGGAGCACCAGGCTCTGCAAAAGTGTGCATTTCTTCTTCCCTCACCCTATTGCTGTTCTCTGCCCCTCCTTTTCCTCGCCTTGTGCCTGTACCCTCTCCTAGTTCCATACCTTCTCTTCTCTCTCCCTCCCATCTTGCCTCACTTCATGCAGATGCCTGCCTACCTGCCTACCTTCTGTAAAGCAGTACCACCTGTACAAAGCAATAATGCTTTAAATAGAAGGCAGGTAGCAGACACAGTGTTGCCACCACTACCGTGCCATGAGGCAAAGAACAGGCAGGAGATGGAGACAGAGTCAAGATGTTGGAACAGAGAAGTTAAAAAGGTGGTGGTATGGAGGGGTGGCAGATCTATTCCTTTCACCTCATGTCAGTAATAGATAACTGACCCAATTGCCACATAATTATGCTTTGATGCTGAGTTTATTACTTAATAGGTTTTGTTAACTATTTACAGTAAATCCATTATATACGAGGTCTGTCTATTACATAAGGAGACTGTGTTTCTACCTTTCAGACAAATCAGGGAGAAGTGATTGTGAACACTTGAGTGGTAACCTTGAACATGTCTAAACCTGCATGACAAACATCAACACTCTTGGCCTTTCTGTTAATTGTCAGTCGTCATTTAAAGCAGCTGTATTGTCTGTTGTGTGCTGGGAAAATGCTAAGTTTAAAAGTTGAGCAACATGTCAATTTGGAATTTTTTTAGTAAAATTGAACAAAACACCAACAGAATCTTTCCAAATGCTTACTGAGGCCTATGGGGAAGACTGCATGCCTCATGCACATGTGTCTGAGTGGCACAAAAGATTCAGAGAAGGACATGAGAATGTGGAAGATGATGAACGCCCTGGACGACCTTCCACTTCAAGAACCACAGAAACTGTGGAAAAAATCAGCCAGATTGATTGAGAAGACTGCCGACTCAGTGTCCGAATGATATCTGAAGACGTGAACATTGACAAAGACACTGCATGGAAAATTTTGCATAAGGATCTCAACATGCGAGAAGTTTGTGCCAAGATGGTCCCTAGGGTTCTCACACCCGAGCAAAAAGAATGCCGCAAAGAAATTTGCACTGACATTCTGCAGCAACTTGAGGTGGACCCAAACCTTTTTTAAAAAAATAATCACTTGTGATGAAACCTGGATCTTCCAGTATGATTCTGAGACTAAATGACCTCAATATCTCGATCTCAACCGGAAGTGTTCAGCAGGGACCTCCCAGTGACACTGACATCACGCCAGCATAATGGGGCCCCTTTTCACATGCACATTGTTCTGTTACAGAAATGGAACAATGGGTCAATTCATGGCTTAGTCTGTGAATAATAACCGCTGGCAGAATGGGAGCAGCAAGGGAGCATAACAACAACTGAACATTGTCCGAAAGGGAAGCCCTTTCGCGATCTCCTGTCCTCCCTGTAATGGTTTATTTTGGTTGTATGATAATAAATAATAATAATAATAATAATAATTAAAAAATAATAAAATTTATTTATACCCCACCCCTCTGTCAAAACAATAGGGGCGGCTTACAAAAATTAAAATACAATACAGATAAAATCCCCAAACACCCCCCACCCCCACCCTCCCCCATAAAAAATTATTAAACAATTATAAATTAAAACCAACTGATCTAAAATCACATTTAAAAACAATAAATACAGTAAAATACAATAAATGGCCAGCGGACTAAAAGAGGCCAGGATCCCCTGAGGCTGAGATCTAATTAGGAAAGGCCTGCCGAAAGAGATCCGTCTTTAGTGCTTTTTAAAAGCTATTCAGGCTTGTTATCTGACGGATTTCATTCGGCAGGTCATTCCACAATTTGGGGGCGATTACTGAAAAGGCCCTCTGGGAGGTTGCAGACAGCCTACATTTTTGTGGCTGAAGCAAATTCCTCCCAGAGGACCGGAGCGCGCGGGGAGGATTGTATGGGAGGCGGCGGTTCCAGAGATAAGTTGGACCCAAGCCATTTAGGGCTTTAAAGGTAATAACCAACACCTTATACTGGGCCCGGAAACTGATAGGCAGCCAGTGGAGAGATTTTAATCCTGGAGTTATTTTGGTTGTATGATAAATAATAATAATAATAATAATAATAATAATAATTAAAAAATAATAAAATTTACTTATACCCTGCCCCTCTGTCAAAACAATCGGGGCGGCTTACAAAAATTAAAATACAATACAGATAAAATCTCCGAGATGTTCCCGAGACCACTCTGGCTGCCATATTTTGTACCAACTGAAGTTTCCGGACCAAGCATGAGGGCAGCCCCATGTAGAGCGCATTGCAGAAATCTAGACGCGAGGTTACCAGCATGTGCACCACAGTCTCGAGGTCCCTTACTTCCAGTAAATGGCGCAGCTGGCGTATCAGCCGGAGCTGATAACAGGCGCTCCTGACTCCTTAGTCAAAATAATCTCCTTAGTCAAAATGTGCTGTATTTTATTTCTGAGCTCTGAAGTTGGGAAACTGATATTTCTTCAAGGGTACAGAGAAGGATAAATCCGAAGAAAAATATTTTCTATTCTAGTAGAAGGTTACATGAGCAAACTGCATTCAAACTGGACACCCGAGTATGTAGAGATTTGAGAGTATTATTCCTTTCTAACCAAGTGAAAGGGCCTTGAACAGGACTTATTCAATCTAGGAACTTTTTGACAGTAAGAGCTGTTCGGCAGTGGAACACACTCCCTCGGAGCGTCGTGGGGTCTCCTTCCTTGGAGGTCTTTAAACAGAGGCTGGATGGCCATCTGTCACGGATGCTTTGATCGTGATTTCCTGCGTGGCAGGGGGTTGGACTAGATGGCCCTTGTGGTCTCTTCCAACTCTACAATTCTATGATTCTATGATTCTATGTTTTGAGTCAATTGATGCAGTAAAGAAGAAAACGGCTGATCTGTTGAAAGAGCTGACAGAAAATGATCTGCTCCACACCTTCGACCAGTGGAAAACAAGACTGCATCAGTGTGTGAATATGAACCGGGAGTATCTTGAAGGGGACAAGCATTAGAATTGTACTACATATAAATAAATATGGGTTATTGTTTCAGTCTCATTATTTAATAGATAGTCCTCATACCAAAATTATGTTCAAGAACTCATAGTCTAAACTTTGACATTATGTTTACTGAACTTTTTGTACTGACAATGCTCGATTACAGGGAGAGAGGCAACTGACTATGAATATGTAATTCAGCACTGTGGATATAAAAACTCAATAAATAGGTTAGCAGGATTTAAAATGTATACTTTCTTTCACACACTAGCTGTCACAGGACTAGCTGAATAAAATAGTACTGCATAAAGACGGTCTATTGTGATTTACAGTAAGTTTGCATGGGGAACAGCCATCTACCAACATAATCTCAGTAGATGAGTAAGAAAACCATGTGGAGAATGAAATGGTGCACTGATTAAAATGTACATACAGCATATTTTGAGAGCCAGAGTGGTGTAGCAGTTTGAGTGTTGGACTAGGATACTGGGAGACCAGTGTTCAAATCCCTGCTCATAGAAACCCACAGGGTGACCTTGGGCAAGTCACACTCTCTCAGTCTCAGAGGAAGGCAAGAGCAACCCCCCTCTGAACAAATTCTGCCACAAAACCCCAGTGATAGCTTTGACATAAGTCAGAAATGACTTGAAAGCAAACAACAATTGCATATTTCACTCAGCAATAGTGTAATGAACTTTAACATTGGTCTAGGGAGGCTCCCCATCCCAGGGACAGAGTCCTTTTTTGTGTAATGATTAACACTCTTTTTGTTCTATATAAAGGTTAGATGGTGAATGCTGAGGTAGATGCTGATACTTCCAAAAGGCTTAATTTGAGCCATAGTTCTGTTCATTAGTTACTTTCCCCTGTCCTGAAATTCCACATATATAGGTATAGGTATAGGTACTGGTATAGGTACCTATACCTAACAGTATAGGTACTGGTATAGGTACAGGAATGGAAATCAAGCCACAGTGTTTTAATTTAAGCTAAGTTCACTGCCTTCATACAGCAATAATACTGTTGTTGTTGTTGTTGTTGTATGGCTTCAAGTCATTTCCAACTGATAGTGACCCTAAGATGAGACTATCATGGGGTTTTCTTGGTAAGTTTTGTTCAGAGGTGGTTTGCCTTTGCTTCCCTCTGAGACTGAGAGAGTGTGATTTGCCTAATGTCACACAATGGTTTCCATGGTCGAGTTGGGATTTGAACCCTGGTGTCCAAAGTCATAGTCCAACACTCAGACCCCACCAGGCTGGCCCTCACTAATACTGTACTCCTGTGCAAAAGTTTTATAGCAAGGATTGCGGGAATAACAGCACTGAATCCAACAAGTGTGAGTCAGGAGCATCTCATGGAAAGGAACATGGGACTCATATTATTTATGACAAATTTCCTCTGCTGATTTTAGTGAAATTTACAGTCTCATTCTTATGGGTAGTTGTTTTTAACTGCCCTCAAGTCAACATCACCTTATGGTGACCCCTATGAATGACAGACCTCTAAGTCACCCTGTCATAAACAGCCCTGTTCAGGTTTTGCAGACTCAAGGCTGTGGCTTGTTTGATTGCGTCTATCTGCCTGGAATGCAGTCTTTCTCTTTTCCTTCTTCCCTCCACCTTACCAAGCATCATCGTCTTTTCTAGTGATCATGTCTTCTCTTGATATGTCCAAAGTATGACAGTCTCAGTTTAATCATTTTGGCTTCCAGGGAAAGTTCAAGCCTGATTTGCTCTAGGCAGCATTTGTTTGTCTTTTTAGCAGTCCACGGTATCTACAGAGCTCTTCTGCAGCACCACATTTCAAATGAGTAGATTTTCTTCCTATCAGCTTTCTTCAGTGTCCAGCTTTCACAACCATACATAGAAATTGGAGCTACAATAGCATGGACAATCCTAACTTTAATATTCAGTGATACAACTTTACACTTCAGGATCTTGTTTAGTTCCTTCATAGCTGCCCTTCCAAATCCTAATCTTCTGATTTTTTGACTGCAGTCTCCACTCTGATTAATGAATGAGCCAAGGTATGTAAAATCTTGAACTATTTCAGTGTCTTCTACTACTTTGAAGCTATGTAAATCATGTGTGAACTTTTGTTGTACTTGACTGTAAGCAGTAAACAACTTTGGTGGAGTAAAAAAGAAGCAAAGAGCAACATCTGCTGGCTAAAAAAATCCACAGCAACCTGTCACTCTGTATATGTGTTTGTGTGTGTTTTGGTAACCATGAATTTATCTAATTCCTTTTAATTTAAAGCTACTCAAACTAGTGGTCATGTTGCAGTGAGTTCCAAACTCTCCACTGTGTGAAGAGGCACTTCATTTTATCCATCCCAAATTTTGCACCACACAGCTTCGGTGGATGGGTTGAGGATTATAAGAAAGGAGGAAAAGCTTTGCTCTATCTACTTTCTTCACATCATGCTTGATTTTATATACCTCTATAATGTGTGTAGATATACTCAAGTAAGCATCAAAGATTTTGCTGAGGAAAAAGATTAATTGTACCAAGCAGCTACTGGGCAGCAGTAGTAGAGATTGGTGGAGGATCTCTCAGAGACAACAATGGTGGCACCATAGCTAACAATTGTTAGTACTGTGCAGAGGAAGACATGGTACACACCCTTTTGAATATTCTTACCAAGGAAACTTTATGATGAGACAATCCAAAATCAGGATGCACCGAACGAGCTATTGGCGTAGAACAGAGGACAACTACGAATAGCGCTGGGCCTAATGGCACAACTGGACTCAAGCTGAAAGGAAGTTCTCACACTAATTTACTTCACAACATGGTTATGAAGGTAACATGGTGAGGACGAAGCACGCACCACTTTGACCTTTGAGGAGGTGGCAAGGGGAGAATATATGATTTTTAAAAAAGATTCCATGTGATTGGGGCAACCAATGAGCTTTGAAACTCAAAAATACACATGTTAGCTGAGCCAAAGCTAACAAAATGAAATTCAGTACAGAGAAATGTAAGGTACAGCACTTGGGGCGGAAAAATGAAATGCACAGCTACAGGATGGGGGAGACCTGGCTGAACGAGACTATGTGCGAAAGGGATCTAGGAGTCCTAGTACACCACAAGTCGAACATGAGTCAACAATGTGATGCGGCAGCTAGAAAGGCCAATGTGATTTTGGGCTGCATCAATAGAAGTATAGTGTCTAGATCAAGGGAAGTAATAGTGCCGCTCTATTCTGCCTTGGCCTCACCTAGAATACTGTGTCCAGTTCTGGGCACCACAATTAAAAAAGGATATTGACAAATTGGAGCGTGTCCAGAGGAGGGCAACTAAAATGGAGAAAGGTCTGGAAACGATGCCTTATGAGGAGAGACTTAGGGAGCTGGGTATATTTAGCCTGGAAAAAAGACGGTTAAGAGGCGATGTGATAGCCCTGTTTAAGTATTTGAAGGGGTGTCACATTGAGGATGAAGCAAGCTTGTTTTCTGCTGCTCCAGAGACTGGAACACGGAGCAATGGATGCAAGCTCCAGGAACAGAGATTCCACCTCAACATTAGGAGGAACTTTCTGACTGTAAGAGCTGTTCGGCAGTGGAACACACTCCCTTGGAGCGTGGTGGGGTCTCCTTCCTTGGAGGTCTTTAAACAGAGGCTGGATGGCCATCTGTCAGGGATGCTTTGATGGTGATTTCCTGCGTGGCAGGGGGTTGGACTGGATGGCCCTCGTGGTCTCTTCCAACTCTACAATTCTATGATTCTATGAAATACAAAGTATGGTCAAAATGCAATGCTTGCTTCCCCTCATCTGAAATACCATTCCCTTATGGTCATGTCACAAGTACATATTCAGCCAGATTACAAATTGCAGATTACAAACTGCAGCACCTTTTCACCGAGTTTTCTCTTTCGTACCAACCAGGAAATGTACTGGTACAATCACGCTACACCAGTGTTTCTCAACCGGGGTTCCCTGGAATTCTAGGGTTCCCCAAGAGGTTGCTAGGGGTTTATTTTTATTTATTTATTTATTTATACCCCGCTCTTCAGCCACAAGGCTATCAGAGCACCTTACATATTGTTTTTTTTTAAAGCAATAGCTATTTACACATCTACACTGCATTAAACAGTTTCCAATGTGTGTTAGATCTCAATCTAAAGAGATTGTGATTGTGGGGGGAAATCAAAAGCAGTATATAGAATAATGTTTATGCAGGGGTTACATGAGACCTGAACATTATTTCAAGGGTTCCTCCAGGATAAAAAGTCTGAGAAATGCTGCACTACACTGTTACAGCGCTGTTATTCTGCTTTAGGTGCTCTGCCTGCCTCCTGTGGAATCCTGGGATTTGCAGTTTAGGAGGGGCATTTACAACCCTCAGCCAGAGAGCTTTTAGGCTTCACGAAACTACACACCCCAGAATTCCACAGGAGGAAGCCAGAGCAATTAAAGTGGAATAATAGGGTAGTGGGATAACCAGGAGGGGACCGATTCTTTACGACACCCGCAAGACGACTACATTTCCCAGCAAGCCCTGCTCCACCAAAACCACCCTGGCAACTATTCTTGGAGCAAGGTACCCTGGGAATCATAGTTCCCAAGTGCGCGCGTGCGCGCACACACACACTCTGCTGGGAAGCGAGAAGGCCTTTGGCGGCACTGACTGAGGAAGAAATGTCTAGCCCGGTCCCCGCCCCGTACATCAGACATACGCAACAGCCAATGACGCGTTCGCAGCCGCATCACGTGACCAAGCAGCCATGTTCTATTGGCCATTCGTAACGTCGCACAAAGATGCCTGCATACGTTTGTTTAGGCAGCCGGAGACCGCTCTTGCTACCTTCGTCCCGCCCCTCCTGCTCCGTTGACCAATCGGAATCGAATCACGCATTCTGGCGGGCTGCCCAGCCCCGAAAGAGAAACACCCACGAGCCCGAGGAAGTCCAATGAGAAGCGCCCACAGAACGACGCGCGGCTGAGGCAGCCAATGGGCGGCGGGGGCTCCTTGCCGGCATTATTAACCCAGGCAGCAGAACTCTTTAGTTGCCGTTGCGGGAGGCCGTAAGATGGCGACCCCTGCCAAGCGTAGGTCGAGGGGCGCTGAGGCAGGAGAGGGCGGTGGCAGCCGCCGCCGTGGCAAGCGGAGTGCCGAGGCTGCTGGGCCGGAAGGCGATGGCCAGCGGGGAAGAGACTCGCGGTTCGTAGAAGGCGCCATCGTGAGGATCGCCATGGAAAACTTCCTGTGAGTGCGCAAGGCGCGGGGGCGGAGGGCGGCGAGGCGCCAGGAGATGGCGCAGGGGGCGTGGCTTTGGACAGGCGAGGGGCGGAGCTTTCGGTTTCCCTGGAGACAGCACTTCTCTTAAAGCTCCCCCCCCCCCCGCTGTGGTACCAAGTGGAAGAAGCTTGTGACCAGGTGGAGGTTGCCCTCCTCTTGCGAGGTGATCCCTGAGGTTGGCATGATGTTGATGAACACCCCCCTTCAGTCTCTGCCAGCACGCCTTGCTCTCTGGTCACCACAGAAACAGTCTCTTTATTTATTTATTTAAAATACAACAATTAAAAATAAAAAAAAACCAATTAGAGTCATAATAATTTACAACATATAATATAAAACATATAAAAATTAAGAGAATTTATATACAGTTGCCCCTCTAGATTCGCGGGGGTTAGGGGCAGACAACCCCCGCAAATGTGAAAAAAACGTGAATAAGAAATGAGCCTGCGGGAGAGCGGCTTTCCACCCCAGTCTCTTCCCAAGGCAGCGAGGGCTTCTCCCTTGAGAAGGGAGTGGGGTGGAGAGCAGGGGGGGGGGCAGGGCTTTCCGTGAATAATCAAAACCGCGAATGTGGAGGGGCAACTGTACTCTATATAAAACTCTTGGGTATACTGCCTTTCCCAGTGTGCTCATTGGCTGCCCAACAAATCACCACCCACTTGCAAATTCCCTCTCCACCTCATAGTCCACTCCTGCCACTCAGTCTGTGGCCCACATTGGGACCCAGACAGTCAAATGGTGGTGGTAACAGTCCGCCTGCGATGGGACCCAGATAGTCAATTGGTGGCAGCGGCAGCAGGGCAACAGAGTGAGTCACCCTCAGCAATTCCGGGTAAACCACTGAGAAGGCAGAGGAGGAATTTAAAATTTCACCTGCCTACCTTTCACAGTTGTTGTGAGGTCTACCAGGTGTTTTTGGCAGGGAGTTTTTTAACAGCATATATTATGCTGGATACAGCTAGTAACAATAGAAAACTCATGCCCATTAAAGCCTCTGTGCTTGCAGCTACAAATTAAATGCCTGCTGGAATAAAAACATCTTTGCCTGCTGGCAAAAGGAAAGTAGGCTTTCATCCTTTCTAGGCTTTACACACATTGCCTTGGATTCAAAAACAGCTTGAACAGAAGAAGGAGGGAAATGCCCTGCCTTCCCTGTAGTTGCTTCCCACCTACCTCAGCACTACAGAGAGGGTAGGGGAAGCAACTGTGAGGGAAATAAATCACAATAAATAAGTAGCCTCTAATTGGGCAGAAATCTGGAGACTCAAAATTGGGTGTGCCAGTTTGGGTTTCAAAAGCTAGTACCAGGGCTTTTGCGCCTTTTTGATTAGACCAATAAAGATATTACTGTAATATATGAAGAAGACATGGTTCCTGCACTCTTATATGTCTTTGTCAATCTGTATCTCTCTAGAGTTCTGTTTTAGAATGTCTTATTTTGGTCAGCTGAGTGCCCAAGGTTGTAAACAACAGTGTTGTCTAGCAGGCAGTTCAGCATCAACATTCCCTTTAAAAATCTGTTAAGCTTTGGATTTTCAGGCTGTTTATATGACAGAGAATAAGCAGGCAGCTTTATAAGCTTTTATATACAGTAGGAACCCCGTATCCATGGGGAATTGGTTCTAGGGCTCCCTGCGGATAATAGCGAATGCCCCCGATCGCGATTCCCAAGGGAGGCAAGAGTTCCTCCTCCCCTCCCTTCACCCCCCATTACCATTCCCGCCACAGGAGCAATCCCAGGGGGCGATCCTGGGGGAGAAGGGAGGCGAGATCTTTCTTCCCCTCCCTTCACCCCTGCATTGCCATTCCCGCCACAGGAGCGATCCCTCGGGGCAATCCCCAGGGGAGAAGGGAGGTGAGATCTCTCCTCCATCCCTCCCTCCCCCATCCATCACCAACCTGTTGTCGCCATCTGCGGATAATTGAATCAGCAGATAGTGAATCAGCAGATATGGGGGTGCTATTGTATCTGATAAGTAAATCAATTAGCTTATGCAGTTGCACACTTCTTGTGGAGGATCATCTTATTGAGTGGACATTTCAGTCTTCATACATTATCTTTCATAGGCATTACATAGTCTAGGCACATTGTCTTCTCAGAAGGTGCATGTTGCATACTTATAAGGCACATTGTAATGCCCTGTTTCTATCCATAAACTCAAAGAAGACACTTCATGGATGAATCTAGGAAGGTTTTATTGAAGAACAGGTTCAGCACAGCAGCATAGCTTTTGCCAGAACTGAGACTACAACCTAGGTTTCGATTTTAAAAGTTCTTCACTCCCCCTCCCAGAGGTTTGCCTATGCATTCTTTCCCACCCAACACTAAGCAGCACCAATTTGCTTCCTACTGGCTTTGTCTGCCCTTGGTTATCCTCCCAACAACACAAACCTCATTTTAACATTACTACAGAACAGCTAAGCAACCCAATTAAGATGGCAAAAAAACTTAATCTGAATGCTTCTATGACACACATGGTACTCATAGTAACTTGCAGTGGCTTGTTGTTATTTTTTATTTTAATATTTATTTTTTTCCATTTCCAAATACATACATTGTATATACATACATTATACATCATTTACCATCAAGTCAACTTTGACTTATAATGGCCCTATGAATGAGAGACCTCTGAGAAATCTGGTCATCAATAGACCTATTGAGGTCTTGTAAGATCAGTGCTATGGCTACCTTCACTGAGTCAGTTCCATCTGTAATGTGGTCTTCTTTTTTTTCGTCTTCTTACTGCCTTCTACTTTACCAAACATTACCACCTTTTTCCCAATGAGTCATGTTGTCTGAGTTTGTGCCCAAAGTATGATAGTCTCAGTTTAGTCATTTTGGCTTCTAGGAAGGGTTCAGGCTTGATTCATCCTCTGACACAATTATTTAACTGTATATCTTTACAGTTGTAAGCAATGCACAGGGAACTGTAGGGCAAAGAAGAGGTCTACAAAATTGTTCAGATGCAGGGGTATCCACGTTGACCATAAAACTATCTTCCTTCTTTGAGCTTCTCTTTGAATCTAAGCTTAACAGTGCAGTCTTATAAGTGTCTCCTTTGAAGTAGTTCCATTGAGTTCATTCTGGCTTACTTATGGGTATGGATTGCCATACCCATATGGGTATGGATTGCAACCTGTGGTTTTATTAAAGTGCATGCTTTCATAAGAATATGGTCTATTGAACTAGTTGGGATTTGCTTCTGAGAAAGCATGTACATGGTTGAGGTGCAAAACCTTCTCTCCCATGCTGTGTAACGTATACATGAAATAGGTGGGAGAGGTGATCCAGAGTATTGGGGTTCAGTGCCATTGGTATGCTGATGACAGCCAGTTCTATTACTCCTTTCCATTTCAATCCGAGGAAGCAGTCTTGATTCTAAACTGGTGACTGTCATCAGTGAACATATTGAAACAATCCAGACAAGACAGAGGTCCTCCTGGTAAGCCGAAAGAACGATCAGGGATTTATCCTGTACCAGATAGCATTACACTTCTCCTGAAGACACAGATCCACAGCTTGGGTGTTTTTCTGGATTCAGTCCTGAGCGTGGGAGCTCAGATTTTGATGATGGCCAGGAGTACATTTGCACTGTTAAGGCTTGAACATCAGTTGTCCCCATTCCTTGAGGCGTCAGACCTGGCCATGGTGACACATTCCTTAGTTCCATTTGGATAACTGTAACAACATACTTTACATGGGGCTGCCTTTGAAGAGTGTTTGGAAACTTTGGAAGCTGGTGCAGATAGCTGCTGCCAGATTGTTAACTGGGGCTCTCTACAGGGACTACAGTTCCTTTCCTGCAACAGCTCTATTGGCTGCTGGTATGTTTCTGGGCACAATTCAAAGTGCTGGCTATGATCTATAACGGTCCATATTTTCCTATATGAACCTGTCCATGTCTTGAGATCTAGAGAGACCCTTCTTCCTGTCCCACCACTCTCATGGATACATCTGGTAGGAACATGGGAGAGGGCCTTCTCTGTAGCTGCTCCCACACCCTGGCACTCTCTTCCCATAACACCTTCTTTACTATCTTTCTGCAGATAGATGAAGACCTTCTTGTTCTGGCAGGCCTTTGAGAATTGATTATTTAAGGGAGGGGGGCACATAGGCCTTGTATAACATGCTGGATTTTAAAAAAATAGTTTGTTTTTAACTAGTGTTAATTTTTTCATAATTTAATAATTTTAAACTTTTTTGTGTTGTGAATTTTTAGCAATGCTTGGTTTACCTGTTGTAAGCTGCCTTGGGTCTCGAACTGGGGAAAAGGTGGCATATAAACAAATATCATCATCATCATACTTACCCTTGGAGGAAATCTCATTGAATATAGTTGGACAGACTTAGAAATGAACTTGGCTGTACAACTACTACATGTATAACTATGCTTTAGTTAATGATTCCTCACTTTGCAAATACTGACATGAAGAGTGGTTGGTTAATTGTTTTCCTGGAAGCACACAGTCTGTGCTTCAGTTGATTCCAGTATAGAATTTCTGCAGTATCCTGAGGAGATTTTCAGACTACCCTGTTATAGTGTTACTATTCCACTTTAACTGCTCTGGCTTCCTCCTGTGGAATTCTGGGGTTTGTAGTTCAGTGAGGCCTAAGAGCTCTCTGGCTGAGAGTTGTAAATGCCCCTCCCTAAACTGCAAATCCCATGTTTCAACAGGAGGCAGCCATAGCAAACAAAGTGGAATAGTAACACTATAATCGTGTTGTCTGAAAATCTCCTGAGTTCTTACATTGCTTCTAACACAATATTAATGGGCATATAGAATATAGGGCTTACAGTGCAATGCTGCATATGTTAAATGAAAAGTAATTAAGTGGAATTTAATCCCAGGTAAGTGGGTAAAAAGTTGCATCATTATTGTAGTTCTAGCGAACAAAGAAAGGACTTCTTTGGTAGGTGGTAATGTGCTCTATTCAGGGCTGACCTTAAGACTGGTCCAGAAACAGCAGCTGGTGCAGGATGCTTGAGCTAGGCTTCTGATTGGGGTTGTGTTTTTATCTTTTTTAAAAATTATATCTGGTGTTTTTATATTGTTTTAATCTTCTGGTTTTAACTGTTTTAATTGTTTTTTAACTTCTGTAAAAATAATTTTTTAAGCATGACCTGTTTTTTAAATGTTGTAAGCTTCCTTGGATGGAGAAAGGCAGAATATAAATAAAATAAAATAGTGTGGCAACCTACTCACTTAGTATATAGTATGTCTGCTGAAATAATTGTGCTGGCCGTCCATCTGCTACGGTCAGGTTTAAGGATTTATTGTTAGTTTATAAAGCTCTAAACAGCTGGGACACCACCACCTCCTTTATAAACCCATTTGGTCTTTGAAGTCTTCTAGAAAGATATCCTGAGAGAGCAACATGCTTCAACTCTCAAAATTCATTTGGCGTAAGAAATTCAGTGTAGTGGCCTGTGCTATGTGAAATGCCCTTCTATCAGAACTTCAACATACTCTAACTGCTGTTAGTTTTCAACACATGTTAAAACATACTTATTTGAGCAAGTTTTCTCTGTTTAGTCCAACCTGACATCTCTTTCTTGGACTTTAAATGGAATTTGTGTTTTTGTTAGATGCATTGTGTAAATTTTATAGTTTATTAATGTGTGCCAGTTTGGCATTTTTGGGATATAAGCAGTATATAAATATTTGCAAATAAATAAAGTGGTTCTAGAAACAGTGACAAGCTTAAATATAATTGACTCCTGCTATAGTAGCCTTTTTACTCTTTTCCAGCTGTATATATTTTTCTTTTTCTTTAAACATTGATTTTGTAATAACATTGCTTTTCAGGACATACGATAACTGTGTGGTACGTCCAGGGCCCCATCTAAACATGATAGTGGGAGCTAATGGAACAGGTAAATCAAGCATTGTTTGTGCTATATGCCTGGGATTGGCAGGAAAACCTTCTTTCATAGGAAGAGCAGACAAGGTGAGGATAACTCTTTTCACCCTTATACAATTATGTTAGAATTCAGTAATACCGGTTATGGTATACAGTTGCCCATTTGCGGCTTTCACACTCGCGGTTTTGATTATTCGCGGTTTAGCCCCAGCCCCTTAGGGAAGGCTGCTGAGAGGCGGGGCAACCTCCTGCCTGCACCTTCTCCGGCCTTCCAGAGGCGGCTCTGGGGCTTCAAAGCCCCGGAGTCTGCTCTGGAAGGCCGGGGGGTGGGGTGGGCAGCCTTCCTCCCTCCTCCTTTCCCGGCCTTCCTAAGGGAACTCCAAGGCTTCTAAGACCCGGAGTCCCCTCAGGAAGGCCGGGGAGAGGCTGGGCAGCTTCCTCCGCACCCACACACTGCCTTCCCTGGCCTTTATCAGCGGGGTCTGGGGCTCCAAGCCCCGGAGTTGGCTGACAAAGGCCAGGGAGAGGCAGCGCAGCCTCCTCCCCGCCCACACGCTGCCTTCCCCGGCCTTTTTCAGCGGGGTCCGGGGCTTTGGAGCCCCGGAGTCCAAGGAAAAAGGCCAGAGAGAGGCAGCGCATCCTCCTCCCCGCCCGCCCACTCGCCCGCCCGCTGCTGTCCCCAGCCTTCCAAAGCGGGTGCTGGGGCTCCAAAACCCCAGCGCCCACTTCGGAAGGCCGGAGAGAGGCAGCGCAGCCTCCTCCCCACCCACTCACCCGCCCGCCCGCTGCTGTCTCTGGCCTTCCGAAGCGGGCGCCGGTCCTTCAAAGCCCCGGCGCCCGCTTTGGAACGCTGGAGAGAGGCAGCGCAGCCTCCTCCTTGCCCACACGCTGCATTCCCCAGCCTTTCTCAGCGGGGTCCGGGGCTTTGGAGCCCCGGCGTCCGCTGAGAAAGGCCCGGGAGAGGCAGCGCAGCCTCCTCCCCGCCCACACGCTGCCTTCTCCAGGCTTTCTTAGCGGGGTCCGTGGCTTTGGAGCCCCGGAGTCCACTGAGAAAGGCCGGGGAGAGGCAGCGCAGCCTCCTCCCTGCCCACACGCTGCCTTCTCCAGGCTTTCTTAGCGGGGTCCATGGCTTTGGAGCCCCAGAGTCCGCTGAGAAAGGCCGGTTAGAGGCCGTGCAGCCTCCTCCCCGCCCACACGCTGCCTTCCCCAGCCTTTTTCAGTGGGGTCCGGGGCTTTGGAGCTCCGGAGTCCACTGAGAAAGGCCGGAGAGAGGCAGCGCAGCCTCCTCCCCACCCACCCGTCCGCCCGCCCACTCGCCCACCCGCTGCTGTCCCCGGCCTTCCGAAGCGGGCACCGGTGCTCCAAAACCCCAGCGCCCACTTTGGAAAGCCGAAGAGAGGCAGCGCAGCCTCCTCCCCACCCACTCACCCGCCCGCCCGCTGCTTTCTCTGGCCTTCCGAAGCGGGCGCCGGTCCTTCAAAGCCCTGGCGCCCGCTTTGGAAGGCCGGAGAGAGGCAGCGCAGCCTCCTCCCCGCCCACACGCTACCTTCCCCGGCCTTTCTCAGCGGGGTCCGGGGCTCCAAAGCCTCGGAGTCCGCTGAGAAAGGCCGGGGAGGGGCAGCGCAGCCTCCGCCCCGCCCACATGCTGCCTTCCCCGGCCTTTCTCAGCAGGCTCCGGGGATTCTAAGGCCTGGAGTCCCCTCAGAAAGGCCACGAAGAGGCCAGCCAGGCTGGCCAGGCACCCTCCTGCTGCCTCCCTCCCTCTGGGGGGCGCCGCGGGAGCAACATCTGTTATTCGCGTTTTTTCCACATTCGCGGGGGTCTCAAGAACCTAACCCCCGCGAATGTGGAGGGACAACTGTATTTGAATTGCACAAGATTATTTTTTTTATGATAAATGGAAAATGGATGTCAGACTAGTATAGAATAAACTTAATGCACTACGCTCCCTGCCCTATTGATTGCCATATTTCCTTTTTGTCTTGAATGGCTCTTTCAAAACTTTGATATACTATAGTAACTATCTATTTTAGGACCATGGTAAGCAGACATGAAGTTGCTTGTTTATCAGTAATAGTAAATACGTGGATGGAGTCCAAGCCAGAGGGGTTGTTCATAATTTTCATAAGCTGTACTTAAGACTGTAGTTCAGTTGAGCTTTCTTCTTCCCATTCTGTTGGGGTAGGGACTATCTTGTCTTTTAATTGAGGTACCAGATTCTTCAAATCATAGGTACTTTTTGAAAGACAAATAATATTACATTTTAGGCCTGCATGTTTATTTTTACATTCTTCCCACCTTCAGGTTGGTCACTATGTGAAGAGGGGTTGTAACAAAGGAATCATTGAAATTGAGGTGTGAGTAACCAAGCCTGTTCATCTTTTTATTTTGTGTAAATGTTTTTAATAACTTTTAAATAAATTACCTCTCTGAAAGCTTTAGGTGGGAAACTGCAGTACTGTGTTGAGATACTGAATGTGCATGCTTTTAAAATTTTCAGTTTGTTGGTACAGTCCTCCCTCCACATTCACGGTTTTAACATTCACGGTTCCGCATATTCGCGGATTGCCACTTTGGGGAGGGTGGGGTGTGTGGAGGAAAGTGGCGACAGGGCATTAGAAGCCTCGTCGCCACTTTGAGGAGGGTGGGAGGGGGTGGGTAAGCCCTGTTGCGGCTTTGGGAAGGGTGGGGGGGTTGTGGGCAGGGGGAGGAATATTTTATTCGTGGTTTTTTTCACATTTGTGCGGGTCTTTGGCCTCTAACCCCTGCGAATGTGAAGGGACAATTTGTACATATTTTATGTCCACAGATAAAGAGTGACAATTGTTTTTTTTTAAACTAGGTTTAAGAATCCAACCAACCTTATTATCACACGAGAAATATCTGTAGCAAACAATCAATCAGTGTGGTTTATTAACCAAAAACCATCCACTCTCAAAATGGTAGAGGACCAAGTCTCAGCTTTAAATATTCAAGTAGGCAATCTTTGCCAGTTTCTTCCTCAGGTATGAAAGGATTTCATTTTGAAGATAATATATAGAGTAGCTCTGCCATGCTGAGTTCTAGAGAATGACATGCTAAGGGAATGTGACAGTTCAGTGGGAGAACAAAGTGACTGTGAGAAATGTGTATGTTATGTCAAAATGGCTGTTATTTGATATCACAGGAATGAAATCTAACTCCTGATAATGTAACCTCTCTTGCAGAATTATTTCAAACATTTATATTTGTATTGTTTTTATACTTCCTGGGAATGGTACGGTGTCAAGATAGGACCTACTGGTATTTCCTGAGGAATCCTTCTTTGAAATTCTTCAGGACAGGCATCTTGGGTACATTTCTGCAGTTTGAGAAGGTGTAAAGCAGGCATGAAGAAAGTGTGACCTGTGTGCCACAAGGAGTTCCTAAGCCACCCCGGGATTTTTGTTGGGAAAAAATGTTTTTGCTTCCAAACATTCCAAGTGTGTGGGGGGGAGAGGGATGCTTTTGTTACGTTTTTATTTCCATGTCACTGCTTGTTAGAAAAAAGGCCTCTCTGGGTAGAGAGTTCCTCCAACAGGCTGAAGTTGTCCCTGCACCCCAGGGGCATTTGTGGAGCAAAACATTCTTTTTCAGGGGTGTGGCAAGGGGACAACCCTTTGATGTAATCTGTGGGCCAGTGATTGCCCTTTCTCCCCGATAGTTATCAATCCTGGTGTAAAGTGGCTCACTTAGAGCCCTATGGTGTGACTGTCCCTCCTCAGTAAGCTGCTTCTGTGTTGCATAGTGTAGCTCTTCTGAAGAGAATAAGACCCAGTTCAGGAGCAATTAAAATAGTTTTCTGTCTTAGTAGTAGCCCAAGTATTGAAAATATTTCTCTAGGTTCCAGTGTTCAGATTACTGTCTGAAGAAGAACTTCTTAGAGAAGAGTTGTTGCTTTTTGTGGTGTTAAAAGTGGCTTTTTGCGGTGTTAAAAGACCCTGCCCAAGTCACAATGTGATTGTGCACCAAGTCATCTGCTTGAGGAGGGGAAGATTGTCCCGAAGCCTATGGAAGGTGCTTCACAGCTTGGGCACAATGAAGTATACACTTTGCTGTTACCATGTAGTTATAGACCTAGCTGTTAGCAAGCTTTAGAAATAGTGTCCTCGATATTTACATGAGTTTTTTTAAAGTAAAATTTCGTGTTATATGCTGTAGACAATGTACTGCAGATATTTTGTTTCCTGTTTTGCAGGACAAAGTTGGAGAATTTGCGAAATTATCCAAGATTGAACTGCTTGAAGCCACAGAGAAGTCGGTTGGCCCTCCAGAGATGTACAAATTTCACTGTGATCTAAAGAACTTCAGGAATAGAGAACGAGAACTTGAAGTAAGTTGCTAACGTGTATGGAAAATGTTTTTTTTCCTCTTTCTAACAGCCCTAAACATTTAAAAATAAGTATGTAACAATGTTTCAGTTCTAGAAGGATGATATATTGCCTTTCATTAGGCCCAGGAGTTAAGGGTATAATGTATTGTAACTTGGCACTTTGTGCTTGGAACAAGGTGTTTTTAGTGTATTTTTTTTCCAATTGCTGCTCTGAATTAGTTGATTTTATGGTTATAATTTATCATTAGCAGAGTGCCTGTCTTTTTTAAAAGCACTGAACTGTTAGCCATCTTGAGTCTTGTTATTGGGAGAAAGGTGGGATAATGAATAAAATAAACAAATGAATGAATACATATTAAAAGATAAGACAAAAAGGTAAAAGGAGAGGGGAGCATTGGCGTAGCAATTCTTTCTTTGATGGATGGGGGCAGGCTGTTTTCCCCCTTTCCATGATGTACGTTTGGGTGGCAGAGGGTGTGGCTTCCTGGTGGTCCCAGTCTTGTAGCAAGTAGCAAAAGGATAGTACTGGCTGAAACTGGTTTGATATGAAATGTGTTCCTTGTAAGTTTTTATTTATTAGTAGTTTTGACATTATGGATTGGTATGGTATTTAATATTTTTTAAAAATCATTGTATATGTATAAGCCTACATTGTGTTTATCGATAGTTACTTTGGACCTCTTTTCATAAGGAAAACTGGGGTTACAAATGTAATTAGCGACTTGGAAAAGTTCTTTTTGGACTATAACTCCTAGAATTCATTAGCTGTAGTTCCAAAAGTAAGGAGATTTTCAGACAACACTGTTATTGTGTTACTATTCCACTTTATTTGCTATGGCTGCCTCCTGTTGAATCCTAGGATTTGCAGTTTAGAAAGGGGCATTTACAACTCTCAGCGAGAGAGATCTTAGGCCTCACTAAACTACAAACCCCAGAATTCCACAGGAGGAAGCCAGAGCAGTTAAAGTGGAATAGTAACACTATAACAGTATAGTCTGAAAATCTCCTAACATTTCTAAACTGTTAATTACATGCTAGAGGTTCCACTGGCTTCATTGTTGGCTGTGGTTCAGGCCAATTAGGCTTTCTGTTTAATGAGAATTTGAAACCAAATGTCCTTGGTTTGAATTCTTGATCAACTGGAAACTGTGGTTAACATTAACCATTAACCATAGTTAAGGCAGAGGTGAGAATTTGGTTTGGATAGTAGATGGGAAATAGCATGTAGTCCTTTCACCCACTTCAGATCTCTTAACAGGGCCCCATATGACACTGCCAGCTCTCTGGCTTATTAATAAATGAATTAATAACCGTTCTTATTTCAATATTAGAAAAAAGAAATGCATAGACTAAATAATCAACAATAACAATAAATATTTCTAGTTTAGAATATGATTGATTAAATGCTGCTACACTGTATGTTTGCAAGCCACTATCTTTTCTACTTATTTGAAATTTAGAGATTTAAAGCAAAGTACAGAAATTCTTGACATTTTTTTTTTGCTAAATTAGACATTGTATTGATACCAAATCTTCACTTTCCTCTATTTGTGTTCCATTGATAGAAATCTGAGTTTTTCTCATGTGCTCATTTGATTTATAAATAGGGCATGGAGCAATTGCAAAATGAGAACTAATTTTATTCATTCTGACAGAATGCACTGAAGGAGAAAAGTAACAACCTAGAGAAAATGAAACAAAAGAATGCAAGGTATCAACAAGATGTGGAGCGATACTATGAACATAAGCGGCATCAAGATAAAATTGCAATCCTTGAACAAAAAAGGCCCTGGGTGGTAAGATCTATTTTTTAAAATGCTTCTTGAAATGTTCCTTTAACCTCCCCCCACCCTGACAAACTTAACAAAGATACTTGATTGCAAAAGCTAATCAAATAGACAAGTGAAATAATATGGGGAAACAGCAACTAATAGACTGAATATACAGTTGTCCCTCCACATTCACAGATTTGGCATTTACGGTCTTAAGTATTCACGGCTTGAAAATATTCTTTAAAAAATAATAATCCAAAAAGCAAACCTTGATTTTGCCATCTTATATAAGGGACACCATTTTGCTATGCCATTGCATATAATGGAACTTGAGTATTCACGGATTTGGGTATTCACAGGGGGTCCTGGAACCAAACCCGAGCAAATGTGAAGGGACAACTGTATTAAAAAAGAAAATAACTTGTCAAACAAAAATAAAAAAAATTGCATTCCTTACATTACACAATAACATCTTTAAGGCTTAATCTTTCTCTAGTCTGACAGCTTTGCCTGCATTGCTGTGTATGTACTGTGGTTCTGAGTCAACAAAGGGTGCATTCACACTACACAAATAATCCAGTTTGAAGCTGGATTATTTGTCATGGCTCTTTCCTATTGAATCGTGGGATTTGTAGTTTGGTGAAGCACCAGCACTCTGGTGGAGAAGGCCAAAGACCTTATAAAACTACACATCCCAGGATTCAATAGGAGGGACCCATGGCAAATAATCTAGTTACTTGTGTAGTGTGGATTAGGCCAAAGAAATAGTGATGAATGTAGTATTGGGAACATAACTGTTATTCCTGAGAACTAAAAACAGGTTTGTAGACTTTGATCTGAAACAGTTTTTAGTCTCAGCTAGAGTACAGTCACAGAATCACTGGGAGCTTGACTAGTCAAGATTTAAGTGAACTCCCATAATTGTATAGAGAGACACCATACAACCAGATACGTCCCGTGCACAATGCATATGATGAGATGATAATGGTTGATTAGATAAATAATCCTCAAGAAGAACTTTCAAATAGGCATGGCAAATGACCAGAGGCTTGGTAGAAGCAGTAGAAGTCAATATCAGTAGCATGGGGTGTAACAGCATGGAGACTGTGCCAGGATCTCCCAATACTAGAGATCCTACTAGTAGCTTTAAGGGCTCCTGGAACAGTAAACTAGTATGTGGCAGGAGTGCTACTTGGTGTGCTCAAGTGTGATTGTACACACTCTTCTCTCCATCACTGTAGCAAGCAGGACTTGTTCACTATAATAACAGAGATGAGTTTGTCCCATAAAGGGAAGAATCTAGAAAAAAGAAAAAAAATATTATACATTTTTTAAAATGGTGTGACTTTTACTCGTCTTTAATGAAACAGAACAGAAACTCAATTAGTTAATCTATTGTCAATGTTGTTACAGATGTGTCTTTTGCTAAGTAGTGCTTAGTTAGGGCAACCTTCCTGAACATAGGTTGATGAATGACATGATAGTTACCTGGACTAGTACTCGACTGTCAGCTATCTAAAAAGGATCCTAATGCCAACACAAAGTCCCTAATCTCTTTTGAACACAGTGTAATTTCTTTAATAACTGCATTTCTTGTTAGATATATGACAATGTTCGTAAACAGCACGAAGAGGTGAAAATAAGTCGAGATCGTCAGAAAGCAGAACTAAAAGCATTAAAAGAAACACGGTCTCCCACGATGCTTCAAATCCAAGAGGCAGAGAAGGAATGTCAAAGACTGGATATCAAAATCAGGGAGAAGGCTAGTATTTTAGATTTCTAGTGTCATTTTGCTTATAAGTCTCATAGATGTCAAGAAGATTAATGTACATACAAGAGATTTAGGGTTGTTATCTGAGTTAGCATATGAAATTTAAAATGGAAGGTGATCTAATAAACAGTTTTAAAAGGAGCTAGGGTCTAGAATCATAGATTGAAAAACCCTGTGTAATCCTGCCTGCCTGTCTCCCAGCTTCCATTATATGCCACAGGATGCAAACTGTACTTTTCATTAGACTTGAGAATTGTTCTATTGAAGGATATTCTGGATGACTAACTCATCTCACTTAGGGGATTGTTTCCAGTTCCAGATTAGGTGCTAAATCCTTGGCAGAAACGGTATGGTTATGGCTGGCTTTATTAGAATTTAGATTGGAGAGTGCATTCTCCAGTTCAGGGTCTCTGAGATCAATGTCTTGAGCTGGGTAACTGGACCTGAAGTACAACAAATAGAACATATTGACCTGTTGATCCAACAAAGGCAGAAGGCAAAACTCATAGTATATCTTCCAGGAATAGTCAGACCAGAGAGTTCATATTATGTGCCACTGGGAGGGTCTGGTGTTGAAACTGATTGAGCATACATAGCAAGGGTAGCTCTGTCTTTCTGATAAAGTTCTTGGTTGAAGCCCTAGAGCTCCTAGTAAGCAAGAATGAAATTCATCTACTCAGTGGTGGCACTAGGGGTGTGTGGAGAGGCCATACTGCACCACGTGGCACCGTTGGGGGGAGGGGTGACACCAGCCTTAGTGATGGCACAGCATCTACCCTATTCTTTCTAAGGAAATTTTTGCTTTCACTGGCCCACAATCAGCATTCTGTCTATATTTGTAGTAGTTCATGATGTCCTATGGAAGGAAGAAAATCTCCAGGTGTTTTCTGTTGGAGTAACTGCAAGGGGCCCATGGGTTTCATGTGGCCACCACCCATTTTTACAGCCCCTGCTCCTTTCTACTGCTGGATCAATGTCACAAAAAGGGGCCATAGTTTTTAAATAAAAACTGTACTCTCACTAGCCTCATCAAAGCATGGTTCTTCTTTAAAACAAAGTGTGTGCTCCTTCTGTACCATGTTCACAAAAGAAATAACTGCTATTTCCCTGCCATCATGCCTCCAAGCTTGGCAGCATGGAAGCAAATTCAGCAGTGTTGGGAATGCTGGTAGGTGCAATCCCAACAATGTCTAAAGGCCCACACATTTCCCATGCTGTGAAGTTGTCCATCCTGTTGAATGTGAAGAAAACACAAGCTCTTTCTGATTTCACTGAATTGTAGCAGAACAGCAACTTGTCTGTTATATAGGAATTTAATAAAATGATTCCATAAGGCTGTAGCTATTATTGGTACAAGTGATCGACTCCACAGCAGTAGCATACAGCCTTGTATCAAGAGGCAATTATTCCTCAGAAACAGTTCTTATCAAGTGAAAATACTATGTGACAGTCAAACCATTGTATAATAGAATAGTAGCATGTATATGCTGTCTATAATTTTTTAATTTTTTTGCTAGGAAATTTCAAAATAGAGCTAACTTCTTTTTTTAAAAAATGTTGCTATATAGACTGCAGCTATCAGAGAAACGTCTGAGAAGTGTAAACAGCAGCAGGATGTTTTGGAGAGAAAAGACAAACAAGTAAGACATGTTTTTACCTTTAAAATCTTTAGACAAGTTAAATCTTGGCAGAATAGATACAATCCTCTTCTTCCTACTTGAGTTGATTTTTTTTTAAGCTTTTGGGTTAATTTCTGGCAGGGACATTCATTTTTGTCACAAATGTTGTGAATGCAAATAATGAGAATTCTGTATTAATGAACCTTGCATTTTTGTTTGATCTTGGCACATCTTCTAGGTAATATTGATTAGGATAATTTACTTTTGTGCAATTTAAAAATACTATAATCTTTTTTTTAAAAAAACAACAACTGTGTAGAAAATAGACAAGCACCTCATAAGGTGACGTTTGAAGCTGTGAAATTTTCACTGCATCATTTCTCATAATAAGGGGGAGATGCCATACCTTGTAGTCGTATTGCTTACACTTTGGATGCCTAAGGTCACATGTTCAGTCCCTGCTAACACCAGATAAAGTTAAAAAGCTCCTACCGAACACCTTAAGAGAGCTATAGCCAGTACATCTCAACAGTATAGTTGTCTCTCCGTATCCATGGATTTGGTATCCATGGATTTAAGTATTCATGGCTTGAAAATATTCTTAAAAAAATAATAATCCAAAAAGCAAACCTTGATTTTGCCATCTTATATAAGGGACACCATTTTGCTATGCCATTGTATATAATGGGGCTTGAGTATTCACGGATTTTGGTCTCCACGGGGGGTCCTGGAACCAAACCCCAGCGAATATGAAGGGACATCTGTACTGAGCTAGATGAATAAATGGTTTGACTAATATTCTGTGGTTGTAATAATACAAGTCAGGTCAATTTAGGATGGTTCTACTCTTCATTCAAACAAATAAGAAATCACCCAGGTTTGCTATTACTTGGAATTATGATGATTGTATTTATGTGGGCACTAGCTTTAATTCCAGTTTATCATAGCTAGAATATTATCAAATCCTCCCTTTTCTTGCTGTTTTGTAGTGGAATCTTGTTTTATTGATGACCTGCTTAGAAAATGTTTTTCCTTAGATTGAAGAAGTTAAACTAGCTTTGAGGATGAAGAGAGAGGCAGATATGGACCGTCAGAAGAGAATGGAAAATACTCGTAAGATGATAGAAGACTGGAATAATGAGCTAAAAAATATAGACAATGCAGAGAATATTCAGCCTCAGATAGATTCTGTCAATTCTACCCTTAAAATGCTGCAGGAAGAGAGAGCAAATGTTGATGGAAGACTCAATGATCTGCAGAGACAAAAAGAGAACTGTCTGCAAGAGAAAAGAGGTAAATGGGCTTAATTGTATATACTGTATGCTGTTAATATGCTTGGAATTGCACAAAAATAAATTGGTGTGAAAGCCCAATCACCTTATATCCCTCAGTTTGAAGATACTCTTTGAGCCTGTGGATTACATGGGCAGGAAGGAACTAATAACAGCTTAGTTCCTACAGGGTTCTTTGGATCCTGACCATTGATATTTGCAAACATTTTTATTTATGCCAGGATTTACCTAATATTTTTTTCAGGTCACAGTTTCTCATTTTGGTCTTAAATCTCTATTGAAAATTTATGCTATTATGAACATTCATATTGGAGTAGCTATAGATTATGGAGTGCAAAGCTTAGCTCTTTCATTGTTATGTGAATGTCAGTGGGGAAAAATTAGAGTTGTCTTTCTATGTTGAGACTATATACAGTCCTTGCAGAGGTATTTATCCCCCTTCCATTGACTTTTCCACAATTTGTTGTATTGCAACCTGGAATTGTAATGGATTTAATTGACATTGTTACCATTTGTGCCACATGATCTCAGATTAAATACACCAGTTTTTGGAAGGCCCAGAGTTTGTTGGAGAGCATAGCTTTAGCATATCTAAAGATGCTTCGCAATTGTAACTACTACCAAAGGTGCTTCTACCAAAAGGATGAATACTTATGCAACCAACAAGTGCCACCTGTATTTTGTTTCCGCAACTTTTATACCACAATAAAAATACTTTTGGCCTTCACAATGTTGAGTATCTTCTGTACTTGTTAATTCTGTACAGTTAATTCCATTTCGGTTCCAGATTGTAACACAACAAAATGTGGACAAATCAAAGGAGGTGAATACTTCTGCAAGTCATTGTATATCTTTCTGTTGACTGTTTGGATAGATCACTTCCTAGTGGAAGTAAAGGCAAAGGTGATGGGTCCAGCTGTAAGCATTCTGTTGAAGACACTTTTATTTCTCTAGTAACAAAATACTATATATACTCATGTATAAGTCAACCTTATATATAAGCTGAGGGCAGGTTTTGGGGTCAAAATTACGGATTTTGCTATGACCCGTGGATAAGTCAAGGGTAGAACATGGGGACTCAGCATGAGACTCCTCAGATCCATTTCATGGAGAGGTGAAGGTGCCAGTGCCACCTCAAGGGAGCCAGCCCTCCGGCCGCCAACACCATTTCTCCACCCAGGCACTCAAAAAGGCCTTTAGCCACCCTACACAGAGAAGGGGATGGTTTCTCTTTTGATAAGAGTTAATATTGTACCTTAACTTTTATCAAAAAAAAAAAAAAAGGAACCATCCCCTTCTCTGTGTAGAATGGAGAAAGGTGAGAGCGTAGTCCATCCCAAGAGAACCTAAAAGAAGCACTGACCCTCTCTACTCTCTTTGCCGTGGCGCTGCTTCTGGCCATTGCCTCTTTCAGACTCTCCTGGCATGGACTATGGTCTTGGAGCTTAGCCCATGCTGAAGAGCCTGAAAGAAGCACCCTCCTCCTGTGCTCTAACTGCCATGCTGGGGAAGGACCAAAAGAGGTGCTGAAAAGAGAGAGAAGGGCTGTTGCTTCCTTCAGGCTCTCCCATCACAGACTAAACTCTCAGGCTCTCAGAGCTTAGTCTGTGCTGAGAGAGCCTGAAAGAAATGCACATCCCATTTGCTCTCTCCACCATGCCGGTGATGCCCCAAAAGAGCCAATGGAGAGAGAGCAGAGGGAACCGTTGCTTCTTTCAGGCTCTCCTGGCACGGACTAAGTTCTTAGAGCTTAGTTTGTGTTGAGAGAGCCTAAAAGAAATAACTATTTTCCAGCAGCGTGCGGAGGGACTCCTTCTGTGGGTATTGGCTCCCCCTCCAACCAATCACAGGCAGAGCAACCTGAAATTTGAACAACAAAGAAACCAACCCCTCTGGAAGTGGAGCCAACCCCCAACCTCCCCAGTTCTGTTCTGCCTCTCTGGAAGCAGGCAGGGTTTTCCTGTAGCTGCAGTCTCTGTCGACAGAAAACAAAGGGATTTAAGATGGCTGCCCCCATATCCAAACACGTGCAGGGGGAGGATCTGTCCTCCTCCGAGGAGGATGCCTCTAATTTGGATACTGCGGGGTTTTTTTCCCATTGCAAGAACAGCGAGCTCTGTGCTCCCTTTCTGGAGCGCACGTTGAGCCTGGCGGCGACCCAGCAAGAGCCGCAGCGTGATGGGGCCTCCAGGAAGGAGGTGGACCACGTGGCTGCGCAAGGCTCCAAGCCGCATGGAGCCTGCGAGGAGACTCCAGTGCCTCACGGAGCAGGAGAAGGACCCAGCACCAGCCCTCAAGAGCTGCCCCCACTACTGCTCGAAGGTAAGGCGCTCCCTCCCCAGCTTGCCGCGTGGATTGCTTTGATGTGGCAAACCCTGGAGGCAAGCGCAGGCTTGCTGGGGACCTCGGGGGAGGCGACCCTACACTCAGCGGGGATTCCCCCTCCCCCCCCCCAGCGGGACAGCAGGCTCCAAGGGCTGGGCGGTGAAGCGTGGAGCAGGCGAGGTCCCAGTTGGGCGGGAACCGCTGCAGAGGAGCTGCGATGCGGCCGGGGAACCTAGGGAGGAGGGAGGGCTCTCCCCGCCTCGCAAAAGGGCCCGAAAAGAAAAGAACACCAGGGATCCCGACTGGGAGGGGGATCTTGGGGATGAGGAGAACGAAACTCTTCCGAGGGAGGAGGGGGAGCTCTCCTCTGAAGGGGAAGAGAACGTAGAGGAGCAAGCATCCCCAATCCTTTTTGAGACCTCGGCTTTCACTATCTTGCTAAAGAAGGTACTGAGAGCGCTGGAACTGGCACCAACGGAGCCAGCCACTGGGGAAGCAAACAAAGGAGTCCCAGAACTCAGGGATTCTGAAAAAGGGGCGTGCAATGTGCTGCCGTTCCCAGGTGTGATTAAAAAGGCCATAGTGGGGGAATGGGACCAGCCAGGGGCCTCAAGGGTTCAGCCTTCGTACGTCAAGCATTTGTATTCCTTTTCTAATGAGATGATGGACCTTTTAAAACAGCCGGCCATTGATGCTCTGGTAGCCGGGCTGGTCTCTGGATCTCTTTTTCTTAGAAATGGAGATGAATGCCTTAAGGCCCCAGACAAAAGTGTTGAATCCTTTTTGCGCAGGTGTCATGAGGTGACCGCCTTGGCCATATGAGCAGCAGCAGCGGCGTCTATTTTCTCTCAAGCTACTATTAGATGGGCAAAGGATATGTTAGCTAATGTACCTGAGGACGAGACAAAGTTTTGTCAAGGGATGAACAAGATTGCTAAGACATCCGCCTGTGTGGCGGACACCAGTTTGGATGCCCTACGTTTTTCTTCCAGGGCAGTGGGAGCCAATGTGGCTGCAAGGTGGCAACTTTGGCTGAGAAACTGGCATGCGGACAATAAGGCTAAGGCAAATTTGTCTGGGTGTGCCTTTAAAGGTGGAAAGTTGTTTGGGGACTCCTTAGAGGAGATTTTGGTGGAAACAAAGGACAAAAGGAAGGTGTTTCCTTCATTGCCAAAGAAAGAAGACCGCTGGCTAAGCCATCGCCCACCCCAGCCTCCAAACAAGGAGGTAAGGGGGAGACAACAGCTTGACTATCTGGACGTGCTGGTGGGGGGCAGGCTGACCAGGTTTGCAGAGACCTGGGAGAGTACCTCCTCAGATGCCTCGGTCAACAGAATGGTCAGCCTGAGTTACACCATAGATTTCATATCGAAACCACCCCCCACCTTTGTGCAGTCATGCACAACCAATTGCAAGGAGAAACAGTTACTGATGGAGACAGCCAAATCACGTCTACTGCAGATTCAGGCAATAGAACCAGTGCTAGAGGAGGAAAGGTTCTTAGGAACTTATTCTTTTCTTTTCCTGGTTCCAAAGAAGAACAAGGAATGGAAAGCCATTTTCAACTTGCGGGGGGTCAACCACTGGGCGGCGAAACGCAAGTTTCGAATGGAGACGCTACAAACGATCCTGGAGGGAATACAGGAGGGAGACTTTCTAGCATCCTTGGATTTGCAGGATGCGTACCTCCACATAATGATCCATCTGGCACACAGATGTTTTCTACGGTTTACATACAAGGAGGGGCACTTCCAATACAGAGCTCTACCGTTCGGTGTGTCTTCAGCCCCCAGGATGTTTACCAAGGTCCTAGTGGCCTTGGTATCACATCTAAGGGCACAAGGGATACACATCTTTCCCTATCTGGATGACCTCTTAATAAGGGCCCCCTCCCAGATCAGGGCGATGCAGGATGTGGACAGGACAATTCAATGTTTGGAGTCCCACGAATGAATAAGGTGAACAAGGTTCCTGGTGAACAAGGAAAAGAGTCATTTGGAACCAGTACAGAAACTTCTCCATTTAGGGAATGTGTTGGACACCAGGCTTCACCGGGTGTTCCTACGAAAGGACAGAAGAGAAGTGACCCAGGGGCTGATACAATTGGTGTTGGAACAAACAAAGAACCCGTTGATGTCATTGGCACGGCTACTGGGCTTGATGATATCGTCCATAAACTCAGTTCCATGGGCCAGATTCCACCTCAGGAGGCTCCAGTGGTTTCTCCTTCCCTTTCAGGATCTGATAGCCCGGAAAACGTGCAGGTTCATCAAGGTACCACCGGAAGTGAAGGAGTCGCTGAGATGGTGGCTCTCAGGCCAGATGTCAGCGGGGTGTCCGATACTGGAACCCAGACAGATCGTGGTGACCACAGATGCTTCCCTGACAGGATGGGGGCCCCACTGCGAGGATCAGACAGCACAGGGATTGTGGTCGGATCTGGAACAGGAGTATAGCATCAATCTTCTGGAACTGAGGGCGGCAAGGCTAGCCCTGATCGAGTTCCTACCGCTGGTGAAGAGGAACCACGTACTGTTACGAACAGACAACATCTCAACCAGATCCCAAATAAACAAACAAGGTGGGACCAGGTCGAGGGCCCTCATGCAGGAAACGGAGTCGTTGTTCCAGTGGGCAGAGGAGCATTTGCTCTCCATCAAAGGGGAATATCTGCAAGGGAAACTGAATTTCCAGGCCAACTGGTTGAGCAGACATACTCTGCTCCACAGCGAATGGAGTCTCAACAATCTAGTTTTTCAGATGTTGCTGTTCCGGTTCGGGGAACCATGGGTGGATCTGTTTGCCTCGGAAGAGAACCACAAGCTACCGCAATTTGTGTCCAGGTTTTGGACACCGGGCGCATTAGTGTGCAATGCGCTAACGATAACATGGCCTCGGAGGTTGTGTTATGCCTGCCCACCAACAGCTTTGCTAGGCCGGGTGTTACAGAAGATCAAACAAGAGAGAGCAGAGATAATTCTCATTGCGCCGTATTGGCCGAGGAGGCTGTGGTTTCCAAACTTGGTACATCTGCAAGTACAGGACCTGTGGCCCCAGCTTCCGTGGCCGGACCTTCTGGTGCAAAACGGTTTTCTTCATCCAGACCCAGGCTAGTTACGACTCCACGCTTGGAGGTTGAGTGGGAAAGATTGTTAAAGAAGGGTTATGACTGTGAAGTGGTCGATTATGCTAGCGGCTAGGTGACCGTCTACTATTAGGTTATATGAAGTCACATGAAGAACATTCTGTAGATGGTGTAAAGGAAAGGGTGTCCATCCCGTACAGGCCTCTGTTGGTTCAGTTTTGCCCTTTTTGCAAGCTGGACTAAAAAAGGGCTTGGCGCCCAGTACCTTAAGGCAACACATAGCTGCCCTGGGATCCATCCTCAAGGGATCGTGAGGAAAGTCATTGGCATCTCATCCTCACATTTGTAGCTTCCTCAAGGGAGTGGCTTCCTTGCGTCCTCCTGTAATTCACAGATTTCCCTCCTGGAAGTTGAATGTGATTTTAAAGGCCCTTATGCAGGCGCCTTTTGAACCCCTTAAGTCCATCGATTTGAATTATCTCACATGGAAGGTAGCTTTGCTGGTAGCTATCACCTCCGCCAGGCGTGTCACCAAACTGAGTGCCTTGTCGGTGCGGGAGGAGCTAGCTGTGCGTTTTTCAGAAGGACTCAGTTTCATTGAGATTGGACCCTTCTTTTGTGTCCAAGGTAAACTCAGTGTTTCATAGGGCCCAGGAGTTAGTGTTGCCCTCTTTCTGTCCTAGGCCAGTAGCAGAATTGGAAAAACTGTGGCACATGCTGGATGTTAGAAGAGCTTTGAAGATGTACTTAAAAAGGACTCAGTGTTTTTGTAAGTCTGATGCCTTGCTTGTAGCTTATACCGGTTTTACAAAAGGGAAGAAGGTTTCAGCAACAACAATTGCAAGATGGCTGAGATGTTGCATAGAGCAGGCGTATGTTTCTAGCGGTCAACCCATGCCGGCTGGCATTCAGGCACATTTGACTCACAGCATGTCTACTTCAGCGGCCTTGGGATCCTTGTCCATTGTGGATATTTGTAGGGCTGCGACTTGGGCTTCCTCGTCTACCTTTACCAGGCATTACTGCAATGATGCTTATGCTTCTGCAGATGCAGCCTTTGGTAGGCGGGTACTTCAACAGGTGATTCTTGAGTAATAAAGTTGTGTATCTGTCCCCACCCTACTTGGCCCGCTTTTGTACGTCCCACAGAAGGAGTCCCTCCCCACGCTGCTGGAAAATGGAACATTGGTACTTACCGTGAAGGTTTCTTTTCAGCAGCCGTGGCGAGGGAGTCCTTACCCACCCAAAAAAAAGGGGGTCATAGAGATGTATATAGATAGATAAGTTGAATGCAATGTTTTAGTTAGAATTTCTGTTGTAATTACTGTTGTTTTTTTCCTTACATCATTTTCGTACTGGAGCTGTAAAACTATCCCTGGGGAGGTTGGGGGTTGGCTCCATCTCCGGAGGGGTTGGTTTCTTTGTTGTTCAAATTTCAGGTTGCCCTGCCGGTGATTGGTTGGAGGCAGAGCCAATACCCACAGAAGGACTCCCTCCCCACGGCTGCTGAAAAGGAACCTTCACGGTAAGTACCAATGTTCCATTCCCTCTGCTCTCTCCACCACGGGGAAGCCCCAAAAGAGCTGCTGCAGCCACCATTTTGAACAGGCATTACAAGGGGCCAGGAGTGGTGGCGTGGCAGAGGTACCTCATTGACCTGTATATGTCAACCTAGGCTTTTTGGGGTCAATTTTTTGACAGGAATTATTTGACTTATACATGAGTATATATGGTAATGCCTATAGCTGTGATTATAAAGGGTAGTAAACTTGACTTCTAAAGCTGTGTCAAAATTTCAGGGGTAGCTGGTCGCATTGAGCGGTTTGAGAATTTGATGAATATGAAGGAGGAGAAGCTGAAAGGGAGATTCCAAGACACATACAATGCTCTTTTATGGTTGAGACAGAACAAAGACCGGTTTAAAAGGCGTGTCTGTGAACCTATGATGCTTGCAGTAAGCCGATTCACTTCAACATTGCTCAACTTAACCATCACTAAAATTTAAATGTCACTTATGCTACAGCTCCATTTTTAAAGCTTTCCTAAATAGACCGCTGTTTTAATGTGAACGATGAAAATTGGCATACATGTACCTTCATGTCTTCAATTGGCTCTGTGGGTGTAATTTGTCTCATGCAATTGTAAGCATGAAAAGTACAGAATATTATTTTATTTAGAGCCTTTGTATTTTGGAGATTGTGTGTTATTCTTTCTTGGTGGTCATTTCTAAGTGCAAAACTTAATTTTCTCTACTCTTGCCCTTACTATTACTGAGTTTTCTGAGACTTTCAGAAAAGCATTGCCTCTTGGGGTGAAATGAGAGCTACCTTACAACATGAAAAACTTTGGCTTTTAGTATCTTTATTTCTACACCCAATTCTAGATCAAAGAACCTAATCCAATCATTTCTTTTGAATAGGTTGCTTCATGCTGTCTCTCAGAATGTCAAAACTAATGTTACTTAACATTAGAAATTAGATGTGTTTGCCTTTTTCAAACCATTGAGTTTTGACTTTATAAGGTGATTATTTTGCTAACTTAATCACAAGCATATTCATATGTAAGAATGATTAATTGTCTCCTTCAGGCCTGGTAAACTGCAGTAATATTCATAACATCCAATGAGTTCTCCTTAATGCGTATTATTCTATATGAACCTTTTTGGTGGGCAGAAGTTTCTAGGAGAATGGTTTAGAAGCTGTCCCCCATGCAGTGCCACAAGTTGGCTTCCTAATACTAGGATATTATAGAACGCCTCTGCTTTCATCAAAACAGAGCTGTATAATACAGTTGTCCCTCTGTATCCGTGGATTTAAGTATTCACGGCTTGAAACTACTCTTAAAAAATAATAATCCAAAAAGCAAACCTTGATTTTGCCATCTTACATAAGGGACACCATTTTGCTGTGTCATTGCATATATTGGGACTTGAGTATTCACAGATTTTGGTCTCCATGGGGGGTCCTGGAACCAAACCCCAGCGAATATGAAGGGACAACTATATATGGAGCGTTCAGGGGCAAATCATTCTTCTTCAGCATCTCAGACAAAATAATTCTCATGTATCCCATGGAATATGTTTGAGGTGTATCATGTATTATTCATAAACTCTAGCTTCCTTCTCACATTGCTTTTGTATCATGGGAACCCTTTGCTGTGCACCTTGCTCTTCTGTTGGTATGGTGGTGTGAGAAGCTTTGTGCTGTGACTCATCTGTGCACCAGAATCTGACTAGGTTTCTACAAGACCTGAGACTTCTCATGTTACTCAGGTTTGGTGAGTCCCATGACACCAAGATAAAATAACGGCAGTGCTATAGTGCAACCACCCAAACTATGAATTAAGGGATGTCTATAATATTATTTATTACTAATTAATTTTATATCACTTCAAAAAATAAATTCTGTTTGTTCCTTGATAAACATTTCATATAAGCCAGATTTTAATTTATATTTTTATTAATAAGAAATTAAATTGAAATTATGTGTTTGGCAAAAATGATATAGGTTTAAAAGACATGTGTATCTGTGTAGATATACCTTTGCCCCGCTCTTAACGTAAGACTGTAATATTTATTAGTAACATTTTCAACATCTAGGCACATTAAGCCAGATCACATTTAATGAGTCTAATATTTAGAAATAGAACTTTGCCTTTCCATTAGCAGCCATGTGTTTTATGATGAGATGATGATATAGTTCCTTCATCTTCAAGTGAATGTTATTGTTATTTTTCTATTGATTCTTTTGTAATTGTTGCTATGTTTCTTCCTGCACAGATCAATATGAAAGATCATAAGCATGCTAAATATGTAGAAAATCACATTTCAGCCAACGATATGAGGGCCTTTGTATTTGAAATCCCAGAAGATATGGAAATCTTTCTAAGAGAGGCAAGGACTTAGCCATATGATTGCAAAATGGTTGATGTAGTATTATTAAATCAATATTAAAGAGCACAATAAGTAGGCTGTTCATTTGCCAGTATTGTTTTTTTTAAAAAAAAAATCATGATAGCTACATAAAAAATCAAAGAGAGCTGCTCATTTTGCTTGTCCTGGATGTCTAACTATAGAGCACTTCTACCTTGCAAAATAAGAGAAACACTTCAAATTCAGTAGTCCTATGGTCCAAATAGACTACACTAGCATAATGGGCCATTGCATTATCACAGGAATGGGCAAAGTATGGCCTGAGAGCTGCATACTGCTCCTAGGGGTGATTTACTGCCCCACATGGTTCAAAAAAGTGTCTTCTGTTATCTTCTAGGGCATGAGTGTAGCCCCCATCCCAAGAGTTGCTACATTACTATAGGTTGAGTATCACTTATCTGGAAATCCAGAATACTCCAGAATTGTCCACAAAGGTGGTTGAGATAGTGACACCTTTATTTTCTGATGGTTCAATGTACAAAAACTTTGTTTTATACACAGAATTATTAAAAGTATTGTTTATAAAATTACCTTCAGGCTATGTGTATATGGTGTAAATGAAACATACATGAATTTCATATTTAGACTTGGGGCTCATCTCCAATATATATTATTATGTATATGGAAATATTCCAAAATCTGAAAAAATCTGAAATCCAAAACACTTCTGGTTCTAAGCATTTTGGATAAGGGATTCTCAACCTGTAGTTGCACTTTCTAAGAGCGGAGGTGGTGGCAACAAAGGTGTTTTGGAGGAGCAGCTGCTAGCTCTGAGTCATCTACTTCCAAATGTCTGGCTTCTTTGGGACTGAGGCATTTGGGGAGAGGTGACCTGGACAATTGCGTTCCTCTCACCTTGGTTGATTTTTCCCCTGTGGCCACAGTTTTCTCAACTTGCTGCTGCCACCTTTGCTAGATTAAGACAGGCTGAGAGCCCAAAGTGGGGGTTGTCAGTGGTGTGACTGTGCTGGTGGAGCAAACAGGATTCTAGCGATTCTGTTTAGAATCAATCTTGTCAGACAAGAGAGGGAAAAAAAACTAACTTCTTCTCTTACCTGGTAACGGGAAACATTATTCAGTCTGCTTTTTGTACATTGAACTCAGTGGGGTGTACTTCCGAGTAGGCATATAGGACAGCATTGTGAATTATTCTGATACCAAGCCAGAAATTGCAGGGCTCCTGCCTTCTAGTCAGACCTGGGAACGTGTTAAAAACTACTTTCAAATATAATTAATTGGTTTATTTATTTGGGTAAATAAATAATCTGTTATGTTCTTCATTACATTGCTTATTATTCCAGGGCATGGGGGAATGTTGTCCTTAGTAAGAAACTCTCAACATCTTCTTTCCTTAGTTATACAAGAGACCCATGTGGAAGGTTTAATTATATGAAGTTAATATACTATTGGTTTTGCAGAAAGATAACGCTTTTCTCTTTCCTGATGTATAAATATAAAGCTACCATGCAATAGCACATGCTTATCATTTTACCACATCACATGATTATTATTTTGAGGTAACTTAAAAATGTTTTCTCTTTACTGGTATGACTTTTCAGGTGCGTGACAATCAGAAACTAAAAGTGAATGCTGTATGTGCACCTAGTGAGTCATATGCTGAAAACAAACCTTCAAAACCAATTGAAGAGCTGTTGTAAGTGTTAAACTGTATTAAAGGACCCAAGTTACTGGCCTGGCTCACAACTAATGTGAGTGAGGATTCTGTGGGAATCCTAGTTTTATTGTTAATGCGCACTGTGTTCATGCATGTATTGTGATTGCTCCCACTGCAAGCTGGAATGGCTAAACCAGGGTGGAAATCATGTGGTCTGGAAGGCAACTCCAGTGTGCTACGCTGGCTAGGACTGCTGGCAAACTGTAGTGCAACAAAATCTGGAGGGCCACATGAGTCTCATTCCTACCTAAGTAAAGCATGGTCCTTCAGTCTCTGAGCACATTGGAAGCTGCTTATTGCAGTGTAGATGTGTAAACTGCTATTGCTTAAAACAATTTGTAAGCCGCTCTGATAGCCTTCTGGCTAAGGAGCGGGGTATAAATACATAAATAAATAAATATTGATATATGAAGGAGGAACTCTGACTTGTCTCCCCACATTTCTCTGGCAAATCAGAGTCATAAGCCAAGAACAAAAGATGGCTTATCACTCTTCCTTGTTGAGAGGAAAGAAGAGTCAGAGTTCCTTGTGCGAATATGTTGATCAACAAACCATAGATGGAAGGCCTGTTGTTTGTTTAGCCATTTCACCTTGCAGGAGCAAAGTGGAAATATCAGGCAGTATGCACCAGTGTGCTGATTTGGTTTCAATAAGGCAGAATCCTTTCATGTATGAACATGATTGAAAAGTGGATCACTGGCTCTTTTCACTGTGATATCCAGAACGGCCACCAGATATTTGAGAATTCTATTAGGTTTCTAGTTCTTCCTGTTGGTTGTACTGGGCAAGCTTAGCTGAACGCAGTGTCCATTTTAAATCTAAAGCCAAATGCTGTAATACAGGTCTTGAGGATAAGTAACCCTCCACCTGTTGTTGGATTCCTACGCCCAGCAGAAGCAGAATAACAAGTCGTGAGGGATTATAGGGTTTAGTCCACCAATATTGAGAGGGATTCATATTCCCAGTTCCCACTTTAAGGCTAGATAGTGGTCAAAGATCAAAAGACACTTTATGAAGTTCATTTTATTTTACATGATTTGTATCTCACCTTTCTTCCATACAGGACTCCAGTCTAAAAATAGATGTATACAGAATACCTCTTAAAAGTAATCATAATACAGTATTAGAGAACAATTAAAAAACCCTATTAAATAGCTACCATACTGAAACAACACTTAATTTTTAAAAGTTTTAAAGCATTTAAAACATAACAGATAAAAAAAAAATACATTACCCCCATTAATAGAACCTTCTGCAGTAGCCAGTTCATGGACAAAAAGCCTGTCTAAACAGAAAGGCCTTTGCCTGCCAGTGGAAGGGAAGAGGAACTGCAGCCCAGCCATGCACAGGAGGGAGTACCACAGCCTATTGAGAAGGCCCTCTCTTGTGTCCTCATCAAAGACAACTCTGCAGGTGGTGGGACAGAGAGAAACTTAGGCAGGTTTGTATAGGGAGATACAGTATTTCAGATTGTTTAGATGCAAACCATATAGAATAGTATAGGTCATGTTTGTGTCAGCCTCGTCAGCAGTCTAGCCAAAGACAATGTCATGCAGAGTGTTTTACAGAAATCCACATGTGGTGTAATTAAGACATGTACCACCATTAACAATTCCCTGTCTCTACTTTCTTACTCATTTGGCCACTATTTTCTAAGAATCCCATTCCTCTCCTTCTATGTTTTAAAATTAGGAAAGAATACTTAAGGGCACCTAATATTGTCTCCTTGAACTTGATGAATAGAATTTCTGACTAGCTAATCTAAGTCACTTAGATAATTAAATAATCACTTATCATCAATTATTTTTATTTAATCTACTAAATTATTGATTCATTTTATTCCCCCCCTCACTGGAATATGGCCAGATCCATAGATTTCCTGATTAATGCTGAAGTTAATCCTACAATCGAATGAGTCAGTTATTTTAGGTTATTGAAATTTATTCAGGGTGGAGTGGTTTTCTCTCTCTGCCAGATTCAGTGATAGCTGCAGGAAAAGGAGGATTAGGGTTGGAAGAAGTGCAGCCCATGGCTCTGTGCCTGCTGTGTTGTGGATATTAGAAGGAGGAAAATCATGAAGCCTTGCCTAGAATGGAGGAATGGAATGGGCTGTTTAAGTTGTTTGTTTTGGAGAAGGCCATTAGGAGCCATGGCCCTTTCAAAATGTCAGACGCTTTAGGTATGAAGAGGTGCCCCTTTCATTAGCCTTTATGGGGGTTGTTGGAATGATTCTGGGTGAGGTTTGAATCTTCTAATTTCTCTGATTTTTATTGATTTTACTTCCAGCTTTTGTATGCTGTTATTCACATGGCAAGGGGTGCTCAGGAACCATTGCCCTTTCAGAATGTCAAGCCCTTTAGGTCTGAAGGAGCGTTCCCCCATTGACCTTTATAGAGGTTGTTGGAGTCTTGTTGGGTGGTATATGGGAAGGTGTTGAAGCTTTTCAGTTCTCTGGTTTTTATTTTTTTTTTATTTTTTTGAATATTATTATTTGGGATCAGTTGCCATGAAGCCATTTGTATTGCTCACACAGTGCTAAGCGCTTGGATAATTAAATGAAATGTTTTTATCACTCCCATTTCTTTTTCTCTTTCCTTGCACTATCTTCCCTAATCTGCATTATGTTTCCACCCATCCCCTTGCTTCAGTGGGTCAAACACTTTGAGGGGTTTTTGTAATGTTAGAGTTACTAGTTTAGCGCCAAAAGATTTGGTGTGTCTTAGTAGTATCATTGAATTCAAAGAGGTTTACCCCAAGTAACTGGGTATAGATTCATTGTATCCATTTCTATTTAAGGCCATTTTTTTCAGGTGGGAACAGTGGGGAGTCAGGAGGTTTTAGGGCCTGGACATAAGAAACTAGCAAGGTCAGATGTTTTGATTTGCTTTGATGAACATGTTTTCATCACTTTTTGGACTACTTGGATCCTTTCTGAACCTTTGCTGCAAGCATTTCACATGTATCGTATGAAAGACGGATAACAAAATGAATTGAATGTTTTTAACAGGTTTTAATTTAAACTTTTGTATACTATGAAATTTTAGTTTTGTTTGTTTTAACAGTTGTAAGCTTCCTTGAGTCCCAGCTGGAAAATGGTGGAATATATACATGATGATGATGATGTACAAATATCACTTTATTTCATTAATTATCCTTACAAATCAAGGCTAATAGAGTGAAACAATAAAGTATTAAGATGAGATAGGTGCAGAGAATAATGGGCTTGTTAGATACCTACTCATTCAGACTGGAGATACCAATGGACTGAACTTAGGATCCTTAGCTCCTGCATGCAAACATGTGCTCTCCCACTGATCTTTGGAGACCATGCTTCTTGATTAGGAGTGAGATGACAGAGAGGATACAGTGGTTGTTCAGAAAAATGTTCTGTATATGATTAGAGAAACTCAAAGTATTTCTGATTAAGAACTTCCCACTCTTGGTTCACTGACAGATATTTGTAGCCTGTTACTTATTGCTGCACTTGCAGTAGATCAGTGCCATCTAGGTGAAATGAACACATTCTTTACTATTAATATCACTTTTTATTAACCTTTAGCAAGGTATTTGAAGATCTTATACTTCAGGAAGGTCTTTCCCAACCTGACAGTTTTCAGACACATTGTAAGCCCACCATTCCAAGGAAGCTATTTATTTATTTATTTATTTATTTATTTATACCCCGCTCTTCAGCCACAAGGCTATCAGAGCGGCTTACAAATTGTTTTAAGCAATAGCTATTTACACATCTACACTGCATTAAACAGTTTCCAATGTGTGTTAGCTAATTGCCCCCACAAGCTGGGTACTCAGTTTACCGACCTACGAAAGGATGGAAGGCTGAGTGAACCTTGGAGCCCGCTGGAATCGAACTTGCAACGTGGTGGCTGCAGTACTGGCATTTAACCACTGCACCACCAGGGCTTGTGTTATAGGCTTTGTTGTCCAGCTGGAAAATAATTCAAGGACAGGGGAGGCACTTTTAAAAGGAGCACTTTTTAATGAGGTAGTAACAAAATTTGCCCAGAGGTCAATGGTGACAACTTTTTCATTCTCTGTAAATCCTATAGCCTGTATGAAAACTAACATTTAAGTAATGAATTCTTTCACAGTAATTAAACTATTTTAATTATTAGTGTTAAAGACAACAAATTAATTTCTCAGTTTCTAACTTTTAACATTAATGAATTAATGTTCAGATTTCATGTTTCAGGCTCTGCCATATACGTAATTGTGGCTATAATAAAGTGCATAATTCAATTAAAGTTAACTTTTGATCTCAATTCCCCATTTCTATATTTATCTATTTTTCTCTCCTATCCTTGCTTTAAAAATTGATTATTTATCTTCATAATTGGCAGGGGAAAGTATCTCACTATTTTTTTTCTTTTTCAGCCGGTATGGATTTTTCTCTTACATGCGAGAATTATTTGATGCTCCTTCTCCTGTGATGAGTTATTTGTGTTCTCAGTATCGTGTTCATGAGGTCCCTGTTGGAAATGAGAAGACCAGAAATATGATTGAAAGGGTGAGCTATATTATTGAACATGGATAAGGGACTGTACTGCTTAGAAAGGCTGTTGATGCTTTTTTTTAATTCTGAAAATAAAAACTAATACCTATTGATTGGGTATTCGCACCTGCTTGTTGTTGTCTCATTCAAGCGGTATTCATATCTCCTTGTTGTCTTATTTAAGTTATACAGTACGATATGGGTTTTTCCATACTGTAAACTCAAAATGGCTTACAGTAAAATGTCAAAAGCATAAAACATGTTTAAAACAACTTGCTTAAAGCCACATACAGTCTCATGGAAAAACTTAAAATAGCAGACATTATGAAGTACAGTACCTGCAAACTCTGAAGTCCACCAGAGTTTTCCCTAATCCTCTAGAGCAGGGATAGAAAATGTGCAGCCCTCCAGGTATTGGTGGACTACAACCCCCAGAATTTCCCACCATTGGGGCAAGGGCTTCTGGGAGATGCACTCCAACAACATCTGGAAGGCCTCACAATTCCCACCTGTGACCTTGTTTTAAAAAGGTCCTTTGGGAGAGATTTGAATGAATAAAATAAAAAAATGAAGGAATAAGGCTTTCTACAGTTTCACTCAAAAGTGGGGTGTAAAGGCAGAGCAAGAAGGGGGATAGAGCAAGGCTTGGATAGTCAAGCAGTTTAGTTTCCCTCAACATTCTGCTTACTGAGTGGAGGATAGATGGGGGTGGGATATCTGTGGTTCTGACATCTATATGCCACTACCCAGAATCATAAATATACATTTTGTTTTTAATTTGCTGATACTTTTGGTCTGGCTGCTAAAAACTGTGATTTATTGCCTGTTCTTTAAATGTTCTCCCTTTCAGAATCACTGTGTATAATTGTGTGGTGCTGGCTTTCTTTCATGTTCAGGTCATAAAGGAAACAAAACTTAGACAGATCTACACAGCAGAGGAGAGATATGTGATAAAAATATCCGCTTACACAAATGAAACTGTTTCTAGTAACACGTCACTGAAGCCAGCACAGTACCTTACTGTCACAGTGGATGCAGATGAAAGAAGGCAATTGGAAAATCAAAAGAATGTAAGTGGGTTTATGGTGGTCGTTCAAGAAAATAAATGATTTGAAATGTTGGGAGTTAAGAATTCTGTAGAGTGTTTGACCTTAGCAATTTGACGGGCATTTTTAATCCATTTAATTCAGCATGTACAACTTTAAGGGAACATTTCCAAGTAAATTCACTTGCAAGGAAATCCAGTTAAATATTTTTAGGATCAAGATGCAAGTATCTCTTCCACAAAAATAGTCACGCCCGAGTTGTAAGATGCTGTGTATTGTTATAAAGTCACTTCTGTGTAAACTCTTAATATATTGCTACTTTTATGTGTTTGATGATTCACCCCCCTGGAAGATTGTATTCCTATATTAATAATTTGAATATCTACACCTGGAAATAGGGGAACAAGACAGGATGGGAATTCTGTTGGTGTACCATCCACCCTACTGCCCAACTGTCTCCCTGCCAGAGCTGCTGGAGGTGATCTTGGAAGTGGTGTTAATTTCCTTCAAACTTATTGTGTTGGGGGATTTTAACATCCATGTTGAGGCACCCTCATCAGGGCCAGTTCAGGATTTCATGACTTCCATGGCAACCATGGGGCTGTTTCAGTTAATATCTGGTCATACAAATGTAGCAGGCCACACTTTTGATTTGGTTTTTTGCTGGCCAGGATGATGGTGATCTGGCTAGGCAGAGGGATGAAAGAACCCCGTTGTCATAGATAGATCACTACCTGACAGGTTTGGGGTTTGCTGGGACTCCTGACCTCTTCAGGGGCAGCGGACCTGTTAAAATGCCCTGCCCCAGACAATGATAAATTAACACATATATTAAACAAAAAACCAACTGAGAAATTAGAAATGGAATGGTCCCCAATATCTAACTACTGCAGGAAAAGGTGGAACATCACTATGAGTGTTTAGAAATAAGAGGAAACATTGTAATTAAGGATAAACGACCTATAAAATAATATAGGTAACAATAAGGATGGAAGATGTTTAAAGATAGTGTCATCAGAGTTACGTATTGATAGCAGGTTCTTTTTTTTTAGAACAAGAAAGGAAGTTATAAGAAAATAGCTTTGAATGAAAAAATCCCCTGAGTTATTTTTACAGAGGAAGTCAGTTATTTTAATCTAATGTATATAAGCAATGTAAGAATTGTATGGTTATAAATAAGTGTATGTTAATGAAGAATAATTTGTAATAAAAAATTATTTAAAAAAAAATGCCCTGCCCCCAGAGACGAATGGATCCAAAAGGATTCCTGAATACTCTGGAGAATTTTCCAGCTGCAAGAGTTGGTGATTCAGCTGATACCCTGGTTAGTCTGTGGAATAGGGCAACTGACACAGTCATTCCCAAGTGTCCTTTACTTGGGAGCAGGGCATGGGCTCTTTGGTTTTCTGAGGAGCTCAGCGCAATGAAGCACTTGGATAAACAACTAGAGGAGGGAAGAGACAGGATGAATCCATTTGAACATGGGTTAAGGCCCATTTTAGAACCTACTTTGCAACACTGAGAGCAGCAAAGAAACGATTCTGTTACATCAGCTCAATCTCATTCAGCACAGTTGTTCCAGGTAGTTACAGGGCTTTTACATCCTAGACCTCAGACTGATGAGCAGGAGCCCTCAGAAAAGTGCTATGATGAATTTGCTAACTACTTTGTGGAGAAGATTGCTCTGATTCTTTCTGATTTGGACTCCACATTGAAGGTAGTATCAACTGAGGCATGTACTTGTGCGGGTCTGATGGATGAGTTTCAGGTTGTTTCAACATGATGAAGTGAACAAGTTGCTTGGAGAAATGAGGCCACCTACTTGACTGTTAGACCCATCCTGGCTAATTAAAGCTGCCGGAGCAGGAGTGGCCAGTTGGGTGGAGGTTGTAAATGCTTCTTTGATAGAGGGCTACAGTCCATCCTCTCTAAAAAGAAAAAAGCAATTGTAAGACCTTGGTTGAAAAAAAAAAAAACTTTATTGGGCCCACCTCCCTATTTAACTATCTGCCAGCCTCTAATCTCCCCTTTCTAAGTAAGGTTGTAGAGCGAGTGGTGGCAGCACAACTTCAGGCTTTCTTGGATGAAACAGATTACCTGGATCCATTCCAATCTGGGACAGAAACAGCCTTGGTGGATTACTACACCAGGAGTTGGACAGGGCGAGTGTGTCCCTATTGGTCCTCCTGGATCTTTCAGCAGCATTTGTCAAGCTTATTGTAAAGTTGACATGAATATCCCTCACAAAACCCTCAGAAAAATAAACTAGATGAGGTGCATTAGTCCCTAATCTAAATGCTTCTTGGATAGAAAGGCCTTAACTGGCTTTCAGCTCAGTAAGCTGACAATACAACTTTCTCAAAGTAGCGTGTTCCACAGAGGATGTGCTACCACAGTAGAGGCCATGCTCCTCACTGCTATACACCCTGCTTCTGTAGATGGTGGCAAACTCATAGCAGGACTTGAGGATCTTTGAAACCTGAGGGTGCAGAGAGGAAACGATGAAACCAATGCTAAAATATTTTCTTCGACATGATTCGCATTCTGGTAGTGAAAGAGCTTAGTAAGGAAGTGGGGCATTAAATAATTGGTTTCTGAGAATCTATAACATTGGAATAATATTCTGTTTTAACTTACAGTAAGGAAGTATGTGTTATAAGAGATTTCCAGCAGGTAGAAAGTTGAGGCTTCTGGCAATATGTGTGTTCAGATAAGTTATCATTGCAGGAAGGTAATTCAGCAAGGCAGCAATTTAATCAACTCAATCTACAAACCTTGAAATTTATCTAGGTGTATGATAATGGGCTCTCCCATTATCTGGGCAACACAGCTGAAGGGTATAATCTCCCCTTCAGATAAATAAAGGTTTAATGATGAGTAGGTTTTAAGTTGTATTTTTTGGCAGTCAGCATCACAGAGAAGCAACAGAGATCAAGAGAGACAATTGCCCAATGAGGATAACCAGTTGGGGAGAAGTGTGCGATGCTTCCAAGTAAGAGGTTACAAAACCTCAGAGTGCCACAAGGCACAGAGAGAGACAAAGAGAATGAGATTTGGGGACTGAGGCTGCCTGTCTTATCTAGGGAAGTTTGGTCACAGACTGGACAAAAGCATGCAGACTCCCAGTACCCATAATAATCCAAAACCCAGAGCAGCACCTGTTACTATGAGTAGGACAGGAATGTTCGCATTATGGCTTACGTTTCTTTTAACCTTGGCTAAATATGATCTAGGCTGTTTTGTAACTTTGTAACTACAGTAGGAACCCTGTATCCATGAGGGATTGGTTCCAGGGCCCCCAATGGATGCTGAAATCCACAGATAATAGCAAAAGCCCTGGAGGGGGAGGAAAGAAGGGAGGCAGGCAGGTAGGAAGAGGAAAGCAGAAGAAGCGAGGCTCCTCCAACTCACCCGTGGCTTGTGTCAGGGCCAGACAGCATAGTCTTGGGGTCCATGGCAACAAAAGATATTTAAGGACCCAGCCTCTGCTGTCTGCCCAGCAAGCCCAGCCAGCCTGTTGGAGCCGAGCCTAGGGACTCGAGCTGGAAGGCCAGACGAGAGAGAGAGAGAGAGCATATGCCCACTCTCCCTCCCCCATGCATTCCTCCTCCTGCTCGTGGCCCAGGCAGCCACTACTGGAACCTCCCTGTGGGGTTGGGAGAAAAGAGGTGAGCTCTCCTCCTCTCCCTTCCCCATCCACCCTCTGTCACTTCCACCGCCACCACCGGAACCACCTGTGGGGTTGGGAGAAGGGGGGCAAGCTCTCGTCCTCCTCTCCCTTTCCTGTCCACCCTCCACCACTTCCGCTGCCACTATTGGAACCCCCTGCGGGGTTGGGAGAAGGGAAGCAAGCTTTCCTCCTCCTCTCTCATCCCCTTTCATCCTTTTCCCGTCACCAACCACAGATAACTGAATCAGTGGATGGTAAATCCATGGATACGGGGGGCCTACTGTACTAAGTAACGCCTGAAGGATGGTACCTTCACGTATGAGATTCCCTAATGTAAGATTCCTTTCTTAGAATAAAAGCTTTCATTTAAAGATCTCGATTCTATGCTGTCTTCACATGACCTTTATCAGGGTGTATGTGCACATGTATGCGTATAGGATTCTCATCTCTCACAGGAGGTGAGGGGAAGTCTCTGCAGACACAGAGGTGGAAAAAGTGCAAGTTAAGCCCCTCAATAACCTCCCACTTAGTTTTTGAGTCACATGGGGTAAATCAGCGGGTGGTGGCAGCTAGATGATCTCCAGGGTTCCCCTCTCTTACACAGGAGCATGACCATTACTAGGTGTAGGTCCTGTTGAACTCATTGCAACTGACTTCTGAGCAGATATGCTGAGGATGTCATAATTAACAACGGAAGTTGTGGCTACTGTTTGTTGACCTAGTTGTTGAAGACAGAGATGGTTCAGCTAATTAGTCCAAATGGTTAATTACTGTTTTCTTCAACATGGTTGTTGAATGAGGAGGTATGTTGGTTTCAAGCAGTAAGTGCAATATAACATTACTGAGATTATGCTGAGAACATTATAAAATGATAAAATGATTCTTTTCTGTACTGTTTACTTTAGGAAATTAACAGGCAGTTACAGTTATTAGATTCCTCTATGGCTGAGCTATTTGAGAAACAGAAACATCTGGAACACAGAGACAATGAGCTCCGACAACAGAAAAAGGAACTTCTAGAACGAAAAAACAAACGGAAGCAGCTGGAATCAAAAATTAGCATGAAATATGACAGGTGTTCATTTTTTAATATACATCAAACACTATTTGTTTGTATCATTATTTTTAAATTTTCGACTGAAAAACAAAACTTAGAAAACTGAAACAAAACGAGATCAGGAGTTTTACTACCTTAATATTAGAAGTTATTAACCAAGTTAGAAAAAAGGTTCTACAGAGAAATAAGAATATCTGACATAGAAGATACAGGTGGATTTTATTGATTGATTGATTGATTTGATTTGATTTGATTTGTATCCCATCTTTCTCTCAAAATGGGACTCAAAGCCACTCACAATAGAAATTAAAATAAAATGACTAAAATATTATGTAATATAAAAGTTAAGAAAGTGTTAAACAATCAGTCCCATTAAAACATGGCTTTTAAGACATTAACACACATCGCATATCAAGAACAGCACACCTATTGTATGCCCCTCTACCCCAATCAGTTAAGGCTGAAGACATATTTAAGTACATAGGAAGGTCTTTGCCTGCTGGTGAAAGAGAGAAGAGAGGGGGACGACTCAACCTCCCTCAGAAGGGAGATCCATAGCCAGTGAGCAGTCACCAAAAGGGCCCTCTCCTGGATCCTTACCAGACAAGCCTGGGATGGCATTGGGGCAGAAAGAAAGCTCTCCCTTGAAGGTCATAAGGCTTGGGCAGGCTCTCTGCAGACTTGGGCAGAGAGATGGGCTTTCAAATAGTCTGGGCCTAAACCAGATAAACAATTGAATGGTCTGGTTAAGAATCTAGAGTTTCCATCATATTTATTTAGGTTTTCAGCATTGGTTTATTACAGTGGTGCTAAATGTTTGCACTGTGATAGTTTCCTATCACATTTTTATATTGCATTGTTATAGTGATAATATAATCATCTGAAACCCTTCTATTCTGGAAAATTAAGTTTTAGATATTTACTTGCATTATCATATCTGATATCCTAGTCAGATACGTTTGCCATCTAATTTCTTAGTTCCTTGCCCTTCCCTTCTTCCTCCTTAGCAGTTTCTTCCTTCATGCAGCCTGGATGGTTTTGTTCCCTTTGCCCTAAATTTTATTCTCTTCATTAGAGCACTAGTAGTTTAGCTGCTTGGACTTCAGTAGCAGGCTGTATTTGCACATGATTGGGTCATAGGTACATTCCAGGCACACCTTTGCTTTCCCTGATTAGGCTAATTCTTGCAGGATTTTAGCAGACTTTGATTACACAGATAGATATTTGTTACCTGTGGGTAGCAGGATAGTTATATGTTTGCATATCCATTATATGGAGCAGAGTAGTTCAAAGAACAAGGGTAAACAAGTAATATGCAGAATTGAATATATTTTTTCATTACCAAAAGGGAAGATACTGGGCAGAATCTAAGCCCATGCATGGATGTTGTCTTCAAAAACAGTTGGACATTGACTTGCACACAGCAGCCCAAATGCTTACCAGTTTACATAAAGTCTTACATGTGTCTGTCTCTGTCCTTTTCCAGTACGTGTGGCTCAGAATATCCTGAGCTCTTGGTTTGGCTCCTCCCATCACTCCAGAAAGGCAGGAAATGGAACTGAAGAAAGGACTTCTGGCTGGCCCCAAAGGGGGAAGCAGCCAGCCCACCTCTTCAGTTCAGTTTCCTGCCCTTGCTCCAGGAGGACTGTCTTGCCAAGAGCTCCAATCTTGGCCACGTGACACTCCAGACTTTACCTTCTCGTTTTCTTCACTTCTTCTTCCTCCTCCTTTTTTTTTTTTTTTAGATCCCCCTTCTCTCTTGCTCTCTCTCCTGCTCGGATCCTTGCTTCCTCTTCTCCACTCCCTCCCTCCAGACTTGGAGTGGCTGCAGTGAGCTTGATCCTCTGAGGCCATGCCTAGGAAGCAGCCCTGGATGAAGGATGCCAGCGGGTGATCCAATCCAATGTCCCCCTGGCTTCGCTCCCCTTGCCTGGTGCAGGAGCAAGCCTAGCCACCAAAGCAACACAGGCCGCCCCTGTGGAGGGGGCGCCTGGGTTTGGGGAGGTGGGAGCCAACTCCCTCCCAGACCGTGGCCCTTTGGTCCTGCACCAACCCAGCCCGCAGGGTCATCGGAGCATGGATGAGGCACAGACCCCAACTTCTGCTCACATGAGTGTTCCTGGGGGGGAAGCAGCCTTGGACCTCTCCACATGGGTCCGAGAGCTTGTGGCCAGAGAGACTGCAGTAGTCATGGCTGCGGCAACGGCCAGCTTGGTGCGCATTGAGGGGAAAGGGAAGGGGGGGAGGGTTAAGGAAAGGACTCCCCCCTCCCTGAAATGATGGGTGGTAAAGAAAGGTGGCAAGTTGGACCCCTACATGGTAGCCGGCCACCTGGCTGCGATTCCACCAATGGTGGCCTCCCACCACCGGAACCTCACCCCCCCCACCAGAGAAGCAGAGTCAGCTGTGGTCTCTTCCGGCTGCCATCTTGGCCATGCAGCCCCCAAGGCCCAACAATAAGGCTATTTCCAGAGGAGGGAGGACCAAGCAGCTCTACATTGGATGCCTCCTGCACCCCCGGAGGACAGTCGGGGGGGGGAGGAGGAGGAGTACGATGACGCTGGGTCCCCAGACGGGGAGGTGGTGTCTGAAGCCTATTCGGACGACGACCAGTCTGAATTGGAAGAAGGGGAGTTGTCTGCTGACGAGGGAGAGGAAGAGGGCAATCAATAGGAGTGGGCAAGTGTGCGCTTGTTTAAAATAGAGGATCTCCCCACCTTCATCAGAAGGACTCTTAAGACCCTGGGCCTACCTACCCCTTCCTTCCATCCAAGATCCCTTACTAGACAAGAATAGGCTGGCTATGAAGGAGGACCTATGCCCCAGAGCAGTCTCCGTCACTGGGAAAACCCTGCCCTGCGAACTTCATTCATGTAGTGAGGGAAGAATGAAACATCCCTGGGGTCCACAGGTCCCATCCCAGCTGCACCAGAAAGTTATATGGTTTCAACCAGCCCGTTTTAGACAAGCTGCAGATCCCTCCTGTGGATGTCCCCGTTTCTGAGCTTGTCTCTTTGATGGTTTTTGGTAGGAATGGGGAGGACTCCCTAAAGAATTCAGGTGACAGAAGGGCAGACGTGGGCCTTAAAGAAGTCCATGAGGCCCTATCCCTCTCACTTTGGGCAGCTGCCTCTGCTTCCATGGTTGCCAGTGCAGCAATGCAATGGACCAAGGACATTCTGGCCCAGGTTCCCAGGGGGTGAGACCACTATAAGGCAGGGACTGAATAAGCTGCAGCGGCCACTGCTTTCATTGCAGATGGGACTCTGGATGTGTTCCAGTTTGCAGCCAGGGATCAAGCGGCCGCAGTGACGGTCAGGTGGCAGCTATGGCTAAAGAACTGGGCAGTGGACTCTTTAAGTCGAAATAGAATCTAGCATCCAGCCCCTTCCTGGGGACGTGGAAATTATTCGGAGACTCTCTCAAACCAGTCTTGGTCAAGGACAAGGAAAAAGAAGACTCTAGCCTCGGGAAGAAAGAAGGAAGAGAAGAAGTTCTTTTGACGGGGGGGGGGGCTTTCGTTCTTCCAGGACTTTCTTCAGTTCACCCTCCAGCTTCTTCCAGTCCAGAAACTCCAGACCCTTCAAATAGCAATGGGGAGAGTTCAGACAGCAGGCCAGAAACAAATTCTCAGGGAACTCGTGGAAGTCCCAGTTCAACAACAACACTGGGGCCAATGCAAGACCAACCAGGCATGACTTGGCTCTGCCAGTAGGGGGAAGACTTTGGTAGTTCATGACAGAATGGGAAAACTACCACAGACAGGTGCGTGTTGGACACTGTTCGCTGGGGTTATCGAATAGAGTTCATCCGCAGACACCCCCCCCCAGCCACTTCATACTTATGCCGAGATTGTAGAATAATCTAAAACACTGCCTCCTGCTGGAAGCCATACACAAGCTATGTCTACTGGGTGCTATAGAAGAGGTCCCCACATCACAGAGGAGGAAGGGGGTTTATTCCAACCTCTTCCTCATCCTCAAGAAGAATGGCTCATGGAGGGCCATTGTCAATCTAAGAGGACTAAACTGCTTCATCAAGAGGAGGCATTTTCTGATGGAGATGCTGAAGCAAGTTCTGGAGGCGATTCATCCAGGGGACTTCTTAACATCCCTCCACTTGCAGGATGCATATCTTCATGTTCCCATCCATCAGGACCATTGAGCCTTTTTCAGATTTTCATAAGTGTATTTTCAATATAAGGAGCTGCCCTTCGGCCTGTCGTCAGCCCCCAGGGTGTTCACCAAGATCATGGTGGCCTTGGTTGCTCGCTGGAGAAGAGAGGGCTTACATATGTATTCCTACCTGGATGACTTGCTGATTCTCTCAAGGTCAAGGAACCAGGGACTGGCCAATGTGATCCAGCCACATCTGGTCTTCACTAGAGTGGCATGGTTTCCTGGCGAACCACAACAAGAATTTCCCAGTTCCAGCTCAACATATTCAGCATCTGGGGGCTCAACTGGACACGGTCATGGGCCTGGTGTCATTCCCCTCAAGGAGTCAATGCCATCCACAAGGCACTCTGGGAGGTTCACAAGCTTGAGAACATGGACTTGGTGAAGTTAGCACACCTCCAGTGCTTGATGATAGCAGCGATGGAATGCGTCCCATGGGCACGTTTCCACTCCAGGCCTCTTCAGTGGCTTCTTCTCCCCTTCCAATCAGACATGATGGCCAAGCATCACTCTCGAATCAGGATCCCCTCCAAGGTGACCAGATCTCTTGGTTGGTGGACTTCTTCAGTGATCAGGTGGGGAAGACTCATCTGGAAGCCAGAATGGATCCAGATAACCACAGATGCCAGCCTGAGGGGATGGGGAGCCCACTCTCGAGCATTGCTAGCCAAAGGTTGCTGGAACCAGCAGGAGGCCTCTTATAGCATCAACTGGATTGAGCTCAGAGTAGTCAAGATGGCCCTTCAGTTCTTCCTCCCAACAGTGCAGGGCCGCATGGTGCTGATAAGGACTAACAACACCTCAACGAAGGCACATATAAATCGTGAGGGTTTTTTTTTTATTTTAGGTCTTGCACCCTCATGCGACTATTCATCTTGGCAGAGGAGAATCTCCTCTCCTTGGAGGCAGAATACCTGCAGGGAGAACTGAACACCACTGCTGACTGTCTAAGCGGATCAAGCATTCATTCAGACACAGGAGAATGGAGCATCCATCCAGAGATATTTGACCTTATCTCAGAGACCCTGGGACGTCCAGTAGTGGACCTCTTCACCGTTCCAGTGAATGCCAAATTCCAGAGGTTCTTCTTAAGGTTCAGGATGGAAGACGCAGAGGGCATGGACGCGCTCACAGCCAGAGAGCCACCAGGACTGCTCTACATGTTTCCACCAATTCGTCTGATAGCATGTCTGCTCTTCAAGGTACAGAGGGAGGGCACAACTGTAATTCTGGTGGTCCCAGCAGGGCCTGGTACTCCGAAATATGCAGCATGGCGCTAGAGAACATTCCCCTACCAGTTCAACCATATCTTCTGAGCCAAGAGCAGATCTGCCACCCAGACCCTTCATGGCTACAGCTTCATGCCTGGAAATTGAGTGGGCTTTGCTGAGGATGAGAGGCTACTCAACCAACGTAGTCGACACTATCCTGGTTGCCTGGAGACCATCCACACTGTGCATTTATGAATGCATCTTCAGGGTTTTCCGCCGGTGGTGTAACTGTAAGGGTTTTGACTGCACAGCTGTAGAGGTCTCTCACCTAATGGATTTTCTCCAAGAGGGTGCAGACCTTAGGCTCTACCCCAACACCCTGAAGAGGCAGGTGCCCGCTATCACTTCCCTACTGCCACTGGTGACGGCATCGGCGGTAGCTTCGCATCCCCACCTCCACAGATTCCTGAAGGGCTTAGCCAACCTGGCTCCACCAACATCGTATCGGTTTCCATCTTGGAATCTACACACAGTTCTGAAAGCACTGATGATTCCCCTTTTAAGCCTCTGAGGGAGGCCATCTCTTAAGCACCTCTCCTGGAAGGTGCTATTCCTTGTAGCCATCACCGCAGCACACAGAGTCTTGGAACTGGGGGCCCTCTTTGTAAGAGAGGACCTCTGTATCATCAGGTCTGACTCTATAGTCATGAGGCCGGATCCAGCATTTATTCCCAAGGTCAATTCAACCTTCCACATGTCGCAAGAAGTCATTCTCCCTTCCTTCTGTACATGACCTTCACCCGGTCTGGAAGGAATTTGGCATATACTGGATGTAAGGAGAGTGGTCCGGATTTACCTGAAGAGAACCAGACCCCTCTGTGCTTCAGAGGTACTCTTTGTATTGTTCCACCTGCGATACCTGGGGAGGAAGGCATCTTCCCCCACCCTGAGCAGGTGGCTTAAGGCTTGTATTATGCTCTGCTATGGACTCTTAATAGCTGCATCTACTTGGTCACAAAATGACACATTCTACGAGGAGTGTGGCAACCAGTGCAGCTTGGACCACCAGCAGCACCTTGGAAGAGATTTGTAGGGTGGCCACGTGGAGGTCAGGCTCCACGTTTATAAGACTTTATAGACCAGATAAGTTTCAATCGGCTGAGGCTGCCTTCAGCAGACGGTCCTACAACGCGTAGTTGGGCCTGGAGCCATATTTTTTGCCTCGTGCTCCCACCCAGAATAGTGAGGCTTTAGTATGTCCCAAGAGCTCAGGATGTTCTGAGCCACATCCATGGGAAAAAGAAACATTGGTCTTACCTGTGATACGTTCATTATCGAAGAGCATTCTCCCCTCCCAGAAGGTGCTGGTACAGTTCTTCTCAGGTCATTGTTCTTGTTCTTGTTTTTGTTATTGTTGATGCCGGGAGTTAGGCCTGACTTCCCTTGTTTTTTTTCCTCCCTACTGGTTTGGGCCAGTTGTTTTTCCATTGTATTTTCACCTGTATATTTCTTCCTTTCTCACCTGGTCTGGAGCACATGCAGCGATGATGTTGGCTTTACAATTAACTAAAGAGGTGAGCTGGCTCCTCCCCGCTTTGGGGCCGGCCGGAAGTCCTTTCTTCAGTTCCATTTCCTGCCTTTCTGGAGTGGTAGGAGGAGCCAACCCAAGAGCTCAGGATGTTCTTCGCCAATCCACAGAAAATGAACGCATCACAGGTAAGACCCATGGCAGCAAGCAAGAACTGGCAGATGTGTGCCCCTTCCTTTTTTCTTTTCTTTTTTTGGCAGCAATCTCAGAACACTAGAACTGATGTTGCTGTTTTCACTGTCTCCCTTCTCCTCTTCCTTCTGTGGTCATCAGGAGAAAGAGATGAGCCACTTCCAGCAATACCACCATATTTTCTCGCAGCTGCATTTCTCCCAGGTGTTCTTTTTTTGTGGGAAACTGGGTCCATCCCCCCAAGGATTGGAGGGAATGAAATTGGCTCTCCAACTGTGCCCACCCTGGATAACTTCGGGGCTGGTTTCTAGCAAGATACATCTTGCCCATGGAATCAGGATAGGATAGTTCTATTCTAGTAACACTATTGAGGGGCTTAAATACCCTAAAGGCTCTAGATCCCATCTGAGCTTTGCTGCTAAGCAAGGTCAGCCCTGGTTAGTACTTGTATGGGAGATCACCAATGAATACCAGGTGCTATAGGCTATATTTCAAAGGAAGGAACTGGCAAAACCACTTCTTAATGTTCCTTGCTTAAGAAAACCCTTATGAAATTTATGGAATCACCATAAGTCAACAGGCAGCTTGAAGGCATATAACACACACAATACTATTGAAAATTAGATTTTTTTCATCTGTAAAAGGGTCTGTAGAATCTTTTTAGATTCTTAAAATGGCTCAAACAGCATATTCAAATTTTCTATATACTGAAATGTAGCTGTCTTACTTTCTGGTTGATAGTAATGTTTATTAATAGCTTCTAGGGACTGTGTAATAATTCACAGAATGTCCATAAATCTTTCTCGCACAGTTTAAGACAGATGGAACAAGATGCCGTCAACCTGGAAGAAGAGACTGAGAGAGCAAATGGTAAAATAAAACAAATTAACACAGAGAAAGCAAAACTTGTAGCAGAATTTATGCAGCTAATAAAGGTAAAAACAATTTTTAAGGGCTACTGTTGGTGCTATTGCATATTATGAACTTATGATGAATTACTATTTCTCATTCCTTCTCTCCTTGAAGAAGACACATATTTTAAGTATGTGAATTTACATGTATGTTGAACTTGGTTCTTAATTGCTTGTCACTCAGTAACTGTTTCCATGTTAGAAGCATTTTGTTGAGGGGCACTGGATGATATGAAAGCTTTTGATCAGTAATGGATGTTCAACAGATGTGAAGTATCGTTGTTAGTCATTTTGGTACATGACATGTATTAGGTGAACATGCTCTAAATTAGTGGAATCTGATTATCTGGTATCAATGTTGTTGTCCACTTAAGTGTTCCAGTACCTGCATCAGCAATCAACTAGTCTGTAAAATTTTTGTCAGTTCAGATCTGTGTTATAAGAAAGAATAGTTAGTCAACTCACCCTGGGCAAAGGTTCAAGTAAGGTTGAACCTATGAGGTTGTGTTTCTTTTAATGCAGGGATGAGGAATGTCCATTCACCAGCAAGTCAGTAGTCAGTCCTTGGTAACACTCTTAGTTTTGTCTCCTGCTGGAATATAGCTCCTAGGGTCCAACCCAAACTGGAACTTGGCTCCCCCAAAAGTTACCCAGATTCTGTTAACCAGCAGTCTACCCCTCTTCTAATCCCATTCCTCTAACCATTGGCACTCCTGCCCTTGAGAAGTGTAATGCACAGTTTGTAAAGAAGCACAGTGTGTGAGATGGGTTGACAAAGGTTTGAAAAACCTTCACAGGTTTGCAGAGCATTGCTGCTGGAAGGAAAATGTGGGCATACAGCCATCCGTGAGGGATTGATTCCGGGCCCCAATGTGGATGGTGAAAATTGCGGATAATAGCGAACGCCATCCGGTGGGGGGAAGAACCCTCCGCCCCCCCAGGCCGCCTCCTCCCTCCTTCCCTTGCCCGGTCGCCTGCTGCTGCCGCAAACCCCACACGAGGTTATCTACCCACCTGGTTGTCACTCCACGCCACAAACTGCCCCACAAGGCGGCGGGCAACCGGTCTTGGGAAGGATGGAGGCAGTGGCCTTGTTGGGCAATTTGCGGCAAGGAGCAGCGACTGGACAGGTAGGTGATCTTGCGCAGGATTTGCAGCAGCAGCAGCGGGTGACCGGGCCCCCTGGCCTCCTCCATCACCACCGCCTGCCCGCATGGAAGAAGGGGAGGAGGAACTAGAAGCTGAGCGTGTGCTGCCTGCCTTCCCAGAGCAAGTGAGCAAACATGCGTGCCAGCCAGCAAGGGAGGGAGACAGGCAGCCACAGCCACGTGGAGCCCAGTGGTGGCAGGTAAGGATGACGGGGGTAGGGGGAAGGAGGAGAAGGTGGCATCCCCCTACACTTGTTGTCCTTACCTGCCGCAGCTGGGCTTCACCGTGTGGTTGTGGCTGCCTGTCTCCCTCACTGGCTGGCTGGCACGTGTGCTTGCTTGCTCCTGGTTCCTCCTCCCCTTCATCCATGTGGCTGCTATCATGCTGCGGAGGCCTCCTCCACCTCCACCTCCATGAGCCCCACCAGAGCCATCTCCCCTGCCCCCCTGGCCGCTGTCGACAACTGCGGATAATCAAATCAGTGGATGGCGAATCAGCAGATGATGGGGTTGTACTGTAGTAATATTTGCTACTTTAAACATACTTCATGAATACTGTCACATTTCTATCATATAGATGGGCGTGCTCTATCTTTAAATGTTTAGAAAGTCAGAAGGTAGAATAGATATGCTTGGGTGTGGTGGAAAGATGAATAAGAACCATGTTGTTTTTCCTCAGTGATGTTGCAGCTACTCAGTTGCACTGTAGATTGCTCAGACTGTGATAAATGTTTTAGAAGAAAAATGCATCTTCCTCAGTATCTAAATGCAATATTTTACAACAAGAACATTACGGTGACAATGGGGTTGTCTAGATGGTGAAAAATACTCCTCACAGAATACGAGGAGAATATGACTTGTCTCAATGGAATTCTGTATCACTCCACTGTATTCGGAAGGAGGTGGTCCAAAAACACCAAAAAGTATGTGGGAAAAGCCTTCACGGCTTTTCTCGAAGTTTTAAAAAAAACAGCGCAAGAGATGAGCATTCATGCTCATTGGGACAAGTGACCAAATTGATTTGCTTTCCCAACACGAGCAGATGATTGGTTGGACATGTGCGGGGGCGGAGCTTGCTCACAAGACAAATACGTGGAGCCGTCATGTTGGATTTTCATCTTAGTGAACAAGCTCTAAGGCGTTAAAATGGCTTTTTTTTTTTTTTTGCTTTCGCGCACCATGGATATGGTTTTAAAAAAAAATACTGTTTGGCAGCGGCAAATTGAGATAAGTAAAAATGCGAGTAATTCACTTGTGGCCGCCATCTTGATTTGCAGGCATGCAAACGCGAATAGCTTCACATGCCTGTGATCTGCCAAAAAAGCCCATTAAGACAAATAATAGCTGCTGCAAATAGCCATTACTGCAGAGCAGCCTGCATTTTTTGCCTCATATAGATAAGTACAATGTATTTGAGGCATTTCCCCAAGCCAACCCAAATTGAGTGCATGAAACAACTGAGCAACAATCAGGAAAAAGAATCTGGTATGGTTCCCATACATCCGTCACATAATGGTGGTGTAGTTGACAATGAGCATCTATCAATATTTGATTACTTAAAGCAGGGTGAAGGGGAGATTTTGTTGGTTGTTTCTACTGCCTGTGTACTAAACTGTTCCTAGGTGCTTCTGGGTTTTAGTTTTATGACGTACTTAGACATGCAGGAATAAAAATACAAGTACCAAGTTGAGGATCATAGTAAAGGAAAGGCCCAGATCTTCTTCGTGGTCTTTGTGAATCCACACAGCTGGGTAATTCCTGCGCAGAGCACTTGGAACCTTCTAGAATCGCTAGGCAGATTTTTGGCAGTAGCTCCGCCCACCCTAACGGTCGCTGTGAGGCGACACTGCTTATTCCCCTGAGTTCCTTTTTGTCTGCCGCACAAGCAGCACGCTAGGAACCTCACTCACTTTAGGATCGTTTTTTCTTTCACTTTCAGTTTTGCTCTATGGTTCTTTGACTTGGAGTGCCTGTCGGAACTGGGCAACTTAGCCTGGCAGATTATACACCTTTTAAAAGTGGCAAGTTTAGAGGCCATTTTACAGTACCTCAGGAGAATAACCAACAGTCCGAGTCGTTAACAGCCAAATCAAAGCAACCAGAGGGCGAGACGAAGAGTAATCAAACAGTCCAGAGGTCGAAACATAAGGGAGAAAAAAACACCAAAGCCAACAAACCCAAGTCCAAAATCCAGAAGAAATCACCAAAATCAGCCAATCCAAATCAAAGAACCATAGAGCAAAACCGAAAGTGAAAGAAAAAGCTATCCTAAAAGGAGCGAGGTTCCTAGCGTGCTGCTTGCGTGGTGGATGAAAAGGAACTGAGGGGAATAGGCGGTATCACCTCAGAGCAACCGTTAGGGTGGGTGGGGCTACCGTCAAAAATCTGCCTAGCGATTCTAGAAGGTTCTGAGTGTTCTGCGCAGGTGCAGGAATTACCTAGCTGTGTGAATTCACAGAAGACCACTCGAAGATCTATGGTTCCAGGTAAGCAACCTGTCCTTCTCATGCTGCATGTGAAGATGCTGTGTGGCATAGTATGGCAAAGAAAACAGGCCTGTAAACTAAGTCATGATAATTGGACCAGTGCATACAAGATGGAATAGCATAACCCAAATGTATAACCAAAGTTGGAAAAGCTAGTTTACCGTGAACATTCTTAGGCTTTAAGGATTAAGATAGAAAAGACAGATACATAACACCACATTTGCAGTATAGAAACTATACACGTTTTATACACTATTAAAATAGATCTACTTTATCGCTAGGGCCTAAATACCCTACAGGCACCAGATCCTGTCTGATCTTGGAAGCTAAGCAAGGGTCAGCCCTGATTAGCACTTGGATGGGGAGACTGCCATTGAATACCAGGTGGGAGCTGTAGGCTATATTTCAGAGAGAGGAGCTGGCAAAACAACCTCTGAGTATTCCTTGCCTAAGAAAGCCCTATGAAATCCATAGGGTCGCCATAAGTCAAGAGACAATTTGAAGGCACAAACATAAACTCCTAGCTAAAACAAAAAACTTGCTGCCTCTGAACTTGCACCAGTTTCAAGCATGACAAATGTTCTCCTCTTTAGCAACCTCTCTAAACATTATTTTGCAGACTTGTATGACTCTGAATGAACAGAAAACAGCTTTGGTTCTACAGAATACAACAGCTGCTTTTCACAAGAGCAGAATGGAGGCTGAATGTAAAGCTACAACTGTACAAATACGAGCTGTAGAGGTAAGAGTTCTGTGTTTCACTTTGTTGAATGAACTTTAAAACATACTTAATGTGTTAACTTACTTAGCAAAACTATTCAAACAGCCATAGCTCAGTGGAAGAGCAGAAAGTTCAGAACTGGAAATCTCTTAAGTAAGGGTATGGAGTTAAAAAACAGATGAGGAGTTAAATAGTAGCAAATGAAGGAAGAGACCCTTAAAAACTGTCACTGACAAGGCAAGATTAATAAAACTGAGAGGACAAAGAGGGAGACAACAGATTAAGTGAGAGGGAAAAGGCTCATGGGTCCTGCCTCTGGAACTGGCACAAAGTGGTAATAACCTGAAGGACTATGGATTGCTCCTCTGCTCCAATCAAAGAATTGCTGACAGCAAAGCTTGGGTGTAATGTATGACAAATAACAAGTTATCAACTCCTTTCGTAGTAATGAAAGCATAGCTATGTCACATTATGATTGTAACATGATTGGGATAGTTTTGTTCCTTTAGTAGTATAGTAACTTTTTCCTACTTTTCTCATTGCCTTTTATTAAGTAATTCCCATTGACTTCAGTGGAACTTACTCACAGGCATGCGTGCGTAAAATTGCAGCCTTAAGTGTTCACAATTTTCCAAGTTTGTAAAGAAAATCTGTACATTGTTCATGAGTTCTTGTGTCAGTCTTGACATACTGTCATGTAATTCACTTAGTACTCTCCAGTTATTCCTAGGGATAATTATTTAAAAGGTTAGTGTACTTGTATGCTTACTTTTAATGATGTTTCAGGCTGCATAGGTGAGTTTTGTACCAAAGGACAGAGGCACGTTGCAGTCGATGCACATATATTTAGCTAACACATTGTAAACTGCGTAGGGAGTGCTTTGCACTGATAAGCAGTATAAAAGTATAAATGCTATAGCTTTATATTGAAGTAATGAAAACAAACAGGGTTGAGGAATGGGATAGTATAGTATTACTTTTCTAAAGTTGATACTATAATTGTACCTGCCTAAAGTTTTTGGACCTTAGGACTATAACTCTAAAAGATACCAGCCCATGCTCTGGCTGTGACAATAGCAGTAATGTTCAGCTAGATGGAGCAGTAGTCGGGTTCTAAATAAGATACCTTGATATGTTCATATATACTGTATCTTCAATTATCATCAGCAAAATAATATGAAATGGCACAGTGCTTACATAGATTACACTACCTTGATAAAGTAGGTCAGCATTTCTCATTCTTTTTGCACACATAACCAGATATGAAGATAGGGCTAGGAACATTTCCTCTGGTAGTTCCTCTTGCCTCCTAAATGAATTCAGGTGAACTGGATAGCAGCAGTTAACTTCTGTTGCTTTTGTATAACCAAGAAGGCATAAATCGTCAAGTAAAAATTCCATTACTTCTATGTTCCTCTGCATTTGTGTTGATAATCTTTCACAATGCATTGGACAAGCTATGTCAGACAGGCAAAATACAATTCACTCTTTTTCTGTGAGAGACAAATGCCACATATGTGCCTTCTGTGAGCTTAGTACAGGGATTCATTGAGAATAGTAAAACATTGTCTCTTGGATTAGGATTTGTTGCCCTTGTTAACATGCCTGCACATGAATCCCACATGAACATTGGCAGATTTTGTGTGTTTTTTGTATTCAACACAGAGTTTTAGATCAGGAGCTAAAGTATTATCTTAAGCAATTGCGGTTATTTAATTCTCTTAATGAATATGAGTAGCAAATGTGTGTTCTATGACCCATATGGAACAGTCAGGGGGACTGTTAGCCCCATCTGTTCATCAGATAATTGGCACTGCCACTTTTATGTTTGACAACTGTTTTGAGAGACACTTGTTAATTGTCTTGCTGGGTGTCATTTTTTTTTTTTAAGTATGTGTACTGTGCACATTTGGGGAGAACAATCCACAAAGTTCTATTCAGAACACACATCACAATATTTATTTTAGAACACCTCTCAAGAACATAGCAGTCCTATTTTCCTTCTGTCTGCATTGTTCATCTATAATAATTTAGGACTACTGTGAACTTGTGTGTCCCTTCAGCTCAGATTTACTGGAAATTTTTGCCCACTCACCCCCATTAATTCTCCTGCTTCTCCTAATGACAGTGGAGCAACTCATGAGATAAAAAAATCAGGGAAAATCTGGGGGGTCTGTAGAATATCTCCTTATGATTACAGGTAATAGGTATCAGACAACTTACAAATAAATTGAGTAATAGTTCCAAAGTTACAAAACAAGAACAAAGTTTATTATTCTTTAAAAGTCCAACATATCCATGCTTCATGCAAATAATTTTTTCCCTCAGGGAAGTTGTCTTTTTGTCAGGTAAGGGATGCATGTATACACTTGCTAATTTCCTCTGAAATCAGTAACATACTCATGCCTGATAGTTGAGTTCTAACCTTTGAGGTGCTGTGATATTTTTCTTATGGTTGAGTTTCTGAAATAGCTTTTGTGGGTGAATATAAATATATAATAATTGTGCCATTATTCACTTACGAAGCACCTAAACTTTTCTAAGGACTTTATCAGACCACCCTCCATAAAACTTCTTTTTGTCAGCATATTTTCAAATGTTTATATGCCTGCAAAAGACCCACCAACACCAGACCTACCTTTAGCAGCATGAAAAGGCATCTCCAGCAGTAATGGAGCACAAACGGAGCTCTTTTTAATTCTAGGTTCCAAATCTCGCCAACTGTCTCGAGAAGACATGAGTGCAGCAAATTCAAAAGTTAAAGCAAAATAAACACAAAAAGTACACACAAGCACAGAAACACACTTTAAAAATTACAAGTAAACTGGGGAAGTTAAAAAAAAAAAAGAGCGTCCCTTACCTGCCTGTCCTGATCTCACCCAGAAGTGTTCTGACCATTGACACTATATTCACTGAGCATAGTGGCATGAGGAGTCAAACGCCAGCAATGCCAATAACAAAGCAGAACAGGAGATCAATTGACAGTTTGGGCCATCAATAAGATACAACAGGTTTCTGACAAGCTTTGGTTGCGAAAGGACGACATTGTTTGGTATGTGCACCCTTTCGCGATCATTAGGTGTCGTTATGATTTGCTGCATCTGATAAAGTCCTGATGTAGCTCAGATTTGCTGCATCTGATAAAGTCCTAAGAATTATATAGAGATTAAAAGATATGGTAGTCCCTGCCTGGAGATTCACAGACTAATAGACATGATAGAAGAGGACAAAAGAATGATGAGGGAAGAGGAAAACAAGAGAATTCCCTTGGCAGTTCTTGATGTTACATAATCTTGACAGTACAGTTGCCCCTCCACATTCACGAACTCAGCATTCACGGTTTTAATTATTTGCGGTTTTGGGAGGGCCCCCCCGGGCCCCCCCAAAACCGCAAAAAGGGGCCTCCGGAGGCCCCTTGAAAGCCCTGGGAAGGAGCGAGGAGGGCCGGGGAGGCGTTCACGGGGCCTTTGGAGACCCTCCAGAGGCCCCGTGAAGGCCTGGGGCGGGTGGGGGGAGGCCGCGGAGGCCTTCACGGAGCCTTCGAAGGCTCCGTGAAGGCCCCGGGGAGGGAGGGTGGAGGTTGGGGGGAGGCCTTCACGGAGCCTTGGAAGGCTCCATGAAGGCCTGGGGAGGGTGGGTGAAGGCCCCGGGGAGGGAGGGGGGAGGGTGGGGGAGGCCTTCACGGAGCCTTGGAAGGCTCCGTGAAGGCCTGGGGAGGGTGGGGGGAGGCCGCGGAGGCCTTCACGGAGCCTTTCAAGGCTCCGTGAAGGCCCCAGGGAGGGAGGGTGGAGGTTGGGGGGAGGCCTTCACGGAGCCTTTCAAGGCTCCGTGAAGGCCCCGGGGAGGGAGGGGGGAGGGTTGCAGAGGCCTTCACGGAGCCTTGGAAGGCTCCGTGAAGGCCTGGGGAGGGTGGGGGGAGGGCAATCAATATTCGCGTTTTTTTGACATTCGCGGGGGTCCCTGGAACCTAACCCCCGCAAATGTCAAGGGACAACTGTATTCTCTGATCTGGACAGGTAGGACACCTTGCTTGCCTTTAAGTATATATGTGTGTGTGTGTGTATATATATATATATATATATACACACACACACACACACACACACACACACACACAACCCAACAGCTCTTAGTCCCCTGTATGATGGCTTGAAGAGTGTCTTTCTTTTCAAATGTGCTTAGCAGTCTCAGAGCAAATCAAAAATGACCATACTCTGGGTACAGTAAGATTAAAAAAAAAAGAATGAAGCCAACCATTGGAATGCATGGTCTGGACACTCCAACCAGTTGTTCAGTTTGTTTCATTCTGTTAGCTTAATTAAGTTTGCTTTGAATGTGTGTGTGTACAGTCGTCCCTCCACATTCGTGGGGGTTAGGGGATCAAGACCCCCATGAATGTGAAAAAACCACGAACAAAAAAGGCCTCCCTCCATCTGCCCGCAAACACCCCCTCCCGCCCTTCCAAAGTGGCGATGGAGCTTTTTGAGCCCCATTGCCACTTTGGGAAGCGCGGGGGCTGGCTAAAAAGCCTCCTGCCTGCCTGGCCACTGCCCCCCTGCCGCCTGCCAGCCACCCCCTGTACTTCCCCAAGTGGCTGTGGGGCTCTGAAGCCCTGTAGCCACTCTGGGAAGGCTGGGGGGGTGGCAAGCGAGTAGGTGGGAAGTTGCCCAGCCACCCCCCGCACTTCCCCAAGTGGCAATGGGGCTCTGAAGTCCCGTAGCCACTCCAGGAAGGTCAAGAGGGTGACAGGTGAGGGGGCGGGAGCTTGCCCAGCCACCCCCTGTGCTTCCTCAAGTGGCTATGGGGCTCTGAAGCTCTGTAGCCACTCCGGAAAGGTTGGGAGGGTGGCGGAAGATGGGACAGGAGGTTGCCCAGCCACCCCCTGTGCTTCCCCAAGTGTCTATGGGGCTCTGAAGCCCTGTAGCCACTCTGGGAAGGTCGGGGTGGTGGCAGACGAGTGGGCGGGAGGCTGCCCAGCCACCTCCCTCGGTTCCCCAAGTGGCTATGGGGCTCTGAAGCCCTGTAGCCACTCTGGGAAGTTCGGGGGTGGTGGGCGAGCAGACAGGTGGTTAGCCTGCCACCACCCACACTTCCTGAAGTGGCTGTGGGGCTTTAGAGCCCCATAACCTTTTCGGGGAGGTTGGGAGGGGTGGAGGGAGCACGGCAGAGAGGCTTTTCAGCCACCACCCACCCTCCCAAAGCCGCAACAAGGCTGGAAAAGCCCCATTGCCACTTTGGGAAGGGCGGGGGGTAGATAGCTGAAAAGCGCCTCTGCCCCGAACTCCCTGCTCTCCCAGGGCTTCTCTCCACCCCAAATGGAGCCAAGTCCCAGGAGAGCGGGGAGCTGGGTGAGCGCTTTGCTCAGGGAGCAATCTTTTTAAATCGGCTCCCCTCCCTTATGTGCGAGGGAGAGAAGCTGATTTAAATGGGGTGCTTGCTGAGCAAACTGCGAATAATCGGAACCATGAATGTGAAAGCCGCAAATGTGGAGGGGCAACTGTATATCTATCTATATATATATCTATATATAGATGTAGATGTGTGTGTGTGAGTGAGTGTGTATATATGCATGCATGCACATACAAATACAGACAGAAGTTCTTGTAAATGGCAATATCGCTCTACTGAGATGATTGTAAAAGTTCTCTAGTAGAGAAAAATATTTGTGTCAGAACTAGTTTCCATGCTGTGAGTCACACAACTATATTTAGATGATGAGATGTGGGACAAGTAACATTTGCTAGTTTTTATATACCATATTACAATTTGTATTTATTTATTTGTTTGTTTGTTCATTTATTTTATTTTGACTTTTCCATATTACAATTTGTTGAGATTCCTCCTAGGCCCTTGTTACTGCATGATATTCACATTTGTTTGGCTGTTAGATACAATAGGACCCCTATATCCACTGGGGATTGGTTCGGGGGGGGGCTGGATACTGAAAACCGTGGATAATAGTGAACACCATTGAAAATAATGGGACCTCTGGTTCAAAATACTATAGAGTTGCCTTGGAAGACCTAGAAAATGGATAGCGAGGACACATTTTCTAGGAAGACTCTATGGTAGGTGTGATGTTTTGTATCCCATGGATAATTGTATCAGTGGATAATGAATCAGTGGATATGTAGGTCCTACTGTACAGAAAAAAATAGTCCCTTTCTTGACTGATCAGATTAATGATTTATAGGCATCCCATGTTTTGTGAATAACTGTTTAGACAAAATTAAGATACCGTGGCTTCCTGTTTTGTGACCGAGTTAAGGTGAGCCTTGGGCTCACTTGTGCCAGCCTTCTTTCTCATGATCATTTGTACCCACATGGAGTTAATTGAAGCTTTTCCTCCCAGTTTTAAACAAATCACACTTCCCTGCAATGTATAATTTCAGAGAAATCTGGTTTGTTAAAATTGTGGTTAGTGAGAACAAACCAGGATCACAATGTAGTTTAAACAAACCACAATTTCTCATCTTCACATGTCTTGAACTATAGCCAGTTTAAACCCAGAAACAGACATTTTCTGTCTCTATGTCTGGCACATAAAGAAGGTGGACGGGAGGAGAGTATCACCCTGAAAGTTACGAAAACTTTGTCATGTAATAGGAAACCATGTCTTCTCATTGTATCTGAACCGAACAACAGAAAGTCAAAAATTAACTATTTGTTGTCCTAATCTGCAGAGATGTGATTTACTCTAGGGGAGAATGTCTGGGCTATAAACCTAATCCAACCTACAGAGGGTCTGGAAAGTAACCTTTACCTTCCCTAAAGTCCAGCTTCAATCAACTGGATTTGGACTTCAAGAAGGGAAGTGTTAGAGGATGCTAGTGGCATTTGGGAATCTTCCGCCCCCAGCACCATTACCCTCAGTTTCTGATCAAAGATAATTGTGAGCAGCCAAATCTGTGAGCTTGCTTGGCCCATCCCACATTCTCCCCAATGGGGCAAAGTGTGGGGTGGGTCAGCTGTAGCTAGTGCTTGGGTGTGCATAGCTCCCGTCCCTTTTGTCTGAACAGGAAAAGCATTTAAGGAATAAAAGTGGGTCTTTGGCTGAAGTACTAACTGGAAATTCAGCTTGTCACTAAGCTATTTGTGTGGCCACATTGGGTTTTTTAGATGACTCTCCCACACATTATAATTGTGTTTGTGCCTTAGGGATTTCTAAAGGAACTCCCACCCATAACTGAATTTGCTATTACTACATAGGGTAACAATATCTAAAAGTGTGTTCTGTTGGGTTTTGAAAGTTTGTGCACTATAGCTAGTGAAAGCTATCAAGATTACTTCTACTGTTGAGATATTTTTCCCCAAAGAGATAACATAGAAAATAGAATCAAAAGTAGTGGTGGTGGACCATTCAGGAGCTCAGAAATTATGCTGAGACACAAAGTTGTTCCATCCAGCAACTTCGGGTGAGCAGTTAACCATAGTATAGTATATAATTTCCTTCCTTGTCTTTCCCCTTAATCGTCTTCTTGTAAGAGCTGCAGATGCAGGAAGGCAGTGAGGACTTGCCCTGCCATTTGAGCTTAAGGAAGTCTACATTCCAATTCCCTGTCAAAGTCTTGGCAGATTAGGCTGCCTGAACTATGTTAGCAGTTCCAGCACAAGCCCAGTGGAGCCTGTCTGGTAGTTTCCACCTGGTAGACCCTTGCCTGGGTGCTGGGTGGAGTGAAAATGATGGCTAGGAGGAGCTAGTCAGACCCAGGATTATTTATGTTTTTGTCTTACGAGAGTGTGTGTGTCTGTGCAGCTTTTTTTTTTATTATGGATGAGCATCATAAAACACGTCCCAGTCTGTGGTAGTAAAATGGGGGACTTGGCACTAAGAAGATATATATTCACGTTCTCACTCAGGTATGATGCTCATTGGGTGACTTTGGTTCAGAAATGATCTCTTAACTCATCTGTCTTACAGGGATGATGTGAGGACAAAGGGTGATGGGTATGGGGAAAAAGAAGTCATTCATGCTGCTTTGTGCTAATGGCATGAAGTGCATTGTAAGAAAGTTAAATCATTGAATACCTTTTGCCATTTACGTACATCTGAGAGAGATGGGAGCTCCTGGCAGACCTTTTGCCTTGGAGCTGAAGAGGAAGCAAACATGGCTTCCCATGGGCTAGCTTAGCAAAATGCTTTTGTATTGCTTTGGTCTGCCTCCAGAACGTAGCTGCTGGAGCAAAAGAAGAACGGGTGAAAACAGACTACAAAGCCCAAAGTGCGCCTGGCAAGGCATGACTAAAAGATAAGAAGGGCAGGCATACAGGGCTGTAGACTTACGGACCTAGTTCAATAAGAAAGAACTTTGTTTTCTTATTCTGCTTATACAGTTGTCCCTCCGTATCCACGGATTTGGTATTCACGGATTTAAGTATTCACGGCTTGAAAATATTCTTTAAAAAATAATAATCCAAAAAGCAAACCTTGAATCTTCTTTGTGGTCTCTGTGAATCCACACAGTGGGTAACTCCTGCGCCTGCACAGAGCAGTCGGAACCTTATAGAATTGCTAGGCAGAACATTTTTGGCAGTAATTTTTTCCATCCTAACGGTTCCTCTTAAGGTGCTCCCGCCTAATCCCCTCAGTTACTTTTCGTCCGCTGTGTGAGCAGCACATAGGAACCCTTTGTTCGCTAGAGCCTTTTTCGCTTTCGTTTTTGCCTCACGGTTTGACTCAGACTGCTTCTTGACTTCATTTTTGGCTTCTCCCTTTTGCTCCTGTTTCAATTTTCTGGCTTTCTGTCTCCTGGATTGGTTTTTGGCTTCTCCTTTGGTTCACCCTTTGGATTTGCCTTTGGACTCTGACTCGGTACTACTCAGACTGGTTTGACTCTTCTTTGTCTGCCCCCCTCTTTTCTTGTTATCATGGCCTCAAAGTCTGCCGACTTCAAACGGTGTTCTGTTTGCCAGGCGAAAGCTTCCTAGTTTGGACGGCCACTCCAAGTGCCTCATCTGCCTTGGTGAGCCCACAACGTGGATGCCTGTATCCACTGCTGGGCCTTCACTCCTCAGGCCCGCAAACACTGTTCTTCTAGGCTGAATTCTTTTGTCTGCCTCCACCTCGGGTACTCAAGCCTTGGCTCCACTGCCTCAGAAAAGGGGTCGGTCTCCATCGGTCAGCCCAATGGCTAAGAGACAGCATCGATCCTCCAGTTCATCTCATTGACAGTCGGTGGCATTGAACCCGGAGGCCATGCCTCGGTCCCATAAGCACTCGACCACTTCGGGATCTGGCCGGGACCGTGGCTCCTCAAAGCCCTCCACTTCAACTTGGGATCATGACCCTTCCAAGCTGTCCGGTTCCAGTCGGGCCCATGATTCCTCTGCCTCATCCAGAGAAAAGTCCAAGAAAAAAAAAAGAAAAAGACCAAACACTCTTCTCTGCGACCGGCTGAGCGCCCTCTCTCCATTGCGGTGGCTACTTTGGCACAGGAGCCCGAGGTGCAGCAACAGCCTGTTACCATGACTTTGGCTGTCATCAACCCGAATCCAACACCGGTGCCGGCTCAATCAACGGAGATAGAGGGTGATACTCAAGGCCGTGATCCATTGTGTGAGGTCACCCCTACTCTGTCCTTGGAAATCGTCCATGTCGAAGAAGGAGAGGTATCAGAGGGAGAGTTGGCAATCTACCCAGTGGTTCAGGCTCGATCTCCCGTGCTTCTGGTCTCCCAAGAAGAGCTCCTCGGTAGAGACGCTATTAAAGTTGACATCGAGACTATGTTGTAGGAGACAACAGGGATTGCTCCTACTCCGTCGCCTCGGATTACGGAGCTTGAGCATTTGTATGGGACATACGATGTGGCCTGCTCAGCTTTCGACCTTCCACTACTCTCTCCACCTAGAGCACACGGATTAACGTTCGCCCATCAATCTCAATTCCGTCTTGGTGCGAGTACTAGTCATGGTGGCTACTATTCTCCTTGCCTGTCCTTCCATGTGCTGGAAAGGACTTCTCTGGAGGAACTTCTCCATACCAAATGTCTCATGAGGGACGCTGGCAGCCAAGTCTCGCCTGGGCATCAAGAACTTGGCCCCTTGCCTCCGCTGCCTCCTCTGCCTCCTTTGCGTACGACTTCATTACACCATCAACATTGTAGCCCATTGCCTTGACATTGTAGCCCGTCACCTTCGTCATCCTCAGTATCATTGGCCTCCTTGGTATCTTATGTACCACAAGCTCTGTCTCCACCACCGGATTTGATTGATGACAATTCCTCATCCCCAACAGATGATGTTCAAGCATTTTCAGAGCAAATGGTCCGGATGTCCCACACCCTGGACTTGAAGGTCACCGAGAAGAAGTCTGATCCTGTGGATCCCAACTACCATAAGATCAAATCCAAGGCTCCTCCTATTGCCAATATTCTGGTGCTACCTTCACGTCTGAAGCTCACCCAGGGTTCATGAGAAAATCCATCATCCATCCTGTCCACTTCGAAACGGATTGATCATCTATACCATGTGTTGGGGGATGATATCGATTGGCTCAAGGAACACCCTCGCCCGAATTCAGTGGTGGTGGAGGCCTCCCAGCAGAGATGTCAACGCCAGGCTCAGACCACTCCTGCAGACCCGGAGGGTCAGAAGCTTGACATTATCGGAAAGATCTACTCTGCCACCAGATTGAGTTTCCACATAGCGAACTACTCTGCCTGCATGGGGGCCTACCAACAGGTCCTTTAGGAGCGTATGGGTCCCTTGTTGCAAGACTTGCCAGAGGAGAGGCGACAAATGGCAGAGGCAATCCAGGCTGAAGCCAAGCTTCTCGTGGGCCAGCAAATTAATTCTGCGAGGCCAATTGCACTGCAAAGATGGTAGTTGGCTCTGTGGTGCTTTGTTGACATGCGTGGCTCGGTTCCTCTGGGCTCTCCCCACAGGTTTCCTCCACCATCGAGGACATGCCATTTTTTTCATTCCGGCCTCTTTAACAGCTCACCCGATGAGAAGCTGGAGTTCATGCAGAAGATGAGAATCACCGCACAGAAGTACGGTATGTTGCCATCTTCATCTTCTGCGTACCGGTTGAGGGGCCAATCTGGGTGGCAGTCCTCGTACACCCAGTCTTTCCGGAGGCAGTACACTCCACAATCCTCCAGGCACTCACGGTACCAACAACCTGCTTCATCTGCCTCTTCGGTGGGGAGTCAGGCCTCCACCTCCTGGTACCGACCACTGACGAAGCAACGACCCAAAGAACAGGGCAGAAGGAGGTTTTAACTGCATCATTCTTGTTCTCTTTCTCCCTTAGAACCATCTGTTTGGAAACTGCCTGTCAGCATTCCAGGACGCCTGGTCCTCGATACCATCGGACCGATGGGTGCTTCGCATCGTCCAGGCTGGTTACTGGATTGAGTTCAAAACACTTCCGCCAACAGGTCGGATCTGAACGACAACGCCCTCCCCTCCTCGAGGAGGTGCAGACGTTGCTTCAGAAAGGGGCCATTGAACCCGTGGACCCGAACCATCGCCACCTCTGCTTCTTCTCGAGGTACTTCCTAGTCACCAAGAAGGACAGAGGCCTCCGCCCAATCCTCGACCTCCATGGGGTGAACGAGTTGATTGTCCCAAAGAGGTTCCAGATGGTCGCCTTGGCTTCGATCTTGCCTCTTCTCCAGCAGGGCAACTGGTTCACCTCCATTGATCTCAAGGACACGTACTTTCATATTGTTATCCACCCGGCCCACAGATGCTTTCTTGCGTTCCAGATTGGGGACGAGGCCTTCCAGTTTTGTGTCTTGCTGTTTGGGCTGTCTATGGCACCAAAGGTCTTTACAAAGTGTATGGCAGCAGTGGCAGCCTTCCTGCGGCAACAAGGAGTGATAGTCTTCCCCTACATTGATGACTGGCTCCTGATGGCAGAGTCTTGTCTGTGACTCTTGGAGGACATCGACCTGACACTCAACTTGCTAGATGCCCTGGGTCTGTTTGTCAACCTGGAGAAGTCACATCTCAATCCCGGACAAACTCTTTAGTTCATCGGAGCTTTTCTGGATTAAAAAACCACAGCAGTTTACCTGCCCACAGCTTGTTTCGACAGCCTACGGACCCTCATTCATCACTGTCGCCGATCCTGGAGGGTCTCAGCTCATTTGGTTCAAATCCTACTTGGCCATTGGCAGCCACGACTTTGGTCACCCCATTCGCAAAACTACGGTTTTGACCACTTCAATTGTGGCTCCTGAGTGCCTTCGACCCGGTATGGGACTGCCCTCTCAAGCTCCTTACTATGCTGCAAATGATCCAATTTTCCCTGGATTGATGGTTGGACCCGGACATTCGAGCCTCCACAGCCACAGCTCTCGATCACCACGGATGCATCCTCACTCGCTTGGGGAGCCCATCTCGAGACATATGCAGTCCAGGGCACATGGGCTGCCAGCGAACAGAAGCTCCATATCAATGTCCTCGAGCGCTTGGCTGTACAGAAGGCACTTCAGGCCTTCGAGAAACTGGTGTCTGGCAAAACATCTTACTTGTGATGGACAATACATCTGTCATGTACCACCTCAACAAACGGAGGAACAAGGTCTCCATCTCTTTGGTCACTTACCCTCAAGATTTGGGACTGGTGCATTCCGAGGGGAATATTCCACTCCATCCACCTTCCTGGGGAGGAGAATACTCTTGCCGACGGACTGAGCCGATCAAATTCATCTGCCCATGAATGGATGTTGCATTGAAGTGTGGCCCGGGATCTTTTCCAGCACTGGGGCACTCTGGAAGTGGACCTCTTTGCGACCCTCGCCAACAGTGTCGCCACTTTTGTGCCAGGTCCAGAACTCGAGGCTTGAAGGGGTCACATTTCTCTTCCAGTGGAATGGACCACTGCTGTACCTGTTCCCTCTGTTCCCATTACTAACCGATCGAACGTGATCCTCCTCACCCTGTGGTGGCCTCGGCAACTGTGGTTTGCCCCTCTTCTTCGCTTGGTCTGTCGACACTTCTTGCATCTTTCAAACCATCCAGACCTGTTGACCATCCAGGACAGCAACATCAGACATCCGGACCTCGGGACGTTTTGAATGACGGCTTGGAGGATATAGCCCTGAACCCATCGTTGGAATTGAGGCGTTCTGTGACACTACCACTACCTGCTGACATACAGGCAGTGCTCAATGCCTCTCTCCGGCCCTCCACACGTTGGTCCTATACCTACAAATGGAAACATTTCAAGTCCTTTTTGTCAGGCCGTGGCCTTACTGTCAACTCTTTGGTGACCCCCATCCTTTAGTTCCTGCTGCACCTTTTGGATTCAGGACTATCCCTATTGTCTCTGAAAGGTTACCTAGTGGCTCTCTCCGTTGAGTTTCAGGCACGGGGTCGGGTGTCTCCGTTCTGGGATCCGGTGGTCAAGAAGTTTCTGAAGGGCTATGTCAATCTTCACCCACTAGTGGTTGAGTCTACCCTGGCCTGGAATCTCGAGCTTGTCCTCTCTCAACTCACAAAACAGCCCTTCGAACCCTTGGCTGCTACGGATCTGAGACTCATATCTTGGAAAATGGCCTTTCTCATAGCCATCACGTCCACCTGCCGAGCCAGTGAACTCTGTTCTCTCCGCTCCAATGCTTCATACTTTGCGTTCCACAAGCACAAAGTGGTGTTAAAACCAGACATGTCCTTTCTTCCGATGGTGGTCTCCAACTTCCATCTCATCCAGCCCATCTTCCTCCCTGCTCTGATGTAGGATCCAAAAGATGACTTTGAATGGACACTTCACTTGCTGGATGCTCGTAGAGCCCTAGCCTTCTATGTACAGCGGACAGCTCCACTTCGGAAGTCTCCAAAACTGTTTGTGTCTTATGCAGATTCTAAATTGGGCAACCCTATTTCTGCACAGCACCTGTCCAAGTGGGTGGTTTCGACCATCTCCGTTTGCTATGAACTGGCTCGGAAACCTTTGCCTTCCCAGGTTCGAGGACATTCCACCAGAGCTGTCTCTGTTTCTGTTGCCTTCCTCTCCGGGGTTCCCCTGGAGGACATTTGCCAGGCAGCTACCTGGTCTACACCAGTTACTTTCATCTCACATTACAGACTGGACACTCAGTCTCATAACGAGGCCATATTTGGGAGGGCAGTTCTCCTGTCCTCCATTCAATAAGTGAGTTTATGTGGTGGTTGTCTGTTCTTGCTAATGCATATTTTTTGGTTAGGGTTATTATATGGTGATTATTTGATTGTTATATGGTTATTATAACCTCACAGGACATCATCTGTCAATAATTGTCCTCGTCTAACCTGTCAGCATGACATACCCTCCTCCTGTAGGTGAAGCTTGCTAATTTACCCACTGTGTGGATTCACAGAGACCATGAAGAAGATGAACAGGTTGCTCATCTGTAACCATAGATCTTCGAGTGGTCTTCTGTGAATTCACACAGACCCACCCATCCTCCCCTCTATGTCCTGCTATGACATATATGCTTTAATGTTCCTGGTGCTGCTAATTGCAGCGTCCTTCACGGAACTGAGGGGATTAGGTGGGAGCGCCTTAAGAGGAACTGTTAGGCTGGGCAGAGGTATTGCCAAAAATGTTATGCCTAGTGATTCTAGAAGGTTCTGACTGCTCTGCACAGGCGCAGGAGTTAACCCACTGTGTGAATTCACAGAAGACCACTCAAAGATTTATGGTTACAGGTGAGCAACCTGTCCTTTTGCCATCTTATAAAAGGCACATCATTTTTCTATGCCATTGCATATAATGGGACTTGAGTATTCACGGATTTTAGTATCCACGGGAGGTCCTGGAACCAAACCCCAGCGAATATGAAGGGACAACTGTTTTATTGTTCTGCTGTTACAAGTGCTTTAGTTGTAAGGGGCTTTGCTAATGTGTTCAAGTGGGCTAATAATAATAATATCCTTGTGCGGCTCCTTGAACTGGAGGAGTCAGGCTAATCTGATCCAACTCAACACTGAAGAGACAGAAGAGTGAGAGCAGGAACAAGAAGTCTGACATCTCTCTGGATGGGGAGGAGGGGTACAGCATCAAGTTTTATGATAAGTGACACAAGGAAGGGCCTTGTCAACAACAGTCATAGATTCATTGACAGGTTTGCAGGAGCAGGAAGAGAGACCTGTGTATCACTTGAAGGATTCTGTATTTCCTCAGCCGCAGGTTCCTGAGGAATGGCAACCTGGATGATGTTCAAGGGCTCAGCCACTAAACTGATAACTTGGGATGGAGAAGCCAAAACACGAGCTGGGGACTGTATCAGTGTAATGGCAGGCCAAAGAGGCTTCTCAGCTAGAATTGGAGGTAGAAGAGAGGAAGAGCGAGGATCAGCCAACTTGTCATTTTTCTTGTGTTTCCTCTTTTCCTTCGAATGGGAAAGGTCAGCCCCCACTGACTTTCCAGGAGTAGGTGGAATTACAATAGGAGACGCTGGAAAGTGCCATCTTTGACTTTTTGCCTGGTCTTCCTCCTCCCCCATCTGTTGTTTTCTTTTGCGACAGACCTCCTCAGTTTCTTCCTGCATGGTGAGCCATCAGTGGGTACTCGACATTGTATGTCGTGGCAATGCCTTCGAGTTCAAGGACCTTCCCCCAGCTGGTTTCATTTCTGCTACTCCTCCTGACATCCTTCTGAAGAACTGTCCTTGTTGGAAAAAGGCATGATCGAACCCATACCTCACTCTGTGGTCCATCAAAGGTTCTACTCCTGATATTTCATCGTCGAGGGGGAAAAAGGCTTTCGGCTGATCCTACACTCGAGACAGCTGAATTCTTACAGTCATCCAAAGAAATTTAGAATGGTGACACAACCATTTATTTTGCCCTTGCTTCAAAAAGGAGATTGGATGGCAACCCTTGATCTCAAGGATAATTATTTCCACATTGGTATCTGAGAGTGTCATTGCTGCTACTTTTCTTTTGCTATCTATCGGAGAAAGATCCTTCCATTTTCATGTATTACCCTTTGGTCTTTTTACTTCCCTGCATGTGTTTACACAATGCATAGCCATGGTGGCTGCGTGCCTGCAACAGAAAGAGATAACTGTCTCTCCTTATCTTGATGACTGGCTATTCACTCTTACACATGAGAAAGACTTCTTGTCGACATTGAATACATTCTCTCTCTTCTGGGAGACCTCGGATTTGTGAACTGCAGCAAATCCTCTCTGATATCATCCAGGAGGGTCCTGTTTATCGGTTTAGGCCAAGGCATTCCTACTGAAAGACCAGTTCCAGAGACTTATCATTCCTCTGTACCGCTGCGTGAGGTATCGAAGGGTTACAGTCCATCTGATTCAGGTGTTGTTGGGGTTCATGGCCACCACCACAGCAGTCACTCCCCTCGCAAGATTTTGGATGTGCCCCCTACAATCTTGGTTCATGAACGTCTTTGACCCACTGTGGGACCCACAAAGTTGATTCTTACAGTACCAAGTCTGGTTCAGTTGTCCCTCCGATGGTGGTTGAAGGTAAGGAATGTACTGGTCGGGATGCCTTTCCTTCCCCTGAAGGCACAACTGGCACAGACAGCCAATGCCTCTCTAGACTTTTGGGGTACACATTTCCTCAGACTGTCCATCACAGGCCTCTGGTCCAACCGAGAGGCATTATCTCATCAATGTGCTCATGATGCTGGCTGTCAAGAAGGCCCTCCATTCCTTTGTCCAGCTGCTTAGGGATCGTGCGGTCCAGCACCTCACAGACAACACCATGGTGATGTACATTTAAACAAACGGGGGGGGGGGGATGAGGTCCCGAACCTTTCTGTGGTAAATGCTCAGAATTTGGAACTTGTGCCTGTCCAGGAACATACTGATCTCTGCAATTCACTTAGCAGGGATGGAGAACACTGTGGCAGATGCTCCCAGCAGGTCCAGACAATCCTGCCACAAGTGGATCCTGCACCCGATGGTGCTTCGACATGTCTTCTCAGGATGGGGGACCCCTCAAGTAGATCTCTTCAGCATGTGAAGAATGCTTGATGTTGAATCTTCTGCTCTAGAGTTCCCCACCCAGACTCCAGAAGGATGCCGTCCTCTTCAGATGGAACTGTCCCATGCTGTACAGTCTGTTCTTTCCCATTGATCTCCAGGGTCCTCATCAAGCTCCACACTGACCATGCTTGCTGCATTCTTCCGGCCTCAACAACCTTGGTTTGTAACCCTCCTCTCATTGTCGAACCGCACTTACAAGAGCCTTCCTCTCCAGCCAGATCTTCTGTCCATGTGTGAGGGCCGGATTCATCACCTGGACTTCTAGACTCTGAACCTCATGGCACGGAGACTCTTCCTGTGACTGACTTGCCTGATCAGATCTGGCAGGTTATCGATGCATCTCATCATCCCTCCATGGTTTGGTCCTATGTTTATTGCTGGCAACTCTTTGTTTCTTTCCTGGCTGACAAAGGTTGATGTCCGGATCAAGCTGGAGTTCAAGATGTCCTCAAGTTCCTGCTTCTCTCTTTGATCCCAGCCTTTCCTTGTTGACTGTCAAGAGTTTTCTTGGCAGCCATCTCCAATCATTTCCTGCTGTCTGGACACAAGGATTCTCTTGTGAAAAAGTTCCTCAAGGGGTTCCATAACTTGCACCTTCCTGCGTTGGGACCGACGCCAGCCTGGAGCCTCAAACTTTTCCTCTTACTGCTGCGTCGACATCTGTTCAAGCCAATGGTTTCTTGTCATCTTTGCCTCCTCTCATGGAAGATTGCATTCCTGGGGCAATCACTTTGGCTCGTTGAGCTGGTGAGCTGTGTGCCCTCCGTGTCGACCAGCCTTATCTACATTTCCACGAGGACAAAGTTGCCTTGCAACCAGACATTTCCTTCCCTCCAAAGGTGGTTTCCTCTTTCCATCTAAACCAGGACATTGTACTTCCTGCATTTTTTCAAAACCCTTCTTTTGACCTTGAGCTAAAGTTCCACACACTCGATGTGTGGAGAGCTCTCGCTTTCTATGTGGATCGGACTACTCTATCTTGTCATTCTCAATGCTTGTTTGTTTGTTACTCGCAGATTAAGTTTGGACTGCCAATTTTTGCACAGAGACTGTTGAAGTGGGTGGTGTCAACAATCAATCCATCTTGCCTACAAACTGGCTTGAGTCAAAGCTCCTCTCAGGTTTAAGGACATTCCACCAGAGTGGTCTCTGCTTCTGCCTTTTTGGCAGGCATTCCTTTGCCAGATGTTTGTCAGGCTGCTGTTTGTCTCATTACTATGTTGATACTGTTTCCAAAACTGATCCAAGTTTTGGTAGAGCTGTTTTGATGTCGTGTTCCTGCCATGGATAAGTGAACTTGTAGGGTTTTTTCTTCTATGCTTCTCTATGATATTTATGCTATGCTGACTTCATGGTTCTTCTATTCTGTACCTTCCATTCATTAATTGTTGTGACCTGGTGGTAGTTTGTGCTGCTGCTGTTGCCTTCTGTAATACAAAATATTTACACCCTGTAACTTCAGGGTTTTTTTGGCTGATGTACCTTGTGGCCTTGACTTGCCTTACACTTCTTTTTCCTGCCTTATGCAGCTAAGCTTCCAATAGATAATCTGTTGTTTTGAACCGTACCATGTGTCTTGTGTATTGTTTTGCTTTGTGTTGAGCTAGCTAACACACATTGGAAACTGTTTAATGCAGTTAGATGTGTAAATAGCTATTGCTTAAAACAATTTGTAAGCCGCTCTGATAGCCTTGTGGCTGAAGAGCGGGGTATAAATAAATAAATAAATAAAAGAGCCGCTATATTGGTTTCTGCATGACTCTGCCAGTATGGTGTAGCTTGCTAATCTCCCAATGTGTGAATTCACAGAGACCACAAAGAAGAAGGACAGGTTACTTACCTGTAACTGTAGTTCTTTGAGTGGTCATCTGTGAAATCACACAGACCCGCCCATCCTCCCCTCATGTATCCTGCCATTCTTTGGTTTCATGCATGCTGCTTGCTTATGTAGCGGACGTGGAACTGAGGTGATTTTGGCAGGCTCAGTATTTATATAGCATATGGAGGTGGGCGGACCTACCACCTACCACCTTGCCTAACTGATCTAGGATGTTCCAAATGCTGTTCTGCACATGTGCAGAGTTCCCCCAATTATGTGATTTCACAGATTACCACTTGAAGAAGTATAGTTACAGGTAAGTAACCTGTCCTTCCTAGGATGCCACGATACTGGGGAATGGGTTATGTAGCAAGGACTGGGGAATGGTTGTTTACTTTACAGGAGGCTGTACATGACCAACTGACACCTAAAGTTTCGACTTCTATCACATTTATTAGCTTGGTGGAATTTTCTCAGCACATGTGCTTTGCAGTAGTGACTTGGCAAACTATATCCCAACCTCCAGACAATTTACAGACCAACCAAGAAAATCCAAGAAATGCTATGCTCAGCGAAGGACAAAAGAGACACTCTCACAGCTGCATGAATTTACCGCATACCATGCAGCTGTGGACAAGTTTACATAGTGACCACTAAACACAGTGTGCAAACATGAATCAAGGAACATGAGAGACACTGCAGACTGGGCCAGCCAGAAAAATCAGCAGTAGCACAACATGTTATAAACCAACCTGGACACAAAATGTTATTTAAAAACACAGAAATTCTGGACCAGGCCAACAACTATCATGTCAGAATGCACAGAGAAGCTATTGAAATCCACAAACACCTGGACAACTTCAACAAGAAAGAAGAAACCCTAAAAGTAAACAAAACCTGGCTTCCAATTTTGATAAACAATAGAATCACAACTCAACACTTACAAAGGAATGCCACCCAGGGACAAGGGGATTTCCAGCAGATAATGGCCCATCAACCAACCATTAGCCAAACAGACACTAATCATCCTTGCATTTCTATACCCAGAAACTAACCATTCAATTACACACATTTACATATCCTCCCCAACAGGGGGGGGTCACAATATATAAGCTACACACACACTCCTACCCAACCATTCTCTGAAGATGCCAGCCACAGATGCAGGTGAAACATCAGAAGTAAACTCTTCCAGAACATGGCCTCACAGCCCGGAAAAAACCCAAGGAAAATCTATGGATGCTGGCCGTGAAAGCCTTCGACTTCATATATTAGAATGTATGAGCTTGGGGCTCCTATTCTCTTCAGATTCTAGTTTGTCAGGGTGGGAGACACAAATGCATTTCTTTCTCTAGGTACTGGTATCCCCTACTTTCCAACAACCCACTTTTTGATGATCCATTTTTTTGAGTTTTGAATTATACCCAGAACCTGTATATTTGATGTGTGGTCTGCTCATTTGTTATGTTTGCATGACACCTTTGTGACCATATGCTGCTTTTTCTCTCAGTTGACTCAGTACCATCTTTTTGTTTAGTCTGTGTACAGTACTGTATAAAGTTTTTCATGGTGTGCGTCTTGTCTCATATTTGCGCTTATAATTCGGTGTTTGTGCTTATAATATAATATATATAGAGAGATAAGCTTAAAGATAAGATAGCCAAGAGCAAGCATGCCAGGCTGGAGCATGAATCCTTCCCCCATTGTGGCCTACCCCCCTGCCCTAACTGGCCTCTCAGCAGTGCCTCCTGGTTGTAGTCAGGCTGGTGCTCGCCTTTGCTGCTGTAGTGCTGCTCCTTGCTGAGCTCACCTCCCACTGCCCCAAGCCCCTGGAGAAGCAAGCCCACTCCCACAAGCAATGGTGGAGGAGGCGGTGGTCTCGGGGTCTCCTGAGGAGAAAAACACAAGACCCGCTTTGCCTTTTGTGCCACACTACAAGGTGCAGACTGCGGTGGCAGTGGCCAAAGAGATCAAGGGAGAGCAGCCAGCGAAGGAGTGGGTAGTGCCAGTGGCTCTCTAAACGTTATTGGACTGCAATTCTGGTGATTACCGTGAGTCCCTTCCATCACAGCCATTGGTTAGGATTGATGGGAGTTGCTGTCCAATTGTGGGCTATCTCTTGTGTGACAGTGCTCTGGTCCCATAACCTGTCGAATAAGCAGGGGATGCCTGTAAAAGTTGGATCCTTCATTCACCAGGCCTGGTCTTCTAATTCTTCCTGGAGTTACTGGGGAGAGAAAGTTCTTTTCAGAGCCTCCACCCCCCCCCATGCTCTTTAATATATAGTTTTTGAAGGCTGTATCCATCCAGTAGGCTGAATTGGCCATCTGGAATGAGATCTAGGTATGAGCTATGAACTAGGCCCAATAAGTGCTGGATAAGATAGGAAGAAACAGACAAACTAGATTACATCTACATTCTAGAGATTATAAAGCACAACCTCTTTACTACTAATATGGACCCTGTGTCTCCTCCTACACTTGTGTCTCTCCAAATTCACCTGCTCTCATCATATCAGTCATACTTTGAACTTGTCAAAAGCTAATTAAAAAGAGAACTCTGGATTTTATTAATTCAAAATTCAGAGTCAGAGCAGAAAATAGTCATCCCTCTGTATCCACGGATTCCACCATCCATGGCTTGAAAATATCTCCCCCCCCCAAATATTTTTTTAAAAATTAAATCTGGATTTTTCCATTTTATATGAGGGACACTGTTTTACTGTTCCATTGTATGTAATAGGACTTGAGTATCCACGGATTTTCATATCCACAGGTGTTCCTGGAACCAAACCCCAGCAGATACCAAGGGCCCACTGTATAGTCACTTGCTTGTTAGATTTGGATAAGCATATGAGTAACTCACTTGGGCATTTAAAGATAGATATTTCCCTTTTCTCCTTAAAAATCAGTAGGAAAAGCTGAGTTGGTGTTTGCTTTTCTGTACATGAGGAGAGGTTTCTTAGCTTCTGTGCTTATTCTGTGCAGAGTTAAGGATGATCATGTCTTAGGAATCTCTGAACTCTTACTCCTTAAATGTTGGAAGGGTTGCAGTGATGAAACTGTGTTCAGTAGTTTGATAATGTTGTTTATTGCATATTTTCTCAGGTTTACAGCACATGATTTCCATGCAATTTGTGAACCTAGAATTATAGAATCATAGAGTTGGAAGAGACCACAAGGGCCATCTAGTCCAACCCCCCTGCCCTGCAGGAAGACACAAACAAAGCACTCCCAACAGATGGCCATCCAGCCTCTGTTTAAAAACCTCCAAAGAAGGAGACTCCACCACACTCTGAGGTAGCTCATTCCACTACCAAACAGCTCTTACAGTCAGGAAGTTCTTCCTAATGTTTAGGTGGAATCTCTTTTCCTCTAGTTTGAGTCCATTGCTCCGTGTCCTAGTTTCTGGAGCCAAACTCAGAGAACTATAGTATGTTCCCAATTGAATTTCCTGAATGATCTTCAATGACTTGATTTACATACAAACTTGCATTTATATGAGTATTATTTGTGTTCAATAATTATACAACAATTCACTGATAGATATAAGGCAATCCACATGTATAGCTAACAGAAACATAAACTCAAAAGGCATTAAACAACCATTTATGTTCAAACAATACTGATGTCAGAATTATTTCTCAGTGATTAACTTGTAAACATATACATACATTCCTATATGATAGACTTTTTTATACAAAATATCTTAAATAGAATACTCAATGAAATACTGTAAGATATTCATGCAAATAATATTGTATCCCATATGCTGTTCCTCTTTTTACAAAAAGTATACATAGATGATAATGAATGCAGAATCTATATTGACATTTTTATAACCATTGAAAAACCACTGCCCGTAATATATGATGCTGAAAACACAATATTGAAGCCGTGCCCTTCTCTGGAAGATGGTTGCCCTTCTCTGGAGGATGCGGACAACATTTGCCCTCCTCTAATCTTCTGGGACCTCTTCTGTTCTTCAGGAATTCTCAAAGATTATTGAACCTATGTTCACTCCCTGCCATTTCTTATTCAAAAAATCAGATATGAGAAAGCCTACAGGGCCACTGCCAGTAGTGCATCTAGCCCAGTAGACTATGCTAGAACTTCCTGTGTGACCTTAAATTATTACCTGGATTAGGTCTGTAGAAGTTGTGACGCACTTTGTGAAATGCTGTTCATCTCCCATGTATTGTGGTCTGTTGGTTGTTTGCTGTCCCCCAGTTGCTGCAGTCTCGGACTGGCAGCAAAGCCAGGAGATTGTTAAATTCCTAGTTGTCCATCAGATACAGTTGTTGGGCTCTGTTTTGTCTGCTAGATCACAGTTTCAGAAATCCTTGTCGTGATACATGTTTTTACTGTGTTAGCTTGAAGCCAGCAAGGTTTTCTTTGCAAATAAAAAGACTGTCCTTCAATTTACGTTGCTTCTTTTTTATTATAGCACCAACTGACGGAGCTGGAAGAAAGGAAGTGCATGCTTTTGGCGAGGTGTAAAGAATTAATGCGGAGAGCTCAGCAAGCTTGTAACCTTCAGCCACATGAACAAATTCCAGAAGGTTTAAGTATAGTAAGTATCACAATGGAGGATATAATCTCTCTACCTCTCTCTCTCAGTCTCTCTTAGTCTCTCTTAGTCTCTCCATGTCTCTCACACCTCCTCTCCTCTTCCCTCCCTCAACCATATTTCCAGCGTGGTTTCATATATAATTCAATCATAATAGAAATCTTCAAAACATCTGCAATAAACCAGTAAAAAATAATAAAAATTATTGACCTTAAAGCCAGGAAGAGTGAAATATAATTTATATGGTGCTGGAAAGTTAACATTTGTGGTTGGGCACCCAGCATCCAAAAGCCCTTTCTCCTTTCTGTTCACTACCTTATTTATCTTAGATGATAGAAATGTCTTCAAAGAGAAAATCCTTGCATAGGTAGATTCAGATACCTGGTTCCAATCTGTATATGGTTTTAAATATCAGCATCAGCCTACCACTTTGAATTGTGCTTGGAACTGGGCTGGAGGCATTACAGTAGTGAAACCTGAGTGTAACGTTAATGTGAATAATCAGAAAGACTGCAGCTGGTTCTAGTAGCCTTAGTTTCTGAAAGTTGTTCTATGTAACAGAGACGGCTTGAGTCTGTCATCCAGTCCCTCACTGACTGAAGACTCTGGTTCAGCTCTTCCACCAACTCATCTGATTTAGCGTAAAAGAGGAGGAAAGCTTGGCGTCATCAGACCTCAGATTCTTAAGTCCCTCCTCAATTAGCATTCTTTTGATCTACACTCAAGTGTACCGCTTCTTGCCAAATTTCCAAAGGGTACCATAGTTCTTTATGCATAAGTAATTAGTCTGTCCTCCATGCTTCCTAATTTAGTTGCTCATAGTTACACTATCTTTTTGGTATATGAGCTTTTCTTTACCTTCTCTTGAATTGTTTATTAAGTAGAGTTCCTTATTAGAGTGCAAGCATAGCTTCTGGACAAGGCTCCAGTGTGATATAATTCACTTTATTCCATGTTCACTACAGTGGAAATACCTGTTCTGTGTTGCAGACATATTGAGAAAGAGGTGTGAGCTTATCTGTCAAGTTATATATCATACAAAAAAAATCCCTTTAACCTTGCAAAAAAACTGGCATAAATGCCTAATTGATTTTTCTATCAGTCAAAATCCTATGAAGTCCCTGTATCTTTTAAGGTTCCTTATTATCTTTGTAATGTAGCAGTAGTACTTGAGATTTTGGTTTTCTGCTCAAGGGTATATTTTGAGTTGTGACCACCAAGGAGGAATGATTATAATCAAGAACCCCACAGTTCCTTACACTGTAGCATTCATTTGTTCTCATGACAAGAAGTGTCCCATATGTTATCTTCTGCTTAAAGCTGTGTACAAGGCACAGGTTGTCTCTATGTATGTAGAGCACAACTGTGAGGAAGATCCCATTTTCCCTCCAACTCCAAGCTAAGAGAAGAAAGTTACCGTTTTAGTGCTGCGATGCCATCTTGAAGCAGCTCACCAAGCCACCATCCCCTACTCCTCACCCCAGATCAAAGTGAACAGGAAAAATCTGTTCTGGTTCTCATTCTCTTCTGCAGCCTCTTGCTTCTGAATAGTTCAGAAGCACCCTTGACTTTGGGAAGGAAGATTGGGAGAAGGATTATTAACTGTTCTCCCCCATTTTTTCCTGTGCACCCTCTCCTGATTTTAAGTATTAAATGCTTTCAAGTACAGTCGTCCCTTCACATTCCTGGGGGTTACGTTCCACGGACCCCCGCGAATGTGAAAAATCCGCAAATATTGTTTGCCCACCCTCCCCTGCCATAGCGACCATGGGGCCTCCGGAGGCCCCAGTCGCATTCCCCCGCCTCCCCACTCCCTTCCTAGGACTTCCCGGGGCCTCCAGAGACCCTCCCGAGGCCCCGTGGATGCCTCCCCAGCCCTCCCCCCTCCCGCCCAAGCCCTCAACGGGGCCTCCTGAGAGTCTCCGGAGGCCCCGCGGAGGCCTTCCCGGCCCTCCCCCCTCGCCCCAGGGCCTTCGCGGGGCCTCCGGAGGGTCTCCGGAGGCCCCGCGGAGGCCTTCCCCGCCCTCCCTACTCCCCCCACAGGGCCTTCGCAGGGCCTCCGGAAGGTCTCCGGAGGCCCCAGGGAGGCCTTCCCCGCCCTCCCCACTCCCCCCATAGGGCCTTCGAGGGGCCTCCGGATGGTCTCCGGAGGCCCCGCGGAGGCCTTCCCGGCCCTCCCCACTCCCCCCCAGGGCCTTCGCGGGACCTCTGGAGGGTCTCCGGAGGCCCGCGGAGGCCTTCCCCGCCCTCCCCACTGCCCTCCCAGGGCCTTCGCGGGGCCTCCGGAGGGTCTCCGGTGGGTCTCCGGATGCCCGCGGAGGCCTTCCCCACCCTCCCCACTCCCCCCCGGGCCTCCGGAGGGTCTCCGGAGGCCCCGCGGAGGCCTTCCCCGCCCTCCCCACTCCCCACCCAGGCCTTCGCGGGGCCTCCGGAGGGTCTCCGGAGACCGCGCGGAGGCCTTCCCCGCCCTCCCCACTCCCCCCACTCCCCCCACAGGGCCCTCGCGGGGCCTCCGGAGGGTCTCCGGAGGCCCCACGGAGGCCTTCCCCGCCCTCCCCACTCCCCCCCAGGGCCTTCGCGGGGCCTCCGGAGGGTCTCCGGAGGCCCTGCGGAGGCCTTCCCCGCCCTCCCCACTCCCCCCCAGGGCCTTCGCGGGGCCTCCGGAGGGTCTCCGGAGACCACGCGGAGGCCTTCCCCGCCCTCTCCACTCCCCCAACAGGGCCTTCGCGGGGCCTCCGGAGGGTCTCCGGAGGCCCCGCGGAGGCCTTTCCCGCCCTCCCCACTGCCCTCCCAGGGCCTTAACGGGGCCTCCGGAGGGTTTCCGGAGGCCCGCGGAGGCCTTCCCCGCCCTCCCCACTCCCCCCCAGGGCCTCCGGAGGGTCTCCGGAGGCCCCGCGGAGGCCTTCCCCGCCCTCCCCACTCCCCCCCAGGGCCTTCGCGGGGCCTCCGGAGGGTCTCCGGAGACCACGCGGAGGCCTTCCCCGCCCTCCCCACTCCCCCCACAGGGCCTTCGCGGGGCCTCTGGAGGGTCTCTGGAGGCCCCGCGGAGGCCTTCCCCGCCCTCCCCACTCCCCCCCAGGGCCTTCGCGGGATCTCCGGAGGGTCTCCGGAGACCCACGGAGGCCTTCCCCACCTTCCCCACTCCCCCCAGGGCCTCCGGAGGGTCTCCGGAGGCCCCGCGGAGGCCTTCCCGGCCCTCCCCACTCCCCCCCAGGGCCTTCGCGGGACCTCTGGAGGGTCTCCGGAGGCCCGCGGAGGCCTTCCCCGCCCTCCCCACTGCCCTCCCAGGGCCTTCGCGGGGCCTCCGGAGGGTCTCCGGTGGGTCTCCGGATGCCCGCGGAGGCCTTCCCCACCCTCCCCACTCCCCCCCCGGGCCTCCGGAGGGTCTCCGGAGGCCCCGCGGAGGCCTTCCCCGCCCTCCCCACTCCCCACCCAGGCCTTCGCGGGGCCTCCGGAGGGTCTCCGGAGACCGCGCGGAGGCCTTCCCCACCCTCCCCACTCCCCCCACTCCCACCACAGGGCCCTCGCGGGGCCTCCGGAGGGTCTCCGGAGGCCCCACGGAGGCCTTCCCCGCCCTCCCCACTCCCCCACAGGGCCTTCGCGGGGCCTCCGGAGGGTCTCCGGAGGCCCTGCGGAGGCCTCCCCGGCCCTCCCCACTCCCCCCCAGGGCCTTCGCGGGGCCTCTGGAGGGTCTCCGGAGGCCCGCGGAGGCCTTCCCCGCCCTCTCCACTCCCCCAACAGGGCCTTCGCGGGGCCTCCGGAGGGTCTCCGGAGGCCCCGCGGAGGCCTTTCCCGCCCTCCCCACTGCCCTCCCAGGGCCTTAACGGGGCCTCCGGAGGGTTTCCGGAGGCCCGCGGAGGCCTTCCCCGCCCTCCCCACTCCCCCCCAGGGCCTCCGGAGGGTCTCCGGAGGCCCCGCGGAGGCCTTCCCCGCCCTCCCCACTCCCCCCCAGGGCCTTCGCGGGGCCTCCGGAGGGTCTCCGGAGACCACGCGGAGGCCTTCCCTGCCCTCCCCACTCCCCCCACAGGGCCTTCGCGGGGCCTCCGGAGGGTCTCCAGAGGCCCCGCGGAGGCCTTCCCCGCCCTCCCCACTCCCCCCCAGGGCCTTCGCGGGATCTCCGGAGGGTCTCCGGAGGCCCACGGAGGCCTTCCCCACCTTCCCCACTCCCCCCAGGGCCTCCGGAGGGTCTCCGGAGGCCCCGCGGAGGCCTTCCCGGCTCTCCCCACTCCCCCCCCAGGGCCTTTGCGGGGCCGCCGGAGGGTCTCCGGAGGCCCGCGGAGGCCTTCCCCGCCCTCCCCACTCCCCCCCAGGGCCTTCACGGGGCCTCCGGAGGGTCTCTGGAGGCCTGCGGAGGCCTTCCCCGCCCTCCCCACTCCCCCCCCGGGCCTCCGGAGGGTCTCCGGAGGCCCCGCGGAGGCCTTCCCCGCCCTCCCCACTCCCCCCCAGGGCCTTCGCGGGGCCTCCGGAGGGTCTCCGGAGACCGCGCGGAGGCCTTCCCCGCCCTCCCCACTCCCCACACAGGGCCTTCGCGGGGCCTCCAGAGGGTCTCCGGAGGCCCGCGGAGGCCTTCCCGGCCCTCCTCACTCCCCCCACAGGGCCTTCGCGGGGCCTCCGGAGGCCCCGTGTCACGGTTTTGGGGGGGCCCTCCCAAAACCGCGAATAATCAAAACCGCGAATGTTGAGTTCGTGAATGTGGAGGGACAACTGTACTAAAAACACATACATATATGAGTTCGGGTTCACAATTTGGGGTCAGAAATGGGTTTAACTGAACTGTTATATTTGTGGAGCCTTGGAATTTGGGGAGGGAGATGGTTTGAATAGCGGGTCTTGACAGTGATGTGACTCATATTGAGAAATGCTTGGTGCATCTTCAAGGCTCAGCCAACTAAGAAAGGCCTTGTTCTGGTCCCCTGTGATGCAGGGGGATTTCCTCATCCCACCGCTCCCACCACTTTGTGATGCAGGGGGGGATTTCCTCCTCCCACCCTGCTGCCACTTTATGACGCACGGCCCCCACGTCACAGCCAAACTACATCTCCCAGTGGTATAGCACAAGCACTCAGGTGTGGCTATGTATTCCTGGCTGTGCCTCCTTCCCTGAGAATCACTCACACCAGGCTGGATGTTTCTTGTTAACAGAAGAACGTTTATTGTCAAACAAATAAACCATGTAACTGTATAACCAAGTTATTGGGCCCGCACAGACGTTCTCTCTCTCTCTAAGCCTCTAACGTCCAAGGAAGTTAAACTGTCTTGAATCACTCAAAGCCTCATCTCAACTTTCCAAACTGAAAACTAAAAACTTTCCTCACTCACTATCTGCTCCAGAAGCCCCTCCTCCTTCCACCCCTCACAGAAGATTGGCTCCTGGAGTACCCTGTCCTCATTGGCTCCGTGGCTGTCCATCACATACCTCCCCCCTTTGGAAAATTTTGCTATTATTATGACCTCTACAGGCCATAATTATAGCAAAAGGGGTTACATGTTACCCAGATAAAACAATACTCACCTAAATACTCATTCCTGTGTACATTATACAATTATTTCCTTAAAACAGTGAATTGTTGAATTATTTACGTAAACACTCTGGTAATTGTACCCATTAGCTTAAAATTTTCCCAATAGGTTATACACATGTTATCATCCTCTGATTCTGATACCGTGTAGAGGACCAGATTCTCTCTTCTAAAATAGGGCTTTAACATATTTATGTGTATTACCCTTTGACCACCCTCCTCCCCCATATCAATCACATAATTGACATCGTTAAGCTTGGACACAATGGTGACTGGTCCTTGCCAAGAAAATTGCAGTTTGTTTTCCTTCACAGGCTTTAAGACCAGCACTTCCTCTCCTGGGGTGTACAGTCTTTCTCTCGCTGTTTTGTTGTACCACATCTTCTGTTTCTGTCATGCCTTCCTTAAGTTGTCACTGGTTAGATATAATGCTTCTCTGAGAGAATTCACCAGTTCCTGTACATACATCACCACTGTTGCAGGGTCGGGTTTATCCAGGTCCTCCTACTGCTGTTTTACAATGTCTAAGGGAACTCTGACTCTTCTTCCATACAGCAGCTCGAAAGGGCTGAATTCTAAACTTTCCTGTGGCACATCTCTGTAGGCAAACAGTAGCTGTTGTATCTTTGAGTTCCAATTGTTCTCATTGGCCCTTACATATGCTTTAATCATCTTGACCAAAGTCCTATTAAAATTCTCCACTAACCCATTAGTGGCGGGATGACAAGGCTTTGATGTTAGTTGTCTTACTTTGCACAAGTTTTCCATTACCTTAGAGGTGAAGGCTATACCCAAATCCGATACTATTTCTCTTGGGAAGCCCACCCTACAAAATACGGTCATCAGGGCATCTGCAATCATTCTGGTATCTACATTCCACAGAGCCACTGCCTTCAAGGCTTAGCCCAACTAAGAAAAACCTTGTTCTGGTCCCCATTTTCAAGCATATGGCCATTTCCAACAGGGGTGTCATCCTTGTTTACTGAAGAGCAGAGAAGCTCAGCAGCTAGAGATTTCACTGTTTTCCAAGTCTCTGTGTGAGACTTAGAAGGTTCCAGAGAAGAGCAGAAACTGTTGCCAGAGTTGTTTTTTTAAAAGTACACTTACCACTGGTGGCTTGGAAAATATATCTGTTGGTCCTTGCAGCTTTTGATGCAAACTATCAAGAGAAGCACAGGCCTACAGGAAGTAAAAGTCAGAGCTTCCATGCATATGAAAGAGCCGTGCCTCTACAAACCTTAACAGATATTTTTGCATTGCCACTACCATCTTATTTTACAGAAACTTGATGCAAGTGTTCCTTTCTTTCAGGCACTCAAAGATCTTCCAAACACACTGGATGAAATTGACGCTTTGTTGAATGAAGAGAAATCAAGAGCTTCCTGCTTCACAGGCCTCAGTGCTTCAGTATGTATCCCCAGGATTTGACTCCCACACTGTGTTAGGTTGCTTGGTGATAATAATAATAATAATAATAATACTAAACTAAGCAGCAGGAACAATGTATTGTAAACACCAGTTTCTGAGTATATTAGATTTTTTTAAAATCATTTTTTTAAAAACTAAGGACCAGTGTGTTCTATGCTGCTTCTGTTCTTTAAAAACAAGAGGAGGAGGGGGGGAGGGGGAGGAGGAAGGAGGAAAGATGTGAGAAAGAAGAGAGAGAGAAAAATTAGCTCTAGCTCATACTGCAGTTTATGACAGCAAAGTTGTTTGTTTAATACCAGGCTGACACTTATCCTGTGTAAAGTAAGTTGCCTCTTGAAGTCCCTCCTCTTGTCACTTTTCTCCAGTACTGAACAGAAGAAATAGTTCCTAGCATGTAATAAGGGAAGGAGGGACTATTTACCCACATGCCCCTTCTGCTTTTAAAATCAGGCTGTGTTAGTATTTCCATTTTGTATTTAATCAGGCTGGATTCCATTTTAAACTCAAGTTACTTAGGTGTTGTATAGGTAAAACTTGCCAGTTGTAGTCCAATGAAAGAGTTTTACCTTTGTTGGTGATACCAAACCTCAAAGAGTTAAGTCCCAGTCATTTGGGCTACCACTGAATATGTTTCGAGTTCTTAGGCAAACATTGGCCTGAATACTGTTGTTCATCCTAACAAAAACAGAAATCCTTGAATCAGTGGGATTTATGTACATGTTGACTCCCTGTTCAGCAGTTGATTCAGAGGGTGGACTCTAGCTGGAACTAACCAACAGGATTCATGCTATTGGCAGCACGTTTCCTGGGAAGTAGCCAAGGAAACAATGGAAGGATTAATCAAAAGTACTGAAGTAACTGTTGGCTGACTTACAGCTCTTTAAAAATGGCAAAATAACACAGAAGAGAACGTTTTCTTCTTAGAAGCCTCTTTGTTGTTTTAAAGGTAGAGTCCTAAATTCCTCAAAGCCATTGGTGATGAATTTTAGACTTTGAATGGGGGAAAGTTTGTATCAGGGAGGGAAGTTTAGGTATGTTTGTGGAATTAGTGGTCACTTCTGTGTTCACCAGGCAGCCTCGAGGACCTTTCTCTTAACCCAGCCTTGCTTGGTCTCTCTCCTTCCTCCCATTGCTGCAATCATGTTCTGCTTATGCAGGGGTTTGTATCTCTCGTGGAACTGAGTATAGTCTCAGGCAGCTCGCCCTTCCCTTTCTTCATCCCAACCATTGCTGGCAGTTTTGGCTGCAGCTGAGATACTGATTTCCACTGGATGAGTTTGGTTGGCAAACTCAGGAGCATCTCAGAGTCCCTATTTCTCAAAAGTAAGGGAAACTGAAAGAGCTGAGCTGAGAAGTAGAAGGGGCTTGCAAGCCCTCCCTTCTTTAGGGTACCAGCAGCCTTCATACATTTTTTGTATGTGAACAACTGATAGAAAATACGGTATTTGTACAACTTACATTATATCGTCTATTTGGAAGATTCTGTCTTTCAAAGAGATTACCTTCTTTCTGCCAGGTTGTTGAAGAATGTAAAAAAAGGGCAGAAGAAATAGCACAGATGACACTGGAGCTGGAGCAGGAAAAAACAGAGTTGGACAATTATAGACAAAATATTTCACAGGTATTTTGTGTGGATTATTATTGCCATTATTTTAACTGGTATTTTTGTCTTAAAACAAATTACATTAAGGGACAGTCATGTATAATAACCAAACTTCAGTAATAAATGATGTCAATTAGACATCCCTGTGAGCTGTGAGTGAATGGCAGGTTGTAAGGGCTACAGTGTGTATCTGCGGGAAAACCAAGACCCATACGCCCACATTTACCAGCAGGGACAGCCAGTAGAATGCAGGCCCTTTTCATTCCTGGAGCCTCCTCTCCCTTCTTTGCCACTCCATGCAAAACAAGCCACAGTGTGATAAAACACAGCCCTAGCAGCCATCCATGCTAGGAATACCAGGAATTAAGAGATGGTGGCAATAGACAACAGTGATAGCCTGCTCCAACTGAGCATCAAACATGAGCAGGATGGGCTCATGCACATCTCTAATCTGAGTGTCAAATGGGTGTAGAATTGGTGGGGGCATACTGTGTGAGTCTTTCACCTGCACAATGGCTTTCAGCAACCAATACGAAAGGATGACTGTAGTTCATGCCTATGCATGCTGCCTGGATCCAGTGCACAGTGGAATATCAAGATGATGTGGCAGAGCATAGATTCCACCTGCTGCTCTTGTACATTGCAACTGGATGTGCAGTCTGCCATCTTCTCTTTGTCCTCCTGTCCTCTTCCTTGGCCTTGGTTTACATCTGGTATAGCACCTTGGTGTACCTGCACTTACCCACATCCATACCAGAGGGCAGGGTGGTGATTGAGCCACTGGTAATACATTACATATTGAAAACTTCAGTTGAATGATGACTGATTGTGGAATCCTCTGCTGTGAAATCCTGTTAACATGTTATGAGTCTCTTTATTTTTAGGTTAAGGAAAGGTGGCTAAATCCTTTAAAACAGCTGGTTGACAAAATCAATGAAAGGTTTGGCAGCTTTTTTAGCTCTATGCAGTGTGCAGGGGAAGTGGATCTTCACACAGAAAATGAGGTATGGTTATCTGGATTAAATATTGTTTAACAAAGAGAGGTAATCTCTCCTTTCGATGTATGAATTTTAACACCTCAATAAAAGGGAGGTGGAACAATCTTCATATCTGATCACTTTCTGATATCACTTTAGAAACAGGGATGGAAAGGTTGTAGCACTTTCTTGAGAAGGATAAACTGTTCTCTAAATGGAATTAGTGATAATATGCACATTTGAACGCTAAGTTTTATCTGATGAAATATCATCAACAGTTTCAGTTGCTGCTCCTAAGGGCTCCGGATCAGTTCCCAGGGTTTTGCCTTTAGTTATTACACTAAGAAATGGCACTCAGAACAGACATATGTAGATAAAAAGAGCAGAGCTGTGCAAAGGCAGTGGGGCTCAGTGCTCCATAGCTCCTATTGAATTCTACGAGGCAAGATAAACAAGCGTATGCTGCAATCCTATGCACATCTACCTAGGACTAAGACAAGGCATCTCACCTCTGGGCAAACAGACATAGAATTGCAACAGCAGTGTAGAATACAATTGAGAGGATGGAAGACCAAGTAAGCAATCGAAAAACAGGGACAGCTCCCCCCGCCCCGCAGCTCTTTGGCATCCATGAGTCTACTGTCTTTTCTTGATCACCTATTAAAATGAAACTCTTCCTGTTCACTTCTGTGGGGATAAGTAAGGTGCTACTACTCTTTGTGATGCCACTGTCGTACAGCCAAAACCTGCCATCAACCCTGGATCCTTGGTGGCTGAGTGTGTATTAATAGAAATCTGCCAGGATAGTTCCTCAGCATAGAGATACTGTGTGCATTCTCATTCTCTCTCTCTCTCTCTCTCTCTCTCATTTTCTCTTTCTCTCTTTTTCACACACTCACACTCAACATACTCTCCTTTAAAGTTGTTGACCCTCCATCCATTGTCTTAATTGGCATGTAGTTGCTTGCAGTCCATTGTTGTGCAGTATAACAAAGTTATCCAGTTGGCATTAGTACTGAATTATTAAAGAAAAGTAATGCATGGGCTATGCTGGAGGTTTCCAGATAGTCTGGAAAATCTATGTGTAAGTGTTCCTCTGTAAAAGTTTATTGCATGTCAGAGCAGCCCTTTAGCTACAGGAATGACCATACTGGGGTTGAGTTTGGATGCTAGTGCAAGGGTGGCTGTTCTCTTGTGCTGGCTGTAGGATAATAAGGCACAAATCTCTGAACTGCTGTGCTTGTGAAAAGAATTTGGATTGTGTCATTAGATAGGAAGTTGACAGTCCTGTGCTGTGCAGTGGAGTTCTTCCAGAAGAGCCAATGATAACCCATTGCCTAAGTAATCCTTCATAAAGATCACTTGGAGGAATACTTCTCATGGCAAGCGATGTGTTGGCAAATCCACTGTCTGATGCCCATTGTTTGATATAGCAATAGCATTTATATTTCTATACTGCTTATCAGTGCAAAGCACTCCCTAAGCGATTTACAGTGTGTTAGCTAATTGCCCCCAGCAAGCTGGGTACTCATTTTACTGACCTATGGAAGAATGAAAGGCTGTCAACCTTGGAGCCCTATAGGATCGAATTCACAAGATTGTGGCTGCAGATTCTGATGCCATAGATTGAAGTTAGTCTGCAAATCATGACTTATATGCTATGTTTTAGTGTACAGTCAGCGAATCTTAGTTTTGTCTAATGCTCTGCCTCCAAAAGCGGTTGCACCATGGAGGCAGGAGTAAGTATTGGCCCCTAGCACCAAGCAGTTGGGAGATACAAATGAATAAATAGCTCTAATCCATGGCTTCCCTGTCGAATATTTAGAGCTCAAAACATGGCTGCAAATCTTGGTTTGATATGCTGTCTGATTCGGGCCTCGAATTTTCTCTTTGTCATTTATTCTCAGTGGCTGTGTGCTAACTTGTAGAATTCTTAACATTAATGTTTTTTGCGACAGGAAGAATATGATAAGTATGGGATTCGGATAAGGGTCAAATTCCGCAGCAGCACTCAGCTTCATGAACTGACTCAACACCATCAGAGTGGAGGAGAGAAAAGTGTTTCAACTATGTTGTATTTAATGGCTTTGCAGGAACTTAACAGATGTCCCTTCAGAGTAGTAGATGAAATAAACCAGGTATTGTTCTTGTGACGCATATGAAAGCGGGGCTTCTTCAGCTGTATTGTGTAACAGGAAAGAAAATATTAATGCCCTTATTTCTTTTAAAGGGAATGGACCCTGTTAACGAGAGGAGAGTCTTTGATGTAGTGGTAAAAGCTGCCTGTAAAGAGAGCACTTCTCAGTACTTCTTTATTACACCAAAGGTGTGTATATACAAACTGTGTACCTTCTGTGTCTTCTGTTGTTTAGATTTCTTTGTTTACAGAATTTTAAAAAATGATGGAGACCTAACAGCATAGGTTGTCTGGAGCATTTAAAACCCACCTTTAAAATAACAAAAACAACAAAAACTTTAAAGCTCTACTACATTGGTTCTCAGTGTTTGGTCCTCTGCATGTTTCAGGCTTCAAATCCCATAAGCCCCAGTAAGCATAGCCAGCAATCAAGGATTCTGGGAGTTGTAGTCAAAAATTCTGGAAGGCCAGGGGCTGAGAACCACTGCTCTAGTGGAAGCTGAATGCAGGAGAATGAAAGCCTGGGGCTTCTTTCAGTGCAGAAATGATAGCATTCATCTGTGGCGGGGGTGGGGGGTGGGGGGGATAATCCCTTTTCTTCTATGTAAATGAGGTGATGATAAGGCTTTCAAGGCTTACTGTGGCTTGTGACAAATTAGCATAGGGAATGAAGAAAGTAATCAAGCAAGGGCTGTGTCCTTTTCTTTTGGTGGAGTTCCTACTTCATGCTAACAGGAATCATGCTAACACTTTGCATGATTTTTGCATTGGTAATTAAAAGGTAATGATTGGTTTTTGACTGGTGAAGATCTTTTGTTATAACTCATTGTGCTTTACATTTTGGACTCATGCAATTGGAAGTAAGCATCACTGAGTTCCGTGGAGTGTTATTCTGCAAAACTGAGCATAGAATTGCCATCAGCCTCTTAAACTTAATTATGAGAGTTTACAGTGAAGTTTCAAAACAGAACGGTTAGCTACTTTGACTGCAAATAATAGAAAAGTCGAAAAGAGGTATTTCTGTCTTATCTTTCAATTTCTTACCTGCCCCAGGATGTGGCTATGGATTCTCCTCGGGCATGTGTCCGTTAGGGCTGTTACATTGAGTTCCTGCCTTTCAGAATTCCTTGCTATGCCACTGCCTGTCATATCATGTATCTATTAATATTCAAATTCATGTTGTCACTTATTAACCTATAAAACTTTTTGCTTAGGACTTGCAACTCTAAGGCAGGGGTGGACAAAATGTAGAATTGGGTCTACTGGTATATCTTTGGGTGATTTGCAATATATCTGCAAATATTTCTGACTTTTATTTAGCAATAGCAAAAAGAAAAAAATCTCTCCCTCCCAATAAATTAGACTGAAGAAAGCTTGTAGGGGAGGACAGCAGTCCTGGCTCTTCGTGTGAAAGCAGCGCAAACTTAATTATGATACTGAAAACACATTCTTGGTCTGAGCCATGGGATTAGAGTAGGGATGAGTAACCATTGGGCATTAAGGAGCTGCATTGGCCCCACCTGGAGACTATAAGGGGCAATTTTTCTGCACACATTAGAAAATCCAGAAGGAAATCCTTTGGTGGGTCAGTCCTTTAAAAACTGATTTCAAAGTATATTGAGCATTGTTGGTCCTCTATCCATAGTTATATGGAAAATTACATAATTTACTGATGTTAGCCTAATGTTTCTTAAGAACTTTCTTCTTTCTAAAAAAAATCTCTTAATGGCTACCTCTTCCTATAGTTGCTCCTTAGCTGTCACTTTTTTTGGCGGGGGGGCTGGCTTCAGCTTGCATATATACAGCACTGGATCCTGCAGTTGTGCCAGTTGTAGAAATCTGTTGAGATGTATCCATTAATAACCTTCATGTGGTGATGCTTATGTAGCCAATACGAGACTGATGAGTGATGTGGAGCTTAATAATAACAGTAGAAGATGGATTGAGATTTTAATTTATTCAGTATGTGTTATCTTGTCCACCTGTCAAAAATGTCTGGCTTTGGTGAATCAAAAAGGAAAGCATGGAATGGCATATGTTTCTGAAAAATAAAATATAGGTGCTGTATATTAAGTAATACATAAATGTGCTTGGTGTGTGTGTGTGTAAAAGAGAGAGAGAGAACTGTCTTTAATGTTTTCTTCCTTGATCACTTAACAGCTTTTACAGAACCTCAATTATGATGAAAAAATGACTGTGTTGTTAGTCTACAATGGATCTTCTGTGCTCGAATCAAATAAGTGGAACTTAGAGGCTTTCTATAGGAGACGTCGGCGATTTCAGCCATGACTATTCAGTAAAGATCTTCCTGATGCCTTTTGAAACCTAGAGGAAAAAATAGCTGGAGCAAGTTGAAGAACTTAAATTTCTTCTTTTACTTAAAAGCACAACTGTCTTGAAGAGACTATTGATGGTCAGCATTTTATGTGACAGCAAGTATGCACTTCACCTTTCATGGTTATTTCCTCTGGAGGACCACAAGTACCAGTTCTAAGGAAGAGATCAGAACTTTTTTGTATCAGCAGTTGCCCAGTGATGGATATGGGCTTGCAGTCTTTTACAGCTTTGGTGTATTTAGATCCTTTTCATGTTTATTGTAAATGTTTGATATAGCTTTTGGATGTATAAGTGAACTGGTAAAGATTTCACAAAATCTGTTGAGCAAGAAAGTTTTAACTCCTGTCGCTGTCCAGGGTTGTACACTCAAAAGAGACTGTCCAAACTGTTTAATGAGAAGCTGTATGCAATTAATATGCAATACAGGACTATTAAAAAGTACTTACTCCTGCAGTAACATCTTAATTGTGTTTTAGAAGAGGACAAGGTTTCAGACAGTTGCCAAAGATCTGAAATCTACAATATCTTTTTATTGTAATCTCAGAAGGAACTATTTGCTTGACTGGTGTTTGCTAATTTTATACTAAGGACTATACTTCTAAGATGGGACATGTTTAAATTTTATTTCCCCCCCCCTTTTTTTTGGCAGGAAAAATAATCTTCTGCTCATACTTTGCAAAGTCTTTTTGTATAATAAATTTATACTGGATTTTTTTTCATTTGTCTTATTCTGGAAACACTGTGCATGTTCATAATGCACAGGAAAATTATTCTGTTTTTAGATTATTCCATTAAGAGAAAAATGTAAACAAACATTCCACAAACTTCAAATCATATATTCATATATTTTTGTTTCTTCATTTTGTATATATGTATGTTGCTAATGTGTTTATGTTTTTAAGATACTTTTATAAAAATAAATATTTTAAAAATCATATATTCACCGAGGAACACAGTTACCTCTAAGACTGTTTCCCTCAACACACTTCCATTGTGTCTAGTAACTTTATTGAGTTTTGAGTCCTAGGTAGACCCAGTTAGAGTAGGGAGAAGAGAAAGGGAAAAAGGGAAAGAAGGAAGAAGAAAGGTGGCTGTCACTGTGACAGTCTCTCTGGCTTTTCTTCGCAAACGAAGATTCAGGAAGGACTCATCCCGCGCTTTCTGCAAGCGCGCTGATGACTAAAAAGGCCAATCCAAGATAAACAAGTCCGGTTGCAAAAAGCACAGCAGAAGGTCTCCTTGGGTGATGTTTTTGGGTTGTGATTCTTTCTGCGTTGTCGTTTCTCTTCAAGACTTGTTCGTCGTGAGTTCTCAAATAAGGCTGCAGCATTGTGGATAGTGCGTCTCCATGCCTCCCGATGTGAGGCCAGGGCGGACCACTGTTGGTGATCAATTTGGCCAAGCCTGAGATGTTGTTTCAGGGAGTCTTTGTATCGCTTTTTTGGAGCGCCCCTCTTACGCTGACCCGTGGCGAGTTCACCGTGGAGTAGTATTTTTGGGAGGCGATGGTCCTCCATCCTAGAAACGTGCCCTGCCCAGCGCAGCTGTGTTCTCAATATCATGGCCTCAATGCTGGTGATCCCTGCTTGCTCAAGGACAGCAACATTCGTCACATAGTCAGTCCAGTGTATATTTAGGATTGTGCGTAGACAGCGCTGATGAAAGCGCTCGAGGAGTCGTAGGTGGTGGCGATAGGTGACCCATGTTTCAGATCCATAAAGGAGGATAGACAGTACGATGGCTCTATACACACTGATTTTTGTGCTTTGCCTCAGGTGTTTATTGCTCCAGACTCTTGTGAAGTCTTCCAAATGCACTATATGCCTTTGCTAATCTGTGATCGATCTCTTTGTCAATCTTGGCATCTGAGGAGATGATGCTTCCCAGGTAGGTGAACTGCTGAACGGACTTGAGCACTGATTTGCCGATGGCAATGTGGGGATGGTGGTGTTCGTCCTGTGGTGCAGGCTGGTAAAGAACTTCTGTTTTCTTCAGGTTGACTTCTAGCCCAAACAGCTCTGCAGCTGTTGCAAAGCAGGATGTTAGGCGCTGCAGAGCTGCTTCTGTGTGGGCAACAAGGGCAGCATCATCGGCGAAGAGCAGCTCACGGACTAGATAGTTTAGAGTCTTAGTGTGAGCCCTCAGACGGCTTAAGTTAAACAAGCTACCATCAGTACGGTAGCGTATATAGATGCCGTCATCTTCAAGCTCTGCCATAGCCCTTTGGAGCATCGTGCTAAAGAAGATTGTAAATAAAGTTGGTGCAAGAACACAACCTTGCTTCACTCCATTAGTTATTAGAAAGGGCTCTGAAAGAGCATCGCCATATCTGACTTGACCACGCTGTCCCTCGTGTAGCAAGATAATCATTTTAAGGAATTTGGGGGGACATCCTAGTCTTTCCAGGATCTGCCACAGACCTTTTCTACTTACAGTGTCAAAGGCTTTGGTGAGGTCGACAAATGTTACATAGAGACCCTTGTTCTGCTCCCTACATTTTTCTTGCAGTTGCCTAAGGGCAAATACCATGTCTGTAGTACTCCTATTGGCTCTGAAGCCACATTGGCTTTCAGGGAGAAGTTCTTCTGCAATAGCAGGAACTAATCTGTTCAGGAGTATCCTTGCAAGGATTTTTCCAGCAATAGAGAGCAGTGTTATGATGGAAAGGTAGATGGTTGCAATTCCCAGTATAATTATTTAGGCTATAATCATGAAGATGAGGAAATTTGTAAAGCCCCATTAGATACAGGGATACTTCTGGGTAAACATAGAATATGTTAAGCATTTAATTCAGGAGTGCAATAGATACACTGAAGTGTGCTGCACATATGTGTTGAAGCTCAATGAGCTTCATTGAGGTGCCACCAAATTGGCTTCCTTGCCTTCTCATGTGCAAGACTGTGATCTCTCCTGCAAAAACAAATGCTATAAATGATGCCTGAATCAGTAACCCTCAAAAATGAGGTTTCGTTAATAACAAGGGACCTGAAAGTCTTGTCCTTCAGACATTTTTTAGCACTTTCCTTAATATTGGACATTTAAAGGGTGGGTTAAGGTGAGGTAGAAGGAATGGTCTGTTGTATCACATTTTTCTGAAAGCTATACATTGAACTGTCTCTCTGGCTTTTCTTCGCAAACGAAGATTCAGGAAGGACTCATCCCATGCTTTCTGCCAGCGTGCTAAAAAGGCCAATCTGAGATAAACAAGTCCGGTTGCAGAAAGCACAGCAGAAGGTCTCTTTGGGTGATGTTTCCGGGTTGTGATTCTTTCTGCGTTGTCATTTCTCTTCAAGACTTGTTCGGTGTGAGTTCTCAAATAAGGCTGCAGCATTGTGGCTAGTGCGTCTCCATGCCTCCCGATGTGAGGCAAGGGCGGACCATGTGAGGCAAGGGCGGACCATTGTTGGTGATCAATTTGGCCAAGCCTGAGATGTTGTTTCAGGGAGTCCTTGTATCACTTTTTTGGAGCGCCCCTCTTACACTGACCTGTGGCGAGTTCACTGTAGAGTACTATTTTTGGGAGGCGATGGTCCTCTATCCTAGAAATGTGCCCTGCCCAGAGCAGCTGTGTTCTCAATACCATGGCCTCGATGCTGGTGATCCCTGCTTGCTCAAGGACAGCAACATTCGTCACATAGTCAGTCCAGTGTATATTTAGGATTGTACGTATACACCGCTGATGAAAGTGTTTGAGGAGTCGTAAGTGTTGGCATAGGTGACCCATGTTTCAGACTCATAAAGGAGAATAGACAGTATAGTGGCTCTATACACACTGATTTTTGTGCTTCGCCTCAGGTGTTTATTACTCCAGACTCTTGTAAAGTCTTCCAAATGCCCTATATGCCTTTGCTAATCTGTGATCGATCTCTTTGTCAATCTTGGCATCTGAGGAGACGATGCTTCCCAGGTAGGTGAACTGCTGAATAGACTTAAGCACAGATTTGCCGACGGCAATGTGGGGATGGTACACTTGCAAATAATGCCAACTTTATTTTGTGGCATCTTTCCATTTGCTGGTTTTGAACATTTGCCATCTTTTGGGTTTTAAATATTTCACTATGCAAACAATAAAAACAATGTCTTGTTTGATTAGATCCTAATAGTTAATCATATAATTGCATATTGAGATTCTAAGAGCCCAGGCATGACCAATTATTTGTTTATATTAGGGCCACTGATGCTTCTTCTGTCACTATATATTTCTGCAGTTAACATCAAAATTGCAAGTCTGACATTAGAGTTTTGGGTTAATGGCAAAAGAAAAGAGAACTTCTCCCACCTCTCCCCAAAGAACTAGGGTATAGCCCTTCCAGTCATTCGATTTCCTTTGTAAAAGCCAGACAGTGGGTTAGGGAGAAGCTCATGATTCATGCTACCCTTTCTGTCAACACTGGCATGATGCACAACATTTACTATGGCATTCATCCCTACTTTTTCCTGGAAACAGAAACTTGTTAGTTCCATCGATATACAAATACATTCTTTGTACAGCAAGGTGTGCCATTTCAATTATGGATTTGCTAGATTCTTTCATCATACAGCAACAGAATTCTACTGCTGGAAGGAGCTTCTACTGAGAATGCAATACCAGCCAAATTACATGCTATACCCCAGGAAATCTGAGCTCTGGATCCTTGTCTTTACCACCAGAGGCCACTATAATACCAACTGCTGGGAGGCTGCATTGGCTTGAAAGCAATATGTTGCACCAAAGAGGGAATAATGTCCTTCACTATGAGATACTTGGGCCCCTTCTCCAAACTATATTGTGCTGTCCTTTTTTCCCTGCAACAAAAATGTCTTTGTCAGCTGGGTAGTGGTAGGAAACTGAGGTGCATGGTAAGCATCTGCAGGAAAGTCAGGAAAAGAGGAAGTAGATACTGGAAGTGTGGAGATGGTCGTGCCCTGATACATCTCAAAGTTGCTGATAAGGGGGGAGCTGACTTCAGTCAACACTTGAACCTGTTGGAGTTAGCAGGGTGGTCTTTTTGCTTGAAATAGATAAATAATGAATGTGTGAACTGAATATAACTTACCAGACGGAATGGTTGGTTCTGCAGTTCAACAAACAGGACAACAGCAGTTTGCAGTGCTAGGTCCATATAGTATATACATCCAATAAGCCTTTGAAATGTTAAAAGGGTATCAGAGTTTAAGTGGTGGCTCACACTTGTATTTCAGTCATTTCTCCTTTTTGTCCCTAGTATAACTCATAGAACTGAAAAACAGCCATGTTTCTGGCTTCATCACTAGCTCCTGAAGCACAATAACTTCCTTCAGTCTAAAGTCTGTTCCATTGGCTTCTGCATTTTTTTCAGAATTGGTGTTGTAACTACTAGCAAATTATTTATAGAAATATGGAAGTTAACTAAGGGGGAATCCACACCACAAGTAATCCAGTTTGAAACTGGATTATTTGCATGGCTCCTTCCTGTGTAATCCTGGGATTTGTAGTTTTACAAGGTCTTTAGCCTTCCCTGCCAAAGAGCGCTGGTGCCTCACCAAACGACAAACCCCAGGATTCTATAGGAAGGAGCCATGCAAATAATCCAGTTTCAACCTGGATTATTTCTCTAGTATGGATGCCCCCAAGGCAGAATCAGCATAACATTAATTGGCATTAATGCTGTGTATAAATGTGTTCTCTCTTCCATACCAAACCAATAAAATATACATATCATAAAATATATATGTACTCCTATATCAAATTAAAGTTGTGATAAGGACATCTTAGAGTTAAATGCATGTGTACACACACACACAAAATATCCATATCTAAATAATCTACATCTATAACATGTACGTATATTATTCTGTTATAAAGATGTAGAATCTACAGTATCTACCATATCTATCTATCTTCTGTCTCATGGCACTACCTTTCCACAGTGGTGGCACTACATGCTCCTGTGTGGCAAGAGGCTATGCTAATGGTAGCAGTGCGGCTAGTAGGGTCTTCCATGTCAAACAGGCTTTTGCTGAGGAACCAGACTAAATGTGACAAACAGCTACCGGGCAGCAGCAGAAGTGGGGACGGGAGTGACACTGGCAGAGGATCTCTCAGAGACTATGGAAGTGGCACCACAGCTAACACTTGTTAGTATTGTGCAGAAAGAGGCATAGTAAACCCCTTTGAATGTTTTTTACCATGACAACCCTATGATGAGACAATCCAAAATGAAACATGAGAAAGTTCCAGAAGATGACACACCCAGGTCAACAAGCTACTGGGGTACAGCAAAGGACCACTACAAGTAGCACTGTGGCTAATGACACAGCAGGACTCAAGGTAAAAGGGTGTTCAGCTGTGGATGTACTCTGAGGTGAAAGGAAAGACTGAAGCTGTACAATATGTATAGGAACATGGAAAGAGAAAAGCCAGAATCGGGAAACTAGACGTAGTAAAACAAGAAACTGAATGTATCAACATTGCAATACGTGGGGTAAACAAGCTAAAGTGGACAGGAATGGGACATTTTGAGTCAGATAATTACATAGCATCTTACTCTGACCAAACAGTATCAATAAGACTTCAGGAAAAACACATCCATATAACCATAATCTGAGTTTATGCTCCAACTACAGAGGAAGAAGAAGAAAAAATGGAGTCTGTGCTAAAGTCCAGGAGGAAAGTGATTACATACCAAAACAGGACTTCTTGTTAATCATAGGCAATTGGAATGCAAAAGTAGGAAACAGAGCAGAATCAAAGTTTGTAGAAAAATCTGGCCTAGGATCAAGAAATGAAGCAGGAGAAAGACTGATTGAATTATGTGAGGCCAAGAATTTGGTCATCACAAACACATTCATCGAACAACCCAAGGGATGACTGTATACATGTATATTACCTGATGCCAATATAGAAATATAGAAATCAAATAGACTACATAATCAGAAGCAGAAGTTTGAGAGGCTCCACTCACTCTGCAAAAAGAAAACCAGGAGCAGATTGTGGTACAGACCATGAACTACTAATATAAAAAATGAGAGTACAGTGAAAGAAGTGTCAGGAGTTAGAGACTGAACTCCATTATAAAACAGCCGAACAACTGCAGAACCATGCTGAATGAACTACCAAGTCACGCCTAGTCGGGCCACTAGGGGGCAATGTCATATATGTGTACAGTTGCAATATGTACAAATATTTACAATTGAAGGAGAAACTGCTTCACCAGGCCTCAGCATTCACAGGAAGAGAAGGAAGTGAGCTCTGTTCATATATGAGCTCAGAACAGAGCTCACTTCCTTCTCTTCCTGTGAATGCTGAGGCCTGGTGAAGCAGTTTCTCCTTCAATTGTAAATATTTGTACATATTGCAACTGTGTGCCTTTGAAGATAAAAGTGCCTCCTGCTTATTTGGAAGTCAAACACTCTGTGTGTGAGTATTCTTGGGGAAGGGTTGCTACTAAGTCTGCTGAGATAATTTTTGGCTTCTGCTGGGGATTGAGTGTCCTATCATCCCCTGACAGGAAGAACACTAAAACAGCTATCGTGACAAAATATATCCCCATATAAAGATAATGTTAAAAAAAACAGATTTGCTTTATTAAGTCTAATTGACCAGAAGCCAGAACTCTGAACTGATTATTAGGGAGTGATGCAAAGAGACTCTCTGCAGCCAAACAGAAAGAAAAGCTTCAATAGATGACAGATAAAACTCTTCAAGCAGTTCAGGGCAGATGAGAAGCAAAAGGGAAAGACAGTAGGAAAAGAGGAAGACCACATTCCAGATGCATAAACTCAATCAAGGAAGCCACGGCCCTGAGTCTGTAAGATCTGAACAGGGCTGTTGATGATAGGGTGACTTGGAGGTCTCTCCAAGTCACCCTATCATAGGGTAGGGTAGACATAAGTTGATGTCAACTTGAGGGCAGTTAACTATTTTTGCATGCAAAGCTTGGGCCATCATATCCTGTAAGATTCTCCTCCCTAGGTGAGGTGAGAAAAAAAGCATTAAAATTTTAAACCAGATTATTTTATGACAGAACCTACATTGCAGTGCTGGAAGTGTACGGTGATGTCAGAACTGTTGAAATCCAAAGCTGGCATCAAAACTCAGCTATCCTGGGAATTTTCTTGAAAGGGATGCATGTATATGGAAGTAATGGAAGAATATGTGCTGGAAATAATAACCAAGATCCTGGACTGGGAGAGGTACTGTAAAGTTCTGCACAGGTGGAACTATGACACATCTCCTGATCTCTCTCCCAACTCACCTTTCAAGTAGCTGGTGGAAGGTGGAGGAAGGCAGCACCAGAGAAGTGTACCACTCTGTTCCTGTAGCTGGATGCACAGCAATGACACCCTCCAAGACGCCCAGAAGAATCCCTGGAGGTTTCAGAAGATGCCTAGCACCATGAATCCAGCTGTAGGGATGTGGCTAGATGCTGCTCTCCCCTCCCACTCTTCACTGGCCAATAAAATGGCTGTATGGCTGGGTGGGGTGCTGCAGCAGCTTAAAAGGGAGGTTTGCAGGGGAGTTTGGTCACTGCATAGTTAGTAGGGGATTCTGATTTCCACACTGACAAAAAATATGAGCTACATGTGCATATGTTGAACTTCTGCTTTTGTAAGTCACTAACAGGATGCCAGCCAATATTTACAGCTAAATCCAGCGACAATTCTACCTAAGAGTAGATCCATTGCAGTCAATGGGACTTAAGTAGTTGTGATTAACAAGTCCCAGTGATTCCAGTGGGTCTAGTCTTAAACATGACTGTCATCAGATATAGCCCTTTAGCAGCAATCCTGATCCCTTTTATCTGGGATTAACTCTGGAGACCAGGGTTCAAAGCCCTGCTCTGCCTTGGAAACCCACTGATTCTTCTTCATGGTCTCTCTGAATCCACACAATGGGTAAATCCTGCGCCTATGCAGAGCACTTTGGAACTTTCTAGAACCTCATTATACAGACTTTTGGCGGTAGCTCCGCCCACCATCCCCTGACCTATATAAACTCCCTTTCCACCTGAATGCCTCAGTTCTTTTTCCCCACTGCATCAGCAGCATCTAGAAACATTTATCTGAAATTCGTTTTTCTCTCAACGGCTTGACCTTTGGACTGGCATGACTTTTGGTCTCTTTGGTCCTTATCTTGACCTCAGAGTGCTCTTTGACTACGGTATTGCTTGCTCCTTGGTGGTTATCATTATTATTATTGGATTGTGAGTTGCTCGGTATTTTGGCTCTAGTAGGCCTCAATAACATGGCCTCAACTGGTTTCTTTAAGGCTTGTTTGGTCTGCTCCGGGAAGATGCCTGAGGCAGATGGTACCTGCTCTGCTTGGGTGAACAGCACAATGTTCACAATGTTCTCTCATGTCGCCATTGTAAGGCTTTCACCCCCCAGGGACAAGTGGCTGAAAGCTCTGTTGTATGAGCATGTCTTGTCCGTCACCTGTCTCCCTATGGCAAAGGCTCAGGGACGGGTCCTGTCACCAAGACCCCCCCCCTTGTCGGGAAATCAGCGCGACTCAGTTGCCTTCAAGGGATTCTGAGCTCCACAGGTCCGCTTTGATCCCTGCTGGCAAGCATGGGATTGCCTGGAAGTCTGGTACTGCCCACGATATGGCCCATGGTACTACTCATGGAGCCACCCTGAGTTCAGCTGGGGAGCCTGTGCTGTCGCTCAGAGACCATCACAAGACGGTCTGTTTCGCTCCCTCTTCTTTGGCTGCTGGTGAAGGTTCAGTGGGTGCTGCCGAGTCCCGCTCGGCTTCCCAGGAGCCCTCCTCTGGTGAACCTCCTTGTAAGATGATCAGGAAGAAGACTCGTAAGGAGTCTGGAAGCTCCTCCTTGCACTGGAGTCAGTCCCGCAAGCAACAAAATGACCATCGTGGCTGCTCTCCTCACCAGGAACAGTTCCATGAGTGACGGGATGACTATCCTGTTGACACTACAGCATATCAGGCATCGACCTCCCCGATCCGAGGTAGGGTCTTGATGGCTTCTTCAACTCGTTCACGCATGAGTCCTCCCTGCTGTGAGCCCCAGAAGCCAAGAATCCACACATCCTGTGGAAGCAGTTTCGGAGACTGTTTCGGAGGCTGAGGTCCATGACTCATCCCCAGATGTGCAGATTGTGCAAGTATCACCTGGGACCTATCTTCATCATCCTCAAGTTCGCTTTCAGATGGGCAGCATTGGCTAACTGTCCCCTGCCTCCGCTACCTGTGGAGTGTCCTCTGTCGTGCAGAAGCCGATCCCACTTGCGACCCTGCTCACAGTCCCGCTCCTACCCAAGAACCACTTCCTGATCGTGCAACTTATCACGATCTCACTCCAGGACCCCCTCTTGGACCTGCTTGTGGTCTCTGGCTCCTGACCATAGGAGATCCAGATCCCACTCCTACACCTCATGCTACTCGCCATACTCCAACTACTCATGGTACTTGGAGGAACGATTTTGGGATTGGTACAAGCAGAGCCTCTATGATTGCCCCTTCAGGCAGCATCGCCACCTTCCTGAGTGGTATTATTGGGACTCGGGTGTCTCTTCAGGGTACTGCTACTATGATGATTACCACGCATTGTCTCCACCTCCGCACCATTCTCACATGGAAGAATGGGCCCACTACCCTTGTGGCCACTCAGAGACCACACGCCAACCCCATGACAGCTACATGCATAGATGGGATCATTCCTTAGAAGGATGGGACTGCTTCGCTGATAGATGGGACCACTCCATTGATAGACGGGACTGCTCTGATAATAGATGGGACCGCTCAGATGATTGACAGGACCGCTCGCCAGATAGATGTGACCACTCTCCAATGGGATGTGACTGTCTGTGGGATCACACTCAACCTGGATGCATGGGCTCCTGGTTGCATGTTCAGCATTCTCGCTCCCCTTCTCCACCAATGTCGCCACCCACTCTCCATGCCCCACAGCAGGGCGCGGTCAGGCTCTTCCTCCTGGCTCTTCTTCCTCTTCTAGCTCCTTCTGGGGTTACTCCAGCTGGGTTGGCCATCCTGATATACCTTGCTGGGTGCCTCATTGGCGCTCCTTCTCTCGAGCCTCAACGACATCCTTGTCATAATCCAGGTCCCGGTCCGCTTCCCCCAAGGTTTCATTGGTAACATGGGGTGCTAACCCAGATCCTCCATCTCCAACTGCTGATGCTGGAGTATTTGCCAATTTCATGGCTCAAATGGATGGAGCACTTGGCTTGCCCATCTCTCATGCTGAGATGTTGGTTGAGGCCCTCATCTTTGGTGATCTGCAACAAAGCACTCCCTCCTTGCCCACTCTGACTGTGGGTTGGCATCAGTCCCATCAGAGAGTCCTGCCCACTCAGATATGGATGAAGAAAAAGAGAGGGACTTACCTCCAGCATTGTATACCCAGCAGTGAGCACAAAAGGAGGCTCAAAGGAAATCTCTGAGGATTTATGAGAGGAACCTGCTCATTAAGAAACACCTGGCAAAGCCTTAATTGCTTTATATAGGCTGGAAGAGGCAATGGAGGCTTTGTCAGAGATCAACTGATCTCTGTGGAGAAAGCTTCCTGCTGCCTTTGGTGCCTGAATCCTTGCTGCCTTGCTGTGTGCCTTGACTTTTGACTGTTTCTGATGACCCTGTTGCCTGATCCTACTGACCTATGGACCAACTCCTGGACTACGCTGCCCTCTGTAAGCCTTGACCTTTGGCCTGTATTCTGGACTCTTCTCTGTGTGCCTTTTGCCTGTATTGCTGCCTTTCCACGAAATAGAGAGTTGTTTGCTCATCCTAATTAATTATCACTGGAGCTTGGCTGCTTTCCCAGCTCTTGTTTAACTTGCTGGCAATTTGGAGTTGCTTTTGGACAATCTGAATTCACACAAACCCACCCATCCTCCCCTCTAGTGTCCTGCCTTCTTGGTTCAGAGCTGCTGCAAGTATCGCAGTGCATGGTACCGGTTCAGCATTGGAAGGCGAGCTTAGGGAGTCCTCCCCGGAGATTCGTGTTTTTCAAGTTTCTTCAGGCTCGGGAAATGAGGACTTCCATCGACGCTCCAGCTCATCTCATCAATGCTCCCGCTCTCTGTCTCATTTGGTATCTCCACTACCAGACACTGAACCCCAAGCTAGCTCTAAGACTCGGTCCCGCTTGTCAATGCCACATGGAAGGTGCTTGCAGTCTCCATCCCTGCTACACCATTCCCGATCCCGAGGATGGTCCCGTTCGCAAAAACGGTCCTGTTCCCTGCGCTGATCTCACTCTCCTTGTCAGTCCCGCTCTCCACATTGGTCCTGCTCTCCAGTCCCAACGGATCTGTACTCTTTGGAACCGGACTCCTCAGACGATGACTGGTACTGGGGACACGACCGCATGTACTACCATCGGTACCAGAGGGATCCCTACCTTTACTGGGATCATGATGCCAGGTACAGATATTATGAAGAGATGCCCTCGCCTGGTCACCAGTACCACTATCCCTATGATGTTCTTCCTCGATGTCACACGTTGGTAAGCTACTGCTCAGAGGAATCGAAGTGTATGGGGAAACGAAGCCAATCACCTGCTATCAAAGGGTGATCTCCACCTCACAGGACCCAGGAGGAGACCCAACACCAGGGCAATACCTCACATCACTTTTTGTCAAAGTCGCGATCTTTGACCCTGAGGGATTCTCAACCATGCAGATCGACAACATCTGGTGCGGAAACACCAAAGAAGTCACTGACTCCACAGGACTCCCCACCTGCGAAATGCCCAAAGGACCTGGCTCACAACCGAACTCCAAAACCACACAAGATTGTGGCGCACAAGCCAAGACACAGACGTTCCCTATCCCGGACTCCGTTGGTTTCGGCAGTGAGCTCACACCATCACCAAAGCTGTCACCAAATCCCAGGGGGGCTAACCCTGATCCCCCCTCACCTACTAATGATGTTAAAGCCTTTGCCAACTTAATGTTATGGATGGCAGGAGCCTTAGGCATACAGGTTGACCATCAGGACAAGCATGCGGACAATCCCATCTTTGAAGACATTCAGTGGCGCTCCCCCTCTATGCCCTCACTAGCAATTTCTCCATATCTTCTACAAGTCCTGAAAGGTTCCTGAGCAACACCATCATCTGTTCCACCAACATCTCTCTGTCTAGATCATCTCTACCATGTGTACACTAACACAGCCCCTTGGCTCACCTACACCCCTAAGCCCAACTCAGTGGTGGTTGATGCTGTGCAGATGAGAACGTCTCAAAAGTTGCTCACCTCGCCGATGGACAAAGAAGGCAAGAAACTTGATGCCATAGGATGGAAGTTCTACTCGTCAGCATGCCTTCTCATGAAGACAGCGGCATATACAGCATGCATGGGGGCTTACCAGAAATTCTTATGGGACGCCCTTACACCTCACATTGCCAACCTATCTGAACAGGAGCAGAGAATAGTTAACTCCTTTCAGGAGGAAGGCCTTTCACTGGCAAGCTACCAAAGACAAGTGGCTAAACATCTTGATGACTGTACAGGGAAGATCATTGCGAGTTCCATCGCCGTCCATCATTATGCCTGGCTTCGGTTCTCTGGCCTGTCACATACAGCATGCTCCATGATCGAAGACCTACCTTTTGATGCGCTTGGGTTGTTTCACACTGACAAGGACACCAAGCTTGAGCATACTCAAAAGATGAGGATGACAGCAAGAAAATTTGGCTTGCTCAGCCATTATCAGACATCACGCTCACGCTTCCCAGGCAGGTGTTATCCCTCTTCATATAAGAAGAGATTTAGCCCGCCACCTATGCAATCTCGGTCTTCCACCTCTAACTACCAACTTCACCGGAGGTTACAGGCCCCCTTTCGAACAAAGGCCCAGTTTAACAAAAAGAAGCCGGAGTCCTCCAACCAATGGGTTTGACTGCGTGCTTCCACCACTGCCTTTTGCTATCTCCCCAGCCAAACGCCTCTCCAACGCTTTCGACCTTTGGTGCCAGATAACTTCAGACTTCTGGGTGCTCAACATAATACAAAGAGGTTACTTTATAGAATTCCACCAACCACCCCCTTGGGATGTCTACAGGCTGACCTCCCCATCAGCCCCACTCATGGAAGAAGTAAACACCCTGCTACTCAAAGGGGCTATAGAGCCTCTTACACCCTCCCAAATTCAAGGCACTTTCTTCTCCAGATACTTTCTGGTGGACAAAAAAGATGGGGGGGCTCCGACCCATTTTAGATCTGCAAGACGTCAATACATATATACGCCCAAGGAAATTTCAGATGGTGTCCCTCTCCACTATCCTCCCCTTTCTACACAAAGGAGATTGGTTTGCAACCCTGGATCACAAAGACACATATTTCCATATCCCTATTGCAACAGCACACAGACGTTACCTGGCATTCACAACAGGCCCGCACGCTTTTCGCTTCAAAGTCCTCCCTTTCGGCCTTTGCATGGCCCCAAGAGTCTTTACAAAGTGCGTAGCAGTGGTGGTTGCATGGCTCAGACAGAGAGGAGTTATCGTCTTCTCCTATCTGGACGAATGGCTCTTTGCATCCTGCTCAGCCGAAAAGCTCTCATAAGACCTTCACCTGACCATATCCCTGCTAGAAAATCTAGGCTTCATGATAAATCAGGAAAAATCGCAACTGAGACCATCCCGAGTTGTACACTTGATCGGAGCAACCATAGATTCCGTTACAGGTGCTGCCTATCTCCCAGACGACAGGTTCAAAGTGCTGCAAACCATGGTCAGTCATTGCATACAGAACTGATGGACTACCATATAAAACATCCAATGTGCCCTGGGACACATGGCTTCAACAACTGCCGTGACGCTGCTTGCCAGACTGAGCATGCGGCCATTACAAGCCTGGTTCATCTCCAAGTACCACCCCTTCTGGGATGGACCCAACAAGTTCCTGACACTTCCACAACCCATTTGCATGGCCCTCTGCTGGTGGCTGGACCTGGGTGTGGTCCAGGCAGGAATCTCATTCGCACAGAGGCACCCTACAAGATCAATCATGACAGACGCCTCCCTAACAGGCTGGGGAGCCCACTTCCAGGACTAATGATCAAAGATCAGTGGTCAGCGAATGAGAAGAAGTGGCACATCAACCTCTTAGAACTCTTAGTGGTGTTCAAAGCCTTGAGGGCCTTCAAACCCACCTTGATGGGTCACATGGTGCAGGTGGCATCGGACAACACCACAATGGTGTTTTACCTGAACAAGCAAGGGAGCACGTGATCCAGACTGTTACTGGACCTAACCCTTTGGATTTGGAATTGGTGCGTACTACGGAACATCACCCTCACGGCCATGCATTTGCCGGGGGACCAGAACACTGTAGCAGACGCCCTGAGCAGGACTCGATCCAGCAATCACGAATGGTCTCTGAACCAAGCTGTCCTGGAAGACCTGTTCGCCATGTGGGGGACCCATCAATAGACCTCTTCACATCCAGGCTGAATGCCAAGTGCCCAGCCTTCTGCTCCAGGGAGCCACAGGCACACGAGAGCCTCAGGGATGCCTTCTTATTCAATTGTGAAGGTCTCCTCCTTTACGCTTTCCCCCATTCCCCCTGCTCCCCAGGGTGATCTCCAAGCTCCAACAAGACGGCGCCAGATGCATTTTGATAACGCCATGGTGGCCTCGACAAGTGTGGGTTGCCCCTCTTCTCCTAAAGTCAAAGCAGCAATTCAAGCAACTACCAACTCGCCCAGATCTCCTCACAATGCTGGAGGGGCTAATCAGCCACCCAGACTTAACCATGATCCAGCCAACAGCATGGCTAGTCACTCCTTAGGGGCCATCTCACAACCAGCACGAGCCATTATAGCAGCAGCACAGTGACTGGCTACACGGCGGTCATACAAGTATAAATGGCTAAAGTTTCAAGAATTCCAGGCTGAGCACGTCCTCATGTCAGATCCTGCTAATAGTCCACAGCTGCTAGACTTCCTAGTGTCGCTATCTTCGAAACATCTCTCGATCTCCACAGTCAGGGGCTACATGGCAGTGATATCCTGGTACTTCCAGAAAGAGGGGAAACCCTCCTGTTTTAAAGATCCTTTGGTCCAAAGCTTCCTGAAAGGTTACAAGAACCTCCATCTGCCTGTTACTGGACCTACACCAGCCTGGAGCTTAAAATTGGTACTGACCTCCTTGTCAAAAGCTCCCTTCGAACTGATGGCCACATGTGACTTACAACTCCTGTCTCTGAAAACTGCCTCCTTGGTAGCATCACATTGGCATGAAGGGCGAGTGAATTGTGCGCCCTTCACATGGACCTGCCATATGTGAGATTCCACCATGATAAAGTGGTTCTGCGACCAGATATCACATTCATGCCCAAGGTGATATCTTCCTTCCACCTTAACCAGGACATCGTCCTCCCAGTGTTCTTCCAGAACCCCACTTCGGAACTGGAAAGCAGCTTGCATGCCCTTGATGTGAGACGTGCCCTGGCCTTCTACATGAGTAGGACAGCCGCATTTTGCAAATCTACCCAGCTCTTTGTCTGTTATGGGGGATGCCAGAAGGACGACCCCATCTCCTCTCAGCACTTTTCAAAACGGGTTGCATCTGCAATTCGGCTGGCCTATCAGTTGGCAGAGAAAGAGATGCCGTGGACTATCCATAGCCACTCCACTAGGGCGACTTTCACCTCCACAGCCTTCCTGAATGGAATCTCCATCCAGGACATTTGCCGGGCAGCCACATGGGCTACTCCCCTCACCTTTGTGAAGACATACAAAATAGACTCGGTGTCCCATTCCAGTACCGCCTTAGGCAGAGTGGTCCTTTTTTCCTCCATAGCCCAGGTCAACATAGCCGTGTTTAAATAAAGTTCTAGTTTTTTCTATATTGATTTCTTGTGTCCATTGGCTTCTTCTTAAGGTTCGGACACCTGCCTCCAGTAGGTGAACTTACCCTTAATGTGTGGATTCACAGAGACCACGAAGAAGAAGGACAGGTTGCTTACCTGTAACTGTAGTTCTTTGAGTGGTCATCTGTGAATTCACACAGTCCCACCCATCCTCCCCTCTGTTGTCCTGACCTTTCCTTAAGTAATTCTAGACTGTTTTCCTTAGCGGCTATTCGAAACTGAAGAAGCAGGCAGGGAGGGGGCCTATATAGGCCAGGGAAGGGTGGGCGGAGCTACCGCCAAAAATTGAATAGAGGTTCTAATGATCCTTCCGAAGTGCTCTGCACAGGTGCAGATTAACCCTTAATGTGTGAATTCACAGATGAGCACTCAAAGAACTACAGTTACAGGTAAGCAACCTGTCCTTTTGTGAGGCACCAGCAGTCTTTGCCATAGAAGTCTAAAGGGCCTTGTAAAACTACAAGTCCCAGGATTCTTCAGGATGGAGGTGTAGCACTTAAAGTGATGGCAAACTGAATTATTTCTACACTGTGGATGCACCCAACAAAGCCCTATTGAACTCATAGAATTTACGTTCTGCATACAATCACCGTCTTTTTGGAGAAGTGAAGCTGAAGCAGATAGCAGTACAGAATTATGGTCATTGGCTATAAACAAGAAGAATAAGGATTTTATCAGACTTGCCAAATATGGCGTCATGACCAAACAACGAAGTGCTTTCGCGATTATGTCTTGAAAATAAGGCGTTCTTTTTTATTGATGGGTCAAGCTGTCAATACATCAGCTGTGGTGTTTTTTTGCTGGTATTGAGAGCATTTGAAACCTTGCACCATTTTGATCTCATAAATACAGTGTCAATGGGCAGAATACTTCTGGTTGAGAACGCAAAAGCCAGGTAGGGGGCGCTCTTTTTATGAACCTCCCCAGTTTACTTTTTATTTTATTTTATTTTATTTTGAACTTTGAACTTTTGAATGTGTTTCTGTGCTTGTGAATACTTTTTGTGTGTTTCTTTTGCTATATTTTAAATTTTTACCACACTTGTGTCTTCTCATGAGAATTGCCAAGATCACGAACGCAGAAGTAAACAGAGCTCCGTTTGTGCTCCGGTAATGCTGGGGCTGCCTTTTCATGCTATTGAAGGTAGGTCTGATAAAAAGGGTTCTTTTGCCAGCAGAAAAACACTGCAAAATATGGTGCTAAAGAGACATTTTGGGAGGTTCGTCTGATAATGTCCTAAAATTTTATCAGATTGTGGGAAATAAAGGTGGGTTTCTCTTCATTGATGATGGAGCAATGGAAAAGAAAATATATGTGGTGAAAAAAGCAGCAAGAACTGTGTATTACACACTGAATGTGGACTGAACCCTGAGAAAAATGTAAAGTGGAGGAAGTAAATAGACATAGAAATTGTTATATTGTGAACAGTCTATAGTTGCTCCTGTGGCAAAATTTCCTTCATCAGGAAGAGGAGGATATTGGGACCCATCTGCCATGCCTTCTGTATCTCATGTTCTGGAAAGAGGGCAGGGTTTTAATGCCATCTTTCATCTGTACCCTTGTAACCTTTAGGACTGGTGGTTGCAAGGTAAACAATGGCCGAATCCTATCGACTAGTTCCAATTAGAGCAGACCCATTAAAATCAGTTGTTGGATGGTGAATCAACACATATGTCAATCCCATTGATTCAATGGGTCTATTCTAATTGGGACTAACAATAGGATTAGGCCAGTGTGTAAAGTACAACTGGTACAGAATACTGCTGCTCACCTCACAGTAATGGGTAGATCATGTTAATCTCCCCCCCACCGCCCCACATGGGATCTATGGCAGCTGCATAGGCTTCTCAGCCAAATCCAAGATAGATACTGTACGTTGTTCTCTAAATTCCCTTGTGACAGTGGCAGCTGGTTGCTTCCATGTGAGCAAGATGGTGAATCCACTCTGAGCCTTTTCCAGTTTGAGAGAGAGAATTCAGTACTTTTCATAGCTCCTTCACTACTCCCAAGATCCCCTAAACAACACTGATTGCATGAATGAGCGTGTTTGGGAGATGTTTTAGAGAACAACCTGTAGAGGTTGAGCAGAGCTAGCCAATCACTGCCTTTGGAATTGGGGGTGGGGGTATAAAATAAGAGGCATGTCTGTTAAATTGAGCAATAAGTCCAATTATAAATAGAGTTAGGGCCAGGTAGAAATAGAGATAGGGACAGGGACAGATAGGTATGGATTGAATCTTGAGAAGATTGCCTAGGACCAGTTAGGAAGAGAGGAAGTGATGTGATTTGAATAGGATTTTTGTTAGATGGGAGCTGAGAATGTGGAAAAAGTTCAGGAAGTTCATGTTTAACTAACTTGTTATATAACACATTTACTGGGTTTATTTTCTACAACTGTCTGAATGTTTTGATGTGGGAATTGTTAGGGAGGATTTGGTCACACATTATTACCACACCAAACCCACTGATCAACACAGCCACTTGTCCAGAACAGGAGTAACCTTGAAGCCTGAGTACCAAATCAAGGGAGGAATTCTAAGCATAGAAGGGCAAAGTGAAGGATGGGAGCCCAAGGGTTGGAACTGGGGGGGCAACCTGGATAGGAGATTCCAGTACTCAGCACTGATGGTAATTGCCAACCATCTTCCTGTCTACATCATGGTCAGAGGTGTAGCTGAGATGGGGGTGGGGGAAGGGGGAGGAAGGCATTGCCTCTTCCCCAATTTAAATTCTGCATCTCCCAATGAAATTTTCCTTCATTGCCCAGATTTCTAGCAGTGCAATAACTTAAAGCTTCAAATGAGTGTTTAGAAACAGTCACCCACGAAAAGGGGCAGGCAGAGAAACCATGGGAATGTGAACACAGCAAATATGAGTTCTAGGTGTGAACAAATTTCAGTATCTCACTTTTTGCAATGCTGTTAATTTGGGGATTGAAGGAAAATTGTATTCAGGGGAATCTTATTTGTGTGAGTCAATACTCTTATTCTCCCCCACTCCCCAGTAGTTATACATCTGACCTTGGCTGTAGAATGTGTTTTTATTCTGAAATATGAAATGACATGTCACAATTGGCCTTAGAAAACTATTCTTCAAGACTTACTTTTCTCAGTAGAAGTTTCATGACAAGGGCTAGATTTAGGCACAGCCTGAAAAATTACACTTTGGACTATAATTGGGAATGTAAAGTCTAAAATGTAACTTTTCTAAACTCTCTGCTTGGATTACACTTCTGTGCAGTTATAAGAGTGAAAGATTCTTGCTGTTTCTATGCTTATTGTTTGGAATATTTTTCTCTAATTTTATAGTTAGGTTTTGGCATTGTCTTTTTGGACTTTAGGACCTTTTTTTTTGGTGCCATTTTAAAATTTAACATTTAACTGACCAAATTATTGATAATCTCAGTCCCATCTTTGACAGCATGTTGTATTCAAGTTTTGCATTTGCACATGTAAAAATATAAATTGAAATAATCATATTTGTTGCAAACTAAATAGCAAGAACAAACAAACAAAAAGAAAAAGGAAAAAGAAAATGAAGAAATACGGTGGGCCCTCCAGATCTGTGACCTCCAGATCTGCAATTCAACTGACTATAGATCATCACATCCCATAGTATAAAATGGCAGCAATGTGAATGCAGACACACTGAACCATCCACATTCATGCTGCCAACATTTAATAATATGAGACATGATCATCCACATTTTTTGGTATCCATAGGGGGTCTCTGAACCAAAGCCCCACAGATCCAAAGGGCCCACTGTAATTGGTAGTATATTGTGGTATACTACAGCATAAATAATATAAATTCTATTCCACATCGAATTTGACAATGCTATACCAAATTGTTTGAAATTTTGTCTCTTGAAGTAATGTATAAAATATTTTTCTCTCTCATAAGTGGCCAATGTTAGAGAATATTGATATTCAGGAGCTTATTAGATTTTATACTTGCAATATTATATGTTTAGTTATTAGTGTATCTCTGACACAATGTTTCCCCACCCATCCTTCAAATCAAAGGAATTGCATTTATGGTCCAATAAACATGTGTATCTTCCCTTGGTAATAATTTATCAAGCGTGATGTTAATTCTTATATTGAGTTATTTCAAAAAAGAGGCAATAAGTTGTGTGTGTGTGTGTGTGTGTATCTGCCTTCAAGTTGCCTGTTGACTTATGGTGACCCTATGAATTTCATAGGGTTTTCTTAGGAAGGAATACTCAGAGGTAGTTTTGTCAGTTCCTCCCTCTGAAATAGAGCCTACAGCACCTGGTATGCATTGGTGGTCTCCCATCCGAGTACTAATCAGGGGGATCCTGCTTAGCTTCCAAAATCTGGTGCCTTTAGGATATACATGACAAAGATGTACAAGATTGGTTACCAACTGCCCCCACCTCCATCACCAACCTTCTGGGAGAAACCCAATAGCTGACCATAACCTGGTGTCCCAACATGTGTGAGCCAGCATGCAGTAGTGGTTTGAATGTTTGATTAGGACTCTGGGAGACCTAGGTTTGAATCTCTGGTCCACCATGGAAACTCACTGGGTGACCTTGGACAAGTCACACTCTCTCACCCTCAGAAGAAGGTAATGACAAACCTCCTCTGAATAGTATTTCTTATCAAGGAAGCCCAATGAAACAAGTGCGGTTCCCCAACCCTATCTTATACTGAGGGATTGAGGGTCCTTGCCACCTGTCAGCTAATTCTCGGTTCTGTCTGGGGTCACCTTTATCAAGTTTTGGTCACCCAGCTTATGATAATGATTAAACCAGACAAGTCAGATTAACATCAACAGTCCACTTAAGCATTTTCAAATCTTGGAGTTCCAGCATATTTACATGGGAAGGAACAGACTCTTTTGGTACTATTTTAGGCTATTTATTATCCATATACCTTGATAAACGCATACATATAAATCCATTTCACAGAGGATCACAGACATATCATTGCCTGGGCATTTCAACTTAGTTACATTCCATAACATTATATGTAAGGTATCTTATTATTAAGTCATATAGCCATTATGTTCATCTAGACTTTCATCTTAATACTCAAGCAATTATCCATGACAGAATATAATTTCATCTGTTGTTTTCAAGGATTAATCTTCAGCAAATCTTAAACAACTCCTACCATATTAATAATATGGTAGGAGTTGTTCATGCTGGTAAGGCTAGGCATACGTCTAGCCTTACCAGCATGAACCAGCATTTTAGGGTGGCATGTCCGGACTTATCAGGAACTTTCCTCAGGAAGGCTACAACATCGCCTTCTCTTCCCACATTGGAGACATGCTGATAGCAGCCTAGTTACATGGCTCTAATTTAACTCTTTATTCTCTCTTAACACCCACATAGGGCATCGCTTATCCAGACAGAGGTTTAACTCTTATCGTTTTGTTCGGTATAGTAGACTCTAGTGCACACACCACTTTTAGAATACACCCTACTGCCTGTCATCAGGTGTCTTTAATATACTAAGGACTTTATCAGACACGGAAAATACGGCATCATAAGGATGCCACATAACCGCGAAAGGGCGTGCAGATCAGACGACGTCACCCGTTCGCAGTTATAAAGAGCCCCAAACCCATGGTTTTTAATTGATGTCTTAAGCCAGCAATAGATCTCCCTGCCACTTTTTTGCCGGTATTTCCCTTTAAATCTCGGATTTACCCCAACAATGGCCAATCAGGCACAAACAGATCATACTGGGACATCCATTTAAGTTTCGCTCTTTTTATGACCCTCCCCAGGTTACTTGGAAGTTTGTGTGTGTGTGTGTGTGTGCTTGGTGCGAATTTTTATACTTAATTTATGTTTTAAAGCTTGACTTTCCCATGCAATGAAATCACATGAGATTTCAAATGAAGAACGGGGCTCCGTTCACTTCCTCTTCATTCATGGATGAGCCTTTGCCAGAGGATGTGAGAGCAGGGGAGAACGTTCTTTTGCTGGCATATGCATATATATATATATATATATATATATTAGTGAAAGTGTCTGATAAAGTCCTAACTCACAGGTGACTTAAAGTCATTCTTTGTGGTTTCGGTTTACATTCTTTAAAGGAACATCTGGCATTTTTCTCAGACTTGAAAGCTAATATGTCTGACTTGACTTCAAGGCACATAACAACAGTAACAGTCCAATATATCACAAACATTATTATTTTTTGTATAAACCTCAGCTAAATATCTAATGCAACTGATTGCAAACCAACTGTTATTAGGTGGATTCTCTGTTTGGTCTTCTGTCCATCCCTAACAAAAGTTAAATTAGGAGCTGAGTATTTCCAATAACCTCTTATACAAATGCCTTCATTTCAAATAGAATAGCTGCCTTTTGAACCAATTGGATAAATTCCAAGGAGTCAGTAACACTTACTGTGTTTGGGTCACATATTGCAGTAATAGTATGCTTAAGATGCAAGTATTTCTGTTCTGCCCCAGAGGGTAACTGGTGATCCTCCTGCAGTTTATCAAAGGCTTTAAAGACTACAGCCTATTGTGATTGCCAGCTAGAATAGACCCATTGAATTAATGGAATTTGAAAAGTGTTACTGTTCATTCATTGGGCCTATTCTGGTGGGGACCAATAATATAATTTAGGCCATTACCTTATTTAAGGTATTAAGTCTAATGCTGGCTGCTCTTTTCTCCCTCAAAGGCTATAGCAATGGCAGTTGTCTTGAAATAAACTCAACTTTTAAATAAATCCAACTTAGGCCATGAATCAAATAAATTATTTACCCAGGTTTTTCAGATAATGGGTCTGCAAACAATGAGAAAATGAGGATGTAGGGATATTTTGTATCTGTCTCAAGCAGAGTACAGCATAGCCAGTGCAATATGAGCTTGAGGAAGAAATACTCAGATGTTCTTGTATGGTTTAAAGAAAGAGGAAAACTTACATTTATTGTTTCAGGAAATCCATCTTGGGAAAGGAAAGGAGACAGACAAAAGAAGATTATCTACCGTAGATTTCAGCAGAAGAGCCCCTAAGGCAGGCTCTCATATGTGGACATAAGCCATCCTGAGGCAGGAGACTCAGGGACACACCCTTCCCAGACAAAAGAAGATGAAGGATGAACTAACTTTTGGAAGAAGGGGGAAGTGACCTCTGCAGGCAAGAAGGAAGCAAAAAAGAAAAAGAAAAGGGGATTTAGATAGATCAAAGAAAGAAACAGAGAGGTGAAACAAAAGGGTAGGCATGCTCTCTAGAGCTCCCTCACACTAATCACTTTATACAAGTGTTGATGCCTCTTTGCTTCCAACAGGGGATTGCCTCATATAGTGAGGTGATATGGACACAGCTGATATAAAAGTGATTTCAGTGCCTTGTCTAGTGGCCATCACTGTAGGGTCATAATGTAAGTAGTGAAAAAAAATATATTGAACCCAAGCTGCCAAAGGGGAGTTATCATTGTTATGATTGTTGTGTGCCATCAAGTTGTTTCTGACTTATGGTGACCCCAAAGTGAACCTTTAATGGGGTTTTCTTGGCAAGATTTGTTCAGAGGGCTTTTACTATTGCCTTCCTCTGAAGCTGAGAGAAACTGAGAGAATGTGACTTGCCTAAGGTCATCCAGTTGGTTTCCATAACCAAGCAGCTATTCGAATCCTGGTCATTTGAATCCTTCCAGAGTCATAGCCCAAACTCAAGCCACACTGGCTCTCTTGAGCTACCATAGATGCATCCATCCATCCATTCATTCATTTAGAGCATTTAACACCACGCTTCAACCAAAAAGGCTCCCAGAGTGGCTTACAAATTGTTAATTTGACAATTTTAGATCATTCCAGGATTTCACATCCCACCTGAGCCTGCTGGCACTAAGCTTGTGGTATTAAATATGTATTATTGTGTGCTCAAAGATAAGGTCACTTAAAACCACCTTGTGATACAGGTAATTGTAATTTAGCCTGTGAGCTGTGTAGTCTAACTTCCACACCACTAAATTTCCCCCCAAATTTGATCAAATTGTTTGAGATATTTTTGAGGCATCATAAGAAGCAGACCTTTAAGGATGTATATCATTTAAGGCAAAATGTTAATTTTAAGACTTAGTGATAACTGGTGTCTTATCTGTGAACTGCCTTGTGCCTAAGGAGGAGAAGACACAGTGACCAATTCTTAAGAAATAAGTACTGCAGAGATGGTGTGAAGTCTGTAGGGGAATGCAACAAGTGGGCAGGGAGGGGGAAAACAAATTTCATTAGTTTTAATAAACAAGTGTGGTGTTTTTATAAATGACTAGGAAAAGTTACTGCTTGGGAGATTCATAGTTCAATCATAGTCCAAAAAGTAAATCTTCCAAGCCCTGTTATGTAAATTGTACCAAAAGGCACCTTTGTCATTGCCATCAATAGGGCATTCAGCCAATGCAGCAAACATAAGGCATCATGGAGTGCACACTGATCCAGAAGAAAAAGACAAGGAACAAGTGTGGTGTAAACTAGGGCCCTGACTTTTTAAAAGATATCACCAGCTTGTTCTTGGTCAGACATTTCCTAGGTGAAAGATGACCCTCCCTCCAGCTCAGCAACAACCCCCAAGCCTGAGGACTTGGAGTGTGTCCTCTGAGGATACTTCAAGGGGTTATTTCTGCTATACTCATGTCCCACAATTGAATGGACACATCTACAAAAACCTCTTTTACTATAAATGGTGTGTGTTCCTTTGCAGTCAGCCTCAATTTCTGAAATCATGCAGGAATAAGTAAATCAGAATACCACAGTTGTAACAGATAGTTCTGAGGAGATGGATGAGAGGTTCTTTGGAAGGTTCGCAGAGTGTTTTTTGTTCAATCACATTGGCCAATATAAGGCCTTTGACAGAGTAGTACACTTACAATGGTGTTCTGCAGTGCTGACCCAAAACATTTTGGTGCCTGAGGTTAGAGCTCCCAAGCTTGGCCCCTCTTCTCCAGTTTAGGCCAAAAGCAAACTGCTGAGTTCAAAGGGCAAAAATAGTTTGCATTCAATTAACTCAGCACAGGAGGAGAGGAGAGGAGAGAGGAGAGGAGAGGAGGGAGGAAGAGTATTGCCCTTCCCTGCAGGCTCAGGCAAATGCCAACTGCTGCAGCCCCTCCTAGCTTGTGTGTTCTTCCTCATGAATAACATTTGACATCTTGACCACATTCTGAAGTTGCTTAGCCACACATGTCCTGGTTTATATGTGAAATGTTGAAGGGTATAATACACAATCACCTTTTTGTGTTGAACATGAGAGAAAATGGAAAGAAACAAAGACTATTTCACCTTGGGCAAAGCAATCGTGATCCTTTCTGAAATAAGCAAATACAGCACTGAAGTAGGTGGTAGGTGTGTGGGTGGGGGTTCTGAGTGGTGTTGTATTCCCCCTTATGGATAAAGTTTGTGACTTCAGGGTGTTTTGAGACCTGGCCTTGATTTTTAAAGTAAAGGTAGCATCTATAACACTAAGGCATGTTCTCTTACATGCTTTCCAATACTTCACACATGAGAGCTGGGATATGTAGGGCCAAGCAACATCAGAGTGTGGTCAAGATGGCAAACATTATTAACAAGGAAGAACAAAGAAGCTAGGAGAGGCTGCAGCAGTTTGCCTTTGTCTGAGGTTTTTGGGAAGGGCATGATTCCACTCCCTCTTCTCCTCTCACCCAGCTGAGGTGAGTGAAAACTACTGAAATAAACTGAGGACGAAAGAGAAAAGATAAACTGGGACATTTAAAAAGCAGCTGCAAAACTGGGGTGAAGAGGATTAATCTGGACTGTCCCTGTCAAATCAAAACTGTTGGAGGATATGCCCTCGTCTGTGGTAGGTGCATCCCTTTCTGGACAGGCAGTCTGACTATTGTCCATGCTCTGGTAAAAACCAGACTGGAGACAACAGCTATGTACTCTTTATGGGAGTGCCTTTGAAGACTGCCTTTGAAGAGAGTTCACTTGGTGGAAAATGTAGCAATTTGGCTATTGACTGAAAGAAGCCACCCACCATCCCTGTTGCAATAATTCCTCTGGCTTCCCATTGGTTTCCAGGCTCAGTTCAAAATGCCAGTCTCAATTTTTAAAGGCCAATAAACTTGGAAAGCATAATGTTGGAAGGCCATCTTTCTCTTTTATAAGCTATTATGAAAATAAAGATTTTCTTTTCTGTCACCTGTCTCCACAAGATGGCTGACAATTAGCAAACAATATTTTCAGACTTCTGGGTGAGGGCTAATGGTGGGTTGAGGCCCCTGCACGAGCTCTGTGACAGGGAAAGCTTAAGCAGCAAAATGAGCCAATTAGGAGGCAATTTCCAGCTAGCACATCTCTCTCTGGACAAGGAGAGAGGGTAAGATCACCCACATTTGCTCTGGAATGCTGCTCCTCAGGAGGAGACTGCAGAAATTGCAGTGGTCAGAAGCAAGTTGAGCAGCAGGGGGGCCTTGGGATTAACACCAGGCTCAGTTGCTTAAGCAAGCTTTAGTGGACACAGGACCTGCAAATGCCCTCACTTTCTTAATTAACTTAACATCTCATTTGCAAATGAAGAAGGTTCTTCCGATTGATGGTGGGAAAGTGGAATGTTTATTTTGTAAGAAGATAAAATTATGAACAACCAGACACACTCCTACACAACCATTCTCTGAAGATGCCAGCCACAGATACAGATGAAACATCAGAAAGAAACTATTCCAGAACATGGCCTCACAGCCCAGAAAAAAAACCGAGGAAAATCAACCAGATGACATCTTTAGAACTATGGAGGCCACATTGGGACTAAATTGTTACCTTGTGGGAAGCCAAAAGAAAAAAAAATCCTGAGAGATCTACTTTCTGCTTTTAACCCTGTATTGCTGGAATTTACTTTGGATCTACTAAAGATGGAGCAATGTGCTTCTCCAGAAATTTTACAGACATTGTTGGAATAGATCAGATCTTTGAGAAATGATGATATGGTAAAATTTAAGGAGGAGTTGAAAGACATATTGAGAAAGGAGGTTAAAGAATGTGAATCAGTAAAATCAGTAAACAAAGAGATGGATGTTTTAGATAATTTGGAATTGTTTAAAGATTTTGGTGTGTTGGCAGGCTCTATATTAACGAAAAATACGAATTTAGAAGATCAAATTGAGCCAATGGACAGAATAGCTTTAAAACTGAGAAAAAAGTTGAATATTGAAGTGTGTTTGAGATGAATGTGGATTGTATTTTGTCTCAAAATGATTCTGTTAAGATATGGAGTGGAATTGAAAAGGACATGTTAAGATGGGAGAGAGTAAGGGTGCATCTACACTGGTGCCATAATCTGGGGCAAGTCCAGCGCATTATGCTCTGGAACTGCCCCAGATCGAAACAATGCTGTTTACATGTACTGGCATGGATCCATTCCGAAGCCATGCTATGGTCCATATGGGCTGGTGGGCCGACACCACATTGGCTCTGCTAGCCTGTTCCCCTCAGTGCCACCACTGCTGCTGCTTGGCCCGCTGGCCAGGTAGTTCTCTGCAAGAGCCTGGCCATTGCTGTCTGTGCTCCTGAGGTCAGAATGAAGTGCCCTCCATGTAATTGACAAGGAGAGGTTCCTCCTCGTTGATTGCATGGGTGCCCCATTCTGACCTCACCAGCTGCTTGGCCGCAGGTGAGATAGCAGTGGTGACAGCACCAAGGAGGATGGGCCATTAGGGCTGATGCGGTGGGTGTGTGGACAGCTGGGTTGCTCTGGATCCAGCCTGATACAGCTGTTCCAACATCCAAAACACCAGGGCCACTCCAGAGTTTCCTGGAAACTCTGGAGCAATTTGCAGTTTCTATTAAACCAGATTAATGGCTAAGAGGAGTGGGTTCTCTGCCTGCATTGTATGGACAAATCACACCAGGTCCAGAGTGAGTGTTTTAGCTTTAGTGTAGACAAGCCCTAAGTCTGTCATTGTTGGGGGGAATTTCCGTGATTAAAAAGCATGTGTCATTGTTGGGGGGAATTTCTGTGATTAAAAAGAATGTTTTGCCCAGAATGATGTTTCTATTGCAGACAATATCTGTTTTGACACCTGATGTACTGCGTTAGCAATGGCAAGGAGAAATGTTTATGTTTGTAAGGCAGGAGGAAAATATATGTGGTGGATATGTGAAAAAGTAAAAAAAAAAAAGAAAGAATTTGGCTTTTTAAAAACTATACATATTGATGTAGAAGAACTGAAAGGAATTGAGATGTTTATTAGGTTATGCTTTTAAAGATAAATTTATGTATTGTTGCTATAAGATGTTAGAAAATGGCTTAGAATATATAAAGGGATTTTAAATGTATGTTGGAATTGAGAATAACATGAAGAGATGCTTCATTATATGTGGTGGATGTGTGAAAAATTTGATTTAAATACACATATCGATGTAGTGAATTTTAAAGATTAACATTACCGTAAATTAGAACTGGAACTTTTCCTTTTTGGGATGATGGATGTGCAGTTGAAAAAGGGTTATGGAAGATTAGTACAGTGCTGCCCAACCTGTGGCCCTCCAGGTGTTTTGGAATACAGCTCCCAGAATTCCTGACCATTGGACCAGCTGACTCAGGCTTCTGGGAATTGGAGTCCAGAACATCTGGAAGGCGACAGATTGGACACCACTGCTCTAGTATATGAACATAGCAGCAAGATTGTTCTATATGTATAGATGGAAGAATTCAACACTACCCACATTGGAGGAATGGTAGTTGAATCTGGTAACTTTTGTATAAATTGATGAATTTTTTTGGTTTGATTAGAGAATGCTTATTACCTGAAACCCCTTATAGGCATTTTGTGAAGGAAAGAAAATGAATTGGTCATTTTTGTTTTGATAATTAGAGAGAATAGGTTATTGAAAGAATAGAATATGCTGTAACTTTTAGAGAGAGAGGCATGAATATGCACATATAACTATAGAGAGGAAGATGGAAGGCACTTTCCCTCCTTCTCTTTCTTTTCTTTTACTTTTTCTTTCTTTCTTGTACTCCTTTCCCCTTTAATTTCTATAATCTTGTATTCATCATGATTGTCCCTGTTCCAAACTGGGACTGTCCCTGACAAAGTGGAGGGTATATGTGTCTTCCTGTAGCTGATGTGTTGTGCAATCACAACTGATACAAACCATCCCGAACAATGTTGTTTCTTTTTATTATTTTTTAATTATTATCTGGACAATTTATATACATATGTACAAAAACACCTATGCCTACTTTTTTTCTTTTTTACAATTTCATGTGATTTACAAAACAGGACAGCAAAATAACTTAGAAAGGATACGAATACTGTACAAAAATAAAATGGATTAAACTTGTAAAGGTTGGTAATTTACAGTGTTACAGATTTGTTAATCTGTCATAAAACAGCATTTGAAGTTCTGGTGCATACTGGGCTAATTCCATCAGCAAACAGAAAAGAGACCTATATAGAAGTCATCAGAATTGTTCACAAAAGATGTTGTATAGCTATAGTTTTAAAGCCATGGCTTCTCTAGGAAGGTCTTTCAGAACTGAGGAGAGGAGCCGCCTTCACGTCAGCACTCTTTTAAGAATTTTCAGAGTAACGTGGCAAGTATGTTCACAGAGAACTTGATCTTTCTTTCTTCTCATCACTTGCAAACAGTCGCTTCCCAAACTCCCTTTTCTTAAAAAAGATTACAGCAGATTTTTTTTACTGCATTTTGATGTTTGCACATGACATTCATTGACTGCTTTTACATCAAGAGACAAACACATCTTGTTTCATATTGATTTTGTTGTTGTTAGTAGTATTGTAGTTAATAAACTTTGGGCAGCTTCTGATGTTACTTTTGGAAGACTCCTAAGAAGCATGGTTTACACTTCAATGCTAGTTGTATTTATTTGGAAGCAAGTCTCCCGACTTCAGTGAAACTTGCCTTCAAATAAGTGTGTTGAGAATTACAGCCAAAGACACAGCCTTCTGCTTCTAAGAGTAGAGTCATGACCCTCCTTGAGACTTGTCCTATATACATATCTCTTCTGGGGGCACAGGCATGTACGTTACTTTTCCCATTTCCATTAATACATCTGGGCCTATATACATGTTTGGGCCTGGAAAGCCTGGTCACCATTTCTCTGCTGAAAAGCAGCAGGGAGAGGAACAACTTGTAAGACAGTCGCAGCAGGATTACAGCCCTGCTGGTTGATTTTCCTTCCAGTCCATTGCAACCACATTCCTCTGCCTAACTGCAGTTTGAGTAAAAGACAGTGGTGGGTGGGGAAGGGTTAAGTACCACCCCTGATATCATTTCTCTCCTGAAAAATCATTCTTCTATTCCCTGAATTGCTTTCAGAGAAAAGAAGTGGCATCCAAGATTCCCAACCAGAATTTGAATAATTACGTTTCCAAGTTACTTTGTGGACCCCAAGTCCCAGAATCCTCCATCCATTCATACAGTGGCCATAATGAGTGGGGGATTATGAGAGTTGCAATCCAGAAAAGTTACCTTTCCAAACTCTGTTCCCAACATGATACTAGCCCCCAAACATATACAGCAGCCCTTTAAGACCTAGTTATGCACACCCATATCGGCTTAAGGTAACATAGGAAGCAGTCCAGCGTCACTCTGTGGCCAAGGGCTGGTCCACATGACGGCTCCACTGATAGTGGTAGTTCTTCCATCATGCACCAACAGAGCCATGAAGCCTGCTTGTAGTGAATGAGTTGTCTGACTTGTATAATTCAAGCAAAACTAGCCACACACCTTAGTGTGAAGATATACCTAGATGTTCAGTTACAAGCAAAACAACTATTCACCACAAACTGGTGGCTGCACTAAAAACAACTACCGCCACCAAAAGCAAAGTGGCCATGCACACCTCACGAGAGTGACAATTAAGAGCAGACTTCCTCCCATACCCAAGTGCCTTCTATGTCTGTTGAACTGCAACTCCTGTCATCTCCAGCCAGCATATTAGCTGGGAATGATAGGAGCTGTACTCCAGCCCATTGGGAGGGCTCCATGTTATGGGAAGGATGATTTGGAGTATCATAAATTTGAATCTTAAATGGTTTTTGGAAAAAAATTGGCTGTTTTTTGGAATTTTTTTTAAAATGGAAGAGCTATTAAGAGAATAAACTTAAACATTATGTTATATATTCTGTGATAGCCTTTGCACATTAAGGATGTTTTTAAGAGAGGAACAATTCACATGATTTAAAAAAACATTTTAAATGATATTCTGCCTACAAGCTGTGCGTAAATGCATTGTTAGGGCACAGCAAAGTGTTATTTCAGGCTGTTTGGCCAGTCTGGTTAAGGCAAAGCTTTTCCTATAACTTGCGGTATACAAGGGAACCGCTTGGCTGGCACAATCTGGCCACCTTGGGCCATCTAACCTAAGAGGCCAGATGATGACCTCCAGCTGTGGGTGGAGGTGACCACGCAATGTGGAAATCATATCCATCAGGAATGCAGGCTGGTGCCCTAATCACTATGCCACCACACCTCAGTTTCTCATGTGCCTCAGTCTCCCATCTGACCTGATTATTGGTGTTGTTCATTGTGCCTGTGGCTTGCCTTATGAAATAACAGCATTCAGCATCCAGGCTCCAGTGAGCTAATACTGCACTTGTCCAACATCAGAGCAACAGGATTGTTCTACTTGAATTAGCATGACTTCCTCAAGAGTTTAGGCTCTGACAAGTTGGTCTTGTATAGCCAGGGAGGACGGTTGGAACGATATGATTTTGTGAGTTGCTGGCTTACCTCAAGGTCCTCACCCTAATCACACAAGGCAGCATTAACAGTACTGGTAAAGCAGAATAGTTTTTACATGAGAGCAATAGACATAGCCAGGCTACCTATTTTTTTTATAAGGAAGAACAAACGTCCCTACAACTTATTTTGGACACCAGAAATTAATTTTGGTTTTATCATAAAACAAACGTTTCAAAAAGTTGAAACGGAGGTAGAAAGTGTGCTTGGTTTCCTGACATGTCTTCACTGAAGAAAACTCATCCCTTTTTGCTTTTAAAATGCCATAGATTGTTCTTTGCCCCTAACACCTTTATTTAGAAGCCGTTCTCTTCGCATAGACAGATTTTATAATGAACCACACAGGTAAAAACGCTAAATGCATACTGAGTTCTAGTGCTGGAAGCCACAGACGATTGTAGAATACTCTACTCTCTGAGATGTTGTTTTATTTTTTTTCTAGGAAGCTAGCTTTTTATCAGGTGAAACAAAGAAGATACTGTCATTGCAGGTGTACTTTACAAGAGTTGTATATGTACAGATTCTTTACAACAACGGGGCAAATTGATCCTGGTATAATCCCACTGTCTGCAATGTGATTATCTCAGGGATGAATTTAGCCCTATATATAGGACAGTTTCACCTCATCTTCCTTCATGCGAAGGAGGAGTAAAGAACATACAACCAGGAGAACATTTCTGGGGTTGGATGGGGTGGGTGTCTGTAAACATAATGCTCCACCATTACAAGAGATGGGGGAGGGAAAGTTCATGATTACAACCTCTGTAAGGTTCATGCTTTTAACATTAACAAAGATGACAGCTTGGCTAGACGCGAGAGATCCCCCCCCCCCATGATGCGTTTGCTCCTGTTTGAAAGAGCAAATCTTAGCGTTTGAACAGGTGAAATATTGCAATTATCATTAACTATATCAAGCCTGCCACACAGAATGAGACTGCAAAGTACACTAGGGCAAGGCTTGTGTTGTAAAGAAACAATTTGACATACCTCCTGTGGTGGTAGTTTTAATTATCACATTGTTGTTGATGATTTTGTTGTTATTGTTATTTTTGTTGTTGGGGTTTCCCCCCATACTCTGTACAACAGCTGCAACTTATGAAAAGGTAGAAGTCTTTTGAAAAGTTTTTAAAACTGAGTTGTAGTTGTCTCTGATCGAGCAGAGAATATTTTGTGGGTGTGGAGGGGGAGATATCTGTTCCCTCCATAAATGCACATAGTTCCTGTTGGCTGATACAGGAATCTGGCAAGTAGATGAAAAGAATGCACCATTGAGAGAGAGAGAGAGAGCTAGAGAAAAAAGTCATAAGGAAAAAAAAAACCTTTACAAAAGTGGTAGCTTATCAAGATGGTAGCTGCTGTTATGCGTTCATTCCAACAAAACACAGCAGAATAAAGCACTGTTAGTGGTATTCATATAGTACAGTATGGTATACACTTTTCAGATGAAAGTCTTAAGAACAGCTGAAAGAAGGATAACGTTATGATCTTATATACTTCTGCCATGTTCTTTAGAGTGGCTTGTTGCATTGTTGTTATTTTCCCCCAGCTTATCTCTTGTTTTCCTTTTTTGTTTAGTAATTTTCACTGGGAAAAAAGGAGTCGCTTATACTCATTTTTTAAAAAGCCACACAACCCATAAAGACCTGGTTGTACCAGACAGGCCTTCCTGAGTATAAATTTCAGCTTCGTTCCTCTTTTGTTATTTTTGTATACCAATCTGCTAATAATAACAACAGATGTAATGGTTTTTTACCCCTTAACAGTCTTGAGGAGAATGGATCATTGAGAAAGAGAACCTTCTTCTAACGATGTGCTATGGAGCTTGTTTTTCTGTTTAAAATTAAAAAATACTTAGGTGTGTTGGAAAGTGGTTTTCCTAAACTTTTTTTTGTTTTTGTGTTTTAAATACAAGCAGCATTACATTAGTCAACAAAACATGTCCATGACACAGCAATCACAAAGAGCTTGGAATCACTACTGTGGTGTCACAGGTCAAACCACCCAGTCAGACATATATACACCAGTGTTGATTCTTTAAACTATATATATAAAAAAGTTGCATTATTTCTGCTGATCCCCACACTCCTCCCCCCCTCCCCACTCCCACCCAGCAGCCACTGATTTAAGACTGTTGTTGGTAGCATAGCAGGGGTGGATGGGACAAATATTAAATCTTTTGTTTTTAAACTTTCCAGCTACATGTGCTTTAAAAATGCAAGTAGGGAGAATATCACTGTACAGTGGCGGACGTATTTGTGCTGATCAGTTATGCCCCTTTTGATGGTGGTGGTTGTCTCCCACTCCACCTCTGCCAGTCATTTCTTCAAAAGGAGGCAGAGCTGGCCTTTTTAGACCGCTTGATCATGCTGGGGTGGAATTCAGTATGGCGGCGGGCATGCTTTGTCAGGTGGTCGCTCCTCATGAACCGCTTCTCGCAGAGTGGACATCGGAACTGCTTCTCCCCAGTGTGGGTTCGGTAGTGCCGTGTTAGCTCATCAGAGCGAGAAAACTTTTTAAGGCAATCTGGCCAAGTGCAAGGGAATGGGCGTTCACCTGTGGGGAAGAAAGAGAGAAGCAGAGAATTAAAGGAAACAGTAATATGAGGGTGAAGGCTAGCGTTCAACTGATTAGAAGTCTGAACACTGAACACTGAAGTAGTTCAGTACAAAGAATATTTTGAGGGAAGTCAATGGTTGCTGTGAAGGAAGTAACTCAGACCATTTTTGGCAGTTCGCTACACAATTATTGCAAAACGTCTCACCAATATCAAGGTTTCAAATTCTAATAAATAACTAGAGTCCATGGTAAAAAACCAAGAGCTTAGGCATGTTACTGTCTTCTCTCTCTTTTTTCTGGACTACAGTTCCCAAATCCCCGCAGGCAGTATGTCCATTGGCCATGCTGGTTGGAGTATCATGGGAACTTCAGTCCCCCAAAGTAACTTTTTCCAGACTCTGGAAACATATTGCAATCTCTTGTATAAATCCAGTTGAGAGGCATGGAACTGCTATGGAACTATCAATAGACCAGATTGCCCAGTTCTGGCAGTTGGTTTCAAGCAGAGCTCTCTGGAATCTCAACGTACAGAGGTTTTCTGCTTTGTAAGACACTGAGCAGCCAATCATTTATCCAGGATTAAAAACATGAGTTCTGTCACTGGGCCACTGGCTCTGGCTCTCATCTGTACTTTAACCATGGCTTTTAATCTGTACAGAGCAAATTAATTAGATTCATTAATGCTTTTAGCTTTAATAGCAGCAGAAGAACAGCAGAAATTTCCAACGCCAGAAGTGATATCTCCAACCAAAATTGCCACTTTTTACCTGACAAGTGATAGTTGGTGCTCTGTTATCAGAGCATTAAGAAAAGGCATCAAGGACCCTACTGTCAAGTTACTATTGATGGATATTTTGTTATTTTATTAAACATTACATTGACATATACCACTAATAGAATGCCAGCCAAAATGTGGACACACATATATAATTCACAAAAAATGTAGACAAACGTATCCTGAAAGCATTACCAAAACAGTCATAAATTCGAATAGCATTTTCAGCTTAACCACATACTCTTTCACATGATCATTATGATCATTATTGTTTTCATCCTCAGAATTAATCTGTTTAAATATTTGTTTTTGTTGTTGGCCAGAATTCTATTGGGTTGTTACAAATGTGTACTGAGAATTACATATTCATGACTGCTTCGTATTCATAATCCCTATGTTTAGGAGATACACAGGAACCATGAAAGTTCCACAGTCCCTACTTACTGGGTAGCAGCTGTTGCAATTGGCAAGGGTCAGTTCTCCTGTTGCTCAGGAAGTGGTTGACTGATGTTCTCACCCCTACCCCCCATTTGAGTTATCTCCTCTGTGAGGGAGGATTCTAACAAGGACCCTGATTCTACCTGTTGCAACAGAGATCAAGATCTCTTGTGCAAGGGGTGGTGGTAGAATAAAAAGGGTTTTACCTGCAGATGGAAGGACAAGGGAAGGAGGCATGCTAGCCTCCCTAGGGAGGGAATTCCAAAGCTTAGGAGCAACCACTGAGAAGGACCTTTGTCTATGCAGGAACCTTTCCAGCTTATAAAAGTTCTGGGTGCATTAGGAAAACCTGCAAGTTGTTTGGCTAACCTGAACTTGCAGGTTTTCCTAATGCACCCAGAACTTTTATAAGCTGGAAAGGTTCCTACATAGACATAGGTGACCATATGCTCCACCATTCCATACCAGTTATGTCAATGTTCTTGATTTTAACAATCAGGCCAAGATCCAGCAGTGTATGGGACAGTTTATATCTCAATGGAAATTAAGTGTGTATTACTGCCTACTAATACCCAGCTGATGTAAAGAAATATACATTGTAGCTCTACGGCTGCAATCCTACACATAACTATCTGACACACAGGAGCTTACTTTAAAGCAAACATGCACGGGATTGCTCTCTGAAGCATGAACAAATTCAATGTTTAGAACAGTTCCTTTGGGGGGAGGGACTACAGACCCCAGAATCCCCTAGGCAACATAGTCTGTAGACATGTGTACTCCAAATCATCATCATCATCATCTATGGCAAACTCTGAATGAATCATAGAAAGCCTCTTATCATAAAAGAGTTTACTCAGGAGGATGGAAAGTTGGTTATGCAGACTAAATCCTTCCATGTCCTATTGACTTTGAATGGTTTAGGTGCTCACCTAAACAGAAAGATATTTTCCTCAATCACTGCCAAAGATGAATGTTATTTTTGTTGTTGTTAAATGCAGAAGTAGACTGGAATGTTAGTCAGAAGAGCTTTCGCTGTTAAGGTCTTCAGACTGTTTCACCTGGACAGTTGCCATGTGGCATGAGGAGCCAAGAAGTGAGAACAAGGACAGCTCAGTTTTCTATGAATCATCTCTACAAACCTGTGTCAGTTTTCTTTCCCCTCTTCTCTTTCACTGGCACCAGCAGCTTGTAAGATGTGATTAATTATTTTTGTATCTATGTGCCTGCTGAATCTCTCACACATGGCATTTTAATAGAGTCAACTGTAGCTTTGAAGAATGAGACTAAAAAGAACCCACATTCCAAATAAATAGAGAAAAATACATCTGCTCTATCTACTACTTTGGCTGACTTGATTAAGAAAATTTAACTCCATTTCCTTACTTCACCAACCCCCTTGAAAGTTTCTTCAGGGGCTGATGTGACTGAGAGTCAAAACCCACCATTCTCGAAGCAAAATTCAGATAACTAATGACATATGTTATCAAAGCCATTTACCCTGAGCAAACAACCATTAGGAATCGTTTTTTTACTCCTACAGACTGCTCTCAGAGAAAATAACATCCACATTACAGATCTGTGAGGATGACATAATCTGCCAGATACTCATACCCACACATGGATTCCAGTCTTCTCAAACCCAACAGACATAATAGGATTTCAGTATAAATGTCAGTCCTTAGTTCAAAGCACATAGAACCTACAGAAAGGGTCTGTATATACTTAGGAGATTTTTATACAAGGCCAAAATACCTGTCACGGAATAAAGTAAATCTTTCACACACTTACCTTAATTCCATGGCAGGAACGGCTCCCCCTCCCCTGACTTGCCGGCTGTAAATGCAGCCGTCATAAGGCTGCATTTATGACCAGGAACTGAAATCCCAGCCATTCTTGTGAGAGAATGGCTGGGTGGTAAATTCAAAAATACCCCCCCGAAACATAACATCACTTCACCAAGCACAAAAACACACTTTAAATTACACAATCAAAACAGGGAGGGTAAAATAAAGGGTGCCACTTACCTGGATGTCCAGATCATGCCAGGAAGTGCCCTAAAGGCACCAGATCCTATCTGATCTTGGAAACTAAGCAGGGTCAGCCTTGGTTAGTACTTGGATGGGAGATTGTGACAAATACCAGGTGCTGTAGGCTGTATTTCAGAGGAAGGTACTCGCAAAACCAACTCTGAGTATTCCTTGCCTATGAAATTCATGGGTTTGTCATCAGTTGACAGGCGACTTGAAGGCACATATACACATAGAGAGAGCATAAGGTATGCCCAACCCAAGTTTTGAAAAGATATATATTTTGGACTTCAAGTCACACAATCCCCAGCCAGCATGGCTGCATGAATTCTGTGAGTTGTCGGTCAAAAAATCCTTCCTTTTTCTGAGCTCTGTGTAATTCAAGTTGTGCACACATGTACATACTGTATGCCTCTCTTTCTACAAAACCGACATTTGCATGTAAGTAAAACTCTGGAATGGAGGCTCATAGGGTCATGGGTCAAAAAGCCAGAGAAAATGTGTGGAGCAGATCACAGTCCCATGTGCCTTTCTAGAGCCCTTTCCGCACTGCAGTGTATGTGCAGAATTTCAGAACAAATTCAGTTCAGTGAGTATGTATTTGTTACAAGTAGGTAAATCCCATTGATTCAAAGGATCTACTCTAATTGGGGCTAACAGTAGGATAATTGACCATTGATTGCCAGGTGACTGCATATTCTCAAATACAGTATAGCTTCAGAATCCTATGGCCTAGAAACTTCTAAAAATAAACCAGAATGCAAGTTGTAATGCTTAGGAATCAAAATATTACACCAGACATCATGCTCTCTAAGTGAAGCCTCAGACTTGGAGAATGTTATCAGCCAGCCATGTCGATATAAATGGATATTGATGCTTTTATGCTCTCTCACAGAAGTCTCATGAATGAAGTAGTAGGCAGAGCCTTGGATACCAGTTCTTGATTATTGACCAGATTCTTGGCAATGGTGGCAAGAATCACAATTTTTGCTAACTTTGAATACAGTCTCAGTAACTGTCTTGTTACAGGTAGGGGAATTATTTTTGTGGAAGTTTCAACATGACATTGAAACTAGGACATACTGTAGTTGCTATTTGAAACTGACTGTAAAGTAACAGGAGTTTTGTCATATCTGTCCACACACTAATTGAGATCCAGGCAGTCATGTTGCCTCTTCTTTCCATACAATAAAATTGAGGTCTGGTGTTTTCAACAACTGCCCCAAATTTTGGAGCCTCTTCCCAGAGATTAAGCCCTGATGTTGCTGTGGTTTCCAAAAAGCGGTAAAACTTTCCTAGTCTATTAAGTATTCAACGGAACACTTACATTTTCTAAGGCTTCTTCTTCTTATATGTACTTTCATAATCATTTAGTTTTGTTTTGTTTTTTAAAAGCTTCCTTTAGTGTAACCTTTTGAGGATGTGGAAAGAGGCTATTGTTTAATAAACAAACCAACATGATAGCAAAAATTTGAAGACTCTTACAATGAATTTTAGGAAAGCTACCCAAATATCTAACTCAAATTGTAGCCCTCCAGCTATTGTTGGATTGCAACTCCCACCTGCTCTAGTTAGTACAGTCAATGGTGAATGATATCAGGAATGCAATCCACCAACAAACATCTGGTGAGCCACTAGTTGCCCACTCCTATTCTTGATGGAAACATCATAATGAAGCAGTCCAGGACAATGGCTTTACAAGCATTCAAATGGTCAAGCCCTCTTCTCTGTCAGAACTAAGCAAGCTAAAATACTGGGTTGAGAAGTGCCCATCCATATCTTTAGCTTGGGGACCCTATTAGTAAAAACAAACATGGTGAAGGTTTGAATGGTGAAGGTATTGTAAATGCAACTTAGGTTAAAACCCAAACAAGCTTGAATCAAGTATTAAATGAGCCAATAGGTTGTTTCAACACAACAGATTCAAGTCCCAGATCTCCAACTGTTGCTTCCTAGATGCCCCAAGTCCCATTCTTGTACTGTTCCAATGTTTTTTGTCACACTTGTGACCATTTTGGTGGTGGCACCAGTGTTTTGAATGTCCTTCACCTCTATAAAGACTAAGTTTCCAGTGGCTGCTGCATAGAAACAAGAACTATGGCAAATTTTTTAGACATCCTTTGAGATCCTGGCATTCCAATTTCTATGGATAATTTCAGGAATAATTTTACTAGGTAGATAATTATATGCGATAATCCTAATGCTAGATTGGGGTAGGGATTGTGGCCCTACAGATATTATTGGACTGCAACTTCCCTTTCCACTTAGCATGACCTACGTCATCTTGGGTTGATGGGAGTTGCAGTCCAACATCTGGAGAATGACACATTCCCAACCTCATGTTAGGGTCTGTGAATCATAGTATGTTCTGTCTTGACTTTGCTTGAACTCATTAGTCTGCCTCTTAAAAACTTGAATGAAGCATCAAACTGTTTTGAAAATAAAGAGCACCAAAGTCCTAAGAAAGAGGGGGTGGGATGCAAATTCCTGTTGTCTTGAAAGACATGTGCTCTATCAGAGGCTTTGGACTTCACTTCAAGAATTTCTGACTATTGGCTATGTTAACAGGGGCTTATTGGAGTTGAAGTCCAAAACTTCTAGAGGATCAAAGGATGAGAACTACTGCTTAGGCATAGATAGCTCCAATGATACCAATTTGGACTATATGACCAAGGTGACAAGCGTATGGGAGATCATCAACAGACTGATGCATTAGATCCTCCACTTTGTACATAGGCACGAAAAGGACTTTGTGCTTCATAGCATTCATTCCCCAACTCTTAAAGCAAGTATGGAGCCAATGACCACCCAGCATAACCAACCATCAGAGATGATGAGAATTGTGCCCAACAACAATTAGAAGACAACAGGCTCTCCTCACCATGCCAAAAGAAATCAACTAAATGACTTGGTCATGAGGCTCAGAAAGTGGGTCAGCACAGCTGCTTTGATGAAGGGCAGAAAGGTGAAAACTGTATGTTACAAGGGAGACTTGTGCTGGGGCAGGGATGGCAAAATGTTTGGCTGCAGCTCCCATCAGCCACATCCAACATAGCCAATGGTGAAAGGTCAGCAATGTCTGGAAGGCCTCACTTTGCTTACCTCTGCTCTATAGGCTTTTCATGTATCCTTCATTATATCTAGAAAGATTATCTGAGAGACAAAACCCTCTTTACCCAAAGTTATACATAGCAGTTACCTAAACTTTACTGGACAGCAGCTGAAAAGATGTTCAAAATGACTGTCTATAAAATTTTTGTGCAGATGGCTGGCACCAAAACAACCCTTATTTAAAAACATGTACAATTACATGGGCCAGGTCTAAGGAGCAATGTATGTTTTGGGGGGGGTGGGGAGGGGAGTAGGATCAAGTGAATGCTTCTACAATGTAGGAAATATATGGTCCCATGAGGTGCATTGTGGGAAGTAAATTCTCTGCTTCTTGGAAGGGGAAGAAGATTAATCCATGATAAAAAGGATATAGCAGCCCTATCATAGCTACAACTGTTCTGTACCCGAGTGTATTTTTGTGACGTGGTAAGATATCATGTTGGGTAGATTCTGTCATGGCACTGTTGTCCTCTAGATACTCTCATGAATTCTATCACTGTTTCTGTTATGCTATTCTCAAATTAAAAGAAAGGCTCTACATTTCTTTCCATTGAGCTTTACCACATATTCAGCCATTAGAGACAACCTCCATTTCCCATTGTGAGAAGCACCCTGGTATGTGCCTCCCACATAATCTTGGGATAAAAGTGGTTTCTAGAATGAGAAAAATAGGCAGCTGGCAGGTTTATTAATGGCACTCAGAGTCAGGTGGAATCCAATGAAATGTAATGACTTGTGTTCAGAGTCCTTCTGTGCACAGAAGAACTTGATAAACAGGGCTCCTGTTGCACTGATAAGTGAGCTTTTGCAGAAGGAAAACAGATCCAATGTGGAAGCAGAAAAGGAATGTAGAAGAAAAGTAATGGACTAAGAAAACTATCTCTATTTTTCAAAAAAAAAAAAAAACACTGAAAACACTTTTAACTTAGAGCTCCAGAAAAGACAAGAAGGAAACTGAAAAGAAATGTTGTTCTTACCTGTGATACCTTCCTTTCCAGCAGATAAGGGGCAAACATCCTCTGATTGGGTTGCTCCTCCTACTTGTACTGACAGGCGGGAAAAAGAAAGATCTTCTGGTATCCCCATGTAGGGGAGCAACCTCTAGAAAGTCAATCACCTTCACAGCCAAAGAGAGGAGTACTCCAGGAAGGAAGCTAACTTCACAAATGTATTATTTTGCAGAATAAACAGGACTAGGTAGAGGACGAGAAATGAAAAACATCTGGTGGCATAACTCACTCTCCTTTTAGGAGAGAACTATGTACAGGCAAGTCCATATTCCTGCCAGCATCCATCAGGGTGAGTAGGATGTTCTGCTGGAAAGGTATCACAGGTAAGACCAGTGTTTCTTTTCCCAGCAGAGGAGGGAGGAACATCCTCTGATTGGGATATACCAGAGCTTCACTGATTAGGGTGGTGGTGCTGGTGTCCCAATGCTCTAGGTTCAAACTATATGCTGCAGCACCCTTCTGTTGAAGGCAGCTTCAGCTGAATCAAAGCTGTCAAAGTTATAATGCCTAACAAACGTGGAGGGTGACTTCCATGTGGCCATCTTTCAGATCTCTGCTAGAGGGGTGTTAGTGGTCAGGGCTTCTGATACAGCTGCACTCCTTGTGGAGTGCGTGACTATATTTTCTGGGGGTGGAACCCCCAGGGACTCATAGCAGGATGTAATACAGGACCTGATCTACCTACTCAGAGTAGAGACAGAGACCTTCTTGCCCCTGGAACAAAAAAGCATCAGAGGAATGGAAACTGCTTGTCCTTTTCAGGTAAATTCGGATGGCTCTGTGAACATCCAGTGTTTGCCATATCTTCTCCAGTTCCTTGGACAGCCAAGGGTAGAAGGAGAGGAGGATCATCTCCTGTCCCCTGTGGGCACAGGATGAAGGCTGGGTCCTGTCGAAGTGCCACGAAGTTGGGTCTGATGACACAGAGTTCCTTGTTTGGTGACAAGGCTCCTAGCTCAGACACTCTGTGTGCCAAGGTGATGCCAATCAAGAAGAGAACTTTCCAGGACAGTTGCTTCAAGGAGGCTTCCCTTAGAGGCTCAGAGGGTAGAACTGTCAATGCCTTCAGGAAAGTGTGAAGGTCCCAGGATGGGAAATAGTCTACTGTAGGTGGAGAAAGCAATGACAGCTCCTTGAAGCCCCTTATGCACGTAAGGATTCGAAGTGATCCTGGCCCCCTGAGTGCGTGGAAGCAGTGAGGTGATGGCTGCAATCTGCCTTTTGTCTGTGGCTGTGGTCAATGCCCTTCTGGATGAACTCTAGTAAGGAAGGGACTGAAAAGTTGAGAAAGTCAATGTGCTTATTATGCCTGTACCATCTGCGGAAAACTCTGAAGGTGTATTCATACATCCTGTTGGTGGAAGCCTATCTGGAGGCCAAAATGGCATTTACCACCTTCTCAGAGTGGCTACAGTCATTCAGCATGCTCTGTCCAATCTCCAGGCATGTAGCTGTAGCCAATCTGGACTGGGGTGGCAGATCTGACCCTGCATGAGAAGGTCTAGGTGGGCTGGTAGAGCCATGTGCATGTTCTTGGAGAACCTGGCTCTCCTGGGTCATGTTGGGGCAACCAAAATCCCCACTCCCTTGAGGGAGATCCAGGTCCTGGGGTAAGGCTGGGGTACTGAGGGGAGACTGAGACCCAGCAAGCTGCCTGCCATTCTCAGGAGAACTAGGAAATCCTCCTGCTGGAACTTGCTTAGGCTTCTTTTTAACCCATGTGGCCAAGATGAGGGCCCTTGGGACCAGAAGAGGAGGCCTCCACCTTCTCCCACATGTCCATGGCATGGTGAATTGAAACCTGGTCCTGTGTGCTTATGTTGTGCTTATGTTGTACACTCCCTTGGCCTCAAAATGGTCTCTTTTGAATGCTGGAGTACTACATGCTACTGGGCTTGGGGAGGGGGCACAGGACGGGGACCAATCACCCACCCAATCCCCTATCCCCCCTCCTGCTGGTATTCATATGGTTTAATGGCACAAGTGTGTCCACCATGATGATGGCAGTGGCTTACTGGGCTATCACTGCTTGGATCCAAACCACTAGTTTGGAGGAGGGTTCCCTAGCAGACATACAGGAGAGGGCAGTCCTCATTCTTTTCCTGTCCTCTTCCATGTTGTTTACCTTCTCAACCCTTGGCCTGTTTTGGGCCAGTTGGTGGTGGTGTGTGGACGCAGCAGCATGGAGGGAATATGCCTCACCCACTTGCTCCCATGCTTCTTTCCCTGGCCACGTGCCCTTTGAGGCAGAATCCTGTCATCCCACCGTAGGCAGGGGGAGCACATATGGAGGCGGGGGAGAGTTGCCACACTCAGGCCAGAGATTCCCTCTTCTGTTCTAGCCAGCACCAACATTTTCTGGCTTCCCAATATTCTGTGCTCCTGGCAAAGGAGGGAGGGAAGGGAGGGTGGAAGGCAGTAGAGGGCTCAGTAGTCAAGGCAGAAATCAGAAAGTTTTTAGAAGTTAAAATGGCTTTTTAGGAGAATAGAGAGGAATGAGAATGAAGGGAAGGTGCGGTAAGAACTGGAATGGCTTCTGGGTGAGAAGAAAATGTGTCCTATCGGAGTAGAGGCAGGAAAAAGACTGACCTTCTAGGGGTTGCTCCTCCACATGGGGATACCAGAAGGTCATTTTCCTGCCTGTCAGAGTGGGTGGGAGGAGCAACCCATTCAGAAGATGTTCTCCCCTTCTCTACTGGGAAATATAGTTTAACAATTATACTTCTGAATGGAAATGAATGACAACTAGGATCCTCAAATGATCTACAAAACTTCCTCAGGGGCAGGGCATTACCCAAAATGTGACTGCTTGTGATGACTGAGCACAGCCATTAGTAAAAACCTACAGAGATTACTCCAGAGAGCTGAGGTAAATTCCTGGCTAAGAAGATCAGTTGTTCCTCTTATACTTTGCTATCCTGCATTTGCTGGCTGGCCTTGAATCTACCTACTTGGCAATGGTTTTAATAGCTCAACTACACTTCTGCTGAAGACTTATACATTAAATCAAGTAAGGAGGCAGGATACAGCGTCAGTGCAAACAAACATCTTGCCTGCCAAACAATATGTGTGTAATACAGCTGAAATTGTTGTTGTGTGCCTTCAAGTTGTTTCTGAGTTATGGTGACCCTAAGGTGACCCTATCATGGCGTTTTCTGAGGCTCAGTGTGTGTGACTTGCCCAAGGTCACCCAGTGGGTTTTCCTGACTGAATGGGGATTCAAACCCTAGTTTCCAGAGTTTTATGGACCCGAAGCAACTCCTGAAAAGGTCAAGCACACAATTTCTCCTTGTTCCTCCCCAGTGATGGTTAGGAGGCATGCCTGGGAATTGCTGTTGGCTGTGCACATCCACAGAGGAGGAGACACAGGGAAATACACTTGTTCATACCCAAGTCCCAGAAACAGAAACTTAACCTGTATTCACACCAAGAAGACTCAAATTAAATCCTAACTCTGGATCACAGAAAGTACATATGCACATTCTGAGTATCTGAGCACATTCTGAGTTATCTATCAGTTGCTAGTCATAATAGCTATACAGTATATTTATTTCCCAGGATCAGAGAGGCAAGGTGCCTCTGAATGCTAGACAGAATCAGCATTCAGATAAGAGTAAGAGAAGACTGTTAGCCCTGTGTCCTGCTTATGGGGCTTCCCAAAGGTATCCGAGGGAAATGGTATGCTAGACTAGATAGGCTGATCCGGTCAAGCTCTTTTTAAGTTTTAGCCCTTTTAAGCAGGTATAGGCAACCTATAGCCCTCCATATGTTCTGGACTACAATTCCCATCATCCTTAACCTTCTTGCTGGTTAGTGCTGATGGGATTCATAAGGCCTAAACAATTGGCAGACACAGGCTATGCAAACGTGGTCCCACACACAATGTTTCACCTTTGAAGTTTGTACCGTTTATTCCTTAAAAAAAATTGGATAAATGTAAAGAGCCATTTCATAGCTCAGGATTGCATCTCCCTCTGGAAAGAAAAAAAAATCAGATAAGAAATATGGCATACATGGCCTTGCTCTAAACTGCAGAAGTTACTAGGAAAGGGACTGAAAATGAAATAGCATAAAATAAAAAAAAATCAGTTATAATTATGATTTTAACAGACATCTATAGTTATTTAGAAAACTGTTTTCCTTTTGGCTGCTGTGAATGAAACGGCTAAAGCATTTGGAATTTTTTATTTTAGCCGGGAAACATGACTAGGTGGTACATGATTTAAAGAATTATGACTGATTCTAAGAACAAAGATATATAACCTTCCTGCCTCCAGCACTCAGGCCCTCCCTTCTTCTGACAGAAGGGTTCCGCTGATGGAAGGTATATCCACCCAATTCTGTCGATCCCTCTGCACCCCTCTGTCTATTCACCCCTTTCTGCAAGATCCTGCAACTTTTTTTATAGCATGTTAAGGGGCTGGGGAAGGTTCTATGAGAGAAGAGAATGCGGAAGGCCCCTTCTGCCTGTTCAATGTAGAGAAATGACTATATATCAGGATGTGGTGAAAGACACTAGATAAGACAGCTTAGGGAAAGATTAGACACATTTATTGAAGAGAGCTCTCTCCCGGACTGTGGCTACAAGGGGGGAAATGAAGTCATGGTCCCGCAATAAGAATTATTTTATCCCAAATGAAATTCTACACCAGAAAATTCCCCCAAATTTCTGCCGTTGCAGTGAATTAAAACTTCAGTTGAACATTTAGAAATATAGTTTAGGCATCCAAGTAAAAGGGGTGGGTAAAGTTACCAAGGACATGCGAATACAGGCAAGTATAAGAGTTCTAGGTGTGAACAATTTTCAGTGCCTTACTCTCTTCAGTGCTAGAAATTTGGGGACTGAAGGAATTTTTATTCATGGGTAATGTCCTCATTTTGCCCTCTGTAGCTACTATATGCTCCTGTAGATCTCTATTTATAATTATTCTCCATATTAGCTTCTTGGAGCCACCATATTTAGAAGCAGTCTATTTGAGAGCCAGCACATGGTGTAGTGGTTTAAGTACTGACTATGATTCTGGAGACAAGAGTTCAAATCCCTGCTTGGCCATGGAAACCTACTGGGTGACCTTGGGCAAGTCACTCTCTCAGCCTCAGAGGAAGGCAAAGGCAACCCCGCTCTGAACAAACCATGATAGCGTCACCTTAGGGCCACCAGAAGTCAGAAACGACTTGAAGACATACAGCAACTATTTGAGTATTAGATACTTACATCAAGAGGGGAAGGCAGCACAGTTTCCCTCATTAATATAATTGTGGACTCACTGGCTGTCTATCGTTCTAAACAAATGCCAGATCAAATAGACCTTGCACAGGAATTCATATTCTTACACTGTTTATGTTTTGGTTTGTAGCTACTTTTAAATAGTGTGTGTGAGGAGCTAGTTGGAAAACATGACAAAGAAGATGGAGCTCTACACCAACTCCATAAATAAAGGTATACACGGATTGGAGGACAGGTGAGCCCAAAGCATGTTCTCACAGTCTACAAACTTGAAAATCCAATCCTCACAAAGGAAAAATGCAAACCAAACCAAAATACCATGCATTCTTCTTTGTCTCATAAGGCCTCTGGAATCTGTGTTGTTCCTCTTACATCCAGGAGTGCTTAGAGTCCTGAACTCTTGCACTGTCCAGGCATACATCCCTTTGCCTTGCATTAGTACTAGACCACTTCATTCTCACCCTTGGCTCTCTGGACACCTGTCTATTTAAGCCAGGGATGTATCAGAATGGTCCAGATGTTATTATTAAGTCTCCATGGATGGGTGACAATAACCAAGAATGTGTTCAGATTACAGTTTGTTCCTTATTCCAGAATGGCTGCTCTTCTCTCTCTGGGCTGTTGGTACCAGCCCTTCTTTCCTTTAATTTTTCTTCTAGCATTGACTAGCACTTATTAGTGGCCAGCCAACTGAGTGTGGATACCCATTCCCAAGGACTTGATCTCTGAATCAAGATTTCACTCTCACAGAATACAGATATTCACAAATATCTGGATACTTCATGGCAAGCTGGCACCTTACTAGAAACACACAAAATCAGTAATGATACTGATGCTAGCAAAAAAGAAAATGGATTCAGCTCAGTCCTTGAAAATATTACTTTTTTTGGACTACAGCTCTCACAAACCGGGCCTGCTGGCTGATATATTCTGGGGGCTGTAGTCTGAAAAAGTACATAGTTTCACAAGCTCTTTCCAGGCTTAAAGTAGGTGAATTTTATTGGTCAAGATATCTTCTATATATAAGAACATAGAAGGCAATGGCTGGTATTCATTTGGGCAGCACTGAGACACAAATGGGTATCTGCATCATGCTCTTTGTGACACGCACAGTAGGTATGGGCAGCAAATTAGTTGTTCCTACTTGGAAGGAACAAAGGTAAATTGAAGTGTTGCATGGCAGAACAGTTCTCAGTGCACCAGTCAAGCAGCAAGAGTGGGAAGCGAGATCTCCAGATTATCCCAGTGCAGATAAGGAGTGTGAGCAAAATATCTACTTGTCTGTACAGGATATATTTTGTTGCTGAATTTTATAATCTATGCAAGGCACCTGGCATTCCCTGTATTAAAATAATGAATGCCAGGACAGAATTTTTTAACTGGGATACTATATTTTGCATTCCACACCTTCATATGTAGTGTTCCCACCCAGACCCACCCCGTGTCTTACTGCCTTACAGAATTTAGAAATTTTTGTCCTCTTTCATTTCTTTCTAACTGGGAAAAGGGGTGGGAATATGCTTTGTTAGAAGGAATAAATATGTTGCAGATTACCTTCCTGGATTAGAAAGGGCAGAGTGTCGTTGGCTGGCCCCAACATTCTTAGGCAGTAAGAGTTACATAATAATAGTATTGAAATATTCACAGGTATTCAGTATGGGCTCTTCTCAAGTAAGAGAAATAGAGAAGGACCAGATTTCTTAACCTGAATCCTAAAGCCATCTTGGACTGAGCAGAGTAGCACTTTGCTGCAAGACTGCCTCAGGGATGAATGTACATGCCCAAAGAGATACATGTGTTTATTTTCTAAGAGGCACATATACAGTTACAGTAATATCACATGTTCTTCTGTGCCAGAAATGGAGAACCTTTGGCCCTCCAGATGATGATGAATAGTATTCTCATTATAACTCATCACGGGCCAGGCCTGCTAGGGCTGATGGGAAATGGAGTTCAAAACTCCAGAAGGGCACAGCTTCCGTAGTCACTATGCTAAGGCATAATGTGTAACTGCATTTCCTGACTTACCAGGAACACCAATTTGCAAATCATGGCTGCCATGTTCCAGGAGTTTTGCTTTCCCAGAAGCCCATGTGGTTTTCCTAGGCTCTGGTATGAAGCAGGAAGACCAGCCAATGGTAAGCAGCTTGGCTAGTTGGCAGCAGGTAGGGCTTGAGAATAAGTGAAAGCTTCATTCAGGACCTCCTGTGGCCCATATAAACTGCTTACCCCACCACACTAACAGTTGATTGGATTCGATTGTCATCCCTATCCACCCTCCCCTCAGTGTCTAGGGTTCTGTACAGATCAATAGTCTTTGGTCCTCTATAGGTTTTGGATTTCAGCTCCAAGAAACTCTGACCACCGGCCAAGCTGGTTTTGGGAGCTGAAGTCTAAAATACCAGGAGGACCGATGTTTGAGAATCACTGGCATAGATGACTGTTTCTTAGTAGTATCACACTGCTAATATTAACTGTTACAACTTTGGATGGTTTTGGCACGGGGCTAAATCCAACTTGGGATACATGGAGCCATGTGCCTATCATACCTATTATGGATGCGTACGTCCCCTTAAGGAACTTTTTGGTAAGCAATCAGGTCAGGGACAGATGGCTCTCCCTTACTCCCAGGTGGTAAGGAAACCACACAGTTGCTTCTGCCCAAGAGGACCCTAGAACTACCCAAACAGGTAGGTTGCGTGAATGGCTTTCCAGCTGCCAACAGACAGATCAACCAATGAATGGGCTGCCACTGGCCACTAGAAAGGTCCACTAATGCCTAGATCAATGGGCCAAGCCCATAAATCTGTAACAAATAATGTGGCCTTTCCCCTTTCAGCAAAATGTGGCTGGTGCTCATTCTGCTAAAAGTGAAGCCCCACACTCACTGCTGGCTCCTCAACACTGGTGTTTTCAGACTGTCCATTACTGGCAACTAAGGATACCAGCCTTGTAGAGCTTGGGAAGGTTAATTTTTGGATTGCAATTCCCACAATCACCCAGTCATCATGGGTTCTGGCAGTTGTAGTCCAAAAACTGACTTTCTCAAATGCTATCATCCTAGTGTGAAAGGAAGGAGCTGATAAGTAAGCATGACTTGCTGCTTTCAATATGTATTTTTCCTCTTAAACTAGAATATGATAGTTCTCTATTTTGGGTGAAGAAAAAGGGGCAAGGAAAAGATTTCACCTAAACATTAGGAAGACATTTTGGATAAGAGCAGTTCAGCAGTGGAACAGACTGCCTTGGAGGGGGTGGATTCTCCATGTTTGGAGGTTTTAAAACAGAGGTTGGATGGGCATCTTTCAGGGGCGCTATAGCTGTGTATTCCTGTATGCAGAATGTTGGACTAGGTGGTGCTTATGGTCACTTCCAACTCTATGCTTCTAAGAAATGAATGTTAGATAGCAATGACTGTGAGTAATTTCAGTGAAACTAGTCCATTGAATCCAATCCTGCAAGCTGTTATACATGTTATTTCTTCTTCTTCTTCTTTGCTTTCAAGTCATTTCTGACTTATGGTGACCCTAAGGCAAACTTATCATGGGGCTTTCTTGGTAGAATTTGTTCATAGGAAGTTTGCCATTGCCTTCCTCTGAGGCTGAGAGAATGTGATTTGCCCAAGATCACCCAGTAGGTGTCTATGACTGAGTGGGGATTTGAACCCAGGTTTCCCAGTGTCCTAGTCCAACACTCAAACCACTACACCAGAGTCAAATAGAATTTATATATCACTAGCCTGGGCATTACATATAGAAGTAAAAGGATTCTTGCAAAGGGAAATCCTTAATGTCATGCCACTAGCCATTTTGTTCACAAGACTATGAGCAATGCATTCACATATATTTCTCCCTGTGAGTGAACAATAGGAGAAGGAAAAAGGTGGGACGTCTGATGTGAAAAGCATAACACCAAGAGGCAGTTCAGATGGGGGCAAGCAACCCGCAACAAGGGGCTTGTTCTGGACTCCTGTCATTCCTTGAAGGAAAGGTATTTTTCACATATACAGATGTATTCATATACAGCAATATTGTGGGTAGCTCAACACTATGGAGCCAGTGTGGCATAGTCGTCTCAGTGTTGGACTACAACTCTGAAAACCAGGGTTTGAATCCCTGCTTGGTCATGAAAACCCACTGGGTGACCTTGGGCAAGTCACAGACTTTGAGCTCTCAGGAAACTCTGTGATATGTTTGCCTTAGGATTGCCATAAGCTGGAAATGACTTGAAGGCACAAAGCTCAACGCTGGGTCAAATACAGCCCATGGGTTGGATGGATCCCCCCAAATTCCTTGTGCGATAAACAACACTGCCATTTGCTGCCAATGTAGCATATAGCCTACCCACCTAGAAATGTACTTTGTTCCTTCTTTGCCTTCCTCCCTCTATTTATTTTGCTGCTGCCACCATGGCACAACATACTGTGAGAAACTGAGAATCCTCTCTCAATGGATTGATTTTAAAGTCCTTAGGTAACCCCCACATCTTGTCTTCACCAGCAATTGTAACACTTCAGTGTTAACTACCATTGTGGACTTAGGACAGGGATGAGAAATATGCAGCCCTCCAGATGTTGTTGGTCTGTCACTCCCAGATTTTTTCACATTTTGCTATGCTGGCTGGAGTTGCTGGGAGTTCAAAAGTCCAATGGCATTTTGAGGGCTGCATAATTTTGGATCAAGAGGTTATTAAAAAGGTAAATTGATATAATTTGTGCTAGAATCCATGAACTCACACAGAGGACATACGAGAAAAATGGGGACGGGGGGAATGCCTCATGCAGCCATCAAATACCTACTTCCCAGATGCTCTTATTATGTGCCTTCAGGTGGACTCTGACTTATGGCAACCCTTTTACAGGGTTTTCTTGCAAGACTTAGAGGCTTACCACATGCCAAATTAAAGGCAGGTCAGGTGGAAGGTTTCGCTTTCCATGCTGCTTTACCTCATGACATTGTTCTTCTGGTGTTCCAGTCCCGTGGGAGACTGAGGTAAAACCACATCTTTTTGCTAATGGGTTTTTCCAGTTAGCACACAGACATGGTTTTACCTTCGTCTCCCAGAACAGAAGAACGAAGATGTCACGCAGTAAGGCAGCACAGAAGACAGAACCTTCCTGTTGCACTGCTGCTTTACTTCAGCATGCGGTAAGCCTCTTATTCAGATGAGCTTGCTGTTGCCTTCCTCTTACGCTGAGAGAGTGCAACTTACCCAAGGTCACCTAGGGATTTCATCAGGTTTTTACTGGAAGACAAGTCCCCAAAAGTGACCCTGGCTGTTACTAAATTTCTTACAGAGGTGGCCAGGATTAGAGCTTACTGTATATTAAGTAAAAGCCAGTTGTAAATGTTTTACTGTTTAGATCTTTAATATATATATATATATATATATATTAAAAATATTCTGTCTATTTTCTGTCTTATGCTTGAGTTCTTTTTTTGTGATGGATCTATGGATCATAATAAACACACTTGTACTTGTACCTAGGGGTTTCTATGGCTAACCCACAATTTTAATATGGCCTCCTGGAGTCCTACTGCAACATTCAAACCACTAACCAGACTGCCTCCCAGATGTACCTGGTGAGATACTAATGACCCCTGAATGAAGAAAAAGTCTGATTGAAAGAGTATCGTAATAATTGAATTATTAGGGTTACAGACTATTCCACTTTTTGTCCTCTATCCTCATCATGATTTCTCCCTACCTTCATGATTTTCATGATTTGGGCTATGCTAGTTTGTTGTTGAAGAATTACGCCAGAATATCCATGTGTTTGGGTTCACACAGACTGTCCATCAGTCTTCATGTACCCATCCTACCCATTCACTGGTATGGGCCAGACCTGTCCTAAATTTGAGGATGCAATGGGGTTAAAGCTGAGATCTAAGTACAAAAGCTTTGTGGCAAGGGTACTAGAGTGGCTCAAGCTGCCCATGTGCCCATAAATCTTAACAACTGTAATGAACCAGAGCTCACTGTAGAACATTTCACTTAAGGAGGAGGATGAGTAAGAGGTTGAGCATGGGTGCCAAGAGCAGAAATTCTGTCCCTGTTCTTCAGAATAAAATTTGAGAGCATGTGATAAAGCATTAAAAATGTAAGACAAAGGAGTAGCTAAGGGCAAACACGCATCTTCTTTACACTGAGGCTGTGAAAAGCCTGCATAGCAAATCAGACTGATGGCCCAGAAACCAACTTCAGATGAAGAAAGAACCCATTATCTTAATCTTGGAAAAGTTACTTTTTTTCTACGGCAACATCCCTAGCTAAGTGATTTGGGGAGTTGGGGTTCAAACAAGTAACATTTCCAGGCTCTGTTTTAAGCTACTGAAAAGACTGGAGGTAGGGCAAGAGATGTCCCTTAAGAAAAAATGAAGGAAAAAAGAACCAGAGACCACAATAAGGTCAGATGGAAGAAGAACATAGTCAGGAAATGCCACTGTATAGCTGTGGAATGCAACAAGAACCATGAGTTTTCAATCTGGCTGGCAAGGGTTAGACCAGTATGTAGAGTTCAAATGCCTCATTTGCTCTGGACTCCACCATCTTGATCTATAGGATCAGGCTATCCAAGACTCCCGTGTTTTTCTTATTTATATCATTCTGCTGCACTTCTGCTATAAATAATGGTAATTCTGGTTCATACTAGAACATAGGTGGGGAACTGTGGCTCTCCAGATGCAGCTCTGCTCCACTACAATTTCTACTGACCCCAACCACAGGCCATGCTGGTTGGGCTAATAGGCCTATAGGAGCTGGAGTCCCACAACACCTGGAAGGCCTGAGCTTCATTACCTCTATTCCAGCGCTTACTTGAGAATGTGGGGCTTCAACAGCCAAGAGAATAAATGTGTGTCATATATAAACACTGCAAGCAATAATCCAATACTAAAATGATCTACTGTAAATAACTATTCAAAGTTATGTCAAATCAAAGTATTGTTTATTAATTGCCACCCAGAGCACCATTCCAGCTGGTAGAAAACACATGGCTAAATCCATTTGTTAGCCCCAAACTACAACCAGACCAAGGAAGGGAATCATGTGACCTTCTGGTTGTTGTTGGACTGCATGTCCTAGCAGCCCTAGCTAGCATACCCAATGATAAGGAATTCTAGGAGTTGCAGTGCAACAACATCTGGAGGACTCTTCAATTCGCATTCCTGGGTTTGATCGCCTAATCAATGGGACAACGGTAAGTCAACACTTACGAAAAAGTCCTATTGACTCAGCCAGTCTACCTTGGTTGGGATTAACAACTCAATTTAGTCCAGAGTTGCTAAGGTGATACTACTCATTCAACTAATTTGGTGGGGAAAAGTCTTGAGCTCTGAGATCATTTGAAATAAAATGTAAGTGAGCTTATATACAAACATGATAGGTCAATGAATAATGCAAGTACTTTACATTACTAACTTACAGAAGGACCTTAGTCAATAGTTCTTAGGACACTGAACAGATGCTCTTATCAGTAGAATATAAACCAGTGACAGGAAGAGGGAACATGCCATGGTATTTCTGATACTGTAGCTCTTCAGACTAACTGGAAGATTCTTCACATTGCTTCTTTCCCTTTTGCACAGTTCCACTGCTAAACAGAACTTATTTACCTCTGAAGTGACAAACAACACACCCCAAACACAGTTGAGATTAAAGATTTGGCTATTACAGTAGTTCTTACTTGGTGAAAAGCAATGCATTTCTACTGCTTTAAGTATTGTGCTTCTTACTACCCCTCTTTCTGTTCCTTGCTAAAAGGAAAAAAAAATCTCTCAAAAACTGGGTTGGCATTTCAGGCAAGCAAACATGATTTCTGTGGCTTCATAAATGAATGTACCAAGAACATGGGCTGGTGCTCACAGTCTTTTCCTTCCTGTGTTCTGTGTTTTAACCACAGGAATCACTGCTGAGTGACACACAACACTCCTTTTCCTGTTCCTCTTCCATTCAGTACTGCACACGATGCCAGTTCTGTGAGGAGAAAAGCAGGACTGGGACTCACTCCCGGGTTTCCTTCCAGAGCAGTGAGAACTAGGCCAGAAAGACACTTCAGCGGGAGTTCAGCCAGAATCTATGTTTTGTCACTCCCCCCTGGAGGGAGATGGAGTTTAAAGTACTATCTTTTACTGGTTACTCAAATTAAACTCTTCCTCTTTCAGTTCAAAATTTATTATTTTTTTAAAGGAGATCGAGGAGTCATCTAAACACGAAATGTTAACAATGAGCATTGCAAATTTCTCCTTTCTCTCCTTTCCCCCCTCCTTCTCCCACTAGGTTGGCTTCCATATGCACTCCTTTGAAAGCACTGTGCAAGTTGGATACCTCATATTGAGTCTCACCAGTCTCCAACAACTACTTAAAATCTAAAAACAAGATGGTTTGCAAGAATCTGAATTGCCGCCACACAAATACATTTCATATATTACTGAGTTAACATTCCACCAAACAGCTGTATCCTCTGTAATTCATATTAGCTAGATCAGAACATAGAGCTGTCCTGTCTTAGGGATGAGTTAACATTCAGCATTTATTTTTCCTCCTTGTCCTGTTTTTAGATCAAGGAAAGTTATAGAAAAATCCCTATTCACAGAATGAAGAAACCCTTTTAAAAAGGTATACGGCATGTACCAAGGTGGTACTGAAAATCCTCAACACATTAGGTCAGCTCCAAACATGCAATCTCTAGAACAGCATGAAGACTTCATCTATCTTACTGAGTCCCCCCCCCCAACTTTGTCAAGACAAGCACCAGGTTTTATACCCAACTCCGAGATCAACCATCTCCAACCCAAATGCAGAGACATGTACATTTTTGGGTCTTGACTACCAATACATAATCTCATAACCACCAAAAAGTCATGTTAAGCTAACAAAGCATGTTCTGTCACTATAGTCCCAGAGGTCCTCATTATACCTTACCCACCATTTCATGCTTGATCACAGCTCATACTGCCAACACACCTATGCACAATGAACAGATACAATGTGTTTCATTGAAAAAGGTGGCATGCACCCATGGCTTGGTCCTCCACAAAAGCTCTCCTTAACTAAGCCCATGTGGGAGTGACCTGTTTTATCTTTCAAGGCACCACATCGCCATCTGCTAGTGATGCGCATGCAGTGACTGCAGCATACTACCAGCTGTGCTCAGTAGCAGAGAAGGTAGCCCTATATAGTGGAATTGGGGTTTAAGCCAGGAATAAGCAGGCATACTCTTGGAAACATCAGTTTTTGACTCAACATCAGCTTCTAAACCCAACAGATAAGGCAGTTTTCCATAATTCAAATGGCTCAAATGAAGACAGCTGCCATATTTCTCAGAACTAAATAAACACAGAGTCCTTGCAAAAGGACAGATGTTCTCTGGTTACATTAAGAACCTACAACTGCACCCTATTGACAGGTTCAACATAAAATAAAGACTCTGGTTTGCCTTCTCTGCCTTTTTGCTCCCCAACTAATTTTATGTTCCAACACACTTAGACATTACGAGCGCCCACATGTTTCTTCATGAGAATTTGGAAAAGACGTCATCAATCCACGCTGACTCGTGGAAACCTGGCCACGCCCAACGAATTATTATAGAACCAAGATGTGCCAGGAAGTAGGGAACTAATAAAAGTCTACTATAGCTAAAGAAGCTAAAAGGGGGGGAAATTATGAGGTTAGCTTGCTGTGCCACATATTTATTTATGTGTAAAAAAGCAATTGACAAAGCTATGCCCTGTTATATAAAATGGGTGGGAAGGCCTTCGGAGAGAGATACAAACTTATCCTCCTGGGAAGAACTACAACTATGAGATTGTATGAATAGACTGAAATCGGTCCAAGCTGTGTGTGTGGCATAGTCTCAAGCATCCACACAGGTCCCTGTTGTCTCTCTCTCCCCCCAAATATGCACACATATTCCTTTTAGCTTCAAATAAGCACTTTTTTTTTTTGGACTGAACAGCTCCTCTACTGGCCTGATATTCTCAGTGTAAGTAAGCAGGCTTCAGCCATGTAGAGAAGCGAGAGGGGGAGGAGAGAGAAAAATGCAAGCTCCAGAAGCCCGTGAAACACCCACCCACCCACGCACCCACCCGTCCCGCGGCCACCTGTGCCCACCAGCCAGCCTGGCTCCCCTCTAGAGAAGGGGAGAGCCCCCTCTGACCGGGAAGCTGCGCCAGGGAAAGCGAGAAGGGCGGAAAGAAGCACACGGCATCTTGGGGAGAGGAGTTCACATGAGGACAACCGACATACTTGGGGGGAAAAAATAAAAAGAGCCAGCGAGAGAAGCGCCGCCGCCGCCGCCGCCACAGCGGCAGCAGCAGCAGCAGAGAAGCCCCCGGGTCCCCAGGCTGGCCTTCCCCGGCCAGGTCCCCGCCGCCCCCCCGCCCGCCCCGCCGCCCCCCGGGCTGACCTGTATGCACTCTGTAGTGGGCTTTGAGATGGGAGGACTTGCCGTAGACTTTGCCACAGCCGCTGTAGGGGCACTTGTGTCTCTTCTCGGCCGCCAGCTTCCCCTTAGCCGGCCCGACGGCGCCGCGCAGGAGGGCCAGCGGGTCGGGCCCGTTGCCAGACTCCCGTCCCTCGGCCGGGCTGTGGGAAGGGCTGGAGCCCGACTCGGTGGTCACGTCGCTGTCCGAGCCGGCGTCCTCGTCGGGGCTCTCCACGCTGTCGCTGCAGATGGAGGGGGTCGGGAGGGGCCGGTATTTGTTGAGGTCCAACAAGCTTTTGGCGATGGTCACCAGGGTGCAATAATCCTTCCAGGCGTCCCGGGGGTCGTTCATTTCCTTGGGGGTCGGGGGGCTGGTGGCGGTCGCGGCGGCGGCGGCGGCGGCGTCCTCCTCTTCCTCCTCGGGCATCTTGAGGAGCTCGGCTTCCTCCCGGCTCACGGCGTCCGGCTGGGCCAGCGAGCGGTTGGAAATGGAGACCAAGCACTGGGCGGCCACGAAGTCCATGTAAGCCACGGCGGACATCCTGCTGCGGGCGCGGACGAGCCACCCTCTCGCCCCGCGCCAGGGGAGCAAGAGGCGGGAAGGGGGGGGGGAGAAGAAAAACCAGAAGGAAGGAGAAAACCAGGGGGGAGCGCCCAGAATCCAATGGCAAGGGGGAGGGGGGGAAGGCAATCAAATCCAATGAAATTTCAAACTTCCTGGCTGGTCTGGCTGCTCTCTCGCCGCCGCCGCCGCCCTCGCTCGCGGGTGGGTGGGTGGGTGGGGAGGTGGGGCGGACCGGGGGGGTGTTGCAATCACCAGGCGGCTGCTCGGGTTGCCTTCGGGCTGCGGATGGCGGGCTGGGTGGGTGGGTGGGTGGCTGCTTGGGCGGAGGAGGCGGGGTGGGGGCGCCTCCTCTTCTTCCTCCTCCTCCTCCTCCTCCTCCTCCTCCCGGGGCGAAAGGAGCCACTTTCTGCGGCTCGGCGTTTACATAACCACGACCATCCCGTGACCCCCTCCCCAAAGGGGGCCAGCCGGAGGGAGGGAAACGCCGCCTCTACCTCTTGACCTCCGCCGCCGCCGCGCCTCTCCTCTCCCCACGGGCGACCCCGGCGCGCTCCAGAGTGGGGGCGGCTGGCAGGGCGGGCGCGGGCGGAGAGGGGGTCGGGCACGCACCCCGGGAACCCGAACCCGGCGGAGGAGCTGCTCCTTGGCAGGCGCCTGCCTCGTCCTCCTCCTCTTCCTTCAAGGGTGGCTGGAAGTGGGTGGTGGGAGAATCCCCCGGGTCACGAGTGGGGGGGCTTCAAGTCATCCAAGCAGCGCCGGAGGGTGTTTCCCGGGTCTCCTCTCCCTCGCCGTCGTCCCCGGGAAGCGAGGTCAGGAGTGGGCGCTGGGCTCGCGAGCAGCAGCGCCTCCCTTCTCCACGCGCTCCTCAGAAGGCGCGGCGCCGCGGAAGCCTCCACGCGCGGTCCGGGAGCCCCGCCAGCCCCGCCGACTCGGCTCGCTGCCCCCCGGCCCCGGGCTCCTCCTGGGTGTCCCCGCGCAGCCTTCTTGCTCAGCCCCGCGTCCGCAGAAGCCCATCCCGCACCCCCCACGCGCCCCCCGCCCTCGAGGTCACTCCGGCCCCCCGACGCCCCCCAAGTGGCCAGCCGCGAGAGGGAGGCACTGGTGTTTACCTTCTCCCCCCGCCACGCAGGAGGGCCCTTTGGGCACCCGAGGTGTGGCTAAGGCGGGGACCGCGGCCAATCCCCGCCTTCCCTCCCCCGGCCGCGTGCGACTCCCGGAGCCTGGGCGCCCCCCTTTAAAAGGGCGATGGCGGGCGGGAGACGGAGCGGCGGCGGCAGGCGGGGAGGCGGCGCGGCGGGCAGCCCGGGGTCCCCGAGGGCCGCTGCGCCCCGCGCCCGCTCCCTCCCGGAGGACTCCCCTGGCCGGAGGCGCCCCAGGAGCCCGGTGGGCGCGCCCGGCAGAGAACGGGTTAAGCGGCTCCCGAGGCGCCCGGCGAGTCCCAGCAACCGAGGAGCCAATCGAAAGTGACCGGGCTGATGTCACTAGCATGGGCTCGGCCAATCAAAAATACATTCCGGGCACTTTTCACTTGTAAACCTCGGGCGGAATTTGGAGACACTAGTTGGGAACGTTTCACGAGTTAAAAAAAGTCAACTTTGGCGCCGGCCAGGGAGAGGTTAATGAATGAATGAATTCATCATTCTTATAATATTTGTGGGGGTTTGGGTTTTTTTTTTTTTTTTAGATTACAATTCTGACAAGTAACTTTGCCAAGCCCTATTTTGAATTATTTATATCCCCGCCTAAGTTGTTGTGTGCCTTCAAGTCCTTTCCGATTTATGGCGACCCTATGGCGAACCTGTCACCCGGTTTTCTTGCCAAGATTTGTCCGGAAGGGTGTTTTGGTCATCGCCTTCCTCTGAGGCTGAGAAAGTGTGACTTGCCCAAGGTCACCCCAGTGGGTTTCCATGGCTAAGCAGAGAGTGGAACCCTGGTCTCCACAGTCGCAGTCCAACACCCAAACCACTACACCACACTGGCTCTCATTCTCACATGTAAGTGCTAGGTGGCTCACAAGAATAAATATTTAACCATTTAAAACATATTTTTATACCATACAACAAAGCAGCAGCAGGGAAAAAAACAAGGCACAATGTTGTTGTGTTCCTTCAAGTCATTTCCAACATATGGCAATCCTAGTGCAAAATTTTCTGTCCTATCACAATGTTTTCTGAGGCTGTATGTGTGTGACTTGCCCAAGGTCACCCAGTAGGTTTTTATGTCTGAGCAGGGATTTGAATCCTGGTCTCCAGAGTCATAGTCCATCACTCAAACCACTATGCCATGCTGTCTCCACAAGGCACAACACTAATCAAAATAGCAAGTGAAATTATCCACTGAAGGCCTTTGTGAAAAAGTTCATTTTCACTGACCCCTGAAAGGTTGCTAATGGATGTAAGACAGGCTGCCCTTCCAGACCAGAACAGATCTGAAGCCACTGAAATAGCCCTCTCCCTAATCTCAACAAAAGGCATCTCTGGAGTTGTTGAGACAAACAAGAACACTTCTGGAGATGATTTCCATAGCTGGGTAGGTTTGTAGAGAAGGAGATAGTCTTTCAGATACTTACTCTATTCCTAGACTATTCAGGGCTATAAATGCTCAGCACCTCACCAGCACCCAAAACCAAAAGGGAAGCCAGTGGAGCTATTTCAGCAAAGGAGTTGTACATTCCTCATACACAACTATTGTTAACCATTCGGACTGACTCTATTTTCCATTTACTTAAAGCACAGCCTTATGTAGAGCACAAAGAGACAGTAATGTAGACATGCACTCTGGCCTGATTTTCACTTCCCAGGTAGAGCATAGTTTCTGTACCAGTCTCAGCTTGGCCATTGTTGAGACTAGAGCCCCTGAGGTCAAGACCAGGTACAGGAGAACCTCCAAATGTCTTTTCAAAGGAAGTGCTACTCAAGGTGCCTTACTGTATAGTTAAGCACATAATGTGCCAATGGGGGGAAGTGGTACACAAAGAATTTGAGTAAGAACCTGAAAAGAGTATGCGGGGAGGGTTAATTATGACTGTCATTACTAAACACAGTCATCTGTTTGATGGCAAAGGAGATCATGTCTGAACAGCCACTGGAAATTAAAATAGGAAAAGGGAGAAGGGGATGGTGGGGAAGAGCTACCCATAGTTATGTGGTCATCATCCATATCAACGGACACTCCCCTCCCAGCAGTGCAACAAAGGCAAACAGTTGTCCCATGACAAAATCGACTTGCTGGATTGTTTCCAACATGAAAAGTACCCTAGGTCATCATGGCATGCCATGTCCATCATCGTGATTGTCTCACAGCCAACTGCACAGGCCTGTGACCAACAGCCCCATGGTGTGAACTGTAACACCTGTCTGGATTTCTCCTTAATAGTATGGCGAGAACAACTGTGGAATATGGAGAAAGAAAGAGAAATTTAATCCCCTGCTATGCAGTTACAAATGGTTCTCTCTGGCTAAAGAGGATGTGGTCATTGCTACAGAACTAATACATATTGTTCATGGAACTTTACCCCAGCTTACTTCTTGGAGGTTCTGATTTAATCATAACTCACTTTACAGACACTTTTGTCCATCTTGTTACAGTTCTCAAGCTCAGACATTATGAATGTCCTGAGTGATGGGCTCACTGATTACATACATGCTGAAGCCATCATTCATACCTGGTCCTTGATGGACAATCTGTCCCCTATATTTGTCAAATGTTTCTTTGCATTAGACCATTTGAGACACATTCACCTCCAGCGGTGTACAACATCTGGATGGTGTTAATCCAGCACACTCACTCCCTGTGATGTGAAGCCTAAGGCTCTGGCAAGAGAATCGTCCCATGAAGGCAAATAGATGCCTTGGCCTCCCCACATCCTGCTCTGTAGTATGGAGATAACTCTTAATGGACTGATATTTTTGTAATGTGGCTTTCCATATCCATGGTATATAGCAGGGGTGGGGAACCTGTTAGGCCTCCATACATTTTGGATTGCAATTCCCACAGTCTCTCATAATCGACTATGCTGGATGAACCTGATGGTTGATGTATGCCAAAATATCTGGAGGCCACAGAGCCAAGAGCAACTTGGCTCTGTCTGTATACTGTAGTTATTTCAGTGGCAGAGGTTGAAGGTATAGGCAAAAACAAAACAAAAACAAACAAACAAACAAAAAAGGTGGTGGCAGTAGTGACAAGGAAAGAAAGAAGCCTCTGGCAGCAACCAGAGAAGCTGTCATCCCGAAGCCACTTGTTCCTTCCAAACAGAACCTGGCTTCTGGCAGGGCCAACATAACCAAGGCAACATCAGAGAGGGAGTGTGGACAATGAGTGCAGAGGGAGTTGGGCCACACACTTAATGGTCTGTTACGCAAGTGGTGTGCCTCTATAGCTGGTGTGGGCAAAGTATGGCCCTAGGGTGCTGTTTTTGTGGCTTCTGACACCCTCCAAGGCTTCTCTGGACTGTCCTTTTTTTGGCATAAATGAGAGTGAGTAACCCCTCCTGGAACCCTCCAGAAGTGGATTTTTTCCTTCTGAATAGGTTGCAGACCCTTTGTGACTGTAAAATACAATACCATTTTTTAAACACCAGAACTAGACTTCTGACCACTCCTCCTCCTGTTGCTGCTGATCATCCTGCTCCTCCTCCTGGCATTGTTGGCAGTTTGTGTGGCTCCTGGAGAGTGCTGGGGCAGAAAGCTGGCACCTGGATCTACTAAAGCTGCCCTACAGGTTGCCTGCCAATGTCCCCCAGCCAGCTGTATATGGTTATTCAAATGATGAAACATAATGGTAATTTTTGTATTCCTACATATTAGGCAATAGCAATATCATTTTGAATAACATTTCATAAGTCTCCAGCTTTCAGTCTTCTGCTCTTTTTCTATTTACCACTTTCATTAAAGGCTTCAAGGATTAACAAGTTCTTACCCTGAATGTGAAGAGGTGCCGATGCACTGTCAAGTCTTTTGGAGTCAGCAAACAGTTATGTAGATCAATGGAATGTAACCTATTTCAACAAACCAAGAACATTGAAAGGAAACCATAACTGTATGCTACCCTTTAAATAAAAGTGAAGAGGTAATGTAATCTGGATTGTCCAGTCCTCCCACCCCATGTTTCCCGAAAGTATGTATGTTACATTAATTTGGATATACCTCTGCCTACATTCAATGGCCAGTATCCGATACAGTCCTTCCATGGATGGTACTTCTTCTGCTAGTGAAACTGAGAGGGAGGGGTTGGCCCATCCAGCAGCCCCCCCCCCCGTACATTCCCAAAACCTGCTTAGAGCCAGTTTGGGGAAGACATGGAAGGCAATGGAAAGAATGTTCCCCACACTGGCTATCAGGTGCTAACCTGATATCAGCTTTAGACCAACGTTTACCTAAAAACATTGCTTGCTGAATGTGTCTGCTTGCTGAATGTGTCTATTTTACTTCTTCTGTCAGGCTGTGTTTACAGCCCACTATGTTTCTTGGGGAGCCTGGAGAGGAATCAGCAGAATGTGATGCAGGATGCAGGCCTAAGGATATGTATTATCCTAACCAGTGAGTAATAAATCAGAAGGAACATGTTCTCTAGTACCAACATCTCAGGTATAAAAACACAAGCCTAGTCCCATGTACCTCTGTCAACTGAGACTTGGCAGGTGGTGGCAAGGAACAAGGTCTATCTGTTGAGGAACCAACACTGTAGAACACTCTCCCCCATGGGGGTCGCCTTACTCAAATATTGAGTGATTTGAGATGCCTGGGAAATCCTTTGTTGTTTCCATAGGTCTGTTGTTTCCATAGGCCTGTGGTGGATCAAAGCTTTGCTGTTGTCATCCCCTGCTGCTCTGACTAGGTTTCTATTGGCTTCTGCACTCCCTTTAAAATGGTGGAATTATGTCTGTTGTAATTTTAATTTCAGGTTTTACATGTTAATTTATTATATTTATTTATATATTTATTGGATATATACCCAAACTTTCTCCTGGGATGGGATCCAACATTCAACAATGTTCTGATTGTTTGTTATTTCTACTCTTGTTAACTCTTTTAGTCTCTTTTTGAAGATAAGTGGCATATACTTCTCTTAAAATAAAAAATAGAAAATAAATAAAATGCAAAAACAAAACTCTTTATTCACTTTCCCAGATGACTCACCATGCACATTGGATGAGAAGGTGGCACACAGATTCTCTTACATGAACAAAATAATGATTCATGTACAAAAAGCATTTCTAACATTCAGGAAATTGCTTTGTATTTTTCCATTGAATTCTCTTCTTCAGGAAGAGTCAGGTGCACTTTCACAACTCTTGAAAAGTTCTAAAACTGTAATAAAGGCAAATGCCCATTGCATTTTGGACTTTTGTAAATTTCATTACAAGTATTTTGATGAAAAATAAATGAAAGATGTACCAAGTGATCTATCGTCTCTAGCTATATCAGGAAACACTTTTCTAGGCTTCTTCAGTACGTAGTCCAAGAGACAACTTTGGGTGGTTTGATTCAAAAAGGAGATGACCTAAAGATAGAGAAGGTTGCTTCTTCATGGCTTCCTACTTAAGAGACAGCAACCTTCTGTACTTTCCCTTCTAGTGTTGTAATTCCCTCTGCTTAATTTGAACAAATTTTTCAAAGTCACCAGAAATATATGGCTACACCCAGGGGCAAGATGACTTTGGCTAGAAGGCAAAATTTCTTCTTGGAACCAATTTGTCAGAGTGTCTGCAGTAGAAAACATGGGGTCCATAAATGGGAAGCAGCTTTAAGATGGTGTTGGGATAACCAAGATATCTTGGATCCTTTTTATTTGACAGCTGGAACAATAATAACAACAATAAAAGAGTCAGGGATGTGAGCTGTGCATAATATCCAGAATAATGATTTTAAAAGATTTCAGCTAGTTTACAAGTCCACAACTCCTACTAGACCCCAACACTACTTATTCAGAATAATTTGTCACACATTATCATATTCTGTCCCTTCTCTATGCAGGTTCTTTGAGTAGCCTCAGATTGTTATCAGTGTTTAAGAGGATTGTTGTGTTGTGCCTACCCCCCCAAAAAAACATGTCCATGCTTCAAATTTAAAGCAGTTTTAGATGGACATTGTTTTGACTTCTGCCACAGATGCTGAAATTACAGTACCATGAGGATGTTGACAGTTCCTAGACAAAGATCTGTATCTCCATGGAATTTTCATTCCCAGGATTGCAGACTATTACATCAAACACATTTAAATGAACTGTGTAACATGGAATCCCTTATAATCAACACAGATATTTTAAAAGTTAATTTGTAAGTGTGGTTGCATTTTTATGTCTTAATAATGGGCTAAGTTCAACATTAAAGCCAAGATCTTAGAGGTAGGCAACTGCAAGGACCATTTCCCCCCCCCCCCCCAGACTCCTCCAAGGGCCACACTCCTACACAACAAGCCGAAATACCTGTACTTTCCTCTGCAGTCCCTCTCAAAATGGTGGTGGGAAGTTACATTGCATCATTTCCTGTTGCTGTTTTAAGTGGGACTGCAGAGGAAAATGGAGGTATAGGGTAGTACAGGATTCTGGGGTGCTTGTGGAAGTGGGTGGGGTTATTTTTGTATGTTTTCACATGTTTGGGGGCTTTCTACATTATTTTAAAATATTTTGGTGGTAGTGGCGGGCTTTGGAGAACTTCAGGGGCCACAAAAGTGGGGGCCAGGGCCACATGTGACCTACAGGCCTCACAATGCTCAGTCCTGCTGTATAGTTTTAGTGCAACAAAAATACATAGTTATATACATTATCCCACGGCTGCTCAACTCATTGTGTTCTGGGAACAGAACAGTCAATTAGCTCCCTACCCACCAAATCAAAAGTGGGTAAGAAGGCACTTCTTGCAGCATGAGTGGCTGTCCACATACGCAACCACACGTGCAACTATTTTTATACTTACGTAATGCTCTAACACAATTCTGATGTGTTGTGAGAAGACCTTAATGTTCACTGTGTGTTTTCCTTTCTCTCTGTCTACCAGAAGCACCCAGAATATACCCCCATCAAATCTGGTCTAGAGTATCCTACAGATCCAGAGGATCCAGAGAAGATCTGAGCTGTGTATGGGGCGGGAGGAGGCTGCTTGGGAAGGGGAATTGGATTTTCCACTGGGGTCTATTCTGCTGGTAGAATACAGCCCAATATCTCCATATGTGCTACTGAGGCAGGCAAAACAAGCAATTGTCTACAAAAATGAGAGCTGCTGGTATCCAGTTGGCATGGAGACTAATTTTCTCACACTTGGGCACTAAAGGAAAGAAAGGCATTACCTAGAAGCATCTAAGTGGGGAGTGGATACCACACAAGTGCTTAGAAAAAAAAGAAAAAAACTATATAGCATACCCTTTAACATTTCACAGAGGAAAACTGGGACACAGCTGGCCAAGCAACATCTGAGTGTGGTAAAAATGGCAAGTGTTATTAATGAGGAGGAACACACAAGCTAGGAGAAGCTGCAGCAGTTGGTTTTTGCCTGAACCTACAGGGAAGGGCAAGATTCTGTCTTCTCCTCTGCCTCACTGACTTAATTGAATACAAACTACTTTTGCACTTTGAACTCTTTTTATAGCAACTGAAGTAAGCCAAAGACAAAGGAGGAAAATGAGAGGAGGAGGAGGAGGAGGAGGAGGAAGAAGAAGAAGAAGAAGAAGAAGAAGAAGAAGAAGAAGAAGAAGAAACAACTAGGACATTTTAGAAGTAGTGGAAAAAGTGGGGCAACTGAGGATTAATCAGGACTGTCAGAACAGTTGAAGAGTATGGTATGGTAGAATGAGAGTGGGTGGGTAGAGCAGGAATGTATGGATCTGTGTCGTTTTTAAACCTGCTTGTTTTATATTTGTTGTTGTTGTGTGCCTTCAAGTTGTTTCCGACTTGTGGCGACCCTAAGCCAAACCTATCACAGGGTTTTCTTGGCAAGATTTGTTCAGAGGGGGTTTGCCTTTGCCTCCCTCTGAGCCTGAGAGTGTGTGACTTGCCCAAGGTCACCAGTGGGTTTCCATGGCTGAGCAGGGATTTGAACGCTGGTCTCCTAAGTCATAGTCCAACACTCAAACCGCTACATCACGCTGGGTCTCTTGTTATATATACTCTTTATATTTTATACCATTATGTTGTATTTCATTTCATTTACTATTTGCTCCCTCACGCATAGTTATATATGGAAACACGGAATAAGGAAGTAATAAATACATATTAAGGGACAGAGTCTTGGAAAAACTGCCTGGCTTAAGGGAAATAAAAGGTTTGGTTTGAGCAAGTTATCAGTTTTGAGCTATCCAAGGTCCTGCCATCCCAGTCAGATGCTACCTCCTAAATGTCTGCTTAAAACCAAAAAAAAAAAGAGGAGAGAGTTCTGTTGCACCTCAAAGACTATAAAATGTACGGTACTACAGCATCAGTTCCTCTGGGACATCCTGGTACTGACCTTAACAGTGGTCATAATGGAAAAAAGAAACTCCAAAGGGAGATTACATTGAAAGACTGCTGAGTTACAATTCATCAGGGAAGTTCTAATCTGTCACCAGAGGTTTGAGTAAGAATAAAAGTTTCTTATCACACCACGTGTATTAATTGACTTAGCTAGTGCCAGAATTTTGTGTTATCAATTATGTGAATGCCCAGGGGTAACAATGTGCTATTGTCAATACTTTTTGTATTATTTCCTTCTGATGTCAGCCCCAACCATGTGCAATGCATATATGCCTGAAATTCTGAGTAACACACCATCTATCATATGAAATGGTCTACAATCATCAAAACTCATGCTCTAATAAATGTTGTTAATCTTTATGGTTCCATCAAGCTTTTTGTTGTTCTTACTGTAACAGAAGTTGCCTGATAAATCCACCTCAGGCATCTGTCGTACCCTCTGGATTTTTCCTTCTAGTCAGGGCAGGACATCAGTGGAAGATTTTATAAAAGGTAGGGAAAAACCATGCATGGCTTAAGTGGCATATAAAGTTTGGCCCTAAATGAGAAACTCAATTTCAGAATGAAAAACAGAATGTGTGCATATGTGTTTTACAGTGATATACTGATGGTTCGTTATCTGCTCCATTCTTTTCGTAGATAATAAAAGTTTTTATGGACCTCTGTCTTAATTTTTAAAAGAGTAGAAATAGGGACTATTTAACTATTTTCTGTCTGACACAACATGTTATAGGTTCACAAGTTAACAAGGTTGAGAATGCATTTGGAGTTTGATCCCAAATGCCTTGTTGAATCCTGAATGTTTCTGATGTGTTTTACTTATGTTCTCCAAATAGTCCAAATATTTAAATTAACTACCATGATTATGCTAAATGGCACAGGCATAACTTTCTGGGGGGGGAAATTAGTTCTGATATAAGCATTGTACAGCAGGAACTGACAAAATGAAGTAGTTGTTCTCTCAAGAAAATAATTCATATCTAATTTGTTTTGTTCTGTTCTGTTCTATTTTTTAAAAGAATCAATTCACTGGACAGGTGCTCGCACTGTAGGAGAATCCGCTGGAGCAGATACTGAGCACAACTGGCAGCTTTTGCTAAAAAGAAATGATCAAGTCAGGGTCAAGGGAATGAGCTGAAAAGAGGGTGAGATGGCTACTTGCTTCTTCTTACCTGGAAGAAGCAAACCAAACCACAAGTTGCCTCTAGTGGGAGGATGTAGAAGAGGAATACCATGATCTTAAGGTGAAGGAATGAAGGATTCAGGTCAGGGGCAGTGTGCTGTTCTTTGACAGAGAAAAGAACCATTGTGAGGGAGACAGGAGGGAAGAATAAAGGAATAAGAGCAAATATTCTTTATTCTTAAGGAGTATAAGCAGGTGAATCAGGAAGAGGTAACAACATTCCTGTTCATTGCTTAAGATTTACAGGTTATCTGAAGCTTGTGGGACATTCATACTCTTATTTTATTTATCTTCACAGCAACTTTAACAGAATGGGTAGTTGAGGATGAGATATACAGTACTTGTGTAGTGAGTCTGTGGCTAGGTGAGATAATAGCTCTAACTTGGTACATACACACCACATTTGACTATGCCCTTTCAACAAAATATATTTGGATCCAGAGACAGGAGAAGGCAACATGATGTAACACAAGCCTTTGTTTTCTTCTCACATCCCGTGCCACACACACAGAATGGAAGTAACCTATGAATCTTTCCATGTATGGTGCAAAGAGCAAAGTTTCATCAACCTAACTTTCCTTTCACTTTCCTATACTCTTCTCGGGCAGGTATTTTCAGGAAAGAAAGTGCACATAAACTAATAGCCGTTTATATGCCTAAAATAACTAGATGATATTAAAAAAACTAATTAAAACAGAACAAAGAAGCCCTGTTCAAAGGCTTATAATCTAATCTAATCAGTTAAGTAATATAACAAGAAATGGTGGTGGTGGGGAGGAGAGGTGAAATAAAAGAAATGAAGGTTATCAATCAAATAATAGGATAATGTACAGTTGGGATATAGAGATACAGAGCAAACCTATGTACTCTACTCAGGTAAGCCCTATTCCATTCAGTGGGACATAGGACTTACTCTCAAATAACTATGCATAGGAATTCAGTCTTAGGACTTTTTCAGACAGTACTTTCCGCGCTAGAAGCTTGCGAGAGAGGTACGGCACTGTCACGCAGCAGGGGATCTGTTTTGGATGACTCCATCCCTCTCGCGAAATCGTTGGTGTCACTTCCGTGTACGATTGGAGGCAGCCACACCATATTTTACTCACGGAAGTTGCCCGTGAGTAAAATATGGCACGGCTGCCTCCAATCATACACGGAAGTGACACCAACGATTTCGCGAGAGGGACGGCATCGTCTGAAATGGACCCCCTGTTGTGTGACAGCGCCGTACCTCTCTCGCTAGCTTCTAGCGTGGTAAGTACTATCTGAAAAAGTCCTTAGTCATGTTTTAGTTACTAAACTCAAAATAGCAATGACTAAGTGAAGTCATGACAGCCAGCGTGGTATAGTGGTTTGAGCATTGGACTATGACTCTGGAGACCAGGGTTTGAATCCCATGAAAATCCATTGGGTGACCTTGGGCAAAGCACACTCTCTCAGCCTCAGAGAAGGGCAATGGCAAAACCTCTCTGAACAAATCTTGCCAAGAAAACCCCATGCTAAGTTTGCCTTAGGGTTGCCATAAGTTGTTAATGATTTGAAAGCACACAACAACAACAACAACAAAGTTAAGTCACATTGATTTACATAAATGTCTTCTAAATACCACTCAAATTGGAATCTATCCAACCCATAATCATGAGAATGAAAGAAGCAGGTCTTAAAATATTTCTTAATTGAATGATTTGTTCTACCACTGCATTCTAGGCATAAGGAGTAGTTAAAGAAATGAAAAAATTCACATGAATTAAAGAAATGGGGATCTTCTGATTTAAAAAACAATAACTGAAGGATAAAAGTAAAATAGAAGGATATATGACAGATAGTGAATAAATATAAAGTATAAACTAATACTTTTTTGTTTTAGTACAATCCTATGTATGTTTACTGAGAATTAATCTAACATTATGTCTAACAGAGTTCCCTGTAGTCTTAAACTGGATTTTAAAAATTGCATAACCAATCAAGAAAGAGTAATAAAAAATAAAAATTGTATATCTGAAGAGAGAGAAAAAATAAGCTGAACCATTGGATGAAAAATTGAGATAAAAAACCTGGGATAAAATATGGATAAACAAAACTTACAGTACTCCAAATTAGATGACATTAAGGAATGAACTATCTAATGTCAGTTTCAGAAAAGGTTCATTTGAAATTATCTAGAGTTAGAATTGTGTGCCTGTAGTTTAAGACCCATTAGTTTTATTTCATTTCATAAGACTGATTAACCCTAAAATTTCGTTTTATTTTCCAACAGCAAATATGTCTTATAGCAGAATATTATCTTACTTAGGATGTAAAGGCCTAGCATGACCCAATAGTTCAGAACTGAAAATAGTATGTAAGCATGAAATAGTATTAATGACCCTAACAACTTCTACATGGGATCCATCCATCATATTTACATCAATTAGATACTGAGTCCAAACCTGAGAATTGTTTTGAAGTATTATAAGGTCTATTTATTTGATACGATGAAATGGGAAAAACTTGGTAAATGTAAATGAACTACAGTTTTAATGGTTCTTCTGGGCATTATGTTTTCATTGTTCATTGAATCCTTCAGAATGAATGAATGAAAGATGATTATCTAAATATTTGTTTTTATTCTATAGTTTGCAGGTTTAATTCATGAAACCGTGTACAAAAATAGAGTTGGACTGATATTTCTCTTCATTCTGAATGTTGAAACTTGAACACGCTGATACACCAATGCTCAGAAATGTTGTAGCAAATTCTAATACAGTCGGACCCCTATATCCACTGGGGATTGGTTTTCTCTCTCTGTGTGTGTGTGTGTACTGTATACTGAAAAGCATTAATAACAACAAACGCCATTGAAAATAATGGGACTTCTGGTTTATTTTATTTTCATTTTCTTATTTAGAGTATTTATACCCCACTCTTCAGCACAAAGTCTCTCACAGCGTCTTACAAATGGTTAATATAACAGTTCCCTGCCCTCAGGCTTACAATCTAAATAAGACATGACACATAAGGAAAAGGGAATAGCAGTGGGGGTAGGGTTTAAAATACCATAGAGTTGTCTTGGAAGACCTAGAAAATGGCTAGAAGGGATGCATTTTCTAGGAAGACTCTATGATAGGTGTGCTGTATGTGTCCCATGGATAACTGAATCAGTGGATAATGAATCAATGGATATGGGGGTCCTACTGTACTGATATTTGAGCAATGCTAAACAAGTTGTAAGAACCAGATGATCTTAATGGTTCTTGGTTTTCAAATATTTAAGTTTAGATTATTATTTGTACTGGGGAAATGGTGTTGCAGATTTTTATTTATAAAGTGGCAACTACTTTTCAAATTCACAGCAAAGATTTTCAGTATGAAGTCCTTTGCTACTTTGGGGCTTGGTTTTTTTTTTTCTTGCTTGACCTTTAAATCATTTAACCAAAATTGCATGTATGTCCTTCACTGTATTTATTATTAATCAGAAAAGAAGCAAAACAGTCTTTCTCAAATGCTTTCTAGGATCTACCAACCTAGCTATGATGGAGATTTGTCTGGGTTTGGGAACATTCAAAATAGGTCAGATGAATCAGAGTTCAGAATGCATTCAAATATCAACATGATTATATGTGTCTCCACTAAGAGAAACAGCCCTTAAAAATACAGTAATATGAAGATTCAGCTAGCACAGGTACCATCAGTAAGAAAAAAATAATTTTAAAATAAAAGTTGACTTCATCAATGTGGGCCTCACTTTGGTGGCTTATACTCTATGTAAGGTATTTTTTGTACACATCACTATTCAATGTGGATGTTTTCTAGGCTGTTTTTTGCAGCACCTGGAAAGAGATGGACTCCATTAAACAATACATTTAGTGAGAGCAGTTATAGTTGAATTTTCTGAAGTGATTGTTCATAGCCACCAATGACTGTTCATAGCATAGTTTCAGATCTTGTAATTGTCCTAGACAGCTCCTTTCCTGAGCCTGTGATGTCTGAGAGAAAATATTGAAATATTATGGGCAAAGCACCATTACCAATTTAGAGTTTACCATTGTCAATATCCTTTGCTCTTCCTAAAGATGTAATATTGCCCTGTGGTCTGAGCAGGAGTGTTAGCATACCCTATTACTTCCCTGCGAGATTTCATAACTGCACATATTGGACACTTTTCGGGATCACACTGACCGGGGATGTTTGGGGTCAAGCTGACCAGAAAATAGTCAAGGTCATGAGGAGCTGAGATGTGTCCAGGATTAGGAAAACCTAGATAGGATTATGCAGAAAACCCAGTTGTTCATGGGCTATGCTAATCCTTTCCCCCAGCCCTAGGCTCTTTAAGAAATGATTCAATCATGCAATCAGTAACCATCCCTCGACCCATACCTGAGGGAGATCTTCCCTATACACTCTACCTGTCTGAACATTTAAGAGGTTGTCCCAAATCCCATCAATGTTTTGTCACTTAGGAGCAAGGCAATCACCATTTGTCCATTTTGTGAGAAAGCCATTCAGGCTTTGTTATAACCAGTGCACCCCTCCAGGGTACGAAAAGGGATATAAATATTTTAGCTCTGACCCTAGCTGAGTATGTCCCATCCATGTGTGTCACAGACAGGTCCTGCCATTCTCTTTCTCACTATGCCACCTTCAGATGCTGTCTGAGTCCCTTCGCTGCATGGACCTCTTTCTCCAAGTCTGGTAAATATCACCCTTCTACACCTGACTTTTCTCTAGCTGCTCTGAGAGCCTTTGTGGCTGAAGAGCGGGGTCTCTCTCTCTCTCTGGCTTCTCTTCGCAAATGAAGATTCAGGAAGGACTTATCCTGCGCTTTCTGCAAGCGCGCTGATGACTAAAAAGGCCAATCCGAGATAGACAAGTCCGGTTGCAGAAAGCACAGCAGAAGGTTTCCTTGGGTGATGTTTCCGGGTTGTGATTTTTTCTGCGTTGTCGTTTCTCTTCAAGACTTGTTCGTCCTGTGGTGCAGGCTGGTAAAGAACTTCCATTTTCTTCAGGTTGACTTCCAACCCAAACAGCTCTGCAGCTGTTGCAAAGCAGGATGTTAGGCACTGCAGAGCTGCTTCTGTGTGGGCAACAAGGGCAGCAGCAGCAGCGAAGAGCAGCTCACGGACTAGATAGTTTAGAGTCTTAGTGCGAGCCCTCAGATGACTTAAGTTAAACAAGCTACCATCAGTACGGTAACGTATATAGATGCCGTCGTCTTCTTCGAGCTCTGCCGTAGCCCTTTGGAGCATCATACCCCACTCTTCATTTTCAACTGCTTTATGGCCTTAAGGGTCTCTTCCAAAGTTGGACATAGCTCCCACTTTGGAAGAGACCCTTAAGGCCATATAGCAGTTGAAAATGAAGAGCAGGGTATAAATACTCTAAATAAATAAATAAATAAATAAATATTTTCTGCCTTACTCTTCAAAAGCCTTATATAGTTCTTAAGAGTGTATGTTCCTGTATGTTAGTGTATCCCCTGTGTTAATTCAAATAAAATACTTTGTTTAATTTCAACTGGAGCGCTCTCTACAATTAGTATTGGTATGCATAGGTGAAAAGACTCCTGGTTATCCTCCTCTTGCAGGCCTCAAATTTCAAGGAGATGCTGGCATTGCAGGTGATATATCAACATTCCCCACCACCTCTTAGGGTAACAGGGGAATGTGTGAGCCCCCAGTGGTGGGATCAGGGGGCTCCCAATGACTATGGGCCACTGGACCAGGATGTGAAGTAAAAGTGACATAAAGTACTGTAGATGTGTACACCTCTTCCACCTCGTATCTCTACCCTTTGAATGGCTGGTTTGAAATTCCCTCCTGCCCCTAAATGTGATACGAAATGGAATCATTCTACTGAATGATAACCTAAATTCATGTGTGTGAGCGGTAGTATCAATTAGTGCATACATAATGTTTCAGCTACACACTAGCATGAAACAAACTTCATGAGTGAAGTTTAAGGCTTTCACGGCCGGCATCCATAGATTTTCCTTGGGTTTCCACAGCCTCACAGCCCAGAAAAAAACCAAGGAAAAACTTCATGAGTCACCAAATCATGATTTCCCAAATATTTTTGAAGTAACTACAGTAGGATCAGTAACAAGCACACAAAGATTGGCTATTGTCTGAGATGTCTGAGATGTTTGTAGGCTAGTACTCAGAATGATGTGACTGGCAAAGCTGTTTCTATAGGATCACCCCATTATATGTCTAGCTTGGAAAAAGCTACCTTTTTCACTACAACTCCCAGAATCTCCCATTTTGGCTGGGGGATTCTTACAATTGGGCTCTAGAAAGTGATGTTCCCAATCTTTGCTCAACATAATGTTAGAAAGGATTACAACAATCATCTAATATAGTCTTTTTCAGAAAAGCTCATGATGTCTACCTCATCTGTGACATATACTCATTCACATCCATCAGTTTCTAGGGGCATAGCCATATTAGTGTGTTGTAGCAAAAATAACATAGGTTTTCTGGCATCTTAAAGATTAACTAACACATTTTATTTGGCATTAGCTGAAGTGTACACAGTTCTGCCCATATCTATACCTAACCCCAAAAAAGGGGGTCCATGAGGCCTCCTGTTGTTCTATTCTACTTTTTTAAATCTCAGGAATCTTACCATCAGTCCCAGAGAGCCCTCTAATATTTTTTTTATCCTTAAAAAAAGTGATATTTTAGCCTTATGTTTTTTCCACCTTTCTTCTCCTACCTCAGAAATCCTGGCAGCAGTATCATAAAGAGACCTCTCTTGATTTCTAGATACTTGGCTTTGTACTGAAACCCCCAAAGTGATTCTTGTGCTTTTTTTTTTTTTTGTAAAGTTTTATTGATTCAACAAAGAAAAAGTTGTACAATAGGAACCTCCACTCTTACCTCAGGAATCTTTCCTGCAATGCCTTAGGAAGCCCTTTTCTGTTTTCCTACTTTTTTAAACTTCAGGACTAAAGAAGAAGCACCTTAGCACATTTTTCTGACTCAAGAATCTTTACCAGTGGTACCTAAGAGAGACTTCTCCTGTTTTGTAGCCATTACAAATTCCCAATCAGTTATGGCAGACCCCTTTGTTTGCTTCCAGGTAGTTTCCTATTTGAAACGTTACGTTCAAACTGGCCACTGCAACCTTGGCAACAACCAAAACACATTTTGAAACATCTATCACAATGTTCTGATGAGACACAGGCCTTCTTTTGCTTCTTAGAAAACCCCCTACCTTGAAACTGCAATTTGAAACTGACAAATGTTGAATGGCCACCATGACTTCTCAAAGAGATATGGCACTCCCTCCAACCTTTGCTTCTAAGAAGACTGGTTTGCAATTTTGGCTTGAAACTAGAGGCTGCAACTTGGATAACAACAAAAACACTTTGTGAAATTTTGAGTGTGTAGCATGATGTCTCTGTGAATCATGGCTGCCACAGAAATACACACAGACATTTTATGTTAATGTCAGAAACTTTTGTGGACTTCACCTCACTTCATCTACATGGAATGTTGCCATCAGTTAATGGGTTTTAAAACACATTGGCAGATTATAACACATACTTGGAAATCTGTGGGTGAGTGTGAGATTGTAATCAGTGGGGTCAGAGGAAACAGAAATGTAAAAAGGTCAAATAACAATTATTACCTTAACAATGGCCATTAAGAAATGGTAGTTATGAGATAACACAGACATTCTAGCATTGACCAGTCAATGAATGGATGCATTGTGAGAAGAAGGTTCACTCTCTTTTCAAATCACAGAAGGTAGAGCAGAGGACTTCTTGATTAATTCTTGTAGGTGGGGTATTGTAATCATTGGGATAGAAGGGTCATGAAACAAGTACTGTCAGTGATAATTATCTTAACAGTGGTTATTTACAAACAGTAATTACATGGTAATGCAGACATTCTTGCACTGATGAACTGGTTAAGAAGTACTGTATAGATACATTTTTAAAGAGAGTTTGTCCTTGTTCAAGCTATAGAAGACAGAGCTGAATACTCTTGATTAACTGTTGTCCAATTGTTTCATTTTGAAATCTTTCAAAAAACTTTAACAGACTTTGAACAATTTAAATAAACTCAACAATATACTAAGAGTCAACCTACAATCTCATTAATTGCCCAACGTTCGGGTGAACAGCTAGGCATTCATTTTGCACTGAAATGAACTCAATGTTGGTATAAGCCTCTTTCAAAGGACAGCTTGTCCCATGACTGACCCAAGATCATTCATGAGTTTCCTAAATGAACCTGGTTTTCTTAATTTCTGGGGCAAAACTAGACATTATATGGATACTGTGGCTAGTATCCACATCCCAGGTGAAAGGGCTTAATTTCCATTAGGCCTGTAGTATGTGTGGATGGTGGGAGCCATGAGCCTTTCTTTCCCCACACACATTTCACTGAACAATAGAAATGAATTTAGTCAGACATCATGACAGGCCCTAGGCCAAAGAGTGCCCCAAACAAAAAGATTTCTTTGCATCAGCCTTATACTTTTGAATACTTTGGTTAATTTTTAAAAATTGCCTAGGCAGACTCTTTCAGATCCTAGATCAGGGACAAAGAAAGTGTGTACAGTGAGCTTTATAGAGCTCCCAGGAATGTTTTTGTGGCTCCCAGGGTCACTTACTTTTTAAAAAAGGCCTTTCCTGGTCCTAAAATGACTGGGGAGGGGGCTAAAATGGTGAAAATGTTTCTATACCCTCTAGAAGGAATTTTGGGGCACTTTCTTTCTTTCTTTCTGGTGGGAAAGCGATGTGGCATATGGTGCAGCCCTGCAAGATCCCCAGGGCTATGTATGATTAAGGACTTTGGACTTTTTCAAACAGGGTAAAAAAATCCCAAGGAGGTTGGGAGGAGAACGGGGTTGTCGTGCTTACGGAGCCCCATTTCAGACAGCCCCGTCCTCCTCCCGACCTTCCCCCGTCCTTCCTCCATGCCGAGGGCACCGCTTTTTATTGATGGGGGTTCTCTGTGAATAAACGTGGAACATTTGTTGTATGGGCAACATGGAGGAAGGATGGGAGAAAGTCGGGAGGAGGATGGGGCAGTCTGAAATGAGGCTCTGTAAGCACCACAGCCCCATTCTTCTCCAGACCTCCTTGGGTTTTTTTTATCCCATTTGAAAAAGTCCTATATCAGACCAGCATATAAGAACGCTGTAATTCTGTGGATGAGGAAAGCAGAAACATAGTGGCATCATTATACTTATTACTGCACGTTGCTGTAATCACATGCAAGAACCACCACGGAATTATTGCACAGCCCTCACTAACACTTTAAGAACAGGACTTTACTTCCGTGATTTAGCATGGGTGAAATTTTAGCAGTTCTTGTGAGAAGATGCGGGTGCACTTAAAAACACCAAAAAAAACCCCTTAATTTGCAAGTAAACAAACACACAAACATTTAAACAAACCTAAAAATATGCAAACAAACTGGGGCAGTTAATAAAAAGAACATCCTGTGGATAGTTTTCACGTTCTCACCTGGACATTTTCTCGCTGGGAACGGGGAGGTGGGAAAGAGGACTGCCCATTCATGCTGTAATCTCATGATTACAGTGGGATGTATTTTCACACACTCTTCAATACCGCAAAAAGAGTGTTATTGAGGGCTACTGATGGCTTGTCCCATCAATTAAAAACAATGCCTTATTTGCAGCTGAAGCACAGACTGACCATGTGAACATGACAATGTTGTGAAATAGTGGGAACCATTTGTGCTACCCTAACATCGTAATTGCACAATTTTTGCAGTGTCTGATAAAGTCCTAAGTTTCCTACACTCTGACAGCTGTGCACCCCACAAGGGCCCCAGAACTGTATTGAAGGTGGGAGCCCAACATTGACAAGTGGGTTATTGTTTCCTTGTAGGTACTTGCAGGTGGAAGATAAATTATTATACCCACCCAGTATCATTCAAACATATCCTTAAACATGGAGAGCTTCACAAGCACAATGTGTACTCCTTGTGTTTGGTGTAGCTGATTCCCAAGTAACTGCCCATAGGATAGACTGCACTGAGCCTTTCTCATTCCGGGAGGGCTCAACGACAATCACTGTCTTAATGTTTCTTAGTGCTTGATCATTTAGGGCTTGTCTACACTGGCCAGAATACTCCACATTCCAGCTGGAGTATTCCAGCCCTGGACCTGCAGTGTTTCTCCCCATTACCTGCCCTTCTGTTGTGGCAATAGAGGGGTATCCTGTGTGGCAATGGAGGGGTGTCCTCGCATCTGTGGCCATGAACAAATCAGCACTTCTCTTCCTTATGCCAAGTGTGTCTTCCAAGGCCAGGAACAAGGCACCTGGCCATGGTCACATGGCTGGGCACCTCACAGTGACCTCAAGATGTGATGTATGCAACTCAGCTGGGAAATGGCTGCACAAGACACCATACAGGCCACGTGTGCAGATGTCCCCTGTTGCAGTAACAGAATTCATCATTTTCTCCAGGAGAACCACAGCAAATGGTGAGGGTTTTTTTACCCTGTGTTTACTCCTTTTTAAGGAGTATTTGCTCCAGATTATCACTGGAACTGCCCAACCATCATCTGGAGAGTTTGGACTAGAAATGAGGCAAAAACCCTGCATCATCTGGACTGCTGGGTGTGGGGAAAGTGGGAGGCCCTTTCATTTTGCCTGTCAAGACAAGGCCTTAGTACACTTCTGACTGATAATGGCTGAGGAGGCTCCAAACATGATAAGAAATGAATTTGCTAGGATGTGTACATTTATATTTATTGATGCCTCATGAACTGCTTATATTATTTGTTTTTGCAATGGAACAGAGTGTTCAGCAGCTTTTGGACTCATAATAGGTGCATTTAAGACCCACAGGGTCCCAAGCCCTGTAGCCTGGGTGATCACTTTGGGTTGCCTCCTTGAAATCCAGCCCTATCATCAATATTACAAGCCAAACTGCATCAATTCCTCAACAACAACAACAACAAATCCTTCTGACACTAATTTCATAGCTTGATTACTATAGAAACCCCATCCAGCAAGGCAGAAAGAACCTGAAACCTGGTCTGTTTAGAAAGGCACCATGAAAGAGAGGGTCTTCAGGAAGAAAACTAATACAAAAAAAAGTGGGTGAGGCCTTGTGCATAATTATTGGAAGAACATTCCAAGCACTGGGTGGGTAGGTGGGTGGGTGGGTGGAGAATAGGATAATGTGAACTGGAGACAAAGACGGAATTGATACTTCTGTCAGTGCTGAGCCAGGCAAGGCAGGATGCGAAGGAGGCAAGACCTTTTCTTCCGAGTTGCCCTCCCATTAGAGCTCTCCTGTTTGTGGAAGGGCAGTTTAGAGAATGCACAAGAAATCTGCGGAAGCAACAAAGCGCCATTTAAGTGGTAGGAGAACTGAAAGGGTGCTTTCTCTCTTTCGACAGGGACAATTCTTAGGAGGCGGGAGGGAAACAAACCAGCAGACCTTCGGCTGTTTGCTTGGATAGTCAAACGGTAACGTCCACCTCGTTCCTTCCACCCAAAATACTCAAAAAGTCCGGCCACAGAACTTTGTTGGGAAAAGTTCGGCGCCTGTCCCCGTTATCCAATGCAGAGCGAGTCCTGGTGGGCCCCCCCAACCCACCGCACTGCAGGCTGCAGATGTACGTGCAACGAAGCCACACGCTGTTCCGGCAAAAGTACACGCATCGCCCTTTTAAGGCTGTTCTGCAGGCAGCAGAAGGGAGGAGGCGGCGAAGGAGCCGAGTTCATCTGAGGACACAGTCCCAGTTCTCAGAAATCCCTTCGCTGCTGGAACATCGAGCTCCCTTTACTGCAGTTGAACAAACTGCCCTAGATTGGGGGCTGGTGAGCCCGCCCCCAGCTCGTGCATGAAGCTCAGGGCGCCCAGGCCCACGTGAGCGGCGCTGAAATTAGCACCTCCACCTCGGAGACAGCCGACAGGAGCGGGGAAGGGGCCGGGGTGCGGGGGGTGGCAGGGAGGGGAGGGCAGGGCAGGGCAGAGAGGAGCGGGGGCCGGCATCGCTGACAGCCACGGTTGCTGCCTGACTCCTGGCCTGGGGCCATCATCAGTGTTCATGTCATTCAATGCACAAGGCAGGATCACTTCGCTTCTTCCCCCCACCCCCGATTCCCCGCTCCCCCCTCACCCACCCACCCGCTTTGGAAGCTGGTTTCAGACCCCCGCTTCGACCCTCTTCGTGCAAGGCCAGGGCTGCTTTTTAGAGGCCGATAGGAAGAGCTGCCAGCCTGGCACAGGGGCGTGAGGGAGGTGAAGCCAGCATGCCAAGCAAGCGCGCCCCCGACACCCCGCCCGCCTGGCTTCGGCGAGATGCAAATGCTCGGGAAGCGGGTGCTTTGCAACGAGGTAGAGAAGGAGGGCAACTCCACCCTGTACTTACACACACACACACACTTCTGGTGGTGGGTTTGTGATAACGCCACCCATGCTGGCTCAATAAAATAAATGGGAATGCATACACACACACACACACACACACACAGAGTATACATATGAACGCAGGCTGCTACCTATTTATAAATAGAAGGATTAGACACGGCAGCACACGCTTGGGGGCACCACAGGGACCTCCTCATGGCGGGGGGGGGGAAGAGCCGCCACCCTTCGCCCCCCCCCACTCTAGCATGCATGGACGCAAATGTTGTGTGGGTTCCCCCCCCCCGCCTGTAGCTTTTCCCTGTGAGTCAGATTGACGTGTTTCCTGTAGCTGCTGGGGTGTGTGTGTGTTGTGTTTTGAACAGTTTGTTCCATCCTCCTCCCCCGCCCCATTCCTCCTCCTCTTCTCCCCCCACTCGCCCCCTTCCCGCTTCAATGTAGAAAAAGGCCAGCCCTCCGTTGTGAGGACCGATTAGCACCCGAGTCCAGCAGCCTCAGGGACGGGGCCTCGCCACGCTCGTCAGGCCTCCCCCCACCCGCCACGGTTCTCTTTCACTTCTCCCTCTTCCCCTGTCTTTTTTTGGGGTGTGTGTGAGAGACCTAAAACGTGCCAGGACAAATGCACACTCAGGCACGCGCCCCCCCAAGCGCCCCCTCAGCTCTTTCCCGCCCAAAAGAGGGGCTCATTCTAGCCCCATTGCGCCCGCGCCTGGGTCCCCCCTTGCTCGCCCCACCAAATTCAAGGGTTCCGTGTGGGCCCCCCTTAAAGAGAAGGCGAAGAAGACCCGAGGAGCCCAAGCCATGCCTGGGTGGGCGGGTGGGAGAAGACTGGGCCAGCCCCACCTGAGAGAAGAAGCCTTTTGCGGATGGCCAGGAGAAAAAACCCGGCACACGCCCCCCTCCCACGCAGGAGCGAAAACACCGCGTGGCACACCTCTAGCCTCCCCGCCCACTAAGGCTGATAACCTCTCGGTGTGTCCTGCCGCCCCCTCCTTCCTTCCCTCCCTCCCTGCTTTTGCTGCTTAACCCCCATGCTTCCTTCCCCCCCCCCCGCTTCCCTTCCTTCCCCTCCTCGCCCACTCGCCTCCTTCCCCTCCCGTCCCAGCCCTTTCCCCGTCGCCGCCTCTCCCGCCCAGCAGCAGCAGCGGCAGCAGCAGCCCTGGCCGCCTCCCTCTCTGCCTCCTCCTCCTCCTCCGCCCGTCCATCAAGCGGCCTCCCTCCTCCCTCCGTCCCCGCCCCGTTTCACCTCAAATAACCCGCCGTTCCTCTCCTTCGCCATCCCTCCTCCCTTCGCCTCGTAGGCTCCCTCCATGTTGTACACACGGAAAGAGACCACCCGCCCCCCGCTCGCTTCTCCACCCCCTCAGCCCCCGCAGTTTATAATATCACCACGAGAAGGAACGAGAGAGAGAGAAAGATGGTTTAGGACTATTCTTAAAAAAAGAAACGAAAAGGGTGTGTGTGTGTTTCTCCTCTTTCCTCCCTCCCATCACACCTGAAAGACACCCCTTGGCGTGGCACGTTTTGTCTCTTCAGCAGCGCCCACCACCACCACCTTTGCCGCCCCGCTGAACTAGTTTTGCCCTGGGCGCTCCTGGAGGGGGTCAGGGGGGCTCCTCAGGGCTCCTGTTTGCACCCAAGAAGAGCACCCACCCCCACCCCCCCTCCCCAGACCGAGCGAGAGGCGGGAAAGGGGAAAGGGCCAGGCGAGCGGGCGTGGAGCAGCTCTTGCGCCTCTCCTTGAGGCGGGCACATTGCAGGCGCTCCCCGCTGTTTACTCGCCCCCTCTCTAGACACACCGTCGGTGGGGAGGGAGCCCCAGTGCCAGCCAGTCATGAGATTCCCCTGGAAAGGATGTTGACGCGCTCTGGCTGGAAAAAAATGAAGAAGTTAGGAAGGGTTGCGCCAGTGCTGTGTGAAACCTCGAAAGGGCTTCAGATTACCACAGGCTGGCTTCTGTGGGAATTTCTTCTCTCACACACAAACACAGGCGCATCATCGCCTCTGCTGTGCTTCTCACGCACGCAGGCGACGCGTGTGCCCAAGTCGAGGCGATCGGATCAGCTGGGGACCCTCCCTCTAGGGATGATGGGCATCATCATCATCATCATCACCACCACCACTCTGCAGTTGCCAGGCGCCCCTTCCTTGGCTGGAATGTTCCTCATTCCAGCACATCAAAGCTGCATAGAACATAAGGAAGATACCTCGGCCACGTAGAGAGCATTCCACAGAACAGGCTGTTCAGCGCCACCACCCCTGTCCCTTATCTTTGACATTTCTGGAAAAAGAGACAGCTGAGCACTTGGCGATTGCCAGTCCAGTAGCACTGCTGCAACCCAGAGAAGCGGGAGGGTTCTAGGTGGCGCTCCAAAGCCATTCTCCATTATAACCTTCCAGGCATGCAGCAAGAGTACATCTGTTATCTTGGTTGTTTACATACTCAAGGACTGGTCTGGTGGGACTTGAAATCTGGGCAGACCAAGGAGAATGGTTGATGTTTAAGTGAAGTTAAATGTTTGCTTTAATTTTTGTTGAATATGTACGCTTCCATGCAGAGATCTATCTATCTATCTATCTATTTATCTATCTATCTGGGTAGGGGGGGATAAGTTGCTTGTTTGTTTTAGCAAACTGTAGGGTACTTCAAACAAATAAAATCTTTCCTTTAAAACACACACAAGGTCATAACAAAACGCTTCTGACACCTGCTTAATTTAAAGTCACTTAAATGCTAACCAAATAAGGAGATCCTGTGGCATTTTCAGAATTTGCTTTTAGCAACTCTCCAGGAGAAGATAGTCCAGTTTCTGTGAAATGGTCTCTGAGATCATGCTAATGCATGCACTTCACTTAAGGATTTGGGTAACTGATAACAGTAATGACAACATCTGTCTTAGATATGGCAAAAAGGCAGCTGATGGCCTTTAGCCTATTTGATTTTTAAAATACAACCACCAAAATCCATATTAGGAAAGTAACCTTTAATAAGCCAACCTAAAGATCACAAACAGTGTGTGGGCTTTTCAAGCTCTCTTCATCAGGCTAGATGGTAAACAAGCAAAGGGTGAGGGGGCTGACTTGTGTCAAAGCCAGACAGACTGCATTTAGTCACAGTTTTAAAAGGGAATGTGGAAGATGTTGCAGATTTTCAGATTAGACCCTGTTAGGTGCTATGATGGTTTATAATAGCAGCTAAGAATATCCCTGAGGCAGCTGGGTTGAGATAACAATGGTTGACCCCCATTTTAAAAAACACAAAATCCAGTTGTTACCCAGATCTCTCTAAATCTTTAGGCAAAAAATGCAGGTTCCTTGGTAGGTAGAATATAGAAAAGAAAAGCTGGAGAGTTTTATAGCAACCAAATTGGAGTTTATTTTAAATGGTGTACTGGGTTTCAGAGAGCCATCAGAAAATAATGAATTTGATGACATTACTTAGTGGTTGGAGGGGGATGTTCCTTCAAAAAATAAAGTCCCTGCTTCAGATTATATAAATTCTTCTTGCTATGTTTGCTTTTTATGTCTCTGGGTGATTCCTGACAAGGCTTCAATTGTGCAATCACCTTGTCCCATTCACAGGTGGTGGGTGTCCAGAGGCCATCTTCACTTTGTAACCTCTTAGAATCATAGAATCATAGAATTGCAGAGTTGGAAGAGACCACGAGGGCCATCCAGTCCAACCCCCTGCCATGCAGGAAATCTTGATCAAAGCATCCCTGACAGATGGCCATCCAGCCTCTGTTTAAAGACCTCCAAGGAAGGAGACCCCACCACGCTCCGAGGGAGTGTGTTCCACTGCTGAACAGCTCCGACTGTCAAAAAGTTCCTCCTAATGGTGAGGTGGAATCTCTGTTCCTGGAGCTTGCATCCATTGCTCCGTGTTCCAGTCTCTGGAGCAGCAGAAAACAAGCCTGCTCCATCCTCAACATGACACCCCTTCAAATACTTAAACAGGGCTATCATATCGCCTCTTAACCATCTTTTTTCCAGGCTAAACATACCCAGCTCCCCAAGTCTCTCTTCATAAGGCATCGTTTTCAGACCTTTCACCATTTTAGTCACCCTTCTTTGCACATACTCCAATTTGTCAATATCCTTTTTGAATTGTGGTGCCCAGAACTGGACACAGTATTCTAGGTGAGGTCTGACCAAGGCAGAATAGAGTGGCACTATTACTTCCCTTGATCTAGATACAATACTTCTATTGATGCAGCCCAAAATCACATTGGCCTTTTTAGCTGCCGCATCACACTGTTGACTCATGTTCAACTTGTGGGTCTACTAGGACTCCTAGATCCCTTTCGCATGTAGTCTCATTCAGCCAGGTCTCCCCCATCCTATATCGATGCATTACATTTTTTTGCCCTAAGTGCAGTACCTTACACTTCTCCGTATTGAATTTCATTTTGTTAGCTTTGGCCCAGCTCTCCAGTCTATCCAGGTCATTTTGAATTTTGATCCTGTCCTCTAGGGTATTGGCTACTCCTCCCAATTTGGTGTCATCTGCAAATTTGATAAGTATGCCCCTAATTCCCTCATCCAAGTCATTGATAAAGATGTTGAATAGCACTGGGCCCAGGACAGAACCTTGTGGCACCCCACTGGTCACATCTTTCCAAGACGAAAAGCAGCCACTGCTGAGCACCCTTTGGGTTCGGCCGGTCAACCAATTACAAATCCATTGAACAGTTAACATGTCTAGCCCATATTTTACAAGCTTGTTTGCAAGAATGTCATGGGGAACCTTATAAAAGGCCTTACTGAAATCAAGGTTGGCTTCAGGACAGGCTTTGGGGTTGAGACTGCCATGGTTGCCTTGACCGATGATCTGCGTCTGGGCATCGACAGGGGTACTGGGACCCTGTTGGTGCTCCTAGACCTCTCAGCAGCTTTTGATACGGTAGATCACAGCATTCTTCTGGATCGCCTGAGGGAGTTAGGCATCGGAGGCACTGCTTTGCAGTCGTTCCGGTCCTTCCTCTCGGGCAGGTCCCAGAGAGTGCTGCTCGGGGACAGTAGCTCCAGTAAAAGGGAGCTCACCTGTGGAGTATCACAGGGTGCTATTCTGTCCCCAATGTTATTTAACATCTATATGAAGCTGCTGGGTGAGATCATTCAGACTTACGGAGCTGGGTGCTATCAGTATGCTGATGACACTCAAATCTATTTCTCCGTATCTCGTTCGTCGGCCTCGAATTCTGACGGCATCTCTCCTCTCAATGAATGTCTTCGGGCAGTAATGGGCTGGATGAGGAAAAACAGATTGAGACTGAATCCAGACAAGATGGAGGTGCTCACAGTAGCGGCCCCAAAACCAAGAATTGAGTTGCAACCTCCAGTCCTGGACGGGGTCACACTCTCCTCCAGTGACTGTGTTCACAGTCTGGGGGTGCATCTTGACTCGTCGCTCCTGATGACAAATCAGGTAAATGCGACAGTCAGGAGCGCTTGTTATCAGCTTTGGCTGATACGCCAGCTGCGCCCTTTTCTGGAAGTAAGGGCTCTTGAGACCGTTGTGCATGCGCTGGTAACCTCACGTCTTGATTTCTGTAATGCACTCTACATGGGGCTACCCTTGTGCTTGGTTCAGAAATTACAGCTGATACAAAATATGGCAGCCAGGCTTGTCTCTGGAACATCTAGGAGGGACCACATTACTCCGGTTTTGAGGTCCCTCCACTGGCTGCCTATCAGCTTCCGGGCCTAGTACAAGGTGTTGGTTATCACCTTTAAAGACCTAAATGGCTTGGGTCCAAGCTATCTCAGGGACCGCCTTCTCCCTTATAATCCTCCCCGTGCTCTCCGGTCCTCTGGGAGGAATTTGTTGCAGCCACAAAGATCTAGGCTGGCGACCACCTCCCAGAGGGCTTTCTCGGCTGTCGCCCCCAAATTGTGGAACGGCCTGCCGGATGAGATCTGCCTATTGACATCGTTAGACAGCTTTAGAAAGGCTGTCAAGACGGATCTCTTCAGGCAGGCTTTTCCAGAATAGCTAACCCTGGCCTCAGGAACTCCCTTTGGAAGTTGATTCTGGAGCTCCTAACTGTTGCTGCTCACTAGGAAGGGTTTTTAATAATAATTGTGTTATATGTTGATTTTAATTTGTATTGATTTAATAATGTTTTAAGGGAGGAAGGCATTTTGAGTTGTTTTATATTATGTATTATTTTACTTTTGTAAGCTGCCCCGATTGTTCGCAGAGGGGCGGGATATAAATAAATTTTATTATTATTATTTATTATTATTGTATACAATATCCACAGCGTTCCCTTCATCTAGCAAGCTGGTCATTTTACCAAAAAAAGAGATCAGATTAGTCTGGCATGACTTGTTTCTCTGAAACCCATGTTGACTTTTTGTGATTATGGCATTGCCTTCTAAACGTTCACAGAATCTCTGTTTAATGATCTGCTCTAGAATCTTCCCTGGTATTGATGTCAGACTAACTGGACGATAATTGTTGGGATCCTCTTTTTCCCCCTTTTTGAAGATGGGGACAACATTTGCCCTCCTCCAATCTGCTGGGACTTTTCCTGTTCTCCAGGAGTACTCAAAGATTATTGCCAATGGCTCTGAGATTATATTTGCCAGCTCTTTTAATACTCTTGGATGTAGTTCATCTGGTCCTGGAGATTTAAATTCATTTAGATTAAGAAGGTATTCCTGTACTACCTCTTTGCTTATTCTATGCTGGATTTCCTTATTGTGTCCTCTGTTCCTTTATCCTCAGGTTGGTCCCACTTTTCCTTTTCTGAAAACACTGAGGAAAAGAAGGTGTTGAGTAATTCTGCCTTTTCTCTGTCCCCTGTTAGCATTTTGCCATCTTCTCCGCGTAGTGGCCTTACCATTTCCTTCTTCCTCCTTTTGCTGCGGACATATTCCAAAAAACCCTTTTTATTGTTCTTAACCTCTCTAGCAAGCCTGAGCTCATTCTGCACTTTAACTTTTCTGACTTTGCTCCTACACGTGCTCGCTTTCTGTTTGAATTCTTCTTGGGTGATTCCCCCTTTTTCCATTTCCTATACATGTTCCATTTAAAACTTAGCTCCGTTGAAATTTCTTTAGTCATCCATCCTGGTTTCTTGAGACACCTCCCATTTTTCTTCCTCAATGGTACTGTTTGAAATTGTGCCTTCAGTATCTCCCTTTTGAGAAAGTTCCATCCATATTGAGGTGTCTTCTCTTTTAGTATTCCTGACCATGGGATCACCCCCAGTGTTTCCCTGAGTTTATTGAAATCAGCTCTCCTAAAGTCAAGAATGTGTGTCTGACTATGCCTGGCTTCTCCTTTCCATTGGATAACAAACTCCAGGAGAACATGATCACTCCCACCTAAGGATCCCACCACTTGCAACCCATTAACCAGGTCATCCCTGTTGGTTAGGATCAGATCTAAAATAGCTGACCCCCTTGTTGCCTCTTCCACCTTTTGGACCATGAAATTGTCTTCCAGGCATGTAAGGAATTTGCTAGACCTTGAAGTTTTGGTTGAGTTAGATTGCCGGCAAATATCAGGATAGTTGAAGTCACCCATCACTACTACATCTCTCATTTCTGCGTGTGTGTTCATCTGTTCTAGAAAGGCATCATCCAGTTCCTCCGTCTGACTTGGGGGTCTGTAGTAGAGTCCCACAATAACATCCCTGTTGTTTCCCTCCCCTTTAATTTTTATCCAGATGCTCTGCACCTGGCTTCCAGTATTGATGTCATGGATTTCATCACTGGTGTAAATATCCCTGACATATAATGCTATTCCTCCTCCTTTCCTGTTTGGCCTGTTTCTCTTATAAAGGTTATACCCCTCTAATCCTACATTCCAATCATGAGACTCATCCCACCAGGTTTCACTAATGCCTATTACAGTTGTCCCTCCACATTCACGGGGGTTAGGTTCTTGAGACCCCCGCGAATGTGGAAAACCCGTGAATAACAGATGCTGCTCCCGCGCCCCCCCCCCCAGAGGGAGGGAGGCAGCGGGAGGGTGTCTGGCCAGCCTGGCTGGCCTCTCTGCGGCCTTTCTGAGGGGAGTCCAGGCCTTAGAAGCCCCGGAGCCCACTTCGGAAGGCCAGGGAAGGTAGCGTGTGGGTGGGGAGGAGGCTGTGCTGCCTCTCCCCGGCCTTCTGAAGTGGGTGCCGGGGCTTTGGAGCCCCGGCGCCCGCTATGGAAGGCCGGGGACAGCAGCGGGCGGGCGGGTGGGTGGGCAGGCGGGGAGGAGGCTGCGCTGCCTCTCCCCAGCCTTTCTCAGCGGGCTCCGGGGCTCCAAAGCCCCGGACCCTGCTGAGAAAGGCCGGGGAAGGCAGTGTGTGGGTGGGGAGGAGGCTGCGCTGCCTCTCTCTGGCCTTCCGAAGCGGGCGCTGGGGCTTTGGAGCCCCGGCGCCCGCTTCGGAAGGCCGGGGGCAGCAGCGGGTGGGTGGGCGGGCTGGTGGGGAGGAGGCTGCGCTGCCTCTCTCCAGCCTTTCTCACCCCCCGCCCTTCCCAAAGTGGCTGCAGGGGCTTCAGAAGCCCCCGCCGCCACTCTCCCTCACCCCCGCCCTTCCCAAAGTCGCTACGGGGGCTTTAGAAGCCCCCGCCGCCACTCTCCCTCACCCCCCGGCCTTCCCAAAGTGGCGTAGGGGGCTTCAGAAGCCCCTGCTGCCACTCTCCCTCACCCCCCCACCCTTCCCAAAGTGGCGTAGGGCGCTTCAGAAGTAGAGACATCTAAGACCATATGTTCCCTTTACTTGCTGCCTGTGCAAGTTTTTTTGCCTCCCACTGTTGGGTCCTTGCGCTGTTTGCCTTGTTCCCTCTATGACAGTTTGGCTATTTTCTCCAGCCCTTTGGCCTTCCAAAATACTGTCTCCCTCCCCCATATGACTCAGTTTAAAGCCCTCCTGATCAAATTCTTGAGACTGTAGGCAAAAATGTTTCTGCCAACTGTTGTGAGATGCACCCCATCTCTTGCCAGAAGTCCCCCCTCATGGAAACGCAGCCCATGATCCAAGATTCCAAATCGTTCTTGACAACACCACCTACGGAGCCAGTTGTTTACGTCGGCTATTTTCCTCTCCCTTCCTGGACCATGCCCTTCAACTGGCAGGAGAGACGAGATGACCACCTGTGCATCCATTTCTTTCAGCTTCCTCCCCAGGGCCTCATAATCTCTTCTGATCTTCGGAAAGCTGTGCCTTGCAGTATCGTTGGTTCCCACATGGACCAAAAGGAAGGGGTAATGATCTGTAGGCTTGACGAGTCTTGTCAGCCTCTCGGTCACATCACGGATCTTTGCCCCAGGGAGACAACACACCTCCGGAGACATCTTGTCAGGCCCACAAACCACTGCTGTACCTCGCAGCAAGGAGTCCCCCACTACCACCACATGCCTCTGCCGAGGCTTCGCAGTTGCTGTTCCTTGCGGTGGTACTCTCAAGGTCCCCTGCTCTGCCCCTGAAGTCTGCCCGTGCTGTTCTTCCTCATTGTCCTTGATAAGGGAGAGGGCTTCGAATCGATTCTGTAGCTGCAAGCTGCTCGAAGAATCCCTGGATGTTCTTGTTCTGTGTGTGACATTCCTCCAGCTATCAACTTCCTGTGTCTGTGGAGTGACCCTCTCCTCCCCAGCCAGTTCCTCTGTGTGGTCCCCACCCAAGACTGTTCGTTCTGTTCTGTCCAGGAAATCCTCTTGCTCCCAAATCTGCTGAAGTGTAGCTACCCTTGTCTCCAACTGCTGGACTTTCTCCTCCAAGAGGGCTACCAACTTGCACTTGGTGCATGTGAAGTTCCCCACATCTGTAGACAAGAAGAGAAACATCCCACAAGTGTTGCAGGTGACGGCAGCAGCCCCCTCAGTGTCCATGGTGAGAGCTTTTAGAACTCTTAGTTAATGCTGAGAACTCTAAGCTGTACTTTTAGGTATGCTGTATTTTTGTTTGGTCAATTTTTGTTTAAGTGGTTCTCCCACCACTTAAATAGGCAATGAAAGTACAACGCCCCTCTGAACAATTTTTGCCAAGAAAACCCAATTATAGGTTTGCCTTAGGACCCATCTATACTAGGCAACCCGCCCCCCAATTGTTCCACAGTAATGGCAAATTGCAGCAGGTGTGATCTGTCATAATGGTTTTTTGGCCCCCAAAAGCTTCGCATGTCCGCAAGTCAAGATGGTGGCCATGAGTGAATTACTCACATTTTAACTTCCCTGATGTGCTGTTGTTGAACTTAAAAAAAAAAAAAAATCTATGTGCAATAGAACAATATTTCACCTTTACTAAAAAGGGAAAAAACAGAACACCCCCATTTTATCACCTTTGTGCTTGCTCGCTAAGGTGAAAATCTAACATGACAGCTCCGGACACTTGCCTTGTTAGCAAGCCCCACTCCCTATCAGGCCAATGAATTTTGCACTTCTGCTCTTATGGGAAAGCGATTCAAAGAGAATCCCTTGTCCCAACAAGTAGGAATGTGCATTCCCCTCACTGTCTTTTTAAACTCCGTGAAAAGCTGTGAAGGCTTTTCCTTCAGAGTTTTTGACATTTTTGGCTCTCCTCCTTTGAGTATGGTGTAATGATGAGAGATTCCATTAAGACAGGTAGGATTCTCCTCACATTCCATGAGGATTACTTTCACCATTTAGACAGCCTCTTAGGGGTGCCATAAGTCAGAAATGACTTGAAGGCACACAACAACAATCCTAAATGTGAAATGGACCTTCCAATGCACATCTGCTCTCCTCTCAACTGGACTCATATGTAGGATGGGGAGAGTTTTCCCTCTGTCATTTCCCTAACTCAGAAGGTGAGGAGGGGGCATGTGGAATCTCCCTATTATATTTAATCAGTGATCAGAGGTAAAAGGGAGATCCCTATTGTATATGCTTTACTAGCCAAGGTAAGGGATGTGGGAAGAGACTTTGTCTCTGCAGAGAAGGACATAGGACTGTATGCCTCCCTCTACATCAGTGGTTCCCAAACTTCATTCCTCCAGGACTTGAACTTCAGCTCCCAGAAGCCACAGCCAGCTTGGCCAACAGTAAGGAATTCTGGGAGCTGAAAACCAAAACATCTGTAGGACCAATGTTTGGGAACCACTACTCTACAGTGAGAAAACAACAATGGACAAGTGTAGGAAGCAGATGATCTCAGGAGGAACAGTTTGCCCTGTCACCATTTGCCCCACTGAACTAGTCCCAAAGTGAGGGCAATTTGGCCCTGAGAACCCAATGTCAACCCATTCTTAGCTTAGACAATGAGATGAAAATCTGCTTTTGCCATCTTCTCTATTTTGGGATAGCACTTCAGGCTATGCATCCAGTTTCATATGCTGAGTAACAGTGGAGAAGAGTCATTAGTGCTGCTTTGTCTTTTTAGCAGGTCTCTTTTCATAGAAACCATAGAATCATATTGGAAGAGACCACAAGGGCCATCCAGTCCAACCTCCTGCCATGCAGGAATACACAATCAAATCATTCCTGACAGATAGCCATCCAGCCTCTGCTTAAAACCTCCAAAGGAGACTCCACCACACTCCGAGGCAGTGTATTCCACTTCTGAACAGCTGTTACTGTCAGGAAGTTCTTCTTAATGTTTAGGTGGAATCTGTTTTCCTGTAGTTTGAACCCATTGCTCTGTGTCCTAGTCTCTGGAGCAGCAGAAAACAAGCTTGCCCCATCCTCAGTATGATATCCCTTCAAATATTTAAACATGGCTAATATGTGACCTCTTACCTTTGTCTTCCTTTCTGGAGGGTATAAATCAGAGAAACTAAAGACCTCCACAGATGCATATTTCTGCATCACAAAGTTAGGAAAGCATTAAATAACTTTTGTTTAAAATTTAGAGCAAAAAGAAATGGTTATAGACTTTCAGCAGACAGAGCTGATGAACAGTATTCTTGGCTACCACCATGTTCTGAAATGTAAGCAATGATGGATATAGAAACCCCAGCAGCTTTAATTGCAAATAACAAGAAAATGCTTAGATATCTCGGATATGCGAATCTCTATGCCTTCAAGTAAAGAGGTTGTAAAGGAATACCTAGCTACTTCAAATGAATTCAAGAATCCAGGGCCAGATGAGCTGCATCCAAGAGTACTAAAGGAACTTTGCTGGCATGACACACATAGTTACATTACTTTATGGCAGTCAACAGACCATTAAATGACATGTTAAATACACTTCAAAACAGCACATTAAGACATTCACTTAAAAAAAAACAAATATAGTTGAAACAAATTGGTAATTAGAGGAATATACTATTTCAAATATAGTAATATTACATAGAAAAGGATACCCTAGTTAGAAAAAAATCCAAAAATCTACAAATTTTTTTCCAGGTGAGGGGTCTCATGCAGGCAGAGGCCATTCTTACTTCCTGGCCATGTGGAGTTGTGACAAAGGACATTAAAATTTAAATCCTTTTGCAGCAGTGAGGCAATTTCTCTGGCACCCGACATGTCCCTGTGCCTTTGTGAGACCGTGGGCTCCTTTGTTAGGCAGAGATCAGTCCAAAAAAGTGATACCTTTCTTGACTCCAAATCGTCACTTTTCTTTTTTTCTTTTTAAATATCTTTTGCCTGATGAAGAAGCCAGTAGAGCTCCGAAAGCTTGCATCATGAGTTTTGCATTTGGTTGGCTGATAAAAGGTATCACTTTTTTGTGGACTGTAGATTTTGTTTTGCTGCATGGTCAACATGGCTACCCCTGAATGTGTTTCCTAGATTTGAAGATACCTTACAACAAAGGGAATCCTAAACAAGAGGGAAATATGGACTGAGACTAAACTCTCTGAGGTTTCTACCTCCAATAAAGGTAAAACCTCTCTTTTGGATTGTAATTGGCTAGTTTTACCTATACAGCACCTTTAAGTTCATAGAATCATAGAATCATAGAATTGTAGAGTTGGAAGAGACCACAAGGGCCATCCAGTCCAACCCCCTGCCACGCAGGAAATCGTGATCAGAGCATCCCCGACAGATGGCCATCCAACCTCTGTTTAAAGATCTCCAAGGAAGGAGACCCCACCACTCTCCGAGGGAGTGTGTTCCACTGCCGAACAGCTCTTACTGTCAAAAAGTTCCTCCTAATGTTGAGATGGAATCTCTGTTCCTGGAGCTTGCATCCATTGCTCCGTGTTCCAGTCTCTGGAGCAGCAGAAAACAAGCCTGCTCCATCCTCAGCGTGACACCCCTTCAAATACTTAAACAGGGCTATCATATCACCTCTTAACCGTCTTTTTTCCAGGCTAAACATACCCAGCTCCCTGAGTCTCTCCTCATAAGGCATCGTTTCCAGGCATTTCACCATTTTAGTTGCCCTTCTCTGGACACGCTCCAATTTGTCAATATCCTTTTTGAATTGTGGTGCCCAGAACTAGACACAGTATTCCAGGTGAGGTCTGACCAAGGCAGAATAGAGCGGCACTATTACTTCCCTTGATCTAGACACTATACTTCTATTGATGCAGCCCAAAATCACATTGGCCTTTTTAGCTGCTGCATCACACTGTTGACTCATGTTCAACTTGGGGTCTACTAGGACTCCTAGATCCCTTTCGCACATAGTCTCATTCAGCCCCATCCTATATCTATGCATTTCATTTGTTCGCCCTAAGTGCAGTACCTTACATTTCTCTGTATTGAATTTCATTTTGTTAGCTTTGGCCCAGCTCTCCAGTCTATCCAGGTCATTTTGAATTTTGATCCTGTCCTCTAGAGTATTAGCTACTCCTCCTAATTTGGTGTCATCTGCAAATTTGGTAAGTATGCCCCCAATTCTGTCATCTAAATCATTGATAAAGATGTTGAATAGCACTGGGCCCAGGACAGACCCCTGTGGCACCCCACGGTTCACATCTTTCCAAGACGAAAAGGAGCCACTGCTGAGCACCCTTTGGGTTCGACTGGTCAACCAATTACAAATCCATTGAACAGTTAACTTGTCTAGACCACATTTTACAAGCTTGTTTGCAAGAATGTCATGGGGAACCTTGTCAAAGGCCTTACTGAAATCAAGGTATGTGATATCCACAGCGTTCCCTTCATCTACCAAGCTGGTAATGTTATCAAAAAAAGAGATCAGATTAGTCTGGCATGACTTGTTTCTCTGAAACCCATGTTGACTTTTTGTGATTATGGCACTGCCTTCTAAATGTTCACAGACTCTCTGTTTAATTATCTGCTCTAGAATCTTCCCTGGTATTGATGTCAGACTAACTGGACGATAATTGTTGGGATCCTCCTTTTTCCCCTTTTTGAAAATGGGGACAACATTTGCCCTCCTCCAGTCTGCTGGGACTTCTCCTGTTCTCCAAGAGTTCTCAAAGATTACATTTGCCAGCTCTTTTAATACTCTTGGATGTAGTTCATCTGGTCCTGGAGATTTAAATTCATTTAGATTAAAAAGGTATTCCTATACTACCTCTTTGCTTATTCTGTGCTGGATTTCCCCTATTGTGTCCTCTGTTCCTTTATCCTCAGGTTGATCATCCTTTTCCTTTTCTGAAAACACTGAAGCAAAGAAGGTGTTGAGTAATTCTGAATTTCTCTGTCCCCTGTTGGCATTTTGCCATCCTCTCCATGCAGTGACGCTACCATTTCCTTTTTCCTTTTGCTGCGGACATAGCCCAAAAAACCCTTTTTATTGTTCTTAACCTCTCTAGCAAGCCTGGCTCATTCTGTGCTTTAGCTTTTCTGACTTTACTCCTGCACATGTTCGCTATCTGTTTGAATTCTTCTTTGGTGATTTCCCCCTTTTTCCATTTCCTATACATGTTTTGTTTAAAACTTAGCTCTGTTGAAAGTTCTTTAGTCATCCATCCTGGTTTCTTGAGACACCTCCCATTTTTCTTCCTCAATGGTAGTTTGAAATTGTGCCTTCAGTATCTCCCTTTTGAGAAAGTTGTTTCCAGATGCAGCAGTACAAAGACTTCTTGAAAAATCCAATGATCTTTGCCTAACAAAGGGCCACATGGCCAGTGGTCAAATCTTTGGTCACTGGAGGAAATCAAATTGGCTGGGTGGCTGGGCCAGCCATGCATGCATTCCCTTGATCACTCACTCACTTAGGTGGGCAGGAGGGGAGGAGGGAGATGGGAGAGGGGGAGCTGGAGGAGAGTGGATGGGTGGTGAGCATGTCTCTGGGGTAGATGGGGGGAGCAGGGCAGAGAGAGGGGAGGAGGAGACAGGTGCCACCACAGGCCCTTCCTGCTTCCCTTGAAGCTTATACAGTCCCTGTAAAGTCCAGACCCATCAAGGCCAACACTGCAAGGGAAGTGGGAAGGGGCTGTGGCCCATCCTCTCTCACAAACACTTTCCAGAATCAAGCACTGGAGGGAGCAGTTGGGCGATCGCTTTAAAGGCGGAAAATTTCTCCACTTTCAGAACATTCAACCAGTTGCAGCCTTTTTGGTGGAGTGTAGATGGAGAACAAAGCTTGAAATGAGAGCTGGTCCTGGGGACAGAAATTTCCAACCCTTGTCTGCCTAAAATCCTTCCTTGAAGGAGAAGGAAGAGCTCCCTATTAGACAAAGCTTTAAGGAGAAAGAAATGCCAGGGCTTTCATTTCCCCGTTTGTTTCAGTGGGATCCCTCTTCCCCTTTCTCCCACTGCTTGCTTGCTTGTTTTTCCTCCCTCCCCCCCTCCATGACTGCAATTCATACACTTTGTGTACATCATTTCTAGTACTTCTGTGCCATTATGCAAGTAGTGTGCCTTCCTGAGGTATATGGAGCATAATTAAAGTGTATTCTGTGGTGCAATCCAAGGCAAGTCAATTCAGGAGTGTCCCATTGAAATGAGTGTGGTTTAGTTGGGACAAGTACTTTGAAGGAAGATGGGAGTTGGGCAGAAAATTCCACCTTTCTCCTCCTCCTTCTCCGCTGTGGTTGGGGACTATAACTTTCTGGACCAATGCAAGCTTGTGAAATCCTTCTCTCACCATCTTTGCGGTGCAAAGTGGGAGGTGTAGGATCTCTGGAAAGGACCTGCTCAGCTGCTGGTGAGGCCCCCACTCATCTGGTGCCACGGCCCATTTCTCCTTCTGCCAGGAGGCTGGCAGTGGTGTTAGTATAGGGACAAGCTCAAAGTGGAACTGCCCCATGGACACTGCAGGCAAACACAGATTAGGCAAAAGCTACTTCTTTTGGAGGAAAAGCGGCTTGTGGAAGAGGAAGAGGCAGCAGTGGCAGCAAAGGATTAAAAGTCCCTTCAGCTAGTTAAATCTGCTGAATAGAGATATGAGACTGGAACCAGTTTAGCCATCCCTTGTCCTTAGAAACTCTACCTGCAAAGCTTGTATGTGAGGTGCTCTGGGCCAGAATCTACTGTCAATTCTAACTGAAGTAGCAACTGATCGAATGCTTTGAAAGCAGTGAAGAATTCTGCCTTTAAAGTGATTGCCTGTCTGCTCCCTCCAGCCCTCAATTTTGGGAAGTGGTTGTGGGAGAAGATGGGCCTCAGCCCCTTCATGCTTTCCTTGCAACGCTGGCCTTGATGGGCCTGGGCTTAATAGGGACTATATAAGCTTCAGGGAAGAAGTTATGACGGCGGCTCTCTCTCCTCCTCCCCTCCCCCCATTCTGCTCCCTCCCTCCCCCCCAGGGACCCACACACCCTCCACCCTCCATCCTGTCTCTCTGTGTTGTGTGTTAGGAAAATTAAATTCTTCCTCATTCATGGGCCATAACATTTAAAGTTTAAAGTTCCCTCACTCACTCACAGGCAAGGGGTGGGAGGATGAGGAGGGGGAAGGGGAAGGGGGTGGGACAGGGAAGCCATCCAATGGGAGTGCAGGGGAACAAGAATTCATATGGATATGCAGATATATGTATATCCAAATGCAAGCTGGGAAGAAAACAAAAACTGCAGCCACTGCAGCCCTGTGACCTAGAATAATTCAATAAAGTCAACATGTGATTTATTGAAGTCTTCTTATACTGATGTGACTTTGCATGGGGAAAATGTGTGGCTTTCGAGACCAATTTGAGTTTGGATTTAAATGGATGAGTGTGGCGTTAATGGGGTCAAACCAGGGCAGGATAATATGCACTGGAGTTGAATTATTTTGCAGTTGTGGATTCACCCTTTGAGAATTCTTGGAGGACCCAGCAGAAGTCCCAGCAGATTGGAGGAGGACAAATATTGCCCCCATCTTCAAAAAGGACCAAAAAAACAAAAAAAAGAAGAGAGGATCCAAGCAACCACGAGAGCTGGGCCAAAACTAACAAAATACATTTCAATAGGGATAAATATAAGGCCCTACATCTAGGACATCTAGGCAGGAAAAACAAAATGCACAAATATAGCATGGGGGACACCCAGCTTGAAAGCAATACATGTGAAAAGGATCTAAGTGTCTTAGTAGACCACAGGCTAAAACATGAGTCAACAGCATGATGTAGTGGTCAAAAAAGCCAATGCAATTCTGGGCTGCATCAACAGAAGCATAGTGTCCAGATTGAGGAATACTAGTACCACTCTATTCTGCTTTGACCAGACCTCAGTTGGGATACTGTGCCTAGTTATGGGCACCACAGTTCTAGAAGGATATTGATAAGCTGGAAGATGTCCAGAGAAGGGCAGCCAAGATGATCAAAGTTCTGGAAATCAAGCCTTATGAGGAATGACTGAGTGTGAAGGGAGAAGCTGGGTTAGCCTAGTTAGTGCCAGCCAGTCACAGCTCAGGGAATGCTGTGAAGGGGTTGTGTGAGGGAGAAAGGATACAAAACTGAGGCTTGTTTCTGACAGAAAGCAGATAGGGAAAAGACGGCATAGAGATAGGATAAAGTTGTAATAGAGGTACAACAGTCAGCTAGGGGGAAGAAGTGAATAGGATGTTGGGGAGCTGTGAATGAGCTAATAATTCGGGGGTAATGTGTGATCTAACTGTACATTAATACACGTCTACTTGTTTATTCTTTTTTATGATTATGTCTGGTTATTCCTGTTAAGTGTTGATAGAGAGTCTGGTTACACTTACCACAGTGAACCCACTGCACAAGACATCCACTGGTCCATATAGGGATCTTCTTGTAGCCCAAGTACCTGATCCAGGAAGGGATCTTGAGGTGGCAAGGGGCAAGGTGAGTGATAGGAGCCCAAAGGGTTTGGAACTATGGGGCCAGCCTGGAGAGGGGATCTGTCACTGTATGTTTAGTCTGGAGAAAAGAAGACTGAGAGCTGACATGATAACCATCTTTAAATATTTGAAGGGATGTCATGGAGAAAGTTTGTTTTCTGCTGCTCCAGAGAGTAGAACCCAAACCAATGGATTCTAATTACAGGAAAAGAGATTTCACTTAACCATTAGAAACATTTTTATTTTTACTGTAAGAGCTGTTCAGCAGTGGAATAGATTACCTCAGTGGGTGGTGGACTCTCTTTCTTTGGAGGCCTTTAAACAGAGAGGTTGGATGGGCATCTTTTGGGAAATGCTTTAGCTATGTATGGCAGAGGGTTGGAATAGATGGTCCTTGTGGTCCCTTCCAACTCTATGATTCTATGACAATATTCTGACAACAATTATCCATTAATTGTTCATTGCAACAATTAGTTGCCATCATTCTATTGCCCATCCATGGTCAGAAACCAAGTAATAAGCTAAGAAAGAGGCAGATTTCTTTTTTCAAAAATTAGCTTGGTTTCTGTTTAACGACAGTCTCCTACACATTTTGAACAAAAGGAGATAGTGTGGAATGGTATGGGATGGAAGTTACATGGAAGACAACCAATCTTCAATTGTTCAGGATATTTCAGGAAAAAAATGAGTGAGATGTCTCCAAGGACAATCTCATATCTGCTCACTGTTGCTAGATTTTGTCCCCCCCCCCTCTCCACAATTCCATGTTATTTCTCACTTTCTGTTTGGGGAGTTCATTGCTGCAAAGCTAGTAAGGGTCAGCAATCAGGACTAGCTGTGGTCCTCTACTGCAGGGGTGGGAAACATGTTGTTTGGTTCACCCTGTAACTGATGGTGACTGATGATGGAGTTCCAGACCAGCAACATCTGGAAGCTCATATGCTCCCCACCCATGGGAGAGAAGTACAAACCTGAAATACCCTTGCACAAAACTGAAAGCCATCTGTATCCTAACATAGTTAAGGCCCTGCTCTCATACCAAAATCAAACGTGACAAAAGAAATGATATAAATGATTACTGGAAGATAGCTCTGGGAGTGGTTTGTAAACCATGAGTGTGTACACAGTTCCATTGCTTCTCTCATACCTTGTCTCATCTCTGCCTCATTTGTAACCTGTACAAGGCCTTGTGGGTTTAGGCACATTCGTGCATTTGTAGGGATGCCATTGTACAGCCTACCTTCCTTGCACAGAAATAGAAAGCAGAGTTTCAGAATGTAGTGATGTGAGCTAGAAATTAGCACAATGTCCCTTATAGCACAAGCCTATGAATGCCAACTCAAAAATAAGTTCCACTGTATTTGACAAAATTTGCTCTGAAGTAAGTCTGTGCAGAGTTGCAGCTTCAACTAACATCCTATCCAGCTCACCTAGTATTTGATATTTGATTCAGGTAGGGTCAAGAAGGGGTCTAAATACCCGAAAAGCACCAAATTCTGTCTGATCTTGGAAGCTGAGCAGGGTCAGCCCTAGTTAGTACTTGGATGGATGCTGTGGACTATATTTCAGAGAGAGGAACTGGCAAACACACCTCTGAGTATTCCTTGCTTAAGAAAACAGTATGAAATCCTTGGGGTCTCCATAAGTCAACAGGGGACTTGAAGGCACACAGACACAGACAGACACACAGACGGGGCTCAGTTACACGGCAGTTTTTATTGTGATACTTTGTGCTTTAGCGCTTTCTCGCACCAGTGCTGGATAATTTACATGATTTACTGCAAAATCAGTTCATCTGTTTATTTTTCCACTTTGCAGTTCACTTCCACTTTGCAGTTCACACAGGCAAAGGTGGGGTGTGTGGCCTCCCAAGCACATCTGGGGGAAGATGCCGGGAAGAAGAGGGGGAGGGAGGGAAAGAGAGAGAGAGAGAGAAAGTGCGGGCCCGTTTCCCTCCTCTGATTACCAGAGGAATGCCTGCTAGTTTTAATCCCTTAGCAGGGAATGCTCCCTCTTCTTCCCAAAGCGAGAAGGGTGGGAGGAAGGAGGCAGCCTTTCAGCCACCGAGGAGCCATCCCCTCCCCTGTCAAGACCCCCTTCCCCTCACCCACCCATCCTCCCTCCCTCTCCCTCTTTCTCTCTCTCTCACACACACGGGCTCACAGGAGTGCAAGGAAGTGAACAGCTGGAGAAGCAGATCGCTACTCAGTCTTGCTTGAAAGCAACCAAGCAAGCCAGGAGGCAGACAGCTGGGCGATTGGGATCTTTTCCGTGGCTGCAAACAATAGTGGCTGCAACTTTTCATTTCAGGCTCCTCCATCCCCTCCCTGGACAGTCCAACCCCCTCCTTGGTCAATCCAACTAATCGCAGCTCAGCTCTGCTATTGTGGTTTTGGGAAGATTCCTGGTAATTCACACAGACTTTTCTGAAATGGTAGTTCACACAATCGATAGTGCGCTAAGTCGCACTATTTTTCAAAAAAGTCGGGGAAAGTAGTGAAAGCCCTTATTACGCTACTTTTGAGCTTTTGTGCTCCCCCCCTTCTGAATGAGGTGATATTGTGACACAATGTGTGTGAACTATTAGGAATCTTAGTGAATTCTTCACAGACTTATTTTGCCGTGTAAATGGGCCCTGGTCTTAAGAGCATTGACCTGCTTTGAACAATCACTGCCTTAACAAGCTGCCTTAACACAACTGAGTTTCTCCCCCAATAGCTCCATCCCTCCTTCCATCATGGTTTGAAATCAGTTTAAGATTCTGGGTTTTTCAAAAAATTGTAAACAAAGCTTCCCAGTTTGGAAAAATGGGAAACAATGGTTAATTAGAGGTTTCCCAATTTGATCACAGCTCACAAAGAGGTAGGAGTGAAGGGACTGCATTCACTAGAAAGATCTTATCCTCTTAGAGAATTTTTATTAATTAGCTCTTATTGCAAGAGTGCTGGCACAAAATCCTGTTTTTGTGCATGTAATTTCTAAATGAAATGTGCAATCTATTATTGTACCCTCTTAATCAGTCAACAGTGAAATGGCAAAACTTAATCTATCCTCCTATGGTTATTTGAAATCTGGAACTTCGTTGTACTTCACCAGTCTTAATTAGGTCAATACTGCATGGTTTTAAAAAGCACACCTCGTTTTACATACACAGCTGAATTCTGAGGGTGGATTGCAACAAAGATGTTGTATCATAATGAATTGCCAGGGATATAAGAATATTCACTGTTCAACTTATTTGGCGCCTTCCTTGCTATCCTTTCATAGACTTGTTGTTGTTGTTGCTTCAACAGGCCTTTGAAGACTGACTACCTGGAGGAAAAGGGCTGTGTAGTTTATATTTGTCATTCTTTTTAATGTTTTGTTTTTAATTGCTTTTAATTTTGATAGCTTAATTATACTTTTTAACTTTTGTACAATGATTAAGTCCCAGACTGGTAAAACAATGGTGGTAGTGGTTGTGATGATGATGATGATGAGGATACAGAGGCACATTACCACTGATACTGGATGTAGTATATAGCCATCATTCCTAGTGGCCATTGGATATTTTGCAGTGGCAATGACAAGGTCCATTTTGCTTCTCTGGTACCTTACCTGAGACCAGGGACTTTATCAGATGGGCCCTTAAAACCCACTACTGTTCCATTACCCACCCACCCACCCTCCTCCCGTCCCTGTAACTGAATAAAAAAAAAATTCACACACTTACCTTAATCCCGGGACAGAAATTGCTCCCCCCTCCTCCGGCTGTCCAGGATGGGAATGGACCTTTCACAGAGCCCCCTCCCCTTCCTGGAGACCAAAACCCCCTCCCGTTCCATGCGACCAAATCGCGTGGGGAATTTAAAAATAAAAAATCCCCCAAACCTCAAAGAAGTACACCAAGCACCTAAACACCCTTAAAAAAACCCAAGTAACCCAGGGAGGGAACAAAAAAGGCTGTCACTTACCTCTTTGTCACAATCAAAGTAGGAAGTGTTTTGCAGGGACCTCCCAGGACCTTAGAGGGAGCCCTACATTGCACAGGGAATTTGAAAATAAAAAAAAACCCAGACATCAAAAAATTAAAATTAAAAAAAATTAAAACCATCATCTAAACAGCCTTTAAAAGAAACAAGTAAACAGGAGAGGGTACAAAAATTTCTGTCACTTACCTGGATGTTCAGATCACCACCAGAAGTGTTCTCTACTTACCTTCTAGGACCTTACAGAGGCAGGCAGCTGGGGGGTGGTGGAGAATTTAAAAATAAAAATACATGCAGACTTCTAAAAATTAAAAAAAGCACCAAAACACTTTTAAAGTTTTAAACGCAACATGGGGAGGGGACAGAAAAGGCTGTCACTCACCTGGATGTCATGATCGTACCCGGAAGTGTTTTAACATCGTGCCAACATAACGGCAAACCAGTTCACACACCCGTGATTCCATTACAGAAACGGAATGTGAGATCTATTGACAACTTTCCCCTGTGAATAAAACAAAATGGAAAGCACATGAGGTCAGAACAGGGTCAGAACGGATGAGGAGGACATCATCTTAGCGATCCTGTGGCATTTCTGTTCCATTTCATTAAGCCCATCTGATAAAGTCCCAGGTGTTGACTTTATTGGTCCAGTGGTCATTTTTGCTCCCCCCACCAAACCTTGTCAGGTCACACTCATCCATTTTTCAAAATCCAAATGCATGGGGGGGGGGGACACAAAGCCTTTGGGGAAATGATTGGCCATCTAAAGTCTAAAGCCTATTTTGGGCCCTGGATCTGTTCTAGGTCAGAAATAGGCTTTTGGACTTGGGTTGTATGGGGGCCCTGGTGGGCTGCAATATGTATGTGGGCCATGGAGTGCACTTTGTCTTCCACTGTCTGAGGCAATACTAAACCCTCCTCACTGTTATTTCCACTCCTTGGTTCTTTGTCTTGCGTGTCCCAGAGTAAAACTGAGTATGGCCTACAATAAGAATATTAGAAGAACCCTGTTGATAGAGGAGATTTTCAGACAACACTGTTATAGTGTTACTATTCCACTTTATTTGCTATGTCTGCCTCCTGTTGAATCCTGGGATTTGCAGTTTAGGGAGGGGCATTTACAACTCTCAGCCAGAGAGCTCTTAGGCCTCACTAAACTACAAACCCCAGAATTCCACAGGAGGAAGCCAAAGCAATTAAAGTGGAATAGTAACACTATAACACTGCAGTCTGAAAATCTCCTTAGATTGAGGAGACAGGAGCTGGATTTTTTTTTTTTAATTTAAAGGGGGACTGCTCCTCTTAAGGGAGAACATGTAGCACACTCTCCTGTCTCCAAAAGTGGCCAAGCATTATGCTTCTAGAAAGCCCACAAAGTCTGGAAGACAACATTGCTCCCACAAGATCTGCCTATAGTAAATGGTATTTAGGATGATACCATGGTTACTTTTAAGAGTTTTTTTTGCATTAACTGTTTATTAATTTTCAACTTTACAGGTACAGTAGGACCCCCGTACCCACTGGGGATTGGTTTGTTGGAAGCCGTGGATACTGAAAACCATGGATAATAGTGAATGTCATTGAAAATAATGGGACTTCTGGTTTAAAATACCATAGAGTTGCCTTGGAAGACCTACAAAATGGCTAGAGAGGACACATTTTTTAGGAAGACTCTATGGTAGGTGTGCTGTTTTGTGTCCTGTGGATAATTGAATCAGTGGATAATGAACCAGTGTATACGGGGTTCCTACTGTACAAACAAAATAACATAATGTTGAACAAGAAAACAGTACTTAATAGGATGGAGTTATAGCAATCTATAAGAGATAATGGAAGAAAGTGCAAGAACTTGATGTTGGTGCAACATTCCATGATCAGCTCAAAACTATGCTTCAAAAACCATAATAGAAAATAAAGGAGTCAAGAATACATCTGACCATAGATTTAGATGGGTCGGTGGAGGGTGAACTGATGATACATGAGCACTAATAAAATAAATAAAAATAAAACATTTATCAATAAACAAATTACAGTCAACTCGTGGTTACTTTTGAGAGTTAAATGTATTTTGGATTTGCTTTGGCTTACTGTACCATCACAAAAGAAACATTGGTCTGAATTTTTTTAAACATAGTTACTCTGCAAAAGCATAAACAAAAAGTGTAAATGCAATCTCATCGAATCATAGGATTATAACATCATAGAGCTGGAGGAGATCTCAAGGATCATTGTGTTGTTGTCTTCAAGTCATTTCTGACTTATATTGATCCTAAGGCAAAGGCTATCATGGGGTTTTCTTGTTCAGAGAAGGGTTGCCTTTGCATTCCTCTGAGGCTGAGAGAGTGTGAGTCACCCAAGGTCACCCAGTAGGTTTCCATGGCTGAGTGGGAGATTCGAACGCTTGTCTTTAGAGTGATAGTCCAATGCTCAAACCACTACACCACATTGGTTCTCTAGCCTAACCTTATGACAGTATAAGGAACCCACAGCAAAGGCACCCCTGAGAAGTGGCCATCCAATCTCTCCTTAAAATCCTCCAGCAAAGGAGAGTCTGCCACCCTCTGAAGCACTTTTTACTTGTGAAAAATGTATTACTTTACGAAGTTCTTCCTAATGTTTAGTCAGAATTTCTTTTCTTATCATTTGAATCTCTAAGTTCAAAACTATTGGTCCTGTCCTCTGGAGCAGTAGAAAACAAGCTCACTCCATTTTCCAAAGGAACAGCCCTTCAGATATTTAAATATGGTTATCTTAGCACATCTCAATCTTCTCTTCTCCAGGCAAAAAATATCTAGCTCAGGGAAGATTGAAAAGCCAAGACTGAGACATGATATGATAGACATCTTACAAGATTGTAAGAAAATTGAGTTGTAAATTGATACCCTACAAAAAAGAACTTTAGCAGAAAATCTTAAATCTTTTTCAGATTTCAGTTTGATATCCTTTGCTGTAGATCAGTTCTTAATCTTTGGCCTTCCAGATGTTTGAATCTTCAATCCCCATAATTCCAACCAGCCTGGGCAGTCTTACTTCACTTTCTTGGAGCTGAAGTATAAAAATTCTGGCGGTCCAAAGGTTGAAAACCACTGCTCTAGATTTTTTTTTAAAAAAAGTTTTCCTATGTGCTTATATTATTTCCAATATTTGTAGTACTTGCTAATGTTGTCTGAAATTATACAAGCACCATCACTACAACTCGGGAATACTGCAAAACTGACTGATCTGTATCTGCAAAGAGGCTCCTTGACTAAGAACTATACACTCAGGGCAAACCCTGAACCTGCAATACAGATGTTCTGTGATGGAAACATCTGGGATTAGATAGTAGTAGGATGATGCTGCAAGAGAGAGAAAATTATGTTATAATTTGACAGATATTACTTATTTCCTACATTGGTTACCTCCTATGTAGTCCTTATCAAACCTTTCCTCTTGTTTTAAAGGCAGGGTGAATATTGAGATGAGACTATTATTTTAATCTGCTGCAATTTCCACTGTGTTCCTTTTATGCAGGATAATAGTGCATTTGCCTTCTGAATCTTCATGGCAGAAATTGGTCCTTCGTAGGTGTCATTGTTGTCAGTGTATTTGGAAAATTGGGGAATGACGATATTGCAAAATTCTTACATTAAAAGGTTACTATGGTATAATTTGAGATGTTCAGTCAGTCTATGTGTTGTTTGAAGTGAGGGGAAAAATGGGATACAGCACATAACACATGTCTAAAACAGCTCTGAATAACCAAATTAGCTAACACACATTGGAAACTGTTTAATGCAGTGTAGATGTGTAAAGAGCTATTGCTTAAAACAATTTGTAAGCCACACTGATAGTCTTGTGGCTAAAGAGCGGGGTATAAATAACTAAATAAATAAAAAAAAATGTATTTGACACAGGACACAAAGATCTGTTCTGAAAGTGTTTTATATCAGGGATGGAGAATGTGTGGACCCCCAGATGTCGCTGGACTGGAGCTCGCTTCAGCCCTGGTGAGCATGGTAGATTCTGGGTTATTGTGGGAATTGTAGTCCATCAATGTCTCCACTTGTGGTTTATGTATACAACAGCATTTTCCTTCATGATCATAGCTCTCAACTCTTATTTACTCTCAAGCCATATCCATTCTTGGAAAATCTTTGAGGACAGTCTTCAACGGAATGTAAGACATTATGGCTGGTGGGATGTGGGTGGGATGGGAGAGGGAGGCCACAAATGAACATAAAAATGCTTGCACATGTGAATTACCTTTGGATCTCACATTCAATGTGCTTCTAATACATTTGAATCTGGGAGATACAGAACCAGTTATAAATACACTGTAAACAATACATACCAGCACTGAATCCAACACGAATTAAGGAAACTCATACTACAGATAAAAGCTTCTACATTTTTGTGAGATATATGAATAGTTAATATCATATCTATATCTATATCTATATCTATATCTATATCTATGGCCTGCATCATATATTGGTCAGCCCCAGTTAGAGTAAACCTATTGAATCAATTGATGAATTATGAGTCCATGCAAATCCCACTGGTTTGATGAGTCTATTCTAGTTGGGAAGAACAATAGAATTTCAGGAAGTTATTTCTTTCGTGTTCATTATATTACATGCAAGTTTTAATATGCTGACTAATTTACTCATGTGCCATTCAATTTGCCTTTGCTTAACGCAACCATCCTCCAGGGACTTATGACTATGAGGACTAAAACTGCGGCTTATGGTTGATTATTTAAATCAACAGAGGGACCACTTCCACTCATCATTTCTACCTGAAAAAAGAAACCTTTTAATACTATTTTTTAAAATCTTCCACCAGCACACCTTGGTTTTGCTATAGTCAAATCCTGTGGATCACTCTAATTTAGTTCCAGAAAATGAAACAAAGGTTTGAGCAAGTAGTTTGGTGCTCAAGCATTGGTCTTAACAAGCAGGAAGAAGGGATATTGCTCTGTTCTGCTTTAAAATCTGTTCAAACACAGACTCACAAGTGTTAGACCTGCTATTTAAAGTGATCTGTTCATCACCACTGGGTGACCTTGGGCAAGTTGCACCATCTCAGCCTCAGAGGAAGGCAAAGGAAAAACCACTTCTGAACAAATCTTACCAAGAAAACCCTGTGATAGGTTCGCCTTAGGGTTGCCGCAAGTCAGAAATAACTTGAAGGCACACAGCAGTTAATAGTTCTTCTCTTTAATGCAGGGCAGGCAACCTATGGCCCCAGGCAGGCAATTGGCCCTTGGCTTATTTCTATGCAGACCTCAACTTAAGTTTGTCAGACAATTGGTTTAGATCTCGGGAAAGAGCCTTTCTGGGGAACTTAGTGGAATGGGAGGAAAAGCAAGGTGGGAGAGAACAAGAAACGCTTATCTAAAGAGATGGAGGAAGAGAGAAAGAAGAGGTGGTCCCATGCAGCCCTAGCCTGAGCCAAACCTACCATCAGATTGCTTTCAGGGAATGCATCTGTCACGAGGGTGGGGGGAGTTGTCTATACCTGTTGTAATTGCTTGGATGCAAATGGCCTTGGATTACTTAATCAATCCAGATCACCATGACCATTGGGATGACTTATCCACACTCAGTGGTGGGGTAGGTTTGCTTCATTTAGTTGGTCCAGTCTGAGTGGGCAGTGAAGAACAAGGGACTTGGAACTTGTTTAGTTGTGAATCTAGCGGCTCCAGAGAAAAATGAACCATATTTGGAGAAGGCTTGTAAAGGTTGCTAAGATATTTCTGGTTAGCAGAACATGTTTCTAGGCTTTTGGATTTCCTCCATGTTATGTCTACTTGCCTTCAATGTGTTCAAACTGTAAGTGTAAGCTTTAATCTCCAGGTGTATAGGAGATTATCAGACACAGCAAAAACTGCATCAGAAGAATGCGACGAAACAGAAACGGGCAACATTATCAGATGATATCATCCTTCAGCATTCTGAGAGTGGAGTGCAGGCATGAATAAGGCGTCCCTTTTTATTGACAGCTTAGCCCCGTGAAGCCTTGTCTCCGGTGGCCCTGGGAACAGCTGAGGATGAGGGTGTCTGATAATGTCACCTTTTCTGTTGCCGTCACGTTCTCCTTACATGGTTTGGGATGCATTTTCCCCCTGCATTTCCCCATGTCTGATAAAGTCCTATTTATGTGTATGTGTGTGTGTTTGTGTGAAATTTCATTGGGGAATGAGTTAAGATGTAAAGGGTCAAAGTTCTCCTTTGTACCATGGGCCCAGTCCAAATGGTACCCCCACTGCATCTGTTTGTAACTCACTCTCTCACACACCCCTTATACAATAATATCAAAATCAAGTGGCCAAATAACTCTCTGGCTTTTCTTCGCAAACGAAGATTCAGGAAGGACTCATCCCGCACTTTCTGCAAGCATGCTGATGACTAAAAAGGCCAATCCGAGATAAACAAGTCCGGTTGCAAAAAGCACAGCAGAAGGTCTCCTTGGGTGATGTTTTTGGCCAAATAATATGAAATGAATAATGGGCAGGCTTTTTAGTCTATCACAGAAAAAAACACATTCAGTGCCCTCCTCCATAGCTGCTTGTAGCAAAACCAACAAAAAGATATTGGGAGAGGCCTTGAACACAGAAGACATCATGATTTCATATGGCCATAAATCCTCTTTCCTGACTCTACCATGTCAGAATGACAGAAGCCCCAAACACACTTTTTGAACCAAGACTGGACTTATCCTCTGAGGACTTGCTTTACCTAATTGCTCTTAATTTTACTGACACACTTCAGATCTTGCAATTAGATGCTTAGATGCAAGGTTTTCATACAGTAGTATCAAAACCAAATGGACAATAAGGAATAGGGCATGGAAAGGCTTTCCCCCACAACCTTAGGAAATGGATAGATTTAGAACCTATCCATTACCATTTGTACATGCCATGGCCACAGAAGAGGTTAACAGGTTAGCATTGCAAAATCCAGAACCTTTAACCTCTTTCTTTCTTTCTTTCTTTCTTTCTTTCTTTCTTTCTTTCTTTCTGGTCATCATGGTGGAATACACAAAATCATAGTAGCTGTGCTAAAGCCCTCAGGATAAGAACCACCTCAAGAGTACTTTGCAAAGAGTACTTCATGGTGTGTCCTCCAGCCTTTTGTTTTGCAGTCTGCAATCTGTTGATCATTTGATAAACTTGGATTGTTATGTTGAACTTGTTTTGCATGGGCTTGATACTTTCAGTGCTATCTGTAAAGATTTATAGCTTTGGGGGAGGGTGGAGATGGGGGAAGGTGTAGCACTACATAGATTAGGTTGCATGCTAGGAATTCCATTTTCCACTATCATTCTATTCTCCAACACTGTGAAGTGGTCACATGATGTAATTTATTTTTAGGTGTGACAGACAAATTTCCTGCTTAGAAATGACAACAAAAATGCCACTTGCTCAGATTCATGGTATATGTGGAAAATCCATCCAGTCCCTTCAGAATAAATGCTAAGAACCATTGTTCTGTGAACTTTAGACCTTTGTGGCTAATCCATCACTCTCAAAAGATTGTTCCTGTGTCAGTAGCTAGGAACAGAACACAGGGGACTGGAAGCTTCAGAGCTTAGGATAATTTCAACTTTTGTATTTGTAGTAACTGTGAGTTGATTTTCCTGGCACTGAGTTCATTCCTTTACTTAGCACATGGTGTGGTAGGGAATCAAGAAAGATTCCAAGAATTGCTTTACCAAAAGAAGGGATATTTTAATATTAACTTGTGGGACTTCCCTTCTTTTTAATATATCAAGTAACTCAGAGCTATAGTTATGTATAGTTCTGGGTTGGGAAGACTGATTTGTGCTAATGCAGCTGTAGCAGCTGCTGGTGCAGAATATCTGTAATAAAGGCTGGTCAGCTACTTTGCTTGAAAGTTACATTTGTGAAATGTAACTACAGTATAGAAACAAAAATAAACTGGCTGTTTGCATTAAATATGATCCTGCCTAAATAAATAGTAATTTGTGGCTGTGGCTGTACAGAGAACAGGACTCTGTGCAGTGCTGTTTGTAAAGATTTATAGTTTTCAGGGCACTGCAGGAATGTATAGAACAGGGTTTAAGCTGTCCTCTGCTCTAAACAAAAATTTAAAAGTGAAACCCAAGGGATAGCTTGTACGCTACAAAATTAACAAAGAGTCTTGTGGAAATTTAACAAGCACATGCATAGTGGAATGTATTTTGATGGATTAGAACAGTGGTGTCCAGCCTGTGGCCCTCCAGGTTTTTGGACTACAACACCTAGAATTCCTGGCCATTGGGCCAGCTGGCTCAGGCTTCTGGGAGTTGGAGTCCAAAATACCTGGAGGGCCACAAGTTGGACACCACTGGATGAGAATCTACATAGGAGATTTTCAGACAGGCAAAAATCGCCCCTTGCCGCGCGAGCAGCCTCCCGAAACTGCTGCGCGGCAAGGGTCTTTTTCGGACGATGCTGTGCCTCTAGCGAAGCCGTCCGTGTCACTTCCGTGAAGCTTGGGACGGCTCCGCGTCATATTTCAATCACGGGCAGCCTCCGTGCTTGAAATATGACGCGGAGCCGTCCCAAGCTTCACGGAAGTGACACGGACGGCTTCGCTAGAGGCACAGCGTCGTCCGAAAAAGACCCTTGCCGCGCAGCAGTTTCGGGAGGCTGCTCGCGCGGCAAGGGGCGATTTTTGCCTGTCTGAAAATCTCCTAAGTCATATGTGTCAGTGGACTCTAGAACACAGAAGCTTACATCATGACAAATCTGTTAATATATAAAGTAGACCAAATTATAGTGAATTTAGTCTTGGAGTCATTACTTCTTTGGACCACATCTCCCAGATTCTTCCAGCCAGGACAAACAGTGATCAATCAAACAATCAAGCTTTGTTACGGTCTATGACCAGCACTAGCAAAACTGGTGGTCTATGGATCATTTTGGCTGGGGACTCTAGGAGATACAATAAAAAAGTAAAATTTGAAAGCCGCAATATGGCCAATACATTTAAAAAAAAATCTTGCTGTACCTCAGAAGCTAATTCTGGCCTTCATCTATCCCCTTCCCATCACAGTGCCACCTGAAGCAGTTTGCTTCAATATACTGATGCAATCTTGGTGCCCCAAGACTGTTTTCCCCTCTGCTGCATATTAAACTCCTCTGAGAGTCCCAGGAAAATAAAGTGTTATGATATTCCTTTCTGCCAATGGTAGTTATCAGATACCATGTTGCTAAAGTAAGCTTTTTCTTGCCTTCTCATTTTAAAAATTTACTTAGCACAGGCCTGTCCTGCAAAGGTGCTTTAACTGCAGAGAAACAGTGATGTGTGTTGCCACTGCTATATTTATGCATTTATTTATTTGTTATTATATTTTTACCCCACCTCTCTACTAGAAAGATGGCTAACAGATGTCATTAAAGATACATTGAATGGTAAAGCCATTAAAACCATCACAGTAATCAACCCAGTTTAAAAGGGCAGAATGATAAGCTGCATCTTCACAACCTTATTTAAAGAAGCAAGACTAGGAACTGACCCCAACTCTGAGAGGAGTCCATCCTACAGTGGAGCAATGAAGAAGACAACCTTCTCTAAAGTGGCACCTGGGGCTTTAAAGGAACACATTCCAAATAATACTGTTACTCATAACATGTTACTGTTTTGAGTAATGAGGAAGCAATGTTACTACTTCTAATGAGGATAACATAAAGGTTACCATATTTGCATGATAAGAACATGTAATGTTTATTTGTTATTGCAGTGGTTAAATGCCAGTCCTGCAAGTCACCACCTTGCAAGTTCGATTCCAGCAGGCTCCAAGGTTCACTCAGCCTTCCATCCTTTCGTAGGTCGGTAAAATGAGTACCCAGCTTGTGGGGGCAATTAGCTAACACACATTGAAAACTGCTTAATGCAGTGTAGATGTGTAAAATTGCTATTGCTTAAAACAATTTGTAAGCCACTCTGATAGCCTTGTGGCTGAAGAGCGGGGTATAAATAACTAAATAAAAAATAAATTATTGTGGGATTAGGTGTCATTCTTGGCATTTTAGTTACTTTTTAATTATTATTTTAAGAAACAAAAGTGAGATTTTAATATAGCATTACAAGTAACAAGAAACCTTTTAGTAATAAAAGTTAGTGGCTAATGAGCAACTCATTATTATTATTATTATTATTATTAGGTCAGCGTAAGAGGGGCGCTCCAAAAAAGCGATACAAAGACTCCCTGAAACAACATCTCAGGCTTGGCCAAATTGATCACCAACAGTGGTCTGCCCTGGCCTCACATCGGGAGGCATGGAGACGCACTATCCACAATGCTGCAGCCTTATTTGAGAACTCACGACGAACAAGTCTTGAAGAGAAACGACAACGCAGAAAGAATCACAACCCAAAAACATCACCCAAGGAGACCTTCTGCTGTGCTTTTTGCAACCGGACTTGTTTATCTCGGATTGGCCTTTTTAGTCATCAGCGCGCTTGCAGAAAGCGCGGGATGAGTCCTTCCTGAATCTTCGTTTGCGAAGAAAAGCCAAGCCATTATTATTGAGTAATGTTTTTGAGCCCTGGGAATCTTACCTTTGGAGAAATGACAAAACTGTGTCCTACTTCCATGGGAAGTTCATTATACCTAAAAGGCTCTGTTGGGGTTGTGTAATTGCTCTTTAAGGACAGGAGAATGCTGCTCAATTTTGTAATGGTTAACACCTGGTGAAAGGTATTTTGGCACTGTTGGCTTGCTGACTCAAGTTGCTAGCATCTGACTCTTCTACACACTATATACAGTCATACCCCCATATCCACGGGATTTAGGTGATTATGACATGAGGCTATTAGAGCAGGATAATAGTGAATGCAACAGTTCCTTATCACACAATGCTGCTTCTGTTCTGTTGCCAGTCTGCATTCAAACTGTTGCTGGAGGGCACCTTTTCATCGATGAGGGAAACCTGCCAATATGCCCTCAATAGCGCTGTGTTTCCATTATGATATCTGTGTGATAAGCCCTCTTTCACTTCGTTTCCCATACCAGCAGTCACATGGAGTGAGTGGGTGTGTTTGTCCTCTTCTCTCTATCTTCCCCTTGTTTCTCCACCCTCCTGCCTGCCCAATCTGACTATTCACCCTCCTGCCCCATCTGGCTCTTTTCTTCCCTCCACTCTCCCACTGATATTGCACAGAAATCACATTAGTGAAACAAACAGAAACATATCAGTATTGAAGTGGAGGTGTGATAAGGATTTGCTGCACTAACATGATTGCTGCATGTTAGAAGCCTGGTGTGATAATCTCCGTACTGTGGATACAGGAAACTGTGGATAACAGTGAATCCTATTAAAATAAAGGTCTTCTGGTAAAAACATACTATAGAGTTGCATTGGAGGACCTAGAAGATGCCTAGAGAGGCATCCTTTCTAGGCATTTTCTAGTGCAGCTGTGTGGTATGTATCCCTATTTTGTGTCCCACCAATAACTGAAACCATGGATACAGTCCATCCAGCTCAGAATTAAGCATATCAAAGGGTGTACTGTATTTAATATTAGATGGTGTATTCATTTCCCTTTCACTTCATCCCCCTCTCCCATCCCTCATTATGAGATGCAGTGTCATTGTATGTCTAGTCTTTCTTTCCCTCCTTCTGGGAAGGTAAATGGCAGCCCCCACTTGGCAGTTGCTGCTGGGGCAACCTGAAGGCAAGGAGCTGAACTTCCTCAGCTGGAAAAAAAAATGCTGCTACACATTTTGACAGTTATTACTATGAATGGGTCCTTTGCTGTGGTTTGCCAAAGCATCAACTGACAGGGCAGACAGGAACTTAACCAAAAATTAGGATTTTTAAGACAATGGACTTATTTTTCTTGAATGGATGGACCTTAGGTCTGCAGTTATATGACGGTCAGGAAGTTTGGAAATTTGTACTCATGGTTTGTGCTGTAAACCCCCAGAGTCCTTTCATTCAAAAGAAACCAAATCCTCTAATGCTGTCCCTGAAATTTCACCACAGGCATCAGCAAAAAGTCAGTCCATTGAAGGGAGTGTGTTGACAAACCTGTACCATGAAAGTACCCGGTGATTCAACATCCTCCCTCCCAGTGCAATCAAACTTAATAGTAGATGGAGGCAGACTTAATCCTGGGCTCATCTCTAATGAAGACGTTTTCAAGACACACAGAAAAAGATTCTGTAGCCACTTAAATTAATGTAGTTTATGACTGTGTCTAGACAAGCTATTTACCTTGTCTCGGCCTCATCTTTGAACCCTGCAGTGCTAACGACGCAGGGCAGGGCTTTTGCTCTGTTTTTGCCCCTGGGCTGTCCTCTTGATGCCTGAGACAAGGATGGGGCAAAGATGGGCTAAAGCCTGATCAACCATTATATTAAAATACCTGGGGGAAAAACATTTCTCTTTGGAAGAAACAGATTGGGCCTTCTGGAGCTGCAGGAGGCCCTACCACCATGCTGGCCTGTCGCTGCAGCTGCCATCCATCTCACACTCTGGATCCGGGAAGTAGGCCTGCAGCGTGTGACCAGGCTGGTCACATGCAGGGGGCCTTGCTCACATGCTGCAGGCTTCCTGCCTGGATCCGGAGGGTGTGAGGAGGTCAGTGGCAGCATGCAGGAAACAGGGGAGCCATGGGCCTGATCTGGGGCCAGAATACGCTGGTGGGAAGGTGGCATATTCTGCCTGTGTAGATGAGGCCTGTGGAATAACTGAAGTAGTCATTAAACTGCTCTTATAAGGAAGCAGCAGCAGAAGCAAGTAGGCCATTCTAGTTGTGCATATATAGGCGCTGTAGTCCGAAACAGTAATTTTTCTAAACTCTTATGAATTCTTTTTAGAATGTCCTCTCTCTCTCTCTCTCTCTCTCTCTCTCTCTGTTTTCAAGCCTTTCACTGCATATAGCTGCAAACCTCTGTATACCCTAAGCCTTCTTTCAGACTTTTCAGAATTTCACTTCCTGTGGCCTTTTCCTCTCAACACAATGAATGTTTCCTTTTGCATCTTGCCAAAAAGGCTTACAATTTCTAAAGGGTGAAATGATTTGGACGTATAGGCTTTATATAATCTCACAATAATATTTGGAATAAATAGGCTTGCATAAGCAGAATAAATTGTTTTTGTATTGCTGGAATTCACGAACCTGGAAAATGTGTAGGCAGCAGGAGCACAGAGAAGACGTACACATTTTTCTCTGGAAGATCACTTCTAAGGCTTTGTAGACTTGCAAACTTTGCCATGTAGGGTTGGTTCTAAATGTTGGCAACCCTCCCCCGCCCCAGTGAATTCATTTTGGTCCGTATTTAACAAAGGACATACAGAAAGCTATGCTAAGTTTGGGTAAATATTGGTCTGTTCAAATATATGGAGGTGGGAGGTAGACAATCCAGGGTGGCTTAAGAAAGAATGTTTTCCTTGAGTATTTATTATAAGAATGTTCCATCCTAGGTTAGGGAGATTTTCAGACGTGATTTTCGGCAGGATATATTGCAAAACAGCTCTGTTGCTGCCGCGCAGCAGGGGAGCTGTTTCAGACGACGCCATCCCTCTGCCGAAACCCTCTGTGTCACATTGTTGCCCATGAGTGAAATACGATGCGGTTTCCTCCATTCTGTCACGGAAGTGACACGGAGGGTTTCGGCAGAGGGACGGCGTCATCCGAAACAGCTCCCCTGCCGCGCGGCAGCAACGGAGCTGTTTTGCAATATATCCTGCTGAAAATCGCGTCTGAAAATCTCCTAAGTCATAATACTTACAATGGATTCACTCTTTCTCATTGAAATAAGTAGGACTTAATGTCTAACTTTGGTTGTGTGTTTGCTTCTAGCACATTAGGGGAAAGCCCCACACTTTCAGAAATGCATCCGTAGAAGCGGAAGTAAATACTATCTGTATATGATAAAAAGTGGAGGAGAAAACCCTTTTGAAATCATCCCTTTGAAGCAGAAATCATAACAAGGATACTTTCAGAGATTAATTATGAATAATTGGATACTAATGCTGTGACAGTATGCATGCAGAAGTTAATCCATTCACATGAAGAAGACAGGAGTAGAGAGTAGGGGTGGGAAAAATACCCCCTCCCCATTTTACAATGATCAAAGCTTTCCTGTAAATTTGCAAGAATCAGCGGAGGCAGATGACAGTCAGTAAGGGAATGAAGATGACGTATTTAAATATAGTGGGTGCAGATGAAAAGTGCAACTAACACACAAAAATGATAGGAATTTATGCCAAATAAGCAACACAATGTTGATGCAGCCCTGTGGAAAACAAACTCAGTGGATAATTCTGAGTGATTTTAATGGAATTTTTAAAAAATGCTTCCGTATAAAACCATTTTTTAAAAAGACTTGTATACATTTATTTATACACTTGTGCAGTTGCTGGCTCCAGGTTTTTGTAGACACTGCCTTAAAAAGTGAGAAGGGGATAGTCAAAGCAGTTCTGGGGCTATTTTGTGGCCCTGATCCCAGACTGCCCCTCTTCTGAACAAAAACAGTATGAATGTCCTTTCAGTAATAGCAATTCACCATTTAAATAGGCTGCCATCCTCCCTCCCTCATACTATTTAACAACAAAAATGAGATGTTTAAAAACCAGAATTAGGACTTTATCAGATGCAGCAAATAAAGCGCTTTTTGAATTTACTGCGCTCGTGTCTTCTCACGAGAATTGGTGAGATCTCGATCCCGGAAGTGAATGGAGCTCCATTCATGCTTCGTTCATGCTGAGGCACTACCTTTGAATGCTATGGAAGATAGGTCTGGTAGGAAGGGTTCTTTTGCTGGCAGAAAAACACTTTAAAGTATGCCAGCAAAAGAACAATTTTAGAGGCTTGCCTGATAAAATCCGTAGATTTCTGGCTGCTTCCAGTTTTGTTTTTTGGCTGTGTGGTTCGCAAAGGGTAACAAGGGCTGAAAACTGACCCCCAGACCCACCACAATGGTCATGACAGTCAAAGCGCTATAACTGTGACCTGTAAAAGAGACCTTAAGATCTATCGTCCCTTTTCTCCACACTTGTCCTTTACCATCAGAAGGTGGAAAAGTGTAAAAGGTTGGGTGCCTGTGGAGACTGGGGAAAGATATATCCTGCAACGTTTCACAGATGAAACCAGGACACATGTGGTCAAGCAACATCAGAGTGTGATCAAGATGGCAAATGTTATTCATGGGAAGAACACACAAGCTAGGAGGGGCTGCAGCAGTTTGCTTTTGCCTGAGCCTGCAGGGAAGGGCAAGACTCTTCCTCCACTCCTCTCCTCTCCTCCTGTGCTGAGTTAATTGAATGCAAACTACTTTTGCCCTTTGAACTCAGCTTGTAGGGGGAAAAGAGAGAAACCGGGACATGTTAAAAGCAGCTAAAAAAGTGGGATGACAGAGGATTAATCAGGACTGTTTCTGCTCAGTTTGGACAGTTGGAGGCTACGGGAACAATTTAAATGGCTTTCCCCCAGGATTGTTTCTATCTGCATCTTTTCTAAGACAGTTGTGGACAGTTTGTATCTCATCAGATTTTTATCACACTGAAGTACCAAAAATTAAGATGGACAGAGAGGCAAATTGATCCTGCACAGAGATATGAGATAAGAATAGTAGCTTCCACCACCACCTTGCTTCCTTGTTATCATAGCCTTCTCTTTGTGATGCTCTGAACAATATGTTTTTGTAGAATCATAGGAGTTGTCCAAACAGTGAAAAAAACACTGATGGAATGTAAGGAGAAGCCTACTGGTTCTAATGACTCTCCATATGATTTCACTGCATTGTGAAGGAGGGGGGCAAAAAAGGCCAAAAACCTTGCCAGAAAATCCTTTGTGACTTTCCCTCTTTCTTTTTTAAAACAATGAGGGGGTGTGCATTTCTACTCATTAGGACAAGCAAGTCAATTTGTTTCACTTGTCCAAATGAGAGGAAGCTCAAATCTGATTGGCCAGATGTACGCAGGGGGAAGGGCTTGCTGACAGGGCAAGCACCCGTAGCCACCATTTTTTCTCTCTGAGTGATTGGGGATGGGGAAGGGAAGCAGGCAGAGCTATCATTACCATCCACCCACCCACCTCAGCTACTGCTGCTGTTGCCCCTGTGGGGATCAGGGAGGTAGGAGGGTAGCTGCCATCCTCCCCCCTCCACCGCTGCTGCCCTGCAGAGACCAAGGAAGGGAGGAGGGCTCTCTCACCTTCTTCTCCCAGAGTTTCCTGCCAGGGAGAAGAAGGAGAGCAGCTTCTGGGCAGCCATTTTGAGTGGGTGAGTTTGATTTTTTAAAAAAATTCTTGGGAGAATGTGCTGTTGCTGACAGGGTGGAGCTTCTGTGAGTCACACCTGCGAGTCACTAGGGGGTGGAGCTAGGAGCTTAGCTCTATATAACTCCTTCCACAGGCGCAAGCTTAACGGTGCACAAATTTTATCAACCAAACAAAAGTACAAGAATTTGATCAGGAGGGCTTTAAACTAAGTCATATGGGGGAGGGAGACACTATTCTGGAAGGCAAAAGGGCTGGAGAAAATAGTCAAACTGTCATAGAGGGAACAAGGTAAACAGTGCAAGGACTGAACAGTGGGAGGCAAAAAAAACTTGCACAGGCAACAAGTAAAGGGAACACATGGTCTTAGATGTCTCTACACTAATGCACAGAGCATGGGAAATAAGCAAGATGAACTTGAACTCCTAGCACAACAAAGCAAATATGATATAATAGGCATTACTGAAACCTGGTGGGATGAGTTTCATGATTAGAATGTAGGAATAGAGGGGTATAAACTTTTAAAGAGAAACAGGCCAAACAGGAAAGGAGGAAGAATAGCATTATATGTCAGGATATTTACACCAGTGAAGAGATACATAACATCAATAGTGGAAGCCAGGTGGAGAGCACCTGGATAAAAATTAAAGGGGAGGGAAACAACAGGGATGTTATTGTGGGACTCTACTACAGACCCACAAGTCAGACGGAGGAATTGGATGATGCCTTTCTAGAACAGATGACCACACACGCAGAAAGGAGAGATTTAGTAGTGATGGGTGACTTCAAATATCCTGATATTTTCTGGCAATCTAACTCAACCAAAACTTCAAGGTCTAGCAAATTCCTTACTTGCCTGGAAGACAATTTCATTATCCCAAAGGTTGAAATGGCAACAAGGGGGTCAGCTATATTAGATCTGATCCTAACCAACAGGGATGACCTGGTTAATGGGTTGCAAGTGGTGGGATCCTTAGGTGGGAGTGATCATGTTCTCCTGGAGTTTGTTATACAATGGAAAGGAGAAGCCAGGCATAATCAGACACGCATTCTAGACTTTAGGAGAGCTGATTTCAATAAACTCAGGTAAATACTGGGGGTGATCCCATGGGCAGGAATACTAAAAGAGAAGGGACTTCAAGACGGATGGGACTTTCTCAAAAGGGAGATACTGAAGGCACAATTTCAAACAGTACCATTGAGGAAGAAAAATGGGAGGTGTCTCAAGAAACCAGGATGGATGACTAAAGAACTTTCAACTGAGCTAATTTTTAAATGGAACATGTAAAGGAAATGGAAAAAGGGAGAAATCACCAAAGAAGAATTCAAACAGATAGCGAACACGTGTAGGAGTAAAGTCAGAAAAGCTAAAGCGCAGAACGAGCTCAGGCTCGCTAGAGAGGTTAAGAACAATAAAAAGGGTTTTTTGGGGGGTATGTCTGCAGCAAAAGGGAGAAGAAGGAAATGGTAGGGCCACTACACGGAGAAGATGGCAAAATACTAACAGGGGACAGAGAAAAGGCAAATTACTCAACACCTTCTTTGCCTCAGTGTTTTCAGAAAAGCAAAAGGGTGATCAACCTGAGGATAATGGAACAGAGGACACAATAGGGGAGATCCAGCACAGAATAGGTAAAGAAGTAGTACAGGAATACCTTCTTAATCTAAATGAATTTAAATCTCCAGGACCAGATGAACTACATCCAAGAGTATTAAAAGAGCTGGCAAATATTATCTCAGAGCCATTGGCAATAATCTTTGAGAACCCTGGAGAACAGGAGAAGTCCCAGCAGACTGGAGGAGGGCAAACGTTGTCCCCATCTTCAAAAAGGGAAAAAAAAAGAGGATCCCAACAATTATCATCCAGTTAGTCTGACATCAATACCAGGGAAGATTCTAGAGCAGATCATTAAACAGAGAGTCTGTGAACATTTAGAAGGCAATGCCATAATCACAAAAAGTCAACATGGGTTTCAGAGAAACAAGTCATGCCAGACTAATCTGATCTCTTTTTTTCATAAAGTTACCAGCTTGGTAGATGAAGGGAACGCTGTGGATATCGTATACCTTGATTTCGGTAAGGCCTTTGACAAAGTTCTCCATGACATTCTTGCAAAGAAGCTTGTAAAATGTGGGCTAGACTAATTAACTGTTAAATGGATTTGTAATTGGTTGACTGGCAGAACCCAAAGGGTGCTCTGCAGTGGCTCCTCTTCATCTTGGAAAGATGTGACCATTGGGGTGCCACAGGGTTCTGTCCTGGGCCCAATGCTATTCAACATCTTTATCAATGACTTGGATGAGGGAATAAAGGGCATACTTATAAAATTTGCAGATGATACCAAATTAGGAGGAGTAGCTAATACCCTAGAGGACAGGATCAAAATTCAAAATGACCTGAATAGACTAGAAAGCTGGGCCAAAGCTAACAAAATGAAATTCAATATGGAGAAATGTAAGGTACTGCACTTAGGGTGGAAAAACAAAATGCAGAGATATAGGATGGGGGAGACGTGGCTGAACGAGACCACGTGCAAAAGGGATCTAGGAGTCCTAGTAGACCACAAGTTGAACACGAGTCAACAGTGTGATGCGGCAGCTAAAAAGGCAAATGTGATTTTGGACTGTAGTATAGTATAGTGTCTAGATAAAGGGAAGTAATAGTGCCACTCTATTCTGCCCTGGTCAGGCCTCACCTAGAATACTGTGTCCTGTTCTAGGCACCACAATTAAAAAAGGATATTGACAAATTGGAGCATGTCCAGAGGAGGGCAACTAAAATGGTGAAAGGTCTGGAAACCATACCTTATGAGGAAAGACTTAGGGAGCTGGGTATGTTTAGCCTGGAAAAAAGACGGTTAAGGGGCGATATGATAGGCCTGTTTAAGTATTTTAAGGGATGTCATATTAAGGATGGAGCAAGCTTGTTTTCTGCTGCTCCAGAGATTAGAACACGGAACAGTGGATGCAAGCTCCAGGAACAGAGATTCCTCCTCAACATTAGGAGGAACTTTCTGACAGTAAGAGCTGTTCAGCAGTGGAACGCACTCCCTCAGAGTGTGGTGGGGTCTCCTTCCTTGGAGGTCTTTAAACAGAGGCTGGATGGCCATCTATCAGGGATGCTTTGATCGTGATTTCCTGCGTGGCAGGGGGTTGGACTGGATGGCCCTTGTGGTCTCTTCCAACTCTACAATTCTATGATTCTATGATCCCTTCCCTGGTTACCTCTCCCCACCCCCCGCTGTTGCCATGCTGCTCCTCTTGCACCATCATCTTTGCATACGAAGCTTATGGGGGACTGCTAGGGGAAAAACCACCTTTAAGACCAGTTGCAGCTGCTGTGATTTGCTCTTACTGTGGGGCACTATGTTCCCCCCACCCATATAGACAGAGCCATAAAATCACAGAATTCTAGAGTTGGAAGAAACCACAAGGCCCATCTAGTCCAAACCCCTGCAGGAATACTCAATCAAAGCACTCCCTGATAGATGACCATCCAGCCTCTGTTTAAAGCCTCCCAAAGGAGGAGATTCCACCACACTCTGAGGCAGTGCATTCTACTGCCGAACAGCTCTTACTGTCACAAAGTTCTTCCTAATGTTTAGGTGGAATCTTTTTTCCTGTAGTTTGAGTCCATTGCTCCATGTCCTTGTCTCTGAAGCAGCAAAAAACAACCATGCTCCATCCTCAGTATGACATTCCTTCAAATATTTAAACATGGCTATCATATCACCTCTCAACCTTCTCTTCTCTAGACTAAACATGCCCAGCTCTCTAAGCCGCTCCTCATAGGGCATGGCTTCCAGACCTCCCACCGTTTTGGTTGCCCTCCCCTGGACATGTTTTCAGTGCAAGCAGTGAGAAAAGGGCACTTGAAGGGCAGGGTTTACTTCCATAGAAACTGTATCTGTTCTGATGCCTACTATGGAAACACAAGATAGGTGATGGAGGAGAGGGGAAGAATCTGTATTAGTTGAAAAGGATACTGTTCTGGTGGAGAAACTGGTGGGGAATTCATGAAGGTGAGGAAAGAACTCAGAAAAATCACTGTTTTTATTACAACCCCCCAAATCCCCAGCCAGGATTGTGGGAATTGTAATATAAAAAGTAACTTTCCTGAGCTATGAATGGTATGGGGATGGTGATTTCCAAACTATTTTATGTGTTTTTAAAAATGCCTTGCCATCTCATGAAACTACTGTATTTGTTGCTGTGTCTGATATGGCGGTAGCAAGACAGGAATCAGATTAAGAAAACCCATACAAACTTTTCAATCACCCCTCTCTGGGCTGGGTAGTCAGAGAGCTCCCCCTTTGTAGCCTTGTCTAAAGGAGTCCTGACTATGACTGACAGCATCCTGGGTGTTCATGATAAGAGTCCTTCTGTCCTGACACCATCAGGTGGCAGTTTGGGGCAAAAGTGATTATTATTTCAATCACTTCTGTCTACCTCTCCCCCTTTTCAGTAGAACCAACATACAGTAGTTTAGTTCCTTTTACTGGAATGCTCGTATTCCTTAATCTTTGCTCCCAGGTTCATACTGCACACAAATAGATGGATTAGACAGAGAGGGGGAGAGGGACAGAAATGTTTGATTTTCAATATTTAAACCTCAAGCTGAACCTAGTGACTGCTGGGTTCATTCATTACGATCAGGGCTGCCCCAAGACATTTTGCTGGCTGTGGAAAAGCAGCCAATGGTGCCCTCTCTTCCCCAAGTCATCTAAGGAGATTTTCAGACCGCGTTTCAGTGTGCCTAGCGCGGGAGGAACTTTCGGGAGAGGGTCGGCGGTCTTGCGCGGCAGGGGGGCGTTTTCGGACGCCGTTGTCCCTCTCCCGAAACCATCCATGTCACTTCCGTGAAGCTTCGGAAGCCGCAGAGCCATATTTTAATCACGGGCAAACTCCATGATTAAAATATGGCTCTGCGGCTTCCAAAGCTTCACGGAAGTGACACGGATGGTTTCGGGAGAGGGACAACGGCGTCCAAAAACGCCCCCCTGCCACGCAAGACCGCCGTCCCTCTCCCGAAAGTTCCTCCCACGCTAGGCACGCTGAAACGCGGTCTGAAAATCTCCACTATCAAGGTACATATACTAAAACCCCCATTACTTTGGCTCATTAGGTAGAAAAATCTCACAAGCACCTTTCCCTTGCTCTGATGATTAAATAAATAGATAGATACAACAAATAAATAGGCAACAATTTATAGTCCCTTTTGGACTCTCAAAATCTGCTGCCCAAAGCAGCTGCCCCATTCCACTTCAGGATAGGGTTGGTTCTGTTTCAGCATTACAAAACAGGTCACAAAAAATATATGTCCTGCCTCCTTGTTTGAGAAAACACCTAACACTTTCTTTGACTTTTATGTTTTAAAAATGCATTTTAAGGGTTGTTTCACCGGTGTTCCTAGCTTATAGGAATGTGATGACATTATTGTGTGTGTATTTTGCTGCAAAGGCACCTCTCCATCCTTGCTCAGTCCACAAGCTGTCATTGGCTATTTGCCCACTCATGAAAACTGTGGCCAGTCACAGCATGACAGTGGCAGCAAAACCAGTCACAGCATTTTAGCCACTCAACATGGAATTGACTTGTACCTAGCTACAGTATTTTTTAGTAGCCTTAAACCTGCAGCATCTTATGGAATAACACATATGAAGCATTACATGCATGTTTGTTTCACACTGAAGTTACTTATTTTCCCAGTTGTCTTGGAAATTTGGCTGAGCATCAATGTGAGTTAAAACAGATCATGGAAAAGTTACTTTCCACCAGAAATTTCCCAAAAATGTGAAAAGGGTAGGTTGGTTATTTATGGGGTTGTCTAGACAGTGAAAAAACTCCTCATAGAATTCGAGGAGAATACCTTTTGTCCTAATGAGATTCCACAGCAATTCACTGTATTTGGAAGGAGAGGGCTCAAAAACTAAAAAAACCTACACAGGAAAAACCTTTGTGGCTTTTCCCAGAGTTTTTTTAAAAATATGGGGGAAATGCACACTCCCACTCATTAGGACAACTGAATCACATCACTGCACATTCCTAAATAAGAGAGGAAGTGGAAACCAATTGGTCGGATATGCGCGGGCTTACAGGCAATGAAGTGGCCAGAAGTGGCATTTTGAAGTTCTGCAGTAATGACTGTGTGCTTTTTCACTGCACTGAGGTGACCAAACAGCTTTTTAAATGGAAGGTGGCACTTGTGCACCTTAGATTTACAGTAAAAAAAACAACAACATTGTGCAGTGGCAGTAAGTTATTGAGAAAAATAATGCAAGCAATTCACTCCTGGCCACCATGGCTCTGTGTGAACATCAAATATGGATAGCTTCACATACCAGCAATTTTGCTTAAAAACCATGGAAACAAATGAATGCTGCTGCAAATTTGCATTGATGCATTACAATCAGCGTTATATCTTCTCTCTAGACAAGTCCTATGTATTTATTTCCTGCTTTTCTCTCAGGGCTTGTCTATACAAGGCAAAAAAAATGTGGATTGATTCACAGTAATGCCAATTTGCAGCAGCTTTCATTTGTCTCCACATATTTTTCAAGATTGTAGGCATACGAAGCCATAAGCATTTGTTGTTCAAATGGGAATGCCTGCGAATCAAGATGGTGGGCACGAATTAATTACTCATGTTTTTATTGTCACCAGCTGCTGCCGTCAAACAGTATTTTTTAAAAAGCAAATCCAAAGTGCGGAAGTGCGATCTTCTGCTTAAATAAACAGGAAAAAAAAGAAGGGGGGAAGGCTTTTTCGTTGCCTCAGCACATAATTGCTATAGTGAAAATCCAATATGGCGGTTCCAGGTGCTGCCTTGCTGGCAAGCTGTGCTCCCTGCACATGTCTGACTAATTATCTTTCAACTTCCACTCTTATCGGAAAAGCACAGCAAAGTGAATTGGTTGTCCCAATGAGCAGGAATGCGCATTTCCTTTGGAGTTTTTTTTTTAAGTTGAGAAGAGCTGCAAAGACTTTTCCTGCAGAGTACTTGGAGTTTTGCCCCCCCTTCGTCTGAATATGGCAAAATGATGAAGGATCCCATTGGGACAAAAGGTATACTTCTCAAATTCTATGAGGGGTATTTTCACCATCTAGACAAGCCCTCAGTTCAGGGCTCAAAGTTGCTTACCATATCTCTCCTAACTTTGGGCAAAATCATGCAAGTGTGTGAGCAATTACAGTAATCACTGACCATTCTGAATAATAAAAGTGGCAAAGATGTGGGAGTCCATAAGTTTAATTGTCTAGGGGCAATTGTCAATTTCTGTCTATACTACAGAAATACAGCAGTTTGACACCACTTTATCCACAATAGTTCTTTCCTATGGAATCCTGGTATCAATAGTTTGCTGATGAACCAGTGTTCCCTGATAGAAAAGGCTAAATACCTCACAAAACTACTAATACCAGGATTCCATAGGACAGAACTATGGTGGATAAAGTGGTGTCAATATGTGGTATTTCTGCAGTGCAGACAGGCCCTAGATCAGATTTAGAAGGTGCAGTGGTTAAATGCCAGTACTGCAAGCCACCATGTTGCAGGTTCGATTCCAGCGGGCTCCAAGGTTCACTCAGCCTTCCATCCTTTCGTAGGTCAGTAAAATGAGTACCCAGCTTGTGGGGGCAATTAGCTAACACACATTGGAAACTGTTTAATGCAGTGTAGATGTGTAAATAGCTATTGCTTAAAACAATTTGTAAGCCGCTCTGATAGCCTTGTGGCTGAAGAGCGGGGTATAACTAACTAACTAACTAAATAAAAAATAAAACAGAATACTGTCTCCATCATTGAAGGTGGTAGCTCCTGGTTATCCAGCACATTAGCTGGATGAAATTTTGCACTGAGCTTATCATGTGGGATCCCAGTGAAATCAGTTGGATTAGGCCAGCAAAAGAGCTTTCTGAAACCCAGCATCCAGAGACCAGCAAGTCAAAAATATCAAAACACTTCTAACAACCTTTGTCCAAAGCCCATACGTGGGTATTGTGACTCTGTGGGAGTATTGTTCCCTTGGACTTCCTTTAGCTATAATTAAACTGATGGAGAAGTGGAGGAGGGGAGACACCCTTTTAAGTGGAGAACAGCAATTCAGCTCCTAGGGCAGAAAGTCAGCTAATTCGCTGACCTTGATCTCACATCCATGCGCACCCATGTGTGTGTATTTTTCCAATGTAGATGTAGCAATCCTTTGACTAGTTCAGGGATTGAGAGTGTCTCTATTGTAGAGCTGCTGCTGCTGAGCTCATGTTGTTGATCTTGTTTTACAGCCGCCCTGCCTGTTGTGCAGAGAACAGAATGTTCTCTTCAGTGAACTGAGGTTGAACTTCTCCAGCCTACTTGTCTCGGGAACCACACAGTTATGGAGGAAAGGGAAAGAGAGAGAGAGAGAGAGAGAGAGAGAGAGAGATTGATTATTTGGGGTTCTTTTTAAAAAGAAAGCCATATAAGATTGGGTTTCATTTCAGCCACTTAGGATCATCTCTGCCTCCTTTTCAAGGAAACACAAATACCCATTTACAATATAAGCAAACGTAATGCTTTGCAGCCATGCAAGCTGTTAACGTAACCTAGTTGCTGCACAGAAATGGAATCAGGCATTTGCTTTGTTTCTTTTCCAGTATTAGACAGAGCTGAGCACTGCAAATTTCTTTTATTTTCTCACAGTCTCCCACTAGATCATCTGTTTCCTAAGTTAGGATTTCAAAGGAAACTCAAATTCATAAGTAAATGGAAAGAAGAGGGGGAGGTTAACCTCTCTTTCTGAACCATATCTGAGTGCAAAGACAGCAACAGTGGAATAAAGGGATTCAAATGGTTGTAGGTCTATTTTGGGTTCATCAAAACAAACGCATAAAAGTGGTTTGCAGCGTAGGCGTTTCCTTTTGCTGGTTTATCCATATTGTGCCAAAACAGTGAACACCGTTTTCACCAATTTGCTGCTGTAGCAAGTTGCTAGGGAAGCATGAGAATTTTAGGGGCAGTACTACAATCTGAAATATGCACTTCTATGGGCTAGCATATTTTTCATTGTACTGGAAGCTAAGAGGATACAGTAACATTTTATAAGTATTATAAAAAGAACACGAGAAGTCAAAGAGGCAAGCTACAGAAATACAGGATGTAATAATAAAGAGCCTTTGTCCATGATCCCTTGAATTGACCAGATAAATATTGGTTCAGATTATGACAACAAAATCAATAAGGGTTTCTCAAGAAGGAGAGCAGTTAACAATGGAATCCACAGGAGGAAGCAATTCATTTAAGCCAAAGAGATGCTCATGATCTAGTGGAGTGCTATTTTTGTTACAGGATTTGGTGATGTGCTATTCGGTAATTAAGGCAAGCGCTTAACACCATCTTTTTGGGTCTCATCATTATGAACATAAAACAGAAAAAGCCGCCACAGAATGAATGAGTCAGATCAACTTGAGCTCCATAGCCAACAGTCTCATATAGAAATATGCATAGCTCACTCCTACAGAGCTTGGAATAAATATTATTTTCTAGACTACAACTCCCAGAATCCCACAGCCAGCATGTAATCTTTTCCACACATGGCTCCTATAACCTTTCTTCCTGAAAAAGCAGGTTTAGGAGGGGCTGAAATGGTGCATGTAAAGGGCACTGTGTGCCCGGGTGAATCATTTCTCCACTTGTCATTTGTTTGCTCCCAATTACCAACCCCTCCAAGCTATTATCAGCACATCCAGTGAGGTTCTAAATAAGTGTTTGCAAAGGGTTGAGGGCTCCCTTCCTTCTCTAAGGATGCCTGTCATGGCCCCCACAAGGGGGGAGAGGCTGACAGGGCTCTAGCTTGGGGCTCTGGGCCCCCGGGTTAGGGGGGATGGCGTGATATTATTGTAAGTTTTTATTATGTAAATCCATTTAGTTTTTTTAAAAATAAAAATAAATATTACTTTGGTGTCATTTAAGCTGACATGCTAATTTTTACCCTAAGGACTTTATCAGACATGGGGAAATGTGGCAAAAAACTGCATCCTAAATTGCGTCAGAAGAATAGGATGATAACAGAAAGGGTGACATTATCAGATGTCTGCATCCTCAGCTGTTCCCCGGGGCATAGCGCTGGCATGGACGAGGCATCAATTTTTTATTGACGGGCTCCACCATCAATAAAAAGGGACGCCTTATTCATGTCGGTGCTATGCCCCTGGAAGGGCTGAAGGACATCATCATCTGATAATGTCACCCATTTCTGTTATCATCGTATTCTTCTGATGTGGTTTCTGCCACATCTGATAAAGTCCTAAATCTTGTAGAGCATCTCACTGCCCTAAACCTTACCAGTAGGTAGGGGGCCCACCAAAGATCCTGGCTTGGGGGCCCACTTCAGGATGTGGGGCCTATGATGCCTGCACTTGTATCCTAGTTCTTTGAGGCTGAAAAATGATTCTACAGCTGAGGGGATGATAAAAGGTCTGGAAACCAAGTGAGGAACGGCTGAGGGGGCTGAGTATGTTTAGCTTGGAGAAAAGAAGACAGAGAGTAGACATTATAACTATCTTTAAATAGCTGAAGGCATGACATGCAGAAGATGGAGAAAGCTTGTTTTTTGCTGCTCCGGAGACTAGAACACAAAATCAAGGGGTTCATATTTCAAGGAAAGATATTCTACCTAAACATTAGGAAGAAGAGTAGTTTGATGTGGAACAGATCACCTTGGAGGGTGGTGGACTCTCCATCCTCCGAGATTTTTAAACAGAAGTTGGAGAGGCATCTTTTAGAAGAGCTCTAGTTGTCTATTCCTGCACAGCAGGGGGGTGGACTAGATGGCCTTTGTGGCCCTTTCCAGCTCTAAGATTTTATTATTCTATAACAAACATCTTTCTCCTAAATCTCCAGTCAGTATCCTAGGGGATTCTGGGCATGATCTCTTTCCCTCTCCAATTTTTGAGAATGTCTCCTGCCCTCCTCACTGTGTTCTTGATTTAAATCACTCCTCCCCATGGTTACTATTAACATTTTAAAAAAGAGATCAGATCCTTTTCATGGATTTGCCATGTCACATCTACTCTGGCCCTTCATGTTTCTGGGCATATACATACATAATTCTATAGTTTTCACTGATTTGTTTTAACAACCATTTTAATTTAAATGCACAGGTTATGGTTATAATGAGCTGAACTCAACTATGCACCTGGATATTAGCTTTTCAGCCATTTATTTCCATGGTTACAAACTCTGCATGGTGGAATTAGGATGTGTATGAGGAGGTAAATACTATTTAACTGGATCAGCAATGTAAGGAACTTTGCCTTCCAGCTATATATCTCTAACACTCCTTTGGTTTTGTATTTCTTTGTGGGTGTTTTTTTTGTGACACAACTGTGTGCTAACATTATTTTCATAATGCTGTTTTATTCTTTTGAGAATTTCTATAGAGAGTTCATGGTCTCCACAAAAATACAGTGAAGCATTTCTTGTACTGATGAGTGCTGTCCAAATGATTGTTAAATTCTGGTAAAAGTCTGATGATTTGGAGAATGGTTACTATCATGTGACACCCACATTTTGTGTTATAACCTCCTTTTCGCCATATGTCTCTTCTTGTTTGTGCCATTTATTGACCTTTGAATTCTCTCCTCTCTTGGCATCTGTGGACACATATACTCACTCAGAGAGGGTGATTGTACTGGATATTTATCAGGGCTTTAGCACACAATTTATCTAAAGGATGCTTCTGCTGTCTAACTGTAGTTTTCCATAAGATCATATGAACATGATGGATCAACCCAAAGGCAAGTATACGCCAGCATTCTCTTTCCTCACTAACAGAATGACCAGATGCCTATGGGTTGTCCACAAGCAGGATATAAATTCAAAGACACCCTTTTGCTCGTGTCCCCCGCAATTGGTATACTGCCTATAACATGGGAAATAATATATAGCCATTATTAACAAGTATCCATTGATAGTCTTCACCTCCATTAATTTGTCAAATTCTCTTTTACAGTCATCCAAGTTGGCAGCCATCATGAAATCTTGAGGGAGTGAATTTCATAGCTTATCTATGTACTGAATGAATAAATACTCCCTTTAATTGGTGGGGAATCTCTGACCATTAAGCTTCACTGGATGTTTGATTACATTGTTCTCGTATTACCCACTTCCACATGTTGCATAATTTTATATACCTCTCCCATGTCTCCCCTTACTTGCTTCCCTCATAAACTAAATAACCCTAAATATTGCACTTTTCTTCATAGGAGAGTTGCTCCAACCCCTACTTGGCTTATTCTTTTCTGCTCCTTTTCTAGTTCTAAAATACTTTCCTAGGGACTTTATCAGATGAGCCAAATCATGCAAAAAACCCTGCATCATTTAGGATGTAATGATAGCACTAAAGGCAAAATCATCAGACGTCCTCATCGCTTTCCCATTCCTGATGCATTGCACTGGCGCGAATGAGCCGTCACTTTTTATTGACGGCTGTAATGGGAACTGGTAAGTGACATCGTTGTCTGATAATTTCTGCCCTTTCTGCTATCGTTGTGTCCTAATGTTGTGGTTTTGGCACATCTGATAAAGTCCTTGCTCTACTTTTTATGAGTTGTGGCAACTAGAACTGTACATAGTATTCCAACTGTGGTCACACCACAGATTTGGATAAGGCAGAGAAGAGGAACCTTTGTTCCTCTAGATATTTTCTCATGCAGCTTCCATCAGCCCATCTAGCATGGTTAATGGTAAGGGATAGTGGGAGCTGTAGTCCAAAACCTTTGGAGGGCTAAAGGTTTCCTAGTCTACTATAAAGTTGGTCTCTCTCTCTCTCTGGCTTTTCTTCGCAAACGAAGATTCAGGAAGGACTCATCCCGCGCTTTCTGCAAGCGCGCTGATGGCTAAAAAGGCCAATCCGAGATAAACAAGTCCGGTTGCAAAAAGCACAGCAGAAGGTCTCCTTGGGTGATGTTTTTGGGTTGTGATTCTTTCTGTGTTGTCGTTTCTCTTCAAGACTTGTTCGTCGTGAGTTCTCAAATAAGGCTGCAGCATTGTGGATAGTGCGTCTCCATGCCTCCCGATGTGAGGCCAGGGCGGACCACCAGAAGCAGCTCTGCAGCGCCTAACATCCTGCTTTGCAACAGCTGCAGAGCTGTTTGGGCTAGAAGTCAACCTGAAGAAAACAGAAGTTCTTTACCAGCCTGCACCACAGGACGAACACCACCATCCCCACATTGCCGTCGGCAAATCAGTGCTCAAGTCCGTTCAGCAGTTCACCTACCTGGGAAGCATCATCTCCTCAGATGCCAAGATTGACAAAGAGATCGATCACAGATTAGCAAAGGCATATAGTGCATTTGGAAGACTTCACAAAAGAGTCTGGAGCAATAAACACCTGAGGCAAAGCACAAAAATCAGTGTGTATAGAGCCATCGTACTGTCTATCCTCCTTTATGGATCTGAAACATAAAGTTGGTATGACATTGGCAATTTTATTTTTTGAAATTATTTTTTCTAATTATGACCAATATACGATTTGCCTTTTTCATAGCAGCTTCACACTGCATTGAGACTATACATCACAACCCCAAGAACTCTTTCTTGGTCAGTTATCACCAGATCCCATCAACATATATGCAAAATTGGGATTTGCCTGTCCCAATATACCTTTCTTTACATTGAGGAGCATTTTCCATTTTAATGTCCATACCCTCAGTATGAACCCTTGTGGAACTCTTTACTGTCCATGTTTGTCTTAACTGACCTAAATAATTATGCGTCACTGGGAAACAAAGCCTTATGCATTCTAATAAGAAATTAATTGGCTCATCAGCAACAGAGAATACCAAGCATAACAGACATTAAAAGACACAGAATCAAAGGAATGTAATAAAAATCTTCAAATCAGACTTCAGTTAGTAGAGATCAACTTTGACAGCATGATAATTTGTTGGAAAAACAGACTGGAGGGGCTATGCTTCAGATCCCGAGGAGGACTACTATGGCCTTGTTCACATGGGCTATTTACCTCATTCTGCCCCTGACACCTGGGGCAGAAAAGGGGCTCAGAAGGGGCAAGCTGGGGTAGGGCCCAATACAGGTTGTTGTTGTTTTTTAAATACCTGGTTGACTTCGTTTCTGCTGGAAGGAAATGGCTCGGGCCACACATAGCCGCAGGAGCCCATCCCTGCAGGCTGGCCCATTGCTCTAGCTGCCAGTCACGCTTTCTCTTCTGGGTCTGGGCAGCAGGCCTGCAGCATGTGACCAAGGCCAGCTTCCTGGACCCGGCAGAGCAAGGAAAATGGTGGTGGCAGCTTCACTGATTGGTCGGCATTCTGTCTGGACTCTGGCATGTTTCGTCCAGGTAACAAGGGCAGAATGGGCCTGATCCATGGCTGGGATATGCTGGCAGGGAGCTGGTGTATCCTGGCTCATGTACATAAGCCCCAAGTCAGGAGTAAGCAAGTCAGGGTTCTAAGTCTTCTGGAAGAAGTAAAGAAAAGAAAGAGGAGAGGTAAAGAAGAGACAAAGGAGCATGGATAAAAGGATTTCGTAGTGCTTTGTCTGCTTCCTGAGTGAAGTCACAGTATCAAAAAACAGGGGCAGTAGGGGCAACTAAGCTATGCACACACCCACACCCAATTTCCAGAGCTTAGTGCTGTGCTTGGCTCCTTGGACTCTCTGTTCCTGTTTTCTTCCCCAAGACGCCAGACCACATTCTGTGACATGACACTGTCTTCTAAAAGAGTTTGACATGACAAAATTGATCTGAAATAGAAAGCTGGAATTGGGGTGTGAACCACCATCTTTTCAACTAACTAATCATGGAAAGGTTGTGTCCAAAACTGGTTTTAAAAACAAAACAAAACAAAACACAAGAACATCAGTAGTAGTAGCAGCAGCAGCAGCAACACATCTCTTAGCACTTCCACCTAGATAGAAAAGTGGGTAAAAGAATGGGAACTTATCATGTGTACAGAAACAATTTCCTGAAGATAGGAAGGGGCAGGGCTGCAAGATATCTTTCTTGCAATTTCATTAGGTCCCTCTTGAACACCTAGTTGAAGTGTGAGAAACCTTGTCATAGATGCAGTAGGGGAGGAAAAGAAGCAGGGCCCAAAGGCAGGAATCCAGATGTTGTTGGACCACAAGTCCCAGCAGCCCTACCCATCATAGCAATATTGATGACTACTGAGAGCTGCTGTCTAATACCATCTAGTAGGGCCCCATGATTTGTACCTCTGACTAAGGACTTTATCAGACAATTCCCTTAAAACGTTCTTTTGCTAGCATAAAAAATCAATTTTATGCCCCCCCCCTTACCTTCTCTCCTGGCAAAGGCTTCCCTAGCAATGCTCTTCTCACTTCCTCATTCAAAATCCCATGGATTCTCATGAGAAGACGCTCCCGTGGGAAATTAAAAAAACAATAAAAAGAACACAGAACAAGTTACACAAAGCACAGGAAAACATGCTAAAAGTCCTGAGTAACCCAGGGAGGGTCATAAAAAGTGTGTAACTTACCTGGATGTCGCAATCTCACCTGGAAGTGTTTGCGCAGGACTGGCCACTTACACTGCATTCACATGAGTACAATGGTGCGAGGTTTCACACACTAGCAATGTTGGCACTAAAGCGCCACAGGGGAGCAATTGATGGCTTCAGCCATCAATTAAAAAGTACAGGTTTTGGCCAGTACATAAATGTGAAAGGGTGATGTTTTGTGGTATGGGCACCCTTTTGCGTTTATATGGCATCATTATGATGCCATATTTAGTGTGTCTCATAAAGTCCTAAGAGGCTTTGCTTCAGCAGAAGTCTCTGAGAATGAGGAATAAAGTGTTTTGCGGGGTAGCAGGAGCAAGCTAACAAGACTTTCCTTCAGCAGGAGCACTTATTAACAAGCCAGAACAGGGTGTTTAGGAAGAGGAGAGCTTGGGAAATTACTTTTAAAAAGTAATTAATTTTCATTACGCATTACAGTGTTCAATTCCACCTAGCTCATTATCTGGCTCATCATTTTTTTGTTACTTCTCTGCTATCTTGACAAACAACATCTGAAAACTGATAAGGGAATAGTATAAAACAGAGGGGGGCATAGTGTCACCCACAGGCTGCACATGGCCACTAGATACCACTTTTGCATTCTGAAGTCCCCCATTAGTCCCTCAAAGCCTCCAAACCCCTCAATTAAAAACAACAACACAAAATCAGCACAATTTGCAGGCAATTTTTGCTTCAAACCCATGCAGAAAGCCCCCAAAACATGCAAAAATGTACCAAAATACCCCTACAACACTCGCACAAGCATCCTAGAGCCCTGTAGTACAAACCTCCATTTCCCTCTGCAGTCCCTCCCTCTCAAAATGGCAATAGGAAATGATGCAATGTTACTTCCTACTACCCTTTTGAGAGGAACTGTAGAGGGAAATGGAGGTACAGTTAGCCCTCCATATCCGCAGGTTCTTTCTTCACAGATTCAACCAACCAAGGCTCAAAAATATTCAGGGGGGAAAACTCCAAAAAGCAAATCTTGCTGTTCACCATTTTATATAAAGGATGCCATTTTACTACACCATTGTATATAATGGGACTTGAGCATCCACAGATTTTGGTATCCACAGGATGTCCTGGAACCAAACCCCCGCAGATACTGAGGGCCCACTGCATTGGGGCATGTTTGGCGGGGGGAGATGTGGTATGGAGTGTGCCTAGTGGGGAAGATTGCCCCATGACCCCCATGCAGTTGCCCACCTCTGTGTAAAACTTGGAAAATCCCTGCCAAAATTGCTATAAAATTCCTAAAAATGACCTTTAAAAGTAACTAGAAATGCAAAATATACTTTTGACTACATTGTGCCAGAACGTAAAGGAAAGCTTTCAAGATTACTATGTAGATTATATTGGAGTCTACAAAGGATGAATAGTATCTGTGTTAAGGGTCACAGATAATTGCTGGAGATGTGGGTGAGCAGATGCAGACATATATATATATATATATATATATATATATATATATATATTGGCCATGCTTGATGATGAGAAATTTTTGGCTTTCTGTTCTTTAAATAAGTGATAATTTGTCAAGTTATATGTTGCCACTGGATCTGCTCATTACATTGTTTTGTTATTTAAAAAGGATAGTAAAATCAGAAAATGTAGAATGAATTGTACATTTATTATTGCAGATTTAGTAAAGTGCATTTCTAATAAGTGGGGAAGTCTTTGTTCAAGAGCCGATGCTTTTGCTGGCAGAACATAACTCTCTCCCAATGTAAGTGGTCTAGGGGACAATGGCTTCTTCTTCTCCTCCCCCTAGGCGCAGAAGGGCACCTTCCAGGCTCAACTCCACCACTCTGGCCACTGATTAGCCATGGGAGTGTGTCCAGGGATTATTTGGTTGCCTTGGGCACCAGAGGAAAGAGAAGTAGCAGCTGTCACTGCCAGAGAAGGGCATTTTTTGATGTCCAAGGGCAGCCAGATGAAATCTAGGCACACTCCTGCAATCAATCAGTGGCTGGAAGGGATAGAACTGCAACCAAGATTGTGCAAGGAGGAACAGGATACTTCCTTCTGCAACAGCCTTAAAAGTGCTAACACTGGCATTACCAGGCATTATGCTTGTATTGGCCACCGACAGGATTCTTTGTTGAATTGCTAACAAAGATAAAACAGATATGCAGGGTGTGTGACACGTCTCATATGGTAAAGTTGATTCATTTAATTAGAATCTAAGAAGACAAACAGCAGGGTTGTGTTTTTGGTTTTTTAGAAAAATGGTCTTTAGTAGACACTATTTGAGTCACAAGATTCAAGATAAAATTTGATCTATATGTATAAGATTTTAGCTGCAGTGTAACCTACTTGGAAATAGTGGGTAAAATTTGTCTGCTTATATATCAATATCAATAATAACACATTATTTTATTTAGAAAAGTAAGTAGTAGTAGACATTTGTCATCAAATCAAGTAGTGTTCTCACTAGAAATGTTATTTTTGCAATTTAACTTTGTTACACCTGTTGTTATCAAGAAAAATACTTGTTACAGGTAACCGTGTTAACATGTAACATGTTACTAGCAAAGCTTGGTGAAGAGAAATCTTTTAAGAGGCTCTTTGGCAAACATCCCAGGTTCTGTGGTAAAGTTCAGGAAAGCAAATGATTTTAGTGGTTTCATAGTAATTTCTGCTAAAAATTGGTGCCAGGAGAATTGGTACCTTGGACCCTGGGCAAGCATAGCAGAACACAATAGAACAAGACCAACAGAACTATGCCCACTGAGAGTGGCCAAAAGAGTTGAACCAAAATTGAATGAAGTGATATACTTCAAAGTATTTTCTTTAAAAAGGCTCCACACTGTGCACCTGGAAATAAATATGTATGCTGACAGGGCAAGCATAGCCTGGTGAGATCAATGATCAGTCCACCTCTGTTCAGGAGGAGCCGGCCAGATGGAAGTTTAAGATGGTCAAGGCCTTTATGACCCCTTGGTTGCAGACCTGAACAGAATTGCTGGGCAGGTGGCAGCAAGAGGTCAATGGGCAGTTGAAGCCCATGTTTGTAAAGTGATTTTTGAAGAAGTCAGTCAGGCTTCAGAATTTTAAAATAGATAGATAGATAGATAGATAGATAGATAGATAGATATAGATAGATAGATTTTTGACTAAAGCAAAATCAGTCTTGCTTAAGATATCTGAAAACATCTAGTTGGAACAGATTGGGGGTGGGGTGGGGTTTGCCACTGTTGCACAGAGCTGCCAAAGATGGCACAGGGCTGCAGAGGAAGACACTCCTTAGCCAGGCCAATTTTCTGGCACTCTCAATCATGTCACCTTGAAGGCAGGAAAATCATTCAACAAGGGATTTGTACAAAGTGTACAAAGGGAAGGAGACACACCTGGTTTGGATGGGGCAATCACTGAGCAATTACCAGAGTTATTGCTACTGCATAATGGCCTTTAGAGACTACCCCTGGAGGGATGTGCCTCTTTGGCTAGGTGCATTCACATGTAATGCCTGAGGTACATATTCCTTCTGGTGGCTAATTAAAGTTATACTGCTACAACTTATTGTATGTAAAAAAAAAATCAGCCATGTTAGTCTGTCAAATCCAAAACAACAAGGTATATTGTAGCACCTTAAAGGCTAATAAGAAATCAGAAGAAGATTAAAGACTTTATCATCCGAGGCTGGTTTTTCACAATTATAGCAAGATATTAGCATATTTGGCCAGTACCTCACATGATATCATGTCTAACCCGCTGCTGCTTTGCATTTCGTTTGTTTCTGTAGCACACCTTTTCAGTGATGGGGAAAATCCTTCAATGGCTCCCAATGTCATTTTTATGCCATTAGTCCCCCCTGGTGCAATAGGTCCCTTCCACTGCTGTAATGATATGAGGGCAATCATGTGGCATGAGGCAGTGTGATTCTCCCCTTCTTTCTCCCTCCTCCTTATTAATCCCAAGCAGGCCGAGGTTGTTTTTACTCCATGCCTTTCAGTATTTTAATTTTTATTTTTGCTGTGATTGAGGTGAAATAACAAAATAAAAATACTGTATTTTTTATTGTTTTTCCATAATAATGGACTGCGGACAAAATAAAAATTAAATAAAATCAAAGGGCATGCATTTCAGTAGGGCTTATGGTGGGGTTATGGAGCCAGTGTGGAAGGGACCATGGATTGCCAAAGCAGCACACCTGCAGCACACTTGTGCAATTGCAGAGAAGTGTGATACCCAACGTTTTCAATCTGGTATGTTCCTGTTTGCTTCACTACATGATTGCTGTGAGAAAACTGGCCGGTGTGATAAAGTCCTAAAACTTGGAAGGGCAGTCATGAAGGAACTAGATAAGATTCTCAAAGGTAACAATGTATCATTAAATGCTAAAGTCAAAATCATCTGTGCCACAGTATTTCTGATTTCTATTTATGGTTGTAAAAGCTGGACAGTGAAGAAAGCTGACAGGAAGATCAACTCTTCTGAAAAATGGTACTGGAGGAGAGTTCTACAGATATACCATGGACCACTAAAAAGACCAATGAATGGGTCCTAGAGCAAATCAAGGCTGAACTCTTACTAAAAGCTAAGATGACTAACCTTGGGATGTATCATGAGATGACACGACTCATTGGAAAAGACAATAATGCTTGATAAAGTGGAAGGCAGTATTTGATTATTTGTGCCATTTAGGAATTCCAGTTTGTGCAAGTAGGAAAAGAGGACGACGGCACCATAAGTGGATTGAGTGAATCAAGGAAGCCACTGCCCTAACATTGTGAGATCAAGGCAATTGATGCTGAGCAAGGCAAGGCTCTTAGAGTTCTCTTATTCAAAGGTTGAACATAAGTGAAAGTTGACTTGATGGCAAACGACAAACTAAGCTTTAATGGATTGCAGCCCACTTCATCAGAAGTATGGAGCATTGCTGTTGTGGGCAGATTTTTTATATACATGCAAAGGGGGGTGGGTGAGTGGATGGATTGATGAGGTAATCAGTAGGATGAGAGGGAGAAAAAATGTAAAAACTACAAATCTTGATTGTTACTATTAAAAGTGGTAATTAAAAACAGTAATTGAGCTATAACACAGAATTACTGTTAAAGATGAACTGGTTAACATATATGTTGTGGTTAAAAGCCTTTGTCCCTATTACAGTCAAAAGGGATAGATTTGATTAGTTCATGGGGTGTTTGAATTGTAATCAATCAAGTAAGAGGCAATTGTAAGGCAACAAATGCGCTGATAACTACCTCAGCTGTGGCCCACAAATAGTTGTTGGGTGGTAATGCAGGCACCCTTGCATTGATGAGCTCATTAATACCCTGAGGCCAAGAGTATGTCACCAACAGAATCCTGGCGATAGGGAGATAAGAAGCCTTTGTCCCTATTCAAGCCACAGGAGATAGAGATGAACCTCTTGATGACCACTCTTTCATTGTCACCCCTGCCCCATCCCAAGTCATTCCCCAGTGGGAAACAGCTGAACAATATTTCATCAAGAGATTCATTTCTCTCTACTGTGGCTTGAATTCAGTGGGATTCCAATGGGTTCTAAGGTTAACAAAAGTTGCAGCAATTTTCACGCTTTACCTAAGACATCATGCTGAGTAGATGACAATGTTCTTGTGGACCCAATCTGGTGTTCTGAATCCAAACTGGTGTGCTTTAGGTTTCAAATGGCCAGAAGGTACACGCTGATCACATTTGTTTAAAACTTTTGCAAAATGTCAATCCCTTTTGCAAAGTCAGATTAATTTGCTGTGGTGACTTGTTTGGACCTGCTTATTTCATCATAATATAACTGATGGGTATCCTGTATCCTGTTCAGATTTACTATGGCTTAATTTCATAAGTTTGCTGAAGACAGTGATATTTTCAGGTGGGATCTCTTACCAGGCATTTTAAAAAGAACACATTGTCTGTCTTTGGAGATTATCAGATGCGGCTAATGTGACACCATAACGATTCCAGCGGAACGCAAAAGGACACCCATATCAGATAACATCGTCCTTTTGCATTCTGCTGGCATTACTATGGTGTTCTATTTAATTGACAGGCCAAGCTGTGAATAGATCACCTGTTCTGTTTCTGTGCCAGCATTGCCGGCATTTGAAACCTCGCACCATTGTGCTGCTGTGAATACAGTGTCAATGGGTGGCCCCGCCAGAACACTTCCAGGAGGGATCGCGAAAACAAGGTAAGCTACCCTCTTTTTATGAATCTCCCTGGGTTACTTGTTATTTTTTTAGTGCATTTATGTGCTTGTGTAAACTTGTTTCTTGTTATTTTTGAATTTCCTATACTTGAATCTTCTCGCGAGAATGGGTGAGATTTTGATCCAGAAAGTGAATGGAGCTCTGTTAGAGCTCCATTCATGTCTGGGCTGCCTTTGGAGGCAAGAGAAGGTAAGTCTGATGGGGACGGTTATTGTGCCAGGACAGGGACAGGATTGGAGATTGTGGGACAGGAACGCTTTTTGTCTTCCTGTCTGATAATCTTCTTAGTCTTAGGGAACTACATTTTCCACACAGTAAAGCTTGGTATGGGATAGATTCTTGACCTTTGTGTCAGCAAAACAGTTTCCAAATCCACAAGAAAATTCCATGCATGTTAAACTTATTATGGATTTGTGAAGCATTTCAGACTGACTTATAATGGGAAATGAATCCATTTAAAAAAACACCAAACTTAAATTCATTCAACAAGGGTTGGGAGGAACAACTAACTTTCTCAAGCCTGACAAATCTGGTTTTGTTTCCCAAACTTTCCTTAAGAATGAAATTGCATTCTGAAATCACTTAGCAACAAAATGTCACTCATGACACCCATGGGTTATGAAATATTGCCCCCATTGTTGACTACCTAAGGCCATGGCATTCCATTGCTTGCCATCAAATGAAGGCTTTGAGATGGAAGTGTGTTTCTACCTGCCTTGTTGGAATCCATAACAACCAAATCAGTTATATCAAAAATACACTTTTACTTTGATTGTTGCTATGGTGATCATAAGCCGATCATGTCACCAGAAGAATGGTTAGGAGTTGATATGTGTGTTGCCACTTGTTAAAATGATTCATTGTAAAGATGTTGCCTAGTTCACAAACTCACAAACAGGGGAGGGTGATGTGTGGGCCTCTTTGTATTGTTGGACTGTAAATCCCAACAGCCCTGCAACTTTCATTGTCATAGCTAATGGTGAGAGACCACAGGAGCTGCAGTCTAGCAACACCTGGAAGGCTACATATTCCCTATCCCTCATCTTAATAGACTGATATTTGGTGTCATCCTTCCACCTTCTGCTCTGCAGCTTTACTTTACACAAATTATTTAACAGGCTGGAGTCCCGTTGATGACATACGCTGGTATAAGTACCCTTATACACCAGTTAGTGTACTTTTTGGCTTGTGGCACAATGGATATATTCTGTTCCTGGTTGTGCAAAAAGAATTTTGCTGATATAACTGTTGCGCAAGTGTTTGTTGTTTATAAGTTGTTGTATAACTGTGTCTCCTAGTACAAATGGGAAATTTATGCAGTGTCATCTCTCTATTATATGGCCTAAATACTAAAAAGGCACCAGATCCTGTCTGATCTTGGAAGTTAAGCAGGGTCAGCCCTGGTTAGTATTTGAATTACAGACCACCGATGAATACAGAGGACTCTTGGTATCTGCTGGGGTTTGGTTACAGAACACCCCACCCCACCCCTCATGGATACCAAAATCTGTGGATGCTCAAGTCCCATTATATACAATGGCATATTAAAATGGTGTTCCTTATATAACATGGCAAAATCAATATTAACTTTTGGAATTTATTTTTTTTTAAATGTTTTCAAGCCATGGATGGTGGAATCCATGGATGCCAAAGCCATGAATACAGTGAGTCGACTGTACCAAGTGCTGTATGGTATATTTCGGTGGAAGGAACTGACAAAATCAGCTCTGAGTATTCCTTGCCTAAGAAAACCCTATGAAATTCATGGGGTCACTGTAAACTGACAAGTGACTTGAAAGCACATACACACTCACATACACACCTCTATATTGCAGTATGCATCAGCATGTTTCTGGACACATAACTGAGTGTGCAACTGGTGTGTATAAGAGTTGTCAAGTGTGAGCACCACATAATTCCACTAGGGAAAATTTACACTCAACCACCTCTCTTTGGGCTCTCAGGCAGTATTCTCAGTTCTCTTCTTTTTCAGATAGTGTCTCTTGGGAAGGAATAAAGTTCAGGACTGCAACATATGGGAAGAAGGGCTCCTCCCACACCAGAGTCCTAACAAATATCACCCTGCAGAGTTGTTATTCTTCCACAGGAGAGAGGTTTCCAGTAGTGCCAGTAGCAGAGGTATGTGAAGGTGAGATGCAGTATTCTAAAAAGTCCCCATCTTTATTGGACCCTTTCACATGGGGGCATCCACACTAGACAAATAATGCAGGTTGAAACTGGATTATTTGCATGAAATCCTGGGATTTGTAGTTTGGTGAGTCATCAACACTCTTTGTCAGAGAAGGCTAAAGACCTTGTAAAACTACAAATACCAGGATTCCATAGGAAGGAGCTATGCCAATAATCCAGTTTCAAACTGGATTATTCATGTTGTGTGGATTCCCAGTCATATTTTAAAAGGAAAACACAGGTTCATAAGTGCAAGCACACATTTCCCCATACATTTCTGGGGTGGTAGGGTGATGCGCAGGACATGTTAGCCATGTTAGCCTGTTGAAGCAAAAACAATCAAGAATTTAATGGCAAATGAAAGTTTCAATTGACATAAGCTTCATTTGTCAGAAACATAGGTGTTCAGGGACTGCAACCCATCAGATGCAAGTATTGTCTCCTCTAGTCCCATCCTCACAGCCAAAAAAGATGTAATGTGGAGATCCCTGATCAGGTCTGTATTTTACTTTAAAACACCCACTGGATACCTCAGATGAAAAACAGTCATAGTGGGCTAACGAAACAGGGCCTAACCCTTTTCCTTGTTCACTTTTCCTAACCCAATTGTTACTAGCCCTCCCTGGGGAAAAAATAAAATAAAGCTATGATGCTGTAACTTGGCCTTACCCAATCTGGAGCCAGATGTGTTGGACTTCAAATTCCACAAGCTATGTGGGATGTCCATTGGCTTACCTGACGGGGTGATGAGAGTTGTAGTCTGGCATTTCTGGAGGACCCCAGAGGGATTTAAATTAATGAAACAGTAGCTGGGGGAATGACAACTCAGAATTAGAATCCATTCTCACAGCTGCTTTTCAGTGTCATTAAAATAATTTTTAAAATGGCTCCCTCGACATGATGAAGAATCTTGTAAAGGCACCAGGGTTTCTGATCTTGTGTAGAGAGTGCCAATACATTCCCATGACTCTGTGTGTGTGCAAAGTGTAATGTATACACACTGACTGGGTGAGGAGTTGCTCTAATGGTCTCCCTGCATCTTCATTCAGCACTGAGCAGACAAACGCTGGTATAAGTACCCTCATATACCAGTTACTGTACATTTTGGCTTGTGGCAGAATAGATATATTCTGTTCCTGGTTGTGCAAGAAGAATTCCACTGATGTAGCATTGGTAAAGGGCTTATTGTGATTAAATATTTTGGGATGATTATTGACCGGGTGGAACCAAGGCCAACCCTACGATTAGACAGAGTGAAGTAGCTGCTTTCGGGTAACAGAAGGGTAACAAATGGTTAGGTATTTACTTTATTATTACTCTGTTTTTCCTCACAGGAATGGTGAGAGGTAAATATGGGATTTTCTCTTCAGGTGCTAAAACAACTTAAACAATCTTGAGTTCTCTGCAGCTTGACAGGTTGGCAATCATAGTATTCTGCCAACAGGTTAAAAACTGTATTTACCCCCCCCCCCGCCCTGGAAGGACATGTTTCACCTAGTTTTGTGAATATTTTCCACAAGGTCACCCTTTTTATCACACAAAGAGCTGTTGGTAGCTTCTGATAAGAGTGGAAGCTCAGCAGAGGGGTGGGGGAAGGGGCTGTTTAACTCACTTGTTGCCAGACGTTTGTCCAGGATTGCCTCCACTGTTTTTCTCTATGAAACAACAGATACAGAGACATGTTGTTCCACCCAGTGCTGTACATAAAACTCAGGCCAATTCACCCAGAGTCTGCTTTGAGAGATTATGCAAAATGGGCCAATACTGAACCACGCCTTTGCTCCACTGTGGCAGGTGTTATCTACCTGAGAAGTAAAACTGAAACTGAAAAGCCTATATGAGCAATGCTATTAACTAGTTTATGTTTACTATGAAAACTATTGACTAGTTTTCACAATGTTCTTTTTAGACAAAACAAAAGCAGAAAACAGATCTTGAAAAGTACTGTATTTTCAGAACTTGGAGCTTAGAAAAGAAAAAAAGTATAATAATGAGAACAGGACTGAGAATACAAAATTTACTTCCCAATGGGAACTAGTGGCATTTTCTGACAACTGTTATCTCTTTGAGCTGTCATTTTCTGTTGGTTGGTCTTATATACTCACCTCACTCACAGAGACTTCTGTGGGTCTGGGTACAAATCCCTCTGTGAGTAATGCTTTGCTACTCTTCACCACTTTTTAATTTCATTCATGTTTACCAGTGGGCTCACACTCCATAAATGGCAAATGAGTATGCCTTATATTCTTATGTTTACTTTTGTATTCTTCTGATTCGTAGCTTCATCACAAAGGTTACAGGACAAAATCTGGGCCAGTCGTGACTCCATATGGAAGTCAATGTACTTGCTAGATTGTACTAAAAAGAAATTGTTTATTTTAATATCTATTTATAGGTCCCCATGCCTTTCCCCCAACTCTCATAGTTTAAGTCCAGCAGTAAGGAGTTGCTGCATATGTTTGGAAGCATACCGTCCAACATGTTACAGATGATAACCAGGACACATGTGGTCAACCAACATTATTGTGTAGTCAGGATGGCAAAGTTATTACTGAGAAAGAATAGACAAGCTAGAAGAGGCTGCAGCAGTTTGCTTTTGCTGAGTCTACAGGGAAAGCCAAGATTCAGTCCCCTCCTCTCTTCTCCTTTCCTCTTGCAGAGGGGACTGAATCTTGACTTCTCCCCTCCCTCTTCTTTAATCAATTGAAGTCAGCTGAAGACAAAGAGGGAAAGTTGGAGGAGGAGGAGAGAGAAACCAGAACATTTTAAAAGCAGCTGAAAAAGTAGGATTACAGAGGATTAACTGATACTGTCCCAGCCAAATTGGGAGAATTGAAGGGTGCATGTGATGATTGAAGCAAGGGGGTTTCCCCATGAAAAGGAGTAAGTACAATGTGGCCTGGGGTGGGGTGGGGTGGGCAAATGCTCTGCACTCAGAACAACAACCAAAACACCTATTTAACAACAACCACAACCACCCTTCTCTTTTTGTCTTCTCTTTTGGAACCCTGCCAGTGGACTATCTAGTGGACCGCCAGGGCTCCATGGTACAGGAAGATACTCTGGCACCCTTTTTCACCATAAAAAGTATCTGCAGTTGCCACAGAATTTCAGCAGCGAGAGACTTGGTGCTGTGAGCAAATGATGACGAAGTGCATAAGTGGGGGTGGGGACGGACAAATGTCTGGTAACAAGTGAGATAAATGTGTGCACACTGTGGAGGATGCAATGTGTCCCTGAGACCCCAGGAAGTTGGCCGCTCCTGTCATAGGAGATTTTTGGACTGGAACAAAAAAAGTGTTCCTGTCTTGCAATCTCCTCTTCCACCCCTCTCCCGTCCTGGCACGATAATAAAAACTTTCAAACCTACCAATGCCGCAGCCCAGGAGTGAATGGAGCTTAAACAGAGCCCTATTCACTTTCTGGTTTGAAATCCTGTCTGTTCTCACGAGAGGATGAGCGCGTGGGAAATTCAAAAATAAAAAGCAAAATAAAGTAAAAAAATTGACAGCAAGCACAAAAACACACTGAATACATAACAAGTAACCCAGGGAGGGTAATAAAAAGTGTGTCACTTACCTTGATGTCCCGATCTCACCCAGAAATGTTCTGGTACGGACCTCCCATTGAAGCTGGCATCACGCCCGCATAACGGGGCACCTTTTCACTTGCAGGACATTCCGTTACAGAAACGGAATGGGGGATCAACTCATGGTTTAGTCCGTGAATAAAAAGAATTGGTGTAATGACAGCCGAATGGGAGCATGATGACACAGGAACGACGTCGTCCAAAAGGGAAGCCCTTTAGCAATCTCCTGGCATTGGTATCACACTATATTTAGCCTGTCTGAAAATCTCCATAATGGATAGGTAGTGAATATATCCATGAGTATTTCTGGAGAGGGGAAAAAAAGGCAGATTTTTCTATGGGAAGATGATGTGTGCAGGATAAAACTCATTCCCAACTTGTCTCCATGGCCAGAACCCAAAGCCCCTCATTTCACTGCCTACTTTTAACAAACATTCAAAGAAACAGAAGATCTGGCCGTACATCTCTTGACTTCTGTGACATGTGACTGTAATTTCTTTTAAAGTGAACTGATCTGCACAAACCTTGCCCATTTCAGACTAGGGCACTGGAGATGGGAAAAATATATACACATATATTTTTAAATGATGCTCTCCTTGCTCTGTTTTCACAATCTGAATGTTCAACATGCACTGCTATTTCTCCAGTGTAGCATGGGTGTGTGTGTGTGTGTGGGGGGGAGTAGGACAAACGCCACAGTCCTGTACCCTCCAACTGTCCTGAATTGACAGAGACAGTACTGATTAATCGTCTATCATCCCATTTTTTCAGCTGCTTTTAAAATGTCCCAGTTTCTCTTGCTTCCACCCATTTTCACCTCTTTGCCTTCAGCTTACTTCAGTTGCTGCAAATTGAATTCGAAATGCCAATGTATTTTGCACTCAGTTAACCTATCAGGGGCACCAAAGAGGAGGGGGTGAAGTCTTGCTACTTCCAGGAGGCTCAGGAAAAAGTAAATTGCTTGTGGTTTCTCCCTCATTAATAACTTTTGCCATCTTGCCCATATTCTGGTGTCACTTGGCCACATGTGTCCCTCTGAAATGTTGGAAGGTATGCAGCCTCATTTCAAATGATACCCCTTTTAGCTGCATTGACCCTTTTATAAACCTGTGGGATATCTTATGTCAGCTCTCCCACTGCCATCTTTGTCTAGTTTGAGTGTGTTAATTCCTCCATTTCCAAACCAAACCAATGTGGAATGATGCATAAGTCCTAATATACACTTCTCTTTGCAGTGGCTGAGGAAAAGCGGGGACTCACCTGAGAGTTGCACAGACTAATGTGAGTTCTGGGCATGAATCAAAATGTGACTGGGAGAATACCTTACACATCAACTTTAATTTTGAACATGCTCATCTTTTCCCCCTGCTCTTCTCAAAATTATAGACAATTTCTGTATTATCTGTTGCTGGTATGCTATTATTGAGCTGAATACTAGTGGCAGTCCCAACCAAAGGATACCCATTGGATTGCTAGGATTTGCACATGCATTGGGTTTATCATTCAACAGCTGAGTCAGTGAGTTTATTCCAGTTGGGACAACCAATAGGATTCAGGCTTTTGCCTGTTTCTCTTAATAAGTGAGAATAGGTTTGTGCTGTTGTTAACTTCAGACCTATTTTGCAGGGGCCCTGTGGAACTTCTAGCCTCATTACAGCACATAAATCTATTGTTTTAAAGATGATCTCCAAGGTCCAAGGTCATCTGGTTCATACAATATTGGTGTGACCCTCCCATTGTAAGTCCTTAGAAATGTAGAGAACCACATTATATGATGATTATATTTATCATAGTGGCCTAGATCCAACAGTACTCAGCTGCAGTGTAAAGCTCCATCCACATACTTCAATTGTGCTACTGTTTCCAGCCCAGTGCAATGCAGTTCAGTAGTGATGGGCTCTGCTCCCACAGCCAGTTAGTGGCTGGGAGAGTGCAGAGGAGTTCTCAAGCAGTGATTGGCAGTTGTGCATCTGAGGGAAAAGAAAAGGTATCCTGGATCTCTAGCAAACACACTGGATCTACTTTAGCATACAGTACAGGTTTGTATGGGTGACAGCTGTTCCTTTCTCCCTGATGCACAGCTGGACTAGGATGCTGTCCAGTTGCTCCCCATTCTTCCTTGGCCACTAATTGTTCACTGGAGTGTGCCCCAGCACCATCAAGCTGCTTTTGCATGGTGGGGGAAAACATTGTTCAAGGAGGTATCAGATACTGCCACTGCCCTGGCCTTTGAGGAAGAGAAGAAGCAGCAGGCACAGCTCCAGAAGCAGATGAAAGGTTCTCTCTCCATCCCAACTGCCACTGCCCTGGCCTCTGAGAGAGAGAAGAAGAGGCAGGCACAACTCTATCAGGTTTAGGTCCAGAAGCAGACGAAGGACCTTTCCTCCATTGCAACTGCCACTGCCCTGCCCTCAGAGGGAGACAAAAAAAGGCATCTCTTCTTCTGCTGGACTTAATCCTCTTCCATACTGTCATCCCCTTTTATTTTTTGTGTGTGACATGTCTTAATTAGATTGTAAGCCTGAGGGCAGGGAACAGTTTTGTTATTCTTTTACTTGTAAAGCCCCATGTCCAGTGATGGTGCTATATAAATAAATGATGATGATGATTGATGATGATGATGATACCTCCTTCTACAACTTTTCCCAAAGTATATATGCTGGCATAGCCACCTGTTATGCCACTAGTCTGTAAGGCTTCTGATTACCTTCCATGATGACTATATGAGGTTCCAGGACAGGGGCTTCTGATTAACTTCCATGGACATATGGAGTTCCAAGGCAGGGACTGGAGACACAAGATGCAGTGGCCATGTTGCAACTGAGAAGATCTGAGTCTGGTCAGGGCCCATTTTCAAGAGACTGCTTGCTGATAAACCCCATGTGTACACCATTTGAATATGGGACAGAGGCAGAACATATAAATAAAAGAAATACACTAACCTTCATGACCCTGTAGACATAAGTAGGTTGCAGTACCTTGAAGATCTGTGGTTTCATCAGTGGGGATAATCCCTCCATTTATGCAGACTGTGAGTTATTTTGTTAATAGTTGCTGAGGCCACATCATTGCTTGGCAGCCAACCTTTCAGTGATGAGTCCTTCTTTACTTAGGTAGGTTGGACCATAGATGGAAGACTGAATCTGTTACCAGGGCCATACTCAAAGACTTACCAGCTTGGTCAAACTTGCCAGAGCTTGTGCTGCTCTAGCATAACCTTCCAGCATTCAAGGTCACATTTGTACCATGAAGCAAAGGAGCAGGACATTATGGACTGGGTTATAGCTAGGAATGTGAAAATCTCTCAGTATCTACCTTATGTTTTTCTAAATCCTATTTGCATCCTTCTTCTATTTTTTATTTGTATCAGGATCTGAAACTTTTTTTTTCTTCTTGCAAGGAAATTTAGTTCTCTCTCTCTCTGGACTTTATCACACCAGTGTCTAAAAATGCTATAATTCTGCCATTGAGGAAAGCAGAATTATAGAATTATAGTGGCATTAATACATTAATTATTGCACATTGCCGTAATTGTGCAACAATATTGTTAATGGAAGATTGCACAACCACCTACTAGCATTTTAAGAATGGGATTGAAGTTCACGCTGTAGTAACACTAGTTTTCACATTGCATAGTAATGATTGATTATTTATATTTTGAGATGGCCCAAACATGCACCTTTAAAAAATTTGTTTTCCAACTTCCATGATTTTGCATGAGTGAGATTTCAGATGTTCTTGTGCAAAGATGCGACTACTATTAAACACACCAAAACCACACAAATTAAGAAACAAACCAACAACTTCACAAATTAAGCAAAGAAAAAAAAAGTCCCAAGAAAAGGTGACAGTTCATTAAAAGAGTGTCCTAGAGGTTGTCTCCATGCTCTCCAACAGAAGCTTAATTATGTGTTCTCATTGGGAAGCGGGGGGGGGGAGTGGGAGGACCGCCTAATAACACTGTAGTACCAGGACTGCAGCAGGATGGAATTATCACATGCTCATCAATACTGTGAAAACATCACTATTGACAGCCATTCACAGGTTCTGCCCATGAATGAAAAGTTACGTGCAATTAATGGCTGGAGCACAGACAGTGCATGGGAGGACGATGATGTTGTGTGATGACGGGAACCCATTTGTGCTACTATTTCATCGTAATTGTGCAATTTCAGCCTTGTGTTATAAAGTCCTCCCTCTCCTTCTCTTTTTAAAAAATATGCATTTAAATACTTTCCCCTTATTGTCTGATGCACCTTTATGCATATTTGACCATTCTCTATGATTATTGGATATTCTTATTTTCAAAATGTGCACATGGGGTATTTTATTTCTTTGAAACCCAATGGAAATCACATAAGGATGTGTTTTCCAGAGGCAATGCTTTCACTGTGCCTCTGGAAATGCAGAATGAATGCTTCCATCCAAAAGTCTGTATCCAATGAAATTATTTCCCACCCCTAGTTACAATATGGAGGCGGTGGGAAGGACATAATTCATGCAGAGAAAATTTCAGCTTCTCTTCAAGGGCTAAAGATGCCAGCCTGACTGGTACAAAAGCCTTTATCTCAAGAGAGCAGCTAAAGCAACTTGACCTGAGGCCTATTTGATAAGCCTGCAACTTAGGGTGGTCTAGGCAGTAGAGAGAGGCCTTCAGGCTGAGTACTACTGAAGGAAAGATTCCAGCTGAAAGAAGATACAGCAGCTGAAAGGAAGCAGCTCAGGGACAACATCATCCTGGGTGGAATTAAATGAGTAAGGAAAAGTAAAGTGTTGACTGTGTTTTTTTTCCTTAGTTTTTTTTTTTTACACTCCATCAGAAGACCCCCACCCACCCAATTTCTACATGTTATATGAAGTTTTTGTTTTGTTCTAATGTGTATGTGAAGGTTACTGTTTTCAGTGTAAATGACTACCAATCTGTCTGTTACTAACAGTGGTCATCTAGGCAGTGCTATCTAGGAATATATCTAGTGAAATTAAATGATGAGGCCCTGAACCAGAGCTTGGAAAAGTTCCTTTTTGTTTTAACCATAATTCTCTGAATCCCCCTTAGGTCTCTCTGTCTTTGTCTCTAGTAATGTTTTCAAACTCAGCCCTAGGCTGACCACCCACCCATCACTGTATGGTTGGAAGAAGTTCTTAACCAACACCTTTCTATGATATTACACTAGCAGTACTATATTTTGAACTGATAAGAGAATCCTGGGGCCAGTGAATTTCACAGAGGAAATAGTGACATCCTGTGGACAGATTTATATAACAACATTAGATTTAAAGTGAAACTTTCAAAAGCTAACTAGAGACAGAGAACCTTATCACACTAAGGAGATTTTCACACGGGGCAATTATTCCCCTGAGAGATCGGGAGAGAAATGGGGCTCTTCCGGGAGCAGAGCTCCGTTTCGCACGCCCCTTTCCTTCTCCCGATCTGACGTCACCCTCACTCTGTGCTGCTTCATTTCTCTGCCAGTATCTTCCGTCATTTTTTAAGAACGAAGAACTTTCATTATTAAAAAATGACAGAAGATACTGGCAGAGAAATGGAAGCAGCACAGAGTGAGGACGATGTCAGATCGGGAGAAGGAAAGGGGCGTGCGAAATGGAGCTCTGCTCCCGGAAGAGCCCCATTTCTCTCCCGATCTCTCAGGGGAATAATTGCCCCGTGTGAAAATCTCCTATACTCTTGTAGCGCTATTATTCCACTTTAACTGTTCTGGCTGCCTCCTGTGGAATCCTGGGATTTGCCATTTAGGGAGGGGCACTTAGATCTCTCAGGTAGAAAGGTCTTAGACCTCACTAAACTACAAACCCTAGAATTCCACAGGAGGCAGCCGAATCAGTTAAAATGGGATAATAGTGCTATAACAGTGTAGTGTGATAAAGTCCAGAGGGACCTACTAAAGCAAATTAGTAGATAACATAACACAAGATTCTATTTACCCCTTGTTGACAGGCACTGAAATGCAGGTACAAAGACTACCGATTAAGTGCCACAAACAAATTTTCTTCAATTAAACTATAATTATGTAGCTCTAGCCATTCCAATCTATATCAAAGCTCCAAGATAAGGTTCAAATCATGGATGAAAAATTAAAGAGAAAATACAGACGTGAGAGGCTGAAAATAAAGAGATTGAAAATACGTTACTGAGAGTATTCTATATGAGGAGATGCTAAAGTATTTATTTATAATTGCTTGTTGAACATTTTTGTGCACCCTGCTCAATGTTAGACTGGCAGCCTGATGTCAGAATGCAGTGTATAGGTCTTAACGAAGCAGCATAGATGATCAGATGGTGTTAATGCAGTTTTACAGAAGAAAAGGACTGGTAGTTCAAACCCTAGAGTTATGGAGGCCACTAAAATGATTCAGTGTGCTGGGGGGTATCCCACAAGTGTGGGTGAAGGTGTGTTGTATGTATACAGTGCTGGGAAGGTGTTTACCATGTAGAGCCATCTGATGGGACAAACACTCTTCCTACCAGTTTGAGGTAGGGCCTTTTCAGTAGCAGCACCCCAGTGTGGAACACTTCAGAGAGATTGGCTTGTTCTGTTTTATATGGGTAGTAAGTGGTGGTTTGAGTGTTGGGCTAAAGACTCTGGAGACCAGAGGCCATGAAAACCCACTGGGTGATCTTAGGCAAGTCACACACTCTCAGCCCTCAGAAAACCCTGTGATAGGGTCACCTTAGGGTCGCCATAGGTTGGAAATGACTTGAAGGGACACAACAACAACAACAACAACTGTCCTGTGCAATCAGGCTTTTAACATTTAGTTATTTGTGCTTATTGCTGTTAATGCCATTTGTTTCAACTAGATTGCCTGCTAGTTGGAGAGTATGATTTTATACATAAAAGTTATGAGCCCATCAAAGTGAAGCACTTTTCCATCCTATGGTATTCAGCATGGAGAGTTAAATGCAAATTAATTTGCTAGTTTTATGAGGTTTTGCAACCATGTGTTTTTGTGTTTATGGTCCTCTGGGTTGGTGAAAAGCACCCAGGGGAAAAAGGGGGCTCCTCTGTTAGGGAAATATCAACTCTCTGTAAGGAAGCAATGACTAGATCTCCTTCCAAAATACATTAATCCATGAAGATTATCCTTCCAGATAGTAATCACTGTCCCTTAGTAATTGCAAACATGGTCTCAGTTCATTTCCAAACATACCCGAACCATGCAACTTTGTTTTCAGTTGGTGCTGAACTCTTTTGCTTCTGATCTTATAGTCGCTAGGGGCCCTGGTGATCTTCAGTTCAATATTGATAGGAAAGATCACTTTGTTAGATTTACTGGGCTTCTCAGAAGCTTTTGATATCACAGAGTACAGTCTGGGAGGGACTTGTCATCCTCCAGGTATCACTGGACTGCAGTTCCCATTATCACTCAACATTGGCTATGCTAGCCATGGATCATGGGAGTTGCAGTCCAGCAATATCTGGAAGACTGTACATTGCTGATCCCTGACTTACATATGTATAGGAGAAAGAAGTTTGAGACTATAGTACTATCCATGCTCAAGCTCACTGGGACTTCATTTTTGAATAGACATGCATAGGGTTTCATTGCCCACCCCTGAATAGAGTATCATATATTGCAGAATTTGCAAGGGTGGGAGTATATTACCCTGAAGTGTCTCAAAGTACATTCATGTTATTTTGGTCTCCAACTCCTTCCATTTTCTGCAAAAAACCCATTCTGGAATGAACATTTGTCACCTTAGAGAAAAGCTGGTACATGGTATTCCCAGCAATGGAAATAACAGTAACTTAAAGATGCTCTATGAAAGGATGTCAATATAGTCTTCTGTAAGAATAACTGACTTCATCCTCTGGCAATCTACAACATACAGATTTTGTAACACGAATCACAAGGAAATTTGTGCTGGGTTTTAAAACTATACTCACATAACAACACAATGAAATTTAGAGGTAGTATTATAAAAAGAAAAGAAAAAAACATAAAATCTTTGTGTGAATATGTTATAATAGAATCTGTTGTTGTACAGTCTCAGACAGTTGAACAAATGTCCTTTCTCATAACATTGCTCATGTTTCCACTGGCAGCTCACTACTATAACAATAAACACAATAAAATGAACTGTCTATTGTTCATGTGAGGCTGAGAAGTGTCTCAGCTTATAAAGAACACTGGTGCAATAGGTCCTCTTTAGTGCTGACCTAACTAGCTGAGTGAGAGATTCATTCTAGGCCTTTAAACACATGCTGTGAATAGCCTTGCTTGCTGTTATATGTACTTGTACTAATTTGAATTTTGGGGAAAAATAGTTTGACTAACAATCTTAATTTTTCAAACAAACAGCTTTTAAAAATTGAACAATTTCTTAGCATTTTGGCTTTCTTCCCACCTTCTGTTTAACCACAGATCTTTAATTTATGTGGGAAATGCTGTAGAATTAACATTGGTGGTTCTCCATTACTTTCCCTGGATGTCAACCCACTTCCATTGTTGCTTGCACCAATGACACATGTTGCAAGTTCGATTCCAGCCAGCTCCAAGGTTCACTCAGCCTTCCATCCTTTCGTATGTCGGTAAATTGAGTACCCAGCTTGTGGGGGGCAATTAGCTAACACACATTGGAAACTGTTTAATGCAGTGTAGATGTGTAAATAGCTATTGCTTAAAACAATTTGTAAGCTGCTCTGATAGCCGTGTGGCTGAAGAGCGGGGTATAAATAAATAAATAAATAAATAAATGAGACTATACTGTATTGGCTGGCAGGTCTCACTGTTAAGATGGAGAGAGGTGAGGTAATAACCAAAGATACAGAATAAGAGGGGGGAAATTACAGAAAGGGCAGTGGTTTTTCTCACAGGCAGAAAAAAAATCAAGTGGAAAGAAGCAGAAGGAAGAAATTTATATGTTCGTATGTGCCTTCCTCAACTTATGGCGACCCCATGAATAGCATAGGGCAGTGTTTCTTAAACTGTGGTCTTGGGACACCCAGGGGTCTGCAGTGTCCTCACAGGGGGTCCATGAAGGCTTGAAGGCTGCTTGGCCCACCTCCTCCCTGAGGTGGAGTGGCCAGTGACAGGAGCCAAGGCAAAGGCTGGCTGGCTGGCCCTGTGGATTGCAATTCAATCGGCTCCAGCCACAAATTTGCAGGAAGACAGCAAGAGAAAAGTCTTCCCTCCCCCTCCAGTGCCTCTGAGGGAATGTTTAATGGATGATGTAATAATAATAATAATAATAATAATAATAATAATAATAATTTATTTCTATCCCGCCCCTCTGCAACGCAATCGGGGCGGCTTACAATATAAAAACTCCATAGTCCCAGTACCCTAGCCCACCCCCCCTTAAAATAATATTAAACTATAAAAGATTAAAAACATACAGTAAATTAAAAATATATAAATTAGAAAAAGATTAAAACATACAATAGTTTTGTTTTTTTTTTAATCTGATTACAGCTCAGGGAGGACAGCCGAGTCTTGGGCCGGGATAGTTATTCAGGAAAGGCCTGCCGGAAAAGATCCGTCTTGACAGCTTTTTTAAAGCTGTCTAAGGTGTTAATAAGACGGATCTCGTCCGGCAGGCCATTCCATAATCTGGGAGCAGCAGCGGAGAAGGCCCTCTGGGACGTCACCGACAGCCTTGTTTTCATAGGCTGTAACAGATTCCTCCCAGAGGACCGAAGTGCGCGGGGAGGGTCGTACGGAAGGAGGCGGTCCCGGAGATAAGTTGCTTGCTTATAATTATAATTATAATTGTGTTGTTGTTGTTGCTGTTGTTTTAAATCTTAAGTCTTAGGGGTCTGCAGCAACAAAAGATATTTAAAGGGGGTCCCTGGAAAAGAAAAGGTTAAGAGCCACTGGGATAGGGTTTTCTGAGGCAAAAAATAAAATACACAGGGTAGCCCCCCAGCACTGACCCCTCAGACAAGATAAACACATTAGATCATCAAAAGGATCAAGGAACTGTTGTAATGGACAATATATACTGTAAGACTTTGTTCTAGTGTTCTCTTATACTTGTGATTTGTCATATGTTTATGATTCATTCTATAAATAGTAGTTTTCAACTGCATTCTTATGTCTTATATATTGTCCATTATAACAGTTCCTTGATCCTTTTGGTGGACTGTTGTGTTTAATTTAAGCAAGGAATACTCAGAGGTGGTTTTGCCAGTTCCTTCCTCTGAAATATAGCCCACAGCACCTGGTATTTGTTGGTGGTCTCCCATCCAAGTACTAATCATAGCTGGTCCTGCTTAGCTTCCAAGATCAGATAGGATCTAGTGCTTTTAGCAGAATTACATGGGGAGAGATGGGTGGTGGGTAGGATTCAGCACTCTGACATGTATACTCCTGTGGCACAGTAACATGCATATCTTGTCCTCATTTTACATGTGAATAGACCAAGACCATGAACCAATAATATCCTGATGGAGAATATATTTTTACCAGATAATGTACACTAAGCTCCAGTTTCCATACAAAGTACAACACAGCTTAATGGTGTTGGGGGGGGGGGGCTCCTATAACCACCTAGTGACCAGGGGAGGTTGGGGGTGCCATGCCTGGAATTACAGTATTTAGGAAAGTAGAAAAGGAAATTGAGGTATTTGCCTTTCTGACAAAGAGAAGGGGGAATTAGGACAGCAATGTTTAGCACTGTGAAACTAGAAACTGTGAACCAAATGAAGCAAGGGGCATAACCCCTTACCTTTTAAATGGCAAACCAGAACTACATTTAATGCAAAAGTTTCCCACACTTTAAAATAAGCCTCTTATCTTCAGCTACTGATTGGAAATAACAATAGAAGCAATCTATGAGCCAGACGGTGATCCCTTTCAGGCCAAAGGCTTCCCATCATTGTTTTAATGCAGGGGTAGGGATTGTGTGGGTAGGCTGCATGTCCTCCTTTGGCATGTCCAGTGCAGCCCCACCATCCCTCTCAGAATTTTCAGTTTTTTGGTTAAAACCCTATGTTCCCTTCTGCTTCAAAAGGCCTAGAAATGCAGTTTCAGGAGTCTGCCCCAAACTGCAAGAACCCCCTGAAAGGCCCCAAAGGCAACCAGGAGTGACACAATGTCACCTCTGGTCACTCAAACACTGCAGCAGTATGGTGGTGACTCCCAGAGTTCTGAAGGAGTCCAAAATGGCTGCCAGGCTCCAGAGCATACACACTCCTATTTTATAGGGTGGCTATTCTGTTTTCTATTTCAGTCTTTGGAGAGTTTCAGACTACCTTAAAATACTCTGTTCCTGCCTCGCTAGAACCCCCCCCGCCCTACTCCCATCCTTGACACGGAATAAATTAAAAACGTTCGCACACCCACCTTCTTGTGGGAGAGAAACCGCCCCCCTCCCCTCGGCTTCCCTGCAGTAAATGCAGGCATCATAAAGCTACATTTACTACGGGGAAACCAAATCCCGCCCGTTCTTGCGAGAGAACAATCATGCAGGGAATTTAAAAAATAAAACCAAACCAAATGTCAAACAGCAAAACTAAGCACCTGAACACTCTTTAAATTTAACAAGTAACCTGGGGAGGGTAAAACAAAGGGTGTCACTTACCTGGATGTCCCGCTTGTACCCGGAAGTGTTTGGAACGGACCTACCTGATCGCGTGAGCATCACAGGGCATCAGTTTGCACTCCTGTGATTATGTAACAGAAATGCAAGAAGAGGTCCATTAATGATCCTTCCCCATGAATAAAAAAAGATGGCGGCAGCACGGGGGAAGCACAGGGGAAGCACGGGACAGGGACAACGTCATCCGAAAGGGAAAACCTTTCCTGGGCCTGTTCTGTGACTGAAACGGGGTATTAAGCTGGTCTGATAATCTCATTTGGGAGAGGAAAGATGTATTTTATGAAAATTAACCTGGAGTCTGATCTCATGTGTTTTCCATTGGTGTGTCTGGATGTGGAATGTTTCAGAAAACCATGTATTTCCTGTACTACTCCCACGGCTATGCTCAGCTTTTGGGAAGAGACAGTTCAGACATAACGCAAAAAGACTGACAGCCAAATGCAGTCATAATTTCACATTTGGGTGCATAAGATGTGTTCAAGCTCACTGTGATAAAAACTACATTGGAGGATAAATGCGCTTGAGGGGGATTCAGCACTCTTTGACTTGTCTACTCCGTGGTACAGTAAAATGCATATCTTGCCCTAATTTCACATTTGAGTAGACCAAGGCTGTTAACCAATAATACCCTGATGATGCCTACAGTTTTGCCAGAGAACTTATGCTGGGCTCCAATTTCCATACCCAGCACAACACATTTTCATGGTTCTGGGGGGAGGGGGACTCCTCTAACCAGTTAGTGACCAGAGGAGGTTGTGGGGAGTGGTGCCTGGGCAATGACCCCTGCAGTTCAGTAGCCAGGTGAAGAAAACAGTTGTCATCTCAGATCTCCGGCAAGTATGCTGGATGCTCTTCCTGGTGATCCCATGAAGTTCATAAGGTTTTCTTAGGCACTTAATACTTAGAGGCGGTTTTGCCAGTTCCTTCTTCTGAAACATAGCCTACAACATCTCGTATTTATTGGCAGATACCCATCCAAGTACTCACCAGGGCTGACCCTGCTTAGCTTTCAAGATCAGACAGGATCTGGTGTCTTTAGAATACATGTCACCCCCCTCTCCGTATCCATGGAACCAATATCTGCTGTTTCAATTATCTGAGGGACACAAAATAGGGGACACACACCAGAGAGTCATCCTGGAAAATCTTCTAGGCCCTCCAATGCAACTCTATGATATGTTTGTACAGGAAGTCTTTTATTTTAATAGGGTTTTAATAGGGTTTGCTATTATCCATGGTTTCATTTATACACAGTAAGTCCAGGAACATATTCTTCGTGGATATGCAGGCCCCCCGCACACCAGTATTTAGACTTTTTTGTAAATGGGAGGGGGAGGGAGTTGTGTGAAAAATAGTGGCTGAAAACCTTCATAGGACATGTATCTACGATGTTGTAGCTACACTTCACCTCTCAGTCCTGCCCCCTAAAATCCACCTTAAAAGCCAGGTATCTGTAACAATCAAAGCAGTTCTATGACACTGAAAAGAAGTTTGCTAAAGGATATGTCCATCTCTTCCTGCTCCGAGCCATCGTTTGATGAGAAGAAGCAGGGAGCCCGTTGCAACTCCTTGTTGCGCTATGGCTTGCTGGCAGGAGGAGGCTAGATGCATTATTCTTCAGCACCCTGTTCACCAGTACCACAGAACTCCTTCACTCAGTATAGCTGCCTGGCTTTTATGGTGGGTTTTAGGGGCATTTGTGGATGTGAAAATTGTCTCATGGTCATAAATGTGAATATGAAAGTTATGAGATTGTAACCAGATGCCAGCGTGTGTTTGTGTGAGTGTGTGTGTCTATACAGCTCAGTGGTCATTTTGTTCCCCAAGCAAGGAGCAAAATGCAGATGGAGTGAGTCAGCTTTTCAGGGGCCCCATCCCTGCAAGTTGCCCAATCTAGCTGTATGTAAGAGAGTTGTGGCTGTGGATGTATTTCCCTTACTATATGCATTATGACACTTCCCTTGTGTACAGTTAAATCCACAGAGTGAGCTTGAGTACTGCCCACTGTCCTGAGCAACATGACAGCTTTGCCCTTTCTTGGTGAGCACTCTTATTTGGTAATCATTTGAAACATGATAAGACAAAAGTCAAGGGGAACTTAATGTCATACTTTTACTTAGAAATATCAATTTTTATTTTTTCTTTAAATGCGCTTTGCTTGAACACCTGGTCAAATCAGTTGTTCTTTGTTATTCAAAAACTCAGAAATCCAATGTGAGTATAATTATAAGCAACCATTTTACAACTGTGTGAATTAAAAGAAATGGGGATTCTAAATAGCAGCACTGGGAAGAAGTTTTACAAATGCAGATCATGTATACATACAAACTAATCATGCTAGGGGCAGTCACAAATAAATCAAGAGTCCAAGTGTTGGATTGATGGCAATAGAAACGTGCATGGTTGATTTGGATATTGAAAGCTGACCACAAATAAAGGTACCAGGGATCTGTAGGCATGTTTTGAACTACATCCCCTTTTATTGCAAAACATTTGTTACAGAAATTTCAAAAGTCCTACTGCAGCAACTGCTGACTTCTGCTTTTTCTTATATTTCTAAGTATACAACCTAAAAGTGCATTGTGAATCCAGGAGAACTTTAGAAGGACCATTCTAGATATTTATCTATCTATATATTTTATGTGTGAACAAATAAATCTTTCCAGGAAGTAATTCAGAAATTACATTTTTATTTGTTGCTTTTTAACATGTTATTTAAATATAATCTTTGCAAGTGATAATCCTGCTAATATATAACTTTAAGATATGTTCCAAACATTGTTCCAGACAGCAGTAGCAGCATAGAAACTCCCCTTTAGAGTGGATTGCTGCAGTGATGGAAGAAATACATCCCTTTAATGCCTCCCACTGTTGTATACGTATATCCAGATTTCAATTATTATTTGACTATTGTTAACATCTAAAATAAAATACTGTATTTTGACAGTTCTTCCAGTTTTCATACACAACTCTTTTAAAGGGGGGAGAGTACTTTTAGTCCTGATGACAGGCAGAAGAACAGGCCTTCCATTTCAATTAGAAGGACAGGCATATGCAGGGTTTCTAATGCCAATCTCAGTTGAATAAGGCTGGTTTAGTCAAATGGCTAATTCCACAAGGTGCCTTTCCAAATTTAGTTATAGGTGGAGTCTTATGCATGTTTTGGAGAAGAAGATTCCACTGTGTTAAATAAAACTGAATTTACTTCCATGTCATTGTGCACAAAACAGTAACCTCGTTTTGCCTAGCTATTATGCTACCATTTTCACACTAGTAAGGCAGTGTAGAGCTGAACAGCCAGGTCCCAAAAGAAGAGTCTGGAAACTTTTTGGGACAACAGTGTGCAGAATGCAACTGTACTTTGGGGAGTAACTTCTCCGATCTTTGCCCCAAAGTGTTGCTGTTATACTGAGGGACATTCAAATTATTGTCCATGATTAGTGATGTGCTTCTAGTACAGGAGTCCTAGATGAATACATAAGAATTTCCACAACTGGAGCATGGCTTGCCCAAGATATTTTGTTGCCTGAGGTGGAGCAGCAAATGATGCCCCACCCTTCAATACATCCCAGTCATATTGCCCAGTACTCGAGCTAGTAATGTTATTTTGGCACATGAGGCAAAAAATCCCACAAACATTTCTGGCACTAAAATGTCAACTATTTGTCGCCTTTTAATGAGATACTAACTCTGCTGCCTGAAGTGACTGCCTCTATATATTGAATGATAGGGCCTGTCCTGAGCTACAATAATTTCTGTTTATTTTGAAAGCTGAAAATAAAAATGGAAATCTGGATTAGGGTGTATGTCTTTTCAACACCTTGGACTTTCTTCCAGAGAAAGGAAAAGGTAGGCACAGACTGATATCCAGAATGCTCTAGTGAAAAAGTATATTTAAAAAAAAATGTCACAAAACCAGGCCTGAAAATTTGAATTTAGAACATTGTGATTCCTAAAGCAGAGAAGAAAGAAGGGGTAGTTTAAGACCTCACGGCATATTACCTTCATTGTCCTCTACATTATTCCATTTACAATGGAGAATCAGTGATATTGGGGGAAAAATACATTAAAAGTAAAACAAGCTAAGGGCCTCTTTGTCGCTTTGGATTCTTTGCTTTGGAGTGCTTTATTGGCTATGATGCATTGGAACTTCAGTAGTCCTATAAAGTAAGGGGCTCCTGACAATGTGGACTTCAAATATTGCTCCTAAATCCACCATTCTGTCAAAAGTTACTGTGGGTTGATTTTATCATCTGAGGTGTGTCTCTGCTGCCCAGTTATAGCAATTTGATACCATTAAACTGTCATAGCTCTGTGCGACAGACTCTTGGGATATATAGTTTCATAAGGTACTTAGAATTCTCTAGCATACTCCCATGAACTACAGCACTAGAGGTTTCTGCCTAGCAGCCAATTCTAAACACTCCATCCACCAAACTACACTTCCCACGATTCTGTAGGATGGAGCCTACTAGAGTATAGTGTCTAGATCAAAGGAAGTAATAGTGCCACTCTATTCTGCTTTGGTCAGATCTCACCTGGAATACTGTGTCCAGATCTGGGTACCACAATTCAGGAAGGATATTGACATGTCCAGAGGAGGGCAACCAGGATGGTGGGAGGTCTGGAAGCCATTATGCCCTATGAGAAGTGGCTTAGGGAGCTGGGTGTGTTTAGCCTGGAGAAGAGAAGGTTAAGAGGGGACATGATAGTCACGTTTAAATATTTGAAGGGATGTCATACTGAGGATGGAGCAAGCTTGTTTTCTGCTGCTTCAGAGACTAGGACACAGAGCAATAGACTTAAACTACAGGAAAAGAGATTCTACCTCAACATTAGGAAGAACTTCCTGACAGTAAGAGCTGTTTGGCAGTGGAATACACTACCTCATAGTGTGGTGGAGTCTTCTCCTTTGGGGGTTTAAACAGAGGCTGGAAGGCCATCTGTTGGGAATGATTTAATTGTGTATTCTTGCATGGCAAGGGATTGGATTGTATGGCCCTTGTAGTTTCTTCCAACTCTATGATTCTATGATTCTGCATAGATGCTTTAAAACAGGTCAGATCTTTCTGTACATTAGGTTAATACTGGAGCTTTGGAAAGTAACTTTTTTGAACTACAACTGCTAGAAATTAGAATGAGGGATGCTGGTAGTTGAAATTTAAAAAGTAGTATTTCCAAGCTCTGATGTTTATGAGTACTGATAATAATCATTAAACTAAAAGTACATATTTCTCCTTTTTCAAATGGATATGTTTGTGCAAATATGCATTTTTTAAAATGTTAGGTGTCAGAGATTACTAAAGAGATTACTTGTATCTTATTTCACTCCAAAATCCTGACATCTTAACTGCTGAAATCCAAGAAGGCATTTATCATTTTCTTATCATGATTCCTGAATCAACTAAAAACCTGAGAATATGGAACAAATTTGTATTTTGTTCCTTTAAAAGCTTGACTTAACCGTTTCCAGTAAAATTTTTATTTCTTCTCACTGGGTTCAGTTCAGCTTGTCAAGACTGTTCATTTTTAATCTGGGGAGACAGATGAGTGAATGTGAGTGGAAACCTCATCATCTCTTTTCAACTGCAGGAATTAGATGCTTTTATCTTCAGCCATTTTCTTCCAGAGTGGTTCCCCTAATACCAGTGGGACTCTCTCTCTCTCTCTCAAGCTATTGTTCTGAAGATCTCATCCTTGCTGTGATTCCAACCATTTGGGTTGGGTTTTCTTGATGTAGAAAATGTTAGATTTTAAGGCTCCATGTGATGCAAGTGCTTACTTTACTACATGAGCACTGGCTTGCAAATCTGAGTTTCATCCCTACATTTATCAAGAACTGGGTAGCTGCACAATCTAAAATGTTCACTTGTCTTCTCTCCTACAATTATGTTTCCTAAGCCACCAAAAACCTGAGAAAGAAGGACATATCCCTATATCCAGGTACATAGACACTTTCCCAAACGTTGAAAATCATATGAAAGTTTACTTTCCACACTCTTCAGCAATTGTGCTTATGTGGATTTATGGGTTTTATTTTCTTGCTGACAATAGTTACAACTTTAGTAATTTGCAATTTGCTGCTACTTGTTAACAGGCCTATGCTAAAACTAATAATGAAGTACCTGTACCTTATTTCCAAAATATATATTATTTCAGTTAGAAATGCTATAGATTCAAGACCTATGCTGTTCAGTACTTCATTCCATGTAATATTAAAGTGCTGTTAAAAATCAATTTCATTAAAACGAACACATTGGAAAAGAATGTACAAGTCCAAAATTGTTAATTCATTCTAACTGGATTCATTGTTACAGGCAGGCAATATTGAAATGTTGAACTCCATAATAGTCCAAAGGAATTAATGGAACAATGCATGCATTTTCATCGGCACAAAATAAGACTGAACTTTAAGGAAGAAGAAACTATTATAACCATTATCACGCTATTATTGTGAAAGAATAATGTGCTATAATTCCATATCTAGGACAAGTATATACCCAACTATAGAGTAGCTTCACTTAAACTGGAAACAACAGAATGAATCACTATATGAAAATATTTTAAAAATACTGTACACTGCTTCCTTAATTGTCCAGCATATGTAAACAAACAGCTAACTCAACTGAGTTTTAAAATATTACTTTAAAGTTAATTATCTTATCTTTTGCATAACATGCCAGATTGTTCTTTCACACTATCACAATGCACCTATCACAGCTCACAGTGGCTCATTAGAGAATTATATGCCAGTTCACAGACATTGACAGTGGAGCTATACAGAAGAAAGTGAAACATACAGCAGCTACGGATTGTGACTCCTTGCCCAAGAAATGCATATTATTTTATATCTATATATCTATATATTAATATGCTGGCAATGTGGCTAGCAGAGCCTATTGTTCAGTGTAATATGTGCTGTATTATTGAACGTTATACGCTGTATAAACATCTGACTAGATAGTGCAAAGTCAAATGCTATTCTATAACGTCCACTAATACGATCACATGTCACCACCATATTGGATTATGAATGGGACAGAATATTTTTTTTATAATATAGCAGTCAATACATAAAATAGTGGGCTCCCCATCAAGTAAGTAAAAAAATTGATTATCCAAACATATTTGTGCTCTCCCATTTCATCTCATGTTAGTGTGGCCTTCTTGATCCTTTTAATGTTTGACCAGCAATTATAAAGGCAATATTTTAATGGTTTAGGATTACAAACAATACATCTGAATCTAACTTTTTTAGACAACTAGGCTCTCTCCCCATTTGACTACATGAGGCTGTACTTTTTAGAAGAAGCTGCGATGAGATAAATACTGTACTGCATGGTTTCTTGCCATTAGTTGGAAAGCTAATACAGTAGATTGTTCCAAATACTCAAAATGTGGTGTTCATAGGAAATAAAATTTGAACTTGAGGAAGTATTCACAAAGGCATCAGAAGAGGGCATCATAGGGTAAATAAAACCAAAGTAGTCCCTGGAAAATTGTTTTTCATAATCACATAGCTGGTTTCCAATATCTATTCTCTGTGTGTTCATCTATACACCATCTTTTTCAGAATTCAATTTTTTTAAAAAAAAATAAAGAGTACTTCCACTTCTACACTCCCCAAAGTAGTTTACTCATTTTTGTTCACTCCCTATTGTTGGCAGCTCAGACAATAAAAACGCATTTTACTGTTTAATCACTGCCTCAGTTAATTACTGCTGGTTGATGTTATAGATTTGAATAAATCCAAAGGTTCCTGTTCTGCATACCTGGAGTTCAAGATCTAGTTTATTAAAAGGCTATATTTGAATTTTTATACAGCCTCTGAGCCTGGTACTACCTTAATGATAAATGATGGAAAAAGTCACTGCATACTGTGCTTTTTTTCAGCAATGAAGATTCAAGGGGAAATGACAGATGTTTTATTGGCAGTCTTGCTAAGTGTGTGCTCACCTTGAGAGTAAAAATGTGCTTTCACCAGTGACATGAATGTAATTTTGTCCTCAACATTTTTGAAGCACACAGATAGGGCTGATATTATATATAAAAATGGGCAAGAGATTTTTTAAAAAATTGACTAATAATTTTTAGAAAGGAGTTCATTCAATTCAAATTATCTGGTGGATGCCAGTTTCCTTGCTCCTGTACAAATGTGGACCAGAATTCTCTATTGAACAGGCTTGCCACACTCCAAAGAAAAGTGGCAAGGTAGCAGGAATGTTCTGTCTTTCCTGCCACCTTACTGCATGGGTTTTTTTTTTGTTCTGGTCCCATGAGGGACTGAGGTAAAACTGTGTCTTTTTTGCTACCCAGAAGAACGATGACATTATGCAGTAAGGCAGCAGGGAAGATGGAACGTTCCTACTGCATTGATGCTGTTCTTCAGAGTGCAGTAATCCCCTTAGCCTGTGTTGCGGATACTTAGCTATGTAGCAGAGGTGTTAAGGAACACTGTTAGTGGATTGTGAAGATGCGTAATGGGACATTGGCAAGAGTGTCCCATTGTGTATTGGTCCCCTTGTGGTTACTTTGCTACTACTTAGTAATGTAACAGTTGCATCGTCATGAATGTGGACATCATGAAACTGCTCAGTTCCTGCAGATGCAAGCCCACATATGAAGATACAAGTTCCCAAGTGAATTCAGCCATGTTCTTTTAAGATCTCTTCTTTTTCTTTCTTTCTAGTTGGGAATTATGTTTGTTCTCAGAATAGATGTGAACATTTGCTGTATAAATTCATTAATTCACAAAAAAATGAAATTGTTTGGCTTTTTTGTCAACAAAAGCCACAATTTATATATAGACAAGCCACTTGTAAACAACACTGAGTGTGTTCATATGTACTTGAGAGAATGCTCCCTAAAAGAATATTAAAGGCATGTATTATTATTTTTTTGCCACAGAATGCATAGATATTAGTTCACTTGCTGAGAGCTGTCCTTTTTCACAAAGAGCTTGGAAAAGGAAGCATTTGTTAAGTGGTTAATTTGATATTGTCAAATTGGGGACCAGTTTTTAACACAGTGATAGTACTATGAATAGTGGCACAAATGCATCATCACCTACATAAGCCTAATGCAGCTTAGTGTGGTGTCATGGAACAAAAATAGGAAATAATTCAACAAGGTATTAATGTGCCTGTTTTTTTACAAAAGTATTTTGAGACTTATTTCATTCCAGGTAACAGTCAGCTTGGGTTATACTAAATCATTCTGCAGTCTGAAAGAATTAGTGGAACTTGTTTACAATGTAATTCCTGATCAGTTTTGTGTTTACACCCAAACCAGAACTGAGAGAGGATTGGCTTTGTATTCTGATCAATTCAAAATATACTTAGTTTGACAGATATCACTGAAATAGTGCCCTAATGGTCTTTGGGGCTATACTAAAACCAGGTCCAGACTATCCCACTATTACACCCTAGTCTTAAGGCTGCTTAACTTGGAATGATTGTGGTAAATATGAAATTAGGCCTTAGAAGTGGTATTATCAGTTATAAAGCACCAGGGAAAGAACTTCTGAATATAAATCCTAGATACAGGAATTAACTATATTGCATGCTAATGCACAAGTTAGAATTTGGGTATTATGTTATTTAGCTCAGTTTTGCATTTTTTTAAAAAAACCTACATCAGGAAATATACATCTGAAATTTCCTGTCTGTGCAAAGCCACCCCTTTGTATGTGTGTCTGTGTGTGAGAGAAAGCAATTTGGTGGAGTGGGAAAAAGTGTTCTACTCTGAAGTGTTTTTTTCTCTTCCTAAAGATGTTCTTCTAAAATACACAAATTATCAGGTTTCCAGTAGAAGTATGTGTAAAACAGGTAGTTAGCTACAAACTGAAGTTAGACATGTGAAGCAGACTGACAAAGAAAACTGCTTTGTCCTTGGTCCCTCAACAGTCAGCACATCTTAAGAAACAGTTGCATGCATTCAGACAAGTCAAAATTCTGCTCTTGAACTGTGATAAATCCACATTACAAAAAAGCACATACTACAGAACAGCTGGGTAAACATTAGAAGAATAGTTGGGTTAATAGAAGGAATGGAGTGTATAACAGAGTAAACTCAGTGCAGGAAGTTCTGCTGATTATGTAACTGAAATCAGCACACCATTATGCTGCTCAGAAGGTTCTCTTCTTTGCCCCTACCAAGTGTCAAATAAAACTAAATCCACACACACCAACAGAGTTGTGTGCTTACACTGGTGCCACCCCCCCTTCCAAAGCCATTTGGACAGCTCCAATAACAACTGGCCATGTCAACTGAAGCTGATAGGAGTTGTAGCCCAAAATTTCTGGACAGTACCAGGTTAGGCCTCCTTGCCCTGTGCAGTGTTGTGCTTGCATGTAAATGTTCAGGATGAGATGGTTAAAACTGCAGAAAGAAATTTAGTCCATGGCCGTTAGAGAGTGCAGAAGGTCTTTTAAAAGGAAATGTTGCCTATATATTATCAGCATTGATGCATATATTACTATCTACCCATCTATCTCATATTACTAAGTAATGATTAATTATTTCTCTAAAAGTCTTCCATGATTAAGATTTTCTTCTTCTGGAGGACACTGTGATCTATTTGCTGTATTACCTGATTAATAGTGTGAACCACCTTCAAAGTAATAGTGTGAACCACTTCCAGTTCTTGCAAACAGTGATGTATAGTAGGCCTATGGAGTTGGGGGATGGGGCTGGCTCTTGCATTCCAGGGCACAGTATTACTGTCTTCCTATTTGTTTCTCTGTTCAATGGAAGCATAGTTAGAAGAATGGCTTTGCAGTTATCAGGATCCTAACTAACCTCAACAAGCCATTGTTTTGTCAGAGAAGAACATCATTCAGCATCTTCTGTTGTTCTGTGCTCCTTTAAGAGCATACCATATAATAAATATACAGTACCATAAATATTGTAATGTTCTGGTACAACATGCCTAACATAAAACAATGGTGGCTAAATGGGGGAGCAGTTAGTAGAATATGGCATGACAGAAAGAAGAAAAGCTGCAGTGGAAGCAAATACTCAAAAATAATAAGATGAAAATATAGCACAGAACAGAGAACATGATATCAGTTCTGCTCTTATTTTCACTCTCTTGCCATGACATTTTGACAGAGTTCCACAGAATACCTTCCAAACTGATGACGTGCGTGGTTAAAAAAATAAATATTTACTATTCCACTTAATTACATTCATCCTGAACTTGCTCAACTGTGCTAAAAAGCCTGTTAAATAACAGGACACCATGCGACTACTTATTAAATACATTGTTCCCTTTTCCTCATGCTGCTATACAAAAGGCATCTCTTTTCTTCCCTTCTTGAAAATATAAACATTTGTGGCACTATAAGTTAATACAAAAAAGAGACTGGTGAACTGTGAGAGTGTTCAGCTAATTTCTCTTTACCATGATTAAAGAGAAGTACAGAGATGTGAACAGGCTGGGGAAAGTTAAGGACTGGTTTGCTTTTGGTTTCAATAGAATAATACAAAGATGTACTTCATCAGCCATCACAAAGATGGTACTGATGAAAAGCCAACAGAATCAAAATTGAAATATCATCTTTGTATGCAAGTCATTTTGTTTCTCTTTAAAAAACCACAATCTATTCCTATTTCAAAGGCAGAGTTCTTAGTCTATTCACCCATCTATGCATGATATCATAAAGGTTTTTAAAAATAACATCTCTATAATTTTTCTGCCCACCCCCCCTACCCCCATTAAGTGCAATTGTCAACTAGGTCAAGATACAGAACCCCAATGCTTGACACTGAGATTACAAAGTGCTAACTTGACGGGTGGCAGATGCCAGCTGTTGCTGACACATTATGGTCTGAGGTTACTTCATTCTCCTAAAGAAAAGAGCTGGAGAGCAGACAATTCTCAGACAATTCTTCTTGTCATATGCTTGCTACCTCTAACTGTGCTTGCTCTCAAAGCTATGGAAGGCACCTGTTCTAGAGAGTCTTCTCATTGATAAGGTGTCCCCTCTGTTCTCTGGTTTGGACGACTTGCTCCTCTGGAACGTATTTCGGAGGCTTGCTGCATTGCGCTGCCTATCAAGTTTATCACTGATGGAGTAGCTTTTCCGGGTGTGTGCATACAACAAGTTGGATTCATCTGCAGAGTAACTGTTGGCCCGTTCAATTTTTGGAAGAGGGATGTTGTTGGGCAGTGTTCTAGATGTATTGCTATCTTGAGATGACAAGGAAACCGCTTTTTTGTCTTTGGCTTCGGTATCCTCATTATCAGAGCTTGGGTGACTTAGTTCTGCCTCCCTCTCAGGGTGGCAGCATCCCAAGTCATCCATTTTGTCTCCATGAATCCCAGGGAAGCTGGATCTTTCTGCAATGGTTTGAGGAGCACTGACACACCTTGTGTCTATGCAGTCTGTGATACTTGTGTACTCTGCTGTTTTGACTGGCACTCCGAGGCTGCTGAAATAGCTCCGAGAAGGCGAGAACATGAAACTGTGAGATTTGACGATGGGCGCTTCCTCCAAAAAAAATGGAGATGTAGCCAGGTATCGACTGCTTTTAGACCGCTCTAAGGTATGGTATAAGGGAGGGTCAGATTCCCATGGGTTTGGGCTTTCTGTGACTTGTGAGTAGTCTGAAGAAAACACCCTTGTTTCTATTGAAGAGGGGTCTTCATAATCAATACTCCTGCCTGAAATTCTGTCAGCAGGAGAACCGCTTATGTAAGCACTACTTGAGATGACGCTGGAAGCTATCTGAGCTTGGAGAGCTGGGTCTCCTGTCCCCAGGATATTTATTGAGCTATCGAGGGGCTCTATTACAGACTGCAGCTCATCCATGGCAGAGACATAAATGTCTATGCAAGAGGAAGGCCTTCTGGAATCTGGGGCAATAGACAGAGTGCTTGTAGGCACTAAAGGTACTTTTTGCTCTTTTGAGACAGAATGAGAGCTACTAGCACGATGGAGGCTCACAGACCTTTCTTTAAAAATGCTTTCAAACTTCTCCAACCCACACTTGTCCTTCATATTCACTGCATAAAAGGAGTGACTTCGCAAGCGCGGTGTTACTGTTGGAGAGGTTGGTGACATTGATTCCTCCCCTGTGGGATCAATACTCTCTTGAAGTTTGTAAGTGTTTCCTTCTTGGCTGTTGAAGCTACTCTGTCTGACAATGTAGGCTGTGTCAGTACAATCAGAGGATGTTCGAGAGCGTACCTTAGTGGCCTCTCCTCTGTCTAGTCCGGTTAGCTTATCTAATGCTGTAGCCATTCTCCCTATCATGTCTTCCAGTTGAGCAAGCCGGATGTCTACAGTCTGAAGTGAAGCCTTCATGCAGTGTTCTCGTTCATTCACTTCCTCTAATCGCATGGCCATATTCTCTACCCTTTATAAGGAAAAGGAAAAAAAAAAACAGAATTAGTTTTACACAAGGCAACCAAGTTAATTTGATTTATTGTTCATCAAGTTCACTAACTGGGGATCCCCAATTAGTTTAGTTTCCCTTTCATAATTACATGTGCACTGGTGGGGGAGGGATGCATCACATGGGAAGGAAGGCATATCTCTTTTCTCCCTTGTACAATCAGAGCCAAGCAGTGGCAGCACTGGGTTATGTGTGTGGAGAAGTTGAACCACACCAGGGCCTCATTTACATGACAAAAAAGCCCGAAAAGAATTCATGTTGACCCCTGGTAGTTCACACACATGACAGGCTATTCAGAAGGAGGGGGTAGGAAAAAGCCCAGTTAACCTGTGACTTTCGACCCCTCTATTTTCATGATTTTTAGGGGAAAGTCTGAGACAGCCTGTGCTACTGGTTGTCTGAACAACCAGGAACCAGGACATGGGATGGTTTCTGATTGGTTGGACATTGGAGGGGGTGGGCTTGCAAGGGAAGCCTTGAAATCACCATTTTGTTGCCCCCCCAGGTCCTTCGCTGGCTCCAAAGCAGCCAGCTGGTTGCCAGGCAAGTTCTCTCCCCTCCCCTGCCCATGCCCAAGCATCTAGGGAGGACCCCCCCACTCCACATGGCTTTCCCACTGCCCTTGCTGCCGCACGGGGTGGGGGGATCTTCTCTGTAACTGCCAGTCACAGAGAAGACCCCCCACCCCATGTGGCTTTCCCCTTTCCCTTGCCGCCACAAGGGGCAGGGGGGGTATTCTCTGTGACTGGCAGTCACGGAGAATACCCCCCCATCCTGTATGGCATTCCCCTGCCCTTGCTGCCATGCAGGGCAGGGGGGGTATTCTCTGTGACTGGCAGTCATGGAGAAGCCTCTCCCGCCCTGCGGAGCTTTCCCCCCACCCTTGCAGCCGTGCGGGACAGGGGCGTCTTCTCCATGACCGCCAGTCACAGAGAAGACCTCCTGCCCCACTCAGATTTCCCATCGCCCTTGGAGCCGCACAGGGCGGGGGAAGTCGTCTCCATGACTGTCAGTCACAGAAAACCCTTCCCACCCCGCATGGCTTTCCCCCTGCCCTTGCTGCTGTGCTGGACGGGGGGTGGTCTTCTCCATAACTGCCAGTCACAGAGAAACCCTCCCACCCCACGTGGCTTTCCCACCACACTTGCAGCCGCACGGGATGGGGGGGTAGTCTCCATGACTGCCAGTCACAGAGAATATCCCCCCCCCCGCCCTGCACAGCTGCAAGGGTGGGGGGAAAGTCATGCAGGGCGGGAGGGGTTCTCTGTGACTAGCAGTCATGGAGAAGATCCCCCTGCCCCACATGGCTGCAAGGGTGGGGGGAAAGTCACGGAGTCACTGACAGTCACGGAAAAGACACTCCCCCATGTAAGGGCGGGAGGCAGTAGCCCCGTGGGGCAGGGGAGGGGGGTTCTCATTAGAGGCAAGTGTAGATGTGCCTGGCTTTCTCGGCTGTCGCCCCCAAATTGTGGAACGGCCTGCCGGATGAGATCCGCCTATTGACATCGCTAGACAGCTTTAAAAAGGCTGTCAAGACGGATCTCTTCAGGCAGGCTTTTCCGGAATAGCTAATCCCGGCCTCAGGAACCCCCTTTGGAAGTTGATTCTGGAGCTCCTAACTGTTGCTGCTCGCTAGGAAGGGTTTTTAATAACAATTGTATTATATGTTGATTTTAATTTGTATTGATTTAATAATGTTTTAAGGGGGGGAAGGGATTTTGAGTTGTTTTATATTATGTATTATTTTACTGTTGTAAGCCGACCTGATTGTTCGCAGAGGGGCGGGATATAAATACATTTTATTATTATTATTATTATTATTATTATTATTATTAAAAATGGCGGATCCAGACTTGCCAGGCTTCTGATGTAAGTACGTCCCCTCCAAAGTCTGATCAATCAAAATACTGCTCTGTTGTGTGCCCCTATCCCGGGATGGAGGCACTCAGAACAAGAAGTTTTAAAAACTGAGACTTATGCTACCGTGACAAATTGTGTAAACAACAAGATACAAACTCAGGACGAGGGAATCCCGTCTCCCCATGATAAAAACTGTCATGTAACTGACAACTAGGTGACAGCGTCAGAGGGAGGGGTGACAGGGGCATTAGTAAGCCAAGCCCCCTTCCTACTCTAGCATAGCTAAAATGCTTAGGAAAAAGTCTCCATTGGCACTAATGGGAATATTTTCCCAAAGCTTGCTAGCTGTGGGCACAGGGGAGATTTTGGCTTTAACCACACTGGAGGTAAGGAGGTAACCCTTCTGTCACCAAAAGCCTTTGTTCCTACATGCACCTACAGTTAAGTGAGGAAAAATTTGACATGTGACTACATACTGTGTATCAAACAAACATTAGTATGTGGGGGTACATCCTAAAACCTTTATTTTGGTACATGAATTGGTTAAAATAGCCATCATTTTGTGGTATAAATAATGGAGCTATTGTGAAATTCTCATGGAAGTTCTACTAACTTGTGATTACTTCTAGTTTCTAGAAAATACTGTCTAAGGCCAAATCCACACTACACAAATAATTCAGTTTGAAACTGGATTATTTGCCATGGCTCTTTCCTATGGGATCCTGGGATTTGTAGTTTGGTGAGGCACCGATACTCTTTAGTAGAGAAGCCTAAATACGGTGTAAAACTACAAATCCTAGGATTCAATAGGAAGGTACCATGGCAAACTGGATTATTTGTGCAGTGTGGATTTGGTCTAATTTATGGAAAGTTAAATATGTTTTACTCTCTAGTTTCTAGTTTCTTATCCATTAGCTATCATCATAAGGTACTGCCAGTTTTGTCTAGTGTGTAGACAGTAAAACATTAAAGAACATTTTAAAGCTGTTTTCTTACAAAATAACCAGTACGGATATTCTAAGACAGACAAATCTCAAAAAATATACACTTATAGGAAACCAAAAGTTGTCCACCTTTCAGAGGTAACACGGATTCTTTCATCATTGGAAGAATTGAATCTATCGTCTTTTTCTCTGAAATATTCTTCTATGCATTGTTCTTCAAAATCATGAACCTTCTTCAATTCATCATCTGTTATAAAAAGCTCTGTACAAGACATATGAGGCAATGACAAAGCAGCAGTTAAAACCAATTAATTAGCTATCTTTGTAAGCTACTGCCAATTCTAAAAGTCCATCTCCGATCCCTCACCTGATAGAGGTCATTTCAATAATTTCCAGATTTGTAACCCTACACATACATTGCAAGGGTCATATTTTACGCATGACACTATGGCTTTCGTTTTATGTTACACTCTGAAAAACAGTTTTGTATAGACTGTCAGGGTTTCTGTGGAAGTCTCAGTAGCATTTTATTTGTTGATTCAGTTACCTACTCTACTTCTTGCTGTGTTGTACTTACTCAGTTCTACTGACACTTGTCTACATGGATTATATACCCTGTCTTGCCCCCATCTCAGAGCCCTGTAGTCCTGACAATGCAGGGCATTTGTCCCGTTTTGCCCTCAGGCAGACCTCACCATCCCTGGGGCAGATACAGGGCTGAGATAGGGGGAGGGTGGGATAGAGCCTAATACAATGTTTTAGAACAATACCTGTTTTACTCTGTTTCCAGGAGGAAATAGATTGGGCCCCCTGTGTCCACTGCGCCGCCATCTCCCTCGCTCTCCTGGAAGTAGTCCTGCAGTATGTGACCAAGGCTGGTCAGATGCAGGGGGCCTTGGTCACATCTTGCAGGTCTCCTTCCTGCCTTCCCAGACAGTGAGGGAAATAGCAGCAGCAGCCACAGCAATGGGCCCACGTTATGTACCCATCAGGACCTCCTCTGGTTCCATGGAGGGAACAGGGGAACAATGGGCCTTATCTGAGGCCAGGATACACTGGTGGGGAGACAGCATATCCTGGCTTGTGTAGATGAGCCCACAGCTAGGGGGAAGAGCATTTTATACCATCACTAGGGGCTTTGGTAGTGTGTATGTAGATGTGGACATAGCTCTCACATGCAAGCAGGTCTATGAAGAGATGCCTCTGTAGTTTGGGATTACAGCGCCAGTTCTGAGTGTGCTCGATAAGATAAAAACAGCAATACATAATAATAAAAACACTCTAACAAAGAGGAAAGAAAGAGATGATAGATAAAGCCACTCAAATATAAATTATCAGGGAGATTAAAATAAACCCTTAGCTGATCAGGTTAAATGTGCAGTAAAATAGTGTAATGACACAACAGCAAAAGGATTCTGAGGAAGGTATAAGATGAACTTCCTCAGATAGGGTAGTCTAAGGCCAGTGCATGGCCACAGAAAAGACCTATTCTGCATCAGAGCCAAACATCATTCAGCTGTAGGTGAGATGCATAGGAAATTAGTGTAAGTCATTCTATGTAGAGCTTCCTTTGCAAAGTGTTTGGAAATCACAGCGGGTTCAGAAAATGGTAGCCAGAGTTTCCAACTGGAATAAGCCATATGGTGCATATAACTAATTCTGTGACAATTTTATGAGTTCCCAATTTGCTTCTGGGTCTACTTTTAACTGCTGGTGATCAACTTTAAAGCCCTACTGTATTTCAAGCACAACTGTCTTCCATATGAAGCTATCAGTGCACTTTACTAAGGTGACCTTTAAAGAGCGTCCCTGTGTTTCCAAAGCAGTGAGTTTCTGTGTGGGGCAGAGCTTTCTCAGCAGCATCTGTAATGTGAAACTCTTTCCTGGGACAGGTTTGCCTGGTTCTTGTCATACTGGGTTTTAAATAGTGAATCAAGATGTGTTTTGGAGGCTATTTGAAATAATGAACAATTCAAGTTTCCCCATTTAGTTGTTATTTTACTGCTGCAGTTGTTGTGGCTTTATTTATGCTGTCATTTCATGGCTATGTTGATGTTCTATTTAATTGTCTTATACACTGCTGATTGGAGAGGATTCAACGTTAGAGGAGGTGCTTTGCATGCAGAAGAACCCTGCTGTCTTGAGACAACTCTCCTTCACACTACCCAACTGTAGCATTTTGATAACACTTTAACTGGCATGGCTCCATCCTATGGAATTTTGGAATTTGTGGTTTCTTAAGGTATTTAGAATTCTCATCCAGAGAGCTATAATGCCTTGGGTATGCAGGTGTGTGTGTCTTCAAGTTGCATGTCGACTTATGGAGATCTCATGAATTTCATAGGGTTTTCTTAGGCATGGAATACTCAGAGGTGGTTTTGCCAGTTCCCTTCTCTGAAATATAGCCTACAGCATTTGATCTTCATTAGTGGTCTCCCATCCAAGTAGTAACCAAGGGCTGTCCCTGCTTAGCATCCAAAATATGATGGGATCTAGTGTCTTTAGGCCCTACCTTACCAAACCACAAATTTCAGGATTCCATAAGATGCAGCCATGGCAGTTAAAGGGGTACAAAAATGCTATAGTTGGATAGTGTGAAAGTGACCATAGAATGATCAAGGGATGGGTAAAGATTTTCTTGTGAGATCCCTGAGAGAGCTGCAGCCAGTCAAAGTAGCCAATACTGATCTAGAGTGAGAATTAGCCTAAACCTGGTGTACAAAAGCTTCCTTGGGATCTTAGTGAGTGTAAAATAGTGTACATACCTCAGAGATAGTAGTATTGCATGTGACCAATAGCAATAGCATTTTTATTTCTATACCGCTTAATGTAGTTTGTGGGGAAATTATTATTATAATGCAACACAATCTTGTGTATCTCATGTTCAGTTTAGGAATTTCCCTGCATGCATGAGTTTTCCACTCCCCCTTCTTCTTTCCCTAGGCAATTTCAGCCAACTGGAGCAATGGGTCATTCATCACATGACCTAATTTAAGTATTTTATTACTCTTTGTTTAAGTTCCTTTTAAGTTTTGTCTCCATGTGCCTGTAGCCATCTTTTAGTCTTGTTTTTACTTTTCACCTTTCACCATGTAGCCCTCATCACTTAAGGCTGGGTGAGTTTTTCCTACCCTAAATTCTCTTAGTTAGTTAAGGACCTTTAAATTTGTTTTAATATGTAGATTAAGATTGATATACCTTCAGTAAACTTTTGATATGCATTTTTAACCTGACATCTTTGTTGTTTAATGAGTCTAATTGACTGGGTGATCAGACCACACATTTAAATGTTAATTGAGCTGTGTCTGCATTCCGATGCCTTTACTCTGCTTACCTTGAAAGAAAGGTTTTTTTTTTAACTTTTAAAGAAGATATTTTTATTTTTAAAAGGGCTAGATCCCTGGAATCTTTAATAAATTTTTAATTTTAGACTCATACCCTCCAACACTTATCAGTTCAAAGCACTCCCTAAGCGGTTTACAATGTGTTAACTAATTGTCTCCAACAAGCTGGGTACTCATTTTACCGACCTATGGAAGGATGGAAGGCTGAGTCAACCCTGGAGCCCTGTAGGATTAAACTCACAATGTTGTGGCTGAAGTACTAGCATTTAACCACTATACCACCAGGGCTCTTGATGAACTGAAGTCCAAGAAAGCTTATGCTAAAAATTTCTTTTTCTCAGTTACTCTCAAAGGTGCTACAGGATTTCTTTATATCTCTTCTGATAAAACAGATGTGTTGGTTTTCTTGCACATCTCAATCCAAGGTTTCTAAGGTTCATTTTCTATACTGAAATGGCTCTCTCCACCATGTCAAACTGCACAGGCATTTCCCAACATAGTTAACTGGATATATGCACACTAATTATCAGTACAGAGTTTTTGTCTGCCCCAAGTCACAACAGTTTACACACAAGTTGTGCTCTTGTGCTGATGCCCTTCTTATTATCCTTAGCTGTTCTCTAAAGTGACAGAAACAGACAAGTAAATTTGAATAAGTCTTCCAAACTCCCCCCGTCCCGTGCCCCATATCTGTGAAAGATCAGCTTCCTGAAACTTACTCAGCCCATAGTCTGTTTCATCTGGGTCACTTTCGTGTTTCCGCCATCTGCAGCATATGTGTTGAAATATCATAGTCATGTGACTGAAGATGATTAGCGGAGGAGGCAAGACTGGTCTTTCATGGAACGTCATGATGAGCTGATACCTTTGAAACTTCCATACTTGGTTAGATATAGATTTAACTTCAAAAAATGTGTTGCTGAAAAAGCGGGGGAAAGGAAGAAATTGGTCCCTGATAAGCAGAACTCTATATGCAGTACGGAATAGCAGCCAGTCCTGCCTCTCTAATAGATATACTAATAGATATTCAAACACTTCTTTGTCTTTTCCTTGGTTTTTTTCCGGGCTGTGAGGCCGTGTTCTGGAAGAGTTTACTTCTGACGTTTCGCCTGCATCTATGGCTGGCATCGTTAGAGAAAGGTAATTCTCTGAAGATGCCAGCCACAGATGCAGGCAAAACGTCAGAAGTAAACTCTTCCAGAACACGGCCTCACAGCCCGGAAAAAAACCAAGGAAAATCTTTGGATGCTGGCTGTGAAAGCCTTCGACTTCACTTTTTTGTCTCATTCGCAAGTTACTGTACATTTTTAGTTGAAGATTTAAAAACTTAGAGGAACATCTAACACACACACACCAAGAGAGAGAGAGAAAGAAGCTATTAGAATATGGTAAAAGAGCTAGAAGCACCAGAATTATTCATAAAGCTTCTCAAATGTAACTGATCTTATTTTCAAATATGTTAATTTATCAACTCACATTACCTTATTAATGTGTGAGTTAGAACAGGACCACTCCTTGCCATGTCACTAAAGGCCTTTTCACACTACTCAGATCCAGCAATATGAGTCTACTTTTATTGTTGTGACAACTTTCTATGGAATCCTGGATTTGTAGTTTGGTGAGGCACTAAAGTTCTCTGGCTGAGAAATGTGAATGCCTCTCCTTAAACTACAGATCCCAGGATTCCATAGGATGGAGCCATGGCAGTTAAAGTGGAATCAAAGGGTTATAACCATGTACTGTGAAAGGGCTCTAAGATAGCATAAGATGTCTGTAGCAGTTACGAAGGGCCCACACAGAGCCCTTGGGAAAGCATGTTAGAGCTAGCCTGTGGATAAGCTCAGGCCTTGGATGTAATATGCCACACGTAATAGTTTTACTTAAAACATGCTACTGTCCTGGCATAATAAGGGGATTGGGATGTTCTTTCTGCAAAACAATATCATAATTATCAACATCATTTTTTAGTGTTATATTTATGCATTACATAAAAAGTAACAATGTTATTAGTAATTACATTACTTTTACTCATTACATATGTTAGCTCATTATTGGGAGGGGGTAAGAGGCAAAATGCCTTTGAGGGTATCTGAGTCCCCTCTCCCATTTTAGGCCATTTCCTTTTTCAGATGGGTTTTTCCCAACCTCCCATCAAAAACAACAACAACAACTCATCAATACCCCACCTTTCCCCCAAAACAGGGAATCAAGGAAGCATTGGAAAAGCAAGAAGTGGAAGCAATCTTACTCATTTTTCCCCAAGTCAGTAATGGTAATGAATTTCTTTTGGGGGAATCTTCAGAAGTTACATAACACACTACTTTTTAAAAGTAGCCTTTCAAATTCTGGAGGAGCAGTACTATAGGCTTTTCCCACATGAGTTACTATCATGATTGGTGGTACATGTTGTTGAAATGCTAGGTTGCGTAAAAGAAGGAAAACTATGAAAACAGAAAATTTAAGGGCCCCCTTTGCTACCCAAGACACAAAGATTACAGGTGCAAGCAGAGCCACTTCCAGGTTTCAGGAAGCCCTTAGCAAAGAGCTGTCTACATATTGCCTTGGCTGTGGCCTGCCTTGGTAGCAGAAGCAGCAGGAGGCTACAAGTTGCCATTTTAAATTTCCCATGATGCCTCACAATGCTTGCCATAGCTTTATTCCACGTTATTGTGGAAAATTTAAAATGGAAGTTTGTAGCCTCTGCTGCTTGGGCAAAGAGACTAGGGTAGGAGGTAGTGCTGGTAGGTAGCTTGCTGTTGTGGGCCTTTGGTCGCTGCCCAAGGAAGCTGAGTGCTCATGCTGCCTGGATGCAGGCAGCTTATATTTTAAAAATTGTTTTATGTACTGATTTCATTTGTATGCAGCCTTTCTCCCAAAGAGGGACCCAAAGCGGCTCCCCAAAAGAATCAATTAAAAAGAACTTAATAAAACTTTGAAAACAATTAAAAACCACTTCTAAACCTGGGGGAATAACTTGGCTCACTCTCAGCCTGAGAACGTGATGTTTAGTTAAGCATCAGGAAGCAGGTAGCAAAGAACGGAACTTGGGATGTTGTTGCTAAATCTTAATACCTCAGTGTTACCTTTCTTTAAAACAAGTAAGATATTGCTTATTACTTAATAATGGACTGTGTCACACATTAGTAGCTTGCTGCTAAGATGTTAATTTTTAGAAACTATTTTTAAAAACAGAAGATATAAAATAGCCCCATCTCCAAAAATACTGTACATTCAAATATAAATATAATCATGTATCTTATTTTAAACTGGGTGATACTTCATCAGTTTTCTGCATCAAACCTATCTTGGTGTTGAGGAAGAAGGCTTGGCCAGATCTCTTTCTTCCAGAAGAGTACTCTGAATTATTCAGAAACAAAAGGTGATCCCATTTTTACCAATTCATGAGTTTCCCTCCTGGAGTAGCCCACAATAAATATGAGTTACTGTAAATCATATAAATGTGCCATTAACCCAGGCTTCTTACTTGGCACAGACCTGATGATAGAGATGAAAAGGTGTCATTTGCTTTGAGCCTGTCTAAACAGTGAAAATACCCCTCATGGAATTTGCTGGGAATCCTACCTGTCTAAACAGGATCCAGTGCCAATCCACACTATTCAGAAGGAGGGGGGCCCAAAACAGCAAAAACAACGGGGTAAAAGCCTTTCCAAATTTCCACGTACTTATTAAAAAACCACAAGGAGGGTGTGCATTCCTGCTCATTTGGACTATTGAACAACAAAAAATTAAAAGGGAAGCACAAAGCTGATTGGCCAGGCAAGAGCGGGTGGCTTGCTAGCAGGACAAGTGCCCGCTGCCACCATGTTGGATTTTTGCCTTAGTGGTTGCTTGCTAAGGTGATAAAACAGGATGAATAGTTTCTGTTTTGCTGTCCTATAAAATTGGAAAATCGCTGTATCCCACCAGCATACCTTGGATGACTTAAAAAAAAAAACAGTGGTGAAGAACTAACAGAAGTAAATCACTTGCGGCCACCATCAGGAATGCTAGGCTTATGGGGGCTTCCAAGGCCAGAAATTTTTTTAGACATGTGGTTGCTGCGAGATGCCAATACTACGAGGTACTTTGGATTTTCTCCCCTCGTGTAGATGGGCCCTTTGTCTTCAGAACCTGCCAGTGTTTCTGTTGTCATCAATATTTTGTGAGTTAAAAGAGTAACTGAGCATGGGACCAGGCTGCCAGTCTCATCAAAGCTGCTGAAAATGGGTTCACACAAGGGCAGGGGATGGGAACACTTGTTTATTGTGATACTTAATGTTTGTGCTACTGCTCATGGACAAAGGGGCCCTATTCTGGGAACTGCTTCAAAGCCCCCACCATCATAATCTGGCCTTGACAACAGTCACTGAAGTTTCACACAAATAGATGTATACATATAAAGTTATGAAACTCACTTAAAAACAGCAATCAGCAAGTTCACCAGAAGGATGTTTGCAACCAACAGGTAGCAAGCCATTATGGCAGGAACAATCCATGCTCCGGTTTTGCAGGGAGGCAGCTGAATTATTTTACCATCCTCTCTGGTTTCATTTTGACCACAAGGAGCTAGGAAGAAAGAGGGGATGAGAAGGAAAATGGAATCCTCATTTGCAAAACCTTTAACAAAAGTTATTGAATATTTAAGAATACAATCTATTTCAATAACCACAAGGGGAAGGTTCACCCCTCTGCCCCTTCCTGCACAAAAGATTTGATTACCAAGATCAAGCACTTTGAAAATCTCTGACACAATTCCTATTCCTATGGCTATTGAATGTTATTTCTTTAGATGAATGATTTAAACCAGTTTGCTGAGAAATACTGTATAAGGATGTCTTCAGAATGAATGGCCTTGATGGGCATTTCTCTGTTTCTAGATATTTACTGCACATTTTCAAAATGCACTCAACTAAAAATGACATGAATTGATTAAAGCATTTGTGTAAAATGTATTTTCTGTGTTAATGTTTGGCTTTTTGACAACAGGTAGTAAGTGTAGGAATACCTATCAAACAAGTACAGTATAAAGCAAGAGACCATTTGAACACTTCAGTATGCAAGAGGAAGATACACAGAAGCACTGCATGATTTTATTGACATACTATTTTCTTACTGTTATGGATTTTTGACAGTGAAAGAATGTGAGGCCAGGGAAAATACAATCAGATATTTATAGAATCCAATTCATATTATGTAGGCAACACAGCAGATACTTGACTTAATTTTGTATCACAGCATTCATTTGGGAGGGAGAAAAGGGTGGAAATGGCAAGGGTATAGAGTTCTCCAACTCACTGGTTTATTTCAATGACGTACACCTTCCTTTTAGCCAACAGTTAACTGAGATCTTATATAAGGAACCCTACCATCACCATACAGTCCAAAACAGATCAAATTAATAAGGAGACCAGTGCTGAAGAAGCTAAGAAATAATAGTAGTAATAATAATAATAATAATAATAATAATAATAATTTATTTCTATCCCGCCCCTCTGCAATGCAATCGGGGCGGCTTACATCATAGAATCCATTTGATACAATCTTAGCCGTTGAAGCAGGCATGCTATACCAAAGCAAGTACCGCTTCCTGCTTAAGAGGTGAGAAAAAATGGCACTTCCTGAAAGAGGGTGATGGTATTTTTTCAACCCCCCTCCCCAGCCCAGTTTGGAGAAATCTGCTTGGTACAGATATAAAATTACAGATGAGAGGTGAAACACCCACACTGGGGCTTCAGAAGCCAGAGAGCAAGGAAGTATGAAGTGGGACGGTGGGGGAGTGCCACAGTGGAGATTTTCACAACGGGGCCAAATGCCCCGTTTCTGCTCCACAAGCCCCTCTCCCGTCCCTGCTACGGGATTAAGGAAAATGTTTGCACACTTACCTTAACCCCACAGCAGGCACGACCTCCCTCTCCCCTTGGCTTCACTGATGTAAATGCAGCTGCTGTAAAGGTGCTTTTACAGCAATGAAGCCAAATCCCACTCATTCTCGTGGGAAATTCAAAAATACACCCCCCCAAAACGTCAAAACCAAAAACAAAGTACACTTTAAAAAAAAATACAAGTAAGCTGGGGAGGGGGGGAAAGGGTGCTACTTACCTGGGTGTCCTGTTCCTGCCCAGAAGTGTCCAGAATGGACCCCCCCCCACAGCTGCCATCGTGGGAGAGGAATGGGACATCTTTCAGACCACCCATGATTCCGTGATAGAAATGGAACGGGTGGTCATTAACGACTTCTCCCCATGATTGAAATATCACGGGGAGAAAACAGAATAGTCACGTTGAGGGCACGGAAGGGGGTGAATGTCGTCTGAAAGAGAAATCTTTCAGCAACCCTGCTCTGTGCCTGCAATGGAACGGATAGCTGGTGTGAAAATCTCCACTATCAAATAGGTATGGGAAATGAAAGACAGAGGCAATTGTGAGGTCTTAAAGTCAGATTTGCACCATAATGCTAGGAGATTATCACACTGCACTGTTATAGTGCTATTATTCCATTTTAACTGCTCTGGTTGCCTCCTTTGGAATCCTGGGATTTGCATTTTAGGGAGGGGCATTTAGCATTCCTAGCCAGGGAGCTCTTAGGCTTCACTAAACTACAAACCCCAGAATTCCACAGGAGGCAGCCATAGCAGTTGAAGTGGAATAATAGCACTTCCAACTTAGTTTTTGGCCCCCTTTCTTCTGAATACAGCAAATCACCATGGGATCTTGTTGGGACAAAAGGTATTCTCCTCAAATTTTATGAGGAGTTTTTTCACCATCAAGACAACTCCCATGTGTGTGTTTGTCTCTGCCATAGCGCCCAGATTATGAAACCTGGCATGCACACTAAGACTACCCTAACTCCTGAAATCCCATTCCTATTTCCAGTTATAGTACAGACATTGAATTAGGAGATTTTCACACTACACTGTTATAGTGTTACTATTCCACTTTAACTGCTCTGGCTTCCTCCTGTGGAATTCTGGGGTTTGTAGTTTAGTGAGACCTAAGAGCTCTCTGGCTGAGAGTTGTACATGCCCCTCCCTAAACTGCAAATCCCAGGATTCACGAGGAGGCAGCCATAGCAAATAAAGTGGAATAGTAACACTATAACAGTGTAGTGTGAAAATTTCCTTAGTGGGAACTTGAGTAAGTCAATAATACAAGTATCTAAGTTCCATTGATTCAGTGGTTCTGCTCTAGTTGTGAGCAGCAATTGGATTTAGACTGTAAGGAGATTTTCAGACGGGGGCAAAAATAGCGTCCCTGTCTCGCTATTTCCTCTTCTGCCCCCCTCCCATCCCTATTCCGACACACACACAAACAGTTTCACTCTACCTTGATTGTGCGATGTTCCCTCCCCCTCAGCAGCCCAGGAGTGAATGCAGCTCTGTCGGAGCTGCATTCACTTCCTGGTTTGAAATCCCGGGCCATTCTCACGAGAGGACGAGCGCGCAGGAAATTCAAAGTTTAAAGGAAAAATATACTTTTAAAAGTGACAGCAAGCACAAAAACACACTTAAAAAATACCAAGGAACCTGGGGAGGGTACAAAAAAGGTTGTCACTTACCTGGATGTCCCGATCGCACCCGGAAGTGTTCTGGAATGGACCTCCCACTGATGCTGGCATTGCACCAGTATAATGGGGCATCTTTTCACTCGCCCGTCATTCCATGACAGGAATGGAATGGGCGATCTATTCACGGCTTAGCCCATGAATTAAAAGGAGTGCCGGGGGAACAGAATCAGCACAGGAGCATGACAACCTGTGAACGACATCATGTGAAAGGGAAGCCCTTTCATGATCTCCTGGCATCGTTGTCACACCATATTTAGGGCATCTGATAATCTCCTAAGATACAGGGCTTTGTTATGGCTAATGGCTGAAACAAAGACATTTAAACTAAATGGATTTTTGTCTCTTACAGGCAGACCCATGGTAAAGCAATTAATTCAACCAATATCACACAATGGATCAGTGATACTATCAATATAAATGGTGCCACATGAGAGCAGCAAATTAACTCTCTTCCACAGGGATGGCCCTACCATTAGGCAGAATAAGGCAGGCAGCCATCTCAGGCAGTTTTGAGGCAGTTACCCCAGTGGATAGCAGGGTATCTTGAGAAGAATGCTGTAAAGTTTGTTTATTGTTCTAGGGCCAGGGAGCTGCTTGTGAGGTTTTCTGCCTCTGGTGCCATAATAATTTGGCTAGCATTTGTTACCGTTCATCATCTTGATTTGATGACTGTGGAGGATGAGAGGGGAGGAGAAACTCCTTTAGCTACTCTGCCTCAGGCAGCAGAATGCCTTCTCAGCCAGCCTGCCCTTCCATATCAGGTACAGAAGTCTGTGATCTATGTGTGAATAAGCAAATGTACTTGCTAACATTAATTTGTCCCACAAGAAAATAAAGGAAATTCTCTGCAGAGAAAATTTAAGGGAGGCAATTCTTCAAATGGCATTTTATTGCAAATTTGTTCGATTAGTTTCCTATTTTAGATTGCTTTAGTGTTTCAAGCTGTGGTTTTATTTTGGGACTCCAAGACCCTGGCCTCCTGAGCAGCCTAATAAACCATGGGAAGGTGCTTACTCAGCCTTCAAATTAACAAATTTTGAGGAGGAGGTATAGTATTTCACAAGATACATCCCTATTAGAATATTTTTTTATGAATGTACTAAGTGGTAAAAATCCCGTTTTTGTTGTAGGCTCATGTTTCTCAGATATTGTAGGCCAATGTTTCTCCATTGTAGATGACACAACCTTGATTTTTTTTTAAAAAAAAAAAAAGTAAGAGAAAAAAGATTAAGGAGGAAGTCTGATTTTCCATAGTGTGACAGAATAAGAACATCTTTGAAATTTATTACATTTATATCCTGGCTTTCCTCCAAGGATCTCAAGGCATTCTTGTCCTACAATTGTATCCTTACATGAAGCATATGTAGTTGAGAAACAGGGAGTAATTCATGGATACCCAGTGAGCTGTAGGGCTGAGGTGGCATATTTGAACCTGGATCTCTTGGTTATAGTTTAACACACTGACTTCACTCTGATGCTCAGACAAGCCCATCTTCTGAGGTTTTGAGCAACTCAATAGTTCTGGGCACTGTCTACTTCTGTTGCATCTCTGCCTCAGAAATGGCTCTGAGTACTGTCACAACTCAGGACCAGTGTTGGCTGGTGAGTCTCATGTCAGTGGGGTGGTGAATCCACTCTGGATTTTAAATTTTAGAAGATCTATCCAAGGTGCTGAACCTATTTGGAGACAGTTCTTTTAAACCTCAGACTATCATTAGGAAGCAGAGATGGCCCTCAAAAAATAGGGCTCCCAGTTGGTAGAGATGTAAAGAATAGTCACAAAGCTTATTGACCCCTTAGAAAAAAAGAGACATCAAAACAGAGAGATTTATCATCAATAAGAGTAGGGATTTTTTTTAAAAAAAAATCAGTTTCAGTGGGATTTTTGCCCTCCTGCCCAGGTCATTGGGTTTTGTGCCAAAACATTGCTTTGGTGCACACACAAAACCAACAGTGTATTTCAAGACAAAACATGATATTTTGTAAAGAAAGAATGTATTTTAGGTATAAACAATGTTTTCACAAAAAAAACCCCTGAAATATGAACAATCATGGGAAAATGTGCAAAAACTCATGTAATTTTGCACACGAGACTGAAGTAAGTAAGCCAAAACTTTAATTTCTGCTGTGGATGGAGAGAAAGACCTTCCAACATAGCAGGTCTGTGGTATGATCTGATACTTTGGGCTCATAAAAACCTTCATTTTTAAAATTCCTCATGGACAACCAGTAATTCTCTCATGGCACTTGAGCATGCTTCAGCAAACACAGCTTGGCATTTGCTGAAACAATTTAGCACAATAAACACACACAAAACAATGAACACAGTATTTTGAATCAGCTCAAGCTTTGCTGTCCCCCCCCCCCCTTAGAACTATAAGGAACAGAGTAGCAATGGTAATTAATCAAAAACACACTTCTGGTCATGGAACAGAATCAAGTGTATGGAAAACTCTGGCTACATTCACCCACCTACTTTCTCACTTTTTAAGGATTTAAAATTTCACTTGAAATGATTGCTGTACAAGAAAATTTATCCAGCATTCTTTTGAACAGATAGCCTCTCACAGGGGATTTAAAATGGAATTAATTCAGGTTCTTTGATGAACACAGTGCACTAGCATGGCAATAATTTCTCATCTCTTCTCTCCAGAACTATTAATAAGCCTTTGGACACCCCCTCCCAACTTCTTAATCTTGTACAGATTTCAGAAGCTATCCTACTCTTTCTCTCATGATTCCTGTAGTGGGCATTCATTCTGTGTTTCAACTGATGATGTATACATTGAATGTCATGTATTATACTGCTTGCCAATGTAATTATTTAAAATTTATGACATTTAGAAGTTATGAGACTCTAGTGTTTTGTTAGAAATTACAGCAGGATTTAAAAATTGTCAGTCCTTAAAAACTTGTAATTATTTTCAAAGAGTTTTTTTTTATTAGCTAGTTAAAAATTATATCCCATCTACATTTCCAAGCTGTGTGGATTACAGTAGTATCTGCTGTGTTGACTGATTAGCTTCTTGAAACTGGAAAAATCAAATGGCACGCTGGCCCAGTGCAGTTAACAATGTTGGTCCGATAAACCATGATTCCTTAGACAAAGAAAGAATGTTTATTCCACATAAATGTTCTTTTCTCCTCCTCCCCAACTATTTAATACACAACTTTGTCACTAGTATGCTGTTGATACCCAGCTTTATTACTCCTTTCCACTTAACTCCAAGGAAGTTGTTTCTGTGCAAAATCATTGCCTGGCAGCTGTAATGGACTGGATGAGGGCAAACAAATTATAGAATCATTGAGTTGGAAGAGACCACAAGGGCCATCTAGTCCAACCTCCTGCCCTGCAGGAATACACAATCAAAGCATTCCTGACAGATGGCCATCCAGCCTCTGTTTAAAAACCTCCAAAGAAGGAGACTCCACCGCACTCTGAGGCAGTGCATTCTACTGCAAACAGCTCTTACTATCAGGAAGTTCTTCCTAAAGTTCAGGTGGAATCTCTTTTCCTGTAGTTTGAGCCACTGCTCTGTGTCCTAGTTTCTGAAGCCGCAGAAAACAAGCTTGCTCCATCCTCAGTATGACATCCCTTCAACTATTTAAACATGGCTATCATGTCCCCTCTTAGCCTTTTCTTCTCCAGGCTAAACATACCCAGCATCCTTAGCCGCTCCTCATAGGGCATGGTTTCCAGACCTTTAACCATTTTGGTTGCCTCCTGTGAACATGTTCCAGCTTGTCACTATTCTTCCTGAATTGTGGTGCCCAGAACTGGACACAGTATTCCAGGTGAGGTCTTACCAAAGCAGAACAGAGTGGCACTATTACTTTCCTCGACCTAGATACTATTTTCCTTTGATGCAGCTTAGAACCGCATTGGCTTTTTTAGCTACTACATCACACTGCTAGCTCGTGTTCAGCTTGTGGTCCACTAAGACTCCTAGATCCCTTTTGCATGTACTGCCATCAAGCCAGGTGTCACCCATCCTATATCTGTGCATTTCATTTTTACTGCCCAAGTATAGTATTCTACATTTCTCCTTGTTGAAATTCATTTTGTTAGTTTTGGCCCAGCTTTCTAATCTGATAAGGTCATTTTGAATTCTGATCCTGTCCTTTGGGGTATTAGCTACCCCTCCTAATTTGGTGTCATCTGCAATGACAGATCTCGGAATGGCAATTCAGCCTTTGTTAGATGGGGTTACAGACCTCCTGAAAATGCAGGTTTGCAGTTTGTAGGTTCTCCTGAATTCAGCCCTGAGCCTGGAGGCCCTGGTTTCAGCAGCAACCAGGAGTGCATTTGCATGGTTAAATGTCTGTTCCTAGAGAATCTGGATCTGGCCATGACTTTTTCCTCAGTAGTTTGTGATTTAAGCAGAGGCTGGATGGCTATCTCTCAGGAATGATTTGATTGTGTGTTCCTGCATGGCAGGGGGTTGGACTGGATGGCCCTTGTGGTCTCTTCCAATTCTATCATTCTATGATTCTGTGATAAAACATGTCTTGGTTACATCCTGATTGGATTACTGTAATGCGCTCTACATGGGGCTACCTTTGAAAAGTGCTCATAAACTTCCATTGTCCCAAAGTGCAGCAGCCAGATTGTTAACTAGGGATGGCTATAGGAAGCACACAACTCCCTTATTGCAACAGCTCCACTGGCTGCTGGTCCATTTCCGGGCACAATTCAAAGTGCTGCTGATGACCTATATAGCCCTATATTGTTCCAAGTTATTTGGAGGACCATATTTCCCTTTACGAGCCTTCAGAACTTTAAGATCTTCTGGAGAGGCCCTTCTGTTTGTCCCACCACCTTTTCAGGCTTGTTTGGTAGAAACAAGGGAGAAGGCCTTCTTGGCAGCTGCTCCCAGGCTTTGGCACTCCCTCTCTAGGGATGCCAGGTTGGCCCCAGCCTTGCTCTTCGTCCATCAGCAAGTTCAAATATTTTAATGCTTCCAGGCTTTTAGAAACTGATTGGGGTGGGATTTTAATGCTGTGCGGTGCTGTTTTATGGTTTGTATGTAGTCTTTTTACGAATGTTAATGTTTTTAACTTTATAATTATTTGTTTTAAAAATATCTTTTATATTTATACTTTAATTGAATGTTTTGCATAGTTTTAAGGTTTTGTATTGCTTTAAACATGTAGTTATCCACCTTGACCATCATTATCAAGAAAAAGGGAAGAATTTAAATGAATACAACAACAACAACAACACCTGGGGTTTGTAAAACTGCAGTTTCCTGTTGTGTTATGGTTATATGGGCTAAATCAGTGATGGGTATTATGCAGCTCTCCAGATGTTGTTAGGGAGCCAGTGTGTTGTAATGGTTTGAGCGTTGGACTATGACACTGGAGACCAGGGTTCGAAATTCTGCTTGGCCATGGAAACCCACTGGGTGACCTTGGGGAAGTCATACTCTCTCAGCCTCAGAGGAGGCAAAGGCAAATCCCCTATGGACAAATCTTACCAAGAAAACCCTGTGATAGGGTTGCCTTAGGGTTCAGTAGAAGTAAAAAATGACTTGAAGGTACATAACAACAAAAACAGATGTTGGACTGTGGTCTTCAGCATTCCTCACTATTGATTGTACAATTGGGCCTCCTTATCCACAGATTCTTAATCCATGGATTCAACCAACCATGGCTGGATTTTAACCGCGCCCCCCAAAATAGACCTGGCTGTTCACCATTTTATATAAGGGATGCCATTTTACTATGCCATTGTATATAATGGGACTTGACCATCCATAGATTTTGGTATCCACGGCGGGTTCTGGAATCAAACCCCAGTAGATACCAAGGGCCCACTGTAATGCTAGGAGCTGCCATCAAACAACATTTGCAGGATCACATGATTCCCACCCCTGGGCTAAATCCAGTTGCTAGTTTCAATTAGAATAGACCCACTGAACCAATGGGAGTTACATGAGTGCTGAATTACCATGCAGCCATTGAGTCAATGGATCTACTCTAGTTAAAACTAGCAATTAATTTACTCCCCTCGTTTACTCTCTGATTGCAAACCAGGATATCAAAACATGGTTTGTAGTCAGAGTAAATCACAGTTTGCTAGGTTGAAATGGGAAATGGAAATTTTAAAACCCCAAGCATTGTGTATTTTACAAGAAGAAAGGAAGAAGAAGAGAGAATATAAAGTTTTAAAATATTCAGTGCTTGCTTTTCATCAGTAAATGTGGTTTACTGGACCACAATTGCAACATCTGAACTAGGTCATAGCAAAGAAGCTACTAAAGATCATGTTAAAGGCTTGTCTTAACTCAGTGGAATTACTGACTTTCCTTTGAACAGCAGATTGGCAGGCAGATTACCAGTTGCTTTTGTCATGTGGCATGAAGAGTTAAACTGAAAAAAAACAAGTCTAAAATCGTTTTGCCCTCATACCACCTGCTTGTGTTCCTACTCACTGTTTGTAGGTAAGACCAACAGAATGCCTAGAAAAGCATGCTTGGACACAATTTTTGTGTCTAGATGTGGGAAAGCATCTAGAATCTTATTACAGAATCAGTTAGCATGAATCAGGAATGATAGCTTAAAAACACACTTCAGTACATTCGCAGTTCTAAATATCACCCCTGTCTCTAGAGTGAGTACAGTATGTAATCCTGCAACTTACAGGCACAGTGCTGTTTTGATAAGCAAAGAGAAAGCATTGGAAAACATGGTTTCAATCCAATTCTGCTCAGTCATGTTTTCACTTTTGTCTCCAAAAATCTCCTGCTCCTGTTTCTACCATTCTGTGTCATGTTCACAGATGGCCAGATTTGGTTACTGGTGCATTTAGGATTGATCATATTACACCTGCATTAAAATCACTCCATTGGCTACCAATTTGTTTCCAGGCAAGGTACAAAGTGTTGGTTGTTAACTTTAAGGTCCTACATGGTTTGGGTCCAGGTTATCTATGGAATCGTTTTCTCCATATAATCTGCCCCATATACTCAGGTCCTCTGTGGGACATTTACTCCAGTCAGCTAGGACCAGGCTGGCAATTGTAAACCAGAGTACTTTTTCATCAGCCGCCCCAAAATTGTGGAATGACCTGATGGAAGAGATTCGACAGCTGGATGCATTGTCTGAGTTTAAAACAGCATTAAAGACCAAAGTCTTCTGGCAGGTCTATCCAGATACTGTTTTAAACACAGATATTTAAGTATTAAACACATACATATTAAATTCATAATTTTGTGAGTTTTAAAATTATGAATTTAATGTGTATGTATGTTTTTTAAACTGATGTTATGCTCTTTTAACTGATTATGTATTTTTAATTAGTGTTCATGTTTTTAACTGTGTTACGTGTCTATTTATTGCTGCATTTTAATTTGTTGTTCCCCACCTCAATCCACAGGGAGAGGCAGGTAAGAAATAACAACAACAATTTATATTATTATTGTTACTACTGCTACTACTGGTCAGCTAATGACAGCCAACAGTATTAACCTACCTGACTACTTTAGGCTAGAGCACTCACAGAGTATGAGCTATGGGGAAACCTACATGCAAGCCTCTGTCTGGAGTATAGTTACAACAATCCTGACCCAGACATTGTACATCTTTTTAAAAAGGTGTTTTATGTGAGGATTTGTGATCTTATACATTTGTAAGTCAGTGCTATAAAATGTGTGTTAGAGAGAGAGAGAAAAGAATCTAATGCTGGCCTGTCATCTGGGAACCCAAACATGCCCTACATGTTGCTGAATGGCAAGTCTTAGCTTGCCTCACCATTGACTATGATGTATAAGACTTGCAGTCCAATAACGTCTGGGTGGCCATGATTCCTAACCCTGTCCTAGAGAAAATTGTTTCCTGTAAAAACTGAGAAGATGGCTACAGAACTAGCAATACTCTGTGGAAGTGCTGTCAGAGGACAATCCAGAATATATGACTGTCAAGTGAAAAACAGCTAAGAATATTACCATGCAGAACTAAGCTGTGGTGTCACTAGGGCTGGTGTCACCCCTCCCCGATGGTATACCTGGTACGGTTTGGTCTCTTCACACACCCCTAGTGCAACCACTGGAACGAAGGTTTAACAGGAATGGTCTGTGATACTTTCCACTATTCCTTCTGCTACATCAGTGATGAAGAATTTCTGCCATGTAGGCTAAGGTCTTGCCTCCCCTTTTGCCTTTCAGTCAGGGGCTGCTGCCACCTTGAAATGACAAATTCCTAAAGGCTCCACTTGTCTCTCACCTTTCCTGACTAGGGATGTAAACATCCATGTCCTCAGTGAACACTTTAGAAAATAGAGAGCAGCTGCAAGATTTTTTGTACTTCAGGATTATTTGAAGAAAATATGATTTTTGTACTAAAACTGGTTCTTTGCACAGAACCTCCCCTTCCTGACATTTCCCAACCCCCAGTGCTGCTCTACTTACTGGGAAATAGCTGAAGAGTGGAGAAAAGGGGGTTGCATAGTCTGAGTACCCAATCCTCTCTCCTGTCTTCTTCAGCTCGCACAGCCTGGATTTCAAAGGAAGTTACTTTTCTGTTGCTAATGCAGTTGAAATGTCATTACCTGTCTTTTATTGCCCTTTTGTCCCTAGTCTCCACATGGCCAAGAAGGGGAGTGGCCTCTGCCTGCACTGAGATCCTTCCAGGCTATCTTAACTGACAACAGAAGTAACATCTGAGACAAAGTGTAGGCCTGTGACTCTAACATTATTACATTTCTTTTTCTGTATGATTAACATCTTTCCCTGAGGAAGAAGCCTGTGAAGCTTTGAAAGCTTGCATGGAGTATTTTGCGCATTTTGGTTGGCCAATAAAAGTATCACTTTTTTGTGGATTTTGTATTTTGTTGCATGGCCAACACAGCTACCCTTGAATATGTTTCATCGGTAAATGATTGTGTGAAGTGTTTTATGCAAGGGAATAGCTGTAGCTCCAGCCACTTTCAATGTTGTCCTCCAACCCACCAACAGCATATACCTCACAACAGGTTTACATGGAGGCAAGGCAACCCCTAGGCTTATATCATGGACAAAAAAGGGATGAAAGCTTTGTAGCAAATTATCAATATAAGTGGAACCAACTAGGCTGAGGTGCCAGAGGAGAAGCCATAGGTAGGACCCAGGAAGAACTGCTATGCTGAACTAGCAACACACTGAAAGCTTGCTCTCTCTGGTGGGTTGCTATATCGAATTAAAGAAGATGATAAGATAATGTGAAATGATCTTTGTTTCTCTGACTCTTGACAGCATAATGAATTTCAGTCAGCACAGGATAGATAACTCATTGTGTGAGCTGAGATTTCTTCTATTAAGTATCTATGGAAGGTAGGGCCAAATGATTGTGTGTGTGTGTGTGTGTGTGTATGTGTGTGTGACATATCTATTCTGATTGGCAGCACCCACTGGCTTTTCTCAATTATCTTCACTATCTGTGACCCTTTTAACTATAGACACTAGGAACTGAATTTGGGCCCTTCTGTATGTAATACAGATGACCTGCCACTAAACTACAGTCTCTTCCCAAGCCAGGGCCAGAGGCCAAGAAAGCTAGTTAGAAAAATCTAGCATGCCTCAGATAATAAAATATTTCTTATTTCATATAATTATGAATGCATTATTTCTATAAATAAATTTCATTACCCAAACTAACTCTACAATCTAAAAAAATATTCATGCACATTCAAATGATCTCCAATCAGAAATAATTCAGGCATTTATTTATTGACACCCGCCACAACCAAAATTACACAATGAACATGCAGTAGCTTGGAAATCACTGTATGTAGTGTTGTTTCAGGAGGGTTAAGATAAACATGGAACACATACATTGATTGGAGAGGCTGCCAGTTGATGGAGGTGAACAGTTAACCTGGCCAGCCTGCTGTCATGCAAACAAAACAAATACAAAACTACTAAAACAATATTTTAAAAACCTATTTTAGAGTTACATATAGTATTTGTCCATTTCTCAAATTCAGCAAAGCATTTAATAACATTTAGGTCTGATATATATTGAGTGACATATGGATTTTTAGAAAGATCCAGAATTTGTTATCAGCAAGATGTTGTATAAATAAATAGAACTAGGAAAAACAAAAGGAAAACCTGAACACTAGAACAGCCTGTTGTCTAATTGTTTTAAAATACTTAACATATGGTTCCTAAGATATACTGACTGAGATTTGAGAAAATACAAATACTCCAGAGTACTCTGAAAAATAAATTGTGGCTGATTTAGCTTAGGCCAGTGAGGAGATATAGGGTCATACATTTTAAAATTGTGTCAGAATGAACAGTGCAAAAAATTAATACATACAGTGTTCAATTTAATAAATCTATGTGGTTGTTTTGTTTTGTTTGGGAGGTGGAGTTGGCCTATGACACAGCTTAATATTTTTGAGACACTTTATTTTTACATCACATATGAGAATTCATATATAGTTTGATAATTCAATATACAGTATTGGAAAAAAATGCTAAACTTTAAGTCCCAGCATAACAGCAGTATTAGAGGGATTTTCATAAACTTCATCTATTTGAGCTCAGATTTCTCCTTTCTCAAGGCAAATTCAGACTTTCACATCTCTTTGGGTATACAAAATTATACTGTGAACAGCCAGGCATTTGCTCTATGTGTAACACAAACCTGAGTTCCTGGTTGTTCCACCAAGCAATTAGCCAAAAATAATGGTGATTTAATAGGTTCTTCCAAGATGTTCGTAACACAAAAGCTGACAAACTGACTTATGTTTCTAAAATGGTGAACTTTAAAACAGCATACGGACCCTTTAATCCCCTATAGACTACCACCAAGTCCTCCAAGGAAAGGATGTCACAAGTTCTTTTGTGACTTCACTAGCCATAATACAACGCACCTGATAATGCAGTCATTGCTTTTGCAGATTCATGCAAAGTTCATCATCAGTAATAATGATCAGTAACAATCATCAAAGTGATAACTCTTTCTTATAATAGCTTTCTCTGTGTAGGGCAATAACACCTGACAACAGGTTAAAAGGCACTGGCAGCCACATTCATTGTTAACCCTTTCTCTTCACTCGCATGGTTCTAAACTACAATCAGCAAACCACATAAGAAAAAACAATCCCCCCATTATCGTGGAATGAGTTGCGCTATGGCAGATTCTTAGTACAACATCAATAAATGGCCACTTGTAGAGGAACAGACATATATGAAAGGAAATCCTAAGCTTGGTGACTTTCCTCTGTCCCCACTCTTCTTTCCATTATTATAGCTATGGTCTTCCTATATCCCCCAAAGGATTTTGAAATATGGGGGGGGGGGGGCGCGAAAGAAAGATGGAACAAAACAGAAAGCTAAACTCAGGAAGAAAACTCCATGGATGCCAGTTTTTGTTTGTCTGTCTGTTTGCTTGCTTGCTTGTATGCCTTGCTATTGTTGAGAACAGAAAGGAAGGCTGAACTTCAAGGACTATAGTATATTTTCTGAGGATAGTATAGGTTTTTGTAAAAAGCATCCATACAGGTTTCTAGCACATTTCCTTTCATGTGGGAATATTAAGCAGAAAGTTAAGGTGAATACTAATGCAAATGAATTCATGATTATCTAGATGTGAACAACTGAGGAAACCAAACTGTTTCTTTTTACATCCCATCCTCTTGAATTCTGTATGAGGATGGGCAGTATCACTGATGCACAGACATTCCTTAAGGATGCACCTGATGTCACAAGGCATCTAAGAGCACAGATGGAATGGTTTCTTTCTAACCACCACTGAAGCAAGTTCACACTTTTAAATGCCATCCGTGCACATTCAAGCTGAAACAGTGAGCTGACAAAAATCCTCTTGCCTTCCCCTCTGTATGAAGGATGGCATTCCTGCTCTCACTGTTGCATTCCTATAGCTGCATGACTTCATAGTAGCATTGATCTGCTCTGGCATGTTACACTGGGTAGCACCAGGAGGATTAATTAAAATAGAACACTGATGTTTGCAGATGGCCAGGAATATGAATTCTTAGGACAACTTATATGGAAACGGGTGTTAGATTTGGAGCACCGTAATATGATTTAATATTTCTATAATATTCTTAGGTGCTCAAAGCACTTAGCTTGTATCACCTAGTTGTAATCCTTGCAAGAGCCCTGTAATATCAATCAGGAATATTATCCACCATTTTGCAGATTGGGTAACTGAGGCTGGGAGAGAGAGTGGCTTGCCTAGAGCCCTCAATGCATTCATGACAGAAGTGAGATTTGAATCAGTGACCTTCTGAGTTACAGCTCAGGCTTTTGGCCACTACACTGCAGTAGCAATGGACAAGATACAATCTGAAATGTAATCTGTTTTTCTTACATTAATAGTTAGACAAAATGGATAATGATCTTGGAATTACTTTTATTTCACCAACGCACCAGTAGCAACAGCCAGTATGCGCCAGTTGCAGCTGACAATCAGTATTTTTACTAACTTCACAACAGCTATGGCACCATTGGAATATCTGGTATAGACATTTTCAGAACTAAATGTTTAGTAGCAAACTGGCTTTGATGTATATGTTCCAAAATCAAACTAATGAATGGGAAAAAAATGAAGCACTGGTATAATCTACACTACAGGGTAAAATTTGTTTAACAGCCACTCCCTCTTTCCAGGAAAGCACAGTTCTGTGAGGAGTGCTTAGGATATCCAACAGAATTCTAAGCACCCTCACGAAAAACTATAATTCCCAAGATTCTTTGGGGAGAGCATTATGACAGTTAAACTGACAGGAGAAAAAAAAAACCCAAATACATATTTAATGTGTAGATATACCTTATATCTTTGATGTGCCATTGATCACAATGTGGATACCTTAGATAATCTGGATAACTGAAATAATAAATGTGTCAGATTTAATGTGATTTATATGTACTACAAAGAAAAATAAATAGCTAGGCAAGATTATGATTCTTTTCATTAGGAAATGATATTACTGTACCTGCTAAAATTAACAGTTCAAGTGGCAAGAATTAACAGATTTTGTTTCAACGATATACTTTCCTGTGATGTTTGAGCCTCTATCCTGAGCCATTTATTGAGAGTGTTTAAAATGATCTTGTAAAAGACATCACCTGATCAAAGTTTGATACCTGACTTTGGAGTATGAGAATCATAAACGTGCTTACGGTCTATCTGGTCTGCAAACACTTCCCCATAGATCATCCAATACGGCATGTAAAAAATATTTTTTGCCAGTTTCCATGAAGGCTCTTCATTGGGGAAGAGTATTGCCTGCCTTGCAACACCAAAGCTCATCAGAACAACCAACATAATAATGACAAAATACATCATGTCTATCATCTGAAAGAAAAGAAAAGAAGAGAGAGACAGAGAGAGAGAAATATATCTAGTTTGTCCTGTAAGATCATTGAAAATGTAAAGCATAAGAATCTAGTTATTCAAACATGTTCATCTCAGAGCCCATCTATCCGAGTACCTTGTAGTAATGGCATTTTGCAGCAGCAGTGACATGTCTTCATGGTGTTTTGGGCCCCAGAAGCCCCCAGAAGCTTTGCATGCTAGATGGCGGCTGCGAGTGATTTACTCGTGTTAGTTCTTCACCACCAGTGAACTTTTTTTTTTTTTAATGACATCTAAGGTGTGCTGGAGTGATAGAGTGATTTTTCAAATTAAAAGGATAGCAAAAAACAAAAACAAAAACAAAAAAACAAAACAAAACAAAAAAACCCTCCAGACACCATTTATTGCCTTAGTGATTGCTCACTAAGGCAAAAATCCAACATGGTGGCAGTAGGCACTTACCCTGTTAGCAAGCCCCGCCCCCACACTTGCCCGCCCAATCAACTTTGCTCTTCCTTTCATATGGGGAGATGATTCAAAGTGAATCACTTGTCCTAACAAGCAGGAATGTATACTCCTTGCTGTTCTTAAAAAAACTACAGGAAAAGCTGCAAAGACTTTTCCTGTGTTGTTTTTGCTGTTTTAGGTCTCCCTCCTTCTGATTACTGTGGATTTATGCGGGATCCCATTTAAACAGGTAGGATTCCCAGCGAATTCTATTAGGTTTTATTTCACTGTTTAGACAACCCCCTCAATTTGTCTGGGCTCCTCCCAGCTACCTCTCTCTAAAATGCATTTTGGATACTTGTGTTGGCCTTCCATTGATCCTACCAGACTCTAGCTGTTAAAATACCATATGATGTCTTTTACTTCTCCCCCCCAAATAATTTTTATTCTTCCAGAATTATCTTTTCTTAGTAGATATATAAGTACATTTATAACCATTATTACATACTTCTAAATTCTAAGATCTATTACATATTCCGACAAATATTTCTCCTTTTATACCTTAAAATAATAATTGATAAAAATGTAAAGAACAAAGACATATAACTCAAACTTGTACTAACTATACATTTTGTTTCTATGTCTTGACTATTTTTAAACTCCGTTAATTCTATTTGTTGACTTCCTATCTGACCTATCCACATATCTTTCAATATTTAAGTAATACATCTTTCATATTCCCTCTCCTGATTTCACTTTATTTTCATACTTATTATATCCACATTTACAGTCTCTTAGTATTGTCATAATATCTTGATTACCCCTTTTCCTTCTACTTTCTTGACTAATAATCCAGTCTTTTACTTTTAATGTAGGATTGATTGTATCACACTTAGACCTCTTAAATGACTATAGTCCCGTCTACACGATTTAAATAATACGTACAGCGTGCGGAAGTTCGCGCTTCGGTACAAACGGCCGTTTGGATGCACACGAATGCAAAAGGGGGGGCGGTTTTCCACCCTGAAATACGCACACACGGCATTCGGGAGGGAAAGCGGATCGCGAAGAGAAATCTGTACGCCGTTCGGATGGCTGATGGGTCTGTATGGTCCGTTCGCACACATACGAACAGGCAGGGTAATCTGATTGGCTGGCTGAGTAGAGGGGGCGGGGCTAGCACAGAGGGGAATTGGGAGCGGCCGCCATGTTGGTTTCCCGGCTAGCGAGCGTCCGGTGAGTCCGTGAATTTATATGTTTATTTATTTTTATTTTATATTGTAAATACAGAAAACCGACTGTCCGCAAACCAGGAACCTTTAAAAAAAAAAGCGGCGGGAGATTTAAAATTACTGCTTGGCTTGCTTGCTCCAGCCAGCTTCGGGAAGAGGGAGTCATACGGAGTTTAGGGGGGTTAAAAATCGTATAGCCAGTTCGTATGCATACGAACGACAGGCTGTTCGTATTTTTTGCCCCTATATGGATTTTTTTTATGATCGTATAGCCGCACCCTATCCTTCCTATTTCCTTATTTTTGAATTTTTATTACCCTCCTCTCTTCCACAGAGTTAACTCAATAGTTCTCATATCTATCTGAATAAGGTATATAATACACTGTTTATAATGAGCTATATTCTATGAGCTATATTCTAATCTTGGGCTCTGGTTTAGTTGCTAACCTCCCACTTTAGAAAGCCTGGTTTTACATCTACTGTTTTGCCTTGCTTGCGTATCTTGGTTCCTGAATCTAAGCTAAAAAATCCTATTGACATATGCTTCTTCTGAATATATAAAAATTACATGTGTTAAAGGATGAAGACATGTATGAGGACATGCATGAAGACATGTAGTAACAAATGTGGATGAAAGATTTAAATATGATGGTTTATCCATGGATATACAAGGGGTATATACATGTTACTTGGCTGTCATCTAAGCCACCCTATAACATTTGGTATACTAGGAAGAGGCACATTAACTCTATATCCCAGCCTACCCCACAGATTCAGGCTGATAGAGGTGGCTCAACTTGATATATACAATATTAATAGTTTGATTAAAATATATCAATGAGCAAAGCTGATTTTACCAAGCCTTCTCTGTTCTCTTTAAGGCTACTCCTATGTCCTTGACAGCTACTTTTTCCCATTTCCAGATTTGAAATAGAATATAGCTGATGCCATTCACAATGTTTCAAAGTGTGAATAGAACTCAAAAATATACACAGAGCTATATGGGTTCTTTCTACAGTGTCACAGACAACTTTTGCCTATAGTCTTTTATATTCAAATGTATTGTTTATTTTTACCCTTTGCTTTAATAAGTATTATTCTTGATCTCATTGAGAACCTCAGCGTAAATTAACAAATAACAACAAAAAAAATTTCCAAGCCAAAACCTTGCTATCAAGAACATTTCTGTGAAGACGCTGGAGGCGAAACAGAAAGTTCTACTATAAAAAAGTGAAGACACATGGCACAGAGAAGGAGACAGAAAAGTCTTATGTGCTGATGGATAAGTGCAAAGGTTTTTTTGAGTTGCCTGGAGCTAGGCTTAGTATCAGATCCAGAGGGTGTAAGAAACAAGTATCACTTTCCATTCAACAGAACAGCACTTTCCATTCAACTGAACATTGTTTCAGTTATAACATGCAGTACAGAAATGAAAGATGGGAAACTCTTTCTTACCATTTTCCCAATCATCATTACATACGGCCCCAAATATTTGTTTACTCCGAAGATGTCTAGTAATCGGATATACCAGTAAATGATGTTGACACAGTATATAACACGGCCGTCACTCCTGAGTGGCAGATCCTGGAGACGGAGTACCATACCCACAGAAAACAGGAGAATAGCAATGAGATCGGTAACATTCCAGTACTCTTGAAGCCACACTTTCACCTTCTGCAGCAGCTTCCCAGGTTCTGACATTAATATCTAGGGAACATGAAAAAGGATACACCATAGATGGAGGAAAGCATATAAACCATAGGCAGAAGAAAGCATATAAGATACAGATCATAAAAGAAACTGATAAACTCTTTTCAGATTAGGGATGATCCAGCAATTAAACATATGGACTGGGAATCAGAAGTACACAGTTGTATGCTGACCTCTGTGACACCTCAAGAGAAGACATGTACAGAGTTGCCAGAGTGGAAACTGGGACAGCTCTTGTACCTCTAATGGTTGTATAGAAGAGGGAATTTTAATGGGTGTTGCTTGTTACCTGATTGCATGACAAGTCACACCTGCTGAAATTCCCTCTTCTACACAACCACTAAAGGTACAGGCACTATCTCAAGTTTTCTGTCTGGCAACATTTGATGCGCAAGTCTTGGCCCTACCTGGCTCTGCAACTTACCATGCCAGCCTACATCCTGTAGACTGGGAAAGAACAGGAAGGGCATGCAGTTCACAATGGCATCAATAACTTGTAAATGGTTGCAAACTCCTGGATACAACTTTATAGAAGATCCAGCAGGTCACCTGCAGCTCCCCCACCCCTACCATTCAGGCCATGGGATCTCTGAAACAACCCATGGGCAATGGACAAGGATGCTTTGGAAGCAGAAGGTCCTTGTTCAATTCTTCACATCACCAGATAGGACTAGAAAAGAAGTCATGACACCCTGCTGCCAGTCAGTTTCTACAATATTGGGCTACACGGATTAATCCAGTGATTTCATTCGGTATAAGACAGCTTCTTAGCATATTTCTTGTGAGCATATGACAGCTATTACATAGTCAGAATGATCACAGCCAATATCTGGGATATTATCTGTCATGGGATGTCTCTCAGAAATAAAATCTCACAGGACCTTCTTTGCAACCTTGTTCTGTCCAGATCGGTCCAATAACCAGAGCCTAGAGTTGTCTGCATGAGGTGAGTGAGCCATGCTGTGGGATGACCACATTCATAGTCGCAAGGATGTTCTGTGTAGGTCATATCCTTGAGAGTGACATCTGGCAGATAGCGCACCTGAGGATGCAGTGGGCTTGGCTATGTCAGCACACTGTATTACTCAAATGAACTTCACAGGTCTGAACCATCTCCTTATATTCTGCTGGTTATATTTACATAGTTTTAATATTTTCTGAAATTCACTCAATTCAGCGAACATTCTTCCCCAATAGAATTGTAGAGTTGGAAGAGACCACAAGGGCCATCCAGTCCAACCCCCTGCTATGCAGGAAATCACGATCAAAGCATCCCTGACAGATGGCCATCCAGCCTCTGTTTAAAGACCTCCAAGGAAGGAGACCCACAACGCTCCGAGGGAGTGTGTTCCACTGCCAAACAGCTCTTACTGTCAAAAAGTTCCTCCTAATGTTGAGGTGGAATCTCTGTTCCTGGAACTTGCATCCATTGCTCCGTGTTCTAGTCTCTGGAGCAGAAGAAAACAAGTTTGCTCCATCCTCAATGTGACACCCCTTCATTTCCTATGAATATTCTTAGATAGGTACTGACAATTTGAAATTATTTCCAGTTTGAATACAATGAAATATAAAGAAGACGATAATATTAAATAAAACAATTTTTTTTTAAAAAAACAACATCTATATCATACTCAATAATGAACTCAATTCTCTTAAATTCATGAAAGCCTTTATTAATGTTGTAGAGCCCTCTTGTGGTGAAAACATTTCCTTCTGTGTTCATTGCTATCTTCACATCCTTTTGATTAAGCATGATTATAGAATGATTTGGAGAGCCAGTGTGGTATAGTGGTTTCAGCTTTGGACTAGGAGTCTGGGAGACCAGGGTTCGAATCTCTGCTTGGCCATGGAAACCCACTGGGTGACCTTGGGCAAGTCACACTCTCTCAGGCAAAGACAAACCCACTTTGAACTAATCTTGCCAAGAAATCCCTGTTTGCTTTAGGTTTGCTTCAGGGTCACCATAAGTTGGGAATGCCTTGAAGGCACACAACAACAATAGAATGATCTGAGCAGTTAAAAGTAAAATACAACATAGGTTTCTGGAAACAGCATGCATTTTTGATTAATGCCTGATGTATTTTTATTGTCAATCTAGCAGTGTGAAAGGGCAGCCCATGGCTTGCAAAGCTTGTCAAAGCTGTTTTTGGGGTCCCCGGGGTCTCCACAAATTTTTTTTGACTCAAAAAAGCTCTGAGATACTTTCTTGTTTAAAAAAGGCCTCAGTTGGGCCTAAAACTACTGACGGGGGGGATCATAGGAATTTTTAAAAACTGAATATAAAATCTAGGGATGGTTTGGCCCAGTGCAGCCCCCCACCCCACAGTCCCTAGCAGTTGAATGCTGCTGATTTACATGTTTAACATATGTAAGTTCCTCAAGTCAGGAATATTGTACATACCTGTATGTATTTGTGTGCATGTATGTTCTGATGTTACTTCATCAAGTACTATGCATGACAGAAATGTGAATTTAGACTTGGAAGTCAGCAAGAATTGGGCTTGTCCAGTAACATCCGTGTTCTCATGATGCAGCTAGCCCTGTGAGGCAAGGGAGCCTGTGCTGAGGAGATCCTATGTTGTTTAGCAGCAATATAGTATTGGGAAGGATCAAGCCTTTGCTATTTTGCTGATTAAATTTGCCCTCCAAAGCTATCATTTGCCAAGTGGAATAAATATACATATAGTATATAAGAACATTGGAAAAGGCATTCTTTTTTTAAAAAAAGTATGAAAATGCATCCTTAAAATGTTTTATAGAGTTGTTTCATATAAAAAAAGAGAAAAAAGGCATTGACTTGAATCATAAGTGTCCTTTCCACAAACAGAAAGGACACTTTTATTTTGACAGAGGGTCTTCAGTTGGCTTCAATGTATGGTGACCCTATGAATGAAAGGCCTCCAAGAACCCCTAAGAGTGAGATGTGTTTACACTATAGGACATCTTTTTCAGAGCCCCCTACAACTCCCATGATTTTCGGGGGGGGGGGTATAAGGGACTTAAGGAAAAAGAGGAATTTAACAAAAATCACCCACTTTCTGTTGTGTGGATGGTTTTATCAGCAGTGGAAGGGGACTCAAGCCGTTGTTGATAATATTTTCAACAACATATTGGATCTAAGTAGCAAACAGAACTAAGAACAATTCTCCTTTTGCATCATTCAAGACAATATTACCTCTCTCATCTTCTCTATTCCCATTGTAAAAATATATGAGATAACTATCCATTCCTGCATGGAAGGCCAGCGTTCCATCTTCACCAACACAATATAGTTGAACAACATCAGGTATCCAACGTATGCCATCTGTTTTTTAAAAGAAACTATAACTGTTCAGGATGCATAAATTACTTAATCTAGTCATAGTTTTCTGTTCACAGATTTTTTTTTAAATGCTAGTCCAGCAATTATTCATGTATGCAACATTTACAAAGCACATCACAAAATAGCACCCCACTCTTCCACATTTACATTTTTCATTTTTCAGTAATATGGGTAATTCCCAGTCTACAAGGTTAAGTGAGAAAGCGCCCAGTTTCTTGAGGTAGTTTTAAAGCATGTCAGCTCATACTACAGCTCCTCCATCTGAGTGAATCTAGATGTCATCAATTAGATCTCATTTTCATAAACAGTCACTACTCAAACTCAACTTATAAATGTGTCAAAATTTGCTATAAAATTCTTGGAAACCTAAAGACCATCAATTGAACTACTCCAACTGTCTGAACAGGGGTGGAAAGTGAGAACCAATCTTTTATTTGACAAAATGATAGTTGCTTCTTACAGTATAGAACCAAAATTTAACTATTGGGGCATTGTAGAATTCATAGATCTTGCGTCCAAAGGGGATCCATCTGTGTCTACTCTGAACTTCTTCCTCCTCCTTCTTTCGCGATGATGACTCTCCATTGGTACGTCCCAACATTGCCTACAATGGGAAAGAACATAGACAAAAAACAAACAGAATCACCTATAAGGAATTTAACATCCAGCTGCCAAATCCAACTTCACAGGATCATTGGATGGGGCAACATTCAACAACGTTATAAACATTGACTTTCAGTCTAACAGCAACAACAACAACAACAACAACAGCAACCTGGTAAACCTATGTCCACTAAAGCACAAAGAACACAACAACACTTGAAAATATCAAATTGCCATTGGTAATACTGATTTCATCTCAAATATTTTATCACTACCACTTCAACAGTGACTATCAATATAAATGCAACTCATGGATCTCCTCTAGCTTTCAGTTGATGAAGAACAAGAATATAAAGAAGTTTCTATTATTTGCTTGTTTTAAAAAAACATTATGACGTGTTTTTTTATAAGGCAGGTTTGAGCACATGTGGCCCATAAGACTATTTTTTAACCCTCTGCTACACCCCATTCCCAACCCCCCAAATAAATATGTTTACCATGCCCCATAAGTGTTGTGTAGGGTTATTCTGCCACTCTTTTCACTTCCTGGTCATTTTAGGTGATTTTTTTTTTTAAAAAAACCTGGAAGTTGGCTTCCATATCACTTCCTTTTCTTTTCTTTTCTTTTCTTTTCAAGGCCTCTCCTGGAACATAAAGTGGCCTAGGAGGAGAAATGTGTGTGTGTGTGTGTGTGTGTGTGTGTGTGTGTGTGTATATATATATATATATATATATATATGTGCCTCTGTACCCCTATGGATTGAATGATATATTTTTACACTTTTTGTTGCTTTTTTCAGGGTGGGAATGGTACTCACAGTCTTCTGTGGGGGACAATGTGGACTCCTAGCCCCCGACAGTTTGCCCACTCCTGCTGTAAGTTTGAGTTGGGTACAACCCAGAATGTTTTTTGCTACTATCCTAAAGTATTCAGTACTTTAGTAATACAACTTGGGTTGGACACAATGGAATCCATTTTGGCAATAAACAATGAAATCATAGGGAGGTTTATCCAGTAATGCCCCACTTAGTTAATGTCCCATTGGCTTAATCCTAGGTAAATGAATATAGGACTATAGCTTCAACCTTCTTGCAAGATGACTTTTTTCTGCAGACATGTAAATCAATATATTATTAAATATACAGTTGTCCCTCCATATCCACGGATTTAAGTATTCACAGCTTGAAAATATTCTTTAAAAAATAATAATCCAAAAAGCAAACCTTGATTTTGCCATCTTATATAAGGGACACCATTTTGCTATGCCATTGCATATAATGGGACTTGAGTATTCATGGATTTTGGTATCCAAGGGGGGTCTTGGAACCAAACCCCAGTGAATATGAAGGGACAACTGTACAATGCTTCAAAAGATTATTAATGAATACTGGGTAGGAGCCAGACCTAGACATAGAATAATTACTAACTTAAGTCCTATTGATTTGAGTGGGTCTTTTAAGGTATGCCTAAGTCTGGATGCAGCTGTCTTTGGAGTCATCTACACTAGCCAGGATATGCTGCCTCCCTGCTGGTGTATCCTGATTTCGGAGTGGCCCATTTCCCCCCTGCTACCTGGAGAAAATGGGTCAGAGTCCAAACAGGACACTGGCCCGTCACTGAAGCTGCGGGCACCACCATTTTCTCCACTGACTCGGAAGCCAGAAAGGGGTCCCACAACCTGTGACTGTAGGCCCCCTGCATGTGACCAGCTTTGGTCAAATGCTGCAGGATCCCTACCTGGCTTCTGGGAGAACCAGGGAACTGGTAGGGGCAATGAGGGTTGGCATTCTAGAATGGGCTCCAGCAGACATGTGGGGCCAGATCTGGCAGTACTGGATTAAAATGAAGTAAAGGGCTCTATCCTGGCTTGCCCCTGGTCCAGCCCCATATCTTCCACGGGGGTTGTAAGGATTGCCCCAGGGGCAGATTGGGGTAAATGCCACGTGGCATCTGGACTTCAGGGCTTTGGAACAGGGGTAAATCAGGGTATTTGGCCAGTGTAGATAAGCCCTTTGACTTGCTAGTATAAAAGGCTGAAATCCTGTGCACCCTAATCTGTAAATAAGTTTCATTAAACACAGCTAGACTTCCTACACTGTAAAAAAGCATAAGGTAGTTCTGAAAGTTCAGGGAAAATACTATATCAGATTTAAAGGGACATTCTTGTAATCCATTTTTGATTCTGTATTACGATAATCTCTTCACCCAATATATGGACACTCACTGCAGGTCAAACTTATCAGTTTGCAGGTCAACCTATCAGTCTGTCTACAGTAATATGAAATATGATGAAAAAGAGAAAATCTGCATTATCCTTTATTAGGAAATGTGAATAAAAGATGAAAATGCATAAATATACTTGTATTATATCCTTCATCTATCAATAGCTATAGATATTTTAAAATCAATAGTTTTAATCTAGTGTATACCATTTTAGAACAGTTTATAAAAATGCTGCAAATGAATGAAGAAATAAATAAATCATTTAGAGAACTTTTTTTTTTTGCCTTTCCATGTTTTGGATTAATCAGAAATGGTAACTTCCATGATGAAAAGCAACCTGAAAAAGATTCTATAAGCCAAATGGAGATGTATGCATCTCTGTCAATTCAACATAACCAAATGAAAATGTTATAAGAATATTGCATCTATGGTGGAGTAATCATTGGGGCATCTAGAAATCCCACATTATTTTCAAAGTGGAGGTTAGTAGTGGATTATGATAGCTTGCAGTGGTGAAAGGCATCATATACTTAAAAACTTCCTTTGTTATTTACTCTCTCTCTCTCTTTCTCGGGTTTTTTCTTCGCAAACGAAGATTCAGGAAGGACTCATCCCGCGCTTTCTGCAAGTGCGTTGATGACTGAAAAGGCCAATCCGAGATAAATATGTTCGGCTGCAGAAAGCACAGCAGAAGGTCTCCTTGGGTGATGATTCTGGGTTGTCATTCTTTCTGCGTTGTCGTTTCTCTTCAAGACTTTTTTGGTGTGAGCTCTCAAATAAGGCTGCAGCATTGTGGATAGTGTGACTCCAAGCCTCCCGATGTGAGGCCATAGTGGACCATTGTTGGTGATCAATTTGGCTGAGCCTGAGATGTTGTTTCTGGGAGCCCTTGTATCACTTTTTTTGGAGTGCCCCTCTTACGTTGACCCATGGCGAGTTCACCGTAGAGTAGTATTTTTGGAAGGCGATGGTCCTCCATCCTAGAAACGTGACCTGCCCAGTGTAGCTGTGTTCTCAATATCATGGCCTCAATGCTGGTGATCCCTGCTTGCTCAAGGACAGCAACATTCATCACATAGTCAGTCCAGTGTATATTTAGGATTGTGCGTATACAGCACTGATGAAAGCGTTCAAGGAGTCGTAAGTGTTGGCGATAGGTGACCCATGTTTCAGCCCCGTAAAGGAGAATAGACTGTATCAGAATACTACCACAGGGGAATCAACTCACCCTCTGAGGATTTTGAAGTGAATATGAGCCATACATAAGTAAAGGGAAATGATCCTGTTCAGTATATCTATCAATAACATATTATGGATCTATATAATCTGACCGATATTATACTGTACTGATAAAACAATCTCTTTTATCCTTTTTACAAGTCAAAGTAATCTTGGGATCAGATTCTTTAAACAGATAAGTACATATCCAAATTACTGGCCACTAACGATGCTTTTATTGGGAGTAAACTGTGTCAGGTTAGCAGGGCCATTATCTCTTTTCTTTTAGAGTTGCATTGTTTTAAGATAACAATGAAAAGTTTATAAAAACTTATCAGTAAACATATTGTGGTTTTTTTGGGGACCTATATTCAAATGCTGCTTCCAGAACTATGAATGGTAGTTTGGTAAGTTAACTGCATCAAATCTATTGAGTCAACAGATCTACTCTAGTTGTGACTAATAATTGTATTTAGGCTTCCATGAATGCTAGAGACATGAATGTAGAGACTGTTCCGATCATCAAAGTGGTTCAGCTGATTTCCAAGCTGCTGTCCCTTCTAGCCAGGCTGGTGTGAAACAAAAGGTAAGTAGAGTTCTTGTTTCCACTATGTACAGGGATAATGGTCTCAGCTCTGGTAGCATTATTATTTCTTAGTTTGTAAAGTTACTTGCTACCTGGAAAACCTATGACCAAAATTCTAGCAGGTGTGGGAACAACCATGTGTAAATATGTGCCCAACCTTACCACATTCACAAACTTGCCAGCATTTGTCATTTGTGTATTTGTACATAGACTTTGCCTTTAGTAGTACTAGTGATGTATTGTTTTAAACTATTCACACTAAGTTTAGCTGTAATTAACCATACTCCATATTTTGTCTTACACCGCTGTAAGTATTGCTATTTTTATATCCTGTTCCTGTATGTGTTTAAACCCTTTAGATTTAATGGGACATTTATAAGAATGCTGAATATTTTAGATGCTGCATCTTTTAGGCTATTTTCATCTGAATCATAGTATAGAACTAGGTTGAAGGTTTCTTGCTTTTAGGATTAGAATTTTAGGATCAGATGAAAAGTATAGATTACAATAACTGGGGGCAACTCCTGACAATTATTCTTTAATCTGCTCTCTCTTTTTTAGTATTGCCATACGATACAAACCCTTTATTCTATCTATCTATCTATCTATCTAGTTCCCCATTTGTTGGGTTTTGATCTTTCATGAGTATCAATGAATAGTTGGTGACTTAACATAGGAGTCAAAGGGGAAAGGGTAGGAATAAGGAGATTATCAGACACCCTTAATATGGCATTACACGAATGCCGGGAGATCACCAGGAGATCTCCAAAGGGCCAACTTTTCAGACGATGTCATCCTCGTCCCATGCTGGTTCCATGCTGCCCCCGTTTCTTCTTATTCACAGCTCAAGCTGTGAATAGATCATCCATTCCGTTCTTGTCACAGAACAACGGGCAAGTGAAAAGGAGCCCCGTTATGCTGGCACGATGCCAGTGCTAGTGGGAGGTCCATGCTGAACACTTCTGGGTGTGATTGGGACAAGGAGGTAAGTGACACCCTTTCCTACCCCCTGGGTGACTTGTATTTTTTAAACTGTGCTTTTGCGCTTGCTGTCACTTTTTGATCTTTCTTTTACTTTTTATTTTTGAATTTCCCACACGCTCATTTTCTCATGAGAACAGGCGGGAACTCAAACCAGGAAGTGAATAGGGCTCTGCTCGAGCTCCATTCACTCCTGGGCTGCCGAGGGGAGGGGGCAGTCGCACAAAAAGGTAGGTCTGAAACAGAGGTTTATCATGCCAGGACAGGAATGGGAGGGGGTGGGATATAATATAGCAAGATGCGGACACTTTTTTGGTCCCTGCCTGATTTTCTGTTCTAATGGCTCCTTACTATAAAGCTTGTATTTAAAAAGGGTTTTTAAATTGCTTTATCTGTCCAATCACACTTGTTTCAAAAAGGATAGGTTTATTTTGTTGTGTCCAAATCCCAGGAGATTATTCTCACATCCTGATGGTTGCAAGTAATTTGTAATTTTTGGATAGTAATGCACCAAAGTACTGTTTAAGATGAGGATTTCCTATTTCCACATTATGTTGATTTCTTTGTAACACTGCAAGATTAAATCAGCCCTTTTTGTTTTCATGAACAGTTTTGACAATAAAAAAAAAAAGAAAGCTTCTAGTATTTCAATAAATAATACCTAGGACAGGAATATTATATTTGGCAGTAATGCTTTTTTAATTGCTGCTATTCACCCTATCCAAAACATTTGCAATTTTGAGCATTCCTTTAGTATGGTTTGTTGGATCACCCATTTAAAGTATAGCTTGATGACATTTCCCACAGATTGTGGAAAGAGAAAACCTAAGTAATTGATGAGATTATTAGTCACTGGGATAGACCTCTTTTGTTTTTATCCTTCTTTGGCACAATTACCCCTAGGACCCTGAATTTGTTGTGGTTATTAAGTAATTCTTACTCCAGAATCCTGTTAAATTCATGATTTTAGGGATTTGGATCACTGGGTTTAACATCATTAGTGCTATGTTGCCCACAAATAAATCTATCATCCATTTGCAGTTTTGAATCTTGATTTCATGTACCGTACATCTTGGTCACTGGATGCAATTAGCTAATGTTTTGATGCTGAGAGCAAATAGGAGGGAGGAGTGGGCACTCCTGTTTTGTGCCTCCCTCAATTTTGAAGGGTTTAAAGTTTGTTTCATTTGTTCAGCCTCTCATACACTGCATACAGTGTACGTAAAGTAGTAATAACATTTTCTCCTGTCTTAATTTTCATTCCATAAAGTGAAGAGAAGATTCCAGTCTAGCATATTACATACAGCTTTTGGTACAAGATGGGTAGGAGTGCCTGAGCACTATTGTATGGAAAATGCAGATCAAGGTACAAGTAATGTAACTAGTAACTAGTAACCAAGGGTGCACTGAACCTATGTATCAAAAGTAAGGCATCAAGTAAAAGCAGTTGCCTTGTTGGGTAATTTAGAGGCACTTTTACAGAAATATGTCTTGTTTTATGCCTTTCTCTTATCAGTCTTAACCCCCCCTCCCTCTGGTAAACAAATGGAAAAGTGGAAAATTAACAAGCAGTTATAACAAATAACAAAATTAGCAATGCAAATGTATTCCTTTTTAAAATTAACTTTTGAAGTTCTAGGAAACAGGTTATTTATACAATATTTTGAGAACAAATTGCTTCAAGTCTTCTGGAAAGGATGTGTTTGTGCACTTCCAGGGTTTAAAAAAGATGCATTAAAGAGACAGTATTATTTAAATACTGACTCCAACTCATCTGCAGTTTTATAAATGTACAAACCCAAGGGGAAACCAAAATAATCTGACCTTTCAACAAAAGTTAGGTCTGATCAGAATTTGATTCACTACTTAAAGAGAACTGAAAGAATTATATTGCAGATATTTGGTAGGAAGAAATTTTATTTTTGAGTTTTAAAAAATTTGGAATAGAAGATAATGAGTATATTTTAGATGAGAGAAACAAGGATTCTATCTGATATTATTTTAAAAAGAAGTTGCAAGTTGTTTTTCCACTTGGAAATAGCATATGTTTTACTAGTAGGAGAAAAGAGCAGAACGTACCGTTTGAAATAATGTGCAGTGATAAGTATAACTTAATTCTGATTATCTGTTTTTTAATGTTTGAAAAATGTGATAAAAAACAAGCTCAGTTTAAACTGCAAGAATGAAGCTGCTTCTGTCATTTTTCTAGACTCTTGCTTTATTTTCTGTTTCTGCTTCCATTTCGATAACACTTTATTCTCCTTTAATTGCTCTGAAATATCTATGGGCTACTAAGCTCAAACCTCTAACTACACTCACAAACAGGACCGGTTTAAGGAATTTTGGGGCCCCCTGCAATGCTTTACTTTGGGGCCCCCATATGTTTATCTCAGATCAATGTAACCTAACCTATTCACCGTACAGGATGTTCAGATTATAGTAGGACCCCCGTATCCCTGGATTCATTATCCATGGGACACAAAACAGCACACCTACCATAGAGTCTTCCTAGAAAATGTGTCTTCCCTAGCCCTTTTCTAGGCCTTCCAAGGCAACTCTATGGTATTTTAAACCAGAAATCCCATTATTTTCATATTAAGGAGGCCAACACGGGGCCCTCTCTTGACCTCGGGGCCCCCTCTTGACCTCGGGGCCCCCTGCCAATGCTGATTTGGCAGACAGGTTAAACCGGCCCTGCTCACAAATGAAGAATTATTTTGAAATTCTTGAGGCTTATGTGAGCAGCTTCAGTTAAAGTACAAGAATGTGCCTTTCATGGTGGTAATTTCTTAACATTTTCAGTATTCCCAATACAGTGGACCTCTGTACCCGTGGACCTACCACGGATACTGGAAACCAGAGATAACAGCGAACTCTATTAAAATAAAGGACTTCCAGTAAAAACATATCACAAAGTTGTGTTAGAGGACCTAGAAGATGCCTAGAGATGATACCTCTCTAGGCATTTTCCAGTGCAACTTTATGGTATGTGTCCATATTGTGTGTCCTGCAGACAACTGAAACCGTGGATATTGGTTCTGCAGATATGGGGGTCTGACTGTATAGAAGGAAAGATGATAATTCCCACCCACCCCCAGACATTGAGAGAAGGCAGTGAGAAAAGGCAGAAGGAATGGAAAAGGAGTTGGGGGCTCATGTTTATATAATGTGGGAGGGGGCTCATGCCTTTGTAGGAACTTTAAGATTTTTTAATCAACAGCTTAACTCTGATTCACCCACAGTTAGGGTGATTCATGCAAGAACATGTAAAGTACCTATACTTAACAATTTTTTGAACGATCTGTTTTCTTTTTGGAGGGGTTATCAGACACTTTGGTACGATGTTGGTATAATAATCCTGATCAGTGGGATGTAAGCCTGCATGAAACATGGCAAGAGGCAACACTGAGTTTATACTGTACAAATCCTGTCTACTCTTTACATCCTGAAGTTCTTTCTTGTCAACCTACTTTTTTCTGCATCCTTTATAGCTTGCCTCTCAGCCTCCATGGTTGCCTAGCAAATGTTTCTCCCCACTTTCCCCTTCTTCCTATCTATTTCCCTTTACTTCTCAAGTATGTCAGCCATTTGCTCATTGTTAACACTGGAACAGCATTTACACCTTTGAAGGCTGAGAAACTGTAAACTTCACAACATCAGACACTAGCAATACTATCTTCCCTGTAACTGAAAGTTCCCTAAAGTCCTGTCAACTGTATAAAGCTTGATCACATCTGGGATCCTCAGAGATATAAGCAGCTTTTGTTTAAAAGCTTAACAATAGGTAGAGGGACAAGACCACAGGAAGACACAAAGGACACTGTCAGCGGGTGGAGAAAAGGGACCATGGAAAGCCATTATTATGTTATTTCTCTATACACAAGACTATGCATCACAGCAGCCTGTGCTTCTACATTATCAAACCAAGAGTTTAGCAGAGGGAAACATGGTATTTGGAAAAGGGGAAAAAAGGAAGGGGGCTGGATAATCACAGAAGACAATTATGATTCACTGCACTATCACCCCATGAAACAAGCTGTGCTTATTGGATCTGAATAAGCACTTCATTTATTGATCAGAAGCCAGCAATAATTAACTACACTTAACGTTGAATGAGCTTGTTTCAGAGGAAAGGAACCTGTCAATCTTATGCTGGTTTAAGATCCTTTCCTCCTTTCCCCCCCAGTGTCCAAGGTCTTGCCTGCATAGGGGTCTTGTAGGTTGATCTTGTGCCTAGAGTCTTCTGCTTCCCTGAATTTTGGTTCTTGTAGGCAGAGCCTTCTGCTTGCACACAGGCAAGATCGTGGGGGCAACTCTTGCTGAAGGCCTGCAGGAAACAGCCTCATTTTTAACAAGATGTAATAAAACAAAACTACTTTTAAAAAACCTGTTTCAAAATTGAATATGGACACTGGGAGACCTGTCAACAGCAGTGATAATATAAGTGGTTATAAAGTCTTAGTCAGCAGTGAACTTGGGGATTTTTAACTGTGAAGACCTTAAGTGGTTTGATTCTCTCTATTGCATCCCACAAATTCATTAAAAATTAGCATTTAAATTAGCTTGCAAAGTCTCAAAGAGACTTCTCAAGCGTTTGCCATTATAGGCAATTGTTATGGAATGTATACTGTAATGCTGTAAAGAGAATGGGGTGTGGGAGAATCAATTCTTACTGATACTAGAAAAAAGCCAACCTGTAATATTGCAAATTGATCTCTAGTGACAATTTCACATTACACTGTTATAGCGCTATGATTGCGCTGTTAGCTATGGCTGCTTCCTGTGGAATCCTGGGAGTTGCAGTTTAGGAAGGGGCATTTAGAATTCTCAACCAGAGAGCTCTTAGGCTTCCCTAAACTACAAACCTTAGCATTCTACAGAAGGCAGCCATAGCAGTGAAAGTGGAATGATAGTGCTATAACAGTATAGTGTGACATTCCATTAGGTTACAAAAATAGGTACAGGTTGAGTCTGTCTTATCCAGAATTCCAAAATTCAAAATATTCCAAAATACAAATTGTCCACATGGGTGGCTGAGATCATGACACCTTTGCTTTCGATGGTTCAATGTACACAAACTTTGTTTTGTGCACAAAATGGTTAAAAATATTATGTATAAAAACTACCTTCTAGCTATGTGTATAAGATTTATATGAAACATACATGAATTTCATGTTTAGACTTGGGTCCCATCTCCAAGTTATCTCATTATGTATATGCAAGTGTTCCAAAATCCGAAATAGTCCCAAATCCAAAATATCTCTGGTTCCAAGCATTTCAGATAAGGGAGACTCAACCTGTATGAGAATCACTAGTTTCAATTGACCCAGAAAGACTTCAGAAGGGTCATATGTTCCAGTTTCCAACCAAAATCTTGATTATCTTAAAGCTAGCCTAACAAATGGTTCCTTAATCCATCTGTGAAACCCACATAGAAATAGTTTCCACATTGTTTCATGATCACTATTGAAACTATACAGGTTTTTAGAATTTTTAAATCCACAATTTTCTTAAATAATATGTCCACAGCTATCAGAAACTGAAATCATTTTATACTGGTACCTTGCAGCAATTTATCATTTCTTCAGTTTAATTCATTTGAGAAAACTTCCTGGAGACTTGAAAAAGCCTGAGCACAAGCACTGCATGACCTTTACATCTGAGCAGTGATTGTTTTGGTGGCTAGAATTCAATGTTGTTGTTGTTGTTGTTGTTGTTTGGCTTCAAGTCATTTCTGACTTATGGCGACTCTAAGGAGAACCTATCATGGGGTTTTCTGAGGCTGAGAGTGTGTGACTTGCCCATGGTTGCCCGCTGGGTTTTCATGGCCAAGCAAGGATTCAAACCTGGTCTCTTGAGTCAAAGTCTAACACTCAAACCACTATGCCATGCTGGCCCTAAAAGCACCAGATCCTGTCTGATCTTGGAAACTAAGCATGGTCAGCCCTGGTTAGCACTTGGATGGGAGAATACCAGGTGCTATAGGCTATATGTCAGAGAAAGGAACTGGCAAATCTACCTCTGAATATTCCTTGCTTAAGAAAACCCTACAAAATTCATGGGGTCGCCCTAAGTAGACAGGCAATATGAAGGCATATACACAAAGAATTAAATGATTAATGGTCAATAATATTAGCACATAACGTTATAGTCTAATTTTATTTGGAAGCAATATGTTTGGGTAATATATGAATCAGAGTGATAGGGTAAAAAAGAAATGCAAATTACTCCGTTTGGTATTACAGTTATAACTGAAGTTATGTTTCCTACACTGATTGACTGAATTTAATGGAATATTATAGACTTCTTTTTGATATGACAGTATGCATATTTAACAGATAGCTACCCAGAAACACACTTTTTCAAAATTAATCATTTTACTGTTGATAAATGACACATAAATTATCATTTTGACACCACTCTCAGTATTTGATAATTCATGTATTATGCCCAAGCTTATATTTCATTTAGATACTGCAGTAATAACAACTAATAATCCTAGTGTTTTGGTACATTCTGAACCTTCCATAATTCTCCTTTGTCTTATCACAAAATACATGCCCCTTATAAAAGTGTGATATAAAGGTGGGTTGAGGAGGTGGAGAGAGGCTATTGTAGCTACGTCTTATATCATCTCCTGATGCAGGATCATGGCCCTAAGTATTAACATTGATGTCTATAAGACACACCCAGTGATAGACTCTAGTGAGCATGGCTACTCACCTTGAAAAGATAACTATGGTATAAATTATAAATTAATAAAGATAACTATACATGTTTTCCCAAAGAGAAAATGGAAGGGCTATAAATAGAAATGAGCTCAAATTGAAAAATTCCACCTGAATCACTGATATTTTAATCAATAATTATCTTCAGTAGCGGGGTGCCAGGAGAAATATTTGAAGGATGGTGCTCCTTAAAAGCAGTGTGGCCCCTAATACATACAGAAGTGCCAATAGCAAGGGGAATCATGGTAATACAGAACACTTCCACCAGTATTTTTCCCTTACTGTGAGTTCCATGTCTTCCTCTTCTTTTTCTTTCACTGGTTTCTCTGGTTCCTCTGGCTCTTTCTCTTGAAGATGGACCTCTTGAGCTTGGGACATGTAAGGCATGTCATCTTTGTTTTTGAACTCCAAGCTGAGAATTGAAGGAGGAAGTAGAATTCCTAGAATTACCTAAAGCAATAATAATGATAACAATAATCATCACAATTAACAGGTCAGGGTTATGCCAATTGCTCATTTAGTTTCAAATTACACATGCTCTTTTGAGCCATCCAAAAACTTGATATCTGTGCATGTGAGTTTCAAAATGATCAGCACAGCCAATGTATGGACAACTAGAGGGATGAAAGAGGCAGCAACTGGCCATACGGTGCTCCCTCCAGACCTGGCATCTTTGATAAAGCCATGTTATAAGACAGAAAGATATACAGCATTTGTTCTTGCTAGAAACAAGGAATAACATTATCAAGACTTCACTAAACCATGTAATGCTAATGTACATGGTTCAATCTTCCCTCAAGCTCAAAGTATTAATTCAACTTTAAAACAGTCCTGACCTTTAGACTTGAGTTTTTACGCATCCGGAGCCTCCCCATCCACATATCTGTGAGCAGCATTTGGCTACAAGTGTGAGCAATGAAATCTCGATGCTTGGCTGCCACTGCAAGTTGCAGGCATGTGGCGTTGCTCCAGTTCTTCAGCTCATAGGTCAGCAGTTTCATTGCCAGTTGTTCATCCTGCTTGTAGGATTGGTCCAGCAGCTCCACTGCCAGCTGGCCAAAATCTCTGCAATACAGGACAGTTTTGTTAGCTTGTACAATCTGTTACATGGAAGGTAAATGTCTGAGAACAGCTTCTGCTGAGGACTAGATACCCTCTGATACACTTGGCCAGAGGGGACTTTCAAATACTGGTGCTTCAGCTTTAGAAACCTAGGGGTCGTTTCCACGGCAAAAAAAATCCTCAAAGAATGCGACAAGAAGCCTGATAGTTCCCATGCATCTCGAAGCAACAGCGCCCTTTTCAAAAGGAGGGGGTGCAAAAAACCCATAAGTTGCGCAGTATCTGCTTTCGCTAGTTTTCCGCACTTTTTTGATTAAGTTCGCGAAAATGCGCATACTTTACTGTGGGAACTAACGATCGTGTAAACTGGCATCTGCCTTTTCGAATTACTGTGAGCAGAGCTGAATCCTGATTGGTTGGAGTGCTTTATCCGAATAGACTGAGGGGTTGGAGAGAAGAAATTCACCCTCCTTCTGCTTGCAACTCACTTTGGAAAACGGAGCCCTTCCTGTCTATCTTTTGGGGGGTGGGGGGGTGGGAAGATGCTTCGCTGCTTCGCTGGGGTGTGTGGGTGTGTGCTGGAAAACAGCCGATCGCATGTTCGTTCTTTTGTTTGTTTGTCCTTCCATTCACTTGCCTTTATTCAAGCCTTCGGAGGGAGGGAAACCAAATGAGGCAAGCCCTAGTTCTGTGGTGTGTGTTTGTGTGTGCATGCATGCATGAACGGAGTCTGCTCCACTATGCTTTTGCTTGTTCGTGCTTTCATTGACTCCTTTCTTTACAAAAGCCTTTCAGGGCTGGGGAAGACGGGGGAGTTTGTCAGATCGCTCTTTCGATTGCTTGTTTGTTTGTCCTTTTTCTTTCCTCTCATTATTTATGGTTTCCATGACCCCCTCCCTGCTCCCTCCCTGCCTCCTGCCTGACTTTAATCATCTGGAGGCGATTCCCCCCCACCTTTGCCTGTGTGAATTAAGCAAAACAGAAAGTGTCTGGATCATTCGAAACTGGCAGGCACCGTGTGATTTATGCGCTCCTGATACGAAAGGATGGTAATCCGGAATCTGGCGAACTTTTTCCTGTCGTGGAACCGGCCCCCTACTTACAATTCCTAATTTCTTATTAGTTTTCTTCTTTAAAAAATTTTTTTTTGGCTAGGCATTAGCTCTCACTTCCTTCTTTTCTTCTCCTCATTACTCAACTGTCATTTTATACCTGAACTAACCTGTTTCCTATTACATGCCTGTGAAAGAATCAATTTTAGTAAGGAATCTGTATCTAGGGATAAACATGCAATTTTTAACTGGGCTATAGGACCATAGGGAGCTCTATAATTCAGCCTTACCACCATCTTCTCTCTCTTTTTTATCCAGCCTAGGCCTGATACAGTGCTTGACTGTAATGGGGGGATGACGTAAACGAGCTGCTTGAGGGGACAAAAACTACATTGCGACAACCTCCCGGTAAGGCTAGGCCACAAAGAGTACTGTTGTCCCTCCACATTCGCGCCTTTCACTTTCACAGTTTCGACTATTCGCAGTCTGTTCAGGAAGCACCTCATTTAAATCAGCTTCTTTCCCTCGTACACAAGGGAGAGGAGCTGATTTAAACGAAGTGCTCACTAAGCAAACCGGCCACCTAACTCCCCACTCTCCTGGGACTTGGCTCCATTTGGGGTGCACAACCAAGCCCCAGGAGAGTGAGGAGTTCGGGGCAAAGACGCTTTTCAGCCACTCCCCACTCTTCCCAAAGTGGCAACGCGGCTTTTCCAGCCTTGTCGTGGCTTTGGGAGGGTGGGGGGTGGCTGAAAAGCCTCTTGGCCACCCTCCCTCCACACCCTCCATGGCCTCCCCAAAGTGGCTGCAGGGCTTCAAAGCCCCCCAGCCACTTCTGGAAGGGTGGGGAGAGATTCACCGCCCCTGTGCCCGCCTGGCTGCTTTCCTTCCTGGCCTCCCCGAAGTGGCTGAGGGGCTTCAAAGCCCCCCAGTCACTTCAGGAAGGGCGGGGAGAGGCTACCCACCCTCCCGCTCACCTGGCCGCTTCCCTTCCCAGTCTCCCTGAAGTGGCTGAGGGGCTTCAAAGCCCCCTAGCCACTTCGGGAAGGGTGGGGTGAGGCTCCCCACCCTCCCGCCTGCCTAGCCGCCTCCCTCCCTGGCCTTCCCAAACAGGTATGGGGCTCAAGAGCCCCATAGCCACTTCAGGAAGTGTGGCAGGGGGCGGGGGTGGCCAGGCAGGTGGGAGGCATTTTAGTCCCCCCCGCATTCCCAAAGCAGTAATGAGGCTCAAAACGCCCTGTTGCCACTTTGGAAGAGTGGGGGGTTTGCGGGCAGGCGGGGGGAGGCCTTTTTTATTCGTGGTTTTTCCACAACCGCAGGGGTTTTGAGCCCCTAATCCCCACGAATGTGGAGGGATGACTTTATATTACACCTGTGCTGCACCATCTGCAGTGACTTTCTATTACTTTCTGGGCACAATTTAAGGTACTGTCTTCTGCCAATAAATCTCTGGGCTTTTACAAAAAACCTGAAAGACCACCATTTCCTTCATGTTCACAAGGCCAAAACTTGTGTATTATCTACTGTACCACCTATGTATCACATTTTAAGCAGATACACAGGAGTGTCCTTGTTGATTATCTTATGCTATAGAAATCCTTTAGCTCCTGAAGTAAATGGATGATTCCTTTTGAGAAGCATGGTAAGATTTCTTGTTTAATTTTGTTATTAACAGCCTAGTTTTCTAAATCTGAGTCTGAATAAGTGATATAAACTGAAGCAACTTAATATGAATTCATGAATTATTCAACCTGGAGTTGTGATTTAGCTCCTGAGATATGTCATCCACCATATCATTCTCAGATGCTTCATGGGCCATGGCTTTGCAGAGCTTACAGGCCACCAGAGCCTTAGCCATGGCTTCCTCTCCATGTTGCCAGAAAAAGAGGGCCATCTTCTGGCGCTTCATCAACACAGCCCACACCATTAACTCATGAAAGGGGAAAGGAAAATGATTAATCTCAGGATCATCCAGGTCAATATCCACTTCCTCCTCTCGCTTCTTGGTTGTTTTTCTTCCCCTCCGCAGTGGGACATCATCCTGTTAAACATCAGGAAAATGCCATTAGACCAAAACAGCTTTAGCCAAATAGTATCTTACTCAAAAGACATTAAGCTGGTTTCCTTGCCATGACCATATTTGTTCCTTACCAGCTTGCTTTCTTTAGTTTACCTTAATCTAACCAGATCAATCCATCACCCAACAGTCAGATTTTCTCATAATGATATTTCAGATTTCCATATTTAGAAATAAATGGATCAGCATATTAATCCTGTCCTGGGAGAAGGGTGGGATATTACTTAGTTACTTACCTAAGTAATACCATCAAAGCCCTATATAGAGCTTGGAAAACTTGGCTATACTGGTGAGGAATTCTGGGAATTGTCATCCAAAAGGGTAACTTTTCTAAGTTCTTGCCCTTTAGACCCCAAACAATGTACAAAATTATCCTTCAGTTTACCTGAACAATAATTAAAGGCAGAGAAAAACAACAATTTAATACTAAAAAAAGAAATAACAGCTTGATGGACAAAGCATTTCTAACATCCCCTGTGCCTATTGCATTAATACTGCATGCTGATTTAACCCAATTAGGAAAACACTAACAAATGTGCTGATTCATTTACTTCTAAATATGGAAATCCGAATGGCATAGGTTAGGAAACAAAACTCTCAAAAACTTGAAAAAAGTTTCACAAGGAAGTCAGCAATGGTTCCTTTCCTTTCCTTTCTTTTAAAAATTCTTTCTGTCTTTCTTTCTCTATGATTTTATTTTTTGGGCCACTGTTATGTATTCCTATCTAAGAACTTGCAGATAAACTTTTATTGTGCAATCAAATGCAGAGGTTTATGAGGGGTCTTACACTTGTAAACTTCCCATGTTTTTCCATCACTTCTATCTTTTTTCTCAGCACAAATCTCCATTAAAAACAAAACAGAACAGCCACCCAGGGTCTTTTGATTGGTAGTCCTAGGAGTTGTATGCCTAGAAACATTCTGTATGTTCATTCTGATCTCCACTGTGCTCTCAATGTTATTATTTCACATGTTATTTTTGTGTGCTCTATCAACAGCTCTTTAGCCATTCTCCTCTAGTGCTGGTTTCATTACTTTCCCTGATCAACCAGTGAAGCAAATATATTCTTTTTTCTCAAACTGAGGATCTGCACCTCCCAACTACACTAAGTTTAGACAGGGCCTGCAAGAACGATTGCTCAGTTTCACTGTGACTGACACACACACACACACACACACACACACACACACCTACCTTAGAGGTATGTTTGACATGGAAACAAAAAAGGGCCTTCTTGGTAGCTGCTCCCAGGTTGTGGACTTCTTCTCCTAAGGAGGCTAAGGGTTTGTCTAGACCAGTTCTCTAGCTGGTTTCCCACTGGCATATTCTGGCCCTGGATGAGGCCCGTTCCCCACCCCGTTACCTACAGGAAACAAGACGGAGTCCATACCTGCATGCCAACCTCTATCTGCAGCCGCTGCCATCTCTAATGTCTCTCTGGACCCAGGAAGGAGGCCCTCAGCATAGGATCAAGGCCCACATGCTAAGGGCATCCGTCCTGGCTTCAGATAGAGACACTAGTGGCGGCAGGTGTAGATACAGGCCAGCGTAGAGGTATGGACTCCTGTGTTCCTGTGGGGTCCGATCTGAGTTTTCGTGCATGAAGCAGTTTTTCCTGGGTATTTTAATAAAATGGCTTAACAGGCTTCCCCCTAGCTTTCCCCATCTTCCCAACTGCCCAGGGCAAAATGGGACAAAAGCCCTGCATTGTATGGACCGCAGGGCTCCAAGACGGGGGCAAGGCAGGGTAAATAGCCTGTCCAGACAAGTCCTAAGATGTCCCCTTCTGTTGTCCTTCTGTAAGCAGTTAAGATCTATTTATTCAGATTGGCTTTCAGCAACTGACTGGCTGTTGAGGAAAACTAGTGGATGCTCTACTTTTTTACTGATACGATTTCAACCTGCTTTTAATTCAGTTCTGTTTTAATATTATAATTTATTTAATTGTGTTTTAATACTATAACATTGTGTGTTTTCATTTGTATCTCTTCTGAAACTTGCTGTGAGCTACTCTGCATCCCAGTTTTTGTTGAAATATAAATAAAATAAATCAATGGAACCAAGTTAATGGGTTCTTTGGATTCATAATGAACTATACTACAAAATACAGTTGATCATGAATGCATTTCTTTTTTAGATGGAGGTTTATGAAATGTCATCAGAATGGTTACATGGCACTTACCTCCATTCCCAGAAGTTTCAGGGCCTTGGGCTATAGAGAGAAAGGGAAAAGAACAATATTATATATATATTGTTTCATAGACAAATAGATAAATAAGTATACATATATAGCCACAGCCACAGCCCTACCTAATTGCATTATAGCACAGAGACTAAATTAAAAACTAGAAAACATCATTGGTCAGATGATATTGCTAGCTCATACTAAACTGTAATGGACACATGGGGTCAAGTCTACCGTTTCTTTGAATCTAAAGGAGAGTCCCTCTTTTCATGTGTCCAAGTTATTTTTGGAAGATGTGGATCACTGCACAATTTTTCAAGATTTGGCCAATGTCGCCTTTAACTGCAGAGGTATAAGACATGTGCCTTTTAGGTATGTTTCAGCATTTGTTTCTCATTACTCAGTTACAATTAATACTAGCATTTATTTGGAGAAAAGCACCAGTCCCATGTTTCTGGCTTTTCTTAGCAAACGAAGATTCAGGAAGGACTCATCCCACGCTTTCTGCAAGTGCACTGATGACTAAAAGGCCAATCTGAGATAAACAAATCTGGTTGCAGAAATATAGTACAGTAATTGTATCTGTGGAAGGGCCATGGATACTGTCCCACTTTCTCCAATCTTGACATTCCCATACTGAATGGGAAAAGTGAAAGTGAATTGTAAACAGCTGTATTGTATACAGCTACAATCCTGCCTGTAAATGAAAACCTTGATTACAAAGGACTCTCATGTGTGATGAGGACTATAACTGCTAAACATGCTCACAGCCCCCTTCAGTAGACTGTAAATGTTTACTTGTTTCATTATCACAAACAAAAATGGAATTTTATCCCTGATTAGGGGGGGTGGGGTGGGAGTAAAAGAGTTTTTGTACATTATTCAATTTTGGGACTTTGGGGCTTTTCTGGTGAAAATTTTGCACAGGCAAGACTGTATTTTGTTTAGAATATACCTTTTCCTCCACAAAAATATTGTACATATACAGAAATGGGGAAAGGGGGAAGGAGTGCTGGTCTTTTTGCTGTTATACTCAAGGATGAAAACTCTTGGGTTGACTGGCATTTTTTAAAACCAGTTTTCTTGATGAGTCAAGAAGACACTCTTTCTCATTGAGGACAATAAAATTTGTGAATAGTCTTTACATTCCTATACATCAAATATACCCATTGGACAGGGAAAATTCAGGAGTGGAGGGAGTGGGGCTGGCATTTCTCCATGGACACAATTTCTGAATGCCTGAATATGATTCAAGCCTCTACCATAGGCAGTAACTCACTCAGTTTCCCAGAATGTTTACTCCTATTCAAGGATCCCATGACTCACCAAATAGTTCCGACCATCATTTACAAAAATGTTAAACTGGGAAAATGCATTGTTTCTCCAATGTGTATGTGTGTGCGTGCATGTGTATTAATTAAATGTTTCTTCACACCTTCATATAGAAAAAGTAAAAACCTACAGGTAATATTTTCCTGGCAAAGGAAACTGAAAATCTTTTTTTTAAAAAAAGAGCATGCTTAAGTGTAACATCTCCCTACCCATAGTTTTACCAGGATAATATTAGCACCCTTGGAAGCAGCCTTTCTGTGCCTTTGTACCTTTGCAGTTCCCTAAAGGCACCAGATCCTGTCTGATCTTGGAAGGTAAGCACATCAGCCCTGGTTAGTACTTGGATGGGAGGCCACCAATGAATGAAAGGTGTGGTAGGCTATATTTCAAAGAAAGGAACTGGCAAAACATCTCTGAGTATTCTTTGCCTAAGAAAACTGTATGAAATTCATGGAGTTGCCATAAGTCAACAGGCAACTTGAAGGCACACACATGCGCGTGTGCACACACAGAGTAGCATCCCGCATCTCATGCTTGTATTTCATTAGACTATTACGTGGTCGTAAAGGGTGCTTGTATGTACTTCTCATTGGGGAAAGTTATCCAGTGATATTCCAAACTACTTAGTCCAGTCCCTATGTACTTTTCAGCTCACATGGACAATTTGCCCCTCTTCTCAATCTTTTAGTCTGCACTTTTATGAAACAGTTTAAAATAATGAACAGAAACAATTCTTACTCTCTTGGGACCAAATAAGTTGTGATAGAGGGTTCGGAAGCGTTTTCGGGTATAATTACAACGATAAGCTCCTCCCATCAGGTATTCAATCACTAGGCCAATATCGATGAGGCTTATCCTATAATCTGGAGGTAGGTTTCCCTATTTTCCCCCAGTGGAATAAAAGAGACATACAAAGGGAGTGGGGGTGGGGAAGAAAGAAAGAAAAAGCCAATTATTATGTTTATTAAGCAAACTTTTATGTAACTATGAGAGGTTTTAAAAATGAAATAAAACATTAAGAAAACACAAGAATATATTATTATGCTGGTTAATTAATTCACCTTAAAATAGATCCAACCGAAACCTGGATATTCACGCTTGGAAAGAAGACATAAATTAAATAAGAAGATGCATTAAAAGGTCACACCAACAGAAGCTAATAAAGTTTCAGAACACAGGTTTCAGGCTCTTCTGAGCTGGAAAACAGGAAACACCACTGCAGAACAAAAAAAAGCATGAGGGCAAAGCAATTTCTGAAGAACATAAGGCAAAGTGTGTCAGCCTACAACAGGTTGTGTCCTCTTGAATATGTGTAGACTTTGGTGAGGGCAGCATCTCTGCCTCTGTCAAACCATTAAGACTCTTTCTCCATGATTTAGTCCTTAGGCAGAATTGCAGTGTATATAATTTGCTAAACACCTTAAATTCATGCTCTGCACTTTTACTGGATACAGTTCTCAAGCACCCAGGAGCTTGTAAAGTCAACAACTAGAAGGTTCTCTTTCCTTTCCCCCCTAACTGTAGGTTCCACTTTTACTTCTGGGTGAGAGGGGGCGTTATACACGGAACTAGCAATTAACTAGCAGTCAAGCATGAAAAAGGAGAACTTTTGCTATTAATTGTCGCTGCAGACATTCCATTTATAAAACTGGGATGGTCAACCAAGTAGTTCTGGGATGTAGCCAGTTGTAAAAAAACAAACCCTGTATGCCCCATATACTTCCTACACATACATACCTCATGTTATTTCTGCTTTAAACAATAATTTATTTCCAGCCCAGACATTTTTTGTGTACAGGCCACCTTAATACCAAATTGTATTAACATTTTACCTTGCTATGTAGTACTGTTTGAGCCAAATAATTTACCTCATAAGTCACTTCTGAGAACTTGAACCACAGACTCTGACCTCTCCTAATACTGAAGATGGCATATTTCCATGTTGTCCTTGCAATGGAAACCCACTTAAAAAACAAACAAACAAACAAAAAAAAAACACAAGCCCTCAAATGTACAAAAACCTATAATTGTCTTCTTTTCAATACATGTGTCTGTTGCCAATTCCATCGAAAAACAATTCCTTTCAACCTTGGAGCCCTCCACACATCAGTTATGTTCTAACAAATTTCAGCACCCCCCAACTACACCAACTTAATAACAAAAATGAGAAGGTGACTTCCAGCCACTTCCAGTTTGATTTAGACTCCCCCCACACCAATATTCCTTGGCCTGGTATGGATATGTGTAATTTCTGGTAATAAATAAAGGGAGCACATGTGTACAATCTGCCATACTTTTCCCTAATTGAGATATGTAGCACTGCAGCTCCCACCTTTTCCAGCCAACATAGCAAAAGCAATAGCACTTGGATTTCTATACCGCTTTATAGTGTTAAGCACTCCCTAAGCAGTTTACAACGTGTTAGCTAATTGCCCTCAACAAGCTGGGTACTCATTTTACCAATCTCGGAAGGATGGAAGGCTGAGTCAACCTGGATCCCTGTAGGATTGAACTCACAATGTTGTGGCTGCAGTACCGACATTTAACCACTGTGCCACCAGGGCTCTATGTAGTAGAGTTGCAGTCCAACATATCTGAAGGGCACTATAATGAGAAAGCGTTTCGGCACATGTCTCCAGTTAAAATATTTTGAAAATATTATCAGTAAAGGAACAAGCTCCTGTTTTCAAATATTTTAAAAGGTAACTCACTGACTTTTACTTGTGTGCTGTTCACAGTTGATAGGCCTTAAGATCTTGAACACTATCATGTACACTCATGTATCAGCCATTAGACTGATTTTCTTTTTCATAACAGAATCATTTTATGTACTTCTAAGAATGTCTGATCAACCAGTGAAGCAATTTTTTTTCTTAAACTGAGGATCTGCACATCCCAACTATACTAAGTTTGGACAGGGCCTGCACAGTTTCACTGTGACTGACACACACACACACACACACACACACAGAGCATTTTCAGTATTTGCTGGAATAGGTTTTAAATTATAGCTTTGTTTTGTTGATCCTGCTACCACTGCAATCCTAAAATATATCTATTTGGAAAGCAACTTCTGCTAAAATCACTTCAGCCTTCTAAATTTGCATGATGAGGACTGAGGAGTCAAATTCAAAAACTGTCACCAGCAGCATAGGTACCAAATATGCACTCATAATTCATAAACACAGTGCGTTGGAACTAGGTAGCGGTAGAAAGAATATCCACCTTCTAGTCATCTGCAGATAACAGACAAAAATTAAGAAGCTGGAAGTATCTGTTATATGAACATTAGAGGGCACTCTTTATCCACCAAACTCCCAATTTTTTTCCCCTTTGTTAGTTTGAGTGATCATTAAAATCTGATGTGGGTACTCATTAGAGGTCAAATGCCTTCTCAACATAATAATTTGAGGCCACCAATATTCATATATGAGGAAGATTGTCTTTATTAAGTAAATGAGCAGAGGTGAAGGGTGAATTGCTATTTTCTCACAAATTAGAATAGTATACAACTCATAATGGACATAGTTGGAATCCAAGGACTACCCCAGAAAAAACAGGGTAAGTGTCAAACACTGGCAAGGTTAGCTGCCTTTTTTTTTCTTCCTCCCTGTACAGGAATATCTCCTGGATAATTTTTTTTGTATACAAGCTGCCTTCGTGCCAAATTGAATCAATATTTTACCTCACTATATATTACTGACTGAGCCAAACAATTGACCTCATAAGTAATTTCCTTTTTATTTAGTTATTTGAATGCTACACACTTCCCATATCTATAATTAGAGTATACAGTATATATCTCCCTGTATAAAAATGGAAACAAGACTACTATCTATTCAGGTAGGGAAGATGTGGGGCAAGTGTGACCTTTGGGCAGCGCGTCAATCTCAAATACTCCCACCTTTTGTGAAAAAAAAAGGGGGGGAGCTGTGGCGTTAACAAGGCCGGTGTCATACCTCCCTCCAACTTTGTCACCTGGTGTGGTTCAGCCTTTCTGCACCCCCCCCCAGTGCCGCCCCTGGGGGCAGGGATTGGCTCAAAACGCTTCCCCTACAACTAACCCAGTGATGGCGAACAGGATGTTTCATCCTCGGCTCCTGCATGGCAGGATGCTGCTCCTGAGGATGAAACATTTGCAAAAAGAGTCTTGGAGTTAGAGTCTAACTCTAAGGACATTTTCAGACACAAAAAAGTCACCCTGAGGGATCAAGAGAGGTACGCAGCTGTTAGTTTTTGGTTTATTAAATACAATTATATATAACAATTATACATTTATGTTATTTAAACTATAAATATCATGAAATAATGTTTTTTCCTCAAAGTGACACACCGCCTGAGTTATGCTCAGTTTTTTTTGCAAAGTTTGACACACCAAGCTCAAAAGGTTGCCCATCACTGAACTAACCCATGTTTGTCTTCTCCCCTCAAGGAATTTTAAGTCCAGAGGAAGCCATTAATTAATTAATTAATTAATATAGTTCTACCCTGCCCTATATCAAAAGATCTCAGGATGGTGTTAAAGGAAGATCAGTGTAAACAAGTTAAAACAGTAAAACATAATTTAAATAGACTAAAATATATTGAATATGATTAACAAGTTAAAAACAGGTTTAAAATGTTTTCTTAAAAATAATATTTTGAGATGTTAAACACTTTGATAAACAATGTTTTTACGTGGTGCCTAAATGATACTAGCATTGGCACTAATTGGGCCTCCAAGTCAAGGGGATTCAAAAATTAGGTTGCCACAACTGAGAAGGCCCCCTCTCACATCCTCACACAAGGTTTTGACCTTACTGGTGGGACACAGAGGAGGGCTCCAGTACAACTTAATCCATGGGCAGGCACATAGAAGGAGAGGTGCTACCTCAAGTATCCAGGTCCCAAGCTATTTATGTAAACCAGCGGTAAACCCGAAACTCCCGGTCTCTCCTAGATCTGAAACATCCAAGTGAGGCCCACAGGGAGATATTACTATATATGTGTGTGTGTGTGTATTGATATATACTGGATATACATTCACTATTTTGTTACTAAAGTATGCAAGATTTCTAGTTGCACAAGATTCTTCACTTAGCCTTTAGTTTTTTGAAGCTTGACTTCTGTCACTTATTATTTTGCATTTTTTTTGTTGCTGACAACTGATTTTGCAAATATTGCAAAATTCCACAAAGAGGTGCATATTCTAAATTTCAGGCTTAACATTTAAGCTGCTGTTCAGTGAAATTAAGTAGACAGAGACAGTTTATGCCTGTTGCATGGGTAATACTTCAAGCTTGGCATCTTTGGTCCCAAGCGATTATAGCAAAATTGAAAATTTAGCTACCAGGCTTTAAAATGCATGTGAATTAGAGCACCTGCTTTAGAGCAGTCATCTGTCTCTGTCATGCACAGTGAACCATCTGACTGTCAAAATAATGATATGTACTATTAAGAGGCTATTTTCTAGATGCCATGTCACTTAAATCGATGTCAAGCTCTCTGATGGATTGACTGAGGTGGAACAAATGTCATTCCCCAGTACGGGACTGCTATAAGCCATCCAATATCTTGTAGCACAGCATACTTCTTTCTCATCATTTGTAAAATAAAAAGGGTGGTTCTTAATGGGGAGCCAAGGGAAGAAGGCCAAGGAAATAGTGCTCTTGTTCAAGAATTCAAGGAGGTCTTCTTTGAAGCTGGCAGAGTGTTAAATTCCATCAGCATACTTACATGCAGGTCTGGGATGGAAACCCAACAGGTAAACAGTAGTTACTGGTTTGTAAGTCATGGCTAGGGAGAGCTTCAGAGTGAGTTGGTCCACTGACCTGGCAGCGATTGGCAAGCAGGGGGAGGTGGAGATTAAGTAGTGCACATCAGGGGGGTAAAGGCAACTAGCTGGGTGGTAGCCTGAGGGAACTTTCTAAGTGCCCATCCCATGGCCAGTAAGTGGCTGTTTGACCCAGAGATGTGGAAATTGCACCTTGGTGCCATCCAGCAGCTGTTGCACACTTGGGGGGGGGGAACTGTTGCACAAGGAAGTACTGGTGACCTCCTTGCACAATGTCAGAAAAAGTAGTTATGCTAGCATAAATCCCAGATCCAGTAGCACAAAAAGGATTCCAAACACAGTTCAGGGACCCTATTGAGGGTTTACTCTGCTCCTCAAAAATAGAAAGATGCAGTGTGGGAAAGCTTTCAACTAGGTATATTTTAAAGAGCTCCTTCAATTTATGGAAAAATGGCTTGCAGGGAAAAGGATGCTATACTTTTGAAAAGACACATGCAATCTATAGGGTGTCTAAAAATTATCTTTACAGTTTCAACTGTATATGCGATTGAAATTGTAAAGATAATTTTCAGACACCCTGTACTTTAGTTTCACTGCTGTTGTCTCAGTAGCTGAGATGGCACCAAAGGAACTTGACTTTTTTAAAAAAGGCATATCTCCCTAAACACAGTGGAGATAGAGGATAAAGATGTTTCCAAAACAACAAATGAAACAGAAATGTTCACATACTTTAGTACAAAAAAATGTGCTACTCGCTTTGCAGTTCACAGAAAAAAAAAGAAGTGTTAAAAAGCCTTATCTCTAGGCACTGATATATGTCCAAATGATTTATGTTTGTGAACAATTGTGGGATGCAAAAGACCTTTCAGATATTCCACCTGATTAATTATTATTCATAAGTGAAAACACAAAGGTAGCTCTCAACAGACTCAGTTCTACCTTCTTATCATCAAATATTTTTCACCAACATTTTTTCACCCTTGCCAACATCTGAACAGGCTCTTCTGTACGTAAATTCCTTAAGACCTTTCTTGAGATTTTTCTCTTTCTTTCTGAGTCTCACTCAGATTTTACCGAAGAAAACAACAGTATTGTGTTTTGCTAACTCTTCTGTACACTTCTGTGTAAGCTTTCAAACAAAAGTGCACCCAACTTGAAAACTAGAGATATGGGGAGATGCAATGGATTACCTTCCACATCTGAATATTTGGTGCATGTTTTCAGGTTGTAAACCCAGTTCTGTTATACAGAACAGTGGTCAGGTATGGATGGACAACAATAAGGTGTCAAATACCACCACCACTGTTTTTAACAACTCTTTGGAGCTTAATTGCCCTCTGATTGCTGCATGTTGTCCTATATTATTTCACTTCACCCTTTGTTTAATTAACCTTATTCAATTGTTCTCCCCCTACTGCATGAAAGGGAGAGCAAGGATGAGCCTATCAGCCTCACCCTCTCCCACACCTCCCCATCCTTCCACATGTTGGGAGAGGTACTTCTGCAATGTGGAAGTTTCTTTCCACTTTCTTTCTACTCAAGTAGACTTTGCCCCATAATTTAGAACCTCGGTCTTCCTGGTGTTCTAAATTATGTGTGGAACCTATTCATGTAGAAGGCTCATAGCTGCAGACATTTGGCCGCCCAGTTATGGGGAACCACTACAGGATTGGCAACAGGGTTGTGGAGGAGAGAGTGAGGTGGGCCTCCATGTTCATCCCTGCACTCCCTTCAACTGCAGAGAGAAGAATAACTGACTAGGGATAATTAATGGGACTTAAAGAGCAAGTTTTTACCCATTCTGTTTGCAATATAAGTTTTTTTCCTTAACTTTAAAAGTTCTTTAAAAAGTGGCTTCCTTTCACAACTCATTTTTAATTGTTCCTTTAGGCACAAACTCAAGTTTTGAATTCTGATACTGGGACAGAGACAAAAGTGCCTTTCTTGTTAAAACGCACTGATTTTTTTTCCAAATGGACTTGAGGGTTTTTAATACATATAGCACATAAATGAAACTGAAAATGTTGCAATGAGTCAAGATCCAGCACAACCAGCAATTATATAATTTGCATTGTCCAGCACTGGCCTGCAGTATGGAAATCAGCATCCAAAACAGTGGTGGGAATTAAAAAAGAAGAAGCTCACAGGGTAAGTTCACACTGCATGAAAAACACCTACAGTTCTGCTAGCAAAAGCACTCTACCCAAAGCATCTAAAATCAGAGACAGCAGCCCAGTAATTAGTTAACTACATTGTACACAGAAAGTTGAGAGTAAATACAAACACACACTACACAATTGAAACAAAGCTCTTACTGAAAGCTCATGCAAAACAGCGGCTGCCTCTAATGACAAGAAGCTGCCACAGCATTACCTTCAGGCTACGGTCCATCTGTTGGACTCTTACCTTTTTGACGTCTCTGACAAGATGATACAAAGTGTTGGATGGGCCATGTCTCTGAAAATGATCAACAACAGAAAAATCAAACAGTTTTGACCAATCTCAAGAAAGTTCACTGAAATCAAGCACAGGATGTATCAAAACCCTCAACTTTTAATGTATGGCTCCTTAACACCCCAGTCTCCATCAAACAAACTACTGATACCAAGCCAATTACTTCCTTTATCAGACTTTTACTACAAAACCCTGGATATACCATAGCTTTCAATGAGAATGACAAGGTCCATTTTTGTTCTTTAGTACATGGCACCAGTTTTTATCTGACACCACTTCTATTCTGAAATAAATCAGTCTGAATACCATCCCAAAGTTTATTTTTAGAGGTTATGGTCCAAAGAAACGTTGGCCAAAGAGAAGAGACATTCGGTGTCCTGAGGCACTGAAACTAGTTTTTTAGCAGGTGGTGGCCACATTTCAACCAAGGCCTATGACTGAATAAAATCTGCACCAGGCTCACAAAACTGGTCAGTAGCAATCAGTTGAAATTAATTCATGTAAACATGCCCTTGGAAGTCTATTATCTGGCTTACTATTTAAGTCAGAAATTAAACAGACTCTCAGTTCTGTGTACCAACCACTGCACCAAACTCTGGAACTGGTAGTTTTGGAAATGTACTCCCTTGGTTTGGAAAACACTGAACCATTATGAACTGAAGTGAAGCCTTCTTGTGAATGGAAACCTGAAAAATTTAAAACCAATACTCCCCACTCCCCAGCATGATAGCCCAAACTGATGACATGTAGAAGTAAATATTTTTTAACATATTGCTGAGAAATGCGCTACATGAGATGTCACCACATGAGATGAAATATAAGTAAAACATTTTTCACTCTCTGAATCAGAAAGCCATGGTTCAGAGTTTACCAGGCAACCAAAGTATTTGCATAATGGTGGAGAAGGGGAGATGCTCCTTACTTCTATCATAATGTTTAATTAGCATATGTTACAGATGATTCACACAGAGGCATATTACTGTAAATTTAAATATTAGGATACAAGTTTTCATGTGTGAAAATCTCTACAAGATCTATTTCTGCTCATTCCTAGAGGCCTCCAGGAGTGATCATTTTGTACTGGAATAGAGCACACGGCCTTCTGACCATCCCAAGCATCCAAACTGGAAGTGGATCTGCAGCCATTTTGGGTTCTTATTTTTAATTATTTTTCTTCCATTGCTGTACCTGCTGTTGCCCATGGGTTCCTATCCTTTAGATCACGTGAAGTTGCCCATCCCTGCTGTAAATAAAATGACCCCACTTAAAAGGTGTGTGTGTGTGTGTGTGTGTGTATGAGAAAGAGAGAGAGAGAGAGAGAGAGAGAGAGAACAGGCTGGTGAATGTACTACCTCTACATTACTTTAGGCATGTGATGCTGTTCCCTTCCTCACCATGGAAAAAAAATATGAGGCCAATGTTTTGAACATCTTTGCAACTCCAGAGAGGGCTTCTTCCAATACAAGGGACAGTACAACATGAATGTTTACTTTTATCCTACAAAATGCACACCTTTGACAGACGTGGTAGGAAGTATTGCCACCCTATAACTTTCAAACTGACTGTTTTAAGACCAGAAAATTCATGGTGACATTTTAATAACAGAAATTACAAAAAGCAGTGTTACTTTTGCACTTGGAGCAAATTATTAACAATAGTCTAACTATAAAACTGTGCAGCTGATAAGCCCTGGTGCTTGTCTTTTCAGAAAATTACATTTTGATAACTCTTATATGATGCAGACAAAGACTAACTAGGTGACTCATAGTGAGCTTTCCCTAAAGAATGCTTTAAGGCAACCATAAAATTAACTTATTTTATAAAGATTGTGTTGGATGAATTTGTGTGCACCATTCTAATGCTTGAAGGAAGGTGAAACAAACAAACAGAAAATTTGTTTTAGCTTGGCCCTACCGTATTGTACAATTCCTCTAGTCTGGAGATGGTGAGAAAACGGTGCATGCTTACTCCATTCTCTATGAGCAATTTCACAAAATCCACTCTGTCCAATACCAGGGCATCCAACATTGCTTGTTCAAGAGACCCCACCTGAAGAGGAAAAAACTCAAGTCAGGTTGTTCTCACAGCTCCACTGGCTGGAGGGATCCAGATGAAAAATGAGCTTTAGTACATACAGGATCTGGCATAGTGTAGGGAATTCCAGCTTAAAAGTTTACAGTTATGTAATGCTTTTTCAATATAATTCATCAAAATGGGTATGCTGACTTCATTCTTCTGCACTCTTTTCAGACCTATACCCTTTTTCAGGCGGCATAACCTGAAATATATACTGTCTTCTCTGAAGTGCCATAGATTTATATAAAGGCATTTTGTTTCCCCATTCCTAATTCCCTTTTAAAATCATCCATGGCATGGGATTTGTCCTTTTCACCTTCACTGTACTTGAGGACATTTTCACTGAGTGACTTACTATGACTAAAAGATCAGAATGATCAGTGCACACTCCATCATGTTCACATGAAGATGGGACCTCACTCTCTACCCCAATGTGGGGCTATCATATACCCTCCATCTGTCCTGATTTGGCAGGGCAGTCCCAATTAATCCTCTGTCAACATACTTTTTTCAGCTGCTTTTAAAATGTCCCAGTTTCTCTCTTCTCCTCCCACTTCTCCCTTTGTCCTGAGCTTACTTCAAATGTTGCCAAATGAGTTCAAAATGCAACAGTAGTTTGCATTAAATTAACTTAGCAGGAGAGGGCAGAGTCTTGCATTTCCCAGAAGTCTTAGGCAAAATCAAACTGCTGCAGCCATTCTTAGCGTGTGTGTTCATCCTTATTAATAACTTTTGCCAATTTGCCCACACTCTGGTGTTGTTTTGCCACACGTGTCCTAGTTTTCATCTGTGAAATGTTGGAGGGTATGATGTCATTTTACATTCACTTACACTGAAACCCATTTTTCATTTTGTGGCCCATTTACTCAGTTTGGAGGTCTCCTTTTGGAAATCTTCACAGTATGCTTTGTTTTTCACTGCCCTGCATAACTGAGTATTAGCCAAAAGCTTTGATATTTTAGTCCTCACTTCTGTCCCAACACTCTTTATGAATATAAATTAAACCACACAGATCTCAATATTACAATACTCAAAAATCTCACATGTTCATAAGGCAGAAGTTCTCAGTGGTTACAATTTCAAATAAAAATACATGTACTTAAAAAAAAAAATAGAAGCCAATCTGATTCACTTGCAGTAAATCTTATTCTTCTCTATGTTTGAATCACTTTAGCTTTTTTGTTATTGTTTTGTGCCCTCAGGTTGTTTCTGACTTACGGCGACCCTAAGACAACACTATCATGGGTTTTCTTGGCAAGATTTGTTCAGAGACGGTTTGTTTCTGTCTTTCTCTGAGGCTGAGACAGTGTGACTTGCCCAAGATCACCCAGTGGGTTTCCATGACTGAGCGGGAAGTCGAACCCTGGTCTCCAGAGCTGAACTCCAATGCTCAAACCACTATACTTTAATTATTAATAAAGCTTTGTCTCAAGTGACCTGACCAGACGTTATCCTAACTGGCTATGAATTTCCTAGCTTCCTACTGGATTTTTTTAAAAAGGTGTTACATTGGCTATTTAGAATGGAGGTAAGAAGGCTAGTTTTAGTGACAACTAAGAGCTTGCCTACACCAGTGAAAACCCCTGAATCCCTCCCCCTGATAATGCTCCATGACATACAGCGTTTTCCCCAATCTGGTGTGATAATGCCACACAGTTTACAGCCCTAGCTGCACCAGACTCGGTGAATACCTCTTTAATCTGGGTTTTAGAAAACTTGCCATTTTCTCCAGACTTTGCCTGAAACTCTGGAGAAAGCTGTAGTGTGAACAATCCATCTGCACTGGATTCAGCGAATGGGGAGGAGAGGAAGGACAAGCGCTGCCTGAGGCACTGACATTTCCCCCCTGCTCAGCACCCGTTCCTTCTTCCAAAGGCAGAGCCCCAGTTGCTCTCTCTGAGGTCAGAATGCCTAGCCAGCCCCACCATTGCGAGGCTAGCTGCTTCTTCTGACTTCAGAGAGAACAACTAGCACTGGGGCTTTGCTTTCATGGAGCTCAGAGTCAAGCCCTAAGTGCGAGTAACAGCTTTGAATGAAAGCCAATTGTTTTAAATTACACTTTAAAAACAAATCTTTCTGCTTCACTGGGTGTGTGTTTGTGTAAAAATCCGAATGCAATCTGGGCTTTGGCAGGTGTGGTGCTTAAATCCAGACCAGAATACTGTAATCCTAAATTTCATGTGCCACAGTTCCAGGCCAAAGGAGTCTGAATCTCATCTGGATTTTTATTCTTTGAGTAGCCAAGCTCTAACATCTCTTTTGTTAGAAGTTCCACAATTTTACATTGAGAACATGTGCTGTTGCGACCTGGTGATTCAGTAATGTTTTATCTGCCAGCCACCAAACTTCATCTCTTATAATCTCCATTTAACTTTCACAATATCCTCCAAAATTGGTTCTTCTATCCAAATCTTCCTCAGTGAAGATTGCTACAAAAGATTCATGGAGCTTCAACAATCTCTTCATACCTCTGTAATGCCATAACACACCTGGTATCCTGCTTCTGATACACATAACAAAAAAATTAATCTGACTAATTCGATAGCTCAAAGCACTATGAAATCCTCCCTAATTTGAAGCATTCCAAAATTTATTTGGAGTTTTTTCTCTGATTAGTCTTTTCAACCTTCAGTTTCTTAGCCCTTTCATCCTCTTTCTCAAGCCACTGCTGACCTTCCTGGAGGTTCATCTCAGTTCATTCATTGTCTACAGCCTTCATTGACCTTTTATCTTATCCTGGAATCTCTACCACAGTTTTAGTCCTGGCCAAATTGTCAGTACTGTATTTGCACAGAAGGTGGAGTGGAAACTGTTTTGACTTCTGAACAACTGAACGGTCTCTGTCAACAGTGTAAAGTGTTTCCCAACACAGGATGGTATTCCGTGTGTCTGAGGAAGTGGACTTTGCTACACAAAAAATTACGGTATAAGAATTTGTCTAGTCTTTAAGATGCCACAAGACTCCTGTTTTTACAAAAGAAGGTACATTTTTGACCTATTATGCTGAACTTTCATGGGGCCACTAGATGGCAATATTTCCTTTAATAAAACTTAGGGTACCATTTCAATTATGGTGTTAAAACTTGTTTACCTCTCTTGACTCAACCCTCTTTTATGATTATGAAACAGTCCCCTCCCAACACACATTATATTGACTATTATGCTTGAAGTAGTGTGGATACAGTACCGGCCACTGTTGACCATAAATAAAAATCTGGCTGCGCGCGATGTCTACTCTGTTCCAGGCTAATGCCAGACTCAGTTGATCTGGAGCAGAGGCATTTGCTCCTGTACAAAGAGACAGGGAATAATAAACACATTTTATTAAGTAATAGTGAAATATAAACTCAGGGATTTGTGGGGAAGGCAAATACATATTGCTTCTATAGAGATATGTTACATGAATAATGCTTGTGGCATTAAAAATACAACTAAATGAAATGTGAATAAATCTGGACTCCTAATTGCTTGTCTATTTACTTTTGAAGTAATGAGGAGTCTCATTAGAACACATCAGTACACATTTTTGCCTAATATATGCATTTTGCAAGCATTTCCTTTAATACAACACATTTTGATATGTTATTTTCACTAATACACACATTTTAGTTTGTGCTTTATCCTTTTTTTTTGGGTCTGGAGAGTTGCACTACAAATTTGAAGAAGCATGATACTCAAGGATAACAACAGCATTTCACTTTGCATATTGGATTGGGAAGTGTGAATTAGATGGGCTCACACCAAACTGTGAATGGAACAAATTTCTTCTTCATCCCTAACTCTGAGGGTTTGGACTAGACTGAGAATCAGGACTCTTAGAATTCCTCACTTTTCTGTTTATGCCTTCCCAAGATAAAAAGCGAACCCAGACTGTTGAAAGCTGAAGTAAACAATATCCTCCTTTCTAAAAATTAAGAGCCATGATGTTACCCAATCCTTTCTCCTTCACTACCAGAGATCCCTAAATGTGTGCACACACACATACATGAACCACTCTATTGGTATGCCTAAACGCCATGCTAATTTTCTTTATTAGCAAAGCTAAAAGTTTGGATCGCAGAATTTGACTATATCACTGAATGTAGAAATTGGCATTTTCTCAAGTTTTCACTTCTACTTTCCCAAGACAATGAAAAAAACCTACTACAAGGTGCATATGTACAGACATGCTCAAGCAGAGCTTGGTAATGCTATGTTCTGGTTTATAACTCCCAGAATCTCTGGCCAACATGGCCACTAGGGAATTCTGGGACTAACAGTCTAAAAAAGTAACACTTCCAAACTTTGGATAAGCTCTGGGTCTGAAGTTCCAGGAAGGAAAAGCCTATGGGAAATGTAGAAAAATTATTTCAGGTCAACAAGGGATGAAAAGTGAAATCAAATGAAAGATGACAAGAGTATTGATGTGGATACATTATCAGTCATTGCACTTTAATGAGACTATGTCAAATATCCACCATTTCTAAAACAATTATATTTCTTCAGCGAGGTACATAAAAGAGGTGGACTGCTAACTATAAAGTATGTGATTTCATACAAATACAGTAAAAAAAAATCAAATGCACAGAACTTGAGAGGAATAAAGGAAGTAAAGAGTACATTTGAGCCTAGTTTGCTTGCTGCAACTAAATAATAATGAAATACTAAAAGTACAGCCTGAATATTTTTACATACAAAGTTCAAAATTTATCTATTATATACTTAAACTTTGATATATTTAGCTTTACATGGTACTTCATGGTCATTTGGCCCTTCTATGTCTGTGGAGGTAGATAACTCTTGATGCATCTAATGAAGTCCATGAAACTGTATGCCATAATAAACCTATTTGTCTTTCAGCTGGAAAAACATGCTTGTTTATAAAGGGGAAAATGCAATGAAAAAATAACAGCAGAGGAAACCATAAATCACAAAAATTTAGACTACAGCTTCCAGAAGCCTCCAGTCAGCCTGGACTGAAGTTCAAAATGCAACTCTTCCAAGCTCTGCTAAATTATAATGAAGAAACCTTTATGAAGCACTTTATATATTTGAAATATTTTTTCCAGAAGTCAGGGTCAAGGGGCTACAATTCATACATCTATCCATCCATTCTGTTTACACTCTCCTTTCTTCCAAGTTGCTTGAGCAGCATTCATGCCTTTCCTCTTCATGTTATCACTCAGCTACCCTGTATGATGCTCTGGTAGAGAGGCAGTGACTCAGAAAAGTTCACTCAACCATTTCATAGCCCAGTGAGGATTTAAACACAGGTTTTTTAATTCCTAGTCTAGGACTTAACCACTATACCACATTGGTTCCTAGTACAGCTGAAATCTAAATCTTCCTTTCACTGCCCTGGTCTCTCAGTTTCAGGGAGAATACTTGAAGCAATAAATAACCTGGAGGGGAAAGGTAAGACGGTAAGATATTCATGGGGAATATCACTGGAATTAAAAGCAGGAAATGTCTATCAATTGACATCTGACTATGCAATTTATGTAAAAATATCCTCAACAGATTTCAATCAGAATCTGGTTATCCAAAGAAACAAATAGAGCAACCTGCTGAAGACTTGCCAGAGATATTAATCAGGTGATAGCAGAGCACATATATCTTCTTTATTTTATTGCATGTATGCTATGTAGGTTAAAAGCAGGATTTTTTTTTTACAGATATCATCTCTATATTATTTTGCCTCTTCACATTAAAATGAGTCAATCAAGTATAAATTCCGTTGGACAGGAGGCCCTTTGGTTTCCTGTTCTATGTTCCCTTTAGATTTCAAGAGGAACGAAACCTGATCAAGGCAGAAAAATTGCTCTGAGAACTATCACGTGGTTTCTCTGTTGTTGCTAGGATACCCAGTTCATTTGTCTATCTGAGTTAGAAAGATGCCTTTCCTACCCTATGACTCCTAGGTGGATTTACATCACACTACTGTTACATCAGAGCAAAGCAAAATCACTGCTACATTTTTTCTATTCAGTAACTGGGCACTATGGGTACATTTGAGCCTGATCGTTGGCTTAACGCACAATGTATGTGAAATTTCTATTATCCGATTTCACTGAAGACCCATGATGGGGGGAAAGAATCATACCCTGCAAAAGCAAGGAACAAACAGTAGTTCTGGGCATTTATACTATCCAGATACTTTGAGTTCAAATTAGTTTTGCCTAGGATAGAACATGGAAAATATAACCCACTCATCCACCCCTTTACTGTTGATGGAAAATACTTCCTGCCTTTTTATCAGCATCTGTATAGAGAAAGCAGAGTATCCAATATGTGCAGCACAGAGTATCTACTTCAATATTTTACTAGGCCAATTTAAAAAAAAACAATGAAAGAGGCTAATACTCAGGAGTTGCCTATCAATCAGCTTCCACACCTGCTAGTTGCCATCTGTCAGCAATTTATTTGCTGGTCTCTTCCAGATCCACCTGTTTTTCCCCTGTGCAATGTTATGGTATGTGTGTGGGAGAAGGCCTGATGTCTTTCCTGCTTCAGGCAAGTTTAACAGAACTTGCATTCACCAAGTGTCCACCTCTTAGTGAAACATAATATGCTATGCTAATTTCCACATTTTTGTTGCAAAGCAAATGTAACAATCATTTCATGGTTGGCGTTCACTGCCCTATGAACTGGAGGACAGGAGCAACATTGTTCAGCAGCTGCTGAACGGATGCTTTCTGAGCATGAGTCATGGCACATTTACAAACTAGAAGGAACACAGAGGCATCTGGCTCAGGTAAGCTTCTCAATATGCTTCACTAAACACAGCGATGGATTAGAAGCAGTAATGGAAATGAACATAGATCACCCAATAGTGCTTCATACAAGATCAGCTCAGACACTACAATGGATTTCAGCAGCTCTTCAAGTCCTGTTGGGGAGTGAAAAATAAAGGGACTGAAAAATAAATAAGTCATCTGTTACTGGAAAGGCAACCTTCTTGTGAATCAGCTGGCCATCCACTCCACTACCCACAAAGCCAAGATCTTATATTGGCACACAGCTCTCTGCACATGCAAGTCTGCATCCTCCCATCAGCTGGCCACTGTAAAGAACCAGGAGGGGCTCCTACTGCTCTCCCTTACTGATGGAATAGCAGGGTGGGGGGAGGCAATTCAGACGATGGCATGAAACGGGCCGGAGTCCAGATGAGCATACTGGCCGATCCCTGCAGCTGCTGCACTCTCTGACACCAGCAAGCTGGCCTGCAGCATGTGAGCAAGGCTCCCTTCATGTGACCAGCCTTGGTCACATGCTGCAGGCCTCCTTCTTGGCTACAGAAGAGCAAGGCAGATGGCGGCAGCAGGGATGGGCCAGCATGCCAGAATGGGCTCCTGCGATCATGCAGGGACCAATCTGTTTTTTGCTGTCTGGAACAGATGTTACCAAGTATTTTTTAAAAATGCTGTAAAAGGACCTACCCTTCTTTCCCCTACCTTAGCCCTGGCTTTGGCCTGGGGGTCATGAGGATTGCCTGGGGGCAAAATGGGCCAAAAGCCCTGAGTTGTCAGGACTGCAAGGCTCCAAGATGGGGACAAGACAGGGTAAATTGCCTGTGTAGACAAGCCCTGAGACTCAAGGTGGCTTACATATAAAAAGAAATACAAGTAAAATCAAATGTAGCTAAAATCATCCAAAAAATTAAAAAAACATTTTAAAAGAGTAAAATAGTATTAAACTCACTATAGAGTTAAAACCATTTGAAACAATAAAAACATAGAATTAAAGTAGCACAGCACTCACAAAAATAGAAAGCCCTTTAATCTGTTTTCTAATACTTACTGAAAGAGAAAAAGGACAGCAAAGAGGGAACCGGCCTAGCCTCACTAGGAAGGAAATTCCAGACTCTGGGAGCAGCCACAGGGAGGGCTCTCTCTTGCTTACCCTTCCTGGAATTCCCTTCCTAGTGAGGTTAGGCTGGTTCCCTCCTTCTGTCCTTTTTCTCTTTCAGTAAGTGTGAGAAAACTGATTGTTTTACATATAAAGGGCTTTCTATTTTTGTGTGTGCTTTAAAACATTAAAACATTTGTGTGCTTTAAAACATTAAAAACTTTAATTCTATGTTTTTAATGTTTCAAATGGTTATAACTCTATAGTGAGTTTAATACTAGTTTAATCTTTTAAAATGTTTTTTTAATTTTTGGATGATTTTAGCTACATTTGATTTTACTTGTATTTCTTTTTATATGTAAGCCACCTTGAGTCTCAGGGCTTGTCTCACCAAACATGCCTGTGAAGGTGGTGGAATCAAGAGAAGTACCTCCCTCAGAAGATCCCAGCACTTGGGAAGATTCATATGGGAAGGTATGATCCATCAGATAGTCTGGAACTGAGGCTAGAAGAGAAGAGTGGTTTGGGAGGGGGGCTTTTGGTAGAAAATGGCTAAAAGGTAAGCAGTTAAATGGCCTCACTTTCTGAGGAGGATTTTAGCTTAAGCAAAGCACATGTCAGCAGAACCAAGTGGGAAATCCATTTAATGTGTTGCTTGAGCTGAACACATACCAAATGAAGCCTTTAGTTTTCCTGATACATGTATTATGTGTAATAAAAGATCATCTACACCTGCAAAAAATCTTTTGTTTATTTCTGCTTCAGCTTTGAAAGATAGGAAAACAGAGATTGATGTATATTGTAGCTGGAAGATTACTTGCCACACTGCTTTGAGAATGCCTGCTTTTGATACAGTAGTGGGATATTATTGGGATGATATAATAGCAGGATGCCCCCTTGTCTAAACAATAGGTACTTTTGAACAAGCTTCATGGAGTAACAATCAGTTTAATATGCAGGTTGAGATTACAGCAGTAACAATCCAGACACCTCCCCTTTCTATATCCATATCCCAAACAGTGACTTTCTAATGTGTCTGATGACATGGGGTACAGTGACTTTCTAATGTGTCTGATGAAGTGAGGTATAGTCTGTGAAAGCTCCAATCTTTAAATTGCAACAGGATTCTTCTTGTTTTTGCTGCAACAGATTAACATGTCTGTTTGAAAACTTTCCCTGGATATATGCTCCCCAAGTCCAAACAGATGGTTTCAGTGTTAGCCCTGGAAGATGGGTCTGACTCACATTCTGGATATCTAGAGCAGCCAATCTTCCATTAACTCCCATGGACAACCGGGAAAGCTGCTTTGTAGAATCTGACTCATAACCATGTCAATCATGTGCCATCATGATAATGGAAGATGATATAATATGATCTAATGTTTCTCTTTTCAAGGTTAAGACATGATAGCATGGAACTTGTTATTTTAGATACACTGTCATTTTTCATTGTCAATTTAAATAATTTAGGAGTGGAACAGATGATGCAAGACTCAGTCATATCTGGCCCATCAAAGTTTCCCCTTATTCCCAGGACCTAGGATTTATCTACACAAGATAAATAACCAGGCCTGCCCCTGTTCCAGAGCTCTGCAGTCCAGATGTCACAGGACATTTACCCCAATCTGCCCTTGGGCAGTCCTTACCACCCCTGGGGCAGATATGGAACTAGAAAGGGAGCAATGGAAGATATGGCCTGATAAACTGTTCTAAGATAATACCCAGTTTTATAATACCCATTCTAAGATAATATCTTAATATAATATAATATAATATAATATAATATAATATAATATAATAATGGCTGCCTATCAGCTTCCGGGCCCAGTACAAGGTGTTGGTTATCACCTTTAAAGCCCTAAATGGCTTGGGCCCAAGCTATCTCAGGGACCGCCTTCTCCCTTATAATCCTCCCCGCGCTCTCCGGTCCTCTGGGAGGAATTTGTTGCAGCCACAAAGACGTAGGCTGGCAACCACCTCCCAGAGGGCTTTCTCGGCTATCGCCCCCAAATTGTGGAACGGCCTGCCGGATGAGATCCGCCTATTGACATCGTTAGACAGCTTTAAAAAGGCTGTCAAGACGGATCTCTTCAGGCAGGCCTTTCCGGAATAGCTAATCCTGGCCTCAGGAACCCCCTTTGGAAGTTGATTCTGGAGCTCCTAACTGTTGCTGCTCACTAGGAAGGGTTTTTAATAAACTGTATTATATATTGATTTTAATTTGTATTAATTTAATAATGTTTTAAGGGGGGGGGAAGGGATTTTGAGTTGTTTTATACTGTGTACTATTTTATTGTTGTAAGCCGCCCCGATTGCTCGCAGAGGGGCGGGATATAAATAAATATTATTATTATTATTATTATTATTATATCCAGTTTAATCCGGTACCACCAGATCATGCCCCAAGCGTCTGTGGGAATCCGTCCTGGCATGCCATCTCTCACTGCTGCTGCTGCCAGGTCCCTGGCTCTCTTGAAAGCCAGTCAGGTGTCCTGCAGCATGTGACCAAGTCTGGTCACATACAGGGAGCCTTCAGGGGCCCCGGTTCCTGGCTTCTGCAGTAGCAAGGAAAATGGCAGTTGTAGTGGCTGCAGTGATGGGCCAGTGTCCTGTTTGGATGCTGGCCTGTTTTCTCCAGGTAACAGAAGCAGAACAGGGCAGATCTGGAGCCAGGATATGCTGGTGGGGAACCAGTATATCCTGGCTAGTGTAGATAAGTCCCTAGTTATTTCTCTTCTTCTAGTGACTCCATAGCTGGTAACTGAACAATTATTGCTTTAGAAAGTTCTGTTCAAAGAGGAATTTCTAAAGTCTTAAGAAAGACATTAATATTGCTTTCAGCATACTTCAGCTCAAGGACGTCAGCAATATATCAATGAAGATAGCAATGTTACATCCAGAGAATAAGCACCCTGAGACTTTTTCAGATAATAAAACATATTATTATTGTGTACTATTATGTACTGCAAGGGAGGTAAGGCTTCTCATTCACTAGAACAGATAGTAGCACATTGTGAACCAGACTAGAACACTGGATATGTTGTCCTTGTTTGCTATACCCCAAAAACACTTTGTATGTTATGATAAATATACAAAAATATTAGATATTAGAAGGTGTTAAGGGAGTACATAGGGATCTAAAATCTGAACCTGTCTTTTATACATCTAAAATGAATTTGGTGCTGCATAGGTAAAGCCTGACAAATGCAATTTAAAAATTTAAAAAAATTTAAATTTAAAAATGGTTTTATTTTTGTTGGAGGTAGAAACCTCAAAGAGTTAAGTCTCTGTCCATTGGCTCCCTCCTCTTTAGGATTCCCCTGTTGTGACTAAAATGCAGTATCCTCAAATCTAGAAAACATATCCAGGGGTAGTCATCTTGACCACGCCAGCAAAATACAATAACATCCAAAATCTACAAAACCAAAAGATGTCCCGGGGCACTATCCGCACTACACAAATAATCCAGTTTGAAACTGGATTATTTGCCATAGCTCCTTCCTATAGAATCCTGGGATTTGTAGTTTTACAAGGTCTTTAGCCTTCTCTGCCAAAGAGTGCTGGTGCCATAGGAAGGAGCCATGGAAAATAATGCAGTTTCATACTGGATTATTTGTGCAGTGTGAACACATCCTAGGCTTCTGGAGAAATTCAATGTTGTCTGCCTAAGAAAGGGGTCAGTACCCTCACCCAGAAGAGAAACAGCCTGAATCTCAAAGGAAGTTGCTTTATTTGTTGGTAATAGGAGTTTACATTTTATTTCCTGGATTTTGTAACTCTTTGGGCTGGTTTACACAGCAGGTTTTATTGTGTTAAGTTGCACTTTAGCGCTTTCCCACATCAGTGGTAGTTTACACGGTATATGTTTACACAGCTATATTTTGTGGCTCTTTGATTTTTTCCGCTTTGAGGTTCACACAGCCAAATGTGCTGGGGGCATGTCCAAGCATTGTGAGGAGACAAAGGGATGCCATAGGAATGTCTGCCCTGGCCCGAACTCCGTGCTTAACAGCTTAGAGGCAGTTACTCTTTGCCTCTCCCCCCCCAGCTCCCTGGCCACAAATCAAACGGAAGGTTTTCCTCCTTGCTTAACAACATTTTCTGCCAAATAGAGGAAAGCCAGAGAGAGAGAAAGAGAGAGAGAGAGAAACAGACTGTCAAAATAGCAGTGCAGCTCTGCTACAGCCCTTCGTGAAATGGTTTCTCTCCCTCCCCCATGCACAGGATCACTGCTGACGAACGGAACTTTTACATACTTGTAAAACAGCAGAGAGGATAAGAAGGAATGCTCCCAGGCTGAAAATTGATGGGAATCCTTTTTGTTTGCAAACTGGCTTGCAAAATAGCAGAGAGGATTTTTTAAAGTTTCCTCTAATTGCTACTGTCTCTCTCTCCCTCCCTCCCCCTCTTTTAAGCCCACCCCTGCATCATCACCCCTGCATCAACCAATCACAGTGAAGGTCTGCTGTAGCCCTTAGTGGAATGGTTGTTTATACTGCCAATAATGCGCTACATTGCAAATATACCGGCAAAAGTAGCGACATCCCTTGCTACGCTATATTTGGGTGTTTCACCTTCCCCCCTTCTGAATGGGGCGATACTGTGCCTCAACCCGTGTGAACTATGAGCTATCTTAGCTGTATATTTAGAGGAATATTTGCCAGTGTAAACGACCCCTTTGTCTCCCAGACCCTACATGGCCAAAGAGAGGAGTGGCCACTGCCTACATGGATACCGCTCCAGACCATCTTAACTGAAAACAACAAAAACAACATCTTGACAAAATGTAGACCTGTGACTATAACAACGTAATTTTTCTTATTCTCCTTTGCCTGATGAAGGAGCTAGTAGAGTTCTGAAAGCTTGCATCATGCATTTTATACCCTTTTGGTTGGCCTAATAAAGATATCTCTGTTTTGTGGATTTTGGGTGTTATTATATTTTGCTGTATGGCCAACACAGTTACCCCTGGGCATGAGTCTCTAGTAAGATTCTGTGGAGATACAGACTGTATTGTTGCTGTGTGTCTTCAAGTCATTTTCAACTTATTGTGACCCTAAGGTGAACCTGTCATGGGGTTTTCTTAGCAAGATTTGTTCGGGGGGGGGGAGTTCTTTGAGGCTGAGAAAGTGTGACTTGTCCAAGGTCACCCAGTGGGTTTCCAGAGCTCAGTGGGGATTCAAACCCTGTTCTCCAGTCATAGTCCAAACCAAACCACTACATCACTCTGGCTTTGTATAGACTGTATATTCTCTCCTAATGTTTGATGTGACACTTTGGGCACAATTCATCCACTCCCAAATAAATAGCACTGCAGTTGTGTGCACATAAAACAACAACAACAACAACAATGGATTCCTACAGTGGAAAAAAGGTTTGTCTCCATTAATTGTTTGTTGATTTTCTTACAAAATTTGGGCCAAAAAAGATGTAAAACCTTTTTTTAAGAGTGCAGATTTCTTAAAACCACTGCACCGTTGATTTGTATATTTAATGTACTTCGTAGATGAAATAAGCCAGCATTTAAAGATATGTCACAAGTATTTCAGTTTCTGAATACTGTATGTATATTCTTGTTCATGTCCTTTGGAGAAAGGGGAGATTATCAGACATGCCAAAAATCCCATCACAGGGATGACAGGACATTGCTAAAGGGCTAACTTTTCAGATGTCATTGTCCCTGTGGCGTTATGCCTCCATGCCTTTTCCTCCCCCCAGCTCCTTTTTATTGATAACTTAAGCTGTGAATTGACCCGTTGTTCCATTTCTGTCATGGAATGATGGGTGTGTGAGAAGGTGCCCCGTTATGCTGGCACAATGCCAGCCTAACAGGGAGGTCCGTGCGGAACAATTCCAGTCCAGATCAGGACATTGAGGTAAGTGACACACTCCCCCCTCCCCGGGTTACTTGTTTTTTTTTTAAATGTGTTTCTGTACTTGCTTTAATTTTTAACTTTAATTTTTTGTTTTATTTTTAAATTTCCTGTGCAATCGTTCTTTCATGAGAAAGGCCAGGATTTGCTTTCCAGGAGGTGAATGGGGTTCAGTGAAAGCTCCATTCACTCTTGGGATACCAAAGGGGAGCAGTTTCTGTCGTGCGGCAAGGTAGGCGTCTGAATTTTTTTTCATTTATTCAGTTACAGGACAGAAGTGGGGCTGGAGGGGATGTAGTGAGATGGAGATGGGTTTTTTGGTCCCTGTCTGATAATGTCCAGGAAAAGATCTGTGATAATTGAGCATTTAGAGGGATAACAGATTTCTCATGACTGTTTGCTAGTAATAATTGGCCACCTAAGTTTTGGTGCAGAACTTAAAAATACAGGATGGAAACATATGATAGATAAATTAACCCAATTTGATATAGGTTTGCTTAGTAGAAAACTCTTACCTTTCAGCAAAGCTGTTAAGATAGCCAGGTCAATGTCTTGATGTCCTTCCGATCCCATGCGAAACACTGTAATCTGCAATGCAAAAATCATTGGTAGTTTTGGAGACAGTTTCCCCCCTTAATGTAGTAATTAAAAAAATAAACAGAATACCATCAGGTCAGTGTATAAAATATACCTACTCCTATATAATCCAGATCTTGGAAAAGTGTGAGCCTGGAAGCTACATTCCAAAAAGTAACTTTTATACCTTCTTAAAGTTTGAAGGCTGTCTAAACAGGAAAATGTTGAGGGCAAAGGCAACTGAGTAGCATTAATGCAACTTAGAATTTCAGAGTGTGATAATGCAGCACGAAAAGGATTGGCAACAGAACAATATTCAAAGTGTAATGGAACCAGAGTAAAAGGTCTTGAAGTTTCAGAACTGAAATGGAAATTCTGTGTGGAATACTTATTTGCTTGTTTTCAATCCTGCTTCCCTGCCCCATAACACCTAATATATTATTGTGTCTAACTCAGAGGGATTCCCTTTCCTTAGCAACTGTTGAGAGCAGGTACTGTAGTTAAAAACTGTGCATACTGTTGCAGGAAACCATTAACAGGGCAGTGACCTAATTTCACTGTGGAAATGTCATCATTATTTGCATCCCTTGTTGCCAGTTAGGAGATAATTTATCACCACTGCCCATCTATTCCAACACGGCAACACTGTAAAAGTGGGATTTTTCAGTTAGAACACTTTTTATTTAAACCTATGTAAAGAACAATAACACTGCAACAGATACGATGACAAAAATTGGAAAGCCCATGGAAGAAATTATCATTCCAAAACAAATAAATATATGCGAGATATCGCCTAACTATGCCATGTTTTAAGAGGCAGCATGCACCTTTGAGTCAGAGGATGACAATCTGGAAAACATGGGATAATTATTATCTAGTATGGGAAGAGGAGTGAAATATAGAGACTGTATGCTAGTATAAACTGCTGGGGTGATGGTTAGCAGCAAGCCAGGATTAAACCTGCTAACACAGGATCAACAGAATTGTCATGGCAACCAGCCTGATACTATTTTCTGTTCTGTCATCAACCAGTGAAATGCAGCAACTCAAAAATTGCAAGGAATTTATTAGATACAGAAATAAAAGTCACAGTTTCCCTGATGAAAACCCCAAGCACTCAAGCATTGCTTGTTGGTGGTTTTTGTTTTTCATCAGGAGAAATTTTGTGAAAGGCTGACCTACATACCCATTTTTCAATCATTTGTACAGACAGAAGTCAATGCACACACATTATGTACACACTGTATCTTAAAGGACAAGATTCTAGAGACCAAGCCAGTTACATTACTCTGGTAAAGCAATTGTTGTTCTGTTAAAAATAATAATAATAAATCAAGATAATAAACAGTTTTGTAATAGGCATTGAATGGGATGGGAACTAAATGCATCATAGTGTAAAAAATAATTATAGACAGTAAATTTGGGGAATGGGGTGAATGTTGGCCTCCATGATGAAAGTAACAAGAGCTTCATATCACTTACACTTTTTAGATACTGGAAAATGAGTGGAACCAGTTTGTCTGAGAGCATCAACATTCACGTGTGAACAAGAATATTCACCAGACAATGGAAACAAATGACATTTATACAATGAGGAAAACTGAGCAAACTCATTTCCCCAAACTCTCTCATAATCTGGGCATTGTTCTGCAGTCATGAGGGAGTAGAGCAAAGTGTGGCCTGAGAGATGCATGTGCTTCCCCTGGCTGTTTTTATAGCCCTTCACATTCCTGGACTGCCTTTTGACAAAACAGAGAGGATGAACTGGCTCTCCTGGAAGGTTCCAGGGCTCCTTTCACACTGCACAATTATAGTGCTATATTAGACTTTAGCTGTCATAGCTGTATCCTATGGGATCTGGGGGTATGTGGTTTGAAGAGCTACTAGACTGACTAAGAATTCTAAGTACCCCTACCTAAACTTCAAATCCTAGAATTCTACAGGATGTTGCCATGACAATTAAAGTGGAATATAACTGTGTAGTGTCAAAGGGTCCTAGGAATGGTGATTCAGCTTTTAAATAGCTTACTGGGCATCCCTGCACTGTTTGACATAAAAATTTACCATTTTTCATAACCAGCAGCAGACTTCCAGCCACTTCCTTTTTGGGTCCCTGCCCCGTTTTTGGCATTTGGGGCAATGTGACCCTCCAATGTGCCCTGCCACCCCCAATGGTGCCAGAGACCTTGCCAGAAATTGTTTATCACTGCTTTGCAGGGAAACACCAATTCTACACGTATGAAAAAAGGTTACTTTAGTAGCCAGAAATTGGGAGCAAATAAACATCTTAATCAAATTACTCAGATTTTAAAAATTATTTGACAATGACTCAAATGGTAACATTTGTATTACAGTATATGGGTACAACTAAATAGGAATTATATCTGGAAACTATAATGATTACCACTTTTAATTCCCATCAGTCTGAAAGGTCCTCTGGATAATTTGTTCACGTACCTGAAAACCACTGAAAAAATAAAGTACTGAACAGCTAACATTTTTAGTTAATAGTTAAAACCTCTAAATTAACATAAAATAGCTACTGTGGTGTGGCACTATGCTTTACACACTAGATATTTAATTTCAATCTAAATCAGAGGAGGGAATTGGGTGGCCTGTGGGCTGCATGTGTGCCTTTGTGGAGCCGGGTGTCCCCGTCTTCGGGGCCCAGTGTCTCCGTCTTCTTTGGGACACCCACCAAACCCATGGTACTCTCCCAAAGTATTTTTGAACTTCATCTTTTTCAGCTGAAAAATTCCCACTCCCCTTAGCTTTAAAATACCCTGAAATCTAGTTTTGGGAGAGCCTGACTTGAAATTCCAAAAAACAAAACTAGAAGTCCCAAAAGGAAACTGGGATTGATGAGGTATCCCTTCTGGATGCCCCAAATGGCAGTTGCGGCAGGTTACTTAGCCAGCACGCTAGTCAGAGAAGCCCACATTTGGACAGCGTGGCCCAGAGTGAGCCCACCCTGATCTAAATGACCCCAATGCCATGGTATTTTAATATATTTTATTTGTTATAATATCTATAACCTGCCCTCTATCTAGGGATATCAGGATAGCATACAATAAAACCAATCTAAACAATGTAAAACACTGTAAATAATAGAATATAATCTTAACAGACTAAAAACATATTAAAAAATTTAACAAGTTAAAAAAAGAAATTAAACTGGTCAAAATAGTTTTAAATTATTTAAAACCACATACCTGTAATGATTTATGTAAAACCAACTAGACCCCAAAAGCTTTAGTGAATAACCATGTTTTCACTTAGTGCCAGAATGATAGTAACATTGGTGCCTGTTGGGCTTCTAGCTGCAGTCTCTCAGGTCCCGTCTACACGATTTAAATAATACGTACGGCGTGCGGAAGTTCGCACTTCGGTACACACAGCCGTTTGGATTCACATGCATACAAAAGAGGGGCCCCCCGGTTTTCCACCCTGAAATACGCACATGCGGCGTTCGGGAGGAAAAGCGGATCGTGAAGAGAAATCCGTACGCCGTTCGGATGGCTGACTGGTCTGTACTGTCCGTTCGCACACATACGAACAGGCTGTGTAATCTGATTGGCTGGCCGAGTAGAGGGGGCGGGGCTAGCACAGAGGGGAATTGGGAGCGCCCACCATGTTGGTTTCCCGGCTAGCGAGAGTCCGGTAAGTCTGTGAATTTATATGTTTATTTGTTTTTATATTATATAGTAAATACGGAAACTGTCCGCAAACCAGGAACCTTTAAAAAAAAAGCGGCGGGAGATTTAAAACTGCCGCTTGGCTTGCTTGCTCCAGCCAGCTTGGGGAAGAGGGAGTCATATGGAGTTTAGGGGGGTAAAAAATCGTGTAGCTGGTTCGTATGCATACGAACGGCTGCCTATTCGTATTTTTTACCCCCCAAACGGATTTTTTTATGATCGTATAGACGCACCCTCAGTTGTCTTCAAGGGCAGCCCTAGAATGTACTAGGGCAGTCTGAGAAGTTACTAGTGTGCTTTAATGCAATCCTGAAACACACACCCACATTCTAAAACAGCACAGAATAATTTACTATATGCCATAAATTGTGTTAAACAGCATTAGAAGATCCACAGTTACACTGAGTGCAATTTCTTTTCTTTTTGATATGCAGACTAACCCAGACACCACTGTGCAAACATCTTACAAGATCAGATGGCACACATGGTGGTGGGGAGATTATTGTTTTTTATTCCTTCCATTCTAACTCTATGAATTCTCATTTTCATTTTTAATGTAATTCCTCAAAGGATTAGAGAGTGAGTGAGTGAACACATAGAGAAGTAATTACCTACTTATTCAAACATTTTTCTTGCTTATGTTATGTTTACTGAAGTTCCAGTAACATAGGATTGGTTTCTTAATAAATATGGCCTGAATCCAATTGTTAGTCCCATCTAGGACAAACACACCGAATCAACTGCGGAATCCTAAAATGCAAAATCAACATGTGTGTAAATCCCACTTATTCAATGGCTCTCCTTTAGTTGAGATAGCAACTGGATTTTAGCCAGTGTATTTAATGTGGCTTAACTAGAAAACTTGTCCAGAATTGCATCCTTCACTGTGTTTTCCTGTCTCTCTCTTTTCCCACTTCCATCTGTTGATCAACTCTCTGAAATGCTGCTTCCCAAATCCCCAGGTAATGGCAGGCCATTGTGTTCAAGCCAAAAGCATCTTTAGTTAGCAATCAGAAATGATTCACTGAGGGAGGAAAAGTGGTCTGTAAATGTAATTTAATGTGCTGAACTCTTCAAGAACAACTCAAATGCACACACTTCTGTACTGCCAGTTTTTGTCTCCCCATACACTCCAAACTAAAAACGTATGTGGAGGAGTGAAAGCAGCAAAATTCACCAACTGCAATAATCTGGTGAGCAAAACCAAGAGGCAATCATAACATTCTAGAAATATGAAGTGAAGCCTGATTCAAATGAAGGTTAGTGAAATGGCACAATTACCACAAAAGGATTTTTCCTTTAATCTTTGCAGTTTTAAAGATGTGCACTGATATTCTAAACCAACTACTTAATTACATACGCATAACTGAGAGGGTTAGCGCATGAGCCAGGTAAAGCAGAAGTACAGTCAGATAGTAGCACCTTCCATTGTGCCTTACCACATGGCGTCATCATTCTTCAGTTCTCTAACAGACCATGGGCAGTGTTGTGAGACATTACTTTGAAAAGTAATATATTACTTATTTCATGTTGCCTGTTAAAAGCAATATGGGTATATTACCTGTTACTTGTCAAAAATGTAATAAGTAATATATTATTATATATTACTATAGAGACACAGCAACACTATATATTGTTATAATACATAGTAATATATAATAATACTATATTACTTATTACATCTTGGGGCAAGTAATAGACAATATGTCCATAATACTTTTAAATATGCAAATAACAAGTAATATGTAATAAAGTAATACATTACTTTGCCACCTCCCCCATGGCTGATGGAAGTCAATCCAGGGAAGGGGTTAGCAGGAGAGGCAGAAGTAGCAAGTGCACTCTCCCCTATTAGTTGATGGAGGTTAATCCCAGGAAGGGTTTACCAAAGAGGAGGGAAAGGCAGCAGCAGCAGAAAAAAAAAGTTTTCATTCAGAGTACAACTGCTCATCCATTGTCACATCATGGAAAGTTGGGGTGGGGGGTAAAGTCCCTTAGAGCAAGATGCCTAGGAGATTGCATTGCATTTTGTTAGAAAACCCTTTAAGATTTTCTTTCTTTAAATTCAGGAGACTGGGTATCATTGTCTCTCTGTAGGGGTGTCCTTAATATCTTTTTGTTTGTCTGTCATATGCGGCAGAGACCTCTTCTGGGCACAATCTCCTTCACCATGCCATGAGGTCCATGGCCAGCTATAGGTGGAGGGAGGGCTTCTCTCCCTTGCTTTCCTGGGGGTGAATTCATCCCAGGAATCGGAGCTTGGTAGGCACCTTTGAAAGGCGCTGTGTGTGTTCGCACATGGCCACAGTCCCCTGACGTTTCTCTAAAGACTGGATGTGAGGGGCTGGTTGCTCCAGCGACAGTGTCGGGTGGTTTTGCTATCTCACTCTAACAGACCCATCTACCTAAAAAGGGATTCTTTTATACAAAAGTTTTAAATAATTTGACAATATTAATCAAAAAGCCTGTAAGAAGCAATGGTAACCTCCAATAAAATTTCCATTCCTCGACCAGAACCTGCTCTAAAATGTAATACTCCTTCAATAAAGTACCCCATTAATCAATTATCACAATTTCTTTAAATTAAATTTAACATAATACAAAGTAGTACACAACCCCATGGACAACCCCCCAGCTGCAATGCTGAATGGGTGATGGGTGGTTTGGGGAGCAGGGATTGGAGGAAGGGAGGGATAGAGCAAGGATTGAGCATGATGAAGAAAACAGAGAAAGGAGAAAGAGGCAGTAAAAACAGGGTCTGTGGATGTTGGGTCTATAATTTTATTTGCTATGCACATTTCTAGATTTGTCCTTGCAGTGGGAACTTGGGATTTCCACCATTACCACCAGACTCAACACGTGCAGACACAGAAAAAAAATAGACTAGAAAACTGTGCACTGAACATCACAGCCACCTTGGGTCCCATGCTGGGAGAAAGGCAGGATATAAACCCAATCCAGTCCAACCCATCCATCATACAGTTCTATGTGCCACAATACAGGGAAGGGAGGTCAAAGAGAGCTCTGCTCTCCTACCCCACAAATCTAAGGAGATTATCAGACAGGGACAAAAAAAAGCATCCCCGTCTCGCAATCTCCTCTCCTGCCCCTGTCCCGGGATAATAACTCAAAGTTTTTAACGTACCTTGTTTGCATGATCGTCCCCTCCCCTCGGCAGCCCAGGAGTGAATGGAGCTCAAACCAAGCTGCATTCACTTCCTGGAATGGAAATCCCAGCTGTTCTCCTGAGAGGATGTTCGCACAGGAAATTTAAAAATTAAAAAGCCAAATAAAAGAGTAAAAGTGACAGGAAGCACAAAAACACACTTAAAAAACAACAACCCAGGAAGGGTACAAAAAAGTCTGTCTTGTTGTCTTGATTGTACCTGGAAGTGTTCTGGCATGGACCTCCCACTGATGCTGGCACTGTGCCAGCATAATGGGGCACCTTTTCACTTGCCCGTTGTTCCATGACAGAAATGGAACAGGAGATCTATTGACAGCTTAGCCCGGCAAGAAAAAGAACCACTGGCAGATAAAAAGAACCACTGGCAGAACGTATGCAGCATGGGAGCATAACGACTGCAGAACGACATCATTCATCCTTCTTCCTTTCTGTTGTCTCTTCTCTTCCTGAATCTCTCTCACTCCCTCTCTCTTGAAGGAAGGTTCTCTCTTGCAGTTAGGTGTAGGGGGAAGATACCACCTCCTATTGAAATCAATGGAACACTTTTCCTAAGCTTACTTGGAATGCGTGTGTGGGAATTAGGGGAACATATTGTATGGGGAGGAGAGTCATTAAATCTTGTGGGGGGGAGGCTAGAGACTCCCAGGTTCAGGGGCTTTTTGTCCATAGTATTTATAAAGATGACTGGCTTAGACCGATATCTCCTATTCTTTCAGATTTTCCAGGTAGGTGTTTTGAAGAGTATTTTGCCTACACATTGGCTAAAATGTGCATCAGTAGAGACAAGTGGCCAGATTTCTGTTTCTGGTTGCAGAAAAACATGGCAGGGAATATTACTCATTTAAACCCACCTTGTCTTGTTACTGTTAATTTATGTACCATAATGTTTTATGCACATTATAAATCCAATCATGTTATTTATTGGTAATTTCTACATTTTAAGATTTATGTCTTTTTAAATATCTCTTTTTAGATATGTCTTAGAAATTTTAAATTATAGGTGTTTCATAAACTGTTTTTAATGTAACTTGTATATTACACCTTTTTTAAAAAATAGTTGTTTGGTTTTATTATTATTTTATTTTATTTTTTATTTGACTACATAATAAAAAATAGATACACTGATGGAACCCCTTTTACCACAAATATATCATGCCCTTGGAAATAACTTCCTCCCCACTCCTAGTATGACAGGCTTAGGAAAAACCTCTCACTGGCAAATAACAGAAGGGCCTGTCTGAAGTTTAACGGTTGTGATGATGGAGGTTTGGTGTCTCTCTGTGCGTCTGTCTCAGTAAATGAGAAGAGAGGGGTTTTTCTTTCCCTCCTGAAATTTGTCTTAAAAACTGCTCCTTGCACAGCAATGTAAATTGAGAAAAAAATCTTACCATTGGTACCAATGGACACTCAGTATTCTGGTAAACAGATCTGGGGCTGAAGTCCCATTTAACAATGCCCCTACTTTCAGACTCAGTGTCCTAGTAGGAGAGAAACCTCAAACATTTAGAAATGTCCATCTGTGTAAAGGTAATAGGTAAGTTGTGTAGGAGCGGGAATTTCAACAGCACCTGTTCTATACAACAGCACCTGTTCTATATTAGAGGTGCAGGAGCAACAGGGTATACTTCTCTGCCTGCCAGTTCTTCAGCACTGGTATTCCTCCTCGTTTGCATAGTAACATTCTTAGGAACATGTAGGTTCGGGGAAACGGGCATTTATTTTATTTTCAGTTATAAGAAATAATGCATGTGGTGAGAGAAGACAATTGCTCAATGATGTGAAATTTACTGTTTCCTTTGGGCAGTAGATTGTATGCTGAGCCAGCATGGAGTAGTAGTTGGCTCTGGAAAACCAGGGTTTAAATTCCTGTTTGGCCATGGAAACCCCCTGGGTGACCCTGGGCAAGTCACATTCTTTTAGCCTTAGAGGATCACAATAGTAAACATCCTCTGAATAAACCTTTCCAAGAAAACCCTATGGCAGGGTTGCTGCAAGTCAAAGTTCACCTGATGACATGTAACAACACCAGTACACTGTAATTGTAATTACAGTTGGCCCTCTGTGCCCATGGATTTGGCATCCATGGATTCCACCATCCAGGGCTTGAAAAATATCCCCCCCCCCACCAAAAAAATCCAAGAAGCAAACCTTGATTCTGCCATTTTACATAAGGGACACCATTTTACTGTGTCATTGTCTATAATGGAACTTGAGCATCCATGAATTTTGGTATCCACAGGGAGTCCTGGAACCAAACCCCAGTGGATACCAAGGGCCCACTGTACATCCAAAAGGGAAAAAAAGAGAAAGGGGAAACAAGAGTTCTCAAAATTGGTTTCACAATATGGCTTTAAGTCAATGCTTCAACCCCATATTCCTATGTGAAATGCTAAGTAAAAGGGTTTCACATGAATAAATTAGATAGGATAATGTATTCCCTACCCCAAGCTTTAGGAAGCAGGAGAGCTGTACATCTAAGGTAGCCTTTGTGGCTGAAGAGCAGGCTATAAACAAACAAACAAACAAATAAATAAATAAAATTTTTAAAAAAGGTAAGCAAATAAATATCTCCCCTTGACCAAATCTGGCTAAAACCTGTTGCATTTATTAGTACTCCTCCCAAGAAAACAAGACACATCAGTGTCTTCCTGTTGTTGAGGTGTCCTGCCTCAGATGAAATCCAAAGCCTTTGTAGCCCTAACATGGCCATTGGCTTTTCTGCTTAATTTTCTTCTTCCAACAGTTTGTTCATTGAATGTAAAAGGAGTAGATATCAATTACATTTTGATGTCTTTCTGAAAGCACAAAGAGTGATAATGTATCAGCGGTAAGCATACAAGTATCCTACAGGGCATTTTATTCTATTTGTCTCAAGAGGGCAAGCCTAGAGGTAAATGAAACAAATTCATTCTTCAAGGCCAAGATTGATGGACTCTGCTGACAGCAAAACAGAAATCCAAAGATGCAAGATAAGCAGCATAAGCAAGGGCAATCAGGCAACAGTACTGCCTGTTAGAAGAGGAAATCTTAAGGCACTGCAGGTGCTCGATCAGTCCCCTTGGCGTATCCTTTGCTATTGCTTCCCCACACTGCTTTAAAGGAGCTAAAGGAATTTAGAATGAACAAACATTTGGCTCAGAATTATAATTGTTCATGTTTATTTAACATCTGTTGATTATTTTGCAGGTGTCTCATAAATGTGGAACTGCTTTTACATCACCAATAGAAACTGCTCATACAGGGTAAATCTCTTCTCTTCTCAGGCAGGCTTATTAATACATTATGGTCCTCTTAGCAGAAGAGGAGGTTCTATTCCAGTATATCTTAACATTTATAATTCAGCTGGATATAGTTGAATATTTTAGTGAAAATTTCCCCTGACACCAAAATAAGGAAGAGAAGGAGAGAGAAAAATTGAGAGAGACAGAGAGAGAGGGAAGGAAGGAAGGGAAAGAGGGAGGGAGTGAATGTGTGTGCATGAAATGATGAAAGATGAACTGTTTATAGCAAAAACGTAGTACACAGACATTTTGATTAAAGAACATTATGCAAATGTCATGTGTACATTCCTTACATCCATCAGTGATGAGAACTCCAGTGGCTACACTGAAGAATTTAGTTTCCTTTTGATAAGAAAACAGTGAAGATTCACGGTATATATTCCATGATGTAGCCTGCACAACCTAACTTGTTGGTAAAATATCCTGGGACATCAGGATAAACTGCTCTGAATCACAACTGTAACAAACTGGCATTAAGCAATGGCATGTGGAGGCTAAGTACAAAACACACAGCACTTTAAACACTTGCTTGGAATTTTGTCAGTTTGTACAATTTTGTTTCATTACATTCACAAGGCAACTACAAAAGGTTTTCTTTAACTCATTTTAACAATGGTCATACAAAGCAGGTTAGAATGAGGTTACATGAGTTGCCCAAGGTCAGTCAGGAAGATCCATGGTTTGAGCAGGAGACACAGAATCCTCCAGTCCAAATCCAGTCCACTCTATTCCAACAGTGGTTTGTTGATACTATCCTCACTGATAGATTTTCCTTGTGGTTCCCCCACCCCCACCCCCGGGATGTGAGGCCATGTTGTGGAAGAGTTTATTTCTGACGTTTTGCCTGTATCTGTGGCTGGCATCTTCAGAGAACGGTTGGGTAGGAGTGTGTGTGGGGTTTATATACTGTGAACCCCTGTTGGAGAAGATATGTAAATTTGTGTATTTGAATGGCTAGTTTCTGGGTGGAGATATGCAAGGAGGATTAGTGTCTGTTTGATTAATGGTTGGCTAATGGTCCATTATCTGCTGGAAATCCCCCTGTCCCTGAATGGAGTTTATTTGCAAGTATTGAGTTTTGATTTTAGTGTTTTTTCAGGACTGGCAGCCAGATCTTGTTTACTTTTAGGGTTTCTTCTTTCCTGTTGAAGTTATCCAAGTGTTTGTAGATTTCAATAGCTTCTCTGTGCATTCTGACATGATAGTTGTTGGCCTGGTCCAGAATTTCAGTGTTTTTAAATAACATTTTGTGTCCAGGTTGGTTTATAACATGTTCTGCTACTTTCTCATTGACTTGTCTCGCTTCTGGAAAATTTCAGCATCTACTGTGGAACCCCTGCATCTTGCTAAAGATTTGGGGTTCTGTTCGCTTAATGTATATTGAGAAGGGTACTGCACAGGAGATGGGGGCTATTCTCCCTCTTGATCTCCCCATTAGTGTTCAGGTTTTCTGACTGTGGCAATACAGGACAGTAAAAATTCATTGCACTCAAGGTTGGTAATCAGGGAGCAGCTATTAACAAGTTTGTGGTCTACCTAAATACCAAATAAACGTATCAATTTCTGTTACCTTAGCCATATATTTCTTTGTAAAATTAACATATTATGCACAGTCATAAATTACATGATGCACACATTTCTCCATTTATGAAGGGCGCACACCCCAAAATGCAAGATTTGGAGGCACCTTGTTGAGTCTATGTAAAAGGGAAAGCTTTCCAACCCTCAAACAGGGTGCATACCTTAAAATAAGGGACATCTTCAAGACTTCTCCACATAGGCCCCACCGGAAGTGATGCCATGTCATTTCCACTTTCTTTCTTTTTTCTTTTTTTTTTCTTTTTTACCATTGGGGTTGTTTTTCTTTTTTGTGTTTTGGAATCATGGGGAGCTGTAGGGGCAAAAATGCCATGTTCTGCAGCATTTTTGACAGCCTTGGTGCTAGGCTTTTGGGGGGAGGGGGAACACTATTTTTAAAGCAAAACCCAGTGGATTTAGGGGGATTGTCTGGGGTTGCAAAATGGGGTCCCAGGAGAGTATGTGGCCAACAGGCCATGCTTCCCTATCCCTGATGTATACTGAAGTTGGTGTTTGATATCATCACCAGCCATTAACAGTAAATGCCAACAAAAGACCACCATCAGGGAAGAGAAAGTTGATTAAAGTGAACTATATATTTGGGAGAGCAGCAGGATGCTCCTGCTGGCTACATGGCTAAGAGAAAGAGAGCAAGGGGTATTGTGATGTCCAGCCGGGACTGTTTGAATCTTCCCTGTATTTTCCTTTGTTTTAGTTCAGGCCTTAGTATGTCTGAGCATAGGAATATTTCACTGTATTAGAGTTGTGGGAGGAGCTGAAGAATTCCCCTGCATTTTTCAATGTTTGGTTTGTCCCTTTCCAGCAAGCTCTGTTTAGTTAGAAGTTTTTAGTTTTGCTCAGTCTTTGCTGTGAGCTTGCAGGGAGCTGTGTTATTGGTGGCAAACAGGCCCAGACAGCCAGGAAGGGCATTTCTTACACCAGTTAGTCAAATTAGTTACCAACAACCAATATGTCAAAGGAATCAGGAGCTGAAAGACTCTGCACCAGCTCCATTGAATGAGGAGATCAAACCAAGATCAAACCCAGAGAGATGACACCCTGAAGATTGCTGAAACTCAAACTGTAAAGTACCTTTTATTTCAAGCTTTTTGAGCTGGGGAGGAGAAAACCCTTACTTTTGTTCTTTAAAATAAACTTCCTCCTTTTTTGAACTTTATATTCAGCATCAGAGCCTTTTTGGGTAAAAGAGTTTGATCTCACCAGGGTACTGGCGTTGCACACCCAAACCTGCCACCACCTTTAGTTGGGTGTGTCTTCACAGGTATGTGGGAAGAAGTGAAATCAATCCTAAAAATATCAATCTGCCCTTCCATTCCAACCACTGCTGCTGTGGCCTTGAGGAAGAAAATAGGCAGGCACAGCTCCATCATCCCTTAGCCCCAGCCACTGATGAAAGGCCCTCCTGTCCATTCTTATTGCCACTGCTGTGGCCACAGAGGGAAAGAAGAATAGGCAGCATCTGCTGGGCTGCAGGGAACTGTCAAATTAACAATTTGTAAGCCATTCTGGGAGTGTTTTTGATATTTACTTTCTCCTTTATTCTAACAGACATATACTAGCTATGTGTGCATGTGGCCTATATGAGCAGATGCCATACTTGTGTTATCTCTCACTATGCCACTGGAGAGTGTGGGTTTTGACAAATCCTAAATCATACCTATAAAGCCCACAAATGCACAGCTGGTATGCATATAGACGCTGAATATAGAGAGAAAATGCATGGAGCTTCACTGTGGGGACAGTTGGGTTACTCTGTACATGGTCAGAAGAGTCTGATTCAAAATAACAAATTCACAGGAAACCTAACTAAGCCAGTTACCTTCACATCTGAGCACTGATGTTTCTCCTCTGTGATTTATGCATCCACCATCTCAGATTATCACAAATAGTTACGTTTACTATTTGAGCTGTTTGCAGTTCTTCAAGTTTGGCATAATCTGAGAATTCATCGGTGTGCTGATCACTCTCTTCATCCATGTATGACATGATCATTAATGACCCTATAGCGCTTCACTTTAACCCATGTAATCTGTGGACAATGTGCCGGTTTGATTTAGCCAGTATATGAGACAAATCAATAAAGAGCATACAATTGCAATATGCTTCTAGTTCTGCTGAAATTATGTCTAGGCCCAGAAGCAGAGGAAAGGCCCTCCATCCATCCTAACTGCCACTGCCCTAGCCTTGGATGGAGAAGAAGAGGAAGGCACAACTCCATCATGTCTAGGCCCAGAAGCAGAGGAAAGACCTTCCATCCATCCCAACTGTCACTGCCCTGGCCTCAGAGGGACAGAAGAGGCAGTATCTGCTGGACTTAATTCCCCCCCCCCCACTGGACATTTTCAGACACGTCTAAATAAGACATGAAACATAATCTAAATCTAAATAAGACATGAAATATAAGGAAAAGGGAATGACAGTGGACATTTTCAGACATATCTTACCATGCAAGAAGACTCTGGGAGAGGTACGCGGCTATCCTGCAGCAGGGGGTCCTTTTCGGATGCTGCCGTCCCTCGTGAGACATCATCCGTGACATTTCCAGGTCCCATCTACAGCAACCGCACCATTTTAAAATCATGGACGATGCCACGAGAGGGATGAAAAGGACCCCCTGCTGGGGATAGCCGCATACCTCTCCCGGAGTCTATACATTCTATAAGCCCTATATAACTTGGGTGTAAGCTAGTGAAAGATTCTGCCAACACCGAGATCTTCAGGAGAAGCCCTTCTTTTAGGTCTATAGTACTCAAAGGCATGTTTGGTTAGAATGCCAAAAAGGACTTCTAGGTGGCTGCTCCTAAGCTCTGCAACTCCCTTATGGGGAAAATCAGAATGGTGCTCTACTTGCTGTACTTTTGTAAGCAGGTAAAGACCTTCCTTTTCAGGAGGGCTTTTAGCAATTGATTGACTGTGGAGGAGAGGGTATTTAACAGGTGGAATGTGTATTTCTTAATTTATAATTATTGGATCAGTTGAGGTGCTTTAAACAATTTGAAATTCATTTTTAAAAGTTTTAATAACTAACTCAGTCCTGTTTTAACAATACAGTATGTCGTGCATTCTTATTTGTACATTTTTAAAAATCATCTTGAGAACCATCTGGCTTGACTCCTATTTCTAGAAGAAAGGCAGGATGTAAATCAGAATACATAAATGAATAAACAATAAGAGGAACACTTTGATAAGCTTCTGAGGAACTCTCAGGTTCCCTGTGAAAATGACTACAGTGTATGAGTCTGGCTACAATTAGCATGGTTAGAAATTTTAGTGGAATCTCAATTACAGAAGAAATGGCTTCACAGTGCTTCAGACATGTGGTTCTACGATACTACGACTACAAGACTGTTCTTGACAGTCAGGAGAGAAGTCTTTATTTGGGCAAGAGTGTCATGTGCGCTTTCAATCTGCCACATGTACACAGAGCCATGTGGCCTTTTATATGACAGAGGATAATTTTATTCTTTACAAGCTGTCAATCCTTATTTTATTTTAGAGCTAACCCGCACTTACCCCAGAACAGTATTATATATGCCTCTTATTTATTTATTATGTGCATTTCTCTTCTGCTTAGTCCTGAGGGCTCAAAGTAGCAACTTAGCAGTATAAATGGGTCTATGTCCCCTGAGGAACTGACAAGAAATGCACCCCATAAATGGCTCCAGAAGGAAAGGAAGGCAAATGATGTGAGCTGACTCTTGGTGATAACACTAAAGGCATCTTGACATAGATGAAGTTGTTGGTATTCGGGAAAGAAAATAGTGAGGACATGGCCCTTCATCCTCAGAGCCACTTGGATGGATGTGAAAAACTTATAAGGCTTTAGATTAATTCATTGAGGTGGATGTGACTAATAAATGTGACCTCGCTGAATATTTTAAATGCAGAACAAAGCTGCTGTTATTGAAATAAACAGGATGCCTCAGATGTTTTCACAAAATACAGGATCAAGGTTCCTTCAATTTCTCTCACTGCACAAAAACTGACTTAAGTAGGTTAATATCACAAGAGGAACTGAGCAACATATTATATAAAACATTGAATTAGTACTTTTTGAATGTCAACCTGAATTCTAGGTAAAAACATTACAGATTACTAACTCTCTGGAGACCACCCACTGCAACACTTATTCTAAGAAGAAAAGCATCCCTGTAATTACTGCCAGCGCATTTGTAAAGAAGCAACCCCAAAAGTACATTTAAGGCTGCCTGTCTTGCACCTTAGGAATGCTAGAATTGTTCCAGTTGTGTGGCACTTTGTGTGGCATAAACTGAGGCTCTCATACTTTGGTCACATCATAAGAAGACACAGCTCACTGGAAAAGTCAATAACACTAGGAAAAGTAGAGGGGAAAAACAATGAAAGGAAGACTGAACACCAGATGGATGGACTCAATCAGAGAGGCCAGAAGCCTGAATCTGCAAGACCTGAGCAGGATGGCTGAAGACTGGGCTTGATTACACAGGGCATGGAGTGGTCTGTAAAATCCAGATAAAATTTAGACTACTTTGGCCTGGAGCTGTGACGCATGAAATGCAGGCTACTCTGGCCCAGATTTAAGGGCCACACCTGCCAAAGCCCAATCTGCATTTGCATTTTTACCCCCAATTAGTCAGAAAGATTTGTTTTTAAAGTGTATTTTAAAACACTTGACTTCCATTCAAAGCTGTTACTCACACTTAGGGCTTGACTCTGAGCTCCATGAAAGCAAAGCCCCAGAGCTAGTTGCACTCTCTGAAGTCAGAACAGGTGGCTAGCCTCGTGATAGTGGACCGAGCTGGTCTTTTGGACTTCAAATAGAGCAATTAGCACTGGGGCTTTGTTTTTCCAGTCCACAAACACCTGCTCTGAGCTCCATGCAAACAAAGCCCCAGTGCTAGTCACACTTTCTGAAGTCAGAATGGGTGGCTAGCCTTGTAATGGCAGGGCTGGCTGGGTGTTCTGACCTCAGAGAGAGCAACTACAGTTGTCCCTCCATATTCACAGATTTGGCATTCATGGATTTAAGTATTCATGGCTTGAAAATATTCTTTAAAAAATTATAATCCAAAAAGCAAACCTTGATTTTGCCATCTTATATAAGGGACACCATTTTGCTATGCCATTGCTTATAATGGGACTTGAGTAGTCATGGATTTTGGTATCCACGGGGGGTCCTGGAACCAAACCCCAATGAATATGAAGGGACAACTGTAGTGCTGGGGCTCTGGAATGAAGAAGTGGTGCCAAAGAAGGGGGGAATGGCAGTGCTTCAGGCAGCGCTTATCCTTCCTCTCCTCCTCACCCCCTGAATCCAGTGCAGATGGATTGTTCACACCACAGTTTTGTCAGGGAAAATAGTTTTTGAGATCAGGAGTTTGTCTCCCCCTCCCTGAATAATTTTTTAGCCAGACATGCGTGGCGCCATCTTTGGCTATTAGAAGGTAATAAATCTGTCTGTTTTGTTATTCTGTTTTTTAGGCTTGTATGTGAGAAACGAAACTTAAGATTGGATTGCTTTCGTTTCTCCCAAGGACTAAGTGTTATGGCCTATATAACTGGGAGGGGTTATATTGTTTTGTTCCTGAGATAGAAGAGAGCTTCAAGCTTGTGTGTACCTCTCTTGCTTAGAGAGAACCTAGAAAAGATGGTTAAATGCTTTTTGTTATTGTTTCCTTTTAATTAATTGTTATTAATAAAAGCCTAAAAGAATTTTGGCATGGACTTACTTTTGCACCAAAGGAATATTTGTTTGCTCACAAAGCACACGTTTTCGTTGCTTATCCCCTGTTCGGATGAACAGGGAGTGACTGCGCTCTGCACAGATCTGTGACAGGTTATGGGATGCCCAGGATTGCTGGCTCAAGAGTTTATGAGCCGTGAAGCTCTTATGCTGCAAACTGTTTAAGCCTGAGCTGAGAGGGGCTTTGAACAAGCGGCAAGTTGGGCAACTTGTCCCTTTGGTGTGAAGTCTTTTTCCTTTGAAGCTGTTGGAGCTTGCTTTTGTTTACGCCTGGCAAGAGCTTACAACCCCAGCAGGGAGGGGACTGGAAGGTGAGAAAGCCTGCTGTGAGGACTGCTGAGACCGAACCATTTACAACGCCCTGCTGGTAAGCAACCCCTGTGTGAGGGAAGCAGATAATCAGTTGAGAGGGGCTAAAGAGTTTATGGACAATGGCTCAGAGTGTGGCAGTTTTTCCCTTCCAAAAGTTAAATGATAAGAATTATCATTTGTGGGCTGTGAAGATGGAGGCTTATTTGCATCAACAATTGATACACGCTCCCATTTTAGCCCCCCCTGCCCAAGGCGCTTCTGTATTGCAACAGCAGGCTGAGGAACGCGCAAAAGCGTCTCTCATTTTGGCAATTGAGGACAGTCAGTTGATGTATGTGCGAGGCTGTGCCACGGCCAGGGACATTTGGCAAGCACTGCGGCAGGTTTATGTCCATGCTGGGACTGGTTCACAGCTTATGTTAACAAGGAAGCTGTATAGACTAAAGCTGCAGCCAGATGGCGATGTGGCCACACACATTTCAACTATCCGGCAATATTTCCATCAGTTGCAGGAGATTAATGTCCATTTTACTGAACAAGAAAAAGTTCATATCCTTCTATCAAGCCTATCAGAAAAATTCGATGCGTTAATATTCTCCTTCGAAAATATGGCAGCAGCAAATATGACCATTAATTTTATTACTGGTCGTTTGTTGGAAGAAGAGGCTAAGTGGTTGGAGAGAAAAAATTCTGCTCAAAAGGCTGTACAGGCGAAGGCCCGCAATTCTACAAATGATCCAGTAGATGGCTCTAAAGACCCCAGTAAGGGTGTGGTCCCCGCTTTTGCTGTGAAATCTAAGCTTTGCTGGAACTGTGGCAAAAATGGACATTTTGCAAAACAGTGCAAAGCAAAAAAGGGCAAAGAAAGCAAAAAAAAGCCTGCTTCATCTAGTATGACTGTTTCTGCAGTTGTTTTGCAAGCTGTGAAGGAGCAAAATAGAGATTTATCCCAGTGGTGTTTGGATAGCGGCTGCAATGCTTTTATCTCCAATAATAAAGAACTCTTTAAGGACTTTAAAGAGACTAGCCCCTCAAGTGTGAGTTTGGCTGATGGATCCAAGTCAAAATGTTTGGGTAAAGGTACATGTTTTGTACAATGTTTGAACATGGATGTAAAAAATGTTCAGTATGTTCCTGATTTAAAAATGTGTTTACTCTCTGTTGTTAAATTGACACAGGAGGGCTATGAAGTACAATTTAAAGGGAACAAATGTTATATTTTAAAGGATGGTACTGTTATGGCTGAAGGGGTTTTTCATGATCAACTGTATTATATGTATAATAGTGTACAGGAGCCTCAAACCAGTACTATAATGGCAAACTCTCCTTTGCATGATAATTGTGTACATCTGTTGCATAGGAGATTTGGCCATGCTAGCTTTAAGGTCCTCAGGCAGATGCCTGACATGGTGGATGGGTTAAGTTTGAGGGCTTGTCAGAAGTACCTGGATTGTAAAATTTGTAAAAAATCGAAATCCAAGGTCCATCCTTTTCCCAAGCATAGTGAGAGAAAGTCAAAAAGAATTCTAGAATTGGTTCATATGGACCTGTCTGGCCCCTATCCACCTTCCCTGGGAGGAGCCAAGTACATCCTGGTCTTGGTCGATGATTTCAGTCGCTATTGTTTCCTATTCTTACTCAAGAGTAAGGATGAGACATTTCAGACTTTTAAAAATTGGGTGGCTTATGTTGAGAGACATTTTCCCCAAAAGGTGTCATCTCTCCAGTCAGATAGGGGAGGGGAATTCATGTCAAATGAGTTCCAAAATTGGCTAAAACAAAAAGGAATTTTCCACAGACTCACAACCCCTTTTAGTCCTAGTGAAAATGGGATTTCTGAGAGAAAAATTGGTGTTTTGCAAACAATTAAAGATAGCCTGATGTTTGATGCAAACATTGAGCAGAAGTACTGGGGAGAAGCTATGTTAACAGCTGCTTATTTAAGTAACCGTGTACCCAGTTCTGTGGTTTCAAATACACCCTTTTTCATGTTTTATGGCAAAAAGCCATCTGTGAGGCACATTAGGACCTTTGGGTCCTATGCATGGGTGAATATCCCTAAGGCAAACAGAAAAAAGGGGGAACCCAAGGCTAGGAGGCTCAGATTTGTCGGGTACGACCAATCATCAAAGGGCTGGCGGTTCGCGTTTGGGGATGGGAGAGTTTTGATTTCCAGGAATGCTGAATTTGAGGAGCAGGCCAACTGGTCTCATGTCCATGCTAATTTAGATGTGGTTTTGCCTTCATTTGTTGGTGAAAATCAACCTGAACAACAGCAGCAGCAACAGGCTGCTGAGTTGGGCACTGGTATTTCCCCAGACTTGAGAGGAGAGGGTTCCAAGCATGAATCCTTTGATGTGGAAAGTGATTCAAATGCAGATTCTGACAATGATCAGGCTCAGCCTGTTGTCCCCCGTCGCTCTAACAGAGAGACAAAGGGAGTGCCTCCTTTAAGATTCACAGCACAGAATGTAAAAGTTTGCCAGGTGACTTTTGAACCTGATAATTATACTGATGTTTTAAAGTTGCCAAAAGAAGAACAACAAAAGTGGCAAGAGGCAATGGAAAATGAAATGGAATCCATCAAAGGCCATGATGTTTTCCGTATTGTGGCATTGCCACAGGGGGAAAAGGCTGTAGGTTGCCGTTGGGTATATAAGAGAAAGCAATTGCAGGATGGGGGTGTCAAATATAAAGCACGTTTGGTTGCAAAGGGGTATTCACAGATACAGTATCAAAATTATGATCAGGTTTTTGCACCCACTGTTAAAGTACAAAGTGTAAAGATTGCTTTATCTATTGCAAGTTTAAACCAACTTAAAGTCAATCACTTTGATGTAGAGACTGCATATTTAAATGCTCCATTGGATGAGTGCATCTATATGGAGCAAGCCCCTGGGTTTCACAGTGGAGGAGCAGACCAGGTTTATTGCCTCAATAAAGCCTTGTATGGTCTCAAGCAAAGTGGCCGATGTTGGTACCTTTGTTTGGATGAACAGCTGAAAAATGTTGGTTTTCAGAACAGCATTGTTGATCCATGTTTGTATACAAGGGGTGTTAATCAGAATTATGAAATCGTCGTCGCTTTTGTGGATGATTTCTGCTTGATTACACAAACTGATGTTCAGGTGCAAAGGTTTAAACAGGAATTGGGTTCAAAATTCAAATTGAAGGACCTTGGTCAAATTAGAAACTATTTGGGAGTAGATTTCCAAAGGTTTGAAAATGGTGATTTTAAAATGAGTCAAGTTCAAAAGATTGAGAGTTTTGGATCTTTGTAACATGTCTCAATGTAAACCTGCTCGAACTCCTATGTGTTGTGATTTCATAAATGTCACAGATTCTAGGCCATTTGAACATCCTGAACTTTTTCATTCTGTAATTGGAAGTTTATTGTATATTGCAAGATGGTCACGTCCAGATATACAATATGCTGTAAATGTTTTGTCTAGAAAAGTGTCAAAACCAACTCAACATGATTGGCAAGGTTTGAAACGCGTATTAAGATATTTGCGTGGAACTTTGAATTATGGCGTAAAAATAAGTTCACAAGGTTCTCATGAGTTGGAAGCTTTTTGCGATGCCAGTTTTGCCAGCGCAATCCAAAATAGATATTCTGATTCAGGGATGATAATTTTCTATGCTGGCACTGCCATACACTGGGGGTCAAAAAAGCAATCCACTATTGCTTTAAGCTCGGCAGAGGCAGAATTTGCCGCGTTGTCAAGCGTGGTAAATGAGCTGATTTATCTAAAACAAATTTTTAGTGATTTAGGTATGCCAATTTCAGAAGCTGTTAAAGTTTTTGAAGACTCTCAAGCATGTATAGCGATGGCAACAGCACAAGGTGTTAAAAGTAGAACAAAACATGTGGCTGTAAAATTTCAAAATGTTAGAGAAGCTGTTCAAAATGGTTTAATTGATTTGGTGTATTGCCCCAGTGAAGAAAATATAGCAGATTTATTTACTAAAACGTTGGGTAATATTAAGCATGACCTTTTGTGTGACAGACTGGGTATAATATGTCGATGTCTGGATGAAAAATTAGAGGGGTGTCACGGAAAATAGTTTTTGAGATCAGGAGTTTGTCTCCCCCTCCCTGAATAATTTTTTAGCCAGACATGCGTGGCGCCATCTTTGGCTATTAGAAGGTAATAAATCTGTCTGTTTTGTTATTCTGTTTTTTAGGCTTGTATGTGAGAAACGAAACTTAAGATTGGATTGCTTTCGTTTCTCCCAAGGACTAAGTGTTATGGCCTATATAACTGGGAGGGGTTATATTGTTTTGTTCCTGAGATAGAAGAGAGCTTCAAGCTTGTGTGTACCTCTCTTGCTTAGAGAGAACCTAGAAAAGATGGTTAAATGCTTTTTGTTATTGTTTCCTTTTAATTAATTGTTATTAATAAAAGCCTAAAAGAATTTTGGCATGGACTTACTTTTGCACCAAAGGAATATTTGTTTGCTCACAAAGCACACGTTTTCGTTGCTTATCCCCTGTTCGGATGAACAGGGAGTGACTGCGCTCTGCACAGATCTGTGACAAGTTTTCTCTAGAGGATGCTTGAAACTCTGGAGAAAACTGTTGAGTTTTCTAAAACCTCGATTAAGGGGGTATTCCTTGAGTCTGGTACACACACATAGGGCAGTATATCGTGTGGCATTATTGGGCCAGATTCAGGGGACATTCAGAGTTTTTCACTAATGTAGACAAGCCCTCATTCATGGAGGTGCCATGAGTCAAAGCCGACTTGAAAGCAGTTAACAACAAATAATAAAAATTCTCGTAATTCCCTCCATCTATCTCCCTCCACATTTACAAAGAAACAAAACATGTCTATAGTGAGTGAAATAATCTCATCAGACATAATTATCGGAAGGTCTGTTAACATGCTCGACTACCCCCTCCCTATAATATCTCATAATTGGAATTATTGGACACTTTCAAGGGGCCAAGTAGACCAGGGTGATCCAAAATGAGGTCAGGTGGAGGTCACAAGGACCCAGGAAGGTGTCTTAGAAATATTTAAGCAAGTAAACCCAAACTAGGATTGAGCGGAAGCCCCTTAGTAAACAAAACCATTAAGGAGGTATGTGCTAATTCCTTCTTGGGCCCCTCAGCAGTGAGTCACACAACCTAAACAATCAAGTGACAGTTCCAGCCCAAATCCCCAGGAAATATCCCTCAGAACCCCCTCCTGTCCTGCAATATGAGGTTGTCATAAATCCATCAATTCCTATCTCCCAGCCATTAGCAGCAATCAGCTAAGTTTCGGTTTCTTTTGTCTATTGAGTGGGAAACCCATCAAAGCTTTGTTCTTAGGTGAAATATCCCCTTCAGGATGTGAAAAAGAGTAGAAATATTAGCCCCAACAATAGAAAGGTATGCTACTGTGGACGTGACTGTCCACTCTCTTTCTCAGTGTGCCCCTGAATCAAAATTTCCAGTATGAGTACTTTGAAACTCCACTCTTTTTTAAATTTTATTTACTATTGAACATCTTACACTTAAACAACTTGCTTTCTTAAACTTAGAATTGTATACATCATAAATCTGTAAAATTATGTACAATTATTTATAACGTCGCTTCTCCCAGAAAAAAAATTAAATGAAATAAGAGTTGTAAAGGTTGTAACCCAAATCTTATCTATGACTTCCTATTTGTATTCTGACGAATATCAGACTGACAGCATAAAAGACTTATAAGCTTACAATGACTTTGACAATTTCATGTTTGTTCACTCTTATAACGGCTTATCTCCTTGCTTCACTGGAGATGCTTAACATCCTATATCGTAGCTACTTTGTAGTTCGCCCTTTCCTTTCCAGTATTCAAAAATTGGACTCCATTCTTTTTTCCACACACTCTCTTTCCTATTACGCAATTTTTTTGTCAGTATATCTAATTCTAAGATATCTATCAACCTGTTTTTCCATTCGCTTATCGTCGGCCAATCTGCAACTTTCCACTTTTTGGCAATAACCAGTCTGGCTGCAGTAATCATATAAAGAACTATTCTCTAGTAAATATTCCTTTTCTCTTCCTCCAACTCTTCAATAATGTTTAATAAGTACATCTTAGGGGTAAACACCAAATCAATTTGAAGAATCTCTTTGATTACCATGTGGACCTGCCTCCAAAATTTCTTAATCTTCTCACAGTGCCACCACATATACATTAAAATTCAGTAATTACCTCAAAGTCTATTGAAGATTAACAAATTAAATTAAATTTCCACAATCCTGACCGTCTTACATAAACCAACAACTCAATGATTACCAAGTAACGCTGAAGAGTGTAAATATTATACTATACTATTACTATCTGCTTTTTAAAGAATAATTCATGAAATAATATCTTTCATTCATTAATGTGTAATTTTCCACCTTTTGTACAGCAGATTTATATATAGGACTTTACTTCAGAAATTTACCCTATAATCAATTTAAATTCAATTATCACATTTAGCGCCTTCAACAAATTATGTATCTGTAGATATTATTTATCTGTAAATATTTGTTTCATTAGCTAATCAATTGGATATAGCAGTTAATTGGTCAATTATGTATGATAATCAATCAAATTAATTTTATATCCTTTTACTATAGGTTATCTTCGATATTTATTATTCCAGTATATATATGCTTTCCCAAAAAAAGTGTGTATATATATATTCATATATATTATATCTATGCAGTTTTATTTATGAGTCTTATCTATTCTGTCCTTTCCTTCTCCTTTTCTTCTTTCCGCTTTTAATTTTCCTGCTTCTTCTGTTTACAAGTTGTTTCTCTCTCCTGTCTTCACTTTCTTGTCAACTGAGTCCTTCTGCTGTATCTCTTCTATGGTTCTATCTTGACCTTTCTTTCTATTCTACTCTTTTCTGTGTTCTTTCGTACTTTGAGTTCCTATATATTCCAAAAATCCTGTTGTTTTTGTAATATCCTGTCTTGTTCAGAGTTAAGAGTCCTGAGATCTCTTTCTCCTTTGTTTCTTCCCCCTTTGTTTCCTATCTGGATTGCAACCTCAAGTTTTCTTTAGTAGTTCATGTTGCTACTTTCCAGAGGTTCCGCTTAAAGCGGTTTCAGATTAGGTGAAACAGCTTCTTTCTTCTAGGGGTGGGCAGGGACTTCAAAAGAATTCAAAACTCAAAACTTATTTCATCCAGAGTTATTTTCCTTTTATATCCCCAAAAATAAAGTAATAAAGTAGTTAGTCCTTTAGATTATTTAGTCTTATGTCAGATTCTGCTATCTGCTTGTTTTAATTTTTTCTTCAGTTCCCCCCTTTCAATTTTCTCTATTCCGCAGCTGAGCCTTGTTTATTCAATCCGCTCCAGCTCTCCACCCCCACGCAAAGTTTACAAACTCAAATGAGGCTGCTTCAGAGAATAAACTTAAAGTTAACCAAAGTTATTTTCTCCTATATCCCAAAATTAAGTAATAAGTCTGCCAAATCAAGTACACAAATTAACCTAACTGAAGAATCACTCATTAGTTGCTTTTTCTTCTCCTTTCCCCAGCGGCTTTTTTTTCTTCCCCACCTCCTTTTATTTCTTCTTCTATTCGTGTTTTATATCAAATTAAATATTATAAAGCCTTTTACATTTCAAAGTACCTTTTCTCCAGTCTTCTTTCACCAAAATATAAACTTAGAATACAACAGTTTTCAATTTCTCTACACCCAAGTTTGGGTATAGAGGCAGTTCCGCTCCTGTAGCCGAAGCGGTCATGCTCCTATCCCACAAGGAGTCTACTGAAATAGGCACTTCCCTTCACTCCCGTCACCCCCCCCAGCAAAGTAAAACCTCCATTTCACTTTCCTTTGGGGGTTCTTCTGGAGCCACAACGGGACTCGGTTCCCCTTCCTTCCCAGGAGGGAAAAGCCTCTCTGGAGTCTTGTTTGGAGGCTGTTTACTATTGCAGTAGAACGGACTGTAACGGAGCGCTTCTCCTCCGTGTCCGTCACCTCCCGCTCTCAACCGGAAGTCGAAACTCCACTCTTCAGGACTGGTAACTATCGCCCTATTTCCCAAATCTCTCACTCTCTCCAACCTTTCTGCTCAATCCTTTGATAGCTTTGTGTGATTCTAGTGAGTGTATTGCGTGTGTGAATGCTTTTTATGTTATTTCCAATAAAAAACATTTTATTTCACTTTAACCTGGAGTCTTCTGCAGTTAGTACTGGTATACATAGGTGAAAAGATTCTGAAGTTACCTGCCTCTCACAGCTTTCTATTTGAGATAATAGCTGCCTTATACTGAGTATTTTCTGAAATAACTTTGTAGCAGCTCTTCCAGGTTTAAACAGAAGCAGTCCTATTGGGAGCTGCAAGAAATTGAGCCTGGGGCATTTTACATGCAAACCGTTTGCTCTCTGCCAATGAGCAGTGGCCCCTCCATTTGTTATAAAACACATATTTATGCAGGAAACTGTTATTAACTATAACAGCAATTTTATTTTCCAAAGTGGCCACTACATTAAGCATGCTTACATGAATAATGGCAGTAGGAAGGAATACTAAGCTGAGGGTCTGCTTTAGGAAATTAATTCAGTAGGTTTCATTTTATATTATAGGACATACTATTTAAGAAAAATCCTTCCTGAATTTGGTTCTCATTTGTGTCTCCTTAAGTGCATTCAGCATCCTCAAAATCTGATTAGGTAGAGATTATTTACATCATCAGTTATCCTGGGAAAACAGCCATTTAATGTCATGCCTGGCTCTTATTTGCTTACACCCTGAAGAGATGAATCACAGTTAGAAGTCAAATGAAAGAGGAAAAGGACTTTTTGTAAAACCATCACTCTACAAGTGACCAGAAAAACAATAAATGTGTATGGAATGTAGGATTTCCTGCAAACTGATCTGACAAGCAGTTGACTTGAGATTATGCAGTTTTCCAGGTTGAGTAGTGTGTGTGTTAAATGTGAGAGACACAAAAATATGCCTGTTTCCAGGATACTCCCTATTCTTTCTGCTGTCCAGTGTGTAGAGCTTAAGCATAGGAGAACATAAAGTTATCATCTAGATTGTGGGTACAAATTGTATGGGCTCAAAGGGGTTCCAGTGCAGCCCTTGTGATAATGACTGACTTCCCCAATCCCCAGTACCCACAATCCCCCATTTTTTCAACCATAAACTCTCTTCAAAAGGCTTCAAGACATTAAAATATGCTTTTTTGGGTGGGAAGAATCCCACCTCTCTGAAACAGCAAGAACCTTGCCAAAAATATCCCCAAGGTGACTGAGAGTGGCCTGATACACAAAATAGTGGCCATGCAGGTGTGACTGTGGCCCTTTGGAACTCTGGAGCAGCTAAAAATAAGTCAGCGTGGAAATGAAAGATGAAGCTTCAGGATATGAAGCATGGCCACCCTGATCTAGACATGTTGACATAAAAAATAGCTTGAACAAGTTTCTTAAGGGAGTCACATCACCCCAAAACTGAAACCAGAAAGTCTAGAAGTCCAATTCTAGGGTTTTTTTTTTTGTTTGTTTCTTTTTTAAAGCTGCCTTTTTCCTAAAGCAGAATTGTACCTCTCCTTTTCTGGATATGTTTCCTTGGGCAAGTCTGATTCTCTCAGCCTATGAGGAAGGCAATGGCAAACCTCCTCTGAAGAAATCTTGCCAAGAAAACCTTGTGATAAGATTACCGTTTAAGTCACAGTTAACATGAAAGTATGTAACAACAACAGCAACAACAACCTAGGGAGGCATCTTGGATGCCTGGGAACTGCAAAAATAGACAGAAGGTACATAAGGCCAAAGGTCATGGGTTATCCACCCCTACTTTATGTCAAAGCAGAGAACTGTGTTTAGTGTAAGCAAGTTAAGCTTATTAACATTGGTTTGAACATGGCTTGTTTCCTTACACCATCTAACACTTAACACTTTTCTGTGTAGACAAAACAGTTGGAAGGCAGCTATGTGAAAGAAAATGGATCTGAAATCTTTCAATCACAAGCATGTTTGAGGAAGAGGGCAGAAGGAGGGGAGGAGTGAAAGACAAAACCTTTCCTAGATTCATTCCCACATTCCTCATGGTTTGGCATAACATCTGAATGCAGTCAATCTGAGGCAGCTTTGAGCCATCTACACCTGGAAATATCTTGGTTATTCCTGATCACTTAAGTACCCTTCTTCCTAATACTCAAGCCTTTGGATAAACTGCCAACGTATGATAACAATGTATGGGTTTATATATCAGCTACTCTTGCAATCAGAAACATCACTTGCTTAAAATAGCAGTTCTTTCTTTTCTGTCTTCATTATCTTATCATAGCCTCTTCACAAGCACCATAATCCTCTTATTTTCCTATTCATAAAAATGAAGCATTGAATGTCTTGGAGGTCTTATCTTGAATTGACAAAATCCAGTCACTTTTCAAATCCTGGTTTCTTTTAATGTTGACATCTAAATAAATATTTAGGAGGTTTCAGGGTGTCAGCATGCCAAAAGGAAAAACACATTCATCAGGTTATAATAGTAAAAATAATGCAGTCTCTTTCTCTCCATAGGTCTTTCTTTGTCACCCTCTTTTTATAAGAAGGGACTATCATTGAATTTATGTGACATTTCACTTGACAAGAATCTTCTCTCCATAGAAATTAAGGTTATTTACCATCCTCAAAAATGTTACTTGGTCTACGATAAGATCTTTTGTATTGATCCATTGGAAACATCTGAACAAGATAAGCTTTGTTGATAGTCATAGCGGATGGCAGAAGGACAGGGCAGGAAGTGGGGGTGAAAAGAGAAATAACTTGAATCTACAGGCTGCTTACAACCTTTTATGTCATTAGCAAATGTGGGTAGAGAAGGAGGCAGCCAACAACTTCTGTCATGGGGTTTTGATATGTTGGGAACCTCAAAGAAACAAGTGCCATTTCTATAGGCCTGAGATAAATTTCTAACATGGAATCCATCTCTTCTTCTCCTATACCCGTGTCTGTTTTGAAAGACTGACAAGGCAGGCCTTATCTATTTTGAAAAAATAAACAAAGATTAGTTTCCACTGTTTGCTCTCCTTACATTTGTGGCTATGTAATTTGAATATATAGCCAGACGTGGAAATATGAATGCATGTATACAAATGTTAGCCACAGTGGTGCTCTACCTGGAAAAAGGTGGGACATTAAATAAATAAACAAACAAGTGAGAAACAAGGGAGGGTTTTTTTATGCAGCTTGGAGACCAGATGTCTAATAATTTCTGCCATATGCCCTAGGACCTATAATTCCTACTGACAGCCCAGATTTCCATTGGTCTAATATCTCAATGACCCTGGTTATGTTCTGACTCAGGCCACTGACGTTCAACGAGTACAATCTGCTCTTTGCTGGCAGGAGATCTCTAGGGAGGCCATTTTCATATTTACCAACCTGAGACTCTGTGAGCTAGAGATACCAGGGACTGAAGCTGGAACCTTCTGCACATAAGACATGTACTCAGACATTAAACTGTGGCCCATCCTGATTATTATAGTGCTTGTCTCTCCCTCTTTTTGTTAGCCCTCAATGTCCCCAATTATTATGCCACTTGTCTTTCCCTCTGGGGTGGAGATTTTTTACTTGGACTGTGGCTGGAAAAGAAGGGGTTAAACCTTCCTGCTTGTATGCTGCATTCCCAATGAAATTCAGCCTGTCTTGTGCCTGTTGTTAATTATAATAACATGTCCCCGCACCCCCCTACACACACTTAGAGGTTCCAAGTGACACATTTAACATCATGTCTAGTTTGCCCTTGGGTTTTGGACATCTTGGGGTCAAATGAGAGAAATCAATGCAAATAAAACAAAAGTCCCTTGCCACTTTTCTCATTTGTTCTTGATTGCTACAGCATTTTCCTGGAGTAGCAGCTGGAACCTGTGATCATGTTCTCACTTTGGAATAGGGTTTTGTAACAAGATAACACAAATCTCTACCATCAAAATATTCTAATGCAAATACACAACTACCAACTCTCTATTCTCAGCACAGAGAGTAAATAAAAAGCTAGCAGGCAAAGGAGAAAAGCTGCTTCAATCATGCATGCCAAACAGAGATTGGATTTTCTTGTATCCTTTTAGCTACAACTAATTAAATGGTTCCCCTTGCTTCTTTAATACGGAACATGTGCTCTTGGGATTCAACAGTCATCTTTCATGGAGCAGTAGTTGGCATCCATCTGCCATCTAGATTCCCGTCCTTATATGACCATAAGTAATTTAGCAGAACAGTGCTCCTAAACCCATTGAGGCCAATGGCACCACAGTAAAAAGAACACATACTCACTACCTAAGGTCAGGCCATGTTGATTTTTATAGTGCTTAGGCATGTTTGCCTAAATGTCAAGCAAGTGACTTGTGAGGATTTGAAGTTCAGGGTTTTAAATATCACTTATAACATTTGGTTAATAGCATTGCTTTATTGTTATCGTTTACTGAAACTCATTCTTTTCTTTTGGTCACTCAGTGGTTGTATTGCCCAGGCATGAAGGAATCCCTGGAAGCTGATGGGTGTTACAAATGGCAAAGCCCCCCCCCCATAGGTACAGAATTGGCACTTATGTATCATTTTATGAGCCCTGACCAATTAATTTTGTAGTGGAAATTGGCTCATCAGACCTTTTCCAAGGAGTGGATAAAAAGAAATTAAGCATCTAATCATCTTGAATTGACTCCAATATTGTAGAAATTACTGGAGCTTACTAAGTAATGGTGGCATTGGTGACTCAAATTTTGCCCTGCTGCTTTTCTTACCAATTCAGCTTTCATCATAACTCTTGAGTAAGTTACAAGATTGGAAACCTTTCGCATAATTCAGCTTCCCAAATTAATTATGGCAGCTTTCTCCTTTTCGTTGTCATCCTGTAAAATAACTTCTGCAACAGTTTAGAAACCTAACCATGCTGAAATATTTTAAAATATTTTACACCTCTGCTTTGTTAATCATTACCAATGTCTTCTTTCAACCTTTGCAATACATAATCTACTTGCAGTAGGAGAAATGCTTGTTTCTAACTTTTTTTGAGAGTGTTTTATCACTATTGGTTGAATAAATTGGTTGAGTAAATTAGGCTCCTTGTAAGAAAGTACTGTACTGCTAACCCCATTTAATCTAATTCTGGTACATCTTTGTCTAGCTTCTCTGTGTTATACACAGCATTATTATACACACTGTTATCGTTAAATAAATGCTGATTTGCTTATTTAACAAAAAAGACACTATTAAATTAATTTTAGCAGCAGCAAGGCAGTCCTGCAAATTAAACTTGCAACTTGAGTTGGGTTATAGGGATCTCTGGATTAAATTATGATACGTTTGCCGTTAGAATGCCACTTTTATAGTCACAAGTACCATTCCCATGCCTTCTGCCATGTTGCTCCCTCTGTTCAGTTCAAAGTCACACTCCCTGTCAATATATTTTTGACCAACCAAAGGTTTTCCTGAACCACCTCAAGCTTATCTTACCTGTCACTTCCACTGCCATTTGGGCCACATCAACATGCCTAATGTTTTGCGTCTCTCTCATTATCAGTCCTAAGTAACCACTGACAGAGATGGACATGTCAAAACAGTATGGTTGATAAACAAAATATGCAAATGCATACTCTTTTCTTGTTGTTAATTTAAACTGTACCTGGAAGCTCAACTAAGAAGGATATAATATGATGGATATATTGATTATGTGCTATTATTATCCTGTTAGGGGCTGTCTAAACGGTGAAAATACTCCTCATAGAATGCGAGGAGAATCCTACCTGTCTTAATGGAATCCTGCATTGTTTTGCTGTATTCAGAAGGAGGGGGCCCCAAAATGTCAAAAACTCCAAGGGAAAAGCCTTCGTGGCTTTTCTTGGAGTTTTTAAAAAACAGCGAGGGGGATCCGTTTTTTGCCTTAGCGAGTGAGCGCCAAGGTGATAAAGTGATAAAACGGGGTGTTGTTTTTTTACCTTTGTTTCAAATGCAAATTATCACTCCAATGCACAGTGCAGATAGTTGTGTTTTTTTCTTAAGTTTGACAGTGGCAGAAATGTGAGTACAGTCGTCCCTTCACATTCACGGGGGTTGCGTTCCACGGACCCCCGTGAATGTGAAAAATCCGCGAATAACGACTGCCCTCCCCCTCCCCCACCATAGCGACCATGGGGCCTCCGGAGGCCCCACAGTCGCTTTCCCCAGCCTCCCCACTCCCTTCCTAGGCCTTCCCGGGTCCTCTGGAGACACTCCCGAGGCCCCGTGGATGCCTCCCCAGCCCTCCCCCCAAGCCCTCAACGGGGCCTCCAGAGAGTCTCCGGAGGCCCCGCGGAGGACTCCCCGGCCCTCCCCACTCCCCCCCAAGGCCTTTGGGGCCCCACGGAGTCCTCCCCGGCCCTCCCCCTCCCTCCCCGGGCCTTCGCGGGGCCTAGCAAGGCCCGGCGGAGGCTCTCCCAGCCCTCCCCCTCCCTCCCCAGGCCTTCGTGGGGCCTCCGGAGCATCTCTGGAGGGCCCATGGAGGCCTCCCCGGCCCTCCCCAGCCCTTCCCCAGGCCTTCATGGGGCCTCCGGAGCGTCTCCGGAGGCCCCATGATCGCCTCCCCACCCCCTCCCTGGGCCTTCATGGGGCCTCCGGAGTGTCTCCGGGGGCCCGTGAAGGCCTCCCCGGCTCTCCCCCTCCTTCCCAAGGCCTTCGCGGGGCCTCCGGAGGGTCTCCGAAGGCCCCATGGAGGCCTCCCCGGCCCTCCCCGCTCCCTCCCAGGGCTTTCACGGGGCCTCCGGAGGCCCCGTGTCACGGTTTTGGGGGGGCCCAGGGGGGCCCTCCCAAAACTGCGAATAATCAAAACCGCAAATGTCAAGTTCGCAAATGTGGAGGGGCGACTGTAATTCACTTGTGGTCACCACGGGCATGTGAAGCTTTTCGGGGCAAAAAAACCATTAGGACAAATTGCAGCTGTTGCAAAATGCCATTACTGCAGGGCACTCTGTTTTGGGGGGGCTCGTATAGACAAGCCCTTAGTTGTATTCAGAAGGAGAAAACCTTTAATAAAAAGAGCTGAAAGAAAAGGTAGAAAAGCTAAGCTAGGAGAAGCTTTGTTCGAACCAGAGCAGCAGTTGGACGTGGGCATGTGTGTTGAGGCCAGGTTGGTCAAGGTTGGTCAAGTGACAGAGGGCTTCACTTGAAAATTTTTTCATCATCACCAGGGGATAAAGGCCATAAAAGAACAAAAGCCTGTACTTTCTCCACCCATGAGTGAGAAAAAGAATGCAGTCTAACAAGTTACTCTTGAAATTATGTATTGTCTGACTTCTCCAGATTGGGTGTAACCAATCTTCTAGACCTGAATGTGATCTCTTTCATACTACACCATTATAGCACTTTGATCCCACTTGGCTCCATCCTATGGAATCCTGGGATTTGTAGTTACATGATGTATTAAGACTTTTTTTTCCCAGAGAGCGCTAGTGTCTCAGCAAACTACAAATTCCAAGAGTCTATAGGATACAACCGTGGCAGTTAAACTGGTATCGAATTGCTGTACTTGTGTAGTGTGAAAGAGGCCTATTTCAGCAATGTGAACATTTCACTGTGAATTCCATTATAAATATATTGAGGAAGAAACTGATTAATTTCAATTAAAAAATCTGTTTGCACATATAAAAATATACTTGCCATGGAAAATGAGTAGAGGAGCAAAGATTCTCAGAGCTGTTTTACATATATGGAAATTATTAAGCTGCTTGAAAAATGTCACTCTTGATTGTGAGTCCAGCACGGGCCTGAAATTTCTAATCTTCCTTTCTTCCTCTTGTGGATGAATTTCCTCTCACTTCTATGATTTGTCCTAATCATAGATTATCATTATCATTATCATTATCAGCACTGGTAATAATTTAGGCCAAGCCTAACCAGGATTTCATTAAGTTGGTTTGCAAGCTCACTTCAGACCTAGATTTCCAATTATCATTTTGAGTCAATCTAAGGCTGCATCTGCACTGCAGAAACAATCCAGTTGTGATACCACTTTAACTGCCACGGCTCAATGCCTTGGAATACTAGGAATCGTAGTTTGTTTTGGTACCAGAGCTCTCTGACAGAGAAGGCTAAATATCTCACAAAACTACAAATCCCAGAATTCCATAGCATTGAGCCATGGCAGTTAAAGCTGTGTCAAACTGGATTATTTCTGCAGTGCAGATGCAACCTAAATTATCTTTAGGCATGGATTATGTGAGGCAGGCTCAAGGAGCAACATTTGGAAAGGAGGAGGAGCCAAACTGAGATTGCAATATTACATATGCACCAGATCAATGTATCACTGGCTCCTTAATTGCATGTCTAGTGAATATTCTTGCATACCAGTTCCTTCTTCTTCATGCATTCCATGAGGATTATAAAGAGATGCTGTGCTTGGGTCCGGGTGTAGGTGAAAGTCTTCTGGATTGTAACAAGCAATTGGTCCCTCAGAGATTCATTGATAAGTCTGAAATTCAAAAAGGAAAAGATTTAAAGAAACAAGGATCACAAAATCAGCCAATAACAAAGAGTCTGCATACTCTGTTTTAAAACAACATTCAGACATGAGAAATCCCAAATACTTTACCACACAAAAAATAGGTATACTGTACTAAGATCTATGCCCAATACAGATAGACTAAATATAGCTTTTACCTTGCATAATATATTCTGTACTGTTTTTTTCTTCGCATGATTTAGTTTGCTTAGTTTGAGGGAAGGGAAGAGGAGGAGCTAAAGAAGTTATTGGAACCCCAACCAACTCCTTACTAATTAGAATCTTGTTCAATAATCCCAGGGAATAGAGCCTGGTACTGTAGTTGTTTGTTTGTTTTGGACAATTCCCAGCATCCCGCAGCCAGTGTGGTCAGTGACCCTGTTGGTTGGGGGGATTCTGGGAGGTTTCTTCCAAATATATACAATAATCAAGCTCCCTGAGATTTTATTAAATATCGCCCATGTCCTTTGGCACGAAAGCCAATTTCAGAAAATTACAAGTTGGTCTATTCAAAGAAACAAAAGGAAGGAATTTCTCTGGGCCTAAAATGCTTTTTTTTTTTTTTTTTTTTTTGAAAAAAGGAGGTACGGGTTGCCCCCTGTATCCACAGGGGATACGTTTCTGGACTTACCAAGTATAAGTGAAACCATGGATAATAGCAAACTCTATTAAAATAAAGGACTTCCTGTACAAACATGCCATAGTTGTGTTGGAGGACCTAGTGATTCCTAGATAGGATACCTCTCTAGGCATTTCCCAGCACAAATCTATGGTATGTGTCCTCTATTTTGTGCCTTTCGGATAACTGATACTGCATACTGGATACAGGGGGCAATCTGTACTGTTTCATCAGAGAATCATTTTCAATGTGCAGCATTATTACTTCCAAGCAGACTGGCTACTAGGGATTTCTCAATTAAACTAGTCTGCAATTGAAAACATAAGATCATGCATAGTCTTGACGATGCTTCTATGTACTGAGTATCAACTCCTGACAGTGCATAATTAGGATGTATGTAGTAGTTCATTTATTGTGTGGAGCCTTTGCAGCCTACACATATTTAATTTTAATTAGAAGGTTTGCTAATGCCTTTTACAAATAATTATTTAACCCATCCCTACTTAAAAACTGAATTACATCAATGTAGAAATTATTTTCATACAGTGCATTTTTCCTGATATTTTTAGAGACTGAAAAAACCCAAACCTTGCTTGCAGTGGCAGAAATTCATCATGCATGAGATTCTTATAGACCACCTAATATGATGTATAGCAAATTATATATCAAATATTAAAAGCAGCAGAAACACACACACATGTGCTCAAGCACAACACAGCAGCAAAATGAAACCAGTTTTAAGCACAATTTTGAAAACCCTAGTCTTTTTAAAAAATAAACATCTTCACTCGACACCAAAAACACATGAGAGCAAGTGGAGAACAAGCACCATTGGGGAGTATGTTCCAAAGAGAGGGCACCACAACTAAGAAGGCTCTCTTTCTGGTTGTTGCTTGACAAGCACCTGAAAAATAACTTCCAGTGACAATCACCATATTCTAGTAGGTATTTATAGAGGGGTGTCAGACTGCTGTTTTAACTAACAACTGCTTTTGTCCTTTATTTTAATGGTTGTAATTTGTACTATCTATAGATATTTTTAATCGCTGCATTTTTAAAATTCTGGAATTTGCTTTGAGAACACTTTTGGATTATGTGGTGGGATGGAATACAGGTGTACCTCAGTTAGTGTTCCTGGGCTTTACTTCATTAACAGAAACTTTGGTACCAGAGGTAGAAAGATGATGGAAAGAATAGAGATAGGTTCCCATACCACAAAAAAGAAGAGCAGTTCAATATGTTTCAGCCAATTTTTTATGTACATGTGAAAAGAAACAACCAGGCCAGGTAAGCCTTGCATAAGTAAACAAAAATAATTTGAATCTTCTAGAGACCACTGCAAAGCTTCTTCCAAAATGTATCCTGGGATTATTTTTTTTCTGTCTACAGCCTTTACGTTTCTTATGATTTCTGTTTTGGTGACAAAACTTATAGATCTATGCTTTTTCAACCTGCCACCTGGTGAGGCAGGCTAATCTGTGTTCCCCTTTTCTTTCTTTTTAGCTCTTCACACATGCTCAGGAAATGGTTCTGGATGCAGCTGTTTACCTTGCCTGTTGTATATAAGCACACATAGAGGCTTACCACACTCCAAAGTAAAGTGGCAGGGCAGCCGGAAAGTTCTGCTTTCCATGCTGCCTTACCGCATGATGCTGTCGTTCTTCTGGTGTTCTGCCATTCCTGCCCCATGGGGGACCCAGGTAAAAACCATGTCTTTTTTGCTAATGGATTTTTCTGGTTAGCAAAAAGATGCGGTTTTATTTCGGTCTTCTATGCGACTGGAACAGAAGAACGACAATGTTGTGCTGTGAGGCAGCATGGAAAGCAGAACCTTCCAACTGCCTTGCCACTTTACTTCAGTGTACGGTAAGCCTCATAGCTACAGTAGGATCATCCAAAGTAGAATCCCATTCTTTCCCAGGTCAAGTTTTATTGCATTTTTTACATCAGGCATGCTGCTTAGACCAACACTGGAAGTTGGTCTTTCTCCAGCCCTCCTTCACTATCCTCCCAATGCCAATGACGAAGAAAAAACCCACCAAACCTTCCAAGCTAGACAGAAGATAAGAAAGGGGAGGGTGGGCTCACGTAATTACAGTACTAATTTCTTTTCAATTTTGTTGCTGATGTGGCCTATATAGTAGTTGATCTCCTTAGACTGCCACCTTCAAAACTGCCTCACACAACAAGGACTTTAAACATGATGTTTCATACAATGTACCTAAAGCTACAGATTTATTTAACACTGTTATCAAATAGGTTGCCAAATAAGTGTACCCCAACATTCACTGTGTCACTGTGATTGCTAGTATAAACAACAGGATATCACCTATTCTTTCATGTACCACCCTAGTCTACCAATTCCAAACTTTTATTAACGATATCAGTTAAAAACCATCCCTTTCTGATTCCAAATGATTAAATCTTGATAAAATTGCAAATCATCATTTTTGCAGGAGTCATACAATTCACATGTAAGTCAGCTAATGAACACGGAATATGTTCATTGTATGAGAAAGTCCAGTGAAGATACTGAATAATTTTGAAAGGAAACCATTCAGAATTTAGAAGCCCACTTCTTCCTTCTACTTTGTTAAGCTTGTCCAAGAAATTCAGTACACATTTACTGTAAAGGAATCACTTTTAACTTACTTTTGAATGGATAGTATTGCTTCACAGAAGCTTGGCATCAGAACAAAATATTTAATGAAACAGCCATTTTGGTTCCTGATTTCCAGACAGTGAGATGACCAATCTCTGACACTATTCATTTGTATGACTCAGCACGGCATAGCTATTCAGAATGTATTAAGCTGGATTTAGCAATTCAGAAAAATACATATCCTTTGAAGTGTGAAAGCTTTCATACTGTGGTAGTTGTTTTCTCATCTAAAATATCATAGGATTGTCATCTGCTTAAATAAACCACATTTTATAAAAGAAACCAAGGTAATCAAATATGGAATATAATCCACTGAAACTGTTACAAAAGGATTCTTATCCTGCCCAGACCTATGTCTAGTATTAACTCTTCTGCTATGTATATTTCCCCCATTTCCTAAAAAGATCTTGCAAACCCTCTCTCTCTGGCTTTTCTTCGCAAATGAAGATTCAGGAAGGACTCATCCTGCACTTTCTGCAAGTGTGCTGATGACTAAAAAGGCCAATCCGAGATAAACAAGTCTGGTTGCAGAAAGCACAGCAGAAGGTCTCCTTGGGTGATGATTCTGGGTTGTGATTCTTTCTGCGTTGTCGTTTCTCTTCAAGACTTGTTCGGCGTGAGCTCTCAAATAGGTCTGCAGCACTGTGTATAGTGCATCTCCAAGCCTCCCGATGTGAGGCCAGGGCGGACCATTGTTGGTGATCAGTCTGGCCGAGCCTGAGATGTTGTTTCAGGGAGTCCTTGTATCGCTTTTTTAGAGTGCCCCTCATACGCTGACCTGTGGTGAGTTCACTGTAGAGTACTATTTTGGGGAGGCAATGGTCCTCCATCCTAGAAACGTGCCCTGCCCAATGCAGCTGTGTTCTCAATATCATGGCCTTAATGCTGGTGATCCCTGCTTGCTCAAGGACAGCAACATTCGTCACAGTCAGTCCAGTGTATATTTAGGATTGTGCGTATACAGCGCTGATGAAAGCATTCGAGGAGTCGTAAGTGTTGGCGATAGGTAACCCATGTTTCAGACCCGTAAAGGAGAATAGACAGTACAATGGCTCTATACACACTGATTTTTGTGCTTTGCCTCAGGTGTTTGTTACTCCAGATTCTTTTGTAAATTCTTCTTTAAATCTTGCAAACCACCACACACACAACTGAACTCTTCAAATATAGTCTTTGCATTATGTGTTTCATTAGACAAATATTAAAGTAATGTGATGATGAGAGAACCATCAGCAAACCACTAGCCATTTTGGCAAGCCCTCTCCTCCATGGCTTTCCAACAAGCAAGGAAGAGACAGGGACCTGTATTCCACCCAGAACAGCCTGTGGGGAAAAGGTTAAGCATTCCCTTGTCCAGGACCAATGCTGAAATAAAATACAGTTGTCCCTTCACATTCGCAGGGGTTAGGGAAGGAGCACCACTGTGAAAGTGAAAAACTGATTAAGTTAGCCCTGCCCCAAACATGCACACTACACTACAGTATTGTAGACCCCTCTCCCGCCAACACCAGCCCCCGGGCATACAAACCATGCCCCTCACCCACACTGCCAGCTCTCCCTCCCTCTGCCTTGCCAACAACACAACTTTAGCTTGCTTTCTTACCTTGCACCAAAATAGTGCTGCCCGTTTAAAACAGTAAGGTTGCTCCTTTCCCAAACCGAAGCTAAAAGTTGCAACCGTAGCAACAACTGTCCCCCTGACACACAAATCCTGCCCCTCACCCACACTTGCCTCCCCCCCAGCTCACCCTCCCTCTGCCCTGCCAATATCACAACCTTACTGAGTGTTCTAAACAGGCAGTGCTGTTTTGGTGCAAGGTAAGAAAGCAAACTGGAGTGTTTTGTTGCCTGGGCAGAGGGAGGGAGAGCTGGGGGGGGGCAAGTGTGGGTGAGGGGTGTGATTTGTACATGGGGGGCAGGTGTTGCTATGGTTGCAAGATCTACTGGTAGTTTTGGTTTGGGAAAGGAGCAACCTTACTGTTTTAAATGGGCAGTGCTGTTTTGAGACAAGGTAAGAAAGCAATCTGGAGTTGTTTTGTTGCCAGGATAGGAGGAGAGGGGAAGAGGAGAAGGGTGGGGTCTTGGGAGTTTGAACTAATTGAGCAGCAGCAACAAACTGTGAATACGCAAAACCTCCTCCTCATCTGGCTTTTCTTCGCAAACGAAGATTCAGGAAGGACTCATCCCGCGCTTTCTGCAAGCGCACTGATGACTAAAAAGGCCAATCGCAAAACCTCAAATGTGAAATATGTGAATATGAAGGGACAGCTGTATATTTCATTTCCCTTATTTTTTAAAAAAGGATATGGGAGTTAATAATCACTACAGCTCCCATCAGCCCTAGCCAGGGTTAACCAATGGTGAGGGTTGAAGGGAGATGTCATTCAACAAGTGGAACACCAAGTGTTCCCCTACACTACAGTAACTATTCTAAGATACAAATGAAAACTGAGTAATATTTTGTTTTGCCTGCCTTGCAAATGTCAAGAGTGATTTGTAAGCTGACCAAGAGTTCACATTGCCATTTCAAACTCTGTTCTCAGGATCACTGGGGTTCCTCATAAGCTTAGCATCTTCACTGAAAAGATGAGCAATGGCATACAAGTTCACTGAAAGAAAGCTTGTCTACTAGTGTTAATCTTCCCTTGCAGTACACAGCCATAGGGGAGTGTTGTTGGGTCATCTGAGGACACACTATCAGTTTTCACATGGGGATAGCTGCATGCAACAGGCCTGGCCTGTGCCTTAGTACAGAATGCAGCTGTTCATCAGCAGACAATTGCTACAGATCCTAAGGGCAGGACATTTTACAAAACCATCAGTTTAAAGTAGTGCCATGGTGGTAAATTTTGAAGGGCAGGTACTCATCATGATAACCCCTAGCTATGTTCTCAAGGAGGCTCCTAAAATGCAGGCAGATTTGTTGAGCCATATCTATCTTCTTGCCTGTCTCTTTTTTTGCTACATACACACACCCCATAGCAGCATATCCAGAGACTTATTAGCATTAGCTGACAATCATAAAACAGTGAGCTGGAAACAGGCAGTGTAGTGTATTGATTAGCATATTGGACTTTGGTTGGATTCACAACAAAACTAGTTTAAAATGATTAAGTGTATAGTATCATTTCCACAATAAAATGATAGCTCTCTATCTCTTATCTCTCAGCTAAGAGTGCCTAGCACACTATAAAGTGGTGTAGATGTGTAAGTGCTATTGCTAAAATAATTTGTAAGCCACTCTGAGAGCCTTTGTGGCTTAAAAACAGGGGTATAAATACTCTAATAAAATAAAAAATAAATAAAAATAAATAAAATGCAAATGGGATTTTACTGATTCTTGATGGGTCTACACAGGATCATATATTGGAAGCAATGCACTTTCAAGACTCAGACTTTAACTTGATAAATGTATACATTTTATAAGGAGAAGGTAGGAGAAAACATACTGCATTTTTAGTGATATATATTTTCAATGCCAAAGTCAACATTGCTGGTTCATTGGGATAAAAAAAAACCCCAAAAACGAATGCATAAACACCACTCTCATGCATACACCTTCCATTTACTATGCATTTTTCATTACTTTCTGCAGCCATTATTCCATGTCTTGATTCTCCTTTGATTCCATTAACTTGAGAGTGCTTCTACACCACATGATCCCAGCCAGTAAATGATCGTTAGTGGCCACAAGGTTTCAAACTGCCATGACCTGTGTGATGATAAGAGGAGGAAAAGAATTGCTTCCATTGCTCTCACAGTAAATGAAGTGTGTGTGAGAGAGAAGAGTGGGGAGTGTTGCCACCACAACAGAGTCACTGCTTTGACTTCTTGCACCTTGTTAGTGGTATCATTGCTCAACAGTCCTGCCTAGCAAGAGTTGTAATCTGATCCAGCTTTAGTGGCATGCCATGTTGGTCAGAGTAACTGTTCTAGAATGATTTAAAGTCTATATTGCAGATGTGTATCACACTGAACCCACATCCGACTGAAAGTAATACAATGGTCCTAGAAGTCCCTGCAGATGCCCATCATTGTGTGTTCATCTACAGGAAAATAGCTGGATGCATGTCATTGCTCCCTCCACTCTCCACCAACCAGAAAATGGCCACTTACAGTGGTGGTGTTTGCAGCTGAGTAAAAGTGGGGTTCGGGGGCATTTTTGGTTGTTGGTGGTTTGTAGAGAATTCCAAGCTCTGCAGTGACCAAAAGAATGAGTTGCAAATGGTCTAAAGTCCAACTTATGCCATGCCAAAGCACTGTCATCTTAGTTGGGATGGGCAACTGAATGCACATCCACATTCTGCCACAGTTAAGCATCTGCAACTGGATCCTGGTGATGAAACATCTACTTGGTACAGGGATCCTTTCCCTCCACTAACAAAAATAGGTTACATTGTGATGAGTTTTGCACTCTTTTGCAAACAAACAAACAAACAAACCCCAGAACAAAAATGTATTCGGGGGAGAGAAAATATCTGTGGAACATTTCTATTTCTTAATTCCTGTTGAAGCCATTTTTATTTTTAACCAAATAAATGGAGTGTTAAACTTTATTAGACTGGACTATGCACACCTCATAATCTAGTAAACCTTCACTCCTTAGGGAAGCTTTGAAAGATAACATTCTATAAAGTAGACCAGTGGTTCTTAACCTGTGGTCTGCAGACCCCCCAGGGGACCACAATGCTCTCACAGAAGGTCCGCAAAGGCTTGAAGGCTGCTCAGCCCATGTGACAGGAACCAAGGCAAAGGCTGGCTGGCTTGGCCTGTGCACTGCTGTTCAATCCACTCCAGCCACAAACGTGCAGAAAGAAGTAGGAGAAAAGTCTCCCCCCCGACCATGTGCCTCCGATGGAAGGTTTAATGAATGATGTAATTATATCATCATCATCATCATCAGATATTATTGTTGTTGTTGTTGTTTTAAATTTTGAGTTAAGCCTTGGGGGTCAGCAGCAACAAAAGATATTTAAAAGGGGACCCTGGTAAAGAAAAGATTAAGAGATGTAGACAATTTAAAAATGTCTGGAGGGGTGGAAATGCAAGACAAGACAAAGTAATGAACTTTCTAATGCACCACTGCATTTTAGGACATGCCAAGGAAGCTGAATGTGACAGGCTTGTTCTTCTGTTATACAAATGGATGCTTCTGTATATTTTATGCTTCTTGGTGTTGGGAGATGAACCACTTGAATCAGTCTTTTGCCTCGAAAGCCACATTAAAAATCATGCCCCTTGACTAATTGGGGTCTTAATATGTTAATTTATAATGTACAGAAGAGCAGACACCAATTTTGAATTTAGCCTATATTGGGGTTTGGGGAACTGATGTTTTGGGCTTCCAATGGTGCTACAGTTAAACTGTGACTCAGAACTTTATCAGACACAGAAAATACGATGCCACATAATCATGAAAGTGTGTGCAGATCAGATGACGTCGCCCTTTTGCAGTTAAAAACAGACCCAAACCCGTCATTTTTAACTGATGGATTAAGCCATCAATAGATCCCCCTGCCACTTTTTTGTTGCCATTGCCAGCATGCGATGCCTCTGTCCTTTTAAATCTCATACTTATTTGGTCAATGCCATCTCTGGCATGAAAACTTCCAGGTCAGATTGGGACATCCAGGTATGTGATGATCTTTTTTTAAAAAACCTTCCTGGGTTACTTGGGACCTTTAAAATATGTGTGTGTGCTTTGTGCTACCGTACTTTAAATGTAGTTTTCTTGTTTTTATTTTTGAATTTTCCACGCAATGAAATTGCACAAGATTTTGAGCAAGGAAGTAAATGGGGCTCCATTCACTTCCTCTTTATTGCCAGGGAGCCTTTGCTGGGAAAGGAGGTAAGTACGAGTGGGGGGGGGATGTTCTTTTGGCGGCATAGAAACGAGTTTTTCTATGCTGGCAAAATAACGTTTTAAAACTTGCAGTCTGATGAAGTCCTCAAACTGCTTTGGTAATAGTCAACTTTGCCTATGTGCTTGCTTGCTATCTCCTGAGCCTTAATTTAGACAGGCATAAAATAACACTAGATTTCCTATGTGTCTTCGTCCAAAGAGAAATGACTCATAAAACCACCCTAGAAATCCTGTTGCTTGGTGAAGTGACAAATACAAGACAAATGTCTGTATGTCATGGAATTAGATAACAGAGGCATCTATAATCTGTTGGCTTTCAGGTTTTTGGTATATCATTTCTTTCATGCATGCATATTGAACTTGTTGGCTAGTGCTTATGGGAACTGTAGTTCATAACATCCAGACTCTCTCTCTCTCTTTGCATTTGTATGAGATTGTTCAGGGAGGAAACTGAGGTGGATTTTGAAGATAGGTGACATTTCAGTGATGGATCATGTTCCCTCAAAGAGTTAAATGGGATTCTTCAAAGCAATATTCATTTTGCAGTTTCTCTATTGATTCAAGCCTCTAAGGTTAGGCCAGGTAATTTAATTTTTTTTTTTCCTATACCCTTGGATTAATTGGAGATCTCTGTTAATAAAACTGTACTGGTTGGAGGAAGAGATAGCTGCTTTCCTGTAAGCAGGTAATTTGCATAATTTGCTATGTGACCGGTCACAGCTTTTAGCCTTTATGAAAGACACTCAGTTTATACTGCAATGTTTCTAGGCCACTGGCAAGACCTGGTATTTTCTAGTGCAAATTCTTGGTGCGTTAGTAAAGCAGAAATAATTGTAACCAGGAATAGAAGGGGAAATAGCCTGTGTTCTTTTTTTTTTTTTTTAAACCATACATAACAAATGCACACTCTCGCTTCTACCACTGGCCAGGAGATCCAGGGCCATTTTAAGTCTGCACCCCCTTCCTCCCACAAAGATCATATCAGAGCGGAGATGCAGATAGCTTCATCCATTGGCCATAGAAGGAGCAGCTAAAGGAAGATTGCTTCCCTTATCCAGCCAGAAGAACACACTTATCCAAGTACTAACTGGACAGGGATTTCTGGCAGGGGATCTACTAGTCTCTGCCATCAGACAGGAGACTAAGGACTGCTAGAAGAATTTGCACCCTGCATCTCAGAGGAAAGTAAACATTTGAAGAAGCATAACGAGATTGCAATATGTTAATCTTTGATGTACTTCATTTCATAACTTACACAGGTTTGGATAATACTGATATTGATGATAAGGCCTCCCAATTTAATAGACATGACACAAAAGAAAAAAAAATAAAGGCAGCACTGAAGAGGTCAAATACCTACACAAAAGATTTGGTGACCTAGGAAAGCTCATTCAAAGCTTGGCTACTGACCAAGCAAAAGTAAGATTGAACATTAAGATTGGGTGCTGAGGTCCCTCAGACTAGTGAGCAGAAAAGACAGGCCTTTTTTATGGGGGCTACAGCAGTATCGAACCCTTTGCCATGGGAAATTTGCCTGACCTCTTCCTTTTGTGTTTTAAATGGCCTTGCTATTCACACCCACTTTTATTGGTTAATTCAAAACTGACTCAGGTATTTAAAACGATTAATTGATCATACTTGTTGGAGGTTTTAGATGATATCATTTTGTGGGTTTTATACTGTTTTTTTGTATATTATACATTTATAATAATCCTTGAGAAGCATCTTCAAAGGTCTGTATGGTCCTTAAGGGCGGTGCAATCGGACCCCCATATCTATGGAACCAATATTTGTGGTTTCAATTATTCTCAGGACACAAGAAAGCAGACACTTACCATAGAGTTATGTTGGAAAATGCCTAAAGAGCATGACTGAATGTAAGTATTTAAAATAAATATAACTGCAAAAATATATTTTTTAAATCAATTAGATAATACAAAATAAATGCTTCTTTGCATTGCACACTTCTCACAAGGAGAAACCATTTCACCACTAAGAAAACACTCATTAAAAAGACAATAATGGCTCCTTGGGTAAATGTGTGCATGTGTGGTGATACGGTAATAATGCTTCTCAGACAGATATATGTGTGTGCATATGTGCTGCCTAACAGGGCAGCATTTGTTGTGGTTTGGGCCAGAGTTAAGTGCTGGCAGTCCTCCCATCATGGCTGAGTGCAGGCTCCTTCTTCCCAGGGGTTTCTGATGCCAGTGCAGCCCCGGGGAGAAGCAGGAATAGCTAGTCAATGAATTTAACTGGTTTGAATTTATTGGCTGGTGGGTTTGGCCAGAGTGAGCTGTTCATAGTCTTCACTCTGGTTGAGTGGGGGTCATTTAGCTCCCAGCCTGCTCACATGCTCAGCAGTGCTTTGTAAAGCATTGTACCACCCATCTGCCCTCTTCTTAATTGTGTGATATATGTGGTGCAGTTGGGCATGTAGTCATCTATGTCAAATTCCTTGTTATTGTCACTTTTTGAGGGTGGTTGGCATGGGTTCTAAATCTGGGATATTTACTATCAAATTGTCTCAGGCATTGGTAACATATGGGGGTCCCCTTAAGGGACTTGGGTTGTGTGGGGCAGATTCGGTCTTGTCCACCTTGGGGGCAGACACCTTTCCTCCACCCTCTGGTGGCAGGGGGACCACACTTTGCTGTCATCCCAAGGGTCTGGCAGTGGATTGGATATTTGGGCTCATCGATCAACAGGCAGGTTGCTCAATGCCTGGATTCAGACCCAGACCTGTCTACAGCTGTAACCAATAAAAGTTGTGGCCTACTTCTTCCACTTTCATGTGTTAAGTGTATTATTTCATACGGAGCAGAACTCGCCCCTGAACATGCAATTGTGTATGTATAGGTACCTCTTTTCTACGTTCAGGGGCGAGTTCTGCTCCGCATGAAAGGCCCAAGCTAGATGTTACCTGTCTTACCCATGCAATAGTGTTTGCTTGAGAAGCAACCTTGAAAATGGCATTTGAAAAAAAGGAGTATGTTTGTATGGGGAGGGGATGTTGGGATGGATTAATTTGGCCAGTCCTCACCACAGCAAGGCTGAAGCCCTTCCTAGCAAATGCCTTGGCCACTAGTGCTAAAATCCCTTTCATAAGGAAGAGGTGTTGTTCAACAAGGTCCAATGCTCTTCTTTTGGGAATCTTCAAACAGAACTCAGAAAATTTAGTCTGACATGTAATTCAAAACAGGCAATTTGAAAAGAGGTTTAAGGTACCTTCCTGCAAGAATAGTCATCCTTAGACCTTATGGAACATATCATCTGCTGGACTTTCCTTTCTTTCCTTCCTTCCTTCCCTCCCTCCCTCCACATCACAACATGAAGGTGGTTCTGGGTTGTCTAAGGCTATGCTAGCAGTGTGTAACCTTTAGAAATATTTACCAATTGACTAAGGCTTCTAGCACAGCCCTGGTAGTGGACTCCATGTCTCTTGTCTGATGACTAGACTGGCTTGTCATGAGAAGCTTGGTAATCAGGTGAGGAACTGGTCAGAGCACTATGAATGTACAAACTATGAAATAGTTGTGATATGTATTTGCAGAGGGATTATCTGTGCCAATGAAATTATGGGCCTTCAGATTATTCGAGTTATGAGAGGGAAGGAGGAGCACTGTCGCAAGAGGAAGGACAAGTTGGCATAACTGTTTTGCTCCTAGAAGAAAACTATTAAAACACAGACTTAATTGAAGGAAGATTGAGAAATGCATTATCCAATAATCTGCAGCTACCCTACCACATCCAGTCACAACAAATTATTCCTTCCCCCCTTTCCCTCCCACTTTTTTTCCAGCCTTGATACAAATAAAAATTCACATCACTAAAACACACACAAACATTAAACAGTAAGTAAACTAGGAATAGAATTAAAGGGAATTTAATAACAGATTCATTAAAAAAAGTAACAACCATGAACAATACAGCACATTATCAGAACCATTCCCCCCATAATTGGCTCCCAAAGAGCTCTCAAAGTGAAGAAGTGTTCACTGGCTGCCAGAAGGACAATGAGGGAAAAGTCTGTCTATGGAGTTTCAGGGCCTGAGAAGAGCCACAGAGGAGGCTCCCTTCCACATTCCCACCAGAGGTGCCAGTGAGGGTGATGAGGTCGAGAGAAAAACCTTCCCTGAAGATCTTAGGGCTTGTCTATACAAGGCAATAAATAAAATCATTTGTCTCCATGGTTTTTTGGCAAGATCACAGGAATGCAAAGCATTTGCTGTTCAAACAGGCATACCTGTGAATCAAGATGGTGGGCATGAGTGAACTACTCATGATTTTATTCTCCCCAAGTGGCCACTGCCAAACAGTATTATTATTTTTTTAAAAAACTAAGTTCAAGGTGTGGAAGTGCGATCTTCCACTTAAATAAACTAAAACAAAGAGACTGTTCTGTCACCTCAGCGCATGATTGCTACATTGAAAATCCCATGTGGTGGTTCTGGGTGCTGCCTTGCAGGCAAACTCTGCCCCCTGTACATGTCCGACCAATCAGCTATCCACTTCGGGATTGTGCAGCGATGTGATTCAGTTGTCCTAATGAGTGGGAGTGTGCATTTCCCCTGCAGTATTTAAAAAACTCTGGAAAATCCTGAAGTCTTTTATAGCAAAGTTTTTGGCTCCCCTCCTTCCAAATACTGTGACTCAATGTGGGATCTCTTTAGGACAAATGAAATTCTCCTCAAATTCCATGGGGAGTATTTTCGCCATATAGACAAGCCCTGAAAGCCTGGGAGAATACAGTCCCTCAGGCTAAGCCAGACCTGAATTGTACTGGGCTTTATAGGTCATAACCAGCATTTCTCATTCTTCCTAATTTACAATTATTTTTACATTTGTCAACTGATTTTTTCTCTAGTTGAATTTCAGGCCACAGAAAAACTATTTTAAATTCTTGCCTTTGAAGCAGTTCTTTTCTTTCTTTCTTTCTTTCTTTTTTTTAGTCATTACGGAATGATAAGCACCCTTCAATAAGACTCAAAACTGATATAATTTATTTTATATTACAGGGCTTGATTCTTACTTATGTTAAACTGGTGCAGAGTCTTTTTGCTAACTAGAAAAACCCATTAGGAAAAAGACCTGCCTTTACCACCATCTCCCATGGGGCCAGAACGGGAGAACAGTTGAAACATGCTGATGTCATGCAATAAGGCAAGGTGGAATGTGCTACTTTGGGCTTTAAAGCCACCTCCCTTTCTTCATGTGATAAGGCTCTTAGTCTTGTAATTCTTTGCATCTCATGATGTAGTGCACTGGAGAACACGAAGATGTGTCCATCCATTAGAACACAAGAATCTAAGAGGTGCCTTGTTAGATCAAAGCAAGGTTTATCTAATGCACCCTTCTTCTTTTTTTTCCCCAAAGAGTGGTCAGCCAAACACATCTAGGTACTCATACACAAGGAACAGAGGTGACCAGCAAATGATATTTCCAGCAAATGATATGCAGAGATATGCATGAAATGTCCATATTAATAGCCACAGACCATCCCACTATGTGTATTTGTCCAATCTGGCTGAGTGTTTCAAAGCCTTGTAGCAGTTGTAGAGCAGGCTGCCTTTTATCTCCATTGCTGATTCAATTTTACAGTATTTGTGTGGGAGACAGGAAGTAGTCTTGGCTGATAGTGGTGGTGGGAACACTTGTGTGTTCAAAAGTGCTACCAGTAGAGAGGTTTTTATAGCAATCAATCTCTGGCAAAACAGTAAATAATTCTAGCAAACAATTTTGTGGCAAAATAGTACAAATTCTCAAACTTTAGAAGCTTCTGAGACATTTTTATCTTATATATGTTCAAGCAATTTATTCAGCTTTGGCTACTTCATACACTGGACTGGACAGTTTATTTACTTCTGCACATAACATGAGGATCTGTATAACTTCCCATCTCTCTTAAATGATCTCAAGTGTATAAAAGATTTATGGCCCTTGCACTGGCTGTGTGGGCATAGTTTGACTACTATTTACCTGATATAATGTAAGACTACAATATAATACTAAGAGGAAAAGTACATGATTTGATTAATGGGAAAAGAATATATTGAATCGAGTCTCAGAACGTAAAGAGTCATGCACTAATCCTTGTAATAAATAAATAGTTCATGTATTGTTAATATTTTACAACATGCTGGACTATGTGAAACACACCCATCCACCAAATAATGATACCCACACTCTTCATTTCTCCAACCCCATCTGTAGCTTCCCACTCTTCCAAGATTTTACATGGGTAAGCTTGTTGCAAAGATTTTCTCACAATGGCCAAAATTCACTTAGGGACACATGCAAGTGTAAGTTATGGTAGGCATACAGAGCACAAAAGTCACCATTGCACAACAGACATTTTCCTCTTATAGCAGTGGAAGTGGTGTTGCACAGGCTGCATGTTCATTCATGCCTTGTCTACAAGTTACACAGTGTGCATTGTGGCTGTGCATCCTATACTTTGTACTGTGATCATGCATTGTGGTTGTGCGTCCTGTACTTTGCACTGTGCATCGTGTATTGCACAATGGAACCTAGTCACTGACTTGTGTTGCACAATATTGTTATTGTGCATGGAGGTTGTGTAGTGCTGCTGTGGCATTATGTCCACATGCAAGTATTGCTACACTAAGGGGACACTGGATTGAGGCACATGTGTTTATATTTCCATATGTGTGGATTTAGATAGAGGTGATGGAATCTGTTAGCAAAAGCTAAATGCATTACTCTGGTAAAAGCAGTAAACTTGGATCACAAACAGCAACTGTATGAGCAGAGGAGATTTGAAGCCACATTGGTTCCAGGGTAAAATACAAAAAAATAGGAGTTTGGGGAGTTGGAGGTGCATGTTAGATGTAGAAACAAGGATATGATATGAAGGCATTTTGTATTTATAAAAAAGGCATATGGTATTAAAGCATTCTTGGAACCAGCAATATAAAGATTCCAGTAAAGGGAGCATATGGAACATACTAAGTGAAACCCTCAGATGGTGATCCTAGCTGTCACTGAAACAGGCTCAGACATACTCAGATGTTTGTTCCAAAAAAGTCACTTTCCAGCACAAGCAATATTTGTAGGACTGCTGTCCAAATGAGTTCATTCTCTCATTTGGCAGCCTCCTTGTATGCGAAACACACCAGAGAACAAAACTCCCAGCAGAACGGCTTCTTTCTTTGCTCTGGCAGGTCCAGGAGAGACAGATGACAGGGCCTTGGCACCCTTCTGTTTGACATGGAAATCTCTTTTGAACTGATGCCCTGTGTCAGAGAGGATAATGCACACAGTGCAGTGCAGTCTTTCAGCTGAGCATGCTCTTACACTGCAATGGACAGATGAGTTTCAGGATCTGGTCCATAGCCAAGTCTAAATTATTTAGTGGGTTGTCACCAGAGGACTTCTGTTTTTTTGTTTGTTTGTTTTTTGTTAAAATTTGGGACTAATAGTAACTAAGACCAGTTTCAACCTACTATTCACTTTTTATACCTCTTCCCTACATCTCTCTATTCTGCTGCTTTTTATCTGTACCTCTATAACCAACCTTTTAAATGCACCATATGAACCCTTTCTTTAAAAGCATCAGAAGCTGAACGCTTGCATCGAAATGGAAACTATATAACTGTGAGTTTCCTTTGTCACTTTGGTACTATAACAAAGAGAAATATCACAATGGAATTAATAGAAAGAGTTAAGACACATTGACTGAAACTAAACTGTGCATGCTGACTGAGCTGTTTCTCTCCCCCACCCCATTGCTACCCTAAACACTCTGGGGTCTTAAGGACCCTCAGAATGTTGATATTAATTTGGGGAATTAATATACTTGGCCTGGCTATGTGAAAGCAGGCAACAGATAGCAGGACCTTTTAACCTATGTATACCAGTAATCAGGAGGAGACGTTAAGCTAGATAGTACAATAACTTGATGTTTATTTGAGAAAGCAATAACAACAGTGTTCACACACATATTCAGGCTTCAAGCATTAACACAAGGCTGGTGAATAAAGTAGGAAGTATTGGGATAGAGGAGGGAGGTTGTTTTCAGGTGACACTGTACCAATCTGAAGAGATGAGGTTGTGGAAGAAACCAGCAGAGTAGGGGTCCCAAAGCAGGAATGGCTACACAGATGGATGTAGTGTCCACAGGAAGGGGATCCATGTGAATTTGAGTGGGGGTTTGGAAGGGTTTTTATACCCAATAATCTCCTTCAGGGGATGGGATTTAGAGTGTAAGACAATGCTTCTCAGAGGTTCTCAAGGTAAGACAATGGACACTCTGGATATGCTAATGGCACTTAATGTGCAGATACTTTGTAACTGAATAGAAGAAGCAACCTTCTTGATTTAGGGGAAGGTAAAAGGTATGAGGGCTTTTTACAGACTTGAGTATCTCAGTTTAGGCCAATGAGATTAGCCAGATGTTCTGGCAGCATGTTGCCTTGCAAATTATCATTTCTTTGGAATTTGGGTTGGCCTCTCCTTAACTGCATACCTGACTGAGTCTGAACATTAATCTTTGGGATTCCTGTTTTGTTTTGTTTGTTTAATTTCCCAGTTTTAATAGCCACACTGTGTGGAAGGCCACATTTGACCTTATTATTAAATGTTGCCAATTAATACAGATATGGGGCGGGGTGTGTGTGTCAGGGTAGTTAACACCATTTAAAAGTCTGCACTACAAATAAATGAGTGGAAATTATGCATTTTAAACTCTATTTTTCCTTCATAGTTTGCTTAATTGTTATTTCAGGATTCTTTGAAGAGTTAGAATTTTTTTTTTCTTTAAATAAGGACTGGAAAGATGCCAGAGCACTTACAAGCTCAGTAGTCTTCCTTTAGCCCAACAGCTGCATTCAGGTTCAGAGTTGTGTGTGTGCGTGCATGTGTGTGTTCTAGTGTTGGGTGAATCCCAAAGAAAGAATGATGGGACCAAAATCACCAGAATACTTTAGCTTACTGCTCTTAGTGCCAGTAACCAAAGCCTTAAGAGAGGCATTTCAACCTTCTGGAAGGGGATTCCCCTACCTCCAGAAACCAATGATGGTGTCATGGGAAGAGGGGGGTAAGATCAACTGGAGAATCCTAAAAGTCTGGCCTGGAACCCTAGGAAGACTGGAATATGTTCCAGAGCCTGCAATTCCCCACCCTTGCTTAGCTGGAGCTAAAAGTGATGAAAAAGTTATCACTGTCCTTGCATGCTGGGGTGTATGAATATAGGTGTAGGCCTAGTATTAGACTCACCACCATCACAACAATCATCTTTTTAAAGACATTTCCTCACAATACCTGTTCTGTTCTTATTTAAGTATAAGCTCTGCGTGGTTATATTTTGTTCCAAGAAGTCATTTAAGGTACTGAAACAAACAGCTTGAGATTATTGATTCTAAGCAGAGGAACCACTATTGGTGCTTTGAACACAGTGTACTCTGAACAGACAACCAGTGCATATCAATTAGAAAATGTGGATTGTCTTGGTGGGGTCTTAAAAATCAAATCCCAGTGTAGATTCTTCCTCTACAGAAAGGAGAATGAAGTCAGAGACATTGCCCTGGTTCATACATTTACAAGGACTCAGCAATGAAACAACATGATGTGGAAGCATTTCTATCAGAACTCAAAACAAAACAAAAAAACGCACACACATATAAAATGACTAAAAATGAAATGTCAGTTAAAACACTCTTCTGGAAATGTTTGTAGCATCTTTAGTAATATTTTACAGGTAAAAATAGTGCATTGATGTCTTATTTTAGGCAGGCATCTTTAGAAATGCAATCCAATGTTAGGAACAATCTCTCTGCAATATCTATAAGAATGTGTTAACACATGTGAAGTTTTACTGTGATTAAGATGACTCCACAACCAAGAACTGTGTGGTATTCAAATGACATGAAAGAGGCAAATCTGAAAGAAAAAGACTATCTTTAAAAATAATATTTTTGAGAATCTGTGTTTAAAAGTATGGTTTCACTAGAGATAACTCAAGAGTTCACTTCCTTTTATGCCTTCATAATCTGTTTTTCTTACTAATAAAAGAATCACAAGAATAGACATATATTCTGGGCTTTTCATATATTTCCACAAACCAAATAACAATGAAGATGGACCTGACTATACAGGAAAGCATTTTAGACTGATAGAAAGGAACAGAAGGGGAATGCCTTGAACTCTGTTTTGTGCCAACAAATATATTATAAGGTATTTAAGTAGAAAGAGGTACTTCTTAATATGGTGCACAGTTGAAGAGTGGACGACTTTAAAAAGGGATTAGGTAAAGTCATAGAGGCAAGGACCACTGCTACTAGTCAGGACAGCTGTACATCATCTCCCATACCAGAGGCAATATGCTTTCCATATATCAATTGCTTGAGAACACATGAAAGATAGTGCAGGTAAGCTCTGTCTTTATATATCTTTATAGATGTCTTTATATAGATGTCTTTATATATATATATATCCCCTTGCTTTGGAAGTTAGATATTCAGAGAAATCCTGAAAGTAGTCCTGATTAGTATGAATAAAACTACCCACTCAGGGAAAAAAAATGTAGTGTCCATTGTTAAACAGAGCAAGATGTCACATTTGTTCAAACAAAGCAATCATGTGTCATGCAATCACGGGGGGGGGGGATAAGCTGACCCACAGGAGTATCAAGTAATCTACACAATTTTTAGTGTGTACCTACAGTGTACTTCAGTTAGCAAAGCTGTATAAGCAACATGCAGTGGGCTTTAGATGTAAGGCAAGCAGACTAGACTAAGGAAGGAATATAAAAGCACGAATTTCTGTGTGAGAACTGTCTCGAGCTAGGAGAACTCCAATCTATCTTGAGCCTCATTGTCACATTCTCTGCTTAGGAATATGGTGAAGCTTATAAGCACAGAAATATCCGAGACAAATGATATGAGCAGAAAAAGTTATCTATTACTATTTTATTATTCTTAGTTGCTCTCACATAGCATTTCCTTTTACATGCCCTCATCACATGTAATGGTAAATTCTGAAGACAAGGTATTTATTGTGACAACCCTGGTAGCTATATCTAAGCTTGGAAAAGGTACTTGTTTTTAAAAATAATACTTAGAATCATAGGAATCATAGTCAACTCCTCTCCCACAACCCCAAAACATTTCCAAGCTCTGCCATATCCTCAGACTCCATGCAGTAAAGTAAAATCCCCAGACACCAAATGCTGTTCTGGTTCATTATAAATACATGTGCGCGGAAGCATGATCACACACACAGACTAAAGGGCAGCAGTATGCAACAGAACAGTCTTTTTAAAAAGATTATCTAACTGCCATGAAACAGTGAGCTGGCAAGGGATAATGTCTTGGCTAGCATACTGAGGTTCAGCTTCGGAAACTGTAATTCACAAAGTTTATAGATTGCCTTGGTTTTTTTCTGGGCTGTTAGGCCTTGTTCTGGAATACTGTAGTTTCTTTCTGACGTTTCGCCTGTATCTGTGGCTGGCATCTTCAGTTTCTATGAAGATTAGGGAGATTTTCAGACTACACTGTTATAGTGTTACTATTCCACTTTAATTGCTCTGGCTTCCTGCTGTGGAATTCTGGGGTTTGTAGTTTAGTGAGGCCTAAGAGCTCTCTGGCTGAGAGTTGTAAATGCCCCTCCCTAAACTGCAAATCCCAGGATTCAACAGGAGGCAGCCATAGCAAATAAAGTGGAATCGTAACACTATAACAGTGTTGTCTGAAAATCTAGTTAGTTTCTGAAGATTCATCTTCAGTTTCTATGAAGATGCCAGCCACAGATGCAGGTGAAACATCAGAAAGAAACTATTCCAGAACACGGCCTCACAGCCCGGAAAAACCCAAGAAAAACCTATGAATGCTGGCAGTGAAAGCCTTCGACTCCTCACAAAGTTTACTGAGTGGACTTGGACTACTCACTATCCATTCTATCCAACAGAAGGATCACCTGCCAAGCCAAACGTGTCCTTCAAAACCATTATTTGTAGATGACTTTCTTGCTCCTCTCACAAGAAAAGCTGTGGTCCTTCATGTTCCTACACCACAATACCTCTGGTCCCACTTATGAAGTTCTAAGGTCTTCAGTTCAGCTTAAACAAAGAAATGCATGCATGGCATTAACCATTTCATTAGAAATGACTATAGAATCCTGTTCATGAATGAGCACTGTGGAGTCTTGCTCATTCACACCATCTATTAACTGCAGGCAGTAATGGTACTACCCCAGTGGTTCTTAACCTGTGGTTCACGGACCTCCAGGGGACCGCTTTATCCTCATAGCGGGTCCACGAAAGCTTAACGTCTGCTCAGCCACTTCCTCCCACATGACAGGAGCCAAGGCAAAGGCTATCTGGCTGACTGGGCCTGCACGTTGCTGTTCAATCCACTCCAGCCACAAAATGGCAGGAAGTAGGATAAAAGTCTTCCCTCTCCCTCTGGCAACTCTTATGGAAGGTTTAATAGATGGTGTAATTGCCTACTACTACTATTACTACTACTACTACTATTAGGGTTTTAAAAGTTAAGTCTTGGGGGCTGCAGCAACAAAATATATTTAAAGAGGGTCTCTGGTAAAAAAAAAAGGTTAAGAACCACTGTGATACCCAATTAATTACAGTCCCACAGTTATACTTATATCTGAAATGAGAAAATATTAAAATGGCAGTACTGGCAAAGAAGGATTTATCTCAGCAAACTATTCTGGCAATAGACTCACCCTCCTTCTTCTGAGTATTTGTGACCAAATGCAAGGATGTCTGACGCCCGGCCACTGCCATCACACACTACAACTGGAACTGGTGGAGTGTCGCGTAGATATTCCAAGACAATAGAAATTACATTGGGTCCTCCTTCCACAATGAGAGCCACCACTGGGACCCCTTGCCCAATCCCTGTAGTGAAACATACAAAAGAAAAAAGAAAAGAAAAAAGAGGCCAGCAAATCAAGCAAAAACAACAAGAAGGAAACAAACTGAAGTTATGACTGATACTGTTTGGCCAAAGCAGTGCTAAAAGGCCATTCCCTAAATTCTGTACATCTCATGAAATCCCCTGTAGAGGATATAACCTGTATCTACATGAGAAATAATTTGTTAACTGATTAACGTACAAGCAGAAATTGTAATTTACATTATCTTTTTAAACAAAGAGAGGTAAAGGGGCATTTTTTAAAACAAAACAAACTGAGGTAAATCATGACTGAAAACAGATAAATGTCTCCTAGGTAGCAACATGATATGTCAGAATTGAGAAAGATGATGTAGGCTGTGTCCCAGCAAAGCACTAGCAAATGATTTCTTCCATTTTAAGGTTGCAATCCAGTGTAAACGATTTGTCTTTGTACTGTTTTAATTGCTTTCATTTGTTCATTGCCTCAGGAGTCCTTGTGGGCTGGGAGGCAATATATCTTAAATATATAAATAAATACATTTCAGTTATGCATCCCAATCCAGCACTTCTACGCTTAATGCAGGAACCGCAAGATGCATATGAAATTCTCATCAATATAATCGCTTCTAGTTCATTTCAGTGGGGTGAATAGCTCTGAGCAGGAAGCAGAATGAATGGGCAATTCCTTTCCTACTAAATACCTCTACTACATTAACAACTGCAGCGTATCAAAATCTGCCTAAAGTCTTTATTGTATTATTATATTACACACGAGATGCATATCTTGCTTTTGAAATCAATGAAATCCACAATGATCTACATAAACAGAGACAGAAAAACATATTCCCCTCAACATGCAAGGCTACTATCTGAGTACTCCTGAGGGACACATAGGTGAATATTCCATTACATTTAGAATTGCAGCCAAAATGTTCAGCCCCAAATGTTGTACTTTACAATACATCTTAATCCTGTTCTTATGGTATCTACAAAGTGTATACAGTAGGTATTTGTTCACAATGACCTGGGGTCCTTTCGTAGTACACAAGTATAGTGCTATGATTCCACTTTAACTGTCATGGCAACATCCTTAAGGAGCCCTGGTGGCGCAGTGATTAAATACAGGTACTGCAGCCACAACGTTGCAAGTCTGATCCCAAGGGCTCCAAGGTTCACTCAGCCTTTTGTAGAGCAGTAAAATGAGCACCCAGCTTGTGGGAGCAATTAGCTAACACACATTGGAAACGGCTTGGAGAGTGCTAAGCACACTATAAAAGTGGTGTAGATGTGTAAAGTGCTATTGCTTAACAACTTGTAGGCTGCTCTGAGAGCCTTGGTGGCTGAAGAGTGGGGTATAAATACCTAAACAAATAAATACAAATACATCCTACGAAAACTTGGGATTTCCATGTTAGGGAGACATATTTTGAATTCTTATCCAGAGCACTCTAGTGCCTCCCTCAACTACAAATTACAGGATTCCACTGGATGCAGCCATGGCAGTTGAAGTAAATCAAAGTGCTATAATTGTATAGTGCATAAGGGTCATTCAAGAATTATAGATCATTCAAGAATTTCAATTTAGATTCATGAAGTATCATGTACTATACCATCGCCAACTTTGTTCTGTGCTTTTTTTATTTAACAAATCTTAATTTATTTTTAAAATTTCAACATGAGAATTTTTCAGTTATCAACAGCTGATATAACTATTATCCATATAACCATCTCCCATCATCAGTATCAATTATAAATTAGTTTAGATCCACAGAATTTATTTCTATCTTCTCTTCCAACTTGTGGTATAATCCACCCATCCATCCACATGTCAGGAGAGGGGGAGAAAGGAAAACAAGGGGACAGTCTTGTATAAGAGATTTTTCTGTATGAGGTGAAGGACAAGAAGGCAACCTTCTCCCATGCAGGGACGCTAAATACAATGGCAGCTTCACCCCTCCTGCAAATCCACTATGCCAGCCTGATGCCTCCTTCAAATAGTGTCTCCTGAATAGGAAGGGACTTCTACCGCTGAGATGTGAATCCATGAGGTATCAACTGGTGAGTTCATGTTCTCCGGTTTTACCTGGAGCTCTTTAAATCCAAGAGAAAGAGATGCTTGACACCTCCTTGAGCACTTTAGTATCCCCAGAGATGTTGCTTGAAAGAGTATTAGTCTAGTCCAGCTCCACTATTCAGCTTGCTCATTTAGTTAGGCTGGAGAGTCTAACGTTTAGTCCAGTGATGGGCAACCTTTTGAGCTTGGTGTGTCAAACTTCACCAAAAAACTGAGCATAACTCAGATAGTGTGTCACTTTGAGTAAAAACCATTATTTCATGATATTTATTGTTTAAATAACATAACTGCTTACAGTTGCCCCTCCACATTCGCAGCTTTCACTCTCGCGGTTTTGATTATACGTGGTTTGCTCAGCAAGCACCCCATTTAAATCAGCTTCTCTCCCTCCCACTCAAGGGAGAGGAGCTGATTTAAACAGAGTGCTTGCTGAGCAAGCCAGGGGCTCAACTCCCTGCTCTCCTGGGGCTTGGCTTCATGGGGGGGGGGGAGCCAAGCCCCAGGAGAGTGGGGAGTTGGCGGGAAAGGTGCTTTTTAGCCCCACCCACCCTTCCCAAAGCTGCTATTCAGCTTTCTAAGACGTGTTGCGGCTTTGGGATGGTGGGGGTGGCTGAAAAGCCTCTACACTGTGCTCCCTCCACCCCTCCCAACCTTCCCAAAGAGGCTATATGGGGCTCTCAATCCACAGAGCCCTTTCAGGAAGCCCGGGGAGAGGCTGGCCAGATTCCCTCCTGCCCTCCTTTTGCCTTCTCCAGCCTTCCCGAGGTGGCTCCGGGGTTTCAAAGCCCTGGAGCCCCCTTGGGAAGGCCAGGGAGAGGCTGAGAAGAGTCCCGCCTGCCCGCCACCTTCCCTGGCCTTTCCAAGGGTGCTCTGGGGCTTTGAAACCTTGGAGCACCCTTGGGAAGGCTGGGGAGAGGCCAGGCAGAGTCCCTCCCTCCCTCCTGCTGCCTTCCCTGGCCTCCCAGAGGCAGCTCCGGGGCTTCAAAGCCCTGGAGCCCCCTCAGAAAGACCGGGGAGAGGCCGGGCAGACTCCTGCCCACCTGCCGCCTTACCCGGCCTTTCCAAGGTGGCTTTGGGTAAGCATGGCAGGCCTCGGGGGGGAGGGTCAGGTGGGGGGAGGCTCCACCCCCACCTCCCTAAAGTGGCAATCGGGGCTTCATAGCCCCACCTGCCACTTTCCTCCACCCTCCCTAAAGTGGTGACTGATCACCACCTTAGGGAAGGTGGTGAGGTTGCGGGCGAGGCGGAGGAGGCCTACAGCCATGTGTCACCCCAAATGGCTACGCGTGTCAGTGCTGAGACGCGTGTCATAGGTTCGCCATCACTGGTTTAGTCCCTTTGGTCAAAATCTCAGGCTGAAGTATACAGCAAATATTAGAGACTAATGCAAATAATGTAAAAGAAGCACATTAAGGCTTGAATATTGTACTCTACTGATACATCCGTAGATGTAGGTGATAACCTATGAATGGTTATGATAAAATAAACTGGTTAGTCATAAGGCTCTCTGTCCTCCCTGCTCCCACTTCTTTCTTTTTATACCGAACAGACTACACAACTGACTCTTGGAAAACATTTTCCAAGTGGGGAATTCTCTCTGTAGTGGGAATTCTGCAAAGATACTGCCTTCTTCCCTGGCAGTCCACTACTCAGTATCAATTAGAAGTGAAAAGTTTTAACAAAAGAAAATCCAGTTTAATCATAATGGTAACCGCAATATGTCAAAATCTCTCATTCTTCTTGGTGAAGTGTATGTTGCTTCATCCCCATGTCACTATTAAAGAACAAAACAAAAATGGGTTTGCTCACCACATGGCATCTCTCATACTGGGATAGAATCAAGCAATATGCCAGAATGACATTCCCATGATTAGTTTTCTTCCCCTGTAATATGCACTAATGCAGTGTCATAACCCTACACATTCCCTTATATTGCCCCTTACTGTTTTATGGGTTGCTGCTGCTGAATAATATTGGCTGCTACACTAGCCGAAAATGTAATTCTTCATAATATGAATAAACAGGGGGCAACTGCTACATGTGACAGAGGAAGAAGTGGAGATACTCTTTTCAACTGACCCCTTAGTGCAGTTGTGCCTTCATTAATATTCTGACAAGCAAGTACGTAGATCCTGACACTTCCGTTGTTAAGGCTGCCTAATTTCTACATGCTGCGGCAATATATAGTTGTATGTGTGTGTGTTGTGTGCCCTCAGGTCATTTCCGACTTACGGTGACCCTAAGGTGACTCTATCACATGGTTGTTTTGGCAAGGTTTGGGGGGGTTGCTTTTGCCTTCCTTTGAGGTTGAGAAAGTGTGACTCATCCAAAATTAGGTTTCTATGGCTGAGTGGGGATTCAGACCCTGGTCTCCAGAATCATAGTCCGGAGCCCAAACCACTATGCCACACTGGCTCCCATATGAAATTTGTAATACTGAAATATAGTTTACTATGTCATGGCATTTGAAAGATGTAAGTGCCTAAGTAGGAGGCACAAGGTGAACTGAAATTTTCTGTTACATAAAAGCATTACATAACAACATCTTCTCTTTATTCATATATTCTATAATGTCAAAAGTGCTACTTGAGAGAAACTTTTAATCCAATGTAGTATAGTCTTCTCCCCCGCCCCCCCAATATTTTTCTTGCTAGGCACTACTTTTACTATTAAATCCCTTCTGACCTTTAGTTCCACTCCTTTGCTATCTGTTAATCTCTGCAGAGATTGCTTTTGCATGCATTTTATTAGCAGTTTAAAAATCTGGTCAGTAATGGGAACAGGACATTCCCCCCTTCCTCATCCACCAGTCATTTGCAATTAAGTGTCTTGTACTGAGGCTGCCTATTTCATGATATGCTTCAGCTCCCAGGTATTCAGTCTACACCTCTGCAGTGTGAATTAATTGCAATGTTGACAGCAGCATTGGCTGGGTCTTTACTCCATTGGGCGTTTGGAAACTTGACTCCATAGGTAACCCTCAGAATAACAAATCTGGCATAAATGAGTTTGCAAGTGTGTTGCTGTGTGTCTTTTAACAAAGAGCTATTTGTTTGCAGAGCTGGGAAAGGCAAAATTTGTTTGTCCACTATTTTATTAGACAACTGCATGAGTCCCTAGAAAAACATGGCTGTGAAAAAGGGAGGCAGGCAGACACCTCAGGCAGCTTTGATCTCACAGGAAACCTAGGCCTGTTTCCAAGATGAATCAGGATGCTTAAGGGAAGACATTTCCATGCTCTGGATTCCTGATATTTATTTGCTTGACAGCAGCGCATTTTGCTAAACCATTGCCCTTTATTTTGCTATCAGAAAGAAACCTTATGGTTAAGTGTTTCTTTTGCAATTCTCCTTGAGATAAAGGAAAAATGAACATTGCATACCAATGACACTGCAGAGAACACAAACAAATTCAGCATGGCCCATATTTCAGTCGTTACAGCTGACATAGTATTAAATCAGTATCAAATGTGTTGGAAGATGCCTCAGAAAGACTGGATTCTGGGATGCTATGTGGAATGGGATGAAATGGCTCAGAGGCATTCTTTGGTACAAAAGGGTTGCTTTTAATGGCTGGTTGTTTGCTTGCTAGACCCTGAGTTTAAAAGCTTTTGGATTGCAGGCAATGGGCCAAAATGTTCAGCAATAAGCAAATTTAAATTTGGAAACTCGGAAACTTTAACAAATTTGCAACAACAACAAAACCTCATGGGCATTTCCCTGACTGCCACACAGACTCCATGAATTTCATGAATGATATTAGAGAAGTATTTCAAAACGGATTCTTTAGTAAATTATTTGATCATGCCCTGTGGAAAATGCAGATTAAAATTTTATCTGGTTGTTGTTTTGTCAAAATGCCCTGTATTACATTCTTTCAATATTCTTATCAAAGCTGGGAGAAATGGAACAATTCAAATATGTTCAAATAAACATAGATTCCTGGATTTTATTATCTACAGTTTTGATATAGATTTGAATATTTACCTTAAAAACGAATGTGTGGATTTGCATATAGATCAAACCTGAAATCACAGAGTAGCATAATAGGCAAATGACAAAAATTGGTGGGTGGGGTAGAGAAAAAAAGAAAATTATCATCTAGTGTGCTTGGTTTTATAAGGCACTGCTACAAATCATTGCCATATCTTAAATATTTGCAAATATTATGGACTGATCCAGAGTTTTTATTCTCTTAGTGAGAGCATCCATAAATGGAGTTCTACTCAGGAAAGTCCCATTGGTGGAAAGAAGGAGGAAGTCCATTTTTTGAAATTCTCCCTCCCTTTGCACCCCCTACTCTGATGCCCAAACAACCCCTTATAGCAAATTTTCAGGGGGCACTGGTGACTATAGGGGAGAGGAAATCAGAAAAGATTTCTGCCTCCTCTGTTCAACCAGTAGAAAATCTTCATTGGCTCAAAAGCCTACAACTGCTGGAAGAAAGGAGCCCTTTCATTTGTGGAAGGATGTTGCTTCATCGACCCCGTTGTATGAATAACCCATACATATAACTAATTGCAAAAGAAAAACCCCATGGTACAGCCCTGATGCTACTTAGGGACCATTGCCATAGCATCTAGGAATTCCAGATGCAATAATCAGCCTCGGAATGGTTGAAATTTAATTTTAGCTTATAAACATAAGTATCTAAAGCAAGATGAACTCACAAGTAGCAATGTTTTGACTGCTATAAAGTGACTAAACCTGCTTACTTGTCATAACTTACGTTGTCTCTCGATTCAGATTCACCTTGGTTACCCATACTGTGGTCCAACTACAACCAGACACCAAGGAAGCACCCCAGGGTATAGAAATGCATTAATTACTGAGCATAATGTGAAAAGAAGATCAGAACATAAATAAATGAGTATTCAAATGCATTTAATGGTGGTGCAATGGTCAGAGAAGATGCTGGTGATGACAATTGAACGTCCCTTTGCCTTCCCAGCCCCCTTCATATATTCTCAGGCATAGGATGACAAAGGGAAGTCCACGGGTCATATGAATAGGTACTGCAGACAATGTTAGAATTTGCCACACAACTTCAGCCTCCCCTACATTCTCCTCCAGTCCTTTTTTATTCTTCTTCTGGAAGAATAAATTTAGCTCTATAAATCTACCTAAGATGGACAATAAAGTACTACAATTCTATATTAAAATCATATGGAAGACATTGCTGTTATTTCAAATGTCAGAAAGGCTGATCATCTTGAAGTTCACTTGGCTTTGGTAAACTAACACCAATTGTTTAATTCAGTGTACATACTTACATAATGGAGAGGAAGACTGTTCAGAAAAAAAATTTTTTTTTGAGGGATTCTATATATTTTCAGATGAATCAGTAGGCATCTGACCTTCCCTGCTGTCAGTGTAGCAGCCTAAATTATTCAATCTACAAACTGGCACTGTTTTAATAAGGCAAATCAGTCCTATGATTACAACTTCAATGTGTGGAAATATTTGAAAGGAAGCAAAATATCCCAAACAATATTCAACTGAAGTTATAAGTACTTATAAGTACCATTTCTTAGAAGTTGTTCTGTGACTCAACCCATTATTCTAAAACAGATGGGAGCAACTTCTAGACAAACCACTGCCTTTCAGCACCAACTCAGCGGTGCAGTAGCAATTTAATGACGGTTGCATTAAAACAAGGCATGCAGTGAGCATGACCTTCTTTTCGTGATGATTCATATTCCTGGCAGCATGGTGGTAAAATTGGCAGCAGTAGGAGATTTGGATGTCTGCAAGAAACTGGAGGTGGAACCACATGTGCCTGACAGATCATGTGCTGCTCATTCCTGTTTTGAAAGTGGAAGCAAAATAATTTTTACTCCAAGAGGAATAACTTGAAGGGAAGATTAAAGTTTTACATGAAAAACTTGTTATTGCAGAGTTATAGTGAGGATGCATGTGTCTGAAAAATCTGTACTGAAACAACCTCAACTTTTCTCACATGACCTATAAAAGTTCTGTGCCATGTATACATTTATGTAGGTTATACTTTGCCTCCAAGTGTACTTTGTTTATTCTCTTTCGGCCAATTTCAAGAAAGGCCAACAGGCACTTGGCCACCCCCTTCTAATTCCTAAGGTTCCAAGCATTGCTCACAAACGCCAAAGCCCTATGAATGAGAGACTTAAAATGAAACTTGGTGTTTCCAGGGTACTGAAACCTGTGCCCAGTACCAAATTCTGCAACTGTTCTGTTATTTTAATAGGAGAATCTTCTAGCCATGAAATGGCACCATGCAGCTTTGTTAGAAATGATCAGGATTTGACAAAAGTTACACTGCAAAAAACAAACACCGCCCCTCGCCATGCAGCCCCACCCACAAATGCATTCATTTGGGGAGATTTCAGGGAAAGGAGATTTAAAGGACAAAGGGTGTCTTGGTAGACTGTGGGATTGCTTGTCTAGGCACCCATCAGGGATGTCTGAGACACAAAATAGCCTGCTTTGGACCAAGACATGAAAACCTTTGAAATCCATGACTCTGAAGCACCTGGAGACTTTGTGGCAGAAGTTGTGCAAGCCAATTAGTAATAACGAACTGGACAGTTTGACACTATCCAGTTGTAGATGAACGTGCTTCGATTTCTCACAGAGTACTTTAACAGTTGCACATGCCTTTTCAAGGTTACTTTGTTCCCTTCTTTCCATTTATGCCAGAAATATATGAAGACAACACTTTTTTTTAAAAGGTACTATTTGTTCTCTATTTTCTCAGTGAGCTTACTGTGTTCCACCAGCTGTTCTAAAGAGAATCATAATAGCTACTTTCTACTGAGGACAAAGAATAGTATTCACATAAGAAAACAGAAAGGCTTATACACCAGTTTGTTTTTAGCTATGATGAGTAGAGTTAGGTACTAGAAATTAAGATCCACAAGTGTAGCTCCGCTAAGATTGTGAGATGTACATACAATTCCTCTATACAGTTCCCAATGTTTTTACTCCTGCTATAGAGGAAGAAATCAATGTAAGTGTAAATAATAAGGTGAATATTAAATCCATTATACAGTAATTTATTATATACTTAATGGGTCAATCCTAAGAACTGTTCAGCTATTGAAACATTATAATCCCACCCCCAGGAGAGAAGAATGTGTCAGCCACTGCACAATGAGGAAAAATATAATATTATGCCAATATTGTCACTCTGCAAAACTATATCACCCTGCAATGAGATAACTATGAGCAAATATTTAGGATCATGGTTTATCAGTCTCTGAAATGACTGAATGCATCCTGCTAATAAATTGCCATGTCTGCTCTAAATGCCAAAGAGCAGCTGTTCAGTCTAATTTAAACACTGTATCCCTGATGATTTGATTCCACATGTACGCAACGAAGTCAAATTTCAAGCAGTACAGGCTGGCAGTTATATAACTAGGATTCAAATGTTGATTTGCAGAAGAAAACAGCATGCAAGTAAGGGCTAATGTTTAAAAAGTTTGAAAAATTTTGGAAACATTTTATTTTTATTGTGTTCTGTGATTATCGTGGCAATTTAAAGTCAGTTATCCTTTCTATAACATACTTTGGCTATTAACTTTGTTATTATTGTAATGAGAGTTACATGTCTATCCCTATTATAGAAGGATGATTTGCAAAGTACAACTTAGGTCAGGAGCCAGTTGGGCCATTACAAGTCCCAGCTGCATGAGAGTGGCTAGACCCTGAGGGCCTTTAAAACCAGTGCTACTTAAAGTGGTTGTCCCTGGACCAGTGGTGGTCCACAAGCCATTGGCTGTCAGTCCCTGGAGAATTTCCAGGAAAGAAAGAAACCGCTGTAGTCAGTAGAAACAAATATGTTGTCTGCCCCTGGCACACTGAGCAAAAAGCTCTGCTGGTCCCCTACATCAGATATGTTAAGAAGCATTGTTTTTATGCTATACAATTACAGGGCTGTATTCCACATTAAGTGCCATGACAATGTCCTATGAAACCCTGAGGTTTGTAGTCTGGAGAGGCATTAGAACTTCCTCACTGAGAATTCTACATGCTCCTCTCCAAACTACAAACCCCAGGATGGAACCATGGCAGTTAAAATGGAAAAATAGTGCTATAGTTGTGTAGTGTGAAAGGGGCTTTGATGCAAAAGGCCATTAATACCTCCTAGCACAAGGATTGTTGCGGACCTGCCCTGTTCTCTGTGCCAGGTGGGCACAACTCTGTCTCACTCCATGAGATGAGACAGCCACTGATTGGACAGGGGAGGGAGCAAAAACTTATCTAGCTGGCTTTGCAGATGGTGGAGCCATTCAGAAATGTTTCTGCTTTTGTCCTCCAGGGATCTAAATATTGTGGGGTCACTGTCTTACTAGCAGAAATCACTTCTAGTAGGATTGCTCATCCCCAAGTGGCAGGCATGTTTTGAGCCAGAACTTGGAAAAATTACTCTTCTGGACTGTAGTTTCCAAAATCCTACAGGCAGCCTGTAGGCCATTTACTTTACCTCAAAGAAGTCAGATTAGGTTATGACGAGTCTAGCTGCAGGGCTCACCAAACCATAGAGGCCAAGCATAGTACCAGAACTGCAGGGGTTCCTGCCCTAAATCTGGAGCTGTTACCTTCATCTTAAGCAAACAATCAAGAGTTATATTTGATTGTGAGGTCCTGCAATGTTACCGTAGAATTATATTTTGCACTGACATACCTACACTACTATTTGTACTTGATTAATTGCTTTCTGATACTCTGATCATGCTACAATTTGGTAGCAATTCTTTGGGGATTTTATTGTAAAGGAGATTTTTCAATAAATACAAGAAATGAAATTGTTTTGGGGAAAAACCTGAACCTAGAAAAATGTTTCCTATCTAGGCAGAACAATATTTGTAATGTTTGGAGTTTTATGCAGGCCATGCATTCATTCACTTGATTTTACAATGACACACACACACACAAAACCCTTGCAATTAAGAATGATCACTAGAAATCTCAGCACAACAGCACCATCGTATTGATTTTATAGTTAAACAATAGCAGCTGTGATGGATACATTTCCTTACCTCATAAATACTTCCAAAATTCAGACTGGTTGAATATTTCCTAGTCAAGCCTCTAGAGTCTAGTGTACTCATTCTGAATGAAATCAATGAACTATCTAAAAGGATTTGATTCTGACTTCAAAGAGGAAATGTGGCTAGCAAGCACAGTGTAGAAACAGATGGTCCTTGTGACTACACAAAATGTGTTACCATACAACATTCAAAGCAATAAAATTAATGTTCTTCTCAGTGGAATAACAGTAATGTATCTGACAGATGCTACTGCATGACCACAGATGATACATTTCAAGTCTCTTCAGGCACACAGCTTGATCACATATTGTTGGACTTTAGCAATTGTCACAAGCATAGTTCCTTTTTCCTGAGGAAGATCATTAACAGGATGAATACAGTATGGCCCCCGCATCCATGGGGGATTGGTTCTGGAGGGCCCCGTGGATACCAAAAACCATGGATAACAGCAAACACCATTGGACATAATGGGACTTCCGGTTTAAAATACCATAGAGTTGCCTTGGAGGACATAGAAACATCTAGAGAGGATGCCTTGCTAGGCATTTTCTAGGAAAACTCTATGGTAGGTGTGCTGTTTTGTGTCCCACAGATAACTGATTCAGTGGGTAATGAATCCGCAGATACAGGGATCATACTGTACTGTCAGCAGCTTCTCCTTCCCTACAAAATAGATGAGAGTGGTATTGAGAATTCCTTCATCTCTGAACAGACTGCTCTGCTCTACTCAAAGGAGAGAGATACACAGTCAAACAGGTTTCTCCATTGTCTTGACATTTTACAACACAAGAATGAAGGTCTATGTTTTAGCCTGAAATCTATTATATATATCTGTACATCTAGCTTTAGAAAGACAGTTGAGAGTATTAGCATTAATGTAAAATCTGAAGGCCATTAGTCAAGACCAGACAATTCTTATAGAGACACTTGGCCGTATTCTTATAGAGATTCTTGGTGGAATTTTCCACCATGGTCCACTGATGATACATGTATTTAGCTGTGAAATGGTCTGCGAAATTAGGGATCTCAAGCTGAGCCAGGAAATATTCTTGAAATATATAGTATTATCACCTTTCAAGAGCAAGTGCAGTGTAATGTAAACTCAGTCAAGCCCCTTCCAGAACTGAGAGGAGAATGATGAATCAACAGTGTCATACTTTAAGAACCAAAATAAGTGGATTTATTTTCAACAGTTTGGAATATAGTAGATGCCAGAAAGCAATCTGCAGTAGTTTCATGTTCACTCTTGGCAATGGGTCCCCACCTGTACACCACACAAATTTTCTAAATCAAAACATACAGTATTTTTTATCTAGTGAAGCAGTATATTTTCATAGTTACATCTAGAGATTAAATAATTAAATGGCACAGACTGCCTCCTCAGTTAAGATCTTATTTAGATATAAAATCAGTATGAAAGTAGAAGCAGATGATGGCAGAAACAGTGACATAGGTCTGGTGGATATGGTACATCTGGCCATCAACCTAATCTTAGTGACCAGCTAAGATTATTGTCAATAATCTGCTTCTAAATTTACCTAATAGAAATACTGTATCATGCTGCAGTCTCACTGAACAAGACAGTAGTATACTAGTACTTTAAAGCCTCAGCCTCAGCAGATCCATTGGCTTAATTACTGAATGGCAACTGAACAGTAAATCTCATTGATTTAATGGTTCTAACTCTGGTTAGGACTACTAATTTGATTTAGATGTAGACCTTTAACAAGGACAAGGAAATATATAAAAGAAAAACATGGAAAAGTGCTCCTTTGTTCTCAGAGGACCCCATCAACACAATGCCAACAAGAACCAAGGGAAAACACAGCTTACCTTCTTGTACCTCATCAGAAAAGATACACAGATGGGATATAGTGATGGCAGTAAAGAACTTAAACCTCCCTTAGCAATATCCATGATGGAACAGTGATGCGTGATTCTAGGTGGCTCAAGAGAGTCCTTGGGACAAGTGCTATGGAAACCCAAGTTCAAATCTCAATTTGGCCATGAAGCTCATTAAGATAGTCTTGGATAAAACACTATTTCTCAGACTAACCTTCCTCAAAGAGATGTTGTAAGGAATTCAAGAGGACAACTATGTATGCCAGCTTGAGTTCTTTGGAGAAATGGTGGGACAGGTGGGACATAAGGTTAACAAACAAAATAAAATGAAAATTAATTAAAATAGAGAAGAGAACAGTATAGTTTAATAGTATACTTCATTATCCAACACCATCAGAACCATGACTTCTGATCCTTATAACTCTGGCTGTAGCCGTTTGTGTGCCAGAAACATGCTCTAGAGGTTTTTAGGTGCATTGGTAGGCAAAAAAGAGCAGGACTGCTTATTCCAATGGAAGCAGGAGCATCCAGCCAGTGGCAGCACTGCGGGAGGGGTGTGTGGAGAGGCTGAACCCCACCAGGTGACACCAGCAAGAGGGAGGAGAGGTGACATCAACCTTAGTGACACCATAGCATCCAGCAGTAGCACAACACTGAATATTGGCCAGAGACTAGCTAAATACTGTGATGAACATAGTATTAGGGAAACATTTATGTAATTTGCTGAAAAAACCTTATCACTCTTTTTCAAAACTGGAGGGAAGAGGCAAAACCAAGTATAGAACTCTCTAAACTTTATCTTTGATGCAGTCATTATGTGGCAACTTTTCTCCAATTTTTGTTTGTGTGCAGACATGGTAAACTACTCTTGTGATTATGTCTTTTTTACTCTGTTTTCCCAAAGTGAAGCCAATGCTGCTGCTATTAGAGCACCTGCAGGAGATAAATTCCCTGTCAGAATTTGCTTGCTGGCAGTGGGTTGGTCCCATTAGTCATGTTTAGGATAGATCCACCAATATGAACAGCACAATCTAGACTAACTGAAGCCCTAGTGATTTCAGTGGGCTAAATTCAATGTTAGTCCCTAATTAGAGCAGACTCATTGAAATGAATGAGACTTGTTAGTCACAAGTAATGTAAGCTCCATTGATTCCAAGGAGTCTAGGACAAGCACTGGATATAGAGCAATGGTGTGCACTAAACTTTACTCTAAGATTCCAGATGGACTATCTGGATCTAACCCAGAATCTACACCCCTCTCTCTTCAGTTCCTTCATGAAGGGTGCAGTAATCCTGAAACTCAGCATTACTAAATGACATAATGTAGGGAACTAAGGAATTTATAATGCTGTTCTATAAATGTGCATTCTACCAGTGAATTACCAAACTGTAATCTACCCATAAAATGTAATCTATCCATAAAATCCACTTTGTTTTCCCTTTTCTTTTCTTGGCTTTTTGTATAATACAATAAATTGATTTTACTGAACACAGCACATATCTAACATATTATATTCCACTACTGCCTGTGAACTGCTACTGTTTGGATTGCTTTAAACTACTTAGTGTGCACACAGTAATCTTAATTTAAAAAAAAAAAAGAATTTGTATTGATTTACATCATTGTTGTGGGAGGGGGGAGCACTGCTGGTAGAGCAAGTATCATTGACTTACTGTGGAACAGTGGGAATGAGGGGAGGAAATGAAAAGGACTAGCACCATATCTAGATAGATGTCAGTCACAATGAATTGGCTTTCCAGCTCATTTAAAATCCTCTTCAGATGTGGCACTAATAACTCTTCTTTTGAAATGTGGTGGTTCTTTAAAAGATCCAGATGACAATGAAGGATGTGTCTGCTGTAGAAGCCACATTTTGAGTCTCCATAGGGGATCTTTACAAATCAGTGCCTAAGTCCTGGGGAACCTCACAATTGAATCATGATGCAGCAGAAGGAATTCACAGTGGAAGAGAAGAACAGGTAGGCATACAAACAACACACATAGTTTGTGCATTTCCACCATGTTCTTTGCATCTTGGCCATTGTGATTACATGTCAGTTGCTTCCACAGAATGTGACCTGTTTTTCCATCAAGTCTACTTTTGTCTATCATCTAGTCGTTACATACATACATACATACATACAACATCTCTTTCTCCTCAGTCTTAACAGCTAGTGACCCTTCTGCCTGATTCCCCTAGCTCTTGGGACTGTTGGGAATTCTGATTGTGAATTTGCTTCTCCCTTCTATGTGTGTGCCATTTTGTGGCCAGATTCTGGGGAAAATCATGGGCAGTCGTTCACTGGTATACGTCTATGCACAACAAATTAATTCAATTTAAACAATGATGTGAGTTGATTGTATATAAGTGATAATGCATAAGCTACCCGTGGGATCTGAAGTAGACTAGAATACTTGGCTGCAAATTGTACATACCCTGGAGTAAATCAGCCAGTATGCTTGCAGTCCCCCCCCCTCCCAATACTTTCTCACCCCCCACCCCAAAATCTCATAGCTGGGAGAAGGAAATAATTTTTAAGCAACATCTAAATCTGGAATATTTTCTAAAAAGTAAATTGCCCATATGCTATTACCATTATTCAGTTTTGTAGCTATGATTATAGAAAGACAGAGTGCAAACTGCTCACGTGTATTTATCTTCTGGAGTGAGATGTGCTTTTCCAACTGTCTGCGAAGTTTCACTTCTGCACCATATTTTCCTGTGGTCCCATTATCAGCCAGAATAAAATGAGAATGCATGCTGTTGAGTACTGTCAGTTTACTCATTGGGTTGGACATTGTTTGGTATGGCCGGACCACCTGCATATGAGAGAAAAGCAGAGAATGCCACCACAGGGACAAACAGTGTGGAATTTCCAATAAAAGGCTAGAGGTAATAAGCTGATAGCAATGAGTCAAAGTTGTTCTTGCCAGTGCTTGCAAAATCTAAGTACTACTGGCAGTCTTAAGCACAGAGGAAAACAATCCATTTATTTTTTTATTAAACCTGTTAAGTCATAACACTGTGGTAACTATACTGGAATTGTATTTTAAAGGAAATAAACCACAGATATTAAAAAAAATTATATTGTTCAAATTCCATTTCCCCTTTTTGCAATTCATATGGCAGAATATTAATATTCTCTCTCACGCTAACATTTTTTTTGGTTTGACAAACTCAGTAATAGGGCACAGATTTATCTTTATCATAACACTCCATACATTCTAAATGCATTTTCAGTACTGGCGGCCAAACCTTCTGAACCAGTTTCTCCATTTGAATCCACAGCTCTTTCCCACACTGGGTGAGGGGAGCGGAGCTTCACTTTTGCCTTCTTTCCCCTCTATCAGCACTTTACTCCCTCTTGAACTTACTTCTGGTATGCCAGCTTAGTTGAACAGAAAAGTATAGAAAAGGGGATGGGTGACATATCGCAAAAAAGGAGCTACAGATTATGCACCCTTCCCTCTGTTTGGGTATCATTTTTGCTTGAAAAAGTCATATCTGCTTGAAGAGATTACTGTCACCATCAAGTCTCATTTTAGCACACAAGGGGTGGCATCCTATTAGTAACATATGTGTGTAAGTAACATATGTGCAAGTATGTCTTTTTTGATGAGGTGCAAGGAGATATTCTATAGCCTTTTGTGCTTCACTGAAAACCTCCCGCTAGGAGCTGTCAAGCTTTAGGAGAGGTGCTGCTGCTGCTTAATGGAGGTGGACATAGCGGTGGTGGTGGGGTTGCAACTCAGGCAGTGCAAGTGTAGCTGCTCTGGGCTGCTTGATCATTGTCTGAATTGCCTCCTCTTTCTTCTCCCCAACACTATGCAGCTGCAGCCACAGGGCCTTGCTGGGATCTGAAGGACACAGAACTGCATGGACTGATCATTAGTTCCACTTGCTCGATGGAGGATCTTGGCCCAAGGTTATCCACAAATCTTCCAGATCCGTAAGAGCGCAACATATGTTGATGTCAAGTAAATACAGTAGTATCAAACAAAGTAGCACTACAAAAATATCACGTTTATGATAACACCAAAAACCTTCTGTTGTAGAGCTGACAATGGGGCTGACTTTGGACCTTTTAAGTTTGATTTTGATGTCTTGTTATATGTCATTAATGCTTAGGTTGTTCATGTTTCCATTTGCTAACTTGCAGACACCTTTTATTATAATGCTGTTTATGACAATATTGTAATATGGATGGGGGAAAGTTATAAAGAACTTGCAAAAAATCCTCCCACATTTCATTTGAAAGTTGCTGTTTTCAAAACAGTATGAATGTAGAAATACAAGGAATTTCCTTTTTGTTTTACTAATTTGGACATCCTTTTACCTATCACTAAAAGCAACAAACAACTTTAAAAAAATATAGCTTTGTTTTTATGTTAAATTAGAACAACATATATCTGTCTTAAAAGCACCTGTTTGCAAACATAATCACTTGCTTAAAATTCCATAACTCAGAGGCATCTTTCTTTGTTCTTCTAATGTCAGCACTTGCCAAGCATTTGTTTGTCCTTTATAGATAAATCAAAGCCTCCACATTCTTCTGTTATTCTTGCAATAGTAGAGCAGAAACACTTAAACATTTGCCAGGCAGAGAGAATAAACAGCTCCAAAAAGAACAAGCAGATTAACTTGGGAAAACTCTGTGGTGGTTGTACTGGCCAGTACTGCAAGACAAGATTAGATATGGCAAAAAATACATTCATTCTCTATTTATTATGCCAGATGCAAAAATTAATGAAGAATAATCTTCTGTAGAGAAAACCACACTAGTTGCTACTTTCCTCATTCTTTGCTTGAGTTCATAGCTCTGTCCAATGTCTTGTAAAATGGGGGGGGGGACAGGGAGGGGAAAAGCAACAGGATAATGCTTGTTCAACAGTACTAGAGAAACTGTACTCTCCCAGCCATATGACAGGAATTGTTCTGCCCTTGACAAATCATTGGCCACACATGACACCAGTCTATATGGCAACAGGGGCATTGGGCTGGGCTGAGCTATTTAAGCCAGCATGGCTGTGGTTCAGGCCTCTTCGCCATTTCTGCTCCCCACCCACATGCCTCTTTATATCATGGGTATCTCCAGTCACCTTTTAAAACTCTGGAGACCAGGGTTTGAATCCTTGCTTGGCCATTAAACTCCACTGGGTGACCTTGGGTAAGTCACGCATTTGCAACCTCAGAAAACCCTGTGATAGGTTCACCTTAGGATCACCATAAGCTGGAAATGACTTGAAGGCATGAAACAACAACACATTTTTTGTTGTTGTTGTGCCATGTTTGGCATGGCACAACAGGCACAACTACTTCATGCTATATAACATGAGCCTTTTTGGCTACTGAATTCCATTATTTGGCTGTGGGGTGAGGGCACTTGGTTTCAATTTGTTCTCTTTGAAGGCTTCCAATTGCACAGCTAAGTGAAAGAATCCACACATTTCCCTATCATTGCTGACCGGCTTGAGGGAGATGTGACTTGGGTTCTTGTCCCAAGATGACTTCCTCAAGAAAGAGTAATAATGAGCACTGCCAACAGGAATCTCTTGGGACCCCTTGAAGGGATGAGTCTAGGTTGAACTGCAGAATCTCTCTCATACCCTGGGTTTCGAGGATGGCAGCCAGCCAGTTGGCAGATCTGGCTTAAATGGTTTCATTCATGCAATTTGTGCCTGCACAGTCTGTTGTTGGCAGATTCTTGTAGTTAATAAAGTTGTGGCAAGGTTCAATTCTGACAATGGCTTCTCACACTTACTGACGCATCCAGTAATGGGCAACTGTCATATATTTTATTTCATGGAACAGTACAAGACTGAATCAGAAAGTTGTTATGGTCCTTGTTTACAAGAAAAATTTAGCTGCTGGCAGATCCAGTCATTTTCTATAGTGTATTGAAAACTTACATGTCAGTTTCACTTTCTAACTGAAAGGTAATGTTCCTTCCAACTATTATCCTCAGACAACACTTGCAACCACAGGAGAAAGGAGCTACAGCTCATTATACAAACATGGCTGTTACAATGCCAAATAGATTTTGAACATTATGTCTGAATATACAGTCTAGTTTGATTTGAATTTCTAAGGATACATGCCCCCAGCACAGCTTAGGTTTGTTAGTGAGATATCTCTCTCTCTGGCTTTTCTTCGCAAACGAAGATTCAGGAAGGACTCATCCTGCGCTTTCTGCAAGCACGCTAATGACTAAAAAGGCCAATCCGAGATAAACAAGTTGGGTTGCAGAAAGCACAGCAGACGGTCTCCTTGGGTGATGTTTCTGGGTTGTGATTCTTTCTGTGTTGTCGTTTCTCTTCAAGACTTGTTCTGCATGAGTTCTCAAATAAGGCTGCAGCATTGTGGATATTGCGTCTCCATGCCTCCTGATGTGAGGCCAGGGCGGACCATTGTTGGTGGTCAATTTGGCCAAGCCTGAGATGTTGTTTCAGGGAGTCCTTGTATTGTTTTTTTTTTGGGGGGGGGAGCGCCCCTCTTACGCTGACCCGTGGCGAGTTCACCGTAGAGTACTATTTATGTGCCCTGCCCAGCGCAGCGCAGCTGTGTTCTCAATATCATGGCCTCAATGCTGGTGATCCCTGCTTGCTCAAGGACAGCAACGTTCATTACATAGTCAGTCCAGTGTATATTTAGGATTGTGCGTATACAGCGCTGATGAAAGCGTTCAAGGAGTTGTCGGTGGTGGCGATAGGTGACCCATGTTACAGATCCATAAAGGAGAATAGACAGTACAATGGCTCTATACACACTGATTTCTGTGCTTCGCCTCAGGTGTTTATTACTCCAGACTCTTTTGTGAAGTCTTCCAAATGCACTATTTGCCTTTGCTAATCTGTGATCAATCTCTTTGTCAATCTTGGCATCTGAGGAGATGATGCTTCCCAGGTAGGTGAACTGCTGAACAGACTTGAGCACAGATTTGCCAATGGCAATGTGGGGATGGTGGTGTTCATCCTGTGGTGCAGGCTGGTAAAGAACTTCAGTTTTCTTCTGGTTGGCTTTCAGCCCAAACAGCTCTGCAGCTGTTGCAAAGCAGTATGTTAGGCGCTGCAGAGCTGCTTCTGTGTGGGCAACAAGGGCAGCATCATCAGCGAAGAGCAGCTCACGGACTTGATAGTTTAGAGTCTTAGTGTGAGCCCTCAGACGGCTTAAGTTAAACAAGCTACCATCAGTACAGTAATGTATATAGATGCCATCGTCTTCTTCAAGCTCTGCCATAGCCCTTTGGAGCATCATTCTGAAGAAGATTGTAAATAAAGTTGGTGCAAGAACACAACCTTGCTTCACTCCATTAGTTATTAGAAAGGGCTCTGAAAGAGCACCGCCATATCTGACTTGACCACGCTGTCCCTCGTGTAGCAAGATAATCATTTTGAGGAATTTGGGGGGACATCCTAGTCTTTCCAGGATCTGCCACAGACCTTTTCTGCTCACAGTGTCAAAGGCTTTGGTGAGGTCGACAAATGTTACATAGAGACCTTTGTTCTGCTCCCTACATTTTTCTTGCAGTTGTCTAAGGGCAAATACCATATCTTTAGTACTCCTATTGGCTCTGAAGCTACATTGGCTTTCAGGAAGAAGTTCTTCTGCAACAGCAGGAACTAATCTGTTCAGGAGTATCCTTGCAAGGATTTTTCCAGCAATAGGGAGCAGTGTTATGCCTCGATAGTTTGAGCAATCGGATTTTGCTCCTTTTTTCTTGTACAGGGTGATAATGACTGCATCTCGGATATCTGATGGCAGTTCCCCATTTTCCCAGCAATTCACAAGGAGTTCGTGGAGTTTACCATGGAGTACATGACCTCCGTGTTTCCAAACTTCAGGTGGGATTCCATCAATCCCAGCTGCCTTGCCGTTTTTCATCTGCTGTATGGCCTTAAGGGTATCTTCCAAAGTGGGAGCTATGTCCAATTAATTTTTCACCGGTTTTTGTATCATATGTTGGATAGTTGAGTCTTGGACTACTCGGTTGGCACTAAAGAGACTTTGAAAATGTTCAGCCCATCAATTCAGGATGGAGGCTTTATCAGTAATTAATGTTTGACCATCTGAACTGTATAAGGAGCTTTGGACCTGATAAGTAGGTCCAAACACTGCTTTAAGAGCTTCATAAAATCCTCTATGATCACCCAGATCTGCACAGCGTTGTGTCTTTTCTGCTATATTGATCCACCACTTGTTCTGCATGTCTCGGAGTTTTTGTTGTAGTTTGCTACATGTGAGGTGGAAAGCTGCTTTTCTTACATGGCAAGTTGGCTGGGCGAGGTATGCCTGGTGAGCAGTTCTCTTCTTTGCCAACAGCTCCTGGATCTCTTGGTTGTTTTCATAAAACCAGTCTTGATTTTTCTTGTGGGAGAACCCGAGGGATTCTTCCGCAGACTGGAGGATACTGTTTTTGATGTTGCCAAAGCACTGTGGGAGAAGGATATGTAGGATGGTCTTCAAGTTTTGTTTGCAAGTGAGATAGTGAGATATAACGTGCAGCCTAACAAGTGCAGGCGAAACATCAGAAGTAAACTCTTCCAGAACACAGCCTCACAGCCTGGAAAAAAACCAAGGAAAATCTATGGATGTCGGCTGTGAAAGCCTTTGACTTCACAGCCTAACAAGTGTGTGTGTGTGTGTGTGTGTGTAGCAAGGCATTCAATGACAGTAATTGTAAACATGTAGTACATTCCTCTTCATGGTCCTATACAGTAGGGTCTAAATTAACCATGTTTCCTTGACAGAAAGAGCTGGCGCCGCTGCACCCACAAATCACCACGTCTCATCAAACCTACCTTGCAGGGTTCTTGGGATTAGTGTGAAGAGGTGCACAATGTAAAATGAGCACGTACGTTGTTGTTGTGTGTGTGTGTGTAGCAAGGCATTCAATGACAGTAATTGTAAACATGTAGTACATTCCTCTTCATGGTCCTATACAGTAGGGTCTAAATTAACCATGTTTCCTTGACAGAAAGAGCTGGCGCCGCTGCACCCACAAATCACCACGTCTCATCAAACCTACCTTGCAGGGTTCTTGGGATTAGTGTGAAGAGGTGCACAATGTAAAATGAGCACGTACGTTGTTGTTGTGGTATTACTACGATTACAACTACTACCAATTATGTTTTGTCATGCAGAGATGCTTCCAAGGGTATTCTCACCAGATCACTGTAAATTTTTTGCCATCATTTTGTTACTCCACAAAAAACAAAAACAAACAAACAACACTGCAAGTTAATCCAGGCTGGGAAAGATCAACAAAGCATATAGAAAGCTTCACGCTGGGTCCTCTGCTTCCCTAGCTTATCTCTACAACAACTATCTTTGAGTTCCATGCTAGCAAAATGGTGGTAGTTGCCATCAGTCACTACAAAGTCACTATGAAGCAGATGTATTTGCCCCCTGCCTAAAATGGAAAGAGCCAACATGGTGTAGTGGTTTGAGTGCTGGATTAGGGCTCTGGGTGCCTGGGATTCAAATCCCTGCTCAGCCATGGAAATCCACTGGGTGACCTTGGACAACTGACACTCTTTCAGCCACAGAGGAAGGCAATAGCAAACCACCTTTGAACAAATCTTGTCAAAAAAACCACATGATAGTGTGGCTTTGGGGTCTCCAAAATTGAAAAATGACTTGGAGGCACATAATGATAACAAACAATTTAAAATGATGGGGCCCACTTTATTTGTTGTGGTTTACAGCTTGGCAGAGTACTACATCTACAGTACCACCCTAAGCATGTTTACTTAGAAGAAAGTCCCATTGAGCTCGATGGTTCTTGCTCCCTGGCAAGCAAGCTTAGGGTTGCAGCCTTTAAAAATGTAACAATTATACATTTATTCACAACTTTATCTGCAAATGGAAAACTGGGCCCCAAAAGAGAGAAGGATGCTCTCCACCTTCACAATGCTACTCTAAAAATGCCTCAGACTGACTCAGGGGGACAGCAGCAATTGGGATTTGGGAAAACTAAGTTTAGGAAGTTAGAGGAACGAAATGTGGGGGGAGGAAGAAAGGAGAAGCAGGTAAGTGGAGATCAAATGTTTAATCATACACAAAGGTAGGGAAGTATTACATTTTTATGTTTCTATTAAGGTAGATTTTATTTACATATCCAGGTCAATCCCTGTATCCATGGGTTCAGTATCCATGGTTTCACTTATTCACATCTGGGGAAAAAACGTTCTCTCTAGGCATTTCTAGGTCCTCCAATGTGATTCTATGGTTAAACTCCAGCGTTTGTCTCATTGAAAATAATAGGGTTCCCTGTTATCCACGATTTCAGGTATCTACCCAGGGGGGTGTCTTAGAACATATCCCCCGCAGATACAGGGGTCGACCTGTACTTCCTATTTGGTGAAACTAGGATGGGGGGGGGGAACCAACAATCTTTTTTATTGAGGTTGAGGTTCTACAACGGAAGATGGGCTATAAATCAAATAAATTAGTTAATAAATATCAAACAAACAAAACACTAAGTATTGGTGGTTCTTGTTTTTTTTTTAAAAAAACATTTGTGTTGTATATTTTTACATTATATGCCTGAGGCATAGAATGAACTCTTCTAGATGAGGCAATTGTTTCATGAGGGTCGCACACAGCCGGATTGAAAAGTCCCAGATTTTGTTCCTGTTCTTTCTTATTTTATGCTGAGCTAAAATAAACTGACCTGGGGAGCTGGTATAAAAAGTATTTGATCATAATGGGAGCTGACAGAAAACATTTTGGGATAAACAAAACATGTATGGATCTCCAAAATAAAATTGGAAATAACAGGGACAAAATCTGGGACTATCTGGTCTTATAAATCATTCTGCATGTGCCAAAGTTTCAGTATTTGTTGCTGTAGTTCTTGTGTTTGTTTAATATCCAAATGACATTTCCATTATCCCAGCAATTATATTCACCAGCTGCAACACTTTAATCCCACCCTCAAGTGGGTTTCTTTTTAATTCTGAAATCTGTTTGTCTTCTCCTCCTTTCTTTTTAAATCCCCCTTAGAGTTACAGTGCTTAGTGCATCAGTGAAATGGCACTTTTGCACTATTTATCAATCAATCAAAAAAAGAAAGGAGGAGATAATTTCCCCTTCAAAACATGGAATGACTTCAGCAAATCATTGGAAATCTGTTTTTAAAAGTGTGCTATAGTGCAGATCCAAAAAATGTGTTAGAACCCCCCCCCAAAAAAAAGAATGTAACAAACAGACATGGAGGTGGCAACAATTGGTAAAAAACAAAGATCTACATTGCAAAAATTCACATGTCTTTAGACCAGTTTGGAAGAGCCCATTGTCTTGTCTCTAATGATTGGTAAACCCTTTCCTTTTGAAGAGGTGGGGAACAAATGTTTTTAGCACTTATGCAACTCTGTTCTAGATCAGTGGTTCTTAACCTGTGGTCTGTGGACTCCCCGGGGGTCTTCAGAGGGGGTCCGTGAAGGCCTGAAGGCTGCTCAACCCACGTGACAGGAGCCAAGGCAAAGGCTGGCTGCACACTGCTGTTCAATCCGCTCCAGCCACAAACTTGCAGGAAGAAGTGGGATAAAAGTGTTCCCTGCCCCTCAAATGCCCCTGAAGGAAGATTTAATGGATGGTGTAATTGCATTATTATTATTATTATTATTATCAGTTGTTGTTGCTGCTGTTGTTGTTAGGGTTTTAAATCTTGAGTTAAGTCCATGACAACAAAAGATAGTTAAAGGGGGAGCCTGGTAAAGAAAAGGTTAAGAGCCACTGTTCTAGATAGTACCCCAAATCAGTCTCTCCTCCCTTTCATAAGTTTTTCTATGGGGTTGTCTACACGGTCATAATAACCCTCATGGAATTCACTGGGAATCCTACCTGTCTAAATGGGATCATGTACCAATCCACACTATTCGGAAGGAGGGGGGCCCAAAATGGCAAATATATATATATATATATATATATATATATATGCAGGAAAAGTCTTCGCGGCTTTTCCTGTACTTTTTAAAAAACAGCGAGGGGGGTGCACATTCCTGCTCGTTAGGGCAAGGAATTCGAAGGGAAGTGCAAAGCTGATTGGCCATGTAAGCGTGGGGTGGGGCTTGCTAACAGGGCAAGTGCTCACTGCCACCATGGTGGATTTTCACCTTAACGAATGATTGCTAAAGTGATAAAATGGAGTTGGGTTTTTTTGTTTTGCTTTCCTGTTAAATTGAAAAATTGCTATATCATTCCAGTGCACCTTAGATAACTTAAAAAAAAAAGTTTGGCGGTGGTGAAGAATTTAACACAAGTAAATCACTTGAGGCTGCCATCTGGGAGGTGAAGCTTATGGGGGCTTCTGAGGCAAAAATACCATTAAGACATGCTGCTGCTGCTGTGAAATGCCATTACTATGAGGTACTCTGCTCCCCCCTCATATAGATGGGCCCTTTGTTGCACTACAAACTGTTAATCTTAAAGAAAGTCCTTGATATCTAGGTACAGTAGTAACCTGAAATATCTTCTGCCAGCTATAGAGGTTTATCCACAGAATCCCTTTTCCAAGCAGTCATTAACGCTCAGCCCTGTTTTGAATGTCTGCACTCATCTGTGGGCCATATAAAGTTAAAATGTGAGTTGAACACATGAAGAACTAAGCAAATACAGGAAGCAGCCACAGAGGCTTACAGAGAAAGGGAGCTGTTCAGATCTTTACGCTGCCATCTATGTAGGCAGCCTGCAACCTCCACTTTAAGACTGTGCACTGGTGAATACATGAGATTTGAACCTTCACCAAGTAACTAGGATACCTGGATTTTTGAATGAAAGACTTACTCAGAGATGCTTCAGGCAGATATGACCTAACACGTGGCATGAGATAATATGTGGTTTGAAACAGACTAATAAAGATTGATCCCTCTAAGTAGTTCTCTCCATCTCACTTAATTCAAAATGTTATGATAGTCTTCATTCTCAAAGACAAACCCTTCTTAGTAGCCAAAGCTTCAGTCCTAAAACCATGGGGTTGACAGGCTTGCAAAATTACTCTGAATCAATGATGTAGACTTCAGTCGATTGACTCAGCCTTTAGTTGAACTCAAGTCACTTCAATGACTCAACTTGGACTCGACAATAAATGATGCACTGACTTGACTTGCGACTTGTATGTTTGTAGCAACTGACTTGCTGGCCTTGGTTCAGTAATATAATGCATTCATCTAGAAATGCAAATGTGTTAGGCAATGGGCTTGAGGTGAAAGGATCCTTCTAAAGCTTTTCAAAAGCTTTAGAAGTCTCCTCAGATGTGCAGCAGGGACAGGTTGCCAAGCAGACCTCAACCCCCACCTCCAGCCCATCGCGTAATGCATTCGTTGTTCCCCTTTGAGACATGCACCTCATCTTCTGGGTTTGAGGAAGGGGTTTAGGTTTACTTAGCAGCCTGTCCCCACTGCACATTGGAGGAGCCTTCTACAACTTTTCCTAGGAGTAGCAGGCAAGACTCGTCTCCATAGCATGGGATGTGTTTCTCAAAGGAGAACAGCAAACACATTAGGTAACGGGATTGAGGCAGCAGTTGAGGTCTGCTCAGCAGCCTGTCTCTACTGTACATTGGGGGAGCCTTCTAAAGCTTTTCCTAAGCAGGCAAGACTTGTCCCCAGACTGCAGGGCGCATTTCCTGGAGGGGAACAGCAAATGCGCTAGGCAATGGGCTTGAGGTGGAAGGATCCTTCTAGAGCTTTTCAAAAGCTTTAAAAGTCTCCTCTGGTGTGCAGCAGAGACAAACTGCCGAGCAGAACTCAACCCGGCCTCAAGTCCATTGACCAATACTTTTGGAGATCATTCAATATTTTTACTTTTGTACACATCTTCTTGATTTTCTAGTTATTGAAACTCCACCTCCCACACCCCACCACCACCTCCATTTTTTCTGTTAGAATTGGCTTCCAGACTTGAGATTCAACTTGAAAGTATCTCAACTTGAGACTTGGAGTTAAAGACTTGAATAAGTCACTGCTCTGAATCATTCTAACAATGGGCAAGAAATCTCAACAGAGGTCTCAAGTATGTCACCATCTGTCATGCTGGCTTGCTATACCAGCATGGGAGCTCACCTTCACAACTCACAGGATCAGTATTGGAAAATTCCAGTCCTTATTTGGAAATGGGGAGTGTGTGGGAGACCCTCATTAAATAAACATGATGTCACATCACCTGGCTAGATAGCCACTCTGATTGGGCACTGGCAGAGCCAATCAGGAATCAACAAGAAGGACTTTTAAAAGTTCTTTATCCTTCCTTTGTTCTGAGTCAGACTGGCTGAGCACATGGCCAGCTAGATGGAGCTAGCTAAGATGGACTCTGGCCCCATGGCCTAGCTCTGGGCCCGATGGCCTACACAACCATGAAATGCCCCAAAAGGCAATCTGTGATACCAAGGGGTTGGGAGGAGCCAACCTTATCCAGAGGCCTCAAAAAAGGATCCAAAAAGACTCTAATGCCATCTACAGAGACTGTAAGTTAGTCTACATGTAGTAGTTAGGGAATGTGTAGTTAGATTGCGTTAGATTTTATGGTTTTATTTTTAAGTGCTCTGAATGAATGTATTTGTATAATCCTTAAGATGAACCTGGGAATGTTTTACCTTCTCAAGTGACATAGATCCTAAGATTGAAATAAAAGCTTCTGTTATTTCTCAACCTCGCCTCGAAGAGTTATTATTGTTCCTTGATTTCATCTTGTCTATGATCTCCCTGCCTAGACAAGAAAAACCAGCAAGACAGGGAGTGGTGGCAACGAAGAGGAATCCCTGGGTTTGGGATAGGAATAAGGGCCAACCCTGGACTTCAGGCAGCAGAAGTCCTTGGGTGTGCCGTTGTGACACCATCTCTGCTCAAACTCGTGCAAACATGATTTGAGGCAGTTCACCTGAGGTGGCTTCCTGTTTATTTCTGCTTGTATTTTAGGCCCTCCAAGTTCGCTATCCCCTCTCCTTCCTACCCCCATCAGGACAAATAAACCCCTCTTGTCTTAGGAGAACATGATATGGTAGCAACTAGCAGAGGGCTCACTGATGGTATATGGAAACAGCTGTTGGAGCCAAGTGAGCCATCAACAACAGAGGATCCTCCTGTATGCCAAAGATTTCTCAAGAGGGTGAGCTTTTGCTCCTCGTAGCAGTTTTTCAAAGTGAGGCTTCTGAGAGGGTCTCCCTTTTTCACAGGCTAGAGCAAATCTGAATTCTAACTAAAAGCTAAAATAACTAAACTAAAGCTTTCATACTTTGGATATATCATCAGACCATGTGAGCCATTGGAAAGATTATAATGTTGGAAAAAGTAGAAGACAGTAGGAAAAGGGGAAGACTGCATTTAAAGTGGATTGACTCAGTCAAAGAAGCCACAGCCCTGAGTCTGCATGACCTGAGCAGGGCAGTTGATGACCAGGGCTCTTGGAAGTCTTTCATTCATAGTGTTGTCATACGTCTAAGTAGACCTGATGGCAAATAACAACAAGGTCCCTCTCACAAGTAACAGTAGGAACCCTTAGCTTCCTCTCTTCCCCTTGCTTTGATTTCTGAAGTGGAGCAATTATTGGAGATTTGTCAGCATTCTTTCTGATTGCCCACAAGAGTCCTTGAGGCTTTTCAAGTAACTCAAGAGCAAATGCTTGCAAAAACTTTGATGTTTTTGAGGCAAAAGGGATATTTGTCAACACATACACACCCTGTTCTGAACACACATGCAGAGCTAGTCAGTTACCCTGTAGGAGAGAAATAGATACAGCCAGAAATAGACCAGGATTCTCATCTTGTGAATGTTATATGTTACCACTGTGAGTGAGGTATTGACAAGACCTTTGGACTTAAAGCAATGAGATATTCCTAATTAGCTATGAATCTCACTTGGTTCACATGGCCATTCACCACCTCAGTTTAACCTACCTCAAAGGGATGTTCTGAGGATAAAGGAGGAAAACTATGTACAGTATACTGCCCACACATATTTGAAGGAAGGACAAGACAAAAATGTAACAAAAATACATTCCAAACCAAACCAAAACCAAAAAACCCAACGTTTTAACAGTTGATGGTAAACTAACTAGACATACTGAATCCGCTTAGGGTATTACAATAGTGATTTGAATTTTTAAAGCGTTTTACTATTCTTTGTTTTAACCTAAAGAGAATTTTGGTTTTGCACAGGCACTTGTTCTTTCACAGTGTTCTTTCTCAAAGCTTTTAGATTGAATTCAAGTGTTTGGTACTACAATCCTTTGTTTCGTCTGGTCTGCTATTTTGCAAATAGTGAAAATTTACCAAACCCAGAATAATGGAAATTATTAAACATTTGCACAAGTACTACATAGAAATACAGAAAACAAGTGAAAGCCAAGGAGCATTTTAAAAGACCTAAGTTTCATGGACTAAATTTTTATGCCACCCGAAGATGCTAAGTCTCTAAGGAGGCCCTGGACCAGTATTTGGCAACCAGCTACCATGGTTAATTCCTTAAAATTTGTTATAAAAAAAAAGGAATATGTTGGTGGTTTTTCTAGGAATAGTTTTAAAAGTAATGAAAAACCTTGATGCAAACTTTACAATATCATTATGAATATAAAATGCATCATCTCAATCTTTGTCACCAAGGTGCTAAGTACATGTGACTCACTACAAAGGGCTTCCCAGAAAACTGAATGTTAATCTTGAGAGTGTTGTGTTGACATCATCTTGCAAAGTTTCCTGCTCTTGCTCCATACAATTGACAATGCTGATGCTGACATGAGCAAGAAATTATATAATGTGACAGTGTCATGAAATGTGTCCAAGATGGTGTGTTTTTAAGAACAGGTAAGATAATAGTGTAACACATACAGTAGATAGGAAAAGTTGCAGGGAGGAGAGAGGGGCTGGGGAAAGACAAGAATTTAATTGTATGACATGAGGGTGTTCTTAAATATTATTATTCATAATTTCCATTAAGTTAAAAGCACTGCTAGACATTGCTCTGCATGCCTTTTACAGTGAATGCACATGAAATTATACTCTGTTTTTAATCTTGGGTATTATTCCTACCTTGGATGTTTTGAAAAGCTCAACACCAAGAAAACACTGACAAAACAATATGTTGTAGATAAGACAGAGACTTACATCTTTTCCAATCAGATCCTCTTGGTTTTCTACAATTCCCCAGGGAGCGATTCCAATAGTGCAGATCTTCCCTCTAGACTTCGAGGCATGATCTTTCAGTGCATCCCCAACATGCCGAATGACTCCTGGGGGAGGGGAGACATGGAACGATATGATAGAGTATAAAATGTCATACAAGCAAAACCTGCTGCAATTTCCTCTTTTATACAACCTTAAAAGGACAGGAGCCTTGTCCCTGATTTCACCTGGTAACCCCAATTCAGTCAATGTTGGGTTAGTTCATATATTTCCCAAATATGAACCAAGAACCAAGAAATTCAGTTCTGGATCTGAATCCAAAGTATACCCTTATTCAAGATTACTTTTGTCCATGAAAACAACATCTTTGGATTTTTTCTATCCTGTCACTTTTATACATTGTCATTTTAAATTGTAATCAGAACTCCTGTCTTTAATTGAATAGAAAGTATGTGTTTGGACTATGAAATGGCTTCCTTTAAAAAAAATCAGGAAGCGAGTTCTGGGTCATTTCATGTTGTAAAAAAGGCCCCTCCCTGAGTACTAGGAGCGATTTAGGAACAATCCCCCCAGCTTTCTTGTTGCTACAGTGCAGCAAGGGGAGTGCTGCCCTCTAAGGTTTCCAGGAGGGGCTAATATGGGCTCCTAGACCCCGACAGATGCTCCCCCCCTTCTTTAATGGTTGTGTTTAAGAGGGAATTTAAGCAGGTATTGCTTATCAAACAAACAACATCAGCTGAAATTCCTTCTTCTACACAACCATGAAAGGGACAGGAACTTTGTCCTTTATTTCACTAGACAATCCTATGTATGACGCCTTTTAAATTAGTCCCTCTGTATATCCTATAACTGCTTAGCGATGTATTAAACAAACCTGAACTTTACAGCTTCCTGCTCTGTCTAACTGCTTTCTAAAGCTTCAACCAGAGAATAATATAACAGTGTCATAACAAGTCAGATCTGGGACATTTCTGTACTGAGACTGGAAATTATTTCACTGAGATTGGACACTATGCCATGTACGCTGTTTCCTTAGGACCAAAATAACACAATATTCAATGCATTTTTGCACTTGTCATGTACTTGCATTCCCAGATACAGTGACCAACAGTTTCAGAGTGATCAGAAAACTTTATTGGCACAGAAATCCAAGAAGCATATCATACAAGAATGTTGCTGAGAACTGAAACTGAAGGGCTACATACTATAATAAAAGCATATTACAATCTGTAAAATCTGGCGGGCTCCAATACAATTGGCTAACCATCATCTCTTGACATAATATTCCCTTACATCGGCCAGCCTCCTTTCCCAGGCTGAAGAATGCAGCTGCATTCTTACCTTTAACCATTATCACTTCCCTCCACAGTTGACAAGGAATACTCATTAGCAGGTACGAGAAAGCAAAACACAATGAGTATCAAGGTTACAGAAAAAATAACTGAAAATGGCAGGATTAGGCACTGTCAGGGACTGATCCTGACAGCATTTAACACACACATTTTTAAAACATGGAGACAGCCATTGTGGCAAAGCCCAAGAGAATCCGAACCATGGCAGGCAGGGTGGAAGTTTAACCTTCCCCCATCCTAACAAATGTTGCTACTAGGAGCTTTCCCCTCAATGTAAACAGAAGCATTGCAAATGGAAGGTGGGATGGGATGGGATAGGAAAGGTTACTACTAATTGAACTTGCTGTGGCTAGCTGTTTTTTTTTTTAAACTATGGATAGCAGATGAAATGCAAATGTCACATTTAGGTTGAAAGGGCAGGACAGAAGTATAATATCTGAATATAATGCCACCAACTTCCTTGAATGCAATGTCAGGAATTTATCAGGATCTTATAAACATCAATGCCTTCCCATGCCACCATAGCTGGAGAAGTTTCCCCAGCCAGATTGCTCTTACCTGTGTTTACTCCTCCAGTAAATATCCATGCTCCTGTTGTCATGGCTGCTTTGATGAGGCCTTTCCCAAAGACTTGCTTGAGTTTTGGCTGTAGTTCAAAATTCTGGAGACCTCCATGCACAGAGATGAGAAGTTTGGGTAGTTCCAGTTGCCATTCCTTGGTCATCAAGTGTAGAAGAAGATCAGGTTTTGTGTCAAAAGACACACGCACATACTACAGAAGGAACAAGGTAGTTTAAAGCAAAAGAAAGAAAAAACGAAGAAAAAAGAAGACAACAAACATATCATTTTCATCTTTTCTAACTCTTAGCTACATCGATGTGTTTGTATTTTTTGCTATCAACAGCATTCCATGAAATTATGTCAGTAATTTCTGACCGCTTTACTGAACTTTTGTACAGCAGAACTCATATGGAAGCTAATACAGAACCACAGTTCAGAAATATTAGTATGAAAGACACATCAGTAAAAATATAGTTTATAGAGAACAAATTAAATTAGAAATTTTGATTTAAAGAGAGTAAGATGCCTTTTCCAAGTTGAATTTCTATAAAATATTTACACAGCATAGCAACCAAAGAACTTCATAACTGATCCAACAAAGTTTGAAACAGTCATTTTAAAACAGGATCCACACATCAATAAAAAGATATAAAGGGATCCTATAGCACCTTAGAGACTGAGAAAAAAATCTATGCTGTTGAATTCTAGTAAATTTTCAAGGCTATGGAATGGGTACCTCTTTTGATAAGTTGCCATAAGCAAGTCATCATCTGTATTTGGACACAAAAATAAAATAGATAATCATGATGTGAATGGCTCTAGTTGAGCCTTGCACACAGGCCCCTCCCCTCCCCTCCTCTTCTGTGGAGAAAATATGAAGCCTTTGTTCTGATTTTTAACTAACTGCAGTTCAGCGTTATATCCAAACCCAGGCTATGGTTAGCCTTAACTAAGCTTTGTTAAAGCTGGACAGCTTCAAGCATTGGTTAGGGAGTTGCCTTGTTCTATGACATCATATCTAAAACTAACTACAGCTTGGGCTTTGGATGTAACAAATTGAATGTGGCTGTGGTTAATTAAAAAAAAAGAAAGAAAGAAATGAACATTTCTACTCTCCTCTTTACAGTTGTGCCAGAAGAGAGGTGATAGTACCTACATCTCTGAAGATAACAAGCTATATACTGTGTCTGAATGCATTTGCCATTTCTGAGCCTAAGGTTGTAAGGATATAATGAGGTAAAATTTTGAAAACCCTCTGAACACTGAAAAAGCAAAATTTTTATCTACATTAAATCTGAGACAGGTGATGTGGGATGGATATAACCTGAATGCAAGCCAGGAGAGTGACTTGAAAAAATACCCTAACTGCCAACTATGGCACCTTTCTCTTTCAAAACAGTAGCCTGGATATAGTCTTTGCCAGGAAATCCTGCAGAATCTTGCAGTGCCAATAAGCACAACTATACTTACAGGACAAGAAGAATGAATGAAATGCAATGACTCAAGTTGACTAAATTTTACTGCAGGAATGGATTACTATGGTGGCTCTGGGAGCCAATGCTGAGCCCATGGGATCCTCCTGGGGTCCCACAAACTGTTAACCATGCAAAATCAAACAAATCTGGCAGTAACAAGAAGTCCTCATTTTTTTGGCAGAGGGGAGGGAATTGGCATTTATTGACATTAAAGAAGGGCCCTGCTATCATTCAAATAGAGCAATGTTGATTCTGGAGTCATCTAGCAGAGGAAATTCTCTTAGAAGGGTGGTTTGGGGCGTATGGAGGGCTTAAGGGCCACAAAAACAGCCCTAGAAGGCTACATGAGGTCCCAGGGCCACACTTTGACTGCCCATTGTATGGAAATGAAAGAGCAAATCCACTGCACAGTTATTTAGCCTTTGTCAAACTTGGCAGCTTTCAGTAAGTATGGAAACAAGTCAGCTTCAAATATTGGCTTTGTGTTTATATACTGGTTACTAGTTCAGCAAGTACTGGATTTCTACAGGTGCCGCCTCTAAAAGACTGCAGAACTGAAATTAAAAGTCACAGGCAGTTGGAGACTGCATAGCATAATCAAGTTGAATAAGCTTTAGTAGAATTAAAGGGCTGCCATATAGTTTTGACATGTAAGACAACCATATTCCTTGTGCGTTATTTCATGACTGACTTCTGGTTTTGAGGAATTTGGACTTTTCAAACCTCAGATGGAATTTTATAATGACTGGAATGGAAAGAAAGGCTTCTGAGAGTAGCAAAACAATACTTATGTAAATTCCATTTACTATTCTAGTTAGTTCAGACTATGCAATATTTTACCCCATAAGTAGTTTACATCAAGCTCTTGTTCAAGTGAACCTCTTTATGGACATTAAAGGGTGACGTTACTTTTGCCAATTAACAAAGCATCACAAGCATCTTTTTAATATCAAGGAAATCTGAGCAAAAATTTATAGAGAGGCCAAAAAACTGCTTCTATTTATTCATGTATGTTCAAGATGTTTATTATGATCTCAAGCAAAACTATCACAACAATGTGCAAAATAATGTCATTGATATAAAATCACAATTAAAGAGTACAAAGCAGGTCCATGAGCTTAAATATCCAGAAGAGCAGACCTTTTCAAGCAGTCAATTTGCATTCCATGTTGGAATGCTTGTGCAAACTGAAAATGCCTGCTGCTGAACAAATAATGCAGCTAGAGCAACGTCAGCCTTTCTGTGGATGCCACATCTTTGTCTGGGCCTCAAACCTAATTTTAGATGGTGGTGGCAGGGGACATGGAGCAGAGCTTCAAAAGATAAATGCAGTGCTCAAACAGGTTTATGTTGCACAAAATAGTATTTTTTAGTACCCAGTTCCAAGCTGCTCTAACATTTTAGAGTTGTAAGAAGGTTCCCTGATATTTGTCCCCAGATAGGGACTGGCAGCTGTTTCAAAACTGGCAAGATAAGTTCAGTTTAAATGGTTAAAGCTAGTAATGTTAAATTTACAAAGGAATCTAACTATAGACCTTGTAGCTACATCATCTGGCATGATATTTGTAACTTTTTTGTTCTTCATTTTTTCTCCAGGTTCTCCCCCTCCTCATTTTTTTACAGTCTAACAAGGTGTTTTGAGGATTTCAAAAGCTTGCACATTCAAACTATTTACGATGTTTTGTTTCAGTCTAATAATGAGAATAGCCAACTGTGAATTTTGTAGTTTTGTCTTGCGAACCAGGCTACCAATTTTTGCTTTGTGCATGTATTTATATTAAGATTTTGCAGAGGTAAAATAATTACCTCTAACAATTAAACAGCATTAAGAATTTCTACTATCTGCCTTTGTGTATGTATGTATAACATAGAACAGTTCTAAACTTTACATGAAGAAACGGAAAGGGCAATGCAATTCCAGACATTAAACACTAAATTTGATTAAACTAGCATTATTTCCTACTGAACAGTTCCAGTTTGATACTGTGTTATATAGGGATGGAAAGAATATTTGAAAATAGTCAGAAAATGGTAAAAAACAAACCACAACACCATGTTTTTAGAGTGTTGAGAAACCCTGATGAGAAGAATCCTAGATTGATTAGAATCTTTGCAGTTCAGGACTTATTCTGCACAAAATTTGCATGTTGTTATTTTGCACACAAAACAGCATTTTTGGGGGCAGAAAGAGCATTTTCTGCATGGAAAATAATACTTCTGCATGGAAACATTATTTTCTACACAGAAAATGCTGTTTCATGCACAGAAAATGCTGTAATTGGGGATTTGTTGTGCCTAACATTTCTCACATAGTTGATTTGCACAGAAAACGGTATTTTCAGCATAGAAAACATCATTTTTATGCAGGAATTAATATTTCTGTGTTGAAATATTATTTTCCATGCATAAAATGCTGTTTGCTGTGCAGAAAATGCTGTTCTCTGTGCAAAACATCCACATGTGAATTTTGTGCAAAATAAGTCCTGAATTGCAAACAGCCCTCAAAAACTGCATGGCTTTTGAAGACTTTCTTGCAGCAGGAAGAAAATTGCTGAAATTACTCATTGCTACCTTCGGGAAGAAACTTAGTGAAGTGTTATCTCTCTAGTGTCCTTATTACAGTTCTGCTACAGAGATACTCCCCCGGCAGTATTTTGTGTTCCTTTTAATTCTGGATTTAGCAACAATCCACGTTCCTAACCACTCACACTCCCAACAAAATGTTTGCTAGGTCAGAAATGGTAAAGGAATATGGAGAACTACTTGTACATAATATTATGCATATAGGTATGCATGTATTTGCATTGGACAAAGACACGATCCATAAATCTATCAGCTTTGGCCTTCCTCAAAACAAAACCAGGGGCCCTTTTACACTATACAATTATAGTATTATGATTTCAATTTTAACTGCCATGCTACCATGCTATGGAATCCTGAAGTTTGTAGTTTTGTGAGACACTAGAACTCTCTACCTGAGAATTCTAAATATCTCTCCATAAACTGCAAATAGAGAGCCAGTGTGGTATAGTGGTTTGAGCATTGAACTACAATTATGGAGATCAGAGTACAAATCCCCGCTTGGGCATGGAAACCTACTGGGTGACCTTGGGTAAATCACATTCTCTCAGCCTCATAAAAAGCCAAAGGCAAACCCGCTCTGTATAAATCTTGCCAAGGAAATCCCATGATAGATTTGCCATACGATCACCATAAGTGGAAAATGACTTGAGGGCACACAACAACAACAAAATACAAATCCCAGGCTTCCATAGGATGTAAACATGGCTGTTAAAGTAGAATCACTACACTAAAATTGTATAGTCTGAAAGGGCTCCAGGCAGCTATCTATGGCAGAACTTTCACCCACTGTTAATGACGAGTTGATGCACACCCCTTCCCAGCACACACTATTAATGAATGGCAAAATATGACATGGTTGCTTCCAGTCATACTCCCCAGTTGGTATACTTTTTTAGAATGTGTCTGAGATGAAGATATAAAGGATGCACAGAACACTCTTGACTTGCTGGGCCAATCCAGCTAGGAAAAAGTTATATTTGCTGATATATATCTTATTTAGGGAAGGTAATATGCTGGATGGCCTTAAACCAGGCCAAGCATAACAAATGGGGAAGAGTCACTAGACTTGAGGAAATGTGGCATTTTACTGTATAAACTAGAGCACCAAGTTGTTTTTTTGGCTCTCTAGAATGGATCCCTGAAGCAGAAATAAGCTTCATAGGAGGAAGACTGATACATTGGGTTCTGGAATTAGATAATTAAATTGTACCAGTTCATGTATGCATTTTGTTGAATAGGCAAACTGGTTGTGCTGATAAAAAAATATAACTGCATCTTCTCAAAACAGAGTGTCTTTTTGTGGAGAGAACAAATTACTTTTTCAGTGATAAGCTGAAACTCTCAGAAATCACACATGGAGAACTGCATTCAGTTTCAAAGTTACATCAGTATCTAATTGGGCCTGGGTTGTTTTTTTCTTGGATGTTTGACAAGAGTAGATTTCCTTTATCCTTTAGTAAATACAATACACTGCATTGTAGAAAGAAGTTGGTTACTTTCTATTAAAGAAGCATATATTTAACAAACATGTTTGTTAAATTCATCTCCCTTTTTTTTGTTTTGGAAAGCAATGGGAGTTGATCTGCTTGTCAACTGCCATGAAATGAACAAGAGACTAATAGGATTTTTACCCTCACAGAGTTTTATTTTTGCACTGACATCTGTATCTAACTCTCTTTGGTCAAATTGTTTCTTAGAGCCAGGCTCAAACTGACTGAAGCAAAAGGAATGTACCTGTTCATATTCAGTACAATGTGAAATTCCTTTGAATGTTTAGCAAGGACAGAAACATGGAGCTAAATGTAAAATGGAGCAGATTCCCTTGTATTCTGTTAGGGCTTACCTTACAATTTTAGAAAATATTGGGAACAGCAGAAATGGCTCATTTGAGGTGGACAGATCAGGAGGCAGAAACAATGCAATGTTGCCAAAAATACTAGTCATGCATAGATTTCTGCTCTTCTTTTCTACTAAAATGTACATAGTACAACTTACCTCATGCTCCAGTCATTCTCATTCCTAACTTTAACTAAGTATGAAGCACATTGAGAAAGCATCTAACAAAGTCACTGGGCTTATGCAAGGAGCTCCTGTAAGTCCAAGTGCAAGGAAGCAATCCCCCCCCCCGCCCTCCTGCAGCCTACTCCAGAGTAAGTGCCCTAAAAACTACTGGATGGGAAAGAGAAGGAAGGGGCCAAAAATGCTCTGATGCTCCTGGAAACATTGCACTGGATTTAGGAAGTTCTCTCATACCACGCAAGACCACTAACCCACTCATCCCAATACTGCCTACACCAGGGTTTCTCAACCAGGTTTCCCTGGATACTAGGGTTCCACAAGAGGCTGCTAGGGGTTCCCTGAGATACTGAGACTGGGGGGGGGGCGGGAATTGAGCTGTAGATATAATTTTTAGGTAGGGGTTCCCTGAGACCTGAAAATTGTTTAAAGGGTTCCACCAGGGTAAAAAGGCTGGTCTATGTACACTGACCATCAATGGCACACCAGGGTTTCATGCTAGATCCTTTCCTTGCCCTATGAGGAACTTGTGGAGATCAAACCCACAACCTTTTGCATGTTTTATTTCTCAACTATAGTTCTTACATTCTTCTTGCCTCACACTTGTCCCACCTGTTCTTTTTCACATTGGGTATTGCAGGTTAAGTTCCTTGGATTCAAGAATTATCTACATTGCTCATGTGTACAATGGTTTTCAGTGGGATAACCATGTTAGTTTGTTGTAGCAAAAACAACAAACATTCTCTGGAAAATCTGTTAAAGACTAAGGTATTTATTACCAAAATCTTTCATGGACTATGGCTGACTCATCTATAGCACAGAGTATAGCTCTAACTATTTAAAAACGGCAGGAAGAGTTTTGTGAATGACTACGGTAATGTAAATAGTGTAATTGTCACTGTCAGTACTTTATTTAATTTCCTAGAGAATTTAATTTCCCTCTGGTTTCACTATCTACACTTCCACCCGCATCATATGTAGTGCCTATATACCTGAAATATATATAACATTTCATGCATCTGATGAAGTAGGCTATAGTTTATGAATGTTCATTGTCCTTGTTTCCACCCGCTAAAATAATGGTCCTATGAATAACAGTAATCTTCTCTCTTATGTGGCATGAATAGTACAGACAGACACACCCCTTCAAAAAAAAGCCACATACCAAGCCACAAAACACATACATGCAGGGGTTCATGGAGAAAGGGACACATTCTGGCATCATGAGATCTTTAATTACCATGGCTTTATTCGAGTGACCCCCTCCCTGGAACTCAATGGTTCCGAAGGCATCAGTGGGGCTGAGCTGAGTGTGCTTGCTGATTGACCACTTCTCTGATTGGATGTCATTCCGAGAGAGCCGGCCTTCATTTTTCTCATTCTGAATAATGGAGATACTTGGAGTGAGTCCCACATGTTGACCTATTAGTCGTCCACAGCAACACCTATGGCATTAAGCAAAAATTACTTGCATTTCTTGGCATAGCAGAGGAACAGGCTAGATTTTGCTCAAACCCTGTAGGCAAACATTTCAGCCCCTAAAGCAGCCTTTTTGCCAGTAAGCTGAGGTATAGTTATAAATCCAGGTCGGGTCATGTATAAAACTGTGGGCCCATGCTAACATTACTGAATAGCCTTTGGAACTCATCTTCACATACATTGTACACTAGGGTTAAAAGAACAACAGTTGCTTGTGAATTGTGAGGTGTTTTCTGATCTAAGTAAGAATTCCAATACCGTTCAGATTAGGGTTAGGATTTAAAGGATGTCTCATTTCCAATAAGAATTCCAACGTCTTCCCAATTTTGGAGGACATTTTCATTTCTCCTGAATGGGGCCAATCTAATGAAAACCAGAGGCCATTTTCCTTTCCGAGACCCATGTGGGGAAACACAGTGTTCGAGACCCAAATTTCCCCCCAGAACTGGATCTTGTTCCATGTCACATTGCCAAAGTTTTGACAAGGTTAACATAAAAGGTAAATAGGATTGAATCCTGAATCCAGAAATGATATGACCATGAACTCCAGGATGAGAGAGTGGGAAGGGAGCACAAGCCAGAATGCCTTGCCAAGCAGAGCTCTCTTGAATTTATACTTCCTAGATGTTAAGCACCTGAGAAGCACTCCTTGCATGGGTTCTAATTGGTTGCATCTTCCCAGGACTACGAAAACACCCCAAAGGGACCTGGGGAAAAGAGGCACTGCTGGAAAGGAAAATGGCGGCTCTGTTTGCCCTCATCTGCTCTAACAGCCCACAAATCTGCCTGAGGCAAGTCTGAGAGCTTCTTGCTTTTTATCTTTCTAAAGGTTAATCTGTTGAAATCTGAGGAAACTGTTAGAACTGTCGAGGTGACAATGCCACAGAAATTCCTACATTGCATATCTAGTTCTGTGTGGGTTCTGCAACAAAACAGGACTCAAATGTCCTATTCAGGTGCATGAGGGTTAAATAATAATAATAATAATAATAAAATTTATTTATATCTCGCCCCTCTGCGAACAATTGGGGCGGCTTACAACAGTAAAATAATACATAATATAAAACAACTCAAAATCCCTTCCCCCCCCTTAAAACATTATTAAATCAATACAAATTAAAATCAACATATAATACAATTATTATTAAAAACCCTTCCTAGTGAGCAGCAACAGTTAGGAGCTCCAGAATCAACTTCCAAAGTGGGTTCCTGAGGCCAGGATTAGCTATTCCAGAAAAGCCTGCCTGAAGAGATCCGTTTTGACAGCCTTTTTAAAGCTGTCTAACGATGTCAATAGGCGGATCTCATCCAGCAGGCTGTTCCACAATTTGGGGGCGACAGCCAAGAAAGCCCTCTGGGAGGTGGTCGCCAGCCTAGATCTTTGTGGCTGCATATTCTGCTATTTTCTGGAATTTAGAATCCAGATTATGAAACTGCTTTTCTACAGTTCTGTCTTTCCCTCCTAACAATACATTATTGCAAGCAGCCAGCCATAAGAAACACCCCCAGAGCCAACCTAGGTTGCACAATGGCCAACAGGAAAAGGCTTTGCGTGTCAGCTCACATTTAACTTACTTGAAATCACAGTATTATAGCCTTTTCACATCTTCTTAAAGTTGATGTGAAAAGACAATATTGCAGTGACATCTAGTAAGTTAAATGTGAGCGGATCTGGATTCTACTAATTGATAAGAGCAACTATTTTGCCACATCAGGGTGACAGAACTCTACAGTATTTCTATTTTCATGCAATTCTTAAGCAAAGAATACATTTGTTTTTCAACAGAAAACAGTAAGAAAAGGTAATTTCAATATTGTCTCAAGTTGTTCTCAAAGGCTATATTATACTAAACATATTGGGTTGCATTCAGCTGTGTCTGACAGTGGAATGGACAGTGGACAATTTTAACTCATTACGCAGAGTAAATGCAAATTATTGGAATGAAGCTGTCTTTTTAATAACATATTTCAGCAGAAAAGCAGACGTATAACAGCAGATATTAAATGATGAAGTTCCAAGAAGGTTAAGCATAGCTCAACATCACTGACAAAAAAACAATGCCATTACCTATGGGGGTCTTTGGTGCTGGGTATGATGTGAACACATTCTCTTTTGTAAAATGCTCTTTCTATCCATGACTTCTGAGCCTGAAAGAGAACAAAAAAGTAGAAGATGAATTTAAAATGTTCTATAAAATAATTTAGCTGTTCAACTTCAGTTTTTAAAGAACCATGAAGCATTTTAGCACAGGACACCCTGGAGCTGGACTGCTCAGGGACCATGTTCTGTTCCAACAAGCACTGCTAGGATTTCCTGCCAAGTTTGATGGATTACATCTAAAATTAATATTAACATACTCATTAAAGGATAACGAATGGGAAGAGATTATACATCAAGTTTCCTCAATCAGTAGGGAAAACCCTTGGTGTTAACATTTATTTATTTTTTACTATTTATAAAATTGCTTTCAACTATCATGTTGTATATGGGGCACTGCACACTTCTGATTTTTATTTTTAAGTCAAGGTGGTCAGACGGCCATGCGTAGTCAGTTCAGATGTGTCATCTCTAGGCTGAAGCAGAAGAGTATGAAGTATCACACAGTTCAATTGAACACCTTTGAAAATAAGGAATGCAGAAACAAGGAGGAGTGAATGGGCAGAGCAAGGACATCTATACATTTCTACAAATGTAGAAAAAGTATTGTGGTGCTTGGCAACCAGAATTTTCTTGCCAAGTTTTTTCAAGAGGTTTAAAAGTCCTTTTTACACCACTGCACACATCTTTAAAAAATCTAGAGTAGGGATTATGTCTGTGCTATGCATTCTGATAATTTACGTACTTGAGTTTGATGTAACAATGACGATTTTAACCAGCAAAACTGCGAAAAACATGTGTGAAAGGAAAATTCATCTGCTAGATATATTTATTATCTTTGTTAATGCTATTGCTTAAACCCAATTGGAAGACCAGTTGAACGAGCAAGCTTGGTAAGTCAACACCTACATAATTCCCATTGATTCAATAAGTCTACTCATATTGAGACTAACATTTGGAGTTAAGTCTTGCCTCTCTCCCTCCCGTCTTTGCATTCTGTTCAAATCAAACAATAAAAAAGGCACTGCTACCTTCGAATGCGAAATTGCACAAATCTTAACAATGTTATTATCAAGAGGAGAGGACTTAAGAATCACTGCACTAGATAACAGTCTATATAGAACAGGCACTCAAATCTTAATAACAGATTAATTGAGCATCAAAAACCAATAATATGAAAAATGCATTGAGCATCACTGGGCTTTAGATTAGATTGCCTTTTGAACTTTTGGTTCCCCAGTTATTTCTTTGTAATGGCGTATGTGTGTATAGACTGTATATCTTTCTTGACAAACAATTAAAGTAATCAATCCATCAGAATCATGTGCAAGTTGCAGAAGCCAGTTATTACCTCTCATTCTGTATTAAAGGATTATTCATACAAAAATGAAAATCAAACAAAAATGTAGTTTATGTTCATTCTGGACATGTCATTCACTATGAGGAAGCTATCTGAACAACAGCAACCATTATGAGTGGAGTGGTTGCTTACAAACGCATGGATATCCAAGTAGAATGTGGGCAGGTTGAAACAATTGAGGGGTGAATAGTAAGCTCATACCATCCTTAGAACGTGTATAACTGTATTCATTTTCTAACTGGCTGATTTAAAGTCAAACTCCCCCCTCTCTCAGATGACCCAAAGAACAAAAATGAATTCTACATTAGCCGTTAAAGGTGCATTTCTTCTATTCTCCTGTCCCTCGTGGCTAAGATAAAAAATAAAATGCCGAGAGAGAGAGAGAGAGAGAGAGAGAGAGAGAGAGAAGAAAAACAGTATACAGTTGTCCCTCTGAATCCATGGATTTAAGTATTCATGGCTTGAAAATTTTCTTTAAAAATAATAATCCAAAAAGCCATCTTGATTTTGCCATCTTATATAAGGGACACCATTTTGCTATGCCATTGCATATAATGGGACTTGAGTATTCATGGATTTTGGTATCCACGAGGAGTCCTGGAACCAAACCCCAGCGAATATGACGGGACAACTGTACATTCAACACAATCACAATTAAGGTTTGTAAGATTTTTTTAAAGTTAGTAAGATTTAAGGATCATGTCTGTTAAGTCTGCTAACCTATCAACTATGCTGTCTTAAACATGCTAGTAGAAGCCTCACAAAGAGAGACATAATTTCTGGATAAAGGTGCATAAGATTGCATTGTGTTGTTTACCATTATTTTTAAAAACCTCACTACATAGATAAGAGAAATTAAATATTATTTCTAATTCAAGCAGCATGCCATTCCCTTCTTCTTCCTGTCACTTTATATCATTGCCCAAAATATCAGTGTTTTTAAAATTACCTGCCAATGCTCATTTCCTTGACTTGAAGAAACACTATTTATTCCATAAAACTACTTCATGTTATGATTCCCCCCCCATAAATACTTTTCATCTCAAATATCAGTAGAACTGTAAGGAAGACTATGGAGATACCAAAATGGTTTTAGAACTGACATCATATTTTAATGTCTCCTGCTTTGACTAAAATCCAGTTCTCATGAATCTGATGGCTTCAGCAAGAATTGGCAACCCCCTTTTTCTTGCAATGTGCCTCCAATGCACCATAAAAATCTTATGTGAAGGATGGTGAAACCCTCTAGAACAGGTCTTTTGTCACAACAGAGGGCTGGAGGATGTGTGTTTCCCTTTTCTGCTGGTATTAGATTCTGAATTATATCACTAGATCCTGTTCTTGAATGACTGATTGATTCATGTAACTGGAAAACTAAATAAAGTTGTTGTCTATACAAGGGGGGAAATGTGGATTGATGAGCACTAACACCAATTTGAAACAGCTTCGATTTGTCTTAATGTTTTTTTGGCAAAATCATAGGGATGCGAAGCTATCCGCTTTTGCTCTCCCAATGGGCATGCCTGCAAATCAAGATGGTAGGCACAAATAAATTACTCACATTTTTATTTTCACCAGTTGCCACCGCTGAACAGTATTTCTTTTTAAAAAAAGCATACCTAAGGTGCAAAAGTGCAATATCTGCCTAAATAAATTTTAAAAAGAAAAAAGTCTTTTTCATCAGATCAGCACACAATCACTAAGGTGAAAGTCCAATATGGCAGTTCCGGGTGCTTGCCTTGTTAGCAAGCTCCACCCCCTGTCTATGTCTGACCAATCAGCGTTCCACTTCCACTCTTATTGTGAATGTGAATGAATGAGAATCAGACTGTCCCAATGAGCAGGAATGCGCACTCCCCAAGGAGCTTTTTAAAACTTAGGGAAAAGCCACAAAGGCCTTTCCTTCGGAGTTTTTGGTGGATTTGCCCCCCCTCCTTCCAAATATTAAGGACTGATGCGGGATGGCATTTAGACAAATCGTATTCTCCTCGAATTCTATGAGGAGTATTTTTACCATTTAGACAACCCCAAAGGTAAGCATGACAAACTTGACTCTCTGATTTTCTGCAAGTCAAATCAAATTGCAATTCTGAATTAAAGAGGAAGATTTGGTTGTTTCTCCTTTAGTTCTCAGCAAAATTCTACTGTGAGCTTTGCAAAAGTGGAACACATATCTACATTGTGAGTATTGTTTAAACACAAAGGGAAACTGAATTTTTGGAACCTTGTAACACTCATTTAACTAATATTCAGAATGGATATGTAAAATATGTAATGAGAGCCAGTGTGGCGTAGTGGTTTGGGTGTTGGTCTATGGTTCTGGAGGTTCAAATCCCCATTTGGCCATGGAAGCCCACTGGATAACTTTGGGAATGTCATACTCTCTCAGCCTCAGAGGAAGGCAAAGGCAAGCCCCCCTTTGAACAAATCCTGCCAAGAAAATCCACTGATAGGTTAGCTTAGGGTTGCCATAAGTCAGAAATGACTTGAAGGCACATTATATGACAGCTTTGGCCATATATATATATATATATACTGTATTCTTCACCCAGAAAATAACATTTATCATGTTTTAATTAATAATTAGGTTTGTTTTCAATGGACCTATATTATAATTTATTAAGTTTCATGAAGTTCTGTAAGCTCTGAAACATCCTAGAAATGTACTTCTTTATGAAAAAAAACTTATTTCAGCTCAATGGAGCTTTATTCCAAACAAAATAAGAATACTTTGCATGTAAGATTGCACACTTATAGGGAATATTTAATGAGAAACATCACATATCAGTTGATAGCACTTCAAAACAGAACTTTCACCTAATAATAGTAGTTTACAAAAATTTTGGATGTCACACTCAGTTCTTAAAGAAATCACCAAGATCTACATTATTTTGGACTAAAGTCTCATTGATTACATACTGAGTGTGACTTAGTCTGGAATCTACTCATTATATCGCTGGCATGTTAACAGCAGAAAAAAAATATTATCACAGATTCTTCAAAGGAATGAATTGCTAGTTCCCTTTGGGTGTATGGCGTCTTATGAAAGGATTAATACTAGGAGGGAAAACTGGTTAATGATTCATTTTTAAAATAATTTCTTGAAATATAGAAGTCCTCTTGCTTTGCTGAATTTGATCTGTTCGCTCATTTAGTTTAGTTTATTTAGTTGGCTGGAATGTTTAGAGCCGTTTCACCCTCCATAAACATAAAATTGCTTGTATTAGTTAAATTTCCTTGGATATCTGCCTAAACAATTTCCTAAGTACTCAGAAGCTGTTATCATATCCAGAATGACTAGTCCTCTTAAAATTCATTATATAGTGCTCTTATGGGATTTTATGGAAACGTATAAAAATTACTTAAAGTCGTCTGTGTTGAATTTGCCCATTAGGTATTCTTGGAGAACAGCCCATAAAAAGTAATTCAGATAAATTCACTTGTTGGACTAGAAAAAATAAATTTGAAAATAAAATGGGAAGCCTGTTGTAAGAAGAAATGGCTGGTTAGCTAATATAGGACAGCCTGATGCTCCTAGTACCTCAAAATATGACTCAGGCAAATGTGATGGAACTTTTTGAAGAAGTCCCCCCCCAAAAAAGAGAGAAAATGTTTGTTAAAAAAAACCAAACCAAGAAGCTAACAACCTGTTTTACCCCAAAGTTTGGAATTAAGAAGTATTTTGGTACCATTTCAGAAGAATAAAAGATAATGAAAATGTACAAGTACAAGTATTAATAATTAAATTTGATTGCACAATGCTTTCTTAAATTTCAATGGAGAGGGAAAAGACAAATCAGAAAAATCTAATAATATTTATTGCTATAATAATGTATTTTAAAATTATGTAATTCAGTTCTGAATTGTAACACTGAGCAACTTATCTTTCTAATTTTTAAATTTTAGACCAATTATCTTTGTATCCTCAAACATTCTACTGACTTATTAATTATTCCACTTAATAACTTTTGCTTCCACTGAAGGATAAACTATCCAACACTGTGGGCTAAACCAGCAGTTTAAAATTAAAAGGATGATTTACAGTGAAATAAAGCATATGTATACTAATTTGAAATCATCAGATAGTGTTGAATGAAGACATAAGAACAAAAACATTATGGCTTAATGGCATTAACATAATAAAATACTTCAGGCTAGATACGAGCAAGTCCTGTGAGTAATGTTGTGTTGTATGAATTAAGCTTGTCACTTATGCATTTCATATTTGCTCTTCATGTATTATTCCAGCAGTATTTAACAAAAAAGGTGCATTCAATGCATACATCATTTCCAACTGCAAATTTGCTCCTAAATTAATTTCCTGAAATAAATATTTAATCATTAAGCTAACATCATCAATGATTACTGTTATTATTTACCTGAGCATCCACCACAGGTGAATCTTTCTAATGCTCCCTCTGGTCAGTTTGTGCTGTCCACATTTCACTGCTGCTGATCATTCTACTAATAATAATGCACTCATGACTGAGCACCAGACAAGTCATTCATTCCATTTTTGACGAGGAGATGTTAAAGTAAGCAATGAACTTGCGCCCATTAGCTACTTGGAATGTGCTGCCATGGGATTAGCCTCATTAAGAGTTCTATAGACATTTGCTCCCAGCCCCAAAACACTGCTTCATTTGAACATCTAATCTGACGCCAAAAGAAAAACAAATCCCCCGAGAGCTTGGATTTAACTGGCACAAGCCCTGACAGGCCATGGTTGTGTTTTTTTTAAAATAATTTTCAAAAAGAAGGTCTTGTGAAAGTGTGATAAGGTGTTCTGAGCTCTGAAAGTTCAATTCGGGAAATCAAATCCTTCAAAAGAAACAGTGTACTAAGCTGGAAAGACCCGAACACACATGGGATATTTTTAATCTCCAAAGAATGAAACTAGTGTTTTTGTTCAACAACCTCTGGCAATTTCTATGCACTAAAAATATATTTTACCATTAATCAGCAACAGTGCATATCAAAAGTCCTAGGATTGCAATGGTCTTTCAATACCATCTTGACATGTAATATATATATTATCAAGGAAGTGAGAAGCAGAAACTTTTGAAGTACAAACATAGAGCACATGGGAAGCTGGAAGATAAGGAGTTGCCTATCTGAGTGCAACTTAGGTCACACACAAAGCGGTGGAGATGGAGAATGGGAAATGGGATTGAAATTGAATTTGAAACAAATGGATGAGACATAAAGCCACCTTCTGCACAATGTTTTGTGGATTCAAGCACCTAGAAAATAGTAGGAATGGGCTCCCTTCAGTGAGGACCTGGTGCGATCAGCAAGTGATTCTGCTCACATAAAGCTTAACATCCCTTTCGCCCTGAAACCTTCCCCCAGTCCTTAAGAGTATAGCTTTTCAAAAGGCATAGTGGGACTGGTGAGAAAGTGGGACTGGTGAGAAATTGGTGCTCTGCTTTGCCCAAGTGGGGAAAAAAAATCTGCTAGTGCAAAGTCACCACTGCATGTAACCCAGTGATTTTCTTGGTGCACCCATTTGGACAAACCTTGGCATTACTCTTGATCATACCCACCCCATATTTTTGAACATGGAAAATAAAACTGGATGTGGCATCTTCAAATTACAATTAGATATTAAAATTGCCTGGAGCACAGAGCACCATCTAACTCGAAATAAACATAACTACTTAACTGAAATAGGCCCAAAATTGTCCTGGTCTCTGGGGAAGCAATGCAAGAAGGCTCAACTGCTGCTCCTCCCTTTTGCCACAAAATGAAAACTAGCATGGCTTGCTAGGACCAAGCCCTTTGAGGCCTGCCTCTTAAAGGGGCCATCCACAACACAGACAATCCCACCCCATGGCCTTCTTTTTTGGCAAGGACCTTGCAGATTTGTGTTCAAATGTTCTGAAATGTTGTTGAACCTATACCTGGTGTGTTGTGCATTTTGTGTATTTTATACTGTCTTCCAATGATGCTCTCAAAGATTGAACAGTGTTATATACATAGATCACTCCAATCTTTGAGAGCATCACTGGAAGAAAACATAAAATACACAAAAATTATGCACAATGTACAGGCATATGTGTGTTTATGACAGTAGGCAGTACTATACTATTGTATCAAAACTACAATTAAGAAAATGCCTCTAAATTATGTCTAGAGTGAATCCAAACTGTTTATTAACAGCACTTCTAACAGCTAGGAGTATGCAGTGTTTCCTAAAGAATGAGTGCTTCCTGACAGCACCTTTTAGTTTGAAGGTTTTCAATTTACATAAAAAGCACAACAATTGTGTAGAGCTGAACAGTGGGTTTTCTGTTGCACCAAGTGACTACAACATGGTGTATTTTTAAAAAGTGTCATAGATCATGGAAATACTCTGGATAGGCTGTTTATTTTCATGCAGGGCATCTGGAGGATAATGCAGGACAAAATGGTGAAAAGGATAACACGACTCTCACGTCAACTACAGCTATAATAAAAGCCACATAGTTTCTCAACAGGAAAATATCAGAGTACAGCTGAAAATGAGAAACTAGAACAACAACAAAGATGAGAGGCTTCACAAAATTCAGGTTATGTATAAAGAAAGCAGTCTGGGTGAAATTAGAAATTTATGACGGGTATTACTAATTACCCCTTTTCTTGTTCTTCCAGTGCTTTCTCACATGGGGGATCCAATGTTCCAATTTTCTTTTTGTAAGGAGTGCCAGTCATTGTTTAGTAATGTGCTGCTAGCTATATGAAAACATTTGAGAATGGCAGCCTTATGCAGTGTATTTAATAGGATGAACGGCTAGGTCTGCAACAATACTGGGTGACTATGGAGACCTGGCCATCCCAAATGTTCCTCCATATGGGCTGAATCCACACTACACAAATAATCCAGTTTGAAACTGGATTATTTGCCATGACTCCTTCCTAAGGAATCCTGGGATTTGTAGTTTGTTGAGGCAGCAGCACTCTTTGGCAGAGAAGGCTCAAGACCTTGTAAAACTGCATATCCCAGGGTTCCATTGGAAGGAACCATAGCAAATAATCCAGTTTCAAATGGGATTATTTGTGTAGTGTGGATTCAGCCATGTCTTCCTTTCCTAGGGCAAGGATAGGTTGGTCATTCATCTCATAGGACTGTACTTACCCTTGTCTGCACATACATTTATTCCCAGGAGGAGGATGTGGACCCAATCATGTCAAATAGGCATAATGTATTTACAAGGATGACATAACATATTTACAAGGATCAAACCTTGCTTATATTTCATTTAACTACCCTGAATTATCTCAGGCTACCTCAACTCAGACATTTTGGCTACCAGTAATGGACCTAGGCCTCCCAGGTCAGCAGCATCCCATTCTTTGAGTTTTCTGAGTCAAAACTTGAAGACAGGGGGTGGGCACTTGTGATATCACTAGGTAGGACTTCGTGATACAGGGAAACATGTTTGTGATGTCATTGAGGCAGGGCAGGCAAGGGTTGGCAGTGGATCAGAATTGATTCTAGGCCAGCTGATCAGGCCCGTTCCTCCTCCATCACCAGTACGAAATGGGAGGAAGTCCAGAACATCACATTCATCCTTTGCTGCAGCTGCTGCCACCCGTATCCTACTCTCTGAAGCCAGGAAGTCAGCCCATAGCACACGAGCAAAGTCACCTATATGTTACCAGCCTGGTCACATGCTGTGGGCCTGCTTCATGGATCCAGAAGAGCGACAGCAGACTGTGCCTGCAGCGATGAGCTGGTGTGCTGGAATGGGCTCCTGTAATCATGTGAGGCCTGATCTGTTTTTTGCTGGCTGGAGTGGATTTTACCAGGTATTATTTTAAAACAGTGTAATAGGCCCTACTCCATCTCCCCCTCCTATCTTGCTCCCTCTTTTCCCCAAGGGTCATGAGGACTGCCCAAAGGCAAAACTGGGCAAAAGCTGCAGGGCTACAAGATTTATTTATTTATTTATTTATTTAATTTCATTTCTATGCCACCTTTCTCCCTTGATGGGAGAAAACAAAACAAAGATGGGGGTAAGACAAGGTAAATTGCCTGTCTAGACAAGCCCTGAGTTTAATGTTAATTCCATGATGTGTTGCAGTAAGAACAATACAGATCCTGTATCTCTGGCTACCAGTGGTGGACTGGATCTAAAAATATTGGTTGTCAGGAGACAAAGGGGGCCCACCGGAGGGAAGCCTGGTCTACCAGGTCTCCCCAACCCCTCCGGGATGGCAGTGACTGCTGTGCCGTATGGGGCCCTGCCGGCATCAGCAATTGCAAAGCCTTGCTTCCCAGGGGAGGAACAGCAGGGGTCCAGTCTACAGGCACAGGCCTCTTCCCCACGAGGGTCCTGGTCTACCCACCAGCCTCTGTGCATGAGAGACAAAGTCTGCCTAGGGATCCCACACCCAGACGTCCTCCTCATGGAGGACGTCTCCTGCCCGGTGGCACATAATAAAACATACATTTAGCTGCACACAGTAATAATATTGGAACTTCCATTATATTTTCAAGCTACTAATAAAAGGTCATTAACATTTTTAAAATATTGTCTAATGTTTAAGGGGGCCTAATTCATCAGGGAACCACAGGGCCCACTTGCCATTGGGCAAGCTGATACCCTGGCCAGTCTGCCACTGCTGGCTACAGTCAGATATCCAGTAGTACAAATTAGCTTCAAGTTACACATACTGAACAAAAGAAATTGAGCTAGTGAAGAGGGAGTGGTGAGATGGAGAGAAAAATATTGAACACACCACCTTCAATGCTAAGGTCAATGCTTGGCGGGAAAGTAAAGAGAAGGCAAGAATGAACAACTACGGGACGCTGACGCACTCTTCAGTGCAATGAGCCTCCTCTGGATTTCTAATGGCTTCCAGATATAACCTCTAACACAGACAGAAGACAACATAGGAATGCAGGAAAAACCTCTATGCAGCCAGTCCGGTTAGTGTCTTAAAGAAACTGAAAATCCACAGACATTCAGTCTTGCCTTTTAAAGAATGTTTCAACATGTAAAAAACCCAACAGGGCAGAAACCTAAATTCTGGGGCCCATCATGTATGTACATTAGCTAAGATGGCTCCTAGGAACACTGAGGGGCTTATAGAAGGGGGTGATGCCGGAGGGGGACAAAGATGGGGGTCTCTTATTGGCCTTGATGTCTCACTGGTTTTCATCTTCCACATCCTACAGTGCTTCTTTACACTGTTCTTCGCCATCACCCTGTATGTCTGAAGTCCCTAGTGTCAGGTTATCATGTAACAACTGCATGATAAACATAGGTGTTGTCTATACGTAAAAAAAAATACAAAACAAGATACAAACATTTGGTGATCTGTTCAAATAGCTGTTTGCACAAATATATGTCATCCAGAAGGGGAGAAGCGAAATCCACCACAAAGTCCATGTGCAACGCGTCCAGGGCTTCATACAGATTTTCTGAAAAGCTCTGTACGACTTCCAAATGTGCAATTGTTTGAACACTCACATTCACACAAATATGAATAGGCAGTGCAATCTGATTGGCTGGACGAGGATGGGGGGGTGGGGCTAGTAAAGAGGAAAAGCAGCTGCGGCCGCCATGTTGGATGTGCAGCTAAATGAGAGTCCGGTAAGTTGATCAAATGGCAATTTTCTACTCTTTTTAAATTCTTTCTGTCTTTGTAAATATGACATGTTGCTTGTGCGCATCCTGGGAAACTGTTTTTTTTTTTTTAATTGGTGGCAGGAGATTTAAAATTGCACATAAATCACTTGCAGCCACCATCTGGCTAGGGGGTCATGTGGAATTTAGGGGGGCTCGTTTGGCAGTGTAGACAGGTTGCATCATTGCGAACACCTGCCTTTTTGGATGTGTTCGTATTTTCCCCCCCTCGTGTAGACAAGACCATAGAACCCTTATAGCTTTCTTCACTTAGTGTATCCAGGTCTGCAATGGCATCACCAAAAGCTGCTGTTACCAATCTGCTGGCACAATCAGGAGAATTAAGAATTCATAGCAAAAAACAGAGAAATGTTGCTTGTGTGCACAATAGTAAACTTTTTTTTAAGTTTGGCAGCGGAAGATTTAAAAATATGAGTAATTCACTTGTGGCCTCCATCTTGGCTAGGGGGCATTCGAAGTTTATGGGGGCAGGAAAACTGTTAGGACAGTTTGCAACTGCTGCAAATTGTTCTTACTGCAGAGCAATCAATTTCCCTCACTCGTATAGACAACCCCCCAGATAAAGTTCAGCCAGCATCCTGAAACTTGGCAACCCTGAATTGTACATGTGTATCTACTAATATACTAGACTAGACTAGACTAGACTATAAGTGGAGCCAGCATGGTGTAGTGGTTTGACCATTGGAATATGACTCTGAAGACCAGGGTTTGAATTCCCACTCAGCCATGGAAACCCACTGGGTGACCTTGGGCAGTCACACTCTCTCAGCCTCAGAGGAAGGCAAGGGCAAACCCCCTCTGAACAAATCTTGTAAAGAAAGCCCTGGGCGCATCTACACAACAATAACAAAATCCGGCAAGAATGCGGGCAGAATTCCTTTAGTTTAGATGAGCCCCTGCCGGGATTTGCCATATTCAGAGGGAGGGGGGCTAAAAACTTTACACAGACCACTATAACAGCTTTTGTTTTTTCTTGCGATCTTTTTTAAAAACTGTGCAAAAATGTGCACAATATGTCATCTGTACAACTAATTCGAAAAGAGGACGCAGCAGAGCTGAAAGCTGATTGGTTGGACCTCAGAGGGGGTGGGCTTGCAAGGGAGGTCTTGTGAGCCACCATTGTTCTTGTTTTTTTCTGGCTGATCGTTCTAGTGGCAGAGTGGCAGAGCAAAAGTACGAAGATTTTTTCAAGTGGAAAATAGCTCTTGTGCATCTGTCATTTTTTTAAAAAATGGGGGGAAAGGGGGAAGATTTTCCAGATGCAACTCACTCATGGCCACTGTTTCTTTTCTGGCATGTATGCAAACTATTCCTTTCCAGCAAACTTGCAAATTAGCTGTGGGCACAAATGGGCACTGCAGCGATAGGGAGGCAAGGCGATATTTTTGTTACAAATTCTCCCATCCAGCTGCACCCCCTGTGATAGGTTCACCTTAGGGTTGCCAGTAGTCAGAAACAAAAAAAGAGAGTTATTACAAGGCCCATAGCCAAAATCTTTGCATTTATATATTTTGAGTATGATGAGAGTGGCCAGGATAACTAAATGAAAAAGGAATGAAATAATTAAAAAAAAAATATTATGTCCAGTTCACATAACTGAATTCAAATCATCCACCAGGAAATCAATATGTGTGCAGACAGGGTAAGCAGAACATTGTGAGATCACTGCCCTGTGAAATTCATGACGAACCTTATTGCACTACACTGTTATAGCACTATTATTCCACTTTAACAGCTGTGGCTGCCTCCTATGGAATTCTGGGGTTTGTAGTTCAGTGAAACCCAAGAGCTCTCTGGGTGAGAGTTCTAAATGCCCCTCCCTAAACTGCAAATCCCAGGATTCCACAGGAGGCAGTCATAACAGTTAAAGTGGCATAATAGTGCTATAACAGTGTAATACAATAAGGCTCTACATTTCTATTTCATAATTCCAACAATATATGACATCCACATTTTTCCTCCCAGCAACCAGTAAGAGATGAAACTATGAGTTATATGAACACGAAACACTCTGAACATTGTTCACTGCAATATATGATGCTATTCCTGATGCATTAGCAGTTACTCCAGTCATGAATATGTATTTCGCAGCAAAGACAGTGGTACTTCTAACATTAAAGAAAAAATTATTGGGTTTATCAACTTTGGACTTAAAAAATGAAATCAGACAGTTAAAACCCCAACTGGCAGTTTGAAGCATCATAAAATGCCTCTGCACTATAGAGATCAAGGACTTGGTAATAACTCTTAATATGTCAGGGAAAATGAAAGATGTTCAGGCCTTAATCATGTCCCAAAATGAAAGAATGCTGTGTTTCTCCTTGTGGATCCTAATCGCTATATTTTGTGGGGTTCATGTTGCTGCTTGAAACATACCATTTTTTGGATTGTGCTCACAAATTATGCTGCTAGGTGGCAGACATGGAACTGAGGTACTGTACTTGGTGGGCACCAGGCATTTATATCCTGGGTGGGGCTACTGCCAAAAGCTTCCAATTGACTGCTTTAGAAGGTTCCAAATGTTATTTCTGCGCATGCGCAAAACCCATCTGTGTGATTTCACAGATAAACACTCAAAGAACTACAGTTACAGGTAAGTAACTAGTTCTTATAACAGATAGGATACACTGCTCACTCTATTCTCGGGCAGCCATATACTAGAGTGCTCATGCTGTTGTTGCCTGTCCATAGGCAAAGCATCTTCCAGGGATTCTCAAAGCCCCTGAATGTGTTCTTTATTTAAATTTGACACATGGAACACAATTACAACTACAAGCACTGAAAAGATACTTCCGTTCATTTGTGTGCCTTTTGATAGCTATCTTGTGATACAAAGTGCTTCCAGGTATTGAGGGCAGAAACAAGATTCTAAACATCAGATGAATCTCTTTTGAATGAGAAGCAGCTCTCACTGTTGACAGAGTGGAAGAAATATCACAGCTCAGAGATCAGTGGCGATTCCCAATGAACCATCCCCAATGAACCTTAGTCTTTATTCAGAAGGATTTTTTTTTTTAATTCAGCTTTGGACAACATCACCTGTGTGCTACAGCACAGGTTCAAAGCAACCAACAACATTTGTTTTACACTCCATTCAGTCCTAAAAATGTGACACTAGAGGCTAAGGGAACTTGGAGAAGCTTCTGAAAGCTCCTTGTACTTCACAAGTACTGCACAGTGCATTCTGAGAACTTTTCTTGCAACTTGTACCTGAAAGAACAACCACTTTTTAGAGCCTTACCACACTCTGAGAAAAAGTGGCAAAGCAGCAGGAATGTTCCATCTTTCCTGCAGCCTTCCTGCATGGTGTTGTTTTTTCATTCCAGTCCCATAAGGGACCAAGGTAAATCCGTGCCTTTTTGCTAACCAGAAAAACCCATTTGCAAGAAGGCACAGTTTTAGCTTGGTCCCCCATGGGACTGGAACGAAAGGATGCTGGCAATATGGCAACGTCAGGCAGGAAGGCAGCAGGAAAGACGGAACATTCCTGCTGCTTTGCCATTTTTCCTCTGAGTGTGGTAAGGTTCTTATTCTACTTTGTGTTGTGGGGAACATGAACTGCACCCACTTAAACTATTAAATGTGATTTGCAAGAAACAAAAAAAAAATAGAGTTTTGGCTCTGAAGCAGCAAAAGGATGAACAGAGCCAAGTCAACTATGGGAATTCCTTGGAAAATTTTATTTGTTATTTTTCAGTAGGTTTTAACCTGTGATCAAGGAGATGAAGTCTCAGGGAGGTTCAAATCACACTCCTGGCTTAATAAGTCAAACACTAATTCTTGGGTGGTTTTATTAAGAACTAACAATGCTGGAAGTGATCACCTTTTGTAGTAAGAGCTGTGGGAAGGCTAGATTTAACCAACAATGTCATAACCTCACTAATCTCTTCAGTGCAAAGATTAACTTCATTGTGAAGGAGAAAAAACAGGGTTAGACTGTTCTTTTGTGAATAATAGAGCTGTACAGATAAAAGAATATTACCCAAGCAACATAAATTTTATGTGTTTTACTTGAAATGGAATAGCATTTCTGGTTATGGTTTCTAGGAAAAAAACAGGCAAATACTATGGACTATATATCAACTGAGCAATGCAGGTACATAGCTTCCATTCATCTCAATAAAATTTGAACAGATGCTTGATGCACTTCATCTTATGATTTCCCAAGCAATGCCTTTACTATTTATTGTGAGTCAGGTAGAAACTGCTAAACTCCAGGCAATAATGTATAAAATAAGGACCCATCCAAATAACAGGGCTCCCCCTTGTTGGAGATTTTTAAACAGAGGTGGGGGTTAGGAATGCTTTAGACATGGGTTTCCTGCCTTACTGGCAAGAAAATGGACTATATGGTCTTTGGAGTATATGCCCACTTCACAGTTCTTTTATTCTGTCTCTATCAGAAAAGACATGACTTCAAAAAAAGAGAACAGGACAATCCAACATTTGGTACCCTGTTACTTTCTAACTGAAAAGTAAAACAGACACAAGAGTAAAACAATGAAATGATTCCCTATAGTAAAGAACAGAATTATCACCATGCAACTAGGCCTCCCTGGCTCCTTCCCATTACACCATATGTGCTCACAAGAACCACTCCGGAGGGTAAAGGAACTCTGTAAAATAGTGTGGAAGGAGTCACAAGGAACTGCCTCAAGACAGACTGCCATGTACAACTAGAAGGGTCTTTCAATATTATCAACATCATTTCTTAGAACTTTTAGAGGACTTAATCCTAGAGGAGATGTTAAAGAAACATATCATTAGCCAAATATTCCCTGCTTTCAAATTGCATGTTTATATTTGAAGAAAACAAATTACTAACATATGGGTAATACAGTCTCAGTGTTCAAATATGTCAATATGAGTTGGACTTTAATTTAATTCAAATACACTTTAGCAGACTCATAGTTTGTCATTGTCTACTATGCTTATGTGTTCTATGTTCTTCTCCAATCCCTGCCCTGTGTGTGACTTGCTTGATTAGTAATGATTCTGTTTTTTGACAAACCACACTTTTCCATTATAGTGAAACTACAAACTAGTATCTGGGTTTGTTTATTTTTTGCCCCATACTAGGAAGTTACGTACACATGAAGAGGACAACTGATAAGAAGATGAACTACATAAGCACATAGCCAACCCAAAGAAACTACAGTATTTTACAGTTGCTTTAGAGACTGCATTTAGCTATCAAGGAAGAAAGTATGGTACAACTCCCATATTTGCAGGACTGGTACTACAGTTTCACTTACCCCTGCCCCCAAAATATGTTCTCTCTAGGCATTTTCTTGGTCCTCCATTGCGATTCTATGAGCTGCTACCACCAGACGTTGACCATAGAGTTATGCTGGAGGACCAAGAAAATGCCTAGAGACGTGTTCTCTCTAAGAATTTCTAGGTCATCCAGCATTAACTCTATGCTATACTTTGGCCGGAATTTGTTCATTTCAATAGGGTTTCACTATTATCCACAATTTCATGTTTCCATAGTAAGTCCAGGAACATATCCCTGTGGACATGGGGGTCGTACTATACCACTCTTTAGCTCCAAAGATCCCTTGGTTTAACTCACTGAATCTGTTATGTTTACCTTTGTTTTTATTGGCATTTAATATAGTTATTTTATAACTTTGATTTTATGATTTGAATTAATTGAATGCCACTCTGAGAATGGTTTCAGAGTGGAAAGGGAATTTTCCCCTCTACTATTTATTGAATAAATAAATAAACCCATAGGCTTATGTCTATAGAAATTACAACTTGATTGTTATATCTGTAGAAATTATTGACTTGTTACTTGACATGTGCTATTCTAATAGTTATATATAGGGCTTATCTACATGGGTGATTTACTCTGGTTTGCCCCCATTCTAGAGTCCTGCAGCCCAGATGGTGCAGAGTATTTACCCTGATTTGCTCCTGGGCAAGCCAAATGACCCCCAGGGCAGACAAAGGGCTGGAATGGGGGCAACTGGGATAAAGTCTGATAAAGCATTTTGGAAAAAGAAATCTCAGTTTACCTAGGAAAAACAGGATCTGTCCCTATGCGTCCCCAGGAGGCTGGTCACATGCAGGGGGCCTACAGCCATATGTTGTGGGACTCCTGCCTGGCTTCCGTATTAACGGAGAAAATGGCAGCAGCTTCAGCGATGGGCTGGCATCCTGTTTGGACTCTGGCCTGTTTTCTCCAGGTAATGGGGGAGGGGGAAACAGGTCAGCTCCAAAGTCAGGATACACCAGCAGGGAGCTGGCATATCCTGGTAGTGTAGATAAGTCCATTGTCATGAGTAAAAAACAATTCTGTAGTTCCTTCTGTACCTTCATTCCACAATATTGAAACAAACTCTATGAACAAGAAACAGAACCCTCTGGGAAGCATGCAGGTAGAGTTCTGTGGCTCATATTAACTTTGGAGTGGGGAAGAAAATAGAGTAGGGATGTTTTGAAAAGGGAAAGTTCAAAGTCCATCCTTTGATCTGCCCATGAAATGGTTTTAGTGATAAATGGAAAGATGAAAGTGAAGAATTAGGTGCATGGAGGATGTATGTCTGGGAGAGTAGATTTGAGGAAGTAACGTGGGTTCTCAGTTCCTATGCATCTCAGGGTATCAAACTTGATGGCCCTCCAGTTATTTTATAATAAGCATGGATTGCTTCCAAAGATTCCCCCAAACAACATGCAAGAGGGGGAAAATGATAATTCAACAGCTATAATTAAATACTAAATATACTAGCATCCTGATCACAAGCAGTACAAATATGCCACACATCAGTAAGATTGCCAGGAAAATCAAAAGTAAAACAAGAGACCATAACAATAGGAAGTAACAACAAATGTTATTGTATCTCATTGCAGACACACAGTAGAATTAATACCTGACTGATTCCATTTTTGTCTATTGCTAAAGCTATGTATCATGTTTTTTCTTTTATTTATTTAATTTATATCCCACCTTACTCTTGCCAAGGGATCCAAGGTGGTTTACAAAATTTTAAATAAATTTAACTAAATTTTAAATTTAGTTAAGCTAAAAATACTATCATAATTTTTTTAAATTAAACATCCATACTATTTAAAATACATAGTTAAAAACAGTTTCTAAATACATTTAAAACATATAAGATAAAAACAAAAGCTCTGCCATATGAGTAAAATTAGTCAAAGGCCTACTTACATAAAAAGGCCTTAACCTGCCACAGAAAGAGAGCAGGAAGGGGGCTAGCTGAACCTCCTGTACAAGAGACTCCCACAGTTTAGGAGCAGCCACTGAGAAGGCTCTCTCCTGTGTCCTCGCCAACTGCACCTGGGAAGGTGGTGGGACTGAGAGGAAGCCCACACCTAAGGATCTTAGAACTCTGGCCACCTAATATAGGGAGATACAGGGCTCGTCTACACTGACAGGAAAATCCAGCTTACCTTCAGGGTGCCCTGGTCCTCAACAACCATGGGCTTGTCCACATGATTGCCACACACACACTGAAACAAATTTGAGAACACTGTCCACACACTTTTCCCTTCCGAACTCACCCTGGTCTGAGAAATCACAGTGGCTACATGGCTATGGCTGCTCCAGTTTCCCCCCTCCCCCTATACATGAAAATGTAAAGATGCCTGCATCACTTCTGATTTTTTCCCCATGGCTTGGAGGGGCTTTGGCTAGCCTATTAAGCAGAGGTATGCACAGCTAATGATATGGGTATGCTGGTATGTGCTTATCTGAACAACTGCTGTGTATGCATAAAATCACAGCCAAAAAAAACAGTGATGAAGGAACCACTAAAAATGAAATTGAAACAGGGAGAGAGGCATCTCCTGGTGGGAAATGGCAGATGATAACTATTGATATTAATTTGGGGAATTAATATACTCAGTTTGGCTATGTGAGAGGGGGCAACAGATATCAGAATCTTTTGACCTATGTTTACCGGTACTAAGGAGGAGATGTTAAGCTAGATAGTACAATAATTGATCTTTATTTGAGAAAACAATAATAACAACATTCATGCACACATTCATGCAAGGCTAGCATATAAAGTAGGAAATATTAGGATAGAGGAATGGCGAAGGAAGTTGTTTGTGGGAGATATGACACCTGTCCTGTAGGGATGAGGTCATGGAAGAAACCAGCAGAGTGGGGGTCCCATTCAAGAATGGCTGCACAGTATGACATGGCATCTAGAAGCAGGGGAACTTTGAGCATTTGAGTGGCATTTCAGAAGGATTTTTATAGTCAATAACTGTCTTCCGGGGATGGGATTTACAGTGAAGACAATGCTTCTCAGAATTGCTCAGGGTGAGACAACAGACACTCTGGATATGTTAATGGCATCTTAATGTGGGGATACTTTGTGATTGAATGGAGGAAGCAACTTCCTTTATTTGTGGAAGGGTAAAGATATGGGGGTCGTTACAGGCTTGAGTATCCCAGCTTTAGCTGGCAGGATTAGCCAGGTGTTCGGACCTTCAGTTGCCTTGCAAATTAACATTTCTTTGGAATTTAGACTGGCCCCTCCTTAAGTACATACCTGATTGAGCAATGTTTGTCTTTGGGATTCCTAGCTGGGGAATTTCCAAGGTTTTAATGGCCACACTATGAGGAAGGCCGCATTTGATCTAATTATTAAATATTGCCAATTTATTATAGATAGATATGGGGCAGGGGGTGTCAGGGTAGGTAAAAAGTCTTTTAGACAGTCTAGATCCAAACCATGTAGTGCTTTAAAGGTCATAACTAGCACTTTAAATTCTGCCCAGAAATGGCCTGGTAGCCAGCAAAGCTGTTTCAACAGGGGAGTTACATGATTTCCATAACCAGCCCCAGTCAGCAGCCTGGCGGCCACAGCATTCTAAACTTGCTGGAGTTTCCAAATAGTTTCTAAAGACAGCCCCACACTGAGTGTGTTACAGTAAACCAAATGGGATGTAATTAAGGCATGAGTCAACATAGGCAGATCTGACTTCTCAATGAATGGAAGCAAGTGGTGCACTAGTTTTAACTGCAAATACATTTCTGGCCACTGCTGAAATCGGGGCATCCAGGCTCATATCTGAGTCCAGGAATATGCCCAAATTGGGAACCTGAGATTTTTTTGGGGGGGGGGGGTGTAATCCCACCCAGCTCAGGTTGAATCCCTATTCCCTGATCTGCTTTATGACTGACCAGAGGCACTTCTTTCATATGTGAATTAAGTGTCAATTTGTTCCCTCTCATTCAGTCCATTACAGACAGCAGACACTGGTTTAGTATAGAAACAGCTTCCTTGGAATAGGTGGAAAAGAGAGATAGAGTTGGGTGCCATCAGCATAATGGTGACACTGAACACCAAAACTCTGGATGACCTCTCCTGGTGGTTTTATGTGAATATTAAACAGTATTACCTCCTGAATCTGCCTCTCCTAGAAGGTTGGAACCACTGGAGAGCAGTGCTGCGTAGTCCCATCCCAGAAAGATGACTACCACAGTCAATGGTATCAAAAGCCTCTGAGAGATCCAGCAAAACCAACAGGGACCCCCCGCCCACCCCTATGTAGATCATCCTACACAGAGATCAAAGGTGTCTCAGTCCTATAGGCAGGCCTGAAGCCAGACTTAAATGGATCTAGAACATAACAACCTTGTGATTTTCTTCTTTTAATCAGTGAAACACATTTAAAATGGCTAAATAAAATATATAGCTGTCTAATTACATCGCAAAAGTTTACAGCAATGATCCAGCTCTAGTAACATGTAAACAAAGTGTTAATGCACAACTAATTTTATTAAAGTGATAACAAAAAACACAGTCAAATATACTTTAGAATGTGCATTCCATTTAAAGCATGGCAGTGCAAACAGGTTGTGTACCTGAACACATATCTTCTTCAGGCTCATGGGTACTAATTTAGCAGGTAAGAGTTAGTGTGGTTGAGTGCTGGTACAGGACTCTGGGAGACCTGGGTTTGAATCCACTCAGCCATGGGAACTGTCAGGGTATCCTTGAGCAAGTCACATTCTTTCAGTCTTAGGAATTTTTCATACAAAGAAAAATAATGCAAGCAGCCTCTCCAGCTTGCGAGGCTGCTGCGCTGCAAAGTGTCAGTTTCGGATGATGCTGCCCTCTAGCGGTACTGTTGCGGTACCGCAGGGAGAGCTGAGCATCATATTTCGTTGATTTTTTACTCACGAAAGTTGATTGTGAGTAAAAATCAACGAAATATGATGCTCAGCTCTCCCTGCGGTACCGCAACAGTACCGGCAGGGGCGAGCGTCATATGAAAGGGGCACTTTGCAGCGCAGCAGCCTCGCAAGCTGGAGAGGCTGCTTGCGTTATTTTTCTTCGTCCGTAAAAGTCCTTAAAGGAAGGCAACGACAAACGTCCTCTGAATAAATCTCATCAAGAAAAACCTATGATGGAGTTGTCATAAGTCGACTTGAAGACATGTAAGGACAACAAAGAATGAGTGAAACTGTTTCTGTTTTAGCTGGATCCAAAAGCAGGTTAACTATTCATAGCTGACATCTTCAGAAGAAGCACTGACTCCATTTGGAAATTACAATCATTTCACCAGATGGACCAGACTAAGATGGATGCTTCAACATTCAATATACCTTCACAGTTGACACATAATATAAGCATATTTCTGTCTGCCCATTCTAGTTTCTCTTGGTGGTATGACACCGCAAGCAATGGAACAATATTAAATGAAACTGGAAATGATCCTTGTATTTTCTTGACACTTTAACACTACAAGAGTATTACAGCAGCAAAAACAATTTAACTTTTATCTGTTATCATTCACACTTCCAGAACATTCTGTTCATTCTGTATTATTTGATACTAAAAAAAATAAATATATCATTCAAGCCCTTCCAGGAACAATCTTCAACTGTTGTCTGTATCCAAATGCAATACAGGAAGAAATGAAATGTGATACTTTATTATCATTGTACATTACTTCAAAAAGAGGAACATAGCTTATTTGATACAACTTGCTGAAATGCATGAAAAGTAAGAAGTAATTTATGAGTAACCTGAAACAAGATTCACAAGCCTGTTCAGCTGTAAATAACCCTATATTCATTTTTCTTGCCTGAAGTTAAATTCAACTATAACACTTTCATACTGACAATGCCAGTGTGAAACTTTTAGCACAACTATTGCAACATCATGATACTGGAGCTCAGTTTTATTTTATCCATATTACAATAGCTATAGTGGATAAACTCAAAGATCTCAAAATACTGTGCAAGCTTTCAAGCACCTCAGATTTTTTCTTCAGGCAAGTTGGTAGATCCTACATATTTCAAAATATTACATCCAGCTCTTACTGGAAATCTTCTCCATCCTTAAATGACACACAGATGCCCTAACTTATGGAAAACAGAAGTAGAGAGAAACTAGTCTTTGTATGTGCATGCGTGCGTGTGTGTGTGTGATCTATGGAGATTTTCACACGGGGCAATTATTCCCCTGAGAGATCGGGAGAGAAATGGGGCTCTTCCAGGAGCAGAGCTCCGTTTCGCACGCCCCTTTCCTTCTCCCGATCTGACGTCGTCCTCACTCTGTGCTGCTTCCATTTCTCTGCCAGTATCTTCCGTCATTTTTTAATAACGAAAGTTCTTTATTCTTAAAAAATGACAGAAGATACTGGCAGAGAAATGGAAGCAGCACAGAGTGAGGACGACGTCAGATCGGGAGAAGGAAAGGGGTGTGCGAAATGGAGCTCTGCTCCCGGAAGAGCCCCATTTCTCTCCCAATCTCTCAGGGGAATAATTGCCCCGTGTGAAAATCTCCTATGTGTCCATTTATCTGATACATATTATATAATATATGCACAGTTGGAGGTAGAGGATGTTTTAAGAGGATCATAAGAATTTAAGAGGAATCATTCTGGATCAGACCAAACACCCATCTAAACCAACATTCTGTTCAATCAGTTGCCTATAGGGAGTCTACAAGCAGGAGTGCAACAGCACTGTCCCATTTCTGTTTTCCAAAAAGTTGTATATTGAGTCAAGCACTGGAGGTAATATGTACTGCAGTTAAAACATGGCCATTATAATTACTAGCCTTATCCTTTATGAATTTGCCCAGTCTCATTTTAAAGCCTTCCACATTGGCAACTATAACTACATTATGGGGCAGTGATGTTTTCTAGTCGGTCACCACCAGCTTGGATTCCCAGCACTGTGAAGTGTGGGGTTTTCTTTGCTTTTTGTTTTTTGCCTGAATGCAAGTTAAAACAAGTTAAAACAACAAAACACTGGTCCCATAGATCCTTGGAGGAACCCACTGTTTACATTCCTCTTTTGAGAGACAAATGATCATTTGTTCCTATTTTCTGCTCTAAAAATATGACTTATGGATTTTTCTCAGTTATATGAATGTGCAACTATGTTTATAAATAATTGGCTCTTTAACAATTTATAGGTTCACTAAAGGTTCATTAAAAGGGTTCTCTTCTCTTCTGATCTCATAACTGCTACATTTGCTTAGGAGGCAGGTGAGGAGCTTTGTCAAAGGTTTTTTGTGCCATTTTGATTGGCTTACTCTGTATTACCACAATATGGATTTTGCAATCTGCCTCATGACAAAATGGCAACCTCTGTTTTTTGTTTGTTTGTTTTTGCATGGCTCATCTACATGAGCCAGGATACACTGGCTCCCCACTGGTGTATCCTGGCCACAGATCAGGCCTGTTGTTCCTCCATTACCACCTCCAAACAAGCCAGAGTCCACATAGACATACCAGCCTCTCACTGCAGTTGCTGCTGCCACCATCTCCCTCGCTGTCTCAGAAGGCAGAAAGCCAGCCTGCAACATGTGTCCAAGGCCCCCTGCATGTGATCAGCCTTGCTCATATACTGCGGGACTCATTGTTGCCTTCTGGGAGAGCGACGCAGATCAGCAGCAGTAGCAGCGAGGGCCTGCCTACTGGGATGGGCTCCTATATTCTTGTGGGGCCTGATCTGTTCCTTCCCATCAGGATTAGATTAAAAGAGGTATTATTTTAAAATGTTGTATCGGGCCCTACCCCACCTGCCATGGGGGTGGTGAGGACTGCCTGGGGGCAGAATGGGGCAAATGCCCTGTGTCATCAGGACTGCAGGGCTCTGAGACGGGGTATATTGCCCATCTAGACAAGCCCTTGGAAAATATTGAATTTAGCAACTCAGCAGTGGGACTTTACACTGGAGGAAGAGCTCTTTATACCACCTGAAACTGACATTTCATCTCTACCAATCAAACAGGTACATTTATCCAGTTTGGTTTCAACTGCTTCCTTTATTTAATCCATCTTCTAAAATATTCCCCAGCCTTGTCAATATAAAAACTGCCAAAAGATTCTCTATCTTTTGAGAATATATGTATTCTCTACACAGAATACAGATTCACAGTGAATAAGCAGAGTTTTGGAGACATTTATGTATGTGGCATTTTCAAAATGGAGAAACGGTGTTAATTAACCTTGATGGTTTTCCCTATTCCCAGCAAGCCCGGGGGCCTTTGCGGGGTGAAATCTAATTAGCCCAGTTTGTCAGTCTCACGATCCTTTCTCGCATGTCATGCAGACATCTCTCCCTTTCCTGCCTGATGAAGGGATCTGGAAGTCTTGAAAATTTGTACCAAATTTTGATGCCTTTTTGGTTGGCTTAATAAAGATATTACCACAGTGTGGGTCATGTAAACAATGTCAACCAGATTATTCCTCTCCACATGCTTATTGGCACTCTCAAAGAAATCTAGAAGATAAACGGGACAGGAATGATCTTTGCAGAAGCTTCATTTACACTTTTTCAGCAGGGATTGCCCTCCTATAGGCTTGGTCATTTTGTCTATCATAACACCTGTCATCCCAGTTTAACTGAAACAGGTGTTAAAATTGCTGGCCTGTAATTTCCTGGATCCCCCTAGGATCCCCTTTTAAAAACTTGAAGTTACACTGGCCACTCTCCAGTCCTTTGAGATAGAGGCTGACCTAAGAGACATGGTGCAGTTTGTGTCAAAAGATCTGAATTTCACATTTGAGTTCATTAAGAACCCTCAAACAGACACTATCTGGATTGGGTGTTTTGTTCCTTTTTATTGTTTAGGGGTTTAAACTTTGTCTCTTGTCACCACTATTTGCTTCAACGTCCTGAAAATATCTAGCATGGATATCTGCACAACATCTGTTGCAGCGAAGACAGATGAAAATAATGCATTTAGCTTCTTTACAACCTCCTTATCCTCCCTTATTATTCATTATCATCCAGTGTTTAGACTGTCTCGCTAGCTGGCTTTCTGCTCTTGATGTAGTTAAAGAATAATTTATTATTGATCTTGTTACTATTACAGATATAGTCCTCAAAATCCTTTAAAAAAAACCTTGTTGATTTTTCTCAGTTACTGTATATGAACTTGCATCTCGTCTGATCAGACACAGCTTGAGATCAGTAGAAATCTCATGTTCACAACCTCTTCATACACTTGTGGAGTTTGCAGCATTTGATTTTTGAAAAAACTGTATTGAACTACCTGAGGTTTTAACAGTCTATAAGCAGTACCATACTTAATATTTACAACACAGAACTAATTCCATTTCTCACTCTACAAAAAGACAATATTATTAACATCTTCAGTTGATGAACAATGTTGTGATAATTCATGTTTAGCTACATGTAATAATAAATGTATGCTTCTTTTTGCTATGTGTCTTCATGTTGATTCTGATTTATGGTGACTCTATCCTAGGGTTTTCTTGGCAAGATTTATTCAGGGGAGGTGTTCTATTGCCTTCCTCTTAGGTTGAGAGAGTGTAACATGCCAAGGACACCCAGTAAATTTCCACGGTTGAGCAGAGATTTGAACCCTGTTCTCCCAGAGTCCTAGGGGCTGTCTAAATGGTCAAAAAAACCCTCATGGAATTTGCTGGGAATCCTGCCTGTCTAAATGGGATCATACACCAATCCACACTATTCAGAAGGAGGAGGGCCCAAAACAGCAAAAACAATGCAAGAAAAGCCTTTGCAGCTTTCCCTATACTTTTTAAAAAAACTTCAAGGGGGGTGCGCATTCATGCTTGTTAGGACAATTGAATGACAAGCAATTCAAAGGGAAGCACAAAGCTGATTGGCTGGGTGAAAGCAGGGGCTGGGCTTGCTAACAGGACAAGTGCCCACTGCCACCATGTTGGATTTTTGCCTTAGCAATCAGTCGCTAAGGCAATAAAATGGGATGGTTAATTTTTGTTTTGCTTTCCTGTAAAATCAGAAAATTACTATATCACTCCATCATACCTTGGATGACTTAAAAAAAAAATCAGTGGCAGCAAAGAACTAATGCAAGGAAATCACTCACGTTCGCCATCTGGATGTGAGGCTTATGGGGGTTTCTGAAGCCAAAAACACCATTAAGACATGTCACTGCTACTGTGAAATGCCATTACTACAAGGTACTCTGTTCCCCCCTTCGTGTAGATGGGCCCGTAGTCCAATACCCAAACCATTATACTACATTGGCTCTATGATGATAAACAGCCATTATTAAATTCATCTAATGACTAAATAATAGTAGTAATCAGTGATGGCTACGATCGCTATATACTTTGTATTGGTTCCTGATCAATCTTAATTTTTTTTAAAAAATACTTAATATGTCAGGATTTTTTTCTTTATTGGATTTTAACAGAAACATTCATATGTTTTCCTTCCCTTCTCATTTAAGATTAAGGTTGCAGTCACTAGGAAACAGATTTACATGGGGTTAACATATTGTAATTTCTTTGGCATATGGTAAGCAAAGGAGCAATACAAGCATGACTACTCTGTGTGCCTTAAACAAGATCCTGGGGATTCTCTCTAATATGAAACGGAACATTGGTACTTACCGTGAAGGTTCCTTTTCAGCAGCCTTGGGGAGGGAGTCCTTCAATGGGTATTGGCTCCGCCTCCAACCAATCGCAGGCAGAATTCTCTGTGAATTTAAATGTTAAACCCATTCCCTCCAGGAGGTGGAGCCAACCCCTACCTCCCCAGAGAAGTATGAATACAGCTCCAGCAACAAACAAAAAGAAATAGTCAACCCCAAATAAAACGAACATTCAATAAAAAACTATAGCAACAAAGCAAAACACACCACCAAACAAACCTACTGCTCTACTACTACTATCCCCTTCTTCTTCTTTTTTTTTTTTTTTTTTGGGTGGGTAAGGACTCCCTCCCCAAGGCTGCTGAAAAGGAACCTTCACGGTAAGTACCAATGTTCCGTTTTCCAGCAGCCTGGGGAGGGACTCCTTCAATGGGACTTAAAACAGCGGTCCCAAAAAGGGGTGGGATTTTTTTTTTTATTGTAACACCTGCTGTAACACCCGCCTACCAAAGGCCGCATCAGCTGACGCATACACATCAATCCTGTAGTGTCTGGTAAAGGTGGATGCTGAGGCCCAAGTTGCTGCTCTACAAATGTCAAGAATAGACAATGCTGGACCCAACGCTGCAGACGTCGCTGCGCTACGGGTGGAATGCGCCTGAATCCCCGCTGGGACTGCCAACCCACTGACTGAATACGCTCGCTCAATGCAACATCTCAGCCACCTTGCTATCGTAGAGGAGGAAACCTTCCTCCCCTTCCTCTGACCCGAACAAGCAATGAATAAGGAATCAGACTTGCGAAATTCCGCCGTTCTTCTGATGTACATCTTCAATGCTCGCCTCACGTCCAACATGTGCCACAACTTTTCTAATTCTGTTCCAGGACGTGGACAAAAAGAAGGCAATACAATCTCCTGAGCCCTATGGAACAAAGAGTTCACCTTGGGTACAAACGAAGGATCCAATCGTAAAGTAACCGAATCCTTCTGAAACACACATAACTCCTCGCGAACCGATAAGGCACCCAACTCAGACACTCGCCTGGCTGAAGTGATTGCTACCAAAAAGGCCACCTTCCAAGTAAGTATGTTCAAATCCACCGCTCTAATAGGTTCAAAAGGTGCCTGAGTCAACGCTTTCAACACCACATTTAACTTCCATGATGGAAACCTATGCACCACCGGCGGCCGCACCAAACTGACCCCTCTGAGAAAGCTACGTACATGCGGATGGGAGGCTAGAGTCTTACCTCGACCCCCCTTCAAAATCGAACCAAGAGCTGCCACATGCCGTTTCAACGTACTGGGAGCAAGACCTTTCTTCAGCCCTGCCTGAAGGAAGGCCAACACCGAACTGACCGAGGCCTTCGCTGGCCGGATGCCCCTACCTCGGCACCATCTGCAGAAGGCCCTCCAAGTGACCTCATACAAACGAATCGTGGAGGGTCGTCTTGCCGCGAGCATCGTATCCACCACCTCAGGGTCATAACCCTGCTTCAATAGTCTCTTCCGCTCAACCTCCAAGCGTGTAGTCTTAACCAACCTGGGTCCGGATGAAGAAAACCTTCCTGAGTCAACAGATCCGGCCATGGAGGTAGAGGCCAGGGATCCTGAACTTGTAGTTGAATCAAGGCCGGAAACCAGGGACGTCTCGGCCAACGGGGAGCAATTAGAATCACCTCTGCCTTCTCCTGCTTGATCTTCCGCAAAACCCTGCCTAACAATGTCGTTGGTGGGAAGGCGTAACACAATGTTTTCGGCCACGGAATTGTCAGAGCATCGAAGTCTAATGCACCCGGAGTCCAGAATCTGGATATATAACGAGGAAGCTTGTGATTCTCTTTTGATGCAAAGAGATCCACCCAGGGATCCCCGAAGCGAAATACTATCATCTGAAACACCAGATTGTTGAGACTCCACTCGCTTTGGTTCAACGTGTGCCTGCTCAACCAGTCCGCCTGGATATTCAGCTTTCCCTGAAGATACTCTGCCCTGATTGAGAGGAGGTGTTTCTCCGCCCACAAAAACAGTTTCTCCGACTCCTCCATGAGGGCCCGCGACCGGGTCCCCCCCTGCTTGTTTATGTGGGCCTTCGACGAGATGTTGTCCGTGCGTATAAGGACATGCGTCCCTTCCACCGTTTCGGCAAAGCTGACCAACGCCAACCTCACCGCCCGTAGCTCCAACAGGTTGATACTGTACTGTTGCTCCTGTTCCGACCAGAGGCCCTGTGCCGTCCGGTCCCCGCAGTGGGCCCCCCAACCTGTCAGGGACGCATCCGTTGTTACCACCGTCCTCCTTGGTTCCAATATTGGAACCCCCAGCGAAAGATGCTCCTTGAGCCACCAATCCAGTGACTCCTTCACCTCCTTGGGTACCTTCAGGAACCTGCAAGTCTTCCTGGCAATCAGATCCTGAAAAGGAAGGAGAAACCACTGTAACTTCCTGAGATGAAACCTGGCCCAGGGGACCGAGTCGATGCACGCAATCATCTGTCCCAACAGCCTTGCCAGCGACATCAGGGTAGATCTGGGCTGATCCAGCACCATGCGAACTAACTCCTGAATCCTCAGGCTTCTTTCCTCTGGGAGGAAAACCCGAAACAGTCTGGTGTCCAATACATTCCCCAAATGTTGGAGCCTTTGTACCGGCAGTAGCTGACTCTTCTTCCTGTTTACCAGAAACCCATGGGCCTCCAGGCATGCTATTGTCGTCTCCACGTCCTGAGACGCTCTGTCCTGGGTGGACGCTCTGATCAATAGATCGTCCAGATAAGGGAAGATGTGTATCCCCTTGGTTCTCAGGTGTGAAATCAGGGCGACTAACACCTTGGTGAAAACCCGTGGGGACGAAGATAGACCGAAGGGGAGGGCTCTGTACTGGAAGTGATCCTCCTTGAACGCGAACCTCAGGAAACGTCTGTGTGCTGGATGGATCATGATGTGTAGATACGCTTCCCGCAGATCCAGCGAAGCTAGAAAGTCCCTTTCCTGGATTCCCTCCAGGATGGAGCGTAACGTCTCCATCCGAAACTTGCGTTTCGCCACCCAACGGTTGACGCCACGCAAGTTTAGAATGGCCCGCCATTCGTCGTTCTTCTTTGGAACCAGAAAAAGTGGGGAGTAGGTTCCAGTGAATCTCTCGTTCTCCGGAACTCTTTCTATCGCCTGGATCTCTAGGAGGTGGTTGATTGCCTCCTCCATGTGCTGCTGCTTCACTCTGCAGTTCGTTGTGCATGACTGCACAAAGGCCGGAGGGGGACGTGACAAAAAGTCTATTGTATAACCTTGTCTCACTGTCTTGATGACCCAAGCATCTGTTGAGGTAGTCTCCCAGATCCCTGAAAAACTGGTTAACCTGCCTCCAATCGTTCCCTCCATATAGTCAGAGGGACTGGTTCCCTTTTCCTCCTTGTTTGGGGGGCTGGGAGCCAGCACCCTTGGGGGACTGGTTGAACCTGGGTTTCTGAAAGGGTCTCGAAGGGTTCCAATTACCCTTCTGCTGTCTGAAGTCCCTCTGGAAATTCTGTCTGAACCCTCTAAACCCCTGGGGATAAGGACGAAAAGGCTTGCGCTCCTCCTTCTTAGGGAGAGAAGGAAGCGCCTTTTTCTTGTCCTTTGTTTCCACAAGGACCTCATCTAGTGTTTCCCCAAAAAGCTTTCCTCCCTTAAAGGAACACCCAGCTAGATTTGCCTTGGCTTTGTTATCTGCGTTCCAGCTTCTCAGCCACAGTTGCCTCCTGGCTGCTACATTCGCACCCACTCCTCGGGAGGAGAATCGAAGTGCATCTAAACTCGCATCCGCGACAAAGGCTGAGGCCCTAGTGATCTTGTTCATGCCCTGACGATAGGTAGCTTCGTCCTCAGGTACATTTGTGATCATATCCTTGGCCCACCGGATGATGGCCCTGGCAAAGATAGAGGCTGCTGATGCCGCCCTCATAGCTAAGGCTACCGCCTCGTGTGTTCTACGCAAAAAGGCCTCTATCCGTTTGTCATCTGGGGCCTTGAGGTGCTCGTCCCCATCTCTAGGGAAAAGCGATCCAGAAACCAGCCCCACCACCGGCGCATCAATGGCGGGGAGTTTTAGCATATCCATGAACTCTCCAGGGAAGGTGTATAATTGTTTTGCCAAGGCCGGTTGGGTCCTAGGGGCCCCCGGTTTCTCCCATTCACCTATTATAGCCTCCTTCAGAATATCAGGGAAGGGTAGCGTATTGCCTGTCCCCTTGCCCGCTGTTCTAAGTTCAGGGACCCCCTTGGCAGAGCCCCCCTTGTCTGGGTCCACTGATTCCAGCTCCAAGGCCCTCAGCACCTTCTTCAGCAGAAGGGAGAAGCATGATGTCTCAAAGAGACGTGGGGAAGGTTGGTCATCACCACTCTCCTCCTCCCCCTCTGAAGAGAGCTCCCCCTCCTCCCTGGGATCGCCCTCCTCCTGATCCCCAGAGGAATCCTTGGCCTCTACCGGGACCTGAAGGTGCTTTTCCTTCCTCAGCTTTTTGCGGGGGGGTGAGGACCCGTCCCCCCCCCGGGTCCCTGTGGGCACGCTGTGGCTCGGACCGTCTGGTTCGGAGTCCGGAGACGCCTCCCCGTGGCCCCGTTTGGTTGCCCTAGAAGCGCTGCTGCCTTCCGCGCCCGAAACGGCTGGGGTGAGGGCCTGGGATGGAAGACCCCCCCGCGCCCGCTGGACGGCCACCCCGGGGTCCCCCATGGTCTCGATGCCTGCCGCCAACACTTGCCGCGTGATCAAACTGATCCATGCGGCAAACGATGGCGGCAGGGTCCTACCGTCCATCTGCAGCGGCGGGAGAGAGTTCAGAAGCGCGTCGCCATCCTCCTCCTCTCTGTTGCGCCTGGGCACCTCTCCAGGGGTCCCCTCCGGCGCAGTGGTTCCGGCAGCCGCGCGGTCCGCCTCCTGGGAGGAGGCCACATCGCGCTCTGACCCATCCTGGGTCGATTGGCTCAACGTGCGCCCCAGGAAGGGGGCACGGAGCCCGGAGCCCTGGCTCTGCAAGCCAGGCTCAGAGAATTCCTCCTCCTCCGAGGAGAGATCGCCCCTCTCCACGCGGTTGTGACTGGGGGCCGCCATCTTGGCTCTTTGTTCTCTCTGGCATGCTGGAGCAAAGGAAAAAACCGCCTGCTTCAGTCACAAGGCAGAACAGAACTGGGGAGGTAGGGGTTGGCTCCACCTCCTGGAGGGAATGGGTTTAACATTTAAATTCACAGAGAATTCTGCCTGCGATTGGTTGGAGGCGGAGCCAATACCCATTGAAGGAGTCCCTCCCCAGGCTGCTGGAAAACAGAATCTCCGCAGGTATTCATTTATATCCAATAAATGTGCATGAGGGCCAGGCTACACCCAAGTTTCTGCCTATTTATTGGGATCTATGTAGGAAGCCTTCCCTTCCTTTTGTACAGTATACAGCTGTATATGCAGAGTGCTCTCTACATGTGATCAGGACCTGTACCCTCCCCTGTCTATGTACATTAATTGCACACAAATGAATGACTGGCATGAGATTCTGGTATAAATCATCCACATATCGACTGATGTGTATGCTCATTCTAAATAAAGGCTGGAAAAAGGATACAGCAAGGATTCTCAAGGGGTCTGTGAACTGGGTACAAAAGTAATTTTCACTTCAATTTATTTCTTATCTTGATTTCCCCCCCTGTCATGTTATTTATTTATTAAAATATTTATATCTTCCCCTATAGCATGGGATCCCAGGGTAATGTTGTAATAAAATCGACTTAAGCAATTTAAACCTATTTAAAATGTAAAACAGTAAAATAATTTTAAAAGATTAAAATCATATTTAACAAGTTAAAGGCTAAAACATTTCAAAACCACATTTTGGAATAAGTCAGTTGGATCCCGAAGGCTTTAGTAAAAAGCCCTGTTTCTTCTACTTGGCACCAGTGTGAAGCAGCAACTGGGCCTCCAAGGGATGCCATTCTACCACCAGGGTGCCAGAGCTGAGAAGTAGGTCTCCCATGTCCTTATGTGGTGTATTGCTCCCACGGGTGGAGCACAAAGGAGGGTCGCTCCATCAGACTTCAGTTCTTTGGCACATGTACAGAGGGAGAATTGCTCCTTCCTGTATTTATTAATTACTTTATTTATGTTGGGGTGCTATGGCTGAGAAGGCCCTCTCCCACATCCCAACACAGTGTATTGACTTCAATGGGACACAGAGGAGCCCCCACCCAGCATATCTTAATCCTTGGGCAGGCACAGATGTATCAAAGACCCAATCTGTAGGGCTCTGAGTCACCATTAAGGTCCCAATCTGTAGGGCTTTGAGTCACCATCAAGGTCCCAATCTGTAGGGCTCTGAGCACCTTGAATCCAGTTCAGAAGTGTATTTGCAAGCCTTACAAGTCTTTTTAGGACTGGCATTATAAAATGTCTATATGGTATTGCAGTCAACAATTGAGCTGCTGTGTTTTGCACTGGCTGCAGCTTCTGAGTCATAATTGAGGACAGCCCCAAGTACAGCACCTTATAGTAGTCTAATTGGGAGGTTATCAGCACAAGAATTACTTTGGCTAGGTTGTCCTTGTCTAGGAAAGGTTGTAGTTGGCAGTTGACCCCAAGCACTTGGAGCTATAGAATTCATGGGGGCCTCCAGTAACAAAGATAGATCCAGGAGCATTTCCAAGCTACATTCAGTTACATCCAAACAGGCCATTCACCCATTTCCTTGACCTCAGATCTACCAGTCACCAGAACAACCATCTTATTGGGATTCACTTTCAGATTATTAGGCCTCATACAGCTCATTCGGGCACAGGTCCAGTACCTGCACAGCCACAAATGACTCTGGTGACAAGGAAAAATGAGCTGAGTGTTATGAGCTTATTGATGGCACTCAATGCCAAAATCCCTAAAGACTTTATCCACCCATTCATGTAGATATTAAATACCATGGGAGATAAGAAAGAACCATGCAGCACCCGAAAGCTTTGTAGCCATGGGGCTGAATGGAAACCCACCAATGCTACTCTCTGGAACTGACCACCCATACCGAAGCAGAAACACTGTTCTTTGGGGTAATGGGAAAGCTCTCTTTTGAAGAGAAACCTTCTAAACCACCTTGTTGGAAGATGTCCACATACTACAGACCGGCCTAAATTATCACATCAGATTCGTCAGCTACCATTTCTATCCTGGAATATTGCGGGTTAGCGCAGTAAGACTGCTGACTCTTCCTTCTGCAATTTTATTGAAAGACATGATGCAATTTTTCTCCAAGAGACCCAGGAGTGTGATAATTTAGAGTTAAATGGTTTTGAAACACACAATAAAATGACTGGAAGGTGATTTTAATGCCAGACTGGGCACAAATGATAAAATTAATTATAACTATTTTGGTGAATATTCCCCCTGAAGCAGAAGCAGGACATGTGATACCTGTTAAACAATTCAAGGATAAAGCATGTATTTTTTTCCTGGTTTGTGCCTTCTACAAATGATAAATAACTTAGATTTAATGATACTAAATTGGGGAGGAGTTATTGATTGAGATAGATACAGTGAATTTACATTCACCATCTGGCACTGGGCATCAACAATTGACTACCTAATGGTGTTTCATACAGTAGTTTGTTAAATCTGGCATCAAGTTTCAAGGTGGCTGTATGTTTTGAAACTGATCATCTTCCTTTAATTGGCATTTTAAATCTTGAGGCACAAGGTTTCTATGCTGAATTTGAACCTGGGTTAAGATTAGAGGCTGATTTAAGATTTTCACATGTTATATAGACTGTTAAATTAAAGCAGGCCTCAACCAACCTGCTACACTCAGAAAGCTGCCTTAGATTAAGGGCTTGTCCACACTGGGAGTAAAAACCCGACTGAAATTCAGACTACTTTGGCCCAGAACTGCACCAGATGAAACTCTGGCCTGGATTTAAGCATCACACCTTGGCCAAAGCCTGAACTGGATTCATCTGGATTTTTACTCCAGCACAGCTGCTCACTCTGACCTCAGAATGAGTGGCTGCATAAAGGGCTCTGCCTTCCCAGCATGTGACCACTCATTCTGAGGGCAGAATATGCCCAGCGCACCCACTCACTCTCACCTCAGAATGAGTGGCCGCACACAAGGTTCTGCCTTTTAGGCATGCAGCCACTTGTTCTGAAGGCAGAATGGCTGTGCCTGGTGCACCCACTCACTCTAACCTCAGAACAAGCATCCACACATAGGGCTCTGCCTTCCTGGTGCAGCATGCAACTGCTTGTTTTGGGGGCAGAACGAGTGAGTGCAATGGGTGTACTCACTTGCTCTGACCTCAGAACAAGCAGCTGCACACAAGGCTCTGCCATCCTTGTGGTCAGAATGAGTGGCTGAATGCTGGGAAGGCAGAACCAGTGGTGGCGGCACCAAGGAGCAAAGAAATGGTGGCGCCTGTTAGGCAGCAATTGTTCTGCCTCCCCACACCCTGAATCCAGCATGGATCCTTTGTTTACACTACAGTTTTCTACAGAGTTTCCAGCAAACTCCAGAGAAAACTGTGAGTTTTCAAAAACCTGGATTTAAGTGTTACACTCTGATGCGGAGAGGGCTGTACGTCATGTGGCATTATTGCACCAGATTCAGGAATTTGTGTGGCATTAAGGCCACATTCAGGGGGATTCAGTTTTTTTCATCAGTGTAGACAAGGCCTAAGAGACCCCCTGCTATCTATACGATTGCCAAAAAATGTTTTATACTCATATCAGAATTTAATTGTATATCTGCAAAATTGTCTGTTATGCAATTTTGCATAACAACAAGCAATATGCTTGTTCTTATATTTCTAAATCTTGGTTTGGCCAAGAGTGTTTAGATATGAAGAGATCTCTTCTTGAACAATATAATTTATACACGGATATAGCATGTTTACTGTATAATGGTTGTTGGTAAAGAAGAAATATAAAAATTTAATTAAGGAAAAAAAGAAATAGGCACTGAGAATGAATTGGCAGAAGCTTAATTGTCGCATCACAGATTCATGATTCAGCTACTTTCTGGAAAATCATGTCTAGGGATTGGCAAAGCAACTTACATGGATTAGATTCATATTCCTGTGAAGTCCCGGGAATCATTTTTCAGCACTACATATGTAGTGAGGCAACCTGGAGAACTCATTAATACAAGATCTTAAAGGTCTTCCTGATTGGTCCCCTCTTTCATCATCTGAAATTGGCTGGCTCAATTCTGGACTTAAATTGGGCAAAGTACCAGGAAGTTATTACATACCCCTCACAATTGCTTAAGTCAAATCGGAGTGGTGCACACCAGGTTTAGCTGCTTTGTTTACACGTATTGGTCAGTGACTCCCTATGTGGACCAATGGATGTGTTGTTTTTGTGGGTTTGTTGTGGTAAGTGTGATCAGATCTTTCACCAACTTTACTATGAACACACAGAGACAGTTGTACAAAACAAACAAGTGAAAGTTTATTAAGACACGCTTAGATAATACATTAGCCATTTATAGCTCCCTAAAACCAAAGTCAGTTCTTTCCTCTAACTGGCTATCCTTTCACTATTCCAGCTCTTTCCTGTCTCTATACCATATGTTCCTTATTTCTCTGTAATCTTTTCCTAGATGCTTTCTGACAGACACATGCCTCAGTTCTGTAACAATTCTTCCCTTCAGGGTCCCCTTCATAGGATTCCCTGAGCTGTGACTGGCTGGTTTCAGCCTGGCTTGCCTCCTTTCACAGTCACTGTTTGGAATAAATGAATATACACAGAAGCTGGAACACAGTGCCTCCTACTCTGATTCTACCAAGCCTGTCCTATAAATACCAAGATCACTGGTATAAAAGACTAGTGAGAGATCAAGAAAGAGTATTTTGCATGGAAAGTAGGCTGTCGGTTAGAAAAAATAAGGCTGTTTTATTTCCATACCCTGATCTGAAATTAGACTGAAATGGTCCAGATAACCTATTCTCTCCAAGAAGGTCTGAAGTTCCAGCTACTACGGTCCCATCTACACAATTTAAATAATACGTACGGCATGTGGAAGTTTGCGCTTTGGTACACACGGCCGTTCGGATTCACACGCATCCAAAAGAGGGGGGGCTCGGTTTTCCACCCTGAAATATGCACACGTGGCATTCGGGAGGGAAAGCGGATCGCAATGAGAAATCCGTACGCCGTTCGGATGGCTGACGGGTCTGTACGGTCTGTTCGCACACATACGAACAGGCTGTGTAATCTGATTGGCTGGCCGAGTAGAGGGGGCGGGGCTAGCATGGAGGGGGATTGGGAGTGCCCTCCATGTTGGATTCCCGGCTAGCGAGAGTCCGGTAAGTCCGTGAATTATATATGTTTATTTATTTTTATTTTATATTGTAAATAGGGAAAAGGGACTGTCCGCAAAGCAGGAAACTTTAAAAAAAAAAGCGGCGGAAGATTTAAAACCGTCACTTCGCTTGCTTGTTCCAGCCAGCTTGGGGAAGAGGGAGTCATATGGAGTTTAGGGGTGTAAAAAATCGTGTGGGCAGTTCGTATGCATACGAACGACAGCCTATTCGTATTTTTTACCCCCCAAATGGATTTTTAATGATCGTATAGACACACCCTACATACCACACACTTTCCCAGAAAGGGGATATTAGCAATAGTCAATAGTTCTTACATATACCTAGGTCAAGTGAGAGCATAGTGCCATTGACTGTGGCAGACACCTCTCCTTGACAGAACCCCCCCCCCCACAGTCTGGAATGAAGGAAATTTACTTCTATTGTAATAAAATAAATTGTATGCACAGATTGTTGTGTATATGCTAGTGTGTATATTTATGCGACAGGGCCCATAACTTTTATTCAGAAGTCCAGCGCTTCAAAAGGGTTAAGAACCACTGGGATACACCATAAGAATGTAAGACTATTACAGGTAATAAATTGAGAACTATACTAGATTTTCAGACAACACTGTTACAGTGTTACTATTCCACTTTATTTGCTATGGCTGCCTCCTGTTGAATCCTGGGATTTGCAGTTTAGAGAGGGGCATTTACAAATCTCAGCCAGAGAGCTCTTAGGCCTCACTAAATTACAAACTCCAGAATTCCACAGCAGGAAGCCAGAGCAATTAAAGTGGAATAGTAACACTAAAACAGTGTAGTCTGAAAATCTCCCCAGTCTGTACAGCTGCCTTCAGCCTGACTACAGAAATGATTTTCAGAGAGATCAGACAGATCTACAGAAGCCAAACAAATGCTTTACAGGAATCACCAAAGTCATATAAACTACTATGGTGTTTTGTTTACCACTACATTCAACACTGAAAGGAGCTGGCACTCTAGATTGTTTCTCTCAAGATGTTATCCTTTTGGCCACACATGCCCAATGTGTTCAATACATCTTTCCCTAATTCTGCTTTGCCTCACTGAGTAGAGTTTGCCATGCCATCAAACTTAGGTGCTGTCTACATGACAAAAAAATTCCGAACACCGTTCAAAAGATTGATGATCTGTATACATGGCAGTTCAAACACACATGAGTCATTCAGAGGGGTGGGGGCAGCACAACTCACCCTGAAGTCTGTGAGTGGCGGATTCAGGGCTTCATCTGGATCTTGTGGAAAAATCTGTACGGTTATTGAATGAGCGATTGTTTGTACACCCCCGTTCAAACAGATATGAACAGGCAATGTAATCTGATTGGCTGGCCAAGCAGAGGGGGTGGGGCCAGCAAAGAGGGGACTCGGCAGCGGCCATCATGTTGGATTCTCGGCTATGTGAGTGCCCGGTAAGTCTGTCAAATGGCGATTTTAACATTTTTCCCTTTTTATTTTATGTTGTAAAGATGTAATGATGACTGTCCACATCACAGGGAGCTTTTTAAATAGATAAAAAGAGGCAGCAGGAGATTAAAAACTGCCGGGTAGGTGGCTCGCTGCAGCCAGCTGGCTAGGGGGGTCATATGGAGTTTAGGGGGAAGTTTAGCCATGTAGGCAGATCGTTATGTGTTCAAACGCCTGCCTTTTCTAATTTTTTACCCCTGTAAAAAAACAAAGATTTGTTACCCTTTGTGCAGATGGGACCTTAGTAGGACATTAGATTATTGTTCTGTTGAAGACTACAGTATTTCTCAAATGTGTCTTAAACATTTAGGCACCATATTCAATTGATTTTAAAAATACAGAATTATTACAGGCACATATTTCTGGAGACAAAAATATTCACACTGCTCTGTACTATAATGAAGTGATAAAATATGAAGCTTAGTAACATGAAAATGCTTTGATATTATACTCATTTTTCTTTATTTTCTAATCATGTGCTCTGAATGTTAAGGAGAAAGCAAAGCTTTCTTTGCTGTGTGCTATACAGACCAGGCTTAATATTATTGAGGTTATTCAAAGTTATTGGACACAGATTGGGTCAGCCTGCCAAAAATGCTTGTTTTCTGCTCTAATGTGCAACTATGCATATTAATAGATCTTTCGCAGAAGAAATAGCCTTAGACAGATTTCTATAATTGACTTATACCACAGAAATATGCTTCAAAAGTGAAATTTTAAAGAACAAACCCACAAATGCTGTACACACACTGGGGTCTTAGAACCTGATAAAAACCAAATTAAGCATGAAACAAACAAACAACAACAAAAATCTGAGAAGGAAAGAGGAAGAAAGAGCATTATAAAATACTGCCCCCAGCATGCCTACAGAGTACCATACTACAAATAAACCAAAGCAAATGTCAGCTGTTACACTATATTCTCACCAAAGCTTTGAAATGATCCAGAAAATGTAGAGCAATTGATGCAATGCTTTAACTGATCTTTCCTCTTCAGGTGAATGTAGGAAAAATGACATTAATACGGTATGTAATGCTCTCAATTTCTAAATTAATCATTTTTGTCTAAGATTCACCCAGTCTTTGTTTTAGAAGATTATCACATGAGGTTTACCAGTAAGTCTACAGCAGGATAATAGTGTCTGTGACTGTTCCTTATCACATGACTTTGTTTCTGTTCTGTTGCCAGTTTGCATTTGAAATATTGCTAGAGTCCTCCTTTTCACTGACTTTTCTTAATAGCGCTTTGTTTCCATTACTGCCTCCATGTGAGAGGTCCCTCCCACAGCAATTCCGATACCAACAGTCATGTGGGGTGAGTGGGTGTGTCTTTCCTCTTCTCTCCCTTCCTTCCTGTCCCCAAGCACTTCTATGTATGCCACTTTCCCCTCTTCTCTCTCTCCTTCCTTGTCCCCAAACATTGCCTCCCTCTTCTCCACGGTGTGTGTGTAATGTATCTAAAGAGAGAGGATAGTGATCCTATCCTTGAGCAGGCACACCAGGACAATGATTGGTTTAGCTGCTACATCACATTGCTGACTCTTGTTCAGCTTGTAGTCCACTAAGACTCCTAGATCCCTTTTCCATGTACTGCCATCAAGCCAGGTGTTACCCATCCTATATCTGTGCATTTCATTTTACTGCTGAAGTGTAGTTTCCTACATTTCTCTCTGTTGGGATTCATTTTGTTAATTTTGGCCCAGCTTTCTAATCTGTTAAGGTCATTTTGAATTCTGATCCTGTCCTCTGGGGTATTAGCTACCCCTCCTAATCTAGTGTCATCTGCAAACTTGATAAGAATGCTTTCTATTCCATCATCTGTCATTTATAAAGATGTTGAAGAGCACTAGGCCCACTAGGACAGAACCCTGTGGCACCCCACTGGTCACTTCTCTCCAGGATGAAGAGGAACCATTGGTGACTACACTTTGGGTTCAGTCGTTCAACCAATTATAAATCCACCTAACAGACATATTGTCTAGCCCACATATAACTATTTTTTTTTTTGCAAGAATATCATTAGGGGACCTTGTTAAAGGCCTTACTGAAATCAAGATACACTACACCCACAGCATTCCCTTCATCTACCAAATTTATAACACTATATATAAAAAAAGAGATAAGATTAGTTTGGCATGACTTGTTTTTGAGAAGCCCATGTTGCTCACAGTGACCATGACATTCCTTTCTAAGTGCTTACAGGCTGTCTGGTTAATTACCTGCTCTAGAATCTTTCTTGGTATTGATGTCAGGCTGACTGGGCAGTAATTATTTGGCTCTTCATTTTTCACTTTTTTGAAGATGGGACAACATTTGCCCTCCTCCAGTCTGTTGGGACCCCTCCTGTTCTCCAGGAATTCTCCAAGATTATTGACAGTGGTTCTGAGATTACTATCTAATCTCAGATTGCTATCTAACAAGCCCACTACTCTCTGCAGCCATCTTGCTTTAATATTTTTACTTAACTCTCTTAACCTTATACTGTAATGGTAATGTAATAAATTGATGTTTGCAATTAATTCATTTTGTTGTTTGTCTTTCACATAACACATGTGAAATATTTGCAGCAGAGGTTTAGAAAGGATCCAAAGAGTCCAAGTTTTGTTAAAAACAAGATTTTTTAATGCAGCACGCAACATTTAACATCCTGGCCTTGATGGGTCTCTGTATCCAATTCTAAAATCTCCTGATTCCCCACTCTTCATCTAAGAAATATGCATGAAGCAATTGTATATCTAATTACGGTACCTGGAAGTAAACCTAAGTGAATTCAGTGGGACTTACTTCAAAGGAGACATAGCTGCATCCTTTGCTGCAAGCTAACAGCTCTAACCTTACCAAACCACTCAAAGCAGGTGATTAAAGCAGGAGATGGGTGAAAACTACAGTGGTGGATGGGAAAGCAGGAAAGCTTAAAATTAATTAATGGGGTGGGATCGAATAAGGAACACCTTTAACTTAATTATGTACGTGCCTAGCACTGTGTGAGCAATAAACACACTAAAGGAGTACAAAGGGCTCACCCCAAATAATAATTTATGAAACCAGAAAACAGTATAAATAAAAATTAAAAAAAGAATGAAAAGGCTCATCTCCGGCTTGCTTGCCGGAAAAATTCCAACAATTTCCACACAAGTCAATTTTTGATTATGTATGTATCTCTCTCTCTCTCTCTCTCTCTCTCTCTCTCTCTGTGTGTGTGTGTGTGTACAAGCCTTCAGCCCTGATATACTGAATGGGCCATTGCTGCTCCCCCCTCACTTATTCAGTCCCTCCATGCCAAGAAGGCCCAACCATTTTCTTGTTTCTTAACACTACACAACAGACAGATTACAAATCTGCTAGCAAAAAGATATGTGATAAATTTCCCTTGGGAGCCTCCTGTCATGCTAAATCTGGGACAGAGATCCACTATATACTCAAGGTATTCTAATGTCCTAAAATTTTTTTATTAAAGTGTAGAGTAAACTTTAAGTTTAACAGAAAATCTAGACAGTATAGCCAGATCCAGTTCACTACAGTGACTATGTAGTGGCCAGGTACATATACAGTGAAATTTAACTTGACAAAAGTAATTTTATAATATGTTTGAAGTGACAGCTGAAGAGGTCACTGCTTCTTTTATCACTCGCTGAAAAAAGAGATGCCAATTTAAGCTCTTCTGAACCAAAGATTCTCTCTTCATCTCCATTTATAATTGCTGAAGTATATGACAATGACAATATAATGTTACAACATGCTAACCTAGATTTTTGTGTATACTATCCTGTGATGTATACTTCTAAACTTTGTTAAAACGAAGTTACCTTCTCATCCTGATGTACAAAGTCTTTTCGGTCCATGTTTTGTTAAGAATATCAAACCAAGCTCTTTTAAAGCCATTGAAGCCTTGCCATGCCTTGCAACAGAGAAAGCTATACATTATATTTTGTGTAAAGAACATTATATTCACCACTACCATGCATTTTCAATGGAAAGCCAATTAACTTATGTGTTTCACATTCATATTTTGAAGGCTAGCTACTTCTGCTGTTTGTTAGCTTCAGCCTTAAATTATATGCAACACTAGAAAAGTTTTTTAAAAATTCTCGATGATTGTCATATATTAAATAATGTTTTTCCTCTTCTTACCACCTGGAATATTCCATAGCATTTTATCTATGATGTCTCCTTTGGGTTAAATTCAGCATTTAACCTATAACTCCACTCACACCTGCAGTTTACTGTGGCACCTGAAAACTACTTTGGAGGATTTCCCAGCCCTCTACAGGGGCTTTTAGGGGTGCTTGGGGGGGCACCAGTGGAGACGGGGAGAATGTCTACCCTCCCAGTTCTGCTGGATTCTACCATTCTACTAGTAAAAACTCATCACTGAATCCTGCCCTGAATGAATAAGAGAGTACTAACAGTGACTTTAAAAAAAATATTAAAATTAGTAGAAGAAAACAGATATCCATACACACATAACTCACAACACAATGAAAGAGCAATTAGTACTATGTTTTTAGAATCTGAATTGCAGAGGTATCTGAAAGTAATAGTGCTTAAAATAGCTTAAAATAACTTGCATGATTTGACTTGATTTGCACTACTGATTTAACTGCTTTCGTGTGTTAAAAACCTTAACTATGCAGGATATTTGTAATTCGGCTATGGAAAAAATTACTTATAAGCCTCGTACATGTTCTGATATTTGTTTGGTCTAAATCTTGGTGGAATTTGATTATCCAATGCATTCCACCTATTTGCCACAACAAGGTCTTGTGTTAAACTTGCTGATTATTACTTAAACATTGTTTCAGTGTGATTGTTGAAGGATTTCATTAATACAGATTAGTACCTTTATTAAGCTGTGGTTAATTGAAGTCTCTGAGCTTCGTTAAGTACCTCCAGTGAAGTGGATTAGTTGGTTTAATTTTATGTTCCCTCATGGGAGGGGGGAGGCTGAGCAAAGTAATTACTTTTCCCTATTGGACTAAAAAGGGAGGAAAATGAGTGCATAGTTCCTACTTGTATAAAGTGTAAGTGCAATATTTGGTAAAACATTTCCTAGATCAAAGTGTCTAGGTAAGTTATTCTCATTGGTTGCAAAGTGATTGGGAATGGGGACAGATGAAGAACAGGAACATGATAGCAGGCCCATTGCTGATCTATGTGCATTCACTAAACTGACAGACCACATGCTCTTTAAAAACTGTGTGTACAGGGCTGGTACTATCATTTGACAGAGTGAGGCAACTGCCTCAGGCAGCAGCAGATTTCTTATTATGGAAAGGGAGGTTTCTTACTTATTTATTATAACAGTTCAAGGAAGAGAGAAAAGATGTGTACAAGATTTTCTGCATCAAGTACCGAAATACTTTGTTTGGCCTTGGGTACTATGTACCATGACTTTGGCCGAGGGGCACATTTGATGTTCCGCTTTAGGCAGCACAATTTTTGGCCAGCCCTCTGTTGTCAGCCTGAGTGTCAATCTGAATTTGGTAACGTTACTTTTCCACTGTTTTGTATATCACTGCCAATACTAGATGGAGAATTCTGGAAGCTGCAATCCAAAAAAGGTTACATTCTCAAACTCTGAACAAAATCTCTCTTCTTTGTTCCGTCACTAAACACAAACCGAAAATATGATTCAGTATTCCAGCAATATCTTCCAGCGATACAACTAGAACATTTAAAATAATTATTCTAATCTTGCAAGTAGATACACAGCAGACCATTACAACTGAGCATACAGTACTGACATGATAGCTGCTCAGCAGTGGCTCTTCAAAAATACAATACATAATATGGTTAGTGAAGTCTGTACTGTAGCTCAAGTATTATAAAAAAAAAAAATAAAAAAATTCTGTGAACAGATGGCAAAGGCATCTTTTGCTCAAGTCTCTGAATCAGAAATTCTCATGGCAAAATATTATACCTGCAAAGATATATTGCCAGAACAGAAGTATCACCCATGCTGTGAAAACATATTTATGTACTTTAGTTGTCATATTTGCTACAGTCAGTCACTATTAAGGTACTTTTTTTTTTTTTTTACTATTCTGCAATCTGGAAAAGGGAAGAAAAAGGACATTCTTCTAAATGGAAAACAGCAGATTTCAAGAACATAATAAATTTCACAGTAGGAGAAGGGGAACTAACACTAAGAAGCAAAGAAATCACAGAAATAACCTTGTAGAAGAAATCCAAAATTTTAAAATAATATTTTTCCTGGGTCCTTACTCTTTTCATGCCATTTGCTGTAAGTTTGGATTTGCACCAGGAAGTCTGCAAAAACCGTTACTTCCTGTTTTAAGCTGGGTATATCCACACACTTAAATCCAATGTACAGTAGTGCCAACACAAGACACTTTGGTGCCTGAAATAGAGCATTCTATGCTCTTCTTCATGTCAGTGAAAGATCATGCTTTCAAGTTGTGCTTCATCATACCTTCCCACTGTCCTGATGTGGCAGAGACAGCCCCAATTAATCCTCTATCCCACTTTTTCAGCTGCTTTTAAAATGTCATAGCTTCTCTCTCATTGTCCCACTTTGTGTCTTCTTCCTCTGCTTACTTCAATTGATGCAAACAGAGTTCCACATGCAAAAGTAGTTTGTACTCAATTAATTCAGCAAGGAGGAGAGGAGAGGAAAGAGGATGTGAAATCTTCTCCTTCCCCATAGGTTCAGGTAAAAGCAAACTGCTACAGCCCCTTCCAGCTTCTGTGTTCTTCCTCATTAATAACGTTTGCCATCTTGACCATGCTCTGATGATGCTTGGTCGCAAGTGTCTCGGTTTTCATGTGTGAAAGGCAGCTCCTGCCTTTGTCACCCTCCCTCCCTATTTCAGGCATTCTATCCAGACATTCCATTGCTTGAAGTGGAATATGCTTTACTGTGCTGCATGCAGGATAGAACTGGCTCTGATGCAGATGACCTTGGGAGCCTAATGCATGTGGCCCTCCTAAGGCAAGAGTGCCACAAATAGGCAGAGGCAGCAGAATGCATCACACATCTGGTTGGCAGCAGGGAGCCTCATGTATACCCTCCAACATTTAAGAGATGAAATCCTGGACACATGTGGCCAAGCAAACGTCAGACTGTGTCCAAGTTGGCAAAAGTGAGGAATGAGGATATGAGGGAACATAAAAGCATTAACTCCTGCCTGATCTTCAAAGACAAGTGGGGTCAGCCCTGGTTAGTACTTGGATAGGAGACTTCCAATGAATACCAGGAGCTATCAGTCATATTACAGAGAAAGGAACTGGCAAAACCACCTACGAGTATTCCTTGCCCTATGAAGAAGACCCTATGAAATTCATGGGGTCACCATAAGTTGGCAGATGACTTGAAGGCACACACACATACACAAAGGCTAGGAGAGGCTACAGCAGTTTGCTTTTGTCTGAACTTAAAGGGAAGAGTAAGATTTTGCCCCCTCCTGTTCTCTCCCTCCCTGTTGAGTTGAGTGCAAACTGCTTTTGCACTTTGAACTCAGTTTGCAGCAACTGAAGTAAGCAGAGGAGGAAGAGGGAAAATGGGAAGAGGCAAGAAATATTGGGACATTTTTAAAACAACTGAAAAAGTGGGGTGACAGAGAATTAATTGGGACTGTCCCTACCACATTGGGACAGTTGGAGGGTATGCACATGGTCTGGACTGTGACACTAGCACAACATTAATTAATGACACAGGAGATTTTCAGACAGGCAAAAATCGCCCCTTGCCGCGCGAGCAGCCTCCCGAAACTGCTGCGCGGCAAGGGTCTTTTTCGGACGACGCTGTGCCTCTAGCGAAGCCGTCCGTGTCACTTCCGTGAAGCTTGGGACTGCTCCGCGCCATATTTCAATCACGGGCAGCTTCCGTGCTTGAAATATGGCGCGGAGCCGTCCGAAGCTTCACGGAAGTGACACGGACGGCTTCGCTAGAGGCACAGCGTCGTCCGAAAAAGACCCTTGCCGCGCAGCAGTTTCGGGAGGCTGCTCGCGCGGCAAGGGGCGATTTTTGCCTGTCTGAAAATCTCCACAGTAGCAGGTGGTGAAAGGTAATAGGAAGAAAAACAATGCATTGGAAATGTGGTGTTGGAGAAGAGTTCTACGGATACTGTGGACTGCTGAATAGACAAATAAATGGGTCCTAGAGCAAATCAAGCTCAAGGTCTCCCTAGAAGCCCAGATGACTAAACTGAGACTGCTGTACTTTGGGAAAATCATGAGAAGACATGATTCACTAGGGGTAAAATGCTTGGCAAGGTGGAAAGCAGTAGGAAAAGAGGAAGACTGCATTGCAGATGGATAGACTCAATCAAGAAGGCCACAGCACTGAGACTGCCAGACCTGAGCAGGGCTGTTGATTATAGGGTGACTTGTAGGTTTCTCATTCATGGGGTCATCAATGGGTCTGGTAGGCTGGAAAGCATATGGAATCAAGGGGTCACCACATATGGGTCAAACATAGGCAAAGCAGCTATACCTCATTTCCCACCAATCTTCCTCCTGTAGAATTAAAGGAAACTGCATCTTACAGACTGCAGTGGCTTAGGGTAGTTGTCCAACCATTAGACATATGTGAAGTGCCATAAGAATACATAGGGAAGGAAGAACAGCTCATCCTTACCAAAGCACCTCAGGGACGTCTAGTTTTTTTTTAAATCCTAGTCTGTATTTACAGACTTTCCTATGCTTGTTTACTCTGAAATCTTAATCAAGACACTGATAAATTTATTGCCAAATTAGCATGCTTAGGATCACAGCCCTGACACCTCTAGGCTGTATGTACATGTGAGTAGTGGCAAGCTCCCTATGGCAATGCTTCCAGTGCAGCATCCGTCCAGCTGTCCAGATGACCGAAAACATGTAATACTGTCCTCCAAGATTGTATACAGGTGTCCTTTCCCATTCATGGGGGATGGGGCGGAGCACCACCACAAAAGTGAAAAAACATGAATAAATTAAGTCCCACCCCAAACATGCTGTACGCTCATCTCCCGTCAATAGCACTGCCAGAACCACCCTTCCTGCCTTTGCATGATGCCTTTGCACGATGGGACACAGGGAAGGTGCTTTTCTCTTGGGCTTGAGGTGAGACAGAGTGGAATCTGAGTTTTAAAGAGGTACAGTACTTTCAGGCCAGATGTGGTGTCACTTGGTTCGCCAGGTAAAATATTGATAGTTAGCTCACCAAGCTGAGCAGAGACACTTAAAACAAGCCAGTGAATTCAGTTCAAAAAACAAAGAGTGATTGCTTTGGGTTTAAATTTTGTTTTTTTGTATTACTTTTGTGCCCACCTTTCTTCCAAGGAAATCAAGGTACATTGGTCTTTACCCTCTCTCATTTTAATAAATACAATGTCTCTGTAAAGGTAGGTTAGGCCCAGAGAAGATAACTGGTCCAAGATTACTCAGTGGGCTTTTATGGCTGAGTAAGGGATTGGAACCCATTTTGCCCTAAATTCTAATCTGGCATACAAATCACTACACTGTCTCTTTAATATATCTACGGGGATTCCATACATGGACTGATTAGCTACATTTTTACCTGGTTTTATGTTAGGCCTTTGTACATTTAAGGGGATGGGGTCAATGCAGAAATTATAATTTATTTCAGATTTTATTGACTTATTTAAATATTTATATCCAGTCCTATACTGTGAGATGTTAGGCTGTTCTACAAATAAAAAGCAATGCAAACTATTCCAGATTTTTAAAAATAAATATAATTTACACACATTTAAATTAAAATCAAACAGTATAACAAATTAAAACATTTTTAAAAGTTAAAACAGTTTAAAACCATGTACATTTACATTTACAAAAGGAAATCAGGTCCCAAAGGCTATAATAAAAAGCCATGTTTTGACATGGCTCTGGAAAGTAACCAATACTGGCACCAATTGGACCTATAACTGAAGGACATTCCGGAAACAAGAGTGCCGCAGCAGAAATGACCATTTTCCAAGTCAGCCCAACTTGTAATGGCTCCCAATGGTGGGAGACAGAGGATGACATCTCCAGCAGATCTCAGTCCTCAGACAGGCATATATAGGGCAAAGTACTCCAAGTATCAAGGCCCAAAGTCATTTAGGGCTTTCAATACAGCGCCTTGAATTCAGATTGGAGTGCAATTCATCTGACATCAGTGTTATGTGGCATCTATGCATATGCTCCAACTGTCCTGTTTTGGCAAGGTCAGTCTTGATTCATCCTCAGACATCCCACTTTTTCAGGTGTTTTCAAAATGCTCCGTTTTTTTCTCTCCTCCACCCACTTCTCCCTTTTGTCTTCAGTCTACTTAACTTGCTCAAACTGAATTCAAAGTGCAAAAGTATTTTGTACTCTATTAACTCAATAAAACCATAATTGTATTATGAAATTCTGAATTATTTCCTCTAGATGAAGAGAGGAACGGAAGTAGAAGAGTGAGCAAAACATGCAGTGAAATCTTATGCATTTAGTCAGAAGTAAGCCTTTTCAGTTCAAGGGGACTTACTCCCAGATGTATACAGGACTATGACCTAATGATTCTCCCTCTGCCTTATCTCCTTTCCAGTTTTATCACACCTAACTTTAATGAGTTTGTTAATGAAAATGGTTTTGATTTTCAGGAAGCATTCATGGAAATTTTCAATATAATAAATTACAGTATGAATCGTAATTGAATTTAGGAGCACACACACATCCATTCACATGCTAACACTCAGACACCATTCAGTCTTCCTCACACAACTTTCTCATTCACATACAACTTTCTCAGTCTCTCTCACACATATGCACATTTACATACACAGAGCCATCCATCCCACACAAAAGTACACACCATGTCTCTGTTTCTCCCCCTCTCTTTTCTCTCTTTCTAGCCTCTCTTTATCACCCTCTCTAGCCTTTTAGTCACAAGCTCTTTCTCCTTCTCGATTTCATGTGCATCACGATGTCCGTAAACTCAATGTGACCTGACAGATTCAGGAATGAAAACCATAGTACTTTACCTTTCCTTGGGATGGAAAAAAGAACCTTCCAGAATTAAGAAATTAGCATCCCCTCCACAAAAAGAATTGTTGGCAAACCTGCATCAACAGGAAACATGATTACTTTTACCACTATAACCTATAGAACAGGGTGCTGAGATGATAGATATAGCACCCCCAATCATTCCCTTTTCTACTCATCCTCTTTCCTACAACTTTCTCCAACCCACCACATTGCTTTTCCTGACATCTCTGCCTTCTCCTAGTGATGGAAATAATGTTCTCCATTATTCATTTCCAGGTTGAAAAATGGGTTTCCCAATAAGTTAGGAAACCTATCAGGAAGAATGACAGAGCAGCAAGACTTTTGTATAGCACTGTCCTGATATTTGAGTGTCCTAAAGAGTGTCCTGGAGGATTTTCCCATGCCAATTAACACATGAGGTTCTTTTCTGTGCAGAAAACTTTCTCTTTTCAGTGCAAACCTCCACGTGTTTTTCTGTGCAGAAAAAAAGTAATCTGGCACACTTTGGGATGTTTGAATATGGGGAGAATACTGTGAGAAAAAATATGTTTTCCTTCAGTGGAAAAACTACAGTAATTATTCATCCTTACTTGTGAGGATAAAATAATCAAGGGTTTACATGCCTACCACAACCTACTCCATAGCTTTAACCAGCTAACTGTACTAACCTCCATACCATCACCTCCACCAGCAGCCCTGTTTGCCTGACCTGCACTGCCTTCTTGCTGCTACTCTTCACCTGCCCTGTGCCTTCCTAGACAGAATGGACTAGGTTACCAAGGAGTAAGCACAGTTCACTTCTGCTGCTGTCTCCTTCCCATATAGGAAGAACAACCATTCCAGCAGCCATCTTGAAAGAATCTGAGAGGAGGACTGAAACAGAGTTTTAAAGGCACGAAAGAGAGAGAGGTTGAGAGAGAGAGAGCACACCAAAGTGGTGAGCAGTGGTTGGCCTGAGGGCCTTCTCTCCAGCTTTTTATTCTGGCTGTGGGGGAGCAAATTGAAAGACAAGCATGGCAGTGAGAAAGCACTGTCCCCTCCCAACAACTTTTCTCGCTGCTTTCCCCATTCCTGGGAAACACTACTGGAACCTTCTGCACACACACAAACAATGTGAGTGCACAGTACTGTATTGTGTAAAACATGCAGACAAGCTAGTAAGGCTGAGTAAAGCATTGCCAGAGTGTTGCTGAGGGTAAATAACATTCAGGACCACCCCCCCTGCATTCATGCTTGCGGGGGTGATGTTGAGGTTTGCTCCATGGGGCCCCTATGTAGGCTCTTTTATCATATGTTATTATATGATTATGCTCTTGAAGTCACATCTCTATTTTGTTTTTTAAAGTTTGAGGTACAGTACTTAGCTATCCTATAATCACAAAAAATAATTAGTGGAATCTCTTAAAACCCTAGAATACAACCATGTACAATCAACATGTAGAGGGAAATGGTATTTACTTTCTCCTTTATTCTAATACTCATACACTGGCTATGTGTACATGTGGCCTATATGACCAGATGCCATACTTGTGTATCTCTCACTATGCCACTGGAGAGCATTTTGACAAATCCTAAATCATACCTATAAAGCCCACAAATGCACAGCTGGTATTCATATAGACTCTGAATATAGAAACAAAATGCATGGAGGCTCACTGTGGGGACAGTTGGGTTACTCTGTACATGGTTAGAAGATGCTGATTCAAAATAACTCATTCACAGGAAACCTTGCCAAGCCAATTACCTTCACATCTGAGCACTGATGTTTCTCCTCTGTGATTTATGCACCCACCATTTCAGACTATCACACTGATGTTGACATTTACTATTTAAACTTTGCAGTTCTTCAAGTTTGGCATCATGTGAGAATTCTTCAGTGTGCTGATCACTACCTTCATCTATGGAGATTATCTGATGGAGACCAAAAAAATTGTCCCTGTCTCACTACATCCCCTCCGCCCCACTCCCGTCTCTATAACTGTTTAAATTAAAAATTATCAGACACCTACACTGCTGTGCAACAGAAATTGCTCCCCTCCCCTCTGGCATCCCAGGAGTGAATGGAGCTCTCGACGAGCCCCATTCACTTCCTGGAAACAAAATCCCGGCCATTCTGAAAGAACAATCGTGTGGGAAATTTAAAAATAAACATCAAAAACAAAAACCAAGCCCCCAAACACATTACCCCCCCCCCAAAAGTAACCTGGGGAGGGGAAAAAAGGGTGTCACTTACCTCGATGTCCCGATCTCAACCGGAAGTGTTCCGCAGGGACCTCCCACTGAGGCTGGCATTGAACCAGCATAACTGGGCACAGGTTCAGATGCCCGTGATTCCATAATAGAAATGGAACGGGCGATCAATTGACGGGTTAAGCCATCAACAAGAAGGAATGCAGACAGAACGGAGGGGGCACAGGAGCAGGAGAAGGTAGAGACGACGTCATTCGATAAGTGAGCCCTTTGGCGATCTCCTGTCATCCCTGTCCTGGATTTTTTGGGTCATCTGATAATCTCCTATGTTTGACATGATCATTAATGACTATATAGTGCTGCATTTTAACCCATGTAATCAGTGGACAATGTGCCCGTTTGGTTTTGCCAGTATATAAGAGACAGATCAATAAAGTGCATACAAGTACAATATGCTTCCAGTTCTGCTGAATTTTCTTTAGCAGAAAAGATTTGGAATGACCATTCTGATACCAACAGTTTATCTTGAAGGTCCCTACGATAATAATATAGGTTTCTAAATTTCTGCATTATATAACATAAACACACTGTACAACACAGAATACTACTACGTGCACAATAGCAACTGTTATCTTGAAGGAGAGGCCTCCTGGGATCTACAGGTATAGAGGGGTAAATCCTTCATATGCCAACCATTCATGTTAAGTAACTGCAGCAGAAGATAATAGTCTCAGGAGGTAAGATATAAATACAGAAACAGGAAGCAATGGAAAGACTGCTAAATTGAATTTGTTTGTTTTAATACAACTACTGTAACATGAGTCTTTCTTATTAATACTATTAAAATTTCAACTGTACTAGTCTGTATAGGATACAAAATATGAACAGCAACAATAACTTTTTTTTTTAAAGAATGAGTTCATGTGTGGTGGACTTGTTGAAACAGATGTAGAGGAGAGCCTTCAGTAACACAGAATCTAAACAGTCCATCAAATCTGAAGGCAACAGAGCCATAACTGCTGTAATATAAGTATGTCCAGAAATGATTGTGTGTGTGTATTCTGGACATCTGTTTCTTAACCCTCATACCAGTAGATGTCACATTTTAGTCCCCAATACACTGTTGCAGGACTGTTACAGAATAAGAACTACAAGGTTGACATTTTATTGCATTATCACCTGAAGTAAACAGTTCCCTAGCTTTCAGCAACCTGCCTTGTACAGATGTGTTTGTGTGTGTTGTATAGTCAAAAGCAGCAGTGTTTTTAAAACAGAAAAACTGGGTCCCCGCCCCCCGCAAAAGGAGGTCTGACAGATACTCAGAACAAGTGTTCTACCCAATGTAAACACATATTTTCTGGCTTTGGGTGTTTGAGTATTATGATATAATCTTGATCTGAACCTACAAACATTCTTGTGGACAAGAGACATACTGTATTTATACCCTGCTGTACATTGGGATTCTCTTTAGCTTAAATCATTCAGGGGTAAGAGGGTTTTTTTTTATCTGCATGAGTGAGGATTTGAAAACATATTTTTATAAGTATTATTATTGGAAACAAACAGAGATTATCACACTATACTATTGTAGTGCTATTATGCCACTTTAATTGCTCTGGTTGCCTCCTGTGGAATCCTGGGATTTACAGTTTAGGGGGGGGCATTTAGAATTCTCAGCCAGAGATCTCTTAGGCTTCACTAAACTACAAACTCCAGGATTCCACAGGAGGCAGCCATAGCAGTTAAAGTGGAATAATAGCACTATAACAGAGTAGTGTGACAAAGTCCTAAGTAGTTTTCCACAAATGAAAAAACAAAAAAAAAAAAACAAGTGGAAGATCTGGGTACCATGCAATCTCTTGCAGAACATCTACTAGTACAATGTCTTGCACTTGGTCTGCTAACCAAAGGTCTGTTTGCACAAGGTCTTGCACAGCATCTCATTGTGTGTGTTTGTGCTAAGTTTACATTATGCAAAGCCTTTTGTGAACTCTTGACATCAGTTTGCAGATCAGCATCATCACATGAACTTCTTCCACTGGTGTATCTTTGGATCCAACTAGTAAAAAGTATAATGGAGGCACCCCTATAATGGAGTGTTATCCATTGCCCAAATATGAATGAGGATAGGACCGAAATATGGCAAAATGGGCATAAATATTTCAGCCCCTCTTCTTTTCCCACTTAGCTTTACCCATACTTTTGCCACATTGCTGGCACCAGGCAAAGCTCTGGGGGAGGACATTCCATAACTCTGGCTTATTGCAAAGACAGCATTATCCCTTGTAGATGACTGGTGATCTCATTGTTTAAAGGCAACAATGTATCCTTTAACCTCTAGCACTACAGATAAACTAACATGCATTCCATGAGTTGTAGAGTATTTTCTGACCCCAGTGAGAATTCCAGTATGGGTATAAAAATGCCCCAAAGGGATTGTTTGTGTGTGCACAATCAAGGGTATTCTGCCGAGAGTTAATATCAAGAGACAGAAAATAAAAAATTAGAATAAAAGTAAAACAAAATCAGATTAAACAAATCAAAACCTCTTGTATTGTGGGGATATTTCCTCATCCCAATAAGAATTTAAGTGCCATTCCAATATATTATATTGACTGGTGGGACAATGAAATACCCGTGGGAAACAAATTAATAGATTTGTTGAGACTTTTTGTTTATTTATTTGTCCATGGAGGAAAAGCCTGTCTGCAGCAAATGGCCAAAAAAGGGGAGGAGGGAAACTTGAAGATGTCAATGTGATGGAATGCCTGTTTTGTCAGTCCAGTTCTGTGTAGATTCCACAGTAAAATGTGACTCTGGAAGCCTAGGTTGTCCTATTCTAGTGCACAAAGGCCACACAGCAGAAGTAGTACTATTTCTCTATTCAATTCCTAGAGAGGAGAAACATTTGGGATAGGGGATTCTTCCCAAGAGAAAGTCTGCAAGATCTACAGACACTTTCTGTCATCTTCTCTGCATCCTTAACAAGGCAGTTCAAGAGAAGAAGGTGGCAGACAGACCTGAAGACTTTTCCTTGGCTTGTTTAACTTGTCATGGCCACATTGCCATGTTCCACTGAAATGTTTACAGAGGAACTCTTACAGTAAAAGCTTGCTTTCAGCAGCTAAGGTGTCATACATTGGGCAATTTCAGTAATTTACTTAAATTAACTTGTCTCCATTCACCTCCACAGCCACTTGCTTTTTCTACATGTTATACAACATCTATTATGTCTGCTATTAATCTTAACCCAACACACACACCTAGAACAGAAAGACTGTGCAGTTGCTTCCCAACAACCACCTCAACAGCAACTGCAAATGACATTTGCATTAGCATGATTTACAACCTGCAATACCAAGTATGGAGAACTAAGTTGCTGAAAATTATTAGGAACATTAAAAGAGAAGTTGTTCCTCTTCAGAACTGGCACATAATGAAAGACTGGAGACAGGTGTAAGACAGAAAGAGAATACCATGATATCACTTTAACTGCCCTGGCTGTATTCTATGGAATACTAGGATTTGTAGTTTTCTGGGGTATTTGGAATTCTCTGCAAAACTACTAACCCCAGGGTTCCATAGGCTGCAGTGATGACAGTTAAAATGGTATCAAAGTGCTATAGTTGCGTTGTGTGAAAGGTTTCCTTTCACATTTTACAGGTGCCCCTTTGCAGACTTTTGCCTCTATGTGTGAAAGTCAAGGCATGGGCCAGTCCTGGGGGCAGGGCCGACAAAATGGCCTCTCTTCCTTCTCCATATTTTTACTGTATGTCTGCAGAAGGCCTGAAGGTGTCTTAAAACAGTGTAATTTGCCAAGGGATGGTAAGTATGAGGAGTGACAGAACAGATCACAAGCTGTTACAGCATAGCAATATAACAGTTTGTTATATTCAGAAACATTTCCAAGCATTCTTGACAGTCTGAGTGACTCTATAAAAAGCTTACACACAAGAAAAGAATGAAGTGCTGGAACACTGAGGAGCAGACCAATAAAGTTGACAAATCTAATTTCTTTTTAACTTTAAATCATAATTATCACCTCATCATCACTGTGTGTATATGTGCCTTCAAGCTGCCTGTTGACTTATGGCGACCTCAAGAATTTCATAGGGTTTTCGCAGGCAAGGAATACTCAGAGGTGGTTTTGCCAGTTCTTTCCTCTGAAATATAGCCTACAGCACCTGATGTTCACTGGCAGTCTCTTATCGAAGTACTAACCACTTAGCTTCCAAGATCAGATGGGATCTGGTGCCTTTAGTCACAGCCCAGTATTCAAGTGACCTTCAATCCTCTGCAATAGCTGCACTCCCTGATTGATGCACATTCTGCTTCTTCCTCTAAAATGCCACCAATGCAATTCAACAACTTTTCTGCGCAGTTTGTCCAATTGTGTCAACCGTTAGGAGTCTTTCTTTGTATCAAGCAAAAACGGACTGTGACTTTAAGCCACTCCCATTAGAAGCCCAATAAATAATTTCCCCCTAGCATTTCCACTCAAGTCTTTTTTTCTAATTAAGTTAATACAGTATTCCCAATTCCCTGAGCCTATTCTCACCCGTTGTATTATAAACCCAGCATGGTTACATTCTCAATCACCACTTAATGAAGTTGTACAAATGGAAAAATGTTATCAATTTCCAAGACTGGCATACAATGTAAAGGACAGCACATCAAGAAACTGAGCTGCATGTTTTGTCTTAAAGGTGTATAGGAGACCAGGCAGACATAACAGTAACAGAAAATGTTTTTATGGAAAAGAAATTTGTTGTCAATTAAAACATTCTTTTATAGAGGCATATCATGAGATCATAACATCTAAGTACCTTTGAGGATATATTCTCAAATACAGTTATATGAACAAATGACTTCTAATGTATCTGTCTGTGCCCTTTGTATTCCATGTCAAGAGAGCAAAGACCCAAACTACACCACTTCTGGAAACTAGGGAAGTTTACCCAGGCTATGATTCTGGATAGGATTTGTATTATTAGATTATTAACTTTATTTATATTCCGGTTTTCCACCAGAATCCTGACACAAGGCAGCTTACAACATTAACATAAATACAGCAGACATAAAAGCATACAAAATATTATCATTAAAAATCAATAACATTAAAGAGCATGTAAAACACAGATTAAAATGTTATTATATATATGTTATGCTTTTAATTTCCTGGACTGTTATGCTTTTGCAGTGATGAATGGGATCTAGCCACTGATCTTATCACTGACACACAATTTCTTTTTAGGTTCAGCTAAAGCAGTGCTATTCAAAGTGGTGGTCCCTAGACTGCTGCTGGTCCTCAACCCGTTGGCTGCCAGTCCCTGGTGAGTTTCCAGGAAGGGGGAAAAAAACACATTGTACAATGGGAGTAAACATAGTGCCAGCCCCTCATGCAATGGGAAAATAAATAAATAATTGCTCCCCTCCCCACATCAGGTTGCTTGAGAAGCACTGAGCCAAAATACATCACCAATATATAAATCATTTAGCATCCTGCCCCCCACACCTCACAGAGACTCTGAAGTAGTTTTTAAAAGATTACATTTTACCATTGTCCCACAAGGGGGGGGGGGCTGATAGGGCTCTAGCCTGGGGGCCCTGGGATTAGGAGGGGGGGTCTGGCATGATATTATTGTAAGTTTTTATTATGTAAATCCATTTAGAGTTTTTAAAACAATTACTTTGGTGTCATCATTTAAACTGACTTTTTAAAATTTTTATCCTAAATCTTGTAGAGCATCTTGCTGCCCTTAACCTTAGCAATAGGTAGGGGACCCGCCAAAGATACAGGCCTGGAAGCCTGCTTCAAGATGTGGGGGCCATGCATTTTACACAGCATTATGTCTCTTTTCTTTGAGTCATTATAAAGGAAAGCATAGTACCAACAATTTTGCAGTCACTGAATGACAAATGTGAATCCCTAATTGGACTACTAGAGCAGTGAAATGAGCCTGGGGTACATACATCATGACAGTAAAAAACAACAACTAAATGTTTCTCATAGATATCTGTTGCCCTACAAATGACTATTGACTATTTTTAAAATTACCTCTAGCATAGATATCAACAAGTTCCATGCACCAAATGTAATGATATTAATTGCATTTGATTATAAAAAATGTTTGCAACTGATTTCCCCCCCATAAATTTTAATGAGACTTCCAAGGCATATTTAGTGCACATTAAGGGTTTAATAATGTTTGATATAAAATGAAAGAATGGCTTTACTTTTGTGAGTTTTCAGTAAGTGCCTACCACTGAAGTCAACAAAAATGGGAAACTAATATTTCAGGTTCTTTATTGGATGAATAATTTTATGGGTATAACAATTGGGGGCATCAGACTCTTAAAGTATAAATGTTGTCAACCAGTTTTCTCTTCTAGAACTATTTTTTATTTCTGAGTGAAACTTGCTCTATGCTGTTCTGGCACATTTAATGAGCATTAAGAAGATCTGTGCTGGATTAGACCAAAGGCCAACCTTAGCACAGTATTTTGTTCTGACAATGATCAACTATATGCCTGTGGGCTCACAAACAAGACAGTGAAAAAACTCGGGGGGGGGGGGGAGGAGTATCTTTCTGCTAACTCAAATAAAACACATTTAAACAGCAACAACTTTAATTGTCTCTTCTGTCTCATCACAGAGTTCCAGGGCAGATAACTGTAAGAATAAATTACAGGAAAAATCTCAAAGTGGGAATCCACAATTCACCGACGGTAACTGGACAGCCATTTTTCTCTTTCTGAAGAACCCTGGGAAATGTAGTTCCATGAGGGAGGTATCAGCCAAGGGGAATTGGCTTGGACTGTTCTTTATGATGATAGAACAATTCAGCCTTTAAATATCACAGAACTGTTCCTTCAGTTTTGATAGGCCCATAACAAATGTTATATACTTGGGTAATTGATAATCCCAGTACCACAACATTTATTTACTGAGTTTATGTGATGCCATGTCCTGTGATAGAAGGGTGCCATAACAACGTACTCTGTGAGCCCCAAGTAGGGGCAGAAAGAATATTTACAATTATTCATTCCCAGGTTGAAAAATGGGTTCCTCAGCAGTTGAGAAACTCCACTGGGAAGAATAATAGGCCAGTAAGATTTTTATTTATTTATTTATTTATTGCAAATTCCTCCAGGCATTCAACATACTGAAGTGTTGTGAAGGAATTATTCTGAGGAGAAAAACATTATTTTTGTGTGTGAACCCCCCTTTTTTTTCCTGCCCAGAAAATGAATTCCTGTGCAGAAAACACTATTTCCTGGTTTTGTGCACCCCTCCTCCCCATGTTCTCCTGAAATGCCCATGTCACCTTGCAAATTTGGTGCATTATTTTTTAGATGTCTCTTATACCATGATATCAGAATTAAATTTATAGCTGGTATTCCCAGAGTTTGGAGAGTTCCTGTAATGGATTAGAATTGCAATGCTGGCTGGGAACTGTAACCCAAACAACTTTTAGAAAAGCAACTTTTCTAAACTAAGGGAACATTGGAATCTCATGAACTTTCTTTAGATGAAGAAGCAGGCTGTTATCTATTGTCAGACCAGAATGCCATAACCCTGATACAAGTTGCTGAAGGAGAAATGCCTTCATAGAAGTTATCATTAATCCTTGCCTACCCACAAGCACCTTCTTCTCAGGAAGCACACGTTTTACAACCCATAATTGTAACATCAGTACCACACTATAAATGGTATGAATTATCTAAGTATTGATGGCATATAAGCAAAGAAAATAAGATCAAGTTCTTTCTGCTGTCCTCTTGAAGGAGATTATAAGACAGGAACAAAAAAAGTGTTCCTGTCTCACAGTCTCCTTTCCCGCCCCTGTCCTGGAACAACACCAAAACTTTTCAGAGCTACCTTTAGAAGCAACTGCAGGGCAGCCCAGGAGTGAATGGAGCTGAACAGAGCTCCTTTCAGTTCCTGGAGTGAAATCCTGGCCATTCTCGCGAGAAGATAAGAGCGTGAGAAATTCAAAAATAAAGAAGAAAATACACTTTTAAAAAGTGACAGCAAGCACAAAAACACACTTAAACATTACAAGTAACCCAGGGAGGGTACAAAAAAAGTGTGTCACTTACCTTGGTGTCCCGATCTCACCAGGAAGTGTTCTGGCAGGGACCTCTCAATGATGCTGGGATTGCATCAGCGAAATGGGGCACCTTTTCACTCGCTGTCAAATCTGGGACAGCAACAGAACGGGAGATGTATTGACGGTTCCTCCCATCAATAAAAAGCAGCACTGGGGGAACGGCAGCAAAACGGGTGAATTAAGAGAGAGGGAAACGACGTCGTCTGAAAAGGAAACTCTTTAGTGATCTCCTGGTGTCGTGATAATGCTGTATTTAGCACGTCCGATAATCTCTGAAGATAGTGTATGCCCCCCCCCCAGTGTTTTCAATTTCTTTACTGAAAATGTGGTGTCTTATGATTTATCAAAACACTTGGTGCAGAAATTGACAACCTTGAGAATGCAACTGAGCAGTTACTGCACTGTCCACTTTGCCTAGATGAGGAGCGTTGAACACACAATTTGACTATAGGTGTGGCTACAACATCCATATTGACTTAGGCAGTCCAAGAATATGGCTGGCACCTTGTTGGTTAGTCCCAGCTACAGGAGATCCATTCAATGAATTGTTGAATGGTGAGTCAACATGTAGGTAAATATAATTGATAGAATGTGTCTACTCTAGTCAAGAGTAAAGAGGATTTAGGCTTTATCAGATTACAGAGGTAAGATGAAAAGTGCTGAACCAATGGACACAACACTTTAATGCTACTAGGTAGTGGGGCTGTTCCTTTGAAAAACATCTCACAACCTGTTTAATTTCTAGTACTAGCATTAGCAGCCTAGATATTCAGCATACAACAAAGCAAAGCACAACAGTGACATATATGTTTAAACAATTTACTTTTTAATAAGTGATCTTTACAGAAATAGAAGCTATGCCCTTGAAAAACAACCAACCATATTATAAAGCATCAGCCTGATATGATTCCAGCCATTTTGATGAAGCTTACTTTCAAATAAGCATGCCTAGGACTGTACACTACAACTTTGTATAAGTAACAAAAGAGGGATACTGGGAAGCATAAGAATCTTCTCAGTCTCTACCCTTTTTTGGCACTTGAACATAATATCAAAAGTTGATATTCCCTCTACATCTGGCTATCCAACATACACTGCATTAGGTCATATGTATTAGCCACCATTTTTCATCTTATAGCAATGTGTGAAAAAAGCAAGTACTGTAGATTTGTTACTCACCTATGGCACATATGAAATATCCCTTAGATTTTGAGTCTGTCACTCCCCCCCCCTCCGCCACCTGCCCAGTTACCCTACAAAACAGAGTGTTTTCAACTGACATGTTTGGATTAGCATCTTTCACACAATGGCCAGTAATTATCCTGACCTCTGTGCCTTAATTAGATGAAAACTGAATCTTTTCTAAAGAACGATGCTACCAATAGTTTCAATGCCAGGGACATAAGGTAATAAAGAGCTATTTACCACAGGAAGCACAATCACAGCTCTAAATGAATGAGAGAACTCAGATGTGATATTTTCTTCCCTCTCACACACACAAAATTCATGCTCACAGTTACCTAAAAAGAAATGGGAGAAGAGTAACCAGTTATCTGACAGATTAGGGACTGCAGCAGTGTCAGAAACCAGAATTTGTTGAAAAGCAAACCCATGTAGAGAACATGAGGGAATTATGGTGGCTTGCTTGGGACTGCCTGTGTGCACCCATGGGTGCCTGCACCCACCCACCTGTGTGCTGCTTGCAAACTCTCTCAGTCAATTTGATTACTTCCCACCCCCCTCAGCTTGCTTTGTAAGCAGCATGCATGTGTGTGTCCCGTCCCAAGCAAGCCTCCGCAGGTAAGATCCGTCAAAAGAATGGATTCCTCATCCAATGAATGAACTTGTCCTTAATTTGCAAGTGTCAAAAGAGTGAGTCATCAGATAAGAGGCCATTGAAAGGCGGAGGCTTCCTGTACTTGGGATTCAAGATGTCCACACACATATTTTTAACAAAGCAAAATGAAAAATTTGTGGATGGGAAGCAGGATTGTGCCTGCTCCCCCTTCCCCTCATCTCTGTGCTGGTAAGGCTGAGGACAGCCACACACATAAAATCCATACTTGTAGAAGTTCTGAATGGTTACATTTTACAAACTATTCCTGAGCATGCAGAAAGAAGAACCTATGTTGAGGCCTCCCTCTGAAAATGTGAAAGTGGGGATGACATAGGATGAAATTGGCCATAATTCAGACTTCCCCCACCACTCCTGTGTTAAACTTATACACTTGGGAAGTAAGAACACAGCTTGTGTCACTTGAAAAACTACTTTCATTATATACCATTTTAAGTTTCAAACACTCTAGCAATGATCAGAGATCCAATATTTTAAGATGAAGCTAAATGTTAATTAGAGGGAAAAGAGTAAGATGAGCAGCAAGGACTTTCATGTAAAACTGAAAACACCTTGACAGACTTATGTATCTAAATGTGAAATATTCTGAGTTTATTAAGTCTGAGGAGATTTTCACACGGGGCCAAAATGCCCCGTTACTGCCCCGCTAGCTCCTCTCCCGTTCCTGCCACAGAATAACATAAATCTTTCATACACTCACCTTAATTCTGCAGCAGGAACGGGCTTCCCCTCCCCTTGCTGGCCAGCCATAAATGCAGCCGTCGTAAGGCTGCTTTTACGACCGGCCGTCTGAAACGTTATCACGTTATCATGTGATAACTAGGTGGTAAATTTAAAAAATAAAACACCCCCAAACATAAAATCAGTTCACCAAGCACAAAAACACTCTTTAAATCACATAATCAAAACATGGAGAGTAAAATAAAGGGTGCCACTTACCTGGATGTCCAGATCGTACCAGGAAGTGCTCGGAACGGACCTCCCCTCCGTGGCTGTCATTTCGGAACAGGAACTGGGCTTCTGTTCACACACCTGTGATTGCGTTATAGCAACGGAACGGGAGGTCTATTCATGATGAAAAATCGTGATTACATTGTTCTGGAACAGTCACGGGAGTAGGATGGATGCAGGACAGAATGGGTTCAACAGCGTCCGAAAGGGAAAACCTTTCCTGACCCTGTTCTGTTCCTGCCACAGGATATATAGCCCGTGTGAAAATCTCCTGAGTGGCAACAAAGGTCAACCTACCTTCATATCACGCTACACAGTTATAGCACTATTATTCCACTTTTACTGCTATGGCTGTCTCCTATGGAATCCTGGAATGTACAGTTTAGGGAGGCGCATTTAGCATGCTCAGCCAGAGAGTTCTTAGGCTTCACTAAACTGCAAACCCTAGAATTTCACAGGAGGCAGCCATAGCAGTTAAAGTGGAATAATAGTGCTATAACAATATAGTGCAATAAGGTAAACAAGGCAGCTCATGTGTTGTACATACTGGTAGGTAGGGTAATGCATCTGTACAAAGGTAGAGCAGATGGTTAAGATGAATCTCTCAGAAAGTTTTCCAACATAAAAACATAAAGCAGAGAGAGCCACGAAAACTCTTATGAGAAGTAGGCAAAAGTAGAAGAGGGAGGAAGAGCTCCAAACCATTAAGAAGCATGAAAGTAGCTATTTCCAACTTGTTATATTCACCATTGGCCAAATCCTATCTTTTTCAGGACAGAAACTTGCAATGTCACTGTTCTATGCATTGATAAATACACCACAAAAAACGCTTTCTCACAGCATTATAACTTGAATTTAATTTCAGCGTTAGCAGCCTAGATATTCAGCAGTCAACAAAACAAATCACAACAGTGAAATATATGGTTAAACAATCTACTTTTTAATAAGTGATCTTTACAGAAATAGAAGCCATGCCCATGGAAAACCACCAACCATACTATGTAGTATCAGCCTGGTACAATACTTAGAAGTAGATTCCATCCATTTCCACGGAGCTTACTTTCAAGTAAGAATGTATAGGACTGAAACCCTAGTGTCTTAAAAGGACCAAATCAGTTCATTCAGATTCTAAGCCACATCCTGTACATACTGTGTGATCATATTTTGATCAATTTCCTGCAGTGAAAATCCTACTCTTTCAAGTCTTTGTTAAGTACTTAATGTTGCTGTCACCAGTTGCAAAACAATGGGTATGAATGCAGTCTGTAGCAGAGCTGAGCTTTGCTCTTGACAACATTTATCCAAGACCCCTTTGGTTGTTTGAATGGTGTCCCACTCGTTACCAGTCTGAGTTAATTCTCCTTCCATCATTACAAAGAAAAATGATTGATATATTTGGTTATAGGGATTATAGCCATTGTATGTACATGACAAATCAGCACCATTGTATAAAATACAATAAAATAAACACCACACTAAAACAGTACTAGCACCCTAACAAGTGCTGATTTGTTTTTCTTTTCCAAGCCACACTGCCTAGATAGAAAAAGATGAATTACCAACAAGTCATGTGATTTTAACAGAAATAAAAGCAAGACTAACACCAGTCAGTTTTGCACAGTTCTAGAAAGGGATGTCCAAAAGCTTTCTATTTTGTCTTGTGGATTAAATCTATCTAAACTCCCCCCCCTTTTTTTTTAATAAAAACGAAGCCATTTGGATAATGAGCTATTTGGTGTCATCATATCACTGAAAGCATGCCTAAACAATATTTTAGCCATTAGGTGGCACTCCCACAACTGTATTTTCTGCAACCACCATGTGACAAATCACTCCTATCTTACAGAAAAAGAAAGGAAACGTTCCATTTTGCTGCTAATCACCACTTTTTAAACTAACATTTGTTGTGTAGCATGATAGAGCAGAAGGGTACAGTATGTTTGAACAAGTTATTTAATATGATTGAAGAGAAAGAGAACCAATTCAATGAAATTTTAGGGAAGCAAAATTCAGATACACATCAGGAGAAATGACCTAATGTTAAGAGCTGTATGACAGTGGAACAGATGCTGGTGAACTTTGCTATGGTGTAGGTATCTAAGAAGATCTGTATGTGAACATTGTATCCTCTATTGCTGATCCTTCATTGAGAAGGAAATTGGATTAGATTGCCCTAGAGTACCTAAAATACCATGTCGTACAATTTCCTTTGGCTGTTGCTTATTCACAAATGTGTGGTGAATATTTGGAAAATCCAAAATCCTCATCTTCCCCTGCAATATTTTACCTAGAGGAAAAGCCATGAAAATGGTGGCCCACATATGACAATCTGATCCAAGCAACAGTTCTGCCTGAGCTGAGTAAGGATGTACAGGACTATACCCTTAATGCACAAGAGACTCATTGTGCAGAGCAGTTCTCAGTAACTAATGCATTTAAGAAAAAGAAATAGCACAAGAAGAGTAGCTGTTACATTTTTAATTTTTTAGTTTAAATTATGGTATCCATATACTGCAGATTATAGTAGCAGGGGCATCCCCCCCCCAATGTTGCATTTCCCTCTGTAGTTTTGAAAACTAATATAATTCACTGTGGTTGGACAACTGTTGAAAAGCTGCAGCAACATGGTAACAATGTATAATTCATTTATTGGGAATATGGGGTTTTCTGCCAACACTCTGGTGGGTTCCAATTATTTTTCAGCAGGTGGCACCAGAGTATCAGTGTTGCAATTTGCAGGAAAGCCATTTGCAATCAAACACTCAGACAAAGCTACCAGGAAACTCCAATATCTTCTGATTCTTCATAACGCATAGCAGCAGACACAGCATATTGCAAGATTGTTAATGTTACTCAAGCAAGGAGCAGATCCCTAGATTATTTTTCTTGTTGATCCTCATAACACTGATATAAAGTATTGCAAAAGAAAATGAAAATTCTAATCAAGCCAATAGACATCTCAGTTACATGTTACAAAGGTATCACACTGCTTTGAAGTACTATAGAAACATTAAGGAAGCCCAATTATGGCAAAATAGAGCTTGTCAGTAATAGTAAATTGACAATAAAAGGGTAACAGCACATATCTCCCCTCATGTGGAAAGCAGGGGAAATAATAAGATACAGCATATATTTACTCACTGGCCTGATCCATATGTCATGGTAAACTTTGGTTCTTCATGGAATGTACAAGCAAGGACAAATTGTAGCTAGCTTTGGGCTGTCACACACTCTATCCATCTCCTCCCCTCACACACCCAGAAGGAGGAGTTTGGAAAGTGTTTGCACTTGTGTTTGTACCTGCTGTCTGGACCCAGAAGTATGGATAACTCTGGTTTGCTTAAACAAATCAGCTTCAGGAACTATGGTTAGGAGTCGGCTTAAGTATGTCATAACTTGGCACTGAAAGGATTGTAATGTAACCACTAGGAATAGTTTTCCAGTCCTGGGATGCTACTCTGAAATAGCCCTCTCATTTAGGGATGAAAAGAATATCCACTGAAATTTGTTTCTCAGCAAAAAAAAAAAAAAAAAAAAAAAAGGGGGGGGGTTTCCAAGACCCAGGAAACTTGGTTGGAAAGACTAACACTTTTTATTCTTTCTTTATTTATTTATAGACAAACACTTTTTGACCAGAATTCACACATCCCAGTCTGAGGAAAGTTATCCATGTAGAAACACATTTTGGTGCAAAAGCTGTGTTATTTACACATGAAAAATTGATTCCAGAAACACACATTTTTCGGGTGTAAAACTCCCACCAATCCTTCCCCCATGCGTATTTCTGGAAACCATGGCTAGAATTCTCTTGGCTCTTGTCTGCACTGGCTGCTTAATCCAGGGCCAGTCCAGAGCCACCGGTGCCACCACTGCTGCTGCCACCATCTCACCTGCTGGCCCAGCAGCTGTGTCTGAGAGCTTGGCATCTCCTCCTGGTGGTGGTGAGATAAGCGGAGGGTGCCTGTGCGGTTGACAAGGCGGGGCGAAATGACCCCCTCCTTGTCAAGCATGTGGCCTGACACCCTCTGCTTACCTTACCAGTAGCAACAGGCGATGCCAGCTCTCAGACAAAGTTTCTGGGCTAGCGGGCAAGGTTCCAGTGGCAGTAGCATGAAGGGTGACTGGCCAGCAGGGCTGCTGCATTGGGTGGGTAGCCATCTGGACAGCTGGGTTACTCTGGTTCTGCCCCAATCCAGCTATCCACATGCCAACAGACCCTGGACTCACATCAGACTTTCCCCCGATTTTGCCTAGTACAGGGCAAAGTCGTGTTAAGGGCAGGAAAGTGTGGATCCTCCCTGGAAGTTGCTGTATGTCGTCTGGACTGCCAGCACTGGATTTGGGGTAAGAATGGTGTTTTTGGCCCATGCAAACAAGACCCATGCCAGTCTAAACTCAAAAAGCTGAATGGTTGTTGCATGGTGAATTAACAGATAGATAAATCCAGTTGATTCAATGGTTCTCCTCTATTTGGGACTAAATAATAGGATTCAGCCAGTATTTTTTTCTGTGAAAAACCTTTTATACACAAAAACACATTTTTTTTTTGCACAAAACCCCAGAGTTTCTAGAAACTCACAGTTTTTTGTGTGCAAAGTAATGTATTTGTGTAAAGAAAACCAATTTTGCACACACACCCCTACATATTTCTGAAAAATGATTTTTTTTCCTCATGAAAAAATGCAATTTTTGCACAAACCCCTCACACTTTTCAAGCAAGCATAGCCCACATGTATTTTTATGTGGAATTATTTGTGAAAACACTTCAGGATATAAAAAATACTGGTGAAAATTGCAAATAAATATTTGTTTTCTCCTGCAGGGGAGGATGGAAACAGTGAAAGATTTACACCTCTACTCTCCTTTGTAATTGTATAATAACTGAGAAGTGAGGGACACGGAGGAGGCATTAAACTGAATAAGCAGGTATACAAATAAACATTCTGTTAAGTGATTGCAGAGTGAAAATTAGAGAGGGCTCCTATATGTTTAATGGTTGTGTAGAAGAGGGAATTTCTGGATGTGTTGCTTGTTATCTGGTTGCGTGACAAACAACATCTCCTGAAATTCCATTATTGGACATGACCACACAGGAGCCTTCTCAGTTTTCTGTGTGGCAACTCTAGTCCCAAGCCATTTTGGGTTTTAAAGGCAAGTGCTAGCATCTAGAAATAAGTAGGTAACATAACCATTTAATTATAGCATATGTTATAGTGCATAGGTTTGTGGACCACTGGACTGCTGTGGCATTTTGAAGCATTTCAAGCCTGAGCTGTTAATTATTTTCATTTGTTTTAATTTAAGGCTAGATCAATGCTGACATGTAGCAATACAGAAACTGGTGGAACTACTAAAACAGTGTAATGTTGTAATTCTCAGTACCTGAAGTTATGCTATAGGGGTGTCTACTCTAAACATTGTTCATTTGCACTAAATAGCAGCACACAACAGCTTTTTATGTGACACAGACTCAAGAGAAGCAAAGCGCAGGAATGTCACAGAACTGTTGTGGGAACAGAGATGGGTTGCCCTGATTGTCTTTGCAAGATAGCATAAACAGTGCACAAATGAATGGATCATCTACATGACCTGGGAATTTTGTTTGAACTATGTTTGGTTCAGATTTAATTTCTCTGGAAGTAGAAGGCAGTGTCTAGGCCTGCTGGATATCAACAAATAGCTATACCATTTGCATTATAGGGCTGCAGTTCAGTGGCAGATACTCTGCACACAACATCCCAGGTTCAATTGTCAGTATTTCAAGACAGGACTGGAAAAATTCCCACATGAAACCCTATAGAACTTCTGCCAGTCAACATCCACAATATTATGCTGATTCAGTATAAGGCAGCTTCCTATGCCTCTGAGTTGTGGCGGCGGCAGGGTTGTTTTTTTTACATACAATCTATATCCCACATACAGTCTCAGAATCAATAAGTGTTTATATTATAAACATTCTCTGGGAAGTTTACTTGGTACCTTCTCTAGAATCTGCTTGGAGCCAGGCAAAGACTATCTTATTTTCTTTGTTTTTATCATCTTGTCAAATTAAAATTTTATTCTTTTACTGATGATTTTATCCCCGTTTTAGTAAGTCTTTGTATGTTCTTGTTCTCATTCTTTAAACCATTCTGATAATTTCTACATTGGAACTTCAAATATGAAAGAGACAGATCCGATAAGAGACAGAGAGATAGACAGTGATCCAGTCTTTCCAATCTTAAGCAAATTTTAGCCCAATTTGCCCACTAGTAAAAATAGCAAAAATTGTAGGTGAGAAGCATGCATCATACAGGCTGAGCCTCTCTTATCTGAAATGCTTGGAATCAGAAGAGTTTCACATCATTCAAGACAGCTGAATGATACTGTCTTGTATCATATACATATACACAGTGAACAAGGGATAAAGGAGAAAGGAAGTTAGTCACATGTCCAATGCCCACTGTTTTTCCTAAAGGAGCCCTTGCTCTACCACTGTCAGTCCAAAAGGATCTAGCTGCCACCAACAGGCACTTCACTTGGCTGCTGTAGCTCTAGTAGGTGGGAAGGGAGGGAAAAGCACCAGTCGGCCACATCCACTTGGGACTTTCCCTCCCTTCCTAGCTATGAGGGCTACTTACGGTACCTAAAAGGGTGGAAATGTGTTGAGAGCCAGGGAAGTGTATGGGAAGTCTGCTTTTTACATGGGCCTTGTGTGAGAGGAGCTGCGGGAACTGGAGTCCTCCCGCCTCCCCCCTCTTCTTTTTCCCCTGTCAAATTTCTGACAGTGGTGGAGCAAGGGCATAACACCGAGCTTCTAGTTGCTGAGAAGGTAATGTGAAATCAGTCTGATATGGCTAAAGAAATAGTATAATAGATTGACTTCTCTTATACTGAATGTTATTTTTGTGCAACGACTATTTATGCCCCACCATTTTGAGCATTTCTGATGGACAGGCATAGCAATTTCCCCAGTTCCAAAAGTGTATATTAGCTTTCAGGTTAGCATGCGTTGAACATGATAGAACAGAGATTTAAGATCCTTGAGTGAAGGTTGCCTAGAGCTACTTCTAGAGGGATGAGCAGTCCAAGCAGATGATCATCAGGTAGAAAGGTAAAGAATATGTGCAAATTTTCTTGTCCTTGACTAGAAAGCATATCGCAACACATGGAGACACCAGTAGGAAAAAAATGGTCATGCTCTGTGAGATTTTTCACATTTCAGGACTCGCATAAAAGTCCCAAGGTGTGAAAAATAATTTGGGCGGGGGGTTCAAAAACTTTTGTAAAATTGCCCAGTGGGAAGAGAATGTCTGAAATTCTTCATTCTTTCATGCAAGAATAAGTGAGGAATTTGCACCTCTATGGCCAGGCATAGAGTATGACCCCACAGTATAAAAGTCTTTATCTGTCAGAATCATTGAAGAGTGCCTAATATGTATCATTAGTTTTACTAGTCTTACACTATTGAAGTATATCACTAAACAAGTGAAAACAGAAATTGTTAAGAGGAAGGAAATATTTGTAGTAGTGAACCACAGCTTCTATATATGGTAGTTAAATTATACTGCAACCTTCTCAGTGTCATTGCCAAAAAGTTCAACAGATGTTACTGAACAACTTTAGGTTTCAGAGATCAAGGGAGAAGAAATAGCAGAAATCCGACAGTCTTAGATGTGGAAATGTAATTAAAATTCCCATATCAAATTAATAGTTGTTTACTAATTTAGTGTGTAGAGTTCATTATTTCTGGAACGACATGAGGAAAATAATAAAATTATCCACTGAAGAGTTTATTAGTATGCAAGTGTATGCTATTCTTTTTTCAAAGCCAATGTAATGAAATAATTGACAGTGTTTTTCCTTTTGTTAGATACTATTATACTACTTTTAAAAAAAGGGAATACATTTTGTGAAGAAAACAAAATCCTGAGTTAAACATCAAGACACTGAAAAAGAGAAGTCCACTGTAGATGATAATTTGCTATCATGCATCTCTCTTATATGGAATATTTCCCTTGAGTCACACTGGCTTAGCTAAAGCTATACCTCAGAGCAGTAGCATGGCAAATGCTACATCCATAAGTGTGGAGGTCGCTTCAGTGAGCAAATATTCCACTCCAGCCAGAGCCTGAAAATGACTCTTTTTCCTGCAACATGTAAATGTTCACAAAATAATTAATCCTTTAAGATTGATTATTATGCAGGGTTCTAGAGCAATGTACTAGATTGGCATTGCTTTAGTTGTCTGTGGGGGTGGATGGTATTTCTTACTTCATGAGGTGGCTAGAGGGATTAATCCATTTGGGGGGTAAAAAATCCGAAAAGGCAGCCGTTCGTATGTGTACAATCTGCCTACACCATTTTTTACCCCCCCAAACTCCGTATGACCCCCCTTGCCCAGCTGGCTGGAGCGAGCAATCTAAGCGGTGGTTTTAAATCTCCTGTCACTTTTAATTTTAAAAGGTGCCTGTTTTGCAAACAGTTGGTTTTCCCTATTTACAATGTAAAATAAAAATGAATATATGTAAAAATCTCAATTACATGGATTTACCAGACTCTCGCAGAGCCGGCAATCCAACATGGCGGAGGCTCCCAATTCCCTTCTTTGCTAGCCCCACCCCTGTGCTTGGCCAGCCAATCAGATTACACTGCCTGTTCGTATGTGTGCAAATGGAGTGTACAGACTGTCGACAATACAAATGGCTGTATGGATTATAGCTTGAGATTTGCTAATCCTCCCGAACGCTGAATCCACATAGTTTACAGGGGATTCGCTAGCCCCCCTTCCGAAAGATACATATGCATCCAAATGGCCGTGTGTACACAAGATTGATCTTCCGAACGCTGTACATATTTTTTTTACCATGTAGACAGCCCCTATGTTTCTGTTCAGCTACTTTTAAGCAGGGATCCAGTGCTCCAAGGTAGCACAGGATCCTGATGTTTCTTTTTCCATTAGGAAATAACTAGTAGGCTGACACAATTAAGCAGCAAGAAGTGAGTCCAAATGTGCCAATTGTTATGTTTCCTGAGAGTGCATCCCTCAGCCCAAAGGTGAAAATGATATTGTCTGTAAGCCACGTGGGCTCCACATGGGACAGAATTGCCCTTGAGAAATTCCACTGATCCTACCATGGCCTTGAAACGCCGCAATTTTTTTCTGAAAAAAAGTTTTTTTAAAAAAGATAAAAACACACCTTTGCAAATGTAAATGTAAAAGCACACACACAAAAACCCATTGCAGGGCCATAACCCCCCCCTGCCCCATTGCAGAGCTCCCCAGCACAAAACAGCCAATGCTCCCCAAATGGTCCAGGAGTCCTGTACCTGTACCACCAATGTTACTTTTCATATTGTTATCAGTCACCTTTTATGTCACCTGAGATTATATAAATATGCATGGCTTGAATTTCTGAATTTCACCAATGTTTCAGAATTGCATACTTTTTCCTGGAAGAGACCAAGTAGAACAAACTGAACCTGGTTACAATAGGGGTCTTATAAAGTAGCTATTATTATTACAAACAATAGAATTCATGTGGGCCACTGGCCTATCTTGTTACTTTAATGGGTGGGTGAGTGTGTTTTAAAACTTATGTCAGCTATTTCACTAAGGGTAAAGGATGGCTGGATTTATTTTTTGGCTTCTCTCTCTTTATGGCAATCATTCTGGCATCTATCTTGAAATCACTCCCAAGAGACACAGATCTGAGCACGCTCAGTTGTACCTTTACAATTTGCCTTTTTAGCACTAGGTGGTGCAATGTAAAACATATCTTATGCAGTCATGTATACGATATACTGTACAACATGAAATGTACAACTCAGATTTTTCATCTTACGTTTGTTTGACTCAACTCTTGTTATGGGTGTTTAGTGGTGAATCACAGGATGTGTGGATGTAGGGTGATCCTACCATTAGGCAGAGCGTGTGACTGCCTCAAGTGGCAGAATGATGGGAGGGATGGCAAACTGCATCACTTTTCCCATTGAGAAGGCCCCAGTACTATTATCTTGACTCCCTCCATCCCCAGCCTTCCCTTAGACCTCACATTGCCTTTGCTGCCTAACTTGCATGGTTCATCCTCGTTTTCACTGCTTATCGAGTTATAAGAATTCTCAAGTTATGAGCATTTTCATTCAGGGGAGGTGGAATCTGTAATGCCTTTTGCAGACTACACCTCTTTCCTGCACTTCCAGATGTACAAACCAGGAAGCCTTGTGGTATACCCAGAAAAATTGTTAGCACCAACCATGTTCTCAATTAATCTTCCTGCCCTTGAAAGTAAACACAGTTTTTCTGCACACACCTTATCAAATAATTAAGCGGGCAGCCACTCTGCTCCATTTCCATGACAAAACCTAGTAATGGTGGAACATGTTCACATTCCTTCTTGGTTACCCTGGAATGCATCTCCCACTAACCAAAGGTTCTGCAGGCATGTCCTCTGTATTGTGGGTAGGTCTGCAATAGAAGAAGCCCAGTTTAGAAGCTATTAAATGGACTCTTGGTATCTGCTGGGGATTGGTTCCAGCACAGCCTGCCCCTGTGGATACCAAAATCTGTGAAGGCTCAAGTCCCATTACCGTAAATACAATGGCATAGTAAAATGGTGTCCCTTATATAAAATAGCAAAATCAAGTCTTGCTTTTTTGTATTTTTTTAAAAAATATCTTCAAGCTATGAATGGTTGAATCTATGCAACCAAAATCTGCAGAAATAGAGGGCTGACTATACTGTTTTGGTTATTTTCTTTTGAATCTACTCTGCTTTCCCTTCTTGTCTCTCTTGTATACACATGTCATAAACATTGTCTCTTAATTTGGACTGGTGGTTTGAAGTGTGGATTTTCTGAATAAATCTAAAAGACTAATTTCTTTCCCCATCTTTCTCTAGCTGCTAAGCCTCATTACTAGGTCTACTGGATTTATGCCTACCAGCAAGTAAGGTGGGCTGTGTGGGAGCAAAAGCTGCCTAGCAGTAGTGTGCATAGCTTTTCAGCCAGGAGCTACTGCTCCCTCAGGCAAAAGACAACTTCACAGGAAGATCCCAGATGGCAGCTATTCCTTCCTTCAGGCAAAGACTGGCCCATAGCTCCAGAGTCCCATGGTCAGAGTTAGAGGGACAAAAAGAGATGGCAGAATGGCTGACTGGACAGAAACTTATGAGCCTGGCTCAGGGACATAATTCTGAATCAACATGCATAGGATTGCTCTGTAAATAAAAATCTAGATTTGAACCTTTTTTCAATTTTACTCCTAAACTTTCAAATGCCAAACTGTTGCTAATATTTTGGACATGTATATTGTCCAAAATATTGGACAATATTTTATATACATATATTCAGTACATATACATACTGAATATATGTACCATGATCTCTCTCTCTTTCTCAGATGCACAGACATTTTTTCATGCTTCTGTGCTTATGAAGGACCATAGCAGTGTGGCAGAGCACACAGTTTGCATGCAGAATGTTCCATGTTCAGTCTATAGCATCTCTAGACCAGACTGGTAAAATTCCTCCTTGAAATCCTGGAGAACACCTACAGACAGTAACAACAATACCACACCCTCCAATATTTCACAGATGAAAACTTGGACATGCGTGGCTAACAAACGTCAGAGTGTAGTAAAGATGGCAAAAGTTATTAATAAGGAAGAACACACAAACTAGGACAGGCTACAGCAATTTGCTTTTGCCTGAGCCTACTGGGAAAGGCAAAATTCCACCACCTCCTCTTCTTTCCCCCTGCTGAATTAATTGAGTGCTAGCTACTTTTGCACTTTGAACTCGGTTTGCAGCAACTTAAGTAAACTGAGGACACAGAGGGAAAGCAGGAAGAGAGAGAAACATGGGACATTTTAAAAGCAGCTGAAAAGTGGGGGGTGACAGAGGATTACTCAGGACTGTCCCTACAAAATCAGGACAGTTGGAGGGTATGCAATACTGGGCTAGAGGGCCCAATGGTGTGAATCAGCATAAGGTGGCTTCTGATATTTCTATAGATTTACTGACTGTTCCTTTACTTAAGGAGCTAGAAAATTTAAATTTTAAATGTGGATGTTTTCCCAAAATGTAGCATTCTAACATGTTGATATCAGCAGAACAGTATGTCAACAATGGTTTAAATCAAACATTACAAGTCATGGCAGTGTTGGGACTTATCACCTCCTTTCCAGCCATCCATGATGTCAAAATCATGCTGTGACGGATCCCCTTTCCAGGCTGGCCCCACAGTTCCAACCCTTGGGCTCCTGTCAGGCACCTTGCCCCCTTCCCCCCTCTTAATCCCTTCCTGGATTGGGTACTTGGGCCTCAAGGTGACACCCTATTGTGGATCAGTGGCTGTGTTGGTTTGTGAGCTCCTTGTGGTAAGCATGACCTGACTCTTTATCAGGCATGATAGCGACAGTCAGAGACAGCTTAAGCAAAGAATAAAAAAGTGGAAATTTATTAAAAAACAAAGCAGGACAACGCATTCAACCCAGAATATTCTATTCTTTCACAGCTCCCCAAACCCAGAGTCAGCTCTCCGCTCTGACTGACCTGTCTCTGCTACAGCTCTTCTCTCTCCTCTGAAATCAAAATCCCATCTCTGTGTCAGCTTTTCCATACCTCCCTCTGACAGAGACAAGCCTCAGTTTTTGTAACCTTTCTTCCCCACAGCCCCCCCCCCTTCACAGCATTCCCTGGGCTGTGATTAGCTGGCTTCAGCCAGGCTTGACCAGCTTCTCCTTCACACATGGTTTGGGGAAACCCTCTGAAGCAGTTTTTAAGACACATGAGGAAGGGGAGACATAAAGTGCATCCACACTACACAAATAATCCAGTTTGAAACTAGATTTGCCATGCTAGTTTGGTGAGGCACCAGCACTCTTTGGCAGAGAAAGCCAAGAACAAATCCCATGCTCCCATAGGAAGGAGCCATGGTAAAAAAATCCAATTTCAACATGGATGATTTGTGTAGTGTGGATTAGGCTACAGAGGATTTCTCCTCCCAAATTTGTAAGATTTGTAAGAAGCTGTTTGCATGAGTGGAAGTTCCTCATTATTAAATATACTGCCCAGTATTTGCTACTGGTTATTAACTCTTGCCCTTAGTTTATAGTATATTCATTTGCTATCGCCATCCTACTGCCATTTTTGTGCATTAGCTTTTAGTACAATAGTCATTAATTTTTTAGGGAATCTTGTATCTATCCTTCCCAGAGTGGGGATACTGCTTCTTCTGCTCCATTTTGTTTTACAGTCACCTAGAGGTAGGAGTGAAGAGAACAGGGAGGAAGTTATAAAAAAGTAGCAAAGCTAGCTCCTGTGTATATGGGGAGGGGAGTTTTGTATCGATCTCCGTCAACAGGTTCAAACAATAGCCTTGTTCACGCTCTTGAATGATGCACCATAGCTCAATTGGAGCTCATTGTCTTGTCTTAAAAAGAGATGTACCTGGAAGCATTCCAGTTTCTCCAGGTGTACGCAGCCCCTTCCGATTGCAACTGTGTTCCATAAAGAAAACTGAAATGGTCTTTTTTAAAGTGCCAATCTTTACTGCATTTTATGAGTATCATTTTGTTAAACAGGGAAAATTACCAACTGACATGCCAGCTACTTCCCCAGTTTAAATTCAAGCCTGCTTTTTTGGTTAACACTTGCATTCCTGTCCCCAGTGTATATAAATGAAAGCACCATACTTGTCAAATATTGAACACAAAGAAAATCTTTATTCACAGTAAGCAACTAACCACTTTCAAGCAACAGCATGGCAAAGACCAAAGCAAATAAGATGGAGCCAGAGCTTGGAACTATACTATATACTTTAAGTCCCAGAATTTCCCAGGAAGCTTATTGTCAAAACGTAACTTTTTCAAGCTGGATGGAACATGTAAGGATTCAACAGGAGCTGTAACTGCTATTTTTACTATAGTGAACCTTCAGTTGATGAAATATGCTGCTTTTCACCTATTTCAAATTTCTTCCTCTTTTCAGCAGTAGGCATCTGATACTCTCCAGATATCTAGGATTACAACTCCTATAGGTCTCACCTGGTATGGCCAGTGGTCTGCAAGTGTAGGACTTGTAGTTCAAAACATCTGGAGGGGACCAGGGGCACTAGACTTATTTAAACACTTCTCTGGGCAACTGATCTCTCCCTTGAATCAGCAGCTGCTCCACAAAGCCAATGTAATGAAATCACTGAAAATGTTTTTCCTTTTGTTAGACAGTATTATACTCAAGCTCAAATTCCAACCCCTATTTCAGACTGGAAGCAATACATTTTCTCTTTGTATCATGCTGTTTGAAAATGGTGTCAGTGCACCCACTACCTTTTTTTTTGAAAGAAAGAAAAGGAATTCAGCTTTGCCAAGATATGTAGAAATGCAGGCTATAAACACGTGAAATTGTTTTATAATAAAATATAGCAATAGATATTGCTCCAGCTAAAAAAATACATTTCATCACAATGTTTATCTAGAGTTTTTGACAAGAAAGACGGATTCTGAGTACTTGCAAAACACTAAAAAAAAACACCTGTCCATCTTTGCTCATTCAATTTTTGCCATAGATTTTATTCCCCTGAAAAGAGTTCCATAGAATAGATGATAAAGAACTGCACTCTTAACTACAGTTGTCTTTAAAATCATCGAAAATGTATGGATAATGTGTTACAGAATTTCTGTTTATTGAAAACTCTCCTGTATACAAATTCATGTGCAACACATATGTAGGGTTTATCACACACAATGCTCTTCTGTAGTTCCTTGTGGTTGTCCTTGAAGTTCTTCTATGTCAAGTCATGTTTGGGGGAACTAAGTTAAGGAGCATTGCATGATACAAGCTGCATGTGTGTTGCTTGCTCATTGTCAACTTCTGGTGGAGATTTTCATGCATGTGCTATCAGTGCAGATAATGCAACATCGACATCAACACACATCAGCACAACAATATGTAATCCAACAGTACACTCACAAATGTAATCTTACAATTACAAATATTAAAGATGAAATTTAAAGTGTGTCTTGAATCACTCACCATGGCACTACCTTTTCTCATTGGTGGGATTGCATGTTTCTGTGAAACAAGAGGCTATGCTGCTGGTAGGGTCTTTCATGTCAGACAGGCTTTTGCAGAGCAGTCACACTAAATGTGTCAAACAGCTACTGGGCAGCAGCATTAGTGGGAACAACACTGGAGGGGGATCTCTCAGAGACTATAGCAGTGGCACCAGAGCTAACACGTGTTAGAACTGTGCAGAAGAAAACAATGGTAAACCACCCCAGAAGCCTTTTACCTTGAAAACCCTATGATGAGACAATCCAAAATGAAAATAGAGATAACGCCAGAAGATGAGACTCCCAGGTTGGAAGGCACTCAATGAGCTACTGGGGTACAGCAGAGGACAGCTATGAGTAGCACTATAGCTAATGATGCAGCTGGACTCAAGCTGAAAGGATGTTCAGCTGTTGATGTGCTCAGAGGTGAAAGGAAAGTCTGAAGCTGCACAACACCTATCATAGGAACATGGAATGTGAGAAGTATGAATCATAGGAAACTAGACGAAGTACAACAAGAAATGGAACACACAAACATTGCAATATTTGGGGTGAGCAAGCTAAAGTGGGCAGGAATGACATGGTAGCGCACTGGTACCTCTGAGCATATCAAGAGGTCCAGGCAGCAAAAGTTGTTGTAGCAGAGTTTCCACTCTCCAGGTGACGAAATAAGCACACAGGAGATTTTCAGACAGGGACAAAAATAGCATCTCCATCTCACTATCTCCTCTCCTGCTACCCTCCTGACCCCGTCCCGGCACACTAACGGAAGTTACACACTTACCTTGATCATGCGATCATCCCCTCCCCTCAGCAGCCATGGAGTGAATGTAGCTCATACAGAGCTACAGTCACTTCCTGGTTGAAATCCCGGGCCATTCTCACAAGAAGACGAGCGTGTGGGAAATTCACAAATAAAAAGTCAAATACACTTTTTAAAATGACAGCAAGCACAAAAACACACTTTAAAAACCCCAAGTAACCTGAGGAGAATACAAAAAAAGGGTGTCACTTACCTGGATGTCCCGATTGCACCCGAAAGTGTTCTGGAACGGACCTCCCATTGTGGCTGGCATTGCGTTATAGAAATGGGCACCTTTTCACTTGCCCATCATTCAGTGGTGATCTATTCATGGCTTAAGTCATGTATAAAAAGCAACGAGGGCAAAACAGGACCAGCACGGGAGCATAACAGGCAAGGGACAACATCATCTGAAAGGGAAGCCCTTTGGCGATTTCCTGGCATTTGTGTAACACCATATTAAGGGTGTCTGATAATCTCCACAGACACAGACATGTGTCTAAACTACTTCTCTTTGCTAATATGATGATGTTTACAGTGAGTTGGAGACTCCTCTCATAAAGACTACATATCACAGCATAAAGTACAGTACAGTCCTGTCACTGCAATGCCCAGAAAGAACTACTCAGTCACAATGCATAGTTCAACAGAATACATAACAGAGACAGCAGTTCCCACACAGACTCTCTCACAGAGATTAGGAATCCTTCCAAGGCTAGCTTCCCAGGCCTAACCAAGATACTCTGGCCAGCTGCATTTAGCCCTCTCACCATTCCCCCTTCAGGCTGTAACTTGTCATGCTCGCTCTTTACAGTATAAATTTACTAGGTTGCATATCCCATTATCCTGACAAGGAATTGGACATTTTGAGTCAGATAATTATACAATGTTTTACTCTGGAAATGAAAATCTAAGACGAGATGGGATGGCATTAATAGCGAGGAAAGATGTAGCAAAAGCAGCCAAAGGATATAATGCAAAGTCTGACCAAATCATGTCAATAAGACTTCAGGGAAAATCCATCAATATAACCTTGATACAAGTTTATGATCCAACTACAGAGGCAAAAGGAGAAGAAATTAAAAGATTCTGTACTAGAGTCCAGGTTGAAATTAAGCACACACCAAAACAGGACTTCTTGTTAATTATAGGTGATCGGAATGCAAAAACAGGAAAAAGAGAAGAATCAAAGATTGTAGAAAAAAATGGCCTAGGATCAAGCAATGAAGCAGGAGAGCACTGATTGCGATGAACAAACTGTTGGCCTTCCAAAATTCAAACACATTCTTCAAATAACCCAAGAAGCAACTGCATACAGGGACATCACCTGATGGCTAATACAGAAATCAAATTAACCAAATAATTGAAAGCAGAACATGGAAAAGGTCCATTCTCTCATAGAATCATAGAATTGCAGAGTTGGAAGAGACCACGAGGGCCATCCAGTCCAACCCCCTGCCACACAGGAAATCTTGATCAAAGCATCCCCGACAGATGGCAATCCAGCCTCTGTTTAAAGACCTCCAGGGAAGGAGACCCCACCACGCTCCGAGGGAGTGTGTTCCACTGCCGAACAGCTCTTACTGTCAAAAAGTTCCTCCTAATGTTGAGGTGGAATCTCTGTTCCTGGAGCTTGCATCCATTGTTCCGTGTTCCAGTCTCTGGAGCAGCAGAAAACAAGCCCACTCCATCCTCAGCGTGACATCCCTTCAAATACTTAAACAGGGCTATCATATCGCCTCTTAACCGTCTTTTTTCCAGGCTAAACATACCCAGCTCCCTAAGTCTCTCCTCATAAGGCATCGTTTCCAGACCTTTCACCATTTTAGTTGCTCTTCTCTGGACATGCTCCAATTTGTCAATATCCTTTTTGAATTGTGGTGCCCAGAACTGGACACAGTATTCTAGGTGAGGTCTGACCAAGGCAGAATAGAGCGGCACTATTACTTCTCTTGATCTGGACACTATACTTCTATTGATGCAGCCCAAAATTGCATTGGCCTTTTTAGCTGCCGCATCACACTGTTGACTCATGTTCAACTTGTGGTCTACTAGGACTCCTTGATCCCTTTTGCATGTAGTCTCATTCAGCCAGGTCTCCCCCATCCTATATCTATGCATTTCATTTTTTCGCCCTAAGTGCAGTACCTTACATTTCTCCGTATTGAATTTCATTTTGTTAGCTTTGGCCCAGCTCTCCAGTCTATCCAGGTCATTCTGAATTTTGATCCTGTCCTCTAGGGTATTAGCTACTCCTCCTAATTTGGTGTCATCTGCAAATTTGATAAGTATGCCCCTAATTCCCTCATCCAAGTCATTGATAAAGATGTTGAATAGCACTGGGCCCAGGACAGAACCCTGTGGCACCTCACTGGTCACATCTTTCTAAGATGAAGAGGAGCCATTGCTGATCACCCTTTGGGTTTGGCCGGTCAACCCATTACAAATCCATTGAACAGTTAACTTGTCTAGCCCACATTTTACAAGCTTGTTTGAAAGAATGCCATGGGGAACCTTGTCAAAGGCCTTACTGAAATCAAGGTATGCGATGTCCACAGCGTTCCCTTCATCTACCAAGCTGGTAACTCGCTGCTAAAACAAGACCAGGAACAGATTGTGGCACAGACTACCATTAGAGTAAAGCTAAAGAAGATAACTAAACCAACCATTGTGCTAAAATACAACCAGAAGAACATACCTGTAGAATTTAATGACAATGTGAAAAATAGATTTGCGCTATTAAGCCAAATTGACTGGGAGCCAGAAGAACTCTGGATTGAAGCCAGAGACATTCTCAGGGAGGAATGCAAAAAGACTCCTTCTGTAGCCAAAATGAAAGAGAAGCCTCAATGGAGGAGAGATGAAACTCTTCAAACAGTTAAGGACAGATGAGAAGAAAAGTAAAAGGTGACAGAAATAGAGTTAGAACCCTGAATGTACTGTTCAATGACTTGTGTACAGGGATAAGGAGAACTTCTATAATAATAGATATACAGAATGAGAAAGTGACAACAAAAAATGGAACAAGAGACCTCTTCTGAAAGATCTGAGAAATCAAAAGGAAAATTAAACCAAGATGGGGGATGCTCTATGACCAGCAAGGGAACACATTACATGAATGAGTAGAAATAAAAAGGCAATAGAAACAGTGCGCTAAAGAACAATATAAAAAGAGATGAAAGGGTAACAGATTCATTATAAGAAGAACCTTATGACAAAAACCTACAGTTTTAGAAAGTGAAGTGGAAGCTGTACTCAGAGCACTTGGGAGAAATAAACCATCAGGACAAGAGGCTATTGTTGGGACAGAATATGAAGGAATGGGATGGTTAAGGGCCAATTGGCAAGGGGGTCAGGAAATGTGGTATTTTATCACCCTATCTGTTTAACTTTACTGAGCATATCATATGTTCAGTATGCATATCATATGTAAAGCAGGATGGATCCTAGAGCAAATCAAGCCTGAACTCTCCCTAGAATGGCACTATAGAAATGAAATATGATGATGATGATGATGATGATAATAATAATAATAACAACAACAACAGAAGCCAAGATGACTAAACTGAGACTGTTGTACTGTGGACATATCATGAGAAGACATGACAGACTAGAAAAGACAATAATGCTTGGTAAGGTAGAAGGCAGTAGGAAAAGAGGAAGACTGCATTCCAGATGGATACAGTCAATCCAGGAAGCCATGGCCCTGAGTCTGATAGACCTGAGCATGTCATGGTCTGAACGTTAAGCTAGGACTTTGGAAGACTAGGGTACAAATCCCAGCTTGGTCATGGAAATCCACTGGGTGACCTTGAGGAAGTTACACTCTCAGCCTCAGAGGGAGGCAATAGCACATTCCCTCTTGCCAAGAAAACTTCATGATAAGTTTGCTTTGGGGTTGCTGTAAGTTGGAAATGACTTGAAGGTACACAACAACAACAACAACCAATCCGTGTCAACAATATCATTATTCAATTTTGAGTCAAGATGAGTCTAACAAAACCATAAAGAACATCCATAGCAGTATTTATGATCCTTATATATAATACCTGCAAGTTAATGCAAACAAAATTAAATTGTAATTCACTTCATGTCTTGCACACTGCAATGAGTTTGTAAATATGCAATTTCCATTAGCAACAGAATTAATGTCCCTTCCACTCACAGATACTAATGTTTAGTGGATATTAATATTTAATACATTCCCTGCCCTTTCCTCCTTTGCTTACAATCCCCAGCTATTCCACAGCACATTTCTACAGCATCAATTTCTTATTAGCAAGTGCTTTCATCAGGCTACACAAGTAAACATTCTGAACATAAAATAGGATGAGGCTGCACAGTACACTGAGAAGATTTTGTCGATTTTGTTAAATCATAATGCAGAGATTGCAACATCTCATTTATTATTTATTTACTTACTTACTTATTGGATTTATACTTCACCTTTCTCCCAAGATGGGATTCAAGGTGGCTTGAATATATTACCTACCTGGACCATGAAATTATCTTCTGAATCCCTTTAGGTGCTATTGTCAAGGTTGTGGGGGCATGCCTATACGAGCCCATTAAAAAACCGAATGCTCGCACTAATGACATTTTGTAGCATCAGCAACCTGTCCTAATGTTTTTTCTTTCCCCTTAAGCTTTGCATGCCTGCTAGTAAACATGGCAGCCGTGAGTGATTTACTCACATTTGCACTTACCTCAATTTGCTGCTGCTGCCCTTATTTTTTCCAAAACAATATCCAAGGTGTGAATGAGTGATTTTTCAATTGGGCTCAAAAGGGAAAAAAACCAACACCCCATTTTCTCAACTTAGTGCTTACTCGCTAAGGTGAAAATCAAACATGGCAGCAGCAGGTGCTTGCCTTGTTAGCAAGCCCCGCCCACTGCACTCACTTGGCCAATCAGATTTGTCCTTCCTCTCATTTGGGAAAGCGAATCAGATTGACTCACTCGTCCTAACAAGCAGTAATGTGCACCCACTTGCTGCTTTTAAAAAGAAACGGGAAAAGACGTGACGGCTTTTCTGGTGAGGTTTTTGGCCTTTTTTGTCTCCCTCCTTCTTTACAATATGGCGAAATCACATGGAATGCCATTAGGGAATGTAGGATTCTCCTTGCATTCTGTGAGGAATTTTCCCACTGTTTGGTCTCTTAGGGAATGCCCTCCTTAGAGAAGCTTGCCTATTTATCTATCTTTTGGTCTTACTCGTGATGAGGAAAGGCCCTTTACATTTTGCTGGGCTTTTAAATCTTAAAACTTTTTAGTGATTGGAGAACTAGAGCTGGAAAGCATGTAAAAGAAGGAATCAAAGAACCAAACCCAACACAGGGAGCTGTGATGGGAAGGGCCTTGAGCGAATGAGATGAGAGAATGTGGGAGCCAATCCCAGTGCAGGAAACTGTGATGGGAGGGGGTTCTGAGAGTATGATCTGAGTGAATGTCAGTTAAGAGAGGGACAACTGAAGTTGTGAGAAGTGCGGATGAGTCTGTTGTCTGAGAGATAATGAGAATGTCATATGTGAAGGCAATTTGGTTAACTTAGGACTTTTTCAGACGTCGTTTTACAGGGGAAGAAGGCTTGTAACACTTGCAAGGCTACTGTGCAGCAGGGGGCCCATTTTGTATGACGCCATCCCCCTGCCGTGAGAGATCGGAGGCAGCCGTGCCATATTTGGCCATTTTTTACTCACGGAAGTTGCCCGTGGAAAAAAAAAAGGCCAAATATGACGCAGCTGCCACCGATTTCTCCTGGAACTGAAACAGTTGATTTCGGCAGGGGGATGGCATCATATGAAACGGCCCCCCTGCCACACAGCAGCCTCGCGAGTGTTACAAGCCTTCTTCTACGGTAAATCGACGTCCGAAAAAGTATTAACATATATGGTTATAGGAATAGTCTGTCACTAAAGAGTAACAATAAGTGAAACTAAGAAAAGGAACAATGTTATATACAGAGTATTGAACACCTGAAGTTTGTAATACTGAAAATAGTAAACCAACCAGTTTGTTTTGTTAATTTTTCACAGACTCATTGGGCTTTATTACACTCACTAGAAAAGGTAATGCTACCCAAAGGAAATCACACTAATACCTAATCTATCCACAGGAAGGGTCACCTGGAGACTCAGCCCCAGTCCAGTTAAGGGATTTAAAAGGGGAACTGAAGTAAGGTGGCAGTGACAGGCAGCCAGGCTGTGTGTGTTGAGGCAAACTTGGCTGGCAGGTCCATCACAATGGTTATGTCTGAATTTTTCACGTTTGAAGGACTGTATTCTCCCTTTAGAACATGTTTATGTTTTCCAATCTGCTGGGGAAGCCCTTCTCTCAGCGCCACCACCCACTTGGGTACATCTGGTGTGAACATGGGAGAGGGCCTTCTCAGTGGCTGCCCCCAGGCTCTTGAATGCCCTTCCCAGAGCAGTTAGTCTGGCACACTCCCTATGCTCCTTCTGTAGAATGGTGAAGACCTTTCTGGACTGATCATAAAAAGATCCATCCTGCCTAAACAATGTACTGGGTTTTCTATTTGTTTGTTGTGCTGGGGATTCCTGCCCCCCCCCCCTGTTTATGTTTTTAACTGGTTTCAATTTATTTTTATACTTTTATCATTTTTTAAGTTTTGGATTTTGTAAATCTTAAACCATTTTTAAAAATCTGTTTAAGCCACCTTGAGTCACAAACTTGGGGAGGGGGGACATGAAGCAGGAAACAAACAGTAGAATGTGAAGTCGAAGGCAGTTTTTTTCCGGGCTGTGAGACGAATCAAGGAACATGAGAGACACTGCAAACTGGGCCAGCCAGAAAAATCAGCAGCAGCAGAACATGTTATAAACCTACCTGGACACAAAATGTTATTTAAAAACACAGAAATTCTGGACCAGGCCAACAACTATCATGTCAGAATGCACAGAGAAGCTATTGAAATCCACAAACACCTGGACAACTTCAACAGGAAAGAAGAAACCCTAAAAGTAAACAAAATCTGGCTCCCAGTTTTGAAATACAATAGATTCAAAACTCAACCCTTACAAAAGAATTCCACCCAGGGACAGGGGGATTTCCAGCAGATAATGGCCCATCAACAAACCATTAGCCAAACAGACACTAACGAGCCTTGCATTTCTATACGCAGAAACTAACCATTCAGTTACACAAATTTACATATATTCCCCAACAGGGTTCACAGCATATAAACTTCACACACACACCTACCCAACCATTCTCTGAAGATGCCAGCCACAGATGCAGGCGAAACGTCACAAAGAAACTATTCCAGAACACGGTCTCACAGCCTGGAAAAAAACCAAGGATAATCTATAAAAGTGGAATTTCTGGGGCTACTGTTGAATTCTGCACTTTGAATTTTGTTCCCATTGCTGCATTTACATTCCATCATTTAAAAATGGTTTTATTGCTTTATAATTTTATTTTGTATGAAAGTGGTTCTATTTGTGTTGTAAATCATATTATATTCCAGAACGTTAAAATGCTATTATATAAAGAAAGATAGTCTCTAATACAGCTAATCAGCACAATAAATTCAGAGTTTTTCTGCAATGCTACCTAAAGGTCCACTTTTCAATATTTTTCAAACCTGGAACACTGATTCTCAACTTCTAGTGCTCCAGATATTTTTGGACTTTTGGATAGTTTTGACTATTGGCCATGCTGGCTGGGGCTTTTGAGAATTAACATCTAAAACATTTGGATAATAAAATGTTGAAAATAATTAAGCTAGTCTTTCTGTTTTCAGTTCCCCTCTATCACAGGGCCAAACTGCCTCAATGTTTGTTTATTTATTTATTTAATTTATATGCCTCCTTTCTTCCAGAATGAAACCCATGGTGGCTCACAAAATAATCAAATAAAATATGATTTAAAACAATGAAAAACATCACAATTTAATTTTTTTAATTTGTATAAAACATTTATAAGTTAATAAAATAAAAATACACCCGAATAAAAAGCCTCTGTGCCCACAACTACAAATTACAAGCTTACTTGTAGTTTTTGCCTGCCAGTGAAAGGAAAGCAGGGAGAGCACCAGCCTAGCCTCCTGAGGAAGGGAGATCCACGCAGTGGGAGCAGCCATTGAGAAGGCTCTCTCTCGCATTCTCATTAAATGAGCTGTGATGGTGGTGGGACTGAGAGAAAGCCTTCCCCTAAGGATCTTAGACCCCTTGCAGGTTTGTATGTGGAGATATGGTATTTCAGATATTTTGGACCCAAGCCATATAGGGCTTTATAGGTTATGACCAGCACTTTGATTTGTGCCCAGAAACAAACTGGTAGCCAGTGAAACTGTTTTCACATGCAAGTTATATACGCCCTATAACTAGCCCTGGTCAGCATTCTGGCCATAGCATCCTGGACCTACAGAAGCTTCTGAACAACTTCCAAAAGCAGTCTATCCTGAAAGCATCTAGGTGCCAGCAAAGTATAAACAGCACTTAGTCTGGGAAGGGAGCCAACTGTAAATTAGCTCATAGGAATGCAAACAGTCAAAGATTTAGTCCAGTAACACAGCCCAACAGGTCAGAGGCTTACGGCAATCAGTCAGCGTGGTCCAAAGCAGTCCGAGGGTCAACAGGAGCAGGCAGCAGAGTAGTCAGGGACAGTCCAAGGTCTAAGCACGAGTCAAGGTAACAGAAGTCAAGATAGCTGGAATCCAGGCATCGAAGTCAACAGGAAGCTTTCACCAGGAAGATCAGTTGATCTCTGACAAAGCCTCCATCGCCTCTCCCAGCATATATAAAGCAATTAAGGCTTTGTCAAGTATTTCTTAACGAGCAGGTTTTTCTCATGAAGTCTCAGAGACTTCCTTTGAGCTTCCTTTTGAGCTCGCTGCTTGGTATACGATGGTGGAGGTAAGTCCCTTTCTTCTTCTTCGCCCTTATCTGAATGCGCAGGACTCTCTGCTGGGACTGAATCCAACCCACTCGGACCAGGCTCTTCTTCTGCTCGAGCCTCTGGTTGGCAGGGTCCCCTGTGCCAGGGTCCCTAGGACTGTTCCCTGCCATGTCCTCCTCTGACTCTATAGCTTCATCAGGTTCACGGGGCATGACACAGCCCCACAAAGAGTGTGTTACAGTAGTCCAGTCAGAGTGTATTCAAGGCATGTGTCACCATAGTCAGATTGGACGTCTCAAGGAATGGGCACAGCTGGCATATTAGTTTTAGCTGTGCAAATGCACTCATAGTCATTGCTGAAACCTGGGCATCCAATGTTGAGGATAGCCAATATCTTTCAGCATACACAACTGTCTTCCTAGGTAGAAATCATACAGCTAAAATATGCAGATACCTGCAAACCTACAATCTCAAATAGAAAAATACTTGAGATTGTATTCAGATCTGATAATCTAACTTTTGCTCTCCTTAGAATAAAGAGAATTAGAAACATTACAATCCCTTTGATTTTAGTGGGAGACGAGCACATCAAATATATCATTCTACATGCAAACCAATGGGATTGATAGATGCTTAATTCTTCCTTTATCAGGTCTTTTGGCTGGAAATCCCAGAGTTGGCTGAAATCCTTTGGCCACATGTTCTTGCTCAATAACTTGGATTAATTTGTCTTCAGTTGGCAATTAATTTTCAGCTGTTTCCTCCTAGAATTTATTATACGATGAAATGCAGACTAATTAAGACCCCTCTTCCTTTCATGTCACTTCAGTTGTTAATAGTTCCTTCACTATACGGGTAGAGCAGGTGGGAATCATGCAACCCCACGTCTGGCTCCCAGTGTTCTTTACCATCATTGCTATACTGGCTAGAGCTGCTAGGACCGTACCCTCCAGTGTTTCACAGATGAAAACTGGGTCACGTTTGGCCAAGCAACATCAGTGTGTGGTTAAAATGACAGAAGTTATTAATGAGGAATAACAGATCAACTCAGAGAGGCTGTAGCAGTTTGCCATTGCCTGAGTCTACAGGGAAGGGCAAGATCTCACCCTCTCCTCTCCTCTCTTCTCTCCCCTCCCCCCAAGTTAATTGATGGCAAACTACTTTTGCACTTTAAACTCGGTTTGCAGCAATTTGATCCAAAGACAGATGGTGAAATTGGGAGTGAGGAGTGAGAAACTGTGACATTTTAAAAGCAGCTTAAAAGTGGGACAACTAAGGAATAACTGGGACTATCCTTACCAAACTGGGACAAGTGAAAGGTATGTAGGACTTGAGTCCAACAAGTCTGGAGGACTATAGGAGACAGAGTAAGTTTTTCCATTTAAAAGTTTGATGTGTTTAAACTGTCTATAGCAGCATTTCTCAACTGGGGTTCCGCAGAACCCTAAGGTTCCAGCAGACATCACCAGGGGTTCTGCAAGAAAATAGTAATAAATCACGGAGAAGTGGTAAGCTGACACAGAGCACGTCTCCACACCGGGGGAAAGGACTTGGCTTATCGCTCCCCTCCACAACAGAGAAAGTGGGCAAGGAATGAGTGTGTGTGAATGAGTTTTCACCCCAAGGCAGCACACCTCCAAAGGGGCCTCTTATGGGTCAACTGTCAGGAGTCAGTGTCTGAACTCCTTAGAAAATGGCCAGACAACTGCCAAGTCTGCCAGCCTAGTCAAGGCCAAGCCCAGTCTCATACCTGGAGGCCACAACTGCACAGTCAGGAGACTGAGGGCATTGCATCAGGCTGAAGTGTGGGGTGCACAGTAGAGTGTGGTGTGCAAAGCATATCAGAACTGCTTTTGAGCTTCAAGATAAAGTACCTCTTGTTTGTTTGGAAGACAATCTCTCTCTGTGTGAGTATCCTTCTTGGGAACAGGTTGCTGCTGACTTCTACTGAGATATTTTTGCTTCCTCCGGGGATTGAGTATCCTATCATCCCCAACATCAACATGGGGGGGAGAACAAAGTTTATGTGCCAAATACCTTGCTCTCCCTCCCAGATTTTGCTCTTCCTTATAGGTGCTAATCTGGCTCCTCATTGTCACACATTGCCTTTGCCTGGCAGCTAAAGGGGAGGGGGCGAGGAACAAGTGATCTGATCATACATTCAAGATGAGATTTGCAGACCTATCCCTGGACAAGTTCTGGATTTCTGTGAAAGAAGAGTATCCTACCATTCATAGGAAAGCACTAAATATATTGCTGCAGTTTTCAGCCTCTTACATGTTTGAGCAAGCTTTTTCATATTTAATAAGTATTAAGAGTCTCCTTTCAGTTGAAGATGAAATCAAGAGTGTGTTTATCAAAAGTTCGACCCTGAATTAAATATTTGTGTACCAAAAGACAAACACAGGTTTCACATTAATAATGTTATCATAATAAATATATTTGTTTTTCATCAAATATATTTGTATTAGTCTTTTTTGGTATTTTCATATGACATTTTTCAGATTTTAATAATGTTTCTCGGTAAATATATTTGTTTTTCATTTAATTTATTTTTATTATATATTACCTTTTTTGGCATTTTCATAGGATATTTTGCCAGTATTTTAATGTACACTATAAACACGTCTTTGCCAGTATGCTCTTTCAGGCCTGTCATTTTCAAGTATCAAATATGTATTGCTAGCAATGTGGAATATAATAAGAATCTATTTTTTTTCACCGTTTCTGTAATTTTTTAAAAAAGGGAGCTGAAGGTATAAATTTTACATAGGGGTTCCCTGAGACCTGAAAATTATTTCAGGGGTTCCTACAGGGTAAAAAGGTTGAGAAAGGCTGGTCTATAGGGAAAAAAGCAAGCTCTGAGTCCCACTACAAGACACAGTGCATTCCTATATGTAAAGCCAAATGGTCTGTTCTGTCCCATTGAGCATGTGGATGTGGATACCTGCAATTATTCTTGTTTGGTTCAATCCAGACCTCATGCTCTGTTTAACAGAACAGCCCAAGTCCTTTGGGATTTGATAACAGAAATAGCTTGGTATTAATTTTCTTCCTTTAAAAAAAGGAAGAAATGATATATTGTATCTCTAAAAAGGGATTCTCCTAAGATAGACATTATATATTTCTAAGAAGGGATTTTGTTTATTAATAAACCAGTTGCAACAACAAAGGTATATTTCTAAACTGAAGCCATTCTTTTCTTCTCTGATTTCCTTATCAACTGTGACTTTTCAGATTCATAGTGTTGGCAGCCATCTATTGGTAGAGTATTACTTAAGCAGGTTTCAGTAAAACTGTTTCTTTGTGCTTCTTACACCACAGTTAGATAGAGCAACCCCATGAATCACCATGCAAGTCTTGGGAATATTTAAGAGGGCTGCTCTACCATGTCACACACAAGCCAAGTAAACAGAGAAACCACTGTAGGAACTTTCTGACAGTAAGAGCTGTTCGGCAGTGGAACACACTCCCTCGGAGCATGGTAGGGTCTCCTTCCTTGGAGGTCTTTAAACAGAGGCTGGATGGCCATCTGTCAGGAATGCTTTGTGATTTCCTGTGTGGCAGGGGGTTGGACTGGATGGCCCTTGTGGTCTCTTCCAACTCTACAATTCTATGATTCTATGTCACACACAAGCCAAGTAAACAGAGAAACCACTGTAGTGTAAAGGTGTTGCAGATGATCTATCCCAATGCATTTTGAACCAGAAATACTCCTCTTCAGATAACAAATAGTTATGAGACTATGGAGATTTTCACACACGTAAAGTATTCCCAATGCAGATCGGGAAAGAATTGTTTCTGTCCCAGAAGCAGCACTGCGTTTCGCACGCCCACTTCCCTCTCCCGATCTCCCGTCATCATCACTCTGTGCTTGTTCCATTTCCCTCCAAATACTTTCCACGATTTTTTATTAATTTTTTATTAACGAGGGTTTGCAGAAATAATGCAGTTTGACACTGCTTTAACTATCATGGCTCCAGCCTATCCAATCCTGGGATTTCTAGTTTGTTGTGATACCAGAGCTCTCAGACAGAGAAGACATTTCTGTTTTAGATTAACTGTAGCTTGTGTTGTTCCTTCAGCCCTTACAATCTGTGATTCTTCTTAACTAATCTCAGCATAGCAGCTTAAAACCATGGGTGATGAAGCTCCATTTTTTAACCAAACCACAGTGAAATTAACCCAGAAGGTACAGTGTACAGTTTTGATGCTAAATTATGGTTAATTGAAATTGGAACTGACAGTGTTTGAATTCCATCTTACAATTGTTGTAGTGGAGAAAAATGGTGTCTTGACACAGTAGCATACCCTGCCCCCTCCCACCATAAGGTCATTTGCTATAAGCAAAGACACTAGGGACTTTATCCCATCATCAACAGAAATAACAATAAAAAGAGTTGTTAGCGTTTGCACAAAGAAGTATTTTGTGCAAAATATATTTTTCTGCACTCAAAAACCTTTATGATTTTTTTTTGCAAAAAACTCCTCCCCAAGTATGAAAAATAATTGAAAAATGTGCAAATACTTTCATTATTATCTAGTGGGTAGAAAACATTTGAAATCTTTTATTCCCTTGTGTGATGATGAAATAAGCAAAGATTTACATTCCTATTTTGAAGTAGCATTTAATATCTGAGCAATATTTGTATGCTAAGAATCACAACACTTCAATTAAAAACTAATTAAAGTAATGGCATGCTCAAATCACTTATCACAGACAAGATACGTTGACTTTGAGAAGTCTTCATGTACTTTTGCATGTTTGTAGACATAAGACATCCAAATAAATATGGTAGGAAAGATACTGGATTGAACATTGATTGATATCGGGTGGAGGGGGGGTTCCAAAACACCCAATACTGGAAATAATGTAATGTACTGGAGATATATACTCTAATTACATCTCCCCTAGATTTTGCTTTTGACAAGGCTTCTATAGTGCAATTGCCTGTCTCATACACATACGGTAATTTTATAGGGAATCCAGATACTATAAATCCTCTATTTGTACCCATCGCATGTTTTTTCCATTTGTTCTTTTTTTCCTTCTTCTTAAGAATGGGGAAATTGAATGCTATACAATACCTTTTGATTATTAATGGCAGGAGCCCGTGCGGAAGCAACCTTTGGATAAATTCTATTTGCTAGATTTTCTTAAATATTTTAATCTAGCTAATTGAGGTTTTTTTTTTTTTGATATTTCTGTAGAACAGCACCAGAATATAGTTCTAAAGACAGAATTTTCTCATCTTCTAGCCAATGAAAAGACAAACAACATGAAACTGCCCAAAGAAGATGTTGAAGCGGCAACCAAGAGAGAAGAAAAAACAGTAATTGATGGTTAAGGAGCTAGAATCCTCATACCATAGGACATAAACTAGGGGACCACACCCCATGGGAAAGAGTTTTGATGGAAGGAGGAGGGGTGTTTATAGGAAAGGAGTTGGGAAATAATGATGACCTTTGGGTTACGTCTGGCTGTAAAAAAGGCCTCTCCTGCCCCTCACACCCCAAAATATGGTGACAATGCCTTCCATGTCCCCTAGAAGGTAATCAGAGGCACTGAGTGGCAATTCTTCCCCCCATTTTCATTTTTTTTTTTTTTGCAGGAGGGTGCAGCAGGGGTCTCCTGAGGGAGTCAATGTGGTCCCTAACCTCTAAGAGTTGCCCACTCCTGGTTTATAGTAATTAGCTTGGATGTGGGATTGTGTTGTACGGGAACCTTATAGGAAGTGAGGAAAGAAAAAAGTTACTTTCCCCCCTTTTACAATTTTTTTCCAAAATATTCCCCATTTTATATCTACAAACACTAAGCAGTAGGGCTGGCAGCATTTTATCCTTACAGACCACCATGTGAGGAATATGGAGGTAGCACCATTCCATGTTTTCAGCTCTACTGTCCAGAGGCCTCAGCAAAGTTACTACGCAAGATTCCTACCACAGGTTGTCTTGGTTGCTGAAGCAGAGAACCTGGAAAATTTTGTTGCTGGTCTTAATTAATGCTGACCTCTCTATCTAGGATTAGGGAAGAGGGCATACTTAGGACATTTCTCCCACAAGGAACAAAGCTGCAGAAGATGTCTCCTTAGATGTTACCTTCTGACCTCTTTTCTCACACTGTTCTCTCCAAACATCGGTCACCCCTGCCTTCCCCTCTTCCTTTTAGCTGTCATACAAATCCATTTTTATTTCCCTCACTATCTCTTCTTTCTTGTTAGTTCTAATCAGGGAGGTGAAGAGGCTTTGTTGTTGCTGCTGCTACTACTATGTGCCTTCAAATTGATCATGACTTGTGGTGCCCTATCATAGGTTGTGTGGGGCTTTGGGGGGGGGGAATGTATTCAGAGGAATTTGCCATTGCCTTCCTTTGAGACTGAGGCCTTGTCTATATTGGCCAGAATATGCCAGCTTCCTGGCCCTGGATCTGGCCTGTTCCTCCCTTGTTACCTGAACAAAATGGGATGGAGTCCAGACCCCTATGCCAGCCCATCTCTGCAGCCACCACCACTTATGTCCATGTTGCATTCTCTGAAGCCAGGAAGCTGGCCCACGACATGTGATCAAGGCCCCCTGCATATGACCAGCCTTGGTTACGTGCTGTGGGCCTGCTTCCTGGCTTCAGAGAGAACAATGTGGACAGCAGCTACATTGACTGACCGGTGTAGTGGTATGGGCTCCTGCAGACCCACGGGACCCAATCCATTTCCCCCCAAAATGATGTGTTTCTTCCTGGGGATTTTGCTGAAACATTCTATCAGAGTTTACCCCACCTTCCCTCCATTTTTGCCCTAGGCTTTTTCAGGACGTTCCAGGAGCAAAACAGGTCAAAAGCCCTGTGTCGTTTGGATTGCAGGGCTCTAAGATGGGGTAAATAGAGAGTGTGACTTGCTCATGGTCACACAGTGAGTATCCATGGCTGAGTGAAGATTAAAATCCTAGTTCAATGTCAAAATTAAAGTGGCATCAATACAACACATCAGAGCAAGAAAACCAGAAGATTTTCTAAGAATTTTATCACATGGTTATAGTGCTATTATTCCACTCCAACTGCTATGGCTGCCTCCTGTGGATTTCTGGGGTTTGTAGTTTAGTGAAGCCTAAGAGCTCTCTGGCTGAGAGTTTTAAATGCCCCTCCCTAAACTGCAAATCCGAGGATTCCACAGGAGGCAACCATAGCTGTTAAAGTGGAACAATATCACTATAACATTGTAGTGTGATAACAACAAGAGACGTGGCAGGAGGCTTTGAATGCCATAGCTTGTGTAGAGTCATCAATGCTTATGGAAAGAGCCATGCTGATTGGCTTCAATTTTAGAGCTGTGCTTATGAGGGCAGCTGCAACTCTGAACCAGATAGCAATTCCCCTGTCTGTTGTTCTTCTTACCAACAGGCATCTGCAATAATTTTCACAGAGATCAATAGGAACTCCCATCCCATTCTCTTGATTAGCTTGTTCTGTTTTCTTATTAGCACTTTTTTTTTGCTTATCCCATTATGATGTCTGTCCCTTCCTTTACTGGGAAATGAAGTCATATCCAAAAGGAACATGAAAGGGTGGTGGTATCTCTAATTGCCAATTACTAATTCTTGTTTATGTGTCTCATACTATGAACCACTAAGAAACTGTTGGCTGAAGAAGGAATAGTGAAAAATTAATGAGCATTCTAAGCCATCCCTATGCATTTGTGTGTATGGGAAGGAGGGAAGGATAAAGTTTTTCTAAGCATAGTTGTTTGATGCTCTCAAGAGGCTCAGATGTGACTGGCCCCAGGTTCTCTTGTTATTGACTTTAAAGAGCATGGCCAGGAACAATTTGTGAAAAAGCAAGCTGCCTTTCCAGTTCAGAGCAGAATGAGCTCATCACTTAAAAGGGAGGCGGGAACATAATCATTATTCCTTTTTTTCTATTAACTAATGTTCAAATGTATGCATTGAGGAGGTAGAACCACACAGAGGTGGGTTTTTTTTTGAGCTAGCAAATTCTCACTAAGGACTTTATCACATGAGGGTTCTATTGTGGGACTAGAGCAAGATAGAAGCATTATTAGGGAGTACTTACTGCACAATGTCTTTATCTTATTGGTGGTGTGTGCTTCACTCGTTTCTGAAGTGCATCTTATCATTGATGGGGAAAACCTGTCAATGAATCCTAATGATGGTGCTATACCCGTAGTCCCCCTGGTGCAGTAACCTCTTCCATTTCAGAAATAGAAGAGACAGGGGTCACGTGGTACAAGGATGTGAGATTGTCCTCCTCTTCCCCTCTCTTCCCCATGCTGTTGTCAAGCAAGCCAGCAATGCCTTCCACTTTTACACCTTGTTTTGCTGCTCTGTTTTGCTGGCCCAATCTCACTTATCCTGCCCTCCCCATGCTGATCTCTCACCCCTTCACCTCCCAAGCCCGATCTCACTCCTTCTAGCTTCCCCATGCTGCTCTCTCACCCCCTCCCCTGCCTGATCTCACTTCTCTTGCCTTCCCCATGCTGATCTCTAACCCACTCCCACCTCCTCTGGGTGGTCTCACTTCTCCCACCCTCCCCGTCCTGTAAGGTAATAATGGGAAGTAAGCAGGCAGTGCAGAAGGCAATGTGCACCACCATACTGATATTGGAGTGGATGTGCAATAATGATTGTTCCCCTACCAATATGTTTCTGCTTGCTTCCCCAACAGAATTGCTGCAAGATGACTGCCTTGTGTGATAAAGTCCTAAGATTACACTTCAGTTTAATTCCAAAGAATAGGGAGCAACTGATTTGCAATTTGGCATAAGGACAACATTGGGCAAAAATGTGCTACAACTCTTGGAAACGATGTGAAATCATCACACCTTCACTTTATTCCTCACTGTCTATTATCAATGGCCATCTGTCAGGGGTGCTTTGATTGTGTATTCCTACATGGCAGGGGGTTGGACTGGATGGCCCTCATGGTCTCTTCCAACTCTGCAATTCTATGATTCTACGAAATACAGTCATCCCTTCACATTCGCAGGGGTTAGGGGCAGACAACCTCCACGAATGTGAAAAAACCGTGAATAAGAAATGAGCCTGCCGGTGAGTGGTTTTCCACCCCAGTCCCTTCCCAAGGCAGCGAGGAGCTTCCTGAGAAGCCCCTGGCTGCCTTGGGAAGGGAGTGAGGTGTAGCGCGAGTGCGCCAGCTGGTTCCCACCCCCTTTCCCAAGGCAGCGAGGAGCTTCCTGAGAAGCCCCTGGCTGCCCTGGGAAGGGAGTGGGGTGTAGTGCGAGCATGCCAGCTGGTTCCCACCCCCCATTCCCAAGGCAGCGAGGAGCTTCCTGAGAAACCCCTGGCTGCCTTGGGAAGGGAGTGGGGTGTTGAGCAGGGAGGGGGGCGCAGGCAGCTTTCCGCGAATGATCAAAACCGTGAATGTGAAAGTCGCAAATGTGGAGGGGCAAATGTATGAATTGCAAAGATGCAACTGGTATTACCAGTCATGGAATTACAATTGATATAACACACTACATGCATCAAGACCACCTGGCACCTAAAATAGTTTTATTTCAGAAGCAGCTCAGCAACCTGTTTTTGATACCTTATTTATCTCCTAATCAGCATCAAACACTTCAGAAGAGAACTTCATGTCATGCATAAATTACCTTTTATTGCTTAGGTGCAGAACGCAACAAACAAAAATATTTTTGCAGGCTGAGCTAGTATTTTTTAAAGGTTCACCAAATATTTTATTTTAAATCTCAGGTATGTTTCATTGCCTGCTGAAAGTTTCTGAGAAACTCTCTTCTCAATTTAAATTGCCTAAATTTGGGGGGGGGGAATCAAAGAATCAAAGAATCATAGAGTCGGAAGAGACCACAAGGGCCACCTAGTCCAATCCCCTACCATGCAGGAATATCTAATCAAAGCACTCCTGACAGATGGCCATCCAGCCTCTCTTTAAACCCCTGCGACAGAGACTCCACCACACTTCAAGACAGTGCTTTCTACTGCCAGGCAAATGCCTGGCCATAATATTCAATTTATGTCACACATGTACTTAATTAAATGAAAAATTATGAAAGTATGCTGGCAGTTTTACTCATTACTATTTTAAAAAAAAACCTACCCTGAAGAAATTAAATTTAAAATGAAAGCGGAAAGAACAATTAGCTTAGCCCTATAGGAGTTAGTAGTATACCTCCATTGACTGTGGTGAGGTGAAGACTTCTCCCAGTCAGCTAGTTTCTATTACATCAAGTTACCCCATACTTCTGAGATACACCAGATTACCACAAACACATGCTACCTGGGGGATTCTGGTACATATAGGACTTTATCACACAAGGCTGAAATCGTGTGATTACGACAGGATAGTAGCATGAATGGGTTCCTGTTATCACACATCGTTGTCCTCTCATGGTCCATGTGTGCTCCACCCATTAATTACATGTAACTTTTCATTGATGGGCAAAAACCTGTGAATAGCCCTCAATATTGGTCTTTTCGCAGACTGATGAACGTGCGAAATCACATCCTGCTGTATTCATGCGATTACAGTGTGAATGGGCAGGCCTCTTTCCCCCTCCCCTTTCCCAATGAGAACATAGAATTAAACTTCTGGGGGTGGCAACGTGAAGAGGACCAACAGAATGCTGTTTTAATGAACTGTCGCCTTTGCTTGGTACGTTTTTACATTTGTTTAAGTGTTTATTTGTGAAGTTCTTTCATTATGTATTTGTTTTTGGTGTTCTTAACTGAAGTTGCATCTTCTTGCAAGAACAGCCAAAATTGCGCACATGCAAAATCACAGAAGAGAAATTTTTTCTTAAAGGTGCATGTGTGGGTCAGCATGAAGCGTTAATACTCTGTCATTAGAAGGCAATGGAAAGAGAAGTATTACTATAGTGTGAGCTGAAATTCCATATTTAAACTGCTAGTGGTGGTTGTGCAATAATTTAGTGGTGGTAGTATTGTGTGATTGCAGCAACGTATGATAATTACTGTGATCATGCCACTATGTTTCTGCTTTCCTCAACAGCAGAATTATAGTGTTTTAGACACTCGTCTGATAAAGTCCATAGTCCAATAGTAATTTTTCTCAGTTTTTCATGTTTATGGCTGCACTTATAAGGTAGAAGAGCCATTTCACAGTTACATTTAACTACACAGAGGCTTTGTGTAGACATAATCCCCTAAATGCTAGGGGATTGAGGAGCACTCCACGGGTTTGTAGGTTCCACCTCTTTCTCCTTCCCCTTCTTTTTTTTTTTCTTCTCTCCTTTCTGTCAAGTATTTCTTTTTTGCTTTGAGTTCCAATTTAATCCTCAAACCATAGAATTCTAAACCCAGCTCTGTAACTGTGGTTGCAAACTGATTTGGCACTAATTTTGGTTAGCATTAACATTGGTGCAGGCATAGTGCTACCTACAGTTAGCTCACCAACTAAAAAAGGGTGTCAGATAAAATGTGAGTGGAGAGGAAGTGGGGGCAGGGGAGCAGATCATGTAAGAATGTAGGGGACTTCTGAAGATCAGGAATTAGTAGTTTTATGACTGCACACAGCCACAGAGAGGAATTAACATCATACAGTAGGATATACTTTGCTTTGTCATTGTGTGCCTTCAAGTCATTTCTGACTTAATGGTGACCCTAAGGCAAACCTATAATGGGGTTTTCTTGCAGAATTTGTTCAGACTGAGTTTGCCTTTGCCTTCCTTTGAGACTGAGTGTCAATTGACTAAGGTCACCCAGTGAGTTTCCATGTCTGGGCAGGGATTTGAACTCTGGTCACCCAGTGTCCTAGTCCAACACTCAAATGACTACACCACACTGACTCTCATACTTTGCTTACTTTCTTTTAAATCAATGCAGCAAGGCACAGCAAGTTGAGACATCACATCAAGATTTTTACCTTTATTGTACATCAAAATGTAAACATTGATTGCTTGTGGATGTTTCCAAGAAAAAAGGGGTTTTTGCTTTTTGCTTTGTCTAACCTGCAGATCTAATATATTTTAAAAAAAATGTTTTCCCTTTAATATTAAATTGGAAAAACGGAGATAAGGAGGCACATAGTTGATTGTTTGCATATCGTAAACAAACCCAGACTAGTGCTTTGTCTAATCCTACTTTGCATTGTGTTTTTGAGAAATATTTGATGCTTCATAGGAAAACAAAGCCTTCAGCTTTGCAATTAGCCCAATGCCCACTGTTTTACTATTATACTGTATGCTGCATTGCTATGTGCCGAAGAGTTTTCTGAAGGACTAATTCTTCGTGTATGCTATGGACAACTTTTAGATGTGTACTTTATTCTGAAGGCAATTGTCCAGATGTTAGTATGGGAGAGGGCATCATATTTATTATGGTTATAGTCACAACAGCATTGCTTTGCCACCATTAAACACAAATGTGTGGCCTTCCAAATATTGTTGAACCACAACTTGAATAATTATCACTGGTTATCCAAGATAAGGCTGATGGAGTTGCAGCCCAACAACATTAAGAGAGCCACATGTTTCTCCTTCTGCAATAAGGGTTTCACATTTATAGACTATGGGAACACAGCTGCGCTGGGCAGGGCACATTTCTAGGATGGAGGACCATCGCCTCCCAAAAATAGTACTCTACGGTGAACTCGCCATGGGTCAGCGTAAGAGGGGCACTCCAAAAAAGCAATACAAGGGCTCCCTGAAACAACATCTCAGGCTCGGCCAAATTGATCACCAACAGTGGTCCGCCCTGGCCTCACATCGGGAGGCATGGAGACGCACTATCCACAATGCTGCAGCCTTATTTGAGAACTCATGCCGAACAAGTCTTGAAGAGAAATGACAACGCAGAAAGAATCACAACCCGGAAACATCACCCAAGGAGACCTTTCGCTGTGCTTTCTGCAATTGGACTTGTTTATCTCGGATTGGCCTTTTTAGTCAGCAGTGCGCTTGCAGAAAGCACGGGATGAGTCCTTCCTGAATCTTCATTTGCAAAGAAAAGCCAAGTGCATCACATGCAAACATGTACATTTATATAATTAAGGGAGAAAATATTTTGCACAGTAGAGCCTCCAGGAACCAAATAAAATTGCCTCAGGGATTACACCTGCCCTATGGGATACCAGTTGGACACTTTGGCTCTAAAACATACCACACACTGGTCATAGTATTAAATGTTAAATGGAACCAGTGAAGTATTCTTTCTGTAGTAAAATCAGGAACAGGAAGGATTCCCCTACTCTCTACCCCCTTCCCCAAATTTAACTGTATTTTTCATCATAGTTAAATTAAATCTTTTGGTGGTAATTCTCATCCAGAAAGAAAAATGGAGTAATGGAACATAACTTTTAAAATATAGCTGGTAAAATAATATCTTAGTAATAAAGCAGGCAAGGAAGAGTATTCATTTAGTCATCATAATGTGCTACCCAATGGGGCATAACTGTTGTCAGCAAATTATAAAGCATTATAGCAAAAGTACCCAGAACAATCTACTTAAATTCTCTCATTACTTCCTCTACACACACTTGTCGGCAGTGGTTTTCGACGGCCTTGTGAAACAACATTGTTGGAAAACATCCTGCTTTGTTTTTTGCTGCCTTTAAAGGAAATCCATTCCAGCAAGCACACATTCATTAAAGCTAGTAAATGTGCTGCTTAGCATGTATATTTCTATCTCTGTGTATGTCTACATTTTCAAAGTTTGAAGATCTCAAACTGGAAAGAGTACATTTTTACTGGAAGAGCTGTATCCTTTCCCTTCCAATCTTATCAGTACATTTTAGAAATCTTCTTGGCACCATCTTTTGAATTTAAAAACCTGGGAAATTTGAGTTAGACCACATGAACAGCTACTATGTGCAGACTAATATTTAGTGTATATACAGTATGTTAGTGGACAGGCTGGGTTATCCATCTATTCAGCTACTGTAGGAACACATTTACCTTCAGGTAAAACTTATTGTAAACACCATACAAGAACTATTTTATGAACTGCATGCCTGCCAAAAGTTAACACATTTTATTTAGACTGTATTAACACAGGGACAAATTTAAAGAGATGCTAGTGTTTGCACTGGGACTGTCTTCCTCTCTTTCCCTCTGTCACACCAAAAACCTGCTCCAGAGTGTTTCCCACTCCTTTGGAGCAGGTGTTTTAGGATGCTCAGAGGGCTGCAGGACAGATGGTACTGTCCTTTCTACTTTGGGAAGTATTATCTGCTAACAGAAGTGTGCTTTCGGGCACTGTCCCAAATTTATATAACCTGCTCCTAGGCTTGGCTGCTACATGTTTACTCTAAAAATGCATGTTCTGAAATTTATCATCACGAACATGAAAACACGCACCATACTTTGGTAAAGAGTTCTTAGTTGTTGCCAGTCAGTTCTCCTTTCTTTGCCTTTTTACTATCAAAACTTGTTACTTCAAACATTACTTTAAAAATAAATACATCACAAACCATGCAAAATATTGATGATTTGGTCTCGAGTATTGTGCCCTCAGCAATCAAGGATAAAATCATCCCGCTAATCGCAAAATGGAAATTAGCCTGCAGTTAGCATAGACAAATTGTTTTCCTCCCCAGCATCTTGCCTGGGTGATTCCTTTCTCAGATGCTTGTATATTCTTATAAATGCTGCTTGAAAACAGTGAGGAAGAGATTTGCTTTCCCTAATCAGTCACAAATTATTTTCTTTCTTCCACTTACATTTCTGCACTGATATGCTTGTCTGATGCACTTACAAACTTCCACTGATGTGCTTACAAACACTGAGCACGTGCTAGAGAACCAGCAGGGATGGTAGCAGCTAGAGGGCTGGTATCTAATGGCAATTATTCAAGTTAAGGCAACTCTGTCCACTGCTGTATTTCTGCAATTCCTACCCAATCCACTGTTGGTGCAAATAGATTTATGAGAGAAAGATACCTAGTGGGGCATGGGGCATTATGCTAGTATTGCACAGGTGTGTGCATCTTATTAGACCTCAGGGCTTGAGTTTTTGTGGGCCAAGTCCAAGTGGGTGGTGAGAGTCCAAATACTCTGGTTTTGGTGGACTCCTCTCCAAGCAAGAAGAAAGGGCTGTGTGTAACTCTCCAGCTCATCTAGTAGAACAGCAGCTTGCTACAATTTGCAAAGCTTAACTGATTTGCTGCTGCAACTTGCAAAGGTGCTTATGTATTTACTTAGTTTTCGCCTTCCTTCTCCACTAATTGTGGTGCCAGGGTTCACCTTCTGCTCTGCTCTGAATCCACCTTCTGGGTAGAAGCAAGTAGGCTAGATTAAACGTTCATTATCCTGTCTCCCTAAGTAAGTGAGAAGGAATAATCCCCTCATTTCACCTTGACCTGGAAACAGCCACATAATTAAGATTTCTGTTTTAATTTCCAAACAGAAAAATATATTCTTCACCCTCCCTGCCTCTTTCTGAATGGCAAGTTGTGAGCAATTGTTTTTGGTGTTTAATGCATAACTCTTAATGACCTCACCAGGTATGGTCCCTAGCTCTCAGCTTTTGGCTAAATAACCTCAAGGCCTGGGACAATCTTGAGTGGCAACTCTGTTTCTCAGTGACTATGTAAGTGTGGCCACTAGAGCAGCCAATTGTTCTACAAGCCTTCTATTACACCTTTGACTTGATGGTTGGCTATTACACAATGAATGAACTCAAGGCTGTGGCTGTAGGATACAGAATAATTATGTTATTATTTAAATTATGACCTGGTGGGACACGTGCAGCCCTCCAGATGTTTTTAGACTGTATTTACAAGAATTCTTCAGCATTGGCTATGCTGCCAAGGGCTGATTAGATCTACAGCCCACCAGCATCTGAGGGTTGCATGATTCCCATTCATGTACTATGATAATAGGATCTTGGGGATTGTCTAAATGGTGAAAACACTCCTCATAGAATTTGAGGAGAATACCTTTTGTCTAAATGGGATCCTGTGGTGATTCGCTGTATTCAGAAGGGCAGGAGGAGACACCATATGCAAGGGAAATGCGCATTCCTGCTCGTTGTGACAACTGATTCCGATTGTAGCACACTCTTGGAGAGGACTGAAATGGATTGCTGATTGGTCAGATGTGTGCAAGGGGGCTGAGCTTGCCAGCAATTAAGTGTCTGGAACCGCCATGTTGAATGTTCACGGTAGCGATCGTGTGCTGGGGTGACAAAATGTTTTTTTTAAAGCTTGTTTAAGCAGAAGGTTGCACTTCTGCACCTTGGAATTACTTTAAAAAAATTGTTCGGTGGTGACAACTTAGGGAGAATAAAAACACGAGCAATTCATATGTGCCTGCCATCTTGATTTGCAGGCATGCCCATGTGAACATCAAACATGGATAGTTTCGCATACCTATGATCTTGCTAAAAAACTGTGGAGACAAATGGACGCTGCTGCTACTTTGCACCAATTCACATTTTACTTTGCACCAATCCACATTTTAGTGCCTCATATAGATAAGCACTTGGCCAACTGAAATAGTCCTCAAAGACATAGTTTTCTTTTTATAGGAGATTTAAAAAAATGTATTGTTCATGAAGTAAATGTTTTCTATCCAAATGGTTGAACTCTCAGGTTTTTAGTTCTCCTAATAGCCAGACTCACAATTTACTATTCTAGAGGTCATATTTATATGGTCTGCCTTCAGGCACACAAGCGTTTTTCTGAACTAGAAATTCTTAGCTAAATAAACGAGTTAAGAGTCGGGAGCCAGGTGATTGTTCTGCATTATTAAAAAAAAAAAAAGATTTTTAAACTTAGGCTGATGACTAAGTAAGATATTTAGCCTTCCCTGCCAGAGAGCTTTGGTGCCACAACAAACTACAAATCCCAGGATTCCATAGGATAGAGCCATGATAGTTAAAGTGATGTCAAACTGCATTATTTCTGGAGTGCAGCAGCAGCCTTTAAGGGTTTTTTCCCCTCATCATGCCATTACCTTTACCTTTCCACAATGGTGGGATTGTATGCTCCTGTAAAGCAGGAGGCTATGCTGTTGATAGCAGTGTTGCTAGTATGGTCTCTCATGTCAGACATGCTTTTGCTGAGGAGCCAGACTAAATGTGCCAAACAGCTACTGGGCAGCAGTAGTAGTGGGGAGTGAAAATGGAAAACTGTACTCAAACTGAAAAGACATTCAGCTGCTGGCATGCTCAGAAATGAAATGAAAGTCTGATGCTGCATAAATCAAAGCATATAACGTAAAGTCTGACTGAATAACATCAATAAGATTAAGGGGAAGTCTACCAATATAACCATAATCCAAGTTTATGCTCCAACTACAGAGGCTGAAGAAAAAGAAGAAATTGAAAAATTCTGTGCTGGAGTCCAGGAGGAAAATTATCACACACTTGCCCTCCTGCAGGGGTATATAATGTCCTACAACCTGAGATATGTGTGTGTGTGTGTGTGTGTGTGTGTGTGTGTGTAAACACCATCAATCTTTGCCATTGATACCTTTTTCCTCTTCACTGCCATCGGCTGGTATACAGACTATCTCTAAGGCTACCCCTCCCATAATGCCTCCCTCCAAAGAAGGATCGCTCCCTTCCAATCAGTCCTCAGAATGACAGACTGGGCTTGTTACTCTGGGGACTCCATGTGGCTGATCCCCCTCAGTGGTGCTGTATCAGCCAGTCAGTTTCCACCGGAACAGAAAACTCTTTGTCTTTCAGCAAAAAAGATAACAGGACAATGATTTGTGTTTGAGAGATAGAGATATATAAAACAATGCTATTAATACTATTATCAGCTCTGTTGTTTACAAAGACATCTTCTCCTTAACAATGTGGAGAATGGACTTATTTCTTACATTACTTATACCAACAGAACGATTCTCAGGCAAACAAATGGATCTTACATCATAGAGTTGGAAGGGCCATCCAGTCCAACCCCCTGCCATGCAGGAATGCAGAACTAAAGTACTCCTGAAAGATGCTCACAGCTTGTTATCCAAACTTACGAAGAGAAAGAGAGAGAGAATGAGAGAGAACAGGAGAGAACACATTTTCCTGGTTGGAAATAAAGTGTCTTTGCAAATTTCAACACTAGATTAAAATCATGTAACCTTTTCAAAATACAGCACAAACTGTAGAAGGCTCCCTGCCTGACTGGAGGTTTGCATGAAGCTTTATCTCTTGACCAGGACTGAGTCCACAAGAATGGAAGAATTCAACCCTTGCCTGTTACCTGAAGATGACTCATGAAAACTCAGGGTGGTACACTGAGATCTGGCAACCCTAGGGAAGAAGCATCACCAGCTTCTGCTCTTATCTCTTTGCTGCATTGCCCTTGTTGCTGCACACACAGGAGATTTTCACATGGGTGAAATAAGCCCTGCAGAGATCGGGAGAGAAATGGGGCTGTTCTGCTGCCAGCACCCCGTTTCGCACACCCCCTTCCTTCTCCTGATCTCCATTTGTTCTCCCTCCGTCCTGCTTCCATTTGCCTTCCAATATTTTTTACTTATGAAAGTTATTCGTTAGTAGAAAATATCGGAAGGAAAATGGAATCAGGATGGAGGGAGAACAAATGGAGATCAGGAGAAGGAAGGGGGTGTGCAAAATGGCGTGCTGGCAGTGGAACAGCCCTGTTTCTCTCCTGATTTCCGTGGGGGTTATTTCCCCGTGTGAAAATCTCCAAAGTCTCTGTGGCTGCTTCTCCAATACTGTTTCTCACTGCTGAAGGGTTCCTCCACTCCATGAGACACTAGGTAGGCTATTCTTTATACTAGACTCTATAATTGTAATACAATTATTTTGTTACCAAAACTATTTGAATGAATATCATTAAAAGGTAGGTTAGAAATGTGCGGGAGGATTCATGTACTATAGGTGAGAGCTTTTATGGACTACGCCTTTCTTGAGATCTGTTCTGAAGCAGAACCCTATTGAAAGATTTTGAATAAGCCTAAATACCTCTGTAACAAGAAGACATTCTTTTGTGGTTTTTGTTGTTAATACTTTCTTTTAGAAAAGAAGATACAAATATAAAATGTATGCATTTTGACACTAACGTAATGTTTTAGTAGAAGTATCTGGAAAATGAACCAAGAAATAACACAATACAACTTTGACGGTCTTACTTTGTTATTTCCTTAGAGGTCATCATTCAGATCAGAGCACACCCTAAATATGATTGGCACTAATTGGCATTTGGGTTGGCAGGGCAGACTGACAGAAGCAGAATAATGGGACTGAATAACCTTAAATCCTAGATGAGATACTACTGTGTAGAAAATTGGGATTCCTCTAACTCTTGTAGCTTCTGTTTAGCTACCTGTTTGCAGCTCCCCATGTTTTTTTTCCAGATACACATTTTTTCATACAATATAATGAAAATAACTTCCAGAGGGTATTATTCTAAAGTATGAGCAGAAAATTTGAGTATTCTTCAAACTAGTATATTTTTTACAATAACATAAAATGACCAAGATACCCAGAAATAGTTTAAAATATATAATGGTGGAAATAATGTCCAAAACAATATTTTAAATATTTATGAAAGTGACACAACAACAAGTCCATTTACATTATTGCAAAACATTTCAATGCAAGAAGCCTGTCGGGTTTTGTTTTGTTGGAACAAGAGCTTTAAAAAAATTCACAGATTAAATTTGCAGTTTTTTGCAATTACAGAAGATTGCAGATTAAAAATAAAACGTGTACTGAGTGACTATGGAGATTATTACATGACCTTTTCAATCTGGAACAGGGACGAGAGGAGATTGCCAAAGGGTTTTCTGTTCACACGATGTCATCCCCGCCCAGTTCTGCTCCCGTGCCCCCTCCGTTCTGTTTCAGTTTTCTTCAATTGTCGGATTAATCCATTAATAGATCGCCCGTTCTGTTTCCATAACGGAATAAGGGGCTTGTGAACAGGTGTCCCGTTGTGCTGGTGCTATGCCAGCCACAGTGGGAGGTCCCTCCCGAAGACTTCCAGGTGTGATCGGGATGAGGAGGTAAGTGGCACCCTTGTTTTTCCCCTCCCCGGGTTACTTGTATAATTTGAAGGGTGTTCGGGGGCTTTGTATCCTTTTTTTACATTTGGTTGCCTTTATATTTTTAAATTTCCCGCACATCGTTCTCCCACACAAGAATGTGCGGGATTTGCTTTCCGGGACATGAATGCAGCTTTACGACAGCTGCATTCACTCCCAGAGGACAGAGGGGAAGGGGAGCAGTTAATATCGCAGAACAAGGTGGGTGTATGGGAAAAAAGTGTTTTAACTGGAACCGGGGCGGGAGTGGGGCGGGTGGGGGGGTAGCGGGACAGAAATGCTATAAGACAGTGTGTCTGATAATCTCCCTAGAAAAAGAAAAACCACCAATGAATGTATATGGTAGGTGGGTGAAACTCAGGAATATTGTTTGCATGTCCAAGAGTGAGGCCCCACCAGAAAGAACCACAGACACCAATATTTATTTGGAAAAAAATTGGCTCAGCTGAAGATGGATTGGCACCAACACATGGGTCTGGATCCAGGCATCAACCAACCTGCCTATTGACCAATGAGCCCACTACTGCCGCCTGAAGGGCTTCCTGCTATCCAACACAGGGCCCCCTGAAGGTGCATGCCCCACAAGATGGCATGCCCTTCCCAGCCAATACCCCAGGTTCCTGAGGGTGCCTCCCCAGCCATTCCTAGTGTCAAGAACACAGAAACCTGATTGGGTTACCAAAGGGTGGTATATAAATAAATTTTATTTTTTTTTTATTATTATTAGAAACCAATGTTCCTGGATCCAAGACCACTGCCCCCCAAAGTTGTGACAAATGAATAGCCTACAAAAAAAGACAACAATTGAACCGAGTGTGGGTGGGTGGTTCAGCTGACAGAGAGCAACTAGATAGGAGGATATCCCTGACTGCCTTACCAGAGGGAGTACTTCCCTGCTTTGTAGAGAGGCTCCTCTCCAGCCAATTGGCTCAAGGGACCCCTGAAGCCAATCAGCTCAAAGAAAGGTGCCTTTGAACTGATGGCCTGCTGGGAAGAAGACACCTGGCATGGCAACATGCCGGGTGGGCCTGCTCCGGACTGCAAAGAAGCCATCGGGTGTGTCCAGCAGCTCCCTTATATCATTTCAGGTGTCAATGTTAGAAAATGCCTACTTTGTAGACCTGTGTGTGTTTGAATTCTACAAAAGTAAGAGTTACTCTGGTGGACTAAAATGTCCCATCTGCCTAGGATAGGGTTAAACAAAAATTAAAGATTCACAATATACACTCTATGAGAATGTAAAACTATGCTTTCAGATCTGGAAAACACCACCAGGAACTGGTGTTCTGCACTCAACAAAAAAGGCAAAAAAAGGAAAGGTGTAGCAGCTAATGGAACTGACGTTGTTTTTGGAAGCTAAATAAAGAAAAATCTCAGATGTTATTACAAAGAAAAATGCAAAGAGAATAAAATATATGATGTATAGAAATAGTTTCACACAGTGGATTCTTTTTTCTAAATGAAACTTACTAACATAATAGTAATATTTGTAGCCATTTCCTTGCCCCTTCCACATCATAAGCAAACTTGCTGAATGTCTATTACTGTCTGGCAGAAAAGCAGCAGGGAGGTATGAAAGGAAATGACAAGACAAAAGAACAAATGTCAGAAGGTTTAGAGAAGCAAGAAAGAGCACAAGTCTCCAGCACATAGAAAAGGCATGAATAGTGAGTCTTGGGAAATTTCCTTTTTTGGACCACAACTCAGAGAATCTACCAGCTAGCATTTCTTAAACAGAGTATTAGAAGACATATTTCAACAAAGATTCTTGTGGAATCTTTACAACCAACAGATTTATTTTAACATGAAATTCCATGGATTATAATCCACTTCCTCAAAGGAGATTATCAGACACTCTAAATACGGCAATATCACGATGCCAGGAGATTGCTAAAGGGCTTCCTTTTCAGATGACGTCTTTCCCCTCTTGTAATGTTCCTGTTCTGCTGCCATTCCGCTGGCGCTGCTTTTTATTAACGGGAGCAGCCATCAATGTATTCCCCCATTCCATTTCTGTAATGGAATGTCCTGTGAGTGAAAAGGTGCCTGTTTTGCTGGTGACATCCCAGCGTCAATGTGTGGTCCCTGCCAGAACACATCCTGGTGACATTCAGGTAAGTGGCACACTTTTTTGTATCCTCGCTGGGTTACTTGTAAAGTTTTAAGTGTGCTTTTGTGCTTGCTGTCACTTTTTTACTTGTATTTTTCTTTTTCTTTTTTAATTTTCTACACTCTCATCTTCTCGCAAGAACTGGCGAGATTTCATTCCAGGAAGTGAATGGAGCTCTGTTCACTCCTGGGGTGCCCTGTTGCACGAACAAGGTAGGTCTGAAAAGTTTTTCTTTTTTGTCATTACAGGGAGAGAGGCGGAAGAAGAGACTGTGGGGCAGGAATGCTTTTTTGATAATCTCCAAAAAGGAGTTGACTACAAAATAACATCTAAAAAACACATTGTGATGGTATCTTTAATAGGCTGACCAAAAGTCTCAAAATATATCATGCTAGCTTTCAAAGCTCAACTGGCTATTTTATCAAGCAAAAACAGTTTTAAAAAATCATGCAGGGGGAAGAAAAATGACGGTGTTAGAATAACAGATCTAACCTAACCTTTCCATCTGTATTGATCCTGCCGCAAAACCATCTCAAATAAGAAAACACCTCAACGCTAGATGAAGATCGGTGACGCTAACACAGCTCTTACTTGTTGTTGGCAGATCATATGAATTGGCTCTTTGAGAATAACAGATTTGAAAACTTTTCTGCAAATGTGGATGTACCTGTGCATACACAAGGCTATGTTTTCCCTACCACTTGCTCATCTGATACAGTGTTTAAAATGAGCCTTTCTGGTAGACCTTCCAGAGACATCTAGATTTATATTCTAGACCTGACAGAGCTCTTCAAAATGGTTTTGACAAGCCATGAAACCATGCAATACTGCTTTCATCTTAAGGAATTCAGTGTTTGAATCTCTTGTGTTTTTCACAAGGTGAAAAGAAATGATGTTAGAAAATAGTGTGGTTGTTGCTTTCATGAGTGTAAAAACATGATGGTTGTCAGGCTTGGCAATACCTATTACAAAACAAGTGTTTCTCTGGGACACATCATCAAACAGGTTGCCAAAGAAGAAAGATAGGCTGTTACTAGTACTAAATTAAACTGAATTATTTAGAACCAATATGGCCTTGCTTGCTGGGGTATGCTAAGAGTTACAGTCCAAAAATTAACTTTCTCAAATACTACACTAAAATTCTGGCAATGTACTCCTTCCTTTAGATACCTAAGTCTTCAGACTGGCATAGTTCTTACCAGTTTCAAATGCCAAAATAATTAGAACAGTGCTCATATACTTTGGAGAAAGATCAGACTGGATTAAACTTACTGGGGCAAAACATGTATTAAGCAATTTAAATGGACATGGAAATTGGCAATGAAAATTATTTTTAACAAAGAAAGTAACCATACACAAAGACAATTTATAGTGCAATCCTCTACATTTCTGCTTAGAGTTCAATAGAGTTCAAGGGGTCTTGAATCACAGTAAGTGCACCTCATATTCTAATTTTTAAGGGAATGGGGGTGGGAATTCTAAGAAAGTGATGGTCAAAGCATGTTTCATCTCACTGAAAACATGATCAATATAAGACTTAAAATCTAAGGTTTGTTTGTTTTTTTAAATGAGTCTGTATTTTTCTTCCCAGCTCAGATGTGAAGCAAGGGACAGTATAATTCAAAAACTGCACTGCTGTTTTGTTTCTTCTTGTGTGCCTTTCAGTCTTTTCTGAGTTATGGCAACCCTATCATAGGGTTTTCTTGACAAGATTGATTCAGAGGGGGTTTGCTGTTGCTTTCCTCAAAGGCTGAGACAGTGTTTATTGCCCAAGGTCATCCAGTGGGTTTCCATGTTTCAGCAGGGATTTGAAGCCTGTCTCCCAGAGTTCTAGTCCAACACTCAGACCACTACAAATTGGAACATGGAGGTTAAAAGTTCTCTCTCTTTTTTTTTTAATTGGAGCAGTAAACACATGCACGCACACACGCATGCATGCACACACACACACACACACACACATGCCTCAAGCTCATTTGACAGTGGCTCTGCACAGGTATTATCTTCATGCAGAAGCATAAATTTACAGGGAGTGATGAATCATAGTATGCTTAATTAAGGAAAATCTCCTGGCCCAGCCCCCCCAAACCTGAAAGATTTATGTTAACCCGTTTTTGCGAAAGCGTCAGGCCAAACTAGATTTATCAGAATACCTAAATCACCAGACTAACCCAATTGAGTATTTCATGGACAAAAGGGTCCCCAAAAAGTTGTGGGACTTGAGGTGGAGGCTCTACCATCAGGTTCTTAATCTGAGGGGAAAGAGACCATGGACCGCAGAGGATGAGCAGACCTGTCCGCGTCTGAAATGTAAAAAGGCTGAGATTTTGAGTGGCGTGGCACAAAAGGAGACGATCAGACATTTTGTCCAGGACTGCCCGAGTGCCCAGGAAACATGGGAGGAGGTGGCCCGGGTCCTGGATTGGCCCGATTTGGCACAGCAGGCTTGGGAGACAGTGCTTTCAGGGACTGAGCCTCCAGAGGGTGTCAGGAGACCCAGAAAGTCAGTGGGCCAAAAGAGGAAGAGGAAGGAGTCTGGTTCTGTGGCTGAGAGTTTTTGGAAGGTGCCCTGGTCCACGGTGCGCCTGGTAAACCTCTATGTGATGTTAGGGTTAGTTTTCCAGAGACAAAAGGAGGTGAAAAGTCAAAATCTGCAGGATGTAAAAGGCACTGCCTATTATATGAAGAATGTAATTGAAAATTTAGCTCTGAGTGAAAAAGAGAAATTGCCAAGCTATCGTTGGAAAAAGTTTTGGCCGTGGTTTAGTGAGACGACCCCAGCAATAACATAAAATGATATTTTAAATAAATATTTTATTAATTTTGTATTATTTTGTATTATTATTTTCAATTAATATTTTATTGGGTTTTTTTCATTTCTAAGTAGGTATAATTATAATGTGTAAATATAATGTGATTATATTGAGGCCATGATATTGAGAACACAGCTGCGCTGGGCAGGGCACGTTTCTAGGATGGAGGACCATCGCCTCCCAAAAATACTACTCTACGGTGAACTCGCCACGGGTCAGCGTAAGAGAGGCGCTCCAAAAAAGCGATACAAAGACTCCCTGAAACAACATCTCAGGCTTGGCCAAATTGATCACCAACAGTGGTCCGCCCTGGCCTCACATCGGGAGGCATGGAGACGCACTATCCACAATGCTGCAGCCTTATTTGAGAACTCACGACGAACAAGTCTTGAAGAGAAACGACAACGCAGAAAGAATCACAACCCAAAAACATCACCCAAGGAGACCTTCTGCTGCGCTTTTTGCAACCGGACTTGTTTATCTCGGATTGGCCTTTTTAGTCATCAGCGCGCTTGCAGAAGGCGCGGGATGAGTCCTTCCTGAATCTTCGTTTGCGAAGAAAAGCCAGAGAGAGTGTGTTTAGATTAAAGGGAAAAATACATTAGTGTTAGGATAGATTTACTTTTGTATTAGTAAGAAAAGAGGAAAATAATTAGTATTGTTTTTGTATTATTGTTGTGGCCTTTTGCGGTCGGGTGTATTTTTTAGTAGAATGGTCTGACTCCAATAAAAAAATTCCCTAAAAAAATTCCCAAACCTGAAAGATACATCATTCACACATGGTCCAATCACAAGCAGAATGGACCTCTTTCTCCCTGTATTGATGATGGCTGATAAAGTAGGTTGGGAGTGGGATGATTTAGAATCGTGGCAACAGTGTCACAATCCTGATTATGTAGTAATTGTGAATACAGATTTACTCATCTGTAACTGTTCTGTATTCCTGATCATTAAATAATCATGATTGGGACATTATTTCCACGATCGTAACTTCCCCACACCAACTTTACCAGGCATCAGCTGCATGGGGCGAAGGAGATCCATTCTGCTGGTGATCAGAGCATGGGTGAATGACGCTTCTGCCAAGTTAGTGTGGAGTCAGGCCAGGATAGGTTTCTTAGTTAAGTATAATTAACTAAGCAGCTGATAAAAGATTCCATCCCTGGCTTGTTTCCCTCGTTTGTAGAGATAGCTTAAGAGCAACATAGGATACTGTAAACCCCTCACAAACTTATGAGCTTTGTACCAGAAATAATCTACTGAGGACTGATAAATTAGGTGTGCCCAGATGAGGTGGTATATAGTCAAGTAGGATAACACTTATGGTTTTGTTTTTTCTTATTGGTATGGTATGTAATCTTTTTGTAGTGATTTTGCTTTGGTTAATCAGAAATCTGACTATAAACTTGAGCCCTAAAATATTTTCTGATTCAGAAACTTTGTTTTGAACACTAGAATGTAGAAATATTTGTTAAATGGGTTTTAAAGTTTGCAGATAAAATAATGGCTTTTTAAAAAGCTGGAAGCAGTGATTAATTGTCTTTGCTAAACTTGGATGCTTTCCCTCCTTTGCCTCTTCTCCATCTGCACTGTACACAAATATTTATGAGGAAATCTAAAGTAAGATGATTACTGAAAGAAACCAATATATAATAGGAACTACCAGCAGCATCTGTAATTCTCTTTAAAAGACTTTTAAAAACATACATATGATTGTATGTAGATACATACAATCATATAAAACAAAATATAGAATAGGAAGGAATTCTATTAAATCTTGTGCAAGTGCAAGAATTTGGTTTTTTTAAAAACATGTTTCATTTTTTCCATCTAGATCCAAAAGGGCCCACAACAAAATCCAGTGATAATTAATATGCATTTAAAAACAACGACATCTGGAGAGCCAGTGTGGTGTAGCAGTTAGACTCTAGGAGACCAGGTCTTGGATCCATGCTTGACCATGGAAACCCACAGGGTGGCCTCGGGCAAGTCACCCACTCTGAGTTTTAGGGCATTATCAGACTAGCATTTAAATATGCTGTAATTGCACAAATGAAAATAGTGCGAACATTGTGGCATTATAACACTTATGGTATTATCACATGTAGCTGTAATCACATGAAAGATATGCCATGGAATTATCACACAAAGACCACTAGCGCTTCAAGAATGGGAGTTTACTTCTGCAATTTGGCATGGGTGAGAGTTTGGCTGTTCTCGCAGGAAGATGCAAGCACACTTAAAACTCCCCAAACCCCTTAATTAAAAAAGTAAATAAACATACAAGCACTGAAACAAACCTACAAATGTGTGAACTAAAGGGGGCAGTTCATAAAAAAGAGCATCTTGTGCTTCATTTTTGCATTCTCACCTGGAGGTTTGCTGGCTGGGGAGTGAACATTCATGCTGTAATCTTGTGATTACAACTGAATGTGGCTTGGCATGCAGTCAATAGCGCAAAAAGAACAGTATTGGTGATCTATTCATGGCTTGTCCCGTTAATGAGAAAGAATGCCTTTTTCACAGCTGGAGCACAGGGTAATAACGTGAGGATGACGATGTCTTGTGATAGCGGGGCCCATTGTTGCTACCCTGACATCGTAATCCTGTGATTTTTGCCGTATCTGATAATGTCCCTAGAAGAAAGCAATGACAACTCCCCTCTGAACATATCTTGCCAAGAAAAGCCCATGATAAGCTTGCCTCTCTTATTGGTTTGCAATAAGTTGGAAACGACTTGTAGGCACACAACAATTATAAAACCTCACAGCCCCTTCCCACCCCAAATTAATGCAAAACGGAAGAAATAATAAAGTCAGATGTTTTGAGCCAAAGTCTTAAAACTCTGTGTCCTATCTAAATCTATAAGCTTTTCTAACATGGAAGCATTTTGTTGAATGCAGCATACAACCCCTGTCCAGGAGGGTGTAAACGTATCAGCATGGATTTTGTTGTGGGCCTTTTTGGATTCAATTCCTAGCTTGAAAAATGAATTAATAATGAAATGAATGTATAAAAAGCAAATTCCTGTACCCTCAACAAGAAAAGACCCTGGACCTGACATCCATCTAGAGGTGATATAACAATGGCATAAGGAATGGGGGACATCCAAAATATAGGTCACACTGTTTAAAGCTTTAGTAACATTTTGAACTGAGTCTGGAAACATAGTGACTGGTATTATAGGGCAGTGCCTATCAACAGTTGCACTCTCCTTCTTACAACCAAATAATTGGTAAGAGTCCATCTTTTCCTTGATGAAGGAAATGAAGAACTAAAGTATCCCCTGAGTGGCTGTCCAATAGGGATGTAAAGAATGCTAGTAAAATTTTCTCATTCTTGACAAGAAAAAGCACCTTGACACATTGAGAAAAAGGGAAACCATAACATTGTTTTTCATGTTTTGGTATTTTTCACCTTTCCCTCTAAGGGTTTTTTTTGGGGGGGGGGTTCATTTTTAGCAGAAAAAAAGTGTGTATAGAAAATAGTGTTCTTAGCTCAAAATTCTCCCTGATGAGGACAATCTTGGGTCTGATGAAATTCTTTGCAGTTCTGGACTTACATATGGTTCTTTAGACAGAATTTTCTGCATAGGAAACAGCATTTGTGATGACTGAAAATAATACGCTGTTTTCTGTTCCAAAAAATAAAAGTGTGAATTTTGCCCAGGATTAATTCCCAACTACATCATTTTCTAGACAGGAAACAGCATTTTCTGCACAGAAAATAATATACAAAATTCATATTCTGTGCAAAAATGTATATTTTTTTGCGTAGTCTTTGAAAATTGCAAAGTTTTTGAAGAATTTCTCATAGCAGAAAGAATACATATTGCTAAAAACACTTGCTCCACTGAGAATGAAATTAGAAAGAATTACGGCTCTACATGTGGGCAATAATTTTTGAAATTATTTATGCTTGCAAGAACAAAATAAGTGAAAATTTAAATCCCCACCATCCAGTCTCTACTTGGAGGCCCTCATGTATAAACTACTCCTCACTTAAAAGTGCTTGCTTTTTTTTAAAGGTGCTAACTGTCCCATCTAATAAGATATTACTTGTAAATTTGATAAGAATTCTCTTTACCACTTTGTCTTAGCAAGTATTAAAAAGGTTGAGGAGCTGAGGACAGAGCTGCATGGCACATTAACTCAAAACCTCTTTCCTTAGTTGGTTGCGGAACCATTGATGAATTTTTTTTTTGAATTTTCCAGATATCATTTACCCAGTCAGAGAGGACTTTGCCAAATCCTTTATTGAAATCAAGATAAACTATATCCACAGCATTCCCTCAATCCGTTCAACTATTAGCTTGTTTAAAGTTGTTGAATTGTTTAAGAACTGCAGCAAAAAATGGTCTAAATGCATTCCTGAAGATTTTTACTGAAATTCTTTGAGATGTTACTAGGAATAATAATTTTATGTCTACTATATTTTGGGGGGGGGAATGTTCTCTTTCTGAAATTATGACTGTAGTCAGATGACATGATAAACCAGGGAACCCTAGACGATTGTTATGAGCAGCGTGATGGTACTCTCATTAAATAAAATATGGAGCTTTGTTCTGTGATTTGCTTAGCATTTCATAGTACAAATATAGCTTCCTCTCAGATTCATTTCTTTCCAAAAAAAAAAAAAAAGCCTGAAAAGGAAACCCAAAGGAAAGCCTAGATTCATTATCTGGCTTGTTGGGTGAAAAACAAATCAAAGCACAAGCTGTGTCTGTATGTACACAAAACATGGAACAAAGCTCCATGGTTAGTTTAGCCACTCCTGTTGTAAATGGGAACAAATCAAAAAGTGTGCAGTTAACCAGTAAGAGCAACTAGCCAATATTGGAGTTAACCAATAAGCTAAGTTTCCCATAATTCTGGGTTTATGGTGTTGTTTGAGTCTACTAATGACTAGACTTGAATGTCTTGAAAGCTTTGACTTTCCGCTATGGAAATGTGCCTTGCTGTTGACTAGTTTGTTTCCTATAACATGCAACTCTCATGGCTGCATGGAATGAGAAAAATAAAATTTCCTAAGGGCAAGGACTTCTATATTTTTAAAAGGTTGTGTCTCTTAAATATTTGCAATGTTTGTAATTGTACGTAGTTAAACTATACGTAAATTGTATACTGTAATTAGTCATTTTTGCCCACTCACCACCCACATTATGGTATCCAGATGACTAGCACCATGTTTCATAGTACTGGATGAGGATGAATTATGTAAGAAAAAAAATCCATTTCACAGAGCAACAATTTGTTTAATTTTAGATGTTTATTTTATAAACTTGTTGACATGGCATTAGCTGATGCAAATAACAAAGAGGTTCATGCATTTATTCATTGGTTCTTCAGTGGGCATGCTAACAACTAACATACATTTAAAAATATTTTTTGTTTTGAAGATGTAAATTAAGAATAACATATTTATTTAACTAAAATGTTTACACAGTTTGGTGAGTATTACTTAGAAGCAAATTGCATTTCTACTGATCCTCCACATTGCCATCTGCCATATTTTCTCATTGGAACATCAGCATGGCAAATTAGTTTTGTATTCAAATTCTTAAGGCCAAATGTCATCTCATTTCATCAAAAAAAAAAATCCTTAGTTCTGATAGGTCTTCCTATTATTTCCTCTGGAGCAGAGGGGCAAATATTACATTCCTTTCAGCTTCGTGTCTAAGTAGAATTTGCTGTCTCTCCAGCAACACCTAAATTTATAATCTTTTGCCTTCTTTTATTCTATAATGAATCTTAACATCAATAGGACTAACTCTATCTATATCTATATCTGTATCTATATCTATCTATCTATCTATATATATATATAGAGAGAGAGAGAGAAGCCACCAAAATATTTATTCTACATTAATTTGTTCCATTCACATCTTCAGACTTCATCCTTTTTGCAAATATTGAGAAGAGCTGGCCTAGGAGATTATCGAAAAGTGTTCCCATCCCACAATCTCCTCTCCCGCCCCCTCCCATCCCTGTCCCAGCACGAGAACAAAACGTTTCAAACCTACCTTATTCCTGCATCTACAGAAGCCCAGGAGTGAGTGGAGCTCTAATGGAGCTCCACTCCCTACCTGTAATGAAATCCCACTGGTTCTTGTGAGAAGACGAGAGTGTGGGAAATTCAAAAATAAAAATCCAAGTAAAAGAGAAAAAGTGACAGCAAGCACAAAGACACACTTAAAACTTTACAAGCAACCTGGGGAGGGTACAAAAAAGTATTGACACTGGGACCGTGCCAGCGAAACGGGCACCTTTTCACTCACAGGACATTCCATGACAAAAAAAGGAATTGGGGGGGGGGTATCCATTGATGGCTTCTTCCATTAATAAAAAGCAGTGCTGGTGGAATGGCAGCAGAATGGAAGCATAACAAGAGGGGAACAACATCATCTGAAAGGGAAGCCCTTTAGCAATCCCCTGGCATCGTGATAATGCCATATTTAGCATGTCTGATAATCTCCCTAGTGTTTCAGACAATGGTATAGAGCAGTGGTTCTTAACCTGTGGTCCACAGACCCTCAGGGGTCTGTGATGTCCTCACATGGGATCCATGCAGGCTTGAAGGCTGCTCAGCCCACCTCCTCCTCACAGTGGAGTGGCCAAGTGACAAGAGCCAAGGCAAAGGCTGGATGGCCTGTGCACTGCCATTCAATCCGCTCCAGCCACTAACATGCAGGAAGAAACAGGAAAAAAGTTGTCCTTCCCCCTCCTGTGCCTCTGAGCAAACGTATGCATGATATAATTGTGTTGTTGTTGTTGTTGTTTTAAATCTTGAGTTAAGTCTTGGGGTCCATGGCAACAAAATATATTTAAAGTGGGTCCCTGGTAAAGAAAAGGTTAAGAGCCACTGGCATAGAGCAAGGCACTACCATGCATTCACTTTCCATAAGAATAGTGGGGGTTTTGCCATCAAGTTGGCTTTGATCTATGGTAACACTACACATGAGATACCACTAAGAATCCCAACCATCCACAAGCCCTGCTGGTGTTTCCTTAACAGAACCAATCCACCTGTAATGTGTTCTTTCTCTACTGACTTCAACTTTACTGAGCAATGTTGTCTTTTGCAATGAGTCATGTGGCCTCATCATATGAAGCCTCAGTTTAGTAATTTGGGCTTCTATTGAGAAACCAGGTTTAATTTGATCTTGGACCCATTTTTCTTTTCAATATCTCATGGTATCCATAGAACTCTCCTCCAGCACAACATTTCAAAAGAGTTGAATTTCTTCTTACCAACTTTCTTTACTGTGCAATTTTCACAATTACGAATAGAAATTGGAAATACTATGGCATGGAAGATTGTAACTTTGGTATTACATGAAGTATGTTTGGACTTGAGGATCTTACCTGGTTCCTTCATAGTCCTAGCATTCTTTCAATGCAATTAAAGGTGTCGACAGCAACAGCACAGATAATTTGGCCTGGAAATTGTTCAAGCTTGCATATGTGTTAATGGTTAGAGGATGGGCTCTAAATGCATATGTTATGAACTTGGTTCCAGTTCAACATAGAGATTGTGCCTTATCTGTTTACTAAGGTGCCTCACAACTCAGATTAAGAACAAGGGGAATGAGAATCCTTGTGTAATGAGTTATGTCAAACATCAGTCTGAAGCAGGAGAATGTAGACCAGGGGCTTGTCTGCACCATCCAATACCCTGAATCCCCATGCAAATGCTCCTGAATCTGCTGCAATCAGGCCAAACCTAGCATGGCCTTTCCCCCCAAATCTGGGGCTACCCCGCCACATGTGGCATGGTCCAGATTCCCAGCAATTTCGGGTATATTACCATAATTTGCAGTATGTGGGACTTTCACCTGCTGCTGCCACCACCACTGCTGCTGCCGGTGACATTTACTATGACCAATATTAAGTCTCCAAAGACATTTCCTGGCTGAAGGGAGAGGCTCTGCAGTGCTCCCTCCTCTACCCAGTCTCTCGCCCGTCACTGTCTGAGTGCTTCTGTCACTTTAAAAAAGAAGGCATCTGAGTACAAGGGAGCGAGCAGAGGAGGCAGTGCTGCTGAGCTGGGGAAGGGAGGAAACCTCTTCCTTCAGCCAGGAAATGCCTCAGGAGCCTTAAAAACTGGTCACAGTAAGTTTCGCAGTGGTGGTGGCGGCAGTGGAGGCCAAAATTCACAGGGACAGTGAATACACATTCCTGTGGAGTATAATGATGTGCAGGGCTTCAGGGGGCATGCGGGCAAAGCCCCACTCAGAGTTTTTACCCCACATGTAGACAAGCCACAGGAACACATGCTAAGGCACTCGTGTAAAGTTGCAATTAATTGCAAACAATTGCACAATCCCTTATGTAGATTGTTTAGAAGATGTATTTTCTTTAAGAAAACCCTCTTGCAGATTCTGCAAACTAACATTATCTAAAGAGGGCATCCAATTAATTTAACACGTTTTAAAACTGAACTGCTCAGGATGGTGAAAAATCAAATAGTGGTTTCCAATTCTAGTACATTTTGATAGCATAACATAATATGATTTGCATGGAAATATATTGGTAAGTTTTAGCTTTCAGTGTTTCGTTAAGTCTGTTATACAAATGAAATTGTACAAAGCAAGACAGCTAACATCTGATACATGAAGAGAAATTACTACCTCTAGTAGCTACACTAAAAATAAAATATGTAACATGTCTTTTGTCACACTTGAGCGCTCTTTTGCCAGCTTTAAGAGTCATTTATCATACAGACATTAAACTTATAGTTTTATAGCTATTCCTGAAGGCTTGCTAGAACAGCTGTAAAAAGAGGTGTTTGAACTTAACAATTTGAGAGTTTTTATATGACAGAGGCACTTATTTATGTGAATGAAGTATTTAAATTTTCATAATGAACACCAATGGTGCCATTGACAATTAAGAAGGCTGTTAGGTTTTGTGACACTATATCAAACTCCTCCAGTGCACCTCAAATACCAGTACAATGTACTCATCTAGAAATTTTTAAAAGCCATGACAAAAGAAGTCAGTGGAACTTTTTAAAATGTTATTTTATAGACTACTGTATGTGCAAAGCTTTCAAGGGAACCTCGTAATGACCAGAAATACCCTGTTGCAGAAGGAGAAGGGAAAGCTCTTTCCTGCCTGTGGCCTCTTACACAGCTACCAACTTGAAGTTGTTTATTTTTTTCTGACTGTCGCCAACAAACCAGCCCCCAAACTCTCTAGGGAGTTGTCTTAATGGCGAAAAAGCTCCTCAAGGAATGCGAGGAGAACCCCACTTGTCTAAATGGCAAGCCACGTCATTTCACTGCTTTATGAAGGGGGGGAGACAAAACGTAAAAACTACATGGGAAAATCCTTCACAGCTTTTCCTGGAATTTTTTAAAAACTGCAGGGGGAATGTGCATTCCCCTCTCATTGGGACAAGTAATTTGATATAAATAGCTTTCCCATAGGAGAGAAGGCACAAAGTTGATTGGCTGGATGAATGCAAGGGTGGGGCTTGCTAACAGGGCAAGCACCTGGGTCTCCATGTTGATTTTTCACCTTAGCGACTAAGTGCTAAAGCAAGAAAATAGGGTGTACCCCCCCTTTTTTTTGGTAAAAGCAAAATATCACTCCAACACACAGTTGAAACAGGTTTTTTTAAAAAAACAAAAAGTTTGTCGGAGGTAGATTATGGTAGGTAAAAATGTGAGTAATTCACTCGCCGCCGCCACATTGACTGTTGGGCATGCAAAGCTTTTGGGGGCAAAAAACCCCAAACAAACCCATGAAGACAAGTTGCAGCTGCTGCAAAATGCCATTACTGCAGAGCACTCCATTTGGAGGGGGGGAGTGTAGATGGGCCCTAGGTCTCAGGTATCTTCATTGGGTTGTATGAGATGGATGTTAGGTGGATGTTTGGTCAATACCAAAATGTCAAATAATAATATTTACAGTTTACTGATGGAAAACATCATTTGGATATGGTTTTGGATACATACACACACACACACACATATATACTCCCACACTTTTCTTATGAACAATACCTTAATAATAAAACAGCTATAGAAAAATGGATCCATATAAATTATATAACTATAATGTTATAAATGAAGCCAAAAGGATTCATTTTGAGTGTGAAATACTAGGATCAAATGAAGTATAATCTTCTCACAAAAATGTATAAATAAAGTTAATAATAATATAGTACTGTTTCTAACTGCTTTTTATTATTTTCAGGTATATATTTTAAATTGTTTTAATATTGCTAACAGTTTAATTCTCTTTTAATGTTGAGTTTTTGTATATTTGTAACTATATTGTCATCATTTTAAATTTGTTAAGATGTCTTGAGTTGAAATCTTGGGGGGAAAGTGGGGTATAAATAAAGATAATGTCTGGAATTCTATATTGCAGTTACAGATTTGTAACCTAGAGTTATGGATCTGTAATTGCTCCATATTCAGTAAGACTATGGACTTTATCAGATGTGGCAAAACCTGTGTCATTAGGATGGGATGATAGCAGAAATGGCTGAAATTATCAGATGACGTTGTTGCTTACCTGTTCCAGCTGTGTCGCGCTGGCGTGAATGAAGCATTACTTTTTATTGATGGCTTAGCCTGTTAATAAAAAATGATGCCTCATTCATGCCAGTGTGACACAGCAGGAATGGGTAAGCGATGAGAATTTCTGATAATTTTCTCTTTTCTGCTATCGTCGCATCCTAAATGACACAGGTTTTTTTTAGCAATATTGGTCTCGTCTGATGAAGTCCTAAGTGGTCTTACTGTAAGAAAACATAAATGCTCCTCCAGCCCACCTTAACAGCCAGCAGTCAGGTTGGGTGAAGGAGTTCTGTTCTGCTGCTGAAGGGGGAGCATGTTTCTGATCACAGAGGTGAGTGATGCTGTGACAATCAGAAGCAAAACCCCATCGCAATTCTTTGTTTCAGCCTTGGTCTATGGCGGGAGGGGGTTGGAAGCATCATTCTCTTTGTGCCCCAATCAGCTGCTGAACAGACCTCCACCTGATCCAGCTGCTAGCTGTTAAGTTGGGCTTGAGGGTGAGGCCAGGAGACAACTAACCAATGAAGAATATTGTTGTTTGGCAGCAGCAACAACAACGAGCAGCAGAAAAAACAGGGGCACCTGTTTTGTCACAGTCGTTCATGTAGTCCAATCCAGTGCAGTCCAGTCCAATGACTTTCAAGGTCTGATTATTTCTTTCCTCTAGGATTCTGGTCTCTTGCCCCTTCTAATATTCTGCCTTTCCTTTTCTGGCTTTTAAATATTTTCCCTCTCCCTCTCCCACCAATCTGGAGGCCAGTTTCTTGTTCCAGTTTTCCCCTGAATCTGAACCTTTCATTGCCAGAGTTAATCCCTTAGTCATTTTTGTTGCCATTTATAACACTTGGCTGGCTTTTAACCTTCACTGAATTTTTTACCCTCCTGTTTCCTGTGTTCACTTTCCTGACCTTTGTATCTGAACTAAACCTTTTACCTCCTAACTATTGACCTTTATTCTGAAACTAACTAGCACACAGAAATAGAGTGAAACTCTATTTTACTATACCATTAAAAACTAAATGCCAGAATTCTACTTTTAATGCATGTGTGTTTGTATTAGCCTTCAAGTCACCTGTTGACTTATGGTGACCCTAGGAACTTCACCGGGTTTTCTTAGGCAAGGAATAATACTCAGAGGTGGTTTTGCCAGTTCCTTCCTCTGAAATACAGCCTACAGCACCTGATATTCATTGGTGGTCTCCCATCCAAGTACTAAGCAGAGCTAACCCTGTTTAACTTCTAAGATCATATGGGATCTAGTGCCTTTAGAGTACAGGGTGTTTAACCATATTTTACCCAAAATGATGCTTTGGTATACAGAACCGGTAAACACAATTCTTCTGCTGTGTGGGGAATGTTTTCTTGCCACCAATGAAATGCACCCCAGCAAGACAGAAGACCCATGTGATCTCAGAGCCAGTGCAGGCTTGAAGGTGCCCTAAGGTGGTCTCTATTGTTCCCCCCAAATGTGTCCCTGATAGCTCCTTTGAAGGGACAAGCAGCATTACAGACAGCTGCAGGGGTAGACAGTGATGCTGAAGGAGGATCTCTAGCTGCCTAGTACTTCTTGGGCCTGGTGCTGACAAAGGAAGCACTCGGCAAGACAGCTCTAGCCACCACTGTTAAAACTTCTGCATACTGTGGCAGAAAGGCTCCAAATGGCTAGTGAAGTTGGTGATAGCTGCCATCTTCTCTCCACAGTATGAGGATATTAAAAAAAAAAAAAAAAAAAGCAGACAGCATCAATTGTAGTGGACCCCTGTGTCTCCGGGCTTGTCTATACGAGGCAAAAATGTGGACTTGTGAACAAGAATGCCAATTCGCATTTGTCTCTGTTTTTTTTTTCAAGATCAGAGGCAAGCAAAGCTATCTGCCTTTGATATTCAAACAGGCATGTCTGCGAATCAAGATGGTATAAGCAGGTGAATTACTCACACTTTATTCTCACCAGTTGCTGTCACTGCAGTATTTTTTTTAAAAAAACCCACACAACTCCAAGGTGTGGAAGTGCAATCTTCTGCTTAAATAAACAGGACCAAAAAAGAGAGGATGTTTCGTCACCTCAGTGCAAGATTGCTATCATGCACTGGTGAAAATCCAATATGGTGGTTCTGGGTGCTGCTTTCCCAGCAAGCTCCACCCCCTGCATCCATCTGACCAATCAGCTTTCCAGTTCCACTCTTATCAGGAAAGCACAGCAAAGTGAATTGGTTGTCCCAATGAGCAGGAGTGCGCATTTCCATTGGAGTTTTTTTTTTTAAAGTTCAGGGAAAACCAGGAAGGCTTTTCCCATGGAGTATATGGTGTTTTTGGGCCCCCTCCTTGTGAATACAGCAAAATGATGTGGGATCCTACTGAGTCAAAATATATTTTCCTCAAATTCTATGAGGAGTATTTTCACTATCTAGCCAACCCCTCTGTTTCTTTTCCTTATAGAACAGGGTTGCACAACCTTTTCAGCGCCATGGGTTGCAGATAGTGTCAACGAAACCAGTGACAACATATGTGGGCACAGGCACCCACTCACACATGCATGCACACACAAACCTACAGGGTAGAGTAAAATGAGGGCATTGCTGCCCCATAAGCATTCTGCCCTCATAGAATCATAAGGGTTGTCTAGACAGTGAAAATAATCCTAATAGAATTTGCAGAGAATACCTTTCATCCCAATGAGATCCTGCAGTGATTTGTGTTATTTAGAAGGAGAGGGCAATAAAATCTCCAAAGATGTGGTGGTGGGGGAAGCCTTTGCAGCTTTTCCTGAGGTTTTTTACAATAATGTATGGAAATGCACCTTCCCGCTCATTTAGACATCCTATTCTCATCACAGCACATTCTCAGAGAGGGCAGAAGTGGAAAGCGGATTGGTTGGACATGTGCAGGGGGTGGGCTTTCCAGCAATGAAGTGGCAGGAAGTGTCATTTTGGAATTTTGTGTTGTCAACTATGCATCTTTTTGCTGCACTGAGGTCACCGAACATCTTTTTAAGCAGAAAGTCGTACTTGTGCACCTTTGATTTACAGCTAAAAAATAACTGTGCAGTGGCAACAACTTGTGGAGGATAATAACATGAGTAGTTTACTCTTGGCCATCATCTTGATTCACAGGCACAGTTGCATGTGAACTTCAAACACAGATAGCTTTGCATACCAGCAATTTTGCCAAAGGACCATGGAGATAAATGAACACTGCTGCAAATCTGCATTAATGCACAGTCCTCCACATTATATTTTCTCATCTAGAGAAGCCCATAGAGTTGGAAGAGATTTCAAGGCCCATCCAGTCCAATCCCCTGCCATGCAGGAATACACAATCAAAGCACTCCTGTCAGATGGCCATCCAGCTTCTGTTTAAAAACCTCCAGAGAAGGCAACTCCATCACATTCTGAGGCAGCATAGTCTACTGTTGAACAGCTCTTACTGTCAGAAAGTTCTTCTTAATGTTTAGGTGGAATCTCTTTTCCTACAGTTTGAGTCCATTCTTCTGTGTCCTCGTCTCTGGAACAGCAGAAAACAAGCTTGCTCCCTCCAATATGACATCCTTTCAAATATTTAAACATGGCTATTATGTCACCTCTTAACCTTCTCTTCTCCAGGCTAAACATATCCAACTCCCTAAGCCACTCCTCATAGGGCATAATGTCAAGACCTTTCACCATTTTGGTCACGCCTCTCTGGACACGTTCCAGCTTGAATTGCAATGCTCAGAACTGTACACAGTATTCCAGGTGAACTCTGACCAAAGCAGAACAAAATGGTACTATTACTTCCATCGATCTAGTCACTATAATCCTATTGATGCAGCCTAGAATCGCATTGGCATTTTAAGCTGCCACATCACACTGTTGACTCATGCTCAGCTTGTGGCTTACTAAGACTCCTACTTTTTGGACTCCCTGAAACAACATCTCAGGCTCAGCCAAATTGATCACCAACAATGGCCCGCCCTGACCTCACATCGGGGGGGCATGGAGACGCACTATGCACAATGCTGCAGCCTTATTTGAGAACTCACACCAAACAAGTCTTGAAGAGAAACAACAACGCAGAAAGAATCACAACCCAGAAACATCACCCAAGGAGACCTTCTGTTGTGCTTTCTGCAACTGAACTTGTTTATCTCAGATTGGCCTTTTTAGTCATCAGCGTGCTTGCAGAAAGCGCGGGATGAGTCCTTCCTGAATCTTCGTTTGTGAAGAAAAGCCAGAGAGAGACATTTCACATGTACTGTTGTGAAACCAAATGAAATTTGCCTTCATTTCCCAAATTACCAGCATTGCAGAGAACGATACATTGAATTAATTCATACCTGGAACTCTTATTTGCTGTCTTCATATTCCCTTGGTCACCATGCCTGCCCCTTTTCTTTGGATCCTTAAGTGGCATTTCTAAATGTTCAATTGATGCTTTAAGCTTCTATAATAGTAAAAATTTGGAGACTGAAGGAAAATTTCATGGGGGCATCAGGATTCTTATTTGCAGGGGCATGCCCTCATTTTGCCCCCCCTCCAGCTACACCTCTGACACACCCACAGAGGTGCACATGCATATATAGCTTGATCGTCACATACTTCAGCTTCCACCCCCTTCCTCTGAATCTGCTGAGGTCTTTGGGACTGTCTCTAGCACTAGTGATTTGGGAAGCCAGGAAACAGTTTCCCCCTTGTCAGATAAGTGGTGGGGAAAAGTGTGTGAGGGCTGCACAAGGAGTGTCGCCTTATTGCTGAGGGTTGTGCACAGCTGCCTTAGACAAACAGAAGTTGGTCAAACATAAGATATTACCACCTGTCCTATATGTGAGATTTATAGAACAGGATAGCAAAAAAGGAGGTAAGGATAAATACAGATTAACACATTCCTAAGATCTAGGAATTGCTGAGGTTTGTGAAGGGAACCTCAGCAACTGCATAGGTTAGAGTGAATGTATATGAATAAGATATTATGTAGAAGCCACTCCCCATTGTCTCAGCTTTAAGGTTGTAGAACAAAGCATGGCTTTACAATAGGTTGTCTCTCCATCAAATGGCTCACTTGAGACACATAGCTTTCCATTTGAAGACTGCAAATAAATACATATGGCTAAATCCAACTGCTAGTCATGAGCGAAGTAAATCAATGTAATTTTCATACATGTAGCTCTACCAAGTTCCCATTTACTTCCACTCTAATTGAGATAACTGTATTTAGGTCTTACTCTGTAGCCAGCTTAGTCTTGAAAAGCAAGGGGAAATGCTTGGTCCAGTTGGACTGTATAGGGGAGGAGGCAGAAGGGATAGTGTTTTGGCCAAGCATGAAACTTAGTACACAGTTGGATCAGACCAAAGTCCTATCCTGTGCAGCATCCTGTTCCCACCAGGTGCCTATAAGAAGCCTGCAAATAAATCTTGATTGCAACAATACTTTCCAACTCACATCCCCTGACAACTGGTATCCATAGGCATATTACTTCTGATAATGGAAGTAATATATAGCCCTCATGGTTAATAGTGATCAATAGCCTTGTTCTCCGTGTTACCCAGCTGTCCTACATTGGATCAGCTGAACATTGGTGGCTAATGGCCCAATGATTAAAGATAGCTATGGTTATATGTAGAGTTTAAAAGCATTTTTCCTCAGTAGAAAATTTCTGGTTTCAGAGTGAATAGGAGAAATGAGGTTTATGTACCTACATAAAATGACATCTTTTTTAAAAAAAAACAACGTTGCATAATTCTGAAGCACCGTTTGACTGAGCAATTTTGTTTTCCAGTGTCATCCAGTGTAATTCCCATGACCTTTTTCTGGTTTCACTCATTCAGCATGCATGAGCACATTCTCCTGAGAAACAAGTTAATAAAATCATTGCCTCCCTGCTGACAGAAGACGATGACAAAATGGAAAAATGGAAGGAAAAGAAATTCACTCTTTGACTTGAACATCTGCTCAATGAGTATCAATAAAACAGTTCTGTCAGTTTGGGTCAATACACCTGGTAACTTAGATTTTTATTATAGTTGATGATATCTATTATATTATAGTTGATGATATCATGTACCGAATGTAACAAACAGAGGGATAGCACATTTTCTCAGTTCATGTCAGGGGGAAAAAATCCAAACCCTGCATGACAAAGCTGAAAAGGTCACAATGAAATTATATGATACAGTTCAAGTTCTGGACTATATATAGATATATAAGTAAACACAGGGTAAGGGCAAAATCTATCTGATATTTCCTCTCTGGCTGTTGCCTTCAAACTCCACCAAAAAAAATCCTGGTTTCATTGACATGAAAATATCTTCATCATGGTGAATGAATCTTGGAAATATAATGATAGCAATATTTGTGTGATAGGCACAAAAGATGAATAAAAACAAGAATAAAACTTCATGTACTAATATATACTTTCTGCCATAAATGGCAATGATGGCTCTGGAACTCCCTTCCTAGAGAAGTTAGACTGGCACCTCCCTATTTTCTTTTCACAGACAGGCATTTCTATTCTGACAGGCATTTGATGAGTAACTATACAAGGCCCATCTTATACAATGCACTGGATATTGCTAATTGTTGTGCTGGTGTGTATGCTTTAATGATATCCATTTTAACTTGGTTTTAATTTTTAAAATTGTTCAGTCTTGTTTCAACTTTTGTATCTGGTGGATTTTTTTAAAAAATACAATTAAAAATACAAATAAGTATTTTTTAATTTTTGTAAGCCACTTTGAGTCCCGATCTGGGGAAAAGGTGGGGTAGAAATAATAATAATAATAATAATAATAATAATAACAACAACAACAACAATAATAAATAAAAGAAAGTAAAAAAGGCTTAGATTTCTCTGTCAAAAATACCGATGTTAACAGTATATTGAGGAGTACATAATGTAATTCTTTGTCAATATAAATAATATGTAATTAATACCACATACAATGTCAGTAGTGCTTTGCGATCAGTGCTAAGAATCATTCAGATTGTGTAAATACACTGGCTACAATTTCTTAACTTGTTCAGGAAGTCTCATCATCAACCAACAAACCTCCACCCTAAGTTCTACCAATCAAGCATAACGGATCTTGGGAACAGTTTAATACATGGGGTAGATGCTCATACAGTACCTGAGACTTCCTGATAGGTGAATCTGATCAGAAATCCCCTACAGCGGGGGTGGAAAAATTGTGGTCCTCAAGAGGTTATTCAATTCCATCAGAATAAGCAGTGGTGAAGGAAAAAGGAGATGCAGTCCAACAACATCTGGAAAGCCATAGATTACACACCTCTGTCATAGAACTAGACTAGAAATTCTCACTTATTCACTAGTCTTGAACCTACAGACATGGAAGAACCTACCTTCCTAGTAAAGAAACACAAGAGAGTCATGCTCCCTCAGTTTAGTCCAACATCCTATTCAGAGGATTGCCAGACTGGATCTGGGATAGGCTACTGTAACTTACTGTAACTTTAATGCTTAACAGTTCTTTGAGCAGGCCAAAGTATCATAAAGCTGTCAAGACAGATGAAGGTACTTGTCCTTCTGCAGATCTCAACTTTCAACCACAGCCATTCCCTCCCAACATGGCTATTGTCTCTCCAGCGGAGAGTAATGGGAGGGGGCATGGAGGAGTGCCCAGCTTATCACTGGAGCCTCCACGCCTGCTCCTACTGCTCTTTACTGCAGGGGCAAGACCTGTTTTGAGAAGGGAGGGGTGTGGCTGAAATTTGGGGTTTGCAAGTTGAGGGATGGCAGGTGCCTTTGACAGAGAGAGCTTTAAGGTAAGTCAAGAGGAGTTGCTACTATATAAAATATCAGTTCATGTCAGAACGATGCTGGAACAAAAATTCACAATATGAAAAATAATAATAATGAAGATTTAAGCAAATTGGTTTTGGGCAGAACTTGGAAAAGTTACCTTTTAACTCCCAGAATTCTCTAACTTCATGGCCACGGGGGGGGGGGTGTAGACTGAAATGCATTTGATGAGTGATTATGCAAGGCCCATCTTTTGAGTGAAATGTTGTAGACTGAAATGGTAACTTTTCTAAGCTCTGTTTGTAGGGTCAAGGAAATAGAGCCACCTTATTCATCCCAGGAAATGCCTTTTTTATACAAAGAATAAGGTAGGTTTACTGAGAGAAACCTCACTATATGATAGCTGATGAGCTATATATTTTGATATTAAATATTTAATAAGAAGGAAGAAGTGAGTCATTATTTATTTTTTCTCAGATTACACGTCAGACATTTCAGTGTGAGAGGCAGCTGTTGTACACTTCTGCATGTGTAAATAGCATTTCATGCAATAAGGATTCACAAGATGACACCTACAGGAGTCATAGAAAAATGTGTACATTATCTCATTGTACTGCACACCCTCATACATCATGCCTACTTTAACTGAGGAAATGCTGTTAGGTGATGATACTTCTTTATTTAAGATAGTTCTTCTTCGTGGTCTCTATGAATGCACACAATGGAACTGCGCAGAACACTTCAGAAACTTCTAGCACCTCATTATAAACTTTTGAGCGGTAAGACCACCCCTTTCACCCCTGGTGCATATAAGCTCACCTCTCTCACCATGTGCTCAGTTTCCTTTTTTCCACCACATGGAAAGCACTGAAGGAACTTCTCTAGCCTCATTGTTCTTAATTTTGACTCTTTTGGGCTTTTTCTGATTTTGCACTGGACTTCGACTTCTCTCCTGCTTATCCCTTGGATTTGTTGTCGGATTGGACTGATTTACATCTCTGACCTCAGATTCTACCGCTACTGTGCTCATCTTGTCGTCGGATTCGTGAAAACAGGCCTGTGTTTTCTGCTCTTCTGACCTTGGAATAGATGGTACTGTGAAATTTATTCCCTGGAGCTGGTTTCTTTAAATCCTGCTCCCAGTGCTCGGCCAAAATGACTGAATCTGATGGCCTTTCCAAGTGCCTGTTGTGTCTTGGGGAAACCCATGATGTTGCCTCCTGCAGGCATTGCAAGGCCTTCACCCCACAGGTCAGAAAGAATCGGGACAAAAGGCTAAGGGCCCAGCCAAAAAAGGTCTGCCTCAGTACCAGCAAAGGCCTAGTGTCTGTCCTGATGGCGACCAGAACGAGGGATAATGGCACAGTCCGATCTGGTACCAATGATCCAGAAAGACAGTCAGTATTGGGGGTACCGGTACCAGAGTCTTCCAAGTCAGTGTCAAAACTGAAAGATCCCCCAGCAAAGAAAGCCAAGGCTGCTGGATGTAAGGAATCCCCTAAGAGGGGTTGGTCTTGAGAGCTCAGGAAGGCCGAGAGTCCTGAACACCAGTCTTACGACCCGAAACCAAAGAGATCCAGATGTGAATCTGAGGAAGGCTCCCCGGTATCACCCCCGGCGAAGTGATGCTTGTCGATATCGTCGCCAGACCAACACTTTGACGCAGGTTGCCAAGGTGGACTGGAGTACACTGTCCTCTGTCCTGCCAAAGTCTAAAAGATTAGAACACTTCTACAGAGTCTCGGATGAAGCAGTTCCCTGGTTATCTTCCCACCCAAAGCCAAACTCCATCATTGTGGACACGGCGCAGATGCGCACTTCACACAAAATCCACTCTTCGCCTACAGAAAGAGAGGGTAAGAAGCTGGATGCTGTGGGAAAGAAGTTTTACTCATCAGTGTGTCTTCTCATGAAGATAGCAAATTATATTGTGTGTATGGGAGCGTACCAGAGATACCTCTGGGACATAATATCTCCCCTTCTGACCAAGGTCCCACAACAGGATGCAGACCTTGCACTTAATACTAGAAACGACAGCATTGCGCTACCTGACTACCAACATCAGTTGGCCGAGCATGTGACACATTGTGCTGGAAAGATTTTGGTCAGTTCCATTGGTGTTCGCAGACATGCGTGGCTGCGTTCGTCGGGCCTCTCCTCAATCGAGGACCTTCCATTTGACGAAGCTGGCCTTTTCCATTCCGAAACTGACATGAAGCTGGAGCATACTTAAAAAATGTGGACGATGGCTAAACGCTTTGGGATTTCTCCACTGAGCCATCCCCCGCGCTCCAGATTATACGCCAGAAGGATCCCTCCTTCCTTTTGGAGGAGGTTCAGCCCCTCCTCGTCACATACCCAGCATTCCTCACAGTCTTAGACTCAATACCAGAGAAAGTTCCCAACTCCCAGTAAACATAAGTCTCAGTTCCAGCTCTGTGCAGGCACAGGAGTAACCCATTGTGTGAATTCACAGAAGACCATTCGAGGAACTATAGTTACAGTAAGTAACCCGTTCTGTGCCCTCTTATTCTGCTTTAAACTTGTACAAAAGTGGCTGCTCTTAAACTCCACTCTTCAAAGATGGGGCTTTGAGTGAACAGAAGTTGTAGTAGCTGTTTAAAGTATATTACCTTAGGCTGCAATAATGCAGGATGCTTCTGTAAGTTCTGGCTATGACAGCTAACTCCAGAGTTTATTTTCCACCCTCCTGATTTCTGAGCATTTGCAGATTAGTAAATTGGGCATGAATACATTCAAAATCCCACATACTGATTCAGGAAACTTTCCTGTCACACAGTTTGTATGGCCCAGCTTATAGTATTTAGGAGAGACACTTGATTCTTTAGAGACAGTTTGTGGTGATGTGGTAGGAGAAAGAAAGGGAAAGGAAAGATTGTTCGCATGATTTGCCTTCTGCTCATTGTTGTTGTTAACTGTCATCAAGTCAACTTGGACTTATGGCAACCCCATGAATGAGAGAACTGTTGGCCTCGCAAAATTAAATCAGTTGCTCTCCTGCTTCATTGCTTGATCCCAGGCCAAATTTTCCTACAATCTTTGATTCTGCTCTGTTTCTTATTTTTACATTCCAATCACCTATGATTAACAAGAAGTCCTGTTTTTGTGTGTGCTCAATTTCAACCTGGACTCTAGCACGGAATCTTTCAATTTCTTCTCCTTCTGCCTCTTTAGTTGGATCATAAACTTGAATCAAGGTTATATTGATGGGTTTTCCCTGAAGTTTTATTGACATGATTTGGTCAGACTTTGCATTATATCCTTTGACTGCTTTTGCTACATCTTTCCTCACAATAAATGTCACCCCATTTTTTCTTAAATTTTCATTTCCTAAGTAAAACACTTGTAACTATCTGACTTAAAATGTCCTATTCCTAACCACTTTAGCTTGCTCACCCAAAGTATTGCAATGTTTATATATTCAATTCCTTGTTTTACTCTGTCTAGCTATCCCTGATTCATGTTTCTCGCATTTCATGTCCCTGTTATATGTGTTGTGAAGCTTTGGCCTTTCCCTTCACCTCTGAGCACATCAACAGTTGAACAACCTTTCAGCTTGAGTCCAGTTAGCTATAGCAATACCTATAGTTGTCCTCTGCTATACCCCAGTAGCTCATCATAAGATTCCCAGGTTGAAAGGCATTCAAACTTTTGGCACTTTCTCTTGTTTAATTTTGGATTGCCTCAAGGGTTTTCGTGGTAAAAGATCTTCAAAAGGAGGTTGACAGTACAAGTGTTAGCTATGGTGCCACTGCCGTTGTGTCAGAAAGATTCTCAGCCAGTGTCACCCTCCACTACTGCTCCTATCTATCCAGTATCTGTAATCAGCAGCAGATTTACCAGTTTGTAGAAATTAAAATATAAAAGGGAAAGAGGAAAAGACCAAGGTAAATGTTTGGCAAGATGAAACAGTATGTAGCCAGTGGTATAGGTTATCTGGTGTCATGTTACCCTGCGTTCAAAGCTGCCACAGATACACCTTTACTTTATTAAAACAAAGATTTTTCAGTCATTGCATGAATTGTTCTAATATATGTCAGTGTGCTCATGTTAAAGCCAACACACACACACAACACACCAACTTAGCCCAACCAAAACAACCACAAAATTCAGGAAATTGATTAAAATGAATGACAGCAGTGGGAAAAACTAGGTCTGCAACATGCTTGTTGGAATTTTGCTGCATCTCAGTGATATTCACAAGTGACAATTAACATAAGGTAACTTAGCTAATGATAAGGATTCAGTGATGAGGAAATATTGTTTCATGAGATATGGAGAGGAGCTACAATAGGCCCAGAGAGAACATAGCCTCATAATATTATCGAATTCTTTGGTAGACAGAGTGGAAGTACATCAAAATGATCCCTGCAAAGATATGCCAAAAATCAGAGCTTAGTGACATGTCTGCCTAGATAAACACTTTGGGTAAATTCATGCAAGTGATGAAATTGACCTGGAAGATGCAATTAAACATAATCTGAGCCTTTCTTTCTTCAATTGAAAAGGGTGTTCTGGGTAACTCTGGGCTAACTAGCACTTCTTCTTGCTGTTTATTCTGCTCTGAACATTCCTCTTTCTGAATACTTCTGGATATTTCACGTTCCCCTCCTCCTTGGTATGTATGTTTTAGCTGAAGATACCTGAATCCTTCACCAGACTGCATTCATTGGATCTGACGGAGTTAAAAGATCTGTAATCCACAGCACTGATAATCTAAAATACCCAGGAAATACATGGTATGTGCTAGATGGTGATGAAGCAGAAAGATACAGGCCTAGGATTCCTATTCCATTGGTAAGTTTGCCAGTGATATTAGAATACTGTGCAAAGGCTGCTCTTAAAACCACTTATACTGTTGTACAGATTGCTGTCTTATTCTCTGTTTATAATACCTGGAGATATTATTTTCAGGCATTTTGCATCAATGTTGTTGGTCCATTGCAGCAAAAGTAAAAGAGTTTTGTGGCACCACAAAGAAAAAAAAGTTCATTTTGCATAAGCTTTTGTGGACGGCAGCCCACTTTAGCAGATGCATTATGAAAGAAAAACTAAACTAACCTCCATTCAGGAGAGTAGGTCAATAAGCTGCATGCATTGTTGCGGGGTGAGAAAAAGTGAGTTCTGCATAAGCCAATTAATGCCCCCCTTTCTGGAAAGATTCATAAGATTCTAGTTCTGTCATTATAATTGTGATAAATCTTAGAGGCAAGACATTCCTTTATAGGTTACATAAAATATGTTTAATTTCAAAACATATTTCTGAGAAAAACAACATGCTTCTGTTTAGCCCTGAAGTAATGTTATATCAAGGTTATTCAAGAAGCACTTTTTGCTTCAGCTAAGTATATCTTAATGCTTGAAAACAGTGATCGTCTCTCTCATTTCCCCCTTTTGCCTTGCCTGCTAAGGCTTACATAATGCAATACACAATCAGCATAGAGTTTGTCAGCTGTCTTCCCCCTTGCCCCCCACCCCACCCCCGTCCCAGTTACATACCAGGACATACTAGGAATAACTGAGTACGATTTGTGCTTCATTGTGGTGCTTCACTTCTAAGTGTCCTTTTCCAAAGTCTGTTCTGTCTTTTGTGTCCTGACAGCATACGGCTTCCATGTCAGTGGAGTAGTCAGTCTATTTGAGATTGTGGTCTAAGCTTTAAAAGGAGCTATCTAATATGCTGAATCCTTATCTCTGACATAAATTCAGCACCTTGGATGGCTCTCTTAAAATACACATTGCAACCTGGTGGATTCATCATGCTACTAATATGCAAACCAGCAGCCTCCCCCCCACCCCCATTTTGTGCATGTGCTAGGAGGGCAGCACAACTCCATAAGTGGGATGAATAAAGAAGTCATAAACTGGCCCTCTCTGGTTTCACTGGTTAAATTAAACACCACAGAGTGCATACAAGCCTAATCATGCTTCTGAAATTACCTGAATTCAGTTAGGTGTAAGCCACAATGTCATTGACTACAGGCTGGCTTTACTTCTCAGGCTGCTATGCAATCCAGTGCACATTTACAAGGGAGTAAATTACATGGAAAAGATTGCACAGGGTCAGACTGTATCTTTACATCTGTAGTAGCAGCTCCCCACCCCCACTCCCAGTGTCTCAGCCAATATGAAAGGCTGCACATTCATAACAGGATTGTCAAAAATCTGCCTGTTGTGTTTTATTCATATCAATTTTTTTAAAAAAAAACTTAGCGTGCCATTATATTTCCTAGCCCCTTTTCCCTTGTTTATAACAGCCCCAAGGCTCTAAATTATTCAGAAATATAAAAGTGCCAGCTAATGGCTAAAACTTGCTCCAAATGAGAGATGATTATGGAAGTTGGCACCATGATGAAATGTTAAAAGCACTGTGTGAGGAAGGAATGTGTGTAGGTTTAGTACCAAAGATGAAATTTAAATGCCTGAAAGAACCAAACGAAATAGACGAAGAAAGGTAATATCAAAATCTTGATTTAGGTTTAAGCAGGGATGATCTGTAGAATCCTTCTCTTGAAGAGCCAAGAGAATTTAGCCCAGTCACACACTCCCTGGACATTTTGCTACCTGGGTAAAAGGAAGGTGTTCTGCTTACCATCCCACCTGCAGAAGTGAACTAGACTAGTGGCTGAATTTTACGTGAACACCTGTGGCAGGAAAGCATTCCCTATTGAACCTGAGGGTAACAGGGTAGTTTAGGGGTCCAGGAAAAGCTGCATGGCGCACACAGTGCTGTCCTGCAGGAGGGAGGGGAAAGCTTGGGGGCTCAGGAACACAGATGTAGGGCTGATACTGCTGACCAACAGCATCTGCTACCTGGGGAAATTATAGTTAAATAAAACATGCACACACACACATACACACACGTACATAGACTATCCTTTAAAAAGGGCACCAAAAACAAGTTCCAGTTTCTTCAACTGATCTGCTGGCTTGGTTATAATCCTCCTGCTAGGATTTTTTTTTAAATCAAATATTTCAAGCAACACTGAAGTAATATGTACTGAAGGGATCCCAGTAACCAGGGAAAAATTAAACATTCAACACATCAATAATACATATCTTAGCTTTCTAGGTCAACATTTAAACCCGCTGCACATTGGGTCTGTCTTTGCACTATACTTTTAATGTATCACTATTCAGCATGTCACAGCCTGAAAAACCCAGTATGGAGGATAGATCATCTATGGAATAAGGAAACCTGTGAAGCTTTCAAAATATGATCCATTTCTTTTAAATGTTTCAGGTGGCTTGTCCCAGAAAATGAATATTGGCAAAAGGTATTGAAGAAGTGAACAGAAATGTCCCCCAAAATGCACCTTAGCTGACAGAAAAATGCCTTTGAGTCTGCTAATATAAGGTTCCACAAACAAGCAGGCTGAATTTTTAAATTAACAATGTGCTGCATGTGGCTTTTCTGTGTTACTTAATATGAGCTGAGTTTTGACTGCAAATTGAAGTCCAGATGCAAGAAAAAAGGAATAGTAGCTGAGTTATAACCAACAATCAATTTACAAAAAATTTAAACAACTGAGACGAAAAGAATATTTCCAATGCAACAAAATATTGCCATACATCTATCTCAAGGATGGGCAACTATGGCAGGTTCTGGAGCCACAGTTGCCAAAAATGCTAAAAAAGTAGTCCACCCTATAAAACAGTCTATTTCTGATTTTTTAAAAGTGTTTTTTTTAAGCAATGCAGGTGCCCCTGTAACCTATTTAAAAAGTGAGTTGCCACTCCTGGAGCCTTTTGGAAGAGGTACTTCACTATTTGGGGGAGGGGGACAGAAAAAGATCAGTTTGGGGTCTCTGTAGGGTCTGAGGGTCTGCAAATGCATACTCCTGATCTGTCTAAAGAACAATGACTTTGGGGAAGACAGCAAATTATCCAGAGGGTTCACTATTGAATAAATAGATGCTGACATCCCATTGAGAAAAAGGAGTTTATATGCAAGACATGAAAGGGAATCTATACAGCAGAAAACAAGTTCAAATCAAGACCAAACTAAAATACAATTAGGTGTCAGTCCTGTGGCTTTCCTTTAGCATCAACAATGTATGCTTGAAATTTTATGGTATCCAGAGCTGTCTCTGACTTGTCTGCTAGCAAAGAAATCAAGTCTTGTGAATTAAATTGCTTGGCATAAAGCCTTCCATCCGTTTGGCGCCAGACAAAAGCCTTTTTATTTTCCCAGGCTTTTCCCACAACACATTAGGTGACTTTGGTTCAGTTCTGTGATAAAGTGTGTGTGTATATATATATATATATAATCTCTGCTGTCTTAATGTTGATGTTTTAATTATGCTGTCACTGACTTATACTAATTGTTATTATAGTTTGTTAGTTACCCTGAAAGCTAAGCTTCATAATGTGGGATATTTTTTTTTTAACAAAATACATAAATAAAACTACATTGCTTATTCAGTGTGGTCACCCAAGGATCTTTATTTGGACCAGTGCTCCATAATTTATTCATAAACCATCTGGATCATGGTTAGCTGTAAGGCAGCCAAGTTTGTGAATGATACCAATGATGTACAGACAGGATGATAAAATCTAATGCATTCTGCGAAGAAATCCAAATGCATCTCCCCAAGCTAAATCCACTGGCAACAAAATAGCAATTGAAATTAAATAAGCACCAAAGCAATTAAGAAAATATACCTAACATTACATACATTGGATGATAGGGCTGGAATTGCCTATGGCAGCTCAAAGAAGGAGATCATGGGTTTGTGGTGAACAGCCCAGGGCCAAATATATGTTTAATGAAGTATGGCATTTATTAGGTTCACCTGGATTTCACAAATAAAGAATTCTGGCTTACTGAGAACATGCCAGAGTTCCTACAAGGGTCCTTCAATTGAGAGCACCTATACCAAGCACCAAATTTCCATTTGTGGTTTGTTTATTGTGATGTAAAGAGCAAGAACTATGACTTATTTCTCCTTATAACAAGGCAGTCATAAACCATGGCTTGTTCTTGGCTTATGACTCTAGCCTGTTGGGAGCTGACAAACCAGGGTTCCTAGCATGAACATCATGCCCCGCCCCCCCAAAAAAGTATTTTAAAATGTTCTACATAGCAGATGCAGTCCACAATCCATAAAACCAAGTCAAATCTACTTACATGCTTTCAATGCTTTAACAATTCAAAAAGAACAAAATCAGCAAACAGGTAAAAGTGCAGGTAAACAGCAAAGTTTTTACTCTCTGCTGAAATGTGGCAATGTTGGCACAAATCAGACCTCCAATGAGAGATTTGGAGATGCTAAACACAAGTAGATGCTAAACAAACCATGGAAGGCAAATCTATCATTTGTTTAGCTGCTCAAACTTGCAGCAGGAGTGATTGTACAAAGTACATTAGGATACAGCTTGTAAAGGATATGGAATCAGCACTGGGAAAGGCTATTAATCTGTTTCCCTGAAATGTAGCCCCTAAAAAACCACTACCACCACCACCACTGCAATTTGGTGAGAAATGGAAGCTGCTTCCGTAGCTCATGGCAGCTTTTCTTCCCAGAAAGAATAGCAGCTTGGGAGGGGGGTGTTAGAGCATATTTGCAAAAGAGTTTAGCTTTCATCCTCATGGCTTTAATCTTCATCCCATCAATCCCCTTGGGTGCTATTTTGAAATTAAAAAAAAAAAAACAATTTAAGTGCACACACCATACCCTCAAGTTGTCCCAATTTGACAGGAACAGTTCTGATTAATTATCTGCCACGCAGCTTTTTCAGCTGTTTTTAAAATGTCCTAGTTTCTCTCTCCTTCTTTTGCTTTCTGCCTTTGTTCTCACCTTACTTCAATTGCTGCAAACTGAGTTCAATATGAAAGAGTAGTTTGCACTCAATCAAGTCAGCTGGAGGCAGGGAGAGGGTGAGAAGAGGGTGCCATATTGTTCTGCCTAGTAGAGTCAAGCAAAAGCAACCTGCTGCAGCCTGTCCTACCTTGCATCTTCTTCATTTGTAATAATTTTTCCCATGTTAACCACACTCTGGTGTTTCTTCACCACACATATCCTGGTTTTAATCTGTGAACTGTTGGATGATATGCCCACATGATTTTAAATACAATTTTTGTTGGGCTTAAGTGTCAGTAAAAACAAAACAAAACAAAACAAAGGTTTACTGTTGCAAATTATTTTTTAAAGTTTTAAACTACAGCATCATAAAACCTTTTTACAAATCCATATTTAATACTTTCACTATGTGAGAACTCCCAAATCCTGCTCTGGTGCTTATGTCTAAAATAATTTTCTGACTAAGCACCAGCAATCCACAGATAATTACAAAGTCCATTCCTTCTCTCTCTCTTACTTGGTTTAGACAGATAGATAGATAAATTATTGAATAAGTCTTCAGACTATTTCAAGCAGGTAGAAAAATTAAAATAAGAAACAAAATCATCAACAAACAAGCACATTGATAACTACTAATATTATAAAATACAAAATAATATATACATTTAAAACAAAATTTTTCCAAGTTAGGAAAGTACAGCCCTTCTAAGACACCAATAAAACCCCTCTAAAAATGGAACTATCACAAAAGACATATAGGCAGATCCCTTTTCTGCTTCTTGTTTCCTCTGTTTAGCTATTTAACTGTAAAAAGAACAACCCTGAAAGTCACAAAGGGATTGAACCCTTGCAACAGAAAAGTCAGTTTAAACTCATTGCTCCACTCTCTCCAGCTATCTAGGAATGGGTCAAAACAGTGCGCTCTAATATTAGCATATAGTTGACAATACAGTAAGTAATTGGCAAGATGTTCAACATTAGTTGCCCCACATATACAAATTCTGTCTTGTATAGGGATGCCCTGTTAACAACCTTGTAACATCCTAGTATCCATTTGCTCAAAGTAAAGACACGGAAAGGCCGTGCACAAACCATTTTTCATTGTAAAAGACAAGTATTTTTCTTCCTGGAAAAGAGTTTTAGCCCTTGCTAACCATTTCATAGATCTTACTGAGGACAGGACACCTAGATCTAATTGTGCAAAGGTCTAGCACTCTTTGTTTAAACATATTTCTAACACCGGACTTACACAAGCTAACGGCCTGAATGCTCAAGGCCTTCTCTCTCTTACTTGGTTTTCCAGGAAAGACTAAGATGTTGGTCAACTGCCTCTCACCACCAAGATGTCTGCTCTTTTTCCTGCTTAATTTCCATTCACTGTGAACTACTCACCTAGGACTCATCTACATAAGCCAGGATATACTGCCCCTCCACTGCATATTCCAGCCATGGGTCTGGCTCATTTTTCCCCATTCCCTCCACAGAATGGGAGGAAGTTCTGATGGGCAAGCTGGCTATTGCTGCCACTGTCATTTTTCTTGCTGTCTCAGAAGGCAGGAAGTGGGCCTGCAATATGTGGCCAGCCTTGGTCACATGCTGTGGGACTCCTTCCTACCTTACGGCTGTCCTCGGCTGTCCTTTCTGGGCTGTGATTGTATGTTTTAATTTTTTTCTTCTAATTTATATATTTTTAATTATTGTATGTTTTTAATCCTTCATAATTTAATATTATTTTAAGGGGTGGGTGGGCTAGGGTATTGTGATTATGGAGTTTTTATATTGTAAGCCGCCCCGATTGAGTTGCAGAGGGGCAGGATAGAAATAAAATATTATTATTATTATTATTATTATTATTATTGGAGAGCCAGGGAGACCACATCAGCAGTGAGGGCTGCCTGCCATGATGGGCTCCTGCAGACACCCAGGGCCGGAACTGTTTCCTGCCTGCAGAAATGAAGTAAACCAGGAATTTTCTTATAACAGTATATCGGGGCCTACCCCGCTTTCTCCCCATCTGCCCCATATCTGTCCCGGGGGTGGTGTGAACTGTTGGGGGCAGAGCGGGGCAAATGCCCTGCGTCATCAGGACTGCAGGGCACTGTGATGGAGGAAGACGTGATATTTGACCAAAGAAATTATTATCATAAAAAAATATTTTGCATTTTTATCCCTCATTTACAAAAGAACTGTGAAGCCTTACCATAACAGAGTTCTTTAAGGGCATTTCAAAGTGTTTACCAGCAGAAACAAAACTAGATGCTCAGCTAAACTAACATGAACTGGAAACTTCAGAGGTATTTGCTAAACCACACATCTTACCCTCTTTTCTGATTCATGTCAAAAGGAACTGGATGTCAAATTCTGAGCATGACTTTGGGTCTAAAATCCCTCTTGGTTATCTCACACCTAGCATTACAATAATGTTATTTGCCTAACAGTAATAAAAATCACTCTTGGGGAAGAGATGTGCTTTTGATAAATACCACTATCTCCTATTCTGCAGAAAAGGGGTGAGAAAGCAACCCATAGATATTAAGCTGATCATATACAATAGATATTAGTTACTATTTTCTGGTATTTTGCTATTACTAGAGAAACAAAGACTTTAGTTGGAGTGATTATGATCACCATTGCCTGGTGCATACTGTATATTTATAAAGAAAGATGGTTTAAGACGCTAATTTTCTCAATAAACACAACTGCTGAAGTAAATTCCATTTACTCCCTAAGTGCACTTTGAATATTCAGTTCAAGACTATCAGGGAGCCATTTCAAAGAGAAAATTGAATTTCAAGCTTTGATACTTGAACTTCTAGAGTTATGTCTGATTTGACATGTAAAGGCAGCTTCAATCATCCAATCCCACTGTTTCTTTTAAACTGCAATTAGTTACAGACATAGATGACTTAGTAAAAAGAATCTTTTTCAAATCTCTAGTAACATTCATTCTGAAAGCCAATGTGTATTGTGTGCATTTTTATTACAGTCTGCACTGCAGTCTTGCCTGACATCTGTGGCATATATTCACACTAATTTCCAAAGGGGATTCAATTGGGTTTCAGAGGCAGAATGCTGCAGATGTTGAAAAAATAAAGCAGCCCTGCAGAAGTGTGTGTATACGTATATCTAAATGAAGAGGGGATGAATCACCTGACACCAAAGTGTCAGCATTCTTTTTAATGGCATTTTAGGGCAGCTAACTAGCAAAGAGAGAATAAATAAGAAGACTAAAAAGAAGATACGAAGTCTAAAGAGAATGAATATTATAACAATAATAAATAAAATAAAAAGACTAAAGATAATAAATAAGAAAAGAATAAATAAGAAGCTACGGGAGAGGCAGCAAGCTTTTGAGCCAGCAGATGAGGAGGCAAAGCTCTGGGAGAGAAGCAACTCATCTGCATACTTTTTCCTATCAGCCTTTACTGAAGTCACTATGAGCAAAAAAAAACCCCAACCAGGTGGGGAGAGGCAACAAGCTTTTGATCCAGCAGATGTGGAGGTGAAGATCTGGGAGAGTAGCACCTCATCTGCATACTTTTTCCTATCAGCCTTTACTGAAGTTACTACGAGCAAAAAAGCAACCAGGTAGGGAGAGGCAGCAAGCTTTTAAGCCAGCACCACATCCCATATACGGGTAGATATTACAGGGAGGAAGAGGGGAGAAATAAGTGCAATTGGACAGGAATTAATAAAATGAAATTGAACAGAGACAAATGCAAAATTCTGCATTCAGGCCACAAAAGCCAAATGCAAAGGTATAGGATGGGGCGGGGGGTGTACTTGGCTCAGCAGTACTACATGCAAAAAGGATTTTTGGGTTATTGTTGATTTAAGTTGAATGTGAGCCAGGCAAATGCTATTTTTGCCTGCATTAACAGAAGCATAGTTTCCAAGCTGAGGGAAGTAATAGTCCCCCTATATTCTGCGCTGGTCAGGCCTCATCTGGAGTACTGCGTTTAGTTCTGGGGGCCTCATTTTAAGAAGGTTATAGACAAGTTGGAGCAGGTTCAGATAAGATCAATGAAGATGATAATAGGTATGGAGAATAAAACATACGAGGAAAGGTTGAACGAGCTGGGTGTGTTCAGCTTGGTTAAGAGAAGACTGAGGGGTGACGTGATTGCACTTTTTTTAAATACCTCAAGGGCTGACTTTTTCGGATGGGTACTTACAGCACAAGAAGGCTTGTAACAGTAATGACACTGCTGCGCAGCAGGGGGCCTGTTTTTGGATGATGCCGTCCCTCTGCCAAAATCATCTGTGTCACTTCTGTGACAGATTGGAGGCAGCCGTGCCATATTTGGTCATTTTTTACTCACGGGCAACTTCCATGATTAAAATATGGCGCGGCTGCTTACAATCCTTCACGGAAGTGACACCAATGATTTCGGAAGAGGCACGGCAGCGTCCGAAAAGGACCCCCTGCCGCACAACAGCGCCATGCCTCTCCCAAGACCTCCTTGCACAGTAGGTATCATCTGAAAAAGTCCATAATAGAGAGGAAGGTGGTGGCCTGTTCTCTGCTGTCCCAGAGAGTTGGACCAGGTCTAATGGTTTTGAGTGAAATTAGAAGGAACTTCTTGACAGTAAGAGCTGTTTGTCAATGGAACCAACTGTCTAGAGAGGTGCTGGAGTCTCTTCCTCTGGATGTCTTCAAAAAGAGTCTGGACTGCTACCTACTGGGAATGATTTAGCTGGAGATCCTGCATTGAGCAGAGGGCTAGACTCGATCCTCCATGAGGCCCCTTCCAACTCTGTATTCTATGTTACATGCCTGGCCTAATGTTCATGCAAGTACTATAGCTTATTTCAGATATTATGGGGTCGCTTCCAGTGGCATCATTCTGCCAGCATGAAGCTTCTCTACCATTTGTGGCAAGCCTGTATCTAGTCTTCGGAAACAGCCATATCCAGTGTTTTAGTTATTCTTGCTCAAGCCATTGCACAGACCTTTGTACAAGCCCTTTCACAACCCATTACAACATTCTGTTAGGTGTTTGCTTACACTAGTGGCTGTGATAATGTTTGCACAACCATTAGCAAAAAAACATAGTCACCAACAATCCCACCTCTCATATTTTCCCACTAGCTTCATGTTAGATAGGATACAACCCTATCTCATATATATCTTATTAAAAAATAATATACTGTATATCCCCTACATTACTTCACATGACAGTAGCCAAACAAAGCTGATGCTTAACTTCCTACACATTTGGCTTATGAGACTTCATGCAATATAGCATCACAAAATGACAAAATGTTGGTATGGGGTGGCTGGTGGATCTGCTGCAGCAGGGTTGGCAAGCACATCTTTGATTTTACGACCACTCCTCTAGCAACTGCTCTGAGTTTAATCATGGAAACTCTGCTTGTGCTGGATCCTAGTTCACTACTGGCACAGCTCTCATTCTACTCAGCTATGTGAAGGACAGTACCCTAAAGGCAGCAGATCCTGCTTGATCTTGGAAACTAAGCAGGGTCAGCCCTGGTTAGAACTTGGATGGAAGACTGCCAATGAATACCAAGTGCTGTAGGCTATATTTCAGAGGAAGGAACTGGCAAAGCTACCTCTGAGTATTTCTTGCCTAAGAAAACCCCATGGAATTCATGGGCTCACCATAAGTCAACAGGTGACTTGAAGACATACACACATTTGTGGGAGGAACAGTAGTAAAATCAGGGATGGATCCACTATTCCGCAGAGCCATGTTCACCAACCACTCCTGCATTGCTAGGAATGTTATTCTCTGTGTCATTATACTAACTTGGCTTTGCCTTTATGAAGATCTTATTCAGTGCCACATAAAATCATAGGATAAGGACAAAACCTGTATTTACCTCTGCCATGAAACTTAAGTTTTCTCCTTCATTGTGTTTTCCCTGCTTTCGATTTACACCCACTGTACACATCATATTTAATATAACATTCAGTAGCATTTCTTTGGGGAGCCTACATGGTGTGATGGTTTGAGGGTTGGACTTAGGCTCTGGGAGTCCTGGGTTTGAATCCCTGCTTGGCCATGGAAACCAACTGGGCAAATCATACTATCTCAGTCTTAGAGGAAGGCAGCAGTAAATTCTCTCTGAACCAATCTTACCAAGAAACCTTTATGGCAGGATCACCATAAGTTTTAAAAATTATTTTTATTGGTATTTCAACAACAACACACACTATATTACCATACTACAACATACTACAAAACACTATATGAGTATTATATGAAAAAAATACAACTGACTAACCCAATCTGCTCACCCCCCCAAACAGAGCAAGCATAAAAAAGTGACTTCCCACCCTCCAAATGAAAGACAATAAAATAAAAGCATGCTAAACTTCTCTATATACTAAATTAGAATTATGTCTTTCAACTTAAAGTCCAATAACAACGAAAAAAACCTTAATCTTCAAACCCTGTGAGCACGCTATTCTCTTTGTTCTTCCTTATAATAAAAGATAAAACATTTTCCAACCTGCTAAAAGGTTATCCAACAACTTCTCTGTTATCAAAGTAGATAATTTGTCCATTTCTACAATTTCAAAAAACTTTTAAAATCCATTCTTCTTTTGTTGGTAAACGAGTATTTTTCCAGTTCTGGGCATATAGCAACCTTGCTGCCAATATCAAAAAAGGCATCATCTTAAAGTTAAAATTAACATCTTCCAACTGCTCATTTGACATCCCTAATAAAAATAATTCAGATCTCAATTGTATTCTTACTTTAAAAATCTCTTGCATCGTTTTCTGTATCATCTTGCAGTATGCCTTAGCCTTTTGAGCCCCTCGTATATCTTAGACAATTTTGTTGGGAGTCAAATACCATATGTACATCATGTTATAAAAATTTTCTCTAAGGTCATAATGCAATATATCTTTAAATCTTTTAGTCCACATCTTTTCCCATTTGTTCCAACTCAATATTACAGTAACCGCCATATCCACTGATTCATTATCCACTGATTCAATTATCCACGGGACATAAAACAGCATAATTACCATAGGGTGTTCCAAGAAAATGTGTCTTCTCTAGCCATTTTCTAGGTTCTCCAAGGCTACTCTATGGTATTTTAAACTGGAAGTCCCATTATTTTCAATGGCGTTCACTATTATCCATGGTTTTCAGTATCCACGCCCCCCCCGAACCAATCCCCAGCGGATACGGGGGTCCTATTGTATATCCAAAGTTCTGAGCTCATTCAACCATACATTCTGTAACTTGTTCATCTTCTAACTCTAATTTCAATAACATCTTATATATTTTATGGTATTTTAAACTGGAAGTCCCATTATTTTCAGTGGTGTTCACTGTTATCCGCAGTTTTCGGTATCCATGGAGGTCCCCAGAACCAATCCCCCACAGATACGGGGGTCCTACTGTATATCCATTAAAAAGCAAAAAATACAAACAGTAAAATACACCATTAAAAGTACTTTCTCCAGAAATAGTCAGTTCCCAAAGGCCTGTTGAAGCAAAAAGGTCTTTAACTGATTAACTCTTCCAACAGAATGATTCTATGATTCTAACTCCTGCTGGAAGGACACTATGGAGAGGACCAGTCTAGCTTTTGCAAGAAGAAAGTTCCAGGGCTGGAAAGCAGCACCAAGAAGGCCCTCCCCAAATGTTCCCACTGGATGTATTGGTGAGGGTGGTGGGAAAGAGACAAGAGCCTCCTCAGAAGATTTCAAAAGATGGGCAGGCTCATATGAGAGTATACAGTCCTTCAGATCACCTAGACTTGAACCTGATAAGGCTTTATAGATCATGACCAGCACACTGAATTGTGCATGGAAACAGTCTGGTAGCCAATGAAGCTGTTGTAACAAAGCAGTTGTGTGCTCACTATAGTCTGGCTAAAACTCTCTGGAGCAGCTGAAGTTTCCAAAGCCTCTTTAAAGACAGTGCTACATGGAGTGTGATACAATAAATCAAATGGAATGTAACCAAGGCACTGATGCCAGATCATACATCTTTAGGAATAGGTGCAGCTGGTGTACAAACTTTAACCGTGCAAATCCACTCCTGGCCACTGCAGAAACCTGATCTTCTAGGTAAAGGGTTGAATCCAGGAGTACACATAGACTAAGATCTTGTGTGACCTCAACTAGTCGAAGCTGAATCTCTCTTTCAACTGATCATCTTGACTGGATTAAACTTGGAATTAGGTAGAAAGGAGTAGAGTTGGCTATCATCTCTCTACTAATGGCAGTGGACCCCCAAACTCCAGACAGCTTCTCCCAGTGGTTTTGTATACATGTTAAATGGTATGCAAAACATAACCAAACTTGAGGGAATTCCCCCAGGTCAATGGCTAGGAGGGCAAAGAGGAGTTCTCTTGGTATTCCCATCCATGAAATAACAGAACCACTATAAATAATTGCCTCCAAATCCCATTTCAGCAAGGCAGCAGGATACCATGATTGATAGTACTGAAAACTGCTGAGAAGTCCAGCAGAAGCAACACTGCCACATTCCTTCTGTCCACCGTCTGGTGTACTTTGTCCATCAAGGCAACCAAAGCTGTTCCTGTCCTGTAGCCAGTTCTGAAGCCAGACTGAAACAATCCAGATAATCTGTTTTATCCAGGAAACCCTGGAGCTGCCAGAAACTGGCTACTAATTATGCAATGCGGTACGATCCGGTGAGGGCTTTTTCAACAGTGGTCTTAGAACTGCCTCCATCAGGCACGTTGTGACTCCACCTTGTTTTGGTGAGGCACTGACCACTCCTCCTTCCAATTGGCCAGTTCCCCTCATAGTTTTTAATGAAGCCAGAAAGGGTAGAGGTCTCTCGCACACATGGTTGCTCTCACGTCTTTGAGAATCTTGTCCGCATTCTTAGGTTGTATACATTGAAAATATCTGTTTATTAATCAGGGTCCAACTATGGCTTAAACTCCTGGGTGTTAAGCTGACATTAAGTCTGAATTTCCCACTTTGGAAGCAGTGATGAATTCAGGTTTAAATAAACAAGAATCAGAGCACCAGAGGTGGTATGCAGTTGGAAAAGGAGAAAAGCACTGTGAACAATCTGATATTTAACTAAGGCTTGTGACACCACCCCTCTTTCTATATTGCCTTTCCCCATCTAATTTGAAATTGTAAGTCCTGAAAGGAAGATTTTTGTCTTTATTTGTAATATTATGTAATGTGCCATGTACATTAAAGGAGTAACTACAATAATGTCTGGTAGACTATTCCAGATTAACTCCTATATCATGACTGGTTATGTTCAGGTGACATCAACCAACATTGTCACAGATGCTGCTACCAAATTAGCCTCTAAACATGCTTGTCCAGCTGGAAGGTATTTATCTTTGAAAACAGAATGCTTCAGCACTAGTAACATACTTTTCAGTGGAATTCGTGACCAATGTATTGATAAGATAAACATGGGGCTTGCCTAGATAAGAAGATCTAATGTGGATTGCTGTGCATTAATGCAAATTGCTGTGCAGCAGCATTCATTTGTCTCCACAGTCTTTTGGCAAAACTGCTGGTATGTGAAGCTATCCATGTTTGAAGTTCACACTAGCCACGCCTGTGAATCAAGATGGTGGCTGAGAGTGAGTTACTTGTATAATTATTCTCCACAAGTTGCTGCTGCTGCTGCTGCACAATATTTTTTAAAACTGTAAATCAAAGGTGTGCAAGTACAACCTTCTGCTTAAAAAAGCTGTTTGGTCACCTCAGTGCAGCAAAAAAGTGCACAATCGATAATGCGAAACTCCAAAATGGGACCTCTGGCCACTTCATTGCTGGCAAGCCTGCCCCCCATGCATGCCTGACCAATCAGCTTTCAACTTCCACCCTCACTAAGAATGTGCAGCATTCTGAATTGGTTGTCCAAACAAGTTGTAATGTGCATTTCCACACATTATTTCAAAAACTTTGGGAAAAGCCATAAAGGCTTTTTCCCATGCAGTAACTGGAGTTTTTGGCCCCTCTTCTTTCTAAGACCCCAAATCTTGTTCACATCTCATTGGGACAATAGGCATTCTCCTCGCATTCTATGAGGAGTATTTTCACCATTTAAATAAACAATCCCATGCTTTCTTATCCAAGGATAGCAATTGTAATCTTGCCACAAATTAGCTGCAAGTGTATATTTTTCCTTCAAAAAGACTATTGGGGGGGGGGGACCTAAAATTCTGAAGACAGAAAGAATATTTAAAAACAAAACTGTGTCCAGTACCCTTCTGCAAATTAAGATGACACTTAAACAAAAATTAACTACTTACAGCCAGTGTACATGGCACAGGAGTAGAAAGACTGTTGTACTAGCTTTCCTCAGAATCAACCAGATTTCAAGCCTCAGTTTACTTCTGGACTCACCAGAATCGACTTCCCTTTTTACTAATTCAGATACTATCACTGGTATTCCACACTAAAACATGTAAGTCTTTTTCCAATTCCAATGAGACTATTACTGACCATTCATGCTTTTTCAGTGATGTAAATGCCCTCCTGGATGCACTTAGCCAAGGGAGACCCATTGTGGTGAAGCATGCTGGTTCCTGCTCATGACTGAGTTGCCTGCTGGGCCACACTGGGTGGGCTTTTCCATTTTCTTGCAATAGCTGCATACCTTAAGCCATTGCAAGACTGGGTGTGTGTACCCAATTCTCATGAGATTTGGAAATCTCATGAGAGGTACTTTTCTCACAAGATTTCTAAGGACCTTATATAGGCCTGCACCATGTTTCTTCCTCTTTCCTGGCTGGTTCTTGTGCACCCACCAAACCATTGTCTGATGCATTATTGGCATCCTCAGGTGTATTCATCTATAATAAGTTGTTCAAGTTAATGGATTTGGTGTTTAACTTGCAACTACCATCTGTTAAGGTGAGTGAGGGGAGACTCATACACTAAAATGGGTACAAGTATGGGCTCTGAAGGGGGCCCACCTTCCAGTTTGGGGGCAACTGGGGGCACAGCTTCCCAGGCCTGACCCACTTCCCACTCCCCTAATCAAGTGGAATGTGGTTTGAAGTCAAGCCAGGTGCAGCCTGATCCAGCATGAATAGTAGTGGTTTCCCTCTTCACCTTAAATTGTTGATATTGTTCGATTTTGTTATTAAGAAGCTATTGTTGTTAGTAAAGGTTGTGGCATGCTGATATTGCAATATGTGTATCTTTTTTTCCTTGAGGCAGTCATAATAGTTTGCTCTCTAATAAGAGTGGGTGGGTGGAAAAGACATTCAAACAGTACTATTAAAACACTGATTTCCTGTTAGCATCTAGATTAGCATGCAGACTTTGATCCTCAAACCTTAAATGGCTGATTTTGTTGTGCTGAATTTCAATAAGTCATCTGCTTGAAGACCTAGATTAGCAGTCCCTCAAATCAAAGATGTTTAAGGTGTGACGAGAGGCATTAAATCTGCCTATGCAGTTATATCTCAAGACAAAAACAGAATATGCTGAATCTCTTTTCAAAAAAACAGAGAAACCTTAACGTTTCATCCACTCACTTACTTACATACATTACATTTTGGGTCTATGTGAATATAATTTATACATTGTTTATAAGTCACCCTTATGAGTTTAAATGAGAAAAGTCAAGTTCTCTTGCATTGTATTTATGCACTAAAGATTTTGTGACAGATTTGTGAAAATGGCTCAGGGTCAAGCTTTCTTGCTCTCAGTACTTTACACTCTCAAGGGTGGGTTGCGCAGTAGAGCTTAACTGTCATTTTGATACCAAGGTAATCCTCAGGGTTCCAAAGGAACAGCACTTTCCTCTGTGAGCTTCAGCTATGCCACCTATTTCCAAATTTCCTTAAAAGCTCAGTTTATTCAGTATATTTAAATAACAGCATGATAAATGCCATCACAATTAGGGATGAAGTTAATTTTTTCTCTGACATTTGGGGGGAAAGACTGCAAAGACTGAATATTTCCCTTCCTTACCAAGGCCATATATTTTATTGTGACAGGGTGCTTAAGATGCCTCCAAACTCATTCATTTGTTTACATAACTAGCCCACCTTTAGTCCAAGCTGGGATGTGAAGAACTGGTCTTATCAAACAAATAACACATTTAAACAACATAAATATTAAATATTAAAATGGCCACAACACAAGCCTGATTGAGCTTCACACTGAGATTGACACTTGCTCCAGTTGTGTGTCAGGTTGTTGATATCAGCCCATCTAAACTGAAATTGCCCAGGAGTAATTGCTAATCCCAACTGGATTAGACCCATTAAATTAATGGGAATTTGGTAAATCAGCACATATGTAAAATTCACAGATTTCAACAAATCTATTGTAGGTAGGATTAGCAATAGGATTCAGTGCATTGTATGTGATGACACTGTGTGTACATTATTCTCCTGGGTATTTCACATGTTCTTTAAACACACAGACAAGGGACCAAGTTCATACATGAAGTCCCATCTCCTGGCCTCCATCAATTCATGTTATAACAGGTGACCACATGCATTATTTTACACATGAAAAACTCCATTTTCAGGGTTCCTCAGTTGTGTGGAGAGAGTTGCACTTGCCTAGGCTCTATTCAGACCTTGAAAGGGTTACATGGAGGTTGGAAATGGGGACAATGTGCACAGTTTCCCTCTCCTCTCTCCACACGTTGCCACCCGAAAAGGGCTCATGTGGATACACATGATCATGTGGTGATGTAAAGAAGCATCACTTGAGACCAGTTTTTCCTGTAAAATATAATGGCAGGACAAACCTCCTCTACATAAATATACAAAGCCTCTCCTTTAATTACTTACTCATGGCACATACACCTGAGAAAGACTACAACAGCAAAGAAATTAGGTTACCCCAATACTTCTAAAGCTATCATAGATCTTCTGTTTCACTACGGGAATGCATTTTTAATGACAATCTAGAGACACATTTATATATGCACTACTTATCAGGGCATAAAAAGTGCAGCAATTTGTAGATGTGCTGTAAAAACTTTTATGTGCAACAACTTGCTTATAAAAGCACAATGCAAATATTAAACATAATACTGTAGCTTCACATAATTATTATTTATATACCGCCCTTTTGTAACCCAATCAGGGTTTAACAACATTAAAACACCATACAAAGTAAAACAGTATACTCCCCTCCCCCCTTAAAAAGTTATTAAATCAAATTACAAATTAAAACACTTAATAAAACACATACATACATTTAACAACAACAGTAGATCCCCAGTGATATTCAGTTCCGTTAACAAAGGAGGCTGTGGGGACTCTCCTGAAGGAGAGGGAATTTCCAAGGCCAGTATAATCTATTCTGGAAAGGCCTGCCGGAAGAGATCTGTCTTGACAGCTTTTTTGAAGCTGTCCAAAGATGTCAATTGACGGATCTCATCCGGCAGGCCGTTTCATAGCCTGGGGGCGACAACAGAAAAAGCCTTCTGGGAGGTAGCCGAAAGCCTCGACTTTTGAGGCTGCAGCAAATTCCTCCCAGAGGACCGGAGTGCGCAGGGAGGATTATAGGGGAGGAGGCGGTCCCTGAGATAGCTTGGACCCAAGCCATTTAGGGCTTTAAAGGTGATAACCAACACCTTGTACTGGGCCCGGAAACCAATAGGCAGCCAGTGGAGGAACCTCAAAACTGGAGTGATGTGGGCCCTCCTAGATGTTCCTGAAACAAGCCTGGCCGCCATATTTTGTACTAACTGTAGTTTCTGGACCAAGCACAAGGGCAGCTCCATGTAAAGCGCATTACAGAAGTCTAGGCGTGAGGTTACCAGCGCGTGAACAATGGTCTCGAGGTCCTTTGCTTCCAGAAAAGGGCGCAGTTGGTGTATCAGCCGAAGCTGATAACAGGCACACCTGACTGTTGTATTTACCTGATTTATCATCAGGAGTGACGAGTCAAGGAGCACCCCCAGACTCCGAACACAGTCACTAGAGGAGAGTGTGACCCCATCCAGGACTGGAGGTTGCAACCCAATTCTTGGTTTCGGGGCTGCTACTGTGAGCACCTCCGTCTTGTCCGGATTCAGTTTCAATCTGTTTTTCCTCATCCAGCCCATTACTGCCCGAAGACATTCATTGAGAGAAGAGATATCATTGGAATTAGAGGCCGACGAATGAGATATGGAGAAATAGATCTGAGTGTCATCAGTATACTGATAACACCCAGCTCCATAACTCCGAATAATCTCACCCAGCGGCTTCATATAGATGTTAAATAACATCAGGGACAGGATAGTTCCCTGTGGAACTCCCCAGGTGAGCTCTCTTTTGCTCGAACAACTGTCCCCGAGCAGCACCCTCTGGGACCTGCCCAAGAGGAAAGACCGGAACCACTGCAATGCAGTGCCCCCGATACCTAACCCCTCAGGCGGTCCAAGAGGATGCCATGATCTATCATGTCAAAAGCCGCTGAGAGATCTAAGAGCACCAACAGGGTCACGCTACCCCTGTCAATGCTCAGACGCAGATCGTCGGACAAGGCAACCATGGCAGTCTCAACTCCAAAGCCTGTCCTGAAGCCGGTTTGAAATGGGTCTAGATAATCAGTTTCATCCAAGGCAGCTTGTTGAAGAGCAACCACCCTCTCAACCACCTTGCTCAGAAATGGCAATAAAGAAACAGGCCTATAGTTACTCATATCCAGCGGGTCCAGGGAAGGTTTTTTAGAAGCGGCCTAACAGCCGCTTTCTTCAGACAAGATGGAACATGTCCTTCCCTGAAGGATGCATTGATGATATCCATGAGGAATCTCCTCAATGCTACCCCCCCACCCGGATGACCAACCATGATGGGCGAGAGGGCAAGTTGTTTTCCTCACCCAACCAAGCAGCTTGTTCACGTCCTCGGTACTCACAGATTGGAGCTGATCCAGAATAACTTCATTGACGGAGTCGCTGGACACCTCTCCTATGGTTTCTGTTAAAACATTGGCATCTAAGTTGGCTCTTATCTGAGAGATTTTATCTGCGAAAAAGTTGTTAAACGCATCACAGCAGGCCATTGTCGGGTTAAGTAAGGGATTTGGCACAGGGGGTACCTGTGTCAGCTCCCTCACCACCTGAAACAGCTCTGCTGGATGGGACTCTGCAGACACAATACGTGCAGAGGAGAAAGATCTCTGTGCTGCATGTATTGCCTCTGGATAGGACCAAAGAAAGTTCCTATGGTGAGTTCTGTCAGATAAGAGTCAAGTTTTCTGCCACATGCGCTTGAGTCATTGTCCAAACTGCTTCATTCTCCTAAGCTCTGGTGTGTACCATGGCTTACGGTTTGAAACGGATTGGCAAGGACGCTTGGGAGTGATCGTGTCAATAGCCCTGGCAAGATCGATGTTCCAAATATTGACCAGAGCATCGAAAGGGTCACCAGCACTCCCAACCGTTAAACCCTCTAAGGCTTTCTGGAATCCAATTGGCTCCATTAGCCTTCGAGGGCGGACCAATCTAATGGGCCTGCCACAGCCAGTGAGGTAGATACAGACTCTAAGTTCTGTCTTGACCAGGAAATGATCTGACCATGACAATGCGGAGGTACTTACAACCTCCGCCCATGGATATTCCTGTACCGTACTGAAGACCACATCGAGTGTATGACCTGCACATTGTGTGGGCCCGACGACCAATTGGGATAGGCCCATGTTTGTCATGGTCTCGATGAACTCCCGAGCCACGCCTGTTAAACTGGTCTCGAGCAGAATGTTGAAGTCTCCCAAGACTAAAAGTCTGGGAGACTCCAACAACAGCTCCGAGACCAGCTGTGTCAGCTCAGTCAGGGAGTCTACTAGGCAACAGGGTGGTCGGTAGACTAGCAGAATCCCCAAACTATCCCTGGTCCTCAGGCTAAGGTGCATACACTCGAAGTGGACTGTGTTCCAGACAGGTATCCTGGTCAAGATCAGGTTGTTCTTATGAACCAGAGCACCTCCCCCCCACCCACTTCCCCTCACCAGCTCACTGACAGAGTACCTGGCTGGGAGGGCCTGCACCCAGGTAACTGCGCTATCCTCTCCCAGCCAGGTCTCTGTAAAGCAAGCCAGCTCGGCATCCTCATCCATGAGGAGATCATGGATGATACGGGTCTTGTTCTTGACCGACCTGGCATTGCAGAGGAACAGAGTGAGGTTCTGTGGAACCTCACAGGAATGCTTCATAAAGGTGGTTCTGTATTCCATATGGCATGCAAAACAAGGAAACCCAGTCTATAATTAACAGATTAAAATCCCCCCAAATAAAAATAGGCTACCAAATGAACTACCAAATTTTGTCTTTTTGTTATATCATCTGAACAGCAGATGCTTTCTATCTCCTCTCTGAGCATCTCCAATTTATAGGACAGAATGAAGTATCTAGCTGTTTAGTGAGACATGTTGCTAACTCAAATGTTCTTTCTGCTGCAAATATATTGGAAAGCTACAGCAGAGCAAAATAGCTTCCAAAATCTTTTTGGCCTTAGACTCATGTACATTGCAATAACATTAAAAACCGTAGTGCACTGTGGTGTAGACTATTGGTTTCTAGTGCAAATTAGGAAATGTACTCTCTCTACTTTTAAGTTTAGCCACAGAGAACAAAAAGGGTGCAATATTGATTTCAAAGTAATCGGTGGCTAGCTCTCCTCTGACAAGTCTCTTTAATGTATCTTTCAGGGACACTGGAAGCAATGGAATCCAGAGATTTTATCTCTAGCAAAGGTAACTATACTGTTCTCGGGAGCTCTGATTCTGTGAAAATAAACAAAATGCAAAAACAGGATGACAGCAGATGCTATCTGAGTAATAGAAGCAAGCACTTTGCACTTACACCACTTCCAATTTGCTTTTTAAAAGCTTTTGTCTATATAACAGACACTCATTTGGCAAAGTCCAAAGCCCTGCCCTCAGAGAAGAAAAGTCTCAACTGGGAGTCAGGCCACAGCTGTCAAGCCTCAAGTTACCTGTCAGTTACTATTCCAAAGAAAGCAGATTGATTCAACACTACTGCAGGCCAAAAAAGAAAAGGACAAAGAATGGAAATGGGTATACTGAATTTAGCATTTGTTCCAAACAGGACAAAAACGCAAATAACTTCCTATATGGTTAGACATAATGACACTTGGGCCACGTTTTGGTTTTGACAATGCTGTGGCAGTCATGAAAGATAAAGATGACCAATGCTTAGAAACCTCCTATTTAAAGTATTCTATATAATGACGAGTTAAGTGTCCAACGCATACACATATCAAAGCATTGCTTTACTAGTAAGCAGAAAGGCAAGAAGTGTGTGACTCAAGTCTAGGCAAATGTGTAACTCATCTAAATATACCCTTCACTCCATGAGCGATGTTCACTTTGCATCCTCAGCACTCATTTTAGAAATAAACTGGCAATATGCACAAGGCGTAGGTTTGCAGCTGTGATAAGGCAGAAAGGCATCATATAAACAGAATTAATTTGAGGTAGTTGTTTCATTGACAGTCAGCATGATGCAGTGATCTGAGTGTTGGGATCTGGCTCCGGAAAACCAGGGTTTGAATCACTGCTTAGTCATGGAAAACCACTGGGTGACCTTAAGCAAGTCTTTCAGCCTTAGAGGAAGGCCATGGCAAACCTCTGAATAAATCTTTCCAAGGAAGCCCCATGACAGGTTTTCCATAACTCGGAGACAACTTGAACGCACATAACAACAAAGCTGTTTTGTTGGCTTGTGTCTGTAGGTGAGGAACTATGGTTTTTCAGAGGTTATCAAGTCTCTGGAACTGTTAAAATGTCTCTTGCCATGAGAATGGTAGCTTTTCTTAATCAAGAATGGAAGCTGCAAGCCTAGAAAGACATCCATAAGATCCTACTGTTACTTTTAGGCTAAATTCTTGGGGGGAAAGAGGCTACCAACATGGGAGAATGAACCAACTAAATTCTAAATTGGGGGTACTGCTACCATCCTCATAGGGGTGGCGGGGCAAAGGGAGGAAGGCTAAAGCAGTGTTATTTCTCCCCCTCTGCCCCCTGTATCGCCTTTTGGCAGCTCAAGAGGCATCCAAATTATATTCTTCACTTAATCAGCCAATCTGAACTATAATGTGGTAGCATAGCCCACCTTTTCAAAATAATAAAAGCGCAAACTTTCCAACACTTGTGGACTAAAGTCTGGTGATATTTAGAGATCTGAGGCATGCAATCTTGTGTATTTGTGTATATGTGCAACTGAATGAACATGGTGTAACAGTGTTACAGTAGGACCCCTGTATCCACTGGGGATTGGTTCTGGGGGGGCGTGGCGTGGATACTGAAAACCATGGATAACAAGTGAACCCCATTGGAAATAATGGGACTTCCAGTTTAAAATACCATAGAGTTGCCTTGGAGGACCTAGAAAATGGCTATAGAGGACACATTTTCTAGGAAGACTCTATGGTAGGTGTGCTGCTTTATGTCCCACAGATAACTGACTCAGTGGATAATGAATCAGTGGATACAGGGGTCCTACTGTATATAGTGTTATACAGTAATGTTATACACTTATACCATGTAATACAGTGATGTATTTAACAACTGGCCACTTTCCCATAAATATTGGGGCATGTGATAGTCAATATGCATGTGTATGCCACAGCCAATTGAACATGGTATGACACACAATGAACATGGTATAATGAACAATGGCTTATATATTAGATTAGATTATATAAAAACAAATCAAAATGTCATTATAATACCATTATAGGTCTGGAACCCCCCTGCTGAAGTTTGGGCATAAAACTGCCTAAATACCCTAAAGGCACCAGATCCCATCTGATCTTGGAAGCTAAGCTGAGTCAGCCCTGGTTAGTACTTGGGTGGGAGACTGCCAACAATACCAGGTACTGTAGGCTATATTTTTTTAGGAAGGAACAGGGAAAGCCATGTCTGAATATTGCTTACCTAAAAAACCCTGTAAAATTCATTGGATCTCCATAAGTCAACAGGTGACTTGAAGGCATATACACTTGTGTATATTCACAAACATAGGAAATGATATGTCTATGTTTGCAACACACAGAAATAATACAAAAATTTGGACATATGATGCTTAGGTGATATTGATTCTGAATTTAATAAACACCTATATAGAACAAAATTGTTTCAGGTTATCATATCTAATTCTGGATCGGAGTGTGTCACAGAGCACAGCATGTACGCCTGTGTCTCAGATCCAATATTTCTAAAAATTACCATCTCATGGCTCGGATCCAAAGGGTACACCTGCTGATAGAACTGCTTCCATTGGTGGAATCAGGAGGAGATCATATCCACTCTCTGTGAACCCTAAAACTGCTCTATGGGACTTTAAAAAAACACTCTGGGATTTTTTTAATGGTGTCAAGAGCTATGAAAGGGAGGGGAGGGAGAAAGAAATTATGTCACACTGATGCTGCACTGACGGGAAGTTGTTGCCTTTAGGCATATGATTTTGAAAGCTATCCTGGTATTCTTCATGATTCTATGAACTGTGTTGTATCACCTTGCTTTGAATAAACTTCATTACCTATTGTATTTACCGGAAATTATTTCCATCGGCTGCACATGGACACACATATGCAATGCTACATGCCCCAATATCTGAAATTATCCCTATGTATTAGCCAGAAATGGTATGAATGTGTTGCTTTTATGAAGAAGGGCATGGTTGGGTAGCTATGCTGCAGCATTACAAGAGGAGGGGCTTTCCAGGCCTGACCAGAGCTTGGGAATTGCATGCTACAGCAATGAGAGTTATCTGTAATGAATCATTTTTCAGGGTAAAGTGAGGGCAGTAGCACATTTGCCCCTCTCAAATAATGTAATGACTGTCAAAAGTTCTTTTCTCTCCATGTAATGACATGTTTTTATTTTATTTTTTAAAATTTATTTCTTGGGGTTGGGGTTGTTTCTTCTTACCGGAATTATATGAGGTGGCCTAGGGAGAATCATCCTGCCCCATTCACTGGGCCTTGCACCCCTCACAGCGGTGCAAGCCCATGCTACTTGTTTCCACCTGCTATGCAGCAATGTGATGCTGGAAGTGTGACCAGCAGGCAGCTACTCCTGTAACACCAAGAACATCAATTTGCCTAGCTTCTTCAGGAAGTGTGGCTGGCAGTGCATAGCCCAGAATTCCTGCACCACTTGCTTGACATCTGTCAGTTTCCATTCTCCTCAGGCAAGAATGCTGTGCCTGCTAATTTCATTCAGTTCTATCAAAAAGTAAAAATACTCCACCTCTTTGTCCTTTTACTCATGCAAGTCAGTTGGGAGACTGAGTAAGTCTTGTATTTTCCAAAGCAAAGCATGGCTTTGATTTGAAGCAAAGTGGGTGGTGATCAAAGGGGTCTGAGTCCAACTGGCCCAATTTCTAGTTGAACTGAATCTTCCCTTTGTTGCACACACTCATAATCACTTGATCGGAAAGACAAAGTATTCTGCTGTTTGTATTCCACTCAGTTTCACTGTGCCCATGTCACATGTTAGCAGCAGCAAAATTAATAACATTTTCATACCCTCCAACATTTTGCAGATGAAAACTGGGACAAGTGGAGCCAAGCAACATCGCAGGACACACAAGCTAAGAGAGGCTGTAGCAGTTTGCTTTTGCCTGAGCCTTCTGGAAAGGGCAAGACTTCATCCCCACCTCTTATTTCCCTCCCACTGAGTTAATTGAGTGCAAACTTCTTTTGCACTTTGAACTCAGTTTGCACCAATTTAAGCACATCAAAAAAGAAGGGGGGAAATGGGTGGAAAGGAGAGAAACTGGGGTATTTCAAAAGCAGCTGAAAAAGTAGAATGAAAGAGAATTAACAGGGATTGTCTCTGCCAAATCATATAGCTCAGCTCTCAGTATTGCTTTTTAAAATTGTATCTCAAACGGCAATGTCTTTTTTGTTCCTTTTCCCAGGCACACTAAGGAGATTATCAGATGAGCCTAATAAACCAGGACAGGGATGCCACAGTATCGTGAAAGGATTTCCCTTTCAGAAGTTGTAGTCTCTGTCCTGTTTTGCTCCCGTGATGCCCCTGTTCCATCCCCCCCCTTTTTTGACGGCTTAAGCCATTAATAGATCCGCCGTTGTGTTTCTGTAATGGAACGATGGGCATGTGAAAAGGGACATGTTATGCCAGCATTGGTGGGAGATCCTGTCAAAAAACTCCCTTGATCACCCCTCCTTGCTGGATTACCCCCCCCCAATCACTGCTCGATCGCCTCCCCATCACCCCTTGATTGCCCCCCTATCCTTGCCAGATCGCCCTCCCATTGCCACTCTATTGCCTATCTATCACCCCTTGATTGCCCCCCAGATTGCCCCCCCATTGCCCCCTGTATCGCCCCCAGCCTGCAGTACACTGTACCTTTAAAAAATTCCTGGCTCTTCTCTTCTTGCGAGAGCAGCAGCCAGGATTACAAACCAGGAAGTGAAAGGAGCTCTAGAGCGCCTTTCAGTTCCTGGGCTTTCCGGCACAAGCACTATTAAGTTAAGTGTGAAAGTTTTTGTTCTTGTGCCGGAACAGGGGCAGGAAAGGAGATTGCAGGATGGGAAGTTTTTTTTGTTTTTTTTCCGTCTGATAATCTCCCATGGCCTTCATCAGACACCCCTGTAAGAAGAGATATGTCATCTTTCTTAAACCTCTGATGGATTTGTCTCCCAGGCTATTCAGAACATTCCAGATTCTTAGTATCAAGAAATCACTTTCAGCAATCAGTTTCTATTTTTTTTTTAAATCCCAAATCCAAAGGCAGTATTTTTACTGGGACCAACCAATGTCCTCCAACTGTGTGCAAGTTTTCCACTTTTCAGAACTCTGGTATGTGGTAAAGGAAGAAGGCAATGGATGGAAAACAAAATAAAGTATAAAAATCAGGGCAGTTGTAAGGATTAGGAAATAAATCTTATTGACTGTTCCAACTAGAATAGGCCTTGAATTAATGGTAATTTAGTCAGTCAAGCCCTATATAAGTTACATTGATTCAATAGGTGTACTCTTGAATCATATTCAAGTAGTCACTCTGCCCCCCCCCCGCTGCCTTTGAAGCACTCCAATGTTTACTTGGTTGTATAGGTTAACATCCATTCCAATCCAAGCTTCCTTGCCCACTGAAACAGCTTTTCCTCTAGGGCTGCTGACACACAGAACTAATGCTATGGGATTATGGAATTTCTAGTTTTGTGAGCTATTTACTCTTCTCTGTCAGAGAGTTCTGGTGCCACAACAAACTGTAAATTCCAGGATTCTATAGGATGGAGCCATGACAGTTAAAGCGGTGTCAAACTGCATTATTACTAGAGTTGTCCTGTATTTGGCTCCAAATTGTCTTCACCATGAGCAGTTTCTTGGTCTTTGCTGAGGAAAAAGCACCCACACATCATAATGTTGCCTCCACCATGCTTCATGGTGTTCTCAGGACAATTATGTGCTTTGTGCCAGACACAGCATTTTGTGGCTAGGCCATAAAGGTCAATTTTGGTCTCATCACACCAAAGAACCTTTTGCCACATATTAGCTATGGACATTTTCAGACGCGACTTACAGCGCAACAATCAAGCAGGAGAGCTTCGCCACTGCAGTGTGGCTGGAGGTCAATTTCGGACGACGGCATTCCTGCGGTGAAATCATCTGTGTCACTTCCGTTTAGGATTGGAGCTGGCAGCACCATATTTAGCCAGATTTTATTCACGGAAGTTGTCCGCAGTTTCACCGCAGGAACGGCGTCGTCCGAAATCAATCCCCTGCCATGCTGCAGCGGCGAAGCTCTCCTGCTTGATTATTGCACTATAAGTCGTGTCTGAAAATGTCCTATTTGTCTCCCACTTGCCTTTTTGCAAACTTCAAATGGGAAGAGGGCATTTCAGCAGGTGCTGCTTGTTACCTGGTTGCATAAGCAGCACCTGGTGAAATTTTCTCATCTGCATCTATTAAAGGAACAGGAACCCACTCCAGTTTTCAGTCTGGCAACCTGATCTTGATACTCTTCCAGAAAGCAGTTTTTATGGAGGAAAAAAAGCTGCAGCTACAGTATGTGGATCATCTGGTTGTTAGCTGTAAAATGGACAGTTTCTCTCATCTTAGCTGCTAATTGATTTAACATTGTTTCTGGAGACGTTCATAGTTTTAGATTTTTAAACTATAACCCAACCTTCATTGTTGCTTTTGCACAACTTTATCCCTTGGTCTTCGTGATGCTGTTTGTTTAGATATGCTCTCCAATGGACTTTGAAGCCTTCCAGAAACAGGTGTATTTAATTCGAGATCATGTAGCAGTGGAACTACACACGGGCGGATTGCATTCAAGTACTTATATGACTTCTGGAGACAGCGGGTTCCATTGGATGTTATTTAGACATGTCACAGTAAAAGGTGTGAATCTCTGGCTTCTCTTCGCAAACGAAGATTCAGGAAGGACTGAATTTGTCCTTTGAGCCTGTGCAATGGATTTTTCTGGTGGGGTGCAGCGTGCACAGAACTGGCCTCACCTCACCCTTTAAACCGAAGGTTCATCTGCTGTGTGAATACCTCTGCAATTAACAAGTGACAGTTTGTTTACTGAAATTTTGTGCCACAATAAAAATATTTTGCAACTTCACAGTGTTGAATGTTTTGTGTACATCCAGTGATAATAATGCCAATTAAATCCATTTAAATTCCAGGTTGTAGCAAACATTAATGTGGAAAAGTCAAAGGGAAGTGAATATTTCTGCACGGTACTATAATACTGCCATCCTTGGTGGTAACACCCACTTTTTGGAATTCTCTCACTGCATTGTCTGAGAAGGTGAGTTTATATTCATTTTTAAATGTTTACTGGAAACCTACCTGTTTATTGCAGGCTTTTATTTGTTGATAATAAGTATCTCTCTTTTTTGGGATGTTTTAAAATATTTATATGTTGCATTTTTTAAAACAGTTTTGGATTTTCATACTGCAAATTATATCAAGTGATAAACCAAAAATTATAAATTAACAATTCTATTAAGTTCACCCATAATAAGTTGGTAAAAATTTCATAGTACATGAGCATTTTTTAAAAGAAAATACAATATGAATGATAGCCACTCAAGGTTTTATTTTACATGTGAATATTTTAAATATGGCTATGCTCTCTGGGGCATTCTGGGAGTTGTATTCCAAAATGTAACTTACAAAGTTCTGCCCAAAACTAATGCAAAATGTAATCAGGCGCAACAACTGACAGTAAAACTCTAGAATTAAAGGACTGGCAATTTTGTTGTTTTCCAATTCCCCTTATTCAAACAGATTATTCTAGTATATGTGACCATCTGTTAAAGATTAAGGCTTGGGCTGTTCTGAGTCCAGAACTGATTAGTTCAGTTTTTCCCCTTCTTCTTTCAGCTTTAGAAGCAAAAGTTCACCCATTTATTGGGGGTATCCATTGCCAGAGAGTTTAATTACGTATTTATTTGGCAAAGAGGCACTCTCTTTGTGGGTAAGAATAATATGAACAGATAATTATAATGGGTACTTTTAAAAATTGGTCAAAATATTTTTCTTCTTAATTGTTTCCATTTCCCCTAAGCGTAAGAACAGCTTCTGCAGCTAACAGGCTGGGAATCTGAACATCAATAATTAATGCAATGCTAAAACACTACTTTAATTCCCAGAGTATGCACCCAGCTAAATCACTATGCCACAAGGGAACGGCCAGGACAGGCTGTGATTTTTTCAGCTGGCCCTGAATTAAGGCACCGCATCCTCAAATATCTGCCAAGACCTCACCTTAGTCTATTGCCAATGCCTGTTTTGGGAGTCCCTTTAAACATTTTCCTTCTGGTAGCTCTGGGTGTATTTTGAGAAGCCATTTTCATTTCCCATAATGACCCCAACATAGCATTACTGCTGTGTATTGTGGGAAATTTGAATTGTGGCCACCAGACCTTCAGCCCAGAGCTCAGAGGAGAGCTGTTGCTGCCACCTCCAGACAAGCTTACTAGGCAACCCACTGATTAAAAAGGGGGCCATCAGAGGCAAACCCTTAAACTTGATGCCAACCACACTGTCTCTGAAGCATTCATCTACAGGAACAGCTGCCCTCATCCTCTCTATGTGATCCATTGCTTTGATTTTACTTCCTTCTAGTCTTTTGTGATACGGTTGCATAATTTTGCTGCCTGTACTCTAGATCTTAGAAGTATTAGCATTTCAGTCCAAAAAAGTAATTTCCCCAAATTTGCTTTTCTCTGTACGGAGTGTAACCAATTCATTCAGTCACTTCTGAGGCAATACAAGGGGGGGGGAGGTGTTTGTGTGTGTGCGTGCGTTGCCTTCAAGTAGCCTGTTGACTTATAGCAACCCCATGAATTTCATAGGGTTTTCTTAGGCAAGGAATACTCAAAGGTGGTTTTGCCAGGTCCTGCCTCTGAAATATAGACTAGCTAGATTTTCACACTACACTGTTATAGTATTAATATTCCACTTTATTTGCTCTGGATGCCTCCTGTGGAATCCTGGGATTTGCAGTTTAGGGAGGGGCATTTACAACTCTCAGCCAGAGAGCTCTTAGGCCTCACTAAACTACAAACCCCAGAGCTCCACAGGAGGAAGCCAGAGCAGTTAAAGTGGAATAGTAACACTATAACAGTGTAGTATGAAAATCTCCTATATATAGACCAACTATTAACCAGGGCTGACCCAGCTTAGCTTCCAAGACCAGATAGGATCTGGTGCCTTTAGGCATTATTGGACTTATGCAAACCCTTCCTTCAGATTGGGCAGCTGGTCCACTGGCATGACCATGAAGATACTTTTGCAAGTTTCTCAGTTTTGCTGTGTCCAATTAATCATGCCAACACCTTTTTATAATAGAGAAGAAAATTACCAGTGCTCTGCCAAGGGGGAAGATAACCGACACACAAACTTTCATTCCAGCAAACCCTGCCTGCTGGAGGAAATGAGCTATGATAGATACAAGACCACTTTCTCTCATGGACTTGGTGGGAGAGTGGTATTTTTTAAAAAAAAATCATTAAAATTCTTTATTTACTATGAGATGGATAACAAATGAACATTTTTTTAAAAAAAGTTAAACAAAGATTGTTACTGCCAAAAATATTAACAAAACTATCCCACTTGCCACTCAAAAGAGAGGAGATCTCAAATGGGGGAAAAAACCCTCACACATGTAAGGAGTCAGGTGTCAAGTAAACTTGTCTGTACATGGCCATGCATCACTGGAACAGACAGCAATCCATCACTTTCTTGATTAATAAAATTATTGAATGGAAGCCATATATGTCTAAAACACAATGGTGCACCTAATGGGTCTCATGGGAGAGTGGGATCTTGAGGTGAACAAGCTCTACCTTGCCAGTTCAACACACAGCAAAGGCTGAAGGCCAAGATCACATGCTGAGTCAGTAAAATGTAGTGGGGAAAACTCCTTTGAAAGTGAAGAAATGAAAGGCTGACACTGAAGTTTTTATTTTAGCCATCCTCCAAAGGGTCTTCTGGGCTGGTTTTATAAACCAATGGTGGGCAAGCATCAGGGCCACATCCTCCTGCTGCTTCCACCACCACCCAAAACACACTGATGGTGCCCACCTGGATCTATGATTTCTTATGCAGAGAGGCAGAGTCCAGTTTCTAACACTAAGGCCCTGCAGCCACAAGAAGGCTAAATTTGCCTGTGTAGTGACTGATCTGTAAGGACTAAGTAAATCAGGGATACGTAGCAAAATTATGGGGCAAAAAAGTTAAATGTTAATTGATTTGAGCAATGATTTAGAAATGTTAAATGCTTTTGGGATGAAGCAGAAATAATATTTTGCAGATTATATCTAAAAAAGAAATAATAGAAAATTGGAGAAACTTTTTAAAAAATTCTAAATCAGTCTGCTATCTTAGTAGAGGTCTGAATCAAAACAAGTATTTAGACCTAGAAAGTGAGTCTGGCTGTGGAAGTGGAAAGAGAAATAGAAATGGAAATGAAATGCAGTGAAGAAACTGACTAGACTTCAGTCAGAAATGAATTTACTTCAGAATTAAGGATACAATCTTACATTTGGCTGGATTATAACATGTGCTTAAAATAAATATGCTAAACTTTATCTAGAGCAGGATTATTGACTGTGTGAAACAAAAACTGCATTTTTAATTTTGTATCTTCATAAAATCTGAGTCAGGATGGTTCTTGCTTATCATTTTTCATTTCTTTCTGGCCAGCAGCTACACTGTTTGTAAATTACTGTGTTTAATTTCGTTTGGTTCAATGAACTGCAGCTACACAGGGCTGAATCACAAACCCTTTTCCTTCATTGGATAAAGCTCCTCTGGATCCAGCCCAGTCAGAGCACAAAATAAGGCTATTTATCTGACAATAATCAGTTTAATTATATGTGAGCACAAGTTATCATTTAAGTCATTATAATATACAGTATTTAGATTCCACATAAGCTAACTGAATTAATGTTGGACTCTTCATTCATTAATAAATCCTGATTCTTCAACAGAAACCAATGCTTATCATGTTATATTGTTTTGGAGATTTATTATGCACTTAAATTTCTCACTGTCAGGAAAATGAAGCAAAGAGTTTTAAGGACACCTAAGTGTGCAGTAAAATATCAGCTACAAAATAAAGACACACTGTGTAACAAACATAAGCCCACCCTCTGAAAACAATGGAAACCATCCATTCATTTTACATTGGCCTGTCACTTATGTTAGTTGGGAGGTAAATATTTTATGAAGAAGTGAACATATTTATTTTTATCACTACTGTAGTTCAAATAGGAAAAACAGATTGCTTTGCATTTCATATTGACTTTTTGTTCTGCCAAAATGTGGCTATTTTTGAAAACCATCCCTTGTTGTTTAATGATTACAGACTGGAGGACACATTCTTAAGATAATATTCCCAATTGAGAAGTTCCTAAAAATATAAAGTAGGCCTCCCCTGGGGTGTAGTAGTCATCTCTATGGAAATTTTTATGAACCTCTTCTAGCCTCTCTTCCAGATCCTTTCCCTCTGTAAGCCTTGGTTCATCTAGGAAGCAGAGTTCCAGGATCACATGGCTTACAGCTTGTATTAACAGGTATAAATGGATGAGTAACAGATAGTGTTGAGAACTAATGTGGCATTTGTTAGTCTATAGTGAAACTGGCGAAGACCATCTTGAGCCGCCTTGAGTCCCATTGAGCTGCCTTTGGTCTCAATCTGGGAGAAAGGCAGCATATAAATCAAATAAATAAAGAAAATAAAATAAATCTTTGTGAAGATGGAGTTCACTAAAGTACGTAAACTGCACAGATGAGAGAGAGAAAAACAAAGAGGGTCTGCTACCACTGGCTACATGAGCCAGGATATGCTGGCTCCCCATTGGCGTATCCTGGCTGCAGATCAGCCCATTCCTTCCTGTTACCTCTACAAAACAGGAGGAGGTCCAGATGGAGGTCCAGTTGCCACTGCTGCCACACTCTCCCTCTCTGTCTCTGAAGGCAGGAAGCTGGTCTGCAACATGTGTCCAAGGCCCCCTGAATGTGACCAGCCTTGGCTACATGCTGCAGCCCTGCTTCCTGCTGTGGAAGAGCGACAGCAGAGGGCAGCTGAAGTGAGAGGCCAGCGTGCCAGAACAGGTGCCCGCAATCATGGAGGGCCCAATCATTTTTTCCCAGCAGGAGCAGATTAATACAGATATTATTTTGAAATGTTTTATTGGGCTGTACCCAGTCTTCCTCCCGTCTTTGCCCCTGGGGTTATGAGAACAGGCAGGAGGCAAAATGGGGCAAAAGCCCTGCATCGTTGGGACTGCGGGGCTCTAAAATAAGGGCAAGACAGGGTAAATTGCCTGTGTAGATAAGCCCCAAGAGGGAGAAAGAGGTGGCTTAGCAGTGACGTCATGACTGAGAGTATTAGTCTATAGGTGACTGATCTCTCTTTGCCTCCTAAGGGAACATAGTCATTTATGCAAGTGTGATTGCACATTTCTTCACTTCCAACCATTTTAGTGTTTTATTTCCTTTTTTATTTCTACCATCAGAACCTTCCAATACCTGTTATGATGATTTTCTCTACTCCTTCACCAGTAGTCTGTCTAGCCTTCTTCAAAATGAAACATTTTTCCAAAGACCTTTTGTTGACTTCCAGGGGAATCCACCATGACAAAAACTGATTGCTTGAAAGTCAGTGAGAGAATGTGAAGACAGAAAACCAAAAAAATGGTGGCAGCAGATTTAAAATCATAAGTAAATCACTAGCAGCCACCATCTTGGTTAGGGGGTCATGCGGAGTTTAGGGGGGCTCTTTTCACCATGAATACAGGTCGCATCATTGTGAATGTCTGCTTTTCTTGGACGTGTTCATATCCCCCCCTCATATAGACAAGACTTGAGATTCAATCAAGAGGAAGAAACTGGGATAACTGTGAAATAGAAGCGACCATATTAGGTGCAGTTGTGCTCTGTTAAAATCAGTTGTGGTTTTGGCTTCACCAGAACCTATGAGAGAGATAGAGTTGCTATTCCCCATCCTTTCTTCCTGCTCAGAGAAGATGCTGCATGTTGTGACATCAATGCAAGGTGTATTGACCTGTCCATTAGAGAACAATCATTGATGGGAACGTGGGCAGAACAGTACAAAGACTCATCATGGTCTTGAGTCTACATAACATTATGATGGCAGAAAAACAAACAAATGTGAAGTGGTAGCAGTTTCATGTTTCTTACAATGTAATTACACCTTCCCAATTTACTTCAGTTGGATGTGAATTGCAATCATGTGCCCTGATGCAGAGAGCCACTAACAGACCAGTACGCAGAGAGGACACACTATTAATTTAATGATGACAATAGATTCATACAATATTTCTTCTACTAAAATGAGTGTGTGGATTGGGGTATTCTATATGTACAGTGAGGAGGCACACTACCCAAATCATTTCATCAATGCTTTTATAGATTTTATAACCTGATCCTATGCATGTTTGCTAGAAAATAAAACCCAACATGTTCAAAGGGGCTTACTTCCAAGTAAATGTAGATCACATATTTAATCTTCAGATAGTTCACATCTCTGAAAATACTTTGGATTAGTATTTTGTTACAAGATTTGTGAAAATAGATGATAGATAGATAAGCATTCTGATTTTCAACTTACACTTGTAAAAAAAATAAAGGTGTCTTCAAGACAATAAAGGAAGCACACAGCCATTCATAATACTAAATTGCTAACTGTTAGTAGAACTTTGTGCTCAAAATAAGATATTGCTGTAAACAGAATAATATAATGTAGAATATTCTGTTAGAATAGAATAATATAACATAGTACTGTATAGAATAATAGAATAATATAAGACATGACCTAGAAATAACCTATCTGCTTAAAATAATCCCCTCAACTTACACATGTCGTATTCTATGCATAACAAAAATGATAGTATGTTTTTCAACTTTAGTGCAAAATACTATTAATGCTTCCTTGAATATTTAAAATTGTTAGCTTTTATTTTAATTGAGTAGTTTCTTTAGAGTAATGCAAAAACTTTTGGAATTAAGACACAGCTAGCTCCCTTTGCTTTCCCTTTTTCCCCCCATATGGAAGGCAAGAAATTTCAGTTTTACTAACCATGAAGGTATATGGGCCTTCAAGTTGTTTTTGACTTATGATGACCCTAAGACAAAGCTATCATGGGGTTTTCTTGACAAGATATGCTCAGAGTTTGCCATTGCCTTCCTCTGAGGCTGAGAGAGTGTGATTTGCCCAAGTTCACTTAGTGGGTTTCCATGGCAGAGCAGGGATCCCAACCCGGGTCTCCCAGCTTCCTAGTCTAGTGCTCAAGCCACTACATCACTCTGGCTTGCTAGCCATGCAGGTGTGGGATGTCAAATGACATCACTCTGCTTTCCAGATCTTCAAGATATCTAGTTACTCTCATTTCATAAAAGAAATAGGAGGAAAACTACTAAGTGTGTTTACAGAGGACTAATACTTTAAAAGCAACAACACCAATGTGTTTCAACTAAAATTGCTAATCTTTTTCAAGGATATTATTCCAGTCTTAAATAACATCTTTAGATCCCCCGCCCAAAAAAAATTCTGTTTCCTCTCTGGATTGGTGCTGCTCTTTTGTTTCTAGTTCCACCTAATTCAAAGTATCTTCATTGCTAGAAGAGTTGCTTTGAACAGTAATTGGGTAATTCACATCTGATGTATCTTTGGAGCTGATGTCCACAATCTGATGCACCCAAAAAAGCAATATGCTGAGATTATAGCTCAGGTTTACCTTGCCTTCCATTTCTCTTGTTTTGTGATCCAGAGAACCAGGATTATACACTGCTGTATAGTAAGGGTGAAATAGACATAGGATGTTATCAGACAGGGCAAATAAGGTGTAATAAGGATGCCTAATGATAGCAAAAGGGCACGTGTACCATACAACATTGCCCTTGGGCTATCATGTCCTGTTTTAAAAAATCATACTTTTTTTTATCCCTGTAGTGCTTTTGTGCTGGTATCCCCAGTGTTTTAAACTTTGTGCCATTGTACTCACGTGAATGTAGCATCAATGGCCAGTCCTGCAAGAACACTTCCAGATGAGATTGCAACATCCAGGTAGGTGGCACACTTTTTATGACCTTCCCCAGTTTACTTGGGACTTCTTTTAGTGTGTTTAGGTGCTTTGTGTAAAGTTAACTTTGTTATTTTTGTTTTTATTTTTGAATACTTGCGAGAATACATGGGATTTCAAACAAGGAAGTGAACAGAGCTCCATTCACTCCTCATTCATTGCCAGGGAAGCCTTTTCACTGGAGGGAAGGTAAGTGTGGCATGGAAAGTTCTTTAGCCAGCATAAAAATGGCAAAGTTATGCTGGCAAAAGAACTAATTTAAGGAGGGTGGTCTGATAAAGTCCTTAGTGGAAGTCATAAATATCCACGTCTTTAAAACAAACTAAAACTTTAATGCAGGAGAGGATTCTGGTTTTGTCTGGAATAGCAGTACTGTTAGAGTGCCATATTGTTTGTACTTTGTGACACATGTTTTCTGCATCTAAATCAGAAAGCGTTTTCCTGTGCAGGAAAATACATGCGCAAAACAAGCTCCCCAGAGCAGTACAAATCCCATACCCAGAGAGCACTGTCTACCTTGGCGAAGGCTAATGAGACTCATAGTCCAAAATATAAGGAAGTGGTCAGATGGGGAAGGGTGCTTTATGGTATATGAACAAGGTCTCTCAAACAGGCTTATAATGCCCCCTTTCCCATGCTTGCTTTGTGCAGAGATCAGGAATGTTTTAATTTATATTGAAATCAATCACATTAAAACATTCACTGTCAAGGTTTGAAGTATGTATTTTGTTAAGTTTATTGAATTAATGCATGCTACTTACTATAACACAAATATAATCATGTAGAGTTGTCCCTCCACATTCGTGGGGGCTAGGGCCATGAGACCCCCGCGAATGTGAAAATCCATGAATAGAAACTAGGTCATGCCACCTCCCTCCCTTGCTTCCAGGAGCAGCGACGGGGCTTGGCAAGCCTGGTCGCTGCTTCCTCCCACCCTCTCCCGCCCCCCCAGGAGCAGCGACGGGGCTAGCCAAGCCTTGTTGCTGCTTCCTCCCACCCACTCCCACCCCCCCAGGAGCAGTTTTTTTAGATGGCGGGGGGGGGGGGCGCTCCCAAAACAGCGAATAGTCAAAACTGCGAATCTTAAAGCTGCAAATGTGGAGGGGCAACTGTACTACATAACCATGGGCTCAGCTAGACAGGAGAAATAATTGTGGGAAAATAGTACATTAACTCACTATCGCAGCAGTATTCACTTGTCCCCATGATCCATTTACAAGATCACTGCCATGGAAAGCTACCTGAGTTTGAAGTTCATATGGAGCATGCCCGCGAGAAAAGATGGTAGCCACGAGTGAATTACCTGATTATTCCCCAAAAGCTCCCTCCATCCCCCCACATTATTACCTTGTTAAATGAGAAATGCCAAAGAGCGTTCTTATACTTTTTTTTTTTTTGGCGCTCCCACTCAAAAATAGCACACAATCACTTCCATGAAAAACAACAATGGTGGCTCTGACCACTTCGTCACAGGCAAGCCCACCCCTGAGCACATCCAACCAACCATGTTTTGACTTCCTGGATGTGCCCCAATTTGAATTGGTTGTTCAGATGGGATGTAATGTGCATTTTCATTTTTTTTTTAAGATCGCAAGAAATAGTGAAAGCTGTAATTGCGAACTACTTGGAGTTTTCAGCCCACCTCCTTTGGAATATGCCAAATCCCAGTGGGAGCTCATCTAGACAAAAGATATTCTGCCTGCATTTCTTGAGAATTTTTTTCACCATCTAGAAAACACCAATATCTCATTCCAAAACTAAAACGTAGGTTCAAATAATTAACACTTACTATCTTGCTTTCTGGAATATGAGATGTGCATCTATGTCGAATCTCCTTGAAAACAAAAAGCTGTATAACACAAGTTTTCTCCATCTTACTGGATCACATCTTGGACATAGGAGGCCATAATGTTCCCCAAGTGTTTACCTGTAGTTTATAGTAGATGTTAAGCATTTATAGGCCATTTACCAACGAGTTACATGTATGGTCTAGAATCTCCAGTCACATAGATGAAGCCAGATTTCACTTCTATGTTGGAGAAGGCAAAAACACAGCCTCGTGTACTGCATATAGAATTGGCACAATATAAGAGTTGCCCCACAACTCGATAAAAGTTGCCCTACATTCTCTGATGTTTTTGCTACCAGTGTTCATTTTTCTGTGCTAGATTTCAACCCAAGCATAGAAAGTTTGTATGGAAGAGACAATCACAATGTGTGTTTTCATGTAGTCGCTATTGAAAACACAATACACTTGTATGCACAAAACATTTAAAAAGGCAATATTATGGGAAGAAAATAATGTTATACAGAGGACAAAGCAGATATGTGGGATGCTGGTAGCGATATCTAAATTGTAAGCCTGGTTTGTCAACAGATTCAGTGATTCAGATCAGATGCCTAAATCAGACTATTTCTGTGCATAGCTCATTAAACAGCCCATATATCTACTACCATAAAACCAACACTGGCAAAGTAAACCACTTACAGTAGTAATGAGAACTGGTCAATGTGGTCAGAGAGAAACCGCATCCATGAACCTTCAGCAGTTCTAGTCCAAGATGCAAATATTCAAAATATAACCAAATCCAAGTTCATACCCTGTTTCTCAACAGAAAAGTTAAGCTAGATTATTCAAATTAGAAAAGGTTCTAAATTGTGAAGTTCCACATTTTCCTCTAGGACAATATCCACCGTGCATTTTGTTTCTAACTAATAACCTGCATATTCCAGAGCAGGGATAACTGAAATGCATTGTATTAATGATACTGTGGAAGAAAGTGTCATTTTAACTGATCATACTCTTATTAATTCAAGTAATGGGTATGAATATCTACCCTTACCTACAGTTTTATACAGTCATCTGTCATACACAGAAATAACACAAATGTAGCCTAGTTACAGCGAGCAATCTCTCATATTTAATTAAGCAGAGCAGCATCTCTAAGCCATTATTCATTTTTCTTCACTTGACAACCCTTTCCTATAAGACAAAACTAGAAAGGTGCTCCTGATGTAAAAGAAAATGTCAAGCAAAGGATTTTCATTAATGTAAAAAGAAACTTTGATATCAAAATTTGAGGATAAAGCAATGTCATATTATACAGCCCACAGCAAGTATTACTTTTGTTTCTGAATATTCGTCTTTGAAAATGGCATGGTTTTGTTTGCATTGTGAGTCAAAATGCTGCCTGTTCAGATTTATAACAACAAACTGATAAAACTTCAAAACCGTATACAAAGCCCTTATAGACAAACGACATGACCTTACCATTAGAGGGCGGGATTTGATTAATTTGAGTTCATGAGTGAATTACCCTTCCCACCACGCTGTCCCAGAGAACTCTTGAAAGTAGTTCAGGTTACTCCTCAAGTTCTCTTCTGACTTCTGTTCTTAGTACTCAAACACTGGCGCCATTTACACAATGAAAATGTAGCGAGATGAATTCATGTGGATCCTTGGTAGTTCACACATCCTGCGTGATGGTCTCGAGCTTTTCAGAAGGGGGATCACCTTTTATCCCTCAACCTGCAGGGATTTCCATCCTGCGGTTTGTCCCGTGTTTTTAAAAAAGTCTCGGGAGGATGCGGAAAATTGGATATGTGAACAGGTCGGGACAAAATATCTCAGGAGTAGGTGGTGGCTGGAAATTGAGGTGTGCAGGGGTGGGCACATAGTCCTGAGAAGGAGGGGTCAGTCACCCTCCCCATCCCCTGCTCTTTTTAAAAAATGGATTCTCTCACTGGCAACCTCAACCAAGGCTTGTGATTTTCTTAAAGACTTGTGTCCCTGTGCCAGCAAACTCCATTTAAAGGGACATGTTCTCTTTAAATGGATTCTCTCACTGGCAATCTCAACAAGGCTTGTGTCCCTGTTCTTTTCCCCTTCCCATCTTCCCTCTAGGATGAAAGCAAAGCATGCACACGTGCGCAGATGTGTGTGTGTGTGTCTGCCTCAAGTAGTCTGGCTGAAAACAAAACGGGGGTGCACACACAGGTGTGTGTGTGTCTTCAAGCTGCCTAGGTGGCTTTGCAAGTTCCTTCCTCTGGAATATAGCCTACAGCTCCTGGTATTCAACAGTGATTCTTGTGGGTACTTTAAGACAAAACATTTATTTTGCAGTAACCTCTGTGGATTTACAGCCAAGGCAAGCCCATCAGGGTTTGTTTTTTTAAAATAGGAATTATGCAGGGGGGGTTGCCTTCACCCTCCTTCTCTGACCAATGCAGATGCTTGAGCAAACATATGTGGCAGCCAATAGCATCACTCGTGGTGGGAAACTCCACAGGAAATATGTCACCAAGGTTGTGAAAAAAACAAGTAATCGCATCCTTGACTGACAGCTAAAAAAATAAATAAAATCCTGGAACCTTTTCATATGTAAACAAACAAAAAAAACCATGGGATACTAATGTCTCAGGATCTTGCTTTTGCCATGGAAAAGGTTGTCATGTAAACAGCTATCCCGGGATATTGTTCATCCAGGGACAAATCGTTTAAACAACAAGGGACAAACTCGGGATCAGGAAATCCCATTTTTCCCAGTGATAAAAACTGTCGTGTAACTGGCGCCACTGTCAGTATCTCAAGGATGTGCATTGTCCAGTGCCTCCTGGGCTTTGCAGTGTGGTTTCTAAAATGTTGTATTCTTTTTTTAAAAAAATAATTTTATTACCGTTTAAAACATACAAATTATAACACAATCAATAAAACAATTATACTTAATAACATGTAAGTAATTCCCTCCACCCAGGGACCTCAACTTTACATTCATCCCTCTTTCCAAAATTCCATTGTTTCCAGCTAATTGTTTGCTCTCCCCTTTATTAATACAAATTCTAAGAATTTACTCCATTTCTCTCCAAAATTGTTCTTATTGAGAATTCCCTTTTTTTCTTTAATAATGTTTGTTATTTTCTCATTTATAGCTATATCCCATACTTCAATATACCATTCTTATATTTGGTATTTGCCTTGTGTTTTTCATTTCTTTGCTATTATTAACCTTGCTGCTGTCAGCAAATGTGTTAATAATTCCTTGAAAATTTGGGACTCTTGTATTTTTTCATAATATGATAGTAATGCTATTTCAGGGCATAAGGGTATATTTATCTCCATTATCTTATTTATTTCCTTCATTACCATTTGCCAAAATCTCTGCACATATTTACAGTGCCACCACATATGAATATACATCCCCAGTTCTTGGCATCCCCTCCAACACTGTGCTAAATACTTTTTATCTATTTGATTCAATCTTACTGGGGTTAGATACCATCTCCATACTATCTTATAATAATTTTCTTTTATTCTTACTGATAATGTTTTCAAGTGACGCATATTCCATATTTTCTTCCACTTAGATCTATCTATTACAATTGCTACATCTGTTTCCCATAAATCTTTAAGATAATCTTGCACATCTTCATTCTCCATTAATACTATATATATTTTACTTGTAATGCCTTTTATAGTAGTTTTCTCTTGGGTGACTTGTATAATTAATTCTTCAAATTTTGTATATTTTCTACAACTTCCCCACTTTAACCATTTTTTGTCCATTGCTCTGTGTTAATTTGAACCATGTAATTCCTTGTTCTCTTAATGCTTTTTCCAAGTAATTCTTATTTTTCATTTTTCTAACCATTCCTTCAATCTTATTATTTCTTGTCCTCCTAGCTTTATTTCCTCTTCATTTCTTAAATTTTCTGGAAAACCCTCCAGCAATGTTACTGGAGTTAATGGAGATATTCCCGGAACTAATACCTTTTTATATTTGATCCAAATATCTAATATATTTTTTAAAGAGAAAGACTGTATTCTTTCCCTAAATTTCTTTTTAGGTTTACAAAAAATATATATATTTCTTAATTTTAAATCTATTTCTTGTTTATTTATTTCCAACCATTCAATTTCTTTTAATTCTACAACACTGTCAATAATATATCTCAATTGATTCACTACATAATATAGCTTCAGATTAGGTAAACCTAAACTTCCTTTGGGGGGGGTTTATACCATCTATTTTTATTGATTCTTGGTCTTTTATCTCCATTACAATAATTATTTATCATATTTTGCCATTTTTTAAATTCCATCTCTGATATTTTAATAAGCAGCATTCTAAATTAAAAAAAATGGTAAAATTCTCATTTTAATAAGTGCTATTCTTCAAAACCATGACAATTTAATTTCCCCATAATTCTCTATTTTTTTCTCCATATCTTTTCCTTAATGTAATAAAAAAAATTCTTATTAAAATGTTGTATTCCATGCATAACAAAAATGGAAGTTGGGAGGAGAATGAGAACTTGCAGAAGAATCACGTGGGAACAAACTTTTGTTTGGAGTCCTCCTGCAATACTAAACCCTTATTTATCTCACTCTCCCCTCCCCATGTGTAAGTCACTCTCTTGGCTTGGGTGGGATCAGAATAAATTATCAGTGGCATGACAAGCATAGATGACTTGCAGCTCCAGCGGGAATAGGACAGAAGAAAAACCCATTTCTCTGTTCATGGGCTGCCTCTCTCACAGCAAGATTCAGTAATACATATAACCAACAAGCCACATTAACCTCAAAATGGGAAATTAGGGTCCATTAATACACCTGAGCAAAGAAAGAGTCATATGCTTCCAAGGTGTTGCACAAACGTATTAACTATGATGGGATGACTACGACGGGAGGATCCTGTGCTGAACGAACTTGCCAGAAAAAGCCATTCTGGCCAAGTTGTTTTCCTCATTTGTTTGCTTCTTTTCAAAATGCTGCACAAGTCCAGGACTCCAGTGCTGATCATTTTTACTGTTCTGTACCACAGCTCCAGTTCCTGCTCCCGTTGGCTTATGTATCTCCTTGCTAAAACCACCTTTCAAACTATGGAACTCTGGCTCTGCCAGAGAGCTTTGCCAACATTTTCATTTCCCCAGAATACTCATCTCTAGTCTCTTGAGTTCCCCTTCTGCTGAAGTAGAGTCCCATAGCACAGCAGCTGGGAACTTTGTGTCAGGCTTCCTCCCTATAGCTGAGCCCCCTTGGTGCTGTCTTTATGATCCACTGTGGAGCTTGGACAGCTGCTGCTATCAGTGAGGCAATGCTGAGGTAAGTGGACCAAGCATCTGGCTACATGTGAAACAGTTCCGTGTTCCTTAGTTGTTGTAGTCCCCAGCCAACATCTATAGTTGTTAAAGCTGTTGTTAAATTATATTTTAATCTCCATAACAACCACAAAAAACATAACAGGCACAATTGGTTATGAAGACATTAGTTTCTTGGGCAAACAGGTTCCACCTCTGGTGCTAAAGTCAGAAAAGACCAAGAAAGTACTAAATATGAGTACAGCTCTCCTTAGTATCTCCAGAGTTTGAAAGTAATTTTTTTTACAAATACCTCATTACTCAGAATTAATTCCCTTTGCAATAACTTCATTCATTTTGCAGTGTTACTAGTATTTTCAATTTACTTATATAGTTACAGGGGTTTGGGTTCCCTAAATGGTGGTGGAGGAATATCACATAGTTCAAATGCTGACAGGTGCTGTGCTTTGTGCCCTGCTGTGTGTGTGAGACGATGATGAAGCAGATCAGGGAAGGGTGTATCTTGTACATAGGCAAGTGGCTTTTAGCAGTCAAATTCTCTCCAATTAACTAAAAGGAACTATTTTAGTAGCTCATGTAGAAACAGAAAGTAAATAGTTACTTTTCAAAATGCAACTATAAGAGGAACTAATTATTGGAGGATCAGAGCAATAACTGTGGCAAATTACTTACTTAAAAGTAATGTTACAAGTTCTGAATATCTTCAATCCAGAGCTGCTACAGATGTGCTACATGAAGAATGGTCCACTGAATAGAAACTGGAACATTCAGTCCCATGTTCATGGCTAATTCACTGTGATAAAAAAGTCACAATTTCTTGATGTCAATTAATGAAGCTCCTTTTTTCTTTCTGCTCTTTAGCTAGAAGCCTCCCCCCCGCCAGAATGGCTAATTTACATAACAGATTATTTACATAACTTTAAAGTAGACAATGAAGACAATTAAAATAAAGTTTTTAATATCTTGGCTCAGTCATTAATCAAAATTGAGACTGCAGTCAACAAATCAGAAGAAGACTAGGATTTGGAAGGCAGCTCTGAAGGAACTAGATAAGATCCTCAAGTATAAAGATATATCACTGAATACCAAAGTCAACATCATCCATGTCATAGTATTTCTGATTTCTATGTATGGTTATGAAAGCTGGATAGTGAAGAAAGCTAAAAAGAACATCAACTCTTTGAGATGTGGTGCTGGAGGAGAGTTCTACCTACTATGGACTACAAAAAAGACCAATAAATGGGTCCTAAAGCAAATCAAGCCTGAACTCTCCCTAGAAGCCATGATGACTAAACTGAGACTATCATACTTTGGAGATATCATGAAATGACATGACACATTAGAAAAGACGACCATGTTTAACAAAATAGGAGCAAGTAGGAAACGAGGAAGATGGCATTACAGATAGATAGATTCAGTCAAGGAAGTTATGGCCCTGAGCAGAGCTATTAATAACAGGTTCTCTGGGAGGTCTCTCATTCATAGAATTAGCATAAATTGAAGCTGACTTGATGGCAAATAACAACAAATGAACCTGTTTCATCCTCTCCCCCCTCCATAGTGAGGATAAATGCTTGATCAAATGACTTATTTGGATTCCCACCCGCTCTTTCTAGTCTTCAGCTAGCAGGTCCCCCATAATGATTTAAACAAGACCAATATCAACAAATGAAATTATATATAATAGTTAATTATAGCAGTAAAACAGCATTAGAACTGAGATCTAGCAGCTCTGGGTAAATAAAATGGTTTTCATTGGATACTGAAAAGAAAACATTAGTGCCAGTTATATCTTCTTGTCAAGGAAAGTGTTGCATAGTCAGAATGCTACCAATTCCAATCACTACTTGCCTCACCTCTGATAGTGTGTGTGTGTGGGAGGTGGGTGGGAGGTGGGTGGGGGACCAGAGACCTAAAGTGGAAGCACCAGTTACAGACTGGAAGAAAAGAATGAAGAAATTGATTGAACTGGAGAGAAGACCCTAAGGGTATTTTTAATAATGTGGGATAAGACCATAGATAGGGCACTATCTTTCATGAGACTTGCTTCTGTGAGTGAAAGAACATACGCCAGGTGTAAAGGTTGGCAATTTCTTATCCATATACATAGGCCATACCCTCTAAGGAACAGAATAATTTTAGGTAGCTACCTCCTCAAGTGTAAAATCTTTAAAATTTCAGAATCATAGGAGATTTTCAGATGGGGAAATTATTCCCCCGTCTTCCCTATCCCGATATTCCATCATCCTCACGCTGCCCTTTTTCTAGTTTCCTGCTGCTCCCTTCCATCATATTTTATTAATGACAGTTCATCATTAATTAAAAGAACTAGAAAAAGGACAGCGTGAGGACGACGGAATATGGCACTGCTCCGAGAGAGAAATAATTCTGTCCCGATCTCCCCGGGGAATAATTTCCCTGTCTGAAAATCTCCATAGAATTGTAGGCCATCTAGTCCAATCCCCTGCCCTGCAGGAATAAACAAACAAAGCATTCCCGACAGATAGCCATCTAGCCTCTGTTTAGAAATCTCCAAAGAAAGAGACTCCACCACACTCTGAGGCAGCATATTCCACTGTCGAACAGCTCTTACCATCAAGAAGTTCTTCCTAATGTTTAGGTGGAATCTCTTTTCCTGTAGTTTGAACCCACTGCTCTGTGTCCTAGTCTCTGGACCATCAGAAAACAAGCTTGCTCCATCCTCTGTATGACATCCCTTCAAATATTTAAACATGGCTATCATGTCACTTCTTAACCTTCTCTTCTCCAGACTAAATATACCCAGCTCCCTAAGCTGCTCCTCATAGGGCATGGCTTCCAGACCTTCCACCATTTTGGTCGCTCTCCTCTGGACATGTTCCAGCTTGTCAATATCCTTCTTGAATTGTGGTGCACAGAACTGGACACAGTATTCCATGTGAATTCTGACCAAAGCAGAATAGATTGGCACTATTAGGACTTTTTCAAATGGTTGAAATCCCCCCCCCCACTGAGGAGGTTGGGAGAAGAATGGGGCTGTCATGCTTACACAGCCCCGGTCCTCCTCAGTCCTCCTTCTGACCTTCCTTCGTGCTGCTGGAGCCTCTTTTTATTGACAGAAAACCTCTGTCAGTAAAAAGTGCTGCTAGCAGGGGGAAGGTCAGAAGGGCATCAGGAGGAGGACAGAAGAGGACAGGGCTGTTAGAAATGGGACTGTGTAAGCGTGACAGCCCTGTTCTTCTCCCCACCTCCTTGGGTTTTTCCCCCCAACCATTTGAAAAAGTCCTTACTTCCCTCAATCTAGATGTTTATACTCCTATTGATGCAGCCCAGAATCACATTTGCTTTTTTTTAGCTGCCGCATCACACTGCTGACTCATGTTCAGCTTGTGGCCCACTGAGACTCCTAGATCCCTTTCACATGTACTACCATCAAGCCAGGTGTCACCCATCCTATATCTATGCATTTCATTTTTACTGACCAAGTGTAGTATCCTACATTTCTCCCTGTTGAAATTCATTTTGTTAGTTTTGGCCCAGCTTTCTAACCTTTTAAGGTCAGTCTTGAAGGTACCTTGGCTTGATTTTCTGGGATTTCCCCTTCCACCTCCTTGCCCCCTGCCATGATTCAGACCACTCATTAGAATCCCTGACCCCTGAGGGAATATTTTGGGAAGCTCTGTGGGAGAGATGGGAAATGGCTTATACTTGCTCCTTTTGCAATTGGCTCTCTAGATAGGACCTACTGTATTACCCAGGGCATTGACTACACAATGAAAAAAAATCCTCTCAGAATCCAAGCAGAATACCCTTGGTCCTCGTGGATGCTGGCCCACATTCACCATATTCAGAAGGAGGGGGGATGAAAAATCTGAAAAACTCCAAAAAGAACACAATAACAGCTTTTGCTGTTTTTAGTGATCTTTTTAAAAAAAGTCTGAGAAATAGCACATAATTGGTTGTGTGATCAACCAAATTGAAAATGGGCACACGGCACACAGCACAAAGCACACAGTAGGGCTGAAACCTGATTGGTCGGACCTCAGGGGGGCGGGCATACAAGGGAGAGCTCTCGATGCCAGAGCAGCCATTATTATTACTATAATCGATAAAGCATCAAAGTAAAGAAGAAAGGTACTTTTTAGTGGAAAATTGCTCTTCTGCAACTGGTTTCTTTAAAAAAAAAAGGGGGGGAGGTTTGGGGACTCAATTCACTCATGGCCACCATTGTTTGCAGGGGAGACTCTTGTGAACAGCCAAATCACTACTTTTCCTTTTCTATGAAGTGTTGGATGAGTCATGGGCACAAATGGAGCCCTCAGCGATAGGGAGGTAAGTAGCTATTTTTTGTGACACATTCTCCTGTCTACCTGACCCCAGTTTCTACAAGTACAGTAGACATTTCCCTTTCAAAACATGGATGTCACCAGTGAAACAAGCATGAAGTGCTGTTTTGTAGCTGAAAAGGTGTCATTGTCACCTATTTTGCTATGCTTTTGTCATTTGTGACAATCAAGGACAGTTTGGTTTTATTTACCTAGTTTTTTAGTATTATTGGCCTAATTGGTTTAAATGGGCCACATGTTGCAACTGGCATGTGAATCATAGGACTGTAGACTTGGAAGGGACCACAGAGCCATCTAGTTCCTGTTGACAGCCTTCTTAACCTTTGATGCCCAGAACCAGACACAATACTTCAGGTGTGGCGTATGATGTGGTCTGAGTAAAGCAGAACAGAATGGTACCATTACTTCTCTTGGCCTGCATAATATAGAATCATAGAGTTGGAAGAGACCATGAGGGCCATCCAGTCCAACCCCCTGCCATGTACTGCCATGCAGGAAATCACGATAAAAGCATTCCTGACCGATGGCCATCTAGCCTCTGTTTAAAAACCCCCAAAGAAGGAGACTCTACCAGACTACGAGGCAGAGTATTCCAATTCAGAACAGCTCTTACTGTCAGGAGGTTCTTCCTAATGTTTAGGTGGAATCACTTTTCCTGTAGTTTGAGCTCACTGCTCCACGTCCTAGTCTCTGGAGCAGCAGAAAACAAGCTTGCTCCATCCTCAATATGACATCCCTTCCAATATTTAAACATGGCTATCATGTCCCCTCTCAACCTTCTCTTCTCCAGACTAAACATGCCCAGCTCCCTAAGCCGCTCCTCATAGGGCATGGCTTCTAGACCACCCACCATTCTGGTCACCCTCCTCTGGACACGTTCCAGCTTCTCAATATCTTTCCTGAATTGTGGTGCCCAGAACTGGACACAATATTCCAGGTGAAGTCTGACCAAAGCAGAATACAGTGGCACTATTACTTCCCTTGATCTAGACACTATACTCCTATTAATGCAGCCTAGAATTGCATTGGCTTTTTTAGCTGCTGCATCACACTGCTGATTCATGTTCAGCTTGTGGTCCACTAAGACTCCTAGATCCTTTTTGCATGTACTGGCCTCAGGCCACGTGTCACCTATCCTATATCTGTGTATTTTATTTTTACTGCCCAAGTGTAGTATCCTACATTTCTCCCTGTTGAAATTCATTTTGTTAATATTGGCCCAGCTTTCTAATCTGTTGAGGTCATTTTGGATTCTGATCCTGTCCTCTGAGGTATTAGCTACCCTCCTAATTTGGTGTCATCTGCAAACTTTATTTATTTATTTATTTATACCCCGCTCTTCAGCCACACAGCTATCAGAGCGGCTTACAAATTGTTTTAAGCAATAGCTATTTACACATCTACACTGGATTAAACAGTTTCCAATGTGTGTTAGCTAATTGCCCCCCACAAACTGGGTACTCAATTTACCGACCTACGAAAGGATGGAAGGCTGAGTGAACCTTGGAGCCGGCTGGAATAGAACTTGCGACGTGGTGGCTTGCAGTACTGGCATTTATCCACTGCGCCACCAGGGCTCCTCATTGATAAAGATGTTGAATAGCACTGGGCCCAGGACAGAACCCTGTGGCACCCCACTGGTCACTTCTCTCCAGGATGAAGGGGAGCTACTGGTGACTACCCTTTAGTTTTGTTGATGCAGCTCTGAAGAGGTAAAATTTCATATAAGGATGAGTAATTTGTTGTTGGCAGCATTCGTAATTGCCACTTCTAAATCTATCATTATGAAACAGTCCAGAAATAAAATTTTAGCTCTGTACCATCATACATTTCTATAATTTTGATACAGCATTGTGCTACTGTGTATTAAAATTTATATATCCCTCCTGAAACTTATTCAAAAATGCTTGTCTTTGGTTGCCAAGGATAGTCTTAAATTTAATAGCTCACTAATTAGATTTCCCTTCTGCCAGTTCTGAAGGGAAAGGGTAGAAAAAAATTATAGGGTTTATCCAAAGTGCTTTCGAGACAGGAGATACTCCTCTGAATTAAATATGATCCATAGCCAATCTGATTGTTATTAGTGTAACAATCTAAGCTATACTCTACACTATACGTTAGGTTTCCAGTGCTGAGGGCCATTATGTGAAACTGCTTTGTGCCACTATTTTTTTCCAAGGAAAAGGAAAATTTTCTATAAAGTGACTTTATTTCATGCTTTATTACAGGGTTTGACATAAATTTTCATTGATTCCTGAGGGCATCTCCCATTGCATTGGAGCCCAGTCTGTTTTGCAATTGAAGTGGAAGAAAATTACTCTGTTTCACTTCATAGTCCTGTGGCCGGAACTGCTCACTTGGCATTCATTTCAGAAGGAGCACATACCACCTTACAGAACTAGAATCTTGTAATACAAATTGGTCATCATGACATAGTGCAATGTTACTATATGGTCTCACATTTTTAGAATGTTTGTCCAGGTCATTTTCAAATGTTGCTTAAGAAATAATAGTAAATATCCCAGTGGAAAAAACAACTGATATTTTATTGTGAATTTTACAATGTAAAATGCATTTTAAAAATGCGAGGCATCTCAGGGCATCCACAAATGATATATACACAGAATTCATGAAGTTTGCCTCTGTCCAATGTTGTACTATAGAACCATAGAATCATAGAGTTGGAAGAGACCACAAGGGTCATCCAGTTCAACCTCCTTCTGCCATGCAGGAATACCGAATCAAAGCATTCCCGACAGAAGGCCATCCAGCCTCTGTTTAAAAACCTCCAACGAAGGAGACTCCACCACACTACGAGGCAGCAGCACATTCCACTGTCAAACATATTTTATTGTCAGAAGGTTCCTCCTAATGCTTACGTGGAATTTCTTTTCCTGTAGTAGAGTCCATTGCTCCATGTCCGCAGAAAACAAGCTGGCTCCATCCTCAGTATGACATCCCTTCAAATATTTAAACATGGCTCTCATGTCCCCTCTTCACCTTGTCTTCTCCAAGCTAAACATGCCCAGCTTCCTAAGCTGCTCCTCATAGGGAAGAATGGCTTCCAGACCCCCCCACCAGGACATGTCTGTAGTGAGGGACCATTTAGTTTAGTTGCATCAGGGCTTCTGCTATGTTTAAACCTGGCTGGAATGACTTAGGCTGCATCTGCAATGCAGAAATAATCCAGTTGGACACCACTTTAACTGGTATGAGTCAATGCTATGGAATTCTGGGATTTGCAGTTTTTGTGTGATATTTAGTCTTCTCTGTCAAAGAGCTCTGGTGCCACAACAAACTACAAACCCCAGGATTCCATAGCATTGATTCCATAGCCCTTGAGGTATTTAAAGAGTGCCATGATACACTGATGACAATGTAAGAAATCCCTGTTTTTTAAAATATGGGCTTTTTTGTCAGAAGCATTAAGGTCTATAAAATATTCATGGGAGCAGAATAAAAGACAAAGATCACACAAGAGTTTGTGTATTTTAACTTTAGAGATTTCCTAACAGGAACTTTACCAGCTAATGGTTTGTGCTCTTAACTATAGTCAGCCTTCTGTAACCACAGATTCTTTATCCATGGATTCAACCAACCACAGCTGCAAACTATCCTTCTGCTCAAAAAATATTCCAAAAAGCAAACCCTGCTGTTCACCATTTTATATAAGGGACACCATTTTACTGTCATTGCCATCTGTTGGGAATGATTTGATTGTGTGTTCCTGCATGGCAGGGAGTTGGACTGGATGGCCCTTGTGGTCTCTTCCAACTCTATGATTCTGTGATTCTATATAATGGGACTTGAGCATCCATGGATTTTGGTATCCATGGGGGGCACTCCAGAAGATGTCTAGTTTCTAGTGTTTTAAGATGAGCAAATATCTACCACAGAAAATTGCATAGGCACTTTACTACTTGACCTTTCCCTATGCCATGAAATGGCAAATAATTCAAAAGACAAAAGAAATTATCAGATGTGGCAAATATGACATTATAACATCGAAATGAGACCGCAAAAGGGCTTGCCTATCACCCAACATCATGCCACAGCATTCTGCAAGTGTTGTGCTGCTGCCAAGAGGGCATTATTTTTTATTAGCAGGCAAAACCCACCAATTGATAGCTGAAAGCATTTTTGTCACGGTAGTGCTTGCGTGCGAAACCATGCCCCGTTCTGCTGGCATGATTCCAGTGTCAATGGGTAGTCCCCACCAGAACACTTCCAGGTGAGAACGCAAAAACTAGGTATGGTATGCTTTTTTAATGAACCTCCCCATCTTGCTTGCAAGTTTCCAAGTGTATTTCAGTGCTTGTGTGTTTGTTTTCTTTGGTAATTTAGGTGGTTTTGGACTTTTAAGTGTTCTTGTGTCTTCTCGCAAGAACAGCCAAAATCTCGCCCATGCAAAAACACAGAAGCAAGCAGCATGAGCAGTCGTATTGCCAGAATTCAGGGGCATCTATATCTCATGATTACAGTAGCATGCGAAAAGAAGTATTATTATGCAAGGATACATACTCTGTAAAATATAGCGCCAAAAGCATGTTTTTAGACACTTGTCTGATCATCTCCAAAGTGTGCTGCTAACACAGCCCACCAGTATTTCCAACAGCTACAATGAGCACATGAATTGGAACAGCAGAAGGTTTCCTCAGTCTCTGTGCCACATGCTTGCTGTGGCTGGATAAAAGCACACATAGAAAAAAAGAACCATACTAGAGCAGTATTAGGTCCAAGTATAATGACACCATCAGCCTATGAGTGAGCACATGCATTTTTTCAAATTTCTCTGCTTGAACTGCCAATACTACTTGGTATTCCACCTGACTGGTTTTAAGCCAGTTACATTTTTTTTTTAAAAAAAATCCCTATATTTATTTGTTATCTCTATTCCAAGCAGCTAATGGGCAGCAGCCACCATTCCTCCTGAGCTCCCCATCCACAGCCTTCTTTTGGATGATAGAACCATGTGACTCACACAACCTATCTGGCATGCCTGGAACTACACTGTCACTCTCAGGTACAGGGCATGGTTCCATCACCAGTGCTGGAGTAAAGATTCATCTGGTTAAGTCAGATTTAGTAGAATGAAGGCGGCGCCATCTTGTCCTTTGCCTCAAACAGCTAAATATGCTGTCCAGCAATATACCCTGATCAGGCACTGTGCTCATCAACTGGCAATTTTATATGCCTATTCACGTTATTGTTGGTATGGCCTACCATACGTGCTGTTGCAGTCAGAACAAAGGTGTTTTACATTTTTCTTAGTGCCTTTGTTGGTGGTGTGACTTTAGAGGATTGGATTCTTGGGCAACTGGGAATTCTACAAAGAGAGCACCATGATTGGAAAAACTGATCTGAAAGACAACTCAAAAAAGTCCAGCAGTGAGAAATTGGATCTCCTCCCAAAACTACTGTTAGAGACCTTCGGTCTCAGTGGGAGAGTTTAAAGTTTAGAAACCATGTAAAGAAAATGGATAATGCAATCAGGTCATGAGTGAAAAAGGAAGGCTTTACTAGAAAAGCTTGAGTAGTTACATCACAATGCTAAAGTTATTGGAAACTTTGGAATTACAAAGAGTCTTGCCAAAGGGTATTTCAACTCAGTTAAATTTATGCAGGATTTTGACAATTTTTGCACAAAAAAATGCTTCCATAGTAAAGCAGTTTTGAGACTGAGAGAAAAAATTGTAGCACAAGCTTTCATAGACTCCAGCATCTGAAGAAGTAGACTACGAAAACATATGCTACAATTTTCTCTCTCAGTCTCAAAGGAGCTACAAGATCCCTTTGCTTACTGATATTCCAGACTAACACAGCTGTGTCTTAGAATAGTAAAACAGCATTACCCAAAGGATAGGGAGGGCTAAAATGCAGCAGTGTTATGAGATTGTACTAATGGAGCATGTTGCTGTACACTCATTGTTTCACTCCACTGAAACTGAGACTGGCAACCAATACATCCTGGTTTCTTTGGGTGATTTCACCAAGTGCACTGAAACTTGTTCAGTCAAAATCAAAATCAAGATAGAGGAAGAGGAAAGCAGGAATTGTGATACTGGTAAAGGTCTCAGTTAACCAATTTTTTAAAAAATATACATGTCACCCCCTGTTTACATGGATTCAGTATCTGCGGTTTCACTTACCACCCATCATGGGAAAAGGTACTTCTATACATCTGGAGAACCACAGAGTCGTGCTGGAGGTGGTCTCTCTAGGTGTCAGGAGGTCCTCCAGCATGACTCTATGGTCATCTTCTACCAGATGTTGACTATAGAGTTATGCCAGATGCCTAGAGAAGCATCCTCCAGCATTTTCTAGGTCCTCCAGGGCAATTCTATGGTGGTTTGCTAATATACATGGTTTCACCTATCTCCAGTAAGTCCAGGAACGTATCCCCTGTGTAAACCTCATCTGAGGTTGTATTTACCTAATTTTAAGACCTGTTAAGGAACTGATGATTGTAATTATGTCCTGATATGTAAAGCCATAGAATTCAAAGAGGGTGTTCCCCACACACACACAACTGTAGTATTCATAATAAGGCATGAGCTGCGGATGCCCACAGGTTTACTTTATGCCAGCCCATAGAGCAAATAGGCAACATGAGTATTTTGGATAAGAAATAGAACAAGTACAATATAAACTTGAAAACGTACACATATTTGTGAGCAAAAACCTATATCAGCACTCCTCAACTTTTGGCCTTCCAGGTATTTTGGATGGTGCCCATGTCATTGGGGTGGTGAATCTGCTCTGGGTTTTAGTCCAATTTTTAAAGGAGATATCTAAGATAAAAACACATTTTAAGAATAGGGCTCAGCACCATGAATACTAGTAGCTCCTTTAAAGTTTTAACTAGAATCATAGAATCATAGAATTGCAGACCACGACGGCCATCCGGTCCAACCCCCCTGCCACGCAGGAAATCTTGATCAAAGCATCCCCGACAGATGGCAATCCAGCCTCTGTTCAAAGACCTCCAAGGAAGGAGACCCCACCACGCTCCGAGGGAGTGCGTTCCACTGCCGAACAGCTCTTACTGTCAAAAAGTTCCTCCTCATGTTGAGGTGGAATCTCTGTTCCTGGAGCTTGCATCCATTGCTCCATGTTCCAGTCTCTGGAGCAGCAGAAAACAAGCCTGCTCCATCCTCAGCGTGACATCCCTTCAAATACTTAAACTGGGCTATCATATCGCCTCTTAACCGTCTTTTTTCCAGGCTAAACATACCCAGCTCCCTAAGTCTCTCCTCATAAGGCATGGTTTCCAGACCTTTCACCATTTTAGTTGCCCTTCTCTGGACACGCTCCAATTTGTCCATATCCTTTTTGAATTGTGGTGCCCAGAAATGGACAAAACTAACACTCAAAGTAGATTCATTGACCAACTGACATGGAAGTTATTGGCCTGGCCAATGAGCAGGAATTCTAAGAGCTAAAAACCAACACTTCTGAAGAGCTAAAGGCTGAGAACAACTGATCTAGAGATTATTTCTCTCTCTCTCTCTCTCTCTCTCTCACACACACACTAAAATAATTGTATACTGGTAAAGTCACATAAGAAACCCTTGTTTTCAGGGCCAGGATACTGAGCAGTTACCCTTTCCCATATATGCCCAAATCAGCCACTAACAGTTTCAATGTAAGCTTTGTTGGTTGTTTTGCAAGTAGTGGAATGCCGTCAGGCAACATGAAGAAGGTGGGCCTTCTCAATGGCAACACATGCCCTTTGGAACTTTTCCCCCTGAGTGGTTCAAGAGGCAAAAATGGGTGTTGGGCTCCAAATCCCTGCTGAAAAACATATCAATGTATATAGGTCTTCTCCAGCCAGATATTCTCACTATAGTTGTTCTCTCCACTATTTATTCTTACTACTCTTTTTCTTTGTATTTCTTCATGAAATGTTATGATTATTTGTCCTTTTCAAAATGTTTTGACTTGTTGCTCTTCAAGAATATGGAGTTTCTATTCCATTCTCAATTGCTATTCATACTTCAGAATTTTTTTGGAAAAATTATTTGCATAAAAAAGTGAGTTTTTGCCCAGAATTTTTGAATTTCTGTGTATTTTTGCACAGGAAATAGTGCATCGTGTGCAAAGTACACAGTTTCTTTGTAAATATATAGGAGGGATTGTTGCAGAACACTAGTTTTCTGCATCTCTCAAGTTTTACCACAAACAGATGTTCAAAAATAAAACACCCAAAGTTAAAAGAAAGATCAGCAAATGAATGTGTTTATTTCCATCACTGAGGTACTAAGGAACAGGTGGAGCCACTTTCCCTTATCCCTGTCTAAACATACCCATTCTGAAGGCAGAGGACAAACCCCATTCTTTTAGAAGGAGAGTGTTATCAATGTGATGTCTTTATACACAAAAGTACATATATGCAGGTGGAGTTGTACATAGCAAGCTGTATGACAAGATTGATGAAAACCTGTACTGAATAAGAAAATGTTATGACAACCCTGAAAATTGTTAGTGTTATCAGTGAACACAGTTGTCCTACTCATGGAAAGCTAAATATATCTTGCAAGGCAAGAAGTTTTAGCAAGCAAGTACCATATCAATCCTTTCTCACCCTCTATTTCAGAGACATTTTCTATTGAGGTTTTTTTTTGTGCTGTGCAGAAAACCTTCTGTCACATAATATGAACACAGCTGTGATACATTCAAAGTGTACAGACAACTGCATTAATTTTTCATAATTTGCAACCATCCATGCATAAAAAATACATAACATGCAGAAAGTACTTACAGCTTATTTGAAAGAAGTTCTGTTTTATGTTCAAAGATTGTTTACCTGAACCTGATTAAAACTCAGTAATAATATATAATTGTTATTAATAGTACTTCAGAGAAGGTGCTTTACAAGGTCCCTGTTACAGTATTGAGCGGTAAGCATTGTATCATACAAGTTTGTACTATAACATCCAGAATCCCTCAGCCAAACTGGCAAAGAAAGATGATTAATGTGCTAACATCTTCTGGCGAATTCCTGAGGAGAATATAAAATTAAATCAAATGAGCAGTTAATTGCAGAAAGATATAGTTTTCAATGGTTTTCTTACAGTTATTTGAAAGATTTAGGGTGGATAAAAAGAGTTATGGTTTGGAACAAGAGTTTGAACTGTAATTGTTTACAGACAATAATAATAATAATAAAATTTATTTTTATCCTGCCCCTCTGTTAAAACAAACGGGGCGGCTTACAAAAATTAAAATACCAATACAATTTAAAATCCCCAAACACCACCCACCCCCACCCTCCCCCATAAAAAAATATTAGACCACATACATTACAACAACTGATAGAAAATCACATTAAAATAATAAATAATAAATAGCCAGCAGACTAAAAAGAGCCAGGAGCCCCTGAGGCTGGGAACTAACCAGGAAAAGGCCTACTGAAAGAGATCCGTCTTTAGTGCTTTTTTAAAGCTACTCAGGCTCATCATCTGACGGATCTCGTTCGGCAGGCCATTCAACAATTTGGGGGCATTTCCGAAGAGGCCCTCTGGGAGGTTGCAGACAGCCTAGATTTTTGTGGCTGATTTTTGTGACAATGCTAGATTGCTAGAACGTATAAAGTTTTGTTTAAATTTGACGTAGAAGAAGAACAAGTGAAAGACTGTATGATAAAATGGGCCAAGAATTTTGGATATAATAAGCAGATGGAACAATTTACATTATGCTATGATTTTAAAGAGAATTTTTATAAAATTATGTACTGTTTGGTATATGACACCAGAGAAATTGTCTAGAATGTATAAGGATGTTTCAAGTGTATGTTGGAAATGTGAACAACATGAAGGGACATGTTATCATATGTAATGGACATGTGAAAAGGCTAAAATGTTCTGGGTTCAAGTACATACTTTGGTGCAGAGGATCTTAAAGGTTAACATTCAAGTAATAACAGAGCTTTTTATTTTGGGACTTATGGATTAACAGTCAGAAAAGAGCCATGGAAGACTTCAGTATATGACCACAGCAGCAAGACTTTTGAATGCACGAAGATGGAAGAGTCCAATATTACCTACTAATGAGGAATGGTTATTAAAATTGACTGACTTAGCAGAAATGGACAAATTATCTGGTTTGATTAAAGAAAAATCATTAGTGACATCTCTAAACAACTGGAAACCCCTTATAGACTTTTTGCAAAACTTGATAACTTTTGGTTTTGATAATTAATAAGATTTGGGTATCAGAAGAAGTGTATGATATAGTGTTAGAGAGAGAGGTATGATTATATCATAGGTGTGTATAACTACCAAAAGAAAGTCAGAAGCCACTTTTCTTTTTCTCTGTATTTTATGTCCTATTTTTCTTTTCCCTTTGTTCTTTTTTCTTGCTTTTTTCTTTTTCTTCTTTTAAATATTTGTAATTTTTACTGTATTTGGAAAAACCCTAATAAAAATTACAGTATGAGCCCGTATCCACAAGACCAGGGCCCATGGATTCACTTACTTGTATCTGAAAAAAGATGGTTTCTGTAGTCATTTTTTGGGGCTTCCAGCATGATTCTGTAGTATGGTTCCACCAAGTGTTGACAGAGAGTTGCACTAGAGGACCTACATATGCTTAGAGAGGTGTTCTCTCTAGAAATCTCTATGTCTTCCAGCATGATTCTATGGTATGCTTGAGCTTGAAGTCATTCATTTAAATAGGGTTTGTTATTATCAACAGTTTTTGACATCATCGGTAAGTCCAGGAATGTATATACAGTCAGCCCTCCATATCCACAGATTCTGCATCTACAAATTCAACCATTCACTGTTTGAAAATATTCCCCCTCCCAAAAATAAATTCCAAAAAGCAAACTTTGATTTTGCCATTTTATATAAGAGACACCATTTTAGTATGCCATTGTATATAAAGGAACTTTAGTATCCACAGATATTGGTACTCATGGGAATCCTGGTACCAAACCCCAGTGGAAACCAAGGGCCTACTATATATCCCTCAGCCAGCATGGTCACTGGGGCTCAGAAAACAGTTCTAAGATTTGCACAAGGTATACATAAGTTTGGTTTTAATCTTTTTATTTAAGGTCAGAAGGTAGTACAAACGTAATCAGCCCCATCATGCTGCCTGCTTCCTTTCCTCTTATAGTTAAAAATGGGCTTCCAAAGATATCCATAAGGGATTATTTCTGCAACCTGAGCACATCCATGAGAAGTAAGTGCTCTCCAATAACTGTGCACAGAATTATTTACAGACTCTGCCTGTGTCACAAGCATAAATCAAGAAGAGAAAATATATAATGCAAACAAAGGAACCATTAATGAATGCATAGACAGGAGTAAAAATTCATACAAAACAGATCACTCTAGGTCACAGAGCAAGGTGAAGGGAATACATGTTCTGATTTGCTTTTTTAAAAAATGAAATGTTTAATACAAAACAACCTACACAACTGTTCTCATGAGGCATATAGACCTTAACAGGCAATTATAACTTAGGGAGAACCGGCAAGTGATATACCATCCAATAGGAGATTCCACAGAACAGTTCTTTCTGTCCAGACCTCTCCAAATTAAAACCTTGAAATACTCCCACCTGCCTATTTTAAGCATATATTTTAAAAAATAGAGCTTTCTGTTTATTTTTTAATTTTTAAAAAGGTATACTATGCTAAACAGTTTCTTAATAAAATTAAAAATATAAATTATAAATTAATGTTCTACTCCATTACCCTGTCCTTAAACAGAAGAAATTTCATAATAAGTAAAAGAATACTACAGTTGTCCCTCCATATCCACAGATTTGGTATCCATGGATTTAAGTATTCACAGCTTGAAAATATTCTTAAAAATAATAATCCACAAAGCAAACCTTGATTTTGCCATCTTATATAAGGGACACCATTTTGCTATGGCATTGCATATAATGGGACTTGAGTATTCACGGATTTTGGTATCCACGGGGGGTCCTGGAACCAAACCCCAGCGAATATGAAGGGATAACTGTATTTTGAAAAGCGGAGGGGGGAGGGACAACAAAGGGAGTACCATTACAGAGGAATTTATTTATTTATTTATTTTCTACCTCCCCCCCCCTGTTTGAGACTCAAGGCAACTTGCAAGAGTTAAAGCAAACATAGCCAAAAATCTGCAGCATTAAAAAGGTAAAAAAAATGTAATTCAACTATCAAAAAATTAAATCCAGTTAAAAACATAAACCATTAAAAAGACAATAACAAATAGATAATCCAGCACAGTCAAAGCACCTCCCCTGCCCCAAGCAATCAGTCCTCAAAGGTCTGCTGAAACAAAAACGCCTCTTGTTTGCAGAAAGATAGCAAGGAGGATGCTAGTTTCTGGGAAGGGAGTTCCAGAATCTGGTAGTAGTCACTCAGAAGGCCCTCTCCCATGTTTCTACCAGATGTACCTGTGAGGGTGGAGGGAGAGAGAGAAGGACCTCCTCAGAAGATCTCAAAACATGGGCAGATTGTATGGGACGATAGGCTGGGGGAAAAAATACTAGTAATAGAGGCCTGAATCCAGTTGTTAGTCCCAACTAGGGAAGGCCTATTGAATCTGTGGCATTCTCTGTATTGACTCACCGTTCAACAGTTCATTTAATAGGTCTAGTGTAGTTGGGACTAACCAACAGGAATCAGGCCATTAACTTTTTAAATAAGGTTATGAGTTGGATCTATTCTGTTATTCAGTTGCCTATTGATTTGTTATTTTCTGACCAAAATCATCATTTGTGAAGTCGAAGGCTTTCATGGCCGGCATTCACAGATTTTCCTTGTTTTTTTTCTGGGCTGTAAGGACGTGTTCTGGAAGAGTTTATTTCTGATGTTTCACCTGCATCTGTGACTGGCATCTTCAGTTCCAAAGGGCATGTGTTCCATTGAGAAGGCCCACCTTCTTCATGTTGCCTGACGGCATTCCACTGGTTGCAAAACAACCAATAAAGCTTACATTGAAACTGTTAGTGGCTGATTTGGGCATATATGGGAAAGGGTAACTGCTCAGTATCCAGGCCCTGAAAACAAGGGTTTCTTATGTGACTTTACCAGTATACAATTATTTTAGTATATGTGTGTGTGTGTGAAGTAATCTCTAGATCAGTTGTTCTCAGCCTTTAGCTCTTCAGAAGTGTTGGTCTTTAGCTCCTAGAATTCCTGCTCACTGGCCAGACCAATAGCTTCCATGTCAGTTGCTTTTTCCCTTACATTCTCATCCTCTCTCCCACATCATACAATGTATACATCTGTCATCCATCACTATTACATATTCTCAGGCATGAAAACAGTTTAAAATTTCCACTTCACTTATATGCAACCATCTCAAAAGATGGACTTCTACCCTTTTGCTTTCTCAAGGGAGTAGCTGACTGGATGATAAGGAGCAGGCATCTCAGAGCAGAAGATGAAGAGAAGAAATAGAAAAGGGAACAGTGGTACAAGGAGAAGACAGTGATGGCCAACTATTTGTGTGTGTGTGCCAAATGAGGTTTAGAGAAGTTGGCAAATATGTAAACAAGAAGGGAGACTTGTGAGTAGAGATGAGAAATAAGAGGTGAGATGGCATGGTCAGCTAGCTAGAGAAAACTAAAAAGCTTGAGGAAAACCCAGCTCATATGCAGAGCTTGTGGTAGCCTGAAGAGATGCTGAAGCTGATCAGTTGTGGGGATAGACCCCTTTTTCCTGCAATGAGTCAGTTGTGGCTGATAGATTCTGTATCATGACAGCAGTGAATCCACTCTAGGTTTCACAGTTGCTCCAAGCTGAATGGGAGCTCTGCCAATGCTGGATCCCAATTTGATACCAGTGGAGCTCACAGCAGATGCAGGAAGAGCAGCAGTAAAATCCTGAGTGTATTTACCACCATCTGCTCCTACGGAGAATGGGCAGGCAGCCTAATCCAACAAGAGGAAGAGCTGAATAGGCACCGTGGATGAGTGCCTACCTGCATCTAGCCTCCTTTCAGGATAGTGCCAGCCACAGCAAGATCCTTCTAAAAGACACACAACACCCAGGTGAAATCTGAGGAGGGCCCTCCTTACTGTGTGCCAAGTACATTGATAATTGTGAAGTCGAAGGCTTTCACAGCCGGCATCCATAGATTTTCCTTGGGTTTTTTTCCGGGCTGTGAGGCCGTGTTTCTGATGTTTCGCCTGCATCTATGGCTGGCATCTTCAGAGAATGGTTGGGTAGGAGTGTGTGTGGAGTTTATATATTGTGAACCCCTGTTGGGGAGTATATGTAAATTTGTGTAATTGAATGGTTAGTTTCTGGGTATAGAATTACTACGATGATTAGTGTCTGTCTGGCTAATGGTTGGTTGATGGGCCAATTGCTAATCCTCTCCAGGGCCTAAAAAGCAGAAGATCATGTCAAAAAGAACACCTCTGAATCCCTCTTCTTCATTCCAGTATGTAAAAAATATTTTGAGTTGCCCTGATGGAACATGGTCGGGGGTGGGGAGAAAAGATTTTTGCTCATTTGGTTCATTCTGACTCATGACGGAGCTGGCACACTCCTGAACAAATGGAAGGACTGCATCTACTTTGCAAAAATAAAGGCTAACTTACAGCACCCACCCACATGAACAAATGAAAACACCTGAATTTTTAATGCTTAAAAGCTTGGTGTAATCAGATATGAGGATCTTAACTATAAGTAGTTCAGGAAGTCAACTTGTTTCAACAGTAACTTGGTATACTGTTTTCACTATTTCCCTAGGGTTATTATCCTAGTAGTGTCCCATCCTACACCCTGGGTGAATTAATGTATACATATAACTGCAGTTAATTTTTCTCTGTAACAGTTACTGTTCATCTCCTCCATTTGACACCTGCATCCCAGCAAAATTTAGACTGTAAATTAATAAACAACTCTTCAATTTAAGAGGATGTTTTTAAATTATGAATTGTCAGATGGGCAGCAAACATTTTTACATCATGAACTGCAATCTGTAAACAGCTACTAGAAAGTATGCAGAGGATGGAGTGGATTGAGGACATGTACAGCTTTGTAGATATATGTATTTGGTGACATGTTTGTGGGGAGGACAAGCAGTAGAAAATGACTGCAGAAAGGAAAGTGACATGTGCAGATAATGGCCAGGACTGCACATAATGTTTGCAGTTATGATTAGTTTTCTTTCCCAGGGTAACACACAAATGAATAGATTATACACTGCCTGAAGCACTGAGCAAGGGTGGGGGAAGGCAAGAAACCTATGCCGTTATGTAATTTGAATGTGTTGAATTAAATCACCATTAGATCTGGAAATATTTTACCATGTGGCAGTGTGCGACCTCGACTGATGGTAGAAATTCACCCACTCAAAATCTGAGGACTTTTAAAGAGGGTGAAAAGGTAGAACTACCCCATGTGTGACATGTCCTGTTTTCAGGCTTAAATTCTTGACTACTGCCACTTTCAAGGCCATATATATTTTTCCTGCACATATTTGACTGTTGTTATAATGTAAAATTCATATCTTCAGTTTTGTGGAGAGACGGGCAGAGATGTATGGTGGTTACATTTTTCAAGTAACCAGAGAATACTGAATTATGTGTGCATCAAATTTTAATTAGGTGTTGAGCAACAACATATTTTTGATACTTCTGCTCAATGATGAACTAAGAAAGGCCTGTACGTTACCTGGAGGTTGTGTTCTCCAGGTTACAGCCATTGAATTTTTACTGTAGTTATTGATGTCTTCAGTTACCTTCAGATTCAATAAATAGGAAAGAGGAACAATTTCTAGACAACATAGGGGACTGTGCTCTAGGACAGTGCTGCTCAAGCTATCGGATGTGGGGGACAGATCATTTTTATTCCCAATGTGCCAGGAACTGATACTATATTTGTGCCCATTAGAAACTTACCAGGGACCAGCAATCAATGACTTAGGAACTGGCACTGGTCCATTGATCACCACTTTGAGTAGCACTCCACTAGTTCTCAACTTTTGATCCTCTAGATATTTTGGACTTCAGCTCCCATAACCACTCCCCCCAATTCAACATGGCCAATGGTTAGAAACTCTGGGGATTGAAGTCCAAAATATCTGGAGGACCAAAGGCTAAGAACCACTGCTCTAGAACTGTCATGGCCATGGAATCCACCAAAGAAGACTTACATTTTAAGTGGAACGCAGGACTTAGTGTGAGATGTGAGTGTTGCTGAACTGCAACTATGTTACACATGCTAAACTAGAAGTGTTTTCATCTGTAGAATCTTGATTATGAACAGAATTGGTCAAGTACAGGGGTGGGCAACTGCACGGGAGGGCAAAGAACAGGGAAATTTTTTTTAACCACAGCACCCACCCCCAGGATGCACCTTTACTATCATGTTAAATATTATTTATTTAAATATAAATGTAATTAATACAGAAGCAAAGAATTGCCAAGGAAGTCCAGCATAGTCACATTTAACTTCAAAACAGGGAATTGCTTTGATGAAACCATCAAACCAATTTTCTTGTTTTGTGAAAAAAGGCATGTTCTGTGGCTGGGATGATCACAAAAGGAATTTAAAATTAAACTGAAGTATCATAATGCTGTTACATACAAATCTATGGTGCAACACCACTCAAGATATATCACTGCACCACAAAAAGGACATTCTGGAGCCATAAAAGGTACAGAAAGGGGCAATCAAAATGATCAAGGCACTGGAGAAAAAGTTTGGAGCTTTTCAGCACAGAAAACAGGCAAGTAAGGCATGAGGCATTTATATAAAATTATGAATGTTGTAAAGAAAGTAGATAGGGAAGCTTTGGCTGTCTCTTAATCCTGAAACCTTCAGTCATCCCAAAACAGAAGAGTTAAATGATGTAGTGCTTCTTCACACAGCCCATAGTGGAACTATGGCATTTCCTATCACAAGATGTCATAATGACAATGAACCTGGATGGTCTGCAAGAAGTATTAAACACAGTCAAAGAGGATAAGGCTATTAATGGTAGATAGTCATAGTGGCTGTATTTTATAGTCAGCCCTCTGGATTCTGTATCCACAGATTCAACCATCCATGGCTTGAAAATATTTTTTTATAAATTCCTAAAAGCATTGATTTTGTCATTTTATATAAGGGACACTGTTCTACTATATCATTGTGTATAATGGGACTTGAGCATCCACGGATTTTGGTATCCACAAGGTGGGTGGTGTCCTGGAACCAAACTCCACTGGCTACTGAGTGTCCACTCTAGATCTTTTTCTGATCACTTTCTCCTTGGACAACTCCTCTGCTGTTTCACCAAACACTTCCTAAAACCCTCTACCTTGTGCAATTGGACAACTCCTCTTCTTTTGCCAAGAAATCAAATTCCTGCTGGGGTTTGGTTCCAGGACAGACCACCACCACCTGGATACCAAAATCCATCGATGCTCAAGTCCCATTATATACTATGGCATAGTAAAATGGTGTACTTTATATAAAATGGTAAACAACATGGTTTGCTTTTTAGAATCCCTCCCCCCACAATATTTTCAAGCTGTGGTTGGTTGAATCCATGGATACAGAACCTATGGCTATGGAGAGCTGACTCTACTATGTCTCTCAGTCTCTTCTGGCAGAGAACACGAACAGGAAAGAGCTGCATGCAAGTTCTGTTTGTTGACCTTGGGCTGGCCATTGCAGAACAGAATGCTTGACAAGCCAGATATTTCAGTTTGTTTCAACAGGGCTCTTCTTAGATCCTTATGTGGTAAATGGCAGGATTTGGAAGAGCAGGGGGCAGAAAGTTTTGTTATAAAGGTGGTGGGTAAAGTACGGATTTTTTACTGCATGTAAAGTTGCATGTGGCCCATCAGTTCCACGATGCAGACCTTGATGCATCTCCCCCAATTTTCCAATTCTCCAACTTAAAAAAAATAAATCCTAGTGATTGTTTTAATTTTGTTTTGTTTTAACTTATATTGTGAGCCACTTGGGTTCCATATTGGGAGAAAGGTGGGGTGATAAATAAATAAACAAATTCCTGGCTGCAAATGCAACAGTTTATTTTTCCCACCTCTAGAGCCCCGCAAAGCCCTGAAAACTAAAGATAACAAACAAACAAAGGAAAAAACCACACAGCTGACTCTTGATCCCAGCTGGAAGGATATAACATCTCTTCTGGTGTATCTGATATGCAACAGTGCATCCTGGGGTTGGGTGCAGGGGTTTAAAAAATTCCCCTGTTCTTTACCCTCCCGTGCAGCTCCCCACCCCTGTACTTGACCAATTCTGTTCATAATCAAGATTCTACAGATGAAAACACTTCTAGTGTAGCATGTGTAATATAAACAGAGCTTGGAAATGTTATTTTTGGACTACAACCCCCGCCCACACACTAAGGAATAATTGGAGCTGGAGTCAAAAAAGTAACATTTCCAAATTCTGAATATAGCTATATGCTGCAGTAGACACTTTGAAAGCACTCTGCCTTAAAGGCCAGATATACATTTCTTAAACAAATCTAAATACAGTAGAGTCCCAAGGCAAGTGCAGTTGCATTTTGTTTGCCTTTATAGAACACACTGGTCCTCTTCACTAATGCTTTGGATCTTTGTAAATATGTTCAAGCTACAGGAGCTGATGCCATGCCTTGAGCCCTCAGGAAAACTGTTGGAGAGCCAATGGACAATTGATGTAGTAAAAAGGAAGGGTTAGTTCCCATCACTAATGATTGATAAGAACACAGCCAGGGCCCTGGATTAATTTTCTGCATAATATAACTACACACAACAGTGTGCATTACCTGGGACTCAGTTAGCTCAAGTATTTATAGGTATTTGAAATTAATGTTCAGGCAAAAGAGTCAGGAAGCCCAGGAACAGAGCAGAGCAAACAGTGTGTAGGGCCATTTTAAGTAAAAGAGTACTTTAACCAAACTTTAAATTCATTAGCTAGTATTTAAACTTCAGCATATTGCTAAATCAGAGAAAGTGTATTGAATGCAGAGCTAATTGTATTTATCCTCCTTCCTCTTAATTCAAAATTTCCCCTTCATTTTTGTGCATATCTCTTTCCCTATGGTGTATATATATATGTGTGTGTGTGTGTGTGTGTGAAAAAAGTTGTTTATTTTTTAAAAAAAATGCAACATTTGAGTGGAAGCAAAGTTAGGAGGACAAGAAATAATAAGTTTGAAGGAATGGATGGGGAAAATGAAAAATAAATATTATATGGAAAAAATATTAAAAGAGCAAGGATTCACATGGTTTAAACTAATACAGTTAGAACAATGGACAAAAAAAATGGTTAAAGGAGGGAAGCTGTAGAAAAAATACAAAATTTGAGGAATTGATTATACAAGCTACTCAAGAGGAAATTAATATAAAGGGTATTACAAGTAAAATATATAAAATGTTAATGGATAATGAAGAGGTACAAGATTATCTTAAAGATGTATGAGAAACAGATGTAGCAAGTGCAATAGATAAATCCAAGTGGGAGAAAATATGGAATATGCATCATTTGAAAACATTATCAGTAAGAATAAAAGAAAATTACTTTAAGATTATATGGAGATTTAACCCCAGTAAGATTGAATCAAATAGATAAAAAGTACTCAGCACAGTGTTGGAGGGGATGCCAAGAATTGGGGATGTATATTGGTGGAATTGGTGGAATTGCAAATATGTGCAGAGATTTTGGAAAATAGTAATGAAGGAAATAAGTGAGATACTGGAGATAAATATACCTTTATGCCCTGAAATAGCATTATTACCATATTGTGAAAAAATACAAGAATCTCAAATTGTTAAGGATTTATTAACAAATCTGCTGACAGCAGCAAGGTTAATAGTAGCAAAGAAATGAAAAACACAAGGTGAATACCAAATAGAAGAATGGTATAATGAAGTATGGAATATAGTTATAAATGAGAAATTAACAAATATGGTTAAAGAAAAAAAAGGAGAGCTAAATAAGAATGTTTTTGGTGAAAAATGAAGTAAATTCTTAGAATTTGTATTAATAAAGGGGAGAGGAAGCAAACCTAGGTTGGAAACAATGGCATTTTGGAAAGAGGGATGAATGTAAAGGGAAGTCCCTCGGTGGAGGGAATCACTGTTATATGTGTTTGTTAAGTTGTGTTTATAAATTGTATGTTGTTTAATTTTAAAAAATAATAAAAAAATAAAAATGCAACATTTGTAATTTTTCCTAAGACCTTTAGTCCTCTAAATGTAGCTTTGCTGATGATGTTTTTGGACACTTTCTCTCTCAGCTTTTCAAACAGTTTATTAGCACTTCCATCTGGCTTTTGTTTCCCCAGCTGGTACATACACTCCAGGATGTCTCTTGTTTAGCCATGATGCTGAGACCTGGACATGAACTTTAATCGAGGATGCAAATTTTGTCCTCCTCATAAACAGCTTTTGAAAATATGGATAGAAAATCAACTAACATTGAGTTTTGATGTAATGTGCAACAAGCTGTTGGCATTGTCATTTCAGTAAGTTCTACTAATTGAGATATCAAATCAGAAAATTGAAATGGTATGTAGAAACAAGAAGCACACCAAGAAGTAAAATTTGAAGGGATAACAACTAGAAACCTATGTTTGTAAAACCATCCTGATTTCATCAGTGATAATAAACAAGTAACTCCATGTACAGAACTGTTTGCGCTTCATGAGGTTGCATAAAAAGGGGAGACTTATTGTAAGTAATTTTCCTGATAATATGTCAAAGAAAAGAGAAGACCTAAAAAATGTGAGTAGAGTTGGCCCCTTTTATCCACAAGTTTGGCATCCAAGGATTCAACTAACTATGGCTCAAAAATATTTGGAAAAATAATCCAAAATGCAACCCATTTGCCATTTAACATAAGGAATACCATTGTACAATCATTGTATATAATGGGACTTTAGCATCCACAGATTTTGGTATCCATGTGGGGGAGGTCCTGGAACCAAACCCCAGTGGATACCAAGGGGCCATTGTACTATAAGAATGTCCTAGGGAATGCTCAAACTTCTTAGAACTATTCTGTGGGAAAGATGAGGGGGTACAGCCACAACACCTGATATCATCTGGTTCTTAGGCAAAGCTCTGGTGACCTTCTTCCACCCAGTACTTTGGCCAGGGACTTGTGTCTGCTCCTCCTTGGCCTTCCTTATGCCGTATCCATTGGGGGGTCCTGGAACCAAACCCCAGCCACCTTCACCTTTCTTTCGCAAAAAAAGGGAAAAGAAGTGAATAGGCATCCCCAATCCCTACCATCTCCTGTCATTACAGGAATTCCCTTCAGCCAAGCCTGCAGACATGAGATTGAAGGAGAGGAAGGGTCCACAAAGGGGGCTTTTGGGAGACCCCCACAGGCTGGTTGGGAAATCTTTGTGATCTGGATTAACACAGCAGACCAGGGTTCCTCTTGCCTGACTTCGAAAGTTTATTTCAAAACTGGGCGGGACCCAAAGCAATGGGTGACCACATCAAGAAATAGACCTGAAATGTTGTGCTCCTATCTAGAGTCCCCTGGTATCATCCTTGATCTGTCAGAGGTCTGATTGAGAATTATTCTAAAGGCACCAGATCCTGACTGATCATGGAAGCTAAGCAGGATCAGCCCTGGTTAGGACTTGGATGGGAGATGCCAATGAATCCCAGGTGCTGTCAGCTACATTTCAGAAGAAGAAACTGACAAAGTCATGTCTGAGTATTTCTTGCCTAAGAAAACCCTATGAAATTCAAGGAGTCACCATAAGTCAACAGGTGACTTGAAGGCACATATACACACATGATGAATCCAAGACTGTATACAGTTGGCCCTTTGTGTCCACAGGTTCTGCATCCATGGATTCAACCAACTACTGCTTGAAAATATTTTTTTAGAAATCCAAAAAAGCAAACCTTGCTGTTCTCCATTTTATATAAGGGATGCCATTTTACCACACCATTGTATACAATGAGACTTGACCATCTACGGATTTTAGTATCCACAGGGCAGTGTGTGTGTGTCTTGGAACCAAACCCCAGTGGCTACTGAGTGCCCACTGTATATCTTTTTTCTGATCACTTCCTCTTTGGACAGCTCCCCTGCTGTCTCACCAAACATTTCCTCAAACCCTCTACTTTGTGCTGCTGGACAGCTCCTCTTCTTTTGCCAAGAAATCAAATTCCTAAAGCATATACTGTACATCGTCTGGACATCAGAAGATAAGGGCTTGCACTGACCGTGTTCAAGTCCTGAAAACCAGATTTGTAATTGTTCCTAAAATGAGTGTTTCATGTGGCTTATGCAAAGACTGTGTACTGCCTTCCAGTTGCAGACCTCTGATGCCATGTACCCCTGTTTCCTTTTATGCTTGAAGAAGCATGAAAGGAACCTGGATAATTTACTAAGTTAGATCTCAGTCTCTTTCTATGATGTTCTGGGTTCAAGCATTTGATCTACTGAGAGATTAATTAGCTTGAATCTTTTAATTCATCTGTGAATTAACTAACTAAATAAATATAAAAGCTGACTAGTCCATCAGTATTCTCTGTTTGCTTGTTAATGAAATGGAACACTAAAAGAAACAGGATTGTACAACCCTTGCTAAACACTGAGGGCTTTAATGAAGTAGGTTAAACAGATAAGTTTGCCTGGAATGAAAACATAGGAAATAGAGTTGGAGAGAGTCCAGCTTGTCAGCATCTGTGAATGCTGCTTCCTTAGCTAAACAAAAATCAGGCCACTGTGACCTGTATTTTATCCACTGTCAGTTCATGTAACTCAGAGGGATATTACAGTTTTATGCAATATGCAAATAATTAAGCTAGAGAATCACCTGTTCCATACTAAGTGATTTTGGGAACCCCATGGGTTTAGTGCTCTGCGATAACATAGGTAGGATATTAATGAAGTACTTCAGGGATTTAAGATAAAATAAGTCTGCAAATGAACTGTTGTACTGAAGATGAAAAATGCAGGTGTGATTGCATCTCATTGTCACTGGTTTAATAGACAAAACAGATAGAAAAAAAGCAGATTTGATAGTGGGGACATTCATTAGCTACTGTTTGGGAGACTTGGGGTACCAATGAAAAGTACATTCAGTACATCAGGCAGCATTATGGTTTATCAGGCCATAAAGAAAAGTAGGAAAATGCAATATGCTAATATCAATAAAATAAAATAAAATGGTATTAATAAAAAAATGGTTCAGAATTTCCCCAAAACAAGCCCAGTGCTTCTGTCATTTTTACTGTATCTGACTTTTGATTTTCTTCCTTTGCTCAAACAGCAGCTGTGAGTCCTACAATGCTGTATTATAAATAGCCTTCCAAATTCCCCTAAGTTTCAAAAGCACTTCGCAATAGTGCAAACCTTCATTGTAAAAACTGAAAACAGGGAAAGCTCTGGGTTTTTGCAAGCCCCCTCAGCTATGTATTTCTCCCCTCCCTCTTCAAATGATGAATTGCTGCTACTGAAATAATGTTGATGCTTAAAAAAAACACACACCACACTGATGGGTACATAGAAGTGAGCATGTAGCTCTCCAGAGTACAGTGTGTGTGTGTGTGTGTGTGTGTGTGTATTTCTCCTTGGATATTTGGCTTCAGTGTGCTAGTGCAATGAATTATATTACTATCTGACAGATAATCATGAGAGCAACTAGATCCTATCATCTGTAAAATCTAGTGATGATTAAATCCCAGCTGCACTGATTTCATGAGTTGGGGCTTTTTGTGATGTGGATGTGTGGAGACTCTTTTGAAGTAGCTCAGTATTTTCTTGATATAACTTAGAACAACCTAGCCCAGAAGAGCTCCTCATGAGCCACCTGCTCTCTCTCTCTCCTGTTTTCCCTAAACTTTCACATTAATGTGTGGTGTCAGCAGCAGGACAGAAGGATAAATAAAACTTTCAGACAAGCATTTCTCTTAACTTTCTGCAGGGAAGATTTGCAATCCCACTCAAAGCCTCCTCTGTCCACAGGATTTTTTGGAATTGTATCTTTTTTATATCTGCTAATAAATCTATCAAGAAAATTATCAAAACAACTACCAGTTATCAAAACAACAATTTCCTAATAATTTTAAGCATGCTCAGAAGTCTTTACTACAGAATAAAGATTCTCAGAAACAACCTTGGCTTAATTCTGGAATGTGTAGCTCTTTCTCTCCTTGTCATCAAAACCACCATCACTGCTGTCAATACCCTCCCTCCCCCTCCTTCTCATCCCTGGCCAATGAGTCACAAAGGATAAAAAAAAAACAACCTTAAGAGATCAAGTCAGCAGGGGCAGCTTAGGCTGGATGTAGCCTTTAACTTTAGCCTTTCCTCCTACTTCCTGGTTCACAACTTCATAAAGGTGTGGAAGAGGATAAGGATAGGGAAACTAGTACTTGAAACTAGTCATGAACAACAATTTGGAACAATATTAAAAAGGGGCAATTGAATTTCACTTTGTAATGAATCACAGTTTTTGTTCTGGAGTACCTCATCCCATCCCTATTTCCAAAATTCTTCATTCTTCATAGTAAGAATTAATTGGCCAGTATATAGTAGGCTAGCTGAAACTTCTGCTTGTAGTAGTACAAGCCTCTACTCACATGACATCAGCATCTGTGGCATCCTATTGAAAAACAGAAACCTGACACTGGGCAGCTTTATTCTTCTTACCTCTAAAAAAAGGGGGAAACCCTTTTACACAGAGCTTAGCTATCATTACACGTATAGCTCTTCAGTTATAAGGTGTTTACAATTGCTGGATCAAAATCTCTTCCCCTTCCCCCAGCACTTTCACACTTGTAGGGTGCTCATGTGGTACTCTGAATTTACACCAGTGCTTTAGCACAACAGAGCCTAAGACCAGGGTCCTAATAGTGCAGTTGATAGAAATAGAATCTAAGCAATGTGGACATACTTTTGCAAGTAAGGCAGCCAGTGTGGTGCAATGGTTTGAATGTTGGACTGGGACTCAGGAAGATAGGATTCAAATCTACACTGATCCATGGAAACCCACTGGGTCACTTTGGGCAAGTCCCATGCACTCAGTCTAAATTTCTATTAAACCTCTGTGGATGTTTTCTTTCAATATGAAGTATGAATGGATTTCTGCTAGAAACTTTTTTAAAGCAGTTAAGAAGAAAAGAATTGGTCTCTGTATTGGCTATTCCAAAATGATTATGACATTATTACAGATGCCTATGAGATGTAGACTAAGACACAACACAATATCGCTCCTTCACCAAATGCTATCTGATGCTTCTGGATAAGGATAAAGAGCGCTTTAAGAGTACACTGTGTGTATTTTTCTGCATAGCTCAAGCTTATTCTAGAAGTCTAAAACTCCACCTCCTTTCTATTCCCTGTAGGAGGGTTTGTGTTCTTAGCAATGCAGAGAAAGGAGCTGTCCTTGCATAACCCTAACTTTCTTATTAGCGTCCCACCCATGGATGGACACCCCTACCTCACCTTATTATTTCTAGTACATCACAGGAAAACTGCATGCAAGTGGAGTTATGTTTATTGTGTTTTCCCTATAGACATTTCTGCTCTTAATTAACAAGTGCATGCTTAAGATTCTTTATTAAGGAGAGCTTAAAGTTCTTTATTAAAACACAACTAACATTATTTTAAACAACAGTATGGCTTCAGATGCCACATTTTGTCCCTTCCTGAAACTTTTAAATGCCTAAAAGTTGTAATTTTATACACACTGCTTGAAGTAACTCCTAGGGAACTCTGAGAGACTTATTTCTAAATACTTATGTATAGGACCATAAACTTTCCTTGTAATGTAGGCTCCTCCCACCCAACTTCTTTTAATTCTGAAATAACATTCTATATTATAAATGCTGCCAATTCAGTGTATGTAAATACATATTCATATTCCAATTCAGGATAATTCCTATTTGGTTCTGCTATCTTACACTGCCAACAGAAAAATTTGCCATGCTTCTGAAAAAGCAAACCAAAAAGGAGAAAAAATGGGAGGGAAAAGAAAGGAACAACAATAACAAAAAAGGAAGCGTTTTTCTAGACTATTTTCTTTTGTACAGTTAACATCTGCCACAGCACAACTGCAGTAGCACCTATAACACTTTTGCTGCAATACCTAAAGAAAACTAAACTAAAAACTCAGCTGTTACACAACCATCCTTTCATATTTTTTTGAAAGAAGCTACATATAATTAACTGACAATGAAATTATTTGTATTAAATATAGACAACAAAAATAGCCACACGTTTATAATGTTTCAGTTAAAAGTTGAGGTTGCAATTCATAACAAGCAGAATGGCTTCAGAATGTGAAGGTCACATTATGAATTTACTATGTAAAGAGAGTACACATGAACACAAGCGGGAAGGGGTACACTGTTACATCCAAAGTGGCTAAATGTCTTTCTCCAATTTAATCTCCTGTGGCAAAGCACCTTAATGAACCCATGGTTCCCTGGCACATATACAGAATGCATATGTGTAGCCACTTCAAATGCAATGGTATCCTACTGCATCCATACATGGCGTACAATCTCAATACATTGCTCATAAAAACAATGACAATAACAACAAAATAAGCATCAAATTGTACAAAACCTACAGTGATGTGATTCTTTGCCCCAACAGTTCTTGCCCTTTTTTTTTTTTTAACTGAAAAGAATCCCCAGAAGCTCAAATTGACAATGAGAGCAGCAGGGGGAGGGTCTGATCAACCTTTTCATGCCATTTGTCTGTAGGTGGAGAAGGGGGGGGGCAGTTTAGAATAGGGCAATGGCCTATTCAAGGAAAGAAAAATGCCTCTCTGCCAGTTTTCCTGCTCTTTACTGTAGCTTCTAAGGTTGCTTTTTCATTTATAAGGTGCACACACACAGAGAGAGAAAGAGATGGGGGAATCATGTGGGAAAGACATATAAAGTATGGTTTGGCTGAATTCCTATGCACAAATCTGGGTGCAAACCTCAGTGAGGGCAGTGGGGTTTGCTTCAAAGTAAAAGTACACAGGATCACACTATAAAGCTAAAAACCCACAGTTTTAAAATAGATCCCAAAATGCTTACAGATAACACATCCTGCTGAGCTGCAGCTCTCAAATCTACTGAACTAGGGTGGGATGCATCATTACTAGTGGTACCCTACAGATTAGTATGTGGTTATATTCATAGAGAAATGCTGTGCTCAGCATATTCTCTTAGAGGAAGACTCTTTCAAATAAATGAAATATATGCCCTGGAATACAACAAAAAAGACACAGTCTAATCTTTAGAGAATGCTTATGGAAACCTAAATGCTTACTGCACTTAGAAGATAGCACAATCAGAAAGTTTTCCTCCCAGCCAGAGGCTGAACTGAGATCACCATGTGAACATCTTAAACCAAGCCTTTACATCAACAGCATTAAGAAATAAGCAGCAACTGCCAAAGGTGAACATCAATCCCTAATGTGTCCATTGGTGTCTCCGGTGAGTTAATAAGTAACAGAAACTGACAGCCAGTAAGACTTCTCACAATTTGTAACACACACAATACCCGTTTCCCTTGCTATAGCAAGCATCTTTCACTCCACACTAACACTGCATGCACTTCAGACCACCCCAGCACCAGTGCTAAATGTGCCATCCAGTATTACATATGTACTTTTCTTATCTACATGGCAGGAACGTAATTTCTACAATGATAGGGGGGAAATAAGCATCTCCTAAGGGGAGTATAGAAAGTAATTGTGGATTTGCACTCCAATTACACAAGCTGGAAACAAACAAAACAACTGGTAGCAAAAGGCAATGTTTTTACAGTACCTTAAGTAGTCTGACAGACGGGAGAAAGGCAGCATGGCACAGCTTCCGAATGGTCCAGTTTAGTGGCCGAGGAGCATCACTTTGACTCATGACCCTCAACAATTCCACAGGAATAAGGAAGCACAATCCTTTAAAATGCCTACAAAACAAGTGCTCTTCCACACTTGTGACATTCCATACCCATTGGGGTTCTGCAAGTGCAATTCCATAAGACAGATGCCTCCTATAACTTGGCGGAAAGGCTGGCAAAGTGGATTTGCTTTAGCCACCGATCCTCCTTAAGAAAACACCCTCCCGGCTTGGAACAGTAGTGCTCATGCATACCAAATGTGCTTGAAAGGGAGCAATCGGGCTGCTTGCTTCTGCTCAAGGGAGGATTGCACCGTATTACAAGCAAGGGACAGCCCGTGTGTGTGTGTGTGTGTGTATCCCCGCGCGCGTGTGGTTAATAAAAAAGCCTGCAGTAAGAGCCGTGTGCTCTGGTTCTTGCTCCCTCTCCTTCTCCCTTCGGAGTACAAGCCATTTGTTTTGGTTTCTTTTCGCCACAGCGAGGAGGCAAGTGACTATATAGATCAAGCCAAAGGAAGGGTAGTCCCCGGATTTCTCTTGTGGAACATTGTCAGAAAAGAGATGAGGCTTTTAAGCAGGAGGAGGGAAGGGTAACGTTCATGGTGAGAGGAGATGGGCTGGAAACTGTTAAAAACAAAAATCACCCCCTCACCCTTGGATTCACAGTTATCTGATAGTAAGGTTTTTAAATTGCAGCTGCCTTCCCATAATATAGGCATTTTATTAGTAGCTACTGAGTAGGGTTGTCTCCTGGCATGTAGCTGTGTTAACGAACAATAAAATAAAAATAAACCTGGAGATGCGTTTAGATGTATACCACCCCCATCCCCTCCAAGGAGACCACGTGAACCCTACAGATCAATGGCTTGCATAAGGCTGAGGAAGCTTCACTTTAAAGGGCATCTCCAGGCGAATTAAGAAAAGGGAATACAGGTTGGCCTTTATCTTTAGCACATGCACTAGTCCCAATCTTGCACCATTAGCAACACACCCAGGAACTGAGCTAAGGGTAGTCTTGGCTACAGAGATCTACCTGTTTTTTCTAGTAGAGGGAAGGTATATGTACATTTTCATGCTTATATGGAGAAAATAATTGTATTTAAGTTAGAAAGGTGTTTTTTTTAATCAGCACTTCAGTGAATGTGGGGGAAAGAACACTTAGAGCGAAAGGAGCCTCCTTGGTGGCTGCTCCTACCCTCTGGAATTTCCTTCTATGGGAGGCTAGACCCGCCTTCTCTCTGCTCTCCTTTCACCAGCAAGCAAAGCCCTTTTTGCTCAAGCAAGCTTTTAATGTGTAGTTGCTCACAAGGAGGCTTCTTATGGGGTGTGTGCTTTATTTTTAACTTTGTATACCTTTTAGTGATTTTATACTGTTTTAATGGAGTGATTTTTAATTATTTTTATTTTTTTATTGCTAGGTTTTAGATGAATCTTTTTTTTTTTGCCTCCTTGTGCCCCTCTCCAGGAGAATGGCAGCATATAAATGGAATGAATGAATGAATGGATAGATAAAAGTTTAATACAGGTAAAAACACTGGGGTTGTCCAAGTGGTGAAAAAACTCTTCATGGAATGAGAGGAGAATCCTACCTGTCCTAATGGCATCCCATGTGATTTCGCCCTGTTGTGAAGGAGGGGAGCAAAAAAGGCCAAAAACTCTCTAGAAAAGGCTTCACAGCTTTTTTCATCTTTTTTTTTAAATGAGGTGGGGCACATTCCTGCTTGTTAGGACAAGTGAATCGATCTGATTTGCTTGCCCAAGGAGAGGAAGTGTGTCCCTGATTAGCCAGACAAGTACAGGGGGCAGGGCTTGCTAGCAAGGCAAGAAGCCCGCAGCTACCATTTCCCCCTCCGAGTGATCAGGGATGGGGGAGCGCCGCTGTCATTCCACCCCCACCCCTGCTGCTGCCACCACGGCCGGGTCAGAGAAGGGAGGAGGGCTCTCTCCTGCTCTTCTTCCTTCCCCAGTTCCCTCCCCCTACATCGCACTACCACCCAGTTACTCCACTGCCTGCCTGTGGGGCCAAGGAAGGGTGAAGAGGGCGAAAGAGCCCTCTTCCCTCTCTGGTTTCTCTGCCATCCACCTGCCTGTCTGCCCATCCATGGGGCTGAGGAAGGGGGAAGATGGCTCTTTTGCCCTCTTCCTTCTCCCTTAGTTTCTCTGCCACCCGCCCACCCATGGGGTAAGAGGGTGAAAGAGCCCTCTTCCCTGGTTTCTCTGCTGCCTGCCTGCTCACTCCCATAGGGCTGAGGAAGGAGGAAGAGGGCTCTCTCACCCTTTTCTCCCTTCCTCAGCTGTCATCTGGGAAGCTTATGGGGGCTGCTGGGGATAAAACCATTTTTAAGACAAGTTACAGCTGCTGTGACTTGCTTTTTTTGCAGGGCACTATGTTTTGGGGGGCTCATATTGACAAGCCCACTGTCTGAAATGAGGTCTTACTGACCCTCATTTAGCGACCAATCACTTGCAAGGATGCTCAGCAACCAATCATATGTGAATGTCACTGTCCACTGTTTCCTGGCTGCCTACCATCAGATTGCATCAGCCTGTTTACAGGTGATTTGTAATCAGATGTTAATAACCCTATAGTGCCCATGCAGTACTTTCTGTTGTGTTCATTGTATGCTAGGTGGTCATTTGTCAGCTTTCTCTCTCAAGTTGCCTCCCCTTATTTCTTTGTTTGTACATGGGATGGCTTCAGGCCCAGAACTAGCTGGTGCATCTGCACTTTTATATTATGCTGCCTAGAACACACAATCAAATATTTTATACCTTAACAGTCATATATTGTATCTTCAATCTATAGGCTTTAGGGATTTGAAGGTTACAAAATATGTATCAAAGACTAGCATCCAGCCAGTAGCACTAGTACCTGAGAGTACAGAGACTTAACTACCTGCATCATAGGAGCCCTGCAGCCACATACTGAATAGACTTGTATTATATGGTGGATGGATGGAAGGATAGGCCCCACTAAAGAGCACCACCTGGCTCAGTGGCCTTACATATCTTTGGAAAGATAGCACCATCCTATGCATTTATTGAAGCTTTGGAGACTCTACCCCTCTGCTTTTCATGGTAGACTCATGAGAAGAAATATGGTATGATGCATCCTATGTTGCCTTTGAATACTAATTTCTAGGGAGCACAAACAAGAGGTTGCCTTCCCACAGCCAGGCATGAAAGAACAGAACACAGCTCTCCTCCCCAGTAGTGTAGTAGACCAAGGGCTTGCAGAATATAAGCCCCAGGACTTTTTGATTAGCAGGGAATATGACATCACCTGCCACCACCATACCTTGGATACCCCTTTCCTCTCTGAGTTTAGTTGCATCCCTACTGGATAGGAAACATATTTCCCTAGCAATAATATAATAAATAATGTTATGAGCTTCACAAAATACCTGAACCTGGTACAGATGAAAACTGTTAGAAATTGTTTTAGATCCACATAGCCACTGCACTTTTGGACTTTCTGTGGGGTTGTTTCTATAGAAACTGTCTTGGTGAGGTCTGTACTTCAAAATTTACCACTGAACCAATAATCCCACTTCAGTCCATCTTTTTAAGAGCCCAGAAATTACTATCTATTGTTTTGCAGCCTCAAATCTGTGATTATAGTGGCAAAGAAAGAAATATAATAGCATGGGTATTACTCAGAAATTATTTTTACTCTATGTTAATGACCCATAATTCCATTTATTAATTTCCCATGCCTACAAAATTATTTAATAACCAATTTGGAATCTTTTGTAGAATCTCACAAAGATGCATAGATACCCCCTCCCCAATATAACAGTTATTATTTCTAAAGTGGCAAACATAGAAGGAGGTTAGATTTGGATGGGAAACCACCAATGAATACCAGGTGCTGTAAGCTATATTTCAAATGAAGGAACTGGTAAACTACCTCTGAGTATTCTGTGCCTAAGAAAACCCTATGACATTCATGGGGTTGCCATAAGCCACCAGGTGACTTGAAGACACATAATCACACACACAAGGCAGTGAAAATTAAGATGTTAAAAGTGTATTATTTTTATTTATTAAAACTATCTGTTATGTTTGTTTCTGTACAGGCCTTTGTATTCTAATATACTCACAGAGTATCCCTGATGATTTTACATTTTCTTGACTCTAACTCACTGAAGGTGATAAATAACAAGTGAGAAATGGATAGGATACAGTTAAAGCTTGGATAGTGTGTTTGCCTTTTTGGTAAATCTATAGTTCTTGAGACATACAGACCAACTAGGTTATTCAAGACTGTTGCTTTCCCCTTACATTCCTGAAACTCTACTTTAAAATTCAATAGCCGTAAGCTATGACAGTTTCCTTAATCATGCCAAAATTATCATGCTGTGTATCTTTAAATGCCATAACATAGGCTAGCTTTTCTTAGTTTTAAGAGCGGTTTGTGTGGGTGGGTGTGCCTAATTAAATTGTCTACCCTTCTTCTTTAGAATTTCAGCATTCCAATTATACATTTTAATATACAGTGTTTTCCAGCTTTGTTTTACACACTTATATATAGAAGTCATTGTTTCCCCACAGTTCATTCTTAGACTTACCCTGACCCAGATGCTAAATTGAGCAATTCTGTATCTAGTTACCTGTGCATAAAGTCCTGCTTTTAATAAGAGTGAAAAATTTAGCACAGGATAGCTTCTTTAGAGAATTTTGATACAATCATAAAGTCTCAATGGGAGATGACATAGAATTTGTTCATAATAATTAAACATGAAATAAGAAAAAAATTGCAAAATGCAGATTAAAATAGAGGAAAATGAGTTTAATTATAATACTTCCTGAGAAGCACCCTCAAGGATTCAGCTTTATCCATTTTCATTGCGGTCCAGACAGTTGTATTGGTGCTGTTAAAGCTGCATCTTGTGCTAAAATTACCAAACATGCAAGTCCTTGCTTGCCACTGCCTTTTACCTTCTAGCAATTGCCTTTCCTCTGCAATAAATGGAAGGACAGGTTGCTTACCTGTAACCATAGATCTTCGAGTGGTCTTCTGTGAATTCACACAGTTGGGTTACTCCTGCGCCTGTGCAGAGCTTCGGAAACTTCTAGAATCGCTAGGCAGAATGTGCTTTGATACATTTTTGGCGGTAACTCCACCCATCCTAACGGTCCCTTATAAGGGCTTCCCGCCTAAAATCCCCTCAGTTCCTTGAATGACGCTGCAACCAGCAGCATCAGGAACATTAAGCATGTTTATATGATGTAGTAGGACATAGAGGGGAGGATGGGCGGGTCTGTGTGAATTCACAGAAGACCACTCGAAGATCTATGGTTACAGGTAAGCAACCTGTCCATCTTCTTCGTGGTCTCTGTGAATCACACAGTTGGGTGTAGACTGGCAAGCTTCCATTCAGGAGGTGGGTATGTCTTACACCTATATACCATACACAACAACCATTTGAGAGTAAAATACTAAAGCACATTATTAATTGAAATGAACAAAACAGGTAACAGCAATGACTTGGCAACCAAGACACCAAAGGCCGCGTCAGTCGTAGAACGAGAATCAAGTCTATAATGAGATATAAAAGTCAAAGGTGACGACCAGGTCGCAGCTCTGCAAATGTCCTCTAGAGGCACTCCAGAGAGAAAGGCTGTCGAGGTAGAGACAGCTCTCGTAGAGTGTCCTCGAATTCGAGAAGGCAGGGGTTTCTTGGCCAGTTCGTAGCAAAGGGCGATGGTTGATGTCACCCACTTGGATAGTCTCTGTGAAGAGATGGGCTCTCCCAGCTTCGAGTCGGCATACGACACAAACAGTTTGGGAGACTTTCTGTGGGACGCAGTCCGTTGAATGTAGAAAGCCAAAGCCCTCCGAACGTCCATCAGATGAATGGTGCGTTCAAAATCATCCTTCGGATCCTGCATCAAAGTGGGGAGAGTAATGGTTTGATTCAGATGAAAGCTGGAGACCACCTTCGGTAAGAAGGAGATGTCTGGACGGAGGACCACTTTGTGCTTGTGGAAAGCCGTATAGGGAGGATCCGACCTCAAGGCACAGAGCTCACTAGCCCGACGCGCCAAAGTGATGGCCACAAGGAATGCTGTTTTCCAGGTAAGCAGTCGAATATCTGCGGAAGCCATCGGCTCGAACGGTCGGCGGACAAGCTGTGAGAGCACCAGTTCGAGGCTCCACGACGGTGTCGGCTCAATCACCGGGGGATGGAGGTTCGCAAAGCCCTTCAAGAACCTCTTCACCGTGACGTCCACGAAGGGGGAAGGGAGACCTCTCGCCTGGAATTCAGTAGAGATGGCCGCCAGGTAGCACCGGATCGAAGACAGTGACAGACCCGTAGAAGACAGGTGGAGAAGAAATTCGAGAACTGTCGGGATGGAGAATTGGGCAGGGACTGGATCCCGGGATGCCAAGAAACGTTCATACTTCTTCCACTTATAGTGGTAAGATCTTCTGGTGGACGGCCTCCTCGCCGCATCGATGACAGCTTGGACGTCTGGGTGTAGAGACGCAGATTGTCTCGGTACCGAAGATGAACCCGAAGGGGTCGAACCCGAGGGGAAAGTCACGGGGTCAACCTCCAGGCAGTCAGGTTTGGAGTGTCCAAGTCGGGATGTCTGACCTTGCCTTCCTGAAGGGTGAGTAGATCTGGACGGGATGGAAGGTGTATGAAACGGCGATTCGACAAGCGAAGCAAGGTTGCAAACCACAGTTGTCGAGGCCACCATGGTGCGATGAGGATAGCATTCGTTTTGTCCCGACGCAGCTTGGAGATCACTCTTGTCAGCAACGGGAACGGGGGAAACAGGTAGAGTAACGGGCCCGACCATTGAAACAGGAACACGTCTCCTCTCGAGTTCGGAGCTGGGTACCTCGAGCAGAATTGGGGACACTGGGCGTTCTCGGGGGAAGCAAAAAGGTCCACTTGAGGGAACCCCCATGTTCGAAATAAGTCTAGAGTGACCGACGTGTGGAGCTGCCACTCGTGGATGGAGAGACTCGAACGGCTGAGTCCGTCGGCAAGAGTGTTTTCTTCCCCTGGGAGATGGATGGATTGGAGAAACACCTTTCTTGTCACACACCATTCCCATATGTCCAGCGTGAGTTGAAGAAGTTGCGGGGATCTCGTGCCTCCCTGCTTGTTTATGTAGTACATAACCGACGTGTTGTCCGTCAGCACCAGTACCGACTTGCCCCTTACCAGAGGCTCGAAGGCCCTCAACGCTTTCTGAACTGCAAGAAGCTCCAGTACGTTGATGTGGAGGGTTTGCTCCTCCATGCTCCATGAGCCTCGGATCTCGTAGGAGTCGAGATGCGCTCCCCAGCCTTGCATCGACGCGTCCGTTGTCAGAGAGGTGTCTGGTTGCGGGGGGTCGAAGGGCATGCCCGCCAAGACATTGTCCGGTACCAACCACCAATCCAGCGACCTCAGGACCGCTCTTGGCATCGTGAGCATCTTGTTTGGAAGGTCGTGAAGAGGATCGAATACCTGCAGGAACCAATGTTGGAGAGGCCGGAATCGCAGTCTGGCCAGTCGAGTCACATAAGTCGTAGCGGCCATGTGACCGAGGAGCACCTGGACTGAGTGTGCCGGAAGCCTTCTTGACCGACGGCAGGTGTAGATCAGGGAGCGTAGGGTGTCGAAGCGGTCTCGCGGCAGGTAGGCTGTCGCAGTTAAAGAGTTCAAACGTGCACCAATGAAATGAATCACCTGCGTTGGCAAGAGTTGGGATTTCTCGATGTTGACAACAAGTCCCAGGTAGCCTAAGACATCTAAGGAGAGGCCAGTATCGAGTTCGAGCTGATGACGAGTCTGCGCAACAATCAGCCAGTCGTCGATGTAAGGGAAGACTTCTACGCCCTGCTGGTGAAGAAAAGCCCCCACTACTGCCATACATTTCGTGAAGACACGAGGAGCGGTGGAGAGACCAAAGGGAAGAACTCTGAACTGGAAGACGTCGGACCCGACCTGAAACGCCAAGAAGCGCCTGTGGGCTGGGTGGATCCCGATGTGAAAGTAGGCGTCCTTCAGGTCTATGGATGCGAACCAGTCGTCCCGCCGCAGAAGTGGAAGGATCGAAGCTAAGGTCACCATCCTGAACTTTCTTGGCGTTATGTACTTGTTCACTCCGCGAAGATCGAGAATCGGACGGAACCCGCCATCCTTCTTGTCGACCAGAAAGTACCTCGAGAAGAAGCAGAGGTGGTGGAGAGCGGGGTCGACGGGTTCGATGGCCCCTTTCTGCAGCAGAGTGTCCACCTCCTCGAGGAGGGGAGGGGAGGGCGGTGTTGAACGAACCCGTCCCGTCGGAGGCAGAGTGTCGAACTCTATCCAATAGCCTGTTTGGATGATTTGGAGCACCCATCGATCTGAAGTCACTGAGAACCAGGCGTCTTGGTAGTTGGACAGTCAATCTCCGAAGAGAGGAGTCTAAGGAGAAACAAAGAGATCATCAGACAGGAGGGTTAGAATTTCCTTCGACCCTGGTCCCTGGGCCGTTGCCTTGGCTGTTGTCGGTGCCTGGAGCCCGAGCCCTGGCTCCTCACCGAAGAGGCTGGCGATGTGGAAGGGACATAACGGGAACGCCGGTAGGTCTGACCCGAATACCCCCGCCTGGGCTGTTGGCCAAATGGTGAAGCCTGCCATGGAAACCTCCCTCTGGACCGGTACTGGTATGTGGAGGTGGAGCCCATACCATACTTCCTGGCCGTATTTCTCATCTTTTGAGCGAATTCGAGCTTGTCGTCGGTAGAACTGTTGAACAAGCCCGACTCGTCAAAGGGGAGGTCTTCAATTGTTGCTGACGCCTGGGGCGTGAGGCCAGAAGAACGTAGCCAAGCATGTCATCTCAGGGCTACCGAACCCGCGATGGCTTTTGCAGCGCAGTCTGCCATGTGTCTGGCCGAGTTCATCTGAAGGCCTGCGAGAGATTGTGCCTCGGATTGTACGGCCTCCGCCATTCTGCGCCGTTCTTCAGGGAGATCTTTGATCAAGAGGTTCATTCGTTCCCATAGCACTTGCTAGTATGCTCCCATGCAAGCCGAGTAGTTAGCGACACGGAAGCTCAACCCAGCCGCCGAGTATATCTTTTTGCCGACGATGTCGAGCTTCCTACCCTCAGGGTCTGGAGGGGAAGATAGGGGCCGGCGTTGCCTTCTGTTTTGAGCCACCTCTACAACCACCGAGTTCGGTTTCGGGTGGTTTTGCAGCCAGTCGACATGTTCTCCACCCACTCTATATAGCCTGTCAATCTTTCTGGATGTGGATTGTATCGATGAAGGGTTTTCCCAAGACCCTTGGGCTAGCTTCAGCAATGAGGGCAGGACTGGTATGACCGCAGCTGGTGGAGCTTTTGATTGAATTCTTTGAAAGATGGGATCCACAGGATCAGCTGGGCACTCCTCGAATTTCAAGTCCAGAGCGTGTGCCATCCTAACCATCTGCTCCCCAAAGGCTCGAACATCATCCGTTGGGGAGGAGGAATCGTCATCCATCACCTCTGACTTTGGGGATGGTAAATAGGGCCTGTAGAAGTCCGAGGAAGCAACTGACTCCGATGAAGATGCATCAGGCGAACGGCTTCTAGGTCGAATTGGCATCAGAGAGCGAGGCTGCGGGGTTGGTGGAGTCCGTGGCAGAGGACGGTGCTCAGGTGGAGAAACCTGAACAGTAGCATCTCGGTGTGACGCAACATCCAAAGTCACCGGCGAACAAGAGCGTGGTCTCGGAAGCGAGGGTTGCGGTATCTCAATAAGATCTCCTCTGGGGTTAAAGATCTGTGACCCCGACGGAGAGCCCAGATGAGTTCTGCAGATGGAGCGGGCCAAGTCATATGCAGAGTAAGCAGGCACATCCTCTCTGATGGAAGAAGTGAGGGGCCGAGGCAGGTCTTTGGATTCGACAATCTCCACGTCGACGTCCGAAGAGTGACGTCGGAGAAGTTGGTCCCGTGACACAACTAGAGCTGGTGATGATTCCGCCCACTTCACAACACCCACGGCAGGGGAAAGCTCAACAGTCACAACATCCAAAGGTCGAGGAGGGGTACGCAACTCACGGACTGCCACAGCCGGAGTAGGTGGAGGTGGAGGGCGAAGAAACGCCTCGTCCGAGCCCTTCGGATCCCGAGGAGGGACTTGTGGAACCGCACGTTCCGCCTGCTTGGCTTTCTTGTCTTTGTCTTTCCTGCCCTCCGAATGTTTGGAGAGATGCTTCTCCTTTTTCTTCTTCTTAGCCGGTTCGGAGGTCAAGACAGGGTCAGTGGAAGAGGGCTCCTTTTCACCCAAAGCCTGCTTAGAGGTCGAAGGAGCTGGCTCGGTAGGTTTCACCAAACGGTCTCGAGTCGAATCCGAGGATACACGTCAATGGGTGGACTTCGAGACCGACGGCGCTTCTGGCCAGATGAAGGTGGGGACCGGGAGCCTTCACGGCCCCGAGACTCCGATGGAGGAGCCGACGCAGAGGCAGGCGGTGCGGCCGGGAGCAAGGCCTTTTCGTATAAGAAAGATTTAAGGCGTGAGAGCCTATGCTTCCTGGCCTGCGGGGTGAAAGCTTTACAATGGACGCAAGCGTCGACATTGTGAGACTCGCCCAGACAGATCAAACAGCGGGAATGCCCATCCGCACTCGGGAGTTTCGCTTGGCAAATCACGCACCGCTTAAATGCCCCTTTAGAAGACATCATAAATCACAGTACCACACAAATCGTCAAGGAAGGAATCGTCGTCAAGCCAGTCCAAGGTCCGTAACAGAGAGCAGACGTAGCGACAAGCCGAAGGAGCAAGCAGAAATCGTAGTCAAAGCCAGAAGAGGTGGTCAAAAGCCAAATACCAGGGTTAGATAACAAAGCCGTTAGGGGTAGTGAAGAAAACGTCATCCAAAGAGCAAGCCAAGTCAAATACCAATAATCTCAAAAACACCTAGAGCACAGAAGTTCCTTAAGCTGCTAACGCGGCGGAAAGAAAGGAACTGAGGGGATTTTAGGCGGGAAGCCCTTATAAGGGACCGTTAGGATGGGCGGAGTTACCGCCAAAAATGTATCAAAGCACATTCTGCCTAGCGATTCTAGAAGTTTCCGAAGCTCTGCGCAGGCGCAGGAGTAACCCAACTGTGTGATTCACAGAGACCACGAAGAAGATTTAATTTTTATCGAAACCCAAATAACCAGAATGCTACTCATTCTGGTTGTTTGCTTTAAGGAGAAAATATTTAATATTGGCACACAGAGGCATAACACTACCTTTTCTAAAAGTGTACATGTAGGAAATTGGCAAGACATTTGGAAGAATGTGACTCCTGCTATGAAGCAAATTATTATTCCTAGTAGATCTTTATCCACCATTTTCATTGTGCTATATGTTGATTGTACAGATGATACTTTTTTCAAAGATCTGGAGGGAAGCAGCATTGTAAACTTCAGAGATTACATACTTGTTGGTTTTTGGTATCCTTCTATCGTCTGTGTTTTTAAAGGTTCTGATAGAACTTCATAGTCTAAGGGGCTTATCTACCGGGGCAATCTACCCCATCTTGTCCCCATCCTAGAGCCCTGTAGTCCTGATGATGCAGGGCTTTTGCCCCATTCTGACCCTGGGCAGTCCTCATCACTCCCAGAGCAAAAATGGGGCTAAGACAGGGAGGGGAAGATGGGGTAGTGTCCTTTACAACATTTTTTAAAAATACTTGGCTTAATCTATTCCTGCTGGGAAGGAACAGATCGGGCCTTGCATGTCCACAGGAGCTCGTCCCGGCAGATAGGCCCATCACTGCAGCTGCTGGTCTGCCTTGCTCTTCTGAAGCAGGAAGGAGTTCTGCAGCATGTGACCAAGGCTGGGCACATGCAGGGGGCCTTGGTCACATGTTGTGAGCTGGCTTCCTGCCTTCCAGGCGAGCCAGGGAGATGGCAGCAGTGGCAGCTGTAGTGATGGGCTGGTGTGTCTGTCCAGACTACAGCCTGTTTTGCAGAGATAACAGGGGAGGGACAGGCCTGATCCACAGCCAGGATACACCAGCAGGGGAGCGGTGTATCCTGGTTCATGTAGTTGAGCTCTAAGGTTGAATTTGCACTGCAGAAATAAACCAGTTTGATACTGCTTTAGCTGCCATGACTTAGTGCTCTGGAATCCTGGGATTTGTAGTTTGCTGTGGCAACCAGAGCTCTTTGGCAGAGAATATCTTGCAAAACTACAAATCCCAGAATTCCATCGCATTGAGCCATGGTAGTTAAAGCAGTGTCAAACTGGATTATTTCTGTAGTGCAGATGCAGCCTAAGAGAGCTGGATCAGAATAGTGATGACCTCCCAGTGTTGGGAGAAAGTGGGAGATAAATCAAGAGGAAGAGGAAGAAAGTCAGTATGTTCTGCAGTAACTGTTGCAAACACCAATTGAACAGAACAAATATTTAAAAACTGTTACATGTTGGGAGGGAAGTATTTGAAATGGGGATTCAACAGCCAGATTGTTCACATTTCTCTATCAAATAGTGGGAGGCTCTATTTTTTTCCTCCCTGGACTTTATCAGATGGGCTTAATGAAATGGAACAGAAATGCCACAGGATCGCTAAAGAGGTTTTTTTTTTCCAGACAATGTCCTCCTCACTCGTTCTGACCCCGTGTGCTTTCCATTTTGTTTTATTCACCAGGAAAAGTTGTCAATAGATCTCCCATTCCGTTTCTGTAATGGAATCACGGGTGTGTGAACTGGTTTGCCATTATGCTGGCACGATGTTAAAACACTTCCGGGTATGATCGTGACATCCAGGTGAGTGACAGCCTTTTCTGTACCCTCCCCATGTTGCTTTTAAAGCTTTAAAAGTGTTTTGGTGCTTTTTTTAATTTTTAGAAGTCTGCCTCTATTTTTATTTTTAAATCCCTCCCCCCCGGCTGCCTGCCTCTGTAAGGTCCTGGAAGGTAAGTAGAGAACACTTCTGGGACTTTTTCAGACATACCTTAAATCTGGAAGGAGCCATATCGGGAGAGGAACAGAGCTGCTCCGCTGCAGGGGGCAGTTTCTGATGACACCATCCCTCTTGCATTACCCTCCGTGTTCCTTCCATGTCGCATGGAAGGAAAGGGCGCCACTTTTTATTCACGAAGAACTTCCGTGAGTAAAAAGTGGTGACTCTTCCTTCCATGCAACATGGAAGGAACATGGAGGGTAGCGTGAGAGGGATGGCGTCATCAGAAACTGCCCCCTGCTGCAGAGCAGCTGTGTTCCTCTTCCAATGGCTGCTTCCATATTTAAGGTATGTCTGAAAAAGTTCCTGGTGGCGAGCTGGACATCCAGGTAAGTGACAGACTTTTTTGTACCCTCCCCTGTTTACTTGTTTCTTTCAAAGGTGATTTGGGTGATTGCTTTAATTTTTTGATGTCTGGGTTTTTTTATTTTGAAATTCCCTGCACAATGCAGGGCTCCCTGTAAGGTCCTGGGAGGTCCCTGCAAAACACTTCCTACTTTGATTGGGACAAAGAGGTAAGTGACGGCCCTTTTTGTTTCCTCCCCGGGTTACTTGGGTTTTATTAAGGGTGTTTAGGTGCTTGGTGCACTTCTTTGAGGTTTGGGGGATTTTTTATTTTTAAATTCCCCATGCAATTTGGTCTCCAGGAAGGGGAGGGGGTTCTGTGAGAGCTCCATTCCCTTCCTGGAAAGCCAGAGGAGGAGGGGAGCAGTTTCTGTCCTGGAATTAAGGTAAGTGTGTGAACATTTTTTTTATTCAGTTACAGGGACGGGAGAAGGGTGGGTGGTTGGGCAATGGAACAGGAACAGGTCTTAAGGGCCTGTCTGATAAAGTCCACTGATTCTAGTTAACTCCTAAGTCATATTGCAACCACATTGCTTCAAGGTAAATATACTTAGGTTTACAGGAAGTGGCAGCACTAGGGGGCGCAGAGAGGCTGAACCACATCAGGTGATACCTTGTGGGGAGGGGTGACACCAGCCTTAGTGATGCCACAGTTTACAGGCCATTATTAGGGCTTAAGTAAGCATCAATTACCTTTTTGTGTGTGTGCATGTTTCTGTTATTTGCAACATAGAAGTAGCACATTGGTACCGCACATACGCCACATTCTCCAGTACCAAAGCTATTTTTGTACAATACAACTGCAAACAACTTTTTGATGTAGTAGTTTTGTCAGCAAGCTGCAGGTTGGTTTTTTTAAAAAATAACTGCATAATAAGCAATATTGTCACCCACTGATCTTGAACAAAAGTGAAAGAGGAAAGATATTAGCAAGACTGTGGCATCTAGAGTTGGAATGAGTGAAATCCATTTTTTAAATTTAAAAAAGTTGATTTTAACATAAATTCATTCACCTTATCCTGAGTGAGAGCCATCTGGGTAAATGTGGATTAACACATAAGCACAAAATGATGGGTCTGTGGAAGTAATACCTACTTCCCCTGTTTTTCAAAAACAACTAAAATAGTTGTTCATAGAATCATAGAATTGTAGAGTTGGAAGAGACCACAAGGGCCATCCAGTCCAACCCCCTGCCATGCAGGAAATTGCAATCAGAGCATCCCTGACAGATGGCCATCCAGCCTCTGTTTAAACACCTCCAAGGAAGGAGACCCCACCACGCTCCAAGGGAGTGTGTTCCACTGCCAAGCAGCTCTTACTGTCAAAAAGTTCCTCCTCATGTTGAGGTGGAATCTCTGTTCCTGGAGCTTGCATCCATTGCTCCGTGTTCCAGTCTCTGGAGCAGCAGAAAACAAGCCTGCTCCATCCTCAGCGTGACATCCCTTCAAATACTTAAACAGGGCTATCATATCGCCTCTTAACCGTCTTTTTTCCAGGCTAAACATACCCAGCTCCCTAAGTCTCTCCTCATAAGGCATGGTTTTAGACCTTTCACCATTTTAGTCGCCCTTCTCTGGACACGCTCCAATTTGTCAATATCTTTTTTGAATTGTGGTGCCCAGAACTGGACACAGTATTCTAGGTGAGGTCTGACCAAGGCAGAATAGAGCGGCACTATTACTTCCCTTAATCTGGACACTATACTTCTATTGATGCAGCCCAAAATTGCATTGGCCTTTTTACTCCCGCATCACACTGTTGACTCATGTTCAACTTGTGGTCTACTAAGTTCCTAGATCCCTTTCACATGTAATCTCATTCAGCTAGGTCTCCCCCATCCTATATCTATGCATTTCGTTTTTCCACCCTAAGTGTAGTGTACCTTACATTTCTCCATATTGAATTTCATTTTGTTAGCTTTGGCCCAGCTTTCTAGTCCGTTCAGGTCATTTTGAATTTCGATCCTGTCCTCTAGGGTATTAGCTACTCCTCCTAATTTGGTGTCATCTGCAAATTTGGTAAGTATGCCCCTAATTCTGTCATCCAAGTCATTGATAAAGATGTTGAATAGCACTGGGCCCAGGACAGAACCCTGTGGCACCCCACTGGTCACATCTTTCCAAGACGAAGAGGAGCCACTGCTGAGCACCCTTTGGGTTCGGCCGGTCAACCAATTACGAATCCATTTAATAGTTAACTTGTCTAGCCCACATTTTACAAGCTTGTTTGCAAGAATGTCATGGGGAACCTTGTCAAAGGCCTTACTGAAATCAAGGTATGCGATAACCTCAGCAATCCCTTCATCTACCAAGCTGGTCATTTTATTAAAAAAAAGAGATCAGATTAGTCTGGCATGACTTATTTCACTGAAACCCCCATGTTGACTTTTTGTGATTATGGCATTGCCTTCTAAATGTTCACAGACTCTCTGTTTAATGATCTGCTCTAGAATCTTCCCTGGTATTGATGTCAGACTAACTGGATGATAATTGTTGGGATCCTCTTTTTTTCAAGATGGGGACAACGTTTGGCCTCCTCCAGTCTGCTGGGACTTCTGTTCTCCAGGAGTTCTCAAAGATGATTACCAATGGCTCTGAGATGACATTAGCCAGCTCTTTTAATACTCTTGGATGTAGTTCATCTGGTCCTGGAGATTTAAATTCATTTAGATTAAAATGGTATTCCTGAACTACCATACCTCTTTGCTTATTCTGTGCTGGATTTCCCCTATTGTGTCCTCTGTTCCATTATCCTCAGGTTGCTCAACCTTTTCTTTTTCCGAAAACACTGAGGCAAAGAAGGTGTTGAGTAATTCTGAATTTCTCTGTCCCCTGTTGGCATTTTGCCATCTTCTCCATGCAGTGACGCTACCATTTCCTTCTTCCTTTTCCTGCGGACATACCCCAAAAAACCCTTTTTATTGTTCTTAACCTCTCTAGCAAGCCTGGCTCATTCTGTGCTTTAGCTTTTCTGACTTTACTCCTGCACATGTTCGCTATCTGTTTGAATTCTTCTTTGGTGATTTCCCCCTTTTTCCATTTCCTATACATGTTTTGTTTAAAACTTAGCTCTGTTGAAAGTTCTTTAGTCATCCATCCTGGTTTCTTGAGACACCTCCCATTTTTCTTCCTCAATGGTACTGTTTGAAATTGTGCCTTCAGTATCTCCCTTTTGAGAAAGTCCCATCCGTCTTGAGGTCTCTTCTCTTTTAGTATTCCTGACCATGGGATCACCCCCAGTATTTCCTTGAGTTTATTGAATTCAGCTCTCCTAAAGTCAAGAATGCGTTGTTTTTAAAATTAATTTTTAAAAAGGCCTGAATGCCACAAATCACTGGCCTGTTGTACAAAATTCCCTCTTCACCTCATAGATGCCTCAAAATCCACAACAGACTTGAGATAAGGTAGAACATGAGCCAGCTCTGGAACCATTTGATACTTGAGACCACACCCACATAATGATAAAAATAATTAACATTTACAGTTATACCACAAAAGGAATACAATTCTCCCTCATTAAGTGACAGTTACAATGTAATATAGGTAAACCTTCATTACTGTAAAAAGGTATTAATTGCAAGCATAACTAGTTACTTTCAAGCTTTCTGCAAACTGCTTTTCTTCCCGTATTGGGAGAGATCACCCGGGGACCTGGAGTGAAATGTTGTCATTACTATGCTGCTGAGGCCTCCCTTCTCCTTGTGTTCTCAGTTGGGTGGGGGTTTGGAAGCATTTAATTGGTGTCTGGCTTTTCTAATGGACTGGATAAAGGACAATAAGCTGAACTTTAATCCTGTCAAGAAGGTGGTATAACTGATGGCCCTCTAGTTCAGAGAAAAGGCATTTTTTCAATTCTAGATGGATTTGTACTCTCCTTGAGGGAATAGGTTCACCGCCTAGGTGTTTTTGTTTGTTTGTTTTTGTTCAGTCCTGTCTTTAGAGGCTCAGGTGACCTCTGTATCTTATAGAATGCCTTTCATAAGTTAGTCATGACCTCAGAGATACAATTATCAATGTTCTGATCACTCTGTGACTAGTTCAATGCATCACACATAAGGCCACATCTTAAAAGAGTTCAGAAGCTTCAATTAGTGCAGAATGCAGTGAACTGCATTTTGACTGGCCCTGTTTAGATGAAGTCTATCTTACTATTTGTAAGAGAACTTCACTAATTGCTTACTCATTTCCATTCAGTCAAAGCATCTCTAAATCCCTAAACAACTTGAAGTTGTGCCTCTCTTCCTACCAACTTCCATATGCTAAGATCACTACTTAATGACCTTTCCCAAATACCAGCTCTATCAATTGCAACATGGGAGAAAACTCCTTTAGTAGTGTTGTCCCAACTATGGAGTGCCTATTACCCCAGCCTGGTAACAACTTTATTCTCTTTTATGTAACAGGATAAAGATAATTTTTAACATCTCAAGTATTTTAAATTCAGTGAACTGTAATTGCATTTTTATCTGCTGTCTCTTATATTTATATTATTTTGCTTCTTTTTATATTTACAAATCACTAATGAAAGGTGGTATATAAATTAAGGATGTGTGTATGCATACATGTCTATATCTGTATAGATAGATATCACTATATACTAAAAATAAAATGTTAGACTCATAATAAATTGATAAAGTAAGCCTCCTCCTGTTTGTATCCATGACAACACAGATTTATTTTCTGGAGCTCCAGATATTTGTTTCAATATAGCCTACATAAATAGCTTTGAATGATATAGTAAGATAAAATAGTTTTCTATTACAGGTAATTATTTTGGCATCTGAAATAGATGCATGCTCCTAAAATGTGCTTAAGACATCTATGGTTCAAATAGCTTAGCGTAGACATAGGAGAAAGGATATTTTAAAAAGGGAAACAAAAAGAACACACTACAATTTTTTACCAACCCCCCCTCCAAAAAAAATGCCACACACATAGGAATTAAAAGATTCCTGTGACAAAATGTTGTATTTTTATTTATATTTTGTAATGTTCATATGCTGAGTGTGACTTCGGAGTGAGTTACAATGTGACCAAGTAGACCAGAAGCTTAAGCTCAGTTATTTTGTTTTGTGCATGAAGTGAACATGGCTACAAGTTGTTTCTCACACAAGCTTATTCTCTCATGGAAAAAACCCAACATGTTTATTCTACTTGAAAAGATTGTGGGAGGACAATGTTACCTTTTGTGCCATCAGTGCAATGCAGTGTAGTGCCAATTCAACAGCATTGGTTCTTCCATTTCATACCCTCCAACTGCCCATGTTTGGCAGGGACAGTCCTGATTAATCATCTTTCAGCCCACTTTTTACCTGCTTTTAAAATGTCTCTGTTTCTCTCTCTTCCATTTACATTCCCTGTTTGTCCTCAGTTTATTTTAATTGCTGCAAACTGAGTTCAAAGTACAAAGATAGTTTAAACTCAATTCAGCAGGGGAGAGAGGGATGGAGGGTGCAGAATTTTGCCTTTCCCAGTAGGATTAGGCAAAAGCAAACTGCTGCAGTCTCTCCTAGCTTGTGTATTCTTCTTCATTAATACCTTTTGCCATCTTGACCACACTCTGATGTTGCTTGTCCACACATATCCCAGTTTTCATCTGTAAAATACTGGAGGGTATGACATTTATGTTTTCACATTTTGCTGCTGAAGGCAGCTTCAACCCAGTATTCTTTCCCATAATTATGGGTGGATAGTGAACTTTGTGCATGTGCACTTTCATACAATTTTTAAAACTTTTTTTAAAAAAATCTCCTGAGTACTCTTACTTGAAGCTGTACCTATCTGCTGCATATGCTACATATGCTTTTCTTATTTGGGGGTCTTTCTCCTCCCTGTCTTTTCTTGGTCCTTTTTTCCCCTATCTACATTTTCCACTATGCCACAATTGCAGTATTGCAGCATTATATATCTCCATTTGGGGGGCTAGTTGGCTGTGCCACTTGGCCATGGAACCCAAGGCAGCTGTCTTGCTGCATTTGCACATTCAGGTTGTTACCCTGACAGTATTGTGGTATTCCAAGAAGTATTAAAAATGAACCCATGATCTTAAACCTCCCCTCTTGGTATAACCAATGACAGCACTATGTTGTACTATCTTTCCTTCCTTCCTTCTTCTTCTTTTTTTTTTTTTAAACAACAACACCATACTGGTGGATGGGGAAGGAAGGGAAAGATCAGAATGGTTTTCTTGTGTATCTTCCTCAGCCATGACTCCAGCTGCTATCCTCCTTGCTGAAGTAGCCTCTTGCTAAAAGATGCCCTGGGTTTGCCCTGCAGGGGAATCCTAAGGAGGAGCAACCAAGACACATCCAAACCACATCCACATGGCATCAACTGGCCACCCAATATCACCCATGAATCAGAATGAAATATTGAACCAGTAACAGCAGCTAAACAGTAACAGGTTAGGAGGTCATTATCAGATTATTTCCAGTCAAAAAGTAAGTGCTGCCCCAACAATCTTCCAATAGAAGAAAACCAGGAAAACCACAATGTCATATGATAAGCCTTGGCCAAAGATGAGTGCATAACAGTGCAATTGTGGCATAACAGCTTTGTACAATGGTAGGCTGATGCCTTTCTTTATATATTGTCCTAGTAGATATGTTTCTGTATTTGTATGTGCCTTTAAGTTGCTTGTCAACTTATGGCGACTCCATGAATTTCATAGGGAGTTCGTGGCAAGGAATACTCAGTGGTGATTTGCCATTGCCTTCCTCTGAAATGTACTCTACAGCACCTGGTGTTTGTTGGCAATCTCCCATCCAAGTATTAACCAGGCCAATCCTGCTTAGCTTTTATGATCTGGTGCCTTCAGGGCATTTAGGTTTGGGGGGATCAACAAATGTGAGTCATGATTGAAAGGTCCATATATAATTATCTGTGTGTATGTGCCTTCAAGTAGCCTCTTGACTTAAGGCAACCCCATGCATTTCATAAGGTTTTCTCAGAGGTGGTTTTGCCAGTTCCTTCCTCTGACATATAGCACCTGGTATTACTAGTCAATATATGAAGACCAATAGATAAACTAAACATGATTTATTATGGGTGCTTGTCAGAAGATAATAAAAGGCTAGTCAAAGTTATTCAATTATAGACAGTTGCTTGCTGGTTGGAAGAGGACCTAAAGATGAGAACTGATGATTGAACATCAAAAAAATAAGAGCTTAAAAAGGAACTAGCTTCTCAGTCTGAGAGCAGCCTCTTTGAAGAAGACCTAAAGAACAGAACTGATGGCTGAAGAAAGCAAGAAGCCATGCTGCAAAGCTCTGATGACACTTCAAGCATGCAGCAAAAGAGCCAAGTCCCATATTTCAGGCAAATGTTTGAGCAGTACAATTACTTTAACATTTGAACTAACCTAAAGCTGCAGGAGGAAGAGGAAGAAGATCAAGGTAAAGGGTCTGTTGCAGCTTGTGAGTTACTGGCTGGGGTGAAGATCAGAGACACCTAGGGACTCACCACACTCCAAAGTAAAGCGGCAGTGCAGCAGGAAGATCTGTCTTCCATGCTGCCTTATTGCACAAAGTCATCGTTTTTCATCCTGGTCCCATGGGGGACTGAGGTAAATCCACAACTTTTTGCTAACTGGTAAAACTATGTAGCTAGAGGACACTTTAAATATAGTACAGTGGGCTCTCCTAATTCACAGGCTACCAATCTGCAGTTTTAACTGCCTGTGGATTGTCATATCCCATACCTAAAATGGCAGTGATGTGCACTCAGATTCACTAATTCATCCATGCGTACATCTCCACCATTTAATAATATGGGACACAACCATCTGCATTTTTTGCCATCCACAATGGCCCTGGAACCAAACCTTTGCAGATCTGGAGGGACCGCTCTGTTAAGAACTCTAACTAAGTTAAACTTTGATAGAACAAAACTGTACATTTACAGCAATTTCATCCCATCATATGAAACAAAACACTTTATTCCCTTATCATCAAAAAAGGCTTAATTTTGTTCATTTTATAAGCCTGTCTCTTTTAGTGTCAATATGGTATCTCTGTGCCTTAAGTAACAAGCTACTGGGTTTCTATAAGGTAAATATTATTTATTATATTGCAGATAATTGAAGATTTTATAGTTAATTCAACATTCTTTAACTGAGCATTCTACCAAAAAAAATGTATTACATAATGGGGCAAGTGGTACCAAAAACTCAGGCATTAAACTTTGGTGAAAGAAATATAGGTGGGATTACCTATGCCCTTATGCATACAGCAGCCATGACATGGTGGAAGAGTAAACTGACAGTAAAATAGAAATACCTGCTGAATGAAATAAATAATGTTAGTTGTTTCCCATATACGCTCCTCCTCCTTTCCCCTCCTCCTGGGACCCCTGCTTTGTCCATATTGCATAGGAGAAAACAATTTTCTGATATTGTATTGTTGGATATATTATAACTAAGATTACAACCTCTGCTGTGTTCATTTTCCCCCAGTTTGGAAAGGAGACAGCAAGTCACATTATAAATAACTTTACAAAGTCAAGGGAGAACAAAGGCATCTCCTATGTTACAAATCTAAATGTCAGTGTAAAAGTCTCCCTTAGAAATCTGTTATACATTTTTAATTGTGAAAAAGAACTAGAAGGTGGGAAGATAAATTATAAGGGGGAAGTAAATTTGGAAATCATGCCTACTTTGCCAGTAATAGCTTGCATGTCAGTAGGGTTGGTGAATCCACGGGAGGGGGGGTTATAAGTCCAAATTTTAGATAAGCCATCTAAGGTGCTGAAACTACCTGGGGCAAGGTTCATCACCTTATATAGCGCCTTTAAAATCTGGACTAAAATTTAGAGTGAATTCACCGTGCCACTGACATGAAAGCCACCAATGGCCACTGTTTCTTACAGGAAACTATGAGATGGTGGAAACCCACCTGTGAAATCTTGAACCAGATTTTCTGAACTCATCCAAAGAATCATTACACAGCCCAGACTTTCCTCTAAGAGTTCCCTTACAGTTCAGAAAGACCACAGTCATTAAGGATCCAAAGGGTAACTGCCCTCCCCTCCCTTCCCTTTCTCTTTCCTTAGTATGGCTCAGAAACCTTCCCTGCCCACCCATACAGCTGCCTTCTGATTCCATCAGCTGTATCATCTAGCAACAGCAACTAAAAAAGAGTTGGGTAGGTAGAGAAGGAGAAGACTACTCAGAAGACCTGGTGGTGAACAATCCCTGGAATCATGCTGTGGGCAAGGCATTCTGGTCCTAGGAAGTTAAAGACATAGTCATCCCTAAAGAAAAGGAAGGGATGGAGAACAGCATGGAGTTAATCCTGGCTATTTATCATCCTTTGTTGTTACATCCTGTCAAGCTGGCTTTGACTTATGACAATCATATGAATGAGAGACCTCTGAGAGCCCCCGTCATCTACAGCCCTTCTCAGTCTTGGCCTTCATTGAGTCAACCCTCCTGCAATGGAGTCTTCCTCCTTTCCTATTGCTTTCAACTTTAGCAAGTGTTATTGTCTTTTCCAGTGAATCATGTAATCTCATGATATATACAAAGTATAGAATCATAGAATCATAGAATTGTAGAGTTGGAAGAGACCCCAAGGGCCATCCAATCCAACCCCCTGCCACGCAGGAAATCACGATCAAAGCATCCTTGATAAATGGCCATCCAGCCTCTGTTTAAAGACCTCCAAGGAAGGAGACCCCACCACGCTCCAAGGGAGTGTGTTCCACTGCCGAATAGCCTTCAGTTTAGTCATTTTGTCTTGATTTGTTCTCGGACCCATTCATTTGTGTTTTTGGTAGTTCATGGAATCCTAGTGTATTGTGAAAGATTATGGGCTTTATTCTGCAGTCAATTAACTTGGTGTACTGTTCATAGTAGCCTAAATCCTACTGCTGGTCTTAATTAGAGTAGACTCATTGTATCAGTGGGATTTACCTATATGTTCACTCACCACTCAACAATTAACACAGTAGGTATACTCTGGTTGGGGACTAACCAACAGGATTCTGTTCAGTATACCCTAGAACTTATTAACTTCTCTTTCATCTGCACATTGCAGGAATACATTGGTAGTAAAGGCAAACTAAGAATTGGATGGAGTCTTAGATAGAGAGTTGGATGGAGCTTGTAGGCCATTTTGTCCAATAGGAAATCCAGAGCTACAGCATTCTAGAGACATAACTGTTCTGATTGTCAAGAAATTTTATGTATCTAAAACTTTCTATCCTTTTGTTTGAGCCTGTTATATCAAGTCTTGCCCTCTGCAATAACAGAAAAATAAATCTTTGCCCTCTTCTATGTGAGAGCCCTTCAGGTATTTAAAGAATGCCATGTCTCTCAAGTTTTCTTATATACAAGATAGGTACCCTTTACCCTTGCCTCATAGACAGACTCATTATTATCATCTGGCATGGTGCAGCAAATGTCAGGGACCATGCATCCCAGCAAAGCCCCACTAGTGCTGATGCAAAAAAATAATAAGCTCACCACAAAAAAGCTGACAATTATTACTGTTTGACATTTCTTTTAACTAATCAAGGATTACACATTAGACCCTATCCTTCTTTACTACCAAGCTTTCATGCTTCCCCTTGGCAATGAATTCTTTTCTTTTTTAAAATTCATTTATTTTAAATAGTCAATGATTACACATCAGACCCCATCCTTCTCTACTACTGAGCTTTCATGTTTCCCCTTGGCAGTGAATTCTTAAGGCTCTATGCACATGTGCATATGCATACACACACAGTATTCATGGCTCTTAGGCATGTGAATATAGGTTGTTGAGGTATGTGTATGACACTCAACTCTGTTCCTCTACCCTCATCTAATTCAGTTGAGAGAAGATAAATATTAAACTTGTGCTTGGGCACTGCAATGGACTAGTCCAAAAGGATGGAATCTCAGTCCAAAAGAATGGAGGTGCTGTTAGATGGGTGAACAAATCTAATTGGTGAACACAATATAAATATTGTCAATTGTCAGTACAGCAGTCCAATAGCTCCAGTACAATGGCACTGAGATCTTAAGGTTATTAAATCGCTGTATACGGTAAAACTAAATCCAACATAAATTACCTTCTATAATGATGAACTACATGGAAATAACATTTATGAAATATACAATAAGATATTATCAATTGTCAGTACATCAATCAAAAAGGCACCATACATTAAGAGTAAGATATTAAGGTTACTAAATTGTTGTATGCTACACTATAAATTGCTGTATGATACAAAACTAAAGACAACATAAATTACTTCCTTAGAAGAATTCCTTAGAAGAATTCAAAGACCTGTCCCTATGGTATTCCTCACTGCACAGAAGTAGCACCACTGTTGATGGCCTTAGAGCAGAGGTAGGCAACTGCGGAAGATGGGAGAGGGGGGCGAGGCTGCATTAGCCTCCCCCCACCAGACCTCAGAGTCTCCGGTGGTGGAGTCTCCTTCTTTGGAGGTTTTTAAACAGAGGCTGGATGGCTTTGATTGTTTATTCCTACATGGCAGGGGGTTGGACTGGATGGCCCCTGTGGTCTCTTCCAACTATATGATTCTATGGAGATTTTCAGACATGCCAAAATCCCTGTTTGCCGCGCGAGCAGCCTCCCGAAACTGCTGCGCGGCAAGGGTCTTTTTCGGACGACGCTGTGCCTCTGGCGAAACCGTCCGTGTCACTTCCGTGAAGCTTCAGACGGCTCGGCGCCATATTTCAAGCACGGAGGCTGCCCGTGCTTGAAATATGGCGCGGAGCCGTCCCAAGCTTCACGGAAGTGACACGGACGGTTTCGCCAGAGGCACAGCGTCGTCCAAAGAAGACCCTTGCCGCGCAGCAGTTTCGGGAGGCTGCTTGCGCGGCAAACAGGGATTTTGGCATGTCTGAAAATCTCCTATGATTCTACCCACTCCTGCAAAAAAAAAAAAAAAACCACCAATCTCTAAATACCCACAAATGCCCTCTATGGGACATAAGGGCATTTTCATCATGTTTTTGGAACATTCCTGTGTCATTTTAGGCCTAAGAGAGGGCTTTCTTTAACCACATGGAGTGCGTGAAAGTAACTTCCTGTTCACTTCCTGTTTCAAAACATGAGAGGACAAAGTTGGCAAAATGCCCTCCACACTTCTAGATGGCATTTTGGTGCATTTAGGGGCAAAAAAGAAAAAAAAAAAGCATTTTTAAAAATACCTGGGTGGCCCAAGGGCCTACAAATGTGGTAGAAATGCGTTGTACAGCATATAAAGGGCATTTTGGAACAAAACAAAACAAAATCTGATTATTTTTTTTGCAGAAAGATTTTTGAACTTTGTGGGGCCTGGGGGCCATGAAATGGCGCTGCGGGCCTCATGCGACCCACAGACCACCCCTGCCTAAGAGGACTACACTTCTAGATGCATATAGGTAAGATTTCTTTTCAAATATGGTCATCTGAATATGGGTAACCAAAATCTAGAACCATGTGCTAATTCTACATTGCACAGCAATGTAACCTCAGTTTTGCAGTTTTGGAAACAGTGTGTTCTTTAGCAAACTTTTTTTGTTTTTGTTTCATTCAATACATATATTTTGTCTAATTTGATCAATGTTATTTTAATTTAAGTAAAAATTGAAATACAATGATTCTACACAGGCATAACCAGGGCCATGCATTAAATCAGTGGCTCTTAACCTTTTCTTTACCAGGGACTCCCTTTAAATATCCTTTGTCGCCTCAGACCCCCAAGACTTAACTCAAGATTTAAAAACCTAATAATAATAATAATAATACTTGATGATGATGGTGATGATACAATTACACCATCCATTAAACCTTCCCTCAGAAGCACTGGAGGGGGAGAGACTACTTTTCTCCTGCTTCTTCCTGCAAGTTTGTAGCTGGAATGGATTGAATGGCAATACGCAGGTCCAGCCAGCCAGCCTTTGCCTGGGCTCCTGTCACACGGCCACTCCATTGCAGGGAGGAGGTGGGCCAAGCAGCCTTCAAGTCTTCACAGATCTCCTGTGAGGACATTGCGGACCCCTGGGGTCCCCAGACCACAAGTTAAGAACCACTGCATTAGATCGTATATCCCACACTCCATGAAAACTGTATTCAAGTTCATAATTCTTAAAATGGCACAACATTTCAATAATCTGTCAATGGTTTCTTGATGAAAGAAAGTGACTGATTTGATCACTTCCTTCACTCCACACTTCCCACAGAGCTAAGCTTCAGAGAGACTTCCTAGTTTGTTAAAATAGCTTCACTCTGAAGTCCAAATGGAGAAATAGAGGTATTGTATACACATGTCCTGCAAAGCAAGGATCAAACTCCCAGTCTGTTTTCTGTTGTGATACTTATTTCCATTCATAGTCAAATGGTATACAGACAGGTTAATCATGGAGTATAGTATAGAATCTGAGGGGTTGTCTAAATGGCAAAAATACTCCTCATGGACTTTGAGGAGAATATGATTTGTCTTACTGGGATCCCATATCAATCCGATATATTCGAAAAGAGGGGGGGCAAATACTCCATATACTCCATGGCAAAAGCCTTTGTGGCGTTTCCCATATTTTTTAAAATAATGTGTGGGAATGTGCACTATTGCCCATTAGGACAACCGATTCACATCACTGCACATTCTCAAAGTGGACAGCTGATTGGTCAGATTGGTCAGTGCATGGGGTGGAACTTGCTAACAAGGCAACTGCCCGAAACTGCCATGTTGGATTTTCACCATAGCAATCATGTGCTACAGCGAGAAAATAGCCTTTTTTGTTTGTTTGTTTGCTTCTTTATTAAAGCAGAAGATTGCACCTTGGATTTAATTTTTTTAAAAAAAACTGTTCAGCAGTGGCAACTTGAGGTAAATAAAAATGTGAGTAATTCATTCACACCCGCCATCTTGATTCACAGGCATGCCCATTGGAACAGCGAAAGCAGATAGCTTTGCATACCTGCAATCTTAAAAAAAAAACACCACAGTTGAGACAAATAGAAGCTGCTGCGAATTGTCGTTACTGCGCACCAATCCACATTTTATTGCTTCATATAGACAAGCCCTATATTAACTATACTATACTCCACTACAGATGTTGACTATCAGATTTTCCTACCAGTAAATTTGACACAAACTCAGTCTTCTGTTATGGGCTAACACAAATGTATTTTCAATTAAAAGATGAACATTACTACAGCTATTAGAGAACTAGAATTACTAGGTATAATTGCACTGGGCTAACATGAATCAATATACCTAAATATTATATGGGTTTTTGATTAAGAATTTGTACAGTACAGTGCAAGATCCATAGCCACACACACTACTGTTCACCTGATTTACAGTGTTCAGTGTACGATTTTTGTTCTTTTTCAAAAGCCTGAGGTATTTTCTTTTGCCTATATGTGTTTTTTAAAATTTAGAAATATTCTTATAAGTTACACCCAGAAAATAAAATCTGTCTCTGAAACAGAGAGCTATTAAGCCATTTTTTGGCAAGATAGCTTGGTACCTGCCAGAAACTGTTGCTTAAAATTTTAAACACAGTAGTTCCTAATATAACTACAGTATATATCCATTTTATATGTGTCTATCAGTAGAATTAACGTTAATGTCTTACATTGCTTAGTAGCCATATTATCACACATACTTATATTCTCTAGAGTTGATGAAAGAGGCCTTTTATTTATCTTTCCTTGTGGAAAAAAGAAGAAGGATTAAGAGGGAATGCAATGATGGCTGACATGTACAGTACTCAATTCCCCTGGATAATCTAATATCGTATCAGAGGAACTAACTGAATAACTAAACTCAAACATGGCTGATGAAAAATCAAAGCAAGAAAGTCATGTTATTTTCTTCCAGCTGAAAATGAAAGAAGAAATGTACATACCCTAAGATGCACTCAGAAGAGTTTTATTTTATTAATACCTTTAAAATGTCAACAGTAAGGGCAAACATTATTTCCCATAAGATTAAAGTTAATAAACAATATAGATCCACTCTCTTTTTTCTTTACATTTTGTCTATGCAGTGAAGTATAGAGTATGCTTTCATTCTTTCAGTGTCTTTCCTTCCTCAAACTAGGAAAGGAGTGGAGAGGTGAAGGAAAAGAGCTATTAAATCCATTCCATCTTTGGAGGAAAATGGGCCACGCTACATTACATTTAGCAAGAATTAATTAAATAACTTTAATGTTCCTAATATGCAGACAATGCTTGCATCTAACTCTATTGTAGTTTTTAATTTAAAACAAAATTCTATGTGACTTATTTTGAAATAAACCTGTACAGAATTGGGCTTCAGTGTCATGCTATTTGTGTCCAAGTTCCATTGATTTCAGTACTATTTTTTAACAATGACACTAAGCCTAGGATGAGGATCATTCAAACATATTGTTCAAATGATCCTTAATGACATGGATAGGGTTGTGGCAGAAGTGTCTTTTAATGAGGGACTGAATGCAGCATTTAATCATCATGACTGTGTTTAAAGCATTTACAGTAAATATTTAAATAAATAAATTTAAAACTTAATTGAGATGAGAGTTACCTTGATCTATAAAGATTCCACTTCACTAACTTGTATTGAGTGAAACAGACAGATTGAAGATGCTACTGGTGTGCTACTCTATTGTCTTACTACTTTAAAAAATTGGCTGAGGCCGTCTCAGATGTGATGTTGGAAGTTCATAGCACATTGGTCTACACTGAAGCTGCAGTAACCAAACTGGCTGAATCATTTCTAACATCTGGGACAGCCCTGAGATTGCCTTAAGTCTGTTACCAGTTTAACATATAGAGCAAAATGTACCCTTGACTTGGCCTTTGTTTGAGTGTGTGAGTGGAATAGCCTGGACTTTGACTTGGTGGTAATCTACATATTATTATTGCCAGGCCACTACCTGGTGATTGGTCTCATGGTGCCCGTCCCTGTCTGCAGACGACAGCCTGCCTTTGGAAATGTACATCATCCAATGAATTCCTGAATATTCTGGAGGATTTCCCAGGAGACAGAATTAGCAATTCTGTCAAAGCCCTTGTTGTGCCACAGAATGGTGGGACACAATGAAAAACTGCTCTTTGGCACTGTATCTTTCAGCACACACACCTCCATTTACCAGGTAGTTTCAAACAATGAAGGATAAAATGGGTGGCTAGCCTCACAATGGCAGGGCTTGCTGGGGGTTCTGACATCAGAGATGGAATTACTACTGCTGAGGCTCTGCAATACTTGTCCTTCCTCTCCCCTCTCCCAAATCCAGTGCAGATAGATTGTTCATATGGCAGTTTTCTCCAGAGTTTCAAGCAAACTCTGGAGAAAACTGTGAGTTTCTAAAATCCGGATTAAGGAGGTATTCCTCAAGTCTGGTTCGAATAGAGCCCTGCAGCATGTGTCACCATCACACCAGATTTCGGGGGAAAGGCTGCATATTGTGTGACATTTTGGGGTCAGATTCAGAGACAATTTGGGGTTTTCCACTGGTGTAGACAAGCCCCTACTGTGTGATAGGGAAAACAGCAAAGATTTGGTTTTGCTGCCTCCACGGCGTGCCTGAGGAACTATCCAGCTCAATTTTTCTGGAGAGTTCAAAGCCTGCTTTTATCCACCCTGTTGAATCCCATACTGGAACTCTTGAAGGCTGATTGTGATGAGTTTGCAAAAAACAAAAAGAAAAAAATGACACCCCCCCCCAAAAAAACGCTTCAGGGACAGAGTTGTTATTGATAAAGTGTTTGTTGAAGAGCCCAGGGCATTACATTGTCCCACTTTGTGGGGCCAGTTTCAGCCTTGAAAACCTGAAGATGTGGACAAGGTGGTATGCCCATTGTGCCTTCTTCAAGCTAGCTGTGGGCAGCTGACCAGAGTGATAAATGCATCACTGCATGAAGATGAGGTCCCTGGCATGTTGAAAGAGGTGACTGTGTGTGGACTCGTGAAGATCCAAAGATCTACCTTAAATATTCCCTGTGGAGTCTTTGGGAGATGAGGCACTGGGGAGCCATGCTGAATCACCTGTAGGTGTTCTGGGATGAGAATAATAACCTTAGCCCTTTCCTGATGGCTTGTTTTAGAACAAAATCAGTCCTGGTAATCCTGATGGATGACAATATTTGAAAAGAGGAGTGGGGTAATCCTGTTACTATTTCTTGATCTCTCAGTGGCTTTTCATGCCATTGACCATATTTTTATGGACTGTCTGTGTGATTTGGGGGTCAGCTCTTACTAATAGGATTATTTCCAAACAATAACAATTGGTGACAGTGTTTTGGTCCCTTGGAATTTGAATTCTGAGGTGCCACAGAGCACTACGGTATCCACAATGTTTATGAATCTATGTGAAGATGCTGGGAGTGGTCACTGAAGACAACACAGTACAAGAAAAAAACAACACCCTGATATGTAGGAATGTATAGGAATACTACAAGCACCTTCATTAACATCTATTTGCTATTTTAAAATAACATTATTCAGTGAGAATGTATTTTCTTAGGACTGCAAGAACAGCAAAAGAGCTCTCTCACTTTTTGCCTTGCATCCAATCCTACTTTAATTTTGTCTTAATGTACCTTAGAGTATAGAGCCAATTTAGTAAGTTATTGAAGCAAACTCTGAAATTGAATTTCCCCCTAAAATCCCTTCAATGATCTGAAAGAAACTGGCACCCTTGACATTGTACAAACCTCATGAAACATCTATATAACACGTTCGAGGAAGAATTTAGTGTTCCTTCTTACAGGTATCAGCTGAAAGGAGTAAGCAGATGCCATATTTAATTATTAATTTAATCATTACCACCTCCCTGGCACATAAGAAATCTCAATTTATTTCATTTCATTTAAAAACCCTTTCTACATTTCAGTGTCCTAGACAATCTAAAATGTATTACTGCAAGAAATATCTACACAGATTAAAATTAAACAGGAACTCAGTGTAAAATTTTAGCTATTTCCATTCTCTAACAGCAGAGAAATGAACCTGTTCACATTTGAATACAAGAAAATGGATTAGAAAAAGAACATTAAGAAAATGTATAGTTTTTTCCAATAAAGAAAGAACATGGAAAAAATAGAGGAGGAGGCATGAAATATCTGTAGGTGCTTTTTTTGAGAATCAAAATGGAAAATGAGTTGTGTTTTAATTTAGCTTAATAATAATAGTAGTACTAGGACAATACAATACTGGGTCAGATCAAAGGTCTGCTCATTCCAGCATACAGCTCCTCACTGTAGACAACTAAGTTACTTAGTCTACAAGGTAGTCCATTCCAAGGAGCTGGCATTTGGTGGCATTCTGCCTTTGAATATGGAGGTTTGGTATACCTATAACTACCAAAAGACACTTATAGATCTACTTTCAATGAACGTGACTAATCCACTTTCCAAATGTCTAAGCTATGGATCACCACCACCACATCTTATGTTAGCAAAAATCCACAATAAACTACCCACTGTGTGAACATGTACTTTACGGGTTTTTTGGTCCTGTTTGTACTTCTATGAAAATCCACTGGATGACCATGAGTTTTAAATATTATACTAGCTATACATGGTGTAACATATCCCATTATCTATACATATAAAACAGCAGATGCACACCCACCATGCTGCCGCAGACGCACCCCACACCGCCAAATGAACGGCTGCCATCCTGCCAGATGCACACCCCCCATGGTGCCAAACCCGTGCCCCCACACCACCACTGTGCACCCCTGGCACCAAACACATGCCCCCCACGCCCCCTAGGTGTGGCAGCACCTTAGAATCACAGAAGGACATTATGATATTGTTTGTGCTATTTTCAGTTCCTTTTCTACTGATGCTTAGTAGGATTTTCACCTTTTTTTCACAAGCTGGCATACATAGGGGAGGGGTTAATTGACGTATCTATAACAACTGCAAGATTTCCTTCCTGGCTGTCAACACCAGTTCAGGCCTATTCACATAGATATGTACGGCCAACTACTGTTTTTCTCCAGTTGGCATCACATTACACTTATAGTGAACTATATTTTCCATTTTCTTATCCACATCCAAGGTGAGATTCCCCTTGGAAGTACTTCACCCTCCTTTACAATTTTGATATCCTACATGTGATTTCTTAGTGCCCATTCCAGATCATGCATAAAAAACCTAGTGGCACAAATCCCAGTACAGATTCTTATACTTATCCACACACCCCCAACACCATTGCAAGCTTTTTCAGTTTATGCCACATGTGGATACCTTGCAGCCTTCAGCTTCATCTCTAGTGACTTTCAGCCTAATTTCAAAGTCTCTCTACAAGCAATCAGTTTAGGTCCATCTCAAGAGCACCCTGCCTTAGTCTATAGCCTTCAAGTGTTATCATACAATTACCAATATATTGTGCCTTTATGCAAAGAACTTTGACATGTGCATTTTCCTTTATCGGTCTTTAGCCCCTTTTAGCTAGCTGTTAGGTCCTTGTGAATATTTATGGTCAAGTTCTACGCTATCTCTATTTGGATGACCTGCAACATATGCACCCTCGTTTCTTGTGGATAAGTTTTTGCTGAATTGAATGCTCCCCGGCTTCTTTCAATTTTCTTTCCAGACACCTGTATGAAAGATACTCTGTGAACTTTTTGTTATTAGCCACAAGTTCTGGTTCCATTGTGGTTTAAGTAGAAAGGGGAGGGGGAGAAATAGAACATTTTAAATTCTGAATGTCACAAACAATTCTTATTTGCCATTTCATCTCAAATCAGCTGTGGTCATTTTTCTCTCTCAAATGACTTCAAACCATTCTGCTATGGGTTCAAACAGTCATAGGGTGGAATGCCAAAATCTGGTCAGATTTCATTGTTCACTGTTATAACACGGCACAAACACCTCAGTTTGTGACAGCTGTAGCTTGTGAAGAATAGGTGGAACAGTCGCTGCAGGCAAGCAGCTTGTGACTAGAACATACCATATGCTGGTAGCATGCAAAGAGAAATGAACTTGCATTATAGGGGTAAATATGCAATAGGCTACTATAATGTCTTTTGCACCTTTAACCAAGTCTTAGCTAAGGTGAACTACATGAAAACCATATTTACTAATATGGAAAAAAAATAGCTGGTTATAAATTATTCTGGGCTCTACTTTCTTCTTATGATGGAAGATAGAACAGAAAATCTTCTTACAACCAAAAATATTTTGTGCTGTTTTCTCCATGGTTTCTTTTGCTCTGCTAAATTAATAATGGTTAGTGTGTAGAACAGTGACAGTAAAATTGTGTTTTCAGGACATTATGTTACCCTTTCCTTATGGCGTCCTAAACATTTCCATGATTTCATCTCTAAGTGATATGTTTTCCAAAATTCTGCCCTCTAAAACTACTCAGAACACTGCAAAAACTACTGTAGCCCCTGAATTCCACCCACTGCTTGCCAGTGTAGAACTGACAAACGTTATGAAAGTATGGGCTTTACATGCACCAGATTCCCCCCTTAAATATATAGTGGAATTGGGAAATGAGGTTAATGTTTCTGAGAGCAGCTCATAGGTAAACATTTATCCAAGGAATCTTCTTGCTGCTTCTAGGAACATTTGTGCACTTCTCAGGACTTTTTCAGATGGGACCAAATGCCCTGTTCCTGCCCCACCTCCATTCCCATTCCTGCCATGGAATAAGGTAAAAACGTTCACACACTTACCTTGATTCCACAGCAGGAACTTCCTCCCCCTCCGCTCACTCTCCAGGAGTAAATGCAGCCATCATAAGGCTACATTTACGACCCAGAAAGCAAATTTTGCACGTGCTCGCGAGAGAACGATGTGAGGGAAATTCAAAAATAAAACTTCAAAAATACATTTAAAAAGTACACCAAGCACAAAACACACACACACACACACAAACCAAGTAACCCAGAGAGGAGGGGAAAGGGTGCCACTTACCTGGATGTCCCGATCTGTGCCCGGGCGTGTTTAGAACGGACCTCCCCCCCGCAGCTGCCATCGAGGGAGAGGAACAGGGCACCTTTCAGACCACCCTGATTCCCTGACAGAAATGGTGGTCTACTAACGGTGTTTCCCTGTGATCATGGGAGAAACCAGAATGAGGACGGGAGAGGCACAGAAAGGGGTCAATGTCATCTGAAAGGGAGTTTTTCTTGACACTGTTCCATGCCTCCCCTGGAATAAATAGCCCATCTGAAAATGTCCTCAGTTTTGCTAAGGAATATTATGCAGTCCATGATTGTCTAGCTAGGAAGAGACAGCACTACAGGGTTCAGTTTTCTTTGGATTAGAGAACACTAGAGACATGATTTCTTTGTAAAATATGTTTTATCTACCAATATACAAGTAGTGTGTACAGTATTGGTTCTTAACTTGGGGTCTGTGGACCCCTAGGAGTCCACAATGTTCTCACAGGGGGACCTCAAAGGCTTGATGGCTTAATGGCTGCTCAGCTCACCTCCTTCTCACAGCAGAGGAGCCATGTGACAGGAGCCAAGACAAATGCTGGTTAGTTGGCTGGCTGGCTGGCTAGGCCTGCATGTTGCTATTCAATCCACTCCAGTTGCAAACTAGCCAGAAGAAACAGGAGAAGCACCTGTGAGTGAAGGTTTAACAGATGCCCTAATTGTTAATGGTTAAGTATTTTATTGTTGTTGTTGTTTAAAATCCTGAGTTAAGTCTTGGGGGTCTGCAGCACTGAAAGATATTTAAAGGGGGTCCTTGGTAAAGAAAAGGTTAAGGTCCACTGTTGTAGAGGAAAAAAATAAAGCGTAACTGCAGGAAACAAAACGGCTGAGGCTATTCCATATTCCAAAAGGGAGAGTGCGGGCCCTCCAGCTCATCAGTTACTTCAAAGTCCAGATTAACTTTACCTCAACCGACCACTGACTCCATGTACAAAAGCAGCCTGTTACAAATTGCTTCTCAGTCCCTCCCACTACATTAAGTGTGTCACCTTGGAAAGGGAGAGGAAAATTTCTAGCAATAAAGAAACACTGGTTTTTTTAAAAAAAAAATTAAGTCTGCAACTTAACTGGATAGGCGAAAGGCTTGTTGTGGGGAAAATGTCCTTGCTTGGTAGGGAAAAGGACTGTAAAAGAGGTGGGGGGTAAGATTAATATTTGAAGGGAAAGAATTCTCAAACCAAGGCACAGTCTCTAAAAAGCCCCTCTCTTGTGTTCCCGCCAGACATGCTTCAGAGTTTGGTGGAACTGAGACAAGAGTTTCTCTTAAAGTACTGAATATATAAGTAGTCAATATTTAGCCATTTAAGAGCTTTATAGGTCACAACCAGCACTTTGAATTTTGCCTGCAAATGAACGAGCATTCAGTGAAGCATCAGTAATACTGGAGTAACATACTCTGATCAACAACATACCCTCCAACAGTCCTGATTTGGCATGGACAGTTTCAATTAATGCTCTACCGTCTCACTTTTTCACCTGCTTTTAAAATATCCTAGTTTTTATTTTTCCTCCACTTTGCCATTTGTCTTCAGTTTACTTTTCTCCACACTGAGTTCAAAATGTAGAAGTAGTTTGAGCTCAATTAACTCAACAGTAGGGAGAGGAAAGGACTGAGTCTTGCCCTTCCTGGTAGCCTCAGGCAGAAGCAAACTGCTGCACCATCTCCTCGCTTGTGTATTCTTCCTCATTAATAACTTTTGCCATCTTAACCATGCTCTAATGTTGCTTGGACATCAGTGGTGGCACTGGGTGTGTGTGTGGCAGAGATGCCACAGTGACCACGAGTGTCCTGGTTTTCATCTATGAGGTGTTGTAGGGTATGGAACATTTTGGCTGCAACATTGTGAACCAGTTGTACTTTTTTAACCCTTTTCAGAGGCAGTCTCTCATAGAATACACTACAGTATTTCAGATGCAATATATGTAAGATATGTGCTACCACGCCCATATAAAATACATCTGAAATATGGGGGAGCCTGGCACATCAGGAAGGCTACACCAGAAAGAACTAGAAAGGACATGACAAAATAGTGGCCTCAAATGCCATTGTATCTTGTTGCTGTTAACTGCTGTCAAGTCGACTTTGACTTACGGTGACCCTATGACCGAGAGACTGCTGTCCTCCTGTTCTCAACCACCCTGCTAAGAACTTACAGACTCATGGCTGTGGCTTCCTTGATTGAGTCTATCCATCAGTAATGTGATCTTCCTCTTTCCTGCTGCCTTCTACTTTACCAAGAATTACAGTTGTCCCTCCATATTCACGGATTTGGCATTCACAGATTTAAGTATTCACGGCTTGAAAATATTCTTTAAAAAATAATAATCCAAAAAGCAAACCTTGATTTTGCCATCATATATAAGGGACACCATTTTGCTATGCCATTGCATATAATGGGACTTGAGTATTCACGGATCAGGGTATTCACGGGGGGTCCTGAAACCAAACCCCAGTGAATGTGAAGGGACAACTGTATTGTCTTTTCTAGTCCGTCATGTCTTCTCATGATATGGCCAAAGTACAACAGTCTCAGTTTAGCCATCTTGGCTTCTAGGGAGAGTTCAGGCTTGATTTGCTCTAGGAATCATTTATTTGTCTTTTTAGCATTCCACAGCACCCACAGAACTCTTTTCCACATCTCATATGAGTTGATTTTCTTCCCATCAGGTTTCTTCACTGTCCAACTTTCACAAACATACACAGAAATGAGAAATATGTTGGCATGGACAATCCTAACTTTAATATTCAGGGATATACCTTGACATTTCAAGATCTTGTCTAGTTTCTTCACATCTACCTTCCAAGTCCTAGTCTTCTTCTGCTTTCTTGACTGCATTCTCCATTCTAATTAATGATTGAACCAAGGTATGGAAAATTTTGAACTATTTCAATGTCTCCACTGTTTAGTTTGAAGTTATGTGAATCATCTGTGGGAATTATTTTTGTTTTCTTAAAGCTCAACTGTAAACCTGCCTTTGCACTTTCTTACTTTACTTTCTTCAGTAATTGTTCCAAGAGGTTTGCTACACAGGGTTTGGTTGCACTATTCATTAGTCATGCTTATGCACAATTGCAACCTCCTTTTTCTTGCTGGTTTGGCTGTGGGGTGTCTTTGTAGTGCTCCTTTTCATTTACGGCAAATCCCCATGAATGAAATCAGTAGTACAGTCGTCCCTTCACATTCGCGGGGGTTCCGTTCCGCGGACCCCCGCGAATGTGAAAAAACCGCGAATAACGACACCCCTCCCCCCTCCCTCCCCAGGCCTTCGCGGGGCCTTCCTAGGCCCCGCGGAGGCCTCCCCGGCCCTCCCTCCCTCCCTCCCCAGGCCTTTGCGGGGCCTTGCTAGGCCCTGCGGAGGTCTCCCCGGCCCTCCCTCCCGCCCTCCCCAGGCCTTCCTGGGGCCTCCGGAGCGTCTCCGGAGGCCCCAGGATCGCCTCCCCAGCCCTCCCCAACCCGTCCCCAAGCCTTCCTGGGGCCTCCGGAGACGCTCCGGAGGCCCCAGGATAGCCTCCCCAGCCCTCCCCACCCCGTCCCCAGGCCTTCCTGGGGCCTCCGGAGCGTCTCCGGAGGCCCCAGGATCGCCTCCCCAGCCCTCCCCACCCCGTCCCCAGGCCCTTCTGGGGCCTCCGGAGATGCTCCGGAGGCCCCAGGATCGCCTCCCCAGCCCTCCCCACCGCGTCCCCAGGCCTTCCTGGGGCCTCCGGAGCATCTCCGGAGGCCCCAGGATCGCCTCCCCAGCCCTCCCCACCCCGTCCCCAAGCCTTCCTGGGGCCTCCGGAGCGTCTCCGGAGGCCCCAGGATCGCCTCCCCAGCCCTCCCCACCGCGTCCCCAGGCCTTCCTGGGGCCTCCGGAGCGTCTCCGGAGGCCCCAGGATCGCCTCCCCAGCCCTCCCCACCCTGTCCCCAGGCCTTCCTGGGGCCTCCGGAGCGTCTCCGGAGGCCCCAGGATCGCCTCCCCAGCCCTCCCCACCCCGTCCCCAGGCCTTTCTGGGGCCTCCGGAGATGCTCCGGAGGCCCCAGGATCGCCTCCCCAGCCCTCCCCACCCCGTCCCCAGGCCTTCCTGGGGCCTCCGGAGCGTCTCCGGAGGCCCCAGGATCGCCTCCCCAGCCCTCCCCACCCCGTCCCCAGGCCTTTCTGGGGCCTCCAGAGATGCTCCGGAGGCCCCAGGATCGCCTCCCCAGCCCTCCCCACCCCATCCCCAGGCCTTCCTGGGGCCTCCGGAGCGTCTCCGGAGGCCCCAGGATCGCCTCCCCAGCCCTCCCCACCGCGTCCCCAGGCCTTCCTGGGGCCTCCGGAGCATCTCCGGAGGCCCCAGGATCGCCTCCCCAGCCCTCCCCACCCCGTCCCCAAGCATTCCTGGGGCCTCCGGAGCGTCTCCGGAGGCCCCAGGATCGCCTCCCCAGCCCTCCCCACCGCGTCCCCAGGCCTTCCTGGGGCCTCCGGAGCGTCTCCGGAGGCCCCAGGATCGCCTCCCCAGCCCTCCCCACCCCGTCCCCAGGCCTTCCTGGGGCCTCCGGAGCGTCTCCGGAGGCCCCAGGATCGCCTCCCCAGCCCTCCCCACCCCGTCCCCAAGCCTTCCTGGGGCCTCCGGAGCGTCTCCGGAGGCCCCAGGATCGCCTCCCCAGCCCTCCCCACCCCGTCCCCAGGCCTTCCTGGGGGCTCCGGAGCGTCTCCGGAGGCCCCAGGATCGCCTCCCCAGCCCTCCCCACCCCGTCCCCAGGCCTTTCTGGGGCCTCCGGAGATGCTCCGGAGGCCCCAGGATCGCCTCCCCAGTCCTCCCCACCCCGTCCCCAGGCCTTCCTGGGGCCTCCGGAGCGTCTCCGGAGGCCCCAGGATCGCCTCCCCAGCCCTCCCCACCCCGTCCCCAGGCCTTTCTGGGGCCTCCAGAGATGCTCCGGAGGCCCCAGGATCGCCTCCCCAGCCCTCCCCACCCCATCCCCAGGCCTTCCTGGGGCCTCCGGAGCGTCTCCGGAGGCCCCAGGATCGCCTCCCCAGCCCTCCCCACCGCGTCCCCAGGCCTTCCTGGGGCCTCCGGAGCATCTCCGGAGGCCCCAGGATCGCCTCCCCAGCCCTCCCCACCCCGTCCCCAAGCCTTCCTGGGGCCTCCGGAGCGTCTCCGGAGGCCCCAGGATCGCCTCCCCAGCCCTCCCCACCGCGTCCCCAGGCCTTCCTGGGGCCTCCGGAGCGTCTCCGGAGGCCCCAGGATCGCCTCCCCAGCCCTCCCCACCCTGTCCCCAGGCCTTCCTGGGGCCTCCGGAGCGTCTCCGGAGGCCCCAGGATCGCCTCCCCAGCCCTCCCCACCCCGTCCCCAGGCCTTTCTGGGGCCTCCGGAGATGCTCCGGAGGCCCCAGGATCGCCTCCCCAGCCCTCCCCACCCCGTCCCCAGGCCTTTCTGGGGCCTCCGGAGATGCTCCGGAGGCCCCAGGATCGCCTCCCCAGCCCTCCCCACCCCATCCCCAGGCCCTTCTGGGGCCTCCGGAGATGCTCCGGAGGCCCCAGGATCGCCTCCCCAGCCCTCCCCACCGCGTCCCCAGGCCTTCCTGGGGCCTCCGGAGCATCTCCGGAGGCCCCAGGATCGCCTCCCCAGCCCTCCCCACCCCGTCCCCAAGCCTTCCTGGGGCCTCCGGAGCGTCTCCGGAGGCCCCAGGATCGCCTCCCCAGCCCTCCCCACCCCGTCCCCAGGCCTTTCTGGGGCCTCCAGAGATGCTCCGGAGGCCCCAGGATCGCCTCCCCAGCCCTCCCCACCCCATCCCCAGGCCTTCCTGGGGCCTCCGGAGCGTCTCCGGAGGCCCCAGGATCGCCTCCCCAGCCCTCCCCACCCCGTCCCCAGGCCTTCCTGGGGCCTCCGGAGCGTCTCCGGAGGCCCCAGGATCGCCTCCCCAGCCCTCCCCACCCCGTCCCCAGGCCTTCCTGGGGCCTCCGGAGCGTCTCCGGAGGCCCCAGGATCGCCTCCCCAGCCCTCCCCACCGCGTCCCCAGGCCTTCCTGGGGCCTCCGGAGCGTCTCCGGAGGCCCCAGGATCGCCTCCCCAGCCCTCCCCACCCCATCCCCAGGCCTTCCTGGGGCCTCCGGAGCGTCTCCGGAGGCTCCAGGATCGCCTCCCCAGCCCTCCCCATCGCGTCCCCAGGCCTTCCTGGGGCCTCCGGAGCGTCTCCGGAGGCCCCAGGATCTCCTCCCCAGCCCTCCCCACCCCGTCCCCAAGCCTTCCTGGGGCCTCCGGAGCGTCTCCGGAGGCCCCAGGATCGCCTCCCCACCCCTCCCCAGGCCTTCATGGGGCCTCCGGAGCGCCTCCGGGGGCCCCGTGGACGCCTCCCTGGGCCTCCCCGCTCCCTCTATGTCTTTCACGGGGCCTCTGGAGGCCCCGTGTCGCGGTTTTGGGGGGGCCCGGGGGGGCCCTCCCAAAACCGCGAATAACCGAAACCGCGAATGTCAAGTTCGCGAATGTGGAGGGACAACTGTACTGCGAAACCACCATATTTTCTTGTGCAGTAATATCACTGTACTGTTGGAGAATACGTGACAGAGTGGGCATGTATTGGGCTGTCCTCTAGTTTTCACCTGTGTTTACCTATGCTTCTTCATCTCATTCGACTTCCAGCTTATCTGAAGAGCTCACCAGTGCCCCTGGGCTACTCCCCCCTCTTTCCCAGAGTTTATTTGGATTCAAAACTCAGCCTTAGCTGTTGCAGGGAAGACTTAAATGTATATTTTTATTTAAAACAAATACAGGGGAGAGGGTGGTGTATGGGTTAAGCTGGTTTTTGTCTTCTTGAAATTAAAACAACAACACAAGTTTTTGTCAATCGATTAATTAATCACTCCCCTCCTGCCTCAACATTTTGTCTGTGGGTCTGAAGATGCCAGCCACAGATGCAGGCAAAACATCAGAAAGAAACTATTCCAGAACAGAGCCTTACAGCCTGGAAAAAAACCCAAGGAAAAATCCATGGATGTTGGCCGTGAAAGCCTTCGACTTCACAAAAAACTCCTCGGTTTTCTGCTGCGGGGGGAGGCCCCGATCTACCGTACTTCAAAAACGGAGAATCTGCAGCCTGCTTTTGAGCAGCGTGTGACAGGCAGTGCTTCCCTCAAGCAATATATATGTTGCCTTCAAAAGCGAGACAATCACTTCTAACAATCCTAGTGTGGTAAACCTACAAGTCTTTGCTATTTTCTGCTAGTAGCATGGTATCATCTGCGTATCTTACATTATTGATATCCCTTCCTCCAATTTTCGTACCTCCTTCTTCCAAGTCTAATCCTGATTTATGTATGAGATTTTCAGCATGCAAGTTAAATAGACAGGGTGAAAAGATGCAGCCTTGCCTGATCCCCTTGCCAATTGGAAACCATTTCATTTCTCCATATTCTGTTATGATTGTAGCCTCTTGTCCTGAGTCCAGGTTATGCATGAGGACAATCAAATGCTGTAGCACATACATTTCTTTAAGAGTGATCCATAGTTATTCATGATCTATACAATCAAAATCTTTTGAAATTCTTTTGTGTATTCCATTATCCAATGTATGTTTACAATATGATCCCTGGTGTCTCTTCCTTTCCTGAACCCAGCTTGGACATATGTTTCTCACTCCATATTTGGTAAAAGTCTTTGTTGTAGAATTTTGGATATCAGTTTGCTTGCATTGGAGATTAATGCAATGGCCCTGTGGTTACTGGTGTCCCCTTTCTTGGGGATTGGAAGATATAGTGACCCTTTCTAATCTGTGGGGCTATTATTTTGTTTTCCATATTTGTTGACACAGTAGATTAGAACTAGAGTAGATTCTGTCTCTGTAGATTGAAGCAGCTCTCTTAGTATGCTTGTCTGTTCTTGGTGATTTGTTTCTCCCAAGTACTCTGAGTGCAGCTTCCACTTCATTTTTTAAAATTGGAAGTTCATATGGTTCTTCTTTGAATTAATCTGTCATTTTTTTCATCTCTTTTGTATAGTTCTTCCATACACTGTTTCCATCGTCTTATTTCTACTTGGTGAAGTAACGTATTTCCCTGCTGGTCGTAGAGCACCCCACCCTTGGTTTAGATTTCCCTTTGATTTCACAGATCTTGTGGAAAAGGTCTCTTGTTCTTCCTTTTTTGTTGTTACCTTCTATTTTTCTGCATTGATTATTATAGCAATTCTCCTTGTCCCTGTGCATAAGTCATTGAACAGTTGCAAAATAGAAAAAATAATAAAAGACATAAACAAATACATCCTAGAAACATGAAGTATAACACAAAAGAAAAAGTAAGTGTGTGTGTGTGTGTGTGTGTGCGCTGCCAGCTCCAGAAAGGGAGAAAGAAAAAGACTGAGGATGGAGGTGGGGAAAATAAATGGTCTGAGAGTTATTAGAGCAGGGACTGATTGGGGTATGATGTTCCTATTTATTTAGGAGAGAAGTTAATGTTAGTGGGATTGCCTATTGTGAAATGGTTGTTCTATTTGAAAACAGAGTGGTGAGTTCAAAGACGTGATTTGGGGGAAGAGGCTCAGACATCACCTCTCCTTTATGCTTGAGTTCTTGGATGAGTTATTTGTATTTTGCTTTCTGTGAAATGGATGTTTAGTGATTGACTGTATTCAGCACAGCACACATTTTGTCCATTATTTCAATATTCCTGAATTGCTAACCGACTTTTAAAAAGCTGGAGACTCTTTCTACTGTCTCTTTCAGGCCTGGTGGAACAATAATCTCACATAGTTAAATATTATTAACTTCTATCGAATCCATGATAAAATCATTTGTACTATTTATATGGATGACAACACATGAAATATACATCCCAGAACTTTTGCATGATAACACAATACACTGTTGCAAACTTAAATGAACTGTTAATAACCTCTGTCTTATTTTCCTCTGTTATGCTGTACTGACAAAGAAACCCTTTAGTTACTACAGTGAATTTCTTTCTGTAAAGGCAATCTAATTAATCTATTTGATACTCTTCAGTGAGCTGCCTGAGGCCATCATAACTAGGAAGTATAAACTAATTTTTAATCTTCATCCCCCCCCCATTTGAGCTGTTCATAAGCCAATGTAACTTTTTAATAAATTATTCTGTGCATTACTTAATTATTTTATTCAGTCATTTATTTCACCCATCAGATATTCAACAGTTAACTTTTAAATTACATTCAGAAGGAGCACTCAAATAGATGCAAAGACATTTATTTATTTCAAATCTCATCCTACCCTCTTGCTTACTCCTATCATAACAAGAACAATTTGAATTTGTTTGTTTCACAGATTATTAAAAGTAAGAATCTGTTGCTAACCTTTTGGGCTCATGAACACATTTTGAGTGGGGGTGGTATTTAACTTTCCCAATACACAATTATAGCATTACAAGTCCACTTTAACTGCCATGGCACCATTCCATGGAATCCTCAGCAAATGTCTTTCTGACCTGGGAGACTCGAGCCGCAGCACTGCCACCATCAGGGCTGAGAAAGAAACTGAGGAAAAAGCATTTAGAATTCTAGTTCCTTACCAAACTACAAATCTCAGGACTCTATAGACTGCAGCCATGGCAGTTAAAATGGAATCATAGAATCATAGAATTGTAGAGTTGGAAGAGACCACGAGGGCCATCCAGTCCAACCCCTGCCACGCAGGAAATCTTGATCAAAGCATCCCCGACAGATGGCCATCCAGCCTCTGTTTAAAGACCTCCAAGGAAGGAGACCCCACCACGCTCCGAGGGAGTGTGTTCCACTGCCGAACAGCCTTACTGTCAAAAAGTTCCTCCTAATGTTGAGGTGGAATCTCTGTTCCTGGAGCTTGCATCCATTGTTCCATGTTCTAGTCTCTGGAGCAGCAGAAAACAAACTTGCTCCATCCTCAGGCTTGTTTTTCTGCTGCTCCAGAGAAAACTGTGTAGTATGAAAGGGCACCAGGAGTTATAAAAATAACTACTCGGTGGCCGTGGTATGGGCAGTCATAAACTGTTGGAAGGCACAGAAGGAATCTGAAGCCTCTCAGTTTGCAAAATGCACATAGGTTCCCAAAAACCCATGGTTACTATTTCAGCAAGTGCTGATTTGCAGAGATGGGGTGGGGGAGTTAGGGTGAACCTCCAGAGTAGGTATACTCTGGATGGCAAAGGTACTAAAAATTGGGCTGTTTGGTTCCCTCATCCCAGAAATTTTCCATTTATAGCTCTCTTCTATGGAAAGACAGAACAAGATCTCAAAACAACTGTGGGGAAAATGCCTCCAAAGTCAGCAGAAAGACAAAATACCTGACAGAAACAGGTTGCCTGTGGGAGTAGCATTGGAGAGAGCCAAAGAACTCCTTAGTACTCAGGCATGCCTTCCAGTTTCAAAATCACAAAATCCTAAAGCTCTAGAGTTAGAAGAGGTCACAAGGCTGACCTAATCCACTCTTCCTGTCAGCACAGGAACATTTAGCTTTCAAAAGAGAACTCCAGTTGTTGTCTCTGTTTCTTTTTTAAAAAGAAAAGTTTTGTTTTTGTAGAAAATTGTTGATGAAGGTGAATCTGGCCACTGTTAATGTGCTGAAGGTCTGGCTTCTAATTTATATTTATAGATAACATGTTTTTTGTTTCCTGCATCCTTTTAGCATGTGTGTGACTGTAGGCAAACCTACACTACACAAATAATCCAGTTTCAAACTGGATTATTTGCCATGGCTCCTTCCATCTGAATTCTGGGATTTGTATTTTACAAGGTCTTTTGCCTTCTCTGTCAGAGTGCTGGTGCCTCACCAAATTACAAATTCCAGGATTCTACAGAAAAAGAGCCATGGCAAATAATCCAGTATAGTGTGGATTTGGCCACAGTGTATTCACTCATTCCATTTTAGTGTGTGGCAGAGTGAAAAATGGGGTTTTACTAGAGTCATGCAGCTGTTTCTTTCTCTCCCAAGGTCAAAACAGGGACAGGAGTGGAAATGGGGGAGTAAAATCATGCATGTGATTTCTCACCTTCATTCCTTTAAGTTAACTTGTACAACACAAACTGATTCTCTCTTTCCTCCTCCCACTCTCTCCACTTTGTTCCAGCATCCCCCAAAGCTCTCCCTACAGGCTATATACAAGCTGACCAATGGCTCTGGAAAGTCTTTGCAGATCCCCAACACAAGTGCACCATGGGATAGCTTGGCATGCGCATATGCCCATGTGTGTGCATGCATGCATGCACACACACTCTTTATTGGTTAGCCAAAGGCCATCAGCTTGACAAAATAAAATTGTTTACAATATGCAATGATATAACCAACTTACAACCACAAAATACCAAGCACAAATATAATTACAAATGAAACAAAATGTTTAGCCAACATCAGGTCAATTTACATACTAGTAATAGAGACAAGGGACCCATACTTTAGTACCTTCCTCCCACTTTCAATATGCTGAAGCATTCTGGTTGTCTATCATATGGAGTTCAGCCCATTCCATTTCCATTGTCTTAACTGCTGTTATAAAACTGGCCAAATTAAATATGACTAGTCTGGCTTGACAATAAGAATACCAGTATATCATGTTCTCTCCAGTCACTTTTGTCCACCAGCCACTGTGCTATTATATCTTAGGCTCTTGTACAAACAGGATTGAAGCAGTGTGCAAACAAGAATCAAGGAACATGAGAGACACTGCAGACTGGGCCAGCTAGAAAAATCAGCAGTAGCAGAACATGTTATAAACCAACCTGGACATAAAATGTTATTTAAAAACACCGAAATTATGGACCAGGCCAACAACTATCATGTCAGAATGCACAGAGAAGCTATTGAAATCCACAAACACCAGGACAACTTCAACAGGAAAGAAGAAACCCCAAAAGTAAACAAAATTTGGCTGCCAGTCCTGAAGAACACTAAAATCAGAACTCAGCACTTGCAAATGAACTCCACCCAGGGACAGGGGTATTTCCAGCAGATCATGGACCATTAACCAACATTAGCCAAACAGACACTAATCCTCCTTGCATATCTCCACCCAGAAACTAGCCATTCAAATAGACAAATTTACATATCCTCCCCAACAGGGGTTCACAGTATATAACCCCCCCGCCACTACTACCCAATCATTCTCTGAAGATGGCAGCCACACATGCAGGAGAAACGTTAGAAAGAAACTCTTCCAGAACACAGCCTCACAGCCCAGAAAAAGCCCAAGGAAAATCTATGGATGCCAGCTGTGAAAGCCTTCAACTTCACAGGATTGAAGCACTATATGTTCCAGCATTCTCTCAGCTGACTGCCCACACTGGCCCCAGTGTTTCTCCAAGGGGATCCCTTGAATAATCCAATGCACAGGAGAATGTGTTCATTCTTGCCAATTAGTCTCCTGAATGTTGGATGTGTATGTTTGGTCATATATTATGGGAGAAGCTTGAGTAAATGAGTGTATGTGTGTATTAATTTTAGCCAACAATTCATGGAAATCTAAATCCATAATGCATTGTTTCACAAGCTCACTGGCTTTCTTTTCAACTTGTAATAATAATAATAATAATGTGAAAATCCAATGTTTGCAATTAAATTATGAGCTGATTTGACTCATCCACTATCTAGAATGCTCAATAATGCTAGCTTATAAAGTTTCTGGCTGAGTCTATAGGACAGCCTAATCCAATATACCAGCATCTTACTGTTTTTTAATCAGTACCATTTCTTAACTTTGGTATATTGGTTTCAGCTCACAATGAAGTGGATGGTATGCTGTTTGTTAACTAAAATATTGTCCTTAAATATTGGTTTGGCAGATTGTGCTTCATAAAGCAGCTGCCCCACTACTTTTGCCTGATAAAATTTAAGTGCAGGCTGTAGGCTGTACTAATTGGCCTCCTTTGCCATAGTAAAATTTAACCATATCTTTAATTGTATGACCTACATTTTCTCTAGCTGACTCCAGATGGGTTTTAAATGACCCTGAGCTAGAAAAGGTAAATTGTTTAACCTGGGCCATTTGATGCTACTCATAGTTCATCTGTGATGTTTTTGATCTTTCCCAAATGGAACAACATATGCATTATCACAGTTGATAGTGAATAATTCAGATTTACAATAATTGAAAAGCCCCCCCCCCTCCTTCTTCTTCCTACTTATGAGGAAGACATGAGAACTGTATTAACATCATAGCGCAGAAGAGAGACAGGTCTTTCTCCCAAGAACAGTGAACTATAAGCAATATTGGGAAAGAGTGCTAGAGATATTATTTATATACAAGTTAAACAATAGAGGGGCCAGCAGATAACCTTGCTGTATCTAAAATTGGAGGTGGCTTAGGACTGTGATACACCAACAGTGCAGATGGCCTAGGGAAGCTGGGCTTATTCCTTACCTAAATTCTGGTTTTTATCTTCACACCACTTGTGCTGATGATGATCAGAAAAAGTCCTTCCCAAGGCCTAAGCGTTCCTCACACATTTTTGGTGCTCCTCCTGCTCTGGCCAGCCTTTCTTCCGTCACTATCTCCATGTCCTATGTGTAGCTATAGTTCCCTTGTCTGTAACCTGTTTTCCCTTGCCTGCTGACATGTTGTTGTAGTTGTGTGCTTTCAAATCATTTCTCACTTATGGCAACCATAAAGGGAGCCTATCATGTGTTTCTCTTAGCAAGATTTATTCAGACAAGCTTCATCATTGCCTTTCTCTGAGACTGAGAAAATGTGACTTGCCCAAAGTCACTGAGCGGGTTTCCATGGCTGAACAAGGATTTGAACCCTGGGACTTTATTGCATGAGGCTTTTGTCTTACAGCAATCACGTTGTTTATGTAAACAGAAACATACCTGTATCGCAGTAAACACTATTGCACCTCCTCTTTAATAGTGCTATGGTGCTACACATTCCTGTAATCAATTTTATGCACATAGCACATGAGTGCTGTTTATTTTTTGCCACAATTGGTTGCTTTTACTTCATTTCCCAGTATTTTTTTTAATTATCATAACTGTATGATTGCGATCTGCCAGGTTAGCACAATTACAACAAATCTTTTTAAAAAACAAAAATACCAGGGAATGGAGTAAAGGCTACAGAAAGAAAGAAAAAAGGAGAAGGAAAGACTTAATTAAAAAAATAGCCTATCTCTCTCTCACTCTCCTGGCTTGCCCTGCTCAAGTGCACAGAGCTTGATATCTTCTCTCTCTCTCTCTCTGATGACACACACACACACACACACACACACACACACTCATACACTACAGAGAAAAGGGAGGGAGGCAGCAAAGGCAGTGGAGCTTCAAGTTTCACATAGAAGTTAGATGTATGTCTCAAGGCTTGACTTTATGGGGGTAAAAATCTGAATGAGATTCAAATTACTTTGGCCCAGAGCTTCAGCACATAAAATTTGTACTACTCTGGTCCAGATTTAAGTGCCACATCTATCAATGCCTGAATCTGCATTCAGGTTTTTACTTGGCTTCCATTCAAAGTTGTTATTCATGCTTGACTCTGAGCTCCAGGAAAAGCAAAGCTCCAGTGGTAATTGTCCTCTCTGAAGCCAGAATGGGTGGCTAGACTTGCAATAGCAGGGTGGGCTTATGTTCTGGCTTCAGAGAGAGCCACTACCACTGGCACTTTGTTTTCCTGGAACTCAGAGGGGGGATTGTATACCAGAAAAGCAAAGCCCCAACAGTAGTCACTGTTCTGGCTTTAGAGAGGGTGACTACCACTGGGGCTCTGCCTTTGGAATGAGAAGTGGTGCTGAGGAGGGGGAGATGATGGTACCTCAGGCTTGTCCTTCTCCCCACCCCCTCTCTGAATCAGACAGACCCTTGAACATTTCACAGATGGAAAATAGGACATGTGTGGTCAAGCAACGTCAGGGTGTGGTCAGGATGGCAAAATTATTATCTATACATCTAAGCCTGAGAGACTTCAGCAGTTTGCTTTTGCCCAAGCCTTCTGGGAAGGCCATGATTCTGGTCCCACCTCTCCTCTCTCCCCTCCCCCTGCAGAATTAATTGAATTTAAACTACTTTTGTACTTTGAATTCAATTTGCAGCAACTGAAGTAAGCTGGGGACAAAGAAGTGGGAGGAAGAGAGGAAAACAGACATTTTCAAACCATTTGAAAAGTGGTATTTCAGTAGATTAATTGGGACTGTCCCTGGCAAACTGGTATGATGGTCGTGGCGGAGAGGTATCCTGAATACTTCTACAGGCTCATACAAGAGGTTTTCTTGTATGTATTCATAATGAAAGTAGGGAGGGAATTCTTGGAGATGCATTTTCTTTACATAGTAATAAATAAATACAAAATTGTGGTGAAAATGCATTTTAGACTTGGTAAGAATATTTAAATTATCAGAGTCTGAAACATAAAAAGCAATTTGTTTTTGGCTTCATAAAGTAGTTATCAAAATGCACATTTTGTAGTACAAAATATCCTAAATGCACCAGATCCTGTCTGATCTTGGAAACTAAGCAGGGTCAACCCTGGTTAGTACTTAGATGGGAGACTGCCAATGAATACCAGGTGCTATAGGCTATATTTCAGAGGAAGGAACTGAGAAAACCACCTCTGAGTATTCCTTTCCCTAAGAAAACCCTACGAAATTCATGGGGTCACCATAAGTTGATAGGCAACTTTAAGGCACAGACATACGCAGAAGTCCAAATCCTGTTGGTAAATCCCAGCTAAAGTAAACCAATGGAGGTAATTATTGACTCAGTCCCACTGAATCAGTTGATCTCTTGTTGGGCCTAACAATTGGATTCAGGACATAATTTGTTGAATATAAGATGCTAGTAATGTATGATAACTCATTTTTACCTTAAAATATAAACAGCCTTTCTGGTGATTTCAAAAGACCATTTGGTACTCATATAGTGTCATCTTTTCTGTTTTCATGTAAATGTAGCAAAAATTAGGATTAGAACAGAAGTGCGTAGGAAATGGTGCTAATTAAAGGATTGTGAAAAATATTAGCACCAGAATTCAAACGCCCACTGAAAAATCAAAAGAAAAACTTACCCAGAAGAACTTTTACACCTATGCTGTTCATTTTAAGCCTTTTTTTAGGCTGGGTCAGCCAAATTAATCTTTAACGAGCAATGATTATATCTAATCATATAATTTCTAACACTGTAATTCCAGCTATAAATTGACTGTGGGCTTTAATGTGACTGTGATTGCAATGGGGCTCCCATAACAAAGAAATGAACACTAATGTGCTAATGTTTTAGTAGCACTGAAATGGGAAGTTTCTAAAAACTATAATGAAAGAAACATATTTATTTCCTTTTATACATTCTGGCCTGGATAATGCCGGACAGGGAAACAGCTGCAAGTGTAACATTAAAAATTTAGGGTCCGTGATCACCTTGAAGTGGCTCAGGGAAAAAAGAAATCAGCAATTATTTCTCAACATAGTCTGAGACAATCTGAAAATAACCACCTTTCCCTATTCCCTAAAAAGCAATTTGTACCCGTCTCCTCATTCCTTCAGGACAGGCATGTGGAGGAAGAGGGCAAGGGTTCCGCTCCCCCTCTTTAGAGTGTATCTGCACTACAGTTATACTAGTTTGATATCTCTGTAACTGTTGTAACCTACACTGACAGGCCCCCACATTTTTTAAAACTCATCAATTGGCTAAATTTCATAAATTGGCTTATATGTGGCATTCCACATGGTTAAAGGTAGACCAGGGATTCCCAAATAGAAGGAACCAAGATTTGCTCAGAAAACCTAAGGAAGTAGCCTGATAAAATTCCTAAAACACACACACACAGAGATAAGAATTATGTGAAAATCTCCTGAAACTAATTTGTTAGGGAGAAAGCAGCTAATTCCTCCTGGCCAAGCTCTGGAACTGAGTCATTCATAAACCCATTAAAGTGGCTGAGCACTCTTTGCTTGCAAAAATGGTTTTTCCTCACACCTGGTCATGAAACAATAGAGATTGGCCTGAGACCTCTCAGTTTTAATGTCCCAACCATTAGTGATCATTAACACATCCGCAGAATCCATTGTCCAACCTTGGGAAACTAGCAGATGTTGTATCCCACTCAAAACTCACCCATTCAGGGTGAATTCTGACTAAATATCACCCTAAAATGCCACCAAAGTGTGCACAGCTCCTCTTCCTCCCATCACTCTGTCTGCTGTGTGACCCTCAGAGCTCCCTCTGAGTAACTTCTCCTGCACAAATTTCTGCTCTTCAGGATAGGTACAGTATAACCCATTAGTCCTCAATCTATTCCTTTATTCAAATAGTTCCTACTTTCTTCATTAGCTATGTTGACTGCATGAAGCCTGAATGTATACGTGTGTGTGTTCCCCTGATTAGTTTGTCAATAAAAAACATTTTTAGTTCATTCCCTGGCTTGGAGTCTCCTCAGTTATTACTGGTATACATAGGTCAAAAGATCCTGTTGTTAACCAACCTCTCACTGCCATCTTGAGCTAAACAAAATTCCCCATATTAGAATTCAGACAGTAGTGGGATCCTCAAAGGCTCCACACAATTCTGGTAACAATGTCAACTTCATTTTGTGGAATCCTAGGATTTTTGGTTTGGTGGGAGATCTAGAATTCTCTGTTAGAGATGTCTAGTGGTATAGTTCAGGTGAATGGGCTAGAACTCCCTAGTACAGAATTCTAAATACCTCAGCAAAATATAGACCCTGGGATTCTGTAGGATGGAACCACAGCTATGGTCTCAAACTACTATACCTATGTATTGTAAACTTTGAAGTGCCATGGCCTGGTATTCTACCTCACTGTTTTATGGTGTGTTTCTGTATTACATCCAGCAGCCCATGGGAGATGAGTTCATATCACCAAAATATCTTCCCTCTTCTTATATTTATATCCACAAACAAGGCTGTAAGGATCAGGGGAAGGGTGGGGAAGGTACATCAAGGATCAGACACATATTGCCCAACATTTCACAGATGAAAAATGGGAGAGGTATGGCCAAGCAACATCAACATGTGGGCAAAATGTCAAAAGTTATTAATGAGGAAGAAAAGACAAGCCAAGAAAGGCTGTAGTATGCTTTTGTCTGAGCCCTCCTTTCCTTCCCAATTGAGCGCAAGGTACTTTTGCACTTTGAATTCAATTTACACCAATTTAAGTAAATGGAATAGGAAAGGAGGAAGTGGGAGGTAAAGAGAGAAACTGGGGCACCATCTAAGTGCTGAAAATACCCCTCATGGAATTTGCTGGGAATCCTACCTTTCTAAACAGGGTCCAGTGCCAATCTAATCCACACTATTCAAAGGGGGGGGGGCTCAAAACGGCAAAAACAACAAAAACAATGGGGTAAAAGCCTTTGCAGATTTCCCCGTACTTTTTCAAAAACCATGAGGGGGTTGCAGATTCCTGCTTGTTTGGACTATCAAATGACAGGAAATTCGAAGTGAAGCACAAAGCTGATTGGCTGGGCAAGAGCAGGGGTGGGGCTTTCTAGCAGGGCAAGCGCCCGCTGCTGCCATGTTGGATTTTCACCTTAGCGATCGCTCACTAAGGTGATAAAACAGGATGAATATTTCCTGTTTTGCTTTCCTATAAATTTAGAAGATCGCTATCACACTAGTGCACCTTGGATGATTTTTTTTTTAAAAAAAACCCCGATGGTGGTGAAGAACTAACGCAAGTAAATCACTCGTGGCTGCCATCAGGAATGCGAGGCTTCTGGGGCAAGAAAACCCGTTAAGACATGTCGCTGCTGCTACAAGATGCCAATATTATGAGGTACTTTGGATGTTTCCCCCCTCATGTAGATGGGCCCTGGGACATTTTAAAAATAGCTGAAAAAGGAGGATGAGAGAAGATTAATTGGAAAAGGGCCAGGAACTACCTGGCTCAGATTTTAATATGAGTTGGGGAAGAACTGGGATGCCATAAGAACTTGATTCCCATTTGAGGCAAAGTTTTAAAATTTCCTGAAGTATATTTCCAGGCCTGGCCTAAGACAAAGAGTGATGAGGAGTCTCCCTAAAGAAGTGTATTCATAGTACGATGTTTTTCAGATTGGTGGCAGTGGGCAATCACAGGCTATCCACTTACTTTCAAAGAATAATTGATCAGTTTGGATGTTGTGTAAAACTTCACAAAATGTATTCTTTAGTGCTAGGCACAATTTGATTATATACCAAACCCATTCTAGGTAAACTAAAATAAAATAAATGTTCCTTTTAAAGTGTTGAGTTTAAAACTGTGCATTGGTTTGAAGATTAGCATTTATATTACTCAATGTTTTATAAAAAGAGATTTTGTTTTTAGAAGTATGTGTCAAATCAGTCCCTGTTTTGCTAAACTTTCTCTCCTAGATGAAGACATTTCTGCAAGAATAAACAAAAATACATGCATGCAGGAACAGATTTACCTGAGGAAAATGTAAATGTGCATCTAATTAGAGGTGAAACAATTTTACCTAATTGCAACCAATTGTGATGGGATAATAACAAAATTCTTTAAGGCAAACTAATTTCAAAAGGCTATTAACATTTGTAATAACAAATCTGCTACTCTAGGTTTACAAGCACTTCTCTTATATTTTTTATTTGCCAAATCACTCTTCTTAGTATAATGCTCCTTCAGTTTTTATTCTTCCTTTTATGTTTCTGTTTGGTAAAGGACTTCCTTTTATGTGAAGTTGAAGGCTTTCACTGCCGGCATCCATAGGTTTGTGTGTGTGTGTGTGGGGGGGGTGTTTCCGGTCTGTGAGGCCGTGTTCTGGAAGAGTTTATTTCTGATGTTTTGCTTGCATCTGTGGCTGGTATCTTCAGAGAATGGTGGTGTATGGGGTTTATATACTGTGAGTCCCTGTTGAAGAGGAAATTAGTATCTATTTAGCTCATGGTCCATTGTCTGCTGGGAAGCCCCCTGTCCCTGGGTGAAGTTCATTTGCATGTGTTGACCAAAATAAAACACAAAAATAAAACCCCAGCACATGCAAATGAACTTCACCCAGGGACAGGGGGCTTCCCAGCAGACAATGGACCATGAGCTAAATACACTAATCCCCTTCACATACAACTGGATACACAAATTTACATGGTAATCCTCTTCAACAGAGACTCACAGTATATAACCCCCCCCACACACACACACATGCCACCATTCTCTGAAGATGTCAGCTACAGATGCAGGCAAAATGTCAGGAATATATTCTTCCATAACACAGCCTCACAGCCTGGAAAAAACTCACAAAAAGACTTCCTTTTATGTTTCTCTGTTTGGTAAAAGACTTTCTACCTCATGGACATCCACAATCCACCTAATCCATCTGTCTATTATTTATTTATTTTCTTCCTATAACAATAGCAGCTTTTAAAAATACACTGAACGCTGGAATAATCCAACAAAAACACATGGGTTTGTGTGGGAGGAACACACACACACAACTCTAGCCTATATAACTCAAGCATTTCAACTCAGAACATTACAGCCTTTCTGATTTGTCCCTCTTTGGTGCTGAGGTACCATCTCCTTCAGGCATTTTGTACAAAAGAGAGAACTTCTGGATTCATAGACTTAAGACCCCCTAACATTTGATGGCCTCAGCCTAGAGGATAATACCATCACCCTCTGAAAGAATGTTAAAAATAGAGTGTTCTAAACTGCTACCTTGGATGCAGCTCAGTTTCATCTTTAGCAACTGAAGAAGGCAGAAACTGACATATTTTGCTCTTTTTTATATACTTTTTTAGTTCTGTTTGTTAATCACTTCAATATTTTTTAGTGATTAACTCTCTCCTTCTGGGGCCCAGGACAAACTTGGGAGAAGTGGTGTTGGTTTGTTTTTTAATCATCTATATTTAACTGATACCACACACAGAGACACGTGTATGTGTGTGTGTTTGTGGGAGTATTCCACCTATGAATATATTTTAAAGATTGCCATGAGACGGTAATAAAGATACAGCAGGATGTTTAGATCACAAGAACCTGTTACCAACACTCAGCAGTTCGCTAGGGGTCCATCTGCTGTATCTGGACCCTCTCTGGGTGACTAATAACAGTGAAAAGACCTATATTTCTAGAGAGATAGGGCAGAATGCCTATCTCAGAGAATCAGTCAAAGGCCTAAATCCAATTGTTAGTATCAACTAGAGTACCAACTGAAATCAAAGGAACTGAAGACAGTATGGGGATAAGTCTTGCTTTACCAAATTCCCATTGATTTAATAGGACTGCACTAACTGAGATTAATAACTGAATTTAGGCCAAAAAGTTATTGCAGTGTATGAAAAAGGAAGCCTGAAGCCTGGGAAATCTTCTTAGATTCAAAACCAGGAAGATCACAATTTGTTTCCAGCCCCCATGGGAGCTGGTTCCTTTGGGAGCAATGGCCAGGGCACTGGAAGGGAGGGGGGTTCTGAAACAAGATTTCAAATTGGCTGTGAAATATTACTTGACTGTTTTAAGAAGTATGAAGTTTTAAGAATGGACATCTGAGTGTGTTTCCAGATGTGAGTTTCATTATATGGTCTCCCAGCCTCATTCGCATAATTTTATGAAGTGCTTGAGAAAATACTCTCCTCTGCCTGCATCCCACCTGTGTTTTCCCATCACTTCTCTGTTGGTTTTCAATTTTGACAAAAAGAAAAAGGAGAAAGGAAGACAAGTTATAATGACTTCACAGTATATTTTGTTAAGGAAGAAAAATTAAAACAGTGTCACTGTATATTTTGGCCAGTAGCGCAAAGAACACGTGGTCTACAACAGAGGTGGGGAAGTGTGGTTCATGGGCGACATGCAGCCTCTTGGCTGTTTGGGGGGGGGCTCCATGGGCCCCAATTTTTAATTTTTAAAAAGGTATTTGCTCCAAAATGCCCCCTAGGTGTGAGGCACAGTTTTGCCACCTTCTTCTGCCCCTCTGGGCCATTTTAGGTGGTGTTGGGGGAGAGAAATAAACTCTATATAGGACATTTGGTGAAAAAATGTGTGTGTGTATGTAGTCAATTAAATGGCAATTTTATGCTCTCTTTTTTATTTCTTTATTTGTAAATACGAAGTGTTGCTTGTGCGCAGTCTGAGAAATTGTTGTTTGTTTTTTTTTTTAAATTGGCAGCAGCAGATTTAAAATCATGAGTAAATCACTCACAGTGACCAGCTGGCTAGGGGGTCATGTGGAGTTTAGAGGGTGGGTCTTTTGGCCACATAGGCAGTTCGCATCATTGTGAACACCTGGCTTTCCAAACATGTTCATATTTTTTCCCCTTCGTATAGAGAAGACCGAAGAAAATGAAAGTTTGCTTATATTTTCTCTGGATATATACAGACATAGATAAGAAATAGTAGTGTCCTACACTCAGGAACTTATTCTTATTACATTGATAACACATGTACTTTTTCTGCCCCAAAACTGCGCACAGAGAAAATTGGTTCAGTTAACACTACTGCCTTCCATTTCTTAGTCTTTTGTTCGGTGATGATATGTTGGCATCTGATGTTCCTTCTCATTTTATAAAGGTACTTCATCTTTAAAAATAAATAAATGTACCAAACAAACTAATAAATTTATGACTATTCAATTGCAGCGCTTTTTAACATGCACACACAAAAAAACTTGCAAAAACTACTTCAACCAGGGTAAGGAAGGACTAAGATTGGCAGCCAATCAGTACAATGCATGGCTGGCTTTACAGCACAGGCGAGAGAGCGTAGGGTTTGCTTCACCTATAGAAAACCACACTGCTTCTTAAGGGGTAGGATGGGTTTTTTTTACAAAGTTTGTCTATCTGTATTTTGCTTTTCTAGTGTCTTTCTTTCATCATTCATTAGCTACCTTATACCAAAATGCCCAGAGGATGACATATAAAACCTGACAGCTTAGTGTGGTGGAAGGATGAGAAATATGCAGAAAAGGGAATGAAAATTAAGCAGACATTTTAATTGTAGAATTTGAGCAAAAAATATTAATCCTGTTTCAGAATGTTCTTCAATGGGCTAAGAAGGGGAGAACGACGTTCAGAATCCATGAGAGAAATTAGAAACGCACCTGAAATTAAATATTACAAATTACTGTTAAAAGTCGATTTATGATGATAATCCAGGCAAGAAACGAACATCAATTTTAATTAGTGAAGCACTTGTGACTGCAGTATTTTGCTGTTGTTAAGAACTAGATAACTATCATTTTATCATTGCATACGTATGGTAAAATGAAATTAACCTTATTTCAAATAACCTTACTTCCCAGTATAAAGTAATTCATATTAGATGTTCCTATAAGAAAAATGAACCCTCTATCCTTTTCTTTTCTCAAAAACCTGAGCATCATGAAGTCCAGTCCTAGACATTTTACTTGGAACCAAGAGCTTGAAAAACTTTACTTTTTGGATTTACCTCTCATAATCCCCTAACCAGTATGGCCACTTTTCATACTAGCTTGTAGATTCTTAGATTATCAAACGGGACCATAGAAACTGGGACTCTCCCCCTAACCCCCCCCACCGCTACTCTCTCACCTCACTCCCATCCCTGTAACGAAAGAAGAAATAAATGTTCAGACACTTACTTACCTGCCGCACAATCTGGAGTGCTCCCTCTCCCCTCAGCAGTTCGAGCATGAATGGAGCTGTCGCAAAGCTCCTTTCATGTCCCGGAAAGCAAATCCTGCCCGTTCTCACGAGAGAATGATCACGTGGGTATTTTAAAAAGAAAAAGAAAAATACACAAAAAAGGGGGGACAACAAGCATCAAAACACACTCTACACTTAAAAAGCAACCTGGGGAGGGGGGAGAAAAGGGTGACACTTATCTGGATGTCCTGATCGCACCTGGAAGTCTTCGGCACAGACCTTCCGCTGACGTCACCTTACGATGTCATCTCACCATCAGAACATCATTCCATTATTATAATGGAATGGGCTTCTTATTGACAGCTTAAGCCATGAATAAGAGGAAACAGGAGAGGAACAGAAACAGAACGGGAACAACACAGGAGAGGGACGACATTGTTTAAAAGGTAAGCCTTTTAGCGATCTCCTATCATCCTTGTCCTGGGGGCCGTTTACACGATGAAAATGTCCTGGGAAGAATTCGTGTCGATCCCTGGCAGTTTACACGTACATCGGTTCGGGTACGTGATTTTCGGAAGGGGGGCCACATTTTATCCCTCAACCTGCGGGACTTCCAGTCCCGCAGGTTGTGCCGGTTTTTAAAAAAGTCACTGGAGGATTCGGAAAATCGGAAATGTAAACAGCGTGGGACAAAAAGTCTCGGTACTGGGATGACCGGAAATGGTGACCGGGGGCGGGCTTAGAGCTCAGGGACCAGAAAAGGAGGGGTCAGTCACCCGTTCAACAGATCCAGCCTCACCAGCCGAAAACAAAGGCATCCCTTCCAGCTGCACGAAGGTTGATGTGTGTGTGTGTGCGCGCGCGTGTACTCAATCACCTTTTTTAAATGGATTTCTACACTGCAAACCCTTCAGCTTTACCTTTTCCTCAACTGCCTGTTACAGAGAGATCGTAGTTGCTTGGTCAGCTCCCTGGCACATTAAAATATTCAAGCCTCTGAGCGAATTAGCACCCTTTAATTTCCCCTCTCTGTGTTTGTGTCTTTCAAAACGCCTGCCTATAGCAGCCAGCTGTAGGGGTTAATATTTTAAAAAGGCAAGCACTCTGCTTGTTTTCAAAGCACTCAGCTTGATTTCAAAAGGAAAGCTCTGCGTCTGAGCGAAAGATCTATCAGGATCTATCAGCAATGTGAAGGGGAGATCTATCAGGATCTATCAGCAATGTGAAGGGGGAGGGAGGGTAGAACATTACAAAATAGTTAATGGCATTGTCTTAAAATGAGTCACTATCTACCATTATAATCTCATTCACTTATCAAAGAAAAAGGAACAGGCAAGTGGTAAGTGACGGCAGAGGTACACATACAAACCTGAACAATCCTTGCTTTGTCAAAGCCTGTCCTGGATTTATGATTATTACCATGTTCTGAAATAATTTTAGATGCTTTTTAAAAAAACCTACCTTGAAATTATTGCCACTTGGCAAATGGTATACAGGCACTCCCCACTTTTTGAAAATTTGGTTTTCAATGTTCCACTTTTTCAACAGATCTAAATTATAGCCATGTACCACACTTTTGACCCCTGGTCCACTCTTTCAACCTCAGTTGACTTGGCATGTTTTTCTCTCTCTCTCAGTCTACTCAGCATGCTGGGGGGGGGTTCTCAGTCATCTTGGCACCATCTAGTGTTCAATCTTATATTTGCAAGCTAAAAAAATCTGGATCCCACTTTTCAATTGATTCCACTTTCTGACAGGGCTGCAGTCCCTAACCTGTCAGATAAGTGGGGGCTTCCCTACACAATGCTTCTGATTTATATGTAGTTGAAGAAATTTCCCTGCGGTTTGACAGCTAATTCTTTACATATAATTCTAATGTATTCTATCTATCCATCCTCCAAAAGGAAGCCAGAAATGAGTAAACACCACTACTGGAACTCCCACCACTTGGTGAAATGTGGAATGTATGCACACTCTGTGGTTAACTGGCCTAAACCATAGACACAATAACTGGACTGACTTAGCACAGTTTGTTACCTTCTAGTGGCCTTAGAATCATTTGTCTCTCATCTGAAATTCAAAACAAAATAGTGAACAGTGGAGTTCCCCCAACTGAATTAAGCTGGAAAAAAACTGCTGTGGAATACCTTCCTTAGGTGGAGACCTGATAGATGCCAATGCTGGTATCATTTTGATACCAGATCAAATCTTAGCTTTTTAACTGGTTTTAAATTGTCTCTTTTTAGTTCATAGCTGATTTAATATATTTTAGCCTTTTAAAATTGTTATTTATTGTTTTAAACTGATTTTATTGTAAGATTATCAGACAGGGATGCAAAAAGTGTTACCTTCTCTCCCATAGAAAATGCAGCCCAGGAGTGAATGGAGCGCTAACGGAGCTCCTGGACTGAAATCCCGCACGTCCTTGTGAGAATACAGACGCAAATGCAGTAAATTAAAAAATAAAAATAATCACAAAAAAGTTACACCAAGCACCTGAACACATTTTAAAAGTCTCAAATAACCCAGGGAGGGTCATAAAAAGAGCGAAACTTACCTGGATTTCCCGGTCTCACTGAGAAGTGTTTGCACCAGACCGGCCATTCTCGCTACATTCATGAAAGTTAAATGGCCCAAGTTTTTGCACGCTGGCAATGTCGGCACCAAAATGGAACTGGGAGATCTATTGATGGCTTCAGCTATCAATACAAAGAAACACCAGCATAACACCAGTGGAATGCAAAAGGACGACGCCGTCCGATATTGTCCTTTTGCTTTCTGCTGGCATTATGCTGGCACCACATTAGGCACATCTGATAATCTTCTACAACACCTTGAGATCTTTGGATATAGGGCAGGATATAAATATTTAAATAAATAAGGTGGGCAGGCAGGCAACTTTTAAAAATATTTTAAAACTATATGACATCGAGCTTGTCTGGACAAGCAATTTATCCCATCTTGCCCTCATCTTGTTGCCCTGCAGTCCTGATGACATAGGGCTTTTGCCCTGTTTCGCCATGGAGAGTCCTCACGACCCCTGGGGCAAAGACAGGGCTAACACGGGGAGAAGATATCTCACATTATCATGTAAGCCCTCCATTGCAGATTACAGGGAGGTCACGTACATAGGAGACCTAGCTCCTCCCATTTGCCTGTTCGCAACTGTTTCCATCTCATTACGCATGGAGTGACATGGTGCGATATAATGATTGGTCTCACTAGATATGGTGTGATATGATGAAACAATCCCCGATTGGTGTGAAAAGTTACACGTGGGTGTGTCCACACTGTCTGACAAGGATAAAAGGGCCTTCCCAAGCCCCATTTCTCTGTTCCGAACCTCTTGGCACCCTGCTGCAGCAGTTCTATTCTGAAATCACTATTGTTGCTGAAATCACAATAAAATTGGCTTTAGCCTTGAACCAAGAAATGGCTGGTCACTTTTCCGGTTTCCCTGAAACAAAGCTGGCCTTCTCAAGGGCGCGAAGGTCACAATCACACATGCATAAAATCCATTCCAGCAAAAATAAAACAGATCAGGTCTCACATGGCCACAGGAGCCCATTCTGGCACACCAGTCTCTTGCTGTAGCTGCCAGTCTGCCTTGAAGGCTGGTCACATGCAAGGGAGACTTGCTCACGTGCTGCAGGCGTCCTGCCTGGATCTGGAGAGTGTGACATGGGCGGGGGCGGCTGCAGGGACAGGACGGCATGCCCATCTGGACTCCAGCCCATTTTATGGAGGTAACAGGAGAGGAACGGGCCTGATCCATGGACAGGATATACTAGCGGAGAGCCAGTGTATCTTGGCCTGTGTAGATGAGCCCATTTTCACTTGGAATTTGACCACTGTTAGAAAAGAGATCATCAGACGCACTGTCTGATAGCATTTCCATCCCGCTACCCCCCATCCGCCCCACTCCCATCACTGTTCCAGTTAAAACACTTTTTTTTCATACACCCACCTTGTTCTGCGATATTAACTGCTCCCCCTCCCCTCAGTCCTCCAGGAGTGAATGCAGCCGTCGTAAAGCTGCATTCACATCCCGGAAAGCAAATCTCACACATTCTCGCGAGAGAACGATGCATGGAAAATTTTAAAATATGAAGACAACCAAATGTATAAAAAGGATACAAAGCCCCCAAACACCCTTTAAATTATACAAGTAACCCAGGAAGGGGAAAACAAGGGTGCCACTTACCTCCTCATCCTGATCACACCCGGAAGTCTTTGGGAGGGACCTCCCACTGTGGCTGGCATAGCGCCAGCACAACGGGACACCTGTGTACAAGCCCCTTATTCCGTTATGGAAACGGAACGGGCTTTCTATTGACGGATTAATCCTTCAATTGAAGTAAACTGGAGGGGGCACAGGAGCAGAACTGGGCAGGGATGATGTGTGCATAGAAAACCCTTTGGTGATCTCCTGTCATCCCTGTTCCAGATTAAAAAGGTCATGTGATAATCTCCAAAGAGTTGCTGTCTTTTGTTACTGTATTGTGACTGTTTTTGATGGGAGCATAATGGAATCCAGTCATAATCAGACCAAAAACCCTGGATTTCTTCATTGTCTTATAATGGGCACCTCTCTGTTCTATACTAGAGGACCCTAAACATGGCATTTGGTGTGAACCTCAAAGTTACCACTCCAGACAATGAAAACAACTGTCTCTAGAACTTCAGTATTGCATATGTTCTGAAAGCTCACAAAGCCATTTCTTGGGATACTTCATTTGTTTTAAAGTGACAGGAGTTGTTTCCTTCTACATTCCTGGAAAGTACTTCCCATATACCAAAGAAATATATAGACAACACTATCTAATTTTAGGGTGGCTTCATTTCACTTTCAAACTGATTTGCACTCATTTACCCTAGTTTGCTATTAGAAAGAATGTTGTACTACAATTTTAAGATCACATGTAAAATTCAATAAATGTGTTGCTGGAGTTTATCAGAACTAGGCTTTACTGTAATTTTTGTGCATTAATAAGTAATAATGCCTTAATTGCTGGAATCTGGCAGTAAGTACAGCCTTCTCCTTTTAATGGGAGTTGCAGAAACACATAAAAAACAGAACAGTCCACGTGCATGTGTATCAGTCTATGTAAGAGAGTTTGGTTTCTTGGGAAAGAACTATATTGGGAAATATTTTCAGTTTCCCAATGGGTTATATTCGTAGAGTTGCTAGATGTCAGGGACCTTGCGTCTCCAGTTTTTGTAAATCATCTTCAAACAGGAGACCAGGATGCAAATTTTCCAGTTTAAGGAGTGTCAGCTCCAGGTAAAAGGAAATGGCTGTGTGCAGATCTCCAACTCAGCTACTAATGCAGCAGCTTACTACAATTTGCAAGGCTTAATTGATTTGTTGCTGCAACTTGGAAAGGACTCTCCAGAGGGTTTGTGTATTTACCTAGCTTTTTCCTTCCCTCCCAGTCATTGTAGTGCCAGTGCTTACCCTCTGCTCTACCCTGATTCCAGCTTCTGGCTAGATATGTGCATAAATGTTCCTTATTCCATTTTGCTAAGACGGTGAGAAAGAATAGACTCATTTCATTTTACCTTGATTTGAGAGTAACCCCTTTAGCTAAGATTTCTGTTTTAAGCTCCAAACTGTTTCTATTTACCTTGAGTTGGTGACACTGAACAGTTTGTTTTTTTAAAAAAATACTGAATCTAAGGTACAGAAGTGTGATCTTCTGCTTTAACAAAGAAGCCAACAAAAAAAGGCTACTTTCTTGCTGTAATGCTACAGCGAAAATCCAAAATGGCAGTTCTGGGTGCTTGCCTTGCCAGCAAGCCTGCCCCCCCACGCATTTCCAACGAACCATCTTCCCACTTCTGCTCGTATCGGGAAAGCACATCAATTTGTGGTGCTTATCCCATTGAGCAGGAATGCATATTTCCCACACTTTTTTTTTTAACTTCATGGAAAGTCACAGAGGCTTACCCTGTGAAATATATGGTGTTTTTGGGGGCCCCTCCTACCGAATACAGCAAAATTATGTGGGATCCCATTGGGACAAAAGGTATTCTCCTCGAATTCTATGAGTAGTATTTTCACAGTTTAGACAACCTTCTAGTTTTCAACTGTGAAATGTTGGAGGGTTTGTGACAACTCTTCATTAGTTTTTCATAAGGCAGGTAACAAAGACAAGTCTTTCTTTATAATCTCCAGAACTTTCTTTTATTACTGATCTTCATACATCAGTAATTTGGAATTTAAAATGCATTTCTTCCCAGGAAAACAAGTACACGATAACGGTGGTGATATATTTTAGGACCTCTTTTGATCCCTGGTCCACTGAATACATATTAATATGAAATATTACTTTATAGCAGGATTTTATGATTCACTGTTGCTCATTAGATTTGCATCTTTGGTGGCCTTTCCATTTTCACTGACTTGATGCTATTGACCTCTTCTTTTTAACTGCTTAGAACCCTGGTGTCTAGCCAATTGGCCTATCACAGATTTTATTGGAGCCAGATCAAATGCAATATAACTGTCAGTTAAGTGGCCTGTTGCCACAGTAGATGGAATCCCAAGTTCATAAAAAAACTAATCACTGAACTTCTTTGCAAGTAGAATTTTGTAGAGATATTTTTTAAAAGCTTTACAAAATACTTATACAAAATACTATGTGCAACAGAATTCTGTTTTTGAATTCACAATTTGTGGATAAATATTACTGTGCCTTGGATCATTTTACTACTAGCATGAAATCTCTCTGTTAGATAAATAATACAATGGGCAGGTCTATTAACACATTACATTTGTTTCTTCAGGAAACCTTTAATAAACTCTTACAGTCAGACAGCTAGTACAGTATATGCAGAACACAAAGCAGTTCCTTGTAGAAAAACAAACTGAGGAAAATGCTGGTAGTTATGGAATTGTGGTAGCTGCCTAGTTACAACATACTGTTTTCTGGAAATTTTTGGTTATTTCTTTCCAAACTCAGCTTAAAACGTGGGATATAAATTTATACATAAAAACAGAAGGAGGGAGGCAGATTATGCGTAAAAAGGGGAAAAAAAGCTGTAAACTATTGTGCAGCGGAAGGGATTAGGAAGTGTTCACACTGCATGTACCTCTAAGCCAAAAGTAATTTCTCTTTCCAGCAATCAGCTCTTGTTCACAGTATAAATGAGTTATGGACAACAATGATTGGTGCTGATTAGGACCTGTGCTGCCATGAGGCCACCTGCTCTCCCCCAAAGCTGTTTATAAATTGTTCCTGGTTATTTTTATTTTTGTGTGTGTGTGTGAAAATAATAATAAATCAGGCAATGAATTCATGTTTAAACCAGAAATTGGGGGCATGTAGCCTTCAAATATTGTTGGACTGCAGCGTGCATCATCCCTCACCATTGTTACACTGGCTGGGGCTAATGGGAGCTGCAATCCAGTAACATTTATCTGCAACATGTTCTACGCTTGATTTAAATAAATAAAAATATATGTGGTACTTTGTTAAAATAAAAAAGGCATGTGGCCTGACAAAAAACATGAAGAGAAGCAGGGAGACTGACAGATGAGAAAGTATTGTTTCTGTCATTTCAGTTGCAAAGCTGGGATATGCCTAACTGGCAAATCCAGTAAAGGAAGTAAAGGAAACTAGCCTCCCTCACAGCTTCCTTATACTGTATCGTATTAGGGAATAGTTTTTTTGGGAGTGGGGGTTGTTTCATACACACACCGAACAAGCTACCCTCGATGATTTGCCACTACCCAGTTTAGAAAGAAGTGAATTTGATTTGAATGCAGAATCTAGTTTTATTTCCTGAGAGGAGCCACAAAGTTCAGTGAAAATAAAAGTGCTTAGAAAATGCCTAGCTTATACTCCCCAGACTAGTGCTGCACAGTTTCACAATTTCAGGGTTTCTATTTAAAATAAAATAAAATAATGGACTAATCAGAAACGTGGCCTGGAAAACAGAGACTCATCTAGGTTAGCGGCATTCTTTTTCTCTCTCTCTCCCTCCCCCCCCCCCAATCTAAACGAGTGGTACACTAGGAGAAGGAAATTGCAATGCATTATTTAGATCCTACAAATCCTAGAACCAGCTACCTTTATGTACATCTCCTAAACTGGATTTCTGGGTCTGTTGAATTTACTTGCTGCTACAGCTAACAGAGGAAAGAATAGAGAAGAAAATGTGTATCACAGAGGTGACTATTTATGTGAAGTAATTATGGCTGAAATATTATGTGATACTTCCATGCATCTGTATATCTTTCAAAGCCTTTCTCTAGCAACTAACTACACAAATATGGCCAGATGAAGCCAGCTTCCCCTTGCACACTGAATCCTCTCATTTCCATTAATATCTCATTTTCTTAAAATCTCACTCCTTTGTGCACAGAAGCACACTGGGCAGGGACAAAATGTGGTAGTGGCCACATACAATTTGCTTGCCCTCATGAGCAGAGTGAAATCTACCCACTGCACCTTGAGAGTCTTCCTCCACATAGGCATGGCCTGATTTAGTGGTAGCTGCTATGCTGGTGGGAGCAGGTTATACTTTGCTGCTCTGGACTTCCAATACTGTAGCTGCGTTGCCTACTGCTCAACTTCCCAGGGTGGCAAAGCAGCTGTGTGGGCAGGTGGGGAATGTCTAGCATCAGCACAAGCAGGCTAAAGTGAGAGAATACATGCAGGCCAGCCAACCAACTAGTCTGGTTCCTCCTTGCAACCTGTCCTTGAGTTCTCCTGCCTAACACCATCATTTGCCACCACAGGTCATGCTAGTTTTGATGTGACAGAGACATCGGACATTATCAGACTAGCGTCTAAAATGCTGTAATTCCACCAATGAAGACAGTGGAAACATTGTGGCGTTATAGCATTTACTGCACATAGCTGTAATCACATGAAAGAAATGCCACGGAATTATCGAACAATGACCACTAGCAATTTAAGAATGGGATTTTACTTCCACGATATGTCATGGGCAAGATTTCAGCAGTTCTCATGAGAAGATGCAAGTGTGCTTAAAACTCCCCAAACCCTTTAATTAACAAAGTAAATGAATACACAAGCACTGAAACAAACCTAAAAACATGCAAACTAAAGGGGGCCGTTCATAAAAAGAGCATCCTGTACTTTGTTTTTGCATTCTCACCCCGATGTTTTCTTGCTGAGGAACCACCCATTCACACTGTAATCTCGTGATTACAACAGGACATAGTTTTGCATGCCATCAACACTGTGAAAAGAGCACTGTTGATGATCTATTGCTGGCTTGTCCCATGAATAAAAAAATAACACCTTTTCCACGACTGGAGTACAGAATAATAATGTGAAGACAACAACGTTGTGTGATAGCAGGGGCCATTCACGCTACCCTGACATCGTAATCCTGCAATTTTTGCCACATCTGATAATGTCCATTGATAGACTTTTGCTGTCCTCTATGTGTAGCACTAGTTCTGTTCACATAAATGTTCCATGTACAGTGAACACCGGTGCAGAAGGGGTTATGGTAAATGCCCCTGCCCCAGCCAATACCAGTTTCCCAAACCATCCATTTGACTCTTACGTTTGTACTCTCTGTGTGTGCAATCAGGAATCTTACAGAAAGCACATTTACAAACAGGAACCCTGTATGGTCAAGCCTAAGTGCACACACTTTATATCCTTATAAGGAGTACACACAGCTCCATGGTCTGCCCCCATGATTCTACTCCATTGTTGCATTAATAGAAGTGACTATTTTGTTAACAGTGTTAAAACATCCATTAATCAGATGAACAAAAATATCTGTATGCTTCTGTTTTTAATTATGCTTAATTCTTTGACTGCTACGATGCATGTGTGTGCCTTCACCTATAGTATGTTTGGCTCATGCTGAATTAATTTGTAGCTGCACTACTGGGTACTGAAAAGCATATTATGATTTCTTCCTTGTATCACAGTTGTAGTCTGACTTTGTGTTGGTCTGTAGAAGATGATGTGATATGTGATGGCTGGGAATTGGCAAGCACACACAGTAGGTATGTTCCTTGGCACATGCAGGGCATATTCACACTTCACCTCTGGGCTCCATCCCAGGGCTCAATATACCGTATTTCCTTTCAGGAACTGGCAATGCTGTTCCTCATTTTTATCTGCACTATAAGTGAACAAAAACTGCAATGCAGTTGAATTAGGAAACAGGAAAAACCCTCTAAGTGCTCAATTGAAGCACACATTTACTCAGCCCCATGAGACCTACTATTCACAGCAGTCTATGGGAAATAAACCTCCTCAATAATTTGAAAACATTTACTGAACTGCCAATGCTAATATAACAATAAATACAGACCTTGCAGTGCACTTTGTCTCCTACTGCAACAAAACACAATGTAGCATGCACAATACAAAGTGTTCACATCACTTTCATCAGTGGGCTTATGCTGTACAAGATGTTTAGGGGGAGGGGTCTTGGGACTCCAAATCACACTGCATCTTTAGCTGCCTGCCTGTCTGCCTCCTCTGACTCCCGTACTTTTTCTGGTGGGAAAAATGTGTCAGTTATCCATCTGCTACAATACAGAATGCGTTCCACAGCAGGCACAAGGATTGTTAAGAGAATTTTCAGCAAGGATCATAAACACCTTGCAGCAATATCACAAGATTATTTGCTGTGATGTTCAGAATTTCTTTTAATGCATGTATCTGGACACAGGAATATATCAAAACAGTTAACATTATTTCAGTGTTTCTTGTCTCCCAAGTGGCAGCATATTTCATTATAGACAGTACATTAAATCCAGTATTTATGTATTGCTAGCAAATTCAGCTTGCATTTTGCAAACAACGGGTTTATCCTGGCTGCCTTTTGAGAGCTGTCCTCTTCCAGATTGAGGGCTGTTACTATGCCCCACTCTGTCATATATTCTGTCTCCATATTTCCAGATTCATCTTTGTGATTGTGGCTGCAAATCTTTTCTCCCTCCCCACGTACAAGGAATATGTCAAGTATATGAATAGGGGGTATGCAGTATGTCAAATTTTAAAAGGGAGAGATGTAAAAATATGCTATTTGTCAGCCTTTTCTGGCTGTCAGAATATCTTGGACTATACATATGTTACATTTTAGCTATCTGTTGCAGAAGATGCCAAAACCCAAATTCTACAAGAGTCTGAGGTGTTGGTGTCTTTGGGGAGCACGATTTCATGCTTTTCCTTTAGAAGATGTGTCAGACCTATACCAGGTTTGGAGAACATGTGACCCTTCAAAAGCTGTAGGACAGCAATTCCCTTCATCTATACCCTCCAACTGCCCAGATTTGGCATGGACAGTCCTGATTAATCCTCTACCATCCCACTTTTTCATCTTTGTTTAAAATGTCCCAGTTTTTCTCTCTCCTTGCACTTCCCACCCTTCTCTTCAGCTGACTTCAGTTGCTATAATCTGAGCTCAAAATACAAAAGTACAGTAGTTTGCACTCAATTAACTCAGAGAGAGGACAAGGTGGAATCTTGCCCTTCACAGTAAGCTCAATCAAAAGCAAACTGTGGTAGCCTCTCCTAATTTGTGTGTTCTCCCTCATTAATAACATTTGCCATCTTAATAATAATAATAATAATAATAATAATACTACTTAGTTATTTATTACCAGCCTCTCCCCTCAGGATCGGGGTACAACATCACAATATACATTACAATATACAATACAGTGCAACACAATTCAATTGAATACAGTTCAATACATACAATTCAAAGCAAATTACAGACAAGATGAAGAATTATACAATGCAGATGCCAGTAGATGGCACTGTTGGCATGTAACCATACTGCCGGAATGACACTGCAGAAAATGCATTGTACTAATATGGATGGCTGCTTCTTCTTCTTTTTGAAACTGTGTTAACAGTTTTTTTCACAGCACATCACCCAAGCTCTTCATTATGCTGGTCCTCATTTTACCAACCTACAGAAGGATGGAAGGCTGAGTCAACCTTGGAGCCCTCTGAGATCAAACTTATAACCTTGTGGTTCGCAGTACTGGCATTTAACCACTGCGCCACCAGGGCTCCCTAATATTTATCTTGATCACCATCTGATGTTACTTGACCACAAGTGTTCCAGTTTTCAACTGTGAAATGCTAGAGGGTATGTTCATCCCTCACTATTAGCTGTATTGTTTGAGACTGATGGGAATTACAGTCCAATAGTACACCCCTGGTACTATGGTAGAAACATAAATCATATGTATTTCACTTGCTACTTTCTTCCTATTCAGTGTGGGCCCACAATGAAAGTGGAATTTTGGAAAGCTGGGCTTCAGGCATAACCCAAGACCTTCAACTTCACCATGAATAGCCAGAGGACATGGTGCCTGCCCCATGAGTGATCCTTGACAAATGTCAAATTTGTTACAGTTTTGTGGAGTGCTGCGAGTTATATCTTGGGTTCTAGTTTGTAACCGGGGATATAAAAATATCCATAACTATCTCCTTAATGATTTCCCTCCAAAAAAGAAAAAGAAAAAAATGAAGGAAAAGAAGAGGCGAGAAAAGCCTAAAACAAACATAAATTGCCTGTGCTGATTTCTGAATATTTGTATGTGGATCCCATTGCTGTCCACAGGACCTTAATGCATCATTGACTTGGAGGACTTCTATTAGCCCATCTTGTCCAGTGCTCCACCAAGTGCAGAGAATTCTGAGATGAAGCAACCAAGATGGATGGCTATCCAGTATCTGCTTGAAGCTCACCAATAAGGGAACATCTATTACCCCTGTAGCCTCTATTCTTAAATGACTTTTATCATTAAGAATTTTCTCTTAATGCCTTAATCTTCAAGTGAAAGTTATCCTCAGGTACCTTAAACCTAAAAGATATAGTCCTCCCTCTGAAGCAGCAGAAAATTAGATTTTTGCCCTTCAGGTCATTCAGACAGCGCTCTCATCTCCCTGGTCCCTGTAACCTCATCACTGACAGGCTAAATATTCCCAAGCTTCATAGGCTTCATTTTTTATACCAAGGACCATCTTCATTGCCCTCTTCTGAACCTACTCCATATTGATTGTGTCCTTTTTAAAGTGCATTACAATTAATAATATTTTAAGTAGGCAATTAGTAATGGAATTTGGAAATAACTAGTGAGAAGTAAATAGCTAAAACACTTGCAGTTCCTTTTTCCAATAACAGCATATTACAGTGCAAGGGATCATACAATTATAGAGTTGGAAGAGACCACAAGGGCCATCCAGTCCAGCCCCCTGCCTTGCAGGAATACACAATCAAAGCACTCTCGACAGATGGCCATCCAGCCTCTGTTTAAAAACCTCCAAAGGAGACTCCACCACACTCCAAGGCAGCGCACTCTATGAATCACATAATTGTGTGGCATAATTGTAACACTGCAATGATTTTTAATAACCTCACTAAATTATGGCTGAGGGATATCACATGGTTCAAGTGGTGACTCATGCTATATCTCACATGGTTGCCTCTTGCAGGTGTGGAGTGGATGGGAGAAGAGTGTGAAAAGGTGGGTGGGAGAAGTGTGTGTTATGTTAGTGCTAGTGTGGTCTATGCACCAGTGCTGATCTCTGAGCTGCTTCTCCCTGGCAAGTTTCCAGAAAAGAAACAATTGTAGCCAATTAGCTTTTTCTGAGGGCTTTCTTCCACCCTACCACCATCACAGGCTCACTTGGTGAGGACATGAGGAAGATCTTTCTTAATGGCTGCTCCCACCTTCTGGAATTCCCATCTACAGGAGGCTAAGCTGGCCCCCTAAATCTACATGGAGATTTACATGTTCTGAAACTTCAGTGGATCCTAAATGCTGCGGCCAGAATGCTGACTGAGGCCAGTTAAAGAAGCATATAACTCCCTTGTTAAAATAGCTTCACTGGCTATTAGTTCATTTCCAGGCACAATTCAAAGTGCTAGTTATGACCTATAAAGCCCTATATAGCTTAGGTCCAAACTATCTTAAAGACTGTATTTTAACTGAACCTGCCAGAGTCTTAAGATCTACAGGGGAGGGCTTTTTCTCAGTCTCAAATCCATCAAAGGCTCACTTCCTGAGGACATGAGAAAAAGCCTTCTCAGGACTGCTCCCACGCTGTGGGATTCCCTTCTACAGGAATCCTGTAGAATTCCTGGTCCTCTCCCTGTCCTCTTTTTGCTGGCAGTCAAAGCAGGCTTTTAATGTGTAGTTGCTTGCAGGAAGGCTTCTTATTAGGATGTGTGTTTATTTCTTTTTTAAAAAAAATTGTATGTCTTTTAAATGATTTTATACTGGTTGATGTGGTGATTTTATTTGTTCTTAAATTTTTATTGTTAGACTTTTTAATTGATTCTGTTTGGAAGCAAGCTTGGTTCCCACTCTGGGAGAAAGTTGGCATACAAATGAAATAATAAACAAATAAGCAAGCAAGCATGAACATAGTGCTGATCCCTGCCACACTGGGGAAAAATTGGCACTCCTCTACATCAGACAGCTTGAGGAGTACTGTGTTATACCACATGCCAACAACTTGTAGCACGAAGTGGGCTTTTAAAAGTAACCAAAAAGGAACTATGTCATTTGAGAAATAAGTTAATAATTACTTCCTAAATTAAAGTAATAACTACTTTTCTGGCACCTTGAGCTGATTTGTCTACCTAATTACTTAAAAAAAAAACCGTTCCCAAACTCTTGTTTTTAATCATATTCATCATCTTTGAATCAATGTACAAAAACCATACTCTGTTGAAATCTTGAACGTGACTGAGGAATTAGCATTCATTCATTTAGCCATCAAAGTAAGGTAAATTTAATCCTCAAGAACAAAGATGAGTTTGTCAGCTGAGACTAGGGGATCAACTAAATTTCAGCATGCCATTTATGTATGAACAGGAGTACTTAACATGAGATAGATAAGCTCACAGTAAACCTTAGACATTCATAAGGTTTGAAGAGGTCACTACAAGAGAATGTTAAATAAATATCACTTTAATTTTTGAAAGAAAAACTAAATCAAACATTTCATTAAGTTAGTTAAATAACTGTTACACTGTTTGGAAAATGTAATCATTAAGATTACAGATCGGCTTATAATTATTAATCTAAAATGGTTGAATGGACAGAGTATGATCTTGACATAATCAGGATGACTCACTGTGCCTTATAATGTTTAGCTTTGCTGAAGTATAGAAACACTTTCCTAGTTCAAATTTTAAATCCAATTACATCTGAGTTCAAGTGTTGCCAATCTGTCCAATGAAGTAACTAACATCACTCCTGTTCTGTAACCTGGCTAAAGGGGGATTCTGTGTCCAGTCTTTACTATGCATGCTTCTGCTTTTCTAGAAAAGCTGAGATGAAACAAAAGCTAGATCCCTGGTGATGCCACAGACCTATTTTTTTCTTTTACTTTTTAGATGGCCTCCATGGCTTCTTACACCTCTCTATCTACAGTAATTGTGTATCTATCTTTTAATTGTACCCAGGCTTTTCTCTCAAAGATGGGGCTCAAGGCAATTTACAAGAAAAAGAGAGATACAGTTGGCCTAGTATATTCATGGGGGTTAGAGGTGCAGGACCCCTGCAAAAGTGGGAAAACCACAAAGACATGCAGTGGAGGTGGGGGCAGAGCTCCCCAGAAGGGCTCCTCGGGCTTGAGAAGTGGGCGGCTGGGGGGCTCACTGGAGGGGGGGGGAGTATGAATAATGTGCGCCTGGCAGCCAGGCCCCTCAGCCACCTACCTGCCTCCTGAAGCCTGAGACAGCCGTGCACATTCACATAGCAGCCCCATGCTGCTGTGCTAGTGCTTGGGGAAGGCAGAGCAGCACAGCTCTCCATCGCAAAGTGTCTAACAAAGCCCACAGAGCAGCTGTCTTTGGGGGCTCAAGGCAACAGAAATCACTGGTTGCCTTCTCCAAGCCACACTCTGCCTTCTCCAAGCCCCACAGTGCTGTGCTAGTGCTTGGAGAAGATGGAGCAGCACAAATCTCTGTCACCAAGTGTCTCTCAAAGCCCACAGAGCAGCCAGCTTTGGGGGCTCATGGCAACAGAAATCACTGGTGCTATGCCTTCTCCACGTGACCCACTGCTATGCTAGTGCTTGGGGAGGGTAGAGCAGCACAAATATCTGTCACCAAGCATCTCCCAAATCCCCAGAGCATCCGGCTTTGGGGGCTCATGGTAACGGGGATAGCTGATACTCCGCCTTCTCCAAGCCATGCTGCTGTGCTAGTGCTTGGAGAAGGCAGAGTAAGCCCGCAGAGCAGCTGGCTTCAGGAGACAGTTGGTGGCTGCCATGTTGATGGCTGGTGCTCCCTATTCCTGAATCCTGAGGCTGTTGTGTGAACGTGCACATGGCAGCCTTAGGCTTCAGGATGGGGTGGTGGAGGCAACTCATGCATAATCAAACCCACAGGTGTCAAACCCTCGAATATGTAGGGCTGACTGTACAAGTTTAAAAACACATGTAGCTAAAAACACATAAATGATTGAAAGACAGCTATGTGAGTCACCATGTGGCCAGTTCATGGTTCAGGGAGGCTGCGGAACATTATGGCTTACTGCAGCCATCGATGGGGCTGACATCTTCCCAGGGGCCTGCATGCTTCAGTGCGACCCGGGGGAGAGAACAGGAAAATGCCAGCCAAGTGACTCAAACCTGCTCTGAGCTCATTAGCTGGCAGGCCCAGCCAGAGTGGCCCAGATGTGGGTTTCACTCCAGTCAGGTGGGGGGAGTATTGTTTCCTGCACACTCCCACACTCAGCAGTTGCTTCTGACTGTCATCCCACCTTCCCTCCCTTCATTGCATCAGGGGTGGCATTTCCTGTATATAGTGCTCAGGCATATGGCTCATATGTTCCTGTCATTTATACCCATCACAACGTTTTTTGTGGTGGTGGTGGGGAGGCTGGCATGGGACCTGGTTCAGGACATCTATTACCAATGTCGCTCAGCCACTGGTAACATTTGGGGGTCCCCTTATGGGACTCGGGGTGTGTGGAGCATTATGGGTCTCACCCATGGGGGGCAGAAACTTTTCTTGTTCCCCCTGCACCAAACATGTGGATCATTTCCTGTCATCCAAAGAGGATTGGGCTTATCGATCAACATGTGGGTTGGTCGATGACTGGATCCAAATCCATGCATATGCCAACCCAATCAGCAGCTGTAACCAATACAGTTGTGGCCTTTATTTTCCACATATTTTGGTGTGTTATTGGTGTGTTATTTCATTTGGAGTGGAACTATCTACTGAATCAAAACCATTGGAAAGCAAAAAATAAGAACAGTATTGCATGCTTAAAAAAGCCACTTTCTTGTGAAACAATCTGATCCCCAAAGTCTGCTGGTATAAAAAGGTATTCACCTGCTGACAAAAGGACAGTGAGATGAGAATAGGCCTAAACTACCAGGGTGCCAGTTAGATGCTAGTTATTGTCGCGGGGCATTCCAGGACTTCTTCATCCTGTATTTGTCCCTCGCTGTTTACACGATTTTTGTCTCTGAACTGGATATCCCGGGATCATTGTTTACACAGCATCACGTCCCGTGATCTTTTCCCACTATATACTTTTCCCACTATATACTATCCTGGTTTTTTTGTTTGTTTGTTTACATGTGTTTATGGTCCCAGGAGTCTTATTTTAGCTGTCAACCAAGGATGCGATTACTCATTTTTTCACAACCTCGGTGATGTACTTCCTTTAGTTTCCCACCACAAGTGATGCCATTGGCTGGCACAAATGTTTGTTCAAGCTTTTGCATTGGGGATGAGGGGATGAATGAGCGATCTGTGCACCCAGACCCTTGCTGTCTCTTTAAAATTTAAATCCACCATTGAAAGCAAGCTAACGAGGGGATGAATGAGCGATCTGTGTGACCAGACCCTTGCTGTCTCTTTAAAATTTAAACCCACCATTGAAAGCAAGCTAACAAGGGGATAAATGAGAGTTGCATTGGGGATGAGGGGATGAATGAGCAATCCGTGTGACCAGACCATGGCTGTTATACTGTCTCTTTAAAATTTAAACCCACCTTGCAGGGGAGGGACAGGTTGAAGTTGAAGGGTTTGCAGTGAAAAAAAAATCCATTGAACAGGGTGACTTAGTGCACAGACACACACATAAACCTACGCGCAGCTGGAAGGGAAGCCTTTGTTTTCAGCTGGTGAGGCTGAAACTATTGAATCCATTGAACGGGTGACTGACCCCTCCTTCTCTGGTCTCTGATCTCTGATCCCACCCCTGGTCACCATTTCTGGTCATCACCTAGTACCGAGATATCTTGTCCTGGGCTGTTTACACATCCAATTTTCTGAATCCTCCCATGACTTTTTTTAAAATCGCTACAAACCACGGGACGGAAAGTCCCGCTGGTTGAGGGATAAAAGGTGGCCCCCCTTCCAAAAAGCTCAGGACCATCACGATGCATGTGTACATAATCAGGGATCAACACGAATTCTTCCCACTACATTTTCATCATGTAAATGGCACCCTGGAAATCTGACTTTTGTCATTTCAAACTGTGAAAACAAGGAGCATTCTCCAAATTATCCTTTATTGAAAAAACAAAAACAAATTATGGTCATTCAAGTCTGTTACCATTACCTGCTCTTTCAGCAGACACCTCCTGAGACAAATTATATTTGATATTTGAAATTGCTCCCAAGAAAAGGAGAGGAAAGGGAGGCGAAGCCAGGGAATAACCTTTACATTAACCTGAATCTACTTTGTCATTATGTATACTCTCTATATTGCAACTCAATCAAATAGACTTTCAAATTTAGGTAGTACATAAAATCTCAGCTTACTGCTTCTAACACCTAATAGATGAGGTTTTTTTAAAAAAAATGTTGTATGCATATTCTGGAGTTTTTTTTCTAGTTGCAAGGGGCAATGATACAAACACAAGACACACTGAGAAAGATGCGAGAGTCTTAAATGAATGCTCTTGCTCCTCCCTAGTTTCTTTCAAAGACCCTGCTTCTACTCAGTTTTTGGTATTTTGCAAGAAGGTGGCTCCCTGCCCATCAGTACATTGCCAGGAGAGAACAGGCTCGATACTATGGGTCGGTATCATTACTACCCAGTCTAAAAGCAGCTTTGGCGTGCTCGTGGATCTGTCTCTCCAAATGTCAGCTCAGATAGATTTGACAGTCAGGAGTGCTTATTATCAGCTTCAGCTGATACACCAGCTGACCCTTTCCTAGAACTGGAAGACCTAAAGAAGGTAGTGCACATGCTGGTAACCTCAAGGCTGGACTTGTGCAATGTGCTGCACATTTGGCTACCTGTACCAAGTTCAGAAACTCCAATTAGTTCAAAATATGGCAGCCAGGTACATCCAGGAGTAAGCACATTACACCAATATTAAAATCACTCCACTGGCTACCAATCATCTCAAAAGGGAGATACTGAAGGCACAATTTCAAACAGTACCAATGAGGGAGAAAAATGGGAGGTGTCTCAAGAAACCAGGATGGATGACTAAAGAACTTTCAACGGAGCTACGTTTTAAACGGAACATGTATAGGAAATGGAAAAAGGGGGAAATCACCAAAGAAGAATTCAAACAGATAGCGAACACTTGTAGGAGTAAAGTCAGAAAAGCTAAAGTGCATAATGAGCTCAGGCTTGCTTGGGAGGTTAAGAACAATAAAAAAGGTTTTTTGGGGGTATGTCCGCAGCAAAAGGAGGAAGAAGGAAATGATAGGGCCACTACGTGGAGAAGATGGCAAAATGCTAACAGGGGACAGAGAGAAGGCAGAATTACTCAACACCTTCTTTGCCTCAGTGTTTTCAGAAAAGGAAAAGGGGGACCAACCTGAGGAGAATGGAACAGAGGACACAATAGGGGAAATCCAACTCAGAATAAGCAAAGAGGTAGTACAGGAATACCTTCTTAATCTAAATGCATTTAAATCTCCAGGATCAGATGAACTACATCCAAGAGTATTAAAAGAGCTGGCAAATGTGATCTCAGAGCCATTGGCAATAATCTTTGAGAATTCCTGGAGAACAGGAGAAGTCCAAGCATACTGGAGGAGGGCAAACGTTGTCCCCATCTTCAAAAGGGGAAAAAAGAGGATCCCAACAATTATCGTCCAGTAAGTCTGACATCAATACCAGGGAAGATACTAGAGCAAATCAATAAACAGAGAGTCTGTGAACATTTAGAAGGCAATGCCATAATCACAAAAAATCAACATGGGTTTCAGAGAAACAAGTCATGCCAGACTAATCTGATCTCTTTTTTTGATAAAGTTACCAGCTTGGTAGATGAAGGGATTGCTGAGGTTATCGCATACCTTGTTTTCAGTAAGGCCTTTGACAAGGTTCCCCGTGACATTCTTGCAAACAAGCTTGTAATATGTGGGCTAGACAAGTTAACTATTAAATGGATTCGTAATTGGTTGACCGGCCAAACCCAAAGGGTGCTCAGCAGTGGCTCCTCTTCGTCTTGGAAAGATGTGACCAGTGGAGTGCCACAGAGTTCTGTCCTGGGCCTAGTGCTATTCAACATCTTTATCAATGACTTGGATGAGGGAATTAGGGGCATACTTATCAAATTTTCAGATGACGCCAAATTAGGAGGAGTAGCTAATACCCTAGAGGACAGGATCAAAATTCAGAATGACCTGGATAGACTGGAGAGCTGGGCCAAAGCTAACAAACTGAAATTCAATACGGAGAAATGTAAAGTACTGCACTTAGGGCGGAAAAACGAAATGCATAGATATAGGATGGGAGAGACCTGGCTGAACGAGACTACATGTGAAAGAGATCTAGGAGTCCTAGTAGACCACAAGTTGAACATGAGTCAACAGTGTGATGCGGCAGCTAAAAAGGCCAATGCGATTTTGGGCTGTATCAATAAAAGTATAGTATCTAGATCAAGGGAAGTAATAGTGCCACTCTATTCTGCCTTGGTCAGACCTCACCTAGAATTCTGTGTCCAGTTCTGGGCACCACAATTCAAAAAGGATATGGACAAATTGAAGCATGTCCAGAGAAGGGCAACTAAAATGGTGAAAGGTCTGGAAACCATGCCTTATGAGGAGAGACTCAGGGAGCTGGGTATGTTCAGCCTGGAAAAAAGACGGTTAAGAGGCGATATGATAGCCCTGTTTAAGTATTTGAGGGGTGTCACGCTGAGGATGGAGCAGGCTTGTTTTCTGCTGCTCCAGAGACTGGAATACGGAGCAATGGATGCAAGCTCCAGGAACAGAGATTCCACCTCAACATGAGGAGGAACTTTTTGACAGTAAGAGCTGTTCAGCAGTGGAAGACACTCCCCCGGAGCGTGGTGTGGTCTCCTTCCTTGGAGGTCTTTAGACAGAGGCTGGATTGCCATCTGTTGAGGATGCTTTGATCAAGATTTCCTGTGTGGCAGGGGGTTGGACTGGATGGCCCTCATGGTCTCTTCCAACTCTACAATTCTATGATTCTATGGGCAAAGTACAAAGTGTTGGCTATTACCTTTAAAGCCCTGCATGGCTTGGATCCAAGTTGCCTCCAGGATCACCTTCTCCCATACAATCCACCCTGTACACTCAGGTCCTGCGGGACATTTACTTCAACCAGCCAGGACTAGACTGGCAACTGTCACTCAGAGGACTTTTTTTGTCATCCATCCCCAGACTGTGGAATGACCTGCCGGAAGAGAGAGCTAAACATGCTGTTCGAATTTAAAACAGTACCAAAGACCTATCTCTTCCGGCAGGCCTACGCAGTTGATTTTAATCTATCCTCAGCTTCACAAATGTCTTTTGCTCCTTCAGAAGAATCCGCCTTTCTCCCTTGCTGACCTGTATGCTTAGAACTGCCTCCCATGTGTAATGCCACAGTGCTTGTTTTGCCCCAATTCATTCTAAAAACCACCTTTCCTCCAAAGGCTTTGGCATTGCCTGCTAGTTCCCATGCTCTACCAAAGCCTTCCTCAATGTGGCTCCCCAGCAGATGTGGTACACTACAACTTCTGGCAAATGGAATGACCTGCCAGAAGAGATTTGACAGCTGAATATGCTGTATGAATTTAAAACTGCATTAAAGACCAGTCTCTTCCAACAGGCCTATCCAGATGATTTTTAAATAATGAATGTTAAGTATGGACTGATTGTTTTAATATGTATTGTCTTATATGTTATTTTAAACTGATGCTATGTGTTTTAATTGGTATGTGTTTTAAACTGTTATGTGTTGTATTTTAATCTGTTGTTCCTCACCTTGATCCATAAGAAATTGTTCTTGTTGCTGTTGTTGAAGTTTTAGTCTACCAACATCTGGAAAACACACAGTTCTACACCCCTGATCTATTGCAATTATTCCCTATATAGGGTTCATCTCCAGATGCTGGTCTCTCTTGCCTCCTCCCTCCCTCCCTTCCTTCCATAAAAGGGTTTAAATTGTGTCAAAATAGTCACTTACCAGCACCATATCACATTCAGCCACAGTATCAGGAGGCTGTAGGTGCTATGACTCTTGTTACTACTGTAGTCAGTGCATGCAAGCCTACTAGAGGTGAAGCTGGAATCTTCCAGTTTCTCTCAATTAGATCTGTATTACTTTCAGTATGTTTCTGGAAATAAGTAGTTCAATCCTGCACATCCACATACAATACCATATCATAAACAAAGTGCTTCTCAGTTTGCTGAGGTACCAAAATATTCAATTGTGTAATGTTAGCAAATTCTTAATAATTTCAAAGACAAACCATGTATATACAGTGCTCTTTTTTTAAAGGCTGCAGTGCTCAAAATTATTGAGCAATAAATCACATTTTTTATCACTGTTTAATGAAAAAAATAAAAACTTCACTATATTTCCCTACAATTACAAAATGATTATGCCTCCTTGAGAGCATTATGAGCAGCATAATCTGACTGGATTCTCTTAAAAACGTTAAGAGGAATAAAATGCAAGAGCTTTCCCTTCATGTCACAGCAAAAAAAACTTCATATAAAAGGGTGTTAAAATGCAATGAAGCATTAGGAAGAATCAGTTCCAGTTTGGATTTCTTTTCAAAAGGGAGGACGGGGTGGCGGGTGGGGGGGTGGAAATCCCTTCAAAGCAACAGAAGACTGCCATCAAGTGGCTGAAAGAAACACAAAAAAAATGGGATGCAATCCATCTACATTACACTGATGTAGTTAGAAGAAAGACAAGGAGGAGAAAAATGCCTTAGAAATAATCTTTTCAATGTTAGATGCAACATTCAAGTGTGTGTGTTGTGTGTGCATCTCTTTTCTCTTTATCATGGAACCCAAGAAAAAACAAACAAATAAATCTGTAGATATACAGGTTTTCTGTAAGGTATTTTTTGTCAATGTTGCACTGTGGAACTGGATATTAGATTAGAGCATCAGCACTGAATCTCCAGCACACCAAAGGTTTCAACCCAGAATTCCAGGAAAGATGATACAATATTTTATTAAAAATCAGCACTATGGAAAAAGGACTTTTGGATGCCTTATGTTCGGTAGAAATTATATCAATACATAAATCATATATTCACCAGCAAGAGACAGGCACAATAGCTAGACATAGCAGCCTTTGCCCTTCTTACTTGATACTGATAACTTTAACCAGAATGTATATCAGTTCTCAGTTCTCAGTTTCTCAAATAACAGTGCTTATTAACATGAGTCAGGAGAGGCACTACTAGTACAATCTAATCAGAATCAATACCAAGAATTCCCTTAAAGAGTAGACCTCAGACCTTGGAAGTAACATGCTACAAGTACCATAATTATGTGTAATGGGGTAACAATGGCAGAAAATGGGGTAACAATGGCATAAAGAAATAACATTTAAAAAGCAATGTAGTGACTGGAGACCAACTTACTTTATTGGTGTAATGTGAAATGTTTTTACATTCATTTTTAAAATTGTTTTTAAATTGCATTTTAGAGGCATTTTGGTCAGAATTTTTCAAGTTTTATACCATTCTTTAATCAATCTGAAGTCCTTCCTCCAGGAAAAAAAAAAAAAAACCTTAACAGATGACACAAACAGAAATGTAGAAAGCTACCTTTTACCATTGCAATGAATAAGAGCGAATATACACTGGACTGACTATGTGACGAATGTTGCTGCCCTTGAGCAAGCAGGGATCACCAGCATTGAGGCCATGATATTGAGAACACAGCTGTGCTGGGCAGGGCACGTTTCTAGGATGGAGGACCATCACCTCCCAAAAATAGTACTCTACGGTGAACTCGCCACGGGTCAGCGTAAGAGGGGCGCTCCAAAAAAGCGATACAAAGACTCACTGAAACAACATCTCAGGCTCAGCCAAATTGATCATCAACAGTGGTCTGCCCTGGCCTCACATCAGGAGGCATGGAGACGCACTACCCACAATGCTGCAGCCTTATTTGAGAACTCACGCCGAACAAGTCTTGAAGAGAAATGACAACGGAGAAAGAATCACAACCCAAAAACATCACCCAAGGAGACCTTCTGCTGTGCTTTCTGCAACCAGACATGTTTATCTCGGATTGGCCTTTTTAATCATCAGCGCGCTTGCAGAAAGCGCGGGATGAGTCCTTCCTGAATCTTTGTTTGCGAAGAAAAGCCAGAGAGAGAATAAGAACAAAGAATTACTTCTCAAATACCATAACATGTAACAGCAATATATTACTTTTTAACTTTCCAAGCTTTGGGAGGCCTGGTAGTCTACCTCACACTAGCAGTAAGTGATGGACAACAGACAAGGGCTTCTGTAAACCCACGATGTCTGACTTCTACAACTGTTCATGCTACAACTAATACAAAGGACTGTAAACATACTTAATTAGCTTTAAGAAACTTTTGTCTAGCTTCCTTAACTCTAGCCTTTGCTAGTCTTTGGCCCTGCACAAAGGGGACCAACCACTTTCTGGTTCATTCTGCCTCAATGCTGGTGAAATAAAATTGAATCCTGCTGGACATCTATGGAGGCCTATTTTTCCAAGCCTGAGCAGTACAAGAGTAAGAAAGGAAGGGAACTATAAGCCAAGAGGATAGTGCTATATATTTTCTAATTCAGATACAAGAATAAGTTTTAAGTGGGATTCATTATCTCGGGACTTTATCAGATTCAGCCTCTTTGAATGTTCTTTTGCTGGCATAAAAAAAAAAGCATTTTTATGGCAGCAAAATAATGCCCCCCCCCCCGCATTTACCTTCTAATCCCAGCAATAAAGAGAAAGTGAACGGAGCCCCATCCACTTCCTCATTCGAAATCTCGCGCAATTTCATCACACGGGAAATTCAAACTTAAAAACAAAAAGTATTTTAAGTTACACCAAACACCCAAACACACTGTAAAAGTCCCAAGTAACCCAGGGAGGGTCATAAAAAGAGAGAAACATACCTGCATGTCCCGATCTCACCTGGAAGTGTTCATGCCAGAGCAGCCATTGTCGGGGTAAATCAAAGACTTAAATGGCCCGAGGTATTGCATACCAGCAATGCTGGCAAAAAAGCGGCAGGGAGATCTATTGATGGCTTAAGCCGTCAATTAAAAACAATGGGATTTTTGCTCTTTATAACCACAAAAGGGTGATGTCGTCTGATCCATGTGCCCTTTCACAGTTATGTGGCGTCATGATGACGGCATATTTTCCTCGTCTGAGAAAGTTCTTGGAAAAAGAGTATGTTTTTAATGAAAGGAGGGAAATTGGCAAAACATGATATGCTGTTTGTAGTTAACTACAAAGCATTAGATGTTGACTGAGTTTGAAAACTCTTGGCAGCAGCCTCAAATGCACTATACCGTACTTGACAAATCACTGCCTTAAATCCAGTATAACACTAGCAGAGTGAAAATCCTTTCTTGCTTTTTGTGCTGGTTTACACTGCTGCACAAGGGACTGCACAAGCTGTAGCACAACCATTTACACAACCACCTGTACACAACCACTTATACAATAACATGTGGGATACTAGCCTTGTGCTAACTCTGAAAGGCCAAGCATAGCTCCACTCACAGTGTTCCATGTCCTCTTCCCCTGGCAGCTGTCAAGGCCTGAGAGGCATTGCAGATGATTGTTATGAGTGGGGAGAGGGGAGGCAATTCAGACCATGAAATAGTAGCTGAAGTCATCTTGGAGAGGGAGGAGAAAGAAGGGTGTGCTCACAGATGGCTTAGAGCAGCCATATCTTTACGGTCTGAATTGCCTGCTCTCTCCCTCCTCTTCCTATCATTAAGATGTAGCAGCAGCAGCAGCCACCACCACCTCCCCTGGGCCTTGACAACTGCCTAGGGAAGTGGTTTGGGGATGAAACCCAAAGGCAAGAAAATAGCCCCATGTGTGACATACACACACACAACTCACTAACAGGATGCCGGTCAGAATGTGCAAATGCTACCACTAACACAAGGACACTAAATAATACAGGCCACTGTCTTCAGATAGTATAAACAATAATCATCTGCCTTACAGGCTTATTATTGCAAGGAACATGTTTTAAGAGAACTTGTACATTAGTATTAGTATTGAATAGAGAAGAAAAAATGTCAGATGCATTCATGTTTGACTGCAGCACTCATTTTTTTAGTTTCATATTCACAGCTCATTCCAATATTTTCTAAAACAGCTTTCTTTAAAAAAAATTACATAGAACGATTTAATTATACTTCTTATGTAAGGAGCTCATTAGATGTTGAGCTGGTTCTTATTTAAAGAACAAATATTTAAGGATCTCATGGATGCAAATATTTGAGTTTAAAATAATGACTGAAAATAGATTAAGTCCAGCTTATGAGGTGAATATCACACTAAAACTAAAAGAATGGGCTTCATCACATTTCAAAATTAATACAGCACTTCTTTTAGGTTAATACAATTGAGAGATTTCTGCATCCATGTACTGTATAGCCATCTGTCCTGTGTTATGCAAGAAGACAGCTATAGCTGAACCCTGGCAGATTTGCCTTATTATTTCTAGCTCACTGGTAAGGGGTACCTTGTCAGGACTTACACAGAGGTAAATGTAACAGTAGACTATGCAAAAACTCTTGATTGTAGATATCATTCTGAGATGCTGAGCTGATAATCATAATTACTTAATTATCTTTAATTTATTGCTAAGCAATATGTTGTCACAAGGTTAAATACAAAAGAAAAGAAAAGAAAGCCCTTACAATCAAAAGAAGTTTTGAAAAAAAAACTGGGTGTGATTTTACAAGTCTGTAGGTGTTTCTTTTCTTATACACACTTAGAATAGATAGTTAATACCCAGTTACAAGCCCTTTAGACAAAGCCCCAAATTCAGTTTGCATGGTAAGACAATTTGTTCTTTCTAGCTAAAGTGTAACACCTACTTAAATTTACTCATATGCAAATTTAGAGAATGTATGACTAACATGATTTAGAATTTTGCAGGACGTGGAAAAAAGGCTTATCCTCAATTGCTATTTTCATTGTACTGTTTTGCTATGATTTCATAGAATGATAGAATCATGGAGTTGGAAGAGACCACAAGGGCCATCCAGTCCAACCCCCTGCCATGAAGGAGTACACAATCAAATCATTCCTGACAGATGGCCATGCAGCCTCTGCTTAAAAACCCCCAAAGAAGAAACTCCACCACACTCCAAGGCAGTGTATTCCACTTTCGAACAGCTCTTACTGTCAGGAAGTTCTTCCTAAGGTTTAGGTGGAATCCCATGTATTTCATCTGTTAAACTATGAAAAGAATTATATGATTCCTTTTTTGCTGGAAAGCAATCATTTGTATTAAAAAATAAAATGCTGTCTGAAAATAAAGAATTAAAATGGGGTGTGGCTTATATAACTTGCACAGGAGGATTCAAAGTAACAATGCTGATTCAACAGCTTTTTGGACAAATCTCTAGGTCAATCTTGTAGGCCTAAATTTATGTTTTTCAAAACCTTTGCCACAGTAGGACCCTCAGACAGTGTATCCCACAGCGTACCACCAGGCACATGTTGAAATAGGCAGTCCTTTGGGGCATCCTGGTTCTAAGCTACAAACAGTTTGATAGCTCAAACCCTGCATTTTAATTTGACATAAACCTGACCCGATCCCATTCAAAGCTCCAATGCTTTCAGAGTTGAGATTAATTATGACCCACATAGGTTGTTTGAGGGTGATGTCATCTCTTTGGAATGCCTTTTCAGATGCTGTCTTTGGCATCCTTTCAACACCAAGAGAAAACCTTCCCCCCCCCCCTTTAAATGGGTCTCTTAAATTTCTGGGTTAAATTTTTAATCCTATTATGCATCTGGTTTATATTCAGTTCTAATATTTATTCACTTGTTCTGCTTTTTAAAATATTTTTATGAGTGCTTATTTTGCTCAGTTTGTTTAACTATTTCTATTTTGAACTGCCCTGGAAACTCCTGTAGGTGTAGCAGAATAGATTAAAAATGTTCAGGACAAAGACATTTAAAATGTTTTAGTTCTAGACTGGTATTTGCAGTAAAAGGTGGAATATATTTGATTATGGTTATTGTTGCACTAGCTTTTTCTACAAATGGTATACTTTTAGTGATTTTGGCTTGTTTTAATGTTATTGTTTTAACTGGCTATTTTGACTTTGTGCTGTACATTTTTTAGTAGTCTTGTTAGAATAGTGACTCAAGTTTTAGAAATTAGTACAGGAGTTTTCTCCCAGGAGGCTGATACTGGTGTGTACTGACTGGCTTGCATGTAAATACAATTTTCTAGTGAATTTAAGAGTTTTAATAGCATTGTTTTATTAGTGTTAGGGATCTGTATTTTAATTAACTGCCCAGTGATTTGTTAGGAATAGTAAGCTAAGAATGTAAGAAATAAGTGGAACAGTTTTTAAAATCTATATTGTCTACAACAAGGGTTGGCAAATTGTGGACTGCAGACCACATGCAGTCCCAAACTCCCTTTTTGGTCCTTTGAACACTTCTCACCCATCTTCAACTGCACCCAAATTAGAAACTACAGAAGAAACTCAGAGATAATCCAGACAGTGAATAAATCCTCACGGAATCTGTGGGGAATCCCATGTGTCCAAATGGGATCCTGCAGCATTCCGTTGTTTTCAGAGGGAGGGGGAGCAAAATTCAGGGACAGTCTGCTGCAAAAGCCTCGGGGGCTTTTCCTGAGGGTTTTTTTTTTTTTAACAACTGTGGGGAAAATGCACACTCCCACATGTTAGGACAACCAAATCACAGCACAGCACATTGCTGAAGAGGATAGCTGATTGGTTGGACATGCATGGGGATGGGGGTGGGGGTGGAAAGCAGATCCCGGAACTGCCATGTTAGATTGTTGCCATAGCAATTGTGCACTGAGGTAATGAAATAGTCTTTCTTTCTTTCTTTCTTTCTTTCTTTCTTTCTTTCTTTCTTTCTTTCCCTCCCCATTATTTAAGCAGAAGATCACTCTTCCCCTGGTGTGGATTTAGGTGTTTGGTTTTTTTTAAAAAAAATACTGTTTGGTGGGTCCAAATTTGGGGAGTATAGAACTGCAGGTAATTCACTTGCGCCTGCCATCTTGATTCGCTGGCATGCCTCTGTGTAAACAGCAAACATGGATAGTTGCGTACATCACTGACCCTGCAAAAAATTAAACCTGCTGCGAATTGGCGTATGTATGCACCAATCCACATTTTATTCCCTCATCTAGACCAGCCCTTGCTGCTTCTGGAGACCTCCAAGAGTAGCAGGTTAGGTAGAAGACTCTGCCACACACACACACACCCAATGAACTGGAGGAACTGGAAGTGACCTTGTGTTGTGACTTGTGTCCAGCTAAAAATTGAATGTTGGGGCAAAAATTGGCTGCTGCCCACAACTGCAATTGTCCACCTCTGGCCTAGGCTTTCAATCTTTACAACTTATCCTGCATTAATTACATTTGCCTATGGCTCAGATAGTGCAAAGTAGGCTTTTATTTCTTCAAGAAACATGGGAATACACCCCAAATCAATATTTCAGCACCAGAAATTTTCCAAGCAGAATCATGACTTGGAGGTATTCATAAAGTGTTTATGCTAGAATGTCAAATAAAATGGATTTTGCTCTAAACAGTAAGCAAGTAAGAAAATGTGTTAAATAAAGGGATTAAAGAAAATTCAAACACAGATATCGGTTGTAATATTGCTTATCTGCTTTTTCAAATACTCTCTGAGTAACCAGTAACACCCTACAGCTAAATGAAATAGCAAGGGAATAAAAATCCAGTCACCAGTCTTTCAACATGCCAATACGGTAAAGCCATTTTTAATAACAAACATGGCCAAATATAATGAATTTATTAGCACCACATCACCCCCCCCACAAAAGCCAGATATGAATACATCTTTCAGCATGCTTAACCATACCACTGAAAAAACCCTTAAGGTTATAGCATCTTTAAAATCCATGTAACTTAAATATAACTTAAATAAAATCCACGTAACTTAACATTTCATGCCACTAGATGTCCCCAGCTACATTTATTATCAAGATACTGATCAGAACTGCTGTACTGCTACAATTTTAAAATGTATTACCCAGTCATATTGACTGATTAGTGAACATCCTCTGGTTCAATTCAGAATTGGGTTTGGCAAACTGGACTAATGTTCCCCAAAATCTGGGAAATGGAGTGTTTAAATCTCAGTCTAATTTATATTCTGTGGTGCTCCCCATATCACAAGAGTGGCTGGCACAAGAGGGTCTGAATTTCTTCTCTACCTTGTTAATAAGCCCAATCCCCTTTGCTTCTGAGTTCATATCCCACTTACGGGAATGCTGTAGTAGTGCTTCAGTGTGTGAACCCCAGAACATGCAAATGATCTGGCAAAATTGGATGACCATAGGACTTCTATGTAGTTGAGCCTCCTCAGGAATTATCAATCCAAAGTGTACTAAATAATCATGCACTAAGAAATATTAAAACAGCTATTGTTGTTGAGCACTCATGGGAATAATAAAGACCATTCTACGCATAGTTAACAGGGAGTAAGCTATACTGAATGCATGGAGGGCATGCTTGACCATCTCTGTGACAGGCTGCTTCTGCCTGCATCCCATTTTCCAGATCCAGGCAAGAGGCCCACAGCACATGAGCAAGGTCCCCTGCATGTGAATAGCCTTGGTCACATGCTGCAGGCTGGAACTAATTTTAATAGGTAACGTTTTATTAGGCCCTACCCTGCCTTCCTCCTATTTTAGCCCTGTCCTTGCCTCAGGGGTCGTGAGGACTGGCTGGGGGCAAAACGGGGCAAAAGCCCTATATTGTCAGGACTGCAAGGCTCCAAGACAGGGGCAAGATAGGGTAAATCACCCATGTAGACAAGCCCTTGGTCAGAAAAAAGGTGGCCCAGAATAATGCCATGCTTTACATGCATACTTAAATCATATTCCAGTCAGTCATTACAAAGATTTTGTGACCATCAGTAATCATGGCAAAGTAAATAGCTGTGAGGAGATAATTCTGGACAAACATTTATTGTTCTTCTCTATGCCTCACTCCACATTCATCCATACAGGAAAGAGTTTGCACAGAGGCGCATGTGTATACTTTAAGGAATGCTATTCCAGAAGCAAAGTAAGAAAGAATATCTGTAAGATCCAGTTTTGTATAACCAAATGAAGTTTCTAGCTTACCAATAGTTGTTAGCTAAGCAATGATGAATAGTCTGACATAAATTCCACCAGACAGTGGAATGACCATGAAGCTGAAAAAGAAGACCTGAATAAAACAGATAGAACTACAAATGGAAGAGTGGAGTTTTGAGATTCATGGATAAAACAGAACTTGAAAATACTGGCCATTACTGGGTACTTTGCAAAAAGAAAGGTGGGATATAAATTAAATAAATTAAATACTTTCACCTTCACTTCCGTCATCTGATAGCTCAGATTTTTCTGTGGCTCTCCACATATGTAACATTCCAATTATGTCTGGTGCTCATATTAATTAGCCATCGCTAATAGCTTTTAATTATTAAACCAACGTATGTCAGCTGAACATCTCAAACTCTAATTAGAAATAAACTTCATCAGATTTATTCACACCTCACAGCTTTGTTTAGTTTATTCATTAAGGGCACCTCAATTGCCCAGTAATCTTTGCATTTACAAAGGTTGTCAAAGGGTTTACACTTTTAGTATGCAGGAATTCATGAAATAAATAATAAAGAAGGAACAGTAAATAAATTTAGATGCATATAAAATTTATTAACACCTGGAAAAATTATTTGCATACTAAAACAATTCAGATGTATTTTCTAGACTAATATTTTAGTACCATGTAAACTGTATTCTTGTTTCAATATCTAGGTTTAAATATAGTGTCCAGTTTGCAATAGAGTAAGCCCATTAAATCAGTGGGGTTTATTAAGTCTTAACTTATGATTCAGAAATTGATTCAATGGGTCTTCTCTAGTTGGGTTTAACAACTGAATGTATGACTTAGAATCTAAACAAGTTTTTCACTCTCACATCCAGTAATAACAGGAGTTCAATCTTAGCATTTCAGTAATAGATTCCTCAAATGTGTCATAATTTAAATATGGTTCTATAAAAGCTTGATATAATTACACTGTATTTTGTAATTTTAACTTTTATTACAAATTATATCATAACTATACATTTCTGATATAATCAATCTTGTCATTTGTAATGCTGAAAAAGTTTATTGTAGCTCTGACATAATTAAAACTTGCATGGTGCAGTGTATTGTTCACTGTTCACTGAGAAGACTTGGGTACAAATTGCCACTCAGTTATGGAGTGGCAATTTCTCAACCTAAATAACCAGCTTAAATAATGTGTGTGTGTGTGTGTGTGTGTGTGTGTGTGTGTGTAGAGGTAGGGATTATGTACTCTTCCAGATATTGTTCCACTAAAGCTGTTTAACTCTCATCATCCCTCACTGCTCATCATCTCTCTCTGGTGGCCGTGTTGGTTTGGGCTGATGAATTTTGCAGTCCAAAAATTGGAAACCACCTCCCCCCCACTGCTTCATGTTGTTTTAATGATAAAATGTAATCATTTCATCTGGGGCACAAATTGAAGTAAAAATGTAAGTAACATTTTTATAAACAATATCAGTCTGTTTCAAACTGGCAACTTATTCAACTGTTCTTTTCTAGTCAACAGTGGTTGTATTTAAGAGACACAACCATTTTTTTCTGCACTAACTGCTATGATGATTTTGCTGAACAGCTGGTTACTACAAGTGCCACAAGTTCTTCCCAGCTGCTTTTGTAGAGATTAAACTTTTCCATTGTATCAGTTGATGGTTTTTGTATTTTTTTGTTTTGGGTTTGTTTTGTTTTTGTAATCGTCTCTCATTTTTTGTAGCTCACATCCCCCCCCCCACCGTGCTAGCATGCAGACATCTCCCATTTGAAAATAAATAAAGAAATAAAATAAGATTGACCATCTGAGTAAAGCTATTACTGGGTAAAGCTATTACAGCCTTCTGTTACTATTGAATGAGGTAGGAAAGGGGAGTCACTAACTTTGGATCAGAGTGAATAACACTCTCACTGACTGGCAGGGTAGTTTCTCTCTGAAACAGAGTCAAGAGATGTTTAGGATTTTTTAATCCTATCTGGTTGTGCTCTGTTTGCACTCTTTATGCACTCTACCAATTGCATTGTTGTTGTTGTGCGCCTTCAGATCATTTCCGACTTATGGCAACCATAAGGCAAATCTCTTATGGTGGTTTCTGAAGCTGAGAGAGAGTGACTTGCCTAAGGTCACTCAGTGGGTTTTCATGGCACAGCAGTTGGAGTCCAAAACTCAAACCACTACACCACATTGGCTCCACCAATTGTATAGCAAATGCCTTCAATATCAGCTGCTTATGAATCTGGCCAGTTAAATTAAATCTGGCCATCAAATCTTTGTGAGAGTGAGGCATTCTTTTATGATCGGTAATCGCACTTTGGAAACCCTTAGGTCCATGGCAATCATAAAATCATAGAAGAGTTGGAAGGGACCACAAGGGCCATCTAGTCCAATACCCTGCATGCAGAAATGCATAACTAAAGCATTCCCAGAAGATAGCCATCCAACCCGTTTAAAAACTTCCAGATATCATCAACAGTGGCTCTAAGATTACATCCACAAGTTCATTTAATACTCTTGGATGCAGTTCATCAGACTTTAATTAATTTTGAGTAGCTGAGTATTCCTGTACTGCCTCTTTGCTTATTCTGGGCTGAAGTACCCTTAATATATTACATCATTTGTTCTATTTTCACCAAGTAAAGCTCTTCCTTTTGTGAGAGACTGAGGCAAAGAAGGTGTTAAGGAGTTTAGTCTTCTCTCTGTAGCCTGTTAGTGTTTCACCTCTGAAGCAGGCCATAACCTACCACCATCTCTCTTCTCCCCTTTGGAATAGTCAGGTGGTGTTCCATCTCTGGAGTTGGAGGCTGTTGTCCCTGCCCCTGTGTCTCAGCATTACTGATTAAGGGAAGAATTTGGAATCAATTGGGTAGCTCCAAAGTCACAGCAACCTACATGATAGATCTACTTCTATGTTTCACATTCTTCCAAGTATCTGCCGCCTATTTCTGCAAATTTCCCCCCTTTGTAGAAGCATCCCCAGGGTCTTGCCCTTCCAAGGGAGTCTGGTCTAGCTTAATCTTTTCTGATAAACTGAAGTGTAGCTAAATGGGGCTCAAGTTGCTGCACCTTCTCTTCCAGCCAAGCAACCAACTTGCTGCAGGTATAACCAACTTGCTGCAGGTATAACCGCCCCCCGTCCTCTGGCAAGAAAAAATGGCACAGATATTGCAGATCACTGCAATAGATCTGTCACCATCCCTGTTCAGCATACTATACAGACAGCAACACAGGACTCCAGACCTAACCCATGAAATGCTCCACAGAATGCCTGATTTCCTCTTCCTCCCTTCCAAATACTGAGGCAGCAGCTACGTAGAGCTAGTGGCTGCTAAGTCCACCCCCAAACCAGTTGATGACATTTCCACTCAGGAGAAGCCCTTCCCCCTTAGACCATGTGCTCATGGGAAGTACATAGCTCAGAACATACCCCAAACATCTCAGCCAAGTAATCAACTTTGACTCCAAGGTTACTCTTAAAAGTAAAAAGTAATACATTTTTTTTTCCAGTTCAGTACCTTCTGAAGGTGAATGAACATGGAGTCACTCAGCACACAAAGAACATTGAGGCAGAATAGAAATGCATCTAATTTCTACTATATGAGGAAATTGTGATGGATTTACTTTGTGCCACTGTTATTGAATAGAAATGTTTAGAAATGTGCTAGTACACAATTGAATCACACTCTGAAATCTAATACTAACAACTTTAGGCTGAGGTCTTGTTCTTAAATAACAATGGTGTAAGTTGGACTTACACTATCACAACTCACATTTTTATTGTTCTGGAGGCTGGAATTTGCCACCAACTGCACATTGTTTAAAATCTTTCCAAGCCCCACCTTTTCTCAGCTGCAGACCCACAAACCCAGCTATTTCCTGCTTGGTGGAGGGGGAGCAGAAAATCATTTAGCTATTTTCCCATAGCTAGAACTGTGGGAGCAGTTTTGGATGAGAAACTATCATAACTATGTCTCATAGCTATGTCTCCTGATGTAGGATTTCAGTTGCCAATATTTTAAATGTTAGTTTTTCCAGGAAAAGGTAACATTTCACTCTACTTTTTATAGACTTGATCACCCAAACACAGTTAAAGGAACATCATCAATTTAAGACATACAGATACACCATATGACTTGAAGACAATAGCAAAGATTTGGAAAGACTACTGATGAAGTAAAGGAAGAAAGTAAAAAAAGCAGAGTTGAATATTAAGAAAACAAATATAATTACCATAGAATATTTACATAATTTTAAAGTGGGTAATGAAGACATTGAAGTTGTTAAAGAATTTCCATACCTTGGCTCAGTCATTAATCAAAATGGAGTCTGTCATCAAGAAATCAGAAGAAGACTAAGGGCTTGTCTAGTTGGGCCAAATGAAATGGCCTCCCCTTGTTCCTGCACTCAGAAGTGTGGATGATGCAGAGTTTTTGCTCCTTTTCTAGTCTGAACTGTCCAGATGACATCCAGGCAGTTCTGACAAGAATCTGAGGCAAATTCCCCTTAAAACAGAGCAGTCACGTGTTAAAAACACTCACCATTTTTCTGGAGAAAATGGTGCGTTCCATTACTGCAATGTGTGTGCGTGTCCACACACACGGTCCATGCAATGCCCGCCACAGCCATTTTCCATCTGAGTCATGCACATCATATCTGCTGAAGTCACCGTAAGGCGCTCAGCCATGTGACCATGGCTGGGGGCCTTGTTCCTGGCCTTGGAAGACACAACCAGCATGAGGAAGAGAAGCACTAATTCACACACAGGCTGTGGGTGTGATGACACCCTCTACTGATGCAACGGAAGGGCAGGTAATGTGGGGGGGGGGAAATGATGCGGGCCCAGGGCTGGAATACACTGGCCATAACGTGGAGTATTTTGGCTGGTGTAGACCAGCCCTAAGATTTTGAAGAGCAGCTATGAAGAAACTAAATAAGATCCTTAAGTATCAATTTTAAATATCATTAAATATCAAAGTCAGAATCATCCAGGCCATATGATTTCAGCCTATAGGTGTGAAGCCTACACAGTAAAGAAAGGTGACAGGAAGAAAATCAACTCACTTGAAATTTGATACCAGAGAATTGTTCTACCATTAGCTGCCAAAAAAGCAAATGAATGGATCCTAGATCAAATCAAGCCTTAATCATGATGACAAGTGAGGCTGTCGTACATTGGACATCATGAGATGATGTCACTCATGGGAAAAGATAATGCTCAATAAAGTGAAAACCAATAGGAAAAGAAGACTGCACTACAGGTGTATTGATTCAATCAGAAAAGCAACAGCCCTGAGTTTGCAGGACTTGAGCAGGGCTGTTGATGACCAGGGTTCTTAGAAGACTCTCATTCATAGGATCACCATAACTGAAAGTTGACATGACAGCAAGTAATAACAACAAAGCTTTATCATAGAGTTGAAGGGACCACAAGGACCATCCAGTCCAACCCTCTGCCATGCAGGAATACACAATCAAATCATTCCCAACAGATAGCCATCCAGCCTCTGTTTAAAAACCTCCAAAGGAGAAGACGCCACCACACACTGAGGCAGTGTATTCCACTTCCGAACAGCTCTTACTGTCAGGAAGTCCTTCCTAATGTTTAGGTGGAATCTCTTTTCCTGTAGTTTGAACCCACTGCTCTGTGTCCTAGTCTCTGGAGCAACAGAAAACAAGCTTACCCCATCCTCAGTATGACATCCCTTCAAATATTTAAATGTGGCTGTCATGTCCCCTCTCAACCATCTCTTCTCCAGACTAAACTAAACAAACTCCCTAAACAGTTCCTCATAAGGCATAGCTTCCAGACCTCCCATCACACTGGTCACCCTCCTCTGGACACGTTCCAGCTTCTCAATATCCTTCCTGAATTTTGGTGCCCAGAACTTCATGGAAATCTACTGCAAGTCTCATTTTCAAGGAAGACACTTCTTAAAACTCACAGGTATAAAGGAAGGTCTGAAGGGTCCCTGACTCAAACAGGTGCTGAGAAGAAATTGTTTCAGAAATTATAATTTCTCACTTGCATTCAGTGAGAATCTGTGAGGCACAAATTCTGTTAAGCAAAGAATATTTCCTAACAAGCACTACACATTCCATATTTAACCTACATCTTATGTTTTAGATGATCATTTCTTTTTTTAAAAAAAATGCCAAAGATGAATAGCTGCATCAAAAAATTAAGTCTGAGCTGTCATGATCATATTCATGGTAATAAAAATGTCAATTCCTTGATTAAAAGCTTAAGGAGAAGCCAAAACATCCAGGCAAGAAGACATTTATTGCTGACTTAACCACCAGATTACTTCAATTGTAGTGAGGCTTATTATCAAGAGTTGACATGTTATATAATAAAATACCAGCTCACATGTAATATTTATGGAAGGGTTAGGGTTGGCATAGAGAGAAAAAGAGCATTTACAAGAGGGCGAACATTGTTGGACTACTATTTTCACTAGCAATATTTTTCATTGGCAATGGCATAAAATGGCAACACTGTAGAAGAGGCAATAACTTTTTTTATTCAAAATAGCTGAAGAAGGTGGAAGCTAAATATTGTGCTATAAAATTTTAACATTTCAGTTTGATAAAATATGTTCTAAGTGATTAACTATGTCCTTCTGGTATCCAGAAAAGACCTCTCTAAACAATGTGAAGTCGAAGGCTTTCACGGCTAGTATCCATAGAATTTCCTTGTTTTTTTTTCCGGGCTGTGAGGCTGTGTTCTGGAAAAGTTTATTTCTGATGTTTTGCCTGGATCTGTGACTGGCATCTTCAGAGAATGGTTGAGTAGGAGTGTGTGGAGGGTTTATATACTGTGAACCCCTACTGGGGAGGATATGTAAATTTGTGTATTTGAATGGCTTTTCCATTCAACTTTTCCAGAAGACGGCCTCACAGCCCGGGGGGGAAAAAAAACTAAGGAAAATCGTGTGTAAACAGCTGTTTAATCAAACAGATGCACACAGGTAAGTGACAAACACACACACACACATCTCTATATAGATATATTTGTCTGAAATAGCCATTATGTTTGTGTGAGCTGTCACTGTTAAGATGACCCTGTGATGCAGACTTCTTGCCTTAGGAAACAAAGTTGTTAGGATGAAATACTATTTGACAGTTATAACAGATTAGACAATAGTGAAACTGAAGATATGACAAGTTCCAAATCCTCAGGCTTGTGGTGTCAGTTCATGAACAATGGAAATTGTCTTCAACACTTGAAGTTCAGAGAAAGTGACAGGTATTTAAAAAGTAAAAGGTAGAATTTTTTAAAAAGTGTCATGGGTTTTCTTGGGAAGATTTGTTCACAGGAGATTTGTCTTTTTCTTCCTCTGAGGCTGAGAAAATGTGACTTGCAGTAGATTTCCATGAAGTGTCTCTCACACACTTCAATTCCAGCTCCCATCAAACCTAAACATCCCCTTTTCTTTTCCCCTCACAGCCTGCCTTAACATACCAAATGCTGGGATAGGTTAACTCCACAGGCTGGAAAGGCTGCATCTCTGCTGTCCATCTTAGGAACTGTGTTCAGATTTTGCCCTAAATCCAATGTCCATCTCAACTAGTCTAGAACCAATGAATTAATGAAACTTACATAATACATTTTGTAAGTTCCCATTAATTCAGTGAACCTACTTAAGTTGGGTGAGCCAGTAGGGTGTAGTGTTTTTAATGTTGGACTTACCCAAATTGTGTGGGGTCCGCGAGGATCTCACTAGTGTCCTAATCTTAATATGGGGAATATTTAATTAGCTCAAAGTGTTTTATTTTAATTTTATTTATTTATTTATTTATACCCCGCTCTTCAGCCACAAGGTTATCAGAGCAGCTTACAAATTGTTTTAAGCAACAGCAATTTACGCATTAAGCAGTTTCTAATATGTGTTAGCTAATTGCCCGCACAAGTTGGGTACTCATTTTACCGACCTACAAAAGGATGGAAGGCTGAGTGAATCTTGGAGCCCGCTGAAATAAAACTTGCAACGTGGTGACTTGCAGTACTGGCATTCAAGGGAGTCAAGGGAGATTTTCAGACAGGGGGAAAAACCCCCATGGAGGTCAGGAGATGAACTGGGCTGTTCTACTTCCAGCACTCCATTTCACATGCCCCCATTCTTCTCCTGACCGCCATTTGTTCTCTCTCCATCCTACTTTCATTTTCCTTCCACTATTTTTTACTAACAGAAGTTTCCGTTAGTAAAAAATAGTGGAAAATAGCAGAAGGAAAATGAAAGCAGGATGGAGGGAGAACAAATGGAGGTTGGGAGAAGGACAGCCCCATTTCTCTCCTGACCTCCACGGGGGCTTTTTCCCCCATCTGAAAATCTCCAAGGAGAAGAGGGTCTGTGCACTTGGCCACATTAGGAGGAAAGGGATCTGTGCGCACTTTGATGGAGTTTTAGAGTGATATTTATATTTGATAATTCCCCTGAAGGGATGAAATTTAGCGTGGAATACAATGTCTCCTGGAGTTTCCCAGGACTAGACAAAAGGGTTCTCCAGATATGCTAACAATCGTTAATGAGCAATAAATTTGGAATTGAATAGGAGCAGGCAACTTTATTGTGAGGAGGGGTAGGGAGGAAAAACCCATTCTGCAGCCATTGAGGACTCTGCTATTTTTGAGTGGATTAGTGGATTACTTATCTCCAGGTGTTCTTTGGGAAGAACTCAGACCTGGGTATGACCTGTTTGGGGAATTTCCAAGACCCTTCCCCAGATGGTGCATAACTCCAGCCTTAGCCTTTGGGGGTCCCTGCCAACCATGTGGAAGGCCACATCAAGTCAGATTATTAAATATTTGTCAATTATGTGATATTTCAAGATGGGGTCTGTCAGGGCAGGTAACAAGACTCTCCTCTGACAACCAGGGTTCAAACCCCGATTTAGCCATGGAATACCACTGAGCAATCTCGGACAAGTCATACTCTCTGAGCCTCGGAGGGAGTCAATGGGAAACCTCTGAACAAATCTTGCCAAGAAAACATAAATCCAAAACAACTTGAAGGCACACAATAACAATAAGAACTCTAGTTGGGACTAACAGAAGGTGTAGGATTTTAACATTTTTGCCCCCTTTCCAAGAACTAAGTCGAAGAACTTGGTGTTCTAGAAGACTAAGATTTCTGATAGAACAGAAGAATGTCTATATTAAGCGTGATAAACAACAAGTATATGACAAATGCTCTAGATTCTGCTGGAATAGGGTTCCTTGCTGTAGACAAGGAGTTTCTGGATTACAGGAGATATTGTAGTTCCTTATACTTCTGCATCTGGAATTCAATCTTTCTGTAGTGATGAAAGATTTGGTATGCTTTTGCTTTACCACCCCTCTCTCTCTGGCTTTTCTTCGCAAACGAAGATTCAGGAAGGACTCATCCCGCGCTTTCTGCAAGCGCGTTGATGACTAAAAAGGCCAATCCGAGATAAACAAGTCTGGTTGCAAAAGGCACAGCAGAAGGTCTCCTTGGGTGATGTTTTTGGGTTGTGATTCTTTCTGCGTTGTCGTTTCTCTTCAAGACTTGTTCGGCGTGAGTTCTCAAATAAGGCTGCAGCATTGTGGATAGTGTGTCTCCATGCCTCCCGATGTGAGGCCAGGGCGGACCACTGTTGGTGATCAATTTGGCCAAGCCTGAGATGTTGTTTCAGGGAGTCCTTGTATCACTTTTTTGGAGCGCCCCTCTTACGCTGACCCGTGGCGAGTTCACCGTAGAGTAGTATTTTTGGGAGGCGATGGTCCTCCATCCTAGAAACGTGCCCTGCCCAGCACAGCTGCGTTCTCAATATCATGGCCTCAATGCTGGTGATCCCTGTTTGCTCAAGGACAGCAACATTCGTCACATAGTCAGTCCAGTGTATATTTAGGATTGTGCGTAGACAGCGCTGATGAAAGCGCTTGAGGAGTCGTAGGTGGGGGCGATAGGTGACCCATGTTTCAGATCCATAAAGAAGGATAGACAGTACAATGGCTCTATACACACTGATTTTTGTGTTTCGCCTCAGGTGTTTATTGCTCCAGACTCTTTTGTGAAGTCTTCCAAATGCACTATATGCCTTTGCTAATCTGTGATTGATCTCTTTATCAATCTTGGCATCTGAAGAGATGATGCTTCCCAGGTAGGTGAACTGCTGAACGGACTTGAGCACAGATTTGCCGACGGCAATGTGGGGATGGTGGTGTTCGTCTTGTGGTGCAGGCTGGTAAAGAACTTCTGTTTTCTTCAGGTTGACTTCTAGCCCAAACAGCTCTGCACCTGTTGCAAAGCAGGACGTTAGGCGCTGCAGAGCTGCTTCTGTGTGGGCCACAAGGGCAGCATCATCGGCGAAGAGCAGCTCACGGACTAGATAGTTTAGAGTCTTAGTGTGAGCCCTCAGGCGGATTAAGTTAAACAAGCTACCATCAGTACGGTAACGTATATAGATGCCGTCGTCTTTTTCAAGCTCTGCCATAGCCCTTTGGAGCATCGTGCTAAAGAAGATTGTAAATAAAGTTAGTGCAAGAACACAACCTTGCTTCACTCCATTAGTTATTAGAAAGGGCTCTGAAAGAGCATCGCCATATCTGACTTGTCCACGCTGGCCCTCATGTAGCAAGATAATCATTTTAAGGAATTTGGGGGGACATCCTAGTCTTTCCAGGATCTGCCACAGACCTTTTCTACTTACAGTGTCGAAGGCTTTGGTGAGGTTGACAAATGTTACATAGAGACCCTTGTTCTGCTCCGTACATTTTTCTTGCAGTTGCCTAAGGGCAAATACCATGTCTGTAGTACTCCTATTGGCTCTGAAGCCACATTGGCTTTCAGGGAGATAAAAGTATTTCTCCTTTCCTATATGCCAATACACAGTACTGATATCTGAAGATTCAGATAGTTTATGACACCTTTTAAAATCATTATTCTTTTAATGATACTATTTATTAAAAATGAAGGCTTGCAAAATATCAGAGTGGTAATTTGTTGTAAACATCTTTGGAAATTAGTTGGGATAAATAAAAATTAATCTAGAACATTAGGATTCAAGGAAAGATAAGCAATAGTAAATCTCTAGCATATGAATTAGCTTGACAAAGAATAGGTATTTACAAAAAAAGAAGCTAAAGAAATACAGGGTTGAGAGGACCTGGGCAAACTGGTTGCCTGGCTTTTTATGTCAGGTGGTAGCACACACGGGGAACCTCTTCAAAAGGTCCAGGCAGCAATAAATGGTAGCAGAGTGTTTGTTCCTCCAAGCATCAGAATGAAGGCAAAGACACAGGCTTATGACTAAAATCTTCTTGTTCTTTACTCGAACATAATAGACTACTGTATTTACAATTTACAATATATTATAGCATCCACAGAAGAAAAACCATCTTCACTCTTCAAGATTCAAAACAGAACTGCCTAGTTCAACTCCACAGGACAAAATAAAAACACTCAGCTCTGCAGAGTTCTTAGCACACACACACAGTGAGCCCTGCACCAGCTCCAGGGCTGTGAGCTAAACAAAATGGATACATTTGCAACTGCCAACTAGCTCTGCAGATATGTGCACACTGTTTGCTACATCACTGCTCTTCACAGAATAAATTTAATTGCATGTCCCAGTACCCTGACATTTTAATATATGTTGTGGTTATTGCTGGAGTGCAGCCTTGGCGGGCTTTTTCCTTGATCCAGTCAAGGGCGCGCCCCCCATCCATGGAACCAATATCCATCATTTCAGTTATCCATGAGACACAAAACAGAGACGCATACCATAGAGTCATCCTGGAAAATGCCTAGAGAGATATTCTCTCTAGGCATCTTCAAGGTCCTCCAACACATTTATGGTACATTTATACAGGAAATACTTTATTTTAATAGGATTTGCTGTTATCTGTGGTTTCATTTACAGTCACATAAGCCCAGGAATGTATTCCCCTGTGGATTTGGCGGGGGGGGGGGGGCTGGGGTGGTGTTTGACTTGTATATGGATATTATTTATAGGACCTATGTAGAATTATCTGGCCCTGCTTGGTTACTTTATGATGAGGCTTTCCATATAAGGGTGGCAATTAACCCTGGTACCCAAATTACAGGGGGTTCATGGGAACCCCACATATGTCCAGATATTAATATGGGAAAAGTTAATTAGCTCAATGTGCAGCAAGAGTAATGACAGGATCTTTTGACCTGTGTATACCAGTACTAGCTGATGAGATTCACAGAGAGGAAATTTAAAAAATATTTTTTTCAAATTGAAAAATAATCCAAGAAGTATTCACACAAGGCTACCAAAGAAAGTAGAAAGTATTGGGATAGAGGAATAGAGTTCGGATGATGGACCTATCTGAAGAGCAGAGATTTGTGCAGCAGAAGATAATGAGATGGTGTTCTGAGGGTCACACAGCAGATGGACAGAGTAACAAGAGGAATGAAGGTTGTGCACACCTTGACTATGTTTTGGGGTGATGTTTATGTTTGATATTTCCCCTGAAGGGTGTTTTGAGTGGAATACAATTTTTGCTGGAGTTTCCCATAGTTAGACAATGGTAGCTCTGGTTGTGTTAACAATCACTAATGGCTGAGATATTAAGACTGATGGGTGTCATGCAACCTTCTATTGTTTTGGAGGAAAGGTGTGGTGGAAAACCAGTTTTGCTAGGTAAAGAGTGTCTGGCCACTTCGATTGAACTAGTGTATGACTCACTTCCATGTACATCCAGGAGAATTAGCCCATTTCCATCCTAACAGTCCAGGGGGGGTGTCCACATAATTACTACCCAAGCGAGTCTTTTAGGAATTTGGGATTGCCTCTTCCGTAGGTTTTCTGAGCACATCTTAAGTCCTTGTATTTGGGAGGCCCTGGTCTACTCCCCACCATGTGGAAGGCCATAAATAACAAATTTCTGAAAAATAACCAATTGATGAATTATCGAAAGAGTGGGGGTATCAAGGTAGGTAACAACCCCACACTCAAATGAGACTAGATGCAGTGACAGCTGTGGTTGCAAATCATGAACCCTGCATGACTGACTCAGGGTGAGCAGTAGTATAGTGGTCATATTGTACAGAATGCCTAAGGCAGTGCATCAGTTCAGTTTCAGGGTGCCCAAGGACAGCAGCAGTAGTTGCTGTGCTGGGAGTTCAGGGTGCATGTGTATGCTGCTTGTGTAAGTTCAAGCACACATATTTGGTTGGTGGAAGTCCCCATTCTTTTCAGAAATCTCCCAAAGCAAGAGGTCAATCCAGTAGTAACAGGGAGTGCAATCAGATAAGAAGGGAGCAGGAAATGCTCCCCCATATTCTAAAGGGGTCAATCCCCACTTTAATAGATTATTTTAATTTTAATAGATTATTGGCTTTGCTTCAATTGTACCCTGGTTGAGGAGTGGCTCATTATCTGGAGGAAGAGTTTAGAGTAGGTTTTAGGATTACATTTCAAGGAATTCGTCATCCTTACAGGTCTATGAATTTAAAATTAGTAGTAGGCTTGGAGCATGTAGTCAGGATAAAGATTCATAAGGAGGTGTCAGAAGGGAAAGTAGTCAGTCCCTTCCTTTCACCTGTTCCCAACTTAAAGGTGTCTCCTCTCCGTGTCATGCCAAAGAAAGCTCCTGGTGAATACAGGATTATTCACCATTTTTCCTTCCAAAAAGGTGAGCTGGTTAATGATGCTATTCCCTGTGTACACTGTGTACCATATGGTATACTTAATTTGATGTGGCAGTGAGGGAGCTTCACGGGGTGTGGGGACTGAATTGGCAAAATGTGATAGTAAGTCAGCATTTCACCTTTTACCAGTACACCCAGATGATTTTGAGCTGCTGTGGTTCTCATCGGATGATATGTTTTATGTAGATCAGGCCCTTCCTATGGGGTACTTAATAGTATTTGAGAAGTTCATTACTTTCCTCCTTCTATGATTCTTCCAATGGTCAATTAGGATGAGAACAAGATGAAGAGGATGATACATTATTTGGATGATTTTTTGTTAATTGGTCAATGTATTTCCCTTTTGACAGAGTTTTGTTGTCTGGTGCAGGAGCTGGGAGTTCCACTGCTTCAAGAAAAGACTGATAGTTCTGCTCATCATCTGGTATTTTTAAGTATAGAAATTGATAGTGTTAATCAGTTATGTTGTTTGCCCTTGGAAAAATTGCAGGGTATGAAGGAGAGAGTTTCTGCTTTTCTCACGCTGAAGAAAGCTACACTTAGAGAGTTTCAGGAGCTCATTGAGCATCTGAATTTTGCTTGCCATGTAGTGGCTCCTAGTAGGGCATTTCTCAGGCATCTCTGTGATGCCATAGGTTTTGTTAGCAAGCCACAGGATTAGGATCATGCAAGGGACTTGGAAAGATCTGAGAGTATGGCTGGAATTTCTTACTGCTTTCAATGGGATATCATTTTGGTGTGAGGAGTTCAAACTTTTGGATGCCTTTCAGGTGCCTACTGGGTGATCTAATTTTTATGAATTCATTACTCTGTCTGCATTAACTTGGACTGGTCAGTTATAAGCTTCTGTCTTATCTCTGACAGATGCCTATCATTGTTTTTATAACAATGTTTATGTTTATTTTGCACATTGGCTTATTTCTGTGTATTGAATCCCAAAAGACCAGCCAGCAATTTGTTTGTTGTTTGTTTCTCGTACAAGTTTTCATTGATTCCAGAGGAGTACATATGCATTGCCTTTCAGTCTCCAGTTATGCAGCAATTTTTGATACTTACTCAGAAGTGAGCTAGTAATTATTCTAGTTCAATGGCTCCATTTGGAAAGAGATGCTCTGAAATACTTATATGGAATGGATGGTGGAGTACTAATCTTTAAAGGGTATTTCAGTCAGTCAGTCAAATATTTATTTTGATCTATAACCAGAAATATAAAAAATAATAAAATTATAAAAGAATGGGACTTTGGGCAAGAAACAGGACAGGTTACACTTCCAAATGAGGGATGGTGATGGCTTGTACACAGGCTTGATGGACAGTACATGCAGCGGCACAAAATGTAGCAAAGCTAAAAATAACTGATTCATTTACAGCAGAAAGAAGGAAACATAAAAAAGAATCTGAGAGGCGTGGAAAACTAACTAAGATTCAATCAAGATTTCCCTGATATCGCAGTAAAAAAGGCAGTATAGAAGAACATGGGTCATTGATTCAACTCCCCCTGAACCACAAGGGCACTCATGAGCAGAACAGGTTTTTAAAATTTGTATATTTCCCTTCATGATTTTTATACCATATCACATTATAATTTTATTCTTATATACTGAAATAAAATATTAAAATAGTTTAACATTACAGAGTGGAATTACCGCCCCAAATGCTGGCTCTTAATGTGGAGCCCTGAAAAGCATGTAAAGAGCAAAGTGTTTTTATTTCTGATGTCAGGGGCATCCAGGAGAGAGCAGGGGAGAGAGAGAACTTAAAATATAATTGCCTTGTAGAAGCTGGAACAGGTGCCAGAATATAGTTTCTGTGGACATTTTGTGGATTGTTGATTCATCCCCTTATAGTACTGTAATGGGTAACTGGAGAATTTGATTACCAAGGCTTACTCAGAAGCTGAATTCCAGGCTACTTTGCATTATATGGATTTTTAATTTAATATAATTTTAATTGTTGGCCTGGGAAAAGTTCTAGAATGTGGTCTCTGCACAGGTTTCGTGGCTTCCAATGAAGTTGGCTTGGGCCTAATCAGGAATATGCTATTACTGTACAAGCATTTTTTCCTGTTTTGAATAGTTTCTGGGGATGAAAAAGAATAATGTTTGGATGGTTTCCATTTTAAAATATTGTTTGCAAGCGTGCCCAACACTTCTCAATTATTTGGGCATCAATCTTCCTTATAAAGGATTCACCCTGATTTTGTCTAATCCTAAAATAAAATGAACAAATTTAGAGGCTGACCAAAATTTTAAACCATGGTCATAATACTGTATTATTTTCCCTCTGACCTCCCACCATATATGGAAATCTTCCCTTTATAATGCCACTGCTAGACCACTAAATGTTGAAGAAATCTTACTGCTCATAACTAATTGGTTAACTATTAAATTTAGTTAAATATTCAAAATTGGTACTTAAACTATTAAAGTAACTGAAATTTACAGTTATGCTGTAAAGTTAAGTTACGTTCATAAAATAATATAATTGTACTTTTCTTATTGAGGAAAAAAATTATGACAAGTGACAAGTTATCTGCAATTGTTACTTCTTACCCTTGGTATGACAATTTCCACAGTTTTCTTCCTCAGATTGTTTTTTAAATGCTTCTCCTCCCAACTGATGGACTTTGGGCATTGTTGTTTCTGCCCTTTTGTGTTCTGCAAGAAGAGTTATCTAACCAAAAAGCTTTTAACACCTACATAATTGCCAGTCCAGTGGCCTAAACACAAGAGCCAATGAGTACAAACAGCATGTACTCTAATCAATGTATCACAGCCTCTTCTTTTTCATTCTACTATGTATTAAAACACACACACACAAAACCAACGAACATTGAGTGTTAACTCTAAAGGAGGGCTTCTGAGCTGCTGCCACACTGCAGAAATAATGTATTTAACACCGTTTGAACTATCATGGTTCCATCCTAGGGAGATCTGGGATTTGTAGTTTGTGTGGCACCAGGGCTCTCTGACAGAGAAGGATAAATATCTCACAAAACTACAAATACCAGAATTCCATAGCATTGAGCCATGGGTGGTTAAAGCAGTGTCAAACTGCATTATTTCTTCAGTGTGGTATCAGCCTCACTTCCACCACTGTAGACATTATCAGACACACACTCACCAATGTTCCTGTCCCACTAAACCCTTTCCTGTCCCAGCACAATAACCCACAATATCAGACTTACCTCCAGAAATGTCCAAAAGCAGACCCAGCATGAACAGAGCACTAACAGAGCTCTGTTCACTTCCTGTTTCGCAATCTCTGATTCTCCCGAGAAGACACAAGCATGGCAAATTTTAAAAATAAAGACAGAAAAATAAAACAAAATGTTGACACAAGCACAGAAACACACTTTAATATGTACAACTAACCCGGGAAGTTTCATAAAAAGAGTGTTGCCTACCTGGTTTTTGTGATCTCACCCAGAAATGTTCTGGCAGGACTACCCATTGACACTGTATTCACAGAGGACAATGGTGAAAATTTTCAAACACCAGCAATGCCAGCACAAAAACAGAACTAAAGGTCTTTTGATGGCTTGGCCCGTCAATGAAATAAAATGACTTATTCATGCCAGCAGAAAGCAAAATGATGATGTCATCTGATATTGGTGCCCTTTTGCTTTCCTTTGGCATTGTTATCATGCCACATTGCCCTAATAACAATAACAATAATAATAATATCATTTATTTATATTCTGCCTTTTCCCTAGGGAATCAAGGTGGAGCACAACATAAATTATAACAATAAAATCATGCCTTATGAGGAGAGACTTAGGGAGCTGGGCATGTTTAGCCTGGAAAAAAGACAGTTAACAGGCAATATGATAGCCCTGTTTAAATATTTGAAAGGGTGTCACATTGAGGATGGAGCAGGCTTGTTTTCTGCTGCTCCAGAGACTGGAACATGGAGCAATGGATGCAAGCTCCAGGAACAGAGATTCCACCTCAACATGAGGAGGAACTTTTTGACAGTAAGAGCTTTTAGGCAGTGGAACGCACTCCCTCGGAGCGTGGTGGGGTCTCCTTCCTTGGAGGTCTTTAAACAGAGGCTGGATGGCCATCTGTCAGGGATGCTTTGATCATGATTTCCTGCCTGGCAGGGGGTTGAACTGGATGGCCCTCGTGGTCTCTTCCAACTCTACAATTCTATGATTCTATGAAAACATTATAACAATAAAAACACAAGGTTAAAAAACAATCCCATATCCTGTCTTTCCCCCCAATCATTAAAAACAGCAAAGAACAATAAAATAGAAATTGAACAGCATAATATATTAAAATTTATAAATAAAAATTGAATAAAATTCCAGGTATATGTTTTGTTTTTTGATCTGGAAGGTTAATTTATAAAGGCCTGCTGGAAGAGATCCTTCTTAACGGTCTTTTTAAAGGCTTCTAGGGAGGTACTATAACGGATCTCGTTTGGCAGGTGGTTCCATAGCCTGGGAGCGGCAGATGAAAAGGTCCTCTGGGTCACTGCAGCCAATCTGGTCTTCTTTGGTTGCAACAGGTTCTTCCCTGAGGACCTAAGTGTGCGGGGTGGATTATATGGAAGACATCTGATAAAATCCTGTGACAGGCCTGTCTGGTAACAATGGGTAAGAGGGCTTTCTTGGTGGCTGCTCCCTAGCTATGAGTTCTCTCTCACAGAGACTAGGCTGATTCCCTCTCTACTTCTGCTGGAAGTCTGAGACGTTCTTATTTAATCAGGTTCTTGGCAATTAGTTGATTTTGTAGAAAGTTCATTTATGATGTCTAGATGCTGTACTTTTATTCTTTTTGTTATGTTTCAAATGCTTTCATACGGTTTAAAATTGTTTTTAATACGATAGTCTAATTGTTCTTTAACGTTTTCATTATCAGCACTGTGTTTAAACTATACTGTGCTTTAATCTATCCTGTGATCTGCCTTGTGTCTAATGTAGGGAAAAGGCAGAAAAATTAAATAAATATTATGGCCTATGGACATTTCCTTGGAAACAAATGAAAGCTTTGCTGAATTGGACAGATTGACAGTTTAGGCCATATATGCAGTATAATAGTGTTTGTGTCCCTGAGGAAACTGCCAAGCTTTTCACCTCTCACAATTAATGATTCATAATCTAAACAATATTGTATGACTGAACATACTCTCATTTTTAAATTTAAAGCACACCTATACTATATCTCTATATATAATTTTCCTGGATATCTTGCCGTTCCCAATGTGCTGATTGTCTGCTTAGGAAACATACACAACTACTCGTAGCACTGAGTTGGCTGGCCAATCACCACACTGGGAGCAGAAACATGTGGCCTCTTCCTCCTCCTCCGAAGTGGGGTAGACAGCCTTAGATGGCACCCCCACCCGGACTGCTTCCTCCTCCTCCTCTGCCAGCACCACCTGGTTGCCTGGGCACAGCCAGGAGGTGCCCACCGGCCATCCAGGATGGCTGCTCTTCTTCCTCTGGCCTGACCTTGCCTGCTTAGCTCATCTCCCTGGCCACCTGAGCCAGTGTGCCCTCACAAAAAAATCTCTCCAAAGCTGGAGAGAGGGAAGGTGGGGGGGTGCACCCACCAGCAGAAGCATGCACCCACAGGAGAAGGGGAGGGCATATGGCCGCACTCCTGCACAGAGGATTGGGAGGTCTTTGGTGAAGGAGGCAGCAGAATGCACAAGGAGAGCAAGTGCGTGTGCACCCTTCTTGGAGCCTCCTCTCAGGTGCCTGATTTGACTCCCTTCCCCTCCAAATATAGGAGAAGAAAAAGAAGAAGTAAAAATACAAAAGGAAGTGGTGGTGGTGGTAGGGTTCATGTGTTACGCCTCTCCAACACACAAGAGTGCAACACACAACAAAAACAACAACACATACTCCATGTCCTTTCCTTGCTTGGGGAAGCTCCTATAGCGGTGTATGTTATGCTGGGTACACCTAGTTTTTGATAAAGCTTAAGCAGCTATGATACAGGCCAAGTGTGCCCTTGGTGCACATACCTCTGGTGTGTGTATATGTATGCATGGCCTTATATGTGCACACACATATATATCACTTTTCATCAAAAAGGTTTTAAATCCCTACAGAATATATTTGTTACAGGAAAAGGTGGGATGAGTGTACACATCAGGGAAGTGGTCATACAGACTGTGGGATTTGGGGAGCTGGAGTCCACAAAACAACTTTTCCAACCTTTGGCTTTGCATCTACAGCATATTTAGGATGTTAGAGTTGCTTAAAAAAGAATGTGCTGCAGTGTGGACATCTCTATTACACCACTAAAATAGCAAGCACCACCTTGCCTTTGGGTGGGGTGATATTTTCTGATCAAGCAAAGACTGAGAAAGTGGGGAACCTTATAGTATTGAATGTCCAGATTCTACACAGTGTCTTTGTATTATCAGAGAGTTCTGTGCCAGCACAACATATTAGGTTGTCTGTCAGGGCAAACTAAATGGGATGTTAAATGTGTCTTTACATTTAATGTGAAGTTTTCCCCCAAAAAACAGACAACATCAGCTGTGGAGGTTGATAATTATACCCCACTATTAGTGTTTAGTGTTGCAGTGAACATTCTGAAATTTGTATTAAGTGAGAAAGATACATCTCATGTAATATGATATTTCTAATAGTTGCATGTAGCTTCTATGGGCATCCAGAGGTTACTGTAGAAAATTCAACCATACTCCAAAGTGGCTCGCTCCATTAGGTAGAAGAAAAACATTCCCAGTCATTAAGAAACATTTAATGTCCAGTCAGTCCCTAACTACTCATTTGTTGCTTGGTGATATGCAGTAATCATGATGGCCAAACTCATAAAACCTCCCCCCTTGCAAAAGGAGGTCTGTTCCCCAGACAAATGCTGAATAAGATCTACAGTTCATACAAGAAAAGGATGATTAAAATGGATATAAGGTTATCCTTTGTCAACAGCTTGCCATGGACTACCCTTTCCAAGGTATGAGTAGTCATTATCATTGTCATCAATAAAGTTATCTTCTATGAGGCCAGATTACAGAGCTATTTATTATGAAGGAAAACTAAATTTTAAAAAGTTAAAAAAAAATAACTCCAAACAGAACAGCTTTTATTATTCTGTCTCATAATTAGGGCCTATTCCACATCAAACCAATCCCATTAACAAACAAAATGACAATGTTTACTCCTTTACACAAAGGCATTGACCCATTCGCTAGTACCCACTTGTACATGCTTCTTATGAAACCTCTTATAGAGAGCAATTATTTGCCCTTGTGCTCTCACACTTCAATTCCATGCAGAGAAAATTATTCTGAGGTTTAAAACACATGATTAATTATGGCCATAACAAAAAGATATATCTTATTTTACAGAAACAAGGCAGGAAACTCACAAATTCCCCTGTTATTTTGGTAGTTTCTGATTGATTTCAAACAGTGCAGGGTGACTTGCTAATTACTGTTATTATTAGTCTTAGGGTGTTAAGAACTGAGGATATTTCCCCCTCGCCTGTTTGGATTGAAAACTTACAAGGAACATGAATTCATCAATGCCACACAAAGAGCAGGATATATATATCATAAGCATGCAAAGCTGTTATATAATTATTATGTGTATAGTGAATAAAAAGAAGCCTATAGAAAATAACTGAATTATCCTTTCTTAATATAACCTTTGGTGATACCCATTGTATTAACCTGGTGATGTATTCATTTATTCATTATTTATGGTCAGAGACTAAAATATAAAAATGCATAAAATGCATAAAAATAATACTATATATATATATATATATATATAGTTAAAATGTTTAAATGTTAGAATTTCATATCTAATGCTTCCTCTTATAAATACCATAAATAACTGAGGGTTCTGAATTATAACACACACACACAATATTTGCCTGTGAGCAGTAATATACATGAACAGAAGCTAGCAACCTTCTCTGTAATTTGATATCAGAATCCCCAAGCAAGGATCTCTTCTGGGAGAAAGGTGGCATATAAATTAAACAGAGAGAGAGAAGGGGGGAAAAGAATCTTTTTGTTCCACCTGGATATTTTTGTAAAATTGGAGTGATTTGTTTGAAGTGAAAACTAATTGTTTGCAACTAGTTATCTGCACCCTGGAAAACCGTTAGCACAACAATTTTTTTATTGGATTAACAATGCAGATCTCAATATCAAATTCAGTTGTCATATGCACTCTCAAGAAATAGCCTTTCTAGATGTACTGGTATACATAGAGGATTTGAAAATGGGAGTACTATCTTACAGAAAACCCACTGATCTTAACTCACTCTTGCACTTTTCCAGCTGTCACCCATCAAAACTTAAACACAATCTGCCTTACTCACAGTTCTTGAGACTACGAAGGAACTCTGCCAAAATTAGCGATTTTGAAACAGCAGCTGACAAGTATCAGGATGAATTAGAAGCAAGATCTTATTCTCGTCATGTCATTAGAGAAGCAAGATCCTGTGCTACCATTAAAGATATAATGTCTCTATTCAACATTAAAAAACAGGAACATCAGGATAGGATTGTTGGAGTATTTATGTTCAACCATGCCTTTCATCACATCAAGAATATTATAATGAAACATTGGCATTTAATCCAACATATTCTGGGCAATTTCCTATAATTGCATTCTGCCACTCTAAAAATATTCAGGACTTACTGGTCCACACTGACTTGTTGTCTAAAAGGCGTACTGATAACAGTCCCAGGGGACATTTTTCATGTGGTCATTGTAATAGCTGTAAACAATCTATGTCTCTAAAATGGCTTTTACATCCAGACACAAAAGAACAGTTTTATTTAAAATCATTTTCTAATTATAATTCCTCAGGAGTAATTTATGTAATCTTATGCCCATGCAATTATCTTTACATTGGGCAGACAGGCAGGCGTCTTCGTCAAAGAATAGCTGAACACATAAGCAGGATTCGAATTGACAACCTGGAATATCTTCTTGTAGATCATTTCATTAAACTTCATAATTCTCCGGAATCATTAAGATTCTTTGTTGTAGAGGCCATTCATCATCAAGACAGCAAAGGATCGCTTCAGAACAACTTATTACAACGCGAATCCTTCTGGATTCACAGGTTTAATACAGTCACTCCACATGGCCTTAATGACCATTTGGATTTTACTCCCTTTCTATAAGTGTCCCCTGCCATAACATCAGGGTGGTCTGTTAAGAAGCATCATGCACCTTCTTGGGGAATCTTAAATACTTACTGTCTCTTTAAAAATTCATAGCCACCAACACTTAATTGGTCTGATGCTTACCAGCAACATAAAAAAACATCTGAGCACACTGCTGAACACTGCATCACTGGGGAATCTCCAAGGCAGTTGAGGTAAGCAAACTTACATGATTTATATTAACTCAATACCAATATAGATTAAAATATGTGTACTTTACAATACACTTTAAAACAATACTAATTTATTTTTAAGATACCTAATGGCTTTGCTGTGAAGTGCGAGTAAGAATCCCAACAAAAAAATGCCTAGAGGGTGAGCAACATTTCTCATGAGTATAATTTACAAGAACTATGATATATTACTGTTAGATAACACATTGAAAAATCTCCCTTCTCTTTAGATAAGTGAGAAATTGTGTCAGAGGAAACACACTCCTGACAGTAAAAATATAAACATTGAGATGAGCATTAGCACTCTTTAACATAAGGTTTTTTGATTAATAAATAAATATATAAATATAGGGCTCATATCAACTAACATTATAACAAATAATTTTTAAAAATTGAAGGTATTACATTAAAGTGGGAACAAGAATCCCAGCAGAAAAATAGTTGAAACGGGAGGTTAGAATCCCGACAGCTACAGAAACAAAATTAAGGGGGACTTCTACACAGAGACGATACATCTCTCAGCTCTGAATAAATATTCCTAAGACATACATGACATAGATCTCCTAAACAACCCCAGATTTACTCCGGAGGCAGTTGTTTGTATGTGCACTCCAGTTTCATGTAGTTGAGAATTTGCTTTACTCACCTGTATAATTGTACTTCAACACTGTTTTGTTTCTATATGGTTATAACCATCTGCTGTATACCTGGGCATATTCATTAGTTGAAGTAATATCATTATCTGCTATATACATTCTCATTGTTGCTCAGACATATATAGAGAGAAAGCAAATATTATTTGTAAAAGTTTGAGTTTTTCATTATTGCATGAGTTTTCTATCATTGCATTGGTTTGATTATCATTATATAAATACTAGCTGTACCCAACATAACATATGCCGGTGGTATGTTAAGGGTGAGTTGCTCTGACACCGCCCTGTCCCTGCTGCTGCTACCACCAGTTCACTGCCTGGGTCCCATCACAGCAGCAGCAGGGGCGGTGGGGCAATGATGTGACCCCCTGGGTGCCCGAGTGATATCAAAACCCATATCAAAAGTTGGTCTAATGCTATAACACAGTAAATAATGTCTACTATTCAAAAAAATCCAATTAATTAGTTGGGAGGTCCATCTTCACTGACCCAATTCTTACAATACACACACACATATTTCTCCTGGGTATGTTTCCTTCCCCAGTGTGCTGATTGGTTGCTTAGGAAACAGGCCCAACCAATCCCCTCACTCCCTCAGCCAATCACCACCCACATGCAAACTCCCTGTCCACCTCACAATCTACTCCTGCCACTCAATCTGTATCTACACCCCCAGCCTCACAAGGGCCCCCCTCCTCTCACTCCCTCAGCCAATCACCACCCACATGTAAAAAAATGCAGTATTTTTTCCTAAAACTATACCATGTAGCTGAAGCGTGTGAAAGGAACACTGCCACTCCAAGGTCCATGCTGCAACCACCTCTAGAAACCCCAGCAGGGCACATACTAATACCAATACCAATACAATTATACCAGTGGCTTTTAACCTTTTCTTTACCAGGGACCCCCTTTAAATGTCTTTTGTTGCAATGGGACCCCAAGATTTAAAACCCTAACAACAACAACACAATTACACCAGTGGCTCTTAACCTTTTCTTTAACAGGGACCCCCTTTAAATACCTTGTTGCCATGGGCCCCCAAGATTTAAAACCCTAACAACAATAATAATACAATTACAACAATGCTTCTTAACCTTTTCTTTACCAGTGGCCCCTTTAAATATCCTTTGTTGCCATGGACCCCCAAGACTTTAGATTTAAAATAATAATAACAACAACTACTACTACTACTACTACACCGTCAGAGGCACTGGAGTGGGAAGACTTTCTCCTGCTTCTTCCTGCAAGTTTGTGGCTGGAGTAGATTGAATGGCAATGCACAGGCCAAGCCAGCCAGCCTTTGCCTTGACTCCTGTCACGTGGCCACTCCACTGCAGGCAGGAGGTAGTCTGAACAGCCTTCAAGCCTTCATAGACCCCTGTGAGGACATTGGAGACCCCCTGGGAGTCCCCAGACTCCAGGTTAAAAAACGCTGGTCTAGATAGTTGGCAAAAGTAGCATGCAAAAACTCTGCCTCATTTAGAGAAGAGGGGGTCCAGGGACTCTTGTCTACCACTTGTTAAAATAGCAATAAATAGAAAAGGGAGCAAAGGAGTCTCTCTAGCAAGGGGCGGAATGGTTATCTCTAACTTTTTCATGAGTCTTTGGCTCACCTTTGCCCCGCCCACAGACTGGAAAGCCTCAGTCTTCCACTCCAATGTCAGCTGCTCTTCGAGGGCAGCATGCTGGATTCTCATTAGGGAGAGGCAGGCAACCAAAGAGAGCTTGCTTTGCTCTGTTCTATTTCCCCTCCCTTTCTGGTTTTGGTTCCTCCCACCAGCTTTTCTTTTTTTTAAGCAGGTGGCAGCCTGTCTGGTGCAGCATTTGCAAAGAAAGGCTTTCTCCCCAAGGGAAGCAGAGCCAGGGGTGGTCAGAGGACCCCAAGGGGTCCCCTAAGGAGGAAAAAGAAGGCCTGGAACCCCACCTATCCCACCTCCCTCCCACCCCTTTCCAGGGTTTTTTGCAGCCTGTAAGTTCCTCGGAGCAGAAGGTGTCCACTCAGTATAGGCTCACTTGAGAAGCACCTGGCACAGCATCGGGACAAACTAACCCAGGAGTAGCCAAGACAGCAGAACTGCACAGCAGAAAGAACACAAAAACAAAGGCTTCAGCTAGTAGCTGTTCCACAGCTCTGACACACTTTCACACACAAAAGACTTACAGACAGCAAGGTTCATCCAAAAATATCCAGAGATCTTTATCTTCAGTTTCAGTATAAACAAACAAGATAAACATAGCAAACCTCATTAACAAACTCAACAGCAATTTCTCCAATGTCCATCAACACTCCTCTTTCTCCATAACACCAACCCACACACAATGCATCATGTGCTTTGGCTATATAGGAGTGTTTGCTGGTCATCCCTCTGCCTAGCCACAGCTGTGAATAAACTCACTTCAGCTGTGCTAGTCTGTGGTCTGTTGCTCCAACATTTTTCCTTTTGCACTTAAAGCAATATTATCCTCACAGGAAGAGTGGGGAAAAGGCTCAGGTTTTTGGGTGCAGAAGGGGTGAAGAAGAGAGGAAGGGGGGAAAGCCTACTCTACAAGGTAGGACAGGAGGAAAAAGAAACAAGAGGGTGGGGGGTGCATAGAAAACAACATTATTTTCCCCCATGCATGCACATTAAGACAGCAAGGGGAGCTGGTTGAGTATTTAGTTACTGCAGCTCAATGGGCAAAGATGTGGTTGTAGGCCAAGTAGGTGGTGCTCAAAAACACCCTCAAGCTGCTGATTGGCCAGCCAACGGAGCACTACAATTGGTTGGGTATGTTTCTTAAGCAGCCAATCAGCACACTAGGAATGGCAACATACCCAAGAGAATTATATATAGAGAGATTATATAACTGCATTACACCAATTTTGATATGTGTTTAGTGTATCATTTTGACATCCAATTCCTTTGTATATGTACTGGTCATAAACATAGGATAATTGTATATATTACAGTAGTTTCTATATATAATTTACATCTTATTTTTCATAAATTCCCAACCTTTTCCTCTGAGTGGCTCCAAACACCCATTTTCCCCTTAGTATATTTATATGTGGGCAAGTATGCTTGTCATGGGATTTTTTTTGTATTTACCTTCCAAAACAGTCAATGGAAGTACATTTAACCATGCCGCAGTAAACTGTGTCTAAACTTCGGGACTAATAAATTAGTAACATATCTGCGAAGGTCAAAAGACAGCTCTATATTGCCCAGTGTATAAACGTTACTAACTAGACTATGGATATTATCAGCAGCACTAAAAATGGCATTATAACAATGCTAGGAGATCGCTAAAGGGCTCCCTTTTCAGATGATGTCATTCCCCACTCATAATCCACCCATTCTGCTGCCTTTCCACCGGCGCTGCTTTTTATTAATGGGAAAAGCAATCAATACATCCCCCATTCTGTTCCTGTTACATATTTGACAGCGACTGAAAAAGTGTCCTGTTTCACTGGCGAGATCCCAGCATCAATGGGAGGTCCCTGCCAGAACACTTCCTGGTGAGATTGGGACATCAAGGTAAGTGACACACTTTTTAAAAACTTCCCTGGTTTACTTGGAAGTTTTAAAGTATATTTCTGTGCTTGGTGTAACTTTTTCTCTTTTACTTTTCTTTTAAACTTTGAATTTCCCATGCTCGTGTCTTGTCACAAGAACAGGCAGGATTTCACTCCAGGAAGTGAATGGAGTTCCATTCACTCCTGGGCTGCCCTGTGGATATTACTAAGGTAGGTCTGAAACGTTTGGTTATTGTGGCAAGTCAGGGATGGGAGAGGGGTGGGAGAGGAGATTGTGGGACAGAACACTTTTTTTGTTCCTGTCTGATAATCTCCTATGATAAATTTGTAGTTCAGTGTGCTATATACACTGCCTTACAGCTGATTTGGCCCTCACATTATGTGATAAACCACATGTAAATAATTTTTGTTCACCATCTGTTTCCAAGAAGAAAGATAATTGTCTTCTATTGTCAAGGGGGCTAACACACATGGTATAAACAAGAGTTTCAGCCAATAATTGCACATAAGAATCCAAACTGTAGCCTCAATAGAAATTAAGTTCATTTCCAGTCATATGGCTGTGTTAGAAACACAGCATGGGACAGCAAAAATACATCTCAGAAATGTTGTTTGAATACCTCAAATATATCATAGTTTTGATACACACACATTTGGGCACCATATAATAGAAAAGAAATAACTTTAGTAACAAAAACCTGTATTGCAGCGGGGATAAACTGACCTGCCGTTGTTAAAAAATCTGCACAATACTAGTATACTCCTTTGTGTAGTTACTTTTACTGCACTTTCCTTAATTTCCAGGAGCCCAATGAGTGGAATGCTACTATTAAATATTTATAACTGGTGACCTGCTCAATAGAAACATTGTTTATTTGCCAATTGTGTGTAATCTTTTTCTTAGAAAAGATCATGACCTTTGATTTATTATAATTTATTGTTAAAACTTCATTACTATAATATCTGGCCAGTTCCCTTAATAATCTTAGATCAATCAATGTGTAGGATAACAGTACAGCATCATCTGCATAAAGAAGGACTGAAATTCGCTGGAGAGCCAGTTGCAGAGAGTGGAAATTTTTACCCTTTAGGGTTTTAACCAACAAATTGATGTATAAATTAAATAATAAAGGGGTCAGGACATACCCCTACTTAGCACCTCTATTTGTAGGTAAATCATTAGTTAGCTGGCACAAATTGTTACATCTTATTTTAAGGGCCGTATTTTTATGCAGGCCACAAATAAGCATTAATAATCTTTTATCAATTGATGTGTCCTGAAATTTTCTCCATAGTTTGTCTCTAGGTATTAAATTTAAGGCAGATTTAAAATCAATGAATGCTGCAAGTAGTGCTCCACCCTCTGGGTAGCAGGTAATGCATTCATTTTTAGGAAGCTGCAATCTAATAAAGTTATACATGCGCATGATGAGACTCACATCCATAGTGAGAGGTTTCTTGCTGGTTAAGTGCAAACTATCCCTCTTCAGCAGCAAGGTTAATTTTATTTATTGAGATAACTTATATCCTACATTTCTACTAATTAAAATATCTCTGCAAGTTGCTATCAAAGAATGCTGTATAATCATAAATAATTAACTTATGAACCCTAAAAGAACTACAATATGACAGATAATTAAAACATAAGAGTACTTTAAAGAATATCATGTGCTCATTAAAAAAAAAGGCTTACATGAGCCGACTGCTTAGCATCAGCCAAAAACTGCACGTACAAAAGCGACTCTCCATCAGATTTTAGGATGTGGGCAGAATAGTAATTGCCCTTATGGTACCGTGGACCCAAACTGTCTAGGGTTTTATATAATAACCATCACAGAACTACGTCAAGAAATGTATTGCTAATCTCTGCAGCTGTTCTAACATGAATATAATGTGCTCACCAAATTTGTTCCTTTGAATACTAAACTGCTACATGTTAGACCAATTTGAAACTTCCAGAAACTTTTCAAAGGCAGCCCCATTTAGAGCACATTGCAGAAGCCCACTCTTGATGTAGCAAAGCTTTCACTGCGTCCAGGTCCAACTTCCCCAGAAGCAGAGACAATTGTCTCAGTAGCCTAAGCTTGACAAGGCTCCCAGAGCCACAGTCACAACTCAACCGAAACAGGCTAAAATTGAATAACAAGGGGATAAATCTGCACCTCACACAGAAGGAACACCTCTGTTTTATTTAGCCTAAGTTACAATTTTTCAGCCCTCACCCAGACCATTACTACTCCATTATAAAATGTACTCAGTTTCATGGGAATTCAGTGGAAAGTAAAGAATGGATGCCTGTCATTTCCATACCAATGACAACACATACCAAGTTTATGGATAAACACCTTGAACTATTTCAGGTGGAAGTTAAATAGTGTAGGCTACAATGACTTGACCTTGCAGGACAACTCAACATTATTTTCAAAAGGCAAAATTACCTTCAGCATGGGTTGATAGTCCAATTCACAAAAATCAATTTGCCCTATCTTGAATCTGGCCGACCACCACTACCACAGTAGTGTCTGCTCTCGAAGTTTGGAAAAACATTCAAAGCAGAAGAAAGTTGGGGTGGGGGCTCAAGGAGAGAAGGAGAATATCTTGTTGTGGGCTCCTTCTCTTCCTGCATCTCTTGGTGAGTCTTCAACCAGTGTAAGTATTTAACTGGACCCTGGCCACATTATCTGCATCTAGTATTCGTGGATTGTGGTTGGGCCTGTTTATTGATACACCGAATTCTTATTAAGATCAGTACCACCTGTTACACCAACACAGTTACATTGTATAGTTAGAGAGCTATAATAGCAGTTTACCAAAAATGATTTCCAAAAAAATCATTATATTGCACTGGAACACTTTAAAGAATTAATAGATAACACAAGTACAGGGTGCCATTTGCACTGTAGGATTAGTAGAAGAGAGCACATTGTTTAATGCCTCTTTACCCACTAATACTATTTAATTTATTTAAGAATGCATATATTCCCCTTTCACAATAAAAACAGTATCCTAGGCACTGTATCTTTTTTTTTTTAAACTAAGCTAAAAACAAATAAAGAGAGGCTACAGCAACAACTCCAAGAGAAAAACAAGAACAAAAATATCTGGGCCAATCACTAAAACTTAAAAAAAAAAGCGGAAACTTGCTTCATTTTTTTTAATCTCTTAGCTAGGCAGTGGGAAACAGGAAGACAGTGGTCAAAATGACCTTCCAAGGAAATCTGAATACAGCCAGAGAGAAAATGTATTCATGTTTCTCACCAAGCTAGCCTCATTCGTACTCAAGATACAGAGAGGATTCTCATCCAGACTGTGGTCAGCAGGCAGCAGGGCTGACCCAGCCATTAGCCTCAGTGGCCAATTAGCTCAGATAGTTTGCCACCTGCATTTTGGCCAGTCTGGGTTCCTCCCACTCTAGAAGGTTGCAGCCAGTGGCATCACTAGGGGTGGGGGTGGGGGTTCGGTACAGACTACACCAGGTGGCACTATCAGAGGAGGGTAACATCAAAATGACTATCTCTAAAAATTTTGTGCAGTGTTTCAGAAATTTATAATTTTTTAATGAAAACGTCCCTGGCACTGTGTCCAGCCATGTGAGCCTTCCTTCTTGTTCCTCTCCCACATAAAGGTTGCACGTAGATTGCGCAAACTGTGGGGATTACTAAGGATTTTATATAGTCTGGTACAAGAGGAGGTCCATGGGGGTGACACCATGAGTTATTGCACTGGGTGACATCAACCCTAGTAATGCCACTAGTTGCAATTAATCTGCTCACCTTTTCAGAGCCAGGAATTATTTGTCTCAGCAGTGGTGTTTTGCCTTCACCAAACAAGTAGCTACCTCACAGCATCCTGCCTCACCTCCATCAAAGCACAGCTTTGTGAGCCAGCAATCATTTCATGCCACTCTGCCTTGATAAACATTGTCTCCTTTCACCTCCACCAAAGCCTGGCTTTGTGAACTGGTGGTGACAGCAACAGCAGAGGCTGTGGTGCCAAGGGCAGAGTCAGGAATGTCCAAAGCTCCTGGGCTCAGGGTTTTATGAGCCAGGTTCTGTGGGAGGGGTGAATGTTTTAGTAGAACAGCCTGGAAATTTTCTAGATATCTCTGCCCCCTCACAGAACTGGGATGCTAAGACCCTGAGCCAGGCATGTAGAAAGCAGATGGCTTACAGCAGTAGGTTTGGTTCTTGTTGCTACTGTCCTTGGGGTGGAGGGTGTCTATTAATTGAACAATCAAGGTGCAGTATTTCACTTCCACCTCAGGTGTGATGTGGTTTGGACTACAGAATGGTAGGAGGGAAGAGAAGACTTTTCTTTGTTATGCAAGCCATTTGAGGGCTTTGAAAACAGTCGCTAGCATATTGATTTGTTTTGGGAAACAAACTGATGGGCAATGCAGATATTGTAATTTGGGTTTAATATGCTCCCCACCCATAAGCATACACTAACTCGTTTGTTGAATTATGGACTAAGTGAAGACTTTTCACAGGCAGCCCTCTAAGGATCATATTGCAGCAGTCCAATCTAGATGTGATTACAGTATGTACCACCATAGGTAGATCAAATGTCTCCAGTTCTCTGCTGCAAATGCCTATCATTTGCAAAGCCATATTTCCCCTACAGTTGAGCTTTTTCATTCTTGGAGCAGGGAAAAAGAGCCAGAAACAACAACAAAAAAGAAACCCACACAAAAGAAGGAAAGCAAAAACTAAATGGGGGGAATTGAAAGACAGGGTAAGAGAGTTTAGGTCCTTTGCCTCAGAAGTGCTTCTCACCATATAGAAATCATACAAAACACTGTTTTTGAGGGAATTGCACTGGCTACCCACAGGCTTCTAGCCCAAATTCAAGGTGCTGTTGATAGCACTTAAAGCCCTAAGCAGTCTAGCACCTCTGTTCCTGGATGTTCCTATAAATACCTAAGAACTGAGATCTGATGGAGGAGTGCTTCTTTGATAAATCCAAACTGTGTTACATTGTTACATCTTATGCAACCACTTCAGTGTATTTACCTTTCTCTCATATGCAAGTAAAAATTTCTGTGATAAGAGTATACTCACTGACCATTTTTACCAAACCAATATAAACTCCTGTGCATTTACAATTCAATTTTGTAGCCAGTGCTTGAATGCCACTGGTTAAGAAATGCTCACTACTACACTGTTATTTCATGCAAAGCTTTCCAGTTTGTGGAAGTTTACTTCTGTACCTAAAGACTGAAAAGAGGTGCTTCTATTTTTGCTTCCTCCAACACATTAATAGTATTTCTACAGATGACAGAGGAAAGGAATCTTTTTATTGCCTCTTTTCACCAGTTTTGTAACGCAAATACAGGGAGGCAAATTTGAATTTATAATATTAAATTATGTTTCAGGTGATGGAACACTGATGTTCTATTGCTTTGCATAGTTCATTATTTTAGAAAGGCTATGTCTGAACATGAGCTCTTAACACGTCTTTAGTTCTTTTTCATGCAATATAATTAGAATTCATAGTAGATCTTTTATGTGAAGTAAAGCCCAACCCTTTTTTGGTCTATTCAAATGTGAATAATGCTAGGAATAAAGAAGAATGAAATCAGTTTAGAAGCTTCTTGATGTTACTCAGTTACACAAGAGCTCTTTGACCTGAATGCTAAAGATATAGCACATCTGTGATATCAGAAGTCAATCTGAATCAGTTTATTATCAATTTAAGAACAATTATTACAGGCATTTGTCTATACAAGTCATAATTTTAAGTCATGGTTTGGTATCATGTGAATTAATCCAGTGTTCATGCACTACTCTGCCTGTCTCTTCTTGTCTGGTCTGCTTTCATTAATTTTTTCTTGGTTTTTGAGAAACCATACTTTGGTATCACAACTAGCAAAACTATGGCAGCATAATCACATAACATACTTTCTTGCCCTTAGAATAGGGCTGAGTAGCATCCTTTCCATAACAGTTATTGTTTCCAACACCCAAGGAAAAGAACTAGCCAAAACACATCTCTCCTGCATACATGCACACACTAATCCCTCTCCCAATTCTAGGAAGTGGCACCTTAAAGCAAGGGGTTTGGGGTTTAAGGCTTGTCTTCACTTCATACTATTCTGGTGCACTTTGATCTTTGTTTTTTGCCCAGACAGAGCTTAGTACCTGTGGGAAGATTTCACTACAGGCTTTCAGGTGTTCTTCATGCATGATCAGATGCCCTCAACTTGCCAGAAATTTTGGTGATCAAGATCCATAAAGAATGAATCACTAGTACATTAGCAGGCCCCTTCAGCTTCCCTCCTATTCCTGCAAGTCTCTTCAGGTGGTTTAGTTTCCTTGTGGAACTCAAAACTAATTCTCCACCTGTTCTGTCACAGGGGCCTTCCATTAGTTATTCCATCACCACAGAACTCTGTTCAGTTATCCTTTGTTCAGATCATTTAATTGGACTCCAGAAATGGTCAAGGACTCCAGAAAATGGATTCTTGTGGTAAAATGTGATGTCAAGGCTGCCTTCCCAGTTTATTCTCAAGACCTTTTGTTGTTTTTTTAAATGATATTAAAAGTATAGTTACAAAGAAAAAAAGATGAAAAGAAAAATGAGAAGGGGGAAGTACATATGCTGTGAACATGGGCTAGACACATACATTAATATTATCTGATTGTATCTCCAAAAATACATTTTCTTAAAGTTAGCATCTATAAAATACATGTTCACACATGGCTAAAGTAATAAGGTCTTCTGACCATAAAATGATAGATGGTGAATATTGATTGATCTTTCTAACCTTCAAGTATAAATCTTTAGCCCAAGAGTAACAGCTTGTAGGACCCAACAATGTTGACCATCAGTTTGATTCCATATTGCAAATCATGTACATCTACAAATGCCAAATATTTTTCTAATGCAAAATTAATACATATAATAGGCGGTTAGATGTATTGAACACACATCGTATGCTACCAGGAAGTGTTATCTGTATCACATTGGCAACATTTAGTTTAAGCAGGAATTTCCCCCCCCCCAACAGATTGCAGTGCCCAGAATATCCAAAACATCAATTTTTGCTGGCTGAGACATCATTTTATTTAAAGAAATTTTCTATTGAAGCTTCAGTAGCTTTTCACTGGTTGATTTGTACGTGACTATCTAACTCTTTATTCCACTCAATTCTAACTTAAGTGGTAGATAAGAACATACTGGATGTTTTCTCCACTTTCAGGAAAAGAAGTGCTATTTGCTGGTGTCAATGCAAGGCAAGATCCAGACCCATTTCCAGAAGAACAAAGCACACAAGAGAAGGAATAATGCAAACACTGGCCTTGTCCCTATTGCACTAAACACAGCTTAGCATTACATCTGAATATATTACTTGTATGATCTGTTATGGACATTATGCAAGGTCAAAGGTCAGTAACTGAAGTAGAGGCAGAGGCCAATTTTGACCCTTGGAACAGGCTGCATTTGCAACTGGAAATGACCCAGATGTCTACTTCTGATTTACTTTGCCAAGTTTCTCAGCTAATTTTCAGCATATGAGTTTGATGGTTGGGCAGGGTGTTCTGATGTACGACCCCACTCCATACAGGACTGGGGGGCATTTTATGTGATTTTTAAGCCCATGTTTTAATTTGAGTGTGTGTAAGGACTTGAGGAGCTGCAAAAGGGGCTTGGGCTGCATGCAACCCACGAATTGCAGTTTCCTTTCCTTGACGTAATAAAACCATCTCATTCACTCTAACACTCCGTTCAGACTGGGGAAGGTGGTGCTTTTGTAACCAAATCCCAGATCATTTAAGACTTTAAAGTTCAAGGCCAGTACCTTAAATTAAGTCGAATAAAACAAAATCAGTAACTTTTGCAGAATGTTACATGATACCACCCTTGTGTTCCTACCAGTTTTCTGGTGGCTGCCTTTTAAGCAACTTAAGTTTCCAAGCTGTCTTGATGGTAGCCTTACAGACAGAGCATTTCTGTAATCCTATCCGAAAGTAACCACTGCATGAGGAATTGAAGCTAAGGACTCATTTACATGGGCAAAATATGCCAGCTCTCCACCGTCTCCATGCCAGCATATTCTGCCTGCAGATCAGGTCTGTTCCTCCTCCATTACTTGCACAGAATGGGAAGAAGTCCAGATGTGCATGCCAGTCTGTTGCTGCAGCTGCCACCACCATCTCCCCCACTCTCTCTGAAACCAGGAAGCTGGCCCGCAACATGTGACCAAGGCCTCCCGCATGTGACCAGTCTTAGTAACATGCAGTGGGCCTGCTTCCTGCTGTGGAAAACTGATGGCAGAGAACAGCTGCAGTGATGAGCCAGCATGCTAGAAAGGGGTCCTCTGGTCACCAGGGGCCTGATCCATTTTTTGCCAGTGGGAGCAGTTTTCCTGGGTATTATTTTAGAACTTGTCATTGGGCCCTACCCTGTCATTCTGGAACCTTCTGGAATAGTTATGTATTGATTTTTGGTGGTAGCTCCGCCCACCCTAACCATCCCCCTGAGGCGATCCTGCTTATTTCCCTCAGTTCCATAGGACGCAGCAATTAGCAGCATCAGGAAATTAAGCATAAAGCAGGACATAGAGGGGAGGATGGGTGGGTCTGTGTGAATTCACAGAAGACTACTCCATCTTCTTCGTAGTCTCTGTGAATCTACACAGCTGGGAGACTAGCAAGCTTTATCCCCAGATGGAGGGGATGGCATGCTACACAGAAAAGACAAGGACACAATGGACATTTTCAGACCCCCCCTTACCGCACAAGCAGCCTCCGGAGCAGTAACGAGACTGCTGCGCAGCAGGGGGTCCTTTTCAGACGCTGCCGTCCCTCTTCCGTGATCATTCGTGGCACGTACGTGAAGTTTTGGAAGCAGCCACACCATATTTCAATCACGGAAATTGCCCGTGATTGAAATATGGTGCGGCTGCTTCCAAAGCTTCATGTACATGCCACGAATGATCCCGGAAGAGGGACGGCAGCATCCAAAAAGGACCCCATTACTGCTCTGGAGGCTGCTTGTGCGGTAAGGGGTATCTGAAAATGTCCAGTGTCATAGTAAACCAGTAAACAGTTATTCAACAGCCAGGCATGTATTGCAAAAAGCATGCACTCACTGAATAGTAGAGAGGAGAACAGCACTCCCAAAGGGAGCATCAGCATCAGTCCTGGACCTGTTATCCAGTCTAATGCGAAATAAAAGTCAACTGACTGGATGAGGTCGCTGCTTTGCAAACATTCTCCAGAGAGAAAGGCAGCGGTTGTGGCTACCGCCATGGTAAAATGGGCTCGAACTCGAGCAGGGAAGGGTTTCTGAGCCTGTTCATAAGCGAGCTTGATGGTTGAAACTGCCCACTATGCCCTCTGTTGTCTGGACTTCAGGGCTCTAAGACAGGGGCAAGATGGGGTAAATTGCCCATGTAGACAAGCCCTAAGTCTACTTTTTGTGGGTCAAACTTAACAGATGGGACAGCTGAAACTGATAAGAACTCCTCACAGTTACTGATACCCCTAAGCTGCTAAGGAAGGAATGGGGCATATGTGCCCCAACAAATATTTTGTGTATTGGAAGTCCCATTATCTCCCACCATTAATGAGGCTGTTGCTATTGGTCTGTAGCTAAACTTGTTTAGTGGAATTCCCAGGCTATGAATGCAATGCTTTAGTGGAAATATGATCCTCTGCAGGTCATACATCTCCATTAAGATCAGAGAAAGTCCAAAACATTTCTGTTGTTTCCGAATGGGCATTTATCTTCACCCCAGACATTATTTCCACAAGCCACCGTTTATATATAATAAGTACTTATGAACATCTATGATTCACCCCTCACTACCAAAGAAAACCCATCTCTACCAAAGTAGAGATTAGACTTTATCAGGTGCTCTAAAAAAAACTCCCACGGAGGTTGGGAGGAGGACACCGCTGTCCCACTTCCAGCGGTCACTTCTGCACACCCCATCCTCTTCCCATCCTTTGTTCATTCTGCCTCCATGCTGGAGGGATGAAAAAGGTGCCGCTTTTCATTTACTGTGTCATTACAAGTACATTTCATTTATTCAGTCAATAAAATGCGGCACCTTTTCCGTTGCTCCAACACAGAGGGAGAACGGACGAAGGACGGGGCATGCAGAAGCGACCACTGAAAGCAGGACAGCGGCATCCTCCTCCTGACTTCCGCAAGAGTTTTTTTAGACCATCTGATAGAGTCCAAAAAGTAGGTTTTTTTAATGGAAGAAGATAAGAAGAGACTGTTCTGTATAAAATACATGGCAATGGTAGCATTAATAACATTACTTTTATAATGAATTTGTTACAGTGGTTTTGCTTTCACAAAAATATCAGTACTGAGATATCAGTAGCAGTAATATAACTAAACAAAGCAGGTTAAAAACAGCACAGCACCAATCTGTGGAAATCATTGTCATGAGATATGGCAACATCATAACTATGTTTGAAATAATGATTAGCCTATTCAGTGCAAGTTAGTCATAAACTATGGTATACAATTATCAGGAGCTAGTTGCAAAGCTGAGGTGACTTCACTTAAAAATTAACATAAGCCATTTTTAACTAACTGCTGTCCAAACATGATTTCCAAGCTCATGAACGTAAAAAGACTGTATTAAAGACAAAACAGCCATTTGGGATACACCAAGAGCAAGGACTGGGCAAATGACTACAACTCTCCTTATCAATGAATGTAAGCAATAGGAAACATTTTGGGCAACAGATTCCAAAAAGATACTCTTGGCAGAGTCCTATCAAAACCCTCTATCTTCCTGTGTCATTACAAGTACATGAGTGTTGAAGCCTGTTATTTAGACTGACACAGCATCTAATCATCATTCTTGTTCATCCTCAGAGCTTCTCCTCTTTTAAAACAACTGTTTGCAAGATATAGCTGTTACAGAATTCCTGCTTCCAAATCAAAGCTGCCGAAAAGAAAATAAGCCAAGTAATGATGCTTACAGTGTTGCAGACCCCAATTAATCAAAGTATCTCATCCATATCAAATTACTGTCTGCTCTTGGAAGGATACAGTGTTCAAGTCATTACCAGTTGGTAGAGTATGTTGTAAAAAAGTGAGGGGAGCCAATTTAGCAGGTGGAGGGGAGTTTCCTATGTGCCAATAGATGGTTTCGCTTTTCTTAATGAGACTGAGCTTGAGCCATTCATTTAAAATTTAAAATTTCACCTAGCATTACGGAGGGGGGGATCATGCATGCTTCAAAAGGACATTTTTTCTTCCTGCTGGTATTATGTTTTCCTTACCACTGATTTTTTGCCACAAGATCAGTATAAAATGGTGGTATCTTCCAAAGAAGGGAGGATGAATTACAAGAGATCAGCCAAAATACCTCACTGCTGAAAATACATTGAATACTGAGAATACCCTTAAATAGAACTGGCTTCTTCGTTGCTTTTCATTCTTTTTCAAAGAAAAGAATTGGTTTTCCTATCCAGTCATTGTTCTGAACCACTGTATCTTAACAGTCAAGGTTCTCTGTAAAGGTTGTGTTGGATATAGCATACAATGCCATGGTAGCACAAATTGCTTGACTAAACTTCAACAGGTGTTGACAGGAGATATGATTTCCCCCCCCCCCCATGTATAGGCTCTCTGTAGGGATTTTATGCCCAAAGGAAAAAGACCTACAGTACCAATAATTATAACCATGTCAGTAACATATTCCTTTTCAGTAAAGGTTTGGCTTTCTGGAAGAAATATAAGACAGACATAAATAATACAATGAAGCAATGATTTAAATTTTTTTTGCTCTCCCTTGTGAATTACAGTACAGTATTTTTTTTTATGGTTAGAGAATGTAGCATCTGATTATAGTCATTATATTTTAAAACATTTAACTCAGTGTTAAAGCCAAAGCAGCTTTCCAACATTTCATTTTTTTCTAGCTTTGTAAAGTTTGGGTGTCAACATAAGAAGGTTTTTAGAGAAGACAGATATACTGGACATTCCTTTTGCGGGGGGCAGGGGGACTACAAGATGTTCACCTCCATGAAAATTCTTACTTCTGTAACAGCAAGAATCATCTGTCTCTGACCAAGAGAAATGATAATAGCAAGACTGTCTTTAGTGAGCAAAGTCATACCAAATCAAGATTTAAAATGGTCAAGAGCTTATTTCTCTGTATTCTGAAGATTTACTATGCTTAATCAATTTACGCTATGCTTGAACTGCTGGTTGGCCTAGGAAGGTGTTAACACATCCCTAATTTTGCATTTTTAGAGGACTAATTTTATAGAGCAGAAAACAGCACATTTTAATGGCTTTTATTAAGAAAATTTGTAGTATACCTATGATCTTGTTATGGCTATTTAATTCATCCCATATGCACATTTAATTTTTATTTTTCATCCTACTTTTAGGGAAAAACCTGGGCAGAACACAGAATAATGAACATTGATAAAAAGTAACCAAATTCATGACTTCGTTGATCAAGAGGAAATAATTTGAAGATCCCGTGACCTTTACAAAGCATGTCTCTTTCCATATCAATCAAGAGTTATTAGTGAAAAATCAATGCATAACCAACAACAAGAAATAGCACAGATTGTTAGAAACTTTTTCTCAAAGTAACAGTTCTCAGCTATTTGGGAACTAACAGATCCAATCCTTGAAGCTTTTTTAAAAATAAAAAAGATGCAAAAGATCAGAAAGATGCAAAAGATCAGAAAGAAACAAAATTCCAAGCTAATAAGGACTTTTATCACATAATGCTGAAATTGTGCAATTATAACAGGATGGTAGCACGAATGGGTTCCCATTATTGCACGACATCATCCTCCTCCCATGCTCCATGTGTGCTCCACCCATTAATCAGGTGCCACTTTTCACTGATGGGCAAAAGCTGTCAATAGCCCTCAATAATACCCTTTTTGCGGTATTGACAAGAGTGTGGTAATTATGTCCCACTATAATTGCGTGATTCCAACATGAATGGGCCCTGTGGTCCTCTTCTCCCCCTCCCCTTTCCCAATGAAAACACATAATTACACTTCGGGGGAGAACGTAAAGAGGACCTACAAGACATTCTTTTAATCAACAGTCACCTTTTCTTGCTACCTTTTTGTGTTTCAGTGTCTATTTGTGAAATTCTTTGGCTATTTCTTTTAGTCTTTTAGAGCAAAGTTGCATCTTCTTGCAAGAACAGCCAAAATCTTGCCCATGCAAAATCACAGAAGAGAAAAATTTTCTTAAAGTTGCATGCGCCAGCCAACAGGAGGTGTTAATACTCTGTCATTAGAAGGCAATGTGAAGACAAGTGTTACTATAGTGTGAGCTTCAATCCCATCTTTAAACCGCTAGTGGTGGTTGTGCAATAATTCTGTGGTGGTAGTATTATGGGGACATACAGTAATTACTGTAATTATGCCACTATGTTTCTGTTTTCCTCAATTGCAGAATTACAGTGTTTTTAGATGCTAGTCTGATAATGTCCTCAGTGACAAGTGGGCCCTGTGGGTCCCTGATGAAGTGGGTCCCTTGCATACCCCCTCCCCAGCCCAGCACATACGCTCCTTCCTGGGTCTACAGACTCCCGCTCAGCTTCTGCTGCTGTTTCAGAGGAACAGAATGCCACCCACCTCTTGTTTGCCTGGTCAGAGAAAAGGAGAGGCTGGGGGTGGGGCAGGTGAACAGCAGAGGGAAAGCTCAGGTGGGGCCTTCTATGGAGTCGCTCTTCAGTGGAAAGAGCTGAGCCTGGTTTCCTCAGTGGCGGCAAAGCATGTGTGTGGGTGGGGTCTTGCTAAGTTGCCCTCCCTGCCATCCCCAACAAGTAGTTTGTGCTTTAAAAAAAAAACTGTTCTCTCTCCCCCCACACACACTTTTTCTTACCTTAAAAAAATTACTTTTATCTAGCCATGTCCTTAGTATTTGCCACCTACATTTTTAAAATGACTTATCTTGATCAGGGACAGAGGTTAAGGTTATAAAACCGAAACAAACTTTTCTCCTGTTGTGCTCCATCCTTCATCCATTATACTCTGCCCCACTTCAAAATTTTATTTTATTTTTATGGAACTATTAACCAGTTTCCCCATATGCAGACCAGAATGTGGGCATGGCTAGTTTGGTAGCTTACTGTTGATCAGATGAAATGAAGGAAGGAGTTTTGTGGCACACTGAGGGCTAAGAGAGTCATTTCAGCAAGACCCCCAAGACTTAACTCAAGATTTAAAACCCTAACAATAATAACAATAATACCTAATCATAATGATGATGATGATGATGTTAGGTCCCTGTTTGCTAATTGCTGTTTAGTGCTTAGGTGGCTGGGATATGTAGTAGTTAGCATTACTAGGCCTGTGCTTCATACTACCAGTGACCTGACATGAGCAGAAGGCATTTTGGGAGCTGTGGCTGGTATGTCTGGGAGAAATGTCTCAGCAGTCCACCAAGGTCACTGGATGCTGTTGAATGCTTGGGAGTGTGTAAGGAGGGCTGCATAACTATAGATAACTGTAATGGCCAGGTGATGGTGGGTGGAACTGAAACTGGCAGACTGTATTAACAAAGGTATTTTCCTGCCCAAGCTTCAGAACTGTCTATGCAGTGTTACTGTATGCATCTATATCCTGACAATAAAAGCAATCTTAATCGATGCCTGTTGTATGTGTGAGTAGGTACTAATGGAGTTCACCACAAATAACAACAACAACAACAACAACAACACAATTACACCATCCATTAAACATTCCCTCAGAGGCACTGGAGGGAGAGGGAAGACCTTTTTCCTGCTTCTTCCTGCAATTTGTGGCTTCAGAGGATTGAATGGCAACGCTCAGGCCAAGCCAGCCCACCTAGCCTTTGCCTTGGCTCCTGTCCAGTGGCTGCTCCACTACAGGCAGGAGGTGAGTCAAGCAGCCTTCAAACCTTCACGGACCCCTGTGAGGACATCATGGACCCCTGGGGTCCCTGGATCACAGGTTAAAAACCACTGATCTAGTGAAATCAAACTATTGCTCTTAATATAGTGGACTGTATGAAATATGCTTTTGAGCTACCTGTTAATGTGTAAAATGTTCAGTACAAGCAAACTATTTAAAAATATCTACCATTTATTTAATTTTTTTAAAAAAAATAAAAATCTATTATAACACTTGGCCCTGCTGTGGCTTTGGCCAGCCTCCCCCTCCCTGGGACTGGGGCGGCAGCGCCACCACCAGCAGCCCCACCATCCACTCACCAGGCAGGTGGGAGCATGCGACAGTACGGTGATGGTGGTGGGGTTCTCCTACCCCTGCTGCAGCTTTGGCTGGCCTCCCCCTCCCCGGGACTGTGGTGGCGGCAGCACCACCAGCAACCTCCCCGCCATCCACTCGCCAGACAGGCGGGCAGGCAGGCATGGGCACGTGGCAGTGCGGCGGTGGCGGCAGGGCTCTCCTTCCCCTACTGTAGCTTTGGCCAACATCGACCTCCCCCTCCCCGGGACTGTGGGAGCTGATCAGCCCTGCCTCCCACCCGGCCTTGGCTCTTCAAGTTCAGTATATAGGATTTGTTTGTTAAGGTTTTCTCTTGTGAAGTAATTATATAGAACATAACATATATACACCATCTGCATGGAGAGTACATACTTCAGAAATAATGTTGTTTCATGTAACAGAGCCACCCAAGACCAGAGTTTGATGACTATGAGGGACTGCACACATTTGCCGTTGGATCATGGAAATGAAGTAAACAAGTAATACACATAGTAGCTATAACAAGTAACATAGGGATACTAATACAACAGCCATTTAAAAGCATACCTTGTGGCATATAATGGGAAATTAAGAAGACTCAAGTCACTTTGTGAAGCATGCATGCCTTCACCTTCCCTTAACAGCACTGTGTTGTGTTAGAGAGTAAAACAAAGAGAAAGTGCTCATATGAGACAGGGGGGCAGGACAAGTAGCGTGTGATTATTTTTTTCTGAGGTGTCCTGCCAAATTATTTCAGAAAAGAAATAAACAATATATTGTGCTAGCTACACATTTATAAGACACTGATATTTTGGTAGCATTTAGTTATCTGTGTTTTTAATACCATGCCATTAAATAGCAGCTGTGATATGGATGCATTATTGTTATAGAAACTCCAGCATTATGCATTGAAATGCACTACATTTCTTACATTAAGTGTCATGTGTATTTTTACCAGATAAAAAGTTCAGCTTGCTCACAGTTACAATACACTTTTTACTATCTGAGAAGGCCACACAATTACAGGTGGTCTGCCAGTGTAGTGTTTATACTGAGATATGAAGTGCTAAATAGCCAGTGCTAAAAAATCAAGGAAAACAGCAACTGGGATGAAAGAGCCAGATTATTTATTAAAGTAAATAATAGAGAACCATAAAAACAAGTCCAGGAAACAGAAGCACAAGGTTTGATAGATGGAGGATCATGCCAGTAGTAATAATACTTTATGTGGAAGCCCATATAAAGAACTGCCATACATGGAAGAATGGTTCTTACAAAACAAAACAAAACAAAACAAAAAAGACCGTAAGAGAGAGATTATAACAGGTGCCGGAACATAATGTGTCTCTAGATAGACAGGCGAGTGCACCAAAGACATTCCCTTTTTCTCAGGAAAAGTAGGCCCACTGTCTTGTCAACTGAGTCATACTCACACCTCCTTGCTGTGCTGAAATAATAAGCTACCATCCCCTGATATCTGCTAGAATAACATTAAGAAATATAGTAGAGACAAGATATAGGACCACGTTAAGATCCCAGCATATCAGAGATACTTACTGATCCAAAATGGTGTAGAATGGTATTCTGATGTACAGTTGCCCCTCCACATTCACGGCTTTCACACTTGCGGTTTTGATTGTTCTTGGTTTAGCCCCAAGCCTCTTCGGGAAGGCTGGTGAGAGGCGGGGCAACCTCCTGCCTGCGCCTTCCCCAGCCTTCCAGAGGTGGCCCGGGGCTTCCCGCTCACCCGCCCACTGCCTTCCCCGGCCTTCCTCAGTGGGCTCTGGGGCTTCAAAGCCCCGGAATCCGCTGAGGAAGGCCAGGGAAACGCAGGGCAGCCTCCCTCACTCCCGCCTGCTGCCTTCCCCGGCCTTCCTCAGCAGGCTCCGGGGTTTCAAAGCCCCGGAGCCCACTGAGGAAGGCAAGGGAGAGACAGGCTAGCCTTCCGCCCACCCGCCCGCCCGCTGCCTTCCCCGGCTTCCTCAGCGGGCTCCAGGGCTTCAAAGCCCCAGAGTCCACTGAGAAAGGTCAGGGAGGGCAGCCTCCCTCCCACCCGCCCACTGCCTTCCCCGGCTTCCTCAGTGGGCTCCGGGGCTTCTAAGGCCCGGAGTCCCCTCAGGAAGGCCCCGGAGAGGCCAGCCAGGCTGGCCATATACCCTCCCACCGCCTCCCTCCCTCTGGGGGGGGGGGTCTCAGGAGCAGCATTTTTTATTTGTGGTTTTTCCACATTCACGGGGGTCTCAAGACCCTAACCCCCGCGAATGTGGAGGGACGACTGTACATACTTGTATCCTCTTGTGTACTAACCTGTAAAATATATATCTATATGAAGTGTATTCTGTGTCTTCAGTTGCACTGCTTGTCAGAATAAATATATTGATCTCCGTCGTAGAAATAAAGGTCTAAAAGATAAATAATGGCTAAAAGCTAGGGCAGCCAGAAAATATTGCCTATTACACTGAAATCCATGCTATAATAGATGCTGAAATACTGTGATGAATGTACTTAACCCCCAGTGTGGCTGTGACCCTTTGAGAAGTGCAACCACATCCAGTACTGTAATATTGAAATGTATAAGATTAAATGTACATTATAATGATGAACTACAGGTCAACCCCCGTATCCACTGATTTGGTATCCACAGTTTTACTTATCCATGTCTGAAAAAATATGTTCTCTCTAGGCATTTCTAGCTCCTCCAATGCAATTCTACGGCCAACCTCCAGTGTATGTCTCACTGAAAATAATAGGGTCATTATTTTCCATGGTTTCAGGTATCCACCGGGTGTGGTGGTCTTGAAACTTATCCCTTTGTCCGAAAGCAACTCCAAAATTGCCAGCAAGTTAAACAAGAGCTGGGAAAGCAGCCAAGCTCCAGTGATAATTAATTAGGAAGAGTAAACAATGCTCTATTTTGTGGAAAGGCAGCAATACAGGCAAAAGGCACACAGAGAAGAATCCAGAATACAGGCCAAAGGTCAAGGCTTACAGAGGGCAGCGTAGTCCAGGAATCAGTCCATAGGTCAGTAGGATCAGGCAACAGGGTCATCAGAAACAGTCAAAAGTCAAGGCACACAGCAAGGCAGCAAGAATTTAGGAACCAAAGGCAGCAGGAAGCTTTCTCCACAGAGATCAGTTGATCTCTGACAAAGCCTCCATTGTCTCTTCCAGCCTATATAAAGCAATTAAGGCTTTGCCAGGTGTTTCTTAATGAGCAGGTTCCTCTCATAAATTCTCAGAGATTTCCTTTGAGCCTGCTTTTGTGCTCGGTGCTGTGTATACGACGGTGGAGATAAGTCTCTCTCTTCTTCATCATCCTTATCCGAGTGGGCAGGACTCTCTGCTGGGACTGATGTCAACCCACTTGGACCAGGCTCTTCCTCTGCTTGAGCCTCTTTGTTGGCAGGGTTTCTTGCTGGCACAGGTGTAGATAAACCTGTGCCAGGGTCCCTAGGGCCATAGCTGTGCAAGTCACAGTCATGGAGAAGCTGCCCCACCCCACCCTGTGCAGATACTCCCTCCCACCCTCATAGCTGCGCAAGGCAGGGTGGCTTCTCCATGATTGTCAGTCACGAAATCTCCCCCAGCCCCCCGCAGCTATTCACTCCCACCCTCCTAGCTGCATGAGGTGGGGTTGGCTTCTCCGTTACTGACAGTCACGGAGAAGCCACCCCTGCCTCATGCAGTGGCGAGGGCAGAGGGAGTAGCCACATGGGGTGTGGGGGTTCTCCGTAGAGGCAAGGGTAGCTGTGGCGGGCAGGTGGTGATGGTGGTGGTTCTCTGAGACTGACCATACCAAAAATGGCAGATCCAGAATTGCCAGGCTTCCCTTGTAAGCCCGTCCCCTCCAAAGTCCGACCAATCAAAATACAGCTTTGCTGTGTGCCCCATTCCCAGGATGGAGGTATGTGTAAACAATAAATCCAAAAAACCAAAACTTCTGCTACCAGTGATAAATCACGGGAACAGTATGGGACAGATTTGAGATCTCCAGATCTCGCTTCTCTCCGGGATAAAAACTGTCATGTAACTGAACCCTGAGCTTCTACATTGGTGGGTCTATTCCCAGTGGGGTTGTTGTCGAAGTGGGCAACACAAAAGTGGGTTGCCCATTTAGGGGAAAGTAAACAGAAAAGATATCAAGAATTAATTGGGTACGCCTATCACTCCTCTGATGCCCGAATCTTCATTTAATTAGACTGTACAGTTGTCCCTCTGTATCCATGGATTTGGTATCCACAGATTTAAGTATTCACAGCTTGAAAATATTCTTTAAAAAATAATAATCCAAAAAGCAAACCTTGATTGTGCCATCTTATATAAAGGACACCATTTTGCTATGCCATTGCATATAATGGGACTTGAGTATTCACGGATTTTGGTATCCACGAGGCATCCTGGAACCAAACCCGAGCAAATATGAAGGGACAACTGTATATTTTAAACAGGCACGTAGGTACCTATTTTCCAAGAAATCAACTACTAGTAACAGAGTTCCAGAATTGGTCACCTGGCTTGGGAGTGCCTGGAATAGTAATATTTAATCTGAATGGGCTGCCTGCCAAGTACTATGGCTAGCCATTCAGCTGTGAAATGTATCAATTTCATCAAGGCCAGGTGTGATCTATAGGAACATTAGGTTATATAAGTCACAAAACAGCCCTGGCAAATGAACCTCAGCACAGACTGAAAGTGTTATGTGCTAATTAGATTTGGGGGTCTGTCCAATGTTGTCCAAGGAGAAGCAAAATGAACGCTGTAATCTTACTCGGTAGTATACTAAGAAAGTCTGTAAACTAGATTGGGTAATATGTGGCCAGATGTTGAACTGCAAATCTCATCAACCATAACCAGTTCATGAGAGAGGCAATCCAACATCTAAGTGTCCACATATTTCCCAACCCTGCGTTAAGTCTTCATTCTATTAGCATCTTCACTGCTTTCAAATCAGGATGGCAACTGTTGTTCAACTGCAGTTGTTGTTGAACTGCAACTTCCAGCATTCATATCCATGCTGGCTATGGATGCTGGGGATTTAAGTTCAACTAATCAGGAGGGCCACACTGTTCCACTCTTGCTCCAAATCTTAAGAAAGAACCACAGTTGGCAAAATAGGGACCCACTTCAGGGAGGGTATAAGAGTGAGGACCTGTCCCCCTGCTAGAGAGGTGAGAAGGGTTGCCTAAATTTAATATTTGCCCTCTGGAACAGTGGTTGTTTTGTTTTATTTTGTTTTGTTTGCTGTTAGTGGAGCTGTTGCCTGCCTAACAAAGGAAGAATGTGGCAAAACCAAATCCAAAATCCACAAAAAAGTGATACCTTTATTAGCCAACTAAATGCAAGACACATGATGCAAGCTTTCGAAGCTCTATGGGCTTCTTCACCAGGCAAAAGATGTTTTTTTTAAAAAAAGAAAAGTGATGATGTTGGAGTCACAGGCCTACATTCTGTTTCAGATGTTACTTGTATTGTATTCAAATCCTTTTGCAGCAATGAGGAACTTCTCAGGCAATCATCGTGTCCCTCTCTCTTTGTGAAGCAAAAGAGCTCCTTTGTTTAGGCAGAGATCATTGGTTTTTTTTCAAGAAGTGTCTGTACTGCTGCATCTGGAAACAACTTTTAGGTGCTGCATAGGTAAAACTAGCCAATTATAATCCAAAAGAGAAGTTTTACCTTTCTTGGAGGCAGAAACTGCAGAAAGTTAGTCTCAGTCCAGAATTCCCTCTTGTTTAGGATTCCCCTTGACTCCAACACCATCATTTTTCCTTCTTTTTTAAAACATCTTTTGTCTGACAAAGAAGCCAGTAGAGCTTTGAAAGTTTGCATCATGTGCTTTCCATTTGGTTGGCTAATAAAGGTATCACTTTTTTGCAGATTTTGGATTTTGTTTTGTTGTGTGGCCAATATAGCTACCCTTGAATGTATTTCCTAGAAAGGATGGATGTGTTTTCAAAAGAAGGTGGAAGGTGAAGAGAATTGGAGATCAGCCATGAGAGCTGCTGTGGGCATAGGGAAACACCAGCTGAAGAGACCTGTGCAGTCATCAGATGGAGGACCACAATAGGGTGTTGGCTGTTCCCAAACTGTCCCCCAGTTCAAATAGCTTGGACAGTCTTTGCAAAAATCACCACCATCAGGTTGAAAATCCAGCTGCTGAATGCCCTACATGGATTGGGTCCAGGCTATCCGAAGGACTGTATTCTGCCATATGAGGCTGCTTGAGCCCTGAGATCTCTTGTAAAGGCCCTGCCTCATCACATTCACAGGCATGGCATGCCATCTCCCCACACCTTTGGAACAGGCCTTCCAGTGGCTATCAGTATGGCCACTGGGTATGGATACCTGTGGAAAGGGAAGGAGTTTGGGGGATGGAAGGTACTAGAGATAAGTGTCTTGGTGAAGAGAGAAAGAAATACTTTTAACCTGTACATAAAGTCCTACAATTGTTCAAGACACCTCTGTGTATTGAAACATCCACGGTAAATATGCAGTTGTCTATTGTGGAAGTAAGAGGAGGTAAACAAGTGTAATAAGTCAGCACATTAGTCTATATAGCTATTCTCTAATATATTTCCCCATTGCACATCACGAACTAACAAATTTACACCACTTTCATTCACTTCTAGTTTTATCTTTGAATTCATTGAACAGTGCCTCTGAAAATGCCTCTGAAATATATCAAGAATTCTAAGAAAACAGGCTCACCGATTTTGATTAAATTAAGTTCATGGAAAAAATAAGGCCTTTTTAACTCTAGGGAAAGAAATAAGTGACAAATCACATGTGCTCAATGTACTCCTGTTAAAAATTAAGCAATATGCTTTAACACCTGCTCCTCTGCAGTACTACAAGGGGCACAGAGTATGGAAGTACATATGCAACGCCATACAAGAAAAATGGGTGTGTTTGCTAGGATTGCAGACAACTGTTTGCTTCTTTATGGGCAAAGCCTAATAAACAATTCATTTCCCAACAGGGCGTATGAAAACTTCCAACATCTGTTGCTGTTCTAGTCTAGTGTAAAGGAACATTTAATAAGCTTAGATTTCTATCCTTCAGTGAGTTCTTTCACATTATCATTACCCATTTCTCTGCCCCCCAAAAAAAAGATTTAAAAAAAATTCTCCGTGGACGCCCCCCCCCAAAAAAATTCAAGCCACAATGATTAGTTTCCAATCTCTGAGGAAGCATAAACTGCCCCTCCCAAGAAATGTAATCAGTCTGTATTGAAATGGCCAATATGTTGTTTAAACCAAGACAAAATCCCACATGTCATGGTAAATAAAATATTGGCAATAGGTAAGAGAATTAAAATTGGCATGCTTAGGATGCTGTGGAAAAATCTGACACAGTAGTGGCCAACTTTGTGGTATGTGCACCATAACAAAGCTGAAGCATGAGTCTCTAGAGAAACCAGTGGTGCACTAAGGTAACTTTAGACTCTGGAATTATTGGCCTCCTAGACTGTTACGTTGCTCATTCTGCTGAAAAAGGCCCTGAATATCTGCAACAAAACACACCACTGTGCTTTATTGGACATAGGGAATCACCTGTGCTTCTGAGATTCTTTTATCTCTGGACCACTAATTTCTTTTGGCGGAACAGCACTGAAAAGTTGAGCAAAAGAACAGTCTATATTGCTCTAGAACCTAGATACACCATGAGCCTTTCCCACTGCAATGGATGAGCAAAACACAAAACTCAGTGTCTTTACTACTTTGTGACATATTGGCTGTATGTTTGCAATTCATGATCTAGTCTACAGTTCTCTAGCAGAGCCATGAAGGATTCTGAATGAGGCCACCAAGATCCTTTCCCTTTGCTCTGTATATCCAAGGAGAGTTCATTTTGCCCACTGACTTACAGGGAAGTTAAAAAGTTGCTGAAAACCCATTGAGATAGTAACCTAATCCACAAGTATTCTGAGAAGAATACCGCTCCCCATGCCGCTGTGCGCAGCCTTGCGGCTGGGGAGCCCTCCTTGCACGCAGTAAGGGGTAGGAGACCACAAGTGGAGCGTCACCGGCAAGCGCCAGCGACACGAAGAGAGGGGCGGGTCCGGAGAGAATAAAAAGCTGCCCGCTCCTCTCTTTTCGTTTCGTGGCTTTTAGGCAGAGCATCGATAGCGATTTACTTACTCTGATGGGCAGCTAGACCAGACCTACGGGCTTTGGGGGACGAGGAGTGGCACACCCAAGGCTGAGTGGGGCCGGGCTTGCCCGGATGGGGTTTGGGAGGAGTTTGGGGGGGGTATTGGGGGAGATTTGAGCGGCCAACGGGCCGCAGCAGATGGTGTGGCTGTCAGTTGGGCGCTGTGGCAGCAATTTGGCCTTGCCAAGGGCTTTTTGCCAAGGACTGGAGAGTGCCCTGGGGACAGGGGCATAGAGCCTCCCAACTGCAGCAGGGGTGTCTAGGCGAGGCCTAATGCATCGGGGTGCCTATTTTGTCTGCGGGGGTGTGGGGCAGCCTTTTGCACACCGCATGGCGTGGCGTCGCTCTGAGGGGGTGGGAAACATCCCCCCTCTTTTTCATCCTACCTTTGATGAGGCCTGTTTAGCCAGGCTGTAGTTCTAAGCCCTGTTTTATAGGCCTGGGGTGGGAGTGGCCTATTGGGGGTGCGGGCCTGGTTGGGGCCTGTGAGGCCTATTAGGCCGAGGCCTTTATTAGGCTGTTACTAGCAGGCCTAACCAGGATTGTCACCTAATTGCAGTGAAGGCTGCGGCCTGGGCACAGTAGTTCTGGGTGACAGGGCCCCAAAATCCAGAAGGCTTCGGACAGGCCTTTAGGCCCTCACGCCTGTAGGCCCAGAGGGGCCTGACAGGGCCTGGATTCCCCCCATTGGTTAATAATAATAATAATAATAATAATAAAGGCTGTGGCCTGGGCACGGAAGTTTTGATTGGCAAGGCCCCCAAATTTAGTAGGCCTCAGGCAGGCTGTTAGGGCACAGGCCTGTAGGCCCAGGGAGGCCTGTTGGGGCCCACATTCCCCCATGGGCTGCTAATAATAATAATAATAATAATAATAAATCAATATAGTGAGAAAACAATATTAAGATAGGCAAATTTTGTCTTTATCGCAAGACTGTCCCTGGCAACCCCAGTTTACGGGGAGATTGCAGTGGATTTTATTAACAGTGACACCATTTTTATTGAGTTGACCAACAATAGCAGCCTGATTGAAGGGCCTAGATATTGAGGTAGAAGGTAGTCCTTTGGGAGGGAATTGTGTGCCCGCTTATATTCTTAGATGGCATGGCCCAAGAAGGGAAAAGGGGTAGTAAGGACAAGGGACCTGCCCCAAAGTGGCCAACGCTCCTTGCCCCTCCACCTTCATCCAGTGAGGATGAAGAGGAGATCCCATGGCAGGCAATCCTGGACAGGATCCAACAACTTGAAAGGATACAGGGAGATAAGGAAAAGGACGCTGTACCCCCTTCGAAGCGTACGATAAAAAAGGCAAGATTGCTAATCAGATTCTTACACATTTAGAAACGGTGGAGAGGAAGATTCAAGATGACGGTGCTTTGGGGTATCAGCAGCCTGAAGGGCCTAACACCACATCACCCCAGGCCAAAGTGGAACCTGAGGCTGTGGATGTCCCAACACCTGCTGGTGAGTCACCTAACGATGCGGTTTCCCACTCCCCAGGTCAGTGCTGGCCCTGGGCCAATTGGCCTTCCACCTTATCCAGTCGCATGCAACATGGGGTGGGGACGCAAATAACACAAACTGGTTGGCCCATGCCCCAACAGGAACTGGCAAAGGAGGTGGTCCCTCTACTCAGCCTACAAAAGGGCCCCAGTCCAATTAAACTGGAAATTCTGGATAAGTGGCTGGCAGTATATCCTGACAAACAAGCAGCTGCTTACCTATCCGAAGGGTTTCATTTTGGCTTCAGGATCCCATATCAGGGACCTAGGCGCCCTTTCAGGGCCCAGAATTTACAATCAGTTAAAAGACAAGAGTACATAGTGAGGGAAAAAATACATAAGGAAGTTTCAGAAGAGAGAGTAGTCAGCCCCTTTTCGCAGCCGCCTAATTTGAGGATGTCACCCTTAGGCACAGTGCCCAAGATGGCACCTGGCAAGTTCAGACTTATTCACCACCTATCTTATCCGAAGGGAGAGTCAGTGAATGACTCTATCCCCCCAGAATTGTGTACCGTTCGGTACACATCCTTCAATGCAGCCATACATGAGGTCAGGAATCACGACCCGGGAGTAGAGTTGGTGAAATGTGACATTAAGTCTGCATTCCACCTCCTCCCAGTCCATCCCAATGATTTTGAGCTGCTAGGTTTTCAATTCGAGGGGCGGTACTATATGGACCGCACTTTACCAATGGGGTGCTCTGTGTCCTGCAACGCATTTGAAACTTTTAGTACCTTTAGTACCTTTTTAGAATGGGCCCTGAGGGCTAGGACAGGCATGCCTGGGGTGATTCATTATTTAGATGATTTCTTATTGATTGGGGAATATGGATCTGGCAATTGCAGCCTTCTGCTGCGCCAGTTTGAGCTGATGGCTGCGGGATTGGGAGTTCCCCTGGCACCGGAAAAAACGGAGGGTCCTTCACGGCAGCTAACCTTTTTAAGCATTGAGATTGACACTGTCAACCAACAATGCAGTTTGTCTGAGCAAAATGTCCAAGAGCTAAGGGTCATGTTTGTCAATTTAAGAGTAAGCACAAGGCTACCTTAAGGGAATTTCAGGTTCTTATTGGACACCTGAACTTTGCCTGTAAGGTGGCCGCCCCTCGTAGGGCTTTCCTCCACTGGCTGTGTGATGCCATTATGGGGGTTCAGTGGCCACACCACAAGGTGTGGATCACCTGCGAGATTCGAAAAGATCTGCAGATTTGGCAGGAGTTTCTGGACCAATTTAATGGCATTTCATTCTGGCGTGAGGAAAAAAAATTGCAGGGCGCTTTGCAAATTGCATCAGATGCAGCGGGATCCATTGGACTTGGGGTTTACTTTGGCGGTAGGTGGTGTGCCTGTAGGTGGCCCACCTGCTGGATAGGGACTGACATTACCCTAGATCTCACATTTTTAGAGTTTTTCCCAATTTTGGTGGCAGTCATCATTTGGGCAAAAGAGTTGGCGAATTCGTCAGTGCATTTTTGGTGTGACAATTCGGCAACTGTCCAGGTGATAAACTCCTTAATATCTAGATCCCCAAGGGTCATGCGTTTGGTCAGGTTATTTACATTGCAGTGTCTCAAACACAATATCTTATTCATTGCGCGGCATGTGGCGGGCGTTAACAATGAGATTGCTGACACTCTTTCCCTTATGCAGATGGAGCGCTTCAGAGAGCTGGCCCCAGACGCGGAGCCCAAGGGCGACAAGATGCCGGAGGGCCTATGGAGGCTTGGGAACCAAAAATTTGGAGGGCCCTAGTTATGTCCGTAGCTGTTAGCACAAAAAAAGTATACGCCAGGGCAGTTAGGGAGTTTTACCATTTCTGAGACCAGAATGGGCTTCAACAGGAACTAAATGTACCAGTGAAGCAACTCCTACACTTTTGTGTTCATCTTTATAAAAAGGGGTTGTCCCCGCAATCCATCAGGAGCAGATTGGCCGCCTTAACCTTTTGGCTGAAGGCCCAGGGAGCCACTGATAACACGGGCGATTTCCATATTCGCAAAGCCCTGGAAGGTTGGGCTTGTGAGGGGGCAGGAAAAAGGACGCTAGGGCCCCTCTTTCCCCTGACATATTAAAGGGTTTGCACCAGTTATGGGTAGGGATATGTTCTTCCCCCTATGAGGTGTTGCTTTTTCACACAGCTACCTTGCTTGCTTTCTTTGGAGCACTGTGGGTGAGTGAGCTGGTGGTGGGCTCAATATCTGACACTTCTGATAGGGCTTTAGAATTTAGGAACATGACGGTAACAGAGCAGAGTCAGGTTCACGCTACGCTTTTCCAAGACTGACCAGTTGGGGAAGGGCAAGACAGTTAGGCTCAGGCAGTGTAGTGATCACACAAGATGTCCAGTCCGTGCCCTACAGGAATACCTTCGGGTCCGGGGGCAGGGCCATGGGGCACTGTTTGTTAATGCAGATTTTTCCCCTCTTACCAGATACCAGTTCTGGGCAGTGACATCGAAGGCGTTGAAGCAATTGGGGCTGACGGGAGCCAGGTTTGGAACACACTCCTTCCACATAGGGGCTGCATCCATGGCCGCGGCAAGGGGCTTGTCACTGGCAGCCATCCAATGGATTGGGCATTTGAGGTCGGCCTCCTACCGGAGGTATGTCCATCCTTTAACTTACTAACTTGCTTTCTTCCCTTTTTTCTTCCAGGTCTTAGACCACAAATGAGATGCTGGGTGCAGCACAGTATAGTCTACTGTGGCCACAGTATAGTCTACTGGGCAGCCTGACAGGCCCGGTTGAGTTACTTTGGACCTCACCTCAGCCTAGGAGATATGGGGGTTATTGAGTGGTTGGGGAGAAGGGGACTGCGTTGGCACGGCCTCATGTCACTGCTGTTTGAAGAGCGTGGAGGGCCTCCACCTGACATTCTGGTTCTCCATCTCGGGGGGAATGATCTGGGCCTTCTTAAGGGCAAGGCTTTGGTGATACAGGCATCACGTGACTTGGGGGTGATCAGGTCTAGGTGGCCTGCAGTCATCATCATGTGGTCAGCCATTTTGCCTAGACGGCTATGGGGTGGGAAGGGGAATCCCCACCTGATTGACAAGGCCAGATGGAAAGTCAATAGGCAAATTGGGAAATTCCTGAATTCAGTGGGTGTTTACTACTTGGCACATCCCCAAATTGTGTTTGAGAGGCCTGAGCTCTACAGAGCAGACAGGGTGCATCTCTCAGACATGGGTAACCTAATCTTCTTGGATGATCTTCAGCGGGGGTTGAGGGATTTATTGGACAAGCTAGTGGGGGATTAAGGGACGAAGTGGATGCTTGCCCCTTATCTGTGGTGGGAAAGGGGGAGGTGTAGATTATGGTGTGCACCTATGGCACCGATTTCGATGAAGGGACGGTCACTGGAAGGGCCTCCTTAGATTGTATGATCTGGGAGAACAGAAGGCGACCTACCTTGGGGTTGGCCTGAAGGATAATCCCCTCACCTTAATCTGTATGGATTGGGTGAGGGACTTTCAGGCTGACCTTCCAGACATGGGCTGGCTGGAGAGCAACCCCATTTCCTGGGGTTACTCAACAGGGCTCAGGTGTTGGCCCGGGGAAGCTGGGGGCATAAGTCTAGAAGGGACAATCCACCCCAGCTGCTCCCTCACTAGGTTGCCTCCCCCTCCTGAAGATTTAAAGGGAATTTAAATAGGTAGGGTGATAAATAAAAACCCATTTTATTTCACCCCATATTATGTGTGTGGTCTCTTTATTTCTCCAAGTCTGTGTGCAATAGCATCTAGGCAGATAGAGGGAAAGTCTAGGATTGCATATCAAACTATCAGATCAATTTTTGTGAGATAACAGCTATGCCACCTGGTACCTTTTTGTGTCATTGGCTGGCCTGGATTTACAGCTTTCATTAAAAAAAAAGTCAAATCTCTACTTAAAGAACCCAATATGAGACTTAGTGTGGTAAGTAAGTAGAAAATTTGACAAAAGAATGTTTAACACAACACATAATTTGCATAATTAACCAACAGTTTGCATGGTTATCAAGGTCAAGATTTGCAAAACAGAAATATACTGTACTCCTCTACCTACTCAGTAGTTCCATACTTTGCAGTGTTACTATAATTTGAAGGATTATTTGACATTTTGTAGTCATGTTGTTCATGTGGTGCTATAGATTAAAGCTGCAATCCATGTGGTCACTTACCTGACAAAAACCTTAATTTAGACTAGGTGTACTTTCTTAGCAAAGCACAGTTAGAAAGCCATTTATCTGCATAGTTTTATGCCTACAATTATATCATTTAGTATTATAATATTTTACACACATCTGTTTTATATGGAATTGTTTATGATTATATATTCAAGTGTCACAGAAGCAGAAAACAAAAACTTTGCTCTATTAGTAGCAGTAAAGGGGACAGTCCAAAATGTCATGGTTTATTTTTAATGCAAGCAGTCTCCCAACATTTCAGAATATTTATTTCAATGGACATTTGCTAGACCTTATACTGCAGGCATTTGATATAGGTGATTGATATTGATACTGCTACTGGGACTGTTTTCTATAGCAGCATGGGTTGCTTGTCACAGAAATGAGGGACAAGCATATGTTCCTATCCTATTTTCCTTGAATCTCAGTTGATTTCTTAAAACTTGGCTGAATGTCACAAAATGGGTAATTTTACCATTACTCAGACTATTTGCCAGGCTGCCAGAGGCACACTAACTACCTTTATAATATGTCATCACCAAATTTAACATTCATCAATATTTTGAAGTATAAGCCCCAAACTGAAATCTGATTGGCACTAAGTAAAAAAATGGTTTCCTAGGCATTTTAATTTGTTGCAAACCTTTTAGTTGATACAGATTTTATGTTGAGTTTTATTAAGGATGTCTTATGCTGTTCTTGTTTCATGATATAACTGATCACACACCACCTTGAAATCCTTATACGATTACATAGAATCGATATAGGGCAATATATAAAAGCATAAAATAGGGAGGGAAAGCATCAGATTAGCAGACAAAATAGTATTTCTTAGGCAAATGCCTTTCTGTAGACCCAAGGAAGCCGGAACAACTAGGCAGGGTTACCCAGAGTTTCTCTGTCTGATAGGGTTTCAAAATAGAGTCATCTCTGGGGTTTAGCAGTTCGAGAAAAATAAATGATGCACCTATGTATCCTCTCAACAAATTCCTTTCTTGAAATAATTGGACTTAATTGACTTGAAATAATTGCCAGACTAAAATCTCTCTTCCTATTCTGCCCTTGACAATCACTACAGCAAAGCATGTACATACTCCCAACTTCAGAGACCAACGAATAACAAGTCCTCAAAGAGCCTGCACACAGGCAGGCAGGCACACACACATACACTCACACAGAGAATTGCCCAAATTGCAAATGAGGAAAAGGGGAAGACAAGGTTCACAGCTACATTAAGGGAATTTTCTCATTCATTAATGTTTTGAATGTGTGTGGTAGTGTTTTAGACAAAATCAGGCAATCTGAATATGCAGCATCTCCAAATAAACTTACTTCTGAACAGATCTTTATAAAGGAAAAGAAAGAGGCAGCAGGATATAAATTTTGATAGCTTTTATTTTTTTGCTCCAAGCACCAACCTTACCAGATCCACAGAAGAAGGAAGTATGTAAAAAGCAGGAGTGGAAGAAAATCCAAAAGAGAATTAAAAGGAGGGGTTGAGGAAAACCTTTTACAGTTGGCCCTCCACATTCCTGGGTTTCTCTTTCACAGATTTGGTTATTTGCAAGTTTGTAGCTGCTGCATAAATAGCCCAACCTCCTTGTTCCACTCCTTGTGTTCCTCCTTCTCCCCACTATTTCCTGTCCTGCAAAACCTCTAGCAACTCACTCCACCAGGATCCCTCAGCCTCATTCTCAAATCCTTCCTGGCTGAAATACCTTCCCACCCCACTCCTTCAATTCCTCCTTCTTCCCACTATCTCCTGACCTGTCAAAGCCTCCAGCCACTTAGTCCAGTTTCTAGCTAGCAACCATGATCCCTCAGTCTCATTCTCAAGTCTTGCCTGGCTGATAAACCTCTCCATCCCACTTCTTTTGTTGCAAGCTGCTGACTGCAGGTCAGGACAGGACAGGAGATAATTGGAAGAAGGAGGACCTGAAGGAGTGGAGTGGGAAAGTATGTCCTCTGGTAAGGTCTTGAGGCTGAGGGATCCTGGTGGCAAGCTGGGAAAAGAAGGTATGAGCTGGGCATTTGGGAAAGGGAGGTATGAGCTGGGACATTTGGTGGAAAAGGAATCTGTAGCATTCATGCTGGGGGGGGGAGCTTATGACATTCATGGTTTTTCCACTTTTGCAGGGGTTCTCCACCCCTATCCCCCACAAATGTGGAGAGCCAATTGTACTTAATTATTCAAGAGCACTGTGTGAGTAACACACTAAAGAATTGCAAAGGGGTTCATTACAGCTCACCTCAATAACATTATACACACACACACACACTAATATACAAGAGAAGCCAATCCAGAATGCAATTAATAAAGAAGAACTTACAATGCATCCCTCCCCTGAAAGACTTAAAATATTTTCCTTCCATACAGGCCAGCAGAGAACATCTGCCAGCATTCTGAAAGGACCCCGGCTGCTTAAGGACCTGGTCTCCTGTTAAGCAAACAATTCACTCCCCTTGTGCCAAATCACCCCCATCTGTGCCATCTCATCCCCTTCCTTTTCAAGACTCACTGATTTTTCACATAACTTGCTAATACCTGATCAACAAGAAAGATACATCATTGTAGAGAACAAAATACATATAGCACCAGAGGTGCCAAAACTAGAAACAAAGGGGTTTGTAGGAACAGAAATATAATGTACTTAAGATATATATAAAGAGATGTATCTGGAACAAGAACCAATATACAGATAACAGGGATAATGACAAATACAAAGTGACATCAAAATCAGAACAAGGATATATAAAAAAACCCCAATGATTATAATAAACAGCAAAAAGTGAAAGAACATGGGACAATATAGATAACATATAAGATGGACTTTCAGTTAACATCCATTTCGACTTTGAGGTCTTCTTCAGTTTACCATAAATCTATAGAATAAAACAACTCTAAGGGCAAATATTTAGCCCAAAGATCTGTAGACTTCCCCTATTTATTCCACAAGAGTATACAGTATATTTCATAAGCAGGACTGTTACAGGTAGATAGCATAATAATTAAATAGCAAGAAAATAAAAGAAAAGAAGAGGAAAGTGACCAAGCACAAACAGTATGTCTCATACAATATACACAAATAATACAAGAGGGAACAATACTGAGCAGTGATAGTCTAAACTTCAATCAGCCTGATCATTCATCTCATGAGGAACGCATAGATACAGGGATATAAAGTCCATAGTTTCAATTCCTTACAGCAATCCCAAACAAACAAGACACAGATGAGTAGATAACATACAGCACTAATTGTCCACAGCAGTGACAAATTGGTTCTACACAAAGGCAGAGAAGTCAATCTTCTCATTAAGCCCTATCAGGGCCAGTGAATTTAACTATAATTCTGGCAACTGTTTATTATAGGAACCTAGCACTGGATGAAATATAACATCCGACAGCCACCTTGGGTTCTGTGCTAGGAAAAAGGACAGATATAATAAAGATACATAGATAAATGAATAATAAATAACACTGTATACAATGAGACTTTCCCTTTTCTCCTCCCCACTGCTGTTCCCCACCTTAGCATCTGATTTGGAATCAAACCTTTCCCATTTGGGGATAGAATCTGCTTTTTTGGCACCAGCCTGTGGGCCACATGTGGCCTCCAGGGCCCTCAGGGTAATTTTTTTATTTTTAAAAAAATGTCTCCAGAAGCTCGGTAGGAGGTATGGGAGGGACAAATTCACCACATTTTCAGCCTTCCTTGGACTACAGTCGTCCCTTCACATTCGTGGGGGTTAGGTTCCCCAGACCCCCACGAATGTGAAAAATCCACAAATAATGATTGCCCTCCCCCACCAAAGCGACCATGGGGCCTCTGGAGGCCCCATAGTCGCTTTCTCCGGACTCCCCGCTCCCTCCCAGGGCCTTCATGGGGCCTCCAGAGGGTCTCCGAAGGCCCCGTGGAGGCCTCCCCGGCTCTCCTCCCTACCTCCCCGGGCCTTCACGGGGCCTCCAGAGGCCCCGGGTCGCGGTTTTGGGAGGGGGGGGCCTCCCAAAACCGCAAATATCCAAAACTGTGAATGCTGAGTTCGCAAATGTGGAGGGGCAACTGTAGTTTCAGACTAGAAGATGCATGGAAACTACACACACACACACACACACACACACACATAAATACACATATATAATACATACCTACATACACACACAAACACATGCATTTTGCACAGATGTTTCGGTGGTGTATGTGTTGTCCACCAAAGTCTCCTTGAAAGCTAATGTGGCTCCTGAGCCCCAAACATTTACCCATACTAAGTTAAATGGATACTATCCCATGTTTTCAGAAAATAAATTAATTTGGCTCATTCTCTTTATTCCCCAAAATAGAACATATTCACTTCCCCATTGACAATAGAGCCATGAGTCTCCACTTCTTGTGGTATTTAGGATCAGATTGACTGTGCTCTTTGTCTTCACCTAGAGGCAAGGTAAAACCACAAAAAACCAAAAACGTTGATCCTGAGGATGGAGGGATCCTCACACTAGTAATGAGGAGGCATTGCGCAGCCATTCCATCTTTCTCCTTTCTTTGAGGGAAAAGATGTAGTAAGAAATGAAAAACAAAGAATGGTTACACATGGGAAATGATACTATGTGAATGCTCTGTAATATTGAGTAAATGAGGGAAGGTGATGGATGGTATGATAAAAGATTCACCCAGATGCAAGTGTGCTTGTTTTGAAATAACTCTATTTCAAATGTCTATTTCTATGTTGGGCCAAAGAAATGTTGCTGCCTGTAGTACACCACACCTTTCTAAGTGGAGATGCAGAGTTTCCAAAGACAGACAATTTATTTTGGCCCATGAGGCAGAAAATCCTGCAAAAGCATCTCCTTGTCCCAAAATAAATACCACTGATTTTGTAATGTTAGTCTGATTGAAATACTGCTATTGAGTTTAAGCAGATTTATTCTGTAGTAAAGATGTCTAGGATTTCAGGCTCAACATTAACATTTTACATTAAGTGAGAGAAAGAAACAAAGAAAGAGAGAATGAAGTTACTTACTGCTACTGGTAAACTGGTAGCAGTTGCAAAGGAAGCACTGAACTGCATAAGAAGAATTTGACAGAGAGGAGGCCTATATACCAACCAGATGCAAGCAATCTAGACATGCTTGAATGCTTACATTTGCTTGATAAAAGGGCAGTTTGCAAAGTGCAACAGTTATTAGTGCTGTATGATAGTAATCAGAAATAGAAAGGACAGTGATGCAGAAACAAAAATAAGAACCAGGAATAGCTGAGGGCTAAACTATATAAGAGGGAGATCTAGAACAGAATATTTGGCTCCTTCAAAATTATTTTGAAAGCTTTAAGTCAGTGAATGCAATTTGTGGCCCCAACGATGTTCGGATGCAACTCCGACAACATCTAGACGGTCACAAGTTGTCAATCTGACTTAAAGCTTCCACACGGAGAAGGGAACAACTGGATCAGAATTGTGCTGGGAGGAGTTAATCTTCCCCTCAATACTGTTTTCCTCAAAACAAATCCCCCTCCTAAGCTGCTTGTTTGTCCCATAAGAGAGAACACTGTGGCCCCAATTCAGTCCCTAGCTGCCATTCATTTTCCATTTCTTCTCCTGATTGTTCCTGGGATAACTTTTAAAACCATTAAAGCAAATTCTAAACAAGAAAAAAACAAGAAGGAGAATCTACATCATGTTGTATTCTACCTGTTGACTATTTGGTGCCTAATCACCTTCCAATATTCTCTCAATAATGAAGACTAGAAACATACTATGTTTAAGAGATTTGGGTTATCATGTTTTCCACTAAACTACCATAATCTGATTAGATGCCTTATTCCACATATGGTGTTACATCCAAACACTTTTTAAGTTGTCTATAATTTTCAGCACTTTGGGAAGCAAGGCGCAGAGGGAGCTTCCAAATGAAGCTTTTATGATGAAATTATTCTCCCTCATGTCACAGGATACAGTGTCAAGACATTATTCTCTTCTATTGGTAATCCTCCCATGTTTTCCTAGTACTTCTTTTGTTCTTCCTTCTTACCACACACACACACACACACACACACAAGATTGATAGTGAAAGCAATATTTTCTAGTGTTAGAAATGTAAAATTATTTTCTATCCCTGAAAATATTATAACAGATTGTGAAACTTGATGTTCTCAAGAGTGACACTGTATGCATGTCTTCTCAGGAGTAAGTCCTGAGAAGAATAGAGCTTACTTCCAAGAATAGGGGTTACTTCCAAGGTAGTGGATATAGGATTTTAGTGTAAATTCTAGCTTCATTATAGGGTAAAATAACTGGGCTTCGAAGTAAACCTTTTTTTTCTCCTCAAAATTCTTCTGTGATAAAAGGAATCTGCTTGAAACACTCTTGGGGGGAAATTTCTATTGAATAGTACAAGGGACATGAAACAATGCATGAATGTGACAGACAAGGACCCTACTGCCCACAGAATACAGAGGAAGGGGAGATCTATTATGTTTCATGTCATATCACCCATTATTCTACTACTTCCTCCAAATGCTTTGATATTTATTTCCTTTGTATCCCACCTTCTTCCACAGAACTGAGTCAAGGTGCCTTACAAAGTTAAAACAAACACAAAATAGGTAGAAACATACAAAATATTATCATTAAAATGTCATTACTCTATCTATAACATTAAAACCACTTAAAACATCAGTTACAATTTTTAGAAATACAAGAAGCATTTTTAAAAACCCAGTACAGCACAGTGCTGAAAGCCTTTTCTTTAAAACTTCTAGTTCCCAAAACCCCGTGGAAACATTTTTAAAGGATTAGCACCTGACAATCCAGATTCTACTTTCAAACTTTAAGGGGGGGGGGGGAATCTGAAAACTGAGTGCAATTGAGGGAAATGTACATTAGTTTTCTTTCCATACCTTTGTCGTTCAACTTTTTTCAATCATAGTTTTGTTATTTTTCAGAGAACTATGTGGGGAGCAGATGGCCCTTTCTACACACTATTACAGCCTGTGGCTGGTTTTTTTGTTTGTTTGTTTTTTAGCATCCAGTTCAGAATCTTTGTTCAGAAAATACTGCTGCTTTTATATTGTAACTTATAAGTTATCACTACTAAATGCTACAGATTCATATCACATTTTCTGTGTCATTCAGCTACTACACAATAAAATTCTAGTCTAGCTACTTCATATATGACATATGGTCTTAAGGGTAAATACACAATTCACACACACACAAATACAATTCTGTTTCACCAATGTGTGTCAATACCAAGTTGCTTCTCCAGATTTTGGTTGTCATGGCACCCACTCTATATCAGGTTTTCCCCTTTACCTTTCTATCTTCTCATTGCTTTCCTATTGCAACCTGTTGATGTTTTCCATACAGCAAAACAGTTAATTCAATAGGACCTTCAAAGTCAAACACAGTTTTTACATAAATGAGAACATCTAATTCATAGAACCAAATTAACTCTTTAAGGGAGGAGGGGAAAGAGTAAAACCTTTCACTTAAAAAAAAAGTCTGAGTAGAATGCAAAGTGTGTTCAGAAAGACATCCCTCCTCCCTACATGGTCCAGGTGTGCTTCTCTGAATGACAACAGAAGGTCTTACATACTAGTGGTTCTCAACCTTTGGTCCTCCAGATGCTTTGGACTTCAACTCCCAGACTCCTTGACCATGGGATATGCTGGCTGGAGATCCTGGAAGCTGAAGTCCAAACCATCCAAAGGCTGGGAACCATTGTTTATATATCAGTCATCTTCAAAGATGAACCACTGTAATGGAAACTCCTTTGTTATCCCAATGGGCTAGTGACCTAAATGTTCCATAATTTTACTAATAAATCAGTGTTTTCCAAAAATATGTCTTATTTTGGGAGGGGGGATATAACATCAATGCATCTCTATATGTGTTCAAAAAACAAACAGCAGGTTTGTTTTAGCAAGACAGAAAAGAAAAAGCAGCAAATAGCAGGCAGAATGGGTCTGTCTTGTTGAACAAAAGGGAGAGGAAGGAGACACAAATTCCAGAATGTGGGAATCAAGATGCATAGTTAAGGCAATTTTGGTATACTGCCCTGTACTTGTCTAACCATATAATTCTTGTTCAGTAATCACGGGAACCTTGGAAAAACAGAAGGTAGCATCTTAGTGAGTGGCTTTAAAGGGGCATACGAATGTTTTGTCAGGTTTAAAGCAACAGGTGGTTTTCACCGCTCTCTGCTTTGACTAAACTGTAAAGTTTAGGGCACATTAATTTACAAAGAGGCACAGTCGTTGTCTCCGTCAGTGCAACTTCTCATCTTGAAAACACCGAAGATCTCCCGTTACTTTTACCGGTTACCAGTACTTGCAACACTCATGAACCCCTGCGTCACAGCCAACACTAACAACAGACTCAGCGCAAGTTTACTCTTGGGGACGACCACGGATGGCGGCTGGCATTTCACCGATATCGCCGAAGTCAATAAAGACCAAGGCGTATGCCCTTCTAAATAGGTCAAGGGAGGAAACCTGAGGTCCACGACTCTGGAGAAGGTGACTGGATTCGCTCCAGCCGGCCAATGGTTTTCCCAGCCGGAGGATTCCTCCCCTCGCAATCGAAGGAGGCTGTGCAAAAGCGCGCGCTCAGTGCGTTAGCCGTCGGGACCGGTTTCAGGCGAGCCAGAAGGGCGAGTCTTCCAGACCCAGGAGCCACCCAGGGCTTCCCACGCCCGCCCTCGGCTCCTTCCTCTTCCGTCGGGTTAAAAACAAACCCACAGAGCCGGCGGGGTGGCTCCTCCGGCCCCAAGGGGAGCCAGCGCCGCCGGGCTATTCGACAGGCGCCCCTCCGGAGCCCTTTGATCTCACCCGGGCTCCCCAAGAGGCCGCCCGCCCTGCCCGCGTCAGACCCAAAGCAGCCAAGTCGCCTCAGGCGGCTCCCCAGCCACACCACCGCCCCCGCCGCCCTTTCCTCCCAGGAGGAGAGCTCCCGCACCTGGCGTGGTTTCGCCCCTCCTGCGAGCGGACTCTCCTCCACAGACCCTTGGGGCGAGGGCCCAGGCCAGACACTTACCGGAGGCTGCTGCGAGGGGAGTCCCGAGCGCTTGGTGGAGCCTTGCCGGGAACTGAGCCTCTTCCAAGACTCGGCGAACCTGCCCCGGCTGGCGCTCCGGCTCCTCCGCCGGCCAACTTCTTCCTTGTCGGCGCTGCCTTTCTCCGCCTCGTTGGGACTCCGCCACTTCTGTCCCATCGTCTCTCTCTCTTTAGGCGGGAGAGAGAAGTTTGGCCTCTTCCGTGGCTCTCAGGGGAGGCGGCGGTGGCGGCGGTGGGGCTCCTTCGCGCCTTCCCGCCTGGCGCGCCTCCGCCCGCCGTCTCCCCTCTTTCTGGCCGCGGCTGCGCTGAGCGCGGAGGGTCGCAGAGCCGCCGAGGCGAGAATTCGCTGCCTCACCCTCGTGGGTCACAACACCCTGCGCGCCCCCCACCCCGTGTCTGTGGTACTCATGGGGACCCCCGCTTAATTATTTTAAAAACACGGTGTTGCCAAGAGACATGATGGGGATGAGGCGGGAGAGAGGGAGCCGCTTCCCATTGTCTCCCCTCCTTCCCTCGTTTGTTCCTTCAGGTGTGTATATGTGTGGAGACGGGGGGGGGGAGAGTAACCGATCAACGCAACCACACACGACGACACCTCCCCGAGCGAAAGGGAGCGGCTGCTCTTAAGTCGCGCGCGTCGTTTACAACGAGGAAATTCAGCAAGCGTTGAGACGTTACACACACACACACACACACCTTCCTCCCAGGAACAGGGAGGGCCAGCAGCTGACAGGTGGAGCATTGTTACCATGCGAAGTCGAAGGCTTTCACGGCTGGCATCCGTAGATTGAGTTTTTATTCTATTGTTTTGCAAAACTGGGAGCCAGATTTTGTTTACTTCTAGGGTTTCTTCTTTCTTGTTGAAGTTGTCCATAAAATAAAAACTCAACACTTACAAAGGAATTCCCCCCCAGGGACAGGGGGATTTCCAGCAGCAGTTAATGGCCCATCAACCAACCACTAGTCAAACAGACACTAAGGAGCCTTGCATTTCTATACCCAGAAACTAACCATTCAATTACACAAATTTACATATACTCCCCAACAGGGGTTCACAGCATATAAACTCCACACACACTCCTACCCAACCATTCTCTGAAGATGCCAGCCACAGATGCAAGTGAAACATCAGAATCTATTCCAGCACATGGCCTCACAGCCCGGAAAAAAACCAAGGAAAATCATTATTACTATCATTCTCTGACAGGTGAAGAAGCCCTTATTCTCTGAGATCTGGTATTGTACCACGGGATGGAGAGCTGTGAGCCTGGCTTACTTTCAAGCGGGCACGTATCTGCAACGTCAGAATCCAGACGTATCTCTGAAGAAATAACTGTGAGCTGCCCTGAGAACACTTGTGTACTAAAAGTGTGAAATAATAATTTAAAAAATAGTTAAAGAACATGCCAGAATTCACCATCGTGCATGACGAGTAGAGAAAAGAACTTGAGATCACCTCATGAAATAAAGTCAGAGACCAATCATGGCATTTTGGTGCCACAGGTTTGTAGCACCCAAGGCCTGTCAACAGTACTATATGTTGGCAACTGTGGCAGAAGCTCTCTAGCAGTAAGAAAGGCAGTATGTATGTATTTATTTAATTCCCCACCTTTCTCCTGGGAAGGGACTCAAAGCAGCTTCCAAAGATTTAAAAACAAAGTTTGCTAAAACCATATTTACAAAAGTTAAAGAGCAATTGAACAGAGAATTCTATTAAAAAGCATAGATAAATATATTAAAAACATAATTAAAAGATAAAATCACATTGTAACCACATAATAAACGAAAAAGCTATTTGCTGCCCTTTCCTGACAAAAAAGAAAAAAGAAAGAAAAAATCAGTTGCCTGAGGTAACCATCTCACTCTGCCTAATGAGAGGCCAGTATCTGTGACCAAATTAAGGATTATGGGGGTGGAAGTATAAAATATTTCTTTATACCCCACATAATGGTGGAATTTATTGCCACAAGACTTAGTTCTGGGCACATACTTCACATGGCTTAACAGGAGATGAGACAAATTAATGAAACACTATGTATGACTACCATTCCTCTACATGGTCCTACTCTGTTTCATCGTCATTGTATGGAAGTGATCCAAGCCTCTGCAAGGCTATGCCAGCAGAGCGAGAGCACTGGCACATTCTGGGGCAGGGGGGGTGGCTTTGAGAATGGCCTCTGCAATAGTGTGCCTGCCGTCCAAAGATCAGCTTGTCTAAGTGCAAAGAGGCTTGGTTGGCCAGTGGATGATGAACTGGTCACATCAGCTTTTCTGTTAACACAATGGTGGTGTGGAATAATTGCTGTCTGCAGAAGGACTACTGGCACTGATGACATCAAAGACATCAAGGTATGTACTATCTTCAGTAGGTACTAGCACTGACAGATAAATGAAACCTCTGTGTTCAGAGGCAGCGCACCTCAAAATACCCAGAACATGCGTGGAATGGTAGGGGGAGGCTATTGCCCCAACAATCCCTTTTTGTTGGCTTGTTGGAGGCATCTGGTTAACTACTGTAGAAACAAGGCAGTGGCCCACAGGGAACTTTGGTATAATTGGGCAATGGTCCTTTTGTTTTTTAAAACCCATAACAAAGAAATAACACTACGAAATCTGCTCAGAGACACTGACTCCTTGCTAAGTACAAACTTTTTCTTTTCTGGTTCTAAATATATTTATTTATATCCTGCCTTTTCCCCACTCAAGGACTCAGTGCAACTTACAAAGATTAAAGTGGTACTGTGATGTCTGGTAGCTTTTTCTAATGAAATCATCCTGACTAGTTACTCTACACTTTTTATTTTATTTATGTAATTTATATCCTGTTTTCCTCCTTGTACAGGAGATGTTTCTCAGAGCTAATTGAGTAATATGCTTATTTGTGAGTAAACTATCAATGCATAGTGGGATTTACTTATCTTATTTACTTATCTTATCTTATCTTATGCTGAAATGCATAAGATATGGCTGTTATGCAGCAGCAACCTTGGAGGCTGACTGTATGTATGCTTTGCCTGCAGTTGTTGCAAAAGACTGTTTTGTTGGCCTCGTCACCTCTAACTAGTACAGAGAATTTCTAGTGATATTGGACTGTACTGCAGCACTAGTGAGATATTCTTTATTGTTGTTCTTTGCCATCAAAGGATAGCTAAGTGAAGAAACAGTGTGGTTCAGGAGCCAATCCTAGGAGAGGAGGCTGAAAGGGGAGGGGCTTCTGGAGGATTAAGAGAGTCTGAAGAGGAAAATAGCAGTTTTAGTTGAGTAGTGGAGAATGTGAAGTCAGAGAGAGAGGCTTGAAGCAGGGGAGTGAGAGGCTGCTTAGGTGATAGCTAAGAGGCTTGGAGTATGACATTTGATATGAGTGGTTTAAAGGGAATTGATGTGCAGGGGAAATGAATTATTAACTCAGTTATATTTCTATTATTCACCAGTAAATCATTATTTATGTTAATTCTTACATGCCTTCTGGTTATGAGTGACTTCTCCGACAATTAGTTCACAACCATTAAGGAACAGCCACACCTAATTACACGTGTTATCCATCTGTCGGAGACATAGTTCAGGCATGATGTGGTTGGCTGTGCCAAATTTGGTGGCATAGAAAGGCCCCTGCGTCCCAAATTGAAGGAGAGGACAGGCCTGTGTTGCAGCAACCTTATGAACGAGAGACTTCCAAGAGCACCAGCCATCAACTGCCCTGCTCAGGTTCTGCAAACTCAGGATCTTGGTTTCCTTGACTGAGTCAATCCACCTGCATTGGAGCCCCCCTTTTTTCTGACTGCCTTCCACTTTACCAAGCATTATCTTTTTCCAGTGGTTCATGTCATCTCATGATATGTCCAAAGTACTACAGCTTCAGTGTAGTCATTCTTGGTGTTTGTTAAAATGATGAGCCACCATAATTCATATGGCTGTAGTACAGCAGGACACTTAGACCAATCCTGTTTTTAATAAATATATTTGAAGCACTTCTGCAAGGTTCCTAGCACATATGCTAGGAGAATGAGAATAATTTATGCTTAAAACAATCAAAGGCGCGGTAGTGATAGTGGTGATCACAACGATAACAATTCCTTTATTCTTTTCCTGTTTGGGCACCTGGTTCTAATGGCCTCTGTAAAGGGACACAGGAGCCAATCCCAAATAATGAAGCAGAAACAGGTGGAGGTTATCCTGTCCTGTCCTGGCTTGAGAATGAAGGGATAGAGACAGCAACAGAGGTGATTATTGGCTGGCTGGAATCACAACAAACAAAACAGTGGAGGATAAGTCTGGAAATGATCAGGGCCTTGAATAGTACAATGGAGAATATGCTGGCTAGAAGATACTCCCACAAATATAGCTCTTGTTCTTTTGGAAGAATACTGAGACCATCTGAAGGGTGGCTTGTCTGAGCCTTCTTTGGGCTCTTCCCCTGCTTTATGAGGACCTGTGTGTACTGTTAGCAGGGTCAGAATTGCATTGAGAGTGTATCTTTCAACTCCAAGGAGACTTTCATAACTATATACACAGCCTAGAGTCCTAGAATGGCAGACAAGAGCTCCCCAAGTGGCACTTTCCATGTCTTCCCCTAAGCTTAAGCAACAGTGGCAGCTGTGGTTTCTATATCAGTGAGATAGTGAAGCTACAGTAGGTTTTAGTCTAAGTTTTAATGGTGTTATCCAGGGTGCTGAACCTATCTGGGAGATAGGATTCAGCACCCTGGATAGCTCTTTACAGCTTAGGTTAACATTCAAGGAAGATTTTGTGTCCAACTGACAGGAAAACCACTTGCTGCTACATGTGGGGAACATGACATATGGATCATCTCACAGGAGCTGTTGTCTCTGCCATGGTGAAGCCACTTTTAAAATGGTGTATATATTCAGTATCTTTCATAATGATCCATAGGATCAAGTAAACTGTGTAAGGGGCGGGAAAGGGATCTTTTCAATGTGTAGAAATGAGGATGAAAGAGTAGGGAATAGCCAAGCATCATTAATGTTTGTGTTGGTTGCCTTAACCACATATCAAATTAAGATATAGCCTGCTATTTTCCTCCTTCCCTCTTAGCATGCTCTGTTTTATTAAACTTGCTCTGTTTTATTAATCTTCGTCCTTAGGGGGCTGAAGAACACTGAGAAAAACTGCAGTCTAATCTGACCTGATAAATGTGGTGTGAAGTATTCAGTAGTAAGCATTCATCATAAATAAGAAATGACAGAATGCAATTAAACTATAATATTTTGACAACATGTCTCTCATTCCCAATTTACAGCCAGTGAATTTAACAAGCTACTTTAAATATTGATCTTTTGAACTAGTAGGGAAAAAGGATCACATGGCAAGATGAGGTGAAATTAATTATCTTTGCCAGTTTAAAATCACCAATAAAGTTGGAAATCAAACTCCGCACATATGTCATTTAGAGTTCTAGATAATCAGGCTTTCTCGGTTCACAAAATGAAAAGTATAACACAAACAGGGTTGCTAATACCCACTCTCAGTGACGTGACTACCCTTTATTGCACAACAGAGTTAGAGAAGCTTGTCCAATTAAGCATCTCTCCTTGATTTAGGATTTATCATATTGATTAATAACCCACCTTTCTCCTAACATGGGACACAAATATTTGCCAAAGTTTATTGTGTCATATCCACTGAAGGTACAGGAGTCCCCCTCTGGCAGGGTCTGGCAACTCTGAGTGGTTAATTTGTCCAAGAATATCTGTTGTTTCCTCTCAGGTACACTGAAAACCTCACAGCATAACAAGTATGCATTCCATTGTTCAGGTAGGGAGCAGGAAGGAGAAGACTGCCTGCGACTTCTGCCTTTTGGCACATCTTTGCTCCTGGAAGTTTCTTTAGAGGCTGTGGTCAGTAGTGCTTTTTATTTTCTTCATCTAATATTCTAGCTTAATCCTTACCTAGAGCACAGAGACCTCACTATTACTGTTCATGTTCTAGTAACCTTGAGAATTTATCACTCAGAAGTGAAACATGCTGTGAAATGCTGCTGGACACTTTTTTATTAAGGAAGTTTTGAAGAACTTATTCCACATTAATCCAATAGCCACTGCTACTGAACTTGTAAAGACCTTTCAAGATGTTTGACCTTTCTAGTCCAAAGGTATCTAAGGATCACCTCCTTCCATGTGAGCCAAGTTTTTTCTGAGAAGGAGAATCTCAGATGTCAAAAGACAGTTCTATTCTTGAGATGCTTCCATGGCTGTAAGTGAGGTGCTCTTTGGCTAGGTATGAAAAGAATGTTTGCTATTAATTTTTCAGCTGATCAGCAAGAATACAGGTGACTAAGAGGCTACTGCAAGATTCTTTGCCCTCTGAGTATTTATTTATCTGTGCAGAAACACATGGTTTTTCTACATAAAAATATGGTTTTTATATAGAAAAATCATATGTTTCTGCACAGAAAACAGATGCAAAAATATTAACAGCAATATTGGCAAAAAGGATGAATAGATTTATGCACAAATATATACAAAAAGACCAATGTGGATTTATAGCAGGAAGACAGATGGCTAATTTAACTGGAAGAGTAATAAATATAACAGATATAATTAGAAGAAAGAAAATTAAAGCAGGGCTCATAGCCATAGATATATTTAAAGCCTTTGATTGTATGGAATGGCTGGCATTAAAAAATATAATGAAAACATTTGGATTTGGAGAAAAAATTAGGGGCGTGATTGACCAACTGTATAAAAAAATAAAGCTACAGTAATAGTAAATGATGGTAAGACAGAACAAATAAATTTAACTAGGGGAACAAGACAAGGTTGCCCACTTTCCCCAATAATATTTGCTATGGTAATAGAAATATTAGCTAATGTAACTAGAAAAGATGAAGGTATTAAAAGGATAGGAAATATTGAAGAGATTAAGCTGAATATGTCCGCAGATGATACTTTAATAACAATATAAGATCCATTGGAAAAAATGCAAGAGATAGGGAAACATTTGGAAAAAATACAGGTAGAATTAAAAGAAATATGGGAAATAAATAGAGTAGAACAAAGCATTATTGTGAGATTCAATGAAAGCTGTAGCAAGGGGAATATTTATTAGGGAAGCACATACATTATGGATAAAACAGGAAAAATGTAAGAGGAAACTAGAAGAGTAAATTAAAGATTTAGAAAAAGAATATTTTAGAAACGGAGATAAACAGATCCACGCATTAATACAAGCAAAGAGAAAAGAGTTAGAAAAGGAAGATATAGAAATAGTAAAAAGAAATCTGCTATTTATGAAAAGAGATTTTTTTGAATATAGTAATACAAATTCTAGAATGCTAGCAAGGGCCACACAAGCAAAGAAATCTAAAAGTTTGATTGGAATTATTAAAAATGAAAAAGGGGGGGAAAGTAATTTGATGAAAGATAAATTAAAGATATTTCAAGAATATTATCAAAAATTATATTCAGCAGGTGATCCAGCAAAAGATTTAGAGAAATATATACAGGAAAATTGTAAGGATATAATTAGTGAGGAGGAGAAGGAATTAATGGAACAACCTATAACAGAAGAGGAAATAGAAGATATTATAAACAAATTGAAACTGGGGAAGGTCCCAGGAGAAGGTGGTTTGGGAGCTGAATATTACAAAACATTTAAAAGTATATTAATATCTAGAATGAAGGGATTATATAACAACATTTTAAAAGGAGATGAGATCCCACCATCGTGGAAACAATCTTTGATTCTCTCTCTCTCTCTCTGGCTTTTCTTCGTGAACGAAGATTCAGGAAGGACTCATCCCGCATTTTCTGCAAGCGCGCTGATGACTAAAAAGGCCAATCTGAGATAGAAAATATTAATTCCAAAACCAGATAAAGATCTGACGGATCCAGAATCATATAGACCAATATCATTAATAAATCAAGATGCAAAAATATTAACAGCAATATTGGCAAAAAGGATGAATAGATTTATGCACAAATATATACAAAAAGACCAATGTGGATTTATAGCAGGAAGACAGATGGCTAATTTAACTGGAAGAGTAATAAATATAATAGATATAATTAGAAGAAAGAAAATTAAAGCAGGGCTCATAGCCATAGATATATTTAAAGCCTTTGATTGTGTGGAATGGCTAGCATTAAAAAAATATAATGAAAACATTTGGATTTGGAGAAAAAATTAGGGGCATGATTGACCAACTGTATAAAAAAATAAAGCTACAGTAATAGTAAATGATGGTAAGACAGAACAAATAAATTTAACTAGGGGAACAAGACAAGGTTGCCCACTTTCCCCAATAATATTTGCTATGGTAATAGAAATATTAGCTAATGTAATTAGAAAAGATGAAGGTATTAAAGGGATAGGAAATATTGAAGAGATTAAGCTGAATATGTCCGCAGATGATACTTTAATAACAATATAAGATCCATTGGAAAAAATGCAAGAGATAGGGAAACATTTGGAAATGTTTGGGGAAATGACAGGTTTACAAGTAAATTGGAATAAATAAGAAATGATGATATTTAATTATACACAGGCAGAGCAAAAAATATGAAGAGTAAAAAGAAATATATTAAAATAAAGGAGCAAATAAAATATTTAGGAATAAATATTGTGGCAGAATTGGAAAAACTAGAAGAATTTTTTTTTTTACTATATTAAGGAAAGATATGGAGAAAAAAATAGAGAAATACGGGAAAATTAAATGTTCATGGTTTGGAAGAATAGCGCTTGTTAAAATGAAAATTTTACCAAAAATATTTTTTTAATTTAGAATGCTGCCTATTAAAGTATCAGAGATGGAATTTAAAAAGTGGCAAAATATGATAAATAATTATTGTAATCTATAAAATAGATGGTATAAATCCCCCCAAAAAAGGAGGTCTAGGCCTACCCAATTTGAAGCTATATTATGTAGCGAATCAATTGAGATATATTACTGATAGTGTTGCGGAAGTAAAAGAAATGGAACGGATGGAAATAAACAAACAAGAGGTAGAGTTAAAATTAAGAAATATATTTTTTGGTAAACCAAAAAAGAAATTTAGGGAAATAATAGAGTCTGTCTCCTTTAAAAAATATACTAGATATATGGATTAAATACAAAAAAAGTATTAGTTCCAGGAATATCTCCATTAATGCCAGTAATGTTGTTGGAGGGTTTCCCAGCAAATTTAAGAAATGAAGTGGAAGCAAAATTAGGAGGACAAGAAATAATAAGGTTGAAGAAATGGATGGGGAAAATGAAAAATAAGAATTATATGGAAAAAATATTAAAAGAGCAAGGATTCACATGGTTTAAATTGATACAGTTAGAACGATGGACAAAAAATGGTTAAAGGAGGGAAGTTGTAGAAAAAATACAAAATTTGAGGAATTGATTATAAAAACTACTCAAGAGAAAATTAATATAAAAGGTATTACAAGTAAAATATATTTAAAATGTTAATGGATAATGAAGAAGTACAAGATTCTCTTAAAGATGTTTGGGAAACAGATGTAGCAACTGTAATAGACAAATCCAAGTGGGGAAAAATATGGAATATGCAACATTTGAAAACATTATCAGTAAGAATAAAAGAAAATTACTCTAAGATTATATGGAGATGGTATTTAACCCCAGTAAGATTGAATCAAATAGATAAAAAGTACTCAGCACAGTGTTGGAGGGGATGCCAAGAATTGGGAACGTATATTCATATGTGGTGGAATTGCAAATATGTGCAGAAATTTTGGAAAATAGTAATGAAGGAAATAAGTGAGATACTGGAGATAAATATACCTTTATGCCCCAAAATAGCATTATTATCATATTGTGAAAAAATACAAGAATCTCAAATTGTTAAGGATTTATTAACAAATCTGCTGAAAGCAACAAGGTTAATAATAGCAAAGAAATGGAAAACACAAGGTGAATACCAAATAGAAGAATGGTATAATGAAGTATAGAATATAGCTATAAATGAGAAATTAACAAATATGGTTAAAGAAAAAAAAGGAGGACTAAATAAGAATGTTTTTGGTGGAAAATGGAGTAAATTCTTAGAATTTGTATTAATAAAGGGGAGAGGAAGCAAACCTGAGTTGGAAACAATGGTATTTTGGAAAGAGGGATGAATGTAAAGGGAAGTCCCTCGGTGAAGGGAATCACTGTTATATCTGTTTGTTAAGTTGTATGTATAAATTGTATGTTGTTTAATTTTAAAATTAATAAATAAAATAATAAAAAAAATCACATGAATGCAGTGTCAATGGCCAGTCTGGCACGAACACTTCCAGGTGAGATTGTGTCATCCAGGTGAGTAACACACTTTTTTAAAACCTTCCCAGGTTTACTTGGAAGTTTTAAAGTGTGTGTATGTGCTTTTTGTGTTTTATTTTTTTGTTTTATTTTTGAATTTCCCACATGATGAAGTCTCATGGGATTTCAGAGGAAGTGAACGGGGCTTCATTCACTTCCTCTTCATTGCCAGGGAAGACTTCGGCCAGGGTTAGAGGTAAGTGCCGTGGGGGGGACGTTCTTTTGCAGGCATAAAAATGGATTTTTTTTATGCTGGCAAAAGGATGTTTAAAGGGGATTGTCTGATAAAGTCCCAGATACAAACCACTGTATTGTAAGACTGGGGATGGACAGATGCAAGTTAACGGGCCAGAGGGATTAAAATTGGGGAAACTTGCTGGACAGTCTGGTTTGACACATCCCTTTGTTAGGCAAATACAGGTAATATGTTGTCATGGGAACTAAAATCCTTCTTGGAGAGTCTTTTGAATATGAAGAATATGAGGGGGAAAGATCACAACTGCTCTCCAGCTAAGGACAATATGACAAAGGTGTCTGCCCCTAAGGAGTTTGAGCCTTCTAAGCATCTGGATGTTTCCTTACTGATCTAATCTGGGACCAGTGGATTTCAGTTGTGTTTTGGAGTGTTTAGGCTTTGTCTGTTCTTCTGCTGGAACTGTATATTTATAAATAAATGCATATTACAAAATGCCAATAAGCCTCTGGTGACCTACTTCCAACACTACCCACCCTACACGCACACGCATACTTTCAAACAGAGGAGGAGAATACAAAACTTATCAGAATGCAATGTTTCCCTTGAACATTAGTCAGATTCAGGCTACACATAGAGCCTATGACACATACTGATTCCAAAGACAGAGCATACATGCATAGAGTTTGCATATAGACAGTCTGTTTAGAGATTCAGATCAACACACACCATCTTGTTCTCTTCCCCACTCCACAAATTATTACCAAATGTGTCACCCGAAAAGTGTTCTTGAAAAATCAGAATGAGGGTATGTAAAAAACCAACAACAATTATACAACATTTCAAGAACAAACTTTAGCCCATCCTTGAATTTGTTTCCAGGAAAGATGTAAAACTCAACACACTGTGGTATTTTACTTGAAGAATATGACAGCAGCCTAAAGGATGGTATACACACCCAGAACACACACACAAATGCATTTGGTGTATGAAACCTACCTCAGCACCCACACTTGTTTTTAAGAAGGGGAGGAACAAAATAAATCAAACTGACATGTCTTTGAAATATGAAAAAATCGAATTAAAAGTTGGTGTTGTGCACATTCAGGACACCATTCTCTATTTGACAAATGTATTGCAGCTTGATCCTTTGGACACACTAAGTCAAGAAAGTTAAAAATGCAATGCAATATCTGTTTTGGAAATTTAGGCATTGTTATGTCTAAATAAATATGAATTGCTAGTAAATTTTGATGCTTAAGGCAGTCATTGTCCTGTTTGCACAGAAAAATCTGAGATATTTATTTACTCTGTTAAATCAGGGAATGTTCTACTATCTTTGTGTTATTGCTTCTGAGTAATGGTATAACCTTTGATTATACAGAAAGTGTTTTAATGTGTTACTTCCACACTCTGGGATAGCTAAAGTAGGCTCTCAATGGTGAGTTCCCTTCCCAAAGGTCAACCAATCAATGTCCTCTTAATACCACAGGTACTTCCAAATTACTTATTGCCCTCACAGACATCTTAATACTTTCCCCTTCATAGCAGAATATCGAATGGCTGGTTCTGTGGATGAGTCCTGATTATACTGTGCTAAAGTCCATCATGATTGATAGATTATACTTTAACTAATCTGAATATATTTGACTAATATTTGCAATGGCTTATGTTTGCTTCTGTCTTTGGTGCCTTTAATTGCTGCCTATTATTTGTACTGTTTTCTTGGCCAATTGTATATAAACAGTTTTTGAAAAACCCTGCTATGTGGCTAGACTTGCATTTATGGGATCAGTCTCAAGCTGTTTCTGAATTATGTAAGGGAGTCTGTTAAGGTGACTGAGCGTTCATTCTGGTATTTGCTTAACATGACATTAAGCCCTGTTGAACTCAGTGGGATTTACTTCTGAATAGATGTGTACAGAATCGTACAGCAAATGAAATAAGAAAATTTACCCATTAAAGCAATTCAATAAAACCCCTGAGGATCAAACATACAGAGCAAACATCTCATAGCTCTAGAAAAGTAAATTTGCCATTTTACTTGTGTAAATGTGTAGAGGGTTTTTTCCCTCTTAAAGAGGTTGTGTCTAGCCTTTTCTCACTCACATATGGTCTTTATATAGACAAACCAAAAATCATTTGCACATTATAAATGTCTGCCTATCTTCAGATCTTTTAATATAGATAAAAACCATTCCATCTACTTAAGCATACTTGGAGATTGTTTAACAAATAATTAATACGTTTTCCTATTTCATTTTTATATGAACCTCAGAGGTTCAAAATAAAAGGGAAGGATTCCAGATGAGACAAATCAGTCTTATCTACAAGAGAAAAAAAAATACCCCAAACAAAATTAATCATCTTTGTTGACTCAAACAGTTACTGGTAGACTGCTGATGAGTCAGTGGAATCAAAACAGTGAGAGAAAGGCAGCAGTCCAAAGTGGACCAAATCAAATTATGAGGATTTTTTAAAATCAGTTGTTTCTCTACTGCCCCATTGTCAATAATTCACCTTCTCCAGACTATATTGTATAATTCCAGGTATACATACATATATATATATATATATATATATATTTACTAGAACTACCAGATTCCATCATATGGCTATTGGCCATGGTGGCTGGAGGATTTCATGAGTTGTAATCTAAAAATGAACTTTTCCAAATTCTGCATGGGTCATGTTGGTTGTCATATCAGTTGAGACCTCCATATTTATCCTATCTATTAATACTTTTAACAATATTAAGTTTTCGGATATTATCTAGCATTGTAAATACTGTACAAATCTTATGCTATCCTATTTTGTTTTGTTGTACAGATTTTACAAGTTGTAAATCCGAAGATCTTTCTATTATTATTTTTTTATTTATATCCCGCTCTTCAGCCACAAGGCTATCAGAGCGGCTTACAAATTGTTTTAAGCAATAGCTATTTACACATCTACACTGCATTAAACAGTTTCCAATGTGTGTTAGCTAATTGCCCCCACAAGCTGGGTACTCAATTTGCTGACCTACGAAAGGATGGAAGGTTGAGTGAACCTTGGAGCCCGCTGGAATCGAACTTGCAACGTGGTGACTTGCAGTACTGGCATTAGAGGATGATTATTGACAATATTGTATCTTATAAGATGTTAAGGTAATGTTAAAAAGTGGAAATTTTAAGGAAAGATCAGAAAGGGCAGGAGTAACTTGGATATTCCAAGAGAATGAAAGATGACCAAAATATGCAAACCACAAAAAAAGATGACCAAAATATGCAAGCCACAAAGGATGATAAGGCCTTTCCATTTGGCCCAAAAAAATAAAGTAAAATAAAAAAAATTACTGGAATCTAAGAAGAGGTATATTAATATTTGCTAGTTGACCCATCTTTTCAGTTTTGTTTTATAAGTATAAAAGCTGCATATATGCTTTGTCTACCTCTAAAAAAATTTTAAGAGGACATTTCCCATTCATCCTATTATTTGCTGGATCTTTCAATTTTCATTACAAATTATTTATAGTTGTCTGTCTAGTTCTTACTCTAGGTCCAGTTCTCATGCCATTCCACATAGATAGCATTTGTGTGAAGATGGTCTTGTACCTGTTGATAAATTGTCTACAGTCATGCTCACATTAAAGCTAGGTTTAAGCTGTGTTTGGACTGCTCAAACAACTTGCTGGTCTTTCAAAAGCTAATCAAACTAAAATTATTTAAAGCATAACAAATAAAGTTCTTCCCTTCCTCTCCATCATATGCATTCTGCGTGAGGTAATAAAAAGAGTTACCCTTAATGTAGAAGGAACAAAAGAAAAGGTTGGGCAACAAAGAGGCAGGGAGGGGATATAAGTCTTTTGTTTTGCATGCCAAAGATCCAAGGTTCAGTCCCCTGTATCTCCAAGTGAAACTAGGAAGGAATCCAGCCTGGATCCCTGGAGAGCTACTATCTTTCATTGTCCACACTATTGGGCTAGATGAATAAAGGGTTTGAGCTAGCATAAGGCAATTTCACACAAATAATAACAAGAAAGAATTGTATCATTGCTGCCCTCAAGAGGTTATATATTGGTTTTAGTGACTGCACATCTGCTAGATCCAGTTATGGATGGGGAAGATATGAAATCCTGTGTCAAGCACTCCTTGCATCAAGGTCCATGTTAAATTGGGTGTTTACATGCAACCTCAGACTGCATTAGGCAATCTAGTGCTGTCTAATTGTTTGAACTACAACCTCCATAACTTCCAGACAACATAGCCAATAGTCAGGGATTATGATAGTTGTAGTCCAGAACATGTGGACATCTGGTTGCCTACTGCTTTCATAAGGGTTGATCAATGTATTCAGCACTGCCTGGTTGGAAATGAGGTCAGTGTATCCAAGACTCATCCCACAATTTATTTTATTTATTGCATTTGTATGCTGCCTTTCTCTCAGAATGAGACCCAAAAAAGTAATTGGCTATGTCAAAAATGGCCATCCATTTATTAAGCTAGAGATGTTATTTATTTATTTATTTATTTTATTATCTACATTTCTATACCGCTTATCATGTCAAAGCTCTCCCTAAGCAGCTTACCACATAAAAACAAGTAAAAATAAAACAATTAAAAAGCAACAATTAAAATTATTTTTAAAACATATACAAGTTAAAACAATAAAAATAATAAAAACACATCCCAATAAAAGCCTCTGTGCCCACAACTACAAATTACAAGCTTGCTGAAATAAAAACGTTTTTGCCTGCTGGCGAAAGGAAAGCAGGGAGGGGGCCAGTCTAGCCTCCCGAGGAAGGGTGTTCCAGAGGGTGGGAGCAGCCACTGAAAAGGCTCTCTCTGGAGTCCTCACCAAACGAGCCTGGTACGATACGATGTTTGGATTGAGAGAAAGCCTTCCCCTGAAGATCTTAAAATTCTGGCAGGTTCATATCATTTCTTATTGGAATCTAGTAGATAAAATGTTCTTATTTAAATGTCCATTTTATATAGTTAAATAACAGCTATAGGTACAACTATAAATAAATGTCCAGTTTGGAAACCAAGCCTTATGAGGAATGACTTGGGGAGCTAGATATGTTTGGTTTGGAGAAGACTGAGAGGTGACATAATAGCCATCTTCAAATATCTGGATTCAAATTATAAACAGAGAGAGTTTACCTAAACATTAGGAAGAATTTCCTTACTGTAAGAACTGTTCAACGGTGGAATAGACTGTCACAGAGAGTGGTGGACTTTCCTTCTTTGGAGGTCTTTAAACAGAGGTTGGGTGGTCATATTTCAGGAGTGCTTTAGTTGTGTATTCCTGCATGGCAGGGGTTGAACTAGATGGCCTTTGCAGTCCTTCCAACTCTATGATTCTATGATTCTAACACTAATGCCCTGTCCTTGTAATCTTTAGAGGGCAGACATTCCACAACTGCAGCATCTCTTGTTGTTGTTGTGTGCCTTCAAGTCATTTCTGACTTGTGGTGCCCCTAAAGTGAACCTATCATGGGGTTTCTTGGCAATATTTGTTCAGAGGGGGTTTGCCTTTGCCTTCCTTTGAGGCTAAGAGAGTGTGACTTGCCCAAGGTCACCCAGTGGGTTTCCACGGCTATGCGGGGATACAAACCCTGTTCTCCAGAGTCATAGTCCAATGCTCAAACCATGACACCACACAGCATCTGTACAATATGAACAATTAACTTCTTAAAACTATGTGGGCATAAAGCCAATGTTGCACTGGCCCTGCAGCACCAGTGCAATAAGACTTTCTTCTTCTCCCCATCTGGAGACTGCACCATCATCCAAAACCATCCTCCAAGATACTGGGTTGACACCTTGGGAAGTCTTTTAGAGCATTGTTTTGGCAGGTGAATAGCGGACTGCTGTGGGAAGGGGAACTTGCCCTCTCCTGGCTCTACTGTTGGAAAGGCTAAGGGCAGCTACATTTTTGCACTATGCTGTAGTGGCCTACACCAAAAATTAACATATTACTTAGAAATAAGTCATTAATGTAATCAAAATTTATACAGGATACTTTTGTTGAAGACTAAGGTATTAGTTATTTTACTCTCCTACACATTCTCCCACAGATAACTGTTGAACAATAAAACTAAATGTTTAAGCTTTTGCTCATACAGAAGCCAACATATGGCGCTCTTCTGTCCTTTTTTCGGAAGGTGATATTTGATTACTTATAAGCACATGGAATGAAACTGGACTAGTTAAATAATTTTTTTTAAAGTAATTATTAATTTAATTTATCTGTCTCCCAATATGGGGCCCAAAGCAGCTAAAGCCTTCAATTTGTTTAGCTAATTTGCTTTTACTTATACTCTGCTAGGACTTTAATGAGTTCCTTCTTCATAAAGTTATGGGTTGGTGGAAGGAATCTTCTCATATTTAAAGTGCAAGGCTACTTAATGGAAAAGTGCTTGCTGCAGGATAGGAACTGAAAATAAAATATTAACAAGCTTTTGGCTTGTTAGCAGTTGTATCAGACACCTTCCACAAATAGTGGCAGGCTAGCTTGAAGAATAATTTTTGAATTCAAGAAATGCTACCATGGTGTTCTCCAGTCCTTTACTGAGATAATAGGCTATAACATTTTGGCAGTGTAATGTGATTAATTCTTAAGAATTTCAGGTGCAGATGTTCATGTTTGCATGTACAGTCTCTCCCTCCCTCCCTCCCTCTCACACAGCTGCCAGTGTGGGGGAGATCCTGAATTAACACCCTCTTAGCACCACCACCTCCTCGATAACTCTATTTTTCCTTGTCAGTTTATGTTGGTCATCAAGGTTGTTCTTCTCACTCCTTCCTAGTCTCAGTTGCCCTGGGTCACTTTTTTCAGATCTTTTTCAGCAATGTAGAGTAGCCATCTATTCTTCATCCCAATATGGATTTGTAGGTGTAACTTGATATCTGCACTTACTGATGACTCAATCAGTCTACAGTCTTCAATGTGGAACTGCAAACCTCATGACCACAATATCTGGTCTATCTGGCCCTTTTTCTTTTCCCATTTCCCATATTTTTTTGGTACCACCTAGCCTGATGAGGAGTTCTGGAGAACTCAAAAAGCTTGCACTTGGTCCTAATAAAAGTATTGCCCAACTGTGGAGTTTAACTGTATGCCAGTGTCTGAGTCCTCAAGGGAATATCACATTGTTTTGTATTTTATATGCTTCCTGTGCCACTTAAAATGAGTATAGGTAATGAGCTGAGTTCATACTTGAAATGCAGAATGGTGTACTGAACAGGTACGTCAGTTCTCATTCTGTTACTATAGTCCTCAAGGGGGATGTTCTAGTTCATTGTATTTTCTTTTAAACTTCTCCTTGAGAACAAGTTTAGAGGATGATCAGAAGCTTCTGCTTTGAAAAACTGTTCTGAACATGCACAGTATTTCATTTCAATATCCCAGTACTGAGGATGGGCATTGTATTATATTGGTGATTTTTTTTTTAGCATATTGGCTTTTTCTTCTCTTTAAGAAAATAGATATGGGGGATCAAGTCGATATTTGAATACGAAATGTGTAATTAGTGCCCTGAATGTGTGCACCAAATTTCATTACTGTATCTTAAATCCTCAAAAGGATTGCTGCATTAAACAGATAAAATGTCAAATGAGCCAGTTAAGAAAACCTAATTTTGCTCAGCATGTTCATTTTTGTCATGTTTATAAGATCAGAGTAACAATGGCAAGTGAATGTTCCATTGTACATGTTGATAGCTATTTAGAAGATAACCAGTTGAAGTAAGAGAACACAAACATCACACAAAGGGCCAGAAATTGTTTGAGAAACATACCAAAGCACATAGGTGCAAAAAGAAATAGTGCAAGGGACTTGCAATATAGGAATAAGAAACAGACTGAATTTCATCAATTATGATCACATTATTTCTGCTGATTTTGACTAACTACCCTGAAAAATCACATAAGCTCAAGAAAGCAAAATCTTTACTGTATAACCAGTCAGTCAAATCTGAACCCACTGATTAAAACCCTTGTTTAATATCACAATATTTTTGACCCTAGCATTTTGGATTGCCAATGAGGTTAATTTTTACTATTTTACTTTTGTTAGTTAAGCCAAAACATATTCTTTTAATGTACTATTCAAGCCTTGCTCCCATTAGATTCCTGTTTTATTTAGCCACCTACAGTGGCAGTGCCTGGCTCCAGAAAAGCAATAATTTTGCAGTAATGAAGGATTTCTGTGACACACAAACACCCCTTCTGACAGATGTTTTTAACAAGCCTTTTAACACAGTCATGTTACACTGTATAATTTTTTAAATGTGTGTATGAGTAGGAAGTGTTTTGTTGTATCAAACTTGTAAAAAAATATTTCAAGCAGAAAGTGTGTAGGTGGTACAAAAAATCTAGTTGAGTATAAGTCAAGATGGCTTACCTTTTTTAAAAAATTGTACTTATTTTTATTACCTTCATGTTGATTTTTGATGAATTAAAATGGATGAAACAATATTTATATTGTGACAGATAGTATAATATGTATTCTTCATGTGATATTAAGTTCAGTTATTTTTTTGTAAATATTTTAAAATAAGGACTAAAGAAGTACTGAACATATATTTGTAATCTTGCTAGGTTAGAAAGAGTGAGGAACCTGTATATAAAGAATAGCTAACAAAACACACAAAGGTGTGTACAGAGCAGGTGTAGGACATGTGCAGCCTATGGGCTGCATATGCCCCCCGGATTCCACTTTTGCAGCTCCCAAAATTCTGATGGGAGATATATTGACAGCTTGGACCATCAATAAAAAAGAATGCCGTATTTTCAATACATTATCGGTAAAGGATGACATTGTCTTCTATGTGTGCCCTTTTGCACTCATTAGACATTGTTATGATACCATATTTGCTGCATCTGATAAAATCTGAAGCCTTCAAAGAGAACAAAGTGAAACTAACTGCCCACATTGCACCAATTGTGACATATATGCAACAATCAACCAATTAGCCAAATAATAAATCTATATCCAAAAGGCTCCATCATTATATAGCATGAAGTAGGTAAACAAAACATCTCTAATGGCCAAATATGGCATGGCAAAAAAAAAAAAAAAATCTACCCAGCTTTGGAAGGCTTCAGGAAATTCCCATACTACATACAGGCAGCTGGGTGGGGAACAGAAACAGCAAAGAGGCCTCAATATGGCCATACCAGCTTAAATAACTCAGTGTGGCCTGGCCTGACACAAGCATCATAATGCACCCTGGCATCACATTTGGCCAGTGGCTTGGGAAGGTCAAAATCATTCCCACCATATGGCTGGGGGAGCATGCGTGTAGTTAAACTAAATAGGAAACATTATTTTATATGTTTAAGTTGAGTATCCCATCTTTGTTCGACTGTTTGAAGGAAAATAGCTGAATTTTTTAAAAGTTTGGTCAATCAGTTCCATTGTGGAGGTGCTCTTTTTGGAGCAACCTACTTGTTTGAATATGTGTGTATGCACATGAGAGGTGATAGCAAAAACAATTCTCACTCTTTCCCTTCCTTTGCAATCCTGTTAGCTAATGTGATGCTAATTAAAGATGGGGATGTCTGAGAAGCATTGCTTCCTTCCTGTATGTAATATATGAATGGCTAAGAGAAAGACTGGCATCCTGTGAGAATAGGATTCATTCATGCAGTTTGATCTTATTTTCACCTCTGGGTGGTCACTTCTGATTAGCTAACATCCAGACATAGAGTGGCCCCTCATCCTTTCTAGTTATCTAGACCCATAGTTAATGCCATTTATTCTATAGGTATTTTTTGGGTGGACATGGGCAGGCTCTCACATATGCATTAGGGACTTTATTGGCTCATTGGCAAGAGTGTGAAACATCTGCATTAAAAACAATAGGCACTTTGATGGCCCTTTTTGTATAATGGTTTGCAATGAACATTGTGAGAAATCTAGGATCTACTTCACCAGCTGAAATTACCAAGGTTAAAATGAAGTAATATCTGCTGGACATTAGAATAATAGAATGTTCAGTTTCAGGATGTAGATTTTTAGAATGTCAATTTATTATTTATCTATTTTATTTATTTATTTCATTTATATGCTGCCTTTCTCCCAGAGTGGGACCCAAGGTGGCTCACAGAAAGAGTCAATTGAAACCTAAACAATAAATTTTAAAAACAATTAAAACCACATGAAACAACAGAACATTATTCAAAAGACATACCAAGTTTGAAAAGATAGATAAAACATTTAAATAAAAAGCTTCCCTGCTGCTGCAATATGAAACTGAAATCTTGAAATATCTCGAAACCCACATGTAATGGTAAATCTGGCGCCTCTCAATTTAATTTGTTTTATAAGGCTTGGAATCTCTAGTGTGTGTGAAATGTTCTGTAGGGGGTGGAAAGTATTACCAGAAAAGCAGAGAAAAATTGTAGAGAACAAGTACTCAATAGAAAAAGGTCATAGGTGCTAGATATATTCTTAATAATAGGAAGAACCTGTACTATCAAAATCTCCATTGTTCCTTGACTTCCAATCAGTATTTGTTACCCAAAAGGTATAGAGACACCATAAAATGTTAAAAGCAGAACTTTTATTTACATTGACCTGGGTTTTAAATTCAAGTTTCATCAAATTACTAAAAAGGAAGTAAATGTATACACACAGAATAAGGATCACAAAATGTTACTATTCTGTAAGCAGTGAAAAAGTTTGAAGCACAGCAGTACATTCCACACCTATGTATGCCAATAACTGCATTTTTGACTATCTGAAGATCTAAGGTTCTCTGTTCACTGGTGTGTGTGTGTGTGTGTTACATTTTATTAAACTTAATTAGGATTTTAATCCCAGGTTCTAGTAAAGATGTTGGGGTTAAAATCCTGTTTGGCCAAAACACACATACACAAAAACAGAGAAGTCCCAGAGCCTGAGGAGGTTTGTGAGGGGAAGCCTCCACCATAAGCAACGCAGAGCTCTTTTTCTCCATAGGAGAAAAGGGGTTAAAAGAGGGTAAGGCAAGGAGTATCAAAATCTAGTTTGCCCAACAAAATCAACAGAAAAATCTCAGAGTTTTGAGAAGGATTAAAGGGAAAGACATTTCCAATCCCCACCCCACCCCCTGGGAGAGCACAAAGAACTGGCAGCTGGTTTTGCCAGAGGCTTTCCTCCTCAAACTCTGAGATTTTTTGGTGATTTTGTTGGGTAAACTGGATTTTAACCCCCTCTCTTTTTACCCCTTTCCCCCGACTGTCCTAGCACAGCATGGATGCCCTTTGGGACTCTTCCTGCCATGAACTTTGCGCACCTCCTACCTCCCAGGCTCATGTTGTGAACAATCAGGTATCAACCCCCCACACCTGAAGGACCCCCAAGCACCCCGACAATGTTTCTGCCCTGCTGTTCATAAACAGTGCAATTTTATATGTTCCTATGAAGGACTTTATCAGATGCAGCAAATATGGCATCATAAGGACACCTAATGATTGTGACAGGGCACACATACCAGTTGAAGTCATCCTGTTATGATCATATCTTGTTAAAAACCCATTCCTTTTTATTGACAGCTCAAGCTGTTGATTGATCTCCCATTCTGCTTTTTTATCCTTGTGCCATTGTACACATGTGAATGCTGCATCAATGACAGAACACTTCTGGGTGAGATTGCAACAGCCAGGTAGGGGAAGCTCTTTTAATGACACACACACACACACATGCACATGCACACACACCATTTACTTGTAAGTTGTAAAGTGTGTTTTAGTGCTTTGCTGTACTTGTGTGTGTGTTTTTGCTTTAATTTTTATAGTTTTCCGCGCTAGCATCTTATTGCAAGAATCGGCAGAATTTGGAACCCAGAAGTAAATGGAGCTCCACTTGTGTTCCGTTACTGCCGGAGAAGCCTCTTTTATGCTGTTTAAGGTAAGTCTGGTGGGGGATTTCTTTTGCCAGCATAAAAACACCACAATTTATGCTGGCAGAAGAACATTAACATGGGGTGGTCTGGTAAAGTCCATAGAGGCAAGTGCAATTGAGTCCAGTGGTACTTACTCCCAGTTAAAAAAACAGAAGATTACAGCCTTATTGGAGAATAAATTTGTTTGGAACCAGCAGGAAATAGAGTCAATGAAACATGGGGAGGATTTTGCTGGATTGGGAATAAATTTACAAAACAACTGCTCCATTCTGTAGGGTTTTTTTTTTTTAATCCTGTTAATCTTGAGGGAGGATAATGTGGGGAATTTTAAATGTTGTGTGCTAAACTGAATGAGGAGTTGTTTAATTTTCCCGGGACAAGGAAACCCAGCAAGGGAACCATCCAATGGGAGTGTATGTGAGCGGTAAGAATGACAGGAAAACCAAAAAGGTTATTGGTTGATATGGATATGGAAATATACATATACCTGCATGCAGACCAAGAAGAAAAATGCAGCCACTGCAGTCATGTGACCTAAAATAATCAGATTCAGTGAACATATGGACATGGTAGAAATGCCCTTTTATACTAAATGTGACTTCCAGTGGGGGAAATTGTGGCTTTCAAGACCAATTTGAGTTCAGATTGAAATTGTGAGTGTGGCATTAATGGGGTCAAACTGGAGCAGGACACTGCACTGTGGAGCTGAATTATTTTGCAGGTGTGGATTCAGTCTTGAATGAATCTTTTTTTCTACATAGAATAATAAAATGTGGTAGGGAGCTTATGACACATGGAATCACTAAACCCGAGGAAGATAGTGAACAGGTTAATTAGTGGGTATTTATTTATGTTATTTAGTTGGTAGTTACTCATTTGATATGCATCTTCACATGATTAATTTACAGCCAATTTGTTTACTTAAAGATATAGTTCATCCTCAACTTAATGAGACTTATGTCCAAATAAATGTACAGGGCACTGTGACCTTAGTTACCTAATCCACCATTTTGTCATAACATTATGCTTAAGAATGGGGTCCAGAACCAGTATCATTATATCTGAAGCACCATGCATTGTTCACATCATCAAATGGCAATCCATAGCTCATTCATTATAATCTATGGGTGAACTTGGCAGCTTAAAATCATCCTTTTATTTCTGTACTTAAAACATAGATCAATATGTTGGCAATTCTGATGTGTATACCTCTGATCTTTTGAATAGACACACAATGTAAAACTAGCAAATGTGCAGCAGAAATATATACTAGCTAAGGGAAAGAAACATACTCAGAGACATTTTGGCAATATATACCAGCTTTAGCCACAAGAATGGGATGAATCACCAGGCTTATAAGAGAAACAGGAGAAAACAATATAGAGCACCCATCCTTTAAATTAATGTATAATACTGCTTTTTCTATTCCATCTTAACACTGATATCAGATTTCAGTACATATAGCCTTCTTAATCTTCCTTCTGTGAAGATTTTTCTCAGTTACCCAAGCAGAGATCTTCACTAGGACTCCTTTACCAGCTGTTTGTCTCTCAGGTGTAATGACCATAGTACTTATGCTTTATTATGATGACTTTCTGCTAAATGTTCCTTGTATCTTATCAGGGGAGAAATTCCAGTTTAGTATAAAATGAACTACATTCCACACAAGTAGGATGGCTGTGGTGTCATCATCTTGGCTTCTAGTGAGAGTTTAGGTCTTATTTGTTGTAGAACTCATTCATTCGTTTTTTGTTTGTTTGTTTTAGCAGTCCAGTGGTATCCCTAGAACTCTCTCCTCCAGCACCACATTTCCAACAAGTTGATTTTCTTCCCATCAGCTTTCTTCACTGTTCAGTTTTCATACCCACACATAGAAATCAGAAATACTATGGCATGGATTGTTCTTACTTTGCTATTTAATGATCCATGTTAGGTTTTTCGTGTGTTTTTTTCCAGGCTGCGAGAAGATATCAGCCACAGATGCAGGCGAAACGTCAGGAAAAAACTCTTCCAGAACACAGCCTCACAGCCCGGGAAAACCCCCCACAAAAAACCTATGGATGAAAGCATTCGACTTCAGATCCATATTGTATTTGCATTTGAAGATCTTATCTAGTGCCTTCATAGCTGCCCTTCCAAGTCTTGGCTGTCTTCTGATTTCTTAACTATATTTTGATTAATGACTGAGCCAAGGTATAGAAAATCTTTACTATTTCGATGTCTTCACTGCCCATTTTAAAGTAATGTTAGTGTTCTCTGGTCATTATGTAAGATTAATTAAGAGCAAATTAAGGCTAATGTTCTTTGCATTGGCTCAGCAATGTTAAGACAAGAGCTAATAACAAGCTTTGGACACTAGCAAAACTATGGAGAGAAAACTGTCAGTGAAATTAAAGGACCAAAAGCTTCAAATCCTTCTTATTAAGTCCTGTAGTAAGGCATCATCAGCTGTTTACAGAAATGACAGAATGTGCAGTCATCCCAGAGTGAGCAAAGGCCTATGCTATGCTGGAGACTGGATTTTATTCACCCGCCCTCCCCATAAACATTCTTATATCAGATGCTAAATGCCATCAATGATTAGTTGTAATGAGTGGGGGGTGGGGAGATTCGATGCTCACATTTAGTCCATGCATCATGTTTTCCTGATTCAGAGCCTTCAGCCTGGAATTGTACATTTCTGATATGCAGGAGTACTGTATATTTTTAATTTAGTTGCTTTTGCAAATAATGTTCTTCAAGCTGCTGTCTTTTCTTTTTATGCAACATGTTGCTGATACGTGGATGCCTCCTTCTGTGCAATGGCTGCTGTCAGTCAGGACAAATGTGTCATTGGCTAGGATGATGAATTGTGAAGGAATATTTATGAACATTTCAACAGCTTATAAATGAAAACTAAAAGAGCCGCCAGGGACAGATAAGATTGCATTCCCTGAATGCTGTGAAAGGGTTCAGCAAAAAAGGGAGTAAGCTGTGCTAAGGAAATTTTTGATCAGCTGCTCAACTGTGCATAATTTTATGTGCACTTAGTTGGGAGTAAGCCTCACTGAACTCTGTGTGGTCAGCTACATGGGAGAATTAAATCCGGGAAATATTGTGTTACCTCCATTTCAGTCCTGTCCCAAGTCGTACCCATGATGCATTCGCATATTTGGTGATGGTGAAAATACCCAAATTTCTAGTCCAAATGGCCACCTATGGGGATGGGAGGGATGTTGATGAAGGCCGGGTGAATGATCTCTTGAACAATGGTCCACCAAACGCAGCCCTGATCTCAAGGAGAGAAGGACTGGTGACAGCCAGTGAGTGAGCAAGGGAGCAGCCAAGCCCTCCTCCCCAGCACACAGGCCTGATACACCCTCCGCCCACCCATCAGTCAGTCAGGAAGGCCAAGCCCTCCCTCGGCCCAGCCCTTTGGCTTGGGGACGGGGCAGTGGCTGCCTGTCGGCCGGGGCTGGGGGGTTGAGCCCTTTGGCAGTGGCCCTTCAGCTGCCCATCCCTCCATGTCCCCGGCAGCGGAGGCTTCCCGGGACGGGCAGTCCATGTTGTGCACACCGGGTTGGCCCTTGCCCGCCCCGCCTGGCACCCTGGCCTTTGGCAGCTGCTATGGCTGAGGGCTCGGCCTCCGTGATTGACTGACGGACAGCTTCTTAAATGTTTCTGTCCAAACTTTACATCATGAAGAATTCAAAATGTTGTAGTGCAGTTTAAACTAGACTATTCAGGGTCAGCAGGTGCTGGGAAAAAGCCTGCTTTGTTACACAGAAATATGTTATCTTTTGTAAAACACATTTTATTTAAGGCAATTTTTTCCCTATTTAATCAGGAAGAACATGGCTGAACTTATCCTAAAACTTGAAGCAAAGCAAAGTTCCCAACTCTATAAAGTCAACTGTCTGTTTTTTGGTACCAAATTCTTTCCCTAAGCAGATGACCAGTGCACTGCCCAGGGAATCTAGCCTATATTCAATAACAATGAAAATGAAACATCTCTTAGAATACTAGGCCACACTACCTTTCTCTTTCACTTCCATCTCAGAATCCATTGCTTGCTCTAGGTGACGGTTGAGGTGAGGAACACAACATGAAATACCCAAAAGAAGCAGGCCCAGTACAAAGCAGATTCATGACCAGTACTGTAGGTGCCAGCCAAAGACTGGTCTGGCTTCACAATTTTGGAAAGTACAGCTACAGTACAAGAAGATTACTCCAGCACTGACGTGGAGCAACTGAAAATGTTTTATAGGAAGGTGTGGAGGTTTACCACTTAACCCACGGCTTTTCCCACAAGTGTGATGCTCTGCTGTCACCAAATAGGATGAGTTCCACAAATCTCACTATTATCACCAAGAATGAGAGTTTTCCCTTGTCCCCACCCCTGCCACCAATGTAAGGACCGACTCCTGTCCTACAGCTGTGGTCACCAGCTGTGGGGACCTCCTAGATGCTCTCAGGGTTCCTGTGTGAAATATCAAGCAACTTATATTCCTGCTGGAAACCATCCCTCTTTATTCACTGCTCCATCACAGACACCATGTCTGAATCCAATCTTTATAATATACAGTAGTCTCGGAGACTCAAAGTGTATAAATATAAAAACAATACTGTATTAAAAGAAGTTAAACATAACAAAGCAGGTGAATTATTCAATACATTTAGAATATAGCTCACTCTCTCACACAGAGCCGGTTTAAGGGCCCTGCAGCACCTGCAGCCACAGGGGGCCCCATCATTGAGGGGGCATAGTAACCCTCTTCCTGCAAAAACATTATTAGTAATAATATGAATATCCTGTACTGTACTGTGAATAGGTTAGGTTACATTGACCTGAGATAAACATATGCCCCCCCCCAAATAAAGTGTTGCAAGGGAGCCCCGCAATTCTTTAAACCGGCTCTGCTCTCACACACTCCACTGCTAGCTGATTCAAACTCTTAAGCAACACTCAATAATTCCTAAACCTAATCTTCACTTCACTTACTCCTCCACCTTCTTTCTAACTACCTTAACTGATTATATCAACTGTGATCCCAAATGTCATTCAACATTATTCAAATTCCCTCAGACATACACAAGATGATTGGGGAAGAAATTAGCTTCCATCCCCTATATAGTTGCCCACCTTGACTACTCTCTCTCTCTCACACACACACAAATCCCAAATCCCGCCCCCCAGAATCTGGCCCGATAACACCACACAACGTGTGGCCTCTTCCCAAGATCTGATGCAATACTGACACACACCATAGGGCCCTTTTTGCACCAGACTTGGAGAATACCCACTTAATCTGGGTTTTTAAAAATTCACAGTTTTCTATGGAGTTTGTTGGAAATTCCAGAGAAATGCCACCTTGAATCTCATCTTGGGAGAAGGTGGGATATAAATCCAATGAATGAATGAATGAATGAACTGCCATGTGAACAAGCCATCTGCACTAATTTGGGGGGTGGGGGAGAGGAAGGACACGTGCTGTCTGAGGCGCTGCCATTACCCCTTGTCCTCTGCACCACTTCACATTCCAAGGGCAGCGCCCCAGCAGTACTCACTGTTTCTGAAGTCAGAACCCCTGGCGAGCTCCACCACTGTGAGACTAGCCACCAGCTGTGGCTTCAGAGGGTGTCTACCACTGGGGCTTTGCTTTTCTGGTTCACAATTGCCCCTCCAGACTCCAGGAAAATCAAAACCCCAGTGGTAGCCACCCAGTTTGGCTTGTACTTTGCTTTTCCTGGAGCTCAGAGGGATGATTGTAAGCAAAGCACCAGTAGTAGTCACCCTCTCTGAAGCAGATCCAGTGCCTGCCCCACCATCACAAGGCTAGCCACCCAATCTGGCTACAGAGAGGGCAACTACTGCTGGTGCTTTGCTTTTCCCAGAGCTCGAGTCAAGCGTGAGTAACAGATTTGAATGGAGTCCAAACTAAAATCCAAATGCAGATTCAGGCCAGAAAAGGAGGGGTCAGTCACCCGTTCAACAGATCCAGCCTCACCAGCCGAAAACAAAGGCATCCCTTCCAGCTGCACGAAGGTTGATGTGTGTGTGTGTGCGCGCGCACGCGTGTACTCAATCACCTTTTTTAATGGATTTCTACACTGCAAACCCTTCAGCTTTACCTTTTCCTCAACTGCCTGTTACAGACAGATCGTAGTAGCTTGGTCACCTCCCTGGCACATTAAAATATTCAAGCCTCCGAGCGAATTAGCACCCTTTAATTTCCCCTCTCTGTGTTTGTGTCTTTCAAAACGCCTGCCTATAGCCATCTCTGCAGCCAGCTGTAGGGGTTAATATTTTAAAAAGGCAAGCACTCTGCTTGTTTTCAAAGCACTCAGCTTGATTTCAAAAGGAAAGCTCTGCGTCTGAGTGAAAGATCTATCAGGATCTTTCAAAATGCTTTCTGCCTCTTCTGAAGGGGTTAAAATGTTCAAGAAGCAAGGGGGAATAACAAACCTCTGCCCCCCTCTCTCCACCCCCCCCAGCCAGCCAATAGCATCGCTCGTGGCACGGAACTCTAAGGGAAGTGCGTCACCGAGGTTGTGAAAACACGAGTAATCGCATCTTTGATTGACAGCCAAAAAAAAATTAAAAAAAAAATTAAAACCTAAACAAAACCGGGACTATGGACATGTAAATATCAGTCACGGGACCACACGGGATATCCATATCAGAGACATAAATTGTATAAACAGCGAGGGGCGGATTCATGATCACTTTGTCCCGGTAGGCAACGCGACAATTTCTGTCGTGTAACTGGCACCCAGATTGAAACGGATCTAGATAATCCATCTCATCCAGAAACTGCTGGAGCTGGGAAGCCACCTCACGCTTCAGAACCTTGCCAAAAAAAATTGAATTCTAGAGATTGGCCAATAATTATCCAGAATAGTGGAAACCAATGAGGGCTTTTTAAACAATGGTTTATAACAGGCAAGCTTCAGGCAAGCTGGCACTCTGCCTTGATACAGCAAGGCATTAACCACTCCCTTTACTCACTCAGCCAGTCCCCTTCTAGCTGTTTTAATACGCCAAGAAGGGCAGGGATCTAACCTCCATGTGGCAGCTCTCACCTCTCCAATAATCTTGTCCACATTCTTGGATTGCACAAATTGAAAAATATCCATTGTCACTGGATAAGCAGGGGCCAAACGTACATCCACTGGATCTGTATCAATCAAAATATCCAAGTCAGAGTGGATCTCAGTGATTTTATCTGCAAAGTGCCAGGTAAAAGTTACTCACAGAGGTTTGGATTTTCCTCTCTTGGGCCTGTGTATAAAAGACCCCTGATCACCTGAAACACTGGCTGGCTCCTTGCAGATGCAAAAGAGGCAGAGAGCAAATTTGTCTTGCTGCCTATATTGTCTTAGGTTAGCCTGTATTTGATAGGAACTACTCTGAGTTTTCTGACAATGCCATTCTAGTTGCCTTCTCACTTGCTTCATCACCACCAGCAACCTGGAAAAACAGGGGGCCAGTTTGACTCCACTCCATGAGAGGGGACACCCATGAGTCCACTGCCCTGGCCATTTCTGCATTCAGAGGTCAGCCAGGACATTGACAGGATCACCTGTCAAGGTATCAGAAAACTCCCCAAGAGTCAGCAGGAAACCATCTGGATCCATAAGCCTCCTGGGGTAGACCATGTTAATGAGTCCCACACTCCTGCAGAGGTCCTGAGCCCCAGCAAGTCTAAACCCCACCAGGTGGTGATCTGTCCATGACAACAGAACTATAGACAGATCATATTCACCCACTCCAGAATGTGCCCAGTAGCATGAGCAGGGCCAGATACAACTTGAACCAGACCCATGGTTGTCATGGCAGACATGAAGTCTTCAGCTGCTCCTGACAGGGCAGTCTCAGATGGGGGGATTCCAACCCCAACCCCAACCCCAAGACCAGCTACCTCAGAAAGAAGACTGTTGAGCAGTGGGGTGGACAATATAACAACAGAATCCCTAATCTGTCCTGGCTATCCAGCTTCAGGTAAACACACAAAAGCCCAAAAAACTGTGAGATCGAGCAGCGAGTCAGGGGGATGAAATTTTGAAACTATTGCAACTCCACCTCCCACCCTCCCAGGTCTCACCTGCTGCTGAACAGAAAACTCTGGTGGACACAGCTGAGAGAGATTAAACCCGCCCCCTGGTAATACATGCCATGGTTGGCATGCTCATCCAAGATCAAGTCCTGAATGGCAGTTGTCTTTCTGTTCACTGACCTAGCGTTCACCAGCAGCATTTTCAACCCAGGGTTCTGTTGCTAAGACTATCCAGGTTGTTTGAGATGGTGGGCAGTTTAGGGACAACTAGCACCCTGTTCCTGTTCCTTAGATTAGAGATTAGTGGCTCTTAACCTTTTCTTTACCAGGGACCCCCTTTAAATATATTTTGTTGCTGTGGACCCCCCAAGAGTTAACTCAAGATTTAAAACCATGATGATGATGATGATGATGATGATGATCCATTAAGCCTTCCTCAGAGGCACTGGAGGGTGGAGGGAAGACTTTTCTCCTGGTCTTCCTGCTGGAGCAGATTGGTCAGCAATCTGCCTTGCCTTGACTCCTGTCATGTGGCCACTCCACTGCAGGGAGGAGGTGGGCAGAGCAGCCTTCAAGCCTTCATGGACCCCCTGTGAAGACACTGCAGCCCCCTGGGGGTCCACAGACCACAGGTTCAGAAACAGTGCATTAGATTAAAATATAACTGCCTCCTTTTTCTGTATGTCCCTCTGCTCTGTCCAACTGTAATGTCTGTCCCCTCAGATTTCCCCTCTTCTTTTTGCAACATATTACTATATTCCTATAAAAGACTGGCTGTACACTTATAGATGATAATGGTGTAATGGTAAAGTGCAGATTAACAGAATGCAGCCCTCCCCCTTCTTTCACGCAGCATGACAGGCCCTTGCCCTTGTGTTCCCCCAAAGTGGCTCCCCCAAAAAGAGCAATCCCTTTGGGTGGTAAGCCCCCTGGCAGCAGATCCACCCCAAGTGGGCTCCTGCTTTTATCTGCCAGCTTCTTCAACTCTACAGCTGGGGTAAGTGGAACTTGTCAGAATCTGCTGAGTCACAGCTGGTGGTGGGCCTGAGTCTGCAAAAAGGTAGGTGTAAAGGTAGATCTCCCCTCCCCCAGAATTCCACAGGTAGAGCTCAACCAAGCAGTAGCAGCAACAGAAGCAGTGGCTGGATGGAGGGTGCTTGCCTTTTGTTGACTCTCCTGAGTAGGCCTTCCTGAGGCTTCCTCTACTGGCAGAAAGCACTGGAATATAAACCTTACACAGAAGTTTAAAACTTTGACAGAGCATCAATTTTTCCACAGTAGTCAAGAATTTTAAGGTATCAATAGAAGACAAGAATAAAAGAGAAGCCCTTTTAAAAGCCTATTTCAAATTGCATTTATGCTCCTTGGTAATTCTTTTTGCAACACACTGCAACAAAAAAATTAACAAGGAGAATACTGTTACATGCCAACCCATAATTAAAAACAGATGTACCTACAATTAATGCCAGAGTCTCAAGGTATGTCATATCACTTTTATACAAAAGTATTTTTAGTCTCAAGTAGCTCAATTCTTCAAACTCTCTTCACTGGATTACTCAACTGCAACTTGAATCAAGTTATGACACTAATCTTATTTTGTTAAATTTTGTTAACATTTTATACAGAATATAAATTCATAACTGAAATAGCTATATGGAGTGGGAAATGAATAGGCTAGTGGAATACATGACAACTTAGAAACTAGAGGCAACTGGAAAAAGAAAGCCAAGAAAAAGCTCCTTATTGGGCTGAAAAGCTGGGGGGGGGAGTTTGAAGACTTATTATTGACTTATATTAGTACTGTATTAGTTACAGTACTTAGACAATTTGGAAGGTAAAATAATAAGCAATTGGGTCAACGTGTAATGAACTGGTTCCTCTAGGGATTCACACAAATAATTTACTGAGGTCCTTTACACAAGAGAAATGTGATGTAAAACAGGCTATGGGCACACAGATGTTTTTAAAATGCAACATATTCTTCCATAGTTTAAGAGCCTCACTTTTCCTTTTCACCTCTACCAAAAGAAGTTACCCATGTTCACAATACAGTGGGCTCTTGGTATCTGCTGGAGTTTGGTTCCAGGACCCACTGTGGATACCAAAATCTGTGGATGTTCAAGTCCCATTATATATAATAGCATAGTAAAATGGCGTCCCTTATATAGTATAGCAAAATCTGGGTTTGCTTTTTTATTTTTGTGTGTGTATGGGGGGGGATGTTTTCCCGCTGTGGATAGTGGAATCTATGGATGTAGCATTTGTAGATATGGAGAGCTAACTGTCGTTGTATGAATTTTGTACACTGGGTGAAAAAAAAGGGGGGGTTGCCCAATTTTTTAGACTTCTTCTGTTTTCCATTCAAAATAAAGAGATAAGACTCAGGAGATTATCACACGAGACTAATGTCTCAGGGCAATCACATTATGAAATGAAACAGGAACATACTTTTCATACCTTTCTTCTTTCGCCCAACTGTGCTGCTTTGAAATTCCCTTGGTGTGATAAGTGTCTTTGCTGCAGTTCTGGCATTATTGCAGTCAGTGCCATGAGGGGGCCTGATTCTCCTCCTCTCTCCCCCTTTCACTCGATATTCAAAAGCAGACTAATTTGCTGCCTGTTGGGTTGCTTTATTTTTATCTTTGCTCTGTTTGCGTAATTATGGCAAAAACGATTAAAAATATTTTTATTTTATCACTTTGCCATAAGTACATAAACACAGCAAAGATTAAAAAAAAAAACAGGCACCGAGTTAGCCTGCTTTGGAATAGCAAGTGGGAGGGGAAGAGAGGACGAGAATCAGGCCCCGTCATGGCACTGACTGCTCTAATGCTGGAACTGAAGCAATGGGACCTATCACACCAGGGCCAGCAGCCGAACAATAGTGACATTTAGAGCTATTGATGAACTTTCCCCATCAATTAAAATGTACACCACAGTAACGGTTTGAATACATGACAGCTACAGGAAGTCATGACATCATGTGATAAGGTTCAGCCATAAACACTACTATCCTGCTGTAATTCCACTTTTCTAGCCTTATGGTATAATCTCAGTCATTGGGTTGGCCTACACAACTGTTTTGAACTATGAAAGGGGATCTGCACATTTTATGTGATTTACTTAAATATCTAACTTCCTTCCTCCAAAGGAAGTCCCTTATCAGTCTGGGCTGGAGGAACTTTTCTCCTTTTTCCACCTTTCTAGATGAGTTCTCTGGGCTCATATGCAATGGCTAGACTATCAACCACCTATAATTCTGTTCCCTGAGTTTTTCATGACCAAAATCTGAGACCAGAGAAGGGACCATTGTGGGATCACTGGGGCTGGGCCCTTGCATAATAATGGCAAAACACTAATTCTAGTGTGCCAGTCAGCTGTATATCAGATATATAAGCACATCCTAAATACTGTCATCTGAAAATCGTCAAGTACAACTTACAAACTGAATAGTGTAATTGGTATTGCATCCATTCATTTGTTTTACTGATTAATTTGATAGCATTTCATTTTGGATATAACACTAGTTCATAAACAGTTGAAATCCAGCTATGAAAAAGCCTGATTTTGCACTACCCAATGGGGGCTTATGATAAACATAAGACTTTGGACATCACTTCCCCTGCAACAGTGCTGTGGTAACAAGTGGCCCAGAAAAGTCACCCATGATATTTACAAAGCTTAAGATAACAATACATTATTAGTTTTAATTAAATGTTTTATATAAAGTAACTCTGAGGAAGACCCTCCTTTTTAATAAAAAATATTCTTCCAGAAAGTAGAGTATGCATAAACAGTTATAGAACATTTGTGTTCAGAGGCATAAACTTAAATTTCAAACTACTTCTCCACAACTGCACAGACTTAAAATTAATGCTTATTGTTTCCATTTTAAAACTGGTGTGGTGTATTGGTAGGCTGGGACTTGGGAGATTAACTCTAGTTATCCATGAACTATAAAACCTTGGACAAATCATTCCCTGAACCATCTCAAATGGTTATTGTGAGGATAGAAGTTTAAATATTCAACTATTCTGTTCTTGCATGTGAGGATGAGTAATTTCCCTGGTGAGGGAGAAAGGGAATATTTCTGTGAAGTTCTTACTTGGAATTTGCACATCTCAGTGTGTCAGGACATTATTCTGCACAGAAATACACATGGGAGGTATATGAAAATCATGAGGGTTTTTTGTGCAAGAAGCACTGTTTCCATGTATCAGGGTTTCTGGAAAGCATCTTTTGTGTGAAAATATTTTACACCAACCCTTCCCCCGCCCACAACACACACACAATTTTCACACAAAAAGAGTTTCCAGGTACTCAAATTTTTAAATGTAAAACTGTTGGGTTTTGCTCAAAAGATGCTAATATTTCACAAAAAAACCCACAAAATTATCAGGAAACAGTGGAGAGGGCTGTAGTAAAAGCACAGTTTTCACAAAAATTGAGTGTATTTTAGCACAGAATTATTTCTTGAAACACTTTGAGATGTGCAGATACTGGGCAAAAAACTGCAAAAAAATAAATCTCAACTTTGTATTAATCATCCTGACTGGGTTTCCTGACTTTCAGGAAACATATTTTTTCAGTTGGGAAATGAATAATGGTGATGGTCTCCTTTCCATCTCTAGGATAAAATGGGGAGGGGGCATCTGCCTTACTTTGAGTGTATTGCAAAAATGGTGGGATTTCAGTGTAACTAATAAAAAAATCTAAAAGTTACTCCCCCTCCCCCCCAAAAAAGCCAGCACAGTAAATCTAACATGCTTGGGTATTTTAAATAGGTTATTTCAACTATCCCATGTATGGTAATTTACATAAAAACTCTATTCCAGAGATCAGCATATGTTGGTCCTCTTGTTGCCTGTTTGCTCTAGATCAGAGTGGGAACCATGTGATCCTCCAGATATGGTTAGACTGCAACTCACAGGAGCTCTGGCCAGCATAGACAATGGTGAGAAATGCTGGGAGTTGCAGTTCAGCAATCTCTGGATGGCTGCACAATTCCTGCCTTCCCATAGATGGTATAGTACATTGATTGTTGCCAACTAGACTTTTAATGAACTTTTCTACATATCCAATCAGAGACTCACCAATAGAAAATTATCACCTAGTTAACAAAAATGAGTTCAGATCTGCAGGGCCAGAGGAACTGCATCCCAGAGTATTGAAGGAACTTGCTGACATACTCACAGAACCTCCTGCCATCATTTTTGAAAAATCTTGGAGAATGGGTGATGTGCCAGAAGACTAGAGACAAGCAAACGTTGTCCCTGTTTTAGAAATTTCTCACATTATAAAAAGAAGTATGTTCATTTCTTTAGTAAATAATCTTAGTCCCAATAGCAAGTTAAGATCTTGACCTTATTATTTAATTTTCCTTCCTTGTAATTGCAATGCTTCTGTGTATATTCTTAGGACTACACAGTTCTACTGTGTGTACTTTTAGGTAATTACATGTGTTATGCATTTATTTTATATTTCTACTTTATTGCCAACTCACTCATGTTTCCACATTTTATAACAGTATTTTAACAGTTTTAAAAATGTTTCTTGCTAATTGATTTGTAGGTTTAGAAATGTGAATATGTGCCAAGTTTGAAAACTGTTAGCACATGATTAAGCATGACCCTAAGAAAGATCACTGTCTAATCTTGTGAATAATTTCCTAAATTAACCACTATTTTTTTCATCTATTACAGTTTTTCTTCTCCCAGACAGAGACATTATAAGTACTGAAATCTAATTAATATTCTTTTGATCTCAGCAGTTACCTCACTTGAAATACACATTCAGATTTAATCCTAAGGGAGTAAGTGGTAAGAATAATGTACAGATTTGGGAATTCCTTATGATGACTCTATCTTTTTCAAATAAAACCTTATATGTATATATAGTTTTCATTATTGCCACATTGCAGTGATCGTCTGGGGAATTTGTTATGTAAATGGAATCATAAATTTGGGAAATAATTTGGGAAAAGATTGCACAATCATGTCTATGTTTGCTCAACAGGAAGTTCCATTTATTTTAATCAGACTTTCTCGCAAATAAGTGTAAATAGCAATGGTGAGCAGAGGATACATTGGGATCTGTTAGTGCAGGCATAGGTAACCTATGGCCTTTCAGCTATTGTAGGACTGCAACTCCTATGAAACCTAGTCACCATAGCCATTGGGGTGGGGTGGGGAACAGTTGCAATCCAACAACATCTGGAGGTGTACAAGTTGTCCACCCTTGTAGGAATAGAGCTTTGGCTGATTTGTAATAGGTTCCTGACTCCCAGCTGTTGTAACAGTAGCAGCATCTGATAGGTTTCTCCCATTTCTTTCCAAATTAAGTTGCTGAAAAGGTATGGTTGGGGTAAAACAGGAATGGGTTTTTCAGTTGGGGGGGGAGAAAATCCTAAAAGTTTGATTTTGATACTGGTACTGAGCTTGAATCTGTTCCTGGGGTTCAGAGGAGCCCTGTAACTTAATTCTTTGGCCTACATCTAACTAGAGTTTTACTCATTGTATCAGTGGAATTCACATGACTGACTTACAGTTCAGCAGTTGATTCAATGGGTCTGCTCTACTTGGGACTGGCAGCTGGAACCTTTGTAAGTGTCCAATCTCCTCAGCCACTCTTTTCTACTTTGCTTTGGTTGCTGTGCCTCAATTTCTAATACCAAACAAACCCCATGATTCTATTACAAAACAAAGTAGATTCTGTAACAGAAAATAGATTCTGTAAACCTGTAAACCCCATGTTGTATAGTACTCTAACCTTAATGTTTTATTTAAAGCTAGGCTATTTCAAAGTATCACAAGAACTGTCTGACACAATCCAATCTATATTCATGCAAATTCATTGAAACAAATGGATCACTTTCCAGAATTATAATGACAGATGACAGTCTTCCCCCTCCAGGCACCCTTGGGGTTTGTCTAGAGTAAGAAAAGGAAATATGTAGCTCCTCAGTGCACTGTTAAAATACCATCTACCTTGGTCCTTGGTTTCACTCTTCACAAGAACTGTGTCCAAATGCATTCATGGAGAACCCCATCCCAGATACTCTTATTCCTACTCTGTCATTTGTCCTTCTGTTTTCTCACTTCATCAAAAATTTGGTTTGTACTCTCCTCAGGAAAGTGACATGTCTCCCATCCCATGGCTGAGATCCTGAACTTCTGGGCATAATGTGAAAGTTCTGCACATGGAACTACAATATGGTTCCCCTGTCACCACTCCCAGGACCTGCCAATGCATTATGATAGCCTCTCTCTTATGGCCATGTCATTGTTGGTGGAGAGCTAGATGGTGGATCAGAGAAGCGTCTGGCTATGTTCCCATAGCCAGACACAGACCGAGGACAACTTCCACCAAGGTCCACAGTGGTGCTCTGGTCATTGATCTGCATCTGGTTATGGGGACACAGCCAGATGCATCTTCAATCCCCCCCTGCTCCCCACAAGCAATGGAATGGCCAAGGAAAGGGCTATCACAGAAAAACAGTGAGTCCTCAGGGGTCTTTGGATACCGGGGAGGAAGGAAAAGAATACCAGCCTCCACAATGACCAAAACATACATATGCAAGTGTAAGGTGGTCGTGAACTTGGGTATGTCACTAACAGGATGCCAGCCCCCTAATGTTACTTTGAATATTGAGGGTTTTATTCATTCAAACATACATACTTATGTACGATTGTAGAAAGAATAATTTCTCAAAGAATGAGGAACTTTAATGCCAAAATTGCTCCAGAATTACATAGAGACCAACATGATTGTACCTGCAATCGTGCTTCCCTACCTTGTGGATCTCCTAGTTTTGGTGTGATCCAGGGAAAACAATGCAGTTTGCCATTCCATATCTGTACACAAAGGTGCTATTATGCACAGAAGTACTGTCATAAAGATTTTAACATAAGCAAGGGAAACTTCACATTTCTTATTTAAAATTGCCCTGCAGCATATATTGGTTTGAGTTGTTGTTAGTGTTGTTGTTACTATTTCTTACACATCTCTCCCCATGGATTGAATGCTTGTTAGTGGAGTGATACACTTGCTTTGAGGGCTTCAAATAAGGGGGAAATTGCATACAACAGTGGAAATGCAAGGAGATATGTACTTCTATTTCCCCCACCCCCAAAAATAACAGATATGGGAGGATTTTAGATTGGGACCTTGACATGAGGAGTAGTTGTTTTTCAAGCCCTTTCCCTGCACCATTTTACTTGTGAGAACTAGCTACAGAAATTACTGTTGTCCCACTAATGGGGGGAAACATCACTGTGTCTCTACCACGTTGGGATTACATATATCACAATAATATATGCTTACTCAGAGCCAGGGCAGAGTTATGGGCAGCTGTTTATTGAAGGATATATTGTTCGCTTCTGAGTCCTTAAGATCAGTTGCATGAACTAGAAATTTTGAGTGTAGCAAACAGATAATAATGAGTACAATTTTACAATTCAGAATTACTTAATCTCATAGTTACATTAAGACCTTCCCCCCCACATCTCTGAACCTATTGGAGATTTAGATACATTTAATATTGAATCTCCCTACCCCCCCCCAGTTTCTTAAACTATTTGAAAATAGATTGTTTCTGTTTTCTTTAGTAGACAATTTACTGTCTGCCAGAAAAGCAACTCAGTAACTAGATTCAGAAATGACAATGTGATAAATTAGGTATAGTTTTTTCAAATACTTCAGCATGTTCTCCATCTCTCTCCCACACCCCACACCGAAATGTTTCATATATGTTTCATATAGCTAGCTATCCTTTTCCTACTGGCTGTAAAAAAGACCCAGGCAGGGTTTTGTGAAGCTTTTAGCAGCTTATGCTCACTTCCCATTAGTAAGTGTAGGAGTAAGCAGTTCAAAGGATATCAGTGCTTCTGGCAATATCATGCTTTCCTATCTTCTGCAATATAAGAGAGCATATCTGGGCCAAATTAAATTCTTCCCCTGAATCTGCAAGTGCAAGTTCACATAATTTGAAAAGGCTAATAAGTAGTTCCAGACTGAATTCCAATATTGACAATCTTCCTGGATTATCTAGTTGATCCTTTTGTCTTCAGTAGAAGGGGGTACAGCCTTAGAGGAATCACTGCTTTGGTGATCCTCAGATGCATATATTACACACTACTAAATATTAGTATTTACAGTCAGCCCTCCATAACCATGGATTCCACTATCCATGGCTTGAAAATATCTTCCCCCCCAAAAAAAAAGATTCAAAAGGAAACCTTGATTTTGCCATTTCATATAAGGGACACTAGTTTACTATACTATTATATATAATGGGACTGCATATAACCATAGAGTTGGAAGAGACCACAAGGGTTATCCAGTCCAACCCCCTGCCATGCAGGAGTAAACAATCAAAGCATTCCCAACAGATTGCCATCCAGCCTCTGTTTAAAAATCTCCAAAGGAGGAGACTCCACCACACTCCAAGGCAGCACATTCCATTGCCAAACAGCTCTTACTGTCAGGAAGTTCTTCCTAATGTTTAGATGGAATCTCTTTGAGCATTCCACTGGGGGGTCCTGGAACCAACCCCCAGCAGATACCAAGGACCCACTATATTATTATTACTCTTTCTTTGGTTTATAGCCCACTTTTCTTCCAAATGGGACTCTGGTTTCTGCTTCCTTCCCACCCACCCTCCTTGTGTGGCTGGCTTGCCTCCATTGGAACACTGGGTCACAGGTTTTAGGGTAACATGTTTTTTTCTTGTTTGTTAATGCATGTTCTGTGGTTTGGAATTCAATTGGTTATTATAACATTGGGCAGTGTGGCATGGGGCAAGATCCAGTTGTGGGGGTAGGTGGATCTTGTAGCCCATTGTTCTATCAGTTCATGGGGATTCCCATTAATAGATTCCAGGGGTAGAGACTTATAGAAAACACCCACCTCAGGACTGGACCTGCCTCATCCTCAGTTAGTGGAGAAACACACAGTAGCTGTGCACCCAAGTGACTTCTCAGTCAACATCTCCTTTGCTGATTCCTGCTTCAGGTCAGGTGTCCAGTATGTTGTGAAAGCTTTGAGCCATTTGGTTGTTGGGACTCTGGATCTATGTCTCATGCCAGGCCAACCTATATAGCTCTAACTATTAAAGTTGTGGCCATTTCTTGCCCAATCTCATGTTGGATGTTTGTGTGTTAGGTTTTGGCTTCCTTCAGCTTGTACGAGCCTCTCATCACTAGGCCTGCAAATTACATTTCAGAATGCAAAACTGATTGAAATACTATGTCTGATCTCACACCTGGAAGTATATAAACAATATCAAGTTCTGATAGGGTGGAAAAAGCACAGCTTAATTTCCATTTGTCTGAAGAGATTATCACATGAGGCTAGTGTCTCGGGGCAACTGTGTTATGAAAGGAAACAGGTACAAACTGCTTTGAAAACATTTCCTATCATACCTGTCTTCTTTTGTGCAACTGCGCTGCTTTGAACCCCACCCCCGGAATGATAAGTCTCTTCGCTTCAATCACTGCAGTCAGTGTCATGAGGGGGTTGACTGAGTCCCCTCCTCTCCTTCTCTCTCTCCCTCCCACTCACTGTTCCAAAGCAAGCTAACTGTGCCTGTTGGTTTTTTTTATTTTTATCTTTGCTGTGTTTGCATAATTACATACTTAAAATTTCTCATTTTGCTATAAGCATGCAAACACAGCAAAGATTAAAAAAATTAAAAAACCAAACAGACACAGAGTCAGACTGCTTTGGAATGGGGAGGGGGAGAGAAGGAGAATCAGGACCCCTCATGGCACTAACTGCTGTAATGCTGGAATTGAAGCGAAGAGACCTATCACACCAGGGCCAGCAATGGAACAATAGCAACATTTAGAGGTATTGATGTGCTTTCCCCATCAATTAAAAGGGATGCCACAATAACTGTCTGAATGCACACCGACTACAGGACAGTCACAATGTCATTTGATAAGGTCTGGCCATAGATGCTAATGCTACTGTCCTGTTTTAATTCCAATTTTCTTGCCTTATGAGACAATCTTCTTAATTTCCATTTAACTTTTAGGTGGCTTAAACTATTTCAGCATCCATCTCTTTCCTTTAGAATAAAATTGATAACTATCCAGTGGTTTTATTCCATAAAGAATTGATTTTGGTGTTATTCATGGTTGAGAACAAGCAGTTTTGGCTTTAAAATGTAAAAGTTTTTTTGGGGGGGGGACAAAGAATGGTGGTATTGGGTGGGAGAAGATAACAAGGAAATAATTGGCTGGAACATGTAAGAACATGTAAGATCTAAGAAGATTTAGTGAGATCCTATGCATAGTAGAATCCATTCAAGTGACAGAAAACCTATTTTATGCTGTCTTCTGCAAGTTCCCACCACTGCTTATCAGGCCTAGTTCTTAAGTCACCTTTAGGAGCTGGGCAGCTGCAATTTGCATTTCTCTCTATGAATGAGGTAGGAATCACTTGGCCCTCCAGATGTCATGTGACAGCAACTCCCAGCATCTATAATCAGCATAGACATTGATAAAGAATACTGAGAGGTGCAATCCCACATCATCTGGGGGGCTGCCATGATTCCTCTCCCTCAGTAATGAGCAAAAAGTATTATAGTTGTCCAAACAAACAGAAAATATGAAATTCTCTTGTTATTACTGAAGTATAACTTTCTTTTCTTTTTCTTTGAAAGGATCCCATTAAGTAGTGAAGTGGGAGGGTTTATTAATGGAGAATATAACCATGTTGGACTAGGATTCTGAGAGACCAGGGTGCAAACCCCTGCTCAACCATGGAGATGCACTGACTAACCTTGGGCAAGCCTCATTCTCTCAGCATTAGAAGAAGGCAATGGCAAATCCCTTCGAATAAATCTTACCAAGAAAACCCTTTTTTTGATTCACCTTAGGGTCACAATTTTGATTCACCTTAGGGTCAAAAACACACGAAGGCACATGACTTGAAGGCCAACCACCTCCATAACATAACTGTGATGCAGAGGAGCAAAGAAAGTTAACAACCTCAACCAAATCAAAAGCAAACTGAGGCAGTTCATGGTATTGGCAGGGAGATGCCTCACTCCAGAACAAGGAGTTAAGGCATCTCCACTATTTCTACTACAAGCCAAACCTGAAAGCAAAGATTGTTAAAAAAAAGAAAAAAAAGACCAGTCAATAACAAGAAGACACTAAGGGGCTTACTGCACTCCAAAGAAAAGCAGTAAGGAAGCAGGAACGTTCGGTCTTCCGATCTGCCATACTGCATGACGTCATCATTTTTTTGTTCCAGTCCTGTGGGGGGCCAAGGTAAAACCACATCTTTTTACTAACCAGAAAAACCCATTAGCAAAAGACACAATTTTACCTCGGTCCCCCATGGGACGGAAATGAAAGAATGCCAGAAGGACGATGATGTCATGCAGTAAGGAGTTCCTGCTCCCTTGCCACTTTCCTTTGGAGCGCAGTAAGGCCCTTAATCAATTTTTTTTAATAATATGAACAAATAATTGGATTACAGCTGTGAAGGAATGTAAAATTTTACTATTTATCACCAAACCAAAACACTGTCAACTTATATTTGTATGTAAATAGATACAGCTCAGTTTTAATCTAACTTGCCAAGCTCATTTCAAATTCTGTGTACAATGCTAACAACTCTCTGTAGAATTTTTCTGGCTAGTATGAGTGTTTTGATTAATTTCTAATCTATTGTTGCCAACATAAGATTTAATGATTAGACTGAAGAAAGTGCAAAGCCATTATCAGTAAAGTGTTATATTAATTTATACATAATGCAATCATTTCCAGCTCAGATACTGTGCAAAATGGTAGGACTAGTTAAATGCAAATTACATCCGAAGAGTGCAAACAAGAATTCAAGAGGGAATAATTTCAGAAATACAGTAACTAGCCCAAACATTTGAAGGAAAGAATTAATTCCATTATACAAACGTGAGAGAGCTGGAGTATATATGTAAGATGAACACTTTTTTAAAAGGATAAATTTATAGTACAGTTCTGTATGTGTCTAGATGTCCCACTGATTTCTGTGGGACCCATTCCCAGGAAAATGCACATTTATTTCAGCCTTGATTTTTTTAAAATTTAATTATTTATTCCCCACTCTTCAGCCACAAGGCTATTAGAGCATTTTACAAATTGTTTTAAGCAATAGCAATTTACAATGTAGCAATTTACACATCTACACTGCGTTAAGTGGTTTCCAATGTGTGTTAGCTAATTGTCCCCACAAGCTGTGTACTCATTTTACCGACCTACGAAAGGATGGAAGGCTGAGTCAACCTTGGAGCCCTCAGGGATCGAACTTGCAATGTGGTGACTTGTAGTACTGGCATTTAACCTCTGCACCATCAGGGCTCCCTGGTTTTCCATCAGTGTATTTACTTCATAAATAAGAACTGACAAAGAACTGTGTCAGCACTGTTTAGTTATTATTGTCTCCAGAATATGACTGGAACAAGAACAAAAATAGGTGGAAAAAATTTCTGGCTCGTTGTTTTATAATAAATGCCATCTTTGTCCCACTCACACACCCCCATTAAGATTCTTCTGTAGCTTTTATGTCCTCAAAATACTTAATAACTTATAGTCTATGGTTTGTTAATCAAGGAATTTATATAATACTGGAATATTAACATTCTTGTGGGGGGAGAAAAAAAGTATTTTTAATGTGTGTACAAGGAACCACAATGTTGGTCCACATGAAGGAATGTGCCTTTTCCAGTAAGATTCTATTTTTAGGACTTTTTCAAATGGGGTAAAAAAAAAAAAACCAAGGAGGTTGGGAGAAGAACAGGCCTGTCACACTTACAGAGCCCCATTTCAGACAGCCCCGTCTTCCTTCCGACCTTCCCCCATCCTTCCTCCATGCTGCCTGCATGAGAAACACACCACTTTTATTCACGGAGAACCCTCGTCAATAAAAAGCAGCGCCCGCAGCACGGAGTGACTAGAAGCTCCATTTTGGAGTTTCGCAGCCACGATCAGGCACTTTTTCACTAGGCTGAGGTGACCAAACAGCTTTTTAAATGGAAGGTCACACTTGTGCACTTTACATTTACAGCAGAAAAAAATACTGTGCGGCAGTGGCAACTTGTTGAGAATAATAATGTGAGTGATTCACTCCTGGACACCATCTTGATTCACAGGAACAGATCCTTGTGAATATCAAACACAGATAGCTTCACATACCACTTTTGCCAAAAAAACCCTACAGAGACAAATGAATGCTGATGCAAATTGGCATAAATGTGCAGCAATCAGCATTATATCGTCTTGTCTAGATAAGCCCCATGATTTGTAACACCAGCAAAGTAATGTCATCCTTGATTCTTACATTAGTTTTGAAATATAACTTTGTCACATTGCATTACTCTTCTTGTTTTTTCAAGATCTGCATAACAAGCAGAAGTGAGATAGATTTTCTTTGGGTTTTTTCCGGGCTGTGAGGCTGTGTTCTGGAATAGTTTCTTTCTGACGTTATAGAAATGCAAGGCTTGTTAGTGTCTGTTTGGCTAATGGTTGGTTGATGGGCCATTATCTGCTGGAACTCCCCTTGTCCCTGGGTGGAATTCCTTTGTAAGTGTTGAGTTTTTATTCTATTGTTCTTCAAAACTGGGAGCCAGATTTTGTTTACTTTTAAGGTTTCTTCTTTCCTGTTGAAGTTGTCCAGGTGTTTGTGGATTTCAATAGCTTCCCTATGCATTCTGACATGATAGTTGTTGGCCTGATCCAGAATTTCTGTGTTTTTAAATAGCATTTTGTGTCCAGGTTAGTAATGGCCCATCAACCAACCATTAGCCAAACACACACTAACAAGCCTTGCATTTCTATACCCAAAAACTAACCATTCAATTACACAAATTCACATATACTTCCCTACAGGGGTTCACAGCATATAAATCACAGACACACTCCTACCCAACCATTCTCTGAAGATGCCAGCCACACATGCAGATGAAACGTCAGAAAGAAACTATTCCAGAACACTGCATCACAGCCTGGAAAAAAACCAAAGAAAATCTATGGATGCCGGCCGTGAAAGCCTTCAACTTCACACAGAAGTGAGATAACTGGTTATGCTCCTATTCAGTATATATTAAGAGACACCTTGGCACATAAAATTATATCTGCTGGAATCTTCTCAGACACTGTACAATAACAATACAAGGACTGTCAGGAGAGAACATGTTCTACACATGTTCATTGTGCATTTATTGATCAGCAATCCTGGAAGTAATTTCTGCAATGTAAACAATGCTTAGAATGTTTACAATATTTTGTCACCTCCATTTCTTGTTGGATGAATCTTGTTTTAAGTTTACTTGTATCTTAATGCCTGGTCCAAGAAAGAGCTGTGCTTGGCGGTCCAGCATCATAGTCTCCACCTAATAATAAGGTCTTGTCTATATGGTAAAAATAATCTGAACAGCATGAAAACGTACGGTGATCCATTCATACAGACATGAGCATAAATACGTGTCATTTGGAAGGGGGCAGCCCAATCCACTGACGGTTCATGTGTGGCCATCATGTTGGATTTTTGGCTAAGTGAGGTCTGATAAGTCAATAAAACAGCAATCTTATACTCTTTTTTCTTTCTCTTCCCCCCACCTTTTTTTGGTAAATATGAACTATCACTTGTGCGCACCACAGGAAACTGTTGTTGCTTTTTAATTGGTGGCAGCAGATTTAAAATTGCAAGTAAATCACTTGCAGATGCCATCTTGGCTAGGGGGTCATGCAGAGTTTAAAGGGTCTCTTTTGACCGCGAAGACAGGTTGCATCGTTGCGAATGCCTGCTTTTTCAGAAATGTTGGTATTTCCTCCCCTTGTATAGACAAGACCAATATGGGAAGCTAACCCACAAGGCACAGGCCAACATTTCTGCTCTATAGTTTGTTCCCTCAGCAACTTATCTCGGACTAACCCTGCCAGAAGGAAGAATAAGGTGGCCATTTTAGACAGCAGGTTTGGGGTTAATGGAAGGATTTCAAAATGCTACTTATTTCATTTTTTAATTACTATTAATGGCCAGGGAGGAAGAAGAGGTACCTGAGGAATTTTCTGTGTCATATGCCAAAGTAATTTGACACTGTACACCATGTACACACACAATTTGCTGTTGCTGCTAATGCTGCTCCTCCCATACAAAACATGGAAGTTTCATTCAGCTGTCATGAGTAATAACTCCTGATGCATATATTATCCATACATTTGTCTACTAATTTTTAAATTTTCTGCATTAATTGCAATTATATGTTGGAGAGGAATAAAAAGGAATTACTTAGTTACAGTTCCAAGGTCTCAATATATTAGCTACCATTATAATCAAACTTTTAAGAAAGTAATTTATATCCAACAGTGAGGCAACAGTGAATAAGAAAAAATATTGTTCTAATACAAGAAAGAACTCTATGACAAGTATGCCTAGGCCTAGCGCAAACCCCGCTGATTGTACACCCAAGTAAGCACGCATGGGACAATCTGAATAAAATCATCTTTGGGTGCTTGTCTTACTATCAGAATATGTGCTTCTTTTTGTGTTACTCATTATACGAAGAAAACAACATCATGAGACTTAGGGGCACCTGAAAGACTGACAATTGATTTTGGCACATACTATAGCCCACATCATAAAATCATAGAGTTGGAAGAGACCACAAGGGTCATTCAGTCCAACCCCCTGCCATGCAGGAATAAACAATCAAAGCACTCCCGACAGATGGCTATCCAGCCTCTGCTTAAAAAACCCCAAAGGAGACTCCACCACACTCCAAGGCAGTGCATTCCACTGCCGAACATCTCTTACCATCAGGAAGTTCTTCCTAAAGTTTAGATGGAATCTCTTTTCCTGTAGTTTGGACCCATTGCTCCATGCCCTAGTCTTTGGAGCAGCAGAAAACAAGCTTGCTCCATCCTCAATATGACATCCCTTCTAATATTTAAACATGGCTATCATGTCCCCTCTTAACCTTCTGTTTCCCAGGTTAAACATGCCCAGCTCCTTAAACCACTCCTCATAGGGCATGGCTTCCAGGACTCCCACCAATTTGATTGCCCTCCTCTCAACACGTTCCAGCTTGTCAGCATACTTCTTGAATTGTTGTGCCGAGAACTGGACACAGTCTTCCAGGTGAGATCTGACCAAAGCAGAATAGAATGGCACTATTACTTCCCTTGATCTAGACACTATACTCCTGTTGATGCAGCCTAGAATTGCATTGGCTTTTTTAGCTGTCACATCACACTTCTGACTCATGTTCAGTTTGTGGTCCACTTAGGAGATTATCAGACACACTATATATCCCAACACAAGGATGACAGGACATCGCCAAAGGGCTTAAATATCAGACAATGTCATTCCTGTCGCGTTATGCCCCCATGCCCCTTCCGTTCCCCCCACTCCTTTTTATTCATGGGCTAAACCATGAATTGACTCATCATTCCATTTCTGTCACATAACAACAGGTGAGCGATAAGGTGCCCCGTTCTGCTGGTGTAATGCCAGCTGTGGTGGGAGGTCCCTGCCAAACACTTCTGGGTGTGATCGGGACATCCCCGTAAGTGTCACACTTTTATTCCCCTCCCCAGGTTACTTGGGTGTTTTTTTTTAATGTGTGTATGTAATTTTTAACCTTTTATTTTGAGTTTTATTTTTGTATTTCCCACGCAATCGTTATCTTGAAAGAATAGCTGGGATTTGTTTTCCAGGAAGTAAATGGGGCTCTGCTTGAGCTCCATTCACTCCTGGGCTGCTGGAGGAGACAGGAGGACGTTTAATCATGTGGCAAGATAGGTGTCTGATAATTTTTCTTTTAATCAGTTATAGGGATAGGAGTGGGGTAGGAGGGGACATAGCGAGACGGGGATGGGTTTTTTTGGTCCCCATCAGATAATCTCCTAAGACTCCTAGATCTCATCATCCAATGCATTAAATTTATCACCCAAGTATTAACCAAACCACCTTCACAAATAAATAATAAGTGCTCTCAGTTATGCTAAGTACCTACTGGTGAGCACATCACCACCACCACCACTACTGTCTGGTCAGAATCAGTGATTTGAAGGTTGTTTATTAATTTAAACCAGAAAAGTGTTTTTAATTGCCTTCATTAATCCTTAAATTTAAGGATGACCAGGTGCAGTGGAACACTGGGCTCCTGTTCCCCCCAGAGTTGTATAAAAACAGAGAATTAGCAGGGATTTCTTCATCCCCACATGATAGGCTGCAGCTGCTACAATTCTCTTTTGTATCTAGTCAACATAAGACTCAGAATTTGGGCCCAGCCAGTATTGTCTGAGCTATTTGGTCATTGGAAAATATCTGCTAGCCTGTCATGTTGGATATCCACTTAAGGAAAGAGGATGATCCTTATTTTATTCCTTAAAAATAGTTCCATCTCAGCTACCGTGACTTTGACACTTCATGTACGGGAATATGCCATATTTCAAGGTTGTAATGCCACTCTGTGGTCCCCAAAACACAATGAATGGAAAGCAAAACTTTAAAAGAAGTAAGAAGGACGCTGAGAAAACAAACCACACGATATTATGTATCCATTAGCTAGCAAAAAATATTACATGTGTTTTACATGCTTTCAGTTTAACAGATTATATTAGTTTAGTGTATTCAGTTCAAGAGCATACAGACTTCGGATACATCTTCTATAATTTATAGGAGTACGTAATAGAGAAGTTCCACAGGGAACAAGGCCACCTAAAGATACTTTGTTGATTCAGACAAAGGACAAGATCCCTCCCACCCAATCCATATAGAGAATTATAGTTCATTCTTTTGGCACTGGTCTCTCTCTCTCTGGCTTTTCTTCGCAAACGAAGATTCAGGAAGGACTCATCCCGCGCCTTCTGCAAGCGCGCTGATGACTAAAAAGGCCAATCCGAGATAAACAAGTCCGGTTGCAAAAAGCGCAGCAGAAGGTCTCCTTGGGTGATGTTTTTGGGTTGTGATTCTTTCTGCGTTGTCGTTTCTCTTCAAGACTTATTCGGCGTGAGTTCTCAAATAAGGCTGCAGCATTGTGGATAGTGCGTCTCCATGCCTCCCGATGTGAGGCCAGGGCGGACCACTGTTGGTGATCAATTTGGCCAAGCCTGAGATGTTGTTTCAGGGAGTCTTTGTATCGCTTTTTTGGAGCGCCCCTCTTACGCTGACCCGTGGCGAGTTCACCGTAGAGTAGTATTTTTGGGAGGCGATGGTCCTCCATCCTAGAAACGTGCCCTGCCCAGCGCAGCTGTGTTCTCAATATCATGGCACTGGTAATATGACAATAACCTACATTGTATCTGAGATCAGCTGACCAGCCTAAGTGGTGCAGGGCATGCTGCATGGAACATACCTTTCTGTCTTCGAAGAGAGGACAATGGCTAAGGAACCTTCAGTCAATGGTCCTATTATACTACCCTAGTTCTGTTGCATAAGATCGCCATCTCTCCCCACCTAATGAAACAGCTGACCTTGGTTAGAACATGGGATTTCTAATATATCTTTGGCATGGTTGCTATGCACTGAATGTACGTACAAAGCATCAGAGCAGATGACTCTGTTTCCTAGGTTAATGAGGATTGAATCATTGGCGATTAAGATGTGGTAGTGGAATGTTAAGGGAAAGTAGAAAGAGATTAATTTTATGAAACTTATTCATTACTTTGCAACTACGCAAGCAAGTAAGTTGTTATTGGGAACTGGACTGCTGTTGAAATATTTTATATGTATGTGTGCAAACATGGACAGGTTGTTTTGGAAGTGGGAGAGAACCATTCCACATTACAGATATATTTCCCCTGTACTCTCTGTCTTAATTCCTTATTAGACCTAGACACTATACTTTATTATATGCTTTTACATCTATCTTTAAATATTTAATTTTGAATGGTTAAATGTTTTCATCTGATATCTTTCTGTCTGCTAAAAGTGATTTTGACAAAGTGGGAAAAGTATGAAACAAAAACATGAACAATTTTTAAAAGAAAAGGATACCTCTGATTTACCTGCACTGCTAGGCTTATGGGGTACAGGCATGATGGTTTATGGTGCTCAGTGCATGACTTCCTCACCGTTTAAAACTTCCTTACCATAAAATGTGAAAATGTTTCTTTTGAGATAGATAGATAGATAGATACTAGTTTATTTTCTTTTTTAAAAAACCCTCACACAATCTAAGGACACTGCTAATGACTTAAATTATATAATCACAGTATTAGGATGCATGCACAGTATACATATACTTCAATAGTTTTTTTATTAGAAAATATGACTATCACTCAACCACACCCTATGCAAAGATTATTTTTTTTGTAAATGTATATTTCATTGCAGAGACAAAGGTTTACATACATTTTGGCTGTTAAATTCATATATTTCCATTATAAACCTTCAAGGTTTATACTTATATATAATTTATACAATAAATCTTATGTTTTCATTACCTAGCAGGAAATATAAATGGATATTAATAATAAAAGACTATATTTTCATCTAAGATGATTCAAATTTTTAGAAGCCATTAATGGAAAATTGAGAAGGAAAGTGCTTGACAATATAGCTAAACTGAACTTCTCAGGAGGCAATTTCATTATAAATATTTTTTAGTAAGTGTTTTCCTTTTATCATTTTTTTTCCTTTGAGGAAATCACATGAGAACAGGATGTTTGTTGCTTAATAGGCTATTGTCTTGGTGGCTGGTTCTCATTTAAACTTAATCCTCTATTTATAATGTTACAAATTTCTGTAGCGATAATCAAGGCACCAAAAGAAGCAGTAAGACCTGAATTCCTAATCACTTAGTATGTAGCAAATATCTGTATTAATAAACAGGAAAAAGTGATGATTTGTGCAAAAACAGTTTCCAAAGTTTATGAGTAGCAATTGGGTTTTTACAAATTGTTTTTAAAATCCTCCTTTCACATAAAATTGCAACTTCTGTATTAGTGCGAGAATTGCTACTTAAATCTGTACTGTTCCACAATGCGTAGGACATTATCCCTGGCTTTTAAAACAAATTACTCTTGGTCTGGATCCAGATCCAGTTATACTTACAGTAGACCCTTTAATTTCAATGGAGCATATGTTAATCATGACTCATTCAAGTTAGACTGATTTCAGTGGATCTGATCAAAGTATGACCAAGGATCCAATGATGCAACTATCTATAGAAAAATTAGACTCTGACCCACCCACCCCCCAATTTATACTTAAGATTTATGCAAAGGGATCTTGTAGCACTTTAGAGACTGAGATAAATAAGTTGTAGCATCTGAGGAAGTAGACTAAGTCTATGAAAGCTTATGCTACAACTTCTTTCAGTCTCGAAGGTGCTACAAATTCCCTTTGCATACTGATATTCCAGACTAACATGGCTATGTCTTTGAATTCTACCCACTTAAGAGTTAAATGAACTATGAAATAAGTGCACACAAAGTATTTCCCAATGGCAGTAAATGCAGCCAGGACTGTAAAGAAAGCTTGAGGATAATCAAATTATATAATCCTTTTTACATGATATGAAATTAATAATAATGTGAAATTATTGTATTCTGCTTTGACCCTTCTACTACAGACTTGATTTATTCTGAAATATATAACTAAGACATATTTTGTTCTAACTTGTCTTTCAAGTTAACAATTTTAAAACACTGAAATATTAGCACACAAATAAGAGAGGCAACAATAAAATGCATTTATGGAACAGTGTATTCCTCAGTTACCGGTAACTAGAAAGAATAACCAGAAAGCTGATAGTATATCAAGGTTGAAACTTACCTGTGTGTGTGTTTTTTTTAATTTTGATGTTCCCAAACTAACTTCAGTTATCAGAATTATAATAATATCAAATAAAATATCACATCAAGCAAAACCAAAGGACAACAACCAGTATTTAACTCACTCTTTACCATAATCCATACCCATTTTGCTAATAAACATCATAATGACAAATAAATTTTAGTAATCCTACACATGATAAAGCAAAAGAAGATTCCTGGGGCCCAAACCTGCCAAAGTTAAGCAATTTAAAATCCCACAAATGTAGAGAGTAAGCACTTTGTTCAACTGTATTGTTAAGAATTACTAAGTGTTAGTAGTGCTTAACTTACACTGGATTGTGACCTTATATTTTAACTGCTCTAGAACAGTTAATGAGCTGTTATATCCATTACTGTTTTAAATAACCATAAGAAAGGCTTCAAGTAAACCAGTTCTTTGTTGCTAAACAAATGATATTTTGACTGTAAACAGTGTTAACAGATTGTATATTCCCTTATTTCAAAATTTGTACAAACGCATTCTTGAACTACAATGTACAGCAACAGAACAGTCATAAAATAGAACTGTTTCATGTTTTACTTTGACATCAAAGATTATTTCAGACATTGGTAAACTTATTAATATGTGTACTTTTTAAAAAATCAGAATAGTTCTGTTATTAGTGTACAATACATTGACCTAGCACCAGAATGAGATATAATGATTTATTCCACTATATGTCATACATAGTTGAATACTTCAAAGTAATAGTTTAAACAATTTTTACTTCTAGGAATAATAATTACATTTTTTGGTAATGCATCATATTCCAATATAGTTTAACAATAATTTAATTTCCCTGAATTTGGGGGGGAAAACTATTAAAACTATACAAAAGAAGGTAACTCTTACATTTGACTGGAAATTTCTACCCACATCTTCACCTTTCCTCAGTGATTAGTTGAGAGCCAAATATACTGTGTTATCACACGATGGTGATATGTTATGGCACAATTTCCAAACATTCATTGACAACATGATCACCAACTTTGCTAATAGACCCTTATTTCAGATTTCATTTGCAAGTCATTTAAAGAGTTTGCATTTGTTGTAGATTTAGGATTAGCAGTTTAAGTCTAGGAGATAGCTTTAACAGCTGAATTAAACAGAAATTCTATCAGGTGCAACTTCTCCAGCCAGAGAGCTATACTTCTGAAACCTCAAGTCCTATGCCAGCTATTAAAGACCCTGAGGTCTTGTGCCACATTGACTTTGACAATCCTTGTGGGGAAAAATGTACATCAAATCTCAGTAAGTGCAAGAGAAATCCAAGACTCACCAAATTGGCTGGTTTATTCTTCATTGGGACAGGTGGGCTTTATTTAATAGTTCAACCTGTGTGAATCCCCTTCTCTGTTTTTCATTCTGTGAAGTCTACCTACAGTAAAAGTACTGGCTGAGCCAGCAGACCTTGGCTCAGGCGTAAGGAGGAAGGCTTTAAGATTTCTGGCGTACTGCTTCTGCCACAGGTTGGAGTGACTGGCTTTGGCTGATCCTTTCTTCTCTGACATTGCTGCCTATTCAGCTGTAGATGTGCAAATGAAGACTAATCACCTTGCGCCTTAAGCTGACTCCTCCAGTTAAACCCCTGTGTTTTGTTAACTGTGGAGATAATAAATTCATAAGAGAGGGGGAAGGGGAGAGTAAAGGAAAGGACCATCTGTCACCTGAGGTAGAATGATCAATTTCCTCATCTGGGCGGTTAGATTGTCTTTAAAACTAGGTGATAATTATCCCAGCTAGCTTTTAAAGTGCTCTGTGAACTAGACGATTTGTTAATAATGGCATGAAATGTTTTCTGACATAGGAATGTGTTGGGTTAGGGTCTATTTATAGTCTGAGCAGCTCCATTTATTGAACATGGCTGGATTTGTACAAGAAAAGAACTTTCCCCCAGTGTTTTGCATTGCTTTCTTCTCCACAGAGAGCAAGCTGTTACTTGCAAGAAAAGTGTAATGTCTGACACTTGGGATGGTGTGGTTTTTTGGGGGTGGGGTGGGGTGGGGGGGAGAGTGCACTAGGGGATGCACTAGCAAAATACCATCAATAGCATGGGGAAACACAGTAGGAAAGCTTACGTACTCTTAACAGGCAATTTCATGTACAGTATCTATTTCTCAGCTCATGGCAACTGAAAAGGGCCAGCTATGTTAACATTGTGCAGAATGGATCAAAAGAAGTGTTGCTCTTGGGATGTTTTTTTATTCAAAGCCTAGCAACATACCTTTTGTTCTAATTTAAAAATATTATTCTAGGAATCAAAACATTTACAGCTCAGTTTAGTCCTTTTCACTCATCGGTATGAGTTGGTTATATATAAAGCTGTATCTAGAAAGAAAGCCATATGTAATAATTCTCTGGTTAGCAGCAAAAATTTCTAAACCTTGGCCTAACCCCAACCCCAACGTCTCACTAGCAGCTGCCCACTAGTGCAACATGATGTTCTTTCCCTGCTTTACCCCATCCTACGTTCCACCCATACACAAACCTTCTTTAAAGGGGTTTATAGCCATCTGGAGCAGGAGATACAGGGAAGCACAGAATAGAGGAGGACTTATCCCCTTCCCAATGCCACTGCTAGAAACAGTTCTGTCAGTGGAACAACCCAGTACGTTACCACCCATTGTCTGCTGAGGTTGATGTGAAATTAAAACAATTCATGGTTCTTATTAGTGGCCAGTCACAATACAGCCAGGAATTCTTGGTCTTCTTATCACAACCAGCTGGAATGGAAACAAATTCAAAAAGAGGAGGAACCCAAAATTGCTGGTCTCTCAGCTGAGCCAAAGAACTTGCCCTACTTATGAACGTAAAAGACAAGGTTCATCTCCCCCTGTATTGCCACTTCTGATTGACTGCAGTGGCTCTCCAGGATTTCAGGCATGACTCTCTTAGCCTTACCTGGAGATGACTGGTACTCCTTGGTGGTCTCCCACCCAAATATTAACCAGACTTGTCTCTGTTTAGCTTCTGAAATCAGATTAGGTTAGGTGTGTTCAGGGTGATATGGTGATACCTCCCTCCACCCCCACTACAGGGATAGGAAATATGCGGCCCTCCAGAGGCCGAACTGCAGCTCCCACAATACCTCAGCATTGGCTATGCTGGTTTAGGGATGATAGGAATTTGTCAGCCTGAGGAGAGACAAATGTTGGTGGCCCCCCTTTCTTCTCTGTCCCTCCTGATGGAAAGGATTGCCAGTGCCAATTTCATAGACTAACGAAATACTACCAGCAGCAATTCAGAGGTATAATCCACCATTTGGGGAATATTTTAATGAATGGTGGATTTTAAAAACACTTAAATATATATAGGCTGACCCCCCTATCCATGGATTCTGTATCCATGGTTTCACTTATTCATGTCCAAAAAAAAAAAAAATGTTATCTCTAGGCCTTTCTAGGTGCACCAGTGCAATTCTATGATCAACTTCCAGCATTCATCTCATTGAAAATCCCTATTATCCACAGGTTCAGGTATCCACGGGGGGGGGGGGGTTGAGCTGTATTAACATAATTGATCCAATATGTCATATTTCCATGTTTGTTTTTGCTGCAAAATCAGCTTTCCTTTATTTTTTTAATTTTTTTATTTTTATTAAAAAAATAAAAAAATAAAAAAATAAAAAAATAAAAGCTTTCCTTGACCTGATTTCTTTCACTTGGAGCCACTCTGGTTAATTTTCCATTTTAAAAAACCCTTTAGCCTGTGAGATTCTGCAGAGAGTTAGTGTGTGGGAGAGCTTTTCCCCACAAACCAGCAAATCTAGGGTGCTTCTCTTAACAATATGACAGTCTCTGTTTAATCATTTTGGCTTCCAGGGAGAATTCAGGCTTGATTTGTTTTAGGAGCTTTTTGGCAGTCCACAGTATCCATAGAAGTCTTCTCCAGCACCACATCTCAAATGAGTTGATTTTTTTATCAGCTTTCTTCACTGTCCAGCTCTCACTTCCATACATGATGATGGGAAATACAATGGCTTCGATGATCCTAACTGTAGCATTCAGTTTTATATCTTTGCACTTTAGAATTTTGTATAGTTCTTTCTTAGTTGCCATTCCCAGTCTTCTTCTGATTTCTTGACTGCAATCTCTGTCCTGATCAGTTATTGATCCAAGATATGGAAATCTTTAACTATTTCAATTTCCTCAACATCCAGCTATGCCCATGTTTTTGGGAGAATTCTGGGAGTTACAGTCCAAAGAAGTCACATTTCCAAGATTTGCTTTCCCCCCCCCCACCCCAAAATAAAGTGCACAAACAAGCCAGACTGACCATATTTGTTTTATACTTTGGTGGACATTTGGAGTGTCTGCACTGTCCTGGTTCATTAACCACCTTGAAATTTCCTTGCTGAAGTGTGGTATAAAGATCCACTAAATAAAAACATAATTTCTATGATTTCAGTTTGCAACACACATTACAGGATAGTATGCATATTCTTTGATATTAATGTTCTGTAATAATATGTTATACCTATCTATCAGATCTTAGAAGAAGTCACTTTTTGGACTATAGTTCCCAAGATCCCCAGCTAGCACAGATTTGGTCAGAGCTTGGACAAGTTACTTTGGGGGGGGGGCTATAACTCCCAGAATCTGTACAGCAGCATGGCCATCAGCTATCCTGGCTTAGGAGTTCTGGGATTTATACTTCAACAATAACTTTTCCTCTGCTTTGAATGCAGTCTTCTTGCCCCATGTTGTGGCATTATTAAGGCCAGTGTCACCCCTCCCTCTGACAGTGTTACCTGGTGCAGTTTGGCCTCTCTGCACCCTCCTAGTGCCACCATTGTGCCCATGACTGGGTGTAACCTTTGAATGAGCACTCCACCCTATCCCCAAGTTATTCTATTTTACAAAGAAACAATATGCACTGCCGACAACGTGGAGTTCTCAAGGAATGGAGATTGGGGGGGCTAACCTTCTTTCCTTCTTTTCATGTACATTCAGTGGAACCAGGAGAGAGGCAATTCTCCATCTCTCCTGAAGCCTTCTTAGATTCTTAAGAGGGTGCCCTCTTTCACTCAGAGGACTGAAAAATGCTGTGGTGCAGACCTTCAGATGGTACAGAATCCTGCAGAGGGAAGGAAAGGGGAAGAAACTGCTGTTATGTTGGTGGATGTCTGCCAGCACAATGTTAGATATAACTCCATGTACTTTTAAAAACAAACCCTAAAAATCAGCTTTCTAAAAATAAAGTAAACCAATGTATTTCTAAGACTGCGTTTAAAGATACATCCCAACTGGCTAGGTAGCACTGAAATGGTTTTCTTGTCCATGAAGTTTGAAAACAAGTTTGTTTTAATCAGCAGAAGAGCAACATGGCATGCATAAATTCTGGCCTATGGGCTGCAGACAGCCCTCTGTGGATTATTGGGTATGCCTCAACCAACCAGCCCCCAGCCTCTACCATCCAAAAGAATCACATTGGCAATTATCTCTGTTGCTAATAGTTGTGTTTAAAGCAGTGATCATGACTAGGGGGGAATAGATAAGCAAATCTGAAGCTTCCCAGACTGCTGCTTTGCTTCCTTCCCCACCAACCCTGCAAATGATCACTGTGATGGAAATTAGGTTAAACCTCTCCTATACATAGACACAAAGTGTGAATCCCTAGAACATTAGATGTGGCCCTCAGGACCAAAAAGGTTTTCCATCTTTGCCATGTTGCTTAGATAAATCTCTAAAATTGCCTATCCTCTCACTGTGATCAATGAAGGTCTAAGGGAGAAACAGAAGTGCAGTTGCCATAGTGATGAAGTTCTAGAAAACTCTCTTTTGATGGCCTACATATGGGATTGCAGTGGAGAAAAGAAATGAGGCAAAGCTTGTTTTCCCCTGGACAGCAGGGCTGGCTCACACAACTGTAGCAAATGAGCAGGACTGTCACAGACTGGCTGCCAGTTGGAAGTGGGCGGTGGTGGGGGAGGTAGTGCCAAGAGATTAAACAGGTCAAGGAACAACAGAAAAACAGCAGAATAATAAATACATATTATCTAATTTGATGGCTAATTGAAGAATTTTAAAATAAGAGAATAAAAATAATAGAAGCTAAGAATATTCTTGATTCACTTGAGCATCCTTAGTGTTCTTTTGGCTATTTGCCTGACATAGTTTCTCTCAGTTAGATATTCGCTATCCTGTCTTGCCTCATCCTCTTCAGAGGTCCTCTTCAGAGGATGAGCACCAGAATGATCTGCCCTAGCTGGAAAGGTCTGCATCAGAGAAAGAGTTTGAGACACCAGCTGCCAGCTTTTCTCTGGAAACAATAGCTGAGGCAGATCCTTGGCCTTCCAGGTCAGATTCACTCATCTGAAGACTGGAAACTTGAAGGCTGGCTGAAGGAGAGCTGCCACCAAGGCCCAGGGAGAGAAAGTATCTATAGGTGCAAGGCCTCAGAGACCAACCACAATGAAGTCCAAGGCTTAGAAACACCTCTAGAGGTGTCAGATATGTGAGGATATGCACACAGTCTGGTTCAGCAGTTGGTACTAAGAATAACATACAGTTCTTTCACCTTATTCCTGAGGACTTTATCAGGCTAGCGTCTAAAAATGCTATAATTCTGCGACTAAGAATTTGCCATAATTATGCAATACTAATGTCATGGAATTATTACATGACCACAACTAGCAGTGTAAGAACAGGATTTCAGCTTGTGCTATAGTAACACTTGTCTTCGCATTGCATTCTAATGACAGAGTATTAACGCCTCCGGATGGCCAACGTATGCTCCTTTAAGAAAATTTTTCTCTTTCTTCCACAATTTTGCATGGGTGAGATTTCAGCTGTTCTTGCAAGAAGATGCAACTTCATGCTAAAACACTAAAAACAAATAAATAACCAAAGTAATTCACAAATAAACACTTAAACAAGCATTAAAAGGTACAAAAAAGGCAATAGTTGATTAAAAGAATGTCCTGTATGTCTTCTTCACATTCTCCCCTGGAAGTTTATGTGTTCTCATTGGAAAAGGGGACAGGGAGAAGAGGACTGCCCAGTCACACTGTAATAACACAATTACAGTGGGATGTGACTATTGCATGCTCATCAATACTGTGAAAAGAGCAATATTGAGGGTTATTGACAGCTTTGCCCATCAATTAAAAGTTATGCTGTAACCCCACTTCCAAGGCACCCCACTTCTGGAATGTTAGCATTGGCTATAGGCCTCAGAAACTGGCCAATTTGGTTCATTATTGTGGCCTTTTACAAGGCAAAAAGACAGGATGGTCTCAAAAGGTCATTTTTGGTTTTTCCCTGGAAAGTAAGGCCTGGGGCTGAGAAGCCAAAAGAAGACAGTTCCACATAAATGAAAGGTTAATGGATGGAGAAACCCTTTTATATTTGCTGGTTGTGAAATTTCCTTTCCTCAGCTCCCAACCCAAAAGAAGTTGCTCAAAGCTGTTAAAATTAAATCACTGGATATTAAGAAACACATTTAGCATCTTCCTCACCTTTTGTCAAGACCAGGAAACCCATTGTGCAATCCATGAAGGCTCATGGAATCCATTGTTCCCATGAAGGCTCATGGAATCCATTGTTCCCATGAAGCAACCAATCCCCTCAGGTGTATTTGGAGGTATAAAAGACCCCCCCAAAATATGCCTCATTGCGCACAGTTGTAGCAGGGGGGAAACTGTTACTCTGTGTTAGCCACATCCAGCTTCTCCATCCACTCTGCCAACCAGACTACAGGACAGGTGATATTATGTACCCCAGCAAAAACCCTCTTGCAACCCTCTATCCCAAGTTTTCCTACTGTTTCTTTCTATAGCCTTGAGTGAATGCTTCTTCTGGGTGAATGTGTGTGTGTTTGGTGTTATTTTTGAACTCCTTAATAAAAAAAGCCATACATAATTTTAAATGTGTACGTATTCCATCCAGACTAGTACTGGTATAATTGGTTTAAAAGATTCTCTGGTTACCCCCTCTTGCATAGCTAAAGTCGAGTTGCTGCTATTTCCCCAACATATTAGAAACTCGATATTTTCTTGGAATTTTCCAAGGAACATTTTGGGTAACAATGCCTAATTAATGGGTGCAGCCCACATGGACCATGGGAGAATAATGACAACATGCAATAATGGTAACCTGTTCATGATACTATCGAGTTGTAATTCCACTATTTTAGCCCCTTCTGATAAAGTCCTTAGTCTCAGCATTCCCTGGCTTCCTGCTTGACCCATGACCCAGCAACCTGATCTTGGCACATTCCTTTGATTTGTTTTTTTTTTTGGCTAGTCCTTGCTCTGATTGATGACCCAGTAGCACTGTATTAGCTGACCTTGGCTTATGTTCCTACTATCTCTTTTTCTTCACCTTTGGACTGCTCTAGCAAAGTCTGTGTATGGACACTGGTCTGACTCTAACTTCCTCTGTTTACATCCCCTTGAAACTGTTTACATTCCTGGCATACTCCTCAGCCCCTTTGTGTACCTTCAACCATGAATTAGGAGATATCCCTAGCTCAGGGCCTGGGATCTATAGCCAGCTGTGATATCACTGATATTTTACACTGATTTCCTTCTTGGCTGTCTATTGGATGAAGACTGTTTGGAAAAAAGATGACAGATAAATATATGGCTGTTACATTTTTAAAAAATAAGGAAAACCAACACCTGTAGTCTCTGGCACTGTAGCAGCAGCCACTATTGCCATGTTTCTCTTACAGTCTGTTCCAGTTCTGGACAGCAGTAGTGATGGTAATACTATATTTTCCATAGAGGCAGACACCATAAATAACACCTTAGTTTCCATGTTCCTAGGACCATGTCCTATTACGGTTCTATTGTGCTTTCACCTGTATAAATACTCCACCTACAAATGGTTGAAACTCATTTCTGAAAAAATTGGAGGTACAAGTTGGGAAGTGATTTTCTGCCTTATTCTGAATAGAGTTACAGTTCTTCTAAATCAGGGGTGGGTCACAAGTGGCTCCTGAACCCCCTCTTTGTGCCTTCCATCACCAAATCAGCTACCCAATTTGCTGCTACTGCAAGCAGCCCAGATTGCTAATGGCATAACCATCAAAAATGTTGGCTGCTCATTCATAGACCCTGGCTAGTAAAAAAAAAAAAAAAAAAAAAAAAAAAAGTTTTCTCCCTCACTTGCACCCAATCCTCAGTCCATGCTGATAAGTATCTTCCATAGTTGATTAAAATCCAACCCCTCATGTCCCACAGAGCCACCAAAGGGAAAGGGTGCAGCTCTTAAAGCATTCTGAGGGGACAGGCCTAAGTGGCATCTATGGCAAGCAGCCCATTTTCCTCAGCTGAATTGGATTCAGTCCCTCCTGGACAGAGGCAGTCCCTCCTGGACAGAGGCAGCTGCCCACATTTATCTAGGGACTGAGAACCTCCAGATTAGACTGCTGTGATGTATTGCACATTCAGGCTGCCTTTGAAGACTGGGGTGAGAAACTTGTGGCCTTCCAGATGTTAGGCTCCAACTCCTATCAGCCCTAGCCAGGAGAGCTGAGGGGGAGGGACTGGGAGCCAAAGTACAACAATATCAGGAGGGTCACAACTGCCCACCCTGATATAACAAGATCAGAATTCAGAAAGCAAACTGTTCCATTAACATGCTTTGCCATGCTGTCTGTTCTAAAACTAACCTCCCTTTTAGAATGGAACAGGAGAATAATAAACACACATACAAATACAGCTACCAGTGCCCAAGGCTAGTTTTCATGCATATGTAGCTCTGACATTAAGCCGCCACCCTATACTGTACATTAGCATGCTGTGAATATTCCCAGCAGTGGGTCAAATCCTCCATGGTAACGCTCTTCGGGGAGCTCTGGAAACTATTTAATTATTAAAATGAATAATTCCCACCAACACATTTAATTGGGAAATATTACATGTTCAGATGAGGCCTAATGGAACAGCTCAGAGAATCTAACAATGTAATAGCATATGCTGTTTGAAGCTGAATTCTTGCAATATTTTTCGGCCAATAACATCATGCATTATTTATCTCCTCCCCTTTTCACTCTATCGGAGGGGCTGTATGAAGATGGAATCAGTGGAACCAAAGAGATAAAAATGCAAATCTGAGAATAACCCCCTGGGAGCCTGAACCAAAACATCCCCTTAGTTCACAAACTCCCTTCCTGTTCCCTGTCTCATAAGGAAATGGTTTATTTCTGCAATAAAAATGAAAACTTGCAATTTATTCTCAACTGGTGGGAGACCAATTCAGAAAAGCCTATGCAAGTAACCTATCAACTCAAGGTACCTACAGAGTTTCATGCTTAGCCAAGAGCAATAAAGAAATAATGCAACTATGCAGGATGTTGTGAATCAAGGACTATGAATAATACTTGGAGGAGACACAGTAGAAAGAGTGACAATGCAGAGCTCTTTACCTTTACATTGAACCATAAGAAACAGATTGCATTTATTCTGAGGTAGCACTTTATGCAAACATGAATTTGCTTATAGAGAAACATACAATCACTATAAATGTGCAAGTTTATCCTCGTATTTGTGATTCATAGATTGCAAAATACCACATGTAAACTCTGCTGTATTTGCACTTGAAACATCTGCTGAATTTTAAAGGACCACCTATCTTTTTCTGGTAAATAGTTCCTTATCTTAAACAGAACAGAATAATTCTTTTTCATTTTAAGAGTGTCAGTGGTTAATAGTAATAACTGCAAGTATGCTCCTTTGTGTCTTCAGGTGTATGCACACACATACGCAAATTCACACTTGCAAAGATCTGCTAGTTTCAGAATAAAGTAAATGATGGGAGACATGAATCTTTAAGACTTCCAAAGTGCCACATAGACTGTTGTTCCTTATCAGATATTATTTGTGACAACATCTGCATTATCACCTGTCCTTTTCCATTACTGATCTGTAGACCTTTGAAGCAGTGATTCCAATTCTCTAGAACTAAACTCCGCAAGAAAACAGATAGGAAACCTCTCATCCTGCTATGAAATCATAAACATTTCTTTAAGAGCTATTAAGTAGTCATATTTTCTGAGAGAAAGAAAGAAAAAAAAACATAGACTACTTTTTCTTATACACACATGAAAGGTTAATTAGAAGATTTGTTTGCTGACCATGATAAATCTAGGGTGCTGTTTCCCATTCAGAGGCAGGCTTGGTAGAGAAGAAGGAGAGATCCCTCTTGGTGGTTATTCCCAGGTATTATATTTTCTGAGAAGGAAAAAGAAAGCCATGGAACACTTATTTTTCTTACACAGGCAAAAGGTAAATCACAGGTGGGATTGCCAGGAAATATGCAGATGGAAAAAAATGCTTATTTCTGTAATAATTATTTTAAAATGCATAAACTACTTGTTTAAAATTGTATTTGTCAAAAAATAGTCATTGCCGCTTTCTCAAGAGTAGTCAGAGCAAAGAGATTCCTAAAGGAGAAAGGACTGTTTTGCTGCCAGATTAAAAAGCTCAGGATTTGGGGGTACAGTGGTTAGGACTGTGAATACACTGTAGCATGAAGAGCATATTCAGTGCAAAATACCGGATTTTAGAAAACTCACTAGCATTATTAGCCCACTCATCAAGTGAGGATTCTGAGGAGATTATCACGGAAGGAACTGAAGCAGGATAGTAGCGTCTATGGCCAAATTTAGGGCTTGACTACATGTGGGATAGACTACTTTGGCCTGGAGCTGCAGTGCATGAAATTTGGACTATTCTGGCCGGATTTCAGTGCCACACTAGCCAAAGCCATAATCTGCATTTGGTTTTTACTTGGCTTCCTGTTACTCATGCTTGATTCTGAGTGCTGGGAAAATCCAAGCCCCAGTGGTGGTCATCTTCTCTGAAGGCAGAACAGGCAGCTCACTTGCAATGGCAGGGTGGATATGCGTTCTGCCTTCAGACCAGGTGAGTCTCACTGGCACTTTGCTTTTCCCAGGTGATTGTGCACCAGAAAAGCAAATCACCAGTGGTAGTCACTTCTCTGAAGGCAAAACGAATGGCTTATTTGCGATGGTGGGGCAGGCATACATTCTGTCTTCAGACCAGGTAAGTCCCGCTGACACTTTGCTTTTCCCAGGTGGTTGTGCACCTCCCCTGCCATAGCGAGTAAGCTGCCTGTTCTGCTTTCAAACCTGCTAGCACTTTTTATCTTTGCTGTGTTTGCATAACCACAGTAAAAACAATTAAAAATTATTTTGCAGTAAGTATACAAACACAGCAAAGGAGATTATCAGACATGGCAAAAAGTACCTTATCAGAATGCCAGGATGATGTTTCTGTACCGCGAACGGGACCTGGTTTCACACAAAAAATCATCCTCACCACATTCTGCTCCTATGCTACAGCAGTTAGTAAGGTGGCACTTTTTATTCATTGGAGCTCCCCGTCAATGAAAAGCACCACCTTACTAACTGCTGCAGCACAGGAGCAGAACCTGACGAGGACATGGGAAACCAGGTCCCGTTTGCGGAACAGAAGTGTCGTCCTGGTGTTCTGATAAGGTACTTTTTGGATGTGTCTGATAATTTCCAAAGATAAAAATAAAAAACCCTGACAGGCAAAGAGTTAGCCTGCTTTGGAATAGCGAGTGGGAGGAGGACAGCGCAGGAGAGGAGGAGATTAAGGCCCCCCTCATAGACTGACTGCTGTAATGCCAGAACTGCAGCAAAGAGACTTATCACACCGGGAGGGGGGCTTTCAAAGCAGCACAGTCACATGAAAGAAGACAGGTGTGATAAGGAATGTTTTTAAAGCAGTATGTTCCTGGTTCCTTTCATAACATGATTGCCCCAAGATACTAGCCTCGTGTGATAATCTCTTGATAGAAGGACTCTAGGTTACAGTTAAAGAAAAGACTAGATAAAAAGGAAAAGTTGATTCATACAAATGTTACAGCTGTCTGTTCTCATTGCTATTTGTACCATCTAATCCTCTATGCTCAGCTCAGTAGGAAGTAATAACAACAGATCAAAAAGGAGCAAAGACATATTTCCTTAGCCCTAGAGAAATGGAGAAAGGTGGAAACAGATTGGACATGGAGATAGGACATTGCTAAAGGGCACAAGATTAAGATTGAATTAACAATGTGGCTGCCTTCCCAAAACCTTACTAATTATCTTGTTGGTTTCCCTGACAACCTAAGAATAACTTCCTGAATTTTGATGAACTCTGTCCTACAATAGCTGCTGAAAAGTCACCACTATTAGGTATAGTGTGTTTCAGATACACTGTACAGATGTGGACAGAGTAAATTCATGGTCAGCAAGAGCCAGACACAGCTAGTATCAGGCTTGAACCATGCAGACAAACTGAGCTTTCCAGGGACCCATTCACACTACACAAATATAGCATGATTATTCCACTTTAACTGCCATGGTTCCATTCTGTGGAATCCTGGGATTGGCAATTTGGGGAGGAGCATTTAGAGTTCTCAGCCAGAGTGCTCTAGTGCCTCATCAGACTTCAAACCCCAGGGTTCCATAGGATGGAACCAGGGAAGTTAAAGTGGAATCATAGCGCTATAACCGTGCATTGTGAGAGAGCCGCAGGATCTTGGAGACAGCTCTGGATGAAGACATTTCACCTGTAGTAAAGAGACAACAGGAGATCACTATCAGGCTCCCTTTTCAGATGACGTCATCCCTCTCCTGTGATGCTCCCATTCTGCTCCTATTTCCCCCCCTTCCTCTTATTCATGGGGGAAAGCCATCAATAAGAAGCCCATTCCATTATAGTAACGGAATTATGGGTGAGTGAACAGATGCCCCGTTCTGCTGGCAAGATGAAATCATAACATGATGTCAGTGGGAGGTCTGTGCCAAAGACTTCCGGGTTTGATCGGGACATCCAGGTAAGTGACACCCTTCCCCTCTCCTCCCCTCCCCAGGTTACTTGGGGTTTTATTTTTACTGTTTCGGGGCTTGGTTTTCTTTTTTGACATTTGGTTGAGGTTTTATTTTTAAATTTCCCGCACGATCGTTCTCTCATAAGAACGGGTGGGATTTGGCTTCACTGTAGTAAAAGCAGCTTTACGACAGCTGCATTTACTGCAGGGAAGCCGAGGGAAGGGGGAGCCATTTCTCTCCTGCTTTAAGGTAACTGTAAAGGTGTTGTTGTTTTTTTACTGTTACAGGAATGGGACTGGGGCAGGAGTGGAGTGGGTGGGTGGGGAGTAGCAGGATAGGCACAGTTTTAGGGACCCATGTGATAATCTCCTTTATGTAGTAGCACACTGAACTGCAGATGGCAGCTTTTCAATGAAGTACCTTCAGGCCCTGGGCTGAATCTGTCCACCTGGTCTGACCATTGAACAAGATGGAGAACAAGGGGGCTTCTGTCTCAATTCAGATTTGCTTGATCAACAGGATCTTTCTGAGCTTGAGTGTTCCTGTAGCCTTGGTTTACCCTTCAGTCCTAACTTCCAGTTTGCTACTCAGCTCTGTCTTTTAGTTTTTCCTTTTTATCCTGTTTTATCATTCATATCTTATTTTATGGTCTGCCTAAATAGCCATTTAGGTTTTGCCTAAATGGTCAGCCCTGGTTAGTACTTGGATGGGAGGCCCCCAATGAATACCAGGTGGAGCTGTAGGCTATATTTCAGAGAAATGAACTGGCAAAACCACCTCTGAGTATTCCTTGCCTAAGAGAATGCTATGAAACTCGTGGTGTCGTCAGAAGTCAACAGGCGAGTTGAAGGTACACACACACACACACACACACACAGAGCTTGTTCCATAGCTCTCAACTCACACATACAACTAGTGGCCCTGGTCCAGCCCTGATGATAACTGACAAAAGGAATTCCTTCACACAACACATATTGGAAGTTCATTCCCATGAGATGTAGTGATAGCAACATACTTAGATAATAGTTAGAGAGATTTTCATAATAATTATGCAGATTCATGGAAGGTAAATCTATAAAGGGCTATTAACCACAATAACTAACGAGACAAATTCTCTTGAACATGGTGGGACTTACTTCTAAGAAAATACACATAGGATTATGCCAATAAACCAAGTCTTTCTGACATTGGGGACAAACTTTGGATGTGTATCTGTAACAAATCTTGTGGGTCTGGTTTGAAAGTGTCTATATATCTATTAGACTTTAGCAAAAATGTATACCTTCCACCTTTTCACTTGGTTCAGCCTTCATCTCTGCACACAAGAACAGCTGGGACTGGCTCCAATATTGGAAAGAAAGGCAGAGGGTCAACTTAACACAAATTGCAAGAAGCAACGTATGATGGATGAGTCAGTGCTCTATAAGTGGGTGCATTTGCTGCAGGTATTTGATTTTATACATCTGCTCAATGACATTATTTGGCTCTCTGTACAAAAATTGTTATATTTTAAAGGAATATTCTGTGCCAAGTGCCATTCTCTCTCTCTTTCTCATGCGCACGTGCGGGCGTGCACAGACACACACACCAAGCAGCTCCTCAGCCCTTACAGAATTTTGGCTAACACATGTCTCATACTTAGGTCGGTTGCTCCAGGAGAGGAAAGGAAGATGTTTTTTTAGGGGGGACTTGGTTGCAAGCCAAGTGCCTCCCACATTCCTTATGTTGCTAGTCCTCATGATAGACGTTAGTTCTGAAAAGCTCTGTAAAAAGAACCACAAATGACCCCTCTCCTCCACTTCTGATTCAGTATCAAGCATCTGAGGCAACACTTTGGCTTCAGAAATATATTTACTGATCTTTCTTTTTCTTAGGTTGATATTTTAGATGTTCCACTTTGATTCTTTGTGCAAAACTAATTTTGAAACCATTTTTAAAATTTAAATGAAATTATCGCAATTTTAAATTTGTATCTGTAATCAAATTCATATCTGTAATCAAACACATATATTTCTGGTGTTGTCCTTAGCATGAGCCAACGTAGTGTAGTGATTTGAGCATTAGACTACGACTCTGGGGACCAGAGTTCAAATCCCTGCTCAGCCATGGGAACCCAGCATGTGGCCTTGGGCAAATCACACTCTCTCAGTTTCAGAGGAAGGCAAAGGCAAATCTTGTTATGAAAGCCTTGTGATAGGTTCACCTTAGGGTCACCATGAGTCGGAAGTGACTTGAAAGTACACAACAACAACAACCTTCAGAATGGGTAACATACAGACATAAAGGCACATTGATTAGTTAATTTTTAAAGGATGGATAAAAGTGGATTTTACTTTATGGTACTGTCTAGGAGTGATGCAAGGTATTCTGTCACCTAACAAATACTGTCCACCCCAAACCACTTCTTCATACTCAGAATCATATAGTTGGAGGGCCACAAGGGCCATCTAGTCCAACCCCCTGCCAGGCAGGAATACACAATCAAAGTATTCCTGACAGATGTCCATCTAGCCTCTATTTAAAAACCTCCAAAGAAGGGGACTCCACCACACTCTGAGGCAGTGCATTCACTGATGAACAGCTCTTACTGTCAGGAAGTTCTTTCTAATGTTTAGGTGGAATCTTTTTTCCTGTAATTTGAGTCCATTGCTCCATGCCCTAGTCTCTGGAGTAGCAGAAAAGAAGCTTGCTCCATCCTCAAGATGACATCCCTTCTAATATTTAAACATGACTATCATATCACCTCTTAACCTTTTCTTTTCCAGGCTAAACATACCCAGCTCCCTAAGCCATAGTCATAGGGCATGGCTTCCAGACTTTTCACCATATTGGTTGCCTCCTCTGGACACATTCCAGTTTGTCAGTATCCTTCTTGAATTGCAGTGTCCAAAACTGAACACATGATTCCAGGTGAGATCTGACCAAAGCAAAATAGAGTGTACTATTACTTCCCTTTGCGCCCTCCCTTCCTCCCTCCAAATGCTTTGCTCTGAGAGGGTACTTCCTCAGACATTCCTGAGACATTGTGGGTGGGGTGTCACAGGGACTACCTGTGGTGTCAGAGCACAGGCAGTCTCCATGGCCCGCTCACTCATAATGCCTTGCTTTAAGGACTCCCTCAGAACAGCACTGGGGCCTGATGGGCTCTAGAAGACATGCACTGGCCATTTCACTGCTGAATACAATTCTGAGGTAAAGAAGTAATAACACAAGTACTAAACAGCAACAAACTGAATCAAGATACTTAAAGTGCTGTTCCTTGCAGCAGGAGAAGACCTGAGTGTATGGAGATTTTCAGACAGGCAAAAATCGCTCTTTGCCGCGCGAGCAGCCTCCCGAAACTGCTGCGCGGCAAGGGTCTTCTTTGGACGACGCTGTGCCTCTGGCGAAACCGTCCGTGTCACTTCCGTGAAGCTTGGGACGGCTCCGCGTCATATTTCAAGCAACTCCGTGCTTGAAATATGACGCGGAGCCGTCCCAAGCTTCACGGAAGTGACACGGACGGTTTCGCCAGAGGCACAGCGTCGTCCGAAGAAGACCCTTGCCGCGCAGCAGTTTCGGGAGGCTGCTCGCGCGGCAAAGAGCGATTTTTGCCTGTCTGAAAATCTCCTATGTGGAAAGTCCCACCCCTCATACTCTGCCACTACATGAGGACACTTCATTTGGTAGCTGGAGAGGGCTAACTCTGGCATTATTGATGTTTATGTATTGAGATGTATTGATTTGGACCTATTGCAGATTTTACCTTTCTTCTTATTCTTGCACACTACCCATGGAAACACATTTTTAAACTATTGGTTGTTTATTTAATATCATGTATGACATAATGACCACTGAAGGGTAATAGAATAGCACTTGAACTAGTCAGGTGTGATATGCTGACCTTTAACCAATAGGAAACACATTTCCTATTACTAACTTTTTCAGATGGGGTAAAAAAAACCCACGGAGTTCAGGAGAAGGACGGCGCTGCCCTGCTTCCAGTGATCAGTTTCGGATGAAGCCATCCTCCTCCCGTCCTTCGTTCATTCTCCCTGTGTCCTTCATTCATTTTCCCTCCACTGCTTTTTGTTGATGGAAACTTCCATCAATAAAAAGTGGCACCTTTCTCATCCCTCCAGCATAGAGGGAGAACGAACGAAGGACAGGAGGAGGATGGCATCGTCCGAAACCTATCACTGGAAGCGGGACAGCACCGCCCTTCTCCCGACCTCCACGGTGTGTGTGTGTGTAACCCCTTCTGAAAAGGTCCACAAAGTCCAATAGATAGTTAGTAGAAGAATGAGAAAATACATTTTCCAAAATCATTTTTGCTATTAATTAGTAATATTACTGCTCCAGTTATCAAACAACATTTTAAAGATTAATTCTTAGAGTAGTTAATGTTCTGGAATGACAGTGTATGTTGTTTCAAATATAAAAACTACATTGTGTCCTGTCCTGTCATCTGTCTAATATATTGAGCCATTGGTATCCACTGGGTGTTGGTTCCAAGACCCACTGTGGATATCAAAATCTGTGGATGTTCAAGACCCATTCTATACAATGGCATAGTAAAATGAGTCCCTTATATAAAATGGCAAAATCAAGATTTGCTTTTTGGGTGGTTTTTTGGGGTGTGTTTGTGTGCATGGAATAATTTCAAGCCATGGACGGTTGAATCCATGGATGCAGTATCTGTGGATACAGAGGGCTGACTGTAATATGCTTTAGTGGATCAACTTAGATGAATGCAGAACTATTTTACATTTTTATTTTCATGCAACTCTTCTATTATGAATGAAGAATTCATAGCCATAATGCCCACACCAACCTAAACAGCACTGTTGCAAAAATTAGAAATGTAGCCTCCTTGTACAAATATAATTATCTTTGCTTCAAAACTTTTCCTTCTTCTTTTTGCAATTCCACTCCCACAATTACATATTCCTTATTCTGGTTTTTTTTCCCCTTCACCTAATTCACCCAAATCACTCCCTCTTCCAACTAGAATTTCTTATGATCTTACTTCTCTTCCTTATCACCATAAAATCTCTTAGATTTATATACTGTTTTAGTTGCCTTTGGGAACTGACATACTCTCTACTAACCATTTGTTGTTGTTTTCAAAAATTGATGCAATATCCTTTCCCTCACAGGATGGTTTAGGATAATGGGCATCAAACTGAAATACAGAAACACTCAGATATAGAGTCTACAACTACAGTATATAAAATGACAGCAGCAGATGCAGTAAGGTATAAAATGAAACCTAATATCATCTTAAAGCTGATGGAATTTTCTGTCTTTTTAAAAACACTTTTAGGTTCTCCTATAAACCAACGAAGAGGGAAGCCATGTGTATCTCCTGGACATATGCATCACCTGGGAAAAGAGTTCCACATTGATGGGGGCCAGCACAGAAAAGGCCTTTCCTCTGTAGAGATTATCAAATGGGCTCTTAAAACCCATCCCGGTACCCCCTACCCACCCCACTCCCGTCCCTGTTCCACTTTAAACCAAAAATTTCCATACACTTACACTAATCCCAGCATAAGAACTGCTCTCCCTCCTCTCGGCTGGCCAGGAGTGAATGCAGCCATCGCAAAGCTGCATTCACATCCCATAAAGCAAATCCTGCCTGTTCTTGTGAGAGAAGGATGCACTGGAAATTTTAAAAGAAAAAGAAACATTGAAATTTAAAAAAAAAAAAACCCAAAACACACTAAAAAAAAAAAATCCCAAGTAACCTGTGGAGGGTTAAAAAAAAAGGGTGTCACTTACCTCCTCGTCCCGATCGCACCCGGAAGTGTTCAGCAGGGACCTCCAGTGACATCATAGTGACACTGGCATTGCACCAGCAAAACGGGGCTTTGTTTCAGACACCCATGATTCCGTTACTGGAATTGAATGGGCTTTTCATTAATGGCTTTTCCCCATGAATGAGAAATCATGGGGACAGAACGAAGGCAGAATGGAGGGAGAATGGGAGAGAGATGATATCATCTGAAAGGTAAATCCTTTCACAACCCTATTGCGTCCCTGTCCCAGATTATAAAGCCAGTCTGATAATCTCCCATTACTCACAAGTGTAACAGTGTTTGCTGACGGTCCAAAGGTCACAGAATCTAATAAAAAAGCTCAGGTAAATTGGTTAGAGTGCAGTCTTAAATCTGTTAATCTGAAAATCTGGTAATTTGTGATAATCTGGCCACAATTTAGTGGTTTGAGGCAGAAACTACCTTCTTAAATTGGATTGGAATTAACAAGTACCAATAAAGGCTAAATATCAGAGATATTTTATATCTAATATAGATTAAGGACTTTGTCAGACGAAGTAAGTAACATGAGAAAACCATGAGAAAACTGCGTCATCTAAGACACAGCAATAACACAAAGGTTGACATTATCAGACACCCTTTTCGTTCAGCCATTCCAGGGCTGTAGCGCTGGACTGGATGAGGTGTCATATTTTTATTGACGGGCTAAGCCATCGATAAAAAGTGACACTTTATTCACACCCCCACGCTACACCCCCAGAATGACTGAACGATGATGTCATCTGATAATGTCACCTTTTTCTGTTATCGTCGCATCCTGATGTGGTTTTTGCGATGTATGATAAAGTCCTAAGGCATTACGTAGCTTTCCTTCTATAATAGTCACTCAGCATATATTTTTTTAAAAATTCCCCAGACTCCTAAATTGTTTTCTTTTAGGACAAAAGTCCCAATACTTGCTGTAGTCATGCTGGAAACAAAACATTAAGAGAACACACAAACTGTTTTACACAGCCACAATAAGGTGCTAATTGCTGTTGCATAAGAAAACATTCAATTTCTTTTCCACTGAGCTAATTTGTGCATAGTTTGGAAAGCATTTCAAGTCTTCCCCTCAAGTCATCCAAACTGAAATGCTTTGCCTTAAAGAGACATATTTCTACTGACAGCTTTGCATTTGGTATCATTTTTTTTTCCTCTCAGAAGCATCTGGCCTGCCCCTTGCTGAACATCTTGCCGTGTATTATTAGCTTGTTTCAGTGGAGACTGGTTTACTGATGTGTGATATGCTTAAGCCCTTTTCAAAGGAAAATAATGAAGTGCTGTGCCAAGGAAAAGCCTTAAATTAGTGGCAGAGTGTTCAAGAACAGAGTCCTTGTTGAAACTGATTAATTAGTACCATTTTTTTTAAAAAGGCAGACAAGAGCATTATTGGAACAGGAGTATTTGTGACGCCTAAAGAAAATGCAGATTTTTCTCTTCATGAAATTTAAGGCATGGCAGTGAAAAGGAATGGTGACCTATACTATACAAATTAATGTGGAGGATGGATGCTAAATAGCTATTCACACACACAATCTGTGTTGATGCATCAGATGGCAGCTTACTTTGAATATAAGCTGAAGCACAAGAAGCATTGGCCATGCATAAAAGTGATGAAATTGCACAGGAGTAAATCGTGGCCTTGACAAGACATGGGAATTAACCAATTAACTAGTTTGTTACATTATTGATTTCTAGATTTCCCCTAGTGTGGCTTAGGTCACTAGCTTTCCTGATTAATGCTGAAGTTGAGTATATGCTTCAACAAATTAATTGATTTTAGATCATTAGAATTCATAATGGTGAGGTGGACTTGTTTCTGCTAGATTCAGCAAGACAGGAAGAACTCAGAAGAAGAAGGATCATGACTAGAAGAACAGAACATTTCATGGATCTGTTGCCAGGTGGGCTAATCTACCTGTTGGATTGTGGCTTGCTTTCTGGAGAAAAAGAAAGAGACAGAAAAATTGTTGGAGCATAGGAGCAGGAAAACAGCAGAGAAGAAATTAAAGCACTAGAATTAGGAAGCAACTAAAGAAGAATGGAGAGGCAGGGAAACGAGTCCTGGCCCGGAATGGAAGGAAGAAATTAGGAAGTTGGTGGAATGCTTTATTTGCTTACCAACAGGCCCTCAACCAGCCAGAGCCCTTTCAAAATGTCAGGGCCTTTATGTCTGAAAAGCTTGTTCCCCCTATTCCCCTATTGGACTTTATAGAAGTTTTTGAAGTATTTCAGAGGGTGGGGGACTGCACTGTCTCTCTCTGTCTCAGTGGAAAAGAAACTTCACTGTAACTCTCTTCAGTTATGCTTTTTAAAGGATTTCATTCTTACTTGTATTGAGCTGCAATGAACCCCTTTGTAGTCCATTAATGTGCTACTTAGTGCTCATGCTGTGCTAGGCACTGAGATAATTAAATGGAAAGTTCTCTCTCTTTCTCTCTCTCTCATGCACATCTCCTCCTCTCTTGGCTTCTCTCTTGGCTTCTATTGCTCCCCCCTCCCTCCCCCCTCCCTCCCCCCCTCCCCTTTCTGCTTTCCCCTTGCTTCACTGTATTTGAAGGGTTTGGCTGGAGCTATTTAAACTATTTCTCTAAGGTAGTGGTTCTCATCCTGTGGGTCCCCAGATGTTGTTGGACTACAGTTCCCAGGAGCCCTCTGAGGTCTCACCTTGACAGCCAGGTGGTCCCCCCAGTCATTAGTGAGGCTGTAAAACAATGCATTTTAACAGATTTTAAATCGTCTTGTTTTAACTTGTTAGCTTGTTTAATATTATTTTAGTCTCTTTAAATTATTTACTCTTTAATTTTATTGTATGACTGTGAGATCCTTGGATGGTGATGATATTATTATTATTATTATTATTATTGACCAACAACATCACATTTAATAGTCCCTCTTTCAGCATTTGAACAAATACAGGAGTTAATTAGCACATTATTTTTTTATTGTGTTCCTTATTTAAGTGTCTACCATGAAAATAATTTGCTCCATTAGAAAATAATTAAGGATCTGATCAAAGAAGAAAAAAAATGTTGCTAAGTAATGATTCATCAGACATGTCAAATATACATAGATTCTGTATAGTTCAAAGAGCTAAATATATCTGGCTTTTAGACTTCAATCACCTATTAATTTACAGCAGAACATCAAGTTTCATATATATTTCATTATACAGTCATCCCTTCCCATTCATGGGGGTTAGGGGCGGAGCACCACTGCGAAACTGAAAAAAAACACATAAATTTTTTTTAAAAAGCCCCCCACCACAGGGAATGCATGGCTTTGCAGTGAGTGAAGGGGGTTTCCTTGGCCTTCATTCCTGTGGGGAGGGGGAGCCAAAGGTCGAGCAAACCCCTGCACTGGCCACAAAGCTGCACATTCCCTGTGGGGGGGAGCCAAAGAATGAGCAAACCCGTGGCGGCTTGGCGGCCAGTGTGTGTGTTTGCTCAGCCTATAGCTTGTCCCCCCCACAGGGAACAAAGGCCAAGCAAACTCTCATACTGGCTGCAAAGCCATGCATTCCATGTGAGGGTGGAGCCAAAAGATGAGAAAACCCTCGGTGGCTTTCCTCAAATACACAAAACCGCGAAAGGGAAAGCTGTGAATATTAAGGGACGACTGTACGTGCATGCATTTCATATTTTGTATGTGCATGGTTTATAGTGGCTAAAATTGAAAAGTAATGTAAAGAGAGGCAATGAACTGATGATCAAAAACTTATCAGTAAATATAAATGTTGACTTAGGGCTCATCTAAACTGGTGGAAAAACCAGCTTACCATTGGGATCTGTGGATCTGTGGTTAAAGCGCTGAGACTTCACAGTTTGCTCCTAGCATGGGCCAATACCATGAACACAGACCACACACTCCTCCTTCCTAGTAAACTAGTGCCACAAAATGCACTAGTTTAGTGCTCAGCTGCTGCCAGGCTTTTTCCTCCAGCCCAGACATATACACACAGTACACATTTACCTCGAGGGAAGGTGCCAATTGCATCCCTCAATATGCCCATCTGTCATCCCATTGGACATGCCTCAGGAGTGGGAAGAAATTCAACTTCACGTGCCCTAGCAATTATTTGCTGATCACAATCACTGGTGCACACGTTCACACAGCCATGAAGACCCAACATGGCGAACCCCAGGAGATTGTCCTGGCAGTGACACTTGTTCACCAAAAAGCCAGCATGGCAAGCAATGCCCTGGACACATGACTCATTCCACTTGCAGCAATAAGCAATAGCAGCACCAGCACCAGCTGATGAGGGGAACGGCACACGAAGTTGTGACACAGCCATGATCAGGGGTGTCACAGCCATCCTTGGCACCCTGATCACAATCTGATCACACAACAAGCGCCCGGACACCCATGTCATTGGCAGGTGTACCCATCCACCAGGATATGGTGGGAATGATTCATCATGTACACCTGAGCAGACAAACAGTGGCAGCACAATTTCTGACTGCCCTGTGCTCTGTTCCACAGGATAGTGGAGGAGCTCCATCCTGATCTGGGGAAGGGTGACACAATCCAAGTAGACAAGTGGGTTGCAGTCACCATCTGGATACTCACCATTGCTCCCATCGCCAAACAGCCCACCAGTTCACGGTCGGCAGGAGCACCATTAGCGCGGTGCTTGTCCTGGCCATGGAGAAGAACCTCCTGTCATGCACTGTTTAGTCTGGAAATGCCTGTATGGCAGGTACTCCCAGTCCAGGAATCCCTGACCACCACCCCCTATGGCAGGCCACACATGTGAACCAACACTACTATTCTCATCCCCCTTTCCTGATACAGGCTTCATGAAGGGGGAAAATCACCCAGTCAAACATGCACATCAATTGTCAGTCCAATTCAGAATAGTCAGGCTCCATGGGAGTGGCCACAGGACCGCACGTGTGGCAGATTTGTCATGTCCTTCCCTTCCCATCCTGCTGTCCCCAGATCATGGACACATTCACTGAAATGGGATTCCTGAAGGCAGTGGGGCAGTGGATCAGTACCACTGCCAGATCGTGTCATCACTGAGGCAAGGGGACATTCATCAACAGGGAGCACAGCTGCTCCATCCTGCTACAGAGGATCTGCAATCACACAAAACACTTTGTGGATGTGGTGATCTGGTGGAGCAGGAAAATCCACAATGCATGTATGATTTGCAACTCTGCTGTCTTCAAGACCATGGAGGCAGGGCTATTCATGCCCTGGAACTGAACCATCACCCCAGCAGGCCAGCAGAATGGACCACTACTGGTCCCAAACAGTGCCTACCCCATCTGAAAGTAGCTCATGAAGCCCTACAACAGGGCCAACAACCCAATACAGGTACTCTTCAACAGGTGCCTGAACCATGTGAGGAAAGTGGTGGAAAGGGTATTCAGACACCTGAAAGCATACTGGAGATGCCTGACCACCACACTTGAGGTGGCCAAGCAGAATGTCATCCCAGTCATTGCATCATGTATAACCCTGCATAACATTTGTGAGACAGGGAGAGGGTGTTGATGAATCCCCCCTGCATCCATGCCAGTATGTGCTGGACACTCTGGGGGTACCCCTTGTGCATGACGATGATCAGAAGAAAGCAGAGGAGGAGGCAGTTCGGAATGCTGGCACAGTTCTTTTGGACCATGAGGAGCTGAGGCCTCTGTGTGCTGGCTTGTTGCTCTTGTGGGGAACACCATGCCCCCAAACCCTGTCTGGTGTCCATGCTGCTGACATCCCTGAGCACTAATAAAGATCCCACATGTGTAGAAAACCCTGTGCAGATGTGTTGTCTCTGGGAATGCTTGCTGGCCAGTCAGACCTGAAGCGTTTGTTGCAGGAAGCACACACCACAACATGAGTGCAAAAGACCACTGCAGAGGAGGAAACTGGCACCACCAGGAAGGAGACAGCCTGTCTGCTGCTGACATTCTCTGCCCTGCCTGCCCTCCTAGGGTCCAATCAATGGCCCCAATAAACTGCCTTGGAGATTGTTATTGGGGCCCTGGGTTGAAAGGTCCCCAACAGGGCTGGGGTTGGTTGTGGGGTGCCAGGCCCCAGACTCCCAAAGTTGCTGGGGAGTTCAAATACCCCTTTGCATATGTGGGGGAATGAGGGTAAGAACAGCATGATGGCCCAAGGCAGGCCACGAGGAACCCAGGTGCATTGTGTACCAATAGTCCCAGAATGCCCTCATCCTCCTGGACACACTACTGTAGGTTGGTGCTGCTTGCAGGGTCATGAGCAGCATCAACCTCCAGAAGTGGCACTACTGCTAGGGCTTCAACAGAACTGTGGTCCAATGCAGGATGAAATTCCAGGTTGAGGCCATGGGGGTCCATGGCAGGAATCCCCTGGAGAGGAGGATGCTCCATTTCTATGAGCAGCTGCATGCTGTTTGGGAATGGGCAGCCCGTCTGAGCTGGTGCAACCAATGGCCACTAGGTCAGTGTTGGGTACCAGCAGGTCTCCATGGAACCCATCTTCCTGCTCCCATCGTCTTGCAGCTGCCTGATGCCAGTCCAATACATGATATCTCCCTGTCTTTTTTTCCAGGGGTGCACAGGCACCGTTGAGGAGAGGCACCTTGGGAGGCAACGTGGGTGCCAGTTCACTCTCCTCTGAGTCCAGGGAGGTGGAGCCAGGTAAAGAGGAGTAGGAAGAGCAGCCTGTGTAGCCCACTGGTAAGTGTACTCCTTCTGGAACAGGATGCCTCTGCATAAGCTGGCCATCCCGATCTCATGTGGGTCACCTGCCAACACCCGTTTGAAGCGATTGGGCTCCCTGTCCCCACTGGCATGATGCAGGTGACAGAAACCATGCTGGTGCCAGCCAGGAACCAGAAGGGTAAATGAGAGGCCTCAGGCTCTCTGCTGGCCATGTCCATCACCTCCTGGGGTGTAATCATGCCCTGGCCAATCACATCTGTCATTTGGAGGTGAGGGAAGAGTGACCTGTGAGCAGGTATCTCAGAGGGATGGCAGGGCTGTCAGTGCTCTCTGGCAGGGTGGCAGCTGTTGATGGGACTGTAGTCATACTGCCCATTCCCTGCCAGCTTCCCCAGGTGGCCATGACCACTGTGCCATCATAACTCCTCACCCTTTTCCATTGCCCCCCCTTGCAGTCCACCGGCTGGAACAGAGGGTGGCCTCACTTGAGGAGTAGATGCACAGGATCCACTCCAGCCTGCAGGCCCTCGTGACACACTCAACACCTACCTAGTCATAGCTCCCCTGTAAATACCCCCTGTACTCTCCCTAATCCTCCCCTGATCCACTGTGAACCTCCACATCCATAGTCCCTCTGTAAATATCCCCTCTGCCCTCCCCGGTCCGTCCCCCAATTCCCAGTATGCCCATGCCTCTTTTTGTTTTGGTAATAAACCCTTTATTGAACAGTTGATTGTGTCAGTTGTGGTTATTGGAGGATACAGGAGGCTGGGCAATGCTGGGGTGAGGATCCATGGTGATAGGAGACTTTGGGGTAACTCACACACACATGTGGGGGATTGGGCCCAGAGAGGACAATGATCTCAACTACCCTGGAGGGGGAGGCACTGGAGATGTGACTCCCTCCCCTGGCACCATCACATGTCATGGAGATAGTGTTTGGCTCTGGGTTGGGGTGCCACAATGGCAGTGGAATGGCGAAGAGGTCTTCGCTCCTCAGTGTGCTGGTGGGGGAGGGTGGGAGGAGCTTTGATTTTGAGTCTCCTGTCTGTCCACCTATATGTCTCTCTGTCCTCCTGGGGCTTTGGCGCCATCTCCGCCCACAGGACACAGACCCCTTCCCCAGCACTATTGATACATGAGTATCAACAGCCTATCCAGCAGTGCTGTCTGCACCTCCTTGGTGGCAGTGGTGTGTTCCCACTGCTGGATGGCATGTTCCTCCACCTCACATGCTTTTCCTCCTCATCAGCATGACCTTCCACCTCATCTGTTCCACCTCCCTCTCGCTGCTCTCCCAGTTGAGACTTTCCTCCCACTCCAGATATGCAAGCATCTGTGTTGAGGAATACTCAACATTCAGTCATGTCTGCTGGTATCACTGTTGCAGGCTTTTACTCTTTTCATTGTATCTCACCCAGGCAAATCTCAGGCAGAAGCATGGTTGCCCAGTGGGTCATAGCATAGGAAGTTGCAGGACCCCCACACACTTTATCCAGACAGCCAGATGGGGATAAATTATATGATGGGGGGAACATGCAGGCAGTGCTCGAGCATGCTGGTCAGACAATGTGGTGTAAGTTGCAGGGTTTTATTTTATCCCATGGCTTCATCCTGGGGCCCAGATTGAGCCCATTCCTCACCTGTTTTGGTCCTCTGAGTCATGTAAACAGGTAAGTGCGGGGATGGGGGAGGGTTCATTATCTAGCCAATGTAGACAAGCCCTTGGAAGCAAGTCTCATTGGAGGGGATCCAGAACTAGTCCTCTTTGAGTAATCCACTGGAAGTAATGCAAGTTAACATTAGCCATGACTAATTTGCATTAATTTCCATGGATTTACTCAAAGCAAAGTGTGACTAGGAAAGAGCGATGGCAAATAATCATGTTTCAAACTGGATTTTTTGGGGTAGTGTGGATTTGGCCTAAGTCTGGATCCAACACTGAGCTGAATGGAACTCAGGGAACAGGGTGTAAGATTGCAATTACATTAGACTTACTTCTAGTAGACAGGCATAGCTACCACCACAAATTTAATATAAATGGCATTAAGAAACCATAAAGAATAGTTCTTCAAATAACAATGCAATAAGTAATTTTTCAATCACACACAGAGTTTGCAGGTAAAGTTGTTTAAAAACCTCAGTTCATGCCTCAGTTTGAGGTTCCCATAGTCTTAGGCCCCATCTACATGATGGGAAAAAAAATCTGTTTGGGGGTAAAAAATCCAAAAAGGCAGCCATTTGTATGCATACAATCTGCCTACCTGATTTTAACCCCCCGTAAACTCCACATGACCCCCCTTGCCCAGCTGGCTGGAGCGAGTGATCCAAGCGGCAGTTTTAAATCTCCCACCACTTTTTTTTTTATTTTAAAAGGTGCCTGTTTTGTGGACAGTTGGTTTTCCATATTTACAATGTAAAATAAAAATGAATATATGTAAAAATCTCCATTTCATAGACTTACCGGACTCTTGCTTAGCCAGGAATCCAACATGGTTGCCACTCCCAATTCCCCTCTTTGCTAGTCCCGCCCGCTGTGCTCAGCCAGCCAATCAGATTACACTGCCTGTTCATATGTGTGCGAATGGGGTGTACAGACCTTCAATAATATGAACAGCTGTATGGATTTTAGCTTGAGATTTGCTAATACTCCCAAACGCCAAATCCACGTAGTTTACGGGGGATTTGCTAGCCCCCCTTCTGAAAGACACATACGCATCCAAATGGCCGTGTGTACACATGATCGATCTTCCAAACACTGTATGTATTTTTTTTTACCATGTAGACGGCCCCTCAGTTCTGTTAAATAAAGAGATTCAGACCCAGTAGCGGTATCTTTCCACATTTCATTTTTTAAAAACATTCTCCTGCCCATTACTTCTCAATTGCTAAGCCTTACATGACCACTGATTCACTTTAAAGATATAGCTACAGTCAGCCCTCCATATCCACGGATTCTTTAGATTCAACCATCTCATGGCTTGAAAATATTCAAACAAAACAAAACTCCCCAAAGCAAACTTTGCTGTTTGTCATTTTATATAAGGGACACGATTTTACTGTGGCATTATATACAATGGGATTTGAGTATCCTCACATTTTGGTATCCACAGGGGGTCCTCGAATCAAACCCCAGCAGATACCAAGGGCCCACTGTATTAGGTGTCAAACTTCACAAACAAGAGGCATTGCTGTCCTCAAGTAAGGCCCCATCCAAAAGCCGCCTCATTTCTAGGTGTTTCAGCATCTCTGGGCTCCTGGATGTGTTAAGACAGTTTTGAATACAGTTGCTGTGGCAACCTTTCTCCATTGCCTTGGGTATCTTTTAAGCTAGGGTGAATTTTCATTCTTGATAAGGTCATTCTACAGACAACCTCACCAGAACACAGCTGGAGGAATCCAGCCTTTATGATAAGGATAAGGATAAGGATGGTGATGGCTTGCCCGGAGGCTGTTAAACCTTAGATTGGATGACATAATAATTAAACCATTGAATTTTAGCATCTTCACTCCATGCTTACAACAGTGTCATCTGAAAAGGTTTACCTGGTTCCAGAAAGAGCAACTTTACTATGAAAAACACCCACTGGTTTATCAAAAAGAAGTATGTGCAATTTCAGAAATCTAAGGGCTACATCCAGTTATTAAGCTGAGCCAACTTAATAACAGCAAACAGTCAAATTAAATCATAGTAAATAAATGGGAACTTGGTAAGCCAACACTTATGTAAATATTATTGATTTAATGGGCCTTTTCTAAATAAGACTAAAAATTGTATTTAGCTCTAAACTCTCAGCTGAACTACTACAATAAAAATGGTATCAGCCTACATATAAGGAAAGCTTTCAGAAATGCACTCAGAAGAACCATTTACCTCACATTCCATTTGTTTACTGTCTAGAACTTCCCTCAAAAATGACTCAAAAGGCAATTTAACTGGCAATATTTATATCCTCTCATTGGATCGGATCCCTATGCTCCTGGTCACAAGCAGAGTTGCAGAGAATTTAAAGAGGCCTTATTTGTATATGATGGCACTCTCATTTTAATTTTTTTAGTAATTTACTAAAGGAGATTACAAAAAAAGCAATGCCATAACAGTAAACAGAATCACTGTATAATAAATCACTGTTAAGTAAAGTAAATTATTAAATTATATAAAGAATATTACATCTGGGGTAAAATGTACACATACAGTGGGCCCTTGGTATCCAGTGGGGTTTGGTTCCAGGACTCCCCGTGGATACCAAAATCCATGGATATTCAAATCCCATTATATACAATGGCATAGTAAAATAGTGAACCTTATATAAAATGGCAAACAGCAAGGTTTGCGTTTTGGAATTTTGTTTTGTTTGAATATTTTCAAGCCATGGATGGTTAAATCTGTGGACAAAGAATCTGTGGATATGGAGGGCTTACTGCACTGCATGGAAAGTTTTGGTCTCTCATCATTTCCATAAGGGACAATTTGGGAAGAGGTTAACAAAATAGTACTGTTAAGACTCTCAGTTCCCAGAATCCTTCAGCTAGTCTGTGCTGACAACAATAAAAATAATCAAATAGGAGGTTGGGAGGATGGAAACAGCCATTTAGTCATCCTGTGACTGATTGAGGAAATCTGTGGCTACACTGTCCCTTAAAGATAAGTTGTACTTTGAAATCTCCAATGGAGAAGGAGCCACCACCTTCTAAAGCAGTTTTTTTCTGTTAATCCCATATTTTTTCCATTTGCCTTTTTTCCGCTACTTAAATGTAGAATTTTACATTTATCTTGTTGAAATTCATCTTACAAGTTTTAGTCAGAGCTCAGAAAAGTTATTTTTTGGACTACAACTCCCAGAATTCTTCCAAAAAAGGAAACACTTCTATGCTCTGGTTTTGTCCCAGTTCTGCCTCTTGTAAATATTACTATGAATGCTATTTCTGCCTTCTAAACTGTTTCCAATCTTTCGCAGTTGGGAAATGCTTCAACTTCAGTGTGGAGCAATATTTTAAGGTTAGCATTTCTCAGAGTGGTGGTCTTGCTAAGTTACTTTCAGTTTCATATAAATAGGAATGAGTTAATTTTTTTAAAATATGTTGTGAATGTTTCCCATTTTTTTCTTACAGTTTCTTTGTTTTTTGTCTTTCAGAGAACACAATCTGAAAAATGGAAATAAATCCTGGATGTAATAAAATACTCATAAACATAATTAAGATACCTTTTAAAAAACCTTAGTGTAAACATAAAACAGCATTGTTTCACTAAAGTTTCTATCTCTAATTAGCACTCTTTGGTTATGGTCCTTCAAGCATAAAAAGGGAGAAGAAGGAATAAAGGAGAGATAATTCTGTCATGGTTGTTGGTGGTGCGAACATTGGCTCCAAATGGAAACAGTCTTCCTAAGGCTATCAGCAGGTTGCCAGGTTGCCAGCAGGGTGGGAGGGGTTGCTTTAGGACTCAAAACAAGAAAGAACAGAGAGCAAAATGATGGACGTTTAAGAAATGAAGAGATATGTACATTTGTGTTGTTTAACCACCAGTGCTAATATACTTTTCATGCTTCTTTTGTATCAGGGATTGATTCACACACACACACACAATTAGGTCCAATTCAGTACATCAATAACATCAGCATCATGCCAAGGGACTTGGGAAGCGCACAATGCATGGGAGGAACTCACTTGCGGACCCAGCCTGGATGCTCCTATTCCCTCCCATGAAAAAGAATACACGACACCAAAATACATTCACAAAATATTGAGTACACAAGAATAACATAAGAGATTAAGTATAGGTTAGTATATGAATTTTGGCAATAAAAGGCCACAACTTGGTAATGGCTGTAGATGGTTGGCACCCATTGCATGGGTCCAGACCCCTTCATTGCCCAACCCTGTGTTGGCCAATGGCAGTTGTTGGTTGCCACCGACCCATGGCTGGAGGGGACAGCCTTGGCCAAGCCCAACCTGCTTGACAGTCTCCCCTCCCCTGTGGAACAAGGTAATTAAAAGGGGGAGGGGGATGAGGTCTCTGTGAACTTGAACTTGAGGGAGACCCCCCTCTTTTGCTTACCCCAGATCAGGGCCCATGCCATCTGCCACAAAAGGCAATCCCCCCAATGGGATCCGCCTTCCACCAACCCCCACACAGCCATCCCCACGCAGCCCCATACTCCTGGTCCCTCATACAGACTGCATTGATATGGCCAGTTCCGGCTGGAAGTACGATGCAAAAGCCCCAGAGTGCCACCTTCCAAGCCTCTTGATTGTCTCTGATAGCAGGCCCCCTTGTGCCACCGTGGTCGCTGCACCTACCCAGAAGGTGTGGCTCCCAAAGTCCTCGGCCAGCAAGCCCAGCTAGCCCAATGTGGCTTTCAGAACACTGACAAACTAAAACCTGGTCATCAGCATCTCATCCCTGTGTATGAACAGGGGGCCTGACCCGGCGACACGCTTGTTCAGAAACCAGCACATCATGGCCACCAAGCATGGTGATGAATCAACCAGACTCCTCAGCTGCAGAGTCACCCCCTTTCCATGCTAGTTGCACTTGGAGCACCAGATATGTATGGTTAGTGTGTTGTCCCCCAGTGATATGTCATGAAGCTGCAGCATCCTGCCTGACACATCCCTCTTGGAGGAACTCACCACTTCACCAACCCATAGGGCTCTGAAGAAGGTGGTTGCATAGGCGGTGCTGAAAAGAAGTGCCTCATGTTGTAAATTGCAAACCACCAGTATGGCCACCAACTTGGCCAGCACTCCATATGAAATAGGCCACCTGGTATCCACCACCCGTTGACTCTTTCGCCTCCAGCCCTCAATTGCCTTGTGGACTAGGATGGTACCACAAGGGTTGCCCTTGCCCACTGCCTTGCTGAAGAAGAGATACTGGCCATGTGCATGGAGATGGTACGAGGGGCCAGTCCCTGGTCCTTCAATGACACCAGATAGTGTAATACTTCACGTTCTGACATCGGCCAGGAGCCTCTGTAACCGTGTCTCCGTCTGAAAGCAAAGAACTGGTCAGCAACCCATCTGTAGCTTTCTTGCATCGATGGCACCAAGGAGTCTGCCACCCCTTGCATCACTGTCCGCTCCCAAGGCTCCAAAGCTCCTCTGGGAAGGGGGCCGCTGTCAGGTCAGCATCTGGGGCCAGCGTACAGAACCAGTTATCCTAGAATCGAGACAATGCATCTGCAATCTCATTATTCACACTGGGAATGTGCCAGGCAGAGAAGCTGATGTTTGACTACAGACACACCAGCATGAATTTGTGTACAAGCCACATAACTGTCTCCGACCTGGAGGACTGCTTGTTGATAATCCGCACCATCGCCTGAGTATCACACCAGAAACACACTCTCTTGTCCTTGAACTCCTCCCACCAGATAACCACAGCTACTAGAATGGGGAAAAATTCAAGGAAGGTTAAATGTCGTGCAATTCCAACCACCCCCCATTCCCTAGGCCATGGTTGAAAGCACCAATGACCATTGTAAAACACCTCAAATCCTAGGCTGCCCACCGCATCTGAGTGCACCAGCAGACCTCCCTCCAGCACCTTGCTCTCTTGCCACAAGTTGACCCCATTGTAGTGCCCAAGAAAGTCCAACCACACCTGCAGGTCCTCCTTCATTCCTTTCATCAAACGGATGTGGTGGTGAGGAGATCAGACCCCTGCCATGATGCATGCCACCTGAGCACAACATGCCCTTGCCAACACCACCACCCAGCAGGCAAAGTTCAAATGGCCCAACAATGACTGCATATCCTTAAGAGTGGCTTTTTCCCGTGATATGAGGCCCAACAGCTTCTCTCTCAAAGCCCTCCCAGTTTGTCATCTGGCAAACAGGAAACCCCCTGGACTGAATCAAGCTGAATCCCCAAGTACACTAAAGCTGTCACTGGTCTCACCGTCTTATCCGGTGCCAGAGGAACGCCAATCTCCTCTGCAAGGGCCGGGAAGGAAGAAAGCAGAAACCCACATTCTGGCCCCTTGGTTAGTCCCATCATTAAAAAATTTTCAAGATAATATGTGACAAATGGGGATCCCACTCTGTGCTGTAAAGCCCACTCCAGGAACATGCTGAATGTCTCAAAGGCGGCACAACTGATGGAGCAACCCATGGGCAGTGCCATGTCGTAATACCACATATCCTGGAATTTGAATCCCAACAGACAATGATCATCCGGATGAACTGGTAGCAGCCTGAAGGCTGACTGGATGTCACACTTGGCCATGAGGGCTCCCCGCCTACATGTCTGTATCAGCTTGACTGCATGGTACAATGATGCATACTTCACTGAACGCAGTTCTGGTGGTATGGCTTCATTCACCAATGAACCTCTGGGGTATGAAAGGTGATGAATAAACCAATACTCCCTTGGAGTCTTCTTAGGCACTACCCCTAGCGGGGAGATCCACAGGTTGGCATGGGAGGCTTGGTGAACTAGCCTGCAACCCTGCCTGCCTCTCGTTCCTTGTCAATTTTCCGGGCAAGTATGTCCAGCATCTGTGCTGCCGATTTCAAATTGCCTGATACTGACGCCTCCTGCGGACCTTCAAATGAAATGCGAAAACCCTGCTTGAACCCTTCAGCTAGATAGGCAGCTGCCTTATTGTTCGGGTAAGCTGTGAGTAGAGGCAGCAACGCCTGTAGTTTGACTGGTGTGTAAGCCATGCCTCTCCCCATGGGCTCCTCCATGCTCATCTCATTTGGTGCCCCCTGGCCTGGTGCTGGATCCCGACCCTGCCTCCCTTCTGGTGCCGGACGAAGTAGGGCGGCTGTTCCGAAAGGACTGCGACCCCAAAGACAGTCTGGTGCAGGCCATATTGGGGTGCATGCCAGACCACGCCTCACAGATATGCTCAAAATGACAATGATACCTGGTCACTTACCAGTGTTATATTCCCAGCAGACCATGCACTTCCCTTCCTTCTTCTTGGGTGCTCTGGCTGCCTCCCCTCACTCTCACTTGTTGGCTCCGGCTGTGAGTAGCCTGACCCCACTGTCAATGACATCCTAGCTGTGATTGTCATTGAGAAATGCCTTCTTCTGACACTCCTCCTCATACTCAATGGCTGCTGCCTCCCCCGCCAGTGACCTGGCCTTGAGCACCTGGTGGAAGTGGTTGATGACGTGCCACCCCCACCCCAGGAAAATCATGGCAACCACCCCCATGAAGACAACATAGCCCCTGAGCCAGTTGGTGAAGGTGCGCCGATAGGATCCACCTTACCCTTGTCTCCTCCTTTCTTGTCACCTCTGTGCATTCTGGCCTCCTCGCCAGCTGGATAAACCAAGGAGAACACATCCACTTAATACCCCTGGAGGATCCTGGAGCGCACCTTCCTGTCCAAGTGAATGCCCAGAGGATTCTCCTTTGACTTGGCCACCATGAGCTCTTCCCCTGAGGGATCCCGCCCAACTCCTTCGTCCATCCATCTTTGTCCCCCTGGCATTTCTTGCACAACCGAATCGCCCACCGGGGCAGTACTGGCTTGCTGGCCCCTGACAACCTGAATTTGCTAGAATCCCAGTTCTCTGATGACTCACCTGACATTTAATCCGAGTCTTGTGGTGATGCCTGGAACAGCACCACCACTTCCTCCTCGGGCTTCTCACCTGTCCTGACCTGCTGTGCTGCCTGGACTCTGTGCCACCTGAATTGGAGCATGTTGAGTCCCTGTATGGACTGCAGTGGTGGGATGGTGAGGGCTGTGGACGGTCCCCCCCTGGTTCCCGCTTTTGGCCCAACAGGTGCTCTGTTGCTTCCTGACATCCCAGGCTCACTGCTTTCCATAGTGCTGCCGTTCGTCATAGGTGCCTGTCCTCCTCCTGCATGCATGTTGCCTATCTTGTTCAGCTTCTCCACAATCAATGAAAGGACCCCTGCAATGTCCCTGACAGCTGGAGTATCAGCCATGAAGGCCTTCCATGGGGGCCAGGGGTCCTCAGGCCTGTCAGGATGCCCCCTGCCCCCAGGAGGCTCCAGCCCTGGGGTAGGATTGACATCCTCAGGCACTGGAACTGGATTATCCACCGGAACCTTGGCCAGATACCACCTCTTGGTGGTGGCCTTCTTAGGTGGCATCTTTTACCTAGCACTGGATAAGTGGGTGTGGTGGAGTCCTGAGCCCCCACCCACATGTTGCCCCTGCTCTTGCCAACGGGCAACCCAATGGCCCTGGAGTTCCCCATTGGCCCCCACAGCTTCCTGGTGGTCCCCTGGCATGTCACCCCAAGCTGACTGGTCTCCCTGGTGGCCCCAGTTGTCTTCCTGGTGACCCCCCTGTGGTCTCTCTGATGACCCCAGTGGTCCCCCGTTGGCCCCAGTGGACTCCCTGGTGGGCCCATGTTTGCCCTAGAGGCCATGTTGATGGCCCAAGAGGCCACCCCAGTCACCTCAAAGGCGGCGCCCACGGCCCCGACAACCTCCGGCCCCATTTGTTCCTAAGAGCCCCTGCAGGCCATCTGGCGAGAGTGGCTCCAGCAGGCTCCTCAACCCAGCTGGCCCTCTCCCCAAGGTGATGTCCATGGGTCCCCACCCCACCGCTCAACCCCCCTGGGCAGGTCCCATAGCCCCTAACCCCAAAGCCACCCCCCCAAACTATTGGTCCCCAGCTGCCGACTTGCTGCCCAAAAACCCGGCCGACCTCTTATGGCCATCACCACCTTTGGACCCCACTGCTGCCTCGGCTCCGCCACCACCTCCAGGCTCTGGCGCAGCCTCTGCTCCACCACTGCCTCTGAAGCCCTTCTGCCCGCTGCCTCTGCAGCCCTTGCCGGCCACCCCTGATCGCTGCTGCCACTTCCAAGGCCTTCTTCCAGCCTCTCCTCCCGGCCAGGCGATCCATCCTATTTGGCTCTGCAGAGCCAACTGAGTCTCTGACATCAGGGGCTGGCTTATATAGTGGCCCTGATGCAGAGACTGTGTCATCCAGCCATGCCAGAGGCCACGACCAGATGTCTGGACTATTCCCTCATATTGACTAATTTGAGTGAGGGAAGCCCACTCCGATTGGCCAAAGCCTTTGTGCCCTCTTCCTGACCCCAGAGCAGGCTGGGAAGAAGGAGGACAGCAATGGCGGCCCCCGTGTCAGCAGCTACACAGCTGCAGGGGCCTCTTCTTCAGAATGGGGTACCAGACAGGCTGCAAAAGCCCCACTGGCCAAGTCCGTTAAGCCCTTGTGGCTTCTTCTGACATCCATGCCAACTCTTGGGAAACTAGTTTAATTCTGGTGTGAGGAAGAGTTGCACATGGGGTATCCACTGTGTAATCAAGAATATTGTTCGCAAACGAAGAACTGTCAATAGATTCCCCCATTCTGTTTTGATGCTGGCATTGCCAGCGTATGAAACCTCGCACCATTGTCCCACGTGAATACAGCATAAATGGGCAGTCCTGCCAGAACACTTCTGGGTGAGATCAGAAAAACCAGGTAGGCTACATTCTCTTTATGAACCTCCTCAGGTTACTTGTATTTTGAAAAGCGTGTTTCTGTGCTTGTGTGTACTTTTCTGTACTTTTCTTGTTTTTATTTTTGTTTTATTTTTTAAATTTGCTGCACTTACATCTTCTTGTAAGAATCAGCAACATTTCATACCAGGAAGTGAACGGAGCTCCATTAGAGCTCCATTCATGCCTGAGCTCCCTGTCAATGCTACTCAAGGTAGGTCTGATAATTTCGATTATTATGCTGGGATAGGGATGGGGTTTTTTTTGTAGTGGGACAGGAACGTTTGTGTGTTCCTTTCTGATAATCTCCTTAGTCCCTTCAAACTAATTCTGGCTGAAAGGGACAATTTTTAAACCATGAGACTTAGCATTCAAACATAGGATTCACCCACCTGAAGTCCCATGAGGTTATTGCTCATATGTATTGTCTTATGGCTCTTCTTGCACAAACATACCTGCTTTGCACATATACACACAAAAATGGAAAGTATGGATGTGACAAATATACAGTTGCAAAGCGGTGCATGTTGCAGAAATGTGACTGGCTGCAGTGTCCCTTCTGAGCATTTGTTTGGTGGTAAAGAGAGGTATGCTGCCATGAATTGGGTATTATGACTCTATGTGGCCAAATATCAGTGGATTGCATTGTCTACTAAAGTTTATTTTAAATTGTATGCCTCTTTCAAATAAAACTACTATTATCAGTAGCTGAAAGTCTCTTCTTATTCCCAGAGCTTGGAAAAGTTACGTTTTTTACATTCCCCAGACTCCTCCAGCCAGCATGTGTTTATGCTGGTTGGAGGGGAGATTTAGAATCATAGAATCATAGAGTTGGAAGAGACCACAAGGGCCATCCAGTCCAACCCCCTGCCATGCAGGAATGCACAATCAAAGCATTCCCGACAGCCTCTGCTTAAAAACCTCCAAAGAAGGAGACCCCACCACACTCTGAGGCAGTACATTCCACAGCTAAACAGCTCTAACTGTCAGGAAGTTCTTCCTAATATTTAGGTGGAATCTCTTTTCCTGTAGTTTGAGTCAATTGCGCCTTGTCCTTATCTCTGGACCAGCAGAAAACAAGCTTGCTCCATCCTCAATATGACATCCCTTCAAGTATTTAAACATGGCTATCATGTCCCCTCTTAACCTTCTCTTCCCCAGGCTAAACATACCCAGCTCCCTAAGCCACTCCTGACATGGCTTCCAGACCTCCCACCATTTTGGTCACCCTCCTCTGGACACATTCCACCTTGTCCTTATCCTTGAATTGTGGTGCCCAAAACTGGACACAATATTTCAAATGAGGTCTGACTAATGCAGAATAGAGTGGCACTATTACTTCCCTTGATCTCGACACTATACTCCTATTGATGCAGCCTAGAATCACATTGGCTTTTTCAGCTGCTGCGTCAGATTGCTGACTCATGTTCAGTTTGTGGTCCACTAAGACTCCTAGATCCTTTCACATGTACTGCCATCAAGCCAGGCATCTCCCATCCTATGGAGATTATTGGATGGGGACAAAAATAGCATCCCCGTCTCGCTACACTCTAATCCACCCCCTCCCGTTCCTGAAATGCTACAAGTACAACATTTTCAGACCTACCTTCTCTGTGTCCACCCTCTCCCCTCGGCTGTCCAGCAGTGAATGGAGCTCTCACGGAGCCCTATTCACTTCCTGGAATGCAAATCCTGGCCCGTTCTCACGAGAAGATGATCATGTGGGAAATTCAAAAAGAAAAAGAAAAATAGATGTCAAAAACTGAAACCAAGCAGAAAAACACTTTTAAAAGTACAAGTAACCCAGGGAGGGTACAAAAAAGTCTGTCACTTACCTCCTTGTCCTGATCACACCTAGACATGTTTGGCACAGTCCTCCCAGTGACGCTGGCATCGCACCAGCATAATGGGGCATCTTTTTACTCATCCCTGATTCCGTTACAGAAATGGAATGGGCGATCTATTTATGGCTTAGTCCATCAATAAAAAGAACCACTGGAGGAACAGGAGCAACACAGGGGCATGACAACCTGTTAACGACGTCATCTGAAAGTGAAGCCCTTTCACAATCTCCTGGCATCCCTGTGCTGGTACATTTAGGACGTCTGATAATCTTCTATATCTGTGCTTTTCATTTTTATTGCCCAAGTCTAGTATCCTACATTTCTCCCTGTTGAAATTCATTTTGTTAGTTTTGGCCCAGTTTTCTAATCTATTAACATCATTTTGAAATCTGATCCTGTCCTCTGGAGTATAAGCTACCTCTCCTAATTTGGTGTCATCTGCAAACTTGATAAGCATACCCTCTATTTCCTCATCCAAGTTATCAATAAAGATGTTGAATAGCACTGGGCCCAGGATAGAACCCTGTGGCACCCTGCTGGTCACTTCTTTCCAGGATGAAGAGGAGCCACTGGTGACTACCCTTGAATTCAGCCCATCAACCAATTACAAATCCACCTAACAGTCGCATTGTCTAGCCCACATGTTACCGTACTATTTTCCAAGAATATCATGGGGGACCTTATCAAAGGCCTTACTGAAATCAATATACACTACATCCACGGCATTCCCTTCATCTATTAAGTGTGTAATTCTATCAAAAAAAAAAAAAGAAGAAGAAGAAGAAAAGAAATAAGATTAGTCTGGCATGTATTGTTTTTCAAAAACCCATGTTGACTTTTAGTGATCACAGCATTCCTTTCTAAGTGATTACAGACTGTATGTTTAACGATCTGCTCTAAAATCTTTCCTAGTATTGAAGTCAAGCTTACTGGGTGAGAATTGTTTGGGTCTTCTTTCCCCCCTTTTTAAAGATGGGGACATTTGCCCTCCTCCAGTCTGTTGGGACCTTTCCTGTTCTCCAGGATTTCTCAAAGATTATTGTCAGTGATTCTGATATTGCTTCTGCTAATTCTTTTAGTACCCTTGGATGTAGTTCATCTGGCCCTGGAGACTTGGATTTGTTTACACAGGCCAGGTATTTCTGAACAACCCCTTTACCTATTCTATGATGCATTTTCCCTACTATGTCATCTGCTCCATTTTCTCCAGGTTGAGCACCGTTCTCCTTTTGGGAGAAAACCGAGGCAAAGAAGGTGTTGAGTAGCTCTGCCTTTTCTCTGTTCCCTGTTAGTATTTCACCACCTTCTCCCCACAGTGGTCCTACCACTTCCTTGTTCTTTCTGTTGCTGTGGACATATCCATAAAAGCCCTTTTTATTGTTTTTAACCTCTCTAGCAAGCCTGAGCTCCATCTGTGCTTTAGCTTTACGACTTCCCCCCTACATGAGCTGGCTATTTGTTTGAATTCTTCTTTAGTGATTTCTCCCTTTTTCCATTTCTTGTACATGTTCCTTTTGAAGTCTAGAAGACATGTCTGACTATGCTTGGCTTCCCCTTTCCTCTGTATAACAAACTCCAGCAGAACATGGTCACTCACCCCAAAGGATCCCACCACTTCCACCCCATTAACCAGATCATCTCTGTTGGTTAGGATCAGATCTAAAATAGCTGACCCCCTTGTTGCTTCTTCCACCTTCTGGACAATAAAATTGTCTGCAAGGCAAGTGAGGAATTAGTTGGACCTTAAATTTTTGGCAGAGTTGGACTTCCAACAAATATTAGGATAGTTAAATTCCCCCATTATTACTACATCTCTCCTGTCTGAATGTGTGATCATCTCTTCTAGGAAAGCATCATCCAGGTCCTTAGTTTGCCTTGGAGATCTGTAGTAGACCCCCACAATGACATCCCTGCTGTTTCTCTCCCCTTTGATTTTTACCCAGATGCTCTCAACCTGGCTCCCAGGATTTAAGTCATGGATCTGTTCACAGGTGTAAACATCCTTAATGTATAATGCTACTTCACCACCCTTCCTGTTTGGTCTATTTCTCTGAAATAGGTTATATCCCTATATTACTACATTCCAATCATGACACTCATTCCACCAGATTTCAGTGATGCCTACTATATCATATTTGATATATTTGTTTTCCTGTGCTAAGCGTTCAAGTTCATCTTGTTTATTTCCCATGCTCTATGCACTAATATAGAGATATCTAAGACCATGGGCCATTCCCCCTATCCGCCTTTTAAAGATTCTATTCCTTCCACTGTTGGGTTCTTGTACTATATGCCTTGTTCTCTGCATAACATTTGGGCTATTATCTCCAGCACTTGATGAACTCCTGTCCTCATGAATACTGTCTCCCTCCCTCTAGAAGTTGTAGTCCAAAAAGTAACTTTTACAAGCTTTGATTGTTTCATTTAGAACTATGTAGAAATATTGCAACTTCTTTTCAAATTTGATGTTTAGCTGGGATGTTAGACCCTGTCCTGCTTTCTGCTTTTCTTTTTTTAAAAAATGCTGAGATTTGCCAATGCACATTTGAACAAGTAGAGATGAATTGTTACCACTTGTCTTGATTCCCACAGCTGAAAGGGAGACTTCAAGAGCAGCTTGAAATTCTCCTTCAGCAAGGGGAGAACCTGACTCTCACCAGGGAACTCATCTTGAATTGAAGGGAAGTGAACTATTATTTTCTTTTCTTTTTAATGAATGCAGTTTATGGGAAGACTTTTGTTCAGCTTTCTATTGGTCTGTACCGGGACTGGAAATCATTGTACTATTACCTTCTTCTTTTTTAAAAAGAAAATTCCCAGGAGGTAAGAGGATAACAAAGCTCACTATGACTACCTTAGAGAAATTATAATTTATAAACGAGCTTTGGGGAAACCTAATAAAAGTCCTAGTAGAAGTTCTATCTGTGGAATGTTTGTAGAGACAAAGCCAAAATAAGAAAGACAAAAAGGAATGATCTGTTAAATCAGACATATATTAATGACAATGAGTTTTCTGTTAGCTTTTGCACCTTAATTCCTTCTGGCTCCTTTTCTGAACTGAGTCATTGTTCAATTCCTAATTAGACCTGGCAACCAGTGATGAGTTTTGGGCAACACATAGAGGTGTTACTTTTTTTTTGAACGACAGCTCCCACAATCTCCCAGTGGACATACTAGGAGTTGTAGTCCAGAAAGGTAATTTTTCCAAACTATGGGCTTGGATCACATTGGCAGTCTTGAATTTAAAGCCATCTATGAAACAAAGAGGGTTTTGTGGGGGGGGGGGGTTGTTGATTAAGATTCCATTGACTATAACCCATTTCTTAGAGCCCTGAAGTATTAGCTGTGAAGCAGGACTGTGTGACGGATGGCTGGATAAGTGAATGGGAGTAGTGTGTTCTGGGAGCCAATCCTATGGCAGGGAACTGAAAGGGGAGGGCTTCTGGATGTTTGGAGTCTGGATGACAGTTGGAAGAGAGGGAGAATGACAGTTGAGAAGAGAATTGACAGTTGAAAGTATGATGTGATGTGACGAGGAGAGGCTGGAATGTGCGAATGGCTATAAGTGAAGCTGAGGGAATGTATGTGCAGGGAAAATATGTATTAAGAGGAATAGAGGTTGGTCAAAAATAAAAACCAAGTAGTTCTGTTATCTTGTTAAAAGATTATAAACCAATCATTATGTTTATTATTCATATCCAGTCTCCTCATAAATTTATTTGGCCTTACTGATATGTAATTGGCACTTTAGCCCTGTGAACAGCCACCCACACATGCAAGTATTATCCATCTAATTGTGGAACTGCAGTTTCCACAGTTTATTAGTTTGGTGGCAGCAGTGGGAGGTGAAAATCCCTGTGTCAAAAATATGGTGGCAGCGAAAGTGATGAGGTTGGCCAGGCTGCGTGGTGACGTAAATTCAGCTATGCGCCTGTGCATCACAGACTGGCCAAAAAAAAAATGTTGATGCCAGACATAAAAGACAAAATGCCAATTTATTTATTCATTTTTTATTTATTTAAGTATTTATACCCTGCTCTTCAGCCACAGTCTCTCAAAGCAGCTTACAAATTGTTAAGCAATAGCACTTACGAGGTCCATCAATTAAAAATGGGACTGTGCTTCTTCCTTTCAGACAAAGCAGGGAGAACTGATTATGAATGCTTGAGTGGTGACCCTGCACATGTTTGAACCTGCATGACAAATATCAAGGAGATTTTCACATGGAGCCAAAATGCCCCGTTACTGTCCCGCCACCTCCTCTCCCATTCCTGCCACAGAATAACGTAAATATTTCACACACTTACCTTAATTCTGCAGCAGGAACGGGCTCCCCCTCCCCTCGCTGGCCAGTCGTAAATGCAGCTGTCGTAAGGCTGCTTTTACGACCAGCCATCTGAAATGTTATCACGTTATCACGGCCGGGCAGTAAATTTAAAAAATAAAACTCCCCCAAACATAAAATCAGTTCACCAAGCACAAAAACACTCTTTAAATCACACAATCAAAACAGGGAGGGTAAAATAAAGGGTGCCTTTTACCTGGATGTCCAGATCATACCAGGAAGTGCTTGGAATGGACCTCCCCTCCATGGCTGTCATTTCGGAACAGGAACGGGGCTCCTGTTCATACACCTGTGATTGCATGATAGCGATGGAACGGGAGGTCTATTCATGATGAAAAATCGTGATTACATTGTTCCAGAACAGTCATGGGAGCAGGATGGATGCAGGACAGAAAGGGGGCAACGTTGTCCGAAAGGGAAAACCTTTCCTGACCCTGTTCTGTTCCTGCCACGGGATATATAGCTTGTGTGAAAATCTCCCAATACTCTTGGCTATTCAGTTAATTGTCAGTTGTTGTTTAAAGCAGCTGTGTTGTCTGTTGTGTGCGGGAAAAATGCTAAGTTTAAAAGTCGAGCAACATGACATACTGCAGCAACTTGAAGCAGACCTAAACCTTTTTCAAAAAGTCATCACTTGTGATGAAACCTAGATTTTCCAGTATAATCCTGAGACAAAATGACAGTCATTGCACTGGGAAACACCATCATCACCAAGAATGAAAAAAGCACATCAAATCAAGTCCACATTCAAAGCCATGCTCATTGTTGCTGGGTTTTGCTTTGTTTTACATCGAGGCATCATTTTGGCAGAACAGGTTTCAGAAGGCAGAACAGTGAACCAGCATTATTATAAGGAAGTTTTGACAAAGCTGAGAGAGTCTGGAAAAAAAGGCCAGAACTATGGAAAATGGTTTCATTCTTCATTAAGACAATGCACCTGCTTACACGGCACTTTCTGTGAAGCAGTTTTTGGCTGATAAACACATTACTACACTTGAACAGTCTCCATATTTGCCAGATTTGGCACCATGCAACTCCCCGCCCCAAAGTGAAATTCATGCTTAAAGGAACATGTTTTGAGTCAATTGATGCAGTAAAGAAAAAAACAGATGTGTTGAAACAGCTGACAGAAAATGATCTGCTCCACACCAATGGAAAACAAGACTGCATCAGTGTGAGGATGTGCATGGGGAGTATATTAAAGGGGACAAGCATTGTAATTGTAATACATATAAATAAAGATGGGTTATTGTATCAGTCTCATTATTTAATACACAGACCTCATACACATCTACACCACATTATAGCAGTCTAGGCACTCTCCAAGTGGTTTCCAATGTGTGTTAGCTAATTGCCCCCACAAGCCAAGTACTCATTTTAACAATCTATGAAAGGATGGAAGGCTGAGCAAACCTTGGAGCCCTTGGGATAGAACTCACAACCCAATCCCTGCCCTCTGTCCTCCATTCCATGTACAGAAGCCAGCTAGACTGGCAGTTAACTCTCTTTCACAGTACATAATTATAGCAATTCAATCCTCTCTTTAACTGGGATTTATAGTTTCTGGCAGTATTTAGAATTATTTGCCAGAGAGCTTGAGTGCCTCACTAAACTACAAATCCCACAGGTTCATAGGATGCAGCCACAGTAGTTAAAGTTGCCTCAAAGTATCAAATCATGTAGTGTGAAAGAGACCTATGGGCAACATTGTCAATGGGACATTATCTTGCGCTAAATATGAAGGCAGGAGACTACCATGAGGTTGGAGGACAGGGTGTGCCCTGCAAACTGCTCTTTCCTCAAACATTTTACCACCGCTTCCCAGCCTTCAGCTCTAGCTGCCTAAGGCAGCTGACTCACTATGCCTAATGGTAGGGCCAATCATTACTTGAGAGATACCAAGATATGCAGGTTCAGGTTTTTCCATTGTAAAACTGGGTACCCATTTATCTGTGTACCTGCTTGTTTCATGGATCTGACAGAGTGGGTTCACAAGAGTGTAGCATTTCTAGGCTGAGATCCTACATAGCATGCAGAACTATACTACCACTGGCCATTTGACACCCCTGGATTTACTGTTTGAGCCACTGTGGTGCCCCACTATGGCCACTGCATGGCTGGTGGAGAGCAGGGGGAATCAGCAAAGCATTTAGCTGGCCAGCCACTTCTCTGATCCCTGATGCCCTCTCCACTTTCCAACCACAAAATGGCCATGGGGTGGGCTGTGGGTGCAGGGGTGCAGCAGCTCAGTGTTAGAGAGAGGAAGGGAATCAGAGAGAGGAAGGGAATACCAGCTTTTGCAATGACCAAAACAAGACATATGCAGGTATAAGGTGGACTTGTGGCTGCACCTGCCAGTAACAGGATGCCAGCCCCCTTCTGTTTTTCTTTAGTCTGTCAACACAGACTGTGTCTTGGATTCCCAGAAAGGAAGACAGACTCAATCCCCAATGGGCCCTTTGGCCAGTCCCTTAATGACTGAAGATTCTTGTACCTTTGAAGATTTTTAAAAAGGGGTTTTTGGAGGGGGATCTTTTGGAAGAGTATGCAGTGCAGTGAAGAAAGCTAAAGCTCTGGAGAAAACAGTCTGAAACTGGAGACAGACACCCCTTCAGTGCTCTAGTGATAAATTTTGAAATGAAAGTTTATTGTGACAGTGTGTATCAAAGAGTGGTAGCACACAGTGTGCATAACCAGTTTATTAGGATCAACATGAACACAATCCTATGTAGAGTTATTGGGGAGTAATCTCTGTTGACCTTAGAAGCACTTATGTGTGACTGCAGAGCTTCAACAAAAGAGCTTCGAACAACCAAATATAAACAATTTTGCAAAGACATTTTACCATTCAGACTACTAGCATGAAACAGAACCCCAAAGAAAAGGCAAAAACTAGCTAGCTTCTGATTATTTCCCTCATTTTCTGATTTCTTCGTGCAGGACTAGATTAAGACATGGGGCTCAGTTACACAACAGTTTTTATCCTGGGGAGAATTGAGATATCCTCACCTTGAATCTGTCTCATATTGTTCCCACAGTTTGTCCTGGGTAGCAAAAGTCTCCGTTTTTTGTGATTATTATTTACACTTACCTCCATCCTGGGAAAAGGGCACACAGCAGATCTGAATTATGATTGGTTGGACCTTGGAGAGGGTGGGCTTGCAAGGGAAGCCTGGCAATTCAGGATCCACCATTTTTGTATTATCCTCTGTAGGGTCCTCCGCTGCCTCCAAAGCCCGGTTGGCAGAAGCTGCATCCAGCCGCCCTGTGGATTGCCTTTGGCGCAAGAGGAGGAGGAAGAGGAGGGTCTTGGAAAGGCTCGCTCAGGGAAGAAAGGCAGGAAGGGTCATTGAGGGGAGGCAACTATGGGGGAGAGGGACCTGACATTTTTGGTTTGAGAGGGACTACGAAGAAAGGAACTCATCCCCCCCTTCGAGCTCTGGGGTCTCCTTGGTTTTGAAGGGGGGGGAATGAAATCCAAGGGTGGCCAAAAAAGATGCTCCTCTTTGGATGCAGGCAGGCAAGCCAGGCCCATTGTGCTCAATGGGTCTTCCCCTTCCCCTTCACATAGGGTGGCACCCCATGTCCCTACTAACACCATGGGTACACCTCTTTCCCCACACACAGGGACATCTAGGGCTTTACATCCCTAGGATTTCAAGTAGAGAATCCAGCTTGCCTTCATGCTCTCCCATTGAAAGCAATGAGGATGGAAAAAGGTTTAGTTCAGCTGAACCTGGTACTACTGGGCACATGGTGCATTTTTTTTACTTCATTGACAAAATTAAGGCTGTTAATTCACAAATATTCCATGTAATATATTCTCTTGGAATAGCTCCTCATCCACTTTGCACAATTAATTTTCCACTAACAGAAACACTATACATTCAAAAATATAGCTGTTACATTCACAAAGTGCTTACTGTCAATTTTAATTCTTACTCTTGAGGAGACCGCATCAGTGTACACAATAGAATTAAGCCACAGTCCTGAATTCTTATTCTTGAGGAGACCTTAATTTTCCATTAACAGAAAGCCACAGTCCTGAATTCTGTCCCCCCCACTTCTCCCCCCACTTCTTTTCCTTCCAATAGAAAGCAATGCTTTAAGTGCTTTCTGTCCCACCCCCACTTCTCCCCACTTCTTTTCCTTCCAATAGAAAGCAATGCTTTAAGTGTTTTCTGTCCCCCCTCCTCCTCCCCACTTCTTTTCCTTCCAATAGAAAGCAATGTTTTAAGTGTTTTCTGTCCCACCCCACTCTTCACCCCACTTCTTTTCCTTCCAATAGAAAGCAATGCTTTAAACAAGGCTGAGCCACAGCCCAGAGGAGGAGGAGGGATGGATGGGCCAGTGGCTCACAGCTGGCTGCAGCTTCTGCCAGCCAGGCATCAAGAATAGCAAGGCTTCCCTTGTAAGCCCACCCCCTCAAAAGTCCAACCAATCAATATTCAGCCCATGTCCCGGGATGGTTGCTGATTGTTCCAGACAGCCAATAAGCACGGGTTGTCTCGGACTTTCCTAAAAAGGTCCTGAAAAATGGAGGGGTGGAAAGTCATGGGTTAACTGTTTGTTTGTTTGTTTGTTTTTTGCTACCCCTCATTCTGAATAGCCCATGATGTGCGTAAACAAATAGGGTTCAACACGAATTCTTCTCAGTTTTTTTTTTGCCATGTAAATGGGCCCATGCTGATGTCCTGAACTATGTCAATCTGAAGAAATGCTGGACATCAAAAAATGTGGATTCTTCTACCAGACTTCTTCTCTTTCTATCTATCTATTAGTATTTAGAGCCCCTTTAAACCTATAGCAATTTATTGTAGTGTACTTAGATTGTGCATAAATCTAGCACTACCTCTAGTGTCACAAACTGTAAAACATGACAATATCATCATCACTGCATTCATTAACCAGAGGATGGAATTCTATTGATTAGCCTGATAGCTGATTTATTGTTGTCATTGTTGTTCTTTTATATAGCACCATCAGTGTACAGTGTGCTTTACATGTAAAATAACAACAAAAACCAGCCAGCCCAGCCAAATCTAAAATATACACACATACACACAGGGAAAGGACAGAGTAATGCAAATAAAAAATTATGCAATACCATTATAAAACAGATTATTCAGATGTAACAATACAATATAAATAAAGCAAAGTGATAAATGCAAACCATCAAAGTATACAGGATGACAAAACATTATTAAACTAAACCTCCAAAAGCTTTAGAAAACAAGAAAGTTTTCAGTTGGGATTTAAAAACGATGAGGCAAGGAGCAGACCACAAATGTTCAGGGTGGCAATCCCAAGAGGCCCAGCTACACGGGAGAATGAAATCTGGGAAATACCATGTTATGGCCCTTTTGCTCCAGTCTCCATTTGTTCCCATGATGAAGCCGAATGAGATCTGTCAGATAACAAGCCTGAGTGGCTTTAAAAAAGTACTAAAGACGGATCTCTTTCGGCAGGCCTTTCCTAATTAGATCCCGGCCTCAGGGGATCCTGGCCTCTTCTAGGCTGCTGGCCATTTATTATATTTTATTGTATTTATAGTTTTAAATGTGATTTTAGATTAGTTGTTTTAATTTATATTTGTTTAATGTTTTTTTATGGGGGAGGGTGGGAGTGGGGGTGTTTAGGGATTTTATTTGTATTGTATTTTAAATTTTGTAAGCCGCCCGATTGTTTTAACAGAGGGGCGGGGTATAAATAAATTTTATTATTATTATTATTATTATTATTATTTTGTTTTGAATTGGTTTGTCCAAAAAAGTAGCAATTTTGCAGTTCACACAGGGGGGAGAGAGGCAAACACACACACAGAGATGGAGATGGAGAGAGGCAGGCGGCAGGGGGGAAACACACACACATACATGGTGAGAGGCTGGCAGATTCTGGCAAGACTCAGAGTGGGGTGCAAGGGGACATCTGTGCGGCCCAGGAAAGCATGAGGCATGGGGGATGCAACACAGCCCCTTGAGTGACTCTGGAGGGTGGCAGGGAGCACAACATGAGCCTTGGTGATCTCTACCTATGGGAAGGGCATGGGGAAAGCGGCTATGACCACAGTGCAATATAGCAGGGGTGTGGGGTGGCACATGCCTCCACTCATCCAGGCATCACCAGAGGAGCGGGGAGCTCAACTGAGTCTCAAATCACAGGGCCTTCCCAAGTTCAGCAGGATAGCCATCCCCTTGGGAGGGGAGGCTGGTTCCGTCTTCTGCATGACATCCCTTCAGATACTTTAGAGATGATTGCTGCAGCCTAGGCCAGCCCGAAAGCAAGCCATCAAACAGCTGGGTGATCAGGGATGGAGGCGAGAGTGCTGGAGTTGCCCAGCCTGGGTTAGAGGTGGCAGCAAGAAGGAGGAGGAAGAGGAACCTGGCTCCGGGCTTCGGAGGTGGACCCGATGCAAGGTGGATCTTGAATAGCGGATTCTGAATCACAAGGCATCCCTTGCAAGTCCGCCCCCTCTGAGGTCCAATCAATCACAATTGAGCTCTTCTGTGTGCCCCTTTTCCAGGATGGTTGCTGATTGATCAGATAACCAATAGTGCGGTTTTCCCCAGACTTTTTAAAAAGACCAGGGAAAATAGAAGGATGGAAAGTCGCAGATTTTGGGGGTTTTTTTTGCTTCCCACCTTTCTGAATAGCGTAAGTTTGGCCCACTGAATGTGAGGACCAATGGGATTCTTCCTGAATTCTCCCCGGATATATTTTGCCATGTAATCAACCTCCAAGAGTATGGAGCAGGGAGTGAGAAAGGATGAAGCCAAGCCAAGGAAGCAGAAACCCCTGGATGAATGAGAAGCCTAGAATGCAGATCCCAAGCAAGAAATGAGAGGTGAAGGCTAGGGGGGAGCTAGGCCACGTAGGGCTTTTAAAAGTTACAACAAGAAACTTGTACTGAATCCTAGAAGAAACAGGCAACCAATGAAGTGATGTCAGCAGTGAGGTAATGTGATCAAAACAACAGACTAAAGAAAAACTTAGCAGCCGAACGTTGAATGGAAACCAGAGGGTTAAGATGAGATAACATAAGACCAGTCAAAAGAAGATTTAGTAATCAAGGTAGGGAATGGCCAATGTATAGCTAAAGTCCTGCCAGAAGTTGAAATAAAAGGTCTGATTTTGGCAATATTACAAAGAAAAATATGGCATGACTTTGCTACAACTTCAATGTGAGGAACAAAAGACAAATTGTTCCTGCTTTGAAAAATAGTCCCAAACCTGTACTACTCCATGTTCAACATCCAGTACATCACTGAATGTAGAGGTGTGCCCTTTGTCAATTCTGCTTGGATCCTGCCTATGTTGTGCTATGAACATACATTAAATTTATATCCCACCTTTCCACCAACAAAAAACACATAGAATCATACAATCATAGAATTGCAGAGTTGGAAGAGACCACAAGGGCCATCCAGTCCAACCCCTGCCATGCAGGAAATCATGATCAAAGCATCCCCGACAGATGGCCATCCAGCCTCTGTTTAAACACCTCCAAGGAAGGAGACCCCACCACGCTCCGAGGGAGTGTGTTCCACTGCTGAACAGCTCTTACTGTCAAAAAGTTCCTCCTAATGTTGAGGTGGAATCTCTGTTCCTGGAGCTTGCATCCATTGTTCCGTGTTCCAGTCTCTGGAGCAGCAGAAAACAAGCTTACTCCATCCTCAATGTGACACCCCTTCAAATACTTAAACAGGGCTATCATATCGCCTCTTAACCATCTTTTTTCCAGGCTAAACATACCCAGCTCCCTAAGTCTCTCCTTATAAGGCATGGTTTCCAGACCTTTCACCATTTTAGTCGCCCTTCTCTGGACACACTCCAATTTGTCAATATCCTTTTTAAATTGTGGTGCCCAGAACTAGACACAGTATTCCAGGTGAGGTCTGACCAAGGCAGAATAGAGTGGCACTATTACTTCCCTTGATCTCGACACTATACTTCTGTTGATGCAGCCCAAAATCGCATTGGCCTTTTTAGCTGCCGCATCACACTGTTGACTCATGTTCAACTTGTGGTCTACTAGGACTCCTAGATCCCTTTCGCATGTAGTCTCATTCAGCCAGGTCTCCCCCATCCTATATCTATGCATTTCATTTGTTCGCCCTAAGTGCAGTACCTTACATTTCTCCATATTGAATTTCATTTTGTTAGCTTTGGCCCAGCTCTCTAGTCTATCCAGGTCATTTTGAATTTTGATCCTGTCCTCTAGGGTATTAGCTACTCCTCCTAATTTGGTGTCATCTGAAAATTTGGTAAGTATGCCCCTAATTCCCTCATCCAAGTCATTGATAAATATGTTGAATAGCACTGGGCCCAGGACAGAACCCTGTGGCACCCCACTGGTCACATCTTTCCAAGACGAAGAGGAGCCACTGCTGAGCACCCGTTGGGTTTGACCGGTCAACCAATTACAAATCCATTGAACAGTTAACTTGTCTGACCACATTTTACAAGCTTGTTTGCAAGAATGTCATGGGGAACCTTGTCAAAGGCCTTACTGAAATCAAGGTATGCGTATCCACAGCATTCCCTTCAACTACCAAGCTGGTAATTTTATCAAAAAAAGAGATCAGATTAGTCTGGCATGACTTGTTTCTCTGAAACCCATGTTGACTTTTTGTGATTATGGCACTGCCTTCTAAATGTTCACAGACTCTCTGTTTAATGATCTGCTCTAGAATCTTCCCTGGTATTGATGTCAGACTAACTGGACGATAATTGTTGGGATCCTCCTTTTTCCCCTTTTTGAAAATGGGGACAACATTTGCCCTCCTCCAGTCAGCTGGGACTTCTCCTGTTCTCCAAGAGTTCTCAAAGATTATTGCCAATGGCTCTGAGATTACATTTGCCAGCTCTTTTAATACTCTTGGATGTAGTTCATCTGGTCCTGGAGATTTAAATTCATTTAGATTAAGGAGATTTTCAGACACGGAAAAATCGTCCCTTGCCGCGCGAGCAGCCTCCCGAAACTGCTGCGCGGCAAGGGTCTTTTTCGGACCGCGCTGTGCCTGTAGCGAAGCCGTCCGTGTCACTTCCGTGAAGCTTGGGACGGCTCCGCGTCATATTTCAAGCACGGGCAGCCTCCGTGATTGAAATATGGCGCGGAGCCGTCCCAAGCTTCACGGAAGTGACACGGACGGTTTCGCCACAGGCACAGCGCGGTCCGAAAAAGACCCTTGCCGCGCAGCAGTTTCGGGAGGCTGCTCGCGCGGCAAGGGGAGATTTTTGCCTGTCTGAAAATCTCCTAAGAAGGTATTCCTATACTACCTCTTTGCTTATTCTGTGCTGGATTTCCCCTATTGTGTCCTCTGTTCCTTTATCCTCAGGTTGATCATCCTTTTCCTTTTCTGAAAACACTGAGGCAAAGAAAGTGTTGAGTAATTGCTGCAGATATACCCCAAAAAACCCTTTTTATTGTTCTTAACCTCTCTAGCGAGCCTGAGCTCATTCTGCACTTTAGCTTTTCTGACTTTACTCCTACATGTGTTCGCTATCTGTTTGAATTCTTCTTTGGTGATTTCCCCCTTTTTCCATTTCCTATACATGTTCCGTTTAAAACTTAGCTCTGTTGAAAGTTCTTTAGTCATCCATCCTGGTTTCTTGAGACACCTCCCATTTTTCTTCCTCAATGGTACTGTTTGAAATTGTGCTTTCAGTATCTCCCTTTTGAGAAAGTCCCATCCATCTTGAAGTCTCTTCTCTTTTAATATTCCTGACCATGGGATCACCCCCAGTATTTCCCTGAGTTTATTGAAATTAGCTCTCCTAAAGTTGAGAATGTGTGCCTGACTATGCCTGGCTTCTCCTTTCCGTTGTATAATAAACTCCAGGAGAACATGATCACTCTCACCTAAGGATCCCACCACTTGCACCCCATTAACCAGGTCATCCCTGTTGGTTAGGATCAGATCTAAAATAACTGACCCCCTTGTCGCCTCTTCCACCTTTTGGACCATGAAATTGTCTTCCAGGCAGGTAAGGAATTTGCTAGACTTTGAAGTTTTGGTTGAGTTAGATTTCCAGCAAATATCAGGATAGTTGAAAGTCACCCATCACTACTACATCTCTTCTTTCTGCGTGCGTGGTCATCTGTTCTAGCAAGGCATCATCCAGTTCCTCCGTCTGACTTGGGGGTCTGTAGCAGAGTTCCACAATAACATCCTTGTTGTTTCCCTCCCCTTTAATTTTTATGCAGATGCTCTCAACCTGGCTTCCAGTATTGATGTCATGGATCTCTTCAGTGGTATAAATATCCCTGACATATAATGCTATTCCTCCTCCTTTACTGTTTGGCCTGTTTCTCTTATAAAGGTTATACCCCTCTATTCCTACATTCCAATCATGCGACTCATCCCACCAGGTTTCAGAAATGCCTATTATATCGTATTTGTTTTGTAGTGCTAGGACTTCGAGTTCATCTTGCTTATTTCCCATGCTCTGTGCATTAGTGTAGAGACATCTAAGACCATGTGTTCCCTTTACTTGCTGCCTGTGCAAGTTTTTTTGCCTCCCACTGTTGGGTCCTTGCACTGTTTGCCTTGTTCCCTCTATGACAGTTTGACTATTTTCTCCAGCCCTTTTGCCTTCCAGAATACTGTCTCCCTCCCCCATATGACTCAGTTTAAAGCCCTCCTGATCAAATTCTTGAGACTGTAGGCAAAAATGTTTCTGCCAACTGTCGTGAGATGCACCCCATCTCTTGCCAAGTCACCCCTCATGGAAGCGCAGTCCATGATCCAAGAATCTAAATTGTTCTTGGCGACACCATCTACGGAGCCATTTGTTTACGTCGGCTATTTTCCTCTCCCTTCCTGGACCAAGCCCTTCAACTGGCAGAAGAGATGAGATGACAACCTGTGCATCCATTTCTTTCAGCTTCCTCCCCAGAGCCTCATAATCTCTTCTGATCTTCGGAAAGCTGTGCCTTGCACATTGGTTCCCACATGGATCAAAAGGAAGGGGTAATGATCCGTCGGCTTGACGAGTCTTGTCAGCCTCTCGGTCACATCACAGATCTTTGCACCAGGGAGACAACACACCTCCCAAGACATCTTGTCAGGCCCACAAACCACTGCTTCTATACCCCGCAGCAAGGAGTCCACCACCACCACCACACGCCTCCCCCGAGACTTTGCAGCTGCTGTTCCTTGCGGTGGTCCTCTCAGGGTCCCCTGCTCTGCCCCTGAAGTCTTTCCATGCTGTTCTTCCTCGTTGCCCTTAATAAGGGAGAGGGCTTCGAATTGATTCTGTAGCGGCAAGCTGCTCGAAGAATCTCTGGATTTTCTTGTTCTGTGTGTGACATTCCTCCAGCTGTCTACCTCCTGTGTCTGTGAAGTGACCCTCTCCTCCCCAACCAGTTCCTCTGTGCGGTCCCCATCCAAGACTGTTCTGTTCTGTTCTGTCCAGGAAAACCTCTTGCTCACGAATCGTTTGAAGTGTAGCTACCCTTGTCTCCAGCTGCTGGACTTTCTCCTCCAAGAGGGTTACCAACTTGCACTTGGTGCATGTGAAGTTCCCCACGTCTGTAGACAAGGTAGCTAAATGGACAAATCAACACACACATACACAAACACAATTAAAACACATCCATTAAAAGTGTGTGTGTGTGTGTATTAAATGTCATTCATTGTGTAACTTTTGCTTCTAATAGAGTGGCACAACTGATCCTCTAAAATGCATTGGTAATCTCAATCATCTCAAGAGCTAGCAATGTACATTTTGAAGGTAAATTGTAGCTTTTTCATACAATTGCTTCTGCATTTTTAAGTGTAGTTTATTCTGTGTACACAGCACCAAATAACAAAAACATCTCAATATAATTGCTGCCTTTTTATCCACCATTCAAGAACAGCCATCCTGCTGAGATTAGCTGGAGGTGAGGATAGGAATGTAACCTTGGCTCCTTTTTCCCCCTTTTTTTTAACTGGCAGCCATGTATTTTGTATTTGAAAGAGTTGAGAAAAGAAAACAGTAAAGTTACTCTATCACTCTATATATCAATTACGTTAAAAGGAATGATAGACAATAAGTTATGACTTGATACATTTCAGTTAAATCTAGCGACCAATTATAGGGGGCCATCAGTATCCACTGTGGTTTTATTCCAGGACCTCCTGTAGATACCAAAATTCATGGATGCTCAAGTCCCATTATGTACAATAGCATAGTAAACCGCCATCCCTTATATGAAATGGCAGACAGTGAGGTTTGCGTTCTCTAATTCCCCCCCCCCAAATAGTTTTGAGCTGTGGTTGGTTGAATTTGTGGATGTAGAACCCATGGATACAGAGGGCCAACTGTATTGATATCAATCCAGTTGACAATGATGACCTCCCCTGACACATTTTCATGGATATGATTATTACAAGGCACCTTTGGATGGTTTTGGTAATGAAGCTGTGTTTCTCTAGACTCCCTATTGACAGAATGAAAGCAGAGAAGGGCTCTTTTGCACTGCAAATAACTGCAGAGAAGCAGGAACTGTTTTGTTTCTCTGTGGGGGAGCAAAAGTCATTGTCCCCACATCATTATGAAAAACCCACACTTTTACCATCTCCTCCCTGACAAAGATACACAAAAAGAACAAGAACTTTGATCTGTCAGATGCCTTTAAGCCAGAACAGTGGTGGCTGGTGGCATCCCATGTCAGTGTGCAAGAGTGAATCCACTCTGGGTTTTAGTTCAAACTTTTAAGAAGCTATTCAAGGTGCTGTACTAATTATGGGGGATAGACTTCAGAACCTTGGACAACTCATCTAAAGTGTGGACTAAAACTCAGAATGGATGTACCACTCCACTGTCATGCAATCCACCAGCCAGGACCAGGGATAGACAGCCCATAGCCCACGGACGACATTTAATGGAAATTTAATTTAATAATTTAAATCCCACCTTTCTCCCAGAAGAAAGGCAGCTTATAGCCATTTAAAACAAAATAAAACTAAAAAAGTTAATACAATAGTTAAAAAAGCAGTTGAACCACAATTCTGTTTAAAAGCACCATAGTTTGATGAACACATTTAAAACATAACACAGACACAACACACTCATTAAAAGCTTTGTCTGCTGCAACAAATTACAAAGCAAAGTTCTCCCTAAATAAAAAGATTTTTGCCTGTAAACAGAAAGACATCAAGGAAGTGGCCAACCAAACCTTCTGAGGAAGGGAGTTCCTTGACCTGGGAGTACCCACCAAGAAGGCAGCAAATAAAATCTTATCTTGTTCCTTTCCCTTCTAGAAGGCAATGAAACATTTTGCCTAATACTGGTAGGACTCTGTGGTACTAGATAGATTTCAGGTAGACTTAGCCAGAGCAGTGGCAGAAAAACCGGGAGCTGCCACCAAATTGCAACAACAGCAGGGATGTCAGTGTGTTATTGGGGACGTGAGTCCAATGCAGCCCCCTGATTGCTTAAGGTCCTGCTTTAAGTTATCTGAGTGCTATCATTCAACCCACTGTAGATGCCTTTGAGGAGACAGGATTCCTTTGCAAGGCAGGAGCAGGCAGCTGGCAGGGCTTGCCATTGCCTCTGCTGCTGCCCTACCCCATTTTTATTAGGGATACAAGGCTCGCTGCACATTCACAGTCTCTCAAGGTTTGCAGTTTCTATTAAAAATGGCATAGGGCAGCAGTGGAGGTGGCAACAAATAATCAGTAAGGCCTTTGACAAGATTCCCCATGACATTCTTGCAAACAAGCTTGTAAAATGTGGGCTAAACAAGTTAACTGTTAAATGGATTTGTAATTGGTTGACCGGCCAAGCCCAAAGGGTGCTCTGCAGTGGCTCCTCTTCGTCTTGGAAAGATGTGACCAGTGGGGTGCCACAGGGTTCTGTCCTGGGCCCAGTGCTATTCAACATATTTATCAATGACTTGGATGAGGGAATTAGGGACATACTTATCAAATTTTCAGATGACACCAAATTAGGAGGAGTAGCTAATACCCTAGAGGACAGGATCAAAATTCAAAACGACCTGAATAGACTAGAAAGCTGGACCAAAGCTAACAAAATGAAATTCAATATGGAGAAATGTAACATTCTGTACTTAGGGTGGAAAAACAAAAAGCACAGATATAGGATGGGGGCGACCTGGCTGAATGAGACTACATGCGAAAGGGATCTAGGAGTCGTAGTAGACCCAAGTTGAACATGAGTCAACAGTGTGATGCAGCAGCTAAAAAAGCCAATGCAATTGGCTGCATCAATAGAAGTATAGTGTCTAGATCAAGGGAAGTCATAGTGCCACTCTATTCTGCCTTGGTCAGGCATCACCTAGAATACTGTGTCCAGTTCTGTTTCCACAATTCAAAAAGGATATTGACAAATTGGAGTGTGTCCAGAGAAGGGCGACTAAAATGGTGAAAGGTCTGAAAACCATGCCTTATGAGGGAAGACTTAGGGAGCTGGGTATGTTTAGCCTGGAAAAAAGACAAGGGGCAATATGATAGCCCTGTTAAAGTCTTTGAAGGGGTGTCACATTGAGGATGGAGCAAGCTTGTTTTCTGCTGCTCCAGAGACTAGAAGACAGAGCAATGGATGCAAGCTCCAGGAACAGAGATTCCACCTCAACATTAGGGGGAGCTTTCTGACAGCAAGAGCTGTTTAGCAGTGGAACACACTCCCTCGGAACATGGTGGGGTCTCCTTCCTTGGAGATCTTTAAACAGAGGCTGGATGGCCATCTGTCAGGGATGCTTTGATCGTGATTTCCTGCATGGCAGGAGGTTGGACTGGATGGCCCTTGTGGTCTCTTCCAACTCTACAATTATATGATTCTATGAATCCACAAATAATCAAATCCGCAAAAGTTAAACCTGCAAATATGGAGGGCCAACTGTACAAGCCTTAGGATTCCACAGGATGCAGTCATAGCAGTTAAAGTGGAATCATATAGTTACTAGAAATATATTTGGGGTAGCCATGCTGGCCATGCAGCAGAACAAAACAAAATCCAAAAGATACCAAATTTAGCTGCAACAGGGGGATCCTAAACAAGAGGAAGCTAAGGCTTAACTCTTTGAGGTTTCTACTTCCAACAAAGGTAAAAATGTTTTCATTTGGGCTATAATCGGCAAGTTACACAACACCATATTTAGCATTACAGAGACATATTGAGAAATTCAGTGTTCTATGCCTAAGAAAGGGGCCTGTGGCTTCACAAAGGACAGAGACACTCTGAATCCCAAGAGTTTAAATGTTACTGTCCTTTGTCTCAGTCCCCACATGGCTAAGAGGGGAGTAGCCTCTGCCTGCATTGAGATCCCTCCAGACAAACTGAACTACAACAGAAACAACATCTGATACAAAATGTAGGCCTGTGACTCTAACATTGTCACTTGCCTTCTCCTCTGTGATTTTTAAAAAACATCTTTTGCCTGATGAAGAAACCAGTGGCGTTTCAAAAGCTTACATGATGTATTCTGTGCATTTTGGTTAGCCGATAAAGATGTCACTCTTTTGTGGATTTTGTCATATATTTACTGTGACTGTGCTGTGTGAAAGGCCCCTGTAAAGGTGAAGTAAAGATATTTAGCAGAATTATACAGTAGATGGTCGATGGTATTGAGTAGTTCTTCTACCAGCAGACTTTGTTTCTGCTGATGGAACCAGGATGCTGTGCCCCTTTCTCCTGCAATCCCCCATGTATCCTAAAAAGGTTTGGTAGGTATTAGTATGCCCTACTACTCCCCCTCCCACTGTATCTCATAACTGTAAATATTGGACATTTTTCAGGGTCAGGTTGGCTGAGGCAGAGCAGAGGTCAGTTGGAGGTCATAATGACCTGAGACATGCCTGGAAATAGAATGGTGAGAAAGCCTATATTAGGATTGAGCAGGAAGCCCCCGTAATGCATCTACTTGTATATTAACAACCCAGTCATTAGAGGGGTATGTGCTAATCCTTTCTTTCAGCCTTGGGCATTTCAGCAATGATTCAATCAAGCAATTAAGTGACCATTCCTTAATCTATACCCTATAAATCTCCCCTCATACCACCTCCTGGCCAACCTTATGAGGTTGTCACAAAACCATCAGTGGTCTATCTCTCCACAATTAAAACAATCAGTTGAGTTTCGTTCCCTTTGTCTATTCCATGGGAAAGTCATCCAAGCTATCACTCTATCTTACTGGACCTCTCTCCCTCTATCCACCTTCCTGTCTTACTCTGCTATAGCCTTGTGTGGTTCTTAAGTGTGTTGTGCATGTTAGTTCACTTTTGTATTATTCCAATAAAATACTTTATTTTACTTTAACTGGAGTGCTCTCTGCAGTTAGTATTGGTATATATAGGTGAAAAGATCCCTGAAGTTACCCTCCTCTTGCAGGCCTCCTATTGAGCTAATAATTCCCCCAGATATTACATTTTGGCATCACTAGTGGGGTTCCAATGTACCCCATCTCTTAGGGTAACAGAGGTTTGGGAAAGCAGATTTCCAGTGCTGCAGAAGGCAATGGGGGAGGAAGTCCTAGTGGTACTGCTAGCATCGTGTTGGATTTAGTCCATTGTTTATGTGCATCTTACTTTCTTCTTTAATTCCTCCACTACCCCAGTAAGAAAAATGATTGTAGAGGTGATGGGAACACACATGAAATTTGATGGTGTCTGAACATTTGAGTCAGGCCAGTTGCAGGATAAAAAACCCTGGCTGGAAGAATTCTGGTTTTCAGGAAATGACAACACCAGCAACACTGCTTCCATTCTCATTGATTCCAAATGAGGTATATTGGAAGAAGTTGGATAGTCTACAATTTATTTCTTCATTGCATTAGCACAAGAAACAAACAAAATGGAAAGGTTTCACTATTGCAATAGTTAGGAATTTCTGCTACATTATGAACAGTTTTTTTCCCCTTTCATTTGGGAGACAAACTATTTCTCTAAGATAAAAACAACAACAACCAGCAGTTGAACTTGTTGGAGGAAAATCTCACACAATTGTAAAGGAAATCAGTGTAATAAATACTGTTATTTTCTGGTTCTCCTGCCTCTTTTAAGCAGGCACATGGTCATACATTTTCATTTAACGGAGAAGTTATCCTGCTGGGAATATTAACTGAAAGCCCAAATGTTTCACATAGTGACAGGTAACCTCTCCCCTGATTTGGTGTTTTTCCCCTTTCATAAGCACCAGCTGTATAATTAGTGCATTTTATTATAAGGACACAGTAATTAAATCTCTTTAGCAGGATAGCTTTTGTTCCCAGTGTGGTGGAGAAGACATTAATCTCACCAAGCTGCTAATGGCAAGCAAGCTGTGTTAATACACTCTGGCTTGACTTGGTAATGGCAGACACAGAATTATTATGTTTTCTGCAAAAGCATGGTGTACACTTTGACAATGAACAGCATTCCTCCATTCATCTTCTTTGGGTTTTAAGAAAACCGGAATAACTCCTCACAGATGGAATATTGTTTGGTATGGATTTGCTGTTATGCTTATTAACAATCACAAACTTTTTCTAAATTATTATTTCAGTCCAAGGTTAAGCTGCTTCTGCCACCTTGTGGCTATAGTGAATTCTGAAAGAGCTCACTTTCACTGCTCCTATTTCCCTTCTCCTCTCCTGTTCTTTGGACCATGTTTCTTGAGCTACCTTAGAGTATAGAATCATAGAATCATAGAGTTGGAAGAGACCACAAGGGCTATCCAGTTCAACCCCCTGCCATGCAGGAATATACAATCAAAGCATTCCTGACAGATAGCCATCCAGCCTCTGCTTGAAAACCTCCAAAGAAGGAGAGTCCATCACACTCTGAGGCAGTGTATTCCACTGCTGAACAGCTCTTACTGGTAGGAAGTTCTTTCTAATGTTTAGGTGGAATCTCTTTTCCTGTAGTTTGAACCCATTGCTCTGTGTCCTAGTCTCTAGAGCAGCAGAAAACAAGCTTTCTCCATCCTTAGAGTAACATCCCTTCAAATATTTAAACATGGCTATCATGTCACCTCTCAACCTTCTGTTCTCCAGACTAAACACGCCCAGCATTGGGCATTAAAAAAAAATCTTTTCAAACATTGTAAGAGTGTACACACCCCATGGTTCTGTCTGCATTCTGCTGTGTTATATGACTGTGACAGATAACACATAGAATGGTAGAGCAGTGAAAAGCCTCCAACGGCTTAACAATCCTTGCTGTTTGGGCTTGTCTATATGGTGAAAACACTCCTCATAGAATTTGAGAATACTTCTTGTCCCAATGGGAGCCCACATCATTTTGCCGTATTTGAAAAGAGGAGGGGCAAAACCACCAATTACTCCACGGGAAAAGCCTTCACGGCTTTTCCCGTAATTTTTTTTTAAAACTCCAAAGGAAATGTGCATTCCTGCTAGTTGTGACAACCTGTTCGCTTTGCTGCATATTCCCAATAAGAGTGGAAGTGGAAAGCTGATTGGCTGAATGTGTGCAAGAGGCGGAGCTTGTTGGCAAGGCAAGCACCCAGGTGAAGATGACTTGTACTTTGGGGAGTATAGGAATTTAAATCTTAGCAGTCCGTTTAGGTTTAGATTATTATTGAAAGCATTATTGGTATGCTTAATACCAGTTGCTGAAAAACAGAAGTGGCAATTTCTATTGAGTACTCATATCCTGCTTGTGGGCTTTCGAGAGATGTCTGGTAGGTCACAAATAAAATAAGCAACAGCAACTTTGTAGCCATATTTATATCCAAGAGATGAATGTGGGGAGAGTACAAATCTGATCACAGGAAAAATCCCCACTCAAATACACGTATTGCAAGAACTGCTACCACTCAAATGGCAGAGTAATTGTTCATTCGGCTGGCAGTCCGTCTTCATTAACAGCACGGCCCAATTTATGGTGCTTTAACTTTTAAATATAGTAAATGTGACCTGGAATAGCCCTGTTTATATTCTGCCATTGAAAGGACAATGGGATTCATTGGGATCACAAAATACCCTACGGTATAAGAAGTATATGTTTTAGGGGTGATTTAGCGATTTTTCCAGTTAGCAAAAAAACTCGTGTTTACCGCCATCTTCCACGGGAGCAGAACAAAAGAACAACTGAGGACACCATGCGATAAGGCAAGGCATGAGGCACTATTCTCACATTTTAAAACTGTTTCCCTTCCCTCATGTCATAAGGCTCTTAGTTTAGCTCACTTTTATTCTCCTTTGTGTTTTGGGGATCTTAGTGTTTGGGTGGAAGACACTTGACACTTCTGTATAACATTCCTTCAGTCATGGGGCATTCAAAAACTTGCAATGTGTTGGAATTCTCCTTTGGGTCAGAACTCTACAATACAAACAGGGCAAGTATTAGTATCTTTTTAAATTGTACTGGATGACTGTTAAGGTACATATTAAGCTTCACCACAGTGGCTCCTCTCATGATGGGCTTTCTTGCAGGTTGCTTCCAGATTTTGGAGCCTGCTGTCAAAGGAAGCCATGATAGCTCTATCTCTGTCATTTATCTTCTGGTAGACCTTTTTTCTAAAGCAGTTTTTAGCATATAAGATGTCTCACTGTAATGTAGGTGTTGATCTTATGAGTCCTGTTAATACTTTCATATTGTAGTATTTTTATTGGACATGTTTTTAATGTGATGACTCTTAATGTTATAAATATGCCTTTATTATTTTATCTTTATGTTCTTATTAGCTTCTTTGAGCATTATTTTGGTAGAAATGCAGAATATGAATTTAAGACCATTAACACATGAGTGAGCGAGCTGTTGATTGGTGAATAAAATATACTTCCACTTGTCTATCTATCTTGGATCAAATGCCACTGCATTTTATTGACTCAGCTGTGTTCTAGTATTGTGAGAAAGGGAGGAAAAATTGTCTTTATCAACTTTCAATTAGAGTAGCCAGCCATGCATTTTCTTAACCTGTGTTATGTTCCCTCCCACCTGTCTTTCTCTCAACTAAAAATCTACCTTGAAGCCTTTCACTGTTAAGATTGCACAGTATATCAATACATGAAAGGCAACTTTTAAGCAATAAAACTAAATCAGCTTTCCCACAGTTTTATGGTAACAGTGCCCTCTGCTGAAATAAGTAGGTTTGAATAGGGAAATCAATGCATTTCAATAATTCTGTTCAGCATGTAAATGATTTTGAACAATCTGAAGTTCTGCTGACTTTGTCCTTAGAATAAGATACCAATAATTTTCCTACAGGTATTTCAGTATAGCAAACCTTAACATGCTTGAATTCCAAATTTATCTTAATAGAAGAATTGGTCTGACGAAGGAAGGAATGTAACATTTTTAGCAAGCAGATACAGTACTCCAAATACATACCTACATTTAGATGCAAGAACTTTGAACCCTATTCAAGTGTTTATAACCATACACAATAAGGGAGGGTAAGTATGAGCCAGGTAGCTCTTCCTTTCTTAGTCCTTGTTTGTATGATGTTCAGGACAAATATCTGAAGTAGAAAGTAAGGACTTTTTTGGATGTTTAAAAAGCAACGCAAGCAGCCTCGTCAGCTTGCGAGGCTGCTGCACTGCAAAGTGTCAGTTTCGGATGACACTGCCCCCTGGCGGTATTGTTGCGGTACCGCAGAGAGAGTTGAGCATCATATTTGCTTGATTTTTACTCACGAAAGTTGATCGTGAGTAAAAATCAAGCAAATATGACGCTCAACTCTCCCCGTGGTACCGCAACAGTACCGCCAGGGGGGGAGCGTCATCTGAAACTGACGCTTTGCAGTGCAGCAGCCTCGCAAGCTGATGAGGCTGCTTGCGTTGCTTTTTAAACAAACCGAAAAAGTCCCAGGTTTTACTCATAGGGGTTCTCAGTGAAGAAACTTTGGGGGCTTTGGTCTGCCAAAGAAACATCAAATGCTTTTCCAGAGTTTGGAAAATTTACATTTTGGACTAAAACTTCCAGAATCCGCTTGGGCAAATGACCTTAGCTATATTGGTGGTGGGGAATTCTGGGAGTTTTAGTCCCAAAAAAGTGACTAGATTTCCCCTTCTACATTCATAACTTTGCTTTTTTGAATAACCTCTTATGCAGACCTTTGATTTCTGCCACCATAGCAGAAACAACAGTTCCAAAAATATTTGTTACCTCACCCAGCTACAAAATAAATCTCATATTTAAAGGCAAGAGAACTAGGCAAATGTCTATCTTCCCTCCTTTTGTATATTTTTCCACTGCAAACCCTGCAGATTTCTTCAGCTTTGGAAAAGAAAGAAAAGGGGGGGAAAGAGTACAGTACAAAACATCTGCTGGGCTCCTGAGGACAATTCATAGTACAGGTATACAATATTTCAAAAAATTGCTTGTTTGGACTACAACTCCACCAATCCCTCAGCAAAGAGTAGGGATCATAGTCCAAAGTTGTGGTCTAAAAACTAACATTTCCAAATTCTGTTGATATACTGTATACCTAAACTAACATTTCCAAATTCTGCTGGTATATACCTATGTAGATTGACATTAGGGATGTGGAACTGATTAGGGCTCAGATAGGACTAGATAGCCATATCCCCTAGTGCCACTGTCTGGAGCTTTTCAAACCAAAGAGCCCAAGGTGAGCAGAGGGCAAAGCTGTATATACCCAGCAGCCCTTTGACAGCTAGATGAGCCTTGAGGTGTACAAAGCTGGTTGTTTAGAGTTTAAATAGCCTGTACTTTCTGCCTGATTTCTTTTTGGTGGAAAAAGGGAGAAAGAGGAACTAAAGCTACCTGGTTATCTGTCATATACTGGCTTCTTCAGACTCAGTAATCTGCAGTTTTAGAGTTAAACAGTAAACTGTATTGGTACCGTAATCTAAAGAGCAATCCCTACAATATTGTTGCTTAGAATGAAACTTATTTGCAAAGCATTAGGTTAAAAAGTATTTACAGTCTATAAAATCTGGTGGACTATACAGTCATTGGCTAGCCATCATCCCCATTCCCCTTTCCCACTAAGACTGGGCTCATCCTATCTTTCCCATGGCAAAGGCCAGGTGCAAGCGTTAATCAAACAGTTACAGATATAGAACATATCCTCCCTTCTTCCAGTTAGACTACAGACTCCTTAGCAAGTACAAAGGAATGCAAGCACAGTTAGCCACAAAGCTATAGAACAGAACTGAAGTTGGCAGGAGAAGGTAATGTCCGAATAGATCCCTGACATTATCCATCCATTTTAATTGTCAAAGGTGTTGCTGTGGGTGAGAAATGTTTTCTCAGATCATGAGCCACCTCTGGGCAAAATCAGTAAGTTGAAAAACAACAACTACAACAACTACTACCACTGCTGCTGCTGCTGCTACTACTACTACCACTGTAGGACCCATGTATCCCATGGGGATTGGTTCTCGGGGGGGGGGGCTAATAGTGAATGCCATTGAAAATAATGGGACTTTTGGTTTAAAATACCATAGAGTTGCCTTGGAGGACCTAGAAAATGGCTAGAGAGGACACGTTTTCTCGGAAGACTCTATGGTAGGTGTGCTGTTTGTGTCCCATGGATAATTGAATCAGTGGATAATGAATCAGTGGATACAGGTGTCCTACTGTACTACTATTACTTCCTCTTCTTCTTCTTCTTATCATCATAATTTATATATTTACATGGCACCTTCACTGTGCATGGCACTTTGCAAGGCCAATTAAAAAAAACAAAACTATTTCCTGCCCTCAGCCTTACAATCTAGTTATGATTATGTGTACGTAAAATCCTAAGCCCCATTTGTGATGCTCTGAAAAAAATTCTTTCACTTGATGAAGCTTAGTCATATTCAGAAGATTGCTGCCGGTCCTATAATAATGTAAACACCCCTGGCAGGGCTCAACTGCTGTTGGGCCCCTCTACATCTCTTCCTAGAATGGTGTCAAGCAGTTACTGTGGATGTGTTAGCCATATTGTCATCATAAAGAGGAGACAGAAAAAATGTAGTAAATAAGCTGAAATATTCCATGTACCCATTTACCAGCAAGTTTTATATAGCCCCTCATCATCCATCAAGCACTGAATTGTGTTTGTTTGTTGGAAACATATTTACTAGAGTTCAATAGACGCATCTCAAATAGCAAGTTTGACTTAGGTATGTTGTCTGAAGAAGAGAAGAAAAAGAAGAATTAAAAGAGGGAGGTAGAGCAGCTCTAAGTATTATGGGACTTGTGTTTTATAAGCTGCCTTAGCAGCTGCTAAAATTAAATGGTGGGGTACATAAACGGCACATGCTAATGGATTTAACTGATCTGAAAAAATCTACTCTGAGCTTTAACAACAACAAAAAAAAACCCTTAATAAACAGAAAGCAGGTCCACGTCTAATCAGTGGTGCAACACAGACTCCTTACCATTCCTCCACTTCCTGTCATTCATCTCAGATCACCCAGAAAATATAAGAGCTGAAGAAAGTAAGCATTTCCCCCTTTTATACAAAGATGGATGGGCCTAAGCATTTGTTAAATCTTCCCAAATGCACAGGTTCCCTTTGATGAGGCACATCTGCTGAAGATTTCAGAATGAAAATTACATCTGGACATTAATTCTCCAGAGTCAAAGCGACAGAAATGGAAAATCTCTTCTTATACAAAATCATTTGTGGTGCCTGTTTTAATCCACTCAGCCATCTTTCCACTAGTAACCATAGCAACAGCTCTTTGTGTTTCTTTACACTGAACTTCGGCAAGTAGTGTTAATTTGGCTGAACCCAAGGTTACTTCAAGACCCTCTGTCATTACAGTTTCAAATTAGTGGCGTGCATTAACTTTAATGATTAAAGTGACCTTTTGTGAGAGAGGCTTCAGTTAATCAGTTAGAATGATGAATAGTCCTTTTGTTTGGGTCTCTTTTTCCTCAGGAGATTTCCTATTTAGATGGTAGCCTCTGTTGAACAAGTGTCAAGACAAACTGCAATCGGTGTACCTTGTAACAAGGGACCAGGTACTGGTCTATGTTATACTCCTCCTCCCAACATGTCCAGTGCTGTCTAATGTGTTGGGCTACATTATCCCCACCTAGTACACCCACAGATCATGTTGACTGCAGCTGGAGGGCACCATGTTGGTGAAGCCTAGTCCATAGTACCAAACTGGGTGTATCTGGACTCCTTAGATGGAAAAACACTGTGCCTTTCAACTCAGACAAGAGACAAGCACACAGTGGAATTCATTCACAGCCATCAATGGGTTTATTGTGTTATTCGTTCAATTTTTTTTAAAAAAATGAACCAAGCAGAGTAGCTCATAGTGAACAATGCAAACCTAAACAGTACTAAATGTGTGTGAATTATTAAGGGAAATGCTTGTATAGTATGAACTAATAGTGCAATTGTGTACCAAACATGGATCATTAATAAACTATGTTTCAGTATTATTGTATTTTGAGAACAGTAGAGCATCCCAAGAATTAAGCACCCCATGTTTAAATTACTCTTTGTGCCAGTTCCTAAGGAGGGGTGACAAGGCCTTGGTGGTAGATTGAATCTTTCAAGAGACTATATGTAGATTGAATCTTTCAAGAGACTTTGGAAGTTACAAGTGGGTCCAGAATGAAGCTTCAAGAATGTTGTGGTGGGCACTTGCCCATGGGATCCTACTATACCAATTTTGCAACAGCTGTACTGGTTGCCAGTTTGTTCCAGACATAATTCAAAGTGGGGATTAAATCCATAAGTGGCTTGGGTCCAGGATATTTCATGGGCCACCTCTTCCTACATCATCCTGTTCAATCCCTAAGATCTGTTGCAGAGAGCTTTTGTATCATGGAAATGCTGTTAGGCAAGTGAGACGGAGAAAAAAAGAGCCTTCTTGGTGGTCACATTTAGACCATGAGTACAGATAACATTCAATCTCCCTCAGCCCCTCAGTGCCCCCGTCTGTTGATGGACTTTGGAAGCCTTTTTTATTCTAGCAAGCCTTTGTGGGGTGAGGAGCAGGATGGTTTTATCTGATGTCTTCATCTATAATGTTCCATATTGTAGTTTTATGAAACTCTTAAAAAAAACCTGACTGTTTTGTGCCTGACTGTGTTTTGCTGTCATAGAGTGGCTGCCACATCAGGATGCTGTTTATCGAAGAGCCACTTCCTTTACAGTAAAAACACTCAGAACATTTTTGTTTGTGACATGCTGCTTCCTCTGTGAAAAGAAACAATCTAATTTTCACTGTTTTTATAGGCATTTTGGGAGCCCTGTTGTCTGTCAGCAGGTCATCAGTATCACAGCTGGTGCATTCTGAGATTATATCATTCTCCATAACTTCCTTCTCTGCTCTAGCTTTTAGCTGTCAGCTAAATGCAAGCACCCAATAGTGTCTTAAGGCATTAAAGCTGTTCACAGAATCCTGGAAGTTAATTGACAGTGAAAACTTCATTGAGATACTGATGTGGAAGCAATGATTTGGGAAGCTTTAACTCTGAGAGTTACTGAGCCACCCAATGTAAGGCAGGGGTGGGGGCCAGGTTTTAGTATTTCTTGGCTTTGGTGGTCATAGAAAATATAGTGAAATCTGGAATATTTCATCTCTTACATAAGCCAAAATGTAAAACAATATCTATGCTTCATGATTATGAACAGTCTTTGTAACAGTTGTGAGGCAACATATAGATGTTTGAATGGGCTGGATGCAGTCTAATGAAATGAAACTGAGGCCTAATCAACACTACAGAAAGAATCCAGTTTGAAACTGGATCGTTTACCATGGCTTCTTCCTACTGAATCCTGGGATTTGTTGTTTAGCCTTCTTTGCCAAAGAGTGCTAGTACCTCACCAAAGTACAAACCCCAGGATTCCATAGGAAGGAGCCTTGGCAAATTAACCAGCTTCATACCGGATTATCTGTGTAGTGTGAATGAACCCCAATGGATGTGCTGTAGATTGCAAGTGGGAGTCAAAGTTATTGAAAAAAAATTTGGCCACATCCCCACAAATATTTTAAAAATTACTGAAAGTTCTGCTAATATTACAAATGGGGAAAAGTTACCCCTAGTTATGTTAACATCATTATACTGTACAATGTGGTTATAACTTCATTATTAAATCTCCCTAAATATTCATGCATCTCCTCTCCTTTTAGATCCCTACACTGACTACCAGTTCAGGCCTGTTGCAAACCTTTGGTTCCGATATTTAAGGCTCTGCACTCTAATCTCCCCCAGTACCTGACAGCTCAGCTCGTATGGAATGTACCATCTAGGAATTTAAGATCCACAGGCAAAGGATTATTGTCTGTTCCGCACAGCTCTATCAAGGGTGTGACCCTTTCAAGACCTAACTTTGCATCTGTGGAGCAGTCTTTCTCTGGACCACCAGCCAGAGGAGGGTCTTACCCATTTTTGTAGAGGGCTGAAGACCTTCCTCTTTGACTTAGCAAATTAAGCAGCTGAGGTGCCTAAGGTTGCTGAGATGGGTAGTGACTGGTGGGGTGCTGAGGATTTCATTTCATTTCATTTCATGTATATTTATAGTGTTATGTTTTATTGTTCTTATCTTTGATGGTATATGTTGGCATCCTGCCCTGTGGTGAAAGGGCATTATAAATAAAAATTGTTGTTGTTGTTGGAAATAGGAATTAACCATGCATAACTCAATTAATTTTAATGCAGTATTTTCAAGCTGTGTCTTGAGGTGCTTTTGGCCACTTTTTATTGAACCAACGGTTACAACCATTCTTGGGCAATTATAACTATGCCATAGTCATCTGTTCACTGGTAATTTACCATCTAGTTAATTGTCATTCACTCTATATGGGTCTGTCCATAGGGTGACACAAAAACTGCAGCTATCACATAATATGGCAATTAGATTGCTGTTGGGGGCATCACAGAAACAGGAAATTTATTGAAAAGTGCTATTTTTATTGAACTTTACAAGTGAACTTTGATGCAAGGAGGAATTGCAAGGAGAGACTGCTTCTGACTGTTGCATTGGGAGGGGTCTGGGAATGTCAATCTGTTGCATCCCAATCAACAGGAAAAAAGACCCCCGTGGCTTGCAGCAACTGATGCCAGATAGGTCAGAACTGGAGGGATGTCGGACTAAGAGATGCTACTTAGCTTCATAACTAAGGTGGTTATGTAGCTAAGTAGCTGATCTAGAATACTGGCCATTATGTCTACAGCTCAAAACAAGATTCCCCCCCCCCATCACAATCTTTTTCTGTGACATCTTGCAGAACCCCAGCAAACTCTCATGGAACCCTAGGGTTCCAGGGATCACTGGTTGGGAAACGTTGGTCTTGTATAATTTTCTTTGGGGCCAACTTGCTCACACAGTGCTATGCTCTTGGAGGAGCTCACATGAAAGATTTTCCTCAGACTCACCCCCCATTTCTTTCCCTCTTGGCTTCTCTCTCTCTCTCTCTCTCCCCACGCTACCCATTCCCATTCTATTTTTTACCCCCCTTCTTTTTCTCCTTCTCCTACCCCTTCCCTCCCTACTCTTCTCCTCTTCATCTATCTGCTTTTTAATTATATACTTAAGATACAATAGGTGCAGAGAAGACTGGGCTTGTTAGATACATCATCATTAAAAGTGAGGAAACCACCAAGTGAATATGAGATCCTTGGCTCCTGCATCCAAAAACAGACAATAATCAGTTTTCGTACCTTTTCTGGGTGATACTTGTTGTGTGCTCAGTGTCAATGCTGACTATGTGGTTTATTATTTGACTTATTTATTATAGTTTGTTGTTGTTATGTGCTTTAAAGTCAACTGTGACTAACCCTATCTATCATAGGGTTTCCCTGGATGCATTCAGAAGAGGTCTGACTTGGGACTTTATCTGACACAGCAAATAAGATGTCATAAGGATGCCTAATTATCACAAAAGGGTGTGCATACCAGCCGACGTTGCCCTTTTGCAATCATGTAAAGTAAAAAAAAAAAAACTGTCCTATTTTATTGATGGCTCAAGCCATCAATAGATAACCAGTACTGGTTTCTAGCTGGCATTGCCGGTGTTTGAATCTGCACACCATTGTACTCACATGAATGCAGTGTCAATGGGCAAACACTTCCGGGTGAAATCGGGACAGCCAGGTAGGCTATGTTCTTTTTATGACCCCTCCACCAGGTATTGGGGACTTTTAAAAATGTGTTTTAGTGCTCTGCTTAACTTTTTGTGTGGGTTTTTCCTTTTGTTTTATTTTTAAAATTCCTGCTTGAGCATCTTCTTGCAAGAATCCAGGAGATTTCAAACCCGGAAGTTAATGGAGCTCCATTTGAGCTCCGCTACTGCCAGGGAAGCCTAATTGATGCAGCTGGTGGTAAGTGTGTTAGAGGGGTTCTTTTTCCAGCATAAAAATGCCACAATTTAAAAATGCCAGGAAAACAACTCTTCTGGGGGGTGGTCTGATAAAGTCAATTGTCTTCATTTTGGGCTGAGAGAGTGTGACTTGCCCAAGGTCACCTGATGGGTTTCTATGGCAGCATAAGTATTTAAACCCTGTGTCCCAGAATCGTAATCTGTCACTCAAACCACTACATCCTGCTGTCTCTATTTTTAAGCTTAGTCACATAAATAAATTGTGTATATGCATTTAAACAAATTAGTACAAGGGGGACTGAATTTAATAGTGGCCTTTTAGATTTGCCTGTTAAACTTTAAATATTCAATTCAGGCTTCATCTAGGTTGTGGTAACTTTATTGTCATGCTAAGTGCAAGCCAGCCTTCAGCCTCCACATTTTTTCCATTCCAGAGGATGGCGCAAAAAGTCATACCCTTAGAGAATTAAAGAATCCTGGGCCCAGGGGTTAGTTTTGAGTACCAGAACTGAATAGAGCTCATACTCCTAGCCTTTCACACAAAAATCTGCTTCTGGTTACTCCAAACTTTCTTCACTTCAGCAGTATAATTTGGAGAATGAGAGTCATTTTGTTGTTGTTTTTGTTAAAAGTACAAAGTGCCAGAAATCTTTTAAAAACTCCAGCAGCACAACCTACTGTAGCTGTCATCCCAGGTAAGGAATGAGTTGACACATCAGGAGAACTTAGTTGTTCCATCATGACCTTAGTGACGGAGGAACTGGTGTGATAACTGAATATGCTATAATGTATCATCCACACCCATTATGTTCAATTATTTTTGTTTAACGTTAGTAATTTGTTCTAGTCACTGAATTTACTTGATGAATCTACAGGTCAAAACATTTTTTAATTCCTCAGTTCTCTGGAGGACCATGAGGCGGCAAACTTCAGTCATTTACCCTTGTGACTACAGAACTGACAGAGAAGGTGCATAAATAATGTACAGTTTACCTCTGGCTACCCCAGCCTTACTGAAGTACTTAAGGAACTCTAAGTAATTAATCTACTCTAAGTAATTAATCTACTGCATAGAACTGCATTCTAAATTCCCTGCCTGCTTGACGTTACAACCCCATTCTGTGTGGGGGTGGACGCTCTCCTTCTAGGGACCACTGAAAGACAAGAGCTCAGAAAAGTTTTGGAGTTTTGGACTATAACTCCCACGGTGCACCAACCATCATGGCCAATGGTCATAGCTTGTCCAAGCCCTGCAAAATACAGATTTCTTCTTTTTTCAAGCTCTGCAAGAAACTTCCCCAAGAAGGACAGCTGCTCTGTCCTCCTTAATCACTGCAAAACAAGCAAGAAAATACAAATAAATTTAACAGAAGCTCAGAGCTTAGAAATGTTACTTTGCTGAACTAAAGGAGAGTAGTAGGGCATGCTGGCTGGGGGATTCTCTGAGTTGTAGGAACTGGTCCAAGCGTTAGAATCATAGCATCATAGGCCGGAATCCTATATCAACTTATACTTAACTAACTTCTTCTAGCCTGATCCCTCTAAACCTGTCAGAAATATCTTTCAACCATGCTCTGATCGTTGGCAGAATGGACCTCTTTCTCCCCATGCAGCTGATGCTTGTAAAGTAGATTGGGAGGGTTAGTTACAATCATGGCAATAGTGTCAAAATTGTGACTAAGCAGTGATTGTAAATATGAAACAGTAAGAGTTGTATTCATGATGACTACTAGGTCACAATTTTGAGACTATTGCCATAATCATAACGCCCTCCCAACCAACTTAACAGGGCATCAGCTGCATGGGGAAAAGGAGATCTATTCTGTCGATGGACAGAGCATGCTTCAATGATGTTTCCATCAGGTTCGGAGGGGCCAGGGCAGGGGAAGTTACTTAGTTAAGTACTTTGTTAAGTATAAGCTTCTTTCTTTACAGGTTACCCAGTCACCTTCATTGAGCTCCCACCAAGGAGGTGGCAAACAACACTCAAAAGATTCCAGGGCTTGAAGAGATAATGGCCTCAGTCCCACATCCTCTCAGTATAGTGTAAATATGCACATGCAGACCTATGCTACACTGGCCCATATAGCCCCCTGACATACTGAAAAGCCCCTGAAAGATTCTCCCCCCCCTCCACACACACACATTTCCATACCATGCTTTGCAACAAGCAAGCAGGCTTGGAGAAGCATCTGGCTACATCCCCATAGCCAGATACAAAATGATGACATAAGCCCTGAGATCTGCTGGGATCCTCCTGGGATCACAACACTGCTGTGATCATTTAACATCTGGCTATGGGGATGTAGCCAAATGCTTTTCCAAGCCTGCCTGCTTTCTGCAGACCATGGAATGGCTCTACGGGGCACCTACAAGGGCTTTTCAGTAAGTTGGGCACTGCAGAGGGAGGGAAGGAATACCAACCTTTGCAGCACCAAGAGAAATGGATATCTGCATGCATAAGGAAACGTACACGTTTCCCTTATCCCTGGTGGCACAGTGGTTAAATGCTGGCACTGCAGCCACAACACTGTGAGTTCCATCCTGCAGGGCTCCAGGTAGACTCAGCCTTCCATCCTTCTGTTGGTTGGTAAAATTAGTACCCAGTTTGATGGGAACAATTAGCTAACATCTTTTCATCACAGCGACCCTAAAGTGAACCTGTCACTAGGGTTTTCTTGGCAAGATTTGTTCAGATTGGGTTTCCCCTTGCCTTCCTCTGAGGCTGGGGGAGTGTGACTTGCCCAAGACCGTGGCCAAGCAGGGATTCAAACCTTGGTCTCCAGAGTCATAGTCCAAAGCTCAAACCACTTCTATACCATGCTGACTCTCATGGCACATCAGATTAATGGTTGCCTGATCTTAATTCTACATTTCTCAAATTTCTCTTAACATATGGATTTACTTAGTTAGCTTCCTCTGTCCCCACCCCTCCTGCAATTGTCATGGTGCCAGAACTCACCCTCCATTCTGCTGTGCAGCTGGAAGCCAGTAGCCTAGATTAAAGGTACCTTATGTCATCTTCATAAATAAGTGAAAAGGAATAATTCCTCATTTCATCTTGATCTGGAAACAGTCCTTTTAGTTTACATTTTTGCCTAAACAGGAAAATATATTTTCCCTCTTCATCTGTATGTGTGTGTGTGTGCCTTCTGGGTCTCAGGTTTTAGCCGGGAAACCTCAGGTCTTTGGATGATCCTGAACTAGCATTCAGTTTGGATCAAGCCAAAAAGCAAGCCTGAGTTCTTCCACTCAGTTCTATGAGGGTTAAAAGAGGAGAGTGCTCAGCTTCCTAGAAAGGCAAGACATAGAATCATAGAATCATAGAATCATAGAATTGCAGAGTTGGAAGAGACCACGAGGGCCATCCAGTCCAACCCCCTGCCACGCAGGAAATCACAATCAAAGCATCCCCGACAGATGGCCATCCAGCCTCTGTTTAAAGACCTCCAAGGAAGGAGACCCCACCACGCTCCGAGGGAGTGTGTTCCACTGCCGAACAGCTCTTACTGTCAAAAAGTTCCTCCTCATGTTGAGGTGGAATCTCTGTTCCTGGAGCTTGCATCCATTGCTCCGTGTTCCAGTCTCTGGAGCAGCAGAAAACAAGCCTGCTCCATCCTCAGCATGACATCCCTTCAAATACTTAAACAGGGCTATCATATCGCCTCTAAACCGTCTTTTTTCCAGGCTAAACATACCCAGCTCCCTAAGTCTCTCCTCATAAGGCATTGTTTCCAGACCTTTCACCATTTTAGTTGCCCTTCTCTGGACACGCTCCAATTTGTCAATATCCTTTCTGAATTGTGGTGCCCAGAACTGGACACAGTATTCTAAGTGAGGTCTGACCAAGGCAGAATAGAGTGGCACTATTACTTCCCTTGATCTAGACACTATACTTCTATTGATACAGCCCAAAATCGCATTGGCCTTTTTAGCTGCCGCATCACACTGTTGGCTCATGTTCAACTTGTGGTCTACTAGGACTCCTAGATCCCTTTCGCACGTAGTCTCATTCAGCCAGGTCTCTCCCATCCTATATTTATGCATTTCATTTTTCCGCCCTAAATGCAGTACTTTACATTTCTCCGTATTGAATTTCATTTTGTTAGCTTTGGCCCAGCTCTCCAGTCTATCCAGGTCATTTTGAATTTTGATCCTGTCCTCTAGGGTATTAGCTACTCCTCCCAATTTGGTGTCATCTGCAAATTTGATAAGTATGCCCCTAATTCCCTCATCTAAGTCATTGATAAAGATGTTGAATAGCATGTTCCCAACTTATTTGTGGCCCTTAGAAGTTTAGCCTACGGTATTTTAATTTTGGCCTCTACCTACTGACAACTTGTGCAGGTCTAGCTTAGAGAGTGCTTATCACTATAAAGCGGTATAGAAATGTAAGTGCTAGATGTCCCAAACAAAATTCCAGCCTGTAACTCCCAGAATCCTCCAGCTAACATGGCCAGTGAGGATTCTAAGAAGTAGAGTATAAAGAAAGGAAATAACTTGCCCAGGCTTATCAAGGCACACTCTGGTTTGTGACCCCCACCAGTTGCCCATTTTGAGAACATGCCAGAAATTAAGTGAATGAATTGAGGCTATTGCCCAGCAACAACCCTCTCCCACAGGGACATGCTAGACTGACCAGTTCCAACCTACACATTTGCCAATACATGCCAGCGAAAGTTAAGGAGTCCATTAATTAGGTCCCCCCACCTCCGCTCAGACTTATGAGTAGTACAGCTTCTGTAAAATTATACTGGTCCAAATGGAACTATTGCAAAATGTGTAGCTCCTCTGTCTACATGTAAGAGTCCCTTTTCATGACTTCACCAGACTCAGCCTGTACTACAGATTTCTAAGAAGCGCTACTCCTTTAGGGATGCTTTTAAGTAAGGGATATTGTGTGTGTGGAGGGGTACGTACATACAGGAGCAGGTATGGGAGAAGTATAATTTATTTTAAAAACCATTGGCTCATATGCAGCATCCTCATGTCAGACATGGTTCAACCTGGCTTTGTTAAGTAAAAGAAGCAGATGGGCTAAGCAGGACCTTTAATAATTCTACCCAACAGCTAAGGGTAACTGGTTTTGTTCCAAAACAAACAGTTCTGCATTGTAGGCACTTAAAGGGTAAGTGGCACGCACTGGGGGTATATATAGAATCATGCACACCCACCTTAGTCACTTGAATACTTTGTTCTGCTCTAGGTTTTATTACACCCCATAAACAGCATCTGTTAGCACATGCTTATGAATGTTTGTTTAACTTACTAACCTCTGTTTTGAAGTAGGCTCATGTGCAGTTTTTAACAACAGTGTCATGAAATTTCTTATGCTTCTCTTTAAATGGTTCACATTAATTACACAGGTCTGGAAGACAAATGTGTAGTACACTAGAAGGCCATTGAAATCAAGACCAAGAAATCAACATTTTCTAAAAGTCAACAGTACAGTTTATTCTTATTGCCTAGCCACCACTGAATCACCCCTTTTTTTGCCACTCAACAAACTCCCTATTGAAAAATGAAAATGCAGACAGGCATGTCTAGTGGCTATGACAGGAAGCTCAATGTCTAGAACATTTGATTGCTTTAACCAGTTAATTGGCTCTACAAGCTTGCAGCATAAATTGTTGGCATCTAATAGTCACACTTTTCACTCCTTCCTCTCTCAGGAGACTGTGATTATCAAGGTGGGTAAGGGGCCCAATCAGGGCATGCCTGTGTTCTTGTGGGATATGCACTTACAAATGCACACTGCACATTCAGCAGGAATTTCCTTAGTTGTTTTAATTGCAAAAATCCCCACTATCTAGACCATGGAAAAGTTTCTTTGGGGACTATAAATCCTGAACTATCTCAGCCAACATGGCCACTGGCTATGCTAGCTGGAGGACTGTGAGAATTGCAGTTGGGAAAAGTACCTTTTTCAAGTTCTATCACTATCAACGTTATAAGGGAGAAAAAATGTTGGTTTTAAAACAGCTGGCACCGTTAATGAATCACAATGATGTTAAGTTGGACTTTGATGATTGCTGTGTAGGTCAGAATTCGGCTCTGACCCTGCAAGAACCCAAATTTTCCTTCCCAATTCAGGCCCCCAACACAGCCATTTCCATGTTGACAGACAGTGGGAGAAAGAGTGGGCTTGCATCCATCTATTTTCTTTTAACTGGGTACCCTGCAAGGCTGTCATCTGCAGAGACTTCCTGGGGACCCCCCCCCCCCAGAGGTCTGTGCAGATGCCTGTCACAGGAAAGTAGCTGGATGTGTTTCTGCTCTTTCCCTCATTCTCCAACAACATGGAAAGAGCCATGTTGGGGTAACCATGCTGGTTTCTAGGTGAGTTTTTGGGAGGTAGTGTCCAGACACGTAACCACAGAAACATAGCTACATTATACCCGTATATCGATGGAGGAGCTTGATCAATGTTTTTTGGGGGGAAATTAGTGGGAAGAATAATCTTTTCTGTAAAGTTCTGAGACTTTATCTGAGAGTCCAGTACAACTGAAGTCCTATTCATGTGCAATACCTACATAAGATACAGGGTGAATGTAAGTGAGATGGGTCCTTGCAAGCCAGCACCGTTTAGTAAGGAGAACTAGAATCTCTAGGTTTGGGTTCCCAGAAAGACCAGCGTTCCAAACTGCATGGAGGTTTCTTATGCTTAAGTAAAAATGACTAAGAACCCGTTTCAGACTGCCTTGTTCAATGGGCTGGGTAATTGCAAGTCAAAGCCTGCATATCTGAATAGCTGGGATGGGGCAACATACTTGTTGTCGCATGGAGCTCGGAAGGTGTTTTTTTTTTTTTTTAACAATTCCCAGAATCCCCCAGTATGTTCACAGGCATTATGGCTCAGTGACCATACTAGCTGGAGTATTCTGGGCTTTGTAATTTTTCCAAGCTCTGGCCTTGTCCTTAGTTCTGTTCTTGTCCCCTGTTCTGTCACAAGGCCTCAAGAGGCTTTTATCTGTCTTCAGAAAGAGATAATGCATTCAGGTAAATGATCATCCTCAATGTTGTTGAATGTGTATGGAAAGAGACAAATGGAAAGCCATCATTTCACAGTTATTCCCTGTTGGGGAGCTTGGAAGAGTTACTTTTGTGTACTAAAACTCCCCCATTAAGACAGTTTCTGGTTGCTGAGGTTAAAAAATGTAACTTTTTAAAGGTCAACTCTACTGTCTCTAAGCAGAAATAAGCAAAAAGCAAGTGAGCTGCATTATCAGTTTTTTTTTAAATCAAACTCCTAAATGATATATTGAATCTATTTAGCTGTAAATCAATAAAATGTTAGTTTTGTTTCAGCATCCAGTTAGCATTGACTCTGGATCAATAAATGCATAAAGCTCAACACTAATTTAAATAATTCTTCCTCAAAGCAATTTACATAACTGGGTTTAATATGCCACACAATAGCCCAGACACTGCTGTCATTATTATGGCAAATAATCAATTGCAGAAGGCCAAACCATTTTGAAGGAGGAAAGCATGTATGTAATATATCTCAAACTAGTCTCATCCTATGGCGATTGTCATAATGAAGAAATTGTCTTTCTGCATAGTCAAAGTACCCCTCAGTTCCCCACTTAGACTGCTCTGATGTAACTCTGGAAACAGGAGTGGTTTTGTCTCCCACATGTGCACATGTCACATATGTGCTTGATCAAGACTCAGGCTGCATCTACACAGCAGAAACAATCCAGTTTTACACCGCTTCAACTGCCATAGCTCAATGCTATGGGATTCTGGGATCTGTAGTTTTGTGAGATATTTAGCCTTTTCTGTCAGAGAGCCAGGATTCCACAGCATTGCGCCATGGAGTGGTGTCAGACTGGGTTATTTCTGCAGTGCAGATGCAGCCTCAGACAACATTGCTTTCAAAACTGCAGGTGGGAATCAAATAGTTTACAATTTGCATGAGGCAGTGTGAGGTCAATAGGTTTGCCATGTAAGATTATGAAATGCACAGTAAGATATAGAGAAGGAATGGAAAAGAAAAACTATGGGTTGTTGGGAGTTCCTACACTAACTGAAGGCTCTTTGATGTAGTAGAAGCAGTCACTGTCAGAATGAGGAGGTGATGTTGGATACTGCCTCACAACTCCCATCCCTGTATGTGCTCCAGAGGGATGGGGAACTCTTTGGAACAGTGTGGGATATCGCAGGGAACCATTGGAAATCACCTGTGTTGCCATTTTGCTGATGAAGGACTCCATTAGATCAAAGAGGCTTCCATTATCAAAGAGCTACCAGTTGGACAGAATCCTTTAAAAACCATTTACATAATAAAAATACCATATACATAATTTTTGATGCACAGCAAAATATGAAGATATCTAAAGAATCAAAATAATCATAATTTATTTAGAAAACTGCTTTCCCAATATATTGGCATTTTCTTGAACAGCTTACAATTTAAAAAGAGAATGACCTCATATTAAAAAAAAAACAAAGAAAGAAAGAGGAGAAACCAACATAAGCATGGAAACAGGTGGAGCAGATAACATATTCCAAAATAAATGTACCATATAAATGTAATCTGCCTGGCAAGATAAGTGCTTGCTGGAACAGGAAAGTTCTAACCACTATCCCTTCTTTGGAAATACAGTAAAAAATAATGAAGAGGAAGTGAAGAAATGAGAATAGCTGAAGGAGCTTCCTAAAAGGAAATGTAAGTTTATCAGAAGGTGAAGTTTAATGTCACTCTAACTAGGTTGGACAAAGAGGAAAAAAGTTGTGTTGATCCTTTAGAAAAATTGGATTGTACTTTTCCTTTTTGAATGTCTGCTTTTTAGAGGCTTCTGCCCTGAGGGTTATTGTGTAGGAGAGAAGAGCTCAAACCATGGAAGAATAAAGCAATAAAAGAAATCTTCCACTTTAACTGAGAAAGAAAACATTTTCAACATTCACAGCTGCAACTTACTTAAGCTACTGCCCACATTAGGAGGGTTAATATCTTAAAAGGCTACCTTTTTTTCTTAAAGAAAAGATGGGGAAAAATAATAAAGGTGCCCTAGTGGGTCAGCATTTTTTTTGGAAAATGGCCTACCAGATGTCTGTGGAAAGTCCACCAGAAGTTCCTGAGTACCATACAGTACTACTTTTCATACGGGAACCATCATGACCAAAATCCAGCAATAGCCTTATCCTCTGCTAAACAGTCTTCTTGAAACTGCTTCATCTCTCACAGTTTAGTGTTTGATACAATGAACATGGTAGTGCCAACTTAGATGTGCACAGAGTTGCCAGAGTGAAATCTGGCAATGGCTTCTGTATCTTTAATAGTTATATAGAAGAGTTTTAGCAGGTGTTGCTTGTTACCTTTGTATGATAAGCAACACCTGCTGAAATTCCCTCACTTACACAATCTTCTAAGGTACAGGAGCTATTTCTAGTTTTCAATCTGGAACCCTAAATGTGGATAAAGAATGGGCCCATCAATAGCACTTTGCTATGAGAGCTAATCATTCAGCTAGTAGGTTGAGTGGTAATATGCACTTATTGGAGGCCAGCCATGGGCATCTTCATGCTATGGGCTTTCTGGAGGCATATGGTTAGCCACTGTAGGAAATTAAATGAACTGGGCTCAAGATTTCAGGTATTGGATGATGGTGATAGTTCATGCTGGATTTAGCATTTTCTATTCACACAGTTGAGGATAAAAGTAGGAAACCTATGCCCTTCTAGATGAATCACTGCAATAGTTTTACCACCCCCAGCTGTCATAGCAAGTTGTCAGGGATGTCTAATCTGTCATTACCTAGAGAACCAGGTTCCCTCTCGCTGCTGTAGATCATCCAAATTTTTCCACGCAGACTCTTCCTGTACATCCTTGTAACCAACCTGTTGTTACTGGCCTCCTGCAGTGAGCAAGGATGTTGGGGAAAATGGGTATACAGCATACACTCCATGGCCCACAAACAAGACATATGAAAATAACCTCCCATAATAGCAAAGGTATTTTAAACTGATGTAAGGAGAAAAAAATGATTGCTAGCCAAGACGAGAAAGCAACAATATCCTCTAGAAAGGCAAGTACATCTCAGAGGAGGAAAATGTACTTATAATTATAATATTATATTATTACTTATAATGCATCATGGTTACACTGAGTTCTAATGGGTTTTTGGTGAAATAACTAAGGTTTTATACATAACTGAGGCACACCTAAATTGCATTTTATCCTTGCTACAAAATTCACACAACTCTGACTGTTCCAAAGAAGTTGCCAGGGTGGGGTGAGGTGGGGGGTTTCCTTAAAAATTGTGCCCCTGTGCAACTTTCTCCATCCCAAACATGGAGTGGTCACATGCCAGCAGAGGTAGGTCGCAGAGGCCAGGAGAAAAAGCCTAGACAGCCAGAGGTGGCTCAGAGAGTTCACATTTCTTACCTGTGCTGCAGCACTTACATACCCTTCAAACAGAAATAATGGCTTTCATTTCTTTCTAGTTTATAAGTCACACTTAATCAAACCAATATTGAATATTTCTGGTAAAATACAAGAAAACATTTTGAGGCTAGAAATGGGCAAGAAACCAAGTCTTGCATAGCAAAAGCCTGTGGGAAACAGGCCCCAGTTCCAAGTGTTATTTACAAATCTGGGTCCAATTTGTTACATTTAGACAGTTCCTTGTGTCTACATCCCTAAGCATCACAATTTGCCTCCTTGAGCAGGCAGGAGAGTAAATAGAAACCACAAAGCAGTGTTGACCCAAGAAACAAAAGTACTGTAAAATGGATTAGCAGTTTATCTCCTTGTATGCAGAAAATGGTTGTGCTAAGCTAAACTAGTGATACTAGGAATGAGGACAATAGGATGCAACTCTCCCCAATTGCATTAACATTGGCTTCAAGTCTCAGGACATAAAGTCTAAGTGGAGGCCTCAATAGGAGGTTGGCATATTTCCAGTGGCCAATTCTATTGAGATCTGCAAGCAAAGCTACAATAGCTGTTAGCACAAAACTGAGAAAAGAGATAAAAAGAGTGTGTGGACTTCATTTTCTCAACCTCTGTGCTTACTCCTCTGTTTTTCAACATCTATACTTCTGGCCCAAACCCTGATCCTGGTTTTGTAGAGAGGGCTTGGAAACCAATGGCTATTTTGCATTTCGACACTTACAGTGATGCAGTGTAAGGCTCTTCCAGGCAGTTAGAAATCAGACTGCAGGTTTGAGGCAGTGCAGAGGAAAATATTTATGGAAGAGCTGCCTTAATTTGGTTGAAGAATGTAGTAAGAGCCATGTTGAATACACCTGACATCTTACTAGTCCAGCACAAAGGTCAATTAGATGTCTGTGAGAAGCTCCTAAGCAGGAACGATGTGATACTATGCTCCTTCTTATGTTTCACAGCAACTGGTACTGAGAAGCATCTGCCTCTGACATTGGAGGTAGTATACAGCCATTAGGACCAGTAGTCATTGATAGCCTTAAGCGCTACAAGTTCATCCAATATACGTTTAAAGCTACCCAAGCAGGTTTGCATCTAGTGGTAATGAATTCCATTGGGTTAACTGTAATTTAACTAGTTATTTGAGAATAGGTAGCATACCTAAGCAAGGGAGGAAAAAGCTCACCAAAGCAGCAGTGTCTATGGGCTGAAGCTGCAAGAGTTACCAAATCTCTCTCCCTCCCCATTTCACCAGTGGTGATAAAGGGAAATTGATGTCTCCTTCTTTACCCACACCAGCTTTTATCATTCTTGCCCTGCTCAACAAGATGAGGGACTTTCTCTTGAGAGAGACTGATGTCTTGTGCAGATGGTGGTTCTGTAAACCATAAAGGACAAATTTGACAAACTGCTGTTAAGAGAAAGCTGTAAAACTCATATTGCGAGTTAGCAACTTGTTCAACTATTTTATTTTGATTACACAGGCAACTGCTTGGTAACACAGCTACTATATTAAAGAAAAAAAGGAATTTCAACACAAAAGGAAGTTATTACCACAAATGATTTATTGGCAATGACTGAGGTAGCATATTGTGTAAGGCAATCTGATGAACCAACCCAGTTCCTCTGTATTTCTTGCACAAAAGGCATGTTTGTGAGGAGAAAAGTACATATTTTATTAATATCTGCAAAAGCTCACGTTATACTTTGTATTCAGATACAGTACCCATAGGAGGGCTACCTGACTAAATTGAAACTGAATGATATATGGAGTTGTGATAACCAGTGGGAAAATGAACAGAAGACTAATCTTATTTCTTTCTAGGATTTCTGGCTGTACTTTCAGTGCTTGCCCTAATAAATCCTTTTATGATATTTGTATTAAATTCCCACCACAAATTAAAATATGCATCATATTCTTGTATGTGGAGAGAAACAAGCAGATCTAGTATCTAATTACCAACATTTCCCCACTACTATTAAAACACAATTTTTACCCGCACATAACAATTTCCAAAAGTACAGGTATGCAAGTTGTTTTTACTGCAAGAGATGAAGGCTTGTGGCACCCTAATGACTAACAAATATTGATACAGTACAAACTGCACATACATGTGTCCTGTGTAGCATGTGAAGTTAACAAAGCTTAACACTGTCCTGTTTTTCCAGCTCTAGAGAGCCTTGTGGGTATTTAGGGACTTTGATAAAGATTAAAAAAAAAAAAAAGGAAAAATTACTTATCATAAATTTAGTCTAGGTCAATGGTTCTCAACATTTGGCTTTCAACATGTTTTGGGCTTCAACTCCCAGAAGCCCAAGGCAGACTTGCTAATGGTCAGGGACTGTGGAAGTTCATGTCCAAAACATCATGTAGGTCAAAAGTTGAAAAGCTCTTTTCTAGATATCTAGAGAGTAGTTTTTATCTGTTACGCAAAAGTCAGGGACTGTTTTTTTTCCCATGGAAAGGAATTTCTTCTCCTCTTAGACTGGCCAGACAAGTGCTAATACACATTTTCTACTTGTATATACTCCTGTGAATAGACTGCCCCCAGAACACAAAAAATACTCCCCCTGCCTCAAAGTTCACAGAGCAGTCTTAGTATATGGGATGTCACCCCACAGTGTGGGAGCTTAATTCATGCAGAATTACTGCCCGAGAGGTATGGAAAATAGCATTAACAGACTGAAAGGAAAAACACCGCTCTTGATCAATTATGAGTGACCCAAGTTCAACATCTGGACATGTAGTAATTAAAAGACTTTTCCAGAGAGTGGGGTCAGAAGGATATATTGAGAACACCCAGTGGAGATCTATGAACTGAGGGATAATTCATTAGTGCTGTAGCCTTCAGAAAGACAAGGAGTTGTCATTCTGTTTGTGGAGGGGGTGGGAGGACTGATTCACACCAAGGGCTTGTTTAGATGATGAAAATACTCTTCATAGAATTTGAGAACACTTTTTGTCCCAATGGGATCCTGTGGTGATTCACCTTATTTGGAAGGAGGGGGATGAAAAACTCCATTTACTGTGCTTTGTCTCCTTTAGCCACATCAGTTACTGAAAACCTTATTTTGACTGAGTGGTTATGGTCTCATGTTCCCGCAAACCTGCTAATTCAAGTAACAAGAAAAGAGATAAAAAGTATTCCCTTGTGGTGCCTGCAGCCTGTCTCTGATGATAATGTATTCCTTCCAGTACAACTGCCAACACATCTTCTGATTCTCTTCCCTCCTCCTCTCCCCCCTCATGCAAAGAAAGGAAATTAGAGAAACTTGTTTTGGTCAAAGCTCCATGGTATAAGCTTCAAGAAAAATCTGGCTTTGCAAACTGAGGTCTAGAAGCTCTTCTTTCTCAGCACCTCACTGGACTAGCAGGAGAAAGGATGAAGAGTGTATCTACACTATCAGTTATAGCAGCACAATGCTGCTTTAACTGCCATGGCAAGATCCTACAGAATCCTAGGATTTGTAGTTTGCCAGAGGACTTAAAAGTCTTCCTAGTGACCTCTGGTGCTGTAACTCAGGGAAATGGACTAGAGCTCTCCAGCCAATTCCAGTTAACACTCTATTCTGCAGAATGGAGCCATGGAAGTTAAAGTGGTATCAAACTTCTACAACTGGGGTGCAGATACACTTAAGGTGGTTAAAGGAGGGCACTATGATGAAGCCCAAAGTCCTCACAGCACTGGCTCTTCATATCATGGCACTCAGAAGAATATGTCAGTAAGGAAATTTAATGGGGGTGAGTTCTCAAGGTTTTTGTCTCATTGACCTGTGCGCCTTGCTAGGGAAGGGAAAGCTGGCAGGAATAAATGTAAAATGAAGCTGGAGTTCAGAGGAGCAGTACAGAGGGTAAAAGGATAGCATCGGGGTATAGGTGGAAGGCATGGTTGTCCTTCCTCCAGTAAAGTCAGAAGACTGGCCCCATCTACCAGTCAGCTGATGGCATTACTCAAATGTAAAGAGACTGCCCTTAGAACATACAACAGAGAAAGCAGCTCCCACATAACTGTTGGCTTTTTGCTATTTTGGGGATATGGTTAGGCTTGCTTTGTTTCATGATGCATATGGCAACAGAACATAATTCTGATCTCACTAGTCCTGCCAACCAACCAAAGCTGTTGTGAAACAATCATAACTGTGGTAATGGGTTCATTACTGCTTCAGCAGAGGCTGGCTTATCAAATGTTTGAAGTAACCACATGGGAAATTTCGAAGTGTCTACTAAATAGTAAGGCACCATGGTAAAGCACCATAATGCTCTTCATCTAGAGAAAAGGAGAGCAGACATACTATAGCATTTGTTAAACAGACATCAATTACCACCACATTAATAGTTAACCAAATTTAGGGACAAATGATATAACTGGCTCCCCCCACCCCCACCTCACTGTTATGTGACTTAAACTTGTTCTGACAAAAACATTTCTATCCTCTCAGTTTCTGTCTTATATATATTTACGTGCACAGACTATCTGTGTAAGTTGGGAAGAAAGGAAAAAATAAATAGCCAACTGTAATGTACAAACTAGACTCAATGTAAGACATGTGTTTCAAAAGTTTTTCAGGTAACCCAAGCTGCAATGCTGTATTTTCTGATCAAATCCTCCAGGGTAGGTGATATAATTCCAGCATCTTCATCTTCCCAAGAATACAACAACCAAAAAAGGCTAATGGACAAAAGGCTTTTTATAATAAGTACAAACATTAGAAGCTTCCTCCCCAAAAACCTGTATTTTAACAAATAGTTTACTTCTTTAACATTTTGTACAATCCAAAGGTGCAGACTGGCATTCAAGCTTTCGACGTAGGCATATGTCCATATCAAAACAGCAAAGTGATGTACTTGGGATAATAGTACATTTTAAAATCCCACAAAATAAATAAATTAGTTCACATTGTCTTCAGTGCTCACATGCACCTTAAATTTCTACTGTGTTCTTAGAGCCTGCTTTAAAAGTTCCAAATCTTTCCGTCGGCTCGTGTTCATCCTCGAGCAACCATATTCTTCCAACTGCACAGGGATATATTTTTCTATAACACCCAGGCCCTGCCCTGCAGGACTGGTAAAGAGCTTTATCCAAGATGGTTTAAAGTTTCCTCTAAACCCCAGAAAGCTAATGGTCCCTGAAACACAAAATCAGGACAGAGAGAGGAAAAGAGAGAGAGAGAATAGGGAAAAACTGTGTTTCAGAACAGAATAGTCATGATTAACAATATTTTTTTTAAAAAAAACCTGCAATCATCATACTACTGCAAATCTTAAAATTCTATTGTCAGTTAGCTTTTGCCTTAAGGAATCTTCCAAACTTGTTAGAAAGCAATTTACACAGCATCTTTAAAATTCAATTTCTAATAAAGAGAAAGGCACTTTGTTTTATATGTAAAAGAGAACAAACCCAAATTTTGAAGACTTGCTGGTTTTGCTGCTCCCAAGGACATCAAAGCTTGAGAAATGTTAAGATTCTTTATATTCCCTCTGGTGCTTAACAGTACGACAGACCTAAGAGAGAGGAATGGTTAGGGAAGAGCACTGATTTACTGCCACCAGTGCATAGTACCGGTATATTTTGCAAAGTTATATATTATGTGCTAGAATTTTTTTAAAAAGATTTTTTTCCAATTATTCAAATGTTTTATGAGGTTTTCAAAGACTGCATATACATGACAAATCCATCAGCTGCAAAGTAATATAGCTGACATTTATTAATCTTGATAACAAAACGCAAAACCTGCAAGTGCTTTGTGCTACCATCAAAACAATCTAGATTTTCCAAATATATTTAAAATATATTTTGTATGGATACAGTTACACAGTTGCCATCTCTGTTCCCTAGACTATTGTTACACCTTCCTTTCTCATGTTACCACCGTAGTAGCATATTTTGTTCAGCTAGCAGTAACTACCTTTTGTGAACTTTCTATAAGACAGTAAGCTACATACTGGCTACCTGCATCATCTACAGCATGTATTAATTAAAGAAAAAGAATGGGCTGGCATTCCATATTGTAGTTATGGATTCATGACCTAGAGTTACACATCTATATTGCTCCATATTCATTAAGACTACGTAGTAGTAACGAAAGTTCTTCGTTAGTAAAAAATCACGGAACTTGCCGGGAGAGAAATGGAAGCAGCACGGAGGGAAGATGATGGGAGATCACGAGAAGGAAGGGGGCGTGCAAAATGGGGCGCTGCTACAGGAACAGCCCCATTTCTGTCGCGATCTCCCCAGGGAGTAATTTCCCCGTGTGAAAATCTAAGACAGGTAAGAGCTGACTCTTAGTAGCAATGGCCAAGCCCTTCTTAGAAAAGCATTAATAAGATGGTGGCCTTCAATTTATGCATTGTAAGCAATTTATATATTCTAACCTATTACTGGTTAATACAGCCACAGTTGTGGGTATTCAATGCTCTTGTGAGCACAGTATACAAGGCTATTTGATATTAAACATTTGGTTCTGCATCTTTAGTTCTTATCAAAAGCTGCTCCCTAGTTCTTATGTTGCAAAGGTAGTCTTGAAAACATACGGTGAAGTCCCAGTTGTCAGATGGGAAATTCTGGAGATAGGACTAAAATGCCTCTGCCTTTTTCTTTGGCTCTCTGACTTGCCCAGCAGAAGCAAACTCAGGGAAAATTTAAACAAATATGGCCATTCCTAATCTGCCAATTTATTTCAAGTTGCAGAATCAAATCTGTATTAGCACAGAATATGGATCCTTTCCTAGCATGCACTGTCTGTGCCCATCCAGATTTTAAACCAGAGTACAGAAACATCTTCCATAATTTCAAATGTAAAAGCAAAGTAGTTTTAGCTATGTACAGCAACAGCTAAAGTCCCTTAACGAATGTTCCATGAAAAATATTTGACTATTATGACAAAGTACCTTTGTACAATGCAACACACAGAGAAAAAAAAATTACTAACAAGCTGATTGGTTTACATTGTATGAATATACCTTTGGGGAATTTGAGTTTTTATATAATCTTCTATGTGCTGGGTGTTTGCTTCAGGGAAAAATGTTTCTTTTGTTACTCTGCCAGCACAGGCATCAATGACTACGGTGAGCACACCCACACCTTTCAATGGAAACTTAACGCCATTGACCTGAAATGAGAGACATCATAAATCATACTCCCCCTTCTCCTGCAATGGTAATTTGTGAATACAATAACCTGTTAGTAGTGGTTCTATTGCATTTATCATCATCTTGGTACAGATCACAATAAAGCATTTCTAGCAAAGAACAATTTGCTATCAATTTGTCTTTTTTCTTTAAAAAAAATACTGTCCGCATTGTTGATAACTCCCATGACACTCAAGGAAATTGGTTCAAGCCCTTTCTGTTCTTTTCATGTTACTGAAGCCACAGTCAGGTAAACATACCAGTTCAACAAATACCCTTTGAGCCCTGAGATGGGTGCTGATCCATTCACTGCAGAGCTCTAACCTTTTTACATAGCCTTACAAAAGGGAGGTTACCACCACTGTCAGCCAAAGATCTACCCAGCTTAGGAAGCCTCCTTAATTATTTCCACAGAGGCTTTAATTTGACATTTTAGCAGGGCAGGGGGAATCACAATTACATGGTTAACTTACTTTTTTCTCATCCTAGAGAATTCGAATTTTTACCAGGCCACCAAGACAACATATGCATTAAGCTACAGGACATAAATACTAATTAAACTCCTAGCATCATGCTCGAATGGATGCCTGCATTATATTACTTCCCACCCACCCCCGCTACATGGTCCCAAAGTGGAAAGTTGCAACACTTCAAGAATTAATATAACTTCACCACAATCAACCCATTAGAGCTGAGGTAAACATTAAAATCAAATTGCTGCTTCTTTTCTAATCATAGCTTTAATTAATATTAACAAAACACCTAACTGTTGGAAGCCTAGTTCAGTTTCTTTATTATAGGCTAAAACAGAATTTATTTATTTCTCTCAAAACTGGAGAACAGTGGGCAGGGCCGTACAGTGGACTTCTTTTGGAGGAATGGCAGAACCAGTAGGGGGCAACCCCAAGCATGCCCACAAAACTGGCTCCGGATAAAACTGTCAAATCCTGCAGAGTCAATTTCTGCGGGGGCAGGGGTGCAGAGGATTATGATGGCAGGAGAGAAGAACATCCTGAAAGTTCCTCCAGTAGAACTTGGGACTGAACCCAATAATCTGGGGGAAACCCACATAAAAATAAGCAGCAACTAGCAGATATATGTAAAAAAAAATTCTTCCCCCCTTTTTTTACCAGAAATGTTTAAATGTTGATGATATACTTAGCTCCTAAATGATTTATCTCTCTCTCTCTTTTTGGAACACCTAAACAAATCATGATGGGATAATGCTTCAACATTATTAAATGGTATTCTTGCATAAATGTAAAGAAAAGTCCGTGGTATAAGAAAAGCAAAAGAACACTTACTGAGATGAATGATTCTTGATTCCCTGGTGATTCTATCTTATCTGGGGACTGTATTTTCACAAGGAGGTAGGTTTTATGAGGATCACTGCTAAATGCCATCTGAATAGGAAGGATACAAGTTCATGTTTGAAAGTAGAAGTAATTTATGTTATTTTTCCACAGCTCCCCTTACAACTGAAATGTAAGATTGCTGGAGCTGTTGGGCTGAAGAAATTATACTGACAACTGGAAAAAGCAAGACAGTCTAAGCATATGCACAACATACCATGTAAAAAGGTAAATACTATATCACTGTTAATGCATAATAATACTATTAAGTGTATTATGAGTCAAAGGTCTGCATTTGATTGTTAGTTCTCACTGAATGAATGGTATTTGTGAAAGTACTTACTTATAAAGGTACCAATGATTCGGTGGGTCTACTCTAGCTGGGACTAACAATTGGATTTTGGGCCAAAGAATTGCCCCCCCCCAATAAAATGTAAGCTTCAAAAACATGAGCAAATTGAAAGAAGCTATCTGAGGCACAAATAGAAAGATGTAAGTGGTTCCATTAAATAAGAATGGTGTAATTGTGTTTAATGACAACTCTTTTTCTTCTTCACCTCTGTTTGCTGGAGTGTAGCACAAGGATAGCGCTATAGTAATGCAAAAGAGAAAGGTTTGCTCATTCAGCCTGGGAATGAATCATTTTCTCCAACATTGGCCAGTAATACTAAACATCAACTGCAATCCCATAAAGCAATCCCAACAAAATTAAAGCATAAATGCACAATTAAGCATTTCTATTTAAATGAGTTCAGCAAAAGTGGCATTCCCTAATTTTCTTGGAGTCATGCCTGTCTTATTACATGCACACATACCTGGCCCTTTTCCCTGCACCCTTTAAAATCCTGCCCCATTTCGCCCATGTCTTGTCAAGATGGTGGTAAACTCTAGAAGCAGGGCCAGAGCAAAATATTTGGCTACCTGAGGCAAAGGACAAGATGGCACCCACTCCAACTTTCATGTATGACAATCAACTGGATGGGATGTTTCAGCTTGGGTAGGATGGCACCCTCCACAGCACCTGTAATAGCTAGTTTAGAAGGGCCTTAGCCTTCAGTGGCATATATAGTTTTGTTCTCCAACTGAGGAAAATGGCTCCATAGGAAAGGGCAGTGTACTGCAATCACTTTACACTACCTGAAGGCAGGGCGAGCAGAAGGTAACAGCTTAACTATTCATATATGCTTATTACTATGCTTTTTCCCACCTGAGATGAGCCACATTTTTGACAGGAACTGGTTATTTTCATGGGCATTTTTTTCACAACTGACGGCTTCTGAAAATACTTTGGATAAGCTTTCATCAAGCAGTTACTAACAGGCCATGACTGAAAACTGGCCTGAATCTTTACTCTTTCACATCCCTGAGATGAACAGTAACTGTGGCCATCCCTGTGATATTTGGCTTGAAGAAACAAAAACAGCAGCCTGTGCACAAATACAGAAATGGGGGGAGGGGAAAACATGACACAAAGAACACATTATTGTAAATCTAGCAGTAGTTGCACTGTTGCTTATTCCACATGACTCCCTCAAACCATTTTTTAAAAAATGTTACATCCCTGAGGCAATCCTCCAGTTGGATTGTGCCAATCATGAATTGTGCCAATCATACGGGGTCAACTTACCTTTCCCCATTACCCACACAAGCAGCACTTTCATTGCTGAGAACATGAGCAGGAACACAGTTCCAATATGGCAGGCAAGTTTGTGAAATATTTGCTGTGTGATTTCAAGTCATTTCTGACTTATGGCAACCCTAAGGTGAACCTATCACAGGGTTTTGTCAGCAAGATTTCTTCAGAGGTTTGCCTTTGCCTTCCTCTGAGGTGGAGAGAGTCTGACTTGAGTGTCACCCAGTGGGTTTCTATAGCAAAGTGGGGATTCAAATTCTGGTCTCCCAGAGTCTTAGTCCAATAATAAACCAATATACCACACTAGGGCCTCATTGGGGTTTACTGCACTTCAAAGAAAAGTGGCAAAGCAGCAGGAGCATTCTGTCTTCCGTGCTGCCTTACCACATGACGTTGCCGTTCTTCTGGCTTTCTTTTGTTCTGGTCCCATGGGGATCTGAGCTAAAACTGCATCTTTTTGCTAACAGGTTTTTGTCAGGAGATGACATGGATGTGACCACAAGATGGAGCTGTAAGCTTAGTAATGAAAGTAGTTAAGCTCCAGTGGCAGGTGTGTGAGTCAGCACTTGAGAGTATGTACACCTCAGATGCCTGATGTAACAGGCATTGTTTAACTACCTATAAAGAGGAGATGGGAATTATCTCCAGTGTGGGTTTGTTGTGGATGGTGGTTGGTGAAGCAGTTTGTTGGTTTGAGAGAGATTTATGAGTACTGTATTGGAGATGGCTGTCCTATACTCTGTATATATATTGTAAATATACTGCAAACAAAGATTAAAGCCCTCAAGTTGAGTGAAGGCTGGCCTTGTTGCTATCTTTATTTGGCAAGCCAGAGCTCAAGGCAGTGTGCTGGGGTGAAGGAATTTTTCCTTCTCAGCCTGAAGTCTTTTGTAGAAGTCTCTCCACAAACCTTCTCTTTGGCGTCCTGTCGACGTGGAACAACTCTGCAGGTGGTCGTGGTGGACACAGTGTGTCTTTCTACGCCCCAACATTTTTCTGGTTAGCAAAAAAACATGGTTTTACCTCTGTCTCTCATGGGACTGGAACTAAAAATGATGGCACCATGTGGTAAGGCAGCATGGAAGACAGAATGTTCCTGCTGCCTTGCTGCTTTTCTTCAGAATGCAGTAAGCCCCACTGTCAAATATCACAGATTCTAAAAGGTTCTCCATCTGAACTGAGAGACTGGATGGCAAAAGTGTGGCCTATGTGCTGCTTCTGAGTCCCCCAAGGGATCCCACGAAGCCCTAAATTTTTACAACCAGGAAATAAACTGGAAATTCTTAGTTAGAAAGGCCTCACCTGGGCCTAAAACAGCTGGTGTCAGACAGGCAAAAACATGGCAAAATTACCCTTAAGTTCTTTAGAAGGTACAAAGTGTGGGACACTATGAGAAAAAAGGAGGAAAAAATGGGGGTAGAGACAATCGAACAGGTTCTTGTAAGAAGTGTGTACTTCTGGACCACAGTAGCTGCCCACTCCTAATCTAGATGGTGCTTCAAATACCTCAAACTAATCATAAGAAAACAAAATAAGCATCCCTGCCCTCAAAGTGAATACTGTATATACGCATGAAGCCACTCCTAGAGATTCTGAAAAGCTGGACTTCATCTGTGGGGGGACATCTACAAGTGAACTTCTGACATGCATAACTACATGTGCAGAAGGAGTCGTTGAAGAAGAAGGGGGAGGGAAGAAGCCATGTTTTCTGCAACTGTCCTTCTGCACAAACTACATCATTTGTGCAGACTGATGGGGTAAGAAGACAAGATTTGATTTTTAGAGACGTGTGCATATTCTAGAGGGCCACACTGCGGCTTCAATTTTGGATGACCAGATGTGGTGCTGCATCACTCTTGGTGCCATTTGGGTTTGGGTTTGCTGTTTTGGGGTGGAGAACCCTTGAAACAATATTTTGAGCATCCAGAGATGCTGGGTTACTCAGCCAAAATTCAGGGTTTCTTCCCAATGACACTAAGAGAGGGCACAAGTGGGGTGTCAGTATCCATCCCAAAGGGCACATTGAATTGTTCGCCCCCGCACAAGAACTGCATGCAGGCTGTGGGCAACACTATTCCACCTCTGCTTTACAGGAACAGAGAACACTTAGTGAGTGGAGTCAGCTCCCACATTCTGAGAGAGCTGAGCCCAATACAAAATGCCCTAAGATGGATAACACAATTACTTGGTGAATGGACACTCCAATTTTGCTATGTACTCAGAACAGCCAACATCAGAACAGTAACCTTTGGAAAAATGACAATTTGATAAACTACCGCATTCATAACAATGAATCATGGAAATTGGTCTCTTAGAATCACATTAATGATATAACTCTGCACTCTCAAAGAACCAAAGCAATTAGTTTTTATAGATAATCTGAAACGGAGCTATAATTCTACCATATATTATTATTTTATAATAAATTATCTACCCAGTGCTGTTATCAAAATAAAATATTTTCTCTGTTCGACTCTTCTGCAGTTCTGCCATTGAAGATACAGGAACATAGTCTTCCACATTATGGTAAGCAGATGCCTGCCTTTGGAATACATCAAAGGTTACTTGAAAAGAGGTGTCTGGGGGGTAACAGAGGCCAACCTGAATCCAGTCATTCCTGAAAGCAGAGCAAGAGAAAACCATTACAATTCAATTGTACCTTGGGAATTTTCATTTATGATTACTACCATTATTACTTTTATTTATCATGGTCCTACAAAGTAGTAAAACTTTTCTAATATTGGATTGCAGCCACTCTTGCCACAGTCCTGCAAAAGTGACTAAAAAACCCCAGTTCACAGATGAGGAACAAAGATTAGCCATAACTGAATGGGTAAGGTTCTCCAACTACTGCCTGAGATATAGGAGATTTTCAGACAGCGTTTAATAGTGCCTACCGCGGGATGAGGTCCCGGGATAGGAACAGCGCTCTTGCGTGGCAGGGAGTCATTTTTGGCCGCCGCCGCCCCTCTTCCGGGATCCTTCGTTGCACGTCATGAAGCTTTGGAAGCGGCCGCGCCATATTTTAAGCACAGAAGTTGCCAGTGCTTAAAATATGGCACGGCCGCTTCCAAAGCTTCACGGATGTGCAACGAAGGATCCCGAAAGAGGGACGGCGGCGTCCGAAAATGACCCCCTGCCACGCAAGAGCGCCGTTCCTCTCCTGGGACCTCATCCTGCGGTAGGCACTATTAAATGCTGTCTGAAAATCTCCATAGTCTGAACAAAATACCTCACTGTGATATTTTGATATGACCAAAATATGCCTAATAACCATTCCTGTTCTGTACTGTGGTGGTTAAATAAGGACACAGTACACCAAAATATTCTCCTTCTACAATCCCCACTGCCATGACTTGTTGGGGGGGGGCACAAGATGTGGCTTATGCAGGATACCTCTCAAGCGGGCTTGCCCCCCTGAAACAACCTAGCATTTCTTTAAAATCACAGCATCGTTTTTTTTAAGGATTACCCTGAACAGTTTTTATGGGCAGTATAATCAGTGGCCACATTCACACACAATGGCAAGTCAGAAAGAATTCCGGAGAATCATGGCTTGCCATTCATGAACTGTGTGTTCATTCCAACAACTTGTGTGTCCCAGCTTGGCTCCTTCTGCCAGTGGAACTGAATGCTTAATATGTTTGAAATGGTTCAAACCAAGGTTCTTATTTAGTTAAATATTTATATCCCACCTGATATGCGAGGTGTAATGGTTTGTATGTTGGACTACAACTCTGGAGACCAGGGCTCAAATCCCTGCTTGGCCATGAAAACCCACTGGGTGACCTTGGGCAAGTCACACACTCTCAGCCTCAGAAACCCCTGTGATAGATCTGCCTTAGGGTCACCATAAATCAGAAGTGACTTTAAGGCACACAACAACAATCCAAGGATCCCAGGGCAACATACAATAACCCCTTTTGACTTGGAAAGGGTGCAGCAAACCATGAATCCTAGATGAGCTGATATCCTAAGCTTTAAACTCCTGGTTAGTACAGCTGTTACTGATGGTGGGAAGAGCCCAGGAGGAGTAAATAGGGTAAGTGTACAAGCCTACTGGTCATGACCAGTAAAGCAGAATTCTCTGGAATGCCAGCTGTTTGGATACAAACACAGCCAATGGATACTAGTCTATCAGACAACCACAGATTTCTTTGAAACAAAACTGGATGTTGAAATGGAACATACTTGTTGAAGTTAATGAGGTAAAGGAATGTTATCTGTGGGGCTTGTCCATTCCAATGTATTGTATAGCCCTTCTGAAGCATCACAACAGGCTGGTACTGCTGGAAGTCAGCTTTCTGATTATTAATACCTCGCAGTACCATAGGGTTCAAAGGATATTCATCCCGCACCATAGTCATGGTAAGATTTTGTGGATTTCGTGTCTGGATATATACCTAAAACATAGTAGAAAAAAACATGAAAAACGAAAGTCTAGATTATGACTTAATCGACTAGAAATACAAACATAAAAGGGAGAAGCAGCCTACCCTCATGTGTTTGAATGGCCAGAAAGAAATCCAAGGAAGTTTGGATAATGTTTAAAAAATAAAATAGGATAAAGAACAATGGCTTACATGAGAAAATGAAAACGAACTTTTGATAACAGAGACAAACAGCAGTGGTTCAATTAAAAGCAGTGCTTGAAAAAGTTACCTTCTAAACTAGAGTTACCAGAATCTTTCAGCCAACAAGGACTGTTATGGACCGAAGGATCTAGAAGTTACATGATCCAAAGAAGTAGCTTTGCCAGTCTCTGACTGAAACCATAGTATGGATATGGACAACCAACTTATATGCTCCCACCTTATATGTGAATTCATCCCCATTACGTGTTAAGCACTAGTCACAGTTTGCCATGATTTCTGAACTGGAGACCAAAATTAGAAACCACAGTTTGATTTATTTCTGGTTTGAAGCACAAGCAATAACTACAGCCAATACTACTTCTAGTGCCATGGCAAGCCAGATTTAATGCTATAAACAGAAAGCAGAGAAGGAAGCCACCAATGCAACTGGAAGAGAGAATGGATGGGCCTCATGGGATTATTTCTCATCCTCCAAGTCATGATTGTGTGAACAGTCAGAGTATCTTCCTTCTTCCTTAGGTTTAAAGCTGCACTGTATTCCTCGTACAGCTAAAGTAGTTCTACATTCATTCATTCACTCATTTATGGCAGATGATGCAGGTAAGAAAAAAATGAGGAAGGGAAAAACATCATCACAGACTCAAAGCCCTTCTTACTGGTTAAGTGAAATGAACATAGGAAAAGGAAATCAGAGCTTCCTGGCCCTAAGAAGTGGAAACATTATAAAAGAAAACTATGGTTCACTATACTATTGAACATAAAAAGGGAGTTCATTCTACCTTCACAAACCTAACCGTAAATTTGTTCTCTTCCTCTCAAGCCCTTTGGATTCATTATTTTTCAGAACGGTTTCCATTTCCTTTTCATTTGCTATTTTAGAAATAGCGCCATGTACTTTGCAGCAATTATTTTAAAAACAACCTAGGGACAGGGAGATGTTTCATATGTGCATTTGTGATACTGAGCCCAATGGATGGGCTGAGTTTAAGTAAAAGCATACATAATTCTACTATAGAATGCTGTTTTAGAAAAAACAGAGGAAATGTGAGAGAAACTTTTTCTGCTATCCAAGCTTTATGCATATTGTGGAATAGTTAAAGAAACAATGCCATCGTTTTTAACCTGAGCATAAGTCCCACTGCAGACCACACCATTCCATGGGGTAACATTAATACAGTCTGGATGTCGAATCAGGTAGTTATCCATTCTACCAACATAGGTGTCCTTGTATCCAGTCACAGATCCATCTACATCATGAAATATTGAGTTCTTGTCACCATCAAGGTCAGCCTCCTCAAACCAAGGGCCAGGCTTACCAAAAAATACTTTCAGAGAAACCTTGCAAGGAAAGAAGAATATTAGTCGCTTGACAATAATTCCTCCACTATTATCCCTTCCCTATCTGGGAAGAACTGCAAGCAAAAAACAAAAACAAAAAAACCCTTACATTTTCACCAAATTTTACAAGGGATATATTGTTTTGAGGTGTAATTTGCCAGGTGTTTTTCATTAGGAACCCAACTGCACTAGTGAATCGGTCCGGAGTTGGCACAAAATTGCTGAATGTGCATTTGGTGAGGCAAATAGGTCCATCGTAAATCTGAAAGCCTCGAATTGGGTAAGTCCTGTGAAAAGCAGATATTTGGAAATGTAATATTTGTAAGGATAAGTTCCATGGAAAGCAGATATTTATATTTAGAAATACAATTTCACCACCTCAGACTTACTAACAGAAGTATTTAAAGACTAAGCAGAGAAAACATGTACAGAGGAGATTGTCTCTTTTATGGTATCTATCCCATGGAATGGCCTCACCACAATGATGAGATAGGCTTCCACTGCTGGATATTCTAAACCCGAATAAAAGACCTGTTTTACTTAGTCATTATTTTAAATTATTTTACTGATTTGTTAGCATTATAAGTTATCTTGATTTTTAACTGATTGTTTTAAAATAGATTTTATAGTCTTTATGTGTTAATTATGTTAGTAATTGGTTAGTTATGATTACCTTTTTTAATATAAGCTGTTGCCAGCTTTTTTTAATGAAAAGGGGATTAAAATGTTCTAAGATGAATAAAAGAAAGAATAAATTATTAGAGAGAAGGCCCCACTGAATAAAGTGAGTTACTTCTGAGTAAACAGGCAAATGATTAAGCTATTAAAACAGTGATGACGTGAAAGCACTATTATAGCTTTTACACTGTGATAAATTTTATACTCTGAGGACATTGCTCAGGAAATTAGGGCAATTTTGATGGGAGATTTTTAAAAAAATAATTATTTACTCTGGCCATGCTGTATTTAAATTCTATTCCTGCTTTGTGCCAAATACTGGTTTCAAAATTTCAGAACAGACAGTATGGTATTTTTAATGAGTGTGTCTCACAAAATCTTTAAGAGTAGAAGTTCCCATCAGACTTGTTAACGCATCTTACCTTTATTCTTCCCTCTCTAATTGCCCTAAGGGCAAGTGCTGACAGCTGAATCCCCTTGCAGCTGGTTAAATTAGAAAGTAGAGAAAAATACTGAAGGTAAAAGGTACCAATTAGTAGGTAGGTTTTGGTCTAGCTTTTGGACTGGACTTTCCTCTCTGACCTTGCTTGCTTCCAGTCTGCCATGGTCAACATAGGACTTTTATTTATGCTAAGCAATATATTTAGTTACATACAATATTTATACAACACAAAATAGCGAGGTGCTAATGACATTTTAAAGTAAAAATTAAAACCATAACAAGGACTAAAATACAAACAACGTGTAAAATCAACAGCAGCATACAGCATGAAGAGAAATCAATAACATGAAACACACGCTGGTGCAATATAAAAATAAACCACTAAAAGACTGAAAATTCTAGGAATTTTTTAAATACCCAAAGAAGTTACCTGATACTGATGCAGGTGGGGAAAGGTTACTTCTGAGTGTCAGAGAGGGCAGCATTTCCACCCTTCCCTGGACCTTGAAGGACCATAATCTTCCATCTGATACTTCTACTACGCTGAAATTTTTGTTTTCAGCCATAATAATTATGACAATGATGTTGAACACCCCCAGAAACCCTTATGTGCTTATGTTTTGGCAATTAAATATTACACACACTCACAACATACACACACATACCTGTTTCAGACCAGAAAAGGCTTATTTTAGAAAAAGGAAAATCAATTATAGTTTCAAGGCTATCTTAGGCTTGAAACAGGACCAGCCACTCTGAAATGGCTTTTAAATGGCAAACTGCACCCCTGAGGTTCTCTGGGCTCTATTTGCTAATTTGTGGCTGATTTTTTTCCCTTCGGGGGAGGTCAGAGGGATAATGGGAGACCTTGTGAGTTGCATGTAGCATAGGAACCACATTTTGCCCAACGATGTGCTAAAGAGACCACAATGTAAGCAGCAGGCAAACCTCTTCGGCGGCACTTCACAATGAGCGTGTCTCCACTAAACAGTCACTGTTTCTAGTGTCCTGTTTATTGTACCTCATGCTTCAGAAGATTACCTTATAGTGTGGTGTAGTAAATACATGACATGAGGCAATCCTTCCAAGTTATCTGGCCTCAAGTCATTATGGACTTAAATGTAAGATAAGAGCACTTAGTACGAGCATGGAAATTGACTGGAAAGCACTGGCTTATTAGGGTCTTATCAGCCATAACAATCTTACTGTCTTAGTTTGAACTAACTGAAGTCTACAGATGATTTTTAAATGCAGCCCCATGTAAAACACACTGCAGTAATCCCAAAGGAAATATGGATAACTGTAGCAAGGCATTTCTTTTGAGATAAGGTCACCACCAGTGTTATTAGTCAAAGCTAACAAAAGGAACTCAAAAGAATTTACAGCTGTTTGGATCCAACCAAACACATCCTTCACTGTAGATTCAACCAGCCAAAAAAGTGGTTGGCTGGACTTGTCCCACCTGGTCCATATCCTGAGGCCTCAGTAAATGAAAACCATCCAACAAAAAGTGGAGCAGAAGCTGCTCTGGAGACCTCCAGTAAAGGAACTTTACTATCTATGTAGTTTGTGTTGTGATGGGTGCAAGGATTTTATTTTCATTGTATCCTCCAAACTTACCAGCATGCTACCAAAGGTTCCACTAAATTATAAGGTTAGATGATAACAGCCTCTAGCCATCCAGAAAATCTTAGCTGGTGGAAACTAGGACATTGCAAAAGTGGTGGCAGAGAATTCTTTCTTTGCACTCTCACTACCACAGTTGGCTCGAAGAGCCTACTCAGACACTGTACACCTACCGATTTCTAGGCAGAGTACGAGTTTTATTATTTACTCCTCCAGTGCCCCAGTATTTGTTTTGGCCTCCTGCATAGCCATAATTCTTGCTTTCACCAACAAACAGAGAGTTTGAGACTTGCTGGCTGGAGCCTTCATCACTTGGGAAGCTTCCATCACTATCAAAAATAAAGTCAGAGATCATTTTCAGCAGTAGTTGCGAAAGAGCAGGGGTTTTTTTGTACATGTTTTTCCAAAAATGTGGTTAATATTTTTGCCATTTTGCACTAGGACTTCTTCTTGCAAATGTGTCAAGATTGTGCCTGAGCTGTGCTTGTGAAGACTATAGAAGCCAAGTTTGCAGCAGCACTTTGCATAACTGCAGCTCACAAAAGACTTCCATAGCGTGTGCTATGTCTCACCTCATCCACAGCTGTCAGAACATCATGAATAAGACTACAATTGGAGATAAATCCCAACACAACCATGAAGGTTAATTGGTGACTTTGGGCCAGTTATTGCCTCTGGGTTTAACCTACATCAGAAGGTTTCCATGAGGATAAAAATGGGACCACTACACTATCTCAAATTCTCCAGGGAAAAAGTGAGATATAAATATTGTGAATAACACATAAATAGATATGCTATCAAGGCTTTTAAATAAGATGACTCATGCCAAACAACAAGATTAAAAACAAGCAGCACTAACCTGGCAAAGGTTAAACCTATTCCATTGTCAGCAAACCTAGAAGGAAAAACACATTTCTGAAAGATGTTTTGACTACCTAAACATCAAGGGAAAACACATTCACTTCTAAAGAAGGATACTTTAAGCTACCTACTTTTATTTTAAAGAATAATCTGTTACAGGGACCTGATCTAGATAGGAAGCATATCCCAAATGAGGGTCCTGCAACTATTCTTCCCCAGCCTCCTAAGTAAAGTTTCCCATTTAAAGCATACCCCTTTAAAATAATGTGTTTATAATACTGTGTGTTTATTACACTGTGCCCTCAAATGAGCTGCAGAGCAAATGTTTTATTTGGATGGGACATACCAGCTGTAGCAGAATTAACACATTACAAGCCATGACATTCTGATGAGATTACAGCACAGCAAATATTTAGGGACAATTGGAAATCCTGGGCAAATCTTTGCCAGAGCTTGGTGATATTTAAAGCTAGAGACTGAGCCTCCAGGTCACACAAACACTGACCCTGACTACCATCACATGCTGAGAAATAGAACTCCTCTTCACTCTGCAGAGGTCAGGCACTAGCTATGGGCTTGAGCATGCATGAGTCATGGTCAGTTTTTCTATGCCTGAACAGGGCTTAAACTACACAGAGTTACAATTCATAAAATGTTTTTTTGTTGAAAGCAACATGAATACTTCTTTTCCAAAGTAAGGCAGAAATTAATATCCTGATCTGATGCATGTTTACTGAGAAAGAAGTCGCTTTGAATTAACTTACTACCATGTAAATATTGTTTTGTTTATATCCTGCCTTATGCATAGGATTGTAGCATACAGTACTGTCTTGAGCATGCCTTCTCAGAAGTGCCATTGAGGTTGATGGGATTTAGTCCCAGGTATGTGTCTACAGGACTTCAGACTAATCTCTCAGGTTTCAATCCTATGCACATTTACCTAAGAATAAGCCCAGCGGGCATCACTCATGGGCAAACATGCATAGGATTGCACAGCTTGCAGAATGATGGGGGGGGGGAACGCAAACAAAAGAAAACCACATAGTATAAAAGCTAGAAAAAATTACAGGAGCTTCTTTCAGAAGTCTACAAGTAGCTACAGTGTAGCTCTTCAACTCATGTTTATCCTGGAGCATTCCAGAATTCCTGGGTGAAATTCCCATCCAAAGCATTCAATTTCTTTGCACAAAGGAATGACTCACACAGTAGCTCAGCTTTGATACTTGTTATCTTTACATTCCCAGAAATTAGTATGACAAGGTTTTACCAGTACAGTCAGCTCTTGAAATCTGTTCAAAAGAACTATTACTTTAATAACAGAAAGAAGATATTTGCACATGGGCACCCACCCAGAGTTCTGAATGATGATATCCCCTCCTCTGACCCAGGCCCCATGGTCATTGTTTTTATAAGCAATGAGCCTGTCTATGAGAGCAGCAACGCGGGGTTTCTCTGGATTTGCATCTTGGTGTGGTCGAAACCTTGTAAAACAAAAAGAAAACCAGAAATAACTCTGCATACAGTAGGACCCCTGTATGTGCTGGGGATTGGTTCTGGGGAGGGCATGGATATGAAAACCATGGATAATAGCAAACACCATTGAAAATAATGGGACTTCCAGTTTAAAATACCATAGAGTTGCCTTGGAGGACTTATAAAATGGCTAGAGGGGACACATTTTCTAGGAAGACTCTATGCTAGGTGTGCTGCTTTGTACCCCATGGATATTTGAATCAGTGGATAATGAATCAGTGGATACGGGGGTCCTACTGTATATGCAAATCTTCATACACTTTTATAGTATCAAAACTACTACTGAGTACACATATAGAAGAAATCAGCTCCAGAACGGTTTCAGTCATGATGTTGGCTGGGGGTGGTGGAGGCTTGTTCACACTGGACTCAGGCCTGTGCCAGAGATGGAGAACCTGTGGCCTTCCAGGTGTTTCTTGATTCCCATGTTTCCTGACCACTAATCATGCAAGCTGGGGCTACTGGGAGTTGGAATCCAACAACAACATTCGACTTAAGGCATGACTAATTTCCTTACCTCAAAGAGATTCCTCAATAATTTCAAAATGAAAAAGCCAAGAACATACACACACAGAGAGATGTTTCAATTCCGGAGAGACTTTCACATTCATTTCGCCCACCCACCCCTTTGGAGCCTTCTACCTTTTCTATACAAGAAGATAAGAAAAAGTAAGAGAGCTGGAAATAATTAATTGCCAGCTAACTCCTGTGTGCAGTGTTCAGCAGTTGTTCTAATGGCTCTTCACAGAGACTATACAATGGTAAATGGGTCTGTAGAGATACAGTATAGTGTGATCCAATGCAGAATCTGAGTCTTTGATAATGGTGGCAGTTGTAACACTGACCACGTTTATACAGCAATTGTAATTCAACAGATATAACAGACCAAAATGTAATGAAAGGGTGAGACGGCAGACCTATAAATGCACTTTAACAACCGTCTTAGGATGGGTACAGGAGGACCATAAAACTTACTGACAACTGTACTGTTTGAAGGGAGCCAATATACGATGAACCAGAATATTAAAATTCTGGACAATACGAAGACCATATTGACCATGTCCACCCACAACAATCAGACAGAATGTGTTGTTCTACCTTGCATTATTGTCCAATGACAGATACTCCCTTTTATCTGCAGCACTTGCATTGGTTGTTTTCACACCTTTATCAATGAATAAACCAGCCTGTAACAATGAAAAAGGACAAATTGTGCGTACATTCCTGCAACAACATCAAATGATCATCTGTTTATCTGCCTTCTTTCTTTCTATATACTGTACTAGTGCCTAAAGTGGCACACAACGTAACATAATAAGGAAAGAAAAGAGGGCCTGGAATATATACTTGAAGCTTTCTCAGATAAGCTGGGTAAGACATGAGAAAAGTTCTGACTTATAACAGAAACTAAAAATCTCAGAAAATCCCTAGAGGCCAAAAGTTAAATGTGCTAACACTCTCTTTGACTTGAATACAAGGCTACTGACGAAATTTAAAAACTCTGACAGTGAACAGAAACTACTTGGAAGGAGGTAGACCTGTTTGGAGGGCCCAAGTATCTCTGAGACTCAGGCCAGTTTAGCAGCACCATTAACATTAAGATTTCTACTCAGTTTACTAATATTACTTTTTTTACATTAAAGGAACATTGCCACAAACTACAAAGAATGTTTTATTTTTATAGTATAATCATATAGATCCTTATTCTAAGAAGCTCACAGACTGTAATAGGAATGTACACACTTGATGTGAGACTGAGAGTTTTCTTGAGCTTGTGGGTACAAGGAACTCTGCCCATATCAAATCAAAACAATGCTAGCTGGTCATTTGATGTGGTAGCTAGAATATGTAGCAGGCTGCTGTGAATGGTCAAATTTCAGCTTGTTCTGAGGCAGCCACCTCATAGAAGTAAGGATGCTGTATGACTACCCACTGCCATTGCTCTGGCCTTTCTGTGGGAGAACAGCAGCTAGGCATAGCTCCTTCATGCCTTTGTCAGAGGCCCTCCTTCCAAACTCCAACTGCCATTGCTCTGGCACCTGAGAGAGAGAAGAGCAGCCAGCATCTGCTAGATTTAATCCCCTCATCCACCGCCTCCCTCTTTTCCATGTTTGTACAATCTTATTTAGACTGTAAACCTGAGGGGAGGGAACTGTCTAATTAATGATCCATAAACTGCTGTGGGAGTCTTTTTGGCTGAGGTATAAGGCCTACATTTGCTTCCAACTTATGGTGACTCTAAGGTGAACCTATCACGGGTTTTCTTGGCAAGATTTTTTAGAGAGGGTTTGTCTTTGCCTTCTTCTGAGGCTGAGAAAGTGTGACTTGCTCAAGGTCACCCAGTGGGTTTCCATGGCTGAGCGGGGATTCAAACCCTGATCCCCAGAGTTGTAGTCCAACACTCAGACCACTACACCAGGCTGGCTCTCTAGGGTATAATAAATACAATAAACAAATATTTTTTTTCTTAGTTAACATTCCAAACAAGGGACAATATATAAGGTAAGAGAAGGTAAGCATATATTCTTTCTATATTCAAAACCCACTTACGCATGTCTAAATAAATATGAAACCATTATATGGAAAGATTGCAGTTTGAAAAGCACCAAAAAGTTGCTAAAAGAACATCAAAAAGTAACTGGAAAGATAACAATAACTACAAAGGATTATTCCACTGCCAAGTTATGACTCCAAATTAATTATGGTCTGTTTTCAAATAACAACAATAACAATGGCAGTAACAACAATAAAGAAGAAGAGGGAAAGGAATAAATTTGGGGTAATTTTGTTCTCTTGGCTTGGAGGTGTGTGTTTTGTATCTCTGACTATCTGGCCAAGTCAATCTTGAAGTTATGATCTGACAGTTTGCAATGATACCACACTGTATTACAAATCTGTACTATTTAAAAGAAGTAACAAGACTTAACAGAGTCAACCAGTCTGTTTGTCTTTACATTTTCCTTTCAATTCTATTCAAAGAAAAGCAACTGGTAATAGTTATAAAAATGTACACAAACCAGAGCTCAGAAAAGTTACTTTTTTGGACCCACAACTCCCAAAACTCCCTAGCCAGTAATGACCATGCCAGTTGGAGGATTCTGGAAGCTGTAATCCAAAAATCTTTTTTCCAAGTTCTAGCACAAGCATGTGCTATTTGTAAACACACATATTTTTATTGATGTACATATACCTTTGGGCCACCACATTTGCAGGTTTAACTATCACGGATTATTTCCTACCCCACATCATTTTTAATAAGGACTTCAATAACACTGGTGTCCATCTTGAGCTGTTTTCAGTAAAGTCAGGCCTAGTGAGTGGTCAAATCTTTGATTGATGGGAAGAAATCAAACTGGCTGGATGCCATGCATGTTCCCTGCTCACTAACTTGGGTGGGAGGTGGGAAAGGGATGGGATGGCGGAGCAGGAGGAGGGAGACGGGTGGTGCATGGATCTCTGGGGAGGCGGGAAGAGGAGAGAGCTAGAGCAGGCAGGTGGGATGGCAGCAGCGGAAGGAGGGTAAGGGCAGTGGGAAGGGGCTGTAGCAGCTGCTCTTATGGTGGCAGCCTCAGCGGGTCTGGGCTTAATAAGGACTTCTAAGTTTCACCTCTAAGCACAGACCCACTGAGGCCACTGCTGTTAAGAGCAGGTGACGTGGCTCCTTCCCACTGCCCTTGTCCTGCTCCCACTGCCATCATCCTGTCCCAGCTCTCTCTTCCTCCCTTCCCATCTCGCTCCCTCCATCCATTCCAGTGATCTGCACACCACACGTGCGCCCTCCTCCTCTCCACCCATCCCATCCCTTTCTCCCCTCCTGCCTGAGTGGGAAAACACGTATGTGGCTGGGCCCAGCCACCCTGCCAATTTGATTTCCTCCCAGTGACCAAAGATTTGACCAGTAAGCCTGACCTAACTGAACACAGCTCAAGATGGACACCAGTATTATCAAAAATGGGCAGCAGCAGGGGTGACAGCAAATAATCCGTAGATCATACAGGTACTTTTTTGTGTGTGGATTACAGTTTGCAAGGTGGGGGGGGTAGAGATATTCAGTTTTTCCACTTTCACCGGTATCGGGTGCCCTCAACCCCTGCAAATGTGGAGGGATGATTGTAACTACAAGAAATTAGATCTCAAGAGGCTTCAGCAGCACAATTGCTCATATGTATGTTTATATCACAGAGTAGCTTGAATAGTAGAACTGTGGCTGTAATTCCATACATATTTAGTAGAAAGTAAGTTCCACTGGAACAGTGGGACTTCCTTACGCCTGAACAGACACAGGAATGCCACAGGATTTAAACTGTGATTTATCATTGGTGGCTGTCTAAATGTAAGCCTCCTATAAAATGCGCACAAACAGAATTCACAACTCATGACCTTGATTATTTTACCTTAAAATTTGAGTGAACCTTGTTGTTATAGAAAATTCCTAATGGTGTAAGTTCAGCTTTGGTTTCAGGAAATAATCCATGAGACTCTCCTGTGGGCACTTTGTGAAAAATATACCATATTCCAGCATCCTTGAAAAAAGAAAGGACAAAGAACCTTAGGGACAGATCATTTGCAAGCCAATTCAGTGACATCATAATCACTACAGCTTGATTTCACTGCCATTCCACTTGTTCATAAATGATCCACAATTAGCAGAGGAGCAATAACAAGGCCAATTGTATATGCCAACAAATTATTCGGGTACTATAAATTAAGAGAGAGAAGCACCAGGAAAAGGACACTGAAATGATCAGAGGGCCAGAGCCCCACAGGGAACAACAATAATGATTTGGGAAGCAGGAAGGGTAGGAAACCAAAGGGGGACATGAAAGAAATTTTATAACACCCCTCTCCATTCTTACTGAAATATATAGGCAGAAGATTCCAAACTGACAAGAGGAGGTAGTCCAACATACAATACAGTTATGAACTATGGTATTCTCTGTCACAAGATATGATGAGAGCATAACTCTAGAAGATTTGACCAAATCAGGGAGAAAAAAATATATTAATGGTACTAGGTATTAATATGAAGCTTTCCAAAGACAAATGTTCTAAGGCAGTAGGCCCCTGAGTACCAGTACCTGGAGAACGAGCGAGATCTAAACTACACAATGCCTTTAAATATAGCTTTTTTTGTTTTATTCAGTAAAGGATATTTTCCTACTATTATGCCTACTCCTCCTGCAGCTCATGGGAGCCACGCTACTCTTTCCCCACAGGGCAGATAATATCACAAAATTTTAGATCTTCAGATATGGGGTGGGATATAAATGTTTAAATAAAATAAATAGGTAATACTGAAACCATCATAAAATGCAAATAATATAGACAATTAAAATCCCACCTAGGGCTTGTCCACCACAGTGAAAAATCTCCCAATTCCCCCCCCCCGCCCCCGAATCTGGCTCGATAATGCCACAAGGCATGGGGCCTTTCCCCCGAATCCGGTGTGATAGCAACACATGATGTACAACCCTATTTGCACCAGACTCAGGGACTACCCCCTTAATATTAGAAAAACTCAGTTTTCTCCAGAAACTTCACTAGAAACTCCAAAGAAAACTGCTATGTAAACAATCCATCTGCACTGGATTGGGGGAGGAGTGGGGAGGAGTGGAAGGACAAGCGCTACCTGAGGTGCCATTTCCTCTCTCCTCTGCACCACTTCTCATTTCAAAGGCAGAGCCCCAGTGGTAGTTGCTCCTTCTGAGTCAGAACTCCCAGTGATCCCTGCCATCACAAGGCTAGCCCCCTGTTCTGGCTTCAGAGAGGGTGACTACCACTGGGGCTTTGCTTTTCCAGCATACAATTGCCCCTCTGAGCTCCAGGAAAAGCAAAGTTCCAGCGGTAGTCACCTTTTCTGGCTTCAGAGAGGCAACTACAGCTGGCGAATACTGCTGGCACTTTGCTTTTCCTGGAGCTCAGAGTCAAGCTTAGCTTTGAATGGAAGCAAATCTAATGCAGATTTGGGCTTTGGTAGGTGTGGTGCTTAAATCCAGGCCAGAGTAGCCCAAATTTTATGAGCCACAACTCCGGCCCAAAGTAGTCCGAATCTCATCTGGATTTTTACCCCCAATGTAGTCAAGCCCTTCTTAAACTGTACTAAAATAGCAATTATAAGACTATCTACGATCACACCAGAAACATTTAACATCTAAGTCTGAAAGCATGAAGGAAGGAGCGTATCCTGAGCTTCTGTTTGAATGACTGGACTGTGGGGTCGGATCTATATTCCCCAGCAATGGAGCACCACCAGAATTTTTAAGCATTTTTAATGCACATCTTTGGTTCTTTCAGAAAGTAAACTCTGAAGCCAGTTTCCGGTTCTACTCTTAAGACAAATAGACAGTGTTCCTGGGAAACCTTCTCTTCATACCACCCATATAGAAGTGATCAAATTGCTGAAGTATTCAGATCAAACCATTTAAAAAAATACTTGACCTCTACTGTCTTGTTTTTAAAACAACAGACATTCTTTATTAAAATATGCTCATAAATAGACAAATGTCGGTGAAGAGAAAAGGGTTATTTTGTAAGTGACATCATTTCTAAAGTAAAATTTTCTGAACAGAGTTCTGATCCTTTGATGCATGCATATTCTTTTGTGCATATCAATAAGGTAAACTTTTGTATCAGGGATTCTGTGGTATCAGCTTACGTTTATAAAAAAAGGAATCTCTATAAGAAAAAATATTCGCCCACATATTTTAAAGTAAGGTGTTGTCTTGTTAAAAGAAAGAAAGATTAGCTAATGCAGTGCATCAGGAACCTCACCTGTGATCCTGCAGCTACATTATTTATAAGGTGATTGTTGGGATGAGCAATCCAAAATGTTGAAACAGCCCTGTAACAAACAATAAGTGAAACACACTGATATATTACATGTGGAAATCTGTCAGGATTCTTTGGTCTGGTAAGAAGAAAGAACATGTTTTTATTTAAGCAACAAGATGTTCTTGGAGGGTGGAGGATGCTCTCTATGCATTCAGCTGCAATGTCTAAAATGGTGCATTTCTGGCAACAAACTGGGATAGTCTTGTCAGTGGCTTATAAAGACACTTGCTTTCCTATAATGATGAAGGGACTGAAGAACAAATGACACAGAATTTGAATCATCCCTGGAAGAAAGGATGGAGACATCTTGATATGTGTGTGTATGTGCCTTCCAAGTCACCTGTCAAGTTATGGCGACTCCATGGATTTCATAGAGTTTTCTTATAGATGGATGAAAATACTTCCCTACACATTAATAGTATTTTTAAAGTGTTCAGAACACTAAGCATTTTCCCCCTAAAGTGGGAATATTGGCTTTGCTCCTGAGAATCTATGAGCAAACAGAGACATAAAATTTCCAAAAACTTTGAAGCCATAGAAATTTTTTCATCCTCCCCACCCAAACTGGAAAAGCAACAACAATCAGTGCACTTGCCAAAATGCCATGTGTTCCAACCACCTCACTAGCTACCACCAGTCCTCAGGAAGCAGCATTTTGCACCAGCTGAAACTTCTGAATCATCTTTAAATGCAACCCAACATAGATTACTTCAACCTGGATGTATCTACTACACAGCCAACAGAGGTATATCCTCTCCGGATCAGGTCACAGTTGGCAGAGGATACCACCCTAAGCTGGAAAAAAGCACTCCTGGCCAACCACTGCCACCCCCAAGCTTCCCAACTATCACTGAATCCAGGAGAACTCCCAGACTGTACACTTGTTTCCTTCATTTCTTCTTTTTTTAACACTCCTTCATTTAGCCAACTACTCACATGCAGTCTGTGGCTGGTACTGGCTCATAGTTCCCATAGACGTGATCCCTGATGGCTATGCACATGGTGCTATTTCTGTCTGTTGGAAGCAATGTGCCTGGTTTGGTGACTAGCCCCAGGTTATGAAACAGCGTGTTTCTCTGTTCAATGCCGTCCTCCAAGAAAAAACAATGGCCTAGTGTGTCATAGCCAATGTTGTCTTTTATCTGCAGAAATACATTTTTGTTACATCATTCCTAAATGCCTATATGCAGATTTGAAATATGCATTTTTAACTAATTTTGCACAGCTGCAGTAAGACAAGAGACTTCAATGTTTGCAATGCAACTGTTAAATAGTGACCGATACAGACACACACAAATGCAAAGCCTTTTGAGATGAGCTCAAGGTTCAAATTCTGGCACAATGTTTAAAGACAAAAGTATATTACATATATTAACAGGCGTGTCTATAGACATTGGGCAATAATTGCTCAGGGAAATTAATTTTAAAAGGTATTTTAAACTTTCTTCTAGAGTAAATAACATAAAGGAAAGCTGTCCAAAACCCAGATACTAACCTGATACCATTATAACCCTAATATTACTGGTGGCTGTGGGAACAATGCTGCCCCTGGCAACCCTGCTTTTTCCACATATGTAGACTTATAAACCAGTGGCAATCATGCAGTTTGCTTGACTTTAATGGTTCTATGCAAACCCTACGCCCATAAGGAGTTTCCCTAGCATGGTTAACAGCTACTTAAAATATTCAGTCACCACTTCATACAAGCAGCTAATAGAAAAGAGAGGGGTCTTCAAGATTCCTAAGGACAGCCGACTGCCAGCACAACAAGTGCAGTGGGTCTCAGCATTGTTGTTTTTAGCAAAAGCTAACCCCAACAGTCATACTCATAATACTTCCAGAAGCTGTTAATGCTTTGCTTAGGCCAAGCTAGTTCTCAACTCCCTCTGAATTCTCTTGATTTGGGGGGAGCAACAATGGTGTCCTCACCAGGTTGTGCAGTCATGATGATCACATTTTATGGTCACCTAGTATCAAAGGTAAACATGAATAAGACCACTTCAATCCTCAGTCTAGAGAAATGTTGGTCACATTACAATAAGAGTGCCTCACTTGCTCTTCCCCAAATGCACAAATGTTCCCTTTTCACAGGTAAGCCTAATTAATACTGCCTTTCCAAGTGATCTGCAACTTCATTTTTAACTATGGTTCAAGACTGCTGTTTGGAGCTAATCCTGGCAAGCACAACACTGGTGCAAAGACAATGCTAATCATGATACAGGGCTTGTCTACATCAGCAAAAGTAATCCAGCTGCAATTCAGCCCCAGAGATGCCTTGAATTCACTCCGTTAGCACCACACCTAAATACACCGCACTTAATGCCCACACATCCCTGCCCAAATTCAAATTGACACTGCTTTTTTTTCTCTCCTCTCCAGGGCCACCACTGCTGCTTTCCCAGCCAAGCATCTTCCCAACAGAATCCCACTGGCTAAGTCACTTCCTCTGAGATCAGCCATGAGATCAACAATGAGGAGGTAGCCCGATCGACTCCTTAATCATTGATCTCATGGCTGGGTGCCCTGTGGTGACCTCAGAGGAAGTGACTATGCTAGCAGAGCTCTGCTGGGGAAATGCATGGCCAGGAAGGCAGCAGCAGTGTCCCCAAGGACAAAGAAACTTTTTATTTTTATTTTTCACATTTTAGGAAGGACAGAAGTGGGATGCAATCCAGAGAAATGTATTTCAAACGAAATTTTCTTATTGAAAAAAAAAAAGAGAGAGTCTGTTGTTTTTATGGCAACAAAAGAACATGGCTAACCTCTTCCCCTGAAAGATTCTATCCCACCACCACCCCAATGCAGATGGACACATGTAAAAAAGACCAGATTTTCCTGGAAACTGCAGAGCAAAAAGTGAGTTTTTAAAAATCACACTAAAGCCTACAAGAAATGCTTTCACTGCTTAGACAGTCCTATGTCATGTGTTCCTACTGAACCAGAATCGAGGTAGGCACAGATTTTTTTTTCCTGGTGTAGACAAGGCCTCAGCCTGAAGAAGTAAGTTGCTTGTACTTGAGTAGAGGAAGAAGGAAGAAAACGAAAAACAGGAATGAGAGATTGAAGCTACTCTTCATCATAATCAGACCACAAAGTATTATTATGCCTTCAATTTACTCTGTATGATTTTAAATGAAAACTACTGTAAACACAATCTCAGCGCATGTCTTAGTCAAAGGAAAGTCTGCCAAGGTTCTAAAAAGCCCCCAGTTTTATAAAAGGAGACTGAAAAATAATGAGTTGGATACAAGATCTGCCTTCCATTAATGGAAGGGGTTCTAAGCAGGGTAGGTGATTTTACTTGGTGGGTTTTTTTTTGTTTGTTTGTTTGGAAGATGCTGTCTCTTCCTCACACCTCACCCTATTCAGCAGGACCCCCCAAATCTTTTGCACGGGGCCTTGAAGGCTTGATGTCAGAAGATGGGCTAGGGAAGTATGTTTCTCCCTCTTCAGTGAATCCAACCAAAAAATATGCTTGTTCTTTCCAACTGCCATTTCTAAACAGTAATTTCAGACTTCACATTATTCATTATTCCTACCAGCAAGCCATTTGTTGCGTGAATGGTAACACATCTGGAGAAGCAATGATGAATTGAGAGGCCTTCTACATATGTCTTGTAGTTATACCCTCCTTTCTCATCCACATCTCCACAGCGGTGAAAGTGAACAGGGTAAGCTCCATACACCTGCTGACCCATTTGCTTAAGTTCCACATAGGACAGATGAACAGATGTGAAATTCTTCAAAATCTGGAAGAGCAGAAATGACTGATTTAACCAACTGCTTGTTATTTGCAGATTGACAAGCTGTTGTTGATTCAACAAACTTTCAGCAACCATTTCAGCTGGATACAAAGGTAAAAGTGTTGAAATCCAGTGAAGAGTAATAGGCAGAACACATACTGTAAATAAGTGAAGTCAAAGGCTTGATCCTCATGCGCTCTAATTAAAAGGATGTCAGGCAGTAGGGACACTGGAAGACCAGTCAGAGTGGCAATAGTGTGCTAGAACTGGACTTGAAATAGCTTGGCTTGCTCAGAACACATCAAATAGTAGAAATATTGAATAGCTGGGGTATGAAGCCTCGTGCTGCTCAGCATCTCACACGCTGACTGAATACAAAGAAAGGGCGTTCCCACCACCGTGTCATGTCTATAGGAGCAAAGGCTACTGGACACACAACAGGAAACTGAGAGGAAGCAATTGGCATGTTCCACCTACCTTGATATGTCCACCAAAAGTATCATAATTGAAGAACCGGCACTCTTTGCCAGTATAACAGGAATCTTCCATCTCTCCCTTTATTAAGATGTTCCTGGTAAGAACGCCAACCTCAGCCCTCATGTCCACTCCATCAATGATTTCTCCTATATGATGGAACTGAGGAGTTTCTATTTAAAAAAGAAAGTACATGAAATGAAGACAAGACTGTCAATTCTTCACTGTCACAAATATAGACAACCTGCCAACTCCTATTGAACTCCTTTCCAAGAATTTGCTCTTGCTTATATTTAATCCAGAATTAATTCACTCCATAATTGGTTCACAAGGATTTAGTGATCTGAAAAGTCAATGCATCACAGCTAGACAGGGAAGAAGCACATTTAAGGACAATTCCTTCTCTAAAGTGCAGTTTCCCTTCATCTATTATATCAACAAAAGTGAGCTGGGGAGTCATCCAGCAGCATCTAATTTATCTTTCTGGATGGCAACTGTATCATATTTATGTTATAAGTCTCTTGGATTATGATATATTTGTTAAAGTTTTCTGTTTATCCTCACTTGGTTTTGCTATTTGTATTTTTATGTGGCAAAATGTGTGTCCATGCCAATACTATTTTTTTAATTACCATTAAAAATTATCCTTAAAACTGCCCTTGAAAAATTACCACAAAAATCTCCTTTTGGTCTCTCTCTCTCACACACACACACTTAGCAGTTTCTTTTTCCAAAAAGGAAATGTTCTCTGGATGAGCCAGCACAGCAACAGCCCTGAGAGAGAGAGCAGACTGCAAAAAACATAGGAAAGTTACTGCTGAAGCAGAAGACTTGGGGAAATGCAGAATTTACCAGAGACTTTGAAAAGACTGTGATGACACTCATCCCCCCCGCCCCATTATATCACATAATTATATCACAATAATGATATAGTATGAATAAAGAATCACAATTTTAAACTCATTTTAAAACTTATTAAAAACAGGGGTGGAAGCATTTGAGGAATAATAACCATGCTTTTAGTTTTGATTTCCCCCTTTGTTCCCTCAGTTCCATATCACTCAAAACTATCATGAACAACAATTGTATGCCATGCAGCTGAAGAGGTAGACTAAGTCTACAAAAGGGTATGCTACAATTTCTTTCTCTCAGTTAGTCTCAAGTGTGCTAGAAGATCCCCTTGCTTATTGATATTCCAGACTAACTTGGTTATGGCTTTTAATGTCTGCATAGAACACTCAAGCAGCTTCTATGTGCTATGCTGCTGTATCCTTACAACAATCCTGTAAGGAAATATGTTATTGTTGTCCCCCATATTACTTACATGAAGGGAGAGAGAGAGAGAAAGCGAGGGGGGAGGCTTCCCTACAACCATCTCTTGAGTTCACAGCGGAGGCAAGACTCTAACCAGGAAGTTCCTGATTCATAGCTCAGTCACTAAGCTATGCTTCACACACACATCACATATATCTGTGCTGAATTTACAATTTCCTGCCAAAGGACAGTGCCAAAAGCCTAACTTACTTAGAAAATGCTTCAAAACCAGCATATGATAGGGACACATGTATAAACATAAAGGAGTATAAAGTGATGAAGTGGCTGGCTAGACTGGGCACAGAAGTGCTGGGGAACCTGTCACCTTTCAGATCTGATTGTATTCCAAATCCCAGTAGCCCCACCAGCACAGCTAACAGGGGTGGGATGGCACAGGCTCCCCAGCCCATCACACACACAAACATTTCTGGAAGCCCTGACAGCTCCTGCAAAGCCAGGGCTGGTTTACACGGCAGGTTTTATTGTGTTAAGTTGCGCTTTAGCGCTTTCCCGCATCAGTGGTGGGTAGTTTACACGGTATATGTTTACACAGCTATATTTTATAGCTCTTTGATTTTTTCTGCTTTGAGGTTCACACAGCCAAAAGTGCTGGGGGCATGGCCAAGCATTGGAGAGGGAAAGGAATGCCATAGAATGTCTGCCCTGGCCCCAACTCCGTGCTTAACAGCTTTTAGAGGCAGTCCCCCCCCACTCCCTTCCCACAAATCAAACAGGTTTTCCTCCTTGCTTAAAACAGCATTTTCTGCCAAATAGAGGAAAGCCAGAGAGAGAAAGAGAGAGAGAGAGAGAGAGAGAGAGAGAGAGAGAGAGAATAGCAGTTCAGCTCTGCTACAGCCCTTCGTGAAATGGTTTCTCTCCCTCCCCCATGCACAGGATCACAGCTGACGAACTGAGCTTTTACATACTTTCAAAACAGCAGAGAGGATGAGAAGGAATGCTCCCTGAATGAAAATTGTTGGGGATCCTTTTTGTTTGCAAACTGGCTTGCAAAATAGCAGAGAGGATTTTTCAAAGTTTCCTCTAATCGCTACTGTCTTTCCCTCCCTCCCGGCTGCCCCTCTTTTAAGCCCACCCCTGCATCATCAACCAATCACAATGCAGCTGTGCTTTAACCCTTAGTGGAATGGTAGTTTACACTGCCAATAAAGTGCTACATTGCAAATATACCGGCAAAAGTAGCGACATCCCTGGCATGCTATATTTGGGTGTTTTACCTTCCCCCCTTCTGAATGAGGTGATGCTGTGCTGCGATCTGTGGGAACTATGAGCTATCTTAGCGGTATATTTAGAGGAGTATTTGCCCGTGTAAACGACCCCCCAGAGTTATGGAACGGAAGGAAGCAGAACTTGGGAGTCTACACAATCTGGTCCTGGGTCTTCCATGGACTCCTGAAATAACCATTGATTACAGTGAAGTCTTAAACAATGGGCATGTCCTTAAGGTATTTTTTTTAGGTGTTCACAAATCTTCAGCAGGACTGCACCAAAACATTTTGCTGGGGGATGCAAAGCAACAAATTGTACTTCTGTTTCCCAAAATCAAGGTGCACAGAACCTGGTCCAGACATGTTATTTAGGACAGAATATCTAGCAAGCAATTCTTTCCCCTTTCTTGTGGTAAAAATAGAGTAATTAAACAACTAGCCATCTCTTGTCCTTCTCATGACACTCTATAAAGATTTTGCTTTCTGTTCTCTTTTGGATCCAGACTGCAGCTCATTGCAGCTGATGGAAGCATACTTCCCATGCAGCCCCAAGTCAACCTTTCCATCCCTCTGAAAATACTACATAGAGGCTCAGGGATTTCTGCTGAAGTTCTGCACTGAAGATTTGGAGAGATTAGTGATCCCTGAGAATTCAGGTGAAGGAACCTTCCATGATGGGCTGGTGGGGCAAAAAGGGGTCAGGAAACCCCATTTCCAGTCTCTAATTCCTAGATCAGGATCAGCAGGTCCATTATTTACATCAAGGTCTACAAGACGCATAGAATAAACAACAACAATAATAGTTTCCAGTGTCACAGAAACTGCTTGAGAGAAGACTCGCAGAATGAGAAATGGTCTTTAACAGGTATGTGTAGACATATATTGAACCCCCCTGTCCCATAAGATTTTTTTTTAAAAAAAATCATATCAAGGCAATACCTTTATGAAGCCTCCTCAGGATCACACTAAATCAGGTGTAAGCTTTCAAATTACCCAAAACTCTTAATTAAGCTATGCAGTAAACAAGGAGAAAGCAGATTGGGTGGTAATTGGCTGATGTTGAAACCACTGAACCTATTGTCTCAGTCTTAGCATGGAATGTGAGTTGCAGTTTCAGACTAAGGACGCATACTCAACCAAGGAGACCACCGTGACATTCCACATGCTTCAGGATTTCATTGGGGAAAATTTGTTTGTGAAAAAATACACATGGCTTTCAGAAGAACTCTGGACAGAAGCCAGGGACACTGTAAGGGAAGAACGCAAAAAGACACTATCTGCAGCCAAAATGTAAGAAAAGATTAACAGGAAGACAGATGAAACTCTTTAAGCAGTTAATGACAGCTGAGAAGTAAAAGGGGACAGATATAAAGTCAGAACCCTGAAGGCAACTGTTCAGCAGTTTATGTGCAGGGACAAGGAGAACTACTGTAACAATCAATGCAGAGAAACAGAAGATGATAATAAAAATGGAAGAACAAGAGACATCTTCCACAAGAGCCAAGAAATCAAAGGGAAATTTAAACCATGAGAGGACATGCTATACAACCAGCAGTGGAACACATTGTGTGATCAGGAAGAAATTTTTTAAAAAATGGAAACTATGCATGGAAAAACGATATAAAAGAGATGAAAAGATGATAGATTTATTCAGGGAAGAACCATTTGAAGATGAACCCATAAGTTTAGAAAGTGACATGGCTGAGAGAGTGTGACTTGCACAAGATCACCCAGTGGGTTTACATAGCTGAGTGGGGATTCGAACCCTGGTCTCTTAAGAGTCCAACACTCAAACTACAACAGTATGTTGGCTATCCCAATACAGCACCAGTAATAGCTCCTTCATACTGATTTTTTCAAGAACTATAATTCTCCAGCCTGAACATATACTCTGTACAAATTGTTTCAAACATAATACATAATTACCTTCTAGTAGCATGCAAACCATAAAAAATAATAAAGAAGACACATAATGAAGAAGGACACTACTCTGCATCTTTTAAAATCTGAGGTGAAGTTAATTCCTCGCATCAAAACCAGCGAGACTATAGATGCTCAAGAAGTAGGAAGGGATAAGGCTCTTGACAAATTTTTGGAACACTGAAGGAAACTGGATATTAAAGGAATAGAAAGCTGAGGAACTGCTGCCATATGGGAATAATTTGCTTGCCTTTCCTTGTTCAGGGGAGAGAGTTGGCACAAGCTTTCAGCAGATGCTGAAGTATGAGGACTAAGAAACAGAGAATAAAATTTCACTAGTAAGATGAAGAAGCCTGTATTTCAAGCAGAAGGGGCAGCATGTATAAAAGTTTTCCCCAGATAATACTCCAGATTCATATTTTACTAAAGGTACAGACCTTGAGAGAAAGAAGAAATTTCTATGCAGGCAGTCCTCAGAACATTATGCTATGCACTCCTTTCGAATGATGGAAAAGTTACTTTTTGGGCTATAGCTTTCAGAATCCCACAGAATCCCCCAGTCAGAAACCTGGGGATTCTGGGAGTTGTACCTCCCCCCCCCATGCTCAAATTAACTTGTCTGAGCTTTGACTCCTCCCTGTATACCTGAACTCCTGTGCTACACCAGCCTATCATGTCTCTGCTTCAGTTATCAATCCTTACCCATCACAGTTTACCAGGTTTGGGTAGCCTCTGTTCTTCCTGCCACTCCACACTGTAAGCCTTGAAAACTGAACCACATGCCCCCAGTCACATTCATTGGAGTCCCTAACCATTACTGGCCACAAGTCTTCACCAGTCTCCTAATGAGCTGGCTTCTACTAGATGGGGCTGAACAAGGCACCTAAAAAGTAGTGACCTGCTGCAAGATGACTACTCCTTCCTCATACCTTTCTCCTAGGGCAAGGGAAAGGACCTATTTGGGTCCCAGTGGGCAGATTAACCCCCAGTATAAGGCCAGCACACTGAATGGCATGGGGAGTGGTGCTCCATCCCAACTCTCACCCTTCTGTGCAATTCAGAGGTGAGCAAAAAGTAGCAGTTTGGGGGGCCTTGTCCCTTTCAGATTTTCTAGACTGCCCTTTTTCTTGCCCACTCGCAAACTGAATTGCCTCTTCTGAATCCTACAGAAGCATCAATTAACATTTAGGTAAGTTGCAGCCTTCCTTTGTACTGCACAACATTAAAAATTACCATTTCCCCCCAAACCAGAGGTGGATTTCTGGCTAATTCTGGAGTATGGAGAGAAGAGTTGGCATTTTTGTAACCCATCTGGCCCCTAGAGGGTTGCAGCGATGGAAAATTGACCCCTGCATCCTCTCATCCCCAGTGTAATGTCACTGTCTCCTCTCTTGTCATCCATTTTTTTGGGTCTCCACACAGAGAGAGGCACTGAGTTCTGTGCTTCTCTCTTCACAGAGAAAATCTTTTCTTCCTTTCCATGCTGTCCCACTGGATGGCAAAGAGCATGAAAAAAGGAGCCCTCTGTTACCTATGATCAGTGCTAGAAATATCAGTGGGATTTCCCCAGCAGGGAAGGCAAGCGACACAAAGAGGAATTTTACCCACCTGGTAGAGGGGATAAACAACTGGCCCCCCTCCTGCCAGTCTGGGATTGCTCCCAAGCCAGAGGGTTCCTCCCCTGTTCTAATGGAAGCTCCCAGGGATGCGTGTATGGAGAGATGGGTGTATAACATGTAGAACAGTACTTCCCAAGCTATCTGATGTGGGGGACTGGCAGTTGTTTTTCTTCAGTATGTTATGCGTTGGTACCATATTTGTTCCCATTGGCTACTGTTTCTTTCTTTCCGGCAAAACCACCACTTTAAGCAGGCCTTATGTAGAACTTAGGAAAATTCTTCAGATGCCTTGGGAATACATCAGGATTACAGTCCACTGTTACAAGACTTAAAAACACTCTCTGATGAGTATTTGGTTCTGCTGAGTCCCAGTAACACAGTCTAAGCACTTGCACACAAAAAAACAGCCATTTATTAAATGAATATGGTGTTCAGGTACTTAGGGGTCCAACTGCATGCACACTTACCTGGGAGTATGCCCCAAGCACAGTGGGACTCACCCCTCAGTAGACATGTGTAGGACTGCACTGTAAACAGGGCAGACTTTATCAAAGAGAAACAATTTAATGTTAGGGCCAATTTATGCAGAATTTTTCCCAGATAAGCATGTGAACTGGCTTGCACACCTCAGACAACACCTCAACAGCAGCACCACTGAACATGGCAATCATGTTTCTGATGAATATCCTAGTGTTAACACTGGCATTTCCCATAGGAAACATAAAGTACAATTTACATTATGACTCCTTCAAGTCCTAATTGGGTCATAAATTTCCTAATCAGCCTACAACTGTGTGTAAAGGGCTGGCACCTGCTGCTCACACTTGCAGAAAATGCTAGCTTAGTCCTTGTGCGTTCAGAACAAGCATGATTTTGAAGCCAGATCAAGATCTGTTTTATATAAAATGTATGTATGGACAAGTTACTTAAGATTTCTTCTGTAATGCTTCATACATCAGGAATAGCTCACAAGATTACACATTACCCCTAGCTTCCTGCAAGCTACATAATTCCACCCTTCATCCTCAATGGTAATTCAGCATTACTTTGGCATCAGTGTAATCAGCGCCCCTTTCAGATGTTCCCCAAACCACAGAATTATTTAGAATATTTATTATTTCCATGGCAACTTTCCCACCTAACTTTTGTATATAAAGAGCTCAAATCTTCCACATGTCAGAGTGTGTGTTCTGGCTGTCCCCAGCTAACATCATTCTGATTTCAATCTCCACCCACACCCAATGGATCTCCAAAGATTAAAATTTTATTCCTTTAAACGAACAGCCACATTTTAAAGACACATAGAATCAAAGAATCATAGATTTGGAAGAGACCACAAGGGCCATCCATTCCAGCCCCCTACCATGCAGAAATACACAATCAAAGCATTCCCAACAGAGGGCCATCCAGCTTCTGTTTAAAAACCTCCAATGGAGGAGACTCCACCACACACCGAGGCAGAGCATTCCACTGCCAAACAGCTCTTACTGTCAGGAAGTTCTTCCTAATGTTTAGGTGGAATCTGTTTTCCTGTAGTTTGAATCCATTGTTATATGACCTAGTTTGTGGAGCATGCTTCTTCTTCAATATGACATCCTTTCAAATACTTAAATATGGCTACCATGTAACCTCTTAACCTTCTCTCCTCCAGACTAAACATACCCAGCTCCCTAAGCCACTCCTCATAGGGCATGGCTTACAGACCTCCCACTATTTTGGTTGCCCTCCCTCCACTCACCAACCCTGGAACAGACAGACAAGTCACTTGGGAAATTCTCCCCCATTTGGGGGGGGGTTCCACATGTTTCTCTCACAGACATACTACATCACACTTCTTCTGTTTCTCAGAAGAAGTCTTCAAGCAATAACCTAAGAAGAAATTAACATATCAAGCATGCTCACTTTTCTCTCTTAATCACAATCTACAATCTGCTGCCAAACTTACTTAACCTTAACTATGGTTAAGTTCGAAGGATAAGGTGTGAGAGAGAATTCTAAAGAGAAAAAAAATTCAACAGCTGGAAGAGCAGAGGAGCAAGTGATGGCATTTAAACCTGTTAAGCACTTGTTAGCTGTTAGATGCTGTATTGAGACAACACACAGAGGGCCAGTAACAATAACTTGCTTGGCAGAGAGCACTCTCCCCTTATAACCATCTAGCACCCAGTTAAAGTCTGTAGATATGCAGATATCACTAAATCTAGGGGCTCTTTTACAGTGCAGTTTTAAAATACATGTCCTGGAAATTCACTGGACAACTTAGGGATGACCCAAGTTATCATAGTGTTAACGGCTCATGCTTCCTGACTGTCTCATCAGCTTGTCCTTGGGTTTGCAGGAACAGTTGTTGAATGACAGCTTCATCCAAAATAAAATCTCTCTAATTCATGATTGCACTTTGTTGAGAGAGCAATATGGCATATCTCACTGAGATGTAGGCAGAGGATTTGGGAGGGTTAGACTCTCCCAGCTGTGTCTTCCTCAGTACTCAGTGAATCATCAGCAGGATAGACTCAAGGGTAAGCGTAGGCCTACAGTTATTACCATCTCTCTCTCTCATATCTTGGTATCTAAGGCAAATTAGGGATTTTGCTAATCTGCTGCCCACCACACAGGTGCCTATCAGTATTCTTCCATAAGCTGACAGGGACAGCCCCATTAGGTGTTGAGGATACTTAGAATTGTAGTTCATGGGAATCCCCACTTCTGTGCTGAGAAGGACAGACCTGGGACTGCTCAAGATCTCATGGTTACCACAACAACTATCAGGATGTCCTAATATAAGATCAGTTCAACACTTGTAACAGAGGACACAATTTAAATAAATTTGGATTTATCAGTATCTCTGACAGGAACATGGTGATCTGAAAGTGGGGATTTACACCTATCATCTTGTCATGGATTGGATTAATTCCTGCTGATGCATAAACTCTCACCACCTCTTTGTCTTCACAAATAATGAAGGGACTATTAAAGTGGTCTGCCCTTGGAGGGTGATAGATTCCTTACAGATCCAGGGGGCTCTGGGAAATCTTCTTGCTGGTGTGGTAGGTCTCCGATCAAAGCCCTGGTCCCTCTGTGGCAACAGAAACAATCATGTTCAAGCTACCCATATGAGCAGAGCCTGGTTGGCTCCTTGGTTTGCACAAGGGTGGGAAAAGTGAGGCCAGTGGGCCTTGTGCAGCCCACAAGCTGTTTTTTTTTTTGAGCCCCCAGCACCCACCAATAAACTGGAAAAGAAATTTTAAAAATTGCCCCCCAAAGCCCCCTAAAAACTGGCCATTTTCTCACCTTTTGGCCCTCTGAAGTTTTATTTTGTGAATGGCCTGAAGAATTTCAGCTGTTCTGCAGTACAGAAATGTTAGGAATTAATCAACAATTGTGGTTCAGGAAGAAGGGAAATGTGATCCTGCACCCTTCACTGCAGTGGAGGATACCCACTTTTTGTCTGCAAAGTTAACTAAAGAAGGTTCAACTATGTGCCCTTGTAGGCAAGGCACAAACAGTACAGGAAGAAAGAGTAGGAACACAAAGAAATGATGGATGTCTCTACATGGCTTAGAAAGCAACTCCAAAATAACTGAGTCCAAGGGAAGTAGGATATCAATCAGTAAAAGGGGAAACCATTATTTATAAAAAGGGGAAGCTACAAAAAGACTAGCAAAACAGATTTTAACCAAATGACATTTCTTACACATCATGGGAACTGAAGCTTTCTTTCCATAAGCACTTGGTTGATGAAGACAATGGTGTACACACAATGTCAGGGTCAAATGAGGATTTTAGATAGGAATAGATGTTGCAACTGCTGGAAAAGGTTCTCAGAGCTAGAAAGTCAGTGGACTAGAGAGGCAATGTTTTGATATCAGGCAGCAGGACCACAGATATAGTAAGGAAATACAAAGCTTTCACCATATATTTATTTTTTTATTATTTATTTAGTTATTTATACCCCGCTTTTCAGCCACAAGGCTATCAGAGTGGCTTACGAATTGTTTTAAGCAATAGCTATTTACACATCTACACTGCGTTAAACGGTTTCCAATGTGTGTTAGCTAATGTTTACTTTTGCTTCTCTTTCAGCTCTTACCTCTAACTTTGACTTGGTATTTGTTGCACTCTGGACAAGGAAGGAGGCTGAATTCTTCTGCCTGGTACATAGAATAATCAGTGCTTGCAACAACAATCTGATCTTCAGGCTTCCAGGTACTAACATCTTCTGAGAGATCCAGTATCACTCCATCTACTGCTTCAATCTGGAAACCCCACTTTGGAACACCTTACATGAATAAATATATAATTATCTTGTTGGTTTTAGATATTTACAATCTATGTTTTGACACAGCTTTATCGAATGCTCAGTGGTTTACATAAAACAACTAAGTACACATTCAACCAAATTTGCATGATCAAAATTTACATAGTGGTAGAGGTGAAATTATCAATCATGTATGTCCTTCCTATGGCCTGTGCAATTCTTCACTGATATTACCTTCCAAAATGTATTATTCCAATAGCAAATTTAGCATCCTATTCCAATGAACAGACAACCAAAAAGAAGGTAGGATTTTCTTCACACTTAGGAGACTCCCCAGGTATGAAAAAAAGTATGTACATAAAATAAAAGGAATGTATTTTATTTATTTATTTATTTATTTCCCACCTTTCTCCTGACATGAGATCCAAGGTGGCTTACAACATGGGGAGAAAACCCAGGCCAAATCCACACTACACCAATAATCCAATTTGAAACTGGATTATTTGCCATGGCTCCTTCCTATGGAATCCTGGGATTGCCACATTGTTCACTTACCATGAAGGTGCATTCTTGAGGGGATAGCTGATACGGGTCCTTAGCTCTGGGTTTTGTCAGTCGCCGCCCAGGCAGAGCAGGAAATTACGACTGAAGTCTTTGAAATACAAATTTCCTTGTTTCTGATCTCCTCCATCCTGAGCCCACGAGGTCAGTTCGTTGACTAGCAAAGCCCTAGAATGGAAGGAAAGATCACGAAAGAACAACATAACAGCAGGTGCCCTATTCTGGATTCCTCTTGATTGCAGTCACAGGGCGGGGAAGGACCCGTATCAGCTATCCCCTCAAGAATGCACCTTCACGGTAAGTGACCAATGTGGCATTCTCTGAGGGGAGAAGCTGATATGGGTCCTTAGCTCTGGGACGTGAACCAAGCTACCCAGAGAATATAAGGGCGGGTTGTGACTGCTGAGGACTGTGGTATCCTTGATCACCTCCTGGAGCACCCTGCGGCCGAATGCCGCCTCTGCGGCATGGAACTTATCCATCTTATAGTGTTTGACAAAGGTGGAGGGTGTGCTCCAGGTAGCTGCCCTGCAGATCTCTGCTAGGGGGGCATTGGTGGAAAAGGCGGCAGACGTTGCTGCCAATCTGGTTGAGTGAGCCGTGACACCTGATGGTCTAAGTAATCTGGCAGAGTCGTATGCGGCAAAAATACAGGCCTTTATCCAGGAGGCCAAGGTTTGTTGTGAGGCCCTGTTCCCCATCAAAGCAGAAGAGAAGGAAACGAACAGGGAATCACAACGGCGGAAGAGGGCCGTGCGGCTGATGTAGATCTTGATGACCCTCCTAATGTCCAGCTTATGCCACAATTTTGTCCTTTGGGCAGAAGGACGGTAAGACGATCAGTTGTGCAACGTGGAACTCCAAGACAATTTTAGGCTTGGATTGGGGTGAAGTGTCATTGCATCCTCAGTGAAGGAACAGAGATGTTCCCTCACCGATAGTGGGGCTAACTCTGAGACTCTCCGGGCTGAGGTGATGGCCACGAGGAAGGCCACCTTTAGGGTGAGGAGTCTAAGTGAGACCTTTTGCAGAGGTTCGAATGGATGTCTCATGAATTGCCTAAGGACCAGAGGTAGGTTCCATGATGGGAACCTATGGCGGACGGGGGGCGAGATGATGGAGGCACCCCTGAGAAAATGTTGTACATGCGGGTGCGAGGAGAGACGGGTTGCTCCTTGTCGTAGAATGAAGACCCAGAGGGCTGCTACCTGTCTTTAAGGTGTTTGGACGTAGTCCTGAGTCCAAGCCCCTCTGGAGGAAGGCGAGTACGTGCTTCACTGAGGCCTTCTCACAGCTTAGCCATCGTGATGTGCACCACCTTTTGAAGGCTCTCCATGTGGCCCCATAGATCCTCCTAGTGGAGATGCGCCTTGAAGATAGTAGAGTGTTAATGACCAACTCATCATAGCAGTGGTCCTTCAGGGCCTGCCGCTCAGCCTCCATGCAGTCAGCTGTAGCCAGGCTGAATCCAGGTGTAGAACAGGCCCCTGGTGAAGCAGTTCTGCCCTTTGCGGCAGCCGCCAAGGGCTCTCGACTGATATCTCCATCAGATTGGAGAACCATAGTCTTCTTGGCCATTGTGGAGCTACCATTACTACTTGTGCCCTCTCCTGGCGAATCTTCCGACACACTTTCCCTACAAACGGAAGAGGGGGAAACAGATATAGGAGGCCCGCCGGCCAGTGTGCTCGTAAGGTGTCTATGCCCTCGGCATCGTGGTGTGGAAATCTGGAGAAGAACCTGTTCAGCTTGGTGTTGGAGCGCGTTGCGAACATGTCCACCTCCAGCGGGCCGAATCTGTCGGAACAGTTCCTGATTCAGTTCCCATTCCCCTGGGAGCACCAGATTCCTGCTCAGGTAGTCTGCTTGCTGGTTGAGGTCCCCTTGAAGTTACTGAGCAGTGAGGGATAAGACCGAGGAACAGGAGGTCCAGTGGAACAGTAGGTCGGCTTCCTGCTGTAGTGATCTGGACCTGGATCCTCCCTGCTTTGCAATGTAGGAGTGGGCCGTGGTGTTGTCTGTCATCACCATCACGTGACAGTTCTTTAGTAAAGGTGTGAAGTGTTTGAGGGCTAGGCACGCTGCCCTCAGTTCCAGCCAATTGAAGCTGTGAGACTGCTCCTGCGGGGACCAAAGTCCCTGGGTCCCCTGTCCCTGGCAGTGTGCCCCACATCCTTGAAGGCTTGTGTCTGAGGTCACCACAATCGGATCCGTGACTGTGAATGGGGATCCCCTGGACAAGGAACTCACTTTGGTCCACCATGTCAACGACTCCTTTACCTGTTGAGGTAGAAGGACAAGTAGAGATCTCCTCGGTGAGATCTCCTTCTGATATGGGATGAGGAAGGCCTGTAGAGGTCTGGAGTGAAAACGCGCCCAGGGAACCACCCCTATTGCCGAAATCATGAGGCCGAGAAGTCGGGCCAGTGACGATAGTAGAACTGTTCTCTGAGACTTGATTGTGCAAGCCTCCCATCGTAGCATCAGTTGTTGCTCCTGTGAGAGTTTGACTTTGGAATTGGAGGTATCCAGCTGCACTCCCAGGTCGACAATGGTTCGAGCAGGAACTAGATTGCTCTTGCTGAAGTTTACTAAGAAACCATGGACCTGGAGGTACTGGATTGTGGCTTGTAGATCTCTCTTCACCTCCAAGAAGGAGGCCCCTCAGAAGGATGTCATCTAAGTATGGGTATAGGTGGATTCCCTGGGATCTCAGGTTGGCAATTAAGATGATCAGGACCTTGGTGAAGACTCTCGGTGCCGAGGCCAGTCCAAAGGGTAGTGCCCTGAACTGGAACTGTTGGTCCCCGAATGCAAAGCGTAGGAACTGTCTGCTGTCCTCGTGAATCATAATGTGGAGGTATGCCTCTGAAAGATCCAGAGAGGCCAGGAAGTCCCCTGGTTGCAGAGCTTCTTTGATGGAAGTCAGGGTCTCCATTCTGAATCGTTTGTAAGTCACATGTGAATTGGTGTATTTTAGGTCCAGGATGGACCGAAGAGTGCCGTCCTTTTTTGGAACTGTGAAGAAGAAGGAGTACACCCCTGAGAAGCGTTGCGAATTCGGAACTTCTTCGATGGGGGCGATGTTCCGAAGGTAAGATATTGCCGTTGTCAAGTCTTGTCTTTTGGGTGTCCTTGGGGACTATTGCTGGGAAGAATCTGTCCCTTGCTCTTGTGTTGAACTCGATGCGGTAGCCTTGGTCTATTGTGGCTATCACCCATTTGTCTGTTGTCGAGTTCGACCAAGTTGCAAGGAACAGATTGAGCCTGCCACCCACAGGGGGAGGCTTCGGGTCAGGACTGCTGACGTACGCCCCCTCTCTGTTGGTTGGGGCTCCCCTTCGGTTGGACTTGGACTGGGTCCCTGAAGATTGTCGGATGACGTAATTTGGTTTGACCCAAGCGGGGCGAAAGGAGTTGTAGTTCCTCTGCTTCCCGAATCCCTTTGAGAAGCGAAAGGAGTGAGAGGACTGGAAGTGGCGTCTTCTGCCCTTCTTGTCCACTTTCTTGAGGGTAGAGGACATAGCTTGCTTCTTGTCTTTGGTCTCGACGAGTATGTTTTTCAGGGCCTCTTCGCCAAATAGCTTAAGGCCCTTGAAAGAAGAGGACGCCAGCACAGCCCTGATGGGGGCGTCCACTTGCCAGTGCTTAAGCCATAATGATCTTCTGGCAAAGGTCAGGGCCCCTATGGATCTGGCTGAGAAGACCATTGCGTCCTGGGCTGCATCAGCTGTGAAAAAGAGAACACGTAGAAATCTTAGGAGCATCTTTTGGAGTATCCTCGGATCTAGGTCTTGAATCTCCATGCGCTCCTGTAGGCACACAGTGGAAACCCGTGAGAAGAGGGAAATGGCCAAATTGGCTTGCACCCCGAGAGAGGAGGCCTCATGAGCCTTTCTGATGGTTGCGTCTGCCCTCTTGTCATCTGGGTCCCTCAATGAGCCTTCGCCCTCTTTAGGAGCGAGGAAATTAGAAACAAGGGAGGCCACCGGTTGGTCAACAACTGGAGGCTTCAGCCTCTAGAGGTGATGTTGACTGGTATTGTAGTATTTCTGGGCCACTGTGGTGCCCCTCTTACCTAGGGATGGTTTATCCCACTCATCAATCACCAGGGTCCAGAAGTCCTCTGGGAACGGAAGCTCTGGTTTCTTTGGGTGCTTGATGCGCATCACTGCCACCACCTTCTCGTTGGTTGAGCACGTCGAGGGTGTCTGGCCCTGTTCTGGAGTAGAGATCTCAAGGGTGGCCACCATCTTGTTCAGAAGATGGATGTACCAGTCCCCTTGGAAAAGCCTGTCAGAAAATTCCTGCTCGGAGGATTCCAAGTCGGAAATCTCGCCCTCCTCTTTGTCTGATGAGGGAACTAGGGCGGGATCGCCTGGGGTAGTGGAACCACTGACGGCTGCTAGCAGCTGGTGTTCCTCCTTGGAGTCCCTGAGGGATTCCTCAGACGAGTGGATAGAAGAAGGGTCCTTCCTCGTTTTAGCGTGCGTCATGCTTGAAGCTGCCTTTGCAGGCCTACTTCCAGTCGTCCCGGCAGTTGACCTGGCCCATTTGGGTCCCTTGGTTTGGGACCGTGAGCTAGCCCGGGTCTCAGAAAGAGCCCTCAAGGCGGAGGCACTTGTGCTGGGGCCCTCAGATGAATCCTCTTCTGAAAACAAGGCATTAGACAGAAGTTCCAGGGCTGCCTTAATTGCAGTCTTGCGCTTTGTACGTCGTCCCCGCAAGGGGGCCGCAGTAGTCTTGGAGCCACCCGCGCCCCCTTGAACCTCCTCCAACTCAGACTTCCCACTGGACAGTTGCGAGGAGAGGGAGTCCCCATGGGATAACATGGAACTGTGAGCAGCCAGGGCCTAGGAAATCACAGTCTGAGGAAACCAGGTTTGCTGGGCTTGGTGTTGGTGGCCCAAGGCATGGGAGGAAGGGGTGATTTGAGTGCCTATGGTGTGAGAAACCAAGTTTGGATAGAGGCTGGATTGGGGCACCGTTGCTTGGGAGCTTAGGTGACTGCCTGGCAAAGGTAGAATTTCGCCTCCCCCCACTGCCCTGGTGGCAGGTTCATCAGGAATGGAGGGGACTGAACTGCAGACCTCGGTGGTGGGGGGGCGTTCTCCACCCCCTTGAGTCGTAGGAAGGGAGTGGGGTTGGGTCTCAGGTGGGATGACCCCTTTATCCCCGGTACATCCGGAGGCTTGGCCAGGGATGTATGGAGGCTTGATCCCGTGGTTCACTGTCAACAGAGAGGGGACGATTCGGGGAGGAAGGTAGGAAGCCGGGTCTTCCACATCCCTGCTCCCCCTAAGGGTCCCCTGTACCTGTATGGGGGCTCCTGCTCCCCTCCAGCTGTGGCAGCAGGGCCCAGAAGCGTGCCAGGAGGAGGTCCATAGGGGTGGATGGAGTATTGCGACTCCGCTGGGCTCCTCTGTGGCTGGCTTCCTCTTCAACAGAGCCGGCCGCTTTCAGTGCTTTGGGGGAGCCTCCTTCCCCTTGGCCAGGGGGAGCTGCACCAACTGGTCCTCCGAGGCGCTCCCCGTTGTAATGGCCAGGGAGGCTTTCCTGGCTGCCTCCCTCTGGGGTATCCCTGGAGAGGGACCTCTGGAGGCAGCAATGGCAACCGCGGGTCCGTCCGTGGCGCCCGCCTCCATCTTGGAGAGGCCGAGGTCGAGGGACGCATTCCCCGCCGTTCCGGAGCCTTTACTTGCCAGCTGCGAGGTCTCCTGTGCCGGCTTGCTGGCTCCCATTGCTGGTCCGAAGTGCAGCTGCGGAAAGCGGAGAAGAGGAAGGGGGGCGGTGGAGAGAAAGCGTGGGAGGCACAAGAGGAAAGGAGGAAGTTTTTTTTTTTAAGCGGGAGATTTGAACTAGAAAGGAGCAAGAGAAGTCAACATGCGAAAAGGGAAGGAAAAAAAAGGTAAGGAGCTGAGTAAAAAACGAAAGGAAAGGAGAGAAAGATGGAGGCGAGCTTTCCTACAACCGGCTGGGCGAAGCAGGAAATTAGAACTGCCCTCGTGGGCTCGGGATGGAGGAGACCAGAAACAAAGAAATTTGAATTTCAAAGACTTAAGTCATAATTTCCTGCTCTGCCTGGGCGGCAACTGACGAAACCCAGAGCTAAGGACCCGTATCAGCTCCTCCCCTCAGAGAATTGTAGTTTTACAAGGTATGTCACCTTCTCTGCCAAGGAGTGCTGGTACTTCACCAAACTACAAATCCCAGGATTCCATAGGAAGGAGCCATGGCAAATAACCCAGTTTCAAACTGGATTATTTGTGTAGTATGGATTTGACCCTAAACATTTTCCCCTGATAGAGGCTATATAGAAACTATTAAAAGACCTTCCCCTAAAGAAGCACCTCTTGGCACGGGGAAGAGCAAAGAGATTCTATTTGGTAGGAAACATCAGTAAATCAGCTCTTATGGATTGCAGCAGAAGCCTTCAATTCTTCACAGTTATTCCAAGTGATCCCCCACCTTATCTTTCACGAGCATATTTAACCACAGGAGTTACTTAATGGACTTGGTCCTTAACATGTGACTGAAGAGAAGATGTATCATGAAGAGAGGAGGTCATGAACTGGCTGCATAGCCAACCCCTGAAAATCTCTCTCATCTCTCTATAGTACTATGGTGATACAGGATTCAGTTTCAAGGCTGGCCAATAGCATGAGGAGGGGAAGCTTTATCTTTCTCCCTGGGCTGTGCTGGTCACCTCAGGAGCCTCCTTCGACATTTTCCTGCAGCCACGAGAATTAGGAAAAGGAGAGCAAAGCTCAGGGGTACTGAGAATCCTCCAGCTGAACTTCCATGTCATTACAACATAAAGAGCTATACATCAGAAACACATGTTCTCTAACAAGAATGCATATTTTTTTAATATAGAAAAAGAATTCTAAATGAGCTCTAGACTGTAGCCAGCTATGAAACACCATTAGGGATGAAGCTCTAGTTTTGCTTGTATCTACCAGGCAGCAGTGGAACAACCTACTTTCTTTTTCATGTTGGATGAACCAGAATAGAATGCATCTCTTGCTAAAATATATTTGATGCCAGGTAATTACTCGTCCAGTACATTAATGACAGAGTTGCCAAGACCACAGTTTCCTTTTCCTGCTCAAAGCTAAGAAGGTGGCTAAGGATACGCAGTGATTGCTATACTCTTATGTACACAAAACACTATTTCTCAACCAATGCCAGTTACTGTGGCTAGTAAACACTTTAGAGCAAGAACTCAAAAAAATTATATCTAAGCTACTAGGCAGTTCTTACAGAAACACTTTTCTAAGGTGTATTTTAAAAGTACAGAAATTTAATTTTATAGAGAAACCAAAAAGGAAAATACTGTAATGCAAAACTGTAGCATGTAGGAAGCATGAGTTTTTTTCATCATCAGCAGGCCAGTCTATGCTTTCATCTCACTATCTTTTATTATCTTTGCCTATAAACATAGGAATAGAAAAATATAAACTACATTCTCTTTTAATCTGGATTTTAAAAAAAAACTTTGGAACTCATAGAACATCTGGCTTCAAACCAGATCATAGCACACCATGAAAACACAGATGCACAGCAATAAGGTACGTTCAGAGTTAAGCAGTTCCAGCTGCAGAAGACAGATGAAAACAGTTTTGTTACCTTTTTTTTAAAGAAGAAACTATACTCTTACCATCAATCCACTGACTGAAAGCTCTCACAGCAAACCTCTGACCATCCAGTGTAACAAATTCTCTTTGCGCAATAGCTTTGCCTGTGTTATGGTTTACATAGTCTCTCACAGACTCATTACAAGATGACTCTCCATCACCAATTACACCAACTAAAGCCCAGGCCTGCCTGTAAAGAATAAAACACAAGAATAAACACAAAGCCCTTCTTAGAACACAGCTTTCTAAAGGAAGAAATGTTTTTGTTATGGGCCTTCAAGTCAACTCCAACTTCTGGTGACCCTATCTTAGGATTTTCTTGGCAGGATTTATGCAGAGGGTTTGTCATTGCATTCTTCTTAGGCTGAGAGTGTGTAAGTAGCCAAAGGTCACCCAGACCATTTCTATGGCTGAGAGGAGATTTAAACCCCAGTCTCCCAGAGTCCTAGTCCAACACTCAAACCAGTACACCACACTGGCTTTTACAAAAGTAAAAATAAACTATTGCAATTAACACACTCCAATACTAATGGGTGCCAAAACATACCCTAAAGGCACCAGATCCTGTCTGATCTTGGGAGCTAAGCATGGTCAGCCCTGGTTAGTATGTGGATGGGACACCACCAACAATACCAAGTGCTGTGGGCTATATTTCAGAGGAAGGAACCAGCAAAACAACCTTAGAGTATTCCTTGCCTAAGAAAACCCTATGAAAATCATGGGGTCGCCATAAATCAACAGATGACTTGAAGGCACATGTACACACACGCACACGCACACACAAATGGAGGGAGGGAAAGGACAGGAAAGATGTATGTATTGTACCTCACTTGCAAAGTTGAATTTGAGCAAAATTTCCTACCATGGTAGAATTTCCCTTGGGTCTTTGCATTTTTAAGAAAGCTCTTAGATAGACATAAAATGGGGATCAGTGATGGGGGAGTTACAGTGCCTAGAGCCTTGCTGATAACATTGCCAGGGCTGCAGCTGGACATTTTAGTAGGCTGGCATAAAGCTGCCATTGTAGACACTCCATAAATTACTTGTTCAAGGTCAGAAAGCAAGCCAAGATCCACCTCTGCACTCTCTTCAGTAACTTCTACTTTGAAAAACTATACCCGCTCTGACATTGAATTCATGCCTTTATGGTTACTCCCCATTTTCCTCCTATTAGCTCTAATCTAAGCCAGCCCTGACTTGACAGCACTGAAGCCAAGCGATTTCCACTCTCTTCCTACCACCTCTCTTTTCCTTCAAGTTGCATGCCAACTGGTATCAACATTTCCAGCAATTATTTCATTTAGGACTTCCAAAACTGGTGAGCTAAATTTAAGGAGCACAGGCCAATCCAAGAAAGCTGTTTCTTAATATTTTTAAAATAAGCATTCTTGTGCTTGTGCTTTTAGAAAAACCTGCAGAGATACTATTTTAACAAACAAAAAAGTTCTTTCTGAAATGACAAATACAGCTGTATCACATATAGACCAATGCTATTTGCTCTCAAGAACTGTTCATAGGATGTCTGCCTAGAGTCTTGCATTGCCACAGCATATCCTCCAACATTTTACAGATGAAAACTGGAACATGTGTGGCCAAGCAACATCACAGCGTGGTCAAATTTGAAAAAAATTATTAATGATGAAGAACACACAAGCTAGGAAATGGCTGCAGCAGTCTGCTTTTGCCTACGTCTACTGGGAAGGGATTCCACCCACTGAGTTAATTGGGTGCAAGTGATTTTTGCACTTTGAATGTTTCCAGCAATTGAAGTAAGCTTGAGAACAAAGGGGAAAAGTTGGGGGGGGGGGAGAAACTGGGACATGTTAAAAGCTGCTTAAAATGGGATTCCGGAGTATTAATCAGGACTGTTCCTGGATAGTTGGAGGGTATGCCACAATCATTCCCTGCACTGGATTCAAAACAGGTGATGATGGGTTGTGGTGGTGTGTGAAGAAGGACACAGGAGTGGTAATGCTAGTCTTCTTCCTTTCCAATAAGGATTGTGGAAGGCTGATCTCCAAAAACACAATTCCTTAAATGAACATCACAGCAGCACATTCATACCATTCCACAGGAAAATGCCAGGGGTGGGGAAAAGGTACCTACTATCAAGAGCTTTAAAAAGTTACCTTCTAGATTACAAAAGAATCTTCCAGCTACCACAGAGACAGTCCAAAAAAGGTGTCTTTTTCAAGCTCTGCCTCCTGCAAACAGCTCCCTTGTCATTCCTTCCACCTTTCACCCCACAAGAAACAGGAGCACAAGGGAAGGTCAGCAAACAAATTCCAACAGGAAAGGACACGTGCCTTCAAGTTGCCTGTCAATTTATGGCAACACCATGAACTTCACAGGGTTTTCTTAAGCAAAGAATACTCAGAGGTGGTTTTGCCAGTTCCTTCCTCTGAAATATAGCCTGCAGCATCTGGTACTTATTGGTGGTCCCCCATCTAAGTACTAACTAGGGCTGACCCAGGTTAGCTTCCAAGATCAAAAGGGATCTGGTGCCTTTAGGGCATTTAGGCCATACTACCCAATGGCTCATGCACAGAATAAAGTCTCTTTCACATTATGCAGTTACAGCCATTTGATCCCACTTAAGTGCCATGGCTATATCCTATGGAATTCTGGGATTTGTAGTTCCATGAGGTATTTAGAATCAGCTGTCAGAGTGCTCCAGTTCCCCACCACACCACAAATTCCAGGATTTTGCTGGTTGCAGCCATGACAGGTAAAGTGCAGTTTGAAAGAGAGTGAACATAGAAAGAGGTCAGTAGGTACAACACTAGCTATCTTTAAGACAGTCTAAAATGTGTTTGTAATGATTTAAATACACACATTTTCTGCATTCTAACACTTTTGTTTTCAGGGCAGGGAATGTGAATTCTGCCAGTGCTATTATATTTTGACAGGGTGGTTTATCTTCTTCCTTAGTTGGAGAGAAGGGAGAGGCTGCCAGTGGGAACTTCTAGGCAATTTCTCCTGATTCAAGATTGAGGGTTAGCTTACCTTATTAAAAACAGTCATGGGTTTTAAAAGATCAATTACTTTTATTTCTATTAATACCAGGATAACTTATAATCAACCAAACAGATTGGTAGCGCTGAACCAGTCTTCACACAACACTATATCATCAGTGTGCTTGCAGAAAGTGCAGGATGAGTCCTTCCTGAATCTTCATTTGCAAAGAAAAGCCAGATAGAGTACGCACAAGGATATGCTTACTAGGAACTGAAGTGTTTCCTATTTTCCATTTTGAATGTTCCTAAAGTTCCAGCAACACTGCATGTATGCATGAGCACACAGCATGCCATGTATACATACACATACACCACAGTCTCAATTCCACTGTACAAGGCTGGGTAATGTATGGTACTCCAGATATTGGACTATGGCTGCCATCTGTTCTAGCCAGCATAGCCAATAATGAGGAATGATGGGTGTTGCAACCCGACAAAATCTGATAGGCCATATTTGCCACCCTTGCACTGTAAAAGATGAGTTTATACTGGAACAGATGAAGATTCTGGCTTCTAAGTACAGGGAGAGAAACCTCACCACTGAGAGATAAAGCAGGTGAAACAGTCTAGCACTGTGTTAGGCACCAGATCTTACAGGTCTAGATTTACAGCCATCCATCCAGGACAGAAGATATGGGAAGCAACAGAGCTTCTGTTATTTCCTATTCATTTAGGTCTCTTAGGGTCTCTCAGGTTTCCTATTCATTTAGCCCTGACTGGTTTTCCTATCAAATGTCTGACTGACTAGGAACTCCAGATAAATCCTAACCAGGCCACATCAGTTCCAGTCCTGTGTGGTCTGTTTGATAAGAGCTTTGTAAAGGAAGTAGGACTGCCTTACAAAGACCTGCTTGGCTCTTTTCTGTAAGCCATCAAATCCTATCCAGTCCATGCCTTCTTCACTTATATTGAATGCCTGCCCATGCCAGTAAGGCCACAGATCGAGTTCCAAAAGCAGGTGATATGCTATGATCTCATGACAGTGGGACAATGAAGACACACCAGGGTTTCAAGAACCATCCAAGGATCTGAACCCATCTGGGGAAGCTTAGATTAAAATCCAGAGTGGATTCACCCCTTTACTGACACAGAGACCATCAGCTGCCACTGACCAGCAAACAAGGAAGGTTTCTGTGTATCTGGGGGATACCAAATACTAAGGGCTTAAAATGACAACCTATACAAGGTTTGTCTATTAAATAACGAGACTGTGTTTCTACCTTTCAGATAGATCAGGGAGAACTGATTGTGAACACTTGACTGGTGACCTTGAACATGTCTGAACGTGCATGACAAACATCAACACTCCGCGGTTCAGTTGTCAATCGTTGTTTAAAGCAGCTGTGTTGTCTTTTGTGTACCAGAAAAATGCTAAGTTTTAAAGTCGAGCAATGTGTCAACTTGAAATTTTTAGTGAAATTGAATAAAACACTAACGGAATCTTTTCAAATGCTTACTGAGGCCTACGGGAAAGACTGCATAGAATCATGTTTCATGCGTGTGTGTTTGAGTGGCACAAAAGATTCAGAGGACGTGAGAATGTGGAAGATGAGCGCCCTTGGATGACTTTGTGGAAAAAATCAGCCAGATTGTTCGAGGAGACGGCCGACTCAGTGTCTGAACGATAGCTGAAGCCGTGAACATTGACAAACACACTGCTTGGAAAATTTTGCATGAAGATCTCAACACAAGAAAAGTTTGTGTCAGAGCAAAAAGAGTGCCACAAGGAAATTTGCACTGACATTCTGCAGCAACTTGAGGCAGACCCAAACCTTTTTCCAAAAAATCATCACTTGTGATGAAACCTGGATCTTCCAGTATGCACTGGAAAACACTATCATCACCAAGAATGAAAAAAGCACATCAAAACAGGTCTACATTCTAAGCCATGCTCATTGCTTTTGCTTTTGTTTTATATAGAATCATAGAATTGCAGAGTTGGGTTATTATTTTTTTAAGAATATATTCAAGCTGTGAATACTTAAATCTGTTAATACCAAATCCCTGGATATGGAGGGACAACTGTATATGCAACCTAATACACTTGCTCTCATCCTGTTGTCCTCAGATTATTTCTACATCTATACCCCAGTATTTTCCACATCACCTTTATGACTTCAATTTGGTTATTTATCACCGTTTCTGCAGTGTTGATTAAACTGTGGTGGCTTAAACGTTGTAGAACCCACCTTGTAACATTCTTCCACACCGTCACCTTTGACCCCAACTATGGGGAAAGATTTGCACAGTAAACTGGTGGTTATGCTCCATTTTCTCCCCTTTGACAATGGGGATGCTTAGTCTGTCAGCTTTCTTCGGAGGGGAAGTCAATTTTAAGCATGTACCTGTGAAATCATTTTATTTAAATGCTTGTGTCCCTACACAGCTGCACAGTGGCATTAAAAAAAATAAAGAACTCAAAAATTGTGACATGTCCTCCCATGATGTGAAAAGGCTGTATCAAGGAAACTGATGTGAATTAATCTGAAAGTGATATGTCCCAACTAGGGTTCATCTGGTGTTCCCATGCCAGCAGGCATTCTATCAAAGTGGCAGGACTTGGGCTTGTGCCATGTGATCTTCCTATAACACAAATGGTAAAAAACATGTGACCTTTCAAAGTCCTCCTCCTTGTCCTTCAATCACACTATGTGTTTCATTACATTATAAATACAGGTCAACCCCTGTATCCATGGGTTTAGTTTTCATGGTTTCAATTATCTACGTCCAAAAAAAATATGTTCTCTAGGTCCTCCAATGTGCTTCTATGGTCAACTTCCCATGTTCATCTCATTGAAAATAACAGGATTCCCTACTATTCAGGGTTTCAGGTACCCATGGGATGTTTGTGTCTTGGAAAGTATCCCCCTTGGATTTGGGGGTCAACCTACAGGGAATACTGCACTTTATTCCTTGACATTGCAATTACAGTTGTCTCTCCACATTTGTAGGTTAAGCATTTGCAGATCTGGTTATTCATGGATTACTGTATTTGCTCCTGCCCTCCCCCCCCGCCCTGTACGTGACCAAAAATATGTTCTTTGCCAGAATTTGACCACAGAATCACACTGGAGTACAGTACTTAGAAATGCCTAGATAAGTTTAAAAAAAGTGTTTTAAAATGTATGTTTTCCATTTTCCTGGAGATCCTGTGCCCCTAACCCTCATGAAAACTGAGGGTTGACTGCAACTGCATGAAAACATAATGTGTGAAATCACTACCAGCATAGGGATGCCTTGAAAACTAATGAGGCTTCAGTGCATAGTCTTTCCTGTCTCCTGAAGAATCAGAAAACCTCTCCTGATAAAGTTCTCTTCTGCCTCAGAAGAACAACCCAGCATTTGAGCAGCAACACTGGGAACTGGAGAGCCTGTGTTGGGCTAAGTGTGGCTGGCTGGCTGGCTACAGGAACAGGAACTGATAAGATTTTACACTACACTGTTATAGTGTTACTATTCCACTTTAACTGCTCTGGCTGCCTCCTGTGGAATTCTAGGGTTTGTAGTTTAGTGAGGCCTAAGAACTCTCTGGCTGAGACTTGTAAATGCCCTCCCTAAACTGCAAATCCCAGGATTCCACAGGAGGCAGCCATTGCAAATAAAATGGAATAGTAACACTGTAACAGTGTAGTGTGAAAATCTCCTGAGTTAAGGTGACAGGAAACTGGGGCGGGAGGGGGATTTCCACTTCTGTGGAGGAAAAGGCCAGAGAGGAAAGAGTTGAAGGAAATTAGCAAGAGAAGTGGAGAACAGAAGGAGGGGGTAAAAAAAATACCCAGCCTGCATATTGTAGCCCTATGGTATGCATTTAGATAAATCCCAGACTGGGGCAGATTGGAAGTGGCTCACCTTCATTTTTAGAAGACATAAAAACAGATCTGTCTCCCAGATCTTTTTTGATTCCTGTGGACATAGCAGACTTGAGACTATAGAATACAACTCTAGCCAACATAAAGCAACATCTGTGTATAACAGTGCTATTTATGATTATATACCGGTAGTTCTGTCTCCTTATACTTTACATACAATGAACAAGCACACATTTAAGCCATTTTTACCCTGCCTTTCTGCTGTAAAGAAGAAAAAGGAAAAAAGAAAAAGAGTTTTCCAACAAATAATAAAATCATCCCAAACCACAACATCCTGCTAAAATAGAGCAACAGTACCATTTTGTAAATTCCAGAGATACCAAATAAGATATTAAAGCAAACTATAAAATAAAATGTTTGAAATAATACTAAAAAAGAGTTTATCCATCTTCAGAAACCATAGGTAGCTAAGGAAGTGTTACATAAAGGTTATGTAAAGAAACACCATGGCTTTTGAAGCAAGCTTTATAGTTTTAGGCATTGCGCCAAGGCCTAGCTGTTTAGGAAGGCCTTTAGCTGAACACACATACACACTCACCTAATTATGAATATCTTAAAGCTGTTTTCCTTTCACTGTGGCTTCTCTTTGGGTCTCTGGGATTTATGGATTGTTAATTTTGGATTTTTTTCCATTCTATTTTTATGATGTTGGCTGGTATTCAGTATCACAGTTATGGATGTGTAACCTAGTTATGCATCTGCAAATGCACCATATTCATGATTGCTACATAGTCACAATCATGGCACAATTGCCATGATTGTTAACTGCCCTCCCCACCTTACTTTATCAGGCATCAGCCACACTCTGCTGGCGATCCATTCTGCTGTATGGATGGCATTTCCACCTCCTCCAGTGAGGGTGTGACAATCAGAAAGAAGCAGGATCCCTGTTGCAAGTCCTTGTTAAAGCCTTGTTCACTGGCAGGAACAGGATGGAATTGCTTCCCTCAGTGCAGCTGATGCCCCATTAAGTAGCTTTTTGTGTGTGGGGGGGTCAGGCCAGGAGACACTACTTACATAACTAAGCAGGCAATGTAGAATTCTGGCTATTGTTATTTTCAGATTAATGCATTTTGTGAAAGTGGTTTCATTGTATATACATTTTTGTAAACCAGTTTTTTGCATTAAAACCAATATAGGACTAAATCAGAAAATTAAATAGCAAAATGCAGTTATGGCCACTACTAGCTTAAATAATCATTGTTTTTTAAAAAGTGCTCTTTTAAAGCAAGTTGTTTTGGTTGAACTTACGTTAATTGAAGGATTTATTACTGAATGGCATTTCTTGCACTATAAAATAAAGTGATTAAAAAGAAGCAACTGACACTAGAAACTGGTCCAACAATGAACAACTGACACTAAACTGTTAAAGTTAACATGTTTAAATTCCAACAGTCATTGTTGTTCCAGTAAGAGGGTTGGAATATACAGTTGCCCCTCCACATTTGCGGCTTTCACATTCGCAGTTCCGTTTATTTGTGGTCAGCCACCCCTCCGCCCCTCCTGAAGCCGTGATGGGGCTCCCTAGCCCCATCACGGGTTTGGGAAGCACAGGAGGGTGGTTGGCAAGCTTTCCCCCGTCCAGCCACCCACCCCTCCACACTTCCCCAAGTTGTGATGGGGCTGTGCAGTTCCATCGTGGCTTCAGGAAGCATGGGGGGGGGGCTGGCAAGCCTCCCCCCCAGTCCAGCCAGCACCATCGCGCTTTGGGAAGGGTGGAGGAGTGGCTGGCTGGGCGAGCGGGAAGCTTGCCAGCCACCACCACCACGCTTCCCAAAGTGGCAAATGGGGTTGAAAAGCCCTCTTGCCACTTTGGAAAGGCAGGGGGGTGCGGGCGGGCGGTGGGAGGCCTATTTTTTATTTGCAGTTTTTTCACATTTGTGGGGGTCTTGCGCCCCTAACCCTGTGAATGTGGAGGGACGGCTGTAGTAATAATAGGCAGACTTTTAAAAAAAAATGAATAATGAATTTTAAAAAACAAGAGTGCTTTTTAAAAAATCATTGATCTAAATTGTAGTAAGCTCCTATGAGCTTCTCCTTCCTTCCTTTCCTTCCTTCCTTCCTTTTTTCTTTCTTTCTGGACTCAAAGGGGGATATATAAGGATTCAAGATCACATCAGCAGACCTGCACTCATGTAACCAGAATTTTCCTTCTTATCTCCCACCATTCACCTTCCAACTGCTCCTGTGCCCCACCCCTGCATCCTTTGGGCAGATTTACAGGGGTTGCAGAGGAGGGAAAATGTGTCTGCAAGTGAGGCCTAATTCATCTGGCAAGCCAACACAACTGGATACAGCATTATAATTTTAAACATAAATATATTTAAAATAAAGCTTTCCAGATTTCTCTCTCAATTGATCTCTGAAAGCTGAAAGTAAACCAATCTCAGCATGTTTCATCATTATGCTTGGATTCCCTTCCCTTCTTTTCTCTCTCACAATCACTTTTAATGCTGTTCAAGAAAAGAGAATCAAAGAATTTTAACAGGCGCGGCATGCTTTCAAGATCTTTCATGAAAGGAATGTACAGTAATTCTAAATGAGTTTATTATATGAGTACTTCCCAGAGCACACAACCACATATAACAAATCCATCTGCCATTTTTGCTGTGCACATATACGTTGGCAGGGGAACTAGTGACCAATTACAGTAGTATTGGTTGTCTCACGTTCTATGAAGAGAAAGAACTTGATTTCATAGCATTAGCTGTTAAAATATACTTCTAAAGAACTGAGATTGTAAAATAATACACTTTTTAAAAATAGGACTGGGTGTTTTTTTTCCTCTGTAAGTTGTCACACACTTCAATATCCAACACTAACCAGACTTTTTCTTGTACTACTCTATGATAAAAAACTTGTTTAATGGGATTTTCTAGCCCTCAGGAGCAGTTCTAGAGATGGAAAAGGGGGAAAGGAGAACACAGAAGGGATGGTGGGCGGACAATTCTGGCAGAAGCACCAAGATCCAGTAGAAGTTAACCACTAGCTATTGGCCTTAGTTCCCCTTGCCAAAAATTCTTCAGTACTATTAGTTCAATATTGGTATGAGTTCCATACTTATTAGTTTCAGATTTCACACATAAGACATCCAGAAATAATCTAAGATGACCAGTGTTGTGCCAGTCAAGCCTCAGTACTGTTCAACATTTAGCATTAATAATATGAAAAGGAACAAGAATTTTGAAACAAAAAGTTTCTACCCTTTGAACACAGATGTGTGTAGCATATATACTGTTATCAGACTATGTTATCAAACATGTTGCCTTCCACTGTAGCAATTTTTATAGAGATGGTTGTAGCCTTGTTTTCAGTATTAAAAGAAGAAGAAGGAAAAAAAGGACTCTTCTGGCACCTTTAAGACAACAAATTTATTTCAGCATAAACTTTCACGGATTACAGCCCACTTTCATAGATGGAAACAGTGGGCTGTAATCTACAAGATTTTACACTGAAATATAATGATTACTTTTAAAGGTGCCACAAAACTCTTCTTGTTCTTTCCTCCCTTTTAACCAAAATACAATTCAAAAGTTTTCCACTGCTAGACTGGTTATGGTAATACCCTAGTGAGGATAGTGTGTGTCTTTGGCAAGATTAACAGATTGCAACTGCAAGCTTCACTGTTAACAGTTCACAAGGGTTTAGAACTTCAGAAATATTGAATTAAAAAGCTTTCTTGTAACACTTCTGCAAGATATATTCAGAAGCAAATGAGTTTAACCCATCACATGTACACTTTTGCATGAGCTGAGAACAGCAGAACAGACCTCTGAATACAGTTTTCAAATAAGATTTTTTGGTTTTTTGCCAAAGCACAGAAGTAAGTGATTTGTTTTTTCCTTTTTACCTGTAACTCAATCCTTTGACGAGTTTACTTCCCAGGAGATTCTGTATAGTTGTTTTGGTTTCATCCAGTAGGTTTTTTGCAGCTGAGTCTCCTACAACAATAGCAACAATGCGACCAATATCTTGGGCTTTCAGAAAATCCTGAAGTTTCCTGCTATCATTTTGAGATTCGTGAGTATCAAACCTCTCTGCTGCCAAAACTTGTGCAGTGTCTTGGTCAATGACTCTCACATTTAGACCTCGGAAAAACTCCTTTTCCAATGTATATGAGCCAGAGGCCAGCCCTGAAGAATATACAGTCTTTGACAGAGACGTCCACGCTAACTTCTGAGATCCATGCAATTCCAGTGTTCCACCAGGGCCCACACCCACAAATTTTTCACCAAATGTTGGCATATAATCACCTTCATCCTTTTTGCCATACAAGATGATAGTTGCTTTGGATTTATAATGGCATTTCTCTGCTCCAATATGAAGCGCTCCACCATCCTTTATCAGGATAAAACGTGTTTGCAGTGTAATATTTCTGGATCCATTTTCATCATCACCAAAGACAAGTAATCCTGCAGGAAGCAATATTTTGAGAGTAAGTAATCTCTTAAGTAGTATCTGAGTATATTTTGTGGAATAACATTTTGCTCTGATATAAAATAAAAATCAGTGTACTAACAAGGCTACTGAAATATGAGTGAATGCTTGATTTTAATATGCATTTTTTTCAGATGGAAAACTATCATAGTGAGCTAAATCAAATAGTAGTCTTACTTTTGAGTAGACAGACTGAAATTAAAGAGACTCAGTTCTGATTGACAACTTCCATTAATTTTAATGGATCTACTCTAAGCAAGATAACACTGGATATAACCCAGTACACTGGAGCAAAGAGAAATACAAAGAACAAAGAGAGTATCTGAGAAGCTGAATAAAGCATTCTCCACTGCTTCCCACAAGCCTGGTCATGTCCTTCCAAAGCTATCAACTAAATCTTGCTGTGTCAGCCTCCTAAAATGTTGATGACTGAGCAGTATTTTTAATTTGTTTATATTTGATACACTTGGCACAGCACAGGAAATGTACAAAAAGAATCCAGACGGTAATAAAAGCTGAAAACAGACTACACCGACAACATAACAAAATAATCAAGACAGCTAGACAGGAAAGCTATGCAGATGTATAGATTTCTTTTAACATAGGAAGGGAGTAAGATGACAGTTTTAACAGTAACATGGTCATGTTTTCTTTCCTGTGAGATTGATAGGCACTATAAGAATGGTCAGAACGTAAAAGAAATGGCTACTAACATGGTGCCACAACAGATTTCACATTGACTTTTTCAGTTTTGTGAAACTTTGAAGAACTGGTCTGTATATGAAAGAAAAATAGATGGAAGGTCCTGCTCAGTGAAATATACCTTTGAGAGAAAAAATCCTTGTTCCGCATAGCAAAGATACAAACTTTCCTAAACTAATATTACACTTTGGTCACAGACAGCACATACTCGTTTCTCCTTTGTTCTTTTCTCAAAATACTCTTTTAAATTCTGATTATTTTGCCTCTGCTGCATAGGAAGTAAACTGGGAGGAAACTTCCTTTTGGAAGAACTGATTTCAAATGTTTGTTCTGCCCTTGTTATTCAGCCCTGTCTGTTCCTGTTCCACTATCACTTGCATTAAATATATAAAAAAAAAAACTTCCAAGTTGTACAGCAATCTTTGCAAATGTGTATGTCATTTGCAGGACAATAGTTGTCACTTCTTGGAACTCTGTTGAAAGCCACAAATATAATAATACAACTTCCATGTTAAGGATATAGTCCAGCCCAATGTTCCAAATAGTCTTTACAGTAAGAACAATTACTGGAATGTGATAACAGAATAGCAGCTTGGCAATGAGTCTGTTCACAAAACCATTTTAGTCTAATGGATGTTTTCCCCTGCCCGCTTTAATCACCGAGGCTATGCCACCCAAATCAAATGGGCTTTTTTTTCTCCTTTGTAAAAATGTGATATTCTAGGTAGCACTTACAAAAATGTTAAATGCAAATTGTCTTATGTGGCTAGGAAGCTATACTATGAAAGTTACTGATTATTGTTTTTAATGTGTTTAATGTGTTTGTTACTCATGCCATCCATTCAATTTAATACAACCATGCACACGGCCACAGTTATTACAGTGAAGGCAAAATATGTTTTAATGGTCAAAACTGGTATGGTGAGGGCATCCACACCTGCTGTTCATGTGTCTGGCACCAATAGCTCATAGCCTCCATGTCAGTGGGAAAGTGAATCCTGTTTAGGTTTTATTCCAGACCTTAGAAGACTATCCAAGGTGCAGAGCCCTATGTTCAGCATCTTAAGTATCTCCTTTAAACTTGATTAAAAACTGTGGGAAGTTACCCCTCCAATGACATGGGCGCCACCAACCACCCTTGATGCTTGCCTCAGTCAGATACTAAGTGGAGTTGGGACGAAAGTAACAGAAGATTTTAAAAATTGCAGATATGAGGTTTGCTAAACCCTGTCTCCCTTCCCACACAAAGTTTCTGGAGGTCCAGTTCTGATTCTAAAATTGAACAAGGCTGAGCAGAAGAGTGCTTGCGGTAACTAAACTTCCTAAAACAAGATGGGACAGAATTCTTCTCCCTTCCTTCAGCTGTAAGTTTTATGTAGAATGTAGGCTCCTTGTACATCTCCTCTGCTGTGTACATGAGTGGAGCAAGTATGTGAATAAAGATAGCTTGCCTTGTCGTATTCAGTTTGGCCTTAAAATATGGGGGAGACTATGTGGCTCGGCAGATATTGCTTGGCTGCAAAGGGCCAGCCAGCATATATAGCCAATAATCAGGTACAACAAAAGGGGAAGTCTAGCAAAATCTGGGAGGCTACACATTCTGGAGCTATTCTGGAACTAAGACATGGATGTGTAGACAGGCATTTGATGACTGACTGTATAATGCCCCTCTCTCTTAAACAATGTGATAGATCTTACTAACTATTGTGCTGGAGTGTGTGGGGGTGGGGGTCAAATGCCTCTTTAATGGGTGCTATGGTTTAATCTGGTTTGGGTTTTTTATCATTTAATCCCTTTTAATTTTCGATTTTTGTTAATTTTTAACTATGTTTTTTAAAATTTGTTGGAAGCCACTTTGAGTCCTAAATAGGAAAAAAGGCAGGGTAGAAACAACAACAACAACAAATCCATGATGGCACCTACCCCCATCCTGTATAACTATAGAGTGCACTGTAGCATCCACATTCAGACGAAAGAGATCTCCTTGCTGGATTACAACTTTCTTGTCTTTATCATGTCCAGGATTCCAATTCTTGAGGCGAGGATTCTGATCAGGACAATTTTCTACAACATAAAAACAATTACAAATTACAGCATTCAGGGTATTCTTGATATTATTTAAAGCAAGGATTGGCATCTCATGGCTTGTGGGCCAACCACAGTCCCCAAATTCCAACCAAAGCCCTTTCAAAGTTTATCCAGATTTTTTTTTTAAAAAAATACTTCTTCAGATTCACACATATAGAACAGAAAAATATTTTTGTGCAGTAAAAAGAGATATTTTACTGTTGTATCTTTTTTTGTATTTTATCTGAGCTACAACACTGTTAAAATACACTTCCAGTCACAGAACAAGGAAAAAAATTTTGGGTAATGCTTGACAAAATCCTACACTTATGCTAGGAATAAGGCATATTCTCAGCTCATCTTCATGAATCTGGCTTTCTAAATATCTCCAGAAGCCAGTCTGCCATGTAATATAGGCAGATTTTCAAAGGAAAACTTCTCTCTTGCTTCCTCTGAATTTGAATCAAAGCAGGTAAAATGATCTGTGCTTCCTTCCTTGCAAATCAATTAACTCTCCTTTTCTTCTTCACCCTTTTTTGACAGCTTCAGCAGTTGTCACTGAGCAGCAGTTCCGCAGAGGTTTCAGAGGTGCCAATTTAGACTCTGTCAAAGTCAGGAGAGAGCCTTTTGAAACAGCCCTACAGAGGTCCCTAATTAGTGTTATCTTTACTATCAGCTCTGTCTTCCACATATAGCAACTGCTGTAATATCACTAAAAATTTCAGCAGTTTCTATTCTTCATTTTGGTATATATTCCACAGGAGACTTTTCATCTAAATAATTACACTAGGTGAGCATGGACACTATTAGAAATTTACTGATTCATTACACCATCTTGCTGACTTCCCTGCTTTCCATCCCTCCTCATCAGTGAATCAATTATTCCATCCGGGATACTTCACTTTGAATCATTTCAACTGTGAATGCCAAGCTAATGTTGTTTTTGCTTCCCTTTAGAGCCAGTTTTGCTATTGGTTCTAGCTGATTATTAGAAATTGCTTCCTCGTATTAAACATATTTGACTCATGCTGACTGAAAGAATTACCTTGGACTGCTTAGCTGTTTTTCCTTTCACTGTAAGAGATTTTATACAGTTTAGTTTCTTGGTGCACATTCTTTTAAGTTAGATTATGAGTATCTGCCAGTAATGTGGCATTAACCCCCAATTCTCAAAGGCACAATCTACAAAGAAGTAATTTGGCTATATTATTTATTCTGAAAATTTAATACCATGCTCCTCAGTGCAAAGATTCCACAAAGCAGCTTACTGTCCCATATAAGCACATCAGACAGTGACACAATTTCACAGACATCTAAAAATGAGCACTGTTCAGATTCATGACACGCCTTTGTTAGAAACAGAATGCAAAATTAGATGGACCTTTGATTTGACTAGCAGACCTCTTCCTCTGTTTTGATCCCCTAAATGTTGTTTACTGAGCACTAGAGCAGTGCAGTGGTTCCGAATGCTGGGTTAAGACTTGGGAAATCCAAAAGCAGATCCCCACTAAGACATGAAATGTATTGAGGGTTCTTTTTAAAATAATTTTTTCTATCTTTTAAGATCAGTACCATTACTCTGCCACAAAAAGTTGGCAGATGCAACTTCATTAACTAGAAACCAAAAGTCTCTCTCTCTCTCTCTCTCTCTCTCTCTCTCTGGCTTTTCTTCGCAAACGAAGATTCAGGAAGGACTCATCCCACGCTTTCTGCAAGTGCACTGATGACTAAAAAGGCCAATCCGAGATAAACAAGTCCAGTTGCAGAAAGCACAGCAGAAGGTCTCCTTGGGTGATGTTTCCGGCTTGTGATTCTTTCGGCGTTGTTTCTCTTCAAGACTTGTTCGGCGTGAGTTCTCAAATAAGGCTGCAGCATTGTGGATAGTGCGTCTCCATGCCTCCTGATGTGAGGCCAGGGTGGACCATTGTTGGTGATCAATTTGGCTGAGCCTGAGATGTTATTTCAGGGAGTCCTTGTATTGCTTTTTTGGAGTGCCCCTCTTATGCTGACCCGTGGCGAGTTCACCAAAGAGTATTTACTTAGAAATGAACAGAGGATTCACTTCAAAGTACTGTACTGTATGTTGAAAAGTTCTTCCTTCTCTACTTGGATTAACTTCCAAGTAGAACCTAGATCTGATAATAATAGAAGCTTAAGGATAGCAGCTATTTTAACAAATATAATTAACACAGGCCTGGTCAAGTAAGAAGTCCATGCTAGAATTTATTATTTGAAGTATTATATTTTTATTAACCTACCAATTCCTGAGACAATGTATAACAGATAAAAACATTCATTAAAAACAAATAAATGTAACTTAAACTGCAGTTTTAAAGTGCACACACACATGCACACTTAAGACACTTAAGGACCAAAGGCCATATAAAACAATGCAGCCAAGATGCTATTACCATAGTGAAAGCCCTCACCAACCTAGTCACATGGGTTAGTGGGATATGCAACAGGGCCTCCACTCTCAGATTTTGGGCAGCCTCATGTGGGAAGAGGTGGTCGTTCAGATATCCTGGCCCTAAGCCATTTAGGCCTTTGACTTGAGGACACATAACAACAAAGTCAACATTGACCTCAGAAACAAACTGGAATCCAGTGCAGTTGGTAAAAGGACTAGTGATGCATAGTTTCTAAAACACACACCAGGCGACAGACTGTCCACCACATTTTGCACTAGTTGTACATTGCAAACACTTTTTAATGGGCGCCCAACACAAAGAACATTACAGTAGACTAACTGGAAATAATTAAGGCATAAAACACAGTGGCCAAATCTGCCTTCACTTTCCTGGCGTTCCCTGCAAAACAATGTTCCAGGGTGGTGGAAGAACATCTGCTAAGAATGAACTTCTATGCACCTTTACTGTTAATATGTGCGGTAACACAGAATTATCAATCCTTTGGAGACTGTACAGATCATGGTAGAATACTGGAGGTGAAGCTGGGTCCTATGGCATACCTAAAGAGCTTGATACTCAGTGCCAACTGTCTCCATGCCTTGTGCCCTCGTGATGTGTTGGACTAAAACACCCAATGGCCATGTTGGCTGGAGATGATGAGAGCTATAGCCTAACACAACTGGGAGAGCACTAAGTTTTGAGAGTCCTGTATAATTCAAAATTAAATACCTCTGAGTTGGGCACTAAAGGCAACAAGGCATTAGTGCAGATACTGGGAACCCCTAATAAAATGATTCAATCCATCCGTTGGGAGAAAGGAGGAGACTGGTAGCCACAGAATAATTCACTATCTAGACAAACTGAAACAGCTCACTTTTATTTCAAAGGCATGAAAGAGACATTTACCCATAGTTTTTCACTAAATACCAGTACATTCGTATTTTTCATACACTTACTTTTTCTTTGGGTATACCTTTCTGGTCCCATGTAATAATTCAGGCTTCAATGAAGAGAAACATAATCATTTGCATTATGGTCATGTAATGTGATAACTGGATTTGGGGTAAATAGCGGAGCAGCAACTGCAACTAACAATTTGTTCACACTACACAATTATAACAGCTATGGCTACTTCCTATGGAATCCTGGAAACTGTAGGTGGTGAAGGACAAGACCTCTCTGGCAGAGAATTTCAGGTACCCGTCAATAAACTGCAAATCCTAAGATTACATAGGATGCAGCCATGACACTTAAAAGTGGAATCACAGTGATAATAATTAGGTAGGGTGAAAGGGCCCTAATTCATCACTGAAGAACAAAAGAACCCAGTTGGATATGACCAAAGTTCTATCTAATTGAGCATTCTGTTTCACATAGTGACCAACTGGATACCTCTTAGGAAACCCTAGAGTAGGAAATAAGTGCAATATGTCTTTATCAATGCCCCCTTCCCCCACACTCCCCAGAAAATGGAACCTTATTGTCTCTGATTCAATCAGGATCTTACCTTCTAGCTGTCAATACCACATAAATTTGTCAAATCCTCATTTAAAAATACCTACCTGCATCTCAGAGCACCCTGCTTCTTAAATACAATTATGATGCAATTATCTGTATACGTAGCAAGGACCATGTAGACTTTGCTGGCCTCAACATTGTCTCAAAAGTGTCAAAACGGATTCAAACGAAAGTTACATTTTACAGGGGGAAGCCAATACTGTACATTGTAACTTCACATGGTATCATTTAAGACAGAATGAACACATGGAAGATGCCCATGTAGGAACTGTGAACTTCGGTGCTGACAACTCAGAATTAAACCACCACTGGATTTCAGACTAAGGAATCATGTATCTTAATACCACAAACAGAAAATGGGCCTAATCAAAATATCTTACAAACTTTGTACAGTTCAGTAGGTAATGGGATGGGTAGGGTGCAAATCAAAATTGGCTCCCCTACATACATTAGCTGCAGCTCACTATGGCACATGTGTTTACATGAACAGCATAGCACAAGAAAGTTTGATAACCCACAAGGTAGTCCATACTTATCTCAACTGATGTTATTATGAAGCTTATGGGCATCTAACCATACATACCTATATATCATGTAAAACACAGAGACATGAATGGGGATGGAAGGATCACAAAGCGATGGCACTGTTCTACACAAGCATGTTTATTTCTCCTTTAGACACTCCAGCTTGAAGTGAATATCCTTCATGTTTCCACTCTTAAACATTTTGAATAAATAATCTAGATGCTAGGTCTACATTCTATTGCTACCATATATTTTGTTTGATGACAGTTAATCTATAGAAAAGGCAACTCCTATTTTCTTGGTGTTTTTGCCAGTGCTCCTGGTAGTCATTGTGTTACGGCAAAATAAACAGTGTACTTAAAACACTTTGCAAGAGAAAACTGTTCTGGGTCAGATAGTTACATGCTTTAAAAGTAATTTACTGTCTAGAGTAGAATTTTATGGGTGTCAACAAATAGTTCTACCAGGATGATAAGATATTATGTGGCACTGCTGCATATCACAGCATTAAAAAAGCACAAAACACACTGATATAACTCACCATCAGGCGCATATTTTGATGCAATCCCCAAAATAATCCCAAGTGCAAGAAAAAATGAAAAGCTAGACATAGCAAAGCAAATGAGTGTATTTTTGTGCCTCTTCTTTCTGCTTGCTTCTGCTTGATGGCGCTGCTCATCTGCCAAAGAGGCTATTGTTGCACGAGCTTCCTGTCTTGCAGAGGTAAATTTGGCTGAAGCTTGGCTCTTTGGAGGGGGTGGAGGACGGAAGGGAGCAATTCTTCCTGGGACATATCCAGAGGATTTATGGCTGTTACCATTCTGAGGCTGGTGGAAGGCAGGAGAGTTCCCTCTGGGATCAATGGCTTGCATGTTACAGAGTCACTAGAATAAGAATAGAAGATGTTAATTTTGCACTGCTAATCTATGAGGTGAGTCACTTTGACTGATATTCTGTTACTATACTTTTTATAATAGCTGCATCTTATTTCACTTATTCAAACTCTCATTTGTTGCAGTAAGAGTTCTCACAAAATGTTCTTATATAGCTCCTTCCATTCAGGGTAGGCTGCTTCCCAAATTATCAGTCTCACCAGTCCATTTAACTTTGGGTATAACTGCTAGATGGAATGTTGATTCCTAAGTTTTCTGGTTAATCCCAACTAACTTTAAAACCAAGAACACTTACTAACTCCTGTACAAATAGGAAATGTGGATTTAAGGACTGATAAAGAGGCTAAAGCATTATCTGCAAATAAACTGATAAAAGTACTAGGGCAATGCAGAGCTTAGATAAACTGAAACCCAGTTCACTAAACTAAGAAGCTGTCCAGCATAAAAAACTAAAACATGGCAAACATCTGCCAAAAAAAAAAAAAAAAAAGTGTGTGAGAGAACTACAGTTCCTGCAGGGCAGGGGATTGGGCTAAATGGCCCGTGTGGTCTCTTCCAGCTCTATGATTCTACTACTCTTCAGTCATATGCAGAAATAGTGCAAGAACTTTATTATGTAGTTTGTAAAGCAGCAAAGCCTATTACTTCATTGTTTCAGAGTGATAAGATCATTAAGGCTCAACCTTTTCAGATAAGACAATACCTTGCAAGACAGACCAGTTACAAAAGCAAACATTTAAAAAGGAGCACATGTTCCTTGAACTTGTTCTCTGTGTCAAATCAAAAACTTCATTTAAGATGTCTGGCACAAAGTAAAATCCAAGTACATGGAGTATTGAATCCTTTTTCCTTTGTTCTAAACAGGAAGCAAAGCTGACAAAAATGATAGAATAGTCAGTTAACTGAACATGATTAGAGTTTAGCACTTTTAAAGGTACAGGGCAGCCTGCATGCACATTTACAACTACATACAGCAAAGGCTGATAACAGAACAGCTTAGAAGAATTTTTATATTCAGAGTAATTTTTTGGACATTTTTCTTTTCCATGCAAGTGCTGTTGCTGTTCTGGAGCCAAATCCACACCCCAAGTTCTGATTTGAAATAATAAAAGACTTCTCTTTTGTTGCCAGATCAGGGTTTTTTGGCATTATATCTTCCTTCTGCTATTCTAATTGTGGTGCATAGGGCACAAGCTGCTCAATATTGGCTTCCTCTTTTAAATGAATGAATACCCAAATAAAAATCTTTCATTTCTCAAAAGATCATAAAAAACATAGGGGAATTAATAGTGTGCAATGGTATCAAACAGCTTTCAGATCTTTGCACATAATTTGACATGTATCCCACTTAACTTCTGTAGGATTTAACACAGTTTCCAGATGTCTGAATAAAACAAACAAATATATGGTACTCTTAGCCTGTGACATATCTTATGGTGTTACTTTGTACTGTCACTTCCCCCCACCATGTCTGCAAAAACAGACTAGCCATATATGGTATGAATTCTATAAAATACTAAGGCATTAAAATAGTGGAAGGTCTGCTGTTCCATGCAATGGAAGATGGGGCATACATTATGCTTAGTTTATGCTCTGGAAAGAATATTAGTTTCCAGGTCCTTTGAGGGTAAATGAGAACTGGCCTTGTCATTAGCTAGAGTCAGGAGAATGCCTCAGAAAGAAGATAATAGGGAAGGGAGGAGTAGCAGCCCTATCTTTTGGCTGTTTTTCCTGGGCCACCATCAGATTGCCACTTTATCTGGGCACCCTTCAACCAGTCTACTTACTTCACGTGCAGTGGAAAACACAATCCTGCCACAACTGTTGAAGATTCACCTGCCAGTCCTGTCAGCTTCTATACATGGACTGGGAAGGAGGCACCATTGCCCCAACCAACAAAATATCTTGGATCAGGCATGGAAGAAATGCCTCCTGAATGAAGGAATTTTTTAGACACCAATCAAGTTCACCAGAGGACCAAATTTAAAGATACATTTGGCAGGACAAATGTCACCAAAACAAACAAACAAACCCAAAAAGAGACAGGAAATGGCCTACTAGAGAAAGGCTTGCATTTCTTCTGTTTGGGAAGAATTTCCTAGTAGCTAGTTATGCCAGTCATTCATATGGTAAGTGCATTTTATAACAGAAAGAAGCTAATCTGAATTTATATACTGGCTGAGTTCCATAGGTGCATTTGCCTCTCAGATACCCTATTTTTAGAATAAGCAAAGACTGCAATATAGTACTGCAAGTTCAATTCCAGAGGGCTCCAAGGTTCACTCAGCCTTCCATCCTTTCCTAGGTCGGTAAAATGAGTGCCCAGCTTGTGGGGGCAATTAGCTAACACACATTGGAAACTGTTTAATGCAGTGCAGATGTGTAAATAGCTATTGCTTAAAAACAATTTGTAAGCTGCTCTGATAGCCTTGTGGCTGAAGAGCGGGGTATAAATAAATAAATAAATAATAAACAAGCCTTACATGGGAACAAGTTCCATTGTACAAATAAAACAAACTTCTGATATCCATAGAACTGCACTTGAAAGAAAAAAAACCTTCATCCATCTAGTTGTACAAGAGCTTATATAATTATACTTTTGTCAATCTATACTGTATTATATTTACATATAAAACATGAATTCTAAGTCAGCATCAGGAAATAATATTCAGTGTCCTTTTTCAGCTGTTTTGACAGCAAATTTATGTTTTAGCTAAAAAGTTAATAATATGTTCCTCCTCAAGAGAGCTTTCAGAGTGGCTTTCAAATATGAGAACTGCCATTACCAATTTGAAAATCAAACAAACAGTAGAGTGCTAAAAGATCTAAAAACCATAAAAACAGCTGCCACTAAAACCTTCACACCCTAAAAAAAAAGGTGTCTTAAAGTAACAGCAATAAAAACAACAGCTAAATGTTTTTTTTACCTGCAGCCTGAAACTCAAAAGGTGAGTAGACATCAGATACCAAGACCACAGGAGGGCTCTCCAAAGAAGGGGAGACATATGAGGCATTTCACTGCAAGATATCATTAACCTCAGTTTGACTGTGTTTGTGTAATTTGTCCATCTGTGTTGGGTGGATTTTTCATTTCAATTGAAATGGCGAAGTTACTTAATTTCACTTACTCCCAACAAGAGGGGACATCAAAATAAGTGGAGGCAAAAGGAATGAAAAGTAACCTATCTTAAGATAACATCAAGTTGGTTGGGGGGGGGGCAGAAACCCAATACAAAGACTTGATTTTCCAGATCAAGCCTCTCTCGGAAAGTGGTAGCTGGCAGCTTTCATGTTAATGGGGCTCTGCTCTGAGTTTTAGTCTGACTTCAGAGCTATCCAAGTTGCTAAATTTTATCTTTAAAAGAGGTTGGCACTTGGATATGTCCTTTAAAGTTCAGATTAAAAGCCTCAGTGGATTCAGTGCTCCACTGACATGGAACCCACCAGCCATAACTGCTTCAAAATTTTGGCCCACAAAATAACAACCCATAGTTTATGTGACTGACATTTCATGTACCTGCCCTTCAGACCACAAAAATTGATAAGCTAGAATCATTTGGATCATGACTCACCCACCAATCATGGATAGAGGAATCAGGGTAGGTAGAGTGAAACAGCATGGTACAGTGGTTAAAGTACTGGACTGGGTTTTAAGAGAACCTGGTTCAAATTCCTACTAAGCCATGAAACTCACCGGGTGACCATGGGAAAAGAGGGATGACAACAACAACAATAATGGAGTCTAATAACAAAAACGCTATGCTGAGACCCAGCAGGCTTTCATCTCTGGATCATTTCATGTATCACTGGATACATAATTTTAAAAATTCACTTTCAGTTTAAATACAAGATGATATTACCCTGGAGGAAAAAAATCCATACAAGAAAAAAAAAGATTGTGGTGATCTATTTCAAAAGAACAAACTTTTGGTGTCTCTCCCTGATCTTACCTAGGGGCATCACACAATTCTGTCTCTAAACATCAGGGGCTTTAGTGTATGCGTGTGTGTGTTTTAAACATTGCTGTGTTTAGGTAGCAATTCAACCTCACAGTAGTTCTATCATCATTATTCTCATTTTAAAATGTTTTACAACAGTTCAAAGCCACAGTTCCTATACAAGAATAGATCTGAAAGTGGTCTATCTGATGTTATACTGACTGCACTTTCAAGCTTGGCTAGCATTTACCTCTAAACACAATTGATCCTAGGCCAGAGCGGTGCTAACCAAAGTAGTCGTCCAATGCCAGTTACCAAGCCATGGGTCCCTGGTGAGTTTCCCATAAAGAAAGAAACCATTGTAGCCAATGGACATAAATATTATGCCGGTCCTTGGCACATGGGGCAGGGGGACAAACTGCTTTCCCCCCCCACATGAGATAAGCCTTAGCAACACTGGGCTAGAGCACATGGCACTGCATAGAAGCAACTTTCGTGCCTACGGTGTGGTTCCAATGGCTTGAAACTATGTACATTTAATACACCAGCAGGCAAGGAACACCATGTGTTGGTAGAACTTTGTTCATTAAATTACTGAATTTCACATTACAGTATTTCTGTTACTCATATTGGCCAGAAACTTTACATGAGTCTCTATTTCTGCTGGCTACAAGTGGTTGGTTAGGCCGGAAAAGTCTTGCAAATGAAGCTGTGGGATCCTGATTGCAAGCAAGAAAATGAGTAAGTGGCTGGAGGCTTTGGCAGGGCAGGAAATAGCAGGGGGAAGAAGGAACAGAAGGAGTGGAGTGAGGAGGTTGGGTTACTTAAGCACCAGCTACAAATTCACGAATAATAAAATCCACAACAGCTACACAACAGAAAACTGCTGGATTCCTCCATTGTTCTAACTCAAGAAATTCACTTCTCCTCATGCAAAGAAAAGATCTTGCGTTAGTACAATGACACTATTAGATTCAGGACAAAGTATGTGACAAAGATATACATCCTTGATCCGTAACAATAAAGATTTGGCACTATTATGACCTACTTAATTCAATGTAAGTGGCAACACTGACCAAATGTGTGGCCAACCACACATTTTTCTTTGATGCTCATTTTCCACATCTTAGTGTTGTATTTAAAACAGAACAGACTGGACAGAAGCATACATCAATACTTGGTGGACAGGAAGAATGGGAAAGTATATTCTCCCATTAAATAATAGCCACATTATTACAATTATACCTCATTATGTAAGAAAGTAAGCATAAGAGCTGGTAGAAGCTACAAGTGCCAACTAATGAAGTTCCCCAGAAGAATTAATACAGTCGGACCCCTGTATCTGCAGAGGTTTGGTTCCCAGATTTACCACAAATACCTAAACCTCAGATAACAGCAAACCCTATTAAAATAGTGGGACTTCAGGTTTAAAATACCATAGAGTTGCATTGGAGGACCCAGAAGATGTCTAGAGAACACACCTCTCTCTAGGTATTTTCTAGGAAGACTCTATGGTATGTGTTCCTCTTTTTATGTCCCATGAATAAGTGAAACCAAGGATATTGGTTCCACAGATGCAGGGGTCCAACTGTATTACAAATTGGTAGCAGGGTAGCTCATCATCCCCAGTCATGGCCATGGGGGGAGGGCGGCGCTGTAAACCACAAAACCTTGTCTGACATGCAAAAATCTCAGGGGGGCTAGCCCTATGAGTTTTTTCATCATAAATACCACAACAAAGAGTCTAGTGCAGCAGAGAGTGGCTGCTGAGGGGCAAGGGCTAATTTACCCCCACAGAAACTTACTGGGCTTGTAGCCAATTCCACACAGCAGCAGAAAGGACTCCTTTGTGTAGTATAGCTGCAGAACTACAGAAAACTTAGTTGCTGAGAAAATGACAGCAATGGGGTATGTGATTATGATAGAGCTGTGAAGGCCCTAACACGGAACTGATGAAATCCTAGTTGATTAATCATCAGGTTTGTTTGTCAATTCAATAAAATCAGTATTTCTGAAACAAAGAAATACTCTGCCATTCTCAGATTTCCAAATGGTGTTGGATTACAACCTACACAATCCCAATATAGAATTAATTACCAATTGTCAGGAATGATGGAAGATGCAGTCGAATCATACCTGGGGACTCAATTTGAGGAAGGGTGCTTTACAAAAATGGTGGCCTTGTGTGTCATCATCTGCAAATAAATATATAAGAGAAGCCACTCCCTCCTACTGGAGAGAAAGAAGGAACAATATCATTTTAGATGACAGTAATCACCAGTATTTTATCAAAGTATTTACACAAGTGTAAAAATAATAGTTTTTAAAGAATCAGAGTACCTTTTAAGCAAGTTTTAATCGACTAAAGCACTGTCAACCTAGATACAGCTCACTCAGATAACTAAATTTCATATTTATTACACCCCATGCCAAATTCAAATATTCCCAAAATTGAGAGAGAGAAAAATCATCTCAATATCTTTATAGTAATAGATATTACTGAATCTATTTAGTAATTCCATTGCCATCACCTCCAGGTTCACCAGCAAAGCATGTGTTACTTAAAACTGTGCTTTAAAACTAGGCTTAAGCTGTACTGTAGTGTTAATTGTTAGTTTGCTGGCTTCACCCACAACTTTCCCATTGATTTGCTTTATGCTGGCTCCTTTAATATAAGCAGACTACAGAGCATATGGCACTAACATTGTAAAACTCACTTCTACATCCTTGCTGCCAATAGTATTTTCTGCACAGCAGACCGAACACTATAAACACCAAGATTAAATCAGTGCTAGTACAGTTTTTAATCCTCATGTCACGCTGAGCACGCTCATACTTTGCTCTGGAAAAGCAATTCAAAAATTCATATATAAATTGCCTTTTATTTAGTATAATAGTTTTTGTAAAGTCTTTCTCATAAGAACCAGTGGGGTGTAGTGGTTTGAGTGTTGGACTGTGAATCTGGAGACTAGGGTTCAAATTCCTACTAAGGCATAGAAACTTAGTGGATGACCTTGGGCAAGCTACACTCTCTCAGCCTCAGAAGAAGGGAAAGGCAATCCCCCTCTGAGCAACTCTTGCCCAGAAAACCCCGTGAGAGATTCACCTTAAAGGTCATCGTAAGCCAGAAACAACTTGAAGGTAAACAACAAAGTCTTTCCCAAAACTTATTTGCTTTATTTAAAAAATGAGGATGTTGTATTTAATTTCAGCAAGAATTCACACACCAGGACCAAGTACACAAACTTGGCATGGATAAGGAATAATGGATTAGATGCTTACTATTAACTTAAGAATTCAAAATGCTATTAATAGGGGGAGGGAGGAATTTCCAACTAGATTTATCATTTGTGCCTCACATAAGTATCTGCATTAACCTTTTATTTGATGCAATTACATGAGGAGAAAATTAGATGTGGAGAAATTATAGTTACTCTATCCTACTTCTATCTTGGGAGAGAAGTTCCAGTGGTATGGCTAAGGAGTCTCAAGCAGAAGTGTGAATGGGAGAGTTGTGTGAATGCACAGGGCTGTGTGGGTAGGAGCAGCCTCAACAAAAGGGTGGCAAAGTGACCCTTGCTGCTGCAGTACCATTACCTATAATAGGGAAAGATCCACTGCACAGTGATAGAGCACATCCTTTAAATTCAGAGAGTCCCAATACACAACATCTTTTTAAAATTAGTTATTTATACCCAGCTCTTCAGCCACAAGGCTATCAGAGCAGCTTACAAACTGTTTTAAGCAATAGCAATTTTACACATCTACACTGCATTAAGCAGTTTCCAGTGTGTGTTAACTAATTGCCCCCAAAAGCTGGGTACTCATTTTACCGACCTACAAAAGGATGGAAGGCTGAGTGAACCTTGGAGCCCTCTGGAATCGAACTTGCAAGGTGGTGACTTGCAGTACTGGCATTTAACCACAGTGCCACCAGGGCTCCTAGAGAACATCTCTCTCAGCAGGGCCAAGAAAAGCATCCTGCTGAAACCAATGAGCACTATTGCCAATTCGTACAGACCAGAGGATGTCTATACAGGCCTTCTAGAGGATGTCTGACTCTAATTCCCATCAGCCCCAGCAACATGACCTGTGGTCCAGAACAATAGGAGCTATAGTGCAACAACACCTGAAGCATCACATGTCCCCTGCCTCTAGAGTAAACCACTCTCAGTTAAAAGGACCAACAGTCCAACTGGATACAAGGCAGCTGCCTACATTCCTAACAACACCCAACCATGAAGACAGTGGAATTCCTTTCCTCTCCTCAGTCTGGCAACTTAACATGCAGCCTGCTTCCTCCTTGCACCTCCCAATAGAGTGAGAAAGGCTAGGAGGTCTTCATTCAGGGAGGCAGGAGATAGAGGAAATCCTAAATCCATTCAAAACAGGTTAAGCTTAAATCATGGCAGCCTGAGGAAAGAAACTACTGTACTGAATAATATGGTAGAGGTACTCCTCCCCAGGGCCCAAATACCTAAAGGCACCAGATCCCACCTGATCCTAGAAGCTAAGCAGGGTCATCCTACTTAGTACTTGGATGGGAGACCACCAATAAATATCAGGTGCTGTAGGCTGTACTTCAGAGGAAGGAACTGGCAAAACCACCTCTGAGTATTATTCCTTGCCTAAGAAAACCCTGTGAAATTCATGGGGGTTACCATAAGTCAACAGGCAACTTGAAGGCACATACATACACACATGTTCCTCTCCAAATGCTGCCTAAACAACCAGGTGGCACCAGATCTTGTCTGATCCTGAAAACTAAGCAAGATCAGGCAGGCCTGGTTAGTCCTTGGATAGGGGATCACCAAGAAAAACCTGGTGCTGTAGTCAGAGGAGGGCTATGGTAAACTGCCTCTGCGTGTCCCTTGCCTAAGAAAACCCCATGAAATGAATGAGGTCGCCAGAAGTTGACAGGCAACTTGAAGGTGCATATGCAGGCGCGCCCCCCCCCCCACACACACTCCTTCCAAGGCACTTTTCTTCTGGCGAAGCGCCTGTCCGAGAAAAGAGACAGAGCAGACCACAGGTGGTGGCGTTTCTCCTCAACCCCCTTTTAAAAAGCTGAGAATTATCCTATTCTGGAGTAGACAGCAAGAAAGCAAGCAACCAGAAGGGAGCAGCAAATGAAATTTAAGAGTATTAAGAGAGAGTGTGCGTGAGAGCGACGTAACAATGAAAGAGGAGACCCTCAGGGACACCTTGTGGGGGAACTGAATTGGGGAGGGGGGCAGTCCCCATGTCGTTCCCAAGCCAAAGGGGGGCGTGGAGGGGGATCCGGGATTTGCCGCTCGCCCCCTCAGCCCGGCCTGTTCGCACCACCGGGCGAGCGCGACCCCTCTTTCCGCCAGACCCCCCCCCCTCATCACCAGCCGCCTTTGGAAACTTTCTCTTGGGCAGGGACTCGAGGGGGGAAGCGAGGCCGGCTGGGTCGTTCCCGCCGACGGCAAAGGGTTAGTGGTTGTTCTTGTGTAACGCAGGCGGCAGAGGGAGGCAAGAAAGGCAACCAGGAGGCACCCGAGGCGGGAGAGAGGAACAACAAAAAGGCGAGGCCAGGAGATAAAGCAAGGGAGGCAAGCAAAAAGGCTCGAGCCCGGGAAACGGGGGTGGGTGGCTGGGGACACCGGGAGGTCTCGAAGGGGCGCCCTGGAAGCAAGAGGGGGGGTCCGTCAGAGAGAGGGGGGCGCCGCGGGAGGCGAGAGTCCGCCGCGGAGGAGGAGGAAGGCGGTACTCACCGCGGCCTGGCGCCGGAGGAGGTGTGGAGGCAGCGGAGGGAAGGACGGGGGTCGGGCGCGCTCAGGGCGGAGGGGGCTGAGGCATGGTGCTCTCCCGCTCGCTCTCCCTTCCTCAGGCGCCGGCTCCTCGCCTTCTGCCGACGGCACCGACCGCCCCTCTCCCCGGCCCTCCTCCTGCTGCTGCTGCTGCTGCTTCTGCTGGGGGGAAGAGGCCAGCCGGACGCCAGGCGGCTCCGCCCCGGCCGCAAGCGCCTCCCTTGCCTGCCTCTCTCGCCGCCCCCTCCCAGGCGCGCCGCCCACCCGCCTGCCTGCCTGCCTGCCTGCCTTCCCCTCGCCTCAGCCAGGCGGAGTCTTTCCCCCTCCAGTCCGGGGCCCAGATAAGGCAGGACGGCCAGGGCGAGCCGGCTTCACGCCCAAGCCTCCCCAGCAAGGTCGGCTTCGGGAAGGCACCGCCAGGCGCCGGGGAAACTTCGCGAGCCGCCGTGGGCGCCCCCGGAGCCAGGCCCGCGCTTTCTCTCGCTCGGGGTTTCTGAGCAGCCCAACTCTAGTCCCCTTTGTGCATAGAAGAGGCCCCCCTTTTTGGGGGGGGGCGAATTTAGTCCATTGCAGCAAAAGCCCCCGAAGGTTTTGCGGCCGCGTTAAAACACTTCCCACGCTTTCTTTGCATAACCGTCTGCCACCGAATACTTTTCCCCCTTGTCTCTGGAAAGTGCGGGCATTGCCGCCTCAACGCTAACAGAGTGCTTTGCGAAGCCGTTGCTTCTTGTGGCCAGATAAGTTTTGCTGGGTTGGGGGGGGGCATACAACCCAGCGGCGGAAACTCTCTTCCGAGCGGGGAGGACAGTGAGCTGGAGCGACTGGAGCCCGGCCGGCCCGTTTCCCGCAGAGGCGACGCTGCCTGCCTACAGCCGCCCAGCTCGGTCCCGACGTTGCTGGCTGCCCCGAAAACACGGGGCTTGGCGAGGGTCGGCTCACAGGCAGGCGCCCCGGGGCTCCGCAGTCCAATGGGGTTGGGACATCCGCACTAGAGAAGCAATACCAGGTTGAAACGGGATTATTTGCATGGCTCCTTCCTCTGGAATCCTGGGATTTGTCGTTTGGTGAGGCACCAGCACGCTTTGTCAGAGAAGGCTAAAGGCCTTGTAAAACTACAAATCCCAGGAAGGAGCCATGGCAAATAATCCCGTTTCAAACTGGATTATTTGTGTCGTGTGGATCCCCCTCACTGGGATCCCAGTTGGCTGGCGGATTCTTGTACTTGGGAAAAAGTGTGAGAACTTTCCCCTTCTCTGCTGCTTCCTAGTTTTCTGCTTGTAACCATTTGTTTCTTTCCACCGTCGCCGTAGCAATGTTAGCCCGTTTAAACAAAAAGGGGACGTACTTCCCCCCGTGGCGCCCCCGGAGTCGTCTGACTCGCGCCCATCGCGCTTCTTTGGCTGGGCGGTCCGCACCGTAAAGCTTTCAGGGCGCTGTCAGACCCACCCGCCCCACCTCCGCAGACTAGTCCGGCTGGCCTCCCCAACTGTATGGGGGCTGGGGCTCAGCATCGGCAGGCAGGTAGCCATGAAGGTCGGCTTTCTTTGCAGGGATGTTTGTTGCAGGAGGATGAAAATAGCGCACAGTACGCTGCATTGACACAGCCGTCCAACAGAAGCCGGCAACAATCTCAGTACCATCAAAGCAATCGCAAAATAATGGCCATATTAGTGCAGTAGTAATTCCCGAGGGGGCTCAGCTGCTTAGGTGTCTTGGCAGTCCAAGTTTGCCTGTTCATTTCAGGTGGGCTTATTTTCAGATGTTAAACTTTCAAATGGGCTGAGCCCCCATCAGAAAGGGAGAATTGATTAGCCTTCCTTTTCCCTCTCGCCTGTCCCCCATATCTTTTCCCCCATGGGAGGACTGCAGAGACAGCTCCACAGGGCAGGGGGGCAAGTGATCAAGGGTCTCCACAGACAAGAAGCTACTCCAGCCCTCTCCCACCCACTCCTCCCCCTGACTTGTCATTACTGTACTTGAAAAAAGCACTTCTCACATATACAAATGCAATCATATAATTTGCGTGCGTTCCCCAAGTCCCCTTTTTTCCCCAGCCGTCCTCCCAATTTATTTATTTTTTAATTGCCATTGCAGTTTACTGCCTATGGGGGACGAAGTTCACCCATCTAGAAATACCTATTTAGTCCCTTCCGATCCTCCCCTCTTCAATTGTCCTGATGTGCCTCTGGCTGGGGTGCTGGAGCTTGCTGCACCCAAGGACAGTGCAACCAGCACAATGACCTCTAGTGGCCAGAAAGGGGAAATGCTGCCCAAGCGATTTAACAATTGGTCTTGGACTACAATGAGTAGTGTACCAAGCCATTCAGATTTAGCCAAGAATCTAGGCAGCCTTGAGGCATCACTTGATAATGTAGCACAGTGACTCTTAACCTTTTCTTTACCAGGGACCCCCTTTAAATATATTTTGTTGCCACAGACCCTCAAGACTTAACAACAATAATAATGCAATTACACCATCCATTAAGCCTTCCCTCATAGGCACTGGAGGGGAGGGAAGACTTTTCTCCTGCTTCTTCCTGCAAATTTGTGGCTGGAGAAGATTGAACCTTGGCTTCTGTCACATGGGCTGAGCAGTCTTCAAGCCTTCACGGATGTCCCTGTGAGGACATCACGGCCCCCTGGGGACCCGTGGACCACAGGTTAAGAACCACTGATGTAGCATGTTCCTAGTAGTGTTACTTTTGCAATTGCATTATTATGATCCTGTTTATAGTGATTTTATTCACGTGTTTTAGCAATTGGTTTGGAATTCGCTTCCATTTATCACCACTGTGGAAACCTCTCCCCCTTGTTTTCTTTTCCGGACATTCAGAAAGAGAAGGCATCTTGATGCTGACTGCTTAACAACTGAATTGCAGAGAACAAAAAGTGGATGAAATGAATAACACTCAAAATTGGAAAAGGGCTGTCAAACTTAAAACGTGTATCAAAGAAAAAAAAAGAGAAAAGCATAATCTTCGTTAATATTGTTGTTATTAATTTTTGCCATACTGAACTTGTGGTCACAATGGCCATCTTGAGAAATAGAGCATTTGAAATGAAGGGAGGAAATTAAATTGCTTCTATCATACTGCTGTCCCTGTGTAGACACCCAAGGATTCATGGTGCCTAGAGAACAAAGCTATCTACAGCAAAACCAGGGAGGCCCAGTGTAGCCCAGTAGGACAGCACTCCAGAGATACCAGGTTCAGTTCTTTCCCCATAGTCTTTCAGGGAAAAAGATTGAGCAAAGATACAAGCAGAAAATAGAGGGGCAGGGGAGATCAGCTGAAGATATAGGCTTTCCTTCCTGGGCTAACCTGTGTAGGGTGGCTTGTCCTGGCCAGATCCTGAGAACATTACTTTTGGAATGATAGTTCCCAGAATCCCCCGGGCCGCATGCCACTGGACCTGCTGGCTCTGGGATTAATGGAGTCATAGTCCAAAAAGTACTCTTTTCCATAATAATAATAATAATAATAATAATAATTTATACCCCGCCCCTCTGTCAAAACAAATTTCCAAGCTCTGATTCTTGTAACCCAAGCAGACTAGGGATTCCAGGCGGGTATTTACGTCTGGAATCCAGATCCCTGTAAAGGTTCAGAAATGTCTTAGAAGTCTGCCCTTCCTGGTTTGTTGTGAGTCATGGCTATTTGGGCAATGTGCACTTCTAGCAAAGTACTAATCAACAAGTACTCATGGGCTCATTGAGTCCCATGCTTGGATATACAGTAGGAACCCCATATCCGCTGATTCATTATCCACTGATTCAGTTAGCTGTGGGACACAAAACAGCACACCTACGATAGTCTTCCTAGAAAATGCCTAGAGGCATCTTCTCTAAGTGTTTTCTAGGTCCTCCAAGGCAACTCTATGGTATTTTAAACTGGAAGTCCCGTTATTTTCAATGGCATTTGCCATTATCCATAGTTTTTGGTATCCACGGGGGGCCCCGGAACTAATGCGCCATGGATATGGAGGTCCTACTGTATAGGATCTGTTTTCCCTTGCTGGGTCTGATCACCCCTGGAAGTTGTTGGATGGTTGACTGCAGAGCTGGCTACAATCCAAGGCTCTGGCTGTGGGAGTAGAAAGGGACAAAGAGGCAGGAAGAATCAGAGGATTCTTCATTTACTTAGCATGGAGTAAGATTGGCTGTTCATATATTTTGGACCACAGTTCTCACAGTCCTGCAGCATTTGCCATGTTGGAGGGGGAGTGGGATATGCAGGTCAAACTTACCTGGTCTTTTTATTAATATATGCCACCCCTTCTGTAGACACGGCATTGAAAAGTTATGGGACTAAGCACAAGACTCCGCATAAAACTCTGCTTTTCCTTCCCCACTCCCACATTGCCAACTTCTCTGAATTTGTACTGGTGACATTTCACTGACAGTGGCACCCTGCTAACAGAGGGGTACCTATAAAGCAGCATATATCTCCTGCTAGCATAACATTGGCTCTGTCAATGCAGACTTAAGATCAGTTCTTCGTTGCCCAGCACTGGTGAACTGGAGATGAAGACCTTTCCATAAATATTTTCTGCTTAACAAACAGAATAGTACATTAGCTCTTCACAAAGTTCACAGGCAAGTGTATATCTGGATTGCAGTTTAAGATGGAAATTCAGTATTTTTGATTGGTTAGTTGGGCCTCGGTGGGTGGTTGGGATAATTTCCAGGCATCTTCATATGACATTTTTTTGCCTAACCTGTCATCACTCAAAAGAAATGCCATGTTGTGCAATATTTATCATATTAAATGTTTAGGAAGACATTCCATCTTTGAAAAAATATTCAATAATAGTAATTTTTAAATCTAAATGAAGGATTTAGCCAAATAGATATGTGTTCTGCTTTAAATAAGCAGCTGTACAGAATTCATTTTTCTTCTTCTAGAAGGTCATATGGTTTCATATGTCATTTTTACATTATTGGTACTTACAACTGGAATTGAGACTCAATTGGAAAATTATCTCCTGGATACAAGAAGAGTTATTTTATTTTCAACCTGACTCTTAAGAAACTACAGTGATTTCAAGAATAATTTAGGAGGCTGTGCTTGAAAGCACAGATACAGACTGCATTTGAAAAAGAGCTATAACTAGAACAGCCATGGTTTAATATGTTTGCATGTTAAATGTATCAATTCAGAGTAAAATGCTAAAGCAAAGATGCCATATGTCTTTCTAATTCTTGCCAGATAATAACTACTCAATATAGGTGGCTGGAAATCTGGATTTTGCAAGTTATTAACTTTCTGTTCCATTCTAGATAAACAGTGTTCTTTGTTTCATTGAAAGTATAGCACTTTTCTATAACCTTAAGAAATCTTGTATAAGGAAGTAAGGTCATAAAGATTTTTAGACAAGTACTCATGTCTAAAGACAAGTCTGAGACTGTAGACAAGTCTGAAAGAAAATGCAACAAGAGTAACATGAACTCGAAGCCCCAAGATAAAATAGCAAAACAACCTCTCTTCAAAAACAAAAACAAAAAAACACCACCCTCTGAAGTCCAGTATTTGTCAGAAATGAATCCTATATATTCTGATTACATTTATGAAAATGTTTCAGCATCAGAATATTTCACCTACACAGAATGTACATTACTTTTCAACTTTTAAAGGCACATTATAGTATCAAATACTTTTAATACTTACCTACTTGGTTAGGACTGTTCAAAAAATAATGAACATGCAGAAAACTGAAGGAAGCTTTATTTTGTTGCATCTGAAGTTTTCAATCCATACAGATAATCAACAAACGAGCAAATAGTTGCTTTTGTTTTCAGACAAGAATTAATATAGTGGTTTGACAGTGCTACAGGAAGAGCATTATCTGTCACAATTTCTGTTCAGGATGTCATGCCAGACACTTATTTTTCTGACTTACAAAAACAGGAATTGGCTCGTGACACACCAACATGAGCCAAATATTTGGTGATTCTTCAACCAGTTCAATCAGGAGTGTAACTGCAATAATTTGTGGTGCTTTTCAAATGTTACAGCACAATCTTGTGCATGTCTGCTCAGAAGTAAGCCCCACAGAGTTAGGGTTTATTCCCAGGTAAATACTGTTTGTATTGCAGCCTTAAATGTAAAGACACATATGCGAGTTAATACGTTTGTTATTGCTGATTATGAATATGTCACTTTCACCATGGAAGCAAAAGGCAAACACCTGAATAAATCTTGCCAAGAAAACCAGATGATAGGTTTGCCTTAGGGCTTCAATGACTTGAAGCCACACAACAACAACAAGTTAGTTGCCATTAAGTTGGCTTTGATTTATGGTGACTGTATGAATGAGAGACCTCAAAGACACCCTGTTACTAAGAGCCCTGCTCAGGTTTTGAACACTCAGGGCCATGGCCTCCATGATTGAATCTATCCACCTGTAATGTGGCCTTCCTTTTTTCCTACTGCCTTCTACCTTACCAAGCATTATTGTCTTTTCTAATGAGTCATGTTGTTTCATGACATTTCTAAACTATGAGGGCTTTAGTGTAGTCATTTTAGCTTCCAGTGAGAGTTCAGGCTCTCTTTACTCTTAGGCTCATTGATTTCTCTTTTTGGCAACACACAGTATTTGTAAAACTCTCCTCCAGCACCACATTTCAAATAAGTTGATTCTCTTTCTGTCAGCTTTCTTCACTGTCCAGCTTTCACAACCACACACACAAACTGGAGATACTGTGGCACAGATGATCCTGACTTTCATATTCAATAATGACTCTTTACACTTGAGGTTTTTATTCAGTTCCTTCATAGCTGCCTTTCCAAATCCTAGTGTCCTTCTTCTGTTTTAATACCTTGTTTTTAATTGGGAATGGGCATTTTTACTTCTTCAGGAGTCTCAGTATGCTGAACTGGCATTCCTGGTGGCAACTGGAAGAGATGTTTCCGCCAGTAGTTTTTGCTGACTAAGGGGAGGAGTGCTGATCAGTGTTTACACACCTGACTATAAATCTTTTTTTTTTAAGCGTATTTGGCTCTTTCAGGGGAGATTGGGGGCAAGGACTACACAATATCCTCCAACATCCAGTCATCATGGTACATTATCATGTACTGGATTCTTCAGACTCAGTAACCAGCAGATTCAGATTTTAAAAATGAAAACTTTATTTGGCACTGTAATCCAAAGAGCTATCTGTACAATATCATTGCTCAGAATGAAACTTATCTACAAAGCATTAAGTTAAAAATTATTTTGACTACAAAATCTGGCAGGCTATACAGTCATTGGTTATCCATCATCTCCGCTTCCAGTTCTCACCTCAAGTAGGCACATACCATTTTTCTCAGAGCACAGACCAGGTGCAAATTTTAATCAAACCATTACAGACATATAGCATATCATCCCTTCTCCCAAATTCCCTCTCCACCTCACAATCTCCTGCCTCACAGCCTCACAAAGGTCCCCCCCTGCTCTCACTCCCTCAGCCAGTCACCGGCTGTGATGGGACCCAGTCAACTAGTGATGGTGGTGGGACACTTGCAATGAGACCCAGACAGTCAACTGGTGGTGATGGTGGGAGGACACCGCTGCAACAGAACCCAGGCAGTCAACTAGAGGCAGATTCTGGGAAAACAGTGTATGGTACACCAGGTCCACTTTGTTATATTGGCACATACCTTTCATCAGTAGTAGAAAGCCTCTGGAAAAGACTGTTTCCAACTGGGCAGAAGAGTGTTTTTATGAGAAAGATGACCCTCTCCCATTGAATTTGCTTCACTTATAGAAGCTATTGGGCTGGACATGTTTATGGACATGGTAGCTTGCCTCTTCCTTATTCTTCTTGTTTCTCCACTTGTACTGCAACATCCAATATACTGTGGCAATGTACTGCAGGTGAATCTCTGCCAACTCTTGCACAACAGTTTGCAGAACAACACAAATACATTTTTGACTTCCAGGTGGCAAAATGACAGGTGGCTGCCTCCTCTAAGTGCTCTGCAACAAGAGGGTGTTTTTTTGCAGTATTGCTGGTCACACGAGTGTCTGATCGGCAGAAGTACCTCCACAGGCATAAAGGGGGATAAGGGAATTGCTAGTGAGGGCCCAGAAACCTGGCTCCTGGCCAGATCATCATTTATTGGTGATTGGACAAGATAGAGTGAAGGGGGTCTGTGGTGGAAGCACTAGCTCAGCCATGAAAAAGCCTGCCATTTTTTCTTGATGGACACTAGATCTCCATAAAGCCACTTTCTTAAATTTAAGGATTACAAAGTCTGGATTATTAAAGAGTGGCTCTCTGCACCAGTAGAATATTAATGCTTCAGAGACTGCCCTTCTTTGTGTGTTATTTCCTTTTTTACTCTGGCTCAATATTCCCAAGGGAGCGAAAGGAACCACCACCATCATGACATGCTTCCCCCCATGCTTACTTCACTGTGCCATTTACTCAAGAGGTCACCCCTTCTCAGTAGGCACAAAACTCCACAGTGGTTCATGCCTGCATAGAAGGGGTTATCCCTAAATAAGCAGCAATGAGTGAAGTAAGCATGGGGTGTATGTGATTGCAGAGGTTGCTTTCTCTCCCCTGGGCAAGGGAGTGAAAGGAGCCACCAACGTCACAGCACTCCCTCTCCCCAACCATGTTTTTTGTTCACTGTGCCACTTACTTGAAGATCACTCCTTCTGGGTAGGCAAACCACCATGCAGCAGTGGTTACTTTCCCCTGGTCCAGGAACCACCACCACACAGAAGTCTTCAACTGACAATGGCTGTTGATTTTGCCTGCCTGCTCAAGCTCACATGTCTCACAGACCCAGAAGACATCAGGTGAAATCTGGCAGGCAGGCAGGCAGGCATATGAGGGCCTGCTCACACCCAAAGTAAGCGTGGCAGTGGCAGGGAAAGCTTTTACTGGATGGCAGGTGGAACACGGTGGTGATTATGGCAAGAAATAATTTTGTTGTAGAGAGAAGGGGGTGTTAAAAAATCATCCACACCAGGTGTCATACACAGTAGGTCCACCACTGCTTATTTCATACAGTACTAATATCAGCTAATGATGTGCCATTTAAGCAGTGGCAGAAAGATCTATCTAAGTTTATATGGCAAGGAAGGAAGCTGAGAATCAAGTATAAAGTCTTTAAAGATGCAAAGCAAAGAAGGGGCTTGGGTTCACAAGACTTGAAACTATATTTTGCTTCATGATGTTAGGTTTGCTTGAAAGATTGGATTGTGTTACATAATAAGAGGACATGACTGAAGGTTGGGTGGAATACCATATATTCCGGCATATAAGACGACTGGGCGTATAAGACATCCCCCCAATTTCCAACCAAAAATCTAGGCTTAGGCATATATTCGCAATATAAGACCCCCCCCCCAATTTGGCTGGCTGGCTGGGGGAGCCTTGCCAGCTGATCCTCTTTGTTTCCCAACTCAAGAGGATCTCCTTGTGAGTTGGGAAAGCGAACAGGATCAGCTGGCAGGGCTCTCCCAGCCAGCCAGCTAGCCACAACATTTGCCCCTCTCTTCAACCTTCCAGCCAAACTTGACTCGAAGGTGGAGGAAAGGGGCGAAAATGCCCAGTTTGCCTCAGCAGCCCCCTTCCATCCGTCTTGGCTCTTCCGAAGGGGACCAAGGCGGGGGAAGCGGGGGCGGCCATGGCACACCCCTAGATTTGCCCCCTCTCCCCACCTTCAAGGAAGGTGGGGAGAAGGGGCGAAGATGTCCCGTTTGGCTCCGCAGCCCCGATCCCTCCTGGCCTCCCTTCCGAAGGGAGCCCAGAAAGAGGACGCGGGGCTGTGGAGCCAAACCCCGGGATTCACCCCCTCTCCCCACCTTCAAGGGAGCAAATCTAGGGGTTTAACTCCACAGCCCCAATGCCTCCTTCGGGGCTCCCTTAGCCTGGGAGCCCAGGAGGCATCGGGCTGCGGAGTCAAACGGGGCATCTTCGCTCCCTCTCCCCACCTTCAAGGAAGGTAGGGAGAAGGAGCCAATCTAGGGGTTTAACTCCGCAGCCCTGATCCCTCCTTCTGGGCTCCCTTCGCAAGGGAGCCCAGAAGGAGGCATCGGGGCTGCGGAGTTAAACGGGGCATCTTCGCTCCCTCTCTCCACCTTCAAGGAAGGGGGGAGAAGGAGCAAATCTAGGGGTTTAACTCCACAGCCCCAATGCCTCCTTCTGGGCTCCCTTAGCCCTTAGCCATGGCGAATCCCGTGGTTTGGCTCTGCAGCCCCGCTTGCCCTGCCTTGGCTCCCTTCGGAAGGGAGCCCAGAAGGAGGGATCGGGGCCGCGGAGCAAAACAGGGCATTTTTGCCCTTTCCCCTCACCTTCAAGGAAGGTGGGGGGAAAAGGCAAATCTAGCGGTTTGCCTCGGCCGCTGCAAGGGTGATTGAGTGGCGGCTGCAGCAAACCGCAACGTTTGCCCCCCTCCTCTGTCTTCCGTTGCTCCCCAAAGGGGGAGAAGGCAGAGGAGGGGGGCGAATGAACTGCAAAACACTTTGCTTCATCCCCTGCCCCATCTCCTGCCTCTTCGCTCCGTTTGCAAAGAGGCAGGAGATAGGGAGGCAGGCGAAGCATGCGGCGTATAAGACGTATTATCCGGCGTATAAGACAATCCTCAATTTTGGAGGGCAGTTTTGAGTGCTCGAAAGTCGTCTTATACGCTGGAACATATGGTAGTTATTTATGGTACAACAAAGTTAAAGTGAATGTACAGTTTAGTAATCATTTCATGAGGCATGCCTTGTTGAGAATGTGGAATAAATGCAAAGGCAGGTTGTGTCCAAGAATATCTCTATGCGTTTCAACACAAGAAATATTTTATAGAAAGAAACAACAGCATAAGAAAAATAGTTAACTTGTCAAGATCTTTTAGAGTTTGATCATGAAGAATACATACAGAATAAAATCAAGTGAGAAACTGTCAGAGGATTATAGCTTTCAATGGTTTTCTTACAGACAAATGATGCAATGGTTTACAATGGAAAAAAGATGTATGGTTTTGAACAGAGTAAATTTGAATTAGAATTACAGTTTTGTACTGTTGAGCATTTCATTGGCAAAATGTATAAACTACTGTTAAAAATGGAGATGGAAGAGGAACAAGTTAAATGCTGTATGATAAAAAGAGCCCAGAATTCTGGATATAATATACTGATAGCCGAAGAACCTAGTCCTGAATAGAAAGTAGGCCCCCAGCCTCATTCTAGAAATGCAGACTTTGGTCAAGTAAGAAAAATCTATGCTAACTGAGAGGCAAAGATTTAGCCTTGAGGTTGTAGACTAGTATTCCTTTCCCTGGGAACTGGGAAAGTATGACTATAATAGATAACACGTCTCTGAGGAGTGAATAGACAATAGATGAAGTCAGTTTTTGCGATACCTAAGCAAAAACATATATGTGATGTAGCAAGCAAAACCTGAGTAGCCAATCAATAGTAGGCATGCGGTGTCCAGGAACCTAAACCATGGTTCGTATGCAAAATGTAGTCTTCCAATCACAGGTTACTCTGATGTCATAGATGTAACTCCAAAATGTGTAAAAGTTTTATGCTTATTAGAAATGGTGAGAACATGTGATTTGCTGATACTGCCTATGTGCTTCCATCTTGCAAGATGTAATAAAGCACTTGAAAGAATATCCCTCTCAGTATGTGAATTGGGACCTTAGCATGCTGGGCATGAATCTTCACTCTGAGGGGTCTGTCTGGATTCAGGTGACAATACAGATGGAACAATGGGAAATGTGGTCAAAGCAGTTGGAATTTACTTTGTGTTAAGATCTTAAAGAGAATGTTTACAAAATGATGTACCAAAGGTATAGGACTGCAGAAAAGTTAGTTAAAATATACAGAGATGCTTCAAATGTATGTTGGAAATATGAACAGCAAGTAGAGTCATTTTACCATATGTGGTGGACATGTGAAAAAGCTTTAAAAAAAACAAAAAACCAAAACGGTTCCAAATTCATACTTTAATACAGAGGATTTTGAAATTGAATATTCAATTTAACCCTGAACTTTTTCTTCTGGTTATAATGGATGAACAATTGGAGAAGAGCCATGGAAGACAATAGTTGTCCCTCCGTATTCACAGATTTGGTATCCACAGATTTAAGTATTCACGGCTTGAAAATATTCTTTAAAAAATAATAATCCAAAAACCAAACCTTAATTTTGCCATCTTATATAAGGGATACCATTTTGCTATTCCATTGCATATAATGGGACTTGAGTATTTACAGATTTTGGTATCCACGGGGTGGGTGGGGGGGTGGGTCCTGGAACCAAACCCCAGCAAATATGAAGGGACAACTGTACTATATTTGATAATCTCTGATAAAAATATTTATACGTATTAAAAAGTACAGCACAAATATATTTTTGTCTTTCCATTCAATAATGTTCAGATGCAAGCTATACTGTTTTAAAGTGTGTCTTCAGGTTTCTATCTTGCATGGAAAAAAAATTGACACATGTATCTGAATAGCATGAGCCTCAAAAGTGCTTTTAGTTTCTTATGTGGAAACACCCTTGATCTTTCAACTGCAAACAATGCGAACAATATGAGAACCTTTTCATATCTTTTTTTTGTTTCTACGGATCTATAGAAATAGATTCTAGAAGAATATAGAACATTCAGTTTCAATATGTTCAGAGCTTCCTAAAATATTCTTGATGTGTTTTTGCCCTTGGTGATTGTAACAATAACAATTACATAGGGTAAAATGCCTATGATGCAGTGTAATTGATGGGTCCTTAGAGATGTTCTCTGAAGACAATCAGATACATGCACATTTATTTTTCAGAAAAGAGACTTAAAATGAAAATCGTTAGTATATATAAACCCTTTTTAATGATACATGGCTAGATGACCTCACTGTTTAATTCTTGCAGCTTTAAGTTAAAAGAAAACTAAAACCTAGGAGAGCTGTTTCCTAAATTATATGAAGTATGATACGTTCATCAAAGGGCATGCTATAATTTGCAACTAGAGTCTAGTATTTCATTTTTCATATGTATATTGTTGAACTTCAGTAGGATGAGATAACATGGAAGAAAATGATTAATTTGACTGCCTCTTTGTAACAGCTTTTGAATGATTCATCCACAGTTAAGCACTTTAACATCCCACTAAATTTAAGCATTTGTCTAATTCCCTGAAATCAATGAATTTTAAAAACTGGTTAATTATGGGTCATTTGTGTTCTTTCCCCCCTCCCTCATAATATCAGCCATTGGTTTCAACATTTTTCATGCCATATTCATGCTATCTATCTATCTATCTATCTATCATCTATCTACCTACCTAAAATTCTCTTGGGTGTGTTGCCTTTCCCAGTGTGCTGATTGGCTGCTCAGGAAACACACCCAAACCACGCCCAACCAATCACCACCCACATGCAAATTCCCTCTCCACCTCACAATGCACTCCTGTTACTCAGTCTATGGCCCAGATTGTGACCCAGGCAGTCAACTAGTGGCTGTGGGACAATGCTGCTGCTGCTGCAACAGAACACAGGCATTCAACTGGTGGTGGCAGCAGCAGCAGGACAACAGAGAGTCATCCTCAGCAATTCCAGGAAAAGCGTGGAACACTGAGAAGGGGAAGGAGGAATTTAATTCCACTAGCCTACCTTACAGGGTTGTTGTAAGGTCTAATGGGCATATTTGGAGGAGTTTTTTTAATGGCGTATGGTACGCTGAGTCCAACTAGTATGTTTTAATTCTATAAACTACCTTTACTTAATCATACTGATCAATTTCAGTCTGTAATGTTTAAATTCCTTCTTTCATAATAGTGGGGGAAGTTGACAGTGAAAAATATGTGCCTTCGCTCTTCTATCCATGTCATTCACTGAAATAAATAAGTCATGCTTTAGTATGGTTGTCCATCCAGCAGTTCAAGGGAAGCGTGCATTCATGAAGGTATTATTTTAGTTACTGCCCTTGTTACTTTTTGGCTAGTGAGATACCATATAACTGCAAGAGTTGCAGTCCAAAAAGGTAACTATTCCAAGCCATGGAACTACTGGAACTTCATACATCAATCCAGTTACCTGTCATAGGCTGCCACCCTGTTGGTCAGTTCCAGCTAAAGTAGACCCATTTAATTAATTGTTGAATAGTGAGACAAAGGTCCTGTCTACATGACGGGGGGGGGGGGGGAATCCATTTGGGGGATAAAAAATTTGAAAAGGCAGCCATTCAAACGTGTACGATCTACTTATACAATTTTTACCCCCCCCAACTCCATATGACCCCCGTTGCCCAGCTGGCTGGAGCAAGTGATCCAAGCAGTTTTAAATCTCCTGTTGTTTTTTTAAAAATTTTATTTAAAAAGATGCCTGCGATCTGGACAGCCATGACTACATTTTAGTATTTAAATATAAACATGAAAAAACGTAGCACGGACTTACCGGACCCTCACCGAGCCAGGAATCCAACATAGCAACCGCTTTCCCTCTTTCTTAGTCCTGCCCCCTCTACCTGGCCAGCCAATCAGATTGCACTCCTGTTCGTATCTGTGCAAACAGGAGTGTACAAACGGCCAATCATTCGGAAGCCACACGGATTAATCTCTGAGATCTTGTTCAAGCCCAGGATCCACCGGACATGGAATAAAAGGTGAGTTTTGCCGCCACCCCTCTGAATGACACATATTTACTCGCACGGTGGTCTGTACAGATCACCAATTTTTCAAATAGTTATGTGTCATTTTTCATCATGTAGACAGGACCAAAGCATAGATAAATTCCAGTGATTCAATGGGTCTATTCAGGTGAGGGCTAACAACAGGATTTATGCCATACAATAGGACCCCCCCCCCCGTATCCACTGATTCAATTATACATGGGACACAAAACAGCACACCTACCATACAGTCTTCCTAGAAAAATATGTCCTCTGTAACCATTTTCTAGATCCTCCAAGGCAACTCTATGATATTTTAAACCAGAAATCCCATTATTTTCAATGCCATTCGCTATTATTCATGGCTTTTGGTATCCACAGCCCCCCCCCCCCAAACCAATCCCCAGCAGATACGGGAGGTCCTACTGTACTATTCCATATGGAAGTGTAACAGTGTTGTACAGAATTATACTTCCTGGTCCAGTGGTCCCCAGAATCTATTTTGATTTAATATGAATGGCAATCTAGAATTTACCATCTAAAACCACTAGACTTTCTGGTACAGTGGTTTAGAGCTATTATTGCTGTTCAGGAAACAATCGAAATACATCCCTAGAATAGGCATCATCCACCTCAACATATGGGTTGCATATTCCATGACTCAGGACTGTAATTCAGAATGCCTATCACCCACACATCTGTTTATGTAAAAGCACTGTAAGATACATTGTGACATGCACTTAAATATTTAATCAATATAAAGGCTACAACTACCATTCTAGGAAAACATGTAAAAGACAAAGAACCATGTTTTCTGTACTGTTACATTGTATTAAGTGTAAAGTGCTATGTAATGACAAATAATAGGTTTCTGGAATAGTTAACCATCATCAGTCACCCTGGCAATACAGCTATGTGTCAGCAGAGGGCATATGTTCATTTTAAAAGACTTACTAAGAGTTTGATTTAAAATGCACTCAAAGAAGGCCCTTTCGGCTACAGTGGAATGCTCCAGACCTGTATAAATAAAAATTATATTTCTGTCTTGCTGACTGGATTTTCACCAAATTTGGAGGATAGGTTTGGGACAAACAGGGCCTAATGTACCCAGAAGGCACCAGATCCCTTCTGATCTTGGAAGGTAAGTAGGGTCAGCTCTGGTTACTACTTAATGGGACACCGCCAACAAATACCAGGTGTTGTAGGCTATATTTCAGAGGAAGGAACTGGGAAAACTACCTTTGAGTATTCCTTGCCTAAGAAAACCCTATGAAATTCATGGAATTGCCATATGATGACAGGCAACTTGAAGGCACATAAATACGGATGATCTGACTATGTAGCATATATAAAATTCATGGGGGGGGGGAGGGTGGTGACACACAAAAAATGTATTTATACAAAAGTATGGAATAGGATTTGAGTTGAGTTCAAAAAATTATGTTTTTGAGGTATCGCCTTAACTATTTAAATAAAATCAAGTTTCTCCTTGCTTATTACCACACACACATGTAAATTGCTGGACAGATTTTCACCAAATTTGGAGAGGATGTTTGTGATTGTCTGGCTTAACATATAAGCTATGCTGCATACATGAAAATCATGGGGGGGGGCACCCTGTTTTTTCATTCATACAGAGTAGTGTGTTTGGCTGCTGATCAGGAGAGATATACTCTCACAAGGGCAACTGAGAGTGATGTGCAATGTAAGAAATGTCTAAACACCCAAAGAGAAAGGCAATTATCCTCCAGAGCAGTTGAAACTGAACAACCATTAACAATGGTTGATGGTTATTTCAAGTAATGTTAGATACTACAGCTATCTAAAATAATATTAAATCCTTTCACCATGAGAACAAGATGTCAGGGAGAGGAGTTCTAACTTGGATGTATCAGAAATGCAAGGCTGTTATTTTTAATGGTAACAACTTCCATGGAGAAGCGGTGTTAGCTAGCTGCAACAAATCACACAGAGGCTGCTGCCACACTGCAGAAATAATGCAGTTTGACACTGCTTTAACTATCAAGGCTCCATTCTATGGAATTCTGGGATTTGTAGTTTGTTGTGGCACCACAGGTCTCTGAAAGAAGTGGCTAAATATCTCACAAAACTACAAATCCCAGAATTCCATAGCATTGAGACACAGCAGTTAAAGCAATGTCAAACTGCCTTATTTCTCCGGTGTGGCAGCAGCCAGAGTCTTGCAGTATATTAAAAGACTGGTGCAAATTTACCATAGCATATGCTGTTGGGTAAGAGATTTAGTTGGGTTGTTCTGGTCACGCAAGGGCTTTAGGACTTTATCACACTACCCCCCAAAAGCCCGTTCTTTTGCCAGCATAACTTTTCCGTTTTTATGCCGGCAAAAGAACTCCCCATGCTGCACTTACCTTGCCTCCCATCTAAAGGCTTCCCAGCAAAATCCCGCAGATTCTTGCAAGAAGATGCTCACACAGTAAGTTCAAAAAACAAAAACAAAACACAAAAAGTTTTTAAAAAGCACATACACACAACTATGAACTTACAAGTAACCCGGGGAGGATCATAAAAATGTGTCACCTACCTGGATGTTGCGATCTCACCCAGAAGTGCTTGCACTGGACTAGCCATTCACACTGCATTCATGTGAGTACAATGGCGTGAGGTTTCACACACCAGCAATGCCGGTACTAAAGTGCCACAGGGGATCAATTGACAGCTTCAGCCATCAATAAAAAAGTATGGGTTTTGGCCAGTACATAAACGCGAAAGGGCGACATAGTCTGATACGTACGCCCTTTCACATTTATGTGGTGTCGTTATGACACCGTATTTAGTGCGTCTGATAAAGTCCTAAGATAAGATGGTCACATGTTCTACTTGACAGAAGAGAATTTGGTTTGAAAATGTTGTCAGAGAAGAGTTCTGCACCTGAGAGAACAATGCTCAGAACTGAGACTACATGATCAGGAGGGGAAGTGAAGCAATTGTGATGCCTTCAGAAAGGTATATACTTTAAACATGTGTTCTGCTTGTCTGGTTTTAGCAGTCAAAAAATATTTTGCAATCCAGAAAACACAAATGGTCACAAAAAGAAGATGCATGCTACTGTTAGAGGAACTTGGTGTTCCACACTTGGCAAACAGGGCAGCACAGTTCATCTCTGTTCTCACTTTTTATGGAGGACGTCTTACGACAGTCAACACAACCCACTTGGCTCCCATTTTCTAAGAGAGCAGCCAGTTTAGAATCCCTAAAAGGACCTGACCCAGACAGCCAGAAAGGCAGCCTTAGGATAAAAAAAATATAGGCGGAGGTTTTTCTATGGGATTGGGAGTTAACTGAGGTTACCTTTAGCATACATCCTATAACTATCATAGTACAGCAGTTCATTGGATCAGCATAGAAGCCTGCTGCATTCCTACACATTTAGTCATGAGGCCTGTTTCACATATTTTCATAGAACTTGATTAGCCCATGTTTAATTATGATACACCTCATGATTGATGACTGGTATATGCTTGTTTCTTGTGAACTGATAATAGGTAGTGATGATGGTTATGAAATGCACTTAAATTGCTTCTTGTTAGAATCTCGGTTTCCTGCATAATAAATTTCAACACCATCTTCATATTCATACTTTTAAACAGGAAACATGTTTTCAAGCAAGTACATCCATCATGTGCACTAGTATTGAGACTGAAAATGAGGGATCTCATGAAAACAAAATATTGTTTAGAACCAACCCAGAAGTTTTTGGTGAATTGCATATGATATTACACAAGTGATCTGATCTAGCATAGATTTTTTTTAAAAACCTATTGCTGGTGTATTAAATTGCTGGTATAGAAAGCTTTAGTCCTTTTGTAGAAGTGGCAATTTTAATCCTTTTTCTGTCACAGTCCCATTTCCATCTCCCATTTGCAATGAGAGGAAAGATCCCAATGGCATCAACATGAGCTTTCTTCCTCTTGCAAATAACAGGCATACTTCCTGACTGCAACTGGGACACAGTAGGGACCAAGGGTTAAACCTCCACCCCTCTTTCAAGACCCACAGTCCCACACAGGCAGTTTATTATTATTTTTAAACGAATGCTAAGCCAAATGAAAGAACATCACATGAGTTTTGGGGGGAGGACAACAAACCACTAATTCAACCCCACATGTTGTGAATTATCTGAATAGAACAAGATAAAAACAGTAATTGTTACTGAAAGCGATATTAATGTACTGTACTGTAAAATGTACTTCTGCAGATCAGTATGAAATTATCTTTTGATCCCTGTCCCTGGCATACAGAAGCAAGTGCTACAAAGTAGAGTCACATCAAAACAGCTGAAGCAGTATACTGAAAAGCTAGCCTTTATTTGAACCATCTTAAAGAACAATGATCAGCAGAACTTTTAAACAGAGTTAACAGTGGCTAAAGCTTAGGCCTGACTTGAGTAACTCAATCTTAACAGAAGGGAAGGAACAGAAGCAGAGAAGTTAGTCAACATTAACTGTTAATAAAAAAGATTTAAAATAATGTAAATACTTTCCATCTCACATTGTCTAGCTTAGGCTCTGTAATAATGCAACATTATCCATATTAAGCTCTGAAGCACACTTCCAAATGTGGAGTTTCAAATATCCTTAAAGTAACAAGACTGGTCTGAAGTAGTACTCAGCCTGAAGCTAGAGAGTCTATGCCTTTTTTGCTCTCAGATTACAGGATCCAACTGGGCAGCCTCCCTTCCCTCAAAGTCAGGACCACTATAGAGTTGCCCAACTTGATACCTCACAGGAGTGAAAGAGACCTCATGCTGCCTCCCTCCTCACAGTGCTTTTTGGCATTAATGCCAAAATAAAGATGGCAACTTTTCTGGTCAATGGCTCTTTGTTTGACACACGTACTCGCAGAAGTTATCGAGATTGCCACTAGCAATCCTATGAAGTGTCTCAGAGAACCAGAATCTGATTGTACTTGGAACTGTGGAGCGTATACTAGGTGTTAGCAGGGCTCGGCTATAAGTAAATCATTAGAAACCATACTTAGCTCTTGACAAAAAAAAAAAAAAAAAAAAGCCATCTGAAGTTCCACGTCATCTTTCTAAAGCATTGTGCCCCCCACCCCGAAAAAAAGAAAGAAAGAAAAGTTTTACTGACCATAAGAACATTTGTTTTCAAAAAGTATATTTTGATAGCCTGTATCTTGATTACTAGATGGCATCATTGTATTTCCACAGACACCAGGGTGGCTAATCACTGGGAACTAGTCATGACATGTTTCTCCTAATATAAAAGGGAGAAATCTGTACTATGGAAGCCTTTTACACTAGCCATTACAGCCACATTCAGGGACTGTAGCCTGCCTCTTTCTTACTGACAAACATGTGAACACTTGTATACCACATAGCTTCACAAGATCTGCGCAAAGGAGCCACTTGTAAAATCAGTGATATAACTTCAGCCAGAGAGGGCATGGTTGCCTCTAACTTCAAACCACACTGTGAGATAAATTCACTGCTACCGCTTTCCAGTTTATTCTGTAATCATGAGTGTAATAAAATCTAACTTGCTACGATACAGCTGTAACCATCCTACAGTCAGTCAGTGTTTCCATCCAAAAACAAATCAGAACAATCTTCCCAAACTACTTCCATCATTCCTAGCCACTGTACGTGGAGTCTGGGGCCCATGTGGCTTTTACTCCAAAAGAGGTTGGAAAGGCCTGTAGAATTGGTAAAGCCTACAGAATTTCACATACAGAGTACAAAAGGGTAAGCTATCAACTTATTCAGCTCTTGCAGCAGATAGTACTGTATATCGCTACCCATATCACTGTCGTTTATATCATCCTTAAAAAAATAAAACAAATCAGCCCTCCAGATGCTGTTGGACTGCAAACCTCAGAAACCCTAACCAGAATAATGATGGAAGCTGCAGTTCAACAGTCTATTGAGGGATGCATAGTTCCCACCCCAGGTGTATATGGACTGACACAAATTAAATTGAGCTATACTACAGTAGCTTTTAATTTTTAGGGGAAAACACTATTAATTGAGTTCCCTTTATTGTAATATGACATTTGGTTAAAAAATATAACAGTTTAGGAAACAATGTGCCAGGGATGCAACTTGACAAATATATTTGAAAACTCAGCAATCTTTTTAGAAGTACTGAATAGTTAAATACATCGAAGTGAAGCAGGATATTATTAACTAAACAGATCCCACCTTTCTTTAAAGGCCAACTAAGCTCTATTTAAATAGGGTAGAATAGGACTTAAGGTTTATAGATCAAGCCTATAAAAATTCTACTTGCACATAAAACACTCCAATAAGTTCAGTGGTGTTTTCTACAGTCATATGGTTATGAATCTATGCATATTCTATAGTACTGAAAGCTGTTGTTGTATGCCTTCAAGTTGCTTCCAACCCATGGTGACCCTAAGACAAACGTATCACGGGGTTTTCTTGGCAAGATTTGTCTTTGCTTCACACTGAGGCTGAGAGAATGTCACTTGCCCAAGGTCACCCAGTGGGTTTGCATGGCTGAGCAAGGATTCGAACCCTGGTCTCCAGAGTCACAGTTGAACGCTCAAACCACAACACCATGCTGGCTCTCTGTACTGCTATCAAAAAGCTACCAAAGGCGATACTTATGCCAAATCAAAATATGTCACGGAATGTAAAACAAAGCTAGTACATATTTCCAGTTTATAGTCTTGATGAATTGGATCTAGACTTGTGCACTTAGAAAAGAAACAACGATTCTACTTTAATTATGACTACATGTGGATCCAAACCAATATATTTAACAAGCAGGATTTTTTAATTAGATGCTATGATATAAACTGAGAGGGGTGTGTACCTTTACTTACCAATAATAGAAAGCCTTTTAACTTCATTCACTGAACTACAGGCCAGTTAATCCATGAAAACAAATTATTATTCTTCACCCCCACACTGCCCATTGTCTCCCACATAAGGAACCATGTAGACAAATTTCCGTATGACTCAAACAGTACAGGAAAACTATTTGAACCAATTATGATAACAGCAGCCCTTTCTCTGTCTCTCTCTCTCTACATGCAGTATGCAGGATGCACAGAAGAGTATGAAATATGTTACTCTATTACATCATGTTTGGCATTGCATTTCAACACAGTGAGCTCTATACAGAAGGCACGCTGCAACCCAGTAATTCTGCAATACATTTGCTATCCACTTGACAACCCTTAAAACACTTTATCCAGCATATGTTCAGTCCTTCATTTTGAAAACATAAAATTACTCAAAGATTTAATAAGTTAGACTGAGTTTGCATAAAAATCAAAGTCTAAACTAACAGAATGCCTTGAATCAAGTCAAGTAGATGTGGATGATGAAAATACCACAGACATCTGGAGAATGGAAACAGATGTCAATATGAATGGAACTAGCAGATTTTAGCAAGATGTTTTAGTCACGTTGGGAATTGCTTTTGCTCTTTCATGTCACAGAGAATGGACTGATCAGGAGCTTACAATTAAGGTTTTGCAGGAAAAACTGAGCATTAAGTGTATGGAATTTCTCTTATTCAGGCTGAACATATTCAAATCTAAGCACTCACAATATGTTATACAATATTCCCGGACAATCACAAAAACAAGCAGAATGAGTAAACTATGTAAGGCTTTAAAATTAGAAGCACAGTGTGTATTTCAGTATTACTTTGTTAACAAATTAAGCTACATTTTAGGTCTATTTTATATTTTATTCAAGCAAAATGTATTCAAGGGAAAGGCAACTTATTTTTCTAGTTGTCAACATTCGTTTCACTATATAGGAATACATTAGTAGAGTTCTCAGAATAACTGAAACAATTAGTTTTACACTTACAAACATTGAAATCAAAACCAAAAATGACAACTGCAACTTTGCATGTTTGCCAGTACAAAAAAAGTCAGACAAATATTATGGTTTTAATTGTTAGAGCTTTTCCTTCTTTACATGATTTCAAAATGGCGAAGTGGCCACATATGAAGGTCTTTTGATTTCTTACTGATTTTAGACTAACCATTGAAGTACTCTATTTAGTTGCTTAATATGGACCATGTTAATAGGACTAGTTACTAGAGAATCAAGACTTTGTGCCTTTGCTTTGTAAAGCAACAATGGCAATTTTTTTTAAACATTAATGATTCAGGAAAAGAGAAACATCAAGTATAAGACATGAAAGATAATAAAACACTTGTTTTGACTTGCTCCCTCTATAATAGGGCCTGTAATTTCCAGTGGCTGCATTCATTCTTCTTTCATATTCCTTCAAATGTAATGGCTGTTTGTACTTTACAACTTCTTCAATTACACTTGTGCAACAGAATAGGTCACAGTAAAATCTGAGATGTTTTAAAAATATTGTATATAACCCTTTTTCTGATATGCTAAAGCATTTGGCAACACTTTTACAGCATCTGATTTTACATAAAATTTCACTTTATGATTTTTGTACATCTTAAGAAAAACTTGCAAATTGACTTACGTATAGTCTAAGAAAACTTGCACAAAATATATGAACTACACAAGCTTGCCCCCTCATCTGTTGTTCCAGTTAATACTGGTATCAAAACCTTCATTAATTTATGTTTACAAATCATTACCTGTACACATATGAAGGCAACTGACCTGATTTGAAAACAAAACCATCAGGTTTTGTGCTGTGGTTAGCAAGATCTGTAGTTCTGCAATTAAATTCACCAGCATGGAACTATACAAAGCCATTTACAAATTCACAAGTTCCTGTGACACAAACTGTTTTAATCTTTCAAGGTATTGTCCGTAAAGCTCAACATCATTGTGTCCTGCTCCTTCTACCCACAGTGGTTCTACAGGTCTTTGGCAGCGTTCAAATAAAGCTAAGCCATGTGAAAAGTCAATCACTTCATCTTCAGTTCCATGGATTATTAACACTGGAGATGTTATTTTAGAGATCTTGTCAATGCTACAAGAACACAGAAAAAGAATCAATATGCAAGAAAACGCAACTTCACAAATAGCTGCTAGACAATTTACTCACACAATGGTTTCACACAATTTGTTTATAATATTATTTTTTTAAAAATTCACCCAATAACTAATACGCTTCAGGTGGTGTACTATGTTTGATGGCCAAGATGCAAATAGAGAGATTTAGTGGAGGTTTTAAGTCAGTAGAAACTGATAAAGAAATATATGGGACTGGATCCAGAGTTGTGATCAGCAGCGCTCTGCTGGTGCTGGAGGAGAGAGGCAAAGCAGCCCAATGCTTTTCACAGACCCCTCTGCCACTGTCTACACAATTCCAGGAAACTGGTGGACCTATAGGAGGAAAACAGTAGGAGGTGGTATGGGGAAACTGGAGAAAATTGCTTGCTGAAACCTCTGAAAACCCTAGTTTCTTCCACAAACACAAGGAACTTTTGCATTCAGAGACACAGAGTTAGATCCAACCCATAAATTTGAATTAATATATTTTAACAAGTTTATTTACAGTAAAATCACAATCAAATAGTTGTGGATAAAACCCTTCTTTTTCCTATTTTGCTACTTCTCATCTGGCTTATCTCTAAGGCCTTTTAAGAATACTACATCTTACTTTGGGAATGCATCAAAGCAGTAGGTCTTCTTCGTATCAGGAAAAGCTACTCGCATTCCTGAGGTCAGAGGAGAATGAAGAATTACAGCAGCACTTTCATAACGAGCAGCAAGATCCACAGATGGCACTGTTCCTATGCTTTGGCCATATATAATCACATTTTCAGGGCGGATTCCGTACCTGAAAAAGTAATTAGGACGTTATTTCAAAATGAATATATACCAGATGAATACATGCTGGGCAATCCTAGTAGGCCGAAACACCCTGGGACACACATTGCATCTAACCTGAAATTATGCTTTTTAGAAAAGACAGACATATGGGACCTGCATGAAAATGTTATATATTCCCTGTTCCGATCAGTCAGCCATGCCCCCTCCACAATTTTCTAACCCATTCTCCTTCCAACATTCTTGGGGTTTAAGGAGGAATTGCACTTTTGCAGAAGAGGCTACATGAAGCAGCCCACTTTCTGGCCACATCATCAAGTGATATGCAGTTTTTAAGCCTGGAGACACTGGCTGCCTCAATTTAGATTGTTAGGTGCATTCCAGTTTTCTAATAAATCTTATCCTAAGTTATACACAGCTGAATTTTTTTTATCAACATCAGCATCATCATTTATATCCTGCTTTTTCCCAATTGGGGACTCAAAGCAGCTTACAAAGATTAAAACAGATACAGCTAAAAATGTAAATCATATGAACATTAAATAATTAAATTATCAATAAAATTAAAAGCAGTTAAAAACAGACCATTAAAAAGAAGAAAAACAAATACAAAAACAAACACAGCAGATAAATGGCTCTTTCCCCCTGAGTATTGAGCCTCCAAAGGTCTGCCAGAACAAAGAAGAGTTTCACCTGACTATGAAATGACAGCAAAGAGCATGCCACTCTAACCTTTCTGGGAAGGGAGTTCTGGAGCCATGAGAAGGCCCTCTCCCATGTTCCCACCAGATGTACCTGTACAAGTAGTGGGATAGCAAGAAGGGCCTCCCCAGAAGATCTAAAGACATCAACATGCTCATATAGTGGTAAGAGTCCTTCAGATAATCTGGACATGAGCTGTATAATGCTTTGTGGGTCATAACCAACACTTGGAATTGTGCCAGAAACAAACCAGCTGCCAGTGGAGTTGTTGTAAGAAGGGAGTGATTGTATTCCCTGTACCAGTCCAAGTTTTATTCATATTTCTCCCACATTTCCATACTTCCATTTACCAATTCCGCTGGAAAGTCAACAAAACCTTTCCTGCATGTTAACTTGCCTCATTATCAAATACTTGATAATCATCACTTTATCATCACTTACCTATCATGAACGTACTGCTCACAACTGTCAAAACACTGACCTTCATTATTGAAACAGAAATCTCTCAAATGTAGTCTGTAAATACACTTATGAACAAAAGGGTATCAGAATGGGACTTCCAGAAATTCATTGGTGACAGCACTACTTGCTTTTTTTAGACACTAAAATGTAGTGCAGATCCTTCCATGTAATACTCACTTAACTACACAACTCCCGCTATGTTTCTAGAATGCTGTGGTTTCCAATCTTCACACACCCAGTTTCCAATAAAATGTTAGAAAACAAAAGCTCACAAGACCTCAAATTTATCTAAGCTCACAAGTCTTCTAATTTATCTAGTGTTCACAACTTCCTTCTGTAGCATTTTATGAAGAATCCTAGATATAGTCAGTAAAAAATGAAGGCTCAGTTCTACTCAGTCTAAATATAAGCAAACATTTAAAAGGTAAACCCTCCATTAGGAGGAAAAAAACAGAGAAGTTAATAGTGCCAGACCTAAAAGTTCTCTTCTACGCTTAGATTTTTCAAGCAATCAAAATGTGTTAGAACACTGCAAAGGATAAATACCTGGCAGCAGAAAGGTCTTAAAAATTCACCTGCGGATGATGAATGCAGAAATTAGTTAATCCCTGCATGATGGCTCAAAAATATCAACCAACCTCAATGCAAGTCTCTTTTATATATTACCAAAATACAGGCTAACCTATATAGAAAAGTTTTTCCTGACTATTTGGTTGCTGACTATAAGATGTCAAACTTTTACACAGTATCTACCCTAAGCTTATCTTTGAGGGCAGTCACCAATGGCTCCTCTTCATCCTGGACAGAAGTGACCAGTGGGGTGCCACAGGGTTCTGTTCTGGGCCCAGTGCTATTCAACATCTTGATCAATGACTTGGATGAGGGAATAGAGGGCATGCTATCAAGTTTGCAGATGACACCAAATTAGGACGGGTAGCTAATACCCCAGAGGACAGGATGAGAATCAAAAATGACCTTAACAGATTAGAAAGCTGGGCCAAAACTAACAAAATGAATTTTAACAGGGAGAAATGTAGGATACTACACTTGGGCAGTAAAAATGAAAAGCACAGATACAGAATGGGTGACACGTGGCTTGATAGCAGTACATGTGAAAAGGATCTAGGACTCTTAATGGACCACAAACTGAACATGAGTCAGCAGTGTGACGTGGCAGCTAAAAAAGCCAATGTGATTCTAGGCTGCATGAATAGGAATATAGTGTCTAAATCAAGGGAAGTAATAGTGCCAATCTATTCTGCTTTAGTCAGACCTCACCTGGAATACTGTGTCTAGTTCTGGGCACTACAATTCCAGAAGGATATTGACAAGCTGGAATGTGTCCAAAGGAGGGTGACCAAAATGGTGGGAAGTCTGGAAGCCATGCCCTATGAGGTGCAGCTTAGGGAACTGGGTATGTTTAGCCAGGTTAAGAGGGGACATGATAGCCATGTTTAAATATTTGAAGAGATGTCATACTGAGGATGGAGCAAGCTTGTTTTCTACAGCTCCAGAGACTAGGACATGGAGCAATGGACTCAAACTACAGGAAAAGAGATTCCATCTAAACATTAGGAAGAACTTCCTGACAATAAGAGCTGTTCAGCAGTGGAATGCACTGCCTTGTAGTATGGTGGAGTCTCCTTCTTTAGAGGTTTTTAAACAGAGGCTGAATGGCTATCTGTCGGGAATGCTTTGATTGTGTATTCCTGCATGGCAGAGGGTTGGACTGGATGGCCCTTGTGGTCTCTTCCAACTCTATGATTGTATGATATCTGGATTTCATATTTCACAAGTAACAGCAAGAATCAAGTAATTCACTCAGGCCAAACAGCAAGCACTATTAGCTACGTAAGTGAACTGCAAGACCTCCTTTCAGTTTTCTCTTTCCCCTCTCCCAAATGAGTACTTGTGAAGTGAGAACCTGGGCAAGCTTGGGTAAAACCAGTCAAGCACATCTCATGAAATGCTGTTAAGGAGGGGTCTATGGGGAGGCTATAACCTAGAGGCTTGTCTGTAAAAAAGAGTTAGTTAAAACAGCCAGAGAAAGAGAGAAGGCCTGTTAGGAAGAGAAGAATTGGTAAGAACTGAATATCGTTTTCAGAGCTGGGAATGTGGAAAGCATTCAGAGAGTTCATGTTTTATTTAATTGTTATATAATAAATCTTTCCTGGTTTTATTTTTTACAATTGTGTCTGATGGTTTTCATTTAAGAAGTGAGAGGGAGAATTTGTTGCATTTTACCACACTGAACCCAATGATCAACACAGCCACTTGTCCAGAAAGGCAGCCACCTTGAGGCCTAAGATTCAGATCCAGGGAGGGATCCTAAGGGCAAAGTGAGTGATTGAAGTCCAAGGGTTGGAACCGAGGGACCAACCTGGATAGGAGTGAGGAGAGGTAGCCACAATCACTCGTAAGGAGGAAGCAGGGAGTAGATCAATTAACAGAAGCTGAAATAGGATAAGTGGGGTGTGTGTGTGTATGTGAACGCATGCACACCCATCCTCTAATATAAAAGTTGGACAGAGTAAAAGAATGGAGGGAGGGAGAAATCTTGGTGGATAAAGTAAACAGATGTTTCTCAGGAATAAACCTAATTTATTCAGTAAGGTCCTGTTATATCAAAAAGCCCCTATAAATGGATAGACATAAGCATGCCTGAAAGTTGGATTACAGCCCTCCTACCTTCTGTATTAAAGAAAGACATTCAGACATTAAATCCTGAGTATGCTGAAGTGGTTGAGTTACTGGCAGTAACAAACTTTCTGAACATACGAAACAGCAGCAAGTAGGGTTTCAGCAGAAGCCTCTCACTTGGTTCTCCTTGGCAACAGAAATTTATTGACTGCATTGAATAAAATCAGTAATTAAATAGTAGCCATAGACTATTTTCTGACATCCAGCAGGTACTGGCCTTTTTCTCACTATACCATTAATTAATATTTCCTTATTTTCCTGCCTGGGGATAAAACAGGAAAATATGAGTAAATTATTGCTTTACAATAAACCTCTCATGGAGAAAATATACTCAACACTTTCACAAAGAACAATTGTTTGAATTTACTATTACTATACATGCATACAACTCCTATACATAGTAAAATAATACATCTATTTACCTTGTTCTAAGAGCTACCCAAGCAGCATCAATGTCAGCATACAAATTCTTCTCTGTTGGTTTTCCTGAACTTGCTCCATATCCGGAATAATCATACGAAAATATGTTGCAATTAATCCGTGAACCAAGTCCTATGTAAAAGCTGCTCATCTGACCTAAGTCAACAGCATTCCCATGTGAGAAGAGCAAGGTATACTTGGCGTTAGGGGAACAACGCACAAACATACAGGCAATCCTGTTGCCTTTGCTGGTTCTAGTCATGAAACATTCAATGGCATCTTTTTCTCTAGAAGAGTATTGCCAGTCTGCTCGTTCTGAAAGATGTAGAGTCCAACGACTCCCACTTTCATCGCACATCAAAGTATAAGTGGGGTCTGGGGGCAAAAAAGCCAGTTTGGAAGCTATTTTTCCTGGACATGGTGGACAACAGAATAGGCAACACAGTTCACTAAATGAAAGATTATTCATCTTCCAATCTGAAATAAAAGGGGGAAAAGTGTTAACTTTCATGAGAATTCTAGTACAAAATACATGTTCTAAAAAAGCTAACATAAAAGGAATTTTTAACGTTTGAGGAGGAGAGAATCAAGCACAACCACATATACATTTTCAACACAATATTGCATTTTGACATTCGACATTTCTAAAATTTATCAGATTTAAACTCTGAGGCAAAAAATTGATTATATTGTCTTAGGACAAATATAGGTATATAGGTCTTAAGAAACATGACAATTTTTTTCAATGTTAACCAAATATTTATGTTTTATACAACAAGATCTAAACCTTATTGAGGAGCCAAGAACAGAGCTTTAAATATGTTTTTAAAGAAGTAATATATTGGCATTAGTTGCTCCATAAGGAAACAGGTAAACATGTTGTTTGCTACTTTAGAGTAACATTTCTTTTCATTTGTTTCCCCCCCAACAAAAATACACATTAAAAACTAGAAAAATATCCCCAAATCGCCTAGCCCTCTAGCCAGCCATTCAGAAGAGTAACTCCTAAAAGTAAAAATGTTAATTTTCACTGGCCATTCTGTTACCTCACAAAAGTAACTTATTATGCCCTCACAACCCTTCTGAAGTAGCCCATTACAGGTAACAATTGTAACATGATATTTCTGAGCTCTGGTCAGATGCTAAGATTACTGTTGAACATTGAACAATATGGCTCTCACATTTCAAATGGGAAAAAAATCAGAACACTTTTCAAAGGCTGTTTCATGTAGAACATATTGTAGTAGTCTAGCCTGAATTCTGTTAGAGCACAAACTATTGGGGCCAAGGACACCCTGGCAAAGCAAAGTTGGGAAGAGGCACACCACACTATAAATACCACTTTTGAGTCCAGTGTGAAGGCTGGCTCTAGAACAGCCTTTCTCAACCTTTTTATCCTGAAGGAACCCTTGAAATATTTTTCAGGTCTCAGGGAACTCCTGCATAAACATTATTCTATATACTGCTATTGCTTTCCCCCCACAATCACAATCTCTTGAGGAACCCCTAGCAACTTCTTGGGGAACCCTAGGGTTCCAGGGAACCCTGGTTGAGAAACACTGCTCTAGAATGTCTACATGACCTACAAACCTGAGCTTAAAAAGGAACTCAACCCCAGTCTGAGCAGGCCAAATATTATAATTACCCCTGTCGAGCAATATAAATCTTGGCAGTCAATCCAACATTGTAGAAACAATTTCATATTTCATAAAACACTGCATTTTATGCATAATACTTTTCTAAGTCAACAGAAACTTTCACAGAATGCAAAACTGTAATGCTGAAAGATATTTGTCCAAGATCCTATATATGGGGGCAGAAATGTGCACTCAGCTCCAGAGCACAAACCATCTCCTTTGAAATCAAAGCACTTTCTCATATTCAGGCTGCTCAGATTCTTACTCCCAGGACAAGATCAACTCACCTCTACCTTTTCTCTTTCAGGATCAAACCCACTCTTTAAACAACCTCTTTCTTCCCTTATCAGATCATCCCACAGTTCTCCTGTTCTCTGAAGTCCTTTCCATTCTGGCCACAGCCTCATTTCCTCATCTCCCATTTCATGTAATTCCCAGTTCAACCCAAGATGCCTCACTTAAAAAAAAAATTAAATTAAGTATTTATACTGCACTCTTCAGCCACAAAGGCTATCAGAATGGCTTACAAATTATTAAGCAATAGCAATTTACACATCTACACTGCATTAAACAGTTTCCAGTGTGCATTAGCAAATTGCCCCCACAAGCTGGGTACTCATTTGATTGACCTATGAAAGGATGGAAGGCTGAATCTGACTTCTGGTCTCGGAGCGGAGCGGGTGAGGAACACAAGAACAGAGCTCTGGCTCCTTTTTTACATTCCAGGTGGTAGTTGTGATGGCAAACAGCAAAAACAAAAACAAAAACAAAAACAAAAACAACCCACCCTCAGTAGGATCCCCAAGAGGGGACCCCGAGCATCGCTGCAGTCGTAAAAACCGGGTGTGGGTCTCGCGAAGAAGGCTGAAAGCCAAAAGAGAAAAAGAGCAGCGAACCATGTGCTGGGCGACTAATGGCCACAGCAGCCACATGAAGGACTGAAGTGGAGCGGACATCACCACTGTCCTGCCGACAAGCCGTCGAACCTCCCAAGTGGTAGAAGAAAAGGAAAAGTGAATTCTAAGAGAAAAGGGAAGTAACTTTCTTACTGCTTCATCTCCCTCAATACTTAGATACATTTCTCTTTGAGAGGGTGACTTTTTTGCCTTTTTAAAATCTTTTGACTATTTGAGTTTTTGAGTTTTGATTTGTTATTGTTGTTGTTGTTGTTATTGTTGTTCTTTTTTCATTTTTCCCCATACTTTTGATATTTGTTACTGGTTGGATTAGACTTCTTTTTTTCTATTCCTATTTGTATTTTTATATTTTTTTCATTTTTTTCCTATCCACTTCTCTAATCCTTGTGTTTTCATCTTTTCTTTTTTTCTTTTCATTAAAAAAAAACCCGTCACCCTCAAAGTATTAAACAAAAATAGCTTTAAACCTAAGAATATCTTTACTAGCTGACATTAAAAAGTTAAGTTAAATATTTGCTTATGAACGTCAGTCTGTCTAGGCTTGGACTAAAGTGATCTTGAAACCGCCGTCTGGCAAGATTAGAAAAGGAAAAAAGCAGGAACCTGGATACATTGTTCTAGTTGTCATTTGCTTCTGTGCTTGCATTTAGTCATTTTTTTTCTTTATATATGTATATTTTGCTCCTGAAGAATCTCCTTTTCTTTTTGACTCTTTATCTTTTTTTCACCTTTTAATTTTTCATTTTTATTTCTCCCCTAATATTGAGTTGCTATTATTATTGTTATTGTTGTTGAGTAAATTATTTTTACCTATTTAATTTTTTATTGTTATTTTTTTTCTCTATCTTTTTTTCCTTTTTGGTATTTTGTTGCTATCATTTGGTTTCTTGTTGTTGCTATTAGACACCTTTTTCATATTTTTTTCTTTTTTCTTTTGACATTGTTTTTGTCTCCCTGAGGATTTGGATAAATATTGCTGATTTAAAACAAACAAACAAACCCCTTCTTTTGTATACTTTTTGGAATCCTTTTTCTCCTTCTCCCTTTCCCTCTCCTTCCCCTTTTTTTCTTGCTCTTTTTTTCCTCCTCTGAGCCTAACCAAGGCTTGTGAAAGCGAAGAAGAGAAAAGGAAGTGGAAGAAAGGACTATAAGTTGAGTAGAAGAGGACTTTGAAAGTTGAAGAAAGACTGTGCAAGTGGGAAAAGGTTTGAGAAGTGATTAAAAGAGTGTATGATTGGAAGAAGGAAGGTCTAAGTGGAAGAAAGAAAGAAAGAAAGACTATATAAGACCAAATAAAGGTTGTGAAGGACACTGAAAATTGGTGAAGTGAAAGAGAAGAGTGAGAGAAGGTTTTGGAAAGTGAAAAAGAGTGGAAAGAAGAGGAAGGTAGAATAAGGAAGGAAAAGACGTAAAAGAAATTATTGGAAAATACAATAAAGAAAATGGTTTCAGGGACAAGAAATAGAAATAAAATCTATGACTCTCAAACCTACCAAAGCAGAAGGGGATCTACGGAGGAAGGAGTTCCACAATACATGCAAACGTTTATGGGAGAAATACGACAATTTAGAAAGGAAACGTGCACACATTTTGAAGATATAAACACATTTAATTTAATACACTGCATGGCCTATTCTTACAAATAAAAAATGATGTAAAAGAACAAAAGGAAGATATCCAGATGTTAAAAAAGGAAAATGAAGAATTAAATATAGAATTAGAAAAACAAAGAGACCAGATGGTGTTGATGGAGCAAAGGGAGAAGGAATCATGGATTCAGCTAAGAGGAATGAAAGAACAAATAAATGAGAATACTAGAACTAAAGCTATAGAACTCTTGGCCAGAAACCTGGAATAGAAGGAGGAGCAATTAGAAGAAGGTTTGGACAGAGTGCATAGATTAAACTCGGCATTTGCAAAAAAAGAGAAATCTTCCTAGAGATATAATAATCCAATGTTCCAAGAAAATGCTAAGAGATCACATCTTAGAGGTCCATTATAATAGAGGAATACAACATGAAGGAAGGACACTAATATTTATGAAAGAGATTCCCACAAGAATTTTAAGAAGAAAAAATTATACTTTTCTAGTAGATGTCCTTAAGAAAGAAAAAATTAATTCCACCTGGGACAAATTGGAGGGAGTGAACTTTATGTTCAAAAAGGAGAGATACAGAATTAACTCTATAGAAAAAGCTAAAGAGTTTATTAAAAAGAACAAACAAGACCTTGGGTTGGTTCGAGAGAACAAGAATGAAAACCCTCTGAGTGTGGAAATCCCTTCACAGAAAATGGATAATAATGAAGCAGCAGAAGAAGATAACATAGATAAAAAAAGAAGCAAAGAAAAGAAGCGGAAAGAGAAGGAACGAAAAGGTAAAGGAGAACAGAGCTTGTTAGATTTAAGTATCTCAGATCAGGAAGACTAAAGAAGGGTCAAGAGGAAAGGGGGGAGGGGAAAGGAGGAGGAGGGAGGTAAAGGGAGAAGAGAGATAACAGATTGATGAATAAAAACATTCTTACTTGGAATGTAAAAGGATTAAATACGGAAAAGAAAATTAGTATTCCATTTCCTTAGGAAAATTAAATTGGATATCATATGCTTACAAGAAATTCGAATTAAGAAAAATCAAGACTATCTATTAAAACAAAAAAGTTTAGAAGAGGAATTTTTGTCATTAGGACCAAAGAAGAAAAATGGTGTGGTTATATATATTAAAAAAGATTTGAGCCCCAAACTAATATTATCAGACAATAAAGGTAGATGTGATTGCTGAAGTGAATGTGGATAATAAAAAAATATTAATTATAGGAATATATGCACCAGTCCAAGATAACTGTACCTTCTAGAAAGAACTAAGAAACAAAATAACACAATTAAATTCTAACAGATTTTATTGGGATATTTTAATGGAGTCGTGGAACCGCAAATAGGCATTCAGATTCAAAAAAGATTAAAAAAAATTAGGGTAAACTAACAAAGGAATTTTATGCTATAATTGAAGAATTTCAATTAATCAATGCCAGGAGGTATAAAGAAGGAGATAAAAAAGAATATACTTTTTTTCTCAGACACCCATAAATCCATCTCTAGAATCGACATGATTTGGATATCTAATAATCTCACTCACCGCCAATGTTAAGAAAGGAGAAATTTTAGCTAAATCAGTTTCAGATCACAACTCAGTTTTAATGACTCTTAAAAATAATAATTATTAGAGAAAATGGAAGTTAAATTAATTTCTATTAGAGAAAGAAAAAGTAATAATAGAATGTAGAAAAATACTGAAAGAGTACTTTGAAAATAACTCTAATAGAGAAGTGGAAAACAATATGGTTTGGGATGCTAGCAAAGCTGTAATAAGAGGAATATTCATTAAATGCAATAATATATGGAGGAAAAAAAGGTTAGAAACAATGGAAAAATTAATGGTGGAAATAAAACAAAACGAAAAAAATTAACGATGACACCAAAAGATAAAAAAATAAAAAATCAAATAAATATATTGCAGAAACAACTAGAGATGACGATGCTGGATGAAAAGAAAATTGGATTATATGAAACAAAAGAATTTTGAAAATGTTAATAAGCCAGGTAGATTGCTAGCATATAGAGTAAGAAAAGAAAGAGCAAAAAGGAGAATTTTAAAGCTAAAACTGGGAGATAGGGAAGTAACAAATGAAACTGAAATTCAGAAATTATTTAGAAATTACTTTGAAAATATATATCGTAAACAAAAAATACCCCAGGATTTAATGAAACAATATATACAAAAATGTAAAATAAAAAGATTAACCGATATTCAGATAGAAAAATTAAATGAAAACATAGCAGAGGAAGAAATACGGGAAGCAATTAAAAGACTGAGACGGGGAAAAACTCCAGGGCCAGATGGTCTAACAGCGGTATAGTATAAGAAATTTATAGAAGAGTTAATAAAACCACTAAGGGAAGTCATGAAAGATATCATTAAAAAAAACCCGATTAGTTGGAAAGAAGCAAATATAGTATTAATCCACAAAGAAAATAAAGACCCAAATATGATGGAAAATTATAGACCTATCTCATTACTAAATGAGGATTATAAACTCTGCAATAGTATTATCAATTAGATTAAACTTAATATTACAAACTTATATCCATAAAGATCAGAATGGCTTTTTGCCATAAAGACAGATAAGGGATAATACTAGGACAGTTATAAATATATTAGAATATTTAACTTATTATAATGAGATAAAAGGAGCGCTAATCTTTTTAGATGTGGAAAAAGCCTTTGATAGGTTGAATTGGCAATTTTTATTAGAAGTGATGAATGAAATGAAATTAGGAGAAAATGTTTGTAATTGGATACAGGCAATTTACACTGACCAAAAAAGCCAAATTAATAATTAATGATAAATCAATAGAAGCAATAAATATCGAGAAAGGAACAAGGCAAGGCTGCCCAATATCACCACTGCTATTTATCAGTGTGTATAGAGCCATCGTACTGTCTATCCTCCTTTATGGATCTGAAACATGGGTCACCTACCGCCACCACCTACGACTCGAGCGCTTTCATCAGCGATGTCTACGCACAATCCTAAATATACACTGGACTGACTATGTGATTAATGTTGCTGTCCTTGAGCAAGCAGGGATCACCAGCATTGAGGCCATGATATTGAGAACACAGCTGCGCTGGGCAGGGCACGTTTCTAGGATGGAGGATCATTGCCTCCCAAAACTACTACTCTACGGTGAACTCGCCACGGGTCAGCGTAAGAGGGGTGCTCCAAAAAAGCGATACAAAGACTCCCTGAAACAACATCTCAGGCTCGGCCAAATTGATCACCAACAGTGGTCCGCCCTGGCCTCACATCGGGAGGCATGGAGACGCACTATCCACAATGCTGCAGCCTTATTTGAGAACTCACGACGAACAAGTCTTGAAGAGAAACGACAACACAGAAAGAATCACAACCCAAAAACATCACCCAAGGAGACCTTCTGCTGTGCTTTTTGCAACCGGACTTGTTTATCTCGGATTGGCCTTTTAGTCATCAGCGCGCTTGCAGAAAGCGCGGGATGAGTCCTTCCTGAATCTTCGTTTGCGAAGAAAATCCAGAGAGAGAGAGAGAGAGAGAGAGAGAGAGAGAGAGAGAGATTTATTTTAGCTTTAGAAGTTCTGAATTTGAATATAAGAGAAGAAAAAAGGATAAAAGGAATTAAAATTGGAAAGGAGGAATTTAAGTTAAAAGCCTTTGCAGATGCTTTAGTTGTAATGATAGAAGATCCACTGAAAAGTACAGACTTGATGTTGCAAACAATAGAAGAACTTGGAAAATACGCAGGTTTTAAAATAAATATAGACAAAACAAAGATATTAACAGAAAATATGGATAAAATAGAAAAAGAACAATTGAGTGCAAAAACAGGATTCCAAATTGTGAAAATGGTAAAGTATTTAGGAGTAAATATAACAGATAGGACTCAACAATTATTTGCAAATAATTATGAAAAAACTTGGAGATAAATTAATCAGGATTTACTGAGATGGAAAGACCTAAAGCTATCTTTATTAGGAAAAATTGCAACAATTAAAATGAATATATTACCAAGATTATTATTTTTATTTCAAACTTTACCAATTATAATATAAAATGAAGTATTTAAGAAATGGCAAAGGGAACTATGAAAATTTATTTGGAATAAGAAAAGACCTAGGATTAGATGGAAATTGTTAACAGATGATAGAGAAAAGGGAGGATTGGGCCTACAGATCTAAAAGTATATTATAAAGCTACATGTATAACATGGATTAAGCAATGGATTACACTGGAAAAAGGAACGTTGGTCTTACCTGTGATACGTTCTTTTCCAGTGGTGAGGCGAAGAGCATCCGTCATGCTTGGGTTGTCCCTCCCCACTTGCTCCTAGTAGGCAGGAAAAGAGAGACTTTCGGCACTGCCCACCGGTGAGGTCATCTGAGAGGGACAACCCCCCGGCTGGTCAGTATATATAACAGCCTCGCGACGCCGTCGTCATTGTCAGCCGGTTCCCTCGGAGTATCTCGGTTCCATCTTGAATACCATCACCAGACAATGAAACAGGAACCTTGCCCATGGGTGGGCACGGATGCTCTTCGCCTCACCACTGGAAAAGAATGTATCACAGGTAAGACCAACGTTCCTTTTCCCAGTGGGGAGGGCTCCAGAGCATCCGTCATGCTTGGGATGTACTAAAGCTATCCAGAAGAGATCCTGGGTGGGTCCAGCGAGGTTCAATAGATTACAGCTATACTACGTGCTGAAGAACTCTTCTGCCAAAGGCCGCTTCTGCTGACTGCAGCTTATCCAACCTGTAGTGTCTGATGAACGTGGAGGGAGTCTTCCACGTTGTTGCTCTGCAAATCTCCTCTAATGGTGCATCCTTATCCCATGCCGCTGATGTGGTGGCGCTCCTCGTAGAATGAGCTATGATCCCCTCCGGAGGGATCAGGTTCAATGATTCATAACATGTCACGATGCCTTTCCTTATCCATCGTCCCAGAGTAGATGGAGATACTCGCCTCCCCAGGTACTTCGCATGAGATGAGACGAATAGAGATTCTGAGGTCCTTATAGGTCTGGTTCTCTTGATGTAAATGCGCACCGCTCTGCGAACATCCAGGGTATGCCAAATCCGGTCGAGTTCCCTCGCAGGATGAGGACAGAACGAGGGTAGAACCACTTCCTGGGTCCTATGGAACGCTGAATTTACTTTGGGCTTAAAGGCCAGATGACATCTGAGGACCACTGAGTCTGGCCTGAAGATGCACAGGTCCCTGCGGGTCGACAGCGCTGCAAGTTCTGACACTCGGCGTGCCGATGTTATCGCCACCAGGAACAGAACCTTCCAGGTGAGGAACCTCAAAGGCACCTCCCTGAGGGGCTCGAAGGGGTGAGCAGTTAAAGCCTTGAATACTGTGTGCAGGTCCCAGGAGGGGAATCTATGTACCGTCGGGGGTGCTAAGTTGCATAGGCCCTTCAGGAATCGACGAAGAAGCGGGTCCCTGGCTAACCTCGTCGCTTTCTCAGGTGGTAAGAACAAAGTGATGGCCGCAACCTGTCTCTTGATCGTGTTTGGTCTCAACCCCGCCTCTATGCTGTCTGGGAGGAACTGGAGGAGCGAAGGTGTCCGTACCTCCCTGAAGTCTAGGGCCTTTCGTTTGCACCATCTACGAAACACCCTGAAAGTGTATTCGTATAACCTCTGTGTGGAGCCCCGTCTGGAAGCTAGAATGGTGTTCACCACCTTCTGAGAGTAGCCTCTGCCTCTTAGCATCTGCCTCTCAATTTCCAGGCGTGAAGCTGAAGCCACATTGGGTCTGGGTGGTGAACCTGCCCTTGTAGGAGTAGGTCTGGACGGTCCGGGAGTGGCAGTGATGTCGAGCTCATTTCCAGAAGGTCCGGGAACCAGGATCTCCGCGGCCAACGGGGGGCTATGAGGATCACCTCCGCCCGTTCGTGTCGGACCTTGTTGAAGACCCTTGGTATGAGTTGCCAAGGGGGAAACGCATATAGGAGACCCTGAGGCCATGGTGTTGTTAGGGCGTCCATTGCCTCTGCCCCCTCTGTGAGGTAACGGGAGAAGAACCGAGGAAGCTTTGCGTTCGCCGGAGACGAGAAAAGATCGACTGCAGGCCATCCCAGTGACTGAGTGACCTCTGCGAACACATCCGGGTGTAGGCTCCATTCCCCCTGATCGACGTCTGTGCGGCTGAGCCAGTCCGGCTTGAGGTTGAGTGTTCCTTTGAGGTGCTCTGCTTTCAAGGACAGAAGGTTCTCCTCGGCCCAGGTTAGAAGTCGTGTGGCTTCCGTCATCAGCGGCCAAGATCTCGTCCCTCCTTGTCGATTCACGTGTGCTTTCGCCGTGATATTGTCCGTCCTTATCAGGACCGCCTTGTTCCTGATCATGTCTCTGAATGCTAGCAAGGCCAGGTGGATGGCTCGAAATTCCAGCCAGTTGATGCTGTGTGCCGCCTCCGCCTCTGACCAGCGCCCTTGTGCCAGGTGAGGACCGCAGTGGGCTCCCCAACCCGAGGCTGGCGTCCGTGGTGATCTAAACGCAGTCCTGAACCCACAGGAGGTGGCCCCTGTGGATTGCTGGGGATAGCCACCAATGGAGCTATCCCATTAGGACCTCCCTCAGGGTCCTGACCAGTCGGTGCTTCTTCATTGCAATTTCCTTTTGGAAGGGGAGTAGGAACCACTGCAGCCTTCTGGCGTGAAATCTTGCCCATGGCAGGCAGTCGATGGCTGCTATCATGAGACCCTGTAGATGGGTCAGTTGCATTAGATCCACTCTGGTGCCTGATGCTATCCCTCGCGCTGCCATCTGGATCCTTTTGATTCTGTCTGCTGGTAGCGCTACCAGACCCCTGGCGGAATCCACCACTGCCCCCAGGTGCTGGATGGACTGCGAGGGAGTCAGGGAACTCTTTTCTAAGTTGACCTGGAACCCATGCGCTTCGCGGTCTCTGAGGATTTGCCGGGTCTCTCTCTGGGCTCCCTGAGCTGACGGTGATCGGATCAAGAGGTCGTCCAAGTAAGGATAGACATGCAAGCCCGAGCATCGCCAGTATGCCACCAAGGCGACCATTATCTTTGTGAAGACTCTCGGTGCCGAGCAAAGACCAAAGGGAAGGGCCTTGTACTGGTAATGTCTGCTGTCGTAGAAAAACCGAAGGAACTGGCGATGGTCCTGATGGATTGGAATGTGCAAATATGCATCCTGTAATCCAAGGATGTCAGGTAGTCCCCTGGTTGGATGGCGTCCAGGATATGGCGCAGTGTTTCCATTCTGAACTTGCGCTTTCATACGAACTTGTTCACGCCCTTCAAGTTTAGGACGGCCCGCCATGTTCCGTTCTTCTTTGGAACCAGGAACAGTATGGAGTAGCAGCCCTTTCCTCGATGTGATCCTTGCACCTCCTCTATTGCGCCGAGGTGTAGGAGATGTTGGATTGCGCTGGCCATCATGTCGTGCTTTTCCGGATCTGCCTGCAGTGGTGTGGGGATGAACCAATGTGGAGGTCTCTGCGAGAACTCTATCCGGTAGCCCTGACGTATGGACTGCAGGACCCACCTGTCCGAGGTAGAGTTTTCCCATACCCCCACAAAGGCCTGAAGTCTTCCCCCCACCGGGGGGATCCTGTCATTGTTGGTTTTTGTTGGTATTTCTAGTAGGTTGGGACTGAGACGTCTTTCCCGACGTCCCTTGTTGACTCCCACGGTGGTATCTACTCTCTCCCCACTTTGGTTTGTTCGGGTGAAAGTCCCTTGATCCCGAAATGTGGATGGCGTGTTTGAGGATCTCTGGGTGCCTGATCCGCGAAAGGGACGGTACCGTTTTGTTTACTTCTTCTCTTCCTTCCTGCGAGCCGAGGTAAGAGTCTTCTTCTTCTTATCCTTGTCCTCTACCAGGACAGGTTCCAGTGAATCTCCGAACAGCTTCTCCCCCAGGAACGGAGACATCACCAGGTTCTGTTTGGATTTGAAGTCGGCGTTCCACGACTTCAGCCATACCTGTCTTCTGGCTGCCACGGCTGCGCTTTGGGCCCTGGTGCAGAATTGGATTGCGTCCATGGTGCTGTCAGCCAGGAAGGCAGACACCTTCGTCAGTTTGTTCAGGTCTTGTTTGATCCTAGTTTGTGACTTGGGGACATCCGCCAGTGCGTCCTTGGACCAATGAATGGCAGCTCTCGCCATCATAGTGGCCGTAGTTGAGGCCCTAATGGCCAGGGAAATGGCCTCATGTGCACGCTTAAGGGCCACGTCCATGCGTCTATCCTCGGGAACCTTCAGGGTATCTTCACCATCTTTACAGCAGATCGCAGAAGAAACTAAGGCCGAGACAGGCGCATCGATGAGCAGGATCTGTAGTTTATCCATGACCTTCTTCGGAAGTGAGTACAGCTTCTTGACCAGTCTGGGCTGAGGTCTGGCCACCGCTGGTGAGCGCCATTCATCGTATATCATGCGCATTAGGGTTGCCGGTACTGGCATCTCCAACGCTGTTGGCTGGGCGTCGGGGAAGAATTCATCCGAGATCTCTGGTAAATCAGGGTCCACCTGGGCTTGCTGGGCTACTGGAAGCTTGAGACCCAGGGTATGAACCGCCTTCTTGATGAGGACAGAAAAATCCTCAGCAACGAAGTGGCGCAAGGAGGGGCGCGTGGGGGCAGGAGTCGGGGTCCCTTCCTCCTCCTCTGACAACTCCCCCTCCTCTCTATCCGAGAGGTCGGAGTGGTCAGAGAAACCGCCTGTAGAGGAATAGAGACTGCGTCCTCATCCCTATGGGTATCATTAGGCTCCCCTATTAGCCTGGGGCGTTTTGGGAGAAGCGTAGGCTGGGATACCCTGTCCGCCCATTGCCCATCCTCATAGTCGCTGATGGGTCTGGCCTCTTGCATAAAGGGAATCGCGCGCCCCGTGCCCTGGCCTGATGTGGAGGCCTGGGCGCCAATCCTCCCCCCAACCACCGGGGCCACCCGAGGTGAGGGCTTTTTGGCTTTGCCCTTATCCTTGCCATTGCCCTTGCCCCCCCTCTGTGGGTCCCTAGACCTCTGTTCCGCTGGGGGGACATGCCCGGTTGGGTTCCCTGTGACTAGGGGTAGTGGGGGGGCGCAAGGGGTCCCGTTGTTGGGAAGCCCCCAGTCCCCCCGGTGCTAGGGACCTCCGCCTCGTCTGGAGAGCCCAGCGCGGATGTGATCCAGCGCGCGGCCTCCATCGCAAGGGCCTGCCTCAGCCAGGCCCGCATCACCGCTGTGGTCCCCTCGGCTCCCAGCGCGGCCTCCCCCCAGTTCTCCCCACTCACGGTTACCGCCAAGTGCGGTTCCGGGGTCTCCGCGTCCTCCTCCTCGCTGAGGTCCTCGGCTGCGGGGCCGCCGGAGCCTGCCGCCGCTGCCGTGGCTGATCCCTCCTCACCCGAGAGGTCGGGATCGCCTGGGTCTGCCACCGCCGCTGCTGCGGCTGCCGCCTCCTCGCTGGAGTGGCTGGGGGCGGGAAGGCCTGCCTGAGCCGCCGCAGTCGTCTCCCCGGCGCTGGAGAAGGTCCACTCCTCCTCCGCAGCCTGGAGAGACTGCTTGGCTGGCTGGACGCCCGGTCCCTTAACGCGCCCCTCCGGGCGGAGCAGGACCGGGTTGCAGCTGGCAGCGGCCGAGGCGGGGGTCTTCTCCCCCTTTTTCAGCCTCCTCCTGCTGCCGCTGCTTGCTGGGGCTGCCTTTCTCTTGCCGCTCTGAGCGGCCGGAGCTGGAAGCCCTTTCCTCCCGGTGGAGGAAACATGGGCTGCAGCGAGGCTGCTGCCAGGGTGGCCTCTTCTGGCCCTCTCGCCGCCGATGATCGCGGCAATAATAGCATCCACCTCTTCAGAGGTGGACAAAAAACTTCCTCCTTCCACCTGGCCTGGAGACCCCATGGTAAATAAACTTCTATATTATTATTATTGTTGTTGTTGATTATTATTATTATTATTTAATTTTTTGGGGGGGTCAGAGCAAAATGGCTCTGGCCACGTGGAGGGAGGGAGAGAACAAAGAAAAACGTCCTACCAGGAGCATAGGCAGGAAACAGACTGGCCAGCCGGGGGGTCGTCCCTCTCAGATGACCTCACCGGTGGGCAGTGCCAAAGGTCTCTCTTTTCCTGCCTACTAGGAGCAAGTGGGGAGGGACAACCCAAGCATGATGGATGCTCTGGAGCCCTCCCCACTGGGAAATAAAAGATAATTAGATCTAGAAGGACATGAAATAAGAATGGGATGGCACGGATACCTGTGGTATAATAAAGTTAAAGTTAATGCTGAATTTAAAAATCACATTACAGTATTAGAAGGTTGCCAATAAAAGTTTGTAATAAATATAAGAAAAGAGTAAATCCTAAAATACCAGGTTGGCTATCACCACAAGAAGCATTCTGTAAAAAAAGAATTAAGACCAGAACATTGGTTAAAATATAGAGATAACAGAAAAAAGAGAAGGATGTTGGAAAATGAAAAATAAACAACAATTGGAAAGAGAAGGAATTAATATGCAATGGCTAAGGTATTATCAATTAAGAGAAAGGGTCAAAGAAGACTTAAAACAACTCCAATATGAAGATGAGAAATCAGAATTAGAAAAATTGCTATGTTCAGAAGACCATCTGATTAGTAAGATTTATAAATTATTGTTAAGATACAATACAGAAGAGGAGCAAATTAAAAATGCATGGTAGAATGGGTGCAAAGTGTGGGACATCAATTAAATTTAGAACAATGGGAAGAAGTTTGGACTAAAGGGTTAAAATTCACATGCTCTAATAGTATTAAAGAAAATTATAAAATGATGTACAAATGGTATACAACCCCTCAGAAATTGGCAAAGATCTATAAAAACAACTTAAATAAATGCTGGAAATGTCAGAAACAAGTAGGCACATTCTATCACATATGGTGGAAGTGTGATAGAGTGAAGAAATACTGGTTTAAAGTTAATAAATGGATGGAGAAAATATTAAAAGTTAAAATAAAAAAAGGCCTGAATTAAATCTCCTAAATATGTTAGACTCAAAAAATAACATAGAACAAAAATATAGGAAATTAATTAGCTATTCAATCACTGCTGCAAGAGGATATATGCAAGGAAATGGAAGACTAACAAGATACCAACATATAAGGAACGGATGCAAAAAATTATGGAATATGCATTGTTAGATAAATTAACAAACTTGATAAAAAATAAGACAAATGAGAATTTTATAAAAAACTGGGAACCACTTACAGAATATTATAAAAAGAACTATGGAAATGTTGATATTTTGGGATTTGTAATGTGATTACTAATGTAATCATAATTTAAGTAATACTTTGTGATAAACATGGGGAATGTTTGAAATTTGTTAATATTATATTTGGAATATCTGTATATAAGAATATGAATAATAACAGATGATAGATTTATTAGCTTAGTAACTATTATTAGAGAGGGGATAATTAGAGAAACAACTTAGAAAAGCAGTAAGAGAGCTACGGGAAGTCTTTTTTAAAGGGGGGAGGGAGGGCAATGGTTTATGTTTTTGTATAAGTTTGTATGTCAGGTATGTTTGATATATGTGTTTTTGTGTATGTTTGAAAATGACTTTGAATAAATATACTAAAGCTATGTAAAAAAATTTTTTTCAAATGAAAGGATGGAAGGCTGAGTGAACCTTGGAGCCCTCTGGGATCAAACTTACAATGTGACGACTTTCAGTACTGGCATTTAATCACAGTGCCACCAGAACTCCCTCATCAGTTCCTCCTCGAAATACACTGGATCACCTATGCAATCCCCAGCTCCCTCCCACAGCTCTTCCCTGGTTGTCCTGCTGTCAGAAATCTACCCCAAAGCAACTCGAAGCATTGGCAAAAGGGGGGGGGGCAGGATCTGTTTCTTTTAAATGAAATTAAATCTTCAAATTTAAATTCCATAAAATGTAAGACACTTCAGTTTCTTCCCCAAAGGGGAATTGTGTGCTTTCATGCATCAGCACAGATCTTGGCAAGGGATCTGGACTTCAAATCAAGATTAATAAGGAGTTAGTCAGGAATCACCTAGTTAACCTAAATGAGTTCTAATCTGCAGGGCCAGAAGAACTTGCATCCCAGAGTATCGAAGCAACTTTCTGACATACTCTCAGACCCACTTGTCATTATTTTTGAGAGATCTTGGAGAATGGGTGAGGTATCAGAGGACTGGAGACAAGCAAACATTGTCCCTCTCTTCAAAAGGGGCAAAAAAGAAGATCCAGAACTACAGGCTTGTCTGCAAAATAAATGGATTATACAGGAAACTGTCTGCAATTATCTTGATGACAATTAGTAGGAGCCAGCATGGCTTTGTCAAGAACAAATCCTGCCAAACTAACGTTTATATCTTTTTTTGATCAGGGGACAGTTTAGCGGGGGTATCATTACACCTGATTGTCCTGATGCATAACCTCTACTCAGGACAGGAGGCTACAGAATACGGAGAAACAAAACGATTCCCAATCAGAAAAGGACTCAGACAAAGCTACATTTACCACCCTACTTGTTCAACTTGTATGCAGAAAATATCAAACTCAGAGCAGGTCTAGATTTGAAGGAAGGAGGCATTGAAGATCGGAGGACGGAATGTCAGCAATCTAAGATATGCAGACGACACCATATTACTAGCAGAAACCAACAAAGTCTTGGAACGATTACTAAAGATAGTCAAAGAAGAAAGGGCTAAGGCAGGCTTACTGTTGAACATTAAGAAAAGAAAAATAATGACCGCAGAGGATTTACATAAAGTCAATATAAACGATGAGAAAATTGAAATACAGTTGCCCCTCCACATTCGCGACTTTCACATTTGCGGTTTTGATTATTCGCGGAAGGCTGCCTCCCCGCTGCTGCTCAACACCCCCTCCCTTCCCAAGGCAGCAAAGGGCTTAGCCCATCACTGCCTTGGGAAAGGGGGTGGGAAGCAGCTGGTGCGCTGCCTCTGCGCCCCACTCCCTTCCCAAGCCCTTCCTCAGAAGCCTTGAGAAGGGGGGGTGCCTTGGGAAGGGGGGTGCCTTGGGAAGGGGTGGGTGGGAAGCAGCTGGCGCGCTGCCTCTGCACCCCACTCCCTTCCAAGGCACCAAAGGGCTTCTTCAGAAACCCTTCGGTGCCTTGGGAAGGGGGTGGTGGGAAGCAGCTGGGGCGTTGCCTCTGCGCCCCACTCCCTTCCCAAGGCACCGAGGGCTTCTGAGGAAGCCCTTCGGTGCCTTGGGAAGGAGAGGTGGGAAGCAGCTGGCGCGCTGCCTCTGCACCGCACTCCCTTCCCAAGGCACTGAAGGGCTTCTGAAGAAACCCTTCGGTGCCTTGGGAAGGGGAGTGGGAAGCAGCTGGCGCTCTGCCTCTGCACTGCACTCCCTTCCCAAGGCCTTCCTCAGAAGCCTTGGGAAGGGGGGTGCCTTGGGAAGGGGGGTGGGAAGCAGCTGGCGTGCTGCCTCTGCGCCCCACTCCCTTCCCAAGGCACCGAAGGGCTTCTGAGAAAGACCTTTGGTCCCTTGGAAAGGGGGGGGGAAGCAGCTGCGGTGCCTTGGGAAGGAGGGGTGGGAAGCAGCTGGTGCGCTGCCTCTGCGCCCCACTCCCTTCCCAAGGCACCGAAGGGCTTCTGTCAAAGCCCTTCGGTGCCTTGGGAAGGGGGTGGGTGGGAAGCAGCTGGCCCGCAGGCTCATATCTTATTCGCGGTTTTTTCACATTCGCGGGGATTGTCTGCCCCTAACCCCCGCGAATGTGAAGGGATAACTTGTTAAATATATTTCCCATACCTTGGATCAATCATTGATCAGAACAGAGAATGCAGTCAAGAAATCAGAAGAAGACTAGGAATGGGAAGGGCAGTTATGAAAAAACTAGACAAAATCCTAAAGTGCAAAGACATAAAACGGAACACTAAAGTTAGGATCGTCCAGGCCATTGTATTTCCCAACACCATGTATGGATGTGAAAGCTGAACAGTGAAGAAAGCTGATAGAAAGAAAATCAGCTCATTTGAGATGCTGTGCTGGAGAAGAGTGCTACGGATACAACGGACTGCCAAAAAGACTAATAAATGGTTCCTACAACAAATCACGCCTGAACTCTCCCTCGAAGCCAGGATGACTAAACAGAAACTGTCGTACTTTGGCCATATCATTAGAAGGCATGTGACTCACTAGAAAACACAATAATGCTAGGAAAAGTGGAAGACAGTAGAAAGAGAGGAAGGGCACATACTACTGTAGATGGATAGACTCAATCGAGGATGCTATGGCCCTGAGCCTGCAGGACCCAAGCAGAGCAGCTAAGGACAGAGGGTCTTGGAGGTGTCTCATCCATGGGGTCACCATGAGTTGAAGTTGACTCAAGGGCAGTTAACAACAACAACAGTAGTTCTAGCAGATGGTGAGAATGCTGTGGATGTCATTTATCTGGGTGTCAGCAATTATGGGGGAACATTTGATAAGAGCCCCCATAATATTTTTATTAGCGAACAGATTAAATATGGAATAAATGGAAAAACCATCATATGGATCCAAAATTGATTGAAAAACTAATCAAAGAATCATCATCAAGGGCTGCAATTCAAACTGGAAGGAGGTCATGAGTGGAGTGCCATAAAGTTTTGTCCTGCGGCCGTTACTCTTCCACATTTTTATTAATGATTTAGATGACAGAACAGAAGGATTCCTTTTCAAGTCTGCAGATGATACAAAACTGGGAGGGGTAGCTAACACACTGGAAGGCAGACACGGGATCTTGATAAACTAGAAAACTGGGCAGAAATTGGATGAAATTCAACAAAGATACATGAAAAAATTCTACATTTAGACCATAAAAACCAAATGCACACTTATAGAATGGTGAATACTTGTCTTGGCAGTACTACCTGTGAAAAGAATCTTGGGATTATTGTTGATCATAAGTGGAACATGATACAGCAGTGTGATATTGCCCACAAAGAAGGCAAATATTACTTTAGCTTGCATGAACAGAACCATAGTTTCAGCGTCAAAGGAAGTAATAGTCAAACTATATTCTGCACGGGTCAGGCCTCATCTGGAGTACTGGAGTCCTAAGCCAGTGACTGTCATCCATAACGAGTGGATGACGTCAAACAAACTGAAAATTAATCCAGATAAGAAAGAGGTGCTCCAGGTCAGTTGAAAGACAGATCAGGGAATAAGAATTCAGCCTGTGTTAGATGGGGTTATGAGCCCCCTGAAGACCCAGGTTCACAGTTTGGGAATACTCCTGAACCTGTAGGCCCAGGTTTCTGCAATGGCCAGGACTGGTTTTGCACATTTAAATCTTATGTGCCAGCTGCACTCATTGCATTCCTTGAGATGCTGGATCTGGCCACAGTGGTACGTGCCTTAGTTACAGTTGCCCCTCCACATTCGCGAACTCAGCATTCGCGGTTTTGGGAAGGCGCACCCCGCCCTCCCAAAACCGCGACACGGGGCCTCCGGAGGCCCCGTGAAGGCCCGGGGATGGAGGGGGTAGGGCCAGGAGGCCTCCACGGGGTCTTGCGAGGCCCCATGAAGGCCTTGGGGGGAGGGGAGGGCCGGGGAGGTCTCCACGGGGCCTTGTGAGGCCCCATGAAGGCCTTGGGGGGAGGGGGAAGGGCCAGGGAGGTCTCCACGGGGCCTTGTGAGGCCCCATGAAGGCCTTGGGTGGGAGGGGGAGGGCCCGGGAGGCCTCCACGGAGCCTCCAAAGAATCCGTGAAGGCCTGGGAGGGAGGGGGGAGGGCTGGGGAGGCCTCCACGGGGCCTTGGGGGGGGAGGTGGGAGGGCCGGGGAGGCATCCATGGGGCCTCGGGAGGGCCTCCTGAAGCCCTGTGAAGGCCTAGGAAGGGACTGGGGAGTCCGGAGAAAGCGACTATGGGGCCTCCGTAGGACCAATGGTCGCTTTGGCGGGGGAGGGCAATCATTATTCGCGGATTTTTCACATTCGCGGGGGTCTGGGGAACCTAACCCCCACGAATGTGAAGGGATGACTGTCTACATTTGGACTACTGTCTACAAAGGGCTGCCTTTGGGGAGTCTTTGGAAACTTCCGTTAGTACAAACGTTGCAGCTAGAGTATTAACTGGGGCACATTACAGGAACTGTTCTACTCCAGTTAAAACAGCTCAATGAAGGCCTTGAGGGGGAGGGGAGGGCCGGGGAGGTCTCCACGGGGAATTGTGAGGCCCCATGAAGGCCTTGGGGGGGGGAGGGGGAAGGGCCAGGGAGGTCTCCACGGGGCCTTGTGAGGCCCCATGAAGGCCTTGGGTGGGAGGGGGAGGGCCCGGGAGGCCTTCACAGGGCCTTGCGAGGCCCCATGAAGGCCTTGGGGGGGAGGGCCGGGGAGGCCTCCACGGAGCCTCCAAAGAATCCGTGAAGGCCCTTGGAGGGTTGGGGAGGGCCGGGGAGGCCTCCACGGGGCCTTGGGGGGGGGAAGTGGGAGGGCCGGGGAGGCATCCATGGGGCCTCGGGAGGGCCTCCTGAAGCCCCGTGAAGGCCTAGGAAGGGACTGGGGAGTCCGGAGAAAGCGACTATGGGGCCTCCGTAGGACCAATGGTCGCTTTGGCGGGGGAGGGCAATCATTATTCGCGGATTTTTCACATTCGCAGGGGTCTGGGGAACCTAACCCCCACGAATGTGAAGGGATGACTGTCTACATTTGGACTACTGTCTACAAAGGGCTGCCTTTGGGGAGTCTTTGGAAACTTCCGTTAGTACAAATGTTGCAGCTAGAGTATTAACTGGGGCACATTACAGGAACTGTTCTACTCCAGTTAAAACAGCTCAGGTTGTTGTCAGTTTGTTTCTGGGAACAATTCAAAGTGCTGGTGATGACCTATAAAGCTCTATGTGGTTCAGGTCTAGGCTATCTGGCAGACTGTATCTCCCTATGTGAGCCAGTCCGAACCCTAAGACCATCAGGAGATGCCCTTCTCTCAGTCCCACCAATATCACAAGAATAGCTGGTGAGGATGTGAGAGAGGACCTTCTCAAGGGCTGCCCTGAGACTCTGGACCTCCCTCCCTAGGGATGCCAAAATGGCCTCTTTCCTGCTATTCTTCCATGATCAGGCAAAGACCTTTTTATTCCAGCAGGCTTTTAAAACAGAAAGTTTTTAAAGAATGGCCTGAGGGTGCAGTATTGTTCTAGACTGAATTGCTTGAATAGCTTTCTACCTTTTATTTTTTTATCCTTTAAGTGTAGTTTTAAATCATTTTAATATTGTCAAAATTTTAATCCTACTTTAAAGTTCTCGTTTTGTATGTTTTAGCTGTATTGTGTTTTTAATTGTAAGCTGCTGCCATGAGTCCCAATTTTGGGAGAAAGGTGGGATAATACTACTACTATTACTTCTACTGATGATGATGATGGGTTCAGTTCTGGGAGCCTCATTTTAAGAATACAGACATTGAAGTGGGTTCAGAGAAGGGCAACAAGGATGATACAAGATATGGTGAACAAAACACATGAGGAAAGGTTGAAGGAGATGGGCATGTTCAGTCTGGTGAAGAGAAAACTGAGGATTGACATGATTATACTCTTTAAAAACATCAAGGGCTGCTACAGAGATGAGGGTGCAAGCTTGTTCCCTGCTTCCCCAGAGGCAGAACCAGATCTAATGGTTTTAAGTTACAGAAGGATAAGTTTTTGACTGTATAAGGAACTTCTTGACAGTAGTTTGGCAATAGAAAGAATTGCCTATAGAGGTGACGGGGTCTTCTCTGTACACCTTATAAAAAGAGGCTTAACTGCTATCTGATGGGGATGCTCTAGCTAGCAATCTTGCATTAAGCAGGAGGTTGGATTCAACAGCCCATGGGGCCCCTTCCAACTCAACATTTTATATTTGTAAAATGGGACCATCAACCTGTTAACGTATTCTCAAAAAAGTCTGAAATCTGGCATCAGTGAAGACTAGGTTCAGGGAAGGATTTGATTTTGACATAGGTTAAGAGAGGATAGCTCCACCTACCAACCAACTGGACAGGTCTGACGCCACCAGGGAGAAGACTATCACTGATTCACATTGGATTTGAGAGGACTGAATCCCTAGTGCTCTAGAAGATGGCCCAGGGTCACTAGGTTTGAGTAACACTGTAGACAACTCTGAAAGTAGCAACATCATAAACAAACCTCAACAATAAGCCATTAACAGACCATAACAATAAACTAAAGAAATGCCATTGGCACTGGGGGTAGCATTGGCATAGAAACCATTAGCTAAGAAGCAATCTGAAAGCATGTGAAGTCGAAGGCTTTCACAGCCGGCATCCGTAGATTTTCCTTAGATTTTTTCCGGGCTGTGAGGCAGTGTTCTGGAATAGTTTCTTTCTGATGTTTTGCCTGCATCTGTGGCTGGCATCTTCAGAGAATGGTTGAGTAGGAGTGTATGTGGACTTATATATGCTGTGACCCCCTGTTGGGGAGGATATGTACATTTGTGTATTTGAATGGCTAGTTTCTGGGTATAGAAATGCAAGGCTCATTAGTGTCTGTTTGGCTAATGGTTGGTTGATGGGCCATTAACTGCTGCTGGAAATCCCCCTGTCCCTGGGAGGAATTCCTTTGTATGTGTTCAGTTTTTATTCTATTGTTTTTCAAAACTGGCAGCCAGATTTTGTTTACTTTTAAGGTTCAATGCAGGGAGTCCAGCTAGCACATCTTCAGCAGGTAGCTGTTTGTATCCTACTGGATTAATTTACAACCCCTGCCCTCAGGAAGATATCCACCCTTACTCTAGAGCAGTCTTTTTCAACCTTTTTACCCTTGAGGAACCCTCAAAATAATTTTCAGGTCTCCCTTTTTTGAAATTATAGAAACAGTGAAAAAAAAATAGATGCTTATTATATTCCACATTGCTAGTAATACATATTTGATACTTGAAAGTAACAGGCCTGAAATAGCCTAGTGGCAGAGAAGTATTTATAGTGTACATCAAAATACTAACAAAATATTCTATGAAAATGCCAAAAAAGGTAATCTATAATAAAAATAAATTAAATGAAAAACAAATATATTTATATTTTATTATATATTTATCGTGAAACATTATTAAAACTTGAAAAACATACTGTAGTTTGAACCCATTGCTTCATGTCCTAGTCTCTGGGGCAGCAGAAAACAAGCTTACTCCATCCTCGGTATGGCATCCCTTCAAATTTTTAAACATGGCTACATCACTGACTCTGACCCAAAGATTGAGCTCTGAGCTAATAGCTTGCAAAAAGCAGCCAGGCTCAGGATCAGAGGGAGGCTGTAGCTTCCTGCCAAGCCAGTGTCATGGCAAATGAAAGGCTTTTTTCAATAATTATGGGAGTTGGTCAGTCTATTCATGCCCCCCACATTCAGTTACCAGACCCACAGTTTAAGAACCTTTTCTCTATAATGACTCCTTTACTGTAATGGCTGTGCCCTCTCCAAATCTGGTTTAAAAAGAAAAAGCCCTAAGTCATTTTTATCAGAGTTCGCCCATCTACAGCTGGCACCTGGATAGCTGGGTAGACCTGAAGAAAACAGAAGTTCTTTACCAGCCTGCACCACAGGACGAACACCACCATCCCCACATTGCCGTCGGCAAATCAGTGCTCAAGTCCGTTCAGCAGTTCACCTACCTGGGAAGCATCATCTCCTCAGATGCCAAGATTGACAAAGAGATCGATCACAGATTAGCAAAGGCATATAGTGCATTTGGAAGACTTCACAAAAGAGTCTGGAGCAATAAACACCTGAGGCAAAGCACAAAAATCAGTGTGTATAGAGCCATCGTACTGTCTATCCTCCTTTATGGATCTGAAACATGGGTCACCTATCGCCACCACCTACGACTCCTCGAGCGCTTTCATCAGCGCTGTCTACGCACAATCCTAAATATACACTGGACTGACTATGTGACAAATGTTGCTGTCCTTGAACAAGCAGGGATCACCAGCATTGAGGCCATGATATTGAGAACACAGCTGCGCTGGGCAGGTCACGTTTCTAGGATGGAGGACCATCGCCTCCCAAAAATACTACTCTACGGTGAACTCGCCACGGGTCAGCGTAAGAGGGGCGCTCCAAAAAAGCGATACAAAGACTCCCTGAAACAACATCTCAGGCTTGGCCAAATTGATCACCAACAGTGGTCCGCCCTGGCCTCACATTGGGAGGCATGGAGACGCAATATCCACAATGCTGCAGCCTTATTTGAGAACTCACGACGAACAAGTCTTGAAGAGAAACGACAACGCAGAAAGAATCACAACCCAAAAACATCACCCAAGGAGTCCTTCTGCTGCGCTTTTTGCAACCGGACTTGTTTATCTCGGATTGGCCTTTTTAGTCATCAGCGCGCTTGCAGAAGGCGCGGGATGAGTCCTTCCTGAATCTTCGTTTGCGAAGAAAAGCCAGAGAGAGGGGATTACTTGGTCAGTTTCTCCCACTTGGGTAAGAGCTGCACAGTACAGTTGTCCCTCCACATTCGTGACTTTAAGATTCGCGGTTTTGACTATTTGCGGTTTTGGAAGCGCCCCCCCGCCATCCAAAAAAACTGCAATGGGTTGCTGCTCCTGGGGTGGAGGGAAGCAGCGATGAGGCTTGGGTAGCCCCGTCGCTGTTCCTGGGGGGGGGGAGAGAAGCAGCGGGTTTTGCAGGAGGGCAGTGGCGTGACCTAGTTTTTATTCACTTTTTTTCACATTCGCGGGGGTCTCATGCCCTAACCCCCATGAATGTGGAGGGACAACTGTATTGCAATTCTCTTTACATTATTGTGAATTTAAAAAGCAACACCTCATTTTGCACTTGTATCTAAATCAGTTTTATGCAAACCAGCGTCCTCTTTTGTCCTCAGTTCTAGCAAATAATAAGGGTCCCTGACTGCTTGCAGGAGGTGTGCTCAGTTGGTGTGAAAACTCATTCCTCCCCTTTGATTAGTACATCTAAGGCAGAGCAAAAGCTGGGAGGGAGAGCAAGGTATTTGGCACTTAATGTCCTTCTTTCTCCCCCCACCCATAAGAAGCCCCTTCCTCCCTGGCTTTCTCTGTTGTAGAGGGGAGAGATAAGCTGTTGCAGCTCACCACTTCTCCGTGATTTATTAATTTATTACTATTTTCTTGGGGAACCCCTGGCAATCTCTGGGGGAATCCTGGTTGAGAAACACTGCTCTAGAGCATGCAATTACCAGCTAACAATTCAACGCAACAGACACCACTCTTTCTACCTCTTCTCTTCTAAGCTAATAATAAAATCCTGAAGGCTTCTAAGTATCAGTTCCTCAGCTTTCAAAAGCCAGTGAAATATCCCTGAAAACCACTGCTCCAAGTGGACAGAGTACACCATATTAATTTGGATAAAATTAACACCCAGCCATCTATGCTCTATATTCGACACCTACTTTCTTTTCATCATATGATCTATTTTATATAGTTAAGATAATAAGATTCACAGTATGATCTTTGGAGACCCTTCCCTAGATGACTGTAAATTCAAGATCAAGAATGAGTGTCGCTGGCATGCTAGCTTTAATTGTGCAAATATATTCCTGGTCACCGCCGAAACCTAGAGCTCCAGGCTCAGTGCTGAGTCCAAAAGTACACTCGAATTGCAAGTCTGCATCTTCAAGAGGTGTAATCCCACCCAACACAGGCTGAGGCTTTATTTCCTGATCTGCCTTTTGAATGACCAGGAGCACCTCTGTCTTGCCTGGATTAAGCTTCCATTTGTTTACCCTCAGTTGGTCTATTAGTGATGACAGACACTGGTTCAACACAGAAACTTCTTCCTTGAGGTTAGGTGGAATGAAGAAATAAAGCTGGGTGTGATAAGTATACTGCTGACATCTGATGTTCAAACTCCATAAAACCTCACCCATTGTTTTAATGTATATATTAAACAGCATGGGGGATGAAACAGAACCCTGAGGGATTCCACAGGCCAACAGCCATGGAGTCAAACAGGAGTATCAAAACTATTTAAAGTAGCTTCAATGTAAAGCTTCACAACAATTCTGACAAATAAAAACCACTCAAGTTACTGCATTTAACAGATCACAAACTTTCTATTCCTTCAGAAATACTAGAGGTACCATAGTAACTCAGATGCTGAACTTGAATTTTACCCGATTGAGCTATAGAGCTTCACATATTTGAAGGTGTGGTATATTTTGTGATGGACTACCACAGTTCTATTTAGAGTAAATTTTTGTGTAACATAAAAGTAGAAAGTAGCACTCAAGGCCAGTCAGTTGATATCAATAGCAGTTCCATTGGGAACATACATAAAATGGGGTAAAAACCCGTACTTTACTTCCCTGTTTTTTGTTTCCATCATGCCATTATCTCACCAATCAGGAGGTCAAGAAAGCAAGATTAAGCTTACATCAGCCCTCCTCAGCCTGCTGCTTTCCAGATGCTTTGTCCTACAATTCCCATAATTTCTAATGTCATGCTCACCAGAGCGCATGGGAGCTGAAGTACAAGTATCAGGAGGGTGCTTGTTTGGGAAAGGCTGGCTTGTACACACTTCAAATAGAACTATTTGCCTTCATTGTGTGACGGTCCTTTCTAATGGAATTGGGGACGAACATCCTGTAATGGGTTGCTCCTCCGCTCATATTCAACAGCCAGGAACAAGTCAGCTTTTTGGGAGTGCCCACTAGGGGGAGCAACCCTTCACTTTAAGGCCAGTTATGTTACAGCCTGATGTTCGGATAAGGACTATCAACCCAGGAACAAATTGCTATTATTTTTATTATATATTTCTTTTTTGCAGGTGAATGCCAGAAAGAGGAAAGAACATCCTGCCAGAACATCTTCAACAGGCAGGCAAGAAAAGAAGGAGTATGAGGAAAGAATTCAAACAGATAAGGAAGGGCAGGTGCCCTACACTGTATCCTTAACCATAACAACTGTTTACACCCATATAAACGAGTACCAGCCCTGATCTAGGCTGGGGAAGATATTTGTTCCCCTTTCCTCTGGAAAGTACCATCTCACAGGTAAGACAAATAGTTATTTTCCTAGTGGAGAGGGGAGGAACATCCTGTAGTGGGATATACCAAAGCTATCCTAGCTGGCGATATGACTGTGCTTGGGTTCTCTAATGCTCAACCACTTGCTGAAGCACCTGCCTCCTGAAGGCTCCTTTTGCCAAGGTAAAAAGGTCCAATTTGTAGTGCCTGAGAAAGGTAGGTGGAGATTTCCAAGTAGCTGCCCAGCATACTGCTGCCAATGGTGTGTTGGCAGCCAATGCTGCTGAGGCTGCTGTACTCCTCATGGAATGCGCCAGAACAGGTTCCAGTAAAGGTACTCCCATTGACTTGTAGCAGGCGTAGATGACCAATAGGGGATACCATGAGTGCCTTCAACATTGTATGAAGATCCAACAATGAAAATCTGTAGACTCTTGGGGGTGCCGAGAGTTACAGCCCCTTGACGAACCTAGACATGTGAATGAACCTTATTTCCCACCACTGGGGGAAGAGATAATGGCCGCAACCTGCTTCTTAATGGTGTTCAATGGAGCAGAAGGTCTGACCCTGAATCAGAAGGTCCAAGAGAGGGAGGCAGTCCACCACCATGCTGGTTATTTCTGAAAACCAAGATCTTCTCTCAGCCAGGCCAGAGCCATGAGTATCACTTGGTGTCTGCTGCTCTTAAACTTCTCAGAACCCTGATGAGCAGAACTGTCGGAGGGAAGGCAAACAACTGGCCCTTGGACCAGGGAGGTCAGTGCATCCAGACTCTGCACCCCCTCTGTCTGGCACCTTGAGAGGAACCTGGGTGGTTTGCTGGAGATGCAAATAGGTCTATCATAGGTAGGCTGGACCAATCCACAATCAGTTGGAACACCACCAGGTGGAGACTCCTTTCTGCTTGGTCCACATCAGTTCTGCTGAGTCCGTCCTAGGATTCAGTCCACTCTGGAGATGTCCAGGATTACACTCCAGGATTAGCTTTACTTCCTCCATGAAGGCTCAGGATCTGGTCCCTCCCTCATGGTTGATGTGGGCTTTGGCTGTGACGCTACGTGTCCTGATCAGGCCCATTTTACCCTTTACCAACCACACAAAGGCTAGAAGAGGTAGCCTGATGCTCCAAAGTTCCAACCAATTTATGCTGTGTCCAGCTTTCTTTCCCCCTCAGGTTCCCTCAGCCAGGCACAGACTGCAATGGGCTTCCCAACCCTGTAAACTGGCATTGGTCATGACTTGAACCTTCAGTGCCTCCCAAAAATATCTTCCTTTGTAGAATGCCAGACAGATCCACTAGGTTAGGGAACAAAGCACTCTGAGGGAGATTTTGGGAGGCTATGGCTGACTGGAGAGTTAACAGAATCCATCACAGTGGCCTGGCATGGAACCTCGGCTACGGTGGGCACTCTATGATGGCAATCATGAGGTCTTGTAAGTGTGCTAGGAGGTCCAGTCCACCTGCCTGGATCGCTAATGTGATGGCTTTTTGAGACTCTGGATCCTCCCTGATGCGAGATACACTATCCATGATTTTGAGTCAATTGCTGCTCCCAGGTGCTGAATCCACTGGAAGGGATGGCAATCTAGTGAGTCCATTACTCATTGTACATCCTGGATCCCCTGATGGGAGGGGGGGTCGAACACACCAAGAGGTTATCCAAATATGGGTGGACATGGATGTGGTCTCTTTTCTAACTACAATGACTACCATGTCTTTGGTAAAGACCCTGGGTGAAGTCAAGACAGATGGGAAGGGCCTTCTACTGGAAGTATCATCAAGTGTAGGTGAAATGGTGCAATTTTTGGTGCACCAGGTGAACTGGAATATGCAAACAGGCTTCAAATAAATTGAGAGAAGCCAGGTTGGATGGCTTAGAAGGTACTCTTCAAGATCTCCATTCTGAATTGCCTCTTCTTGATAAACTGGTTTACCCTTCTGAGGTTCAGGATTTGTCCCCCATGATCCATTCTTCTTGGGAAACAGAAAAAAATGATTGAATAACATCCTCTGAATTTGTGTAAGTGAACAACTTCCTCCATTGCCATTATCTGAGTCAGATGGCTGATGGTCTCCAGTAGGTGTGGTGTTTAAGGGACTTCTTGGACACTGGAGACACTATAAAGGCATCTGGGTGAATTCAATCTTATAGCCCTGGCTGAGGGTGCTTAGCACCCACTGATCCAATGTCATATGCTCACACACACTCAAAACCTCCTAAAGCCTTTCCCCTACAGTGGAGCTGGCACCAGGCTTGTTGGTTCTTATGCTGCACTTTGTTAGAGGGACCCGCCTGAACTTTTCCTGAGTTCTGAAAGTGATGCTGTCTGAGCAGGAGCCTCTGCCCCCCCTGCCCTTTTGATGCTTGTAGCCTCTGAAATCTCTTTGTCTAGCAGAGAAGGCAAAGTGGGAGGGGGAAACCACTCCTGGAAGAGCAAAAGGAAGACAAGGCATGCCTGTCATGCCTTGTGCCCTCTCTTCTCTTTCCATAGATCAGAACCTTCTTCTTATCTTTGGTGTCAAGGACCTGGTCCAATGATTCACCGAAGAGCCTGGCTGCCAGGAATGGAGTGAAGGTGAAGTTGTGCTTAGCTCTGAAGTCCACTTTCCAATTCTTCAGCCACACCTGGTGCTGTACTGCCACCACAACCGCCTGAACTCTTGTGCTAAATCGGGTATCTAGGGTTGCATCCACTGCAAAGGCAGAGACCTTTAAGAACTTGCTAATCCTTCCCCCACCCCTCCTGCTTTGATTTGATCAGGAGGGATGACCCTGTATAGCTCCTTGGCCCAGAAGAGAGCTGCACTGCTCATGATGGACATGGACGTAGCTGCTCTGAGTACCAAGGAGGCAGCTTCATGAGGTTTTGGAGGGTTGCCTCAGCCTTTCTATCTTCAGTGACTTTCAAGGAGTCCTCTCCATCTTTTGCATAGACCGAAATTGGGACCATGACAGGGCCATCGACCACTGGCACCTGAAGCTTAATTGCCAGGCAGTGTATAAAATTTCTTAGCACAATCGGGGTTAGGCCTGTTGGCAGCAGACTTACTCAACTCCTCCCTTACACCAAACATGAAGTCAGCAGGGAAAGGGATGTCCGAGAAGGTGGCATTAGGCTTGGGGAAGCATTCCTTGCTCCTGGAGGTAGGTCAGGGTCTTGGCATTCAGGTGTCTGAGCAGGCATATTAAGCATCGAGGTTTCAATGGCCTTCTTTAATAAAACCCCCAAATCCTCCTGTTGGAAAAAAAAATCTCATAGAGGAAGGGACGGCTAAACTGTCCTGGTCCTCTTCCAAAGATAATCCCCCACTTCAGAATAAGGGTTCTCTAGATCCTCTTCCCTGTACTCCCCATCAGTAAACTGGACCTCCTCATAGGGCTCAGGCAAAGTGGGGATGGTTTCTCTGCACCTCTTGGGGATTGGAGCAAGTTGGAATATCCCCCTTTGCTTCTCAAAAGTGGTAGGAAAGAAAGGGCGAGCAGCTTTCCCCTTTGCTGGGTAGGCCCTCTGCTCCAAGTCTGGGGGCCTCCGGACTCTCCCACGCAGTTGCTGAGCATTTCAGCAGCAAGCTCCTTGCACATCTGGAATGGTACACACTGCCTCAGTCCTCACTGTCCAAGAAATGGCTGCACTGGTGGAGCGTGAAGATAAGTAAAGGGGTGCACTGCCCACCAGAGACTGCCTGATGCTCTGGTGACGCTGGGGTGTGTGTGCTCCTGGATGTTCCTCCCTGCTGGATGAGGGCGCATTGGTGAAAAAGCAAGCAGCGGCTTGCCAAGATGCAAGATCCATTAGCCTGGCCATAAACTGTGGTGGTGGGGGTTCTGTTCCCACTTGGGGCATGTCATACTTGCATCCTCTGCCGCTTGTGCCATTGCCTCCATCCCCACCTCTAACCCCGGCCCGTTTTGGGCTAGGTATATCTGGTGCATCTTGGTTGTAGAACCGAATGGCTGAACAGGCTCCCCCAGTCTCCTTCTCCTTCCAAAAGCCCCTCCTGCTCAGCAGAGACAGGTCTGGAGGGTTTCTGTAGATTCACTGCTTCTCCAGAGTGGTTAGGGCTCTCTTCACCTGGCTGGTTTCTGCATTTCCTTGCCTGCATAGATGTGCTGAAATGGGGGTGGGGGTAGGAGAGAGATCGAGGTGAAAGGCAAGGGAAAGGCTTTGAAAAATAGAAGTGAATGAACACTGAAAGAAGCAGCGATATAGACAGGAATGTAAGACTTTTTTAAAAACAGGAAATAGATGGAGAGAGAAAGGACAGAAAATAGTGATTGGAGCAGAGCTAACAAGAGAAGTCTCCTCTCAGAGAGAAGACAGGAACTAAAACTGGGCCTTAGAGTAGAAGGTTGCCTCCCCTACTGGGCATTGACAAAAGGCTGACACATTCCTGTAGCGGAACACACGATGTTCCTCCCCTTTCCATTGAGAAAATACCACCCCACCCCATCTGCAGTACAAAGCTGTGCTGTAGAACCATGTTTTAAACAATTTTATGTTAAAAGCAAATATTTTTGTAATCCTGTATAATTTAATTATGAACAGACATGATTAAACACCAAACTACTGATTATTAAAATGGTCTTTCAAATTAAAACCTAATTATTCTGTTTGAAAGTGCAGGCATAGTAGGACACCCATATCCACGGATTCATTATCCACTGATTCAATTATCCACAGGACACAAAACAGCACACCTACCATAGAGTCTTCCTAGAAAATGTGTCCTCTCTAGCCATTTTCTAGGTCTTCCAAGGCAACTCTGTGGTATTTTAAACCAGAAATCCCATTAATTTCAATAATATTTGCTATTATCCACGGTTTTCGGTATCCACGGCCCCCCCATAACCAACCCCCAGCAGATAAGCGGGTCCTACTGTAGTAGCAAGTTAAGATTCTACAGATCAGCATTGTAGCCCAATGCATTTCTTGCATGTTTAATCAGAAGAAAGTGTCTGAGTTCAAGGTGGCCTACTTCCTATTGTGCACAGGAATACAGATTAATTTTGTCAAAGAGAAGAGCAGTGCGGTGTAGTGGTTTGAGCATTGGACTGTGATTCTGGAGACCAGGGTTGAAATCCTCACTCAGCCATTGAAATCCACTGGGTGACCTTGTGCAAGTCACACTCTCAGCCTCAGAGCAAGGCAAAAGCAGACCTCCTCTGAACAAATCTTGCCAAGAAAACCCTATGATATAAGACTCCTCCTTGGAAGTGACTTGAAGACACACATGAACAAGACTGTCAAACATGAGGAAAATATTTTAGATATAACCATAGGAAACAGAAACTCCCATCCCATTTTGCTCCAATCCAGCAACGTTCCAGCTCCTCACCCACTTACTATGATGGCAGGACACTTGTTATTAGACTAGTGTCCATGTAAAACTCAACAAGGCTCTAGAGAGCCATGCCTGGATATAAACAGTATATGATCAGTGTTTAGGCTTTGCTTCATTTTCTTATGTCGGCTTCCTAAAGAAGGTTATTTATGGATGAAGCAAGGGGAATGACAAGTGGCAAGTTTTAGATCTAGTAGGCATCCACTATAATGGAAAACAGGTCTCCCTAACTGTACACTTAAGCAGGGGAAAGCAGTGGATGGAGCACCCCTTTAAACAGGGTGCTTTTCTGAATATTCTATTCATTTTTTAAATAAGCAAAGGGTTATCTATCAGGAAGGAACTTGACATTTCACTGCTAATAATATGAAGTGAATAAAACCATAAGTTGTGACCAAGCCACATTTGATGTACTGTTTCTACACACTAAACATTTTGAAACTGAAGTTTCAAAAGAAGTTCATGAAGTCAAGATTTAACTTAGCCAGCTTCAATGTTTTTCTTCTTTAGAGGGAAATTTATAGAATATAGTAGGGCCCCCGCATCCACTGGGGATTGGTTCTGGGGGGCCCTGTGGATACCAAAAACGGTGGATAATAGCAAACACCATTGAAAATAATGGGTCCTGTGGATAATGAATCAGTGGATACGGGCGTCCTACTGTACAAATGAAAAAGTGTCACAATATCACTTTGTTCATGAGTATGATTCCATCAGAACACAGTGAGACTTCCATAAGGCTGCTGTAATGAATAGTAATATCCATATTGCTTAATTAAGTACTCTGCACTATTTCCTTATAGTCAAACTTCTTTGGAATGACAGTGAAGTTGTCATCACCATGGAATATCAAAGACACAAGTGAAAGGGTGTCAACAACAGGTGTTTGTGACCAAAGTTAATTCAAAGTCAGGATTTAAATAAAACAATGGATTTTTTAACAAAAATTAAGCAAGCATAGCTTGGGATAGAATATGGATATACAAATTGGATATACACTACAAATTGTAGTGTTTATTGACCATCACAAGGTGCACTAAAGTGAACGATAATGGAGAATAACTGGGGGGGAAGTGTGTCAAAATTACAGTTTTGAACAGATGTGAACAGAAATACAGCTATGAGGTGAACTTAGTCTATTAGATTGATAAAGCCAAGGGCCACACAGGATGACTATATTCAATCAACACTGTTATCTTTGCACTAGTAGTAAAGATAAAAGAAGGGAAATTATTTGGTTCTGTTTCTCCAAAGTCTGAGCAGGCTCTCTGAGGACCGTTCATTGTAGACTAACATGTACAAATTACAGTAATAGCAAATAGTAAGAAACAGTGGTCTTGGCAGCAATGTCACAAGCCAGCTACTCCCCAAAACATCTGATCTCTTTCAAACAACCATGATTATTTTTAAAAGAATGAAGAAAGTCACTAATAGAAACCAAGGAAACAGACCAGCTATGATTCTCAAAGTACAACTGAATCAGAAATTAATATTTACATAAAGCAAAGCACCACCCTATAGCACTTGTGTTAAAACAAAACACAATCTACCCATTCATAACAACTGAAACCCCACATTGTGTCTAATTTACTATCCCAAACTGGTACCTCTTTCCACCATCACAAGACTGAAGCTTAGGAAACATTTATATTTAGAACCTCAAAAACAATCAGAAGCCAACATGTTTCCTAGATCATTTTAGCTGACAAGTAAATGAAGAAGGGAGGGGGGAGAAAGCAAACTAGTCTCCTGTCATCCAAAAGATGCGAGAGTTAGACTCCTATTCAGATTTTAAGAAGAGAAATTAACCCAGGACTGGAAATTGATAAGGTTGCTAAAAATGAACAGGGAGTAGGAGGAAAGAAAAGCTTTGTTCAGAAATAAAACCTGCACTACAGTATCTGGATTTTTTATGTCCCCCAGAACACCACCTCACTTGTGTTTATAGATAGATAGATAGATAGATTTATGTTGTTAGGTTGTTTTATGATATATATATATATATATATATTCATTGGTATGCGAGTCAGCGCTTTGGGGAGGGAGATACATATACATAAAGAAATACAGATATATATATATATTATATATATACACACACATATATGTCCCCCTCCCCAAAGCGTTGACTCGCATACCAATGAAGTCCTCCTGATCACCACAGAGCTTCTCCCCCCTTTTTTCAGTAATGCAGGACACGGATAACATAGCCCCCTCCTTTCAATACGCGAACCTCTCCCTCCCTCTCAGAAGCGTGAGAAACTGAGATTAAACGCAGGCAAGGCTATTATTGATTTAGTACCATTGCACAAACCGGGATGGCGGTTGCTGTTAGTAGTGGTGGTGGTGAGTCTATACCATGCTGGGTACCACCCCTGTCCGCCCACCCCTGGCCTGGAGGGATCTGCATCCCCCACAGTGCAGGGGGCCCAGGCCTCCCCAACTCCTCCTCCCCAAAAAGAGTGTGTGTGTCGGGATGTGTGTGTGCAAAGCGGCGTTAGGGAGAGGCCGGCGGTCTCTGCCGGGCGGAGAGGAGGAGGTTGCGCGCGCATCCCCGGGAGACCTCGGCCACCTCAGGGCGGTCGGTCGAGCAGCCTTCTGAGGGGAAAAGGCGGAGCGGTTTCTTCCCAGGCCGGCAGGCCAACTAAGGCCGCCGGGGTGTGTGTGTGTGTTGTTTCCCCCCCCCAGTTCCGCCTCAGCCGCAGCCCCCACCAGGCCCCAGAGACCACTCGATTCAGAGCCCTGCCAACAACACCACCACCGCCGCCGCCGCCGCCATTGCCAACATCTTTCCCTCCACTTCTGACACCACCACCCACAGACCCACAACGGCTCGGAAGGACGAGAAGGAAGAAGAAGAAGAAGGCAAGCCGCTCTCACCTCCTTCAGCGCGCCCCCACGTCCAACTGCTTCCCTGGCCGGGGCGGCGGCGCGCTTGGGCGCTCGCTCACGGGCGGGGAGCGCGCGCTCGCTCTCCCTCACACACACATATACACACACACATACACAGAGAGCCGGCCTCTGTCTGTCCTTCCTTTCGTTCGAAAGCCGAAGGCGCCGGTGGTTCTGGGTAACCGCCTTCCGAGGCTCGCGCTCCTCCGGCAACGGCCTTAAACCCGTCGGGGCTCGAGACACGCGCACGCGCGCTCTTTCCCTCTCAGCGGCAGATCCTGAGGCAGAACAAAGCCTAAGTCCAGTATACAAAGCGGCTTGGATCCGCAGCGATCGTCCCTTCTTCTTTCTTCCGGCTCCCAAGCGACACAACTGGGTAAAAGAAGGGCAGAAAAAGCTCCTCTATAGGAGAAAGACAGAGACAGAGACAGAGGAGAGAGAGAGAGAGAAGAAGGGGCGGGGCCAAAGCCTCCCTGACCGGCAGCCTTGGAAGAGGGCTGGCCAATGAAATCGCGCTCTTCAACTTGGAGCTCTTAACGGTGATCTCTTAAAGAAGGCGGGGCCGTCTCCGGTGGAACCAATCTGAGCGCTCCCAATAGAGGGAGAGGACCAATGGGAGAGGTGTATTTTGCCATCTGTCCAATAGGAATCCTGGACGTCTTGGCCGCCGAGGAGCGGAAGGGAAGGCGGTTTATTTCCGGATGAAGGCGAGCGATGAGCTCCCAGAGGGGGAACGTGGCTCGGAGGCGGCCTCAGCGACACCAGAACGCTCAGGTCTTCCAGAACGACAGATACGACACGAGCGCCCAGCGGAAGGTGAGTGGTCTGGGCAGAGGCGGAGGGAGCCAGGTTCTGTCAGGTTCAGGACCGCTTGTAAGGCCGGCGCGTTGCGCCACAACTACCCTCACAGCTGCCTTCGGTGCTTATATTTTCCCTTTCCCACTAATAACAAGACAGACAAATGGGCCCTAGAGCAAAGCAAGCCCGAACTCTCCCTAGAAGCCAAGAAGACGAAACTGAGGCTGTCTTCCTTTGGCCATATCCTGAGCAGACATGACTGACTAGAAAGGCCCCTAATGCTTGGGAAGGTAAAAGGCAGTAGGAAAAAAAGGAAGGCCCCATTCATTACAGGTGGATAGATTCCATCAAAGAAGTCCACAGCAGAAAATGCACTCACACTGCCTAGTTTCCAAATGGCTTTAGAGCTAAGTACAGTAGTCCCTCCGTATCCACGGATGTGGTATCCACGGATTTAAGTATTCACATCTTGAAAATATTCTTAACAAAATAATAATCCAAAAAGCAAACCTTGATTTTGCCATCTTATCTCTCTCTCTTTCTCTCTCTGGCTTTTCTTCACAAACAAAGATTCAGGAAGGACTCATCCCGCGCTTTCTGCAAGCACGCTGATGACTTAAAAGGCCAGTCCGAGATAGACAAGTCCGGTTGCAGAAAGCACAGCAGAAGGTTTCCTTGGGTGATGTTTCCGGGTTGTGATTCTTTCTGCATTGTCGTTTCTCTTCAAGACTTGTTCGGCGTGAGTTCTCAAATAAGGCTGCAGCATTGTGGATAGTGCATCTCCATGCCTCCCGATGTGAGGCCAGGGCGGACCACTGTTGGTGATCAATTTGGCCGAGCCTGAGATGTTGTTTCAGGGAGTCTTTGTATCGCTTTTTTGGAGCGCCCCTCTTACGCTGACCTGTGGCGAGTTCACCGTAGAGTAGTATTTTTGGGAGGCAATGATCCTCCACCCTAGAAACGTGCCCTGCCCAGTGCAGCTGTGTTCTCAATATCATGGCCTCAATGCTGGTGATCCCTGCTTGCTCAAGGACAGCAACATTCGTCACATAGTCAGTCCAGTGTATATTTCACTATCTTTCATCTTATATAAGGGACACCATTTTACTATGCCATTGCATATAATGGGACTTGAGTATTCATGGATTTTGGTATCCACGGGGATCCTGGAACCAAACCCCAGCGAATATGAAGGGACAACTGTACTTGCTTCTTTCTGGTTGGAGGGAGGAAGTCTCTCAGACAACAGATTTTGTTGTATGTATTAAAAGACGCCCAAGTAGCCTACTGTTTAGAATAGCATCACCCCCATGGGGATATTTTTGAGGGTTGTATTTTAAGTATCAAAATGTCCAAGATGATTAAACTGAGGCTGTCATACTTTGGCCATATCATGAGAAGGCATGACTCACTAGAAAAGACAATAAGACTTTGGTAAGGTAGAAGGCAGTAGAAAAAGAGGAAGACCAAATTCCAGATGGATGAACTCAGTCAAGGAAGCCATGGTCCTCAGTCTGTGGGACCTGAGCAGGGCTGTTGATGATACTTTGATGTCTCTCGTTCATAGGATTGCCCTAAGTTGAAGTTGACTTGACAGCTGTTAACAACAGCAGCAGCAGCCTAGGATGCAGAGGAGGGCAGGACGCCCTCTGCACCTGTTCACAGATACATAGAACAAGCTATTTAGGAATAGATTGCAATTTAGGGATGAGAAGAGTGGGTGTCTTGATATCACTTCTGTTGTTTGCCTGTTAATAGACCACAAACTATTATTTTGAAATCCTGTTTTCTGTGCACACTTCTAAAGTGATGGTTTTAAAAAGCTGAATACCATTGTAAAATAGTGGTGATTCTACTGCTGCAAGCCACATGAGCTCTGTTGATGATCAATGCTCTAAAGTAAACAGTCAATATAGTATTTATTTTCATCTTCCAATATAGACTGAGGTTACTTAAGGTTGTACATGTGAAGCCTGGCTTGGAAGACATATAAGCCAAGCCTAAGTTCAATAGAACTTGCTATTAAGAGTGTAAGTGCAGAATCAAGCTTTTGAGTAAGTGTCATGAGTAGCTTAATTAGAATAATTTAGTTTGCTAGGCTGGGCTGAGGATGCATGGACAGTAGGATTACGTGAGTGTACCTTAAACACTCATTACTGTAACCAGCTCTGCTTATGAGGATGTAGCAGTGATTAAATTTAAGCTGGAAGTTCCTGTTTGGGTGTGGCCCATAGAATGATGAGCATTTAAAAAAATTAAATGAATGTATGCTTTTTATTTTTTTGCATTTTAAAGAAGTTATTAATTAATCTATATATAATTTTATTAGCTGTTTTGTAGCCAGATATTTGCTTACATTTGAAATTTTTTTAAAAAACCAGGCACAATTACACTAAAGCAACATTTCTGAAATTACAGATCAAAAGATGTTTAAACATTTTGATAATTTTGTTTCATTTACCAAAACTGTCAGGACAGCTCGGAGCGGACATCAGTACAAAATAAAGATAATGCCTGCTATCCTGCTAGTGACAGATGCAAGTGTAAGTTCAACATGCAACTTACATATGTCTTTTTTTGGTTGTTGCAGAGGCTGATATTCTCTTTCTTCATAATGACCAAAGCCCCCTCCCCAACTCATCATTTCACTGTGATAGCGATCTCACTCTATGATTCTATGATGATTCCACAGTCTTTCAGTGATGTAGGACCTTACCCATAGAGTTACAGTCAGACTAAGTTACTTGAACATTGCTTCTGTATCCAACCCCTTCCCATCCCATCCTTTTCCCCACTGGCCAACTAAGTCATCAGCTCTTTTAGTTTTGTCTCAGATGCAGCCCTACTGCCAGCCACAAGTGCTGAGACAACTGAAGTAAAAGATGCTACTACCACCCGTTTCTTTCCCTTTGCTTCAACAATTTTAATTTTGAAAATAATGGGGAAAGTACATTATGACTTAAGTCTGTTTGATTTCACTGGGATCCAAGTTCCACTGACTTAGTCTGGATACAATCCAGTAGGCTTGGATATGGGCCATAGCTCAGTGGAAGGACCACTTCATGGTGATAGTGGGAGAAAAGAAATTGATGTTCTCTTGCAGTCTAAATTAAGTGAAAATTTCCTCCCATCCTTCCCTCTTGGGCTTTTAAGACCTTGCTGTAGAAGCTGGGAAAAGATGCAGAAAATAGTAATTTACCATGGCTCCTTAGTAAAGACTCTTGCACTATGCCACTATGCAATAGTGTCCCCTAAAAGTGCTACTGAGTAAACGTGCATGAGTTTGCAAGTATTTTAATGCAGTGCTAAATAAGACTAGAAATTTCTCTGGTGTGCAGTCCTAGACTGTCTGTCTGTAAGTTCAGTGCTTTGGAAAGGCACAAGTACTATGTCAGTAAAAGAGTGGACTCAGCCCTTCTTTCCAGATGTGGGAGTTTATCTAAGCTCTCTAGTCCTCAGGTTGCTTTCACTTTGTCCCTTTCTCTCTCCTTATGTTTGGCTAAGGAAGACAAGGAGGCTGGCGCACAGTTAGTGTCTCCAGGCAGAGAAGCAAGAAGGTGTAGTTCTTGTTTTGGCCTAAAGCAAGATGGATTTGAGTATGATTCTGTAGCTGCCTCTTGCAATGTATACTGATTAGTACCTTTAAGACAGAAATTCTTTCTTGTGTAATGAATCAAATCACACTGAACCAGTTTCATGGCAGATAACTTCTTGCTGTAGCAACTACAGCAATAGCACTTCTATTTCTATACTGCTTATCAGTGCAAAGCACTGCCTAAGCGGTTTACCCCATGTGAAGTTGAAGGCTTTCACGGCCGGCATCCATAGGTTTTCCTTGGTTTTTTCCCAGGCTGTGAGGTCGTGTTCTGGAATAGTTTCTTTCTGACATTTCGCCTGCATCTGTGGCTGGCATCCTCCATTCTCTGAGGATGCCAGCCACAGATGCAGGCGAAACCTCAGAAAGAAACTATTCCTGAACACAGCCTCATAGCCCGGAAAAAATCCAAGAAAAATCTAAGGTTTACACCGTGTTAGCTAATTGCCCCCAGCTGGAAGGCTGAGTCAATTTGGAGCCTGTAGGATTGAACTTGCAACATTGTGGCTGCAGTACAGGCATTTAGCCACTGTGCCACCAGGGCTCCTGGTATAGTTTGTGGATGGCAGCTAAGATCTTTATGAAATTAGTCCCATTTAGCATGAAGAAGAGTTGGTGGTAATTGATATACTACGATCTCTCCTTTTTTCTAAAATCAGGATTACGTTTTTCAGAATAAAAAAAAGGTGCTTAGAAAAAGAAAAAAATATAGGTATCAGTTGGTGAATAGGGACTGAATGTAAATAACAGTGCCTGCAGATTCCTGCTTTAACGTAATTCAAGCAAAATTAAAGAGAATTGTTGGAGGGAGCAATGGACTTTTAAATGCTCCCACTCTCAGTTTGTCATCTGCTAACTAAATGTTTTTTTATTACTGCTTCCTGGACATAGTGGTGAATGCTTGGTGTGCATGGAAATAAATGGGATGTACAGATGTGTAAACATTTTTAAAATTGAGAAATTAGGTTTGAAGGAGATATGTGTAGATGGAAATGGGATTTCCTCCCAATAAATGTGCTGGGAAATGTGGCCTTAGGCTCTTAACTACATGCTTTAGTCCCATTGATTTCAGTGAGATTTAAAGTTGCCTAACTTTGTTGTTGTGAAGGGAGTCATGCTGGTGTAACAGTATCTTAAAATGTGGATTGCTGCCGTCTGAAAATGGGAAATATTTCTTGAAAGCCTAAACAGTGGTAGAAGATGGGGCAAATTATTTATATGTTTAAAGCATTTTTATCTCTCTCTCCTAGGCCAAAAAGGCTCCCGGAGCAGCTTAGATGCAGTTAAGAAAGGGTAGTCCTTGTCTGCAGGTTTACAATCCTAAGACACAACAGACAAGGGAGAAAGCAGTAGGGAAGCGTCAGGGAAAATAGAAAATAGATCAGAAATTTATCTCCCCCCTTTTGGATAATTTTGTTCACCAGGTATTGAGACACCAGCTTGTCTCTCAGAACTCATAAATCTGTCTTTTGTTGTTTTGTTTTTCTGTCCTTCAGAGTGAGAAGATGAGAAATGAAACTGGGTTTCAGGTTTCTGCTCCTTCTCAGAAGGATTGAATGTTTTGGGGAAAAAACATATAACTGGGGAGGGATTTTGGAGTTAGTTAGCCTCTTGGCTTTGGAAGCTCCTTTTCCCTTTCTTTTAGCTCCTGAGAAGCTTTGGAGCATACAGAAGCATGGATGAATGCCTTCTGTCTTTTATTTTGCTTTTGCATTTCTTTTCAATAAAGCTATAAAGAAAACCAACAGCCTCCTTATTTTGCACCAGAGGTATGCATGACTTTGCCCAGAAGCCCACGCTATTTCGCTGCATGTATCTCTGCTTGGATGGGCAGAGGGAGAACGGACTCTGCATTTTACAACAGGAAGGACTGTGGAGGGAAAAGCAAGTAACTCCTCAGCTGAGCTGGCCCTTCTTTTTCACCCCATTCCCCTCTGCTGCAGCTTACTGAAGTGGCAGGTTGTGGTAACAGTAAAGGGAGAAGCCTTCAGGGAGGTGGTCTGATTAGTAAGTATTTATATTTTCTCTCTTATCGTCTGACCCTTACATTAGATACCAAGTTCTAGTTAGATTCGTCACAGATGCTAAATCCTTTCAGGTCTTTAATTGAGGTTGTTTACCAGACACCTCTAGGAAAGGAAGAACCATACCTGAAAGCTTCATAAAGAATGTCAGTCTAAACAGTTATCCATCAGTTAAATCAGATTCCCCCCCCCCACAAAAAACCCTTTGAGTTGTTTTTTAAAACTTTAAGAGGAATGTAAATTACTCATTATGAAGGAACATACTGGCAAAATTTTGGCAATTTGTTAATTTTGATAAGAGGATCAAAATAATTAATAGGCCCTAAATATTAAACAGCCCCAACTGAAAATTTTGCCATGAGTCAGATAGCTTGGGTATGTGGCCTCTGATGGTCAAAATGAAATAGTAGATTTGTTTCATTATAATGTGTCCTAATGGTAAGGTACCAGCAGAAGACAGAATTTGTAGAGAGGTTTTCAAGGGGGGAAAATGATGGGTGTCATTGTTGTGTCATACTTTGGTTTTGCAAATTAGATGGGCAGTTGGCTAAAATGAAAATGAGATTATTCCAAATATAAAAGGGGTGAGGGTGACAGAACTCTTAACAGTGGGTTTGGGGCCAGTTACTTTTTATTGTTGCTAATATACATACATATATATATATATAGAGAGAGAGAGAGAGAGAGAGAGAGAGAGAGAGAGGTGGGGGGAGGAAGGGTTGGTTAATCAGAGTCCTGGGCTAGAAAGCTTCTTTGTGGAAGAGCCAGCATGATTCAGGACTCTTACTCCACTTTGGAGAGCAGTTTATCAAAGTGTAGCTTGACACCTGCTAAAAGATGGGAAATATTTCTTGAAAGGCTGAACTTCAGCAGAACCTGAGATTCTCAGGTTTCTTTTGCAAACATGAGGCCACTGCTAACCTTAAAGGTGGGTCACAATTTCACTATATTTAGCTGTGGTTTCTACAGTCAAATGAGGGCAGCTTCCTTACTATAATCTCTCTCTCTGTCTCTCTACTGGCTCCAAATGGTGAAGATGTGGAGACAATTGCAGTTGATTGTGAGTGCCCTCCTTAAATTAAATTCACTGCTCTGGAAGTGCTCTAAAGGCTATTGCTGACTCCAGACCCCCAGTATTTATTTGGGCAGCCAGTTTATGTCCATGAATAAATATAGCCTGTCATGTACAATTTATAAACAGTGTACACCATTGTATACAGTATGAGATGATGATGCCATTTTTCTGTAGATGGATAGTGTAAAGGCATGACTTCAGCAAAAAAGAGTGGAGACAGTAGTCTAGCTTGGTCACACATCTAAGCAACATTACTACTGCAGTGACTGGTTTACGCATTGGAAACAAGAAAGGTGGAGCATCATTGGATGTGACAAAAAGAAAAATTGAGCAGCTTGATTATACAACCAAATCTACATGTGTAAGGATCCAGAAGTATTCATAAGCCTATGTATGAATTATTCCTTATTTATCTTAACATTTATTATTATTCCTTATTTACCTTAGTTTCAGCATTTAAGAAATCAAACTGTTTACAGTACACACATGAACAAAAGGATGTTCAAAGATACTGTTTTTAAATTTTTTACCATCAAGTCCAGACAAATATCACATAGTTAACACAAATTTTAAACTGTAGCAAAACTGGGAAGCAGGGAGAACTTAAGCCATAGTTTTTTTTAAAAAAGTTATTACTGTGTTACATTTATATCTTATTTCTTCTCAAGTGAGTAACATAGATTCTTCTCCTCCTCCACACTTTATCCTCACAACCCTATGAGGTAATTTAGAGTGAGAGAATACTTATACAGTATTTCAGTTTCCTGTTATGATTCAGTGATTCATTTGACACTAATCTGGTATGTCTCAGTGCTTGCTCTTTGAACACACCTCTGGTTTTGCATCTTAATTTCTTTTTAATTATGGCATTCACACAGCTTTTCTCACGTGCTGGCATAATACCTCCTGTTGACAGCAATTGCAGATATGTAGAGATATAAAGGACATTAAACAAGAGTTGAGGCATACCTTTCTTTTCTTTTTAAAAAACATTGCCAACTGTGGCTCAGAAACTGATGTACTAGCTTCAGATGATCAAGAGTAAGAAAAAGCTCTTGCCATATGGCTGATTAAGCCTCCAATAAACAAGTGTCTCATCACATGGGCATATCTTAGCTACTAATCCTTCTCAATTCTTCTTTATCCTGCAGTTGAACCCAACCCAGACTTAAGTAACTTTCACTTTTCAGGTCTGCAGCACACAGCAATGTCAGGAAACATGAATCAAGGGGCATTGAATTTTGGATGCATCTGCCCAAGAATATCGTCCACTTCCGTTCTGCTATGTCAGCACCAAACAAAGTAAAAGAGAAATTGCCCACATATAGCTGAGTGATGTGGCATAGATTGAGAACACATTTTGCATGATTGGAACAGCAGGGTACGACTTAATTCTTCCTGCTTTATAAAGGGACTGGGGTTTGACCTTTGCCAGGTACACATGTAAGGTTAAATATTTTGAAACTAGCCCTTACTGGATGCATAATTTTAAAATATGGCCATAGGAGTTTGGCTCCTTTCAGAAAATATTTACAAGATTGACACTGGCTTATGACTTCTTCAGAGCTTTTAGTGGTAACTGTTTGAGACAGTGCTTTTACTATCATGGCACCCTAATCTTTGGCCATCTTCCTTTGACATGCCTTCCTGGTGCCTTGTTTATTTAGGTACTACACAAAACCTGTGATCTTGTATGGTACAGTGTAATAGTTCCACATGTAGAACAAAACTACAGCTGTCCACTCAGGCTCACTTTTGAGCTACTGCACCTCTCATTGGCCATTCTGTGCCTTGTGAAGGGGGGATTGGAGAGGTGTCTGCTATGTAGCTGTAGCCAGATGCAGAATAATTATATCATCCACTGAGGTCTGGGGTCTTCCAGAAGTCTCAGCAGATGATGCAATCATTCTGCATCTGGCTATAGGGACATAGCTGGGTGCTGAAGCCCCCCCCCCCTCCACCAGCTACAAAATGGCTGTGGGGAGCTGTAGCTGCTTGATGGTGAGTCTGGAGGGGGCACCTTTGGTCATTGTCAAGGGTAAAAGAGAATACCAACCTCTACAATAACCAAGAAAATATGCCTGTTTATGCCACTAACAAGATTCTAGGCATGGTCTTCATTTCATGGCTTCAAAGTTAAACAAGGCCCTCTTCTTAATGCTTTACCTGCTGTTTGTTGCTTTAAAAAAATTGATTATTTTGTTTTACAGATTGTTCTTGTCATCCTGCTTTATTAATTAGAATTTTGTTTTTTGGTATGTAATGTGGTTACATATAATCTGCCTTGGGACTGTTTGGCAAAAAGCAAGATAAAATTGCCATGAATAAGTCACCTTAATCTTTCCTGTCACTCCAAGCTGAAAGAGAAGCCATGGCTGCCAGCTGCTCTTGTTCATCAGAAGCCATTCAAGTTCCCTCTTCTGTTGTTTTAAATGCAACCCATTCCTATGAAAGAGTTTTGTAGGTAATGTTTGCTGAGAAGCCTCAGGAAATATTTACACTGCTTCTGTGTTAAATCCTATCTGCAAGGAATGAATAGGTTCCAAAATTATCCAGTGAAGCTGTAGCAGAACCATAATCCTTCTCATATCCTGTAATGTATTTCTGACTGCAGCCAGCACTCAGGGAATGTGAAACTCTTGTGGTATTGCTTTGCTGTACAAATTATCAGTGGAAAGTCGTCCTTATTTCTAACAAGCATGACTATTCATTGTTGTGCAGGACAGTAGCATTAACTGCAGTACATCTTCACACATTCATCAGTATCCTTATCCTTAAAAATGCAGGTTGAAGTCCTGGAACTTCTGTGATATTAGAAGACGTATACTGTAGTAACTTCAAACAGGGAAATAATAGGAGAAAAAGACCTTGTTTTTTTAAAGAAGAAAATTAAACATACTTATGTAATAATGCAAAGCAATACATGAATGAGCCAGCTTGGTATAGTGGTTTGAGCATTGGACTATGACCCTGGATGCCAGGGTTCAAATCCTTGCATGGCCATGGAAACCCATCTTGGGCAAGTCACTCTCTCAGATTCACGGAAAGGCAATGGCAAAACCCTGTCTGAACAGATTTTGCCAAGAAAACCCCATGATACAGTTGCCTTAAGTCAGAAATTACTTGAAGGTACACAACAATGCATGAATACCAACATTGGTTTCTAGAGTAGCAAGACTTCAGTAGGAAGTATATGTGTCAAACAAGAAATGAATGTCATGCTTCTGTTTCATCATTAGAGTATTCCATTCTTTGTTGTCATTAAAATAATGAACCATTGAGTTTAATATACAGTAGATTCCTGTTTGGCAAGCTGTGGATCATGAATGGTATTCAAGTAGCCTTTGGAAAAACATGTACGGTACTTGCTTCAGAGCTGTACATACAACACACTTCTAGGCATGTTATCATCCCTTTGAAATGTGCTACTGAGCTTGCCATTGTCATTGTCTAGCAAGAAACATTCCCTTTTCAATTCTGATGCCATAGTTCCTTAATGGAACACCAAAGATCTGGAAGGTAAGTTGACTGTCTCCTGCAACATATTGTGTATGTGCCTTCGTTGCTTGTTGACTTACGGTGACCCCATGAATTTCATAGGCAAAGAATACTCAGAGGTGGTTTTGCCAGTTTCTTCCTCTGAAATATAGCCTAGAGCAGTGGATCTTAACCTTTTCTTTACCAGGGACCCCCTTTAAATATCTTTTGTTGCCATGGACCCCCAAGACTTAACTCAAGATTTAAAACCCTAATAATAACAATGAGTGATAATAATACAATTATACCATCCATTTGATTAAACCTTCTCTCAGAGGCACTGGATCAGAAGACTTCTCACTTTTTCCTGCAAGTTTGTAGCTGGAGTGGATTGAATGACAATGCTCAAGCCAAGCCAGCCAGCCTTTGCTTCTGTCACATGACCACTCCAATGCAGGAGAAGGTGGGCCAAGCAGCCTTCAATCCTTGGTGGACCCACTGTGAGGACATTGTGGACCTCTGGGGGTCCCCGGACCACAGGTTAAGAAGCACTGCCCTAGAGCACCTGGTATTGGTTGAGAGTCTCCCATCCAAGTACTAACAGGCTGATCCTGCTTAGCTTCCAAGATCAGATGGGATCTGATGCCTTTATGGTATTTAGGCCAGCTTGCTACATATTTCTTCCCCCATAAACATAGCTAAACAACGTTCAGTTTTCTTTCATTGCTGTGCCCTAAAAGTTTCCTTCTTGCCCCATAAACGTTACTAAAATTGTTAACAATGCCAGAATACTTGGATGAATAAAAAAGATGATGCATTTTCTTCTTTTTCCATTTGTCTGCTAATTAACACAAACCAGAAGTCTGAGGAAGAGCAAGTAGAAGATAGTTGTGTGACTGATAGTTGTGTGACACTTATATTTAGGGTTTTTCCCCCTCTTTCTTCTCCTTCCCTCCCCTTTTCTCATTCAGACAACCTTCTTGAAACAAAACAAGGCACATACAGCATATTCTTTCTCCTGATATTTTAAATACACATTCAATTAAAAGATGTTTCCTTCTAGATAAATGAAGATTACTTAAAACTGGAGTTTTGTATTTTGTATATAGATCTTGTCCTATAAATGCCATCAGTGGGTATTATAACAGGCTGTACTAAACAATCTTGCTGTTTGTAATTTATATGCCATACTTATGAAGATACAAAGCTACAAGGTCTTGTGGATAAGCATTATGTTTACTGCCACTTGAATATTTTATTAAATCAAAAATGGGGTTAAACTTAGATAAGAATGAAATACACTGAACAAATATAGAAGCTGCCTTATACTCTACCAGAATATTTCTCCATCCAGGGCATTGCTATATATCCTGACTGGCACCAGCTCTCTGAGGGCTCATGCAGAGAAAAACTTACACAGGACTTGCTACCTGATCTATTCAGCTACTGTTGATGATGATGAATTGGGACGCTTTTCATGCAAGGCATGTGTTCTACCATTGGTTGTGGCTTCTCTTCTCCCCTCTAGTGAAGCAGTTACTAGAATTCTTTCTAAAACCATTTTATGTTCCTAAATATTTGTAGCATCTAATTTTAGTACTTACACAAGTGAAGATGGCAGACAGCATTACTAGCTTCTGACTCAGATTCTTTGAGCAGAGAAGAGAAATTTGGCCACTAACTGTTAATTTGTTTTTTTCAGCCAAGAAATGTTTTGGGTATCATTCCAGTGTCCTTATAATAGGGAAATGTAGCCTGTTGTGTGCCTCTCTGTGAAGGCTACATTCAAAAAAAGGATGTGAGCTGACATTTCAACTACTTCATCTCCACAGGGATATAGGTTATCTTCACATGGGACATGATGGTAATATCCTTCCAGTCATGCAGAAAGGTGACAGTATAAGGCATATCTCAGTTAGCAAAGCTCCTTTTTTCAAGTCTTTGGTGAGAGGACAAAAACACACACAGAATATTTTTCCCAGTACTGCCCAAAGAGAAGCATGGAAGTTATATGTTCTTAAGTTAATTTGACCTCTGGGTGGTCTGAGCTCCTTCTGACAGTTTCATTCCCTGCCTGTGCCCAGAGCAGAGCCTCTTCCTGCAGCTCCCTCTCTGTTGTTTCATTGGCTTTATATTTCCTTCTTACTGTTCTTCATTTTCTTCATGCTGTTTTGATACAATTTCTTATTTTAATTCCTGGGGTTTTTTGGGGGGGGGGAAATCTCCTTTTTCTTTTCTTTTTTCTCCTATGTCATCAGTCTGGTTGACAGAATCCCTAATCTACAAAAAAGTAAAAGACCTCAGATTCTGTTGTTGGAGTGCTTTCTGGTTGGTTTGCATTTGGATCATACTCTCCGGTCATCTAAAGCAACGACAGCAAGCAGAACATGAAGAACCAGCTTGGCTCAGCTACACAGATGGCTGTTCTTGTGCCTATAATAGTAGTCACAGGGGAGAGTGGATGCCTCCTTCACTTTTGGGCTCCTGGGCAAGTACAAGCAAAGGTGAAGGGGCTGATGTATTAACTGATGAGCCTCCTTCTCTGATTGGAGAAAATCCAGTAGCTCTGCAAAAGCAGGAAAAAAACAAGACATAAGGTTGGTCATGGATGCATCAAAATTAGTTTTCTGCTATTTCATCTTGGCCCATTCTTCTCACCAGTGACCTCAAATTGTTCTCCTTTTTTCTTTTTTGCACCACTGCTAGGTGCTCATGCTAATAGCTTAAGTCTAAAGCTACTTCCCACATTTCCCTGCAGAGAAGGGAGGAACATTCTCTGGATGGGTTGCTTCTCCCACTTGCTCCAACAGACATGTTAAGAAGTATTATAGCCTCCCCAAAAATGTGATGGCTAACCTACAGGTCCCGTTGGTCTATGTCCGCGTATCTGCTCTGGTATCCTCAGCTGTTTATTGCAAGGATGGTGAGGATGCATTAAAGGTTACAGATGATAGAAAAGCTGAGGTGACTCTTAAGAAGATGCACAAAGCCTCTGCCCTGACTCTGAGGGCAGCAACCTAGATCTCCATCATGGCTAAAGCCTCCTTGCTCTGAGCTAAGGATATATTAATGGGGATTCCCACTAATGAGGTTAAACTTAGGCAGGGAATAAACAAGCTGGTGAAGGTGGCTGCCTTCACAGCAGATGCTGGCCTAGACACAATCCAGTTTAATGCCATGGTGCAGGCAGTCTCAGTACTGTTCAGGCACCAGCTGTGGCTCAAGAACTGGAACATAGATGCACATTTCAAGCAGAATCTTTTCCCCCTTCCTGGAAACCAAGCTCTTTGGGCACTCCCTATTTTCTGGTGGAAAATAAATACAACAGACTTTAGTCCCGGGTAAGAGAAGAGATGACAGGAGGCACAGCAGACAAGGATGCTTGTGTTTTTGCACCTCCAGACCTCACTACTCTCAATCAAGAGATTTCAGGGAATACAGAACACAATGTGGGTAACAAAGATTTCAACGCAAACATCAGCCATCCCAAGCCATTAGTCAACCATAGTCCTGCAAAAGCAGCAGAGAATAACTTAAGAACCAGTAGGCCTGGTGCCACCTGCCAGTAGGAAGCCGGCATCCACCTCAGATTAATGGGTCTTGGACACTCTCAGAAAAGGTTACCAGATCAAGGTCTCCCTCAGACCACACGACTTCATCACTTCCTTGAAGACCAGAAATGCACTGAAATATTGCCTTCTACTGGAAGTCATCAATCATCTAACTCAAATTGGGGCAATAGTGAAGGTACCACTTTTGCAAAGGTGCAAACAATGCTACTCAATCTTTTTCATTGTGCCGAAGAATAATGGCACTTGCAGAGCCATACTGAACCTGAGGGGGAGTGAATTGGTTCATCAGGAAGTGCTGCTTTCGCGTGGAAACACTAAAGCCCATTCTTGGAAGTGCTTCAGCCAGAGGACTGTCTGTCTTCTCTGGATTTAACTGAAGCTTAACTTCACGTCCCAGTCCACCAGTAACGCTGACAGTTCCTTCACTTTGCATACAGAGGGCACCATTACCAGTACAAGGGACTCTTGTTTGGTCTCTCCTCGGCTCCTAGGGTGTTCACCAAGATCATGGTAGCCTTGGTGGCTCACTGAAGGAAGTCTTAGTTTCACATTTACCCGTACCTCAACAATCTGATTTGACCAGCCCCTTCCAGCAGGAGCTGAGTGATGTCCAGCTGGTGTTGCACTCTCTGAGCCAACATGAGTTCCAGGTGAATCTTAAAGAGTCTCCTCACCCCATCACAGGATATCCAGCATCTCGGAGCCATAATAAACACGTAGTCAGGGATGGTCTCCCTTCCCCAAAGGATCCAGGCAATTAAGAGTGCCATATTCTCTGTCAAGAACTCACCTCTCACAAGTCTGTCCCTGCTGGCTCATCTGCAGGGACTAATGGCTTCAATGATAGACTGTCTTGCATGGGCCTGATTCCACACTAAACCCCTTCTGCAGATGGTGCAGGTGTAAGCCTTTTTCATCTTCAGCTCCCACCTTACTGGAATTACTCCAGGAGGGCATTGGCTGTAGCCTTAGATCAAACACAAAAGACAGGTTGCAGCCATCACTTCACTGCCGCCACATGGCCAAGGGACCAAAATCGCATCCCATCCACACGTGTGAAGAATCCTCAAGTGTGTTGCTACTGGTTCCACCTACAGTGCATCGTTTCCTGTCCTGGAACCTTCATATGCTCTAAAGGTACTGATGGTTTCCCCTTCAATTCTCTATGGGAAGCCTCTCTGAGGCAACTGTTCTGGAAGTTCACCAATAGCTCCTTTTCATCCCGAAGAGAAGTGACTAGTGAGGTGCCACAGGGTTATTCCGTAGCCACAGTGCTGTTCAACATTTTTATCAATGACTTGGATGAGGGAATAGAGGGTTTGCTTATCAAGTTTGCAGATGACACCAAATTAGGAGGGGTAGCTAATACCCCAGAGGACAGGATGAGAATCCAAAATGACCTCAGCAGATTAGAAAACTGGGCCAATATCAACAGAATGAATTTCAACAGGGAGAAATGTAGGATACTACACTTGGGTAGTAAAAATGAAAGGCACAGATATAGGATGGGTGATGCATGGCTTGAGGGCAGTACATGCGAAAAGGATCAAGGAGTCTTAGTGGACCACAAGCTGAACATGAGTCAGCAGTGTGATGCAGCAGCTAAAAAAGCCAATGCGATTCTAGGCTGCATTAATAGGAGTATAGTGTCTAGATCAAGGGAAGTACTAGTGCCAATCTATTCTGCTTTGGGCAGACCTCACCTAGAATACCGTGTCCAGTTCTGGGCACCTTACTTCAAGAAGGATATTGACAAGTTGGAACCTCATCCGGAATATTGTCCAGAGGAGAGCAACCAAAATGTTGAAAGGTCTGGAAGCCATGCCCTATGAGGAGCGGCTTAGGGAGTTGGGTATGTTTAACCTGGAGAAGAGAAGACCAAGAAGTGACATGATAGCCATGTTTAAATATTTGAAAGGATGTCATATTGAAGAGGTAGCAGGCTTGTTTTCTGCTGCTTCAGGAACTAGGACATGGAGCAGTGGTCTCAAACTACAGGAAAAGAAATGCCACTTAAACATTAGGAAGAACTTCCGGATGGTAAGAATTGTTCAACAGTAGAATATGCTGCCTTGTCGTGTGGTGGAGTCTCCTTCTTTGGAGGTTTTTAAATAGAGGCTGGATGGCCCTCTGTTGAGGGTCTTTGATTGTATATTCCTGCAGGGCAGGAGATTGGACTGGATGGCCCTTGTGGTCTCTTCCAACTCTATGATTCTTCCTGACCGCCATCACCATGGCATGCAGGGTGTCTGAGTTAGGGGCCTTGTGAGCATGCAAGGAACTCTACATCATCAGGATCTGACTCTGGTACTTTAGCTGGAGCCAGCCTTCATGCCTGAGGTGAACTCTACCTTCCAAAGGACACAGAAGGTGATCCTTCTGCCCTCATCCGTCAGAGGAACTGGGGAAAATGTAGCACACATTTGATGTTCACAAACCCATCTGCATCTGCCTGAAAAGGACCAACAGCTAATCTCCTCTAATGCCTTCTTGGTCTTCTTTAATCCCATTCCAAGGGCAAGTATCCATCTCCACCCCTTAGCAGATGGAGCAAATCCTGCATTACAACTTTTTATGAGTGCTTGGAGGCTCTACCACCAGGAAACATAGTTGCACACTCCACAAGGAGCGCAGCCACATCCACAGCCCTAGCCACCAACATCCCTCTGGTACTAGTGCCTCTCTGGTAGAGATATGCAAGGCAGCCACATAGAAATCACCATCAATCTTTGTTAAGCACTATAAGCTTGATAGTTTCGAGTCAGATGAAGCCGCCTTTGGCAGGCAGATACTGCATCACATAGTGAAATCATAGAAACCTAGGAATGCCAGCACTACCCCACTCTGTTCACAGAGGCTCTGGTATATCCCGTCTAGAAGATGTTCCCCCCTTCTCTCCTGGGAAAAGAAACATTGGTCTTACCTGAGTTATGTTCATTTCAAGCAGAAAAGAAACGAACATCCTGCCTACCCTTGAGGGCAATTCTACTTACAGGCGGAGTGGGTCATAACACCCATGTCCATTCTCCCCATCTTCTTCCTGTTGTCTAGCTCTGATTTTTCTTCTGGGGGGAAAAAGCAGCATTACTAATAAAATGGGAAGTGTTTCTCTCTGGGCATCTCTTCAGCTGTTGTAGGACTGACCTAATGATGGATTGCTTCTGCTAGTGGGGACACTGAGAGGCCTTTCTTCTTTCTGCCTGTTGGAGTGAGTGGAATGAGCAAACCATCCAGTGGGCTTGTGTCCTTTTTCTGTTGGAAATGAATGTATCTTGTGTAAAACCAATGTTTCTTTCTAATTCAGGCTCTGAATGCCACTTTGAAACAACAATTTCCACACTTCAGGCTGCAACTCAGGTTACTGGGCGATTCTTTCTCATCAGTAGCAGTGCTGATTTCTCTGTTCTTTGAAGGTGGGGGAACCTAGATAGGAGCAAGGCTGCTCAGCCATTGCCACCATCTCATTGCCTCTCCTTGCTCCAACTGCACCACCACAAACACTTAGTGTCCAACAACTGCCTAATCTACAGCAAACATTTAGCGTAGCCCTGGCGTATTCAGAGCACCAGTAGCATCCATTTCTACCAGAATCTTTGTGAGCCTGATATCCATGGGCTAAAAGTCTAACCCCAGTGCCTTCACTTCTGTGCCCTGTTCTTGATAATTCCTTATTTTGCTGTGGGAACAAATCAGCTCAATATATTGGATGGAGAGAAAAGGAATATACAGTTGGACCTCCGTATCCACGGATTCTGCATCCACAGATTCATCTAACCACAGTTTGATTTTTAAAAAAATCCAAAATGTAAACCTTGATTTTCATTGTTATATATGGGACATCATTACTTACACCATTGTATGTAATGGGACTTTAGCATCCACAGATTTTTGTATCCACAAGGGGTCCTGGAACCAAACCCCATTAGATACCAAGGGTCCACTGTATATTTCACAGTGTGTTGCAAATTTCAGAGGAATAACGAGGCTAGCGGATGGAAAGTGAGGATGTATTGGATTCAAATTATGCAGGTTAGAACTTTCATACATATGCTGTAGTGGGCCACCAGCACCTCACTAAGTATGACTTATTTTGTGTCATATTCATAAATAATGCTTAAAGATCCACCCTCCGAACTGTATTATTGGTTGTTAGAAGGAACCTATGTTAGGATGACTGATTCAATGCTGGCTTGGGAAGCAAACCTAGATATATTCACCTGAAACCCTCAGTGGAATCAAATATAGGCATCTTTGCCATTTAAATCCCTCTCCACTCTCTTGAAGGAATGGATTTTAAAAGTAGCCTGCTGCTGATATCTTTGCTCTGCCAAGCTCTTGAGATATAACAAGCAGCTCTGTCATCTATATTGAAGAGGTTGGGGTCAGATGGGATACTTGCATCACTTGTGGCTTACCTGTTTGGAAATACCTTGCTTCTGGAATCACATTCAAAATGTTCATGTATCAATGACAGGTCAGTCAATCAAACACTGTGATAAATTGTTGCAGCTCTCTATTTTTTCTGTTGACAGTGACAAACTACTATACCAGGATTTGATCTTCATACTGATGTGCCTTGAAATTGCTAGACACGAGAATATTAGAAAGTCTCAGTGTGTGCAGTTTGCTTAATGGGGTCCTGTCAATTGTATTATCAGAAAAGCTGATGTACAAATTGACGGTAGCAAAGAGGAGAATGTTGTTTTTTTTTAAAAAATATAGACTTGGCACTGTGTGATCTTCATTCATTTTCTTTGTGAACAAAGATTTATTCCTATATGGCCCACCTGACCATCTATATATATAACTGTCTTGGGTATGTTGCCGTTTTCAGTGTGCTGATTAGCTGCTTAGGAAACTTACCATCCAATCAAAGCTCTCCCTTGGGCAGCCAGTCATCACACTGTGGGTGGAAACATGTGGAAAGCTTCAAGGCCTTTCTAAACATGGCGGCAGAGAGACTCTCCAGCAAGAGGTGTGTGTGTGTGTGTGTGTGTGTGTGTAACGGGGGTGATGTAGCATGGTGTGTGTGTGTGTGTATGTATGTGTGTATAGCATGGGGTGGGTGGGTGGGTGGGAGTGTAGCATGGGGGTAGTGGTATGTGTGTGTAGTGTGGGGTGGATGTATCGTGGGGTGTCTAGCATGGGGTGGGTTGGTTGGTTGTGTAGCATGAGGGTAGCGTGTGTGTATGTAGCTTGGGGTGGGGGTGTCTAGTGTAGAGTGTGTGTGTGTGTGTGTAGCATGGGGGTAGCATGTGTGTATAGCATAGGGGTGTAGCGTGGAGTATGTGTGTATGTAGCATGGAGGGTCTCTTAGTATGAAACTAGCTGTACCCAGTGTAACATTACGCCATTATTGTTGATTTGAAAGGTTATATATTAATGCGTCAAATGATTGTACTCTTGACATGTTTCCTACCTAAGCACCCAGTCAGCAGAGTGGGAACAGAAACACACTGAAGCATTTTATATATTTTGATAACAGTGTATGTTACGCCAGGTACAGCTAGTTATTTGAAATTCTGTAAGAATAATTTTTTACTGGATATTTTTTTTCTTACAGATGGACTTTCTGTAGATTAGACGTACATACTGTGCCACCATGATAGTGAAAGTTTGTTTGAATGTTGCTGTTGCATATGGATTATCTGGTCTGTTCTATTCCCCCCCCCCCCTTGGAATATGTAGTTAATGAACAAAATATTGTAAAAAAAAAATGAATGTCAACTAGTTCTAGATGAGAAAGGATAGAAATTGTATTTGGCATCCAAGAATACTGTAATTCTGACATATTTTTGTCTCGTTAAAATGAAAAAAAAATGTTATATTAAGTAAGTATTTTGGGCTTGGACCTTATTTGAAGTTCTCGATCTTCTATGAAATTCTAAGTTTATTGGTAAATGGCATTCTCCTCTTCCGTTCCCTGTAACATGGGAATTAATCACCTACTACCCATGATTATTTTGAGGATATTCCAGTGTTTGGTGCAGTGTAGTGAAGCTGCTGCTGCACAAATTCCACAGTCTTACCTAACTGCCTAAAAGTAGCATTTAAACAAGGAGAGCCATCTCAGGTCACTGTCTTTCTGAATTTTTCAGCTGAGATTTAAGAGAATGCTTTTTAGGACAAGTAGCAGAAAGATTTTGATGTATGCTTATGAAAAGGCAGTCCTAACCAACTAGAATACTTCAGATAATTGGAAACAATCCAAAAGTGCACTGCATATATAACAGTTAGGATTTTCACTGTTGTATTTACTTGCCAGTTTGAAAATTATGGTTGGGATATTGCCACTACATTTTGCTGCAGTTTCTGTTAAGAACTTTGAAATAAATTGTTTGCCCCCTTGAAAATATGAGAAGGCTTTTCCTCTGTTGTTGGCACTTATATTTTTAAAGCCTCTGGAGTGTTGGCATCTATGTTCAAATATGTGGGATACTTAGAAATAAAAGCACATTGGCCAATAGTAATGATGTATCAAACTGCTGGCAGAAATAGTAGGGAAAAAAATCTCATTGGTGTCTAATTGAAACTGTAATTCCTGCCTGGATGCAGCTGCAAGAAGTCAGGAGACAAAGAGATAAGCCACAAATGATCTGGCTCATAGCCATATAATTCTGGCCTGTTTGTGGAAACAGGAAATCTGCCTTTCACCATCCCTGCTGTTCTGCCCAAGCCCTTAACATCACCAGTACCCACTAGTTTTCCTTTACCTGAAACTTCCCTTACAGAGCAGCTGTGTGCAAACCTTCCTCCACAATACAATTACGATCCAGTAATCATATTACTCTGTTAATTCTTCTTGGATAATGGAGCCTGAAAGATTAAACAAAGAAAATGTCATTAAGTAGATCAGGTAAAGAAATATTTCTGATACTATTGTCCAGTGTGGGTTTAAGGCTGTAACATGACTACTGGTTTGCCTTAAGGTAGCAGAGCCCTTTTTAGATTTTCTCACCAGCTGTGACAGTAGAACCATAAAAATGCTGACGTTACGTTTCTCCTGAATGAATTTGGTGAGTGTCCATTAAGCACCATAATTTTTTGTTATGGCTGCTAGTCTTTCCACAGCAGCGTTTCATGGCTAGCCTCTAAGGACTTTATCAGACGCCCCATTATAAAATGTTCTTTGCCGGCATAGAAGAACCCATTTCTATGCTGGCAAAAGAACCCCCCCCCCCGCACTTACCTTCTAATCCCAGCAAAGGCTCCCAGCAATAAAGAGGAAATGAACAGAACCCTGTACACTTCCTCGTTTGAAATTTTGCGCAATTCCATTGCGTGGGAAATTCAAAAATAAAAACAAAAAGAAAACATTTAAAGTTGCACCAAGCACCTTAACACACTTTAAAGCTACCAAGTAAAAAGAGCAAAACTTACCTGGATGTCCTGATCTCACCCAGAAGTGTTCGTGTTGGAGCAGTCATTGTTGGCGTAAGTCAGAGTTTTAAAGGGACTGAGGTTTTGCACGCTGGCAGTGCCAGCAAAAAAGTGGCAGGGGGATATATTGACGACTTAAGCTGTCAATTAAAATAGCCAGGTTTTGGCCAGGACATAACCGCGAAAGGACGACATCATCTGTTATGCGTGCCCTTTTGTGGTTATGTGGCATTGTGATGATGCCATATTTTGTCTGTCTGATAAAGTCCTAAGTTTCTGAATCAATAGCAGATAGGATATTGATTTGCATGTGTACAGATTATGATGATCTTCAGAATACTGACTTGCTTGATTCTTTCTGATAATTGCATTCAGTTATATGAATCTGACTATAATCAGTGCAAGTAAAAAGAGCATGTAACAAACCATTGCAGGTTTCAGTTAGAAAGGAATTAGGCAGTTTTTACCATATGCCATCTCCCCTTGGTCTGTGCAATTAAAATTGGCTGAGTACCTCCTAAGAATCTTATCATTCTAGCTAATATATGTGGGAAGCTTAGACTAAATGACTTTAAAACCAGCCTCTCTTTTCTATTTCTAATCTAAAATCTTTCTTTCAGTTATGATTGCCGCAGTAGCTTTTGCAATAAATTAGCTTCCACTTAATCCTACTCGTCCCCAAGCCTGGTACTTGTAGCAGTTGAACTGAGGTCATCTATTTTTTCCCTCTTTCTCCCTGTCCCCCAAGCAAAAAAGTTAAATAACTAAAATAGAATAATTAAAAAAAAAAACTTTTCACAGTGTTTCAGTACTGATGCTATTATCATAACCTGAAATTACTCTCCATTGCACTGTATCTTTTTTGATGTGGCTCATTTGTAATTTTAATTGTATATATTCATTAATATGCAAAGCATTCTTTTATTTTTCATGCTCTGTTTTTCTTGTCAGCACTTGACCTTGAATTCTGAGTCATCTTGGCTTTCTCAGATCTTACACAGTCTCCACAAAGAAGCTTTCATGGAACGAATCTAACGAACTCTAGCCACCTTTCTAGCCACCAGAGTAAAACAAAACAAAACAAAAACCTATGGATTCTTGTTTGTTTTTTGAAACAGTTGTTTTTTCAACTGTCTTTTTTCATATTTTTTCTCCCTATTGAATTGTTGTATTGTACTTAATGCCAGTTGTGTGGTATAGCCAATATGTTGTGCAGATAATCCCAAGAGCTTGGCTTTCACATTTAGTTGGGTTTCTAGAACAGTGTTTTCTAGTCCTTATGGCTAGAAACAAGTTTGGCAGCATGTTGACAAATGTATAGTTTGTGCTTTCAAGTGACAGAATGCAGAAAAAATAAGAGGGAACATTAATTCTAAGGATCCATTTTCGAAGGTGAAGAGAACCAAGCATGTTAACCGTGGCATGAGATTTTCCATTGCTGCAGGTGCTGTAGTAGATAAACAAAACCAGTCTTAATGTTCACAAGTGAACTTTCTCTTGGTTTGAGAGCTGCAGCTCCACATGTGCTTCCCCACTGTCTACTAACCGCTTAATCACTTGGATCCTTTTGAAAAATTGTAAAATACTTGCACGCCGTAGAAGGGCTATATAAATAAAACCTAATTGTTTTTAATCATTTGTGAGAGTCAAGTCTTGCATAAATTGGGACAAGATGTATGCTCACTTTATTATGGCCAACGACGAAGACTGAGAGGAGAAGATGTGCTATTTCATGTACCCAAGTTCAGATACTCAAACCAAAGTAGGAGCTGTTCTTTCCTACCTTCGCTTCTTTTAGAGCCCTTTCCTGTTATAGAAGGTGAGGCACAGAGGACTTTGGGGTGTTAGTTGGTAAGTTTAATATAATATATAGGGATGTTCAAAAGCCTTGGATGAGGCACAAACACAAGGCAAATAGTCTATGCTAGTGATATTTAGAAAAAAACTTGGTGGCTTTGGAGATTAAGAAGGGTATTGCATCCCCCTCCCATCAGTTTTTGATACATTTTGCTCCCTCATCCTCCAAGAAATTACTTAACTCCATAAGTGGAAAATGCCAATAAAAAAAGAGGAGGGGATTAGTTTACAATGAGGGAATGACTACCAGGGTATTCTTTTCTTTTTCCTTTTTTAAATTCCAAACTCAGTGTTTTGGGGTGGATATAGGAGAAACTTGCTGTCTTAGGGCTCAGGTCTTTCAAGGATGGTTTGAGATCCATTATTAACTGGGGTATTCTTAGATGTCAGAGTCCCCAGAAACTGAAACAAGCCGCCCCACACCCTGGCTGTCAGTACAGGGAGAACCACTTTTCTGCTAAAGGGGAATGACTGCTGGTAATCTACCGTGGAGAGTGGGAGCTCAGAGAGCAGAGAGTGTAGCTGGGGAACTGCTTTTTCACCTGTAGCTTCCTCTACCATCGCTGTTAGCACAAAGTTCTAGTGATGATCTGGGCTTCCTCTTTGATGGGGGTGGGGAGAAGAGCAAGGAGGACACCTTTTCTTTAAAAAGAGGGTTTTAGTGCTTAATGCAGTTTCACTGTTGCTGTGAATGCAAAATTGTAAGGATAAGTGCAGTTTCTCAACTTTGAGACAAAGGACCTGATGACCCATTCTGCCTGAAAGAGTAAACAAAGGGCTTGTCTACGCGAGGTAATGAAATGTGGATTGATGCACACTAAGACCAATTTGTAGCAGCTTTCATTTGTCTCCACAGTTTTTTTTTTCAAGATCACAGGCATATGAAGCTGTACTCCTTGGTTGTTCAAATGGGCATGCCTGTGAATCAAGATGGTGGGCGTGAGTGAATTAGTCATGTTTTTATTGTCACCAATTGCCACTGCCAAGCGGTATTTTTTAAAAACAAATCCCCAAGGTGCAGAAATGTGATCTACTGCTTAAATAAACAGGGGGGGAAGAGGCGGAAAATACTTTTTTATCACCTCAGTGCACAGTTGCTATGGCAAAAATCCAAACTGGCCGTTCTGGGTGCTTGCCTTGCTAACAAGCTCCACCCCTTGCACACATCCAGCCAATCAGCTTTCCACTTCTGCTCTTACTGGGAATGCGCAGCAAAGCGAACAGGTTGTCACAACTAGCGGGAATGCACATTTCCTTTGGAATTAAAAAAAAAAATACGGGAAATGCTGCGAAGGCTTTTCCCATGGAGTAATTGGTGGTTTTGCCCCTCCTCTTTCCAAATACGGCAAAATGATGTGGGCTCCCATTGGGACAAGAGGTATTCTCAAATTCTATGAGGAGTATTTTCACCATATAGACAAGCCCAAACACCAAGGGTTGTTAAGCCCTTGGAGACTTTTCACTGCTCTACCATTCTATGCAGACAGAACCATGGGGTGTATACACTCTTGAAATGTTTGAAAAGATTTTTTTTTTAATGTCCACTGCTGGGAATGTTTAGTCTGGAGAACAGAAGATTGAGAGGTGACATGATAGCCATGTTTAAATATTTGAAGGGATGTCATACTGAGGATGGGGAAAGCTTGTTTTCTGCTGCTCCAGAGACTAGGACATGGAGCAGTGGGTTCAAACTATAGGAAAAGAGATTCCACCTAAACATTAGAAAGAACTTCCTAACTGTAAGAGCTGTTCAGCAGTGGAATACACTGCCTCGGAGTGAGATGGAATCTCCTTCTTTGGAGGTTTTTAAGCAGAGGCTGGATGGCTATCTGTTGGGAATGCTTTGATTGTGTATTCCTGCATGGCAGGAGGTTGGACTGGATGGCCCTTGTGGTCTCTTCCAACTCTAGGATTCTATGTCTCTGAAATTTAACAGCATTATTGCCCTTTTAGAGATTGCTGTGCCTGCACATTTGTTCAGCTTTCCCCCCAAAATTGAAGTTATAGGTATTTGTAAATGTTCTCATTGTTGTTAATGTCAGCTGGCACTTTCAAAGACTTCCACCATGGTTCTGAAGTGAAGTTTGATATGAGTCAAAGTTGGTACAGCTTTGATCTGAGCCAACAAGTCAGTTGCTAGATAGAATATAAACACTCTCACACACACATCCCTACCTATTTCTGTTAAAGTTGCATGCTGGTTTTGTGCCCTCAGAATCCAGGACTAGAAAGAGAAGTGAGAGAGAAATTTGAAATGAAAGATGTAGGGGGTTAGAGAAGAGATGGTTCTTACAAGTCTAACGGGGAGTTTGAATAACCCAGTTACTTAACAAGGAGTGGTAGGGTTCTTCCTGAAAGCACATTTGGGGAGGCAGGATGTGTGGTCTCTGGGATTTTTTTCCTCATTGGGTAGCTGAGTTGTTTTGCCTTACTCTAGTTGCCAGAGGCAGCTTTATTTGCTTATAATATTTTCTCTAGAGAGGCAAAGCAACCTAGCATGCTGGTGCTGTCATATTAATATGTCACACTTACTTCCAAAATAAACATCTCTATTATGAAAGTTTACCAGGACTGTTAATTTTGACTGATTAGAGAGAATGCCGAAAAGTGCTTCCCTTCATCTTGGCTGCTGCTCCCTGCCTTAAAGGGAAAGAGGACCAGCAGTGAATGGCTGGTATTTTACATTACATGGAGCCCCTGGTGTTAGAATTATAGTAGGCCAACTAGTTCAGTCATTACATACCCATAGCTCTCCAAATGCCTATCTGAGAGGATTGTTGAGGACAGAGGTATCTGAGTCATGCTGATTGTAAGAGGAGAGAAGGTGAATAAACTCAGCAGAGAAGACAAAGAACTACAACTTGCTTTGCACTCAGATGATAGCTTTGAGCTTGCCTCACTTGAACAGTATCCTTTCATGCTATAGAACAAATATACTGCCTAACAATGCCAAAGCACTAGGCGGTTTTCAATGTAAAAACAAGACAATTAAAAATAATTAAAAGTAATTATTAAAAATATTTTTTAAAATGTAAACAAGTTAAAACAATAAAAACACATAAAAGCACACCCCAATAAAGCCTCTGTGTCAGCAGCTACAAATTAAAACCTTGCTGAAATAAAAACTTTATTGCCTGCTGGCAAAAGGAAAGCAGGAAGGGGGCCAGCCTAGCCTCCCGAGGAAGGGTGTTCCAGAGGGTGGGAACAACCACTGAGAAGGCTCTCTCTCATGTCCTTACCCAGCGAGCCTGGGATGATGGTGGGATTGAGAGAAAGCCTTCCCCTGAGGATCTTAAAATTCTGGCAAGTTTGTATCGGGAGTTACGGTCTTTCAGTTTGGACCCAAGCCATATAGGGATTTGTAGGTCTTGACCAGCACTTTGAATTCTGCTTAGAAACAAACCGGTAGCCAGTAAAGCTGTTTTAACACAGGGGTTATATGATCCCTATAGCTAGCCCCGGTCAGCATTCTGGCCGCAGCATTCTGGACCACTCAAATTTCTGAACAGTTTCCAAAGGTAGCCCCATGTAGAATGCATTATAGTAGTCCAAACTGGATGTAATCAAGGCATGTGTCACTGTGGCCAGATCTGATGTTTCAAGGAATGGGCACAGCTGGTGCACTAGTTTCACTCCTGGCCACTGCTGAGACCTGGGCATTCAGGCTGTGAGCCTAAGATTTCAGGGGGAATGTAACCCCATCTAGCACAGGCTGAGTCCCTATTCCCTGATCTGCCTTTCGACTGACCAGGAGCACCCTCTGTCTTGTCTGGATTAAATTTCAATTTATTTGCCCTTATCCAGTCCATTACTGACAACAGATGTTGGTTCAGTACCGAGACAGCTTCCTTGGAATCAGACAGAAAGGAGAGATAGAGTTGGGTGTCATCAGCATACTGGTGACCTGCACCCCAAAGCTCTGGATGATCTCTCCCAGCCATTTCATGTAGATGTTATGAGTGGCATGGGGGATAAAACAGAACCCTGACGGACCCCACAGGCCAACAGCCAGGGCATCCAACATTGAGTCCCCCAGCACCACGTTCTGAGTTTGTCCCTCTAAGAAAGACTGAAACAATTGCATAATGCCCCCAAGTCCCATTCCAGAGAGACGGCCCAGAAGGATACCATGGTCGATGGTATTGAAAGCTGTTGAGAGGTCCAGCAGAATCATAGAATCATAGAATTGTAGAGTTGGAAGAGACCACGAGGGCCATCCAGTCCAACCCCCAGCCACGCAGGAAATCACGATCAAAGCATCCCCGACAGATTGCCATCCAGCCTCTTTTTAAAGACCTCCAAGGAAGGAGACCCCACCACGCTCTGAAGGAGTGTGTTCCACTGCCGAATAGTTCTTACTGTCAAAAAGTTCCTCCTAATGTTGAGGTGGAATCTCTGTTCCTGGAGCTTGCATCCATTACTCTGTGTTAAACAGGGACAAACTCCCCCTGTCCAGTTCCCTGCCTAGGTCATCCACCAAGGCAACCAAAGCTGTTTCTCTCCCATAGCCAGGCCTGAAACCAGATTGAAATGGATCTAGATAATCTGTTTCATTCAGAAACCCCTGGAACTGGGAAGCCACCACCCGCTCCAGAACGTTGCCCAAAAATGGAATGTTGGAGACTGGCCAATAGTTATTCAAAGTGGTGGGGTCCAGGGAGGCCTTTTTTAGTAATGGCCCCACCACAGCCTCTTTTAGGCAGAATGGAACATTTCCTTGCTGCAGTGAGGCATTCAGTACTTTCCTCACCCACTTGGCCAGCCCACCTCTGACTGCTTTCAAGAGCTATGAAGGGCAAGGGTCCAGTATACATGTGGTGGCTCTCACCTCTCTGAGGATCCTGTCCACATCCTCAGGCTGCACAAACACATTGAAACATATCCAATATTATAGGACAAGCAGGTGCCAAGATTACATTCACCGGTCATGTTTCAAATACAGTGGTCCAATTCAGAGTGAATCCAAGCGATTTTATCTGCAAAGTGTCTTGCAAATTCTTCACAGCAGGCTGCTGAGTGGTCTATTTTATCTTCTTGTGGGCCAGAATGTAAAAGGCCCCTGACCACTCAAGGCAGTGCTGCTGGATGACACTGTGCAGATGCAATGTGATGGGAAAGTATAATTTCTTTGCTGCCACTATTGCTATGGCGTTTGCCTTCCAATGAGTTCTTGCCTGTGTTCGGTTGGACTCATTCCAAGTCTTCTGCCATCGTTGCTCTAGTCTCCATCCCACACGTTTCATGACCGCCAGCTCCCTAGTAAACCAGGGGGTTCACTTGGCGCCACTTTGTGGGAGGGGACACTTAGGGGCAACTGTGTCTACTGCTCTAGCCAATTCTCTGTTCCAGAGATCAGCCAGAGCTTTGACAGGATCACCTGCCAAGGCAGCAGGAAACTCCCCAAGAGCCATCAGGAATCCATCTGGATCCATAATAGAGTGGGCCATTTTAATTGGTTCCCCCACCCCTGCAGAGGCTCTGAGTCCCTGTAAGTCTAAACCCTACCAGGTAGGGATCAGTCCATGACAACAGAACTACAGAAAGTCCCTCCACACCCAGATCACCATCATCCTGCCCTAAACAGAAAACCAGATTGAGTGTGTCCTGCAGTATGAGTGGCACCAGAAACTACTTGGGACAGCCCCATGGTTGTCATGGCAGACATGAAGTCCTGAGCTGCTCATGACAAAGAAGTCTCCACGTGGATATTGAAGTCCTCCAGCACAACTAGCCAAGGGGTCTCCAGCACTGCTGTTGAGATCAACTCAGCCAGCTCAGCCAGGGAGACTTGAGCAGCCGGGTGGGTGGTACACCAACAGAATCTCTATTCTGTCCCGGCCACCCACCTTCAGAAACACACATTCAAACCCAGAAGACATTGGAACAGGGCACCTGGTAAGGGAGATGGAATCCCGATAGACCACTGCCACTCTGCCTCCAAGCCCCCGAGGCCTCGGTTGCTGCTGAACAGAGAACCCAGGTGGACAAAGCTGGGAGAGATTAACCCCTCTGGCTTCAGCCAGCCAGGTCTGTAACACAGGCCAGGTCAGCATGCTCATCCAGGATCAAATCTTGGATGAGAGATGTTTTTCCATTCACTGACCTAGCATTGAGCAGCAGCATTTTCAGCCCAGGGCTTTTGTTGCCAAGGCTATCCAAGGCTATTTGAAGGGGGGGGGGACAGCTTAGGGGTTCTCCCTCCTACCATAATGATTGGGCTGTCTCCCCACACCTTGGCCTGCTTCCCCTCCCATACCTTCTATGTAGCAAACCTTTAAAATTGGCATATCTTTGAGTGAGGGTTACAGCATTGAATGGTTGACCTACTGCCAACTAAGCATGTATAGTTTGCTGTTTATGTAACTTGTTTCTTCTAACAGTCTAAGGCAATGGTTAGAGTCCAGACCCCCTTCCCAAAACAATCCATGGGGGCATTTCCTTGAGAAATGAAATCATGTTCCCCAGAGGCTTCAGAGTGTGATTGGTCATTTTTGAGACTATTCTTCTTTTGCTGGGAGGGGGAGCATGCGTAGTCTGTTGAACACACCTTGCCCACTCCTGCTTTAACAGTTCAAGCTGTTTGACTGGCCATATTTTTCCATTGTGCCATGTACTGACACTATATTTGTGCCATTTACTACAGTTTTTATTGTCATTTTGTTTCATTTTTGCTTTTGTTTTCCTAGAAACTGTCTAGGGACTAGCAGCTGATGGCTTGTGGACTGGCTCTGGTCCATGGACTTCCACTTTGCATAGCACTGGTCCAAGTGTGTCTTACATGAGAACTATAAAGACACTAAATGCATTGATTATTTCTATGCAAGTCTTAGAATACATCTTTCCTCAAAACAATCCAGGAAAAAATTAATCAATGCCATGTGTCTATATGATTCATTTTGTTCCTTATTGTGTTTCTCCATCCCCTACACCACCCTAATTTTATTGCAAAACACTTGTAGAAATCAGAGATCGTATATTTCATTGTGTGTTTTAGAGCAGGTTGTACTGATGGGCATACAGAAATTGTTAAGGTGGACTAAAATAAACTCTATGACTGTAATGCTAGAAAATGATAACAACTTCTTCCAAAAATAGTTCCTTATAGAGAAGTAATTACTGATTTTGTGAGCTTTGTTTGTCAACTTGGTAAAATCAAACTCTTACATTTCTTTTAGAAAATTAATGCAAAGGTCCATGAAGGTCTATGTCAACATTGTAAGGAGGTGCTGGAATGGCGTGTGAAATTCAACAAGTACAAACCACTGACACAGCCTAAAAAATGGTGAGTGAATTGTTCCATAGTTTACTGTCAACGTTCCATCTTCTCAGCCTACTCCAGCAGATTAATTCTGTGGCCAGGGAGAGGATAGAACATAGAACAATCTATGTGGAAGCCTAATTGGTTTTCCCCTTTGTTTTTTTGGTATGGCAAAAATGCTACAGAAGGCCACAATGCTAAAGAGACTCATTATCTTCTGATCTAGGTATTAATTTCAAAATACTGAAGCATGCTAAACACTTGCAAAGTAAAGACTGCCATTAAATCAGACCCATGAAACACTTCCTTAATGTTAACTTAGGTAAATAGCCTGTGAAGTGCACTTTAAACTGTCTAAATCCTCCATTGGTTGAATAAATATTGGCTGTTCTTCCATCCACCCAGAGACAAACAGTAAGTTTCATGCAGATGCATGTAACCGAATTCTAGTGAATTGTTGTTGTTTTTTTGTTTGTTTTTAATAAGAAGCAGCCTTTGGAAGTGGCAGTCTTGACCAGAGGGAGGGCATAGACTCCTTTCTCAGCCCAGGGAGGAACCCGCATGGAGGAGAACAAAGTCAGGGTTGCTTTACATGCATTTGTGTGTAAATGTATAGTCTGACTTTCAGAAGGGATAATACACTTTGACTGTGTCACTAGGTGATTCATGCAGAGGAACGCCTTGCACTTATGTTGTAAACAACCTTTGGATTTAGCTGTGTTTGAAAAGTGATGTATCAGGGTTACTCAAAGTCTCCATTGCAAGGGGAAAGGGTGTGTTTGAAATTACATAGCTGTCTGACAAAGGCTGCAATCCTACTGTACTCACGAGTTAGTCCCTGAGTTCACAAAGCACCTAAATGCCAGTAAGGGCAGTTTTCTTGAATATGCAGGTGCTCTGACTGTTTATGTGTATATTAGAAATTATTTTGATCTCTATTTAATAGTCCTCACAACTAAACAAAAACCAGAATTAGTGTCTTCCTGTGAATGGCAGATGCTTCTGCCTGATTTGGGGTTCTCCTCACTTACCCCTCAGTCTCTAACATCACACAGCCCACCCCTGTGGTCCCCTCAGTAAAGGCTTTTGGGTGGACTGTCAGGGTGAAAAGGTTATACGAGAGTCCATGATGTCCTTCTGGCAGCAGGCAAAGACTTTTTCTCTCTCAATGGGCCTTTGAGAATTCATAACACGGGAAAGGGCATTTAATTATAAGCTATATTGTCTGTGTTGCTTTTAAGTGGCTATGTTTTCAAGTTCTTTTAAACCTATTCATTATATTTTTGCTTTCATATGTTTGCTATTACCTGTTTTAATTTTTGTAAGCTGCCTTGAGTCCCAAGTTCTGGAGAAATCAAGGGATGTAAATAAGTGAATAATGGTAATAATAGTGAAGTTTCTCATGTCAGGAATGTAGAATACATACACAGGAGTGGCTACAAAGTACTGCACCCGTGTGTCAGTGGGGGTGGGGAAGGCTTCTTAAAATGCTATTTTTTGTTATTGGAGTGGGATTTTGGCATTAAAACAAGGCTCCCTCCTTATCTCGTGCCTTGTTTTCCCTTCCAACCCTCCAAAACTAGAAGTGCTTGGAATGATAGCCTTTGTGGCTGAAGAGCGGGGTGTAAATACCTAAATAATTTTTTTTTAATTAATAGGTCATATGCCACAGTGAACCTATGTGGTGTACTGGTTGGACTTGTGAGGTCCAGGTTTAGCTATGAAATTCACTATATGACCTTGGGTCACTTGCCCAATCTTGGCCTACCTCTCAAGGATGTTGTTATAATCTGTCTCTGGCTTTTCTTTGCAAATGAAGATTCAGGAAGGACTCATCCCGCGCTTTCTGCAAGCGCGCTGATGACTAAAAAGGCCAATCTGAGGTAAACAAGTCTGGTTGCAGAAAGCACAGCAGAAGGTCTCCATTACACTGCCTTGAGCCTAATGGATGAAAAGTAAAATAAATGTAACAAATAAGTTGAGTGTTATCCCCTTTTCTTGAAATGAAAATGGGTGGCACAGTGGCAAGTGCTGGGACGAAGCCAGAGCACTAAAACATGAGTTGACATGACCACTCCAGCATGACAAAGAACATCCTAAAGAACCACAGATAGGAAGCTGTTATAAGGATTAGACACAAAAGTTCATACCCTCCAGGATGAATATAGAGAGGCCCTCACATGCCTGCTTTTAAATTCTTCTTTTTTAAAAAAAAACTATTCTGCCTTTCAGTGCGAAGACACTAATTTTGTCAAAGCTTGGGTAGGTTACTTTTTGAACTACAGTTTCCAGAATTTCTCCAAATCCTAAATTTTATGTACCTCTGTGTTTTGAAACTGGTTGAGCAATATAAGACCCATAGGAACTGATGATACCTGGCTGTGGGAGGAAATGTGCAAATGCTCATGTTTATAATTTTAATTATTTTTTTTCTTTTAATAGTGTAAAATGTCTGCAGAAGACAGTGAAGGATTCTTACCACATTATATGCAAACCATGTGCTTGTGAACTAGATTTGTGTGCCAAATGTGGAAAAAGAGGAGAAATTGTGATTCCGTAAGCATTCCAGCTACCATTTGGGCATCATTTTATTCCTGCATTTCTTGGGGAATCAACAAACCTGGCCTGGGTTTGGTGGCTAATCATAAATGTGTTGACTTTTTTGTCGCCCCCACATCCTCTGGCAGGTGCAGAATCTTTTCTCTTACCTTCTGCTGTACCTCTGAAAAAAATAACAGGAGGTACCTTTGATGTATTTTTAAATGTTAAATAGTACAGGGGAGTTTAAAAGCTGAACTGTTTCTTCTGAAACCTTCCAAGAGAAGCAATTCACTCTCTTTTTCTTGACAGTAAAAGGGTGGGTTAAGGGAGTCAGAGAAAGTTGGGGGTCACAGCCTGGGGGATGCATGCAGTCCCAGAGTCATACTTAACCACTCCTGCTCTAATTCAGTCTGTTTTGTTGTGTTACCTTGTCCTTATGCTCTGTTAAGATAATACATTCTCCCTTCACAGCATTTGACAATGTATTTCCCTTTCCCTACAACACGTCTCAAGAAAAACTAGAAAATACTGCTGTGGCACCAAACTAGGGCTAACACAAAGTATAGTAGTATGAAAAATAAAATAGCATTTTAAATGATGCCGGGGAAAGCATTAATAACACCAGTATTTTTGCTGCTGTTAAAAAAAATAGTGTGCAGCAACACATTAAATGTGTGGCTTTACTTCAGTCAACAGCTTGGCCAAAACCTTCACTGGTTTGAAAGGTGGAGCTCTAAATATGATTGAGTAAGATGATGAAAGAGGGACTTGTCTTGGGTTTGTGAAGTGATAGTTCTTAGCAAATACAGTACGTTAAGCAGAAGAGATAACCCGGGTTGTTATTAAGAATACTTGTTCTTATTAGTTGTGTACCAGCAGTTTCTCCTTGGTCAGCATCAGGGGTAAATTAGCCATACTCTGACTGTTTGGCACTGTTCTCCTGAGGTTTCATTCTCGTCAGTGTTGTGCTAAATCTGTGCCAAATGGGGAACATATCTGTATAATAGATCTTTTCTCCTCCCTCAGCACATCCCAGTTTGAAAATTCAGAGTCAATATTCTGTGTATGTTTTGTCTTAGGATTCAGACCAAGAATGAGCCTTCCAAACTGAGCACAAGGACTGAGAATCATCCTTCCAAAAGTGATCCAAGTAGAAAGGGAGAATTGAAGGAAAGCTCTGAATTAAACCTAAGTGGTACCGAGGACGAAGATGAAGACCTAGACTTACTAGCGAAGCAGATTAAAAACCTAAACTGAAAAGAAGGGAGTATAATTATCTCCCTAAAGAGAAGACTGTGCTAATACTTTGGTGCTGACCAGAAGACTTTATACATAATGGAAGGGCCACTGCTTTTCATCAGGCACTCTGGTATAGTAAGGCTCAAGGCATTTGGAAGAGTCTGTACCATCTGTATGACTGTGTTGTCTTACATTTCTGAACCAAACCTGCTAGTAGATCCTGCAATCTAATACATTTTTTTAATTACATATTCTTTTTGCCTTTATATATGTCATTCTGTTCAAGTCCTACCATAGGAATATAGCAAGATTCCTGCTAAACTGGCCCAAAAGCTCACCTAATGCAGGAGTAGGAAAAGTGCCCCAAGACTACGCCTACAGCACTCCCCAAAACATTTGTCTCCCAGTGGCAAATTATGTGTTGGAGGGGAGTGATTTGCTATTTAAACATGATTTTGCTGGCTAGGCTTGTTTCAGGACTTTTCTACACTTTTTAATTAAAAAGCCCCATGGGGACCACGCTTTTATGGGAAACCATGGTGTTTGCTCTCTTAGTACTGGAAGCAGCCTTTGCCGGTCTTGGGACATCATCTGGAAGGGAACTCCTGTGGACCAGAAGAGAAATGATCCATGCGCTGGAAGTCCCCCATGCCTGCTATTAAACATTTACAAGGTTGAGACCAGTTTATCTAAAGCAGTGGTTCTTCACCTTTTCTTTACCAGGGACCCCCTTTAAATATCTTTTACTGCCGTGGCCCCCTAAGACTTAACTCAAGATTTAAACAACAACAACAATACTGAACCATTAACAATTACACCATCCATTAAACTTTCCCACAGAGTTCCCAGAGGGAGAGGGAAGACTTTTCTCCTGCTTCTTCCTGCCAGTTTGTGGTTTAAGTGGATTGAACAACAATGTGCAAGCCCAGCCAGCCTTTGCCTTGGCTCCTGACATGTGGCCAATCCACTGTGGGGAGCAAGTGGGCTGAGCAGTCTCCAAGCTTTTGCAGACCCCCTGTGAGGACATTACGGGCCCCTGGGGGTCTGCAGACCACAGGTTAAGAACCACTGATGTAAAGAACTGCATTCAGGCATACATACTTGCCTGGAGCTTATAATTTTACTTTTATACAGCAATATATTCTGCTACTTACCACAGTGTTTAAAATGTAACCAGTTGCTGTTACTCATTATGGTGATGAAAAAGATAACTTGTTACAGTAGTCATAACAGTGCTTGCTACTCTGCCATTATTTTGTTAATTTTTTTGAAGATTTCTGAAAAATTCTTGTCAAAATCCCTCTAAAAATGCATCCAAATAACTTGATAATAATGTGAAACTTCTTAACTAACCAAAACAGAAAATAATTTTGTTCTTATTTGTAACTTTGTTTACAACATTGTTACTCCCAGAAGAAATTGTACTTGTAACTCAGTATTCTTTGTGGTCTTTGTGAATCCACACAATGGGTAATTCCTGCACCTGCCCAGAACACTCGGAACCTTCTACAATCTCATTATAATTATTTTTGGCGGTAGCTCTGCCCACCATCCCCTGCCCTATATAAGCTCCCTTCCTGCCCAAATACCCAAGTTTCTTTTTACGCGCCATGTTAGCAGCATCTAGGAACTTTGGTGAACCTTGATCTTCTCCTCATGTTTTGACCTTGGACTGTTTTTTGACTATGACTTGCTTGTTCCTTGATTGTTGACTGTTATTATTTTTATGTTGTGGCTTTTCTTTGCTGTTTTGGCTTGGCAGTTTCGGCCTGAGTTATGGCCCTCTTAAAATGGCCTCCACAGGGGTTTTCAAGACCTGTTCAGTCTGTTCTGGGAAGATTCCTGAGGCAGATGGCCATTCTAAGTGTCTGCTCTGCTTGGGTGAGAAGCACAATGTTCATTCTTGTCACCATTGTAAGGCTTTCACCCCCACCCCCTGAGGCTAGGCAAAATCAGGACAAGCAACTTAAGGCTCTTCTCTGTGAGCATGTGTTGCCTGCCACTCCTCTACTTTCTAAGTCGATGGGGACCAGTGTGGTAACCAGACCTTCTTCTTTGCTGGACACGTTGGCTGTGATTTTGTCTTCCTCCCGGGACTCTGGGCATCAGAGGTCTGCTTTGGTCCCACCTTGTTCCCGTGATACCGCTTGGAAGTCTGGTGCCACCTATGATACCTCCCGTGGTACCGTGCATAATGCCACCCCAGTGTCTTCAGAGGAGCCTGTGATGCTGGCCTGAGACTACCACGAGGCCGTCCATCTCTCCACTGCTTCTTTAGCTGCCGATGAAAGTTCGTCCTCCGTGGCCAGTCCCGCCTTGGCTTCTCAGGAGGTTGCCTCTGTGGATTTTCCTCACAAGAAGCTCAAGAAGAAAGATGCCAAGAAAGTACGGGACTGCTCTCCTCATTGGGGACAATCTCGTGAGTGTCGGGCCAAGCGTTCTAAGAACTCCGTACCTCAGCAGGCAGTGGTTTCCCTGCTGTGGGACCGGGTTCTGGTGCCCTCTTCCATCAGACCACATGGGAGTCCTCTTCCTTGTCAGGAGCTTCCACTGGCCATAGACACTGTTCATAATGTCATCTCTTAGGGTGAAAACCTTCATTCATCTCCAGATATACAGGTTGTACAGGTCTCGCCAGGAAGTGAAATTCTCTGTGACCAACTGTCAGCCCAGGAAGCTGTGCCTCCCCAGTGGGACAGACCTCTGCCTCCGGTCCCTTCAGGTTCAGTCACAGGAGGGGAGTTGGTTCATCCTCGACATAAGGGCTGTTGATCGCACTCACGACCCTGCTTGCGAACACGCTCACAAACCCGCTCACGATCTCAGGTTTCTCCAGTCTGGTTCACATTAGAGGTCCAGGTCCCGCTCCCAGGTTGTTCATTACTCTCTGTATTCCGACTACTTGGAGTACTCGGAGGATCGTTTCTGGGCTCAGTAGGGGAGGCGTGCATATGACTGTCCCCCAAGGATGTGGTTCAGAGAACACTCTTCATCATTATCACCACACCCCTGATTGGTATTATTGGGACTCGGATATTCCTTCCCTTTACAACTACTATGACTATGATAGTGAGTCACCTCTTCCACGTCGTTCTCACAGAGATGAACGGGACTGTTGCCCTAGGGATTGTTCTGGGACTTGTTGCCATTCCTGTGAGCGCTCCCTGGATCAACAAGATCATTCCTCACAGCGATGGGAATATCCACAGGATGGCTCTCGTTGGGTGGAGGTCCGCTCCCGCTCGAAGGAACACTGCTCCCAATCTCTTTCACCCTTGGTTTCTCCCCACTGGTCTCCAGCCCATACACAGAACAACCATGATCAGGTGCTCCCAAGAGAGCTGCACCAGTCAGTACCTGCACCTCATGACCCTTCCAGGACCACTGCTGTTGGGGTTGAGCTTCCGACTTTGCCTTGTCAGCTGCCTCATAGATGCTCCTTCTACCAGTTTCTTCATCCAGGTCCAGGTCCAGGTCCCGCTCTGCTTCTTCTAGGGCATACCTAGCTCCACAGGGTGCTTACCCAGGCCCTCCATCTCTGATGGATGACATTTGGGCATTTGCTGATCTCATGGCTTGCATGGCTGGTGCACTGGGTTTGCCTGTCTCGCTTGCTGAGACGCTTGTAGAAGATCCCATTTTTGGAGATATGCAAAGACATGCTCCTTCTTTGCCCACTCTGACTGTGCTACCTTACTTCAGATCATTATGGGTGCTTGGTCCTTCTTTGGTCCCTCCACTTCTCAGCATCTTGACCACCTCTACCGAGTGTCTGTGAACTCTGCTTCTTGGCTTGTGTCACATCCCAAGCCAAATTCTGTGATAGTTGATGCTGCCCAGTCATGCACATCTCACAAGGTCCACTCCACTCCCTCAGCATGCCTCCTTACCAAGATTACCACATACAACGCATGCATGAGAGCATACCAGAAGTTCCTCTGGGACAAGGTGGCTCTTTATTTTGCTAAGTTGCCTGAGCAAGACCTGCAGCTTCTGACAGTGTTGAGAGATGAGGGTCAGTCCCTGGCAGGGCATCAACTCCAGGCCGCAAAGCACTTGGGTGACTGCACTAGAAAGATCATTGCCAGTTCTATCACCATGCAACAACATGGCTGGCTGTGATCCTCGGGCCTCTCCAATACCACTAAGTCTGTGATTGAGGACTTACCTTTTGATGAGGTCAGCTTGTTTCACTCGGAAACTGATGCAAAATTGGAACACACCCAAAAGATGAACACCACAGCAAGGAAGTTTGGGCTTCCGTCTGCACATTCGGGCCCTCGACAGAGGTTTGTGGGTAAGCAGTACCTACCTCATTTTCATTGTAGATATGGCCCGACTCCCTCCCATTTGCAAAGGCCTTCTGCCAGTTGGTTCCAGACTTTTGAAACGTTTCCTGGGTCAGCTTGCTATAAGCCCCAATTTTAACAAGACATCAGATGCTGGCTTTTCACTGCACTCTCCATAGACAAGTTTCGATTAGATGTACAACTGACCCTTTCACTGCTTCACGATTTGGGCTTTGTCGTCGACATGGAGAAATCATGATTTCAGCCCTCTCAAGTTATACGTTTTATCGGTGCCCAACTGGACTTGACAGTGGGATGCACGTTCCTCCTGGACGATCGCTTTGCCACCCTCATGCAACAGTTCAACGGTGCATCTCTTACAGTGCGTGACAGCCAGGTTCATTCATCAAACTCTGGGCTACATGGCTTCTGCCACCGTGGTGACGCCACTGTCCAGGCTTCAGATGAGACCATTGCAGTCTTGGTTTCTCTCCAAGTTCCAACCTCTTCTTGACAATCCTCTCAAGCTACTCTCCATTCCTCAAGCTTCTCTCCATTCTTCAAGGGCTTCATTGGTGGATGGATCCGGATGTTGTTCAGTGCAACCTTCCATTCAGCCCCCCTCAACCTACTCGGTCAGTCATCTCCGATGCATCTCTAACGGGTTGGGGTGCACACTCACACAGACTGATGATTTGAGGACATTGGTCGTCTTCAGATAGTCCCCAGCACATAAATGGGCTGGAACTTCTTGCTGTCTTCAAAGCTCTCAAGGCCTTCGAGTTTTCCCTCAAGGGTCATCTGGTCCAGGTGATGTCAGATAATACAACAACAGTATTCTGTCTCAACAAGCAAGGGGGAACTTGTTCTCACACTCTGCTTGATCTGACCATCCAGGTATGGGAGTGGTGTTTTGAGCATCAGATCTCTCTCACAGCCCTCTACCTTCCAGGTGCACAGAACGATGTGGCAGATGCACTGAGTCAGTCATTGACCTGCAGCCACAAGTGGTCCTTGGCACGGGACGTCCTTTGCCAGATCTTCAGCAAGTGGGGGCATCCCTCCATTGTTCTCTTTGCAACCATATTGAATGCCCAGTGTCCCCTGTTCTGCTCAAGGGAACCCCTGTCAACACACAACCTGGCAGATGCGTTTCTCTTCCTGTGGACCGGACCTCTCCTGTACGCCTTTCCCCCCCCTTCCTGCTGGTAGCCAGGGTGGTAGTCAGGCTTCACCAAGACAACGCCCACTGTATCCTGATCACACCTTGGTGGCCGCATCAGGTGTGGTTTTCTCCCCTGCTGCTGATGTCACGGGGGACCTATCAGAAGTTCCTTTTGCCTGGATCTCCTCTCTCTGCAGGATGGGCAAGTTCTTCACCCGGACTTGAGCACCATCAAGCCAACAGCATTGCTTATCCGGCCCTGGACGTCCTCTCTGTGTTCGTTGTTGAAGCTGCACAGTGCCCATCTTCCATCTATGTGCTGGGTGTGTCTTCCATCTACATGCCAGGCATACACCTATAAGTGATGAAAAATTTGTAATGTTCTGAACGAGAAGGGTGTCGTTAACCACCATGCAACTGTTCCATTGCTCCTGGATTTCCTTGCAACTCTTTCTGTGTGAGGATTCTTGCTCTCATTTATTCATGGATATGTGGTGGCTGTCTCTTGTCATTTGCAGCATCTTGGCATTTTATCTTGCTTTAAGGACCTCCTCGTGTGAGTTTTTCTGCAGGGCTACAAGAACTTGCCTCGGCTGGTGGTTGGGCCTACCTCTAGTTGGAGTTTGGAGTTGGTCCTCACTTCACTGTCCAGGCCTCCCTTCGAACCCATGGCTACGTGCAACTTGCATCTCCTCTCTATCAAGAATGCCTTCTTGGTTGCCATCATATCTGTGCAAAGAACGAGCGAGCTGTGTGTGTTGAAGTTTAATCCACCATATGCCTGGTTCCATTGTGACAAGGTGGTGCTCTGGCCTGATGTTGCCTTCCTGCTTAGGTGGTGTCTTCTTTTCACCTTAATCAGGACATCACTCTGCTGACTTTTTTCCAGGCCCCTTTCAGAGCTGGAGCACTCTTTGCATGTCCTAGATGTCCACCGGGCTCTCACCTTTTATGTGGACAGAACTGCGCCATTTTGCTGCTCCTGTCAGCTGTTTGTCTGCTATGCGGGTTGACAGAAAGGTTTTCTTGTGTTCTCCCAGCATTTTTTTAAATGGGTGCCCTTGGATATTTGCCTGTCCTACCAGCTTATGGACACACCTGTTCCTGAGACTGTCCACATTCACTCTACTAGGGCGACTGCAACCTCTACGGCACTTCTTCGCGGTGTCTCCATACAGGACATTTGTCGGGTGGCTACCTGGGCAATGCCCCTGACTTTTGTTAAGATTATAAGGTGGACTCTGCCTCGCATGCTGATACTGCTCTGGGGAGGGCTGTCCTATTTTCATGTATTGCATAAAGTGTTTTCTGTGTTGGTGCTTTTCTGATTCAATATATATGGTGTTGAAGTTATCTGACTTGTTTCTTTCTTGTGTCAAACCTGTTGCACCAAGATTCTCCCTCCTCCTTTCTTTGTGAGCATGCTAGTCTACCAATTGTGTGGATTCACAGAGACCACGAAGAAGGATGGTAAGTTGCTTGCCTATAACTAGTTCTTCGAGTGGTCATCTGTGAATTCACATAAACTCACCCATCTTCCTCTCTATGTCCTGCCTTCTCGGTTCTGAGGAGCTGCTGTATGCAGCTATTAGGAACTGAAAAAGGGAGCTTATATAGGGTAGGGGGTGGTGGGGGGAGCTACTGCCAAAAATCATTATATTGAGGTTCTTGAAGGTTCTGAAGTGTTCTGCGCAGGGGCAGGAATTACCTATTGTGTGAATTCACAGATGACCACTCGAAGAACTACAGTTACAGGTAAGCAACCTGTCCTTTCCAAGGTCTGCTCCTGTCTGTCTCCTCGTCTTGAGGTACCCTTCTTGTGGTCACTGGTTTGGTCAGCTAGATCAGTGAGCACAAGAGACAGGTCTTTCTCAGTGTTGCCTCCCCAATTGCAGAACTTGTTTTTTGTTGCTTTCTGCCTTACACAGTCAGTGAAGGCCTTTAAGAACAGTTTAAAGTTGTATTTAATCAAACTGGCCGCATCCAAATACAGTATGACCCCTGTATCTGTGGGAGATATGTTCCTGGACTTACCACTGACAGTGAAAATTATGGATAGTAGCACACCCTATATTATCAGTGGAGGCCTGCTATAGAATCATGCTGGAGGACCTCTGCATGTCTTCCAGCATGACTCAGAATCATACTGGAGGACTTAGAGAATACCTAGAAAGAATGTATTTGGTCAGATGCAGGTAGGTGAAACCGTGGATACTGGTCCTGCCAATTTGTGCATCATACTGTATGTAGCTAATATGGGTATTATTTCCATAACAACCTCAAACTTTTCCTCATTTTCTCAGTTTTAATAGTAGCATTTTAATATATAGGTGCTTGTCTCCAACATCTTTATTGTTCCTAAGGCTCTTGGTGAGGTTATATCTCACATAAGTGAAATATAAACAGTTTAACCTCAGATGTCATCCAGGTTAAACCACACACTGCCCCTACGCATGGCACCATCTCACATCTTGCTCTGGATTGTCTCCCAACTCTCCAGAGCAGCTTTTCAGGGGGCTGCTAAAGGGTGAGGAGCAGAATCACAAAGTCATCATTCTGACATGTAGCACCAGCAAAACATCTTTCAGTGCAAGGCAAGGTCTAGTCCTTGAGTACAGGTAGTTCTCTATTTTCTTTACTGCTTATTAATTTGCTCACAGAAATAGCATCACCTAGTGACATAATTCTGTAATTGCTTTTAATACTCCAGCAAAACGATTTAATAGTTCTTTGTCCTTTGTAAGAGCAAAGTTGGCCATGAATGCCTGCAAAAACAAGAGTTTCTATTTCATCTTAAAGTTGTTGCTGTGAGCCATCAAGTCATTTCTGACTTATGGCAACCCTAAGGTTGCCAGGAAAACCCTATTGGGGTTTTCCTGGCAAGATTTGTTCAAAGGGGCTTTGCCTGAGAGGCTGAGAGAGACTTGCCCATGGTTGAGCAGGATTCAAACCATCATCTCCAGAGTAATAGTCCAGTGCTCAAACCACTACACCAACTCTCAGTCTTAAAATAATAATGAAAAATTGAAATGACAGTTTTTATTTCTTCTGTTATGGGAACAGCACAAATGTGGACTTGTGATGTCCACATACAAAGGATGCTTTGTAACTTGAGATCTAGAAAATGTGTCAGAAATTATCCAGATTAGTAAGCTTGCATGTTTCATCTGTCCAAGACTGGGCAGATGCATTTTATTAAACTTTGCTGCTGCACCATCTCTATTAGGTATTTATACCTCACGCTTTGAAATAGGATGTGACCACCAAAATGGAACAATTTGAAAGCAGCAGATGTAGGCCTGACACCTGGTTAGTCCTAACTAGAATAACCCCAATGAGTCAATGGTGGAATGATTCATCAATGGTTGTGTAAATCCCATTGATTCAGTGGGTCTACTTGAGAATACCAGCAAGATTCAGGCCAGCATGAAGCCAGTCTATATATGGCAACTCCCCCCCTTTAAATACCTGGGAAAATAAGGTGGTGCCCTCAAAGATGGTGTCAAGCAAACTATTCAGTGTGGGAGTACTCACAAACAGAGTAAAGGTGTTCTCATATCTCACCAACGACAACCTCAGGTGTTGAGTGCATGAGACCCTTGTGAGTTTACAGCCTGGGCCATACAGAAATAGTCTTAATGTATCTCAGCCCTATGCCATGTTGTGGGGAACATTTTCACCACAAGGGCAGAATAGGTTCCCCACTACATTCAGAGAGCAATTTGCTGAATACTGCATCTAAGCAGTACACAGGGCCAAAGCAACGTGCTCATCCACTTTCCAGTTCTCTCATAATTTACACATCTAATTTTAGGGAAATCATATACCACCCTGTAGCATTTCTGATCAACCCCATGGCAATTGTGAATTGGAATGCCTTTGCCCTGCTTTGGCTAATATACTAACTCTGGTTGTTCCTTGGCAGGACTCAAGTGACAGTGACTCATGCTCTGATAGCCTCTCATTTGGAAAATTGTGATGTGCTTTATGACCTTGAAAGCAAACCAAAAAGTACAGTTGGTACAAAATATGCCTGCCAGGATGCTTCCAGGGATAGCACCAGTCCTGAAAGAGATACATTGGTTGCCTGTTTCTGGATCAAGTGCTGACTCTCAAAGCACTGGGACATGGATTTTGAAGGAATGCCTTTCCTGACAGAACAAAGGAGCCATCATCATCTTCATTTATATCCCTCCTCTCTCCCAATAAAGGGACTCAAGGCAGCTAACAACATGTTTAAAACAATACAAGTTAAAAGCAATGCAAAAATAAAAAACAACTACCTAAATGTAAAATTTAAAAAACAAACAATGTATAAGTTAAAACTTTAACACTGAAATACTAAAATGTATTTAAAAACTATTTTCTCTCTGGCTTTTCTTCGTAAATGAAGATTCAGGAAGGACTCATCCCGCACTTTCTGGAAGCGTGCTGATGACTAAAAAGGCCAATCCGAGATAAACAAGTCCGGTTGCAGAAAGCACAGCAGAAGGTCTCCTTGGGTGATGTTTCCGGGTTCTGATTCTTATTCTTTCTGCGTTGTTGTTTCTCTTCAAGACTTTTTCGGCGTGAGTTCTCAAATAAGGCTGCAGCATTGTGGACAGTGCGTCTCCATGCCTCCCGATGTGAGGCCAGGGTGGACCATTGTTGGTGATCAATTTGGCCGAGCCTGAGATGTTATTTCAGGGAGTCCTTGTATCGCTTTTTTGGAGCACCCCTCTTATGCTGACACGTGGCAAGTTCACCGTAGAGTACTATTTTTGGGAGGCGATGGTCCTCCATCCTAGAAACGTGCCCTGCCCAGTGCAGCTGTGTTCCCAATATGGCCTCAATGCTGGTGAACCCTGCTTGCTCAAGGACAGCAACATTTGTCACATAGTCCAGTGTATATTTAGGATTGTACGTATACAGCGCTAAAAACTATTAAAAGTCCTTTAAAATTTTAAAAACATCTATAGAAGCTGTAAAAACCTGGCAGCATAAAAATGTTTTAACCTGCTGCTGGAAGTAGGGCAAGTACAGGGCCATCCTGGCCTCTCTGGGAAGGGAGTTCTGGAGTCGGAGCAGCCACTGAGAAGGCACCCTCCCCACCCAACGAGCCTGAGAAGGTGGTGGGGCAGAGTGAAAGGCTTCTCCAGATGATCTGAAAGTTCTGCTGGGCTCATACAGGGAGGTATGGTCCTTCAAAGAACCTGGGCCCAGCCGATGGAGCTGTTGCAACAAGGGAATTGTGTGCTCCCTTTAGCCAGCCCCAATTAACAACCTGGCTGCAGCTCTTTGAGCCAACTAAAGTTTCTAATGACTTTTCAAAGGTATCCCCATGTAGAACGTAACAGTAATCCAAATGGGATGCAACCAAGGCATGGTTATGTATGGGAAAGTAAGGTTAATTTTCCATTCTCAGATATTATCACCCTTCAATTGCATCTGTGTGCTCTAAGAGGAGACTTCTTCCCCAAACCTAATTATGGGAGAGGCTGATAGTGTACATGGGACCCCATGGGCTGTTGGTTCCATCTTCCTAGGTGTACTGGTAATCCCCAGAAACCAGTGTCAGCTATTCAGACACTATAAGATTAAGTCACTGCTCCATTGCAGCTCACTGCTGTGTCTTAAAATAAGAATTCTGAACCATCTTCAGAGGCAGCCTCATGCATACAAGCAGCCTAACAGATGTTATGGAAACATGGAGAACAGAGGTTAGGCTGTCTCTGTACAATGCGAATCATACAACTGTAGAGTTGGAAGAGACCATGAGGGCCATCCAGTCCAACCCCCTGCCACGCAGGAAATCTTGATCAAAGCATCCCCGACAGATGGCAATCCAGCCTCTGTTTAAAGACCTCCAAGGAAGGAGACCCCACCACGCCCCGAGGGAGTGTGTTCCACTGCCGAACAGCTCTTACTGTTAAAAAGTTCCTCCTAATGTTGAGCTGGAATCTCTGTTCCTGGAGCTTGCATCCATTGCTCCGTGTTCCAGTCTCTGGAGCAGGAGAAAACAAGCCTGCTCCATCCTCAACGTGACACCCATTCAAATACTTAAACAGGACTATCATATCACCTCTTAACCATCTTTTTTCCAGGCTAAACATACCCAGCTCCCTAAGTCTCTCCTTATAAGGCATGGTTTTCAGACCTTTCACCATTTTAGTTGCCCTTCTCTGGACATGCTCCAATTTGTCAATATCCTTTTTGAATTGTACCCAGAACTGGACACAGTATTCTAGGTGAGGTCTGACCAAGGCAGAATAGAGCGGCACTATTACTTCCCTTGATCTAGACACTATACATCTATTGATACAGCCCCAAATCGCATTGGCCTTTTTAGCTGCCGCATCACACTGTTGACTCATGTTCAACTTGTGGTCTACTAGGACTCCTAGATCCTTTTCGCACGTAGTCTCGTTCAGACAGGTCTCTCCCATCCTATATCTATGCATTTCATTTTTCCGCCCTAAGTGCAGCATTGGAGGCCAGTATGGCTGTAGCCCCTCAACTGGAGGAACCGTGCCGCCTCAATGAAGTAGTTGTGATTCCTCCGGTTAGAGGACCGCATCAGCCTGTCCGGAGCACCTGCCTCCTGGGCCAGGGATTCCAGCATGAGGTTGGTCTCCCTGGTGTCCCAGTAGGTGATGCGCCAACCTGGCCTGATATGTCCTCTCCTCCCTTCGGCCATGTTGCAGGATGCGGAAACTTGAGTTTTTAACTTTTCGTGTTGGCTGTTTGGTTTTAAAACAAGACTGATGTTTTGAGAAGGGTTGATTTTAAAACTTTTTGAATGCTTATGGTAGCTTATAGGTTAAGTAGCGTAGGTAGCTATTAGTAGGACTTCGGCAGTGTCTGGAACCTTTTCCTAAAAGTATAATCCCTGTAAAAAGCCAGCCAAATCTTGCAACTGCCTAAATCGATACATTGTAGCAGTTATTGTCCAGTGTTTTTAACCTGAGTTGCAACTATTTCTACCTATTTTGGAGCACCTAGTGAGGGGTTCAAATGGCTAACTGTTACAGTGATTTTACTATAGGAAAGTGGAGTTATAAGAATTTATCAGCATTTTTAGAGATTGCTTGGATAAAAAGTGGACATAGGTACCAAAGTATGAAAGAAGACATAACTGGATTTTATTGTAGTGTTATTGTCTAAAACAGTGTCAAGGATATGATTCTTACAGTGTAGCATTCTCATCTATGGCCCACCCAGGTGATGTATCTGCCAGAAATATTCTGTTAAAGCGTTGCGCACAGCCTCCCCATGAGCTTTCTCTGCAGCATCGTTATTAATCATAGGGGCACTCAAAGTGTCCAGAACAAACCTCTGAACATGCCGGTTTGGATCATCAAGGATATTACCTTTGCTTTCACATATGTTATGGAGAATAACATATGCACATATCACAGAACATACATTTTCCTCAGCAACTTCTATACAATATTTTAGAGTCCTCCAACGTGATTTGAGACGACCGAAGCACCTATCCACCATCAAACGAATCTTGTTATGGTACCTATTGTACAGTCTCTGTTTAGTGTTTGTTGTTCCTCTATAAGGTGTCAGTAGCCAATTTCTAATTGGATATGCCCCATCAACCAGGGTTAGTGGGACGATTTACTTTCCCATGATAGTAATAGTAGGATTTCCTGGAACAAATATCCCTGCCTCCGTTGTTTAAAAAAAGCCAGAGTTCCTTAGCATCCGAGCACCATGATTCTGGCCACTCCAAATGATCTCCGTGTCAATAAAAAAAAGATCACAGGCACCTTGAAGAAGAACACTTTACCTATTTTTTCTGTTAATAAATTCATTTCCTTGGTGCATGGGGGGAATAATGTTAACATGACATCCATCAAGGCATGCGACTACTTGTGGATAACCAAGGGCTGCAAAGCCATCCATCACCTACCGGAAAATAAACAAATGGTAATTAATTCAAAAGTGTTAACTTTGAGCTCTTGCTAACACGAGTATTCGATTACACACATCTGCACGTGAAGACCATATGAAATGCTGGGTACACATGATTAAAATTACCAACTGCATTCCACATGTTTAAAGAATCCTCCCCATGCACTCCGGTCCTCTGGGAGGAATTTGCTTCAGCCACAAAAATCTAGGCTGTCTGCAACCTCCCAGAGGGCCTTTTTGGTAATCACCCCCAAATTGTGGAATAGCCTGCTGAATGAGATCCATAAGATGACGAGCCCAAGTAGCTTTAAAAAAGCACTAAAGACAGATCTCTTTTGGCAGGCCTTTCCTAATTAGATCCCGGCCTCAGGAGTTCCTGGCCTCTTTTAGTCTGCTGGCTATCTATTATTTTTTAATGTGATTTTAGATTAGTTGTTTTTAATTTATACTGATTTAATATCTTTTTATGGGGGAGGGTGGGGGAGGGTGGTGTTTAGGGATTTTAATCTGTATTTGTATTTTAATTTTTGTAAGCTGCCCTGATTGTTTTTAACAGAGGGGTGGGGTAAAAATAAATTGTATTATTATTATTATTATTATTATTAAGAATGTTTTTTTTAAAAAAAAGACAGACACAAGGGTGAAAAGCAGCAGCCATTGTTGAACATATGCGAGTAGTCATATTTTCACATAAAACAGAGGTTTTTTTTTAAAAAAAAAAACCTTTCGATGGTCCCCCAGGAAAACAGTCTGCTTAAGAAGTATCTTCTCTATTGCGAGGACAACCTCCACAAAGAGCTTACACACCGTAGCCTGCCCAACACCAACCAGCTGGGATACTGCCCCATAGGAGCATCGGTGGGCGAGAAGGAAAACGGCTATGGCAAACCTCTTCTGAACTGGGATGGCTTTCCTCATGTTGGTGTCTACCTTGGCTATCTCTGGATGGAGGATTTCCACAAGCCTCATGAAAAGGAATCATGGCATCCTGAAGTACATTATCCAACGCTCATCGGACGAGATATTCATTACAGATTTCTCCCACTGCTTCTCAGTTGTCAGGTACACCCACCACCACTGCAACCAGGGATATGGGCGAAGATGCATCTGTACCTTGGGGGACTCGATGGCTGCGAAGTGCATACACTCAGGATGAGAGTTACTTGTTGAAATAAAATCTGAATTAAAAAGGAGCTGTAAAATCAACAACAATCTTCTGTGTCTCAGACGAAGCCATCTCTTCAAAGCGGCAAGAGATTCCCTCCAGCAGGCAGCAGAACCCAAAAGGGTGGCAGTTGCCTGCTCCATGCTCCAAAATATGGCATTATGGGGAGTCAATGCATTCAAAAAACCTATGCTGTGGTCCTTTGTCACAAAATTAGCCAATCACTGCCTCAGTGGCAGGAAACTGCACCGGAAACATGTAGGTTGGAATGTGGAAAAACGAGTAATCGCATCCTTGATTGACAGCAAAATAAATAAATAAAATAAAATAAAAAATCCCAGAACGCTAAACATGTGTAAACAATAAAAACATGGGATTTCTGATACCTGGTTAGAGAAATTAACACGGGACCTGATGCCGTGTAAATATAAAACGGGATCTTCCGGAATTTCTGTGAGAGGGACAAAAATCGTGTAAACAATATGGGACAAATACGGGATCAAGAAATCCCGGGACGCCCTGCAACAAAAAACTACCGTCTAACTGGCACCCTGGGGAGTGCAAATCAATCCAGCAGAGGTTCAGCTAGTGATGTAAAGAATCCTCATAAATATTCTTGTCCTTGATGGTATCTTGACAGATCAAGGCACTCCCCCCGCCGCATAAAACAGTGGGTTTTAGGCAAACCATACTGGTTAATGTGCAAAAATGTAAAAAATGTTTTTTGTGCCAAGGAACTTTTCATAAAACATTGAAAAATGCACCATTGGGGCAAAACCTTTTGAACTTATTCATTCTTGTGTGAAATAACAAAATAAGTGAAACATCTACATCCCATGTTCCACTACATGTCCGCCAGACAGAGTCCCCACCAACAGCAGCTTTGTCCCCTCTAGATTTAACCCAGTTTATTAACCCTCTGCCAGGCCATTACTGAAGTCATGAAATGATTGAGCACTTCCAGTATTACATCTGACTCATATGCAAAACAGGAATAGAGTTAGGTGTCATCAGTATAATTGATTCATCAGGATGGTCTTACTCAGCATTTTTATATACGTAGATGAAATCCAGTGCTCAAACAGTCTGAAGTCAAGTGGTATTTTCCCAGGAACACATTCTGGAATCAATTTTGTAAGAACTAATTTTATACAGTGTCCACAACCCAAGCCTAGGCAGTATATCCTGAAGGTGACTTAAATTTAAAGTCACCCATGATAGCCAGGCCAGGAGTATTACAGTATTACCTTTATACTTCCCATCCTTCCAGCAGAGGATATCCATAAGGGAGCTTCTGTCCCAAACCTTGGCTTCAAACTTAATTGAAATGGATCCAGAGTGACATACAGTTTCATATCACAGTGGCTAGAGTTGAATGATAGCCACCCACTTGATCACTCTGCCCAGGAAGGAAAAGTTGATGACAAGCCAGTAGTTTGAATCTTCTGGGTCCAAGAATGATTTCACAGCCACCTCATTTAAGGCAGCCATTGGGCTGTGAAAAAGTGCCTTGAGGCCAAGTGTTACTTATAGGACACAGGCTGCCTGTTTGGGGTGCATGAAATGATTTTTTTTTTAATCCAGATTTTGAAACAGTGGAAATAGTACATGTGTGTGCAATCATTTTCATGAGTGGAAAGCAAATGAAAATGCAACCTGGAGTGTTATAAATAATGTAGAAACTATTCCAAGATGTCGTCAGTCATTTCCAATATTCCCCCATCCCACCTGTCATTGTAAGAAACTCAGACTCCATATTATAGCTTGACTGTCTGGTCAAATTAAAAGTAGATATTTGGACCCTGAGTCAAAATATCAAATTTCACTATTGTCTAAAAAAAGTGGGATGCCTCCGATATCGACTACTGAATGTGTTGGCTATCTTCCTTCCTGGCCTCTCTGTATCAGTATAAGTACCAGCAGACAGAATGTTTGCTCACACCTGCTTGAAAATGTTGATTACAAAACTGAGCAACTAGGACCTTGACTGTAATCTGCAATCTTCTTTTACTCAGGAGAGTGATGTACATCTGACAAACATCCTTTCAGTGAGCAGTAATGTTGCTGGAAAAAATTACCATCAATGTGGCCTATTGTGCCTAAAGGTGAGAGGAAATCCTGACATGGCTGGAAAAATACGTCATAGTACTGGCAATCCCTGAGAATTAAAAGGCAGCTTTTGCTGCTGTGATGGTGACTAAACCCATGAGTTCAGTTGGCAAAACATAGTAAGCAGATGGCATATCCAAAAGGACAAAACAGGAATTGGGAGTAGAGGGATAATGATGCAGTCAGTTCTTCCTGTAATGTGACATTTCTGTTATCCTTTTATCTATGCCTGGCATAAACTTAGAGTTAAAGAACTATAAAGGGTTATTTATTTAGAAATGTTGCCACTGTTACTTTGCTATCTGAGTCAGAGTAGTGAGTGGCATTCTACCCCTCCACACACCCACATCTACCCAAGTCAAGTTGCATAATACCTAAAGCCAGCCAAGTTATTTTAACACATGAAGCAGATCTCAGAAGCGTCTCTCCCCTTCTCTGGCAGAAAAACTACAATAACAACTAATTAAATAACTTGCCATCTGCTGCTATTTAATGACACTGAACATTTCCTGCTTGAGGCAGCTGCCTCACTTTGCCTAATGGTAGCGTTGGCCCTGACCACAACTGGCAATACAGAGTCATGTACCATTAAGTATTTGACATTTCTGAAACTTTGAATGTTTGTATCCAGTCAGTATATGAATCTTTGTAAACAAACAAAAACTAATTAATTAAAATGGTATAGGAGTGATTCAAAGGTGCATTCAGCCTTGCAGATAGCCAGTTAAAATGTAAAGCTGTGAAAGTAGTTCTCTGTATACTATACAACTTGTTCTAATCATGTCATTTCAGCTCCTCCTTCAGTTCCATAATTCACATTTTTCATGTCCTTTGGAGAGATGCTTATGGAAATGGTTTGAGAGAATATAGTGTGTATGGTTTTATTCTGAGTGGGTGTTTTAATATCTTGGAAAGCGGGGGGGGGGGAACGACACCCAAAATCTTTTTAAAATATACAACTGGTATCTTTAAAAATCTTTAAAAACACACCCTAAACTGCACATACAAAAATTATACATAGATATAAAAACAGATTGATGTATCCAGTATCAAAGTGCTATTGGACAATTAGCCCTGCACAATATTGAAATACAGTACTGTAGCAAATTAATGTGTACTTTTAAAGAATTACAATATGTTACATACTAAATAGCAGCATCTATGCAGCTGTGTATGTCCAGCTGTTTCTCTGAGGTGGTCCTTGTTTAGCTTGGATAAACTGTTATCATTTCAACACAACTTTCATGGTGCTATGATTATTGTCATAAAGTCACCAGAACTCCATAGGGAGCCATGTGTTCAGAAAGCCCTGTCAAACGGAGCTGCCTTCCAAGTGACCAGTTGCCAAATATATGAACCAAACCAGCCTAAAGTAACCTGCCATCTGCCTTGGTATGGTCAGTTTGAGCAAAATGGTGAAGCAGAGTAATATTTGTAGACACCCTTGTCTAAAATAGTCACCATACCAGAAGTCATTTCATTATAGAGGACTTTTCCTGATCCATAAGGAATATGACCATTTTATCACCCAAGGATTTTGTATTGTTGGGCAACATAAGAATAATGTATATATTTAAAATGTGTATGTGTGAGTTTTTTTAAAAAAAGTTATATTTCTTCTACACATCTATTTTATATTTATATACAATGCATTATGCATTTGAGCATTTTTAAATTAAACAACTGCCCAGTCATAGGTTATAATACTTAATAGAACCTGCTTCATTTGCAGTATTATAGAATGCATTCTCTATCTTCCCTCTTTACATTGTCTCCATTTTTTAAAAAACAGGTTGTGAACAGCAACAGCAGCACATGCATTCTGCAGAAGGAATACAAGAGCATTCACTATGGATGGTGCTCTGTGCTTGCAGAACAACATGCAAAGACTTGGGCAGTGCTTCCTTGCTGAGACAGTTATGGTTCAAAGATTTCAGAAACAATGGCCCTGGCTCCTGTGCCCGTTCTAATCAAAACCAATTCCAAAAACCTATTTAAAGTTTGGATTGAAACCCAGAACTGATAAATGACATACAAACACCTGCATGGAAGTCACCAGGCTATACCCTAGAAAGCCCCCCCCCCCCCCCGAATCCATATGCCCACTTTTAGTTTTCTGTCTTTATGCATGTGGGTGATACTTTTCATGCCAAGCAAGCCTATTCCTACATTGGGTAAAAAGAATTCAGTGCTTCAGTATGTAATATAGGAAACTGTACAAGCCAGCCCTGCCCTTTTGATTCATTTTAAGCTGAACTAAGCCAAATAAATGGCAGGGATAAATGCAGACAGTAGCCTTTCAGAAATGTGCCCTTGAAGGCATTTTTGTCATCCTTACTGTGCCATGCAGGGTGCTGCCTTTCCTTTTTTATAGCAGTCAAAAGATAAAGGCCCTCATTGTCTCTTTGTTCCAAGGAGAATAACTCATTAATTTGAATGGGTGCTCTGTGCAGCTTAAGGGGATAAAAATGCCCATTTCAGGATTTCCTAAGCAGAAGGCAGAACTTGTGAAGAACCCTTTATTTAGACTCCGTAAAAATGAGAAATTTAAGTTTCTGCCTGTCTTTTCTCTTTTCTTCTAAAGGGGTGGTTTACTTTTCAGACTCCACAGCACTGAAGGGTACATTTTGTATGTATTATTTGAAGCATCCCATCTATTTGCACAACAGGGCAGGAGTTCAGAGACATCTTTGTAATGCAAACAAGCAGTGATTGCTCTGGTATCTCATCAGGTTTGCTTAGTCAGACTTATCCATCTTCTTCCTTGTTAATATATTTAGGTATAGTGCCTCAAACAGAGTCCCAGGACAGCAGAATCTATCAGTCATGTGGTTTTTATTATTTATAAGAATAATTTTTATTATTTATCAGAAAAGAAAACATTGAGTAGGGAACAGCAGTTCATCCATTAGATAATGCTGCAGTGAATGCCCACTTGCTAACTCTTATATGACTATATTATTAGTCAGATAATATTAGGAATATAATGTTATCTCTCTGGCTTTTCTTCGCCGTCCCGTGCTTTCTGCTAGTGCGCTGATGACTAAAAAGGCCAATCCAAGATAAACAAGTCCGGGTGCAGAAAGCACAGCGGAAGGTCTCCTTGGGTGATGTTTTTGGGTTGTGATTTTTTCTGCGTTGTCGTTTCTCTTCAAGACTTGTTCAGCGTGAGTTCTCAAATAAGGCTGCAGCATTGTGGATAGTGCGTCTCCATGCCTCCTGATGTGAGGCCAGGGTGGACCACTGTTGGTGATCAATTTGGCCGAGCCTGAGATGTTATTTCAGGGAGTCTTTGTATCACTTTTTTGGAGCGCCCCTCTTACGCTGACCCGTGGCGAGTTCACCGTAGAGTGTAATTGGACAATTGACTCAAAAGGTGTTTCAGGGATAGTTGTGGGCTATTCCTTCATTATTTCTTCATCAATTAAGCAGCTAAAAAGTCTGGAGTTGATTCCAGGTGTGGCATTTGCATTTGGAAGCTGTTGCTGTGATCCCACAACATGCGGTCAAAGGAGCTCTCAGTGCAAGCAAAACAGGCCATTTTAGGCTGCAAAAACAAAAAATCCATCAGAGGGATAGCAGGAACATTAGGAGTGGCCAAATCAACAGTTTGGTACATTCTGAGGAAAAAGGAATGCACTGGTGAGCTCTGCAACACCAAAAGGCCTGGATGTCCACGGAAGACAAGAGTGGTGGATGATCATAACATCCTTTCTATGGTAAAGAAAAACCCCTTCACAATATCCAGCCAAGCAAATACAGAAGATTCACCAAAAGGTTCACTGTCTTCTGTCACATCATCAATAAACACTAGTTACCCTCTGCCATTGGAAGCTATGCATGCCCATGTCATCACACTGCCTCCACCGTGTTTTACAGATGATGTGGTATGCTTTGGATCATGAGCTGTTCCAGGCCTTCTCCATACTTTTTTCTTCCCATCATTCTGGTACAGGTTGATCTTAGTTTCATCTGTCCAAAGAATGCTGTTCCAGAACTGGGCTGGATTTTTAAGATTTTTTTTTTATTTTTTTGTGGCAAAGTCTAATCTGGCTTTTCCATTCTTGAGGCTTATGAATGGTTTGCACCTTGTGGTGAACTGTCTGTATTTTCTCTCATAAAGTCTTCTCTTTATGGTAGACTTGGATAATGATATGCCTACGTCCTGGAAAGAGTTCTCCACTTGGCTGGTTGTATGTACATAGTACATACTATGATTCCCTCACGTAGAACAGAAAGCAATACACTAATGAATGAAATGAAAACTTTTGGAAGGAATGCATGTAAAATTATTTGAATGAGATATACCTCTCACACAGAGATGAGGCATTTGTTTTTAACTAACATTCATGTATTTGCCATACAGAATTTCATTTTTGGACACTAGATGTCGCTGAAGCAAAGGCAGGCACGATTGTTACCAAGATTGTGCTTTGCAGTCCAAATTAACTGATGCTGTGTTTTTTCTTCAGGGGTATATGTCTGATGAGCCAAAATGGCCTCAAATGTGTGGCTTTCTTGGTCCCTATACAATGACCAAAGCAACACATTCCATATCAACTTGAGGAAATGTGTGTGGATGGTGTTAACATATGGAAGACACACACTTCTTACACCTATGCACAACTCATCAAGACTGGTACAATGCACTAACATTTCTTATGCATGAATGCCTGGTGCTTGCTTTGACAAACTTTTATGGGTTTAACTTATTTCCCCATAACTACTTTCTCTTTAGTTTTGAAATGGAACAGAATCTAAATGTTCGAGTAATATCTGCATATTAGATATCATTAGCTATTGTGCTGAGACCAGAGTTGGGGGGGGGGGGAGAGAGAGAACAGGGTTTTAAAAACCAAACCAAACACCAAACCCTGTTGTTGTTTTTTTGTTTAAACCATTTTTTTTTGCATTAAAACCCATATAGGACTAAATCAGATAATTAAGTAGCAAAATGCAGTTCAGATGTTATGGCCACTAGCTTAAATAACAATTGTTCTTTTGAAAAGTGCTCTTTTCAAGTGAGTTGTTTGGTTGAACTTATGTTAATTGAAGGATTTGTTCCTGAATGGCATTTTTTGCACTACAAAATAAAGTGATTAAAAAGAAGCAACTGACACTGGATACTGGTCTAATAATGAACAACTGCCAATAGATTGTTAATGTTAAAATGTTTATATTCAAACAGTCATTCCTGGACTACAAGACAAGAAGAAACGGTCTGTTTGCATTTAGCTCCCTGCTCCTCATTAGCTATAGTGTTGGCAAAAAGTGGAAAACTGCCAGCACAGTGTCCCCATTGGACAGTTTTATCTACCCTTGTTCTGGTCTGGGATGGGTGCCTTGCCTGCCCCAGGTAACCATTAAAGAAAAGGCAGGCAATAAACATAGGACTCTTCCATACTATAAAATCATAATACAGTACTGTGATTCCACTTTAACTGCTATGGTTCCATCTTATGGAATTCTGGTGTTTGTCGTTTCATAAGGTATTTAGAATGCTCAGCGAGAGACCTCAAATCTCTCACCAAACTGCAGGATTCCATAGGGTGCAGCCATGACAGTTGAAATAGAATTTGAGGACTTTATTAGACCCCCCCCCGAACTGTGGCATTTTTATGCTGGCAAAAGAAATCCCCCCTACCACACATACAGTAGGTCCACCATATCTGCAGAGGATTGGCTCTGGGCCCCTCTGCGGATGGTGAAATCAGCGGATAATAGCAAATGCCATCCACCACCCTGCCACCACCACAGGAGTCCTCCCAGGGGAAGGGAAGGGACAGAGCAGGTGAGTTCACTCCCCTCCCTTCCCCCTTAGCCCCCGTGATCACTGTGGTGGCAACAGAAGCCCCCCATGGGAAAGAAGGGATGTGGTAGGCGAGCTCCCTCCCCCTCCCCCTGCTATTGTCAACCACAGATAATTGAATCCATAGTTGGTGAATCAGTGGATACAAGGGTGCTACTGGAGGGAGGAGGGGCAAGATGGTGACGGACTAACAACTTCTGAATTGCCCTCCCACTAACATCTGGCATTACCACCTACATATACCTCAAAAATGCCACCCAAAGGTAAGAAAATAAATTGGACCAGCCCCAGCAACAATAATGACAACCAGGAATCCTCCAAAGCAGAAAAACAGATGAGGATTGACTCACTCTTCCTGGAGGCAGAGACAACACAGCTCGTGAGTAACAGACCTGTAACAACAGCTCCTTCTTTACTCCCTAAGCCATCACAGACACTTGAACTAAAAAAACCAGCCTCCTCAATTCCTCAAAGTGTAAATATAAATTATGGGCCAGAGCATAACAAAGTCAAACTTCCAGAGCTTGGCAGCATTCCCTACAACAACAGTGCTCAGCTCTTCTATGATTTCTGCAAACTGTCCGTAGAAACATTGATTCTTATTTTGCAGAGACTAAATGACATTACAAACAAGCTTTCCCAACAAGCTTTTCAAAGGCAAAACCCATATGGCACACAGGGGGTTAAAATGTAGCGGATTTGGAGGAAGCATGACCTGCCATGTCACAGGATGCAGTTAATCACTGCCGAGTGTTACAGAAAAATCAGCTCCTGCTACAAATACATCACAATGCCCATATTTGGAACAGACACAAGTCAATTGTGAGATAACTTTCGCAACTTTTAAACATGAATGCACAGCAGAACAATTGATTTACTAGACTGATTTACTAGATTTACTAGACTGCCACTTTTTACCCAGCTCAAGAGCTACTAAAAGAATTTTTTTGACCTTTAACCAGGCAAATATTCCTAACAGGCTGTTACAGAAAAGAAATTTCTTCTGGAATGCACATTATATAGAAATTATCAGAGTTTTTAGTCCATGACCTCATCACAGAGAAAACAGCAACAATAACACAAAGAAGCAATAATTCTGCACACCAAGAGGGAGAACCTAAACACACCTCAAAGGAAGAAGCTCAGGCTATAAATCAAGAAGTAATTAAACTGAGAGAAAAACTCACAGAAATTTGGGAGCACACTCCCACAATACAGCTGATGAAAGATACCATCCTGAGTCAATCTAACAGCAATTCAGCCCCATTGAAATCAGCCCCCTCTGAAAGGACTCATAGGAAGCTGTCAGTGCATTTTTCTGATTTTTCTGACAATGAAAGTGAAAGTGATGACACTCTACTAACAATCAAGGAAGCCTTGAAATCCTGAGTTATAGCCAACACCCCTTCAAAAATGCAATATACTGCAGATGCATCCCCATCTACAATTAAATTCCAGGGGTCTCAAACATCCCTATGCAAACCTAGTTCAAGGGAAAAAACAGTCTTGACTGCCACCTATCTCATCTCCTAAGCCAAAGGATGCCCCCAACACTAAAGAGATGGGATCCTTGCTTGCTTGTGATCCTCATTTCGCTTCCCATGCTGCATTGGTTCTTCCAATCTCCCTTCCAGAACAGGCAGGGCAGGAAGAACAGGAATGTGATCCACTACTCCTCCATTCACAGAGGAGGACACAGCCACAGTCAACCAAGCCATTTAACCAACTGCCATCAGATTATTTACCCATCATCTGATTTATCAGCCATTTACCCATCCAGCCTGTGGCCTGCAGTGTGACTAGCACAAGGTTACCCTTATGACCTGGAACATCGCTGGGTGGCCGATGGCTCACAGAGATCCTTGTCCTAGTGACTTCCTCACCCAATATGACATTATACTGATCCAGGAAACAGGGACTAATAAAGATCTGCTATTAAATGGCTTTCACTCATTCTCAATTCCAGCACAGCCAGGGAAAAAGCATGGAAGAGCTAGAGACGGCCTGGGCGTCCTGGTCTCCACCACCCTACGTGCCATAACAAGGCCTCTTTCCACTTTTAAAAATATGCCATGGCAGTGCTAATTCAATTTAACCATTGCACTTTGCTGATAATAAATGCCTACATGCCTCCAATGAAGAAGAAATCCCAAATCAGAGGCCTGTGGGCTGAATTGAAATCATACACTGCTAATCTCATGTTGCAGAACCCAAATGCATTTGTAATTTTGGGGGGTGATTTGAATGCCAGACTGGGCCCCAATGATCATACCCTATATGTCCAGCACAAATGCCCTCCTCCTGATTTTGAAAATGATGGAACCCACCTCATCCGATGCTCAAAGGACAAGAAATCAAATTTTGCAGGACTCTGTCTGGATCAAACAGTATTCAGGCTGAACCTTCAAATCCTAAATGGTGCCCTGAAAAATGACTGCCCAGCTGAATTCACTTATCTCTCTGGGTCCAGAATGAGTGCCATAGATTACATTTCTAGGGACCTTCTTCCCTATGCCAAGGAATTAGAAGTTATGTCCAGATTTGAAAGTAGTAGTAGCAGATTTGAAAGTGATCATTTTCCAATTCGGCTACACCTTAGTGACTTCACTCAGGAGACACACACCAGGGAGCGCTATCACCTTTCTGTGACACCATCAGGAAGGACTTATCGCCGAACTAAATGGACCCCCCAGCTAAACCAAACAATAAGTGAGGTATTGGCTTCAGACCAACTTCAGCATCTTAGGACTGCCCTGATATCAGCTGAGTCCCTTGATGAAATATTGGAAAATTACAATACACTTACCCAAGCTCTACACCAATATCTAATCCATGTGCACAAAATAGTGCACATCAGTGGAAACAACAACAGCACCACTCCAAACCATGGTTTGACAAGGAATGTGTTAATGCTAAAAAAGCCCTCATTGTTACTTACCAGGGTTACCAGATGCTGTACCAATGCTGCTCCAGCAGAAAAGAGACTACAAAAAGCTGCTGATGAACAAGAAAAAAGAAGCCATGAAGAAAAACTGGACACAACGTATCCAGGCAATCAGATCCAACAACACAGTTCTATTCTGGTCCCGTCTACACGATTTAAATAATACGTACGGCGTGTGGAAGTTCGCGCTTCGGTACACACGGCCATTCGGATTCACACGCATCCAAAAGGGGGGGGCGGTTTTCCACCCTGAAATACGCACATGCGGCATTCAGGAGGGAAATCGGATCGTGATGAGAAATCCGTACACCGTTTGGATGGCTGATGGGTCTGTACGGTCCGTTCGCACACATACGAACAGGCTGTGTAATCTGATTGGCTGGCCGAGTAGAGGGGGTGGGGCTAGCACTGAGGGGAATTGGGAACGCCTGCCATGTTGGATTCCTGGCTAGTGAGAGTCCGGTAAGTCCGTGAAATATATGTTTATTTATTTTTCTTTTATATTGTAAATAAGAAAAACCGACTGTCCACAAAGCAGGAACCTTTAAAAAAAACAGCGGGAGATTTAAAACTGCCGCTTGGCTTGCTTGCTCCAGCCAGCTTGGGGAAGAGGGAGTCATACGGAGTTTAGGGGGGTAAAAATCGTGTGGGCGGTTCGTATGCATATGAACGACAGCCTATTTGTATTTTTTGCCTCCCCAAACGGATTTTTTTATGATCGTATAGACACACCCTTAGGCATACTACATCAAGTTCCCAGAGAAATGGGCCAGCCACAGTGGACTGTCACATCCCTCCAGGGATATGGGAGGATCACTTTCAAGCACTTTATAAGGACAACTACATTGAAAGTGGATGCATTAGCCAAAATATAGAAAATATCCAAGGGCCGCCACCAGTGACAGCGTCAGAGATCAAGAACCTTGTAGCCCAGCTGAGAATGGGGAAGGCTCCAGAAGAAGACTTAATACCTGCAGAAGCCATTAAAAACAACCTTGAATTCTGGGCCCCTATCCTGGCCTCACTTTTCACCTCTATCGACAAATATGGTCGAGCACCCAAGGATTGGGGCCTTGCAATCATTGTCCCCATATATAAAAAAGGAAGCAAGGATGATCCTGTCAACTACAGACCAATTAGTCTCCTCAGTGCAATCAGCAAACTCTATGCAAGACACTTACAGTGGAAATTTCAGACCTGGTTGGAACAAGAAAACATACTTGCAGAAGAACAAGCTGGCTTCAGGGAAGGCCGCTCTACCATAGATCAGTGCCTTGTACTCCACCACCTTATTGAAAAATACTCCACCTGCAGCACAGTTTCTCTATGCTGCCTCTATGCTGCCTTCATAGACTTTAAAGCAGCTTCTGACTCTATATCCCGAAACAAACTGTGGAAAAAACTGGAAGCTTCTTCGATCGACCGACATTTACTCCATCTAATTCGTATGCTGCATGAAGGGACCTCATTAAAAGTAAGATGTAACCCCCAGGGACATCTCACCAATGACATTGTCACTGAGAAGGGTGTCAAGCAAGGCTGCATTCTAGCTCCACTCCTGTTTAACTTCTACATCAATGATTTGGCGGATCACCTCAACAACAACACTAACTTCCATCCCCCAAAATTAGAGGGAAGGCATATCTCAACGCTGCTTTATGCAGATGATGCAGCAGTACTTTCAATAACTCCCATTGGCCTAAAAAGAGCCCTGAGAGCACTAACACAATATTGCAGAGTGGAACAGCTAGAACTCAACTATCAAAAAACTAAAATAATGGCATTCGCTAAAAGGCCTAAGAACTACAACTGGAATATAGATGGCCACAAGATTGAGCAGGTCTCCTGCTTCAAATACCTGGGGGTAATTTTTCAAGCCATTGGTAGTAGGAAAGCGCATGGGGAGTATGCTGCTTGCAATGCGCAGAGGAATACAATAGCCATTCTCAAATTTCTTAAGACAAGAGGAGGCCACTATTTACCTGCAGCGCTCAAACTCTTTGAAGCCAAACCAGTAGCACAACTGCTTTATGGATCCCAATTGGGACCCTTCCCCAACCCTGCTCCATTAGAACTTGTCCAATCCAAATTTTTAAGATCAGCTTTCCAAACTCCAAAACGTGTCTCTAATGCAGCTCTGAGGCTGGAGTCAGGATTTATGAAAGTGGAGGCCAGAGTGTGGGTGACCATACTCAGCTACTGGCTCAGACTATCCCTCTTTCCCACTGGCCTTGCTCCACTAACCTTAAGTGATGATTTCCAATCCAGCTGGAAACAGACAGTGATGACTAAAATTTCAACACTGGGCCTTTCTCCAGATCTTCTGCTTAGCCTGGGATATGATAGGGCGAAAGTTACTATCAAACAACGGGTAGTAGATATAGAGCGACAACTGGATCTAGCCAGCACTCCAACCTTCGTTGCTAGTGACTCCAACAAATATCTGGCCTCTCCTTTGGCATACTTAGCAACACTTGAAATACCTAAACATCAAATGGCCTTTACTCTTGTATGGTGTCGTACCCTCCGTTCCACTGTCCTTGAAGGCCGATACAAGAAGATCCCCTTCTCAGACAGACTGTGCCCCTGCAAATCAGGCCAAATAGAAACAACAGAGCATGTATTACTCCAGTGCTCGTACTACAGGGACATATGCCTCAGCCTTATTTCACCCCTGTTGCATAAATACCAAGGGCACACTGGACAATTCTACATAAACTTGTTGCTTTCAGACACCAACCCAGGAACAACTTATAATGTTGCCAGATTCTGTGCAGCTGCATTTAAAATTTGACAGACAATGACCTCCACAGAACAATGACCTCCACAGATACATAGAATAGTATCAACTTAGTCTTGTTATACTGGAGCTATGTAATCTGAAGGAACATTTTAAATACTGCTTTTAGCCTATTGTTATCCTGTGTTTTTACCTTTATTCTGTATCCCTTTTTACCTGCGCTGGTCTATGACTGTAATAAAGAAAGGGTGCTACTGTATCCTGGATTCTCATGAGAAGACGCTAGCACAGGAAATTTAAAATAAAAGGGAGGGGATTTTAGAGGCATTTCTTAGCTGAAATTTTCAAACTATATGCCACTCTTATCAACACTAGTGGTTTTGTGGGGAGGTTTTTTTTTTCTTTTGAAAAAAAGTATAACATGATGTAACAAGCAAAATAATGAACTAGCTGTACCTGTCGTAACATACACCATTAAAAAACTCGCCCCAAAATGCTTGGTAGACCTCACAACAACCCTGTAAGGTAGGCAGGTGGATTTTTAAGTTCCTCTTCCTCCTTCTCAGCGTTCCACACTTTTTACGGAATTGCTGAGGGTGACTCGCTCTGTTGCCCTACTGCTGCTGTGGCTGCTGCCACCACCAGTTGAATGCCTGGGTCCCATCACAGGCAGCAGGTTGCTGCCAGCCCGTTGTTGCTGCCAGTTGATTGCCTGAGCTGTCAGAGCAGCAGCGGCCCATTTAAATCTTCATTTACTAATGAAGAACTTTCGTTAGTAAAAAATAGCAGAATGAAAATGGAAGCAGGACAGAGGGAGGACGAAGGGAGATTGAGAGAAGGGAGGGGGCATGTGAAATGGAGCGGCAGCGGAACAGCCCGGTTTCTCTCCAGATCTCCGCGAGGGTTATTTCCCCTGTGTGAAAATCTCCATAGTCTCTTAATTTCCATCTAACCCCCCCCCGCCCCCCACACTTTTCTGGCAGGATCTTCATATACACTTCCTGTTACCAATATTCAATCTGTGTTTTTATTCCTGTTGGTGTATCTGGGAAGTCTGAAATACCTCTAATAAAGAAATCTAAGACAAAAATCTGTGAAGCACAAGTGTGTGGGCAGCCCAATTATATTCTCGAAGCACTATGTTTTGGTTGGCAGAATATGTAACCATAGTGATTGCAGAGCTGTACTTTATAAGGATAAAAGTAGCAAACAGAAAGTGGTCTCATACTGTCAGTATTCTGTTGACAGAATGGGTCTTCTCCAGCTGAACTAACACATTTTTTCCTTCCTTTATACAACAGTGTAATTAGATAGGACAAAGAGTATTGGGCATAAAGTTTGCAAATCAGATGCAATCTTCTTTTTTAAAGGATTCATTATTACGTAGTTCAGGAGGAGAAGGAATCAAACTATGACACAGTACAAAAGGGTAGAATTTAATTCAAGGAAAGTTAGGGTGGAATATATGAAGCACAATAAAAAGTGGTTCTGGCAACCAGACGGTGATATCTGGTCAACCTATAAATGAATTGCATGGACTGCACCTTAGGTGGTACCAGTGTAAGAACCACTACTAAAAGCTACAGCCTCTATCAGTTTGCCTCTTTAGATGAGACCCATAGCCAAAGACATAAGACAAGGACTAGTGGCCCAAGACAATGGCTAGCAGCCTACAAGAGACCCATTGCCAAAGACATAAGAGAATGACTAATGGCCAAAGGCCATTTTCAGCCAATTTTTCATAAACAGGTCTGCACTCAAATCTAACTTATACATATTTATAATTTTTGAATACGTATGTCACAGAACTATAGAACTGAAAGGGCCTGAGGGGTCATTTAGTCTAACTCCCTGCCAGTGCAGAATCTATAGCTAAAGCAGGCCATCATACCCTCCAACATTTCACAGATGACAACTTGGGTCCCGTCTATATGGGGGGGGGGGAATACAAACATGTCTGAAAAAGCAGGCACTCGCAATGATGCAATCTGTCTTCACAGTCAAAAGAGACTCCCTAAACTCCGTATGACACCCTAGCCAAGATGGCAGCTGTGAGTGATTTACTTGTGATTTTAAATCTGCTGCTGCCAATTAAAAAAAAAAGTTTCCCATGGTGTGAACATGTGATATTTAGTATTTTTAAAAAAAGAAAAAGAAAAAAGAAGTATAAGATTGCCATTTGATCAACTTACCGGACACTTGCTTAGCTGAAAATCCAACATGACTCATCAGCTGTACAAAAGACCAACTCCTGGTGGAAATGAAAGCTATTAGAATGTTTTGAAATATAGATTAACACAGCCATCTAAAATAATATTTGTTGTTTTTCTTTTTAATGGGCATGCCTTTAATTCCATTGATAATTTGATTGCATTTTAACATTTGTATGATATGTGTGTGTGTGCCTTCAAGTCACTTATTGACTTATGGCGACCCCATGAATTTCATAGGATCTTTTAAGGCAAGGTATACCCAGAGGTGGTTTTGCCAGTTCCTTTTTCTGAAATACAGCACCTGGTATTCATTGCTGTCTCTGATCCAAGTATTAACCAGGCCTGACCCTACATAGCTTCCAAGATCAGACAGAATCTGATGACTTTAGGGTATTTAGGCCATGTCTGGAACAAAATGTTCTTGGAGAGCAGGGGGATCAGTGGGGACACGTCCAGCTCTCTTCCTGTAGCTGGATGTGCTGCAAGAATTTCACCTGCAGGGACACCTCAAGGACCCCTGGAGGTCTCTGCGAATGTCTGTTACAGCACGTCCAGCCACAGCAAAATAGGTGGACACATCCCCACTGATCCCCTCACTCTTTAACAACACATAAATGGTCCTGTTGGAGAAGCTGCACTGCTTATAAAATGGCTTTGTGGCGGGGGGGGGGGGTTAGCATTGGGAGATGTAGCTATGAAGACATAGCTACATGATACATGCTTGTCTCCCGATGCAAGATTCCAGCCATAGTCTAACAGTATATCCAACAATACCGATACCAATACACACACAGGTGGGGGACTAAAAACACACACACATTGCAATGTTCTGAATTAAGTTTGTCATTTGTAATGGTGATTTCTGAAAACGGGATATATGGAGTGTAGTTGGCCAAAATGAATCATCCACTCCCACATCTCAACTAATATTTTGACTCCTGGAGATTCAAAATTCTGTTCTCACAGCAGCACAGAGTCTGTGTCTATTTTTCTTTTGTAGAATAATTGTTTCAGTTGGAAGCTCTAAGATTTTACTTTTGCTTTCATGTATCTTTTGGATCTCAATAAAACCCTTTGCAAAACAAGGGGGTGGGGTTTGCTTTATCAGGATGCCTGTGAATTAATGCAAAAGGACCAAGGGTAGCATTATGGAGAAGGGAGATTATGGTTCTCATCTGCATCTTCTTTTTCTGCTTCAGCTATTTAAAGATGAAACACACATTCACATCAGAACGTTCTCTGAGTCACTGCAGTTATGAATCACATAAACAGCCTTCCATGATAATCTGGTCTTTCATCTATATATCTAAAATATATAACTAATATAATATAATATAATATGTAATGCTTTCATCTATATATCTGGGAATTACCCTTCTAAACTCAATAAGACTAAGGAGATTTTCACACAACACTGTTATTGTGTTACTATTCCACTTTATTTGCTATGGCTGCCTCCTGTTGAATCCTGGGATTTGCAGTTTAGGGACGGGCATTTACAACTCTCAGCCAGAGAGATCTTAGACCTCACTAAACTACAAACCCCAGAATTCCACAGGAGGAAGCCAGAGCAGTTAAAGTGGAATAGTAACACTATAACAGTGTAGTCTGAAAATCTCCTTATGCAGTGGTGTACTGATGAAAGGGGGGGGATGAGAGCATTGCCCTCCACAATAATTCTGTCCCCCAATAAAATTTTCCTTCAGTCCCCAAATTTCTAGCACTGCAGAAAGTGAGACACTGAAAATTGTGCACACCTAAACCCCTTATACTGGCTGTGTTTACATTCCTTGGTAAATTGCTCCTTTTCTTTGGATACCTAAATTCTATTACTAAATGCTCATCTGAAGTTTTAAATTATTGCAACGCTATTAATTGGAGAATATAGGAAAATTTCATGGCGGGGGAAGTATTCTTATTTGGGGAGGCAATGCTCTCATTTTGCCACCCCCCATAGCTATAATGCTGCATATTCTGAATAAACATGGATTGGATTGGGCTGTTTAAAAAAACCTTAGGCTGATGCTTTGTGCCAGTGTAAAGGTTCCTGACACAAATACAGGTTGAGTCTCCCTTATCTGGAATTCTGAAAATCTGAAATATTCCAAAATCCAAAATTATCCACATTAGTGGCTGACATGGTGATATCTTTGCTTTTTGAAGGTTCAATGTATACAAACTTTGTTTCATGCACAAAATTATTAAAAATACTATGTATACAATTGCCTTCAGGCTATGTGTATAAGGTGTATATGAAACATAAATAAATCTTGTGTATAAACTTGGGGCCCTTCTCCAAGATATCTCATTATTGATATGCAAGTGTTCAAATATCCAAATAAATAAATAAATCCAAAATATGGAACACTTCTGGTCTCAATCATTTCAGATAAGGGAGATTCAACCTGTGTAAAGTACTTTTTAGAAGACTACTGTAGGCTATATTTAGGAGGAAGGAACTGGTGAAATCTTCTTTGAGAAAACACTATGAAATTTATGAGGTTGTCATAAGTCGGCAAGTGACTTGAAGACATACACACACAGTAGTGTGGGAAGGACAGTAGAGAAAGCTTTATTGGGAAGTGGGAGAAAGCTGCCCTGACAGCTCCTATCTGTTCAGAAGAAGACTTGACAGAGACAGCTTTCATGATCACTTTCTGGAAGCTCTAAGCACAGCCCTGTGAAGCCTGCATGGAGGATACTTTGTGTGGTTGTGTGAGGCAGAATGGAAGATCTGAGGAGAGCGCTGGAAGAATGTGTGAAGAATAAGCACCAAATGAAGAAGACAGTGGAGGCCAGATTTTGCAGTTAATACTCGCAACCCTCTCACATTGGGGTGGGGAACCAATTGACCAATGTAATCCTTACTTTCAAGTGAGCATTCTAACACAAAAATTACAACAACAGCAACAACTTTGCCTTATGAAGAAATCCAAGTGAACTTATTTGGTTTCATTTTCTTCTAAATAATCAGCATTTCCTCACTCTTGTCTCTGTGAATGGAGGCAGGAGCACTGAAATTTCATTAGCCGGAGCATTGTCAGCCCCTTTGAGAAGGACTTGTTGCTGCAAATGCTGGTTCAGATGGTGGTTCTCAGTATAATGCTCATATAACAAGGATAAAAACAATGATGGAATGAGATGAAACTTGACATTCTGATTCATCCATTCATGTTTACTCAGGCATTGCACTGAATTTAGTGGCCCTTATGCACACTGGTCTGTGAGTAAGCCTCTTGAATCTAATGGAACCAGCGCTTACCAAAGTTACTTCTTTGGAGTACAGCACTCAGGATATCCCAGTCCTCATGGTCACTGGCCATTTGGAGCTATAGTCCAAGAAAGCAATTTTCCTAATCTCCAATTGGTGCTTACTTCCAAGTATTCCATGGGTAGCATTGTGTAGTTATGAAGTTTCTAAGGTTTAACAGCATTAAGAATACAGCAGAATAAATTGGAAGACAACATCACAGAAGCCTCTGAATCCTTTCAGCCACTTACCAGAAATGTCAAACAACTCTGGAAGTGAACTTGAGTCTTCAGAAGCTGACATTCAGAAGCAGCTAAAAAGCTGCAATATAAATAAAAGCTAGATAAATATAGATCTGAAATAACACATGAAAGGAGGCAGCTAGTTTCCACAATGAATAAAAAAAAAATGCAGGCAAAATTATAATTGGGGGGGATATAGCAAAGTAATCAATATATGAGGGGACAATTGCCTTGACAATGAAGACAAATGTACAGGTGTGTCTCATTGTGTATTTTCAGTCACATTTGGAGCCTTCTGTGTCTATACTACCACAAAGAAATTGATGAAGTGCTTTGGAGGCTTGGCTAGATATTGATGAAGCCTGGCATCTGATTAGTGAGTTACTATAGCATAAATACAACTTACCCTATGGACTTTATCAGACACAAAACACACTAATGTTCCTGTCCCACTATTAGCAAACCCATTCCTGTCTCAGGACAATTGGGAGATTTTCAGACCGCGTTTCAGCGTGCCTAGGGCGGGAGGAGCTTTCGGGAGAGGGACGGCGATCTTGCACAGCAGGGGGGCATTTTCGGATGCTGTTGTCCCTCTCCCGAAACCATCCGTGTCACTTCCGTGAAGCTTCGGAAGCCGCAGAGCCATATTTTAATCACGGAGGATACCTGTGATTAAAATATGGCGCTGAGGCTTCCAAAGCTTCACGGAAGTGACACGGATGGTTTCGGGAGAGGGACAACGGCATCCGAAAATGCCCCCCTGCTGCACAAGATCGCCGTCCCTCTCCCGAAAGTTCCTCCCACCCTAGGCACGCTGAAACGCAGTCTGAATATCTCCTAACTCAACATATCAGACTTACCTCCGGCAGTGTTAAAAAGCAGCCCAGGCATGAACAGAGCATGAACAGAGCTCTGCTCACTTCCTGGTTAGAGATCTTGCTGATTCTCATGAGAAGACGTGAGCGCAGTAAATTAAAAAAAATAAAGAAAAATAAAAACAGGAAAAGTTTACACAAGCACAGAAACACACCTTTAAAAGTACAAATAACCTGGGGAGGTTAATAAAAAGAGTGTCACCTACCTGGTTTTCATGATCTCACCCAGAGCTATTCCGGCCGGACTGGCCATTGACGCTGCATTCATGTTAGTACAATGGCACAAGTTTTCACGCACCAGCAATGCTGGCACTCAAGCACCACAGGGGAGCAACTGATGGCTTCAGCCATCAATAAAAAAGTACAGGTTTTGGCAAGTACATAAATGCAAGAGGGTGATGTCATCTGGTATGTGCGCCCTTTCGTGTTTATATGGCATCATTATGATACTATATTTGGTGTGTCTGATAATGTCCTATCCAGTGGCAGACTGGGTCTAAAAATATTGGTTGCTAGGAGACAAAGGGGGCCCACCAACACCTATAAGGCTATCATTTAATTTTTATAAGAAATAAAATTTTCAAAAACATTATTGAACATATTACTGGCAGTATGCAGTAGATGCTAAATGTAAATACAGATTTTTATAATAGAATTTTAAAATTATTTTAACATTTTAAATAAATGGTGGATGTTTTTAAATAGTTTGCTTGTACTGAACATTTTATACATTAACAGGTTGCTCAAAAGCATATTTCATGCAGTCCACTATATTAAGAGCAATAGTTTGAATTACTAGACCAGTGATTTTTAAACTGTGGTCCAGAGACCCCCAGGGGTCCACGATGTCCTCACAGGGATTCCACGAAGGCTTGAAGGTTGCTTAGCCCACCTCCTCCCTGCAATGGAGTGACCAGATGACAGGAGCCAAGGCAAAGGCTGGCTGGCTGGCTTGGCCTGTGCATTGCCATTCAATCCTCTGAAGCCACAAACTTGCAGGAAGAAGCAGGAAAAAGGCCTTCCCTCCCCCTCTCGTGTCTCTGAGGGACTGTTTAATGGATGGTGAAATTGTATTATTATTACTAGTAGTAGTAGTAGTAGTAGTAGGTATTATTGTTAGGGTTTTAAATCTTGAGTTAAGTCTTGGGGGTCTTGCTGAAATGACTCTCTTAGCCCTCAGTGTGCAACAAAACTCCTTCCTTCTTTTCCTCCGATCAACAGTAAGCTACCAGACTTGCCATGCCCACATTCTAGTCTCTATATGGGGAAACTGGTTAACAGTTCCATGAGAATAAAATAAAATTTTGAAGTGGGGCAGAGGATAATGGATGAAGGATGGAGTACAATAGGGGACTTCCAGTAGGCAAATGGTGAGATGAAGAGGATCTTTGAGTCAGCTCCAAGAGAGAGACCTCACGCTGCACAGTACAGGTCCATATAATAGACCAAAAAAAACCACACCAAAACCCCCTAGATGAAGTTGGGGTCACAGGGGCTTGTGAAGACCCAATCCAACCTCCTTGCAAGCTTGGAAGGTATTTCTCAATGCCACGAGAAAGACGAGGAGCTTGAGTGGGTCAGGAGCCAGGATGCTGCTGTGAGGACGTCACCATTACAGGCATAAGCCTCACCACCGATTTTTTTTTTAAAATTAAGAATTGTGGTTTTTCTTTCAACTCCAACACTCGTCAACAACATCATCAACAAGCAGACTGAGTATTGTAAGTACTGAATTTCATAAGAATATAAATTTTGATTAAACCGAACATCTCCAGTACTAAGGACGACAAGGAAAGCTACAAGTTGGAAGTGGGCAGAGGATACAAGCTCTTTAAGTAAAAGAAAAACCACAAATTAAATTAAGGTTGGAAATAGAAATATTTAATGGTGGCTTTATAGGCAGATTAGAGAGAAATTAAGAGTAGATATAAGACTACATCGGATTAAAAATCAAAAATCTGAATTGGAAAATAACTTACGTGTGGAAGAATCTAAAATACTCTCCAAAATATACAAAACATTGCTAAAATGGGAGTGTGAAAATGAACTAATCAATGATCCTATGATTAAATGGGCACAAAATCTTGGAAAACAAATAATGTGAAGTTTTAAAATGTTATTTAAACATTATTTAAAAACACAGAAATTCTGGACCAGGCCAACAACTATCATGTCAGAATGCACAGAGAAGCTATTGAAATCCACAACACCTGGACAACTTCAACAGGAAAGAAGAAATCTTAAGAGTAAACAAAATCTGGCTCCCAGTTTTGAAATACAATAGAATTAAAACTCAAAACTTATGAAGGAATTCAACCCAGGGACATGGGGATTCCCAGCAGATAATGGCCCATCGACCAACCATTAGCCAAACAGACACTAACAAGCCTTGCATTTCTATACCCAGAAACTAACCACTCAATTACACAAATTTACATACACTGCCCTACAGGGGTTCACAGCATATAAGCTCCATATACACTCCTACCCAACCATTCTCTGAGGATGCCAGCCACAGATGCACATGAAACGTCAGAAACTATTCCAGAACATGGCCTCACAGCCTGGAAAAAAAACAAGGAAAAACAAATAATGTTAGAAAGCTGAGAAAAATCATGGAAAAAAACCCATGAAATTAACTCTTTGTCAAGATCTAAGAGAAAACTGTATTAAAATGATACACAGGTGGTATATAACCCCCAACAAACTAGCAAGAATATATAAAAATTCCAGCAATAAATGGTGAAAGTGTAAAACAGAAATTGGTTCTTTCTTTCACTGCTGGTGGACATGTGAAAAAGCCTGGAAGTACTGGACCAATATACACATTAATATAGAAATAATATTATATAATATAGATGTCGAGCCTGAGGACATTTTCAGACACGGTTTTATCGTACCTAGTGTGGGAAGAGCTCCCAGGAGAGGGACGGGGCTTTTGCGCGGCAGGGGGTCGTTTTCGGACGCCGCCGTCCCTCTTCCGAAAGCATCTGTTTCGGTTCCGTGAAGCTTCGGAAGCCGCAGAGCCATATTTTAATCACGGGCAACTTCTATGATTAAAATATGGCTCTGTGGCTTCCGAAGCTTCATGGAACTGAAACAGATGCTTTCGGGAGAGGGACGGCGGCGTCCTAAAACGACCCCCTGCCGCGCAAGAGCCCCGTCCCTCTCCCGGGAGCTCTTCCCATGCTAGATACGATAAAACCATGTCTGAATATGTCCTGAGTAGCTTTAAAAAAGCACTAAAGACGGATCTCTTTCGACAGGCCTTTCCTAATTAGTTCCCGGCCTCAGGGGCTCATGGCCCTTTTTAGTCTACTGGCTGTTTATTATTTATTATTTTAATGTGATTTTATATCAGTTGTTTTAATGTATCTGGTTTAATGTCTTTTTATGGGGGAGGGCGGGGGTGGGTGGTGTTTGGGGATTTTAATTTGTATTGGTATTTTAATTTTTGTAAGCCACCCCGATTGTTTTTAACAGAGGGGCGGGATAAAAATAAATTTTATTATTATTATTATTAAAGACAAAGTTCCAGATGACCCCTGAAACATACTTATTGTGCATAGTTGATGAGAATTTGAGAAAAAACTGGGTAAAATATTACTATATATGGTGATCACAACTAGGATTGTTTATGTATATTATTGGAAGTCTGAAATCACACCCTCAGTGGAAGAGTGGTCCATCAAATTAACAGAAATGATCTATTTAGATAATTTAACACAAATTACAAAAGAAAACAGTATGAATACTATAGCAGAAGATTGGAAAATATTAAAAGATCATTTCAGGAATATCTGGGGTGATTGGGCCTCACTGAAATTTCTTGGTTAATTTCTAAAATACAAATATGTGAATATGTCTGCTCCAAGAAACCTAAGTTTAGGTTGTTGTAAAAATCTATCTTGTAAAAAAGAGGACAGATAGATGACTTTACTTAGATTGAACTACAATATCTTAGTGGGAAGTAGTGGAAGATGAAAGATGAAAGGAGAATGAATGTTTGTTAGATAAGATAACTGAATGTAACTTAAGAAGAATAGCAAGATATGAATGTGATTATGGATTAGAATGTGTTGCATGTAAGTATTGTTTGTATGATTTTTTAAAAATTTAAAAATGCATTTTGTTTTTTTTTATTTGGATCAAAAAATTAATAATAAAAAAGAATGATGGAGCACAACAGGAGAACAGTTTGTTTTAGTTTTATAACTTTAGCCTCCATCCCTGATCAAGATAAAATCATTAAAAAACGTAGGTGGTAGATACTAAGGACATGGCTAGATAAAAGTAAATTATTTTTATGGGAAGAAAAAAAGGAGGGGGAAAGAGCAGGTTTTTTTTTTTAAAAAAGCATGACCTACTTGTTGGGGATGGCAGGCACTTCACCACCACTGAGGAAAACTGCCATTCCCCAGCCTCTCCTTTTCTCCAACCAGGCAAACACGAGGCGGGTGGCATTCTTTTCCTCCAAAACAGCAGGGGAAGCTGAGAGGGAGGCTCTAGGACCCAGGAAAGAGCGTGTGTGCTGGGGTGGAGAGGAGGTACACAAGGGGGCATGCAATGGGGCTCACTTCATCAGGGACCCATAGGGCCCACTTGCCATCGGGCAAGCTGATGCACTGGCCAGTCTGCCACTGGTCCTATTACAACCCACTTTTTGGGTCATTGTGGAGATTAGAATTCTTTACCAATTCTCTCTGGCTTTTCTTCGCAAACGAAGATTCAGGAAGGACTCATCCCGCGCTTTCTGCAAGCGCGCTGATTATGCAGTCAATAAAACCCCTACAACCCACTTTTAACTGATGCAGCCTCCTGCAACAGGAATATTTCTGTGCCATGGGAGAGTGGAGGGGATGAAAATGCTCTCATTTTGCCGCCACCCCCATAACTACATCCCTGCATACAGCCCATCCTTCCCATACTATTACTACTGTCCTCAGAGACCCACAACCAGACTGTAGTCCTTTCTCTCAATGTGTGCATATATTGGTCCTCCCCTTTGCCCCACCAAAGGAGGACAAGCCTCCTTCCAAAGTCAGAGACTGAGGGGCTGTTAGGAAATGTAATTCCAAGACTCCATGGATCTATTACAGTTCTGATGCAATTGCCCTGAACTATTTCCATTTTATGGAAGTGTTGCTCTCTCCACAACACCTGGATAGGTTTGGTCCTGAATAGCTGCCTCAGGAAATTCTGAAGAGAAATTATGAGGAGGAATAAAAGATTTGACAGAAGACCACCACAGGCCAATATGAGAGCTGTAGCTTTCCTCCTGCCCCACTATAGTCCTGATCTGTGCAGTCTGAATGTGTAAGATCCCATTGCATAACTAAAAGAAAAAGCATTGCACATACCTGTATGATGCTCTAGATTCCCCTGAAAACACTGGAGTATGTCAGTGTTCTGTCTTCAGAATGAAGTGGGCCATTTGTTGATTTCCACTGATAATTAGCAGAAGGCACAAATCCCTCCAAAGACCATTGGCAGGATTCTAGCTCAGAATGTGAAACTCAGCATACTTAGAACTTGTTGTGATAGGCTTTAATACACTGTTGAATTGCAGCCAGAATTGGTCATTTTTTGGCCTTTCGTCTCTTTTTGGGAGGTGTGTATGGGTCCTGTAATGGCAAGAAAAACCCTTGAGGGGCCCCATGTGGCCCATGGGCCACATTTCCCTCCACCTGTCTAAATTACAATAGTACGTATTTAAATCAAGTAATCACATGGTATCTTATGGGGTGGGGAATGGGAAGACTTTAAATCCTATTATTCTGAGTCGGCAAGCATAGAGAAATCTGGCCCAGTTTTAGGAGCTACTGTCAACACTTTGGAGCAAGAGACAGAAACTGACAGTTGTATCTACTTAAACTCCAGATGCCAGGAACCAAAGTCATCATTGTGAGATGGCTGTGGGAACATGTCCAGCCATGTCAGTAGAGTTTACTTCTAAATGTTCTGCATATAATTATTGTTTATAGCAGTTACTACTCTACTTTTCCAGAGACATAGAACTTCTGAGAAAAGTTTTACATCAAGACTGTAGTACCCCCCTCTTTTGTTTTGTCTGTCTAATATGAAGTCACGAGATGCCATTTGTCACCTCTCTTGTTATGTGAACATCTCATGATCATCCATCTCAGAAATGTTTTAAATCAAGCCAGAGTAACAGAAACATTTTATGAAAAGTAATGCAGCATGTGACACTATGGAGAAGTGTATTTCAGAGTAGGCCTGTAAAAGATTACAACATACAACACTAATAATATACCCAAGAACTCTCCTGAATGGACACAGACAGTCCCAATTAATCCACTGTTGTCTCACTTTTTCAGCTGCTTTTATAATGTCCCAGTTTGTCTCCTCCTCCCACCTCTCCTCTTTGTCTTCAGCTTACTTCAATTGCTGCAAACTGAGTTCAAAGTGCCAAAGTAGTTTCCATTCAAATAACTTAGCAGAGGGAAAAGGAGAGGAGGGATGGAATCTTTCTCTTCCCAGTAGATGCAAGCAAAAGCAAACTGCTGCACCCTCCCCTAGCTCATGAATAATTTTTGCCATCTTGACCACATTCTGATGATGTCTGTCCCATTTTTCATTTGTGAAATGTTGGAGGGTGGGATATACAGTGGCCCTCCTTATCTGCAGGTTCTGTATCCATGGATTCAAGAGACCATGGATCATTGCCCCATACCTGCAGTGATAGCAACATGCACATGGACATGCTGAAGTGTCCATGCACACATCGTTGCCATTGAACTCTATGAGACTCAACCATCCATGGTTTTTGCTATCCACGGGCATGGAGGTCAGAACCAAACCCCTGTGGATACAGAGGGCCCACTGTATCTCTTTTATTTCTTCCCTTTCTTTATCAGTCATCTGTTGTTGGAGTTACAACCTTTCTTTGGCCCCCCAAATAAGCGGAAACTAACCCATTACAATCAATGTCTTATCACTGATTTGTTGATATTCTGTGTACTGAGGAACCAAATAATGTTGTTTTATTATGACAACACAACAAGGGCTTTGAACTGTCTTTTAAAAGTAATGTTAATGCATTTTGGATCATTCATTGTTAATGGGGCTGTGGCCTTGTGGAGGAATGGATTATTATCTGCTGCTGCTCTTGAGTACCCCAGGAAAAATTAACTGTATTATCTAAGAGATGAGGAAAAACTCAATGATCATTCTTTTCCTGTTCTCTTTTGAAACTGAAGAGCTGCACACTAATAAGAGCAGAACAGTTCAGAGATTGTTTCCCAGCCAAGCAAGATCTATTTCCCCTTACAGTAAAATCTGCAAGTGAAAACAAAATGAGGTTAGGGTTTTTTTTGAAGTGCAGCAATGGTTTCCGCTTCCTAATCAGACTTGCTTGATGAAATACAGACAGTGTACTTTGGAGCCTGCAGTCTTGGGGAAATGAAAAGTGCCCAATTTTGTTGCTAAACAAGTTCAGGTGTTGTACAAGGTATCTTGATGCTTCATACAGGAAGAACAATATACTGTGTTTGCCCCTTCTTCTGCCCCCCTGCCCCCAGCTTCCCTTCTTGTCCCTGTGGTATCTGTTTCCAGAACAAGGCATTTTGGGTAGGCTGATGATCTCTGTAGCCAACCTATCCACAATACATTGCTGATAGGATCCCATACTCCAAGCAAGACATATCCTAAAGGTGCCAGATCCGGTCTGATCTTGGAAGCTAAATAGGGTTAGTTACTAACCAGCCCTGGTTAGTACTTGGATGGGAAACTGCCAAGAATATCAGGTGCTGTAGACTATATTTCAGAGAAAGGAACTGGCAAAACTATTTCTGGGTATTCCTTGACTACAAAAATCCTATGAAATTTATGGAGTCACCATAAGTTGACAGGTGACTGAAGGCATATACACACATACAATGACAGTAGAGATTACCTTGTTTGTGTACTGGCAATGGGAAGGAATTATCTTGTGTGAAGCAAACCTGAGTGGCAGATGATTCACTGCTTAGAACTAACTTAGGTGAACTTTTACAGCCGAAGTGGTCAGATGTGTTTGCCCTACAACTTCCGTTAGCTTTAGCCAGCATAGCTGGTAGTGGGGGATTATAGGAGTCGCACTCCAAAAGCATATTGAGGGACATGTTTGCCCATACCTCCTAAAGAGAAAATAAGCAAGTTCATTTGTGCCATTTTATACTTCCCACTTTATTACCAAGTGGCTTTGTAGTGCACTTATTTCCTGTTTTGTACACAGCTATGCTTTCCTTGGTCCCATCTTTGTATAATGAAATTATGTCTATTTAGTGCTCTCATACCTGGAAACAAATTACTATTTCATACAAGCTTTAGCTAATGTACAAATCAAGAACATGTTATAATTCATTAACATTTCCCTTCAGCCACGCTACATGATCAAACCCCATAGAAAATTAACAGACTGATAATTAATGGAATTATAATTTGTTCAGCAAATTGTACTTGACCCAGGAAATTGTTGAAAAGCTTTCAATTCTGTGTCCTTGTAGAAGGTGACCATGCCACAGAAAATACCCATTTTTCAAACTATGGACCGATACCTGTCCATATTTACATTTTAATAGAAATGCAGGACTTGAACAACATTTCATGTTAGAATACTGGGGTCATTAGACTAAAGAGAAGCAGCCTCCCGAAAACAACATTTAAACCAACTTTCTGTACAACAAAAGGGAACACAATGTACTTAGAGGAATGACAGACTCAAAAAGCTGAAAGTAGAAAAGTGAGTGATCAGTGCCTAGTATGGTAGCTTTTTTCTACTTCTTGCTTTATATTGTTTAGAGTGACTTGTACAATGTTTGCTTTCATAATTCACTTTCAGATGTGTATCTGGGCTCTAGCCCAACAAAAGAAAGCATCCTGAAAGGGTCAAAGGTGTTCTACCTAGAGAACACCTAGAGAAAACCTAGATGCTCTAGATAGATATCTATGCTCTAGATAGGGAAAATCATGTGCTTTAAGTGCAGAAATTCTTAGGGCCAGTCCGCAGCATTCTTAAGCTAAATGAATAGGACATACCGTCCAAGATTACACAGACGGAAAAAAAAAGGACATATGTGGCCAAGCAATATCAGAGTGAGGTCAAGATGGGAAAAGTTATTAAGAAGGGATAATGCACAAGCTAGGAGAGGCTGCAGCAGTTTGCTTTTGCCTAAGCCTACTGGGAAGGAAAGGATTCACAAAGGGGGGAACGGGAAGAGGAGAAGAGGGAAACTGCAACATTTTTGAAGCAGCTGAAAAACAGGATGTCAGCGGATTAATTGGGACTGTCTCTGCCAAATTGGTGAAACAGGTGTGGGTCTCCAGCCCTATTATTACCTCTGCTTTAGGAAACAGCTCACAGACACAGAATGGAAAGCAGGCAACCAGTGGTTTGATTTGAAGTTCAGTTTATTTTCATTTGGCCAAATGGGTGCCGAAAGGAGTTTAGGACGAAGATCAAACACTTGATAAGGACTTTTAATGTTTTGGCTGAATTGATAGCATAGACAGACAGACCAATCAGTGAATTTTACTCATCCCCTTTTGGAATGCCCTGGAACGCCCACCTCTAAAGGTGTGCATACTTAGAAAATGGCCTGACCTATTTGTGCACCTGTCTCTTGGAACATCTTATGGTATAGACACATAGTCAAATTGAAACAAGCCTATGCTTCCTGCCACTTTATGTGGTCAGGCTAGCTATTTTCTCTTGCAAGTCTAGCAAGCTTTTGTTGTTTTGCCTTGTGGTTACATCTTTGCAGAGAAAGAGAAACTTAACTTGCCACCTGGTTGAAGGGGGGAGGAAAGAGAGAGAGAGAAAGAACTTTTATAGCATCAGGGTGTTGGAAGGGACCCAGAGAGGTCATTTAGTCCAACCCCGAATAAGGTGTTTGAAATCCAGGATTGGAGGCAGCGTAGCTGGGAATCTTTAAGGATATCTTTCCTGTTCCTGCCTCCACCTTACACTATCTCTTTAGCCTGAGAGACTGGTGGTTCTTAGCCTTTTTCCAACAAATTTCTATCTGTTTGGAGGTCCCTTCTGGTCTCCCAACACATGAACCATGGCAAAATCCAAACAGGCAGTTAGCATCATCATCCTACATACGCATTCTTAAGTCTTAGAAACTCAGGTTATTTATATGGGGAAATGAATAGGCTCTCTATTAGTCTTTATTATATGCAGTCACAGATATACAAATATACACATCCTTTGGGGAGGAACACAGACGTTTAAATGTCTAGCACTTTACATTCATTGTTATGTATAAGGCATCATACATTCATAAGGAATTGAACCTTTATGGACTCTGCTTTTCATTAGCAAGAATCTTTATACCTCATACATAGAGGAAATATCTTCTACTTTCCCCTAGTAGGCATCTCTATACTTAACTTGCAGAGGAAATTTAAACTTAACATATGTGAATAAGCACACAGGAATTGTTATACACATAACGGCATCCATTACAAGCATTATAGGAAGTATATCTTTAGCATAGGCTAGATCTTACCAGCATTGTCTGGTTTATTTTGTTTTTTATCACCTAGGAATAGCTGTATCATCGTGGACTGTGTTTGCATCAGCCTTTTAACACAGTAGTACTAACTCTTTAATGTAGTACCTTTCTCAACTTCATTATAAGTCAATCTGCTGTTTATGTTTCTTTTTTAAGCCTATAATTTTGTTTTTGTTAGGTTGGCTTCATGCTGGGAATTAGCCAATGCCTACATTATACTTTGCTCTATATTCTATGGTCCTGTCCAAACAGTGAAACTAATCCAAATGGCAATCGTACGGAAGGTGATCTGTCCAAATGGACATTAACATTGATACGTCTCATTCAGAAGGGGGGCAGCCAAATCCACTGTAAAGCTCTGAAGGGAAGCCTTCGGAGCTTTTCTCAGAGTTTTTTAAAGCTCCATAGGGCATGCAAATGTGCAGTTGTTAGGACAGTCACATTCGCGTTGCTGCTGTGGGTCAGGGCTAGCAAAGAGGGAAAGCGCCTGCTGCCACCATGTTGGATTTTTGGCTAAGCGAGGGTCTGGTAAGTCAATAAAATGGCGATCTTTTACTCTCTCTTCTTCTTTTTGTAAATACAAGATATCTCATTTGTGCACCATGGTAAACTGTTTTTTTTTAAAAAAAATAGGCAGCAGATTTAAAAGCACTAGGGGGCATGTGAAGTTTAGGGGTCTCTTTTGACCATTAAGACAGGTAGCAGCTCTGCAAATTGCTGCTTCTTTGGAGGAGATCATATCCCTCCCCCCATATAGATGGGACCTGTGTTTTACAAACACACTTATTATATTGGCTCAGGGTCTTAAATTTGGCAAAATAGAACCTAAACCATTGTCTAGCTTGTAACACTGAGACAGAAGGTATGACTGGGCAATGGGAAAGATCTCCAGGGAGCGATCTGCTACAAATGGGAGCCAATAATATATGGCCAAAGAGACCAACAGTTTGACCAAATTTAAGTTAGTTTCCTACATTCTTATTGTGTGGTTGAAGGAAAATGGTTGAAGGAAAATGCTTCCCTTATAGTACAGACAATAAACAGTATCCTCAGATCAAATCACATGGAGCAACAACATGAATATACTCTTTTATGCCAATTTTGTGTCCTTTTGGCTGGTCTTATGAGGTTATTACCTTGATGCAGATTTTGGAATACTTCTTAAGACCAATATGGCTGCCACACAATGTGTTCTCCTAAACTACTAAAAATCTCCTCAGAAATGATATGTTAGGAGCACAGATTTTCAGCTCAATAACACATATTACAAAGCTTTTTGAAACTGCATAACTGATACACCACTTATATAGCAGAAAAAGATTCTTCAATTTTATTGTTCATCATTGCAACAAAAAGAGGAAGCTCAGTACTATAATGCTATTTTGAGGAAGTGGTATTGAAACTAGAGGCCATTACTAATTTTTACCCAGATGGCACAGATTTTCAAAAGTAATCATGTGAAAAGTAATCATGTGAAATGGTTTTTAGTCATTCAAACAACTGTTCTGGAGTTATAATATATCTAGGATCTGATGGAAACCTAATATTTTATTGATGAATCACAGAATCATAGAACTGGAAGAGCTGTGTTTAGGAATATACAACTAAAGTACTCCTGACTGATGGCCATCTGGATGGCTGTCTTTCAAAAACTGGATGGCTGTCTTTCAGGAGTGCTTTAGGGTGCATCTACACTGTAGAAATAATGCAGTTTGACATCACTTTAAGTGCTGTAGCTCCATCCTATGGAATCCTGGGATTTGTAATTTTTCAAGGTCTTTAGCCTTCTCTGCCAAAGAGTGCTGGTGCCTCACAAAACTACAAATCCCAGGATTCTGTAGGATGGAGCTATGGCAATTAAAGTAGTGTCAAACTGCACTATTTATACAGCGTAGAAGCAGCCTTAGTTGTATAGACTTCCAAAGAAGGAGAGTAAACCACTGTCTGAGATTTCCAGTCTGTTCCATGGCTGAACAGCTCTTGCTGTCAGGAAATTCTTCCTGTTTAAATGTCTAGAAATATTTTTTTCTTGTAATTTGAATTCATTGGTTTGTTTCCAAGGGCTCATCTACACCAGACAGGATACACTGGCTCCCTGATGGCATATCCTGCCTCCGGAGTTGACCAGTTTCCTCCCGTTACTTGCAGAAAATGGGCTGGAATCCAAATAGGACACCAGCCTGTTGCTGAAGCTGCCACTGCCAATTTCTTCTCTAATGTGGAAGCCAGCCAGGGGTCCCACAACATGTGACTCCAGGCCCTCTGCATGTGACCAGCCTTGGTTACGTGCTGCAGGACACCTGCCTAGCTTCCAGGAGAGCAAGGGAGCTGGCAGTGGCGTTCTGGGAGTGGTGTTCTGGGACAGGCTCCGGTGGACACGTGAGGCCCAATCCAGCAATTAACAGATTAAGCTGGGTATTTTCTTGAAACACTACATCAGGCCCTGTCCCACCTTGCCCCAATTCCAGCCCCGTATCTGCCACAGAGGTCATGAGGAGTGCCTGGGGCAGATCAGAGTAAATGCCCTGTGTCGTTTGGACTGCGGGGCTCTGGAACAGGGGCAAGCCAGTGTATTTGTCCAGTGTAGACAAGTCCTAGTTTCTGGAACAAGTTTCCTCTATCTTCTACATGTATGTGACATATACATGACATCTATTTTCAACTATTTAAAGGTGGCTAGCATTGTCCCTCAATCTTTTTTCCACGTTAAATATATCCAGCTCTCTATGTTATGTTTGTAGGGGTTGGTTTCAAGACTTTTTTCCCATCTTGGTTATTCTCATCTGGACGTGTTCCAACTTGTCAATATCCTTCTTGAACTATGCTGTCCAGAACTGGACTCACTATTCCAGAGGAGGTCTGACCAAAGCTAAATAGAGTATTCATTCTATTGTTTCCACATGAAGATAGATGTTTTTAAATGTTATCCGTGAGTTCCACATGTTATGTCAGAAACAATATTTGAGACACAAAATCATAGAAACATAGAGTTGGAAGAAACCACAAGGGCCATCTAGTGTAACCCCTTGCCCTGCAGGAATACACAACCAAAGCATTCCCGACAGATGGCCAGCCAACCTCTGTTTAAAAACCTCCAAAGAAGCAGACCCCACCACACTCTGAGGCAGTGCATTCCACTGTCAAACAGCTGTTAAAGTCAGGAGGTTCTTGCTAATGTTTAGGTGGAACCCCTTTTCCTATAGTTTTAGTCCATTGCACCATGTCCTAGTCTCTGGAGCAACAGAAAACAAGCTTGCTCCATCCCTTCAAATATTTAAACATGGCTATCATGTCACCTCTTAACCTACTCTTCTCCAGCTAAACATACCCAGCTACCTAAGCCACTCCTCATAGGGCATGGCTCCCAGACATCTCATCATTTTGGTTGCCCTCCTCTGGACACGTTACATCTTCTCAATATCCTTGAATTGTGGTGCCCAGAACTGGATGAAGTATTCCAGGTGAGGTCTGACCAAAGCAGAATAGAGTGGCACTATTACTTCCCTTGATCTAGACATTATACTCCTACTGATGAAGCCTAGAAAAGAATTTTAGCTACCGCATTGCACTGCTCGCTCCTAGATTCCTTTCACATGTATTGTTATCAAGCCAGATGCTGCTCATCCTATATCTGTGCATTTCATTTTTACTGCCCGAGTGTAGTATCCTATATTTCTTCCTATTGAAATTCGTTTTGTTAGTTTTGGCCAGCTTTCTAATCTGTTAAGGTCATTTTGAATTCTGATCCTGTCCTCTGGGGTATTAGCTACCCCTCCTAATGTGGTGTCACCTACAGACTTGATAAACATACCCTCTATTCCCTCATCCAAGTCATTGATAAAGATGCTGAATAGCACTGGGCCCAGGACAGGACCCTGTGGCACCGCACTGGTCACTTCTCTCCAGGCTGAAGAGGAGCCATTGGTGACTACCGTTTTGGTTCGGTCAGTCAACCAATTACAAATCCACCTAAACAGTCGCATTGTCTAGCCCACATGTTACTAACTTTTTTGCAAGTATATCATGGGGGACCTTTTCAAAGCCTTTACTGAAATCAAGATACACTACATCCACATCATTCCCTTCATCTACCAAGTGTGTAACTCTATAAAAAAAAAAGAGATAAGATTAGTCTGGCATGACTTGTTTTTGAAAAACACATGTTAACATTTAGTGATTACAAATTACTTTCCAAGTGGTTACAGACTGTCTTTTAATGATCTGCTCTAGAATCTTTCCTAGTATTGATGTCAGGCTGACTCAGAGGTAATTATTTGGGTCTTCTCCCCCCCCCCTTTTTGAAGATGGGGGCAAATCTTGTCGCCATCTTCAAAAACTGCTGGGACCTCTCCTGTTCTCCAGGAATTCTCAAAGATTATTGCCAGTGACTCTGAGATTACTTCTGCCAGTTCTTTTAATACGCACAATCCTAAATATACACTGGACTGACTATGTGACGAATGTTGCTGTCCTTGAGAAAGCAGGGATCACCAGCACTGAGGCCATGATATTGAGAACACAGCTACGCTGGGCAGGGCACATATCTAGGATGGAGGACCATCACCTCCCCAAAATAGTACTCTACAGTGAACTCGCCATGGGTCAGCATAAGAAGGGCACTCCCAAAAAAATGATACAAGGACTCCCTGAAACAACATCTCAGGCTCAGCCAAATTGATCACCAACATTGGTCTGCCCTGGCCTCACATTGGGAGGCGTGGAGACGCACTATCCACAATGCTGCAGCCTTATTTGAGAACTCACGCCGAACAAGTCTTGAAGAGAAACGACAACGCAGAAAGGATCGCAACACGGAAACATCACTGAAGGAGACCTTCTGCTGTGCTTTCTGCAACCAGACTTGTTTTATCTCGGATTGGCTTTTTTAGTCATCAGCGCGCTTGCAGAAAGCGCGGGATGAGTCCTTCCTGAATCTTTGTTTGTGAAGAAAAGCCAGAGAGAGAGAGAGAGAGAGAGAGAGAGAGAGAGAGAGAGAGAGAGTCTTTTAATATCCTTGGATGTAGTACATTTGGCCCTGGAGACTTGAACTCATTTATACTGGCCAGGTATTCCTGAACTATCTCTTTAACTATTCTGTGCTGCATTTCCCCTACCACACCATCTGCTCCATTTCCCCTAGGTTGAGCACTGTTCTCCTTTTGGGAGAAGACCAACGCAAAGAAGGTGTTGAGTAGTTCTGCCTTTTCTGTCCCCTGTTAGCATTTCATGATCTTCTCCATGCAGTGGTCCTGCCATTTCCTTGTTCTTTCTTTTGCTATGGACATATCCATAAATGCCCTTTTTATTGTTTTTAACCTCTCTAGCAAGCCTGAGCTTCATCTGTGCTTTAGCTTTTATGACTTCCCCGTATATTAACTGGCTGTTTGTCTGAATTCTTCTTTGGTGATTTCCCTCTTTTTCCATTTCTTGTACATGTCTCTTTTAAGTCTTAGCTCAATTGTAAGTTCTTGAAACCATCCTGGTTTCTTTAGACACTTCCCATTTTTCCTCCTCACTGGAACTGTTTGAAGTTGTGTCTTCAGTATCTCACTGTTTAGAAACTGCCATCCATCATGTACTCCCTTCTCTTTCAGTATTCCTGACCATGGGATCACCCCCAGTAATTCCCTAATTTTTCTGAAATCAGCTTTCTTAAAGTCTAGAATGCATGTCTTGAGTACGCTTGGCTTCCCCTTTCCTTTGTATAACAAACTCCAGGAGAACATGATCACCCCCCACACAAGGATCCTGCCACTTCCACTGCATTAATCAGATCATCTCTGTTAGTTAGGATCAGATCTAAAAAATCTGATTTCCTAATTGCCTCTTCCACCTGCTAGACAATGAAATTGCCTTCAAGGCAAGTGAGGAATTTGTTGGACCTTAAATTTTTGGCAGAGTTGGACTTCCAACAAATATCAGGATAATTAAAATCTCCATTACTACTATATCTCTCTTTTCTGAATGTGTGGTCATCTGTTCCAGGAAGGCATCATCTAAGTCCTCAGTTTGGATTGGAGAACTGTAGTAGACCCCCCACAACAACATCCCTGCTGTTTCTTGCTCCCTTAATTTTTACCCACATGCTCTCAACCTGGCTCCCAGGATTTAAGTCATGGATCCCATCATTGGTGTACATATCCTGAATGTATAATGCTACTCCACCTCCCTTCCTGTTTGGTTTATTTCTCTGAAACACAGTAGGTTATACCCCTCTATTATTACATCCCAGTCATGAGACTCATCCCATCAGGTTTCAGTGATGCCTATTATATCATAATTGCTTTGCTGTGCTAAGAGTTCAAGTACATCCTGTTTGTTCCCCATGCTCTGTGCAGCAGGATAGCGACATCTAAGGCAATGGGTCATACCCTCTTTCTGCCTTTTAAAGGTTTTATTCCTTCCACTGTTTGGTTCTTGTACTATTTGCCTTGTTCTCTGTATAACATTTAGGCTATCATCTCCAATACTTGATGAACTTCTGCTCTCAAGAATACTGTCTCCCTCCCCCACAAAACTCAGTTTAAAGCCACCACCACCCCGATCAGATCTTTCAGACTCTTAGTCAAAACATCCCTACCAACTGCTGTGAGATAGAACCATCTGCGGAGCCAGTTGTTCACCTCCACTATTTTTCTCTCCGTACCTGGGCCGTACCCTTTCACTCAAAGACAGACAAAATTGCTATCTTTGCACCCAGATCCTTCAGCTTCCTACCCAGAGCCTCTTAATCCCTTGTGATATTCTGAAGGCTATGCCTTGCTTTGCAGTATCATTGGTTCCCACATGGACCAAAAGGAAGGGATAACAATCAGTGGGCTCGACAAGTCTTGTTAGCCTCTCTGTTACATCTTAGATTTTTGCCCCAGGGAGACAGCATACTTCTCGAGATATCTTATGAGGCTAGCAAACTACTGATTCTGTACCCCTCAGCAGGGAGTCCCCTACCACCACACATGCCTCCTCCAAGGATTGGCAGAGGCCAATCTGTGTGCTGAACCTTCCAATGTCTTGTGCACATTCTCTGAGGACTGGCTCTGCTGCTCTCTTTCCTGTTCCTTATCATCTCTGATAAAGGTGAATGCTTCAAACAGATTCCGTAGTGCCAAACTCTTAGCATGACCCCTCCTTCTTCTACGTGTCATATTCTTTTAAATGTATACTTCCTGTTTAATGGAACTAACCTTCTCCACTGAGACATCCCTTGTGTGTACCACAACAAGGACTGTCTGCTCTGCTCTGTCTAAGAAATCCTCCTGCTCCCTAATATGCTGTAGAGTGCCTAATTGGGCCTCAAGTTTCTGGACCATCTCTTCCAACACCAACATCAACTTACACTTGCTGCAGGTGAAACTACACACATCCATAGGCAAGAAGACAAAGATGCCACAGCTGTTGCAAATGCCTGCTGCAGCTCCTTCACTATCCATATTGAGGAATCTCAAGTAGGCACTAAATCAGAACTCTGGCCTCCTCCTCAAACTCTCCTGATAAACACTCTGTTTGCCTTGCCTGTGAGCCATACTCCTGTACACCTCGCTCCTGTGTGCCTGACTCTTGTATGCCTCGCTCCTGTACACCTTGCTCCAGGGACATGCTCACGGCTATCTGCCAAGGTGCTGAACAGAGATTTCAGTTTAGATATTTCAGGTCTAAGTCCAACAAACACTGAATCTACTATACCCTCCCTTTAAAAAATATATATCCTGTAGCTGAAAATGTATCTTGAAGATCTGTGATTTGATCAATAAAGACTCTTTAACAATGTGCACCACAATTGTTCCATGCACAATTGCTAAGCCCTGATGGCCAGCCTTCTGGTGATGAGCCTATCCATACTTAGCTAGGTTGTTCCTTGGGTAGCAGACATTTGACCCATACTTGAAGATTTTTAACTTGATAGAACCTGCCATTGCTTGTACTCTGTACTCTGCTGGCATAAACTTTAAGAACTCAGGGTCACCACCATCCCATGAGAAGGCAATAGATTAGGAATTTGTTAAGGCTTTGTTATAAGAACATAAGCAAACTATATTATTCTAAAATTGTGTAAGCATTTTGTTTGGATGTGCAGATCAGTAGCTGCTAGCCAGCCTACATTCTGTACAAATAAGGATATTAATACTACTAAGGAGGAATCCCTAAGTATGTTTGGTAAGGAATATATTTCTTCAAAATCACTGTATTCCCTAATAAAAATACGAACTGTATGCTTGTATAAATGAAATCTGTCCTCAGTAACTAGTGCCCTGCTGCAGCTTAACACACAGGGCATCCCATGCCTGTTTCATCTTATTTCTGTAATGTCTTTCTTTAAATGAATAGTTCATTAGATGATCTGCCAAGTAACTGGTATGTTCTTGGCAGCTCTCTCATTAATTCCAGGAAAACTGGCAAATGAACTTTGAACTACAGTTATCACTCAAAGTATGCCATTTAACTTAGCTGAACAGTGGTTACTGCTTTCTCAATATTAAAAGCAACACATCACTTGAAGAGTCACAACATAGCTTTACCAACATACTTTTATACTAATTATGCTAGCAAAACTAGTACGATTTTGGTAAATCACTGTGTCTTATACCATGGTCACTCAGCCCAGCTCTACATGTGCTGATTACCTTGAAAAAATCACTGTGTAGTAGATCACTAGAATATGCAAAATTGGTGCTTTTCTCTCTATTATTATTCTTGATCAGCTGCAAACAGGAAAAAGGTGGGCTCTTTTTCTGCCTTTCATTCTTGGAGAACTGACAGATGCAGCAGTGATTTGCTTTACAGGGCTCATGTGAGGATAAACACAGTACAGATTATTTTTAAAAGTGACTGGAAGAAAAACAAACACTAAAATCACTACAGGATACAAAGGTTAAAACATTAAATGCAATATACAGTACTAGCTAAGGTGTCTGAGTGGGACTTAAGAGATCCAGGCTTTAGTTCCCACTGCACCGTGAAACAGGAGTTTTACTCAAGTTCTGCTTTGGGGGAATCATATGATGTTAACCTGGGAGCCATAAAATGAAACAGGAGCAAAACTTTGGAACAACAGACCACTTATAGGGAAAAGATACAAGAATGTTCTTTGTCCCCTGATAAGGTACAAGGCCTAGAGTTGTGTCAATCCCTAAAACAATGGAAAACTTTCTGCAGTTTTGTCCTTGTTCCCCAGAACGCATCATGCATCAGTCCAAAACTAAATTTTTAATTGGCAGCTAGAGATAAGGAAAGAATCAGAAGGCAGAAAAATGTAGGGGTGTCAGCAAATCAAAGAGTGACTGCACACTGGGAGAGAATCTTGTTTTTTCTCTTTTTGTTCACCTCAGCTCTGGAATTTTGCTAGCAGGTATTTCCTATTTGGGGTTTTTTAGGGCCTTAATTTTTCCTTTTTGTGTTCTTCACTATTCAGCTTTCACAATCATACATAGAAATTAGTGCTGAAATTACATTGAATGATATGCAAACCTTCCCAGTAACACCACACCCTAACTGGAGCGGGAGGCCCTACCAAATAGTTCCTTGCTGTTCTCTTACTCCCATATTTCTCAAGAAGTGCCTCAATTGACCATCTAGTGGCCCATAGAAGAGGCAATTATTCAAATATGCAAGGTCATGAAGTGCTTTATAGGTGATTCTCTGAAGATGCCAGCCACAGATGCATCAGCCTTACAGCTCAGAAAAACCCCATGAAAAACCTATGTGAAGTCAAAGGCTTTCATGGACAGCATCCATAGATTTTCCTTGTTTTTTTTTCTGGGCTGTGAGGCCATGTTATGGGAGAGTTTATTTCAAATGTTTCGCCTGCATCTGTGGCTGGCATCTTCAGAGAATAGTTGGATAGGAGTGTGGGGGTGGTGGTTATATACTGTGAACCCCTATTGGGGAGGATATGTAAATTTGTATATTTGAATGGCTAGTTTCTGGGTGGAGATATGTAAGGAAGATTAGTGTCTGTTTGGCTAATGGTTGGTTAATGGTCCATCATCTGCTGGAAATCCCCCTGTCCCTGGGTGGAATTCATTTGCAAGTGTTGAGTTCTGATTTTAGTGTTTTTCAGGACTGGCAGCCAGATTTTGTTTACTTTTAGGGTTTCTTCTTTCCTGTTGAAGTTGTCCAGGTGTTTGTGCATTCTCTGTGCATTCTGACATGATAATTGTTGGCCTCTGTGCTTCTCTGTGCATTCTGACATGGTAGTTGTTGGCCTGGTCCATAATTTCAGTGTTTTTAAATAACATTTGGTGTCCAGATTTGTTTATCACATGTTCTGCTACTTCTGATTTTTCTGGCTGGCCAGTCTGCAGTGTCTCTCATGTTCCTTAATTCGTGTTTGCACACTGCGTTTAGTGGTCCCTATGTAAACTTGTCCACAGCTGCATGGTATGTGGTAAACCTCCTGTAGCTGTGAGAGGGCCTCTTTTGTCCTTTGCTGGGTGTATAATTTCTTGGATTTTCTTGGTTGGTCTGTAGATTGTTTGGAGGTTGTGTTTCCTCATCAGTTTCCCTATTCTGTCTGTGACTCCTTTGATGTATGGTAAAAATACCTTCCCTTTGGGTGGCTGGTTTTCTTCATTCCTGTGGTTTTTTTCTGGATCTGGCTGCTCTTGTGATGTCTGATCTGGAGGAACCATTAGCCTGTAGGGCCCAGTTTAGGTGCTTCTGTTCGTCCTCCAGATAGTGGGGTTTGCAGATCCTTTTTGCACAGTCTACCAATGTTTTTATTGTGCTTCTTTTTTGTCTTGGGTGATGATTGGAGTTCTTGCGTAGGTGTCTGTCCGTGTGTGTGGGTTTTCTGTATACCTTGTGGCCTAACTGTTGGTTTGGTTTGCGGATGACTGTGTTCCAAAAATGGCAGTATTCTTTCCTTTTCTTTTTCCATTGTGAATTGGATATTTGGGTGGATGCTATTCAGGTGGTTCAGAAATGAGACCAAATCTTCTTCTTCATGGTTCCAAATGTTAAAAGTGTCATCCACATATTGGAACCATGTTGTGGCCTTTTTTGGTGCTGTTTCCAGGGCTTGCTTTTCAAAATGTTCCGAGGGGCTGCCCATGGCTACACCATCTATCTGTTCGTAGAATTCGTTATCCCACTGGAAGTAGCTTGTGGTGAGGCAATGGTTGAATAAGGCTGTGATGTCCTCAGGAAATATTTGTTGGATGAGTGCCATGGTGTCTATTATGAGGACTTTGGTGAACAAGGAGACAACATCAAAGCTGATTAGTCTGTCTCCAGGTTTCAGTTCAATGTTGTTGATTTTTTCAAAGAAGTGAGCTGAATCTTTGATGTAGTGGGGGGTTTGTCGTATGTGGGTTTGTAATTGTGTGGCCAGAAACTTGGCCAAGTCATAAGTGGGGCATCCAATGGCGCTCACTATGGGTCGGAGTGGAATGGAATCCTTGTGGATCTTGGGAAGTCCATAGAGTCTTGGTGGCAGAGCCTCTGATCTGCATAGGTTCTGGTGTATGATTGACTGAATTGATGAATTCTTGATCAAGGTATTTGTTTTTCTGGTAATTTTGTTGGTCGGGTCTTGCTTGAGTTTTCTGTATGTTGCAGAGTCCAAGAGTTCCCTTATTTTTTGTTTGTATTTTTCTTTTTCCATGATTACTGTGGCATTGCCTTTGTCTGCTGGGAGAATAATGATTTCTGGTCTGCACTGAGATACTTGATAGCTTTTCTTTCTTTTATGGCTTTTCTTTCTTTCTTCTGTATACACCTGAGCTTAGGGAAATGAAGCGGTTTGGACAACGACTAGAGCGCAGGTGGCGGAAGACTCGACTCTTATCTGACAGAACTCGCCATAGGAACTTTCTTTGGTCCTATCGGGAGGCAGTGCGTGCAGCGCAAAGATCCTTCTCTTCTGCACGTATTGCGTCTGCAGAGTCCCGTCCAGCAGAGCTGTTTAGGGTGGTGAGGGAGCTGGCGCAGGTCACCCCTGCGCCGAATCCCCTGCTTAACCTGACGACTGCCTGCTGTGATGCATTTAATAACTTCTTTGCAGATAAAATCTCTCAGATAAGAGCCGACCTAGATGCCACTATTGTAACAGAAACAATGGACGAGGTGTCCAGCAACTCTGCCGATGTAATTATACTGGATCAGCTGCAATCTGTGAGTACCGATGACGTGGACAAGCTCCTTGGTAGTGTGAGGAAGACAACCTGCCCCCTCGACCCTTGCCCGTCTTAGCTGGCCGTCCAGGGAGGGGATGCATTGCGGAAGTTCCTTGTGAGCATCATCAATGCATCCTTCAGGGAAGGATATATTCCATCATGTTTAAAGGAGGCGGCTGTTAAGCCTAGTCTGAAAAAACCTTCCCTGGACCCCCTGGCTATGAATAATTATAGGCCAGTCTCTTTATTACCATTTTTTAGAGCAAGTTGATCGAGAGGGCAGTTGCTCTTCAACTCCAAGCTGTCTTGGATGAAACCGATTACCTAGACCCATTTCAAACTGGCTTCAGGACAGGCTTTGGGGTTGAGACTGCCATGGTTGCTTTGACCGACGATCTGCGTCTGAGCATCGACAAGGGTAATGTGACCCTGTTGGTGCTCTTAGACCTCTCAGTGGCTTTTGATACAATAGATCACAGCATTCTTCTGGATCGCCTGGGGGAGTTAGGCATCGGAGGCACTGCTTTGCAGTGGTTCCGGTCCTTCCTCTCAGGCAGGACCCAGAGAGTGCTGCTCGGGGACAGTAGCTCCAGTAAAAGGGAGCTCACCTGTGGAGTACCACAGGGTGCTATTCTGTCCCCGATGTTATTTAACATCTATATGAAGCCGCTGGGTAAGATTATCCAGAGTTATGGAGCTGGGTCTTATCAGTACGCTGATGACACTCAGATCTATTTCTCCGTATCTCGTTCGTCGGTCTCAAACTCTGATGGCATCTCTTCTCTCAATGAATGTCTTCGGGCAGTAATGGGCTGGATGAGGAAAAACAGATTGAGACTGAATCCTGACAAGACGGAGGTGCTCATGGTAGCGGCCCCGAAACCAAGAATCGGGTTGCAATCTCCAGTCCTGGATGGGGTCACACTCTCCTCCAGTGACTGTGTTCGCAGTCTAGGGGTGCTCCTTGACTCGTCGCTCCTGATGACAAATCAGGTAAATGCAACAGTCAGGAGCGCTTGTTATCAGCTTCGGCTGATACGCCAGCTGCGCCCTTTGCTGGAAGCAAGGGATCTTGAGACCATTGTGCACGTGCTGGTAACCTCACGTCTGGATTTCTGTAATGCTCTCTACATGGGGCTACCCTTGTGCCTAGTTCAGAAATTACAGCTGGTACAAAATATGGCAGCCAGGCTAGTTTCTGGAACATCTAGGAGGGACCACATTACTCCGGTTCTGAGGTCCCTCCACTGGCTGCCTATCAGCTTCCGGGCCCAGTACAAGGTGTTGGTTATCACCTTTAAAGCCCTAAATGGCTTGGGCCCAAGCTATCTCAGGGATCGCCTTCTCCCTTAAAATCCTCCCTGCGCTCTCCGGTCCTCTGGGAGGAATCTGTTGCAGCCACAAAGACCTAGGCTGGCGACTACCTCCCAGAGGGCTTTCTCGGCTGTCGCCCCCAAATTGTGGAACAGCCTGCCCGACGAGATCCACCTATTGACATCATTAGACAGCTTTAAAAAGGCTGTCAAGACGGTTCTCTTCTGGCAGGCTTTTCCAGAATAGCTAACCCCGGCCTCAGGAACCCCCTCTGGAGGTTGCTTTTGGACCTCCAAACAGATGCTGCCTGCTTAAAAGGGTTTTTAACATATTGTATTACATATTGATTTTAACTTGTATTAATTTAATAATGTTTTAAGGGGAGGGAGGGATTTTGGGTTGTTTTATACTGTCTACCATTTTATCGTTGTAAGCCGCCCCGATTGCTTGCAGAGGGGCGGGATATAAATAAATTTTATTATATTATTATTATTTATATGGTTATGTTGCTGGGCGGTGGTTTTGCCTTCCTCAGGATCCTAGCTGTTTTTCCACTTATCTCTTCTGCCTCTTCCTCCAGGAGATGGTAGAGGGCAGATTCAACATGGGCGATGATGTCTTCAACTGGGATTCTGGTGGTAGTAACTGCAAAATTGCCTCCTTTCGACAGGATGGATGTTTCTTCTTTTGAAAGTTGTCATTCTGTTAGGTTGATAATAGTCCGTGATGTGTCCAGCTGGGGTTTCCATTAGTGTTTGTGGCATTTGTCAAATTTTTGTTTCTGCCTTTCAGTGTGAATCACCATATCTTTTTCCATTTTTCTGTAGGTGAGGTTGTCAATTTTGTCCCAATCTTGGGTGTTTTAACATGTAAATTGTTTAATTCTTTTAAAAATTTTATATTTATAATTTGATTTTAACTTCATACTGTTTTTAGCTGGTATTGTTTTTATAATGATGTTGTTAGCCACCTTGAGTCCCACTGGTGGGAGAAAGGCGGGATAGAAATGAATAAAATGATGATGAAGAAGATGATGATGTTACCAGGATCTTTGGATACCTCTACGTGTTTTATATCATAGTGTGGACAGATCCTGGCTATGTCATGTCCTGTCTCTCAGATCCTGGCTATGTCATGCCACTGCCACAGAGAAGATGAATTTGAGCTACAGATACAGGGACAGAGTGACCAGCAGGCTGAGGAACAAAGTGTTCAACAGACACAAGCTGCTGAGGAACAGTGTGCCCAGCAGCAGGCTCACTCATCTGAGCAACAGGATATTCCGCAGCCACAAACACCAGAGGAACAGAATAAAAACTTACCTAGTTTCATGCAGCATCAACAAGAAAAAGAAAGACATAGGAGGTCAGAGAGATTAAATAGGAAGTAAGAAGTAATCAGGCAACACCTGCTAGCCCATAAATTAGGCAGCACCTCATCCGGAACAGCATGGCTAGCAACCAACATGTTTGGATGTAAGCCATGCTGGACTCCAACTCTTGACTGACTGCCCATGATCTTGAACCTTGCCTTTGCCTTTGTGACCTCGTCTTTGGATTTCCCCACTGGACTGTTGATTTGGCTTGTTGTCTCTCTGTGTTTGACTCTTAAGACTGGACTGCGTTTACTTTTCGTGCCTGGCTCCTAGACTGACTTTGCATACTGGCAGAATCAGAATCATAGAAACATGGAGTTGGAAGAGACCACAAGGACCATCCAGTCCAACCCCCTACCATGGAGGAATACACAATCAAAGCATTCCCGACAGATGGCCATCCAGCCTCTGTTTAAAAACCTCCAAAGAAGGAGACTCCACCACACTACCAGGCAGTGTATTCCACTTCCGAACAGCTCTTTACTGTCAGGAAGTTCTTCCTAATGTTTAGGTGGAATCTCTTGTCCTATAGTTTGAACCTGGGACACGGAGCAATGGGTTCATAGAATCATAGAATCATAGAATTGTACACTTGGAAGAGACCATGAGGGCCATCCAGTCCAACCCCCTGCCACGCAGGAAATCACAATCAAAGCATCCCTGACAGATGGCCATCCAGCCTCTGTTTAAAGACCTCCAAGGAAGGAGACCCCACCACGCTCTGAGGAAGTGTGTTCCACTGCCAAACAGCTCTTACTGTCAAAAAGTTCCTCCTAATGTTGAGGTGGAATCTCTGTTCCTTGTGTCTTGGGCAAGTCACATTCTCTCAGCCTCTGAGCTGCAAAGGCAACTCCCCTCTGAGAAAAATCTTGTCAAGAAAATCCCATGATAGGACAACCCTAAGGAGGACCTAAGTCAGAAATGACTTCAAGGTACACAACAACAAATGCAACACTTTTATCCTTTTAATTATGTACTTTGAGCCCATTGCTCCGTGTCCCAGTCCCTGGAGCAGCAGAAAACAAGCTTGCTCCATCCTCAGTATGGCATCCCTTCAAATATTTAAACATGGCTATCATATCCCCTCTCAACCTTATCTTCTCCAGACTAAACATACCCAGCTCCCTAAGCCACTTCTCATAGGGTATGGCTTCCAGACCTCCCACCATCCTGGTCGTCCTCCTCTGGACACGTTCCAGCTTTTTAATATCCTTCCTGAATTGTGGTGCCCAGAACTGGACACAATATTTCAGGTGACCAAAGCAGAATATGATGACCAAAGCAGAATAGAGTGACACTATTACTCCCATTGAACTAGATGCTATACTCCTATTAGTGCAGCCTAGAATTGCATTGATTTTTTAAGCTGCTGCATCACACTGCTGACTCTTGTTCAGCATGTGGTTCACAAAGACTCTTAGAGCACATTCACACTACACAAACAATCCAGTTTGAAACTGGATCATTTGCCATGGCTCCTCCCTACTGAACCCTGGGAGTTGTAGTTTCATGAGGCACCAGCAGTCTTTGGCAGAGAAGGCTAAATGCCCTTACAAAACTACAAATCCCATGATTCCACAGGAAGGAGCCATGGCAAATAATCCAGTTTCAAAGTGGATTATTTGTGCAATGTGGATTTGGCCTTAGATCACTTTCACATGTACTGCCATCAAGCCAGGTGTCACCCATCCTATATCTGTGCATCTCATTTTTACTGCCCAAGTATAGTATCCTACATTTCTCCCTGTTGAAATTCGTTTTGTTAGTTTTGGCCCAGCTTTCCAATCTCTTAAAGTCATTTTGGATTCTGATCCTGTCCTTTGAGGTATTAGCTACCCCTCCTAATTTGGTGTCATCTGCAAACTTGATAAGCACACCCTCTATTCCCTCATCCAAGTCACTGATAAAGATGTTGAATAGCACTGAGCCCAGGACAGAAGCCTGTGGCACCCCACTAGATATTTCTCTCCAGGATGAAGAGGAGCCATTGGTGACTACCCCATTGGGTTTGGCCAGTCAACCAATTACAAATTCACCTAACAGTTGCATTGTCTAGCCTACAGTATTTACTTTTTTGCAAGAATATAATGGGGGACCTTGTTAAAAGCCTTACTGAAATCAAGATACACTACATGCACAGCATTCTCTTCACCTATCAAGTTTGTAACTCTATCAAAAAATGAGATAAGATTAGAAACCCAGATGCTTCCTTTGAACTGTGGAATCTGATTTATTGGTTCTAGGCAGCCTTCTCTGAGCAGTATAGGACAAAAGGAGCTCTCTTGTACTAAAGGAGTATCTCCGGCTGGTGTTATGAACGACAATAGCAGACATCTCTTCAGGGACAGTTTTACTGCCTGAAATGCTTCCCCCCCCCTTATTTTTAAAACTATTTTTTTAAAAATGTGACACACGTCAAATTCTTCCCTTACTCCTGAAGCTTTGTGCGGCTTACAAAATCTCCCACTCAGGTAAAATATCCAGTTGTGCAACGAAAGGCATATCCCTTCTCCCTGCCTGGTTATTTCCCTTGCCCACATACTTGAAGTAAAACTCTGGGTAGAAAGGAATCCCTCTCCTTTCATTGATCCCTATACTCAAGCAAATCTTCATTAAAATGAAATGGTCGGAGTGGAGTGAAGAAGCAAGGGTCTTTCTCTCTCTTTACCACCACTCAGGTTCTTAAAGAATAGGTAGGGAACTCCGCTCCTTCTTAACAGACATAGTTATAACAGTGTAGAAGAGGTACTAATACTGACTCAGGATTAGGCGCATTACCACTGCTCTCCCCTTGAGAGAACCGCTTCCTAAGGATGCCGATTTCTCTCGCGTTTTACTTCATACTTCAAGGAAGAGGCGCGGGGTTATTTTTGCGGCACTGTTTCCTACTTTACAGGTGGTAAAATTTATTATTATTATTATTATTATTATTATTATTACACGTCACAACCACACGTCGCTGCGTCCGCAGCTCAGGAGCCGCTGAGGTGAATGGACGCACCTTCCCCCCGTCTCATTGTCCGGACGGACGCAGGAGGACAAGAGGGCCGCGCCAAAGCGAAGTGAGAGTGAAGGAAGCCCGGATATAATAGCACCAAGGCGAAAAGCCCCAAACTTAACATTCGCCACCTTTCCCCGCCCTCCTCCGCGTGGGGACTAAAAACTGGGGAAAGAAACTCCGTTGGCGGCCCTGGACGGGGAGAGGAGGAGGAAGACGAAGACGAGGGGTGGGGAGAATGGCAGCGCTTGTGGTAATAACCACACCCCAGAGGGGGAAAGGGGGAGGAGGAGGAGAGATGGTGACAGGTGCTGTGGGAGCTGCTGCTCGTGGCACCGAAGGAGGACGGACTCTGGGGAACAGCCCTCGCAGCAGCCGCAGCCGGGACCCGCCGCCCGCTTTCTCGCGCCTTGCCCGGGTCCGAAGAGGACGCGCGCGCCATGGGCTCCCCTCAGGCGTCGCCTCTCGCCCACATCTTCAAAGGGACCTTCGCGCACGCCGCCGCCTCTTCGCCTATGGTCATTCTGCAAGGCCACCTGTTGGGTGTACAGGAGAGCGGGAAGGTGAGCGGAGGGGGCGAGGGAGGGACCTGTGCGCCCGGGCGCCTGGGAGAACAAGGGCAACCGGGCATGGGTGGCCACGGGGCGAACTGAAGGCGCTCGAGCAAGGGAGTTGGGGGTTTTTTGGTGGTGGGAAGGAGAGGGGGGGAGCAAAGAACAGCCCAGCTAGTTAGTGTGTGTGTTGGGGTGTTGAGCAGAAGCATGAGATACCTGAGAAGTGTGTGTGTGTGTGTGTTGGGGAGAAGCAGTGAGGTACCTGAGAAGAAGAAGAGTGTGTCTGTTGGGGAGTAGCAATGAGGTACCTGAGGAGAAATGTGTGTGTGTGTGTGTTGGGGAGAAGCAGTGAAGTACCTGAGAAGAAGAGTGTGTGTGTGTGTGGAAAAGCAATGAGGTACCTCAGGAGAAGTGTGTGTGTGTGTGCGCGCGCGTGTTTTGGGGAGTTGGGGGAGAAACAATGAGATACCTGAGGAGGAGAAATATGAGGGGAGAATGGGTTATGTAATAGCGCGAAGTAGGCAAAGGGAGGGTTTTTAAACCCGATCCCTCCACGGTGGGAAAAGTGGAACAGCTGTGGAAACACCGAGAAACGCATAAGGGGAAGGAGGAAGTGGAGTTGGGCCTCATCGTACTCAAGAGGGTTATATAACTCCCTGGTGAGGAGGAAAGAATAAAGAGGTTGGGTTGTTCAAGGAGAGAGAAGAGAAGGGGAGGCTTCGTTGGATCCAGACAAAGCACCAGCGACGTCTGTGGCTTCACAAGGGGACAAAATCAAAAAAACAAGAGAGTAAATTTTGTGTCAGTGCTTGCCTTAGGGCAACAACAACAATTCAAAAATTCCAGACAGGGATAGTGAACCAGGAGACTCAACCCGAAATCAGCAAAGCAGTGACTTAGCTTTGGGGTTTCACTGAACCTCTTTGTCATGTTCAGAGTTAATCAAGGGAAAGAAAATGTAGCAGGTTCAGGGTGAAAAAAGATGCTGGTGGTGTGGAGAGCATGGTGGAAAACAAGTCTTAAAATGGTAATTCAGGGAGCTTTGGTAAACTGTGCCAAAAGCAAAAAGATTCTGCAGGTTCTGCAGAACTGTGTTTGGATAGTCTGCAGAGATATACATCAAGATGCATTGGTTTATAACAGGTCAGAATGAACTTTAAGTATTTCGAATTATTGTTTTCAGTGTGGGAAATTATTAAGCACTTTGACCTAAATGCAATTGCTAGTCCCAGCTAGGGTAGACTTGTGGACTCAATGGAACTTATATATGTGCTGATTTATCAAGTTCCCATTAATTCGTGAGGTCTGCTATAATGACAATTAACAAGGGATTTAAGCCCTTGTGCTTGAAAAAGGGGTGTAAAGTAAATATATATATATATATATATATATATATATACTGCTGCATCCTGATCCTATATTGTTAATTGCTAACATAGACAAGAATTCTTGTTACAGCAACAGGAAACCTAGCACCTGCTAGATAGGTTGGGCATCAACTCATATGAGACCCAACTAGCTTAAAAAGAGTGACACACGGTCACTCTTGCAACTCTTATTCCATTCTTGTTTTTAATGCAGTTAAGCACTTAACATGAGTGAGCTAGAATACCTTGAACAATTCCCTAATCTACACTAGGTGTTTTTGAATATTCCCTCCCAGAGATTTTGAAGATGTAAAAGTGGTGGTCTATTAGTTATAAGGGATAAACTAGTATTGGGGTTATTAAAGTGAATTCTAGTGTGTGAATGCCACTGCAGGAGAGAAGGACAGTGAAAATGGTATGAGACCTTGGATAGATGATGTTATATATTTGAGTGAACAAGTGAATAGGAGATGAGTGCTGAATGTGGTGTGTGTGTGATTTAGATATGCCTGGGTGTTAGTTCACATATATACTGGCTACATGTGTTTCAGATACTGGAGCTGTCGCATAGATAATTTGTGTAGGCTTAGCACATTTAACATAAAATTTGTTTGCAGAAGTGACTTGCAATTTTCTTGACACTTCTCCTTTTTATGTGAAAGTTTGAAGTATAAAATTATGATCGCTGTGATATGAATTTTTAGCTGTAAACTGATCTTAGCTGTAGCTCCAGATAATCACATTCTGGACTAATTTCCAAATTCTATAAGGGTAAAAATAGATTGAGATGGTTCAACAGCCCATGGTCCCCACAAGGGGGGGGGGCTGACAGGGCTTTAGCATGGGGGCCTGCACCCCAGGGATTAGGAGAGGGGCCCAGCATGATATTATTGTAAGTTTTATTATGTAAATCTATTTAGTGTTTTTAAAATATAAATATTACTTTGCTGTCATCATTTAAACTGACTTATTTTAATTTTTATCCTAAACCGTGGAGCCTCTCACTGCCCTTAACTTTAGCAGTAGGTAGGAGACCCGCCAAAGAGCCTGGGGGCCCACTTCAGGATGTGGGGGCCATGCAACAGACAATCTTTTTTTAAGAGCTTAGAGAACATATGGCCACAAAACTGACTTTTAAAAAATTGTACATTTACTTACAGAAGATATTATTTCAACCAGCCTTTTAAAATAACGAGAGTGAGGGGGTTCCCACGTTTTGTTCTATTCTTCTGTGTTGTTCCAATCCTAAGAAGTAACATTTATACTGTATTTAATGTTATTTTGTAGTGTATGTAAAGTCCTGCAGAAAGCTGTTTTACAGTTTGTCTACAGAGACTAGCCAACTCTGCAAGGAGAATTTTTCCTCAGACATTAAACACATAACATTTTTCCAGACTTCCAGACTTTGCCATCTTGGCTATCTCACCGTATGTTTGGCCATCTGACCATATGTTAATGCCAGCAACCTCTTGTCTAATTAGAATCTCGTTTAACAAGATATATAATTGTATGTCTCAGATTTACTGGTAAGTATAGAGTTAAAGACTTAATGCACTATGTTATTGTACGTACTCACACTTTGAAATATGTGTGGAGACCACATGATTGCAGTGACTAATAAACTAACGTGTTTGTCATAGCAACAGTACCTGCTTTGTGTCTCTTGATTTTACAGATCCTTTGACATAGATCTGTTCTTACCATACTCCCGCATGTGCTATTTCTGCCACATTTCATACAATTGCAAAGGAGGTTTTTCACACGGTGATATCTTATTCTCTCTGTTGAATCAGAAGAGGGATCAGTAATAGGTAGGGTTGGGTCTGCAACTGTTTTAGAAGATGTGCATTCAGCCTGACAGTGCAAGAAAAACAACATTTAAAGAGTGGTGTATGAGGTGATCATTTGGCAAAGATCTGGCAAATTGGTGATTATGCTTTGATGGTAGATCTTCTTTCTCCATGCTCTTTTGAAGATGATCCTCTGACACATCTAGTTGCTGATCAGGGGAATATGACCAGCTGTTTGGAGTATAGGGGGAAAGAAGTGGGGGAAGCTGGTTTCGAAAAGCCCCCATGACTTTTGTAAGTGAACCCCCCTGACCCACCCCATTAAAGTGTCTGTATCTTTCACAGCACTGACTCTGGGAGGGACAGCTCAAACTATAGAGATGCCTTAGGCAAACACTGATTTTCATGCTCCTGTTGTACATCTTTTATGTGCTGAGTTAAGGGACTGTTTTTCCCTACCAAGGATGTATTCTCATAGTATCTTTAGATAAGGAGAAGGGGCTGTAACTGAAAAAGGTAATGTGGAAGAGGACATGTTCATTCCTACCTCACATCTTCTTTTCTTGCAATTCTGCTTTCCCCTCATAGTCTGTTTTTCACAGTGTCTGGGTGCTTCTTAAATTCTGACCTAGGCAGCCACCTCTCATCCCTGCTTGACATGATGTCAGGTTTTCCACTTATAATGTATTTCATGAGAGAAGTTCCCAATGGCTGTTCTGTTTTGGTCTACTGATACTTCCTGTACCCATTCACTGGGCAATAGGTGAGTGGGCACAGCAGTGTTCTGGCTTGCCAATGGGAAAAGGTGTCAGGAACGCAGCAGCAGCTGACCACACCATCTTTGTGTTGTAGACTGATTGGGGAGACAGACCCTAGTTAGGTGAAAAGGGCCAAAAGCTCATCTCCCCAACTCGGTTTGACACATCAACCTATCTACCCAGTGGAAAGCTACTTGGGCATTCAGGCTTAAGTAGGATTTTTAAAAAATGTTCTTCCCACTTTGGCCCCTGGAACTGAGTTATATATTTGTCCTATATCGTAACGGTAAGCAATTGGTAATCAGTCTTCTTGGTCACAGCTGGCAGGAACAGAACATGAACAGTTGGATTGCTAGTAGTGTAAGCACTCCAAACTATCAATCTGAGGGTGAACCAGCCTGACAGCCTCTTTGGCCAGTGGGCTTGAGGAAACAAGGAGAGGAATCCTCTTTGAGCATGCCTGACTCACCCAGCCAGAGCTAACAGCTGCTAGAGTGGTAGCAACTGAGGCAGGCCTCCCTGATCACTTCACAGGAAATGTGGCAATGTGAGTAGAGAACAGTCCTTGCAACCATGCCTGGGCTTGGAGCCAGGGTGGAGCTCACTCAGAAAGTGGGTGGGAGGTGACTGAAGAACTGGCATCTACAGAAGAATTGGCATCTCAGCCCTGAGAGTTTACCAACAGCGTGGGAGGAATAGTAAAAGTTAACAATAACAACTACTCCACAGCAATTGATTTAATTTGGTTAAATGAAATTCTGCCCTTATTGAACACCAAGGTTATTGTCTTGTAATTCCTGGGTCTGGACACAATGAGAAAAAATAGCTTTAACAAGTAGAAATCCAAAGCACACTCAGGGCTTTTAAAACCAGTAGGCCTTCCTTCCAAGTAAATGTGGTGGGACTGAGAAGTATGTCTAAAAGAATAAAGAATTTAGGTATTGTGCTGTGTTGTTTTGCTTCTTGACAGCCCTTGTACTTTCCTTTGCACAATTCAAGAACAGCTTGTTCTTTCATCAGTAAATCAACTGATCATATGTCTGCCTTTTAATTTCTCCCAAACAAATATTTGAACCAATTAACAGTATAAGTTGTCATTTCCCCTAAATATTAGCTTGCCTACATTGCTATTAAGCAGTGAACTCCCATGAAGATTTGGCAGATCTTTGAAAATGGTGGGAAGCTTTTTTCATTTGAGATGTCTGGAATTGACCTGGTGCTACGTTTTTTGTGTTTAAATGTATTCACTGATAGGGACAACTGCTATGCAGAGTTGGGAACATGTACCGGTAGACTGTGGCAGCTGGTGACTTTCATGTTGGTGGGATAGTGGATCCGCTCCATGTTTTAGTTTGAATGCACTCTGTTTTGAAGAACCTGTCCATGGTGCTGACCTTACAGGCCCCTTTGAGCCACAATAAAATGCTTGGCATCTTTACTGAGTGGAGCAGCTTGTGTGCATCAAGTTTTAACAATGTCAGTTAAATCAATTTCAGTTCCAGATTGTAACTCAACAAAGGAGATTTTCAGACAGGCAAAAATCGCTCTTTGCCGCGCGAGCAGCCTCCCGAAACTGCTGCGCGGCAAGGGTCTTCTTCGGACGACGCTGTGCCTCTGGCGAAACCGTCCGTGTCACTTCCGTGAAGCTTGGGACGGCTCCGCGTCATATTTCAAGCACGGGCAGCCTCCGTGCTTGAAATATGACGCGGAGCCGTCCCAAGCTTCACGGAAGTGACACGGACGGTTTCGCCAGAGGCACAGCGTCGTCCGAAGAAGACCCTTGCCGCGCAGCAGTTTCGGGAGGCTGCTCGCGCGGCAAAGAGCGATTTTTGCCTGTCTGAAAATCTCCAAAATGTGGAGAAGTCAAGAATGTGTGTGAATACCTTTGCAAAGGATTACATTTTGGGTTTAGGGCTCACCACAATGGATAGGTCATTTAAAGTTTAAAGCAAAATTTGGAGCAGGTTCACTTACCCCACTGAAATGGAAGCTGGAAGTCATTGGTTTCCATGGCAAGAAGAATGGAGTGTCTTACCGTAATTTCACATTATGCACATTACTATTTCATTCACTGTTCTCCACTAGTGGATACTCAGAATATTCTTCAGATACTAGAGTAGAGACGTAAATGCCTAGCAATATTTGTGTGTGAATGAAAATCACAGGCTTCTCTGTCCCTTCATCCAATATAGACATAGCTCAGTTAACGAAGCCACTGACAAAGAAGGTTCTTTTTACATAGTCTTTTTACACTTGCCCTGCCCCTTTTCTTCTTTATCCCCTGTCTAGCTGGAAGCTGTTTAGCAGCTTTGGCATTGAGAGGATGGTGAAGGAGGACTAGAGAAATAAAGACTTTCAACATTGTTTTGCAGCAGTGTGTCTAGAGTAAACAACACAATGAAGCTGGAGCTGGGAAAGAACAGGCTTCTACGATAACCAATCCCATTGTAGCTATGTGTGCCTGCCTACAACAGGCAAGCTAAATAGCAGCTGCCTCCAGAATCTGTTACTGAGCATGCATAAACAGCAGAACAGGGAGAAGAGGGAAGAGCAGATAAGCCTGCCTCATCAGCTAGTCCTATGCTTAAAAAACCCCCAAACCACAGATCTATAAGTTTTGCCACCAAAACAGAAACCATAAGAAAAGTGGAGGCTGGCGAAAGGAAAAGTCAGCCCTGGATAAATTTTGGAAGAAGCCTTCAGATGGTTTCTAGAAGGTTGAAAATGTGTTTGTTTATTCATACAAGGCTTACCTGACCTGGATGTTTCATTTAACATGTGTATATTATTTAGTTTTGTATAAAAAGTTTGCTGAAACATGTTAAACTGCTCATTTTTGTGTATGTAGCAGGAGCCCAACTGTATTACTGTATTTCCATATTATTCCTGTCTCTGGTACCAAATTTTTTTGTTAAAAAAAGTATCTCCCAGGAACACATCTACTGTATTAACTGAGGCATACCTGTATTTTCCCATCTCACTGTCACATTCCCACCACACTTCCTGACACTTTTTGTAAGGCTGGGCATGTTCATCACAGCTATCAGCTGGTTATTTAACTTGCAGCTCTGTAAAGTCCATACCTTAAATCCCCTGTTTTCCCAGCCCCATCACTGTTTTCTCAGTTTGAGGTAAACTTCTATTTGTGCCCATACCACATATGGATGCCAAGTAGTTCATCATTCATTTCTGTTTGGTTTATTGATCTTGCTTGGAAAATCATGTCAGATGATCTGGCTCATGAGCTGGAGTTTGGCAATCTTTGGGCAAGTTTAAACCCACCTGTATTACAGTGCTGTCACAGGATGACATGAGCATACAGATGGTTCAAACATTACCAGTTCCATATTATATTACTTCAAACCATGTACCCAAATTTTAGTGGAGCTGGTTCAGACATTAAATTATGAGGCACCAGGTGATATAGAAATAAAGGGATGTTGTCCATGCATGTGTAAACTGAACTCTGCTTCATCCTATTCAGTAGAATATTTATAAAAAGGGGGTGGTGTTCAAAAGAAGAAGAAAATCTGAACCTGATTGCAGTCTAACTCTTCACAGTTTATTTTAGTAACTCCATGTTCTCTCTTCACTGATATACATTGTCTTTTTTCCCCTTAAAATGACATTTGTATGAAGAATATGCTGTTGCATTTTGCTACTCCAGAACAGAGTTATTTCAAAATGCCTGGCTATGAATATTATATAGGCAGCCCATCTTCCATGACAACAAGTTTGCTTTCAACACTAGCCATCTGGTGTTGTATTTCATGTTCATCTTCCTTTTTCTTAAACCCTAGTTTGTATTCACTAAGCAGTGTTAGTCATTCTCCTTCCAGTTTGACTTTGGTATCTCTGTGGCATTTCTTTTATTACTCGCTAGAAAATCTGGGTTATCAAGCATATATGCCTCTGTTAAGGAACTGGATAGTGTGGCTATACATGCCAAAACCATGGTAATAATAAGTCATAATAATAAAATAAATAAAACCCAACTTTTGCTTAATATAAAATATACATAGGTAAGTCCACAGTTTCTGTTTATTCTGATCAGGCACACATATTTACATACTACCTGATATCTCAGGAGATATTTAATTAGTTAGAATAAAAATTTAGGCTATAGTCCTGTACACACTAACTTGGGAGTAAGTTCCATCAGCTATTTATTATTTCTGTCTACTCAGTAGTAAGCTTCCCTCTGTTCAGTGAAACAAAATCCCAGGTGTATAATGTATGTATGTATGTATGTATGGTATTGCAGTTTTAGTGAGTCAAAGATCACACAGGTAGGATGGGGGGAACCCATGATCTTGAAAAGAAATAAAATTGGATCTGTCAACCAGATAAGGATTTTAAAATCTGAAATCTACTTACTTATAAATATAAATATATTTGCATGTTAAATAATAATATATAAAGTGAACCTTTTGCAAGAAGATAATACTAGAAGCCCAGTTTCTTGTAAAGATGAAGTTTCTTATAGTTTAAACAAGACTTAACCATGCTTAGAGTAGATTCATTGAAAATAGTGAGGCATAAGATAGTCATGGCTGTCTACTCAAAGGGTAGGCATCTATGGAGAGGGTGGAGGCCATTTTTCTCTCCTTCACTCCTTCCAGGGGCTGCACTAGTGCATCTGATGCATCCAGAAATGATGCCATGTCCCTTCTGGTTTCATTGTTGGCCAGTTGTTTTCATTTAAAAAATGTTTTAAAGGTATATGGAGTGCTCAGGGAGGCAAGACCACTGCATTTTGTAACAGTATAAAACTATTTTGGGGCATTGGTTTGAGTAAAAATCATCCATTGTTAAAAAAAATGGGGTCAGGGAATGGGTGGGGGGTTCATGGGATTCAGGGGCCCCAATTTGGGGCCCTGCAGGATGCATATAGATGGTGGGACAAACTTTCCCCACCCCGGTCTACTCAGTATGCCTGATGAAGAAGCCAGTGAGGCTTTGAAAGCTTGCATAATGTATTTTGTACTTGTTAATTGGTTCAATAAAGGTATCACTGTTTTGTGTATTTTGTATTTTGTTGTATTTTGCAATATGGAGTATGTGATGGAGAATGCCAGTCAACAGGACAACATTGTAATAATGGTGGCTGATTTTACTTCCTATATGCTTTGCAATACCAAGCATGACCAAAATTATCTAGATTACATAATACTTATTTATAGAAAACATATTTACTGTAATATTACCTGCTGTATTTTGAGATGGTATTGCATTGCACCAATGGAACTACTATTCTGTGGTCGTGGGACTGCATGCTCCTGTGAGGAAAGAGGCTGTGCCCATGGCAGGAGTGCTGCTGGTAGAGTCTTCCATGTCAGACAGGCTTTTGCTGATCTCAGACACAATGGCAGTGGCACCATAGCTGACACTTGTTAGTACTACAGAGGAGGCACAGTAAGACCTTTTTGAATGTCTTTTACTGTGAAAACCCTATGACAAAACAATCCAAACTGAAACAAGAGATAGTGCCATAAGATGAAACTCCCAGGTTGGATGGCATTCAACAAGCAACTGGGGTACACCAGTGGACAACTATGAGTAGCTCTGTGGCTAATGATGCAACTGGACTCAAGCTGAAAGGACATTCAGCTGTTGACATTCTCAGAGGTGAAAGGAAAGTCCGAAGCTGTACAACACATATTATAGGAACATGGAATGTGAGAAGCATGAATCAGGGGAAGCTAGACATAGTAAAACAAGAAATGGAAAGTATAAACATTGCAATACTTGGGGTGAATGAGCTAAAGTGGACAGGAATAGGACATTTTGAGTCAGATAATTACACAGTGTTTTATTCAGGAAATGAAAACCTAAGAAGAAATGTGGTGGCATTTATAGTGAGGAAAGGTGTAGCAAAAGCAATCAAATGATATAATGCAAAGTCTGCCCAAATCATGTTACTAAGACTTCAGGGAAAACCCATCAATATAACCTTAATCTAGGATTATGCACCAAATATAGAGACAGAAGAAGAAATTGAAAAATTCTATGCTGGAGTCCAGGAGGAAACTGATCACACATCAAAACAGGACTTCTTGTTAATCATACGTGTTTGGAATGCAAAAATAGGAAACAGAGCAGAATGAAACATTGTAGGAAAATTTGGCTTAGGATGATGAAATGAACCACGAGACTGAATTTTGCAAGGCCAAACATCATAAACACATTCTTCAAGCACCCCAAGAAGTGACTGTATACATGGACACCACCTGATGGTTAATATAGAAATCAGACTATGTAATTGGAAGCAGAAAGTGGAGAAGCTCCATTTTCTCTGCAAAAAAGAAAAAAAAAAGACCAGGAACAGATTGTGGCACAGACCATGAACTACTAATATAAAAAATTAGAGTAAAGCTAAAGAAAAAACAAAAACCCAACCATCATACTGAAATACAACCTGAGGAATACAACCTGTAGAATTTAAAGATAATGTGAAAAATAGATTTACACTATTAAGCCTAATTGACTGGGAGCCAGAAGAACTCTGGACTGAAGCTAGGAACATTGTCTGTGAGGAATGCAAAAAGACACTATCTGTAGCCAAAAATGGATGACAGATGAAACTCTTCAAGCAGTTAAGGACAGATGAGAAGCAAAAGAGGGGACAGAAATAGGGTCATAACCCTGAATGCAACTCTTCAGCAACTCGTGTCCAGGGATAAGGAGAACTATTATAATAATCAATGCAGAGAAATAGAAGCTTATTACAAAAAAGGAAGAACAAGAGACCTCTTCCACAAGATCTGAGAAATCAAAGGGAAATTTAAACCAAGAGGGGTGTGCTCTATGATCAGCAGGGGAACACATTACATGAATAAGTAGAAATTAAAAAAATATGGAAACAATACAATGAGGAACTATATAAAAGAGATGAAAGAATGACAGATTAATTTAAGGAAGGACCATTTGAAGATGAATATAGGATTTAGAAAGTAAAATGGAAGCTGTACTTGTAGTGCTTGGGAGAAGTAAATCACAGGAACAAATGGCATGCCAGTAGAGCGGCTTCAGTCTACAGAGGACAGAATCTACTCTAGTTCTAACTAAAATCTGTCAACAAATATGGAAAACAAAACAATGGCCCCTAGATCAGAAACACTCAAGATACATTCCAATCACCAAGAAAGGGGACACCAGAGATTGCAGTAACCCTAGGACCATTGCATTAATTTCCTATGCAAGCAAAGTGATGCTCAAAATTCCACAACAAAGATTTTTACCATATATGGAGTTAGAAACACTAATGTCCAAGCTTGTTTCAGGAAACGAAGAGGAACTAGGAGTCATATTGCAAACATGTGATGAATAATGGAGTGCACCGAAGAATTTCAGAAGAAAATTAGCCTGTGCTCTATAAATTATAGCAAAGCCTTTGATTTTATAGATCATGAAAAACTATGGATCTCTCTTTAAAGAATGGGTATGCCATAGTGTTTGATTGTCCTGATGGATAATCTGTACTCAGGACAAGAGACTACCCAGGACAGAATACAGAAAAAAAACAGAATGGTTTCCAGTTGGCAAGGGGGTCAGGCAAGACTGCACTTTATAACCCTATCTGTTTAACTTGTATGCTGAACATATCCTATGTAAAGCAGGATTAGACTCAGAGGAAGAAGGCATGAAAATTAGAGGAAGGAATATCAGCAATTTAAGATATGCAGATGATACAATATTGCTAGCAGAAAATAGCAAAGACTTGGAACAATTACTAAAGAAAGTCAAGAAATAAAGTGCAAAGGTGGATTTACAGCTGAACATTAAGGAAACAAAAATAACGTCCACTGATGATTTAGATAACTTTAAAGTACAGGATGAAGACATTGAAATACAGTCCTCCCTTCAAATTTGTGGCTTTCTAATTCACGGATTTGAGAATTCACGGATTTGCAAGGCCGTGGGGAGGGGGTGAGTGGTTTTCGGCTTCCCACACACACACAATGAAGGAAAGTCGACCAAACCCATGGCGAGTGCTGCGAGCTTGGTTGGTGTTCCTTCCCTGTGGGGGGAAAAGCTGAGGCTGCAAGGAGAGGAATGGGTAGTTTTTGGCTTTTCCCCCCATGGGGAAGGAAAGCCGACCAAACCCGAGCACGGCAGGTTTTTTGAGTGGCTTGACTGGAGAGGAGGCAAGTTGCCACCTCCCCAGCCAAGCTGCTTGAGGTTTGAGCCTGCAGGCTTTCCAAGTGGCTTGACTAGGGAGGAGGCAAGTCACCACCTCCCCGGCCAAGCTGCTTGCAGCCCAAGCCTGCAGGTTTTCTGAGCGGCTTGATCGGGAAGGAGGAGAGTTGCCACCTCCCCAGCCAAGCCACTTGAGACCCAAGCCTGCAGGCTTTCCAAGCAGCTTGACCGGGAAGGAGGTGAGTTGCCAACTCCCCAGCCAAGCTGCTCGAGACCTGAGTCTGCAGGCTTTCTGAGCAGCTTGACTGGGAAGGAGGCGAGTCACCACCTCCCCAGCCAAGCCACTCAAGACCTGAGCCTGCAGGCTTTCTAAGTGGCTTGACTGGGGAGGAGGTGAGTCACCACCTCCCCAGCCAAGACACTCGACACCTGAGCCTGCAGACTTACTGGGTGGCTTGACAGGGGATTGGGCTTGTCTAGCTTCACTGCCACTTTGGAAGGGGTGGGGGGGATGGATGGATGGATGGATGGCCGGCTGGCCAACAAGGAGACTTTTCAGGCCCCCCTGTTATTCATGCTTTTTTTCAAAATCACGAGGGTGCTCTGCCTGTATCCCCTGCGAATTTGAAGGCAGCACTGTAGTTCAAGATTTTCTATACTCAGTCATTAATCAGAATGTAGACTACAGTCAAGGGACCAGAAGACAAATAGTACTTGGAAGGGGAGCTATGAAGGAACTAGACAACATCCAAAAGTGTAAAGATTATAACATTGAATACTAACATTAGGATTGTTCATGTCATCATACTTCCCATTTGTGTGTATGGTTGCAAAAGCTGGGCAGTGAAGAAAGCAGATAGGAAGAAAACTAATTTGAAATGTCATGCTGGAGAAGAGTTCTACAGATACCATGGGCTCCTAAAAAACCCAAATAAGTGGGTCCTAGAGGAAATCAAGCCTGAACTCTCCCTAAAAGCCAAGATGACTAAATTGAGGCTGTCATACTTTGGCCATATCATATGACTCACAAGAAAAGACAATACCGCTTGGTAAGGTAGAATGCAATAGGAAAAGAGGAGGACCACATTCCAGATGGATAGACTCAATCAAAGAAGCCATGGCCCTGAGTCTGCAAGACCTGAGCAGGGCTGTTGAGGATAGGGTGACTTGGAGGTCTCTTATTCATCAAGTCACCATATGTTGAATTGACTTGATGGCAGTTAACAACAATTGTATTTTTGTTCTCAGGAGAGTATAGTGGCTTGGATCATTATAGCCCTACCTGCAAGTGCAATGACCTGAGGCTTAACTTATGGTCATTTCTATTAAGATAAATGATAAGAAGCCTTTGAAGATCCTGCAACATGCTCATGAATCTTAGAATCATTTTATATATTATAATTTGCTAATTATGTATATTTTCTGTAACATTTTAACATGTGAATTTTCCATTTCCACTACAGCCACCTCCATACCCCTCACATCACACACTCTGGAGTGTGGAGCAGAGGCTTCCTGAGCAAGTTCAGGGCACAGATGTGGCACGTTGCTTGTGCAATGATTGACCCGTAATGTTTTGCCAATGAATTTCTTAATCATTTCATTGAATAAATGGTTGCTCTTGGCAGATTTTAAAACATAGTGAGTTAGGTTTAAATAATCCCCCAAATACAGGAGGATAGAGGTGGTGGAGGAAGTATTCTTTCTTTTGTTATACATAAGAATGAAAGCTTCTTCTGAGATGTCTCTTCCAAGATGATGCATATTGTGACATAATCATAATCTAAAAAACAGACATGCCATTTTAGTTGTCAAATGAATTAAACCCATATGATTAATTAACTAAAATGTATTTAATTCGATGATAGCAAATTAATTTTCAGGCATGTAAACACTGTAGGAACATATGACTTGTCTTTGCTGGATGATATCAAGGCTCACCTCGGCCAGCATGCAGGCTGAATCATGAATCTTTTCTCCATGCTGTTCATATTAAGCTCTGTTAACATCATCCTTGAGTTGTGTCTTCAGTCTTAGCAGAAAATATTCTGGTAATGCTGGGGTGGAAACATAAGGACTTAATTTTACTGTAACATGTGAGGAAACCAGGTACTTTACACCAGTGGCTTTTAACCTTTTTTTTTTTAAAAAAAACAGGGATCCCTTTAAATATCTTTTGCTGCTGCCACAGGCCCCCAAAACTTAACTCAAGATTTAAAATAACAACAACAACAATAATGCAATTACACCATCCATTAAGCCTTCCCTCAGAGGCACTGGAGGGAGAGGGAAGACTTATTTCCTGCTTCCTGCAGGTTTGTGGCTGGAACAGATTGAATGACAATGCACAGACCAAGCCAGCCAGCCTTTGCCTTGGCTCTTGTCATGTGGCCGCCCCACTGCAGGGAGGAGGTGGGCCGAGCAGCCTTAAAGCCTTCAGGGCCCTTTGTGAAGACAACACGACCCCTGGGGGTCCCCGGACCACAAGTTAAGAACCACTGCTTTACACCAATGCTTCATGGGAGAAGTAACAGCCTTTGCAGCACTACATATGACACCTTTAGTGTGATCAGTAAGCACCCATTTAGAATTGTCTAGAAGAACAATAGTATGAATAATTTCCTCTTGTAAAATATGGACTTAAATTATGCATTCATTCATTTTCCTTTATGTGACTCTAAAGTAAATGTGAAATACCAACAGAGAGTCATATCAGGAATATACACATCTATGCCTTATCCTTTTCCTTTTTCAGATTGCATTTTTGGAACCAGCTGATGAACAAGAGAAACTGGTAAAGAAGTGGGGATTCAAAGCATCTGACATAAGAGAACTCAGTAATAAGTATGTACTTGTTTTACTTTCCTTTTGTTGTCAGATATTTTTAATTATGATTTTAACAATATTATTATTAATAATAACAATCACATTTATTAAAAACTCTGAACACTCAGAAAACATGTTCAATAAAGTACATTTGTACTTCACTTTTTCCCAATCACTTTGCAACAGTCCTATAAGGTAGACTGGTATCTTTATCTCCATATCATACTGTATATTAATTCTGTGTCACAGGGGAGAGATAGGCAGGGGTAGAACCATAAGAAAGTGGTTTAAATAAGACTGCACAGTGAGTCCATGGTTGAGGGGAAATTTGAACTCATTTCACAGGTAAGGATCCAGTTGCTGCAGACACCCAACTTAAGAAACATGAAACATGATTTGAATAGGCCCAGGATAGTACTGGCCTTCAAGGCAGTGTTTGCTGCTCTTCCACTGCTTTTCTTAGGCCTTGTCTACACTGGCCTGGATCCCCCCCCCCCCATTACTGTGACAAAATGAGCAGAAGTCCACACACACATGCCAGGCTATATTGGCGGGTGCCTCGAATGCTGTCACGCATCACATTCTCTGAAGCTGGGAAGAAGGCCCTCAGCATGTGATCAAGGCTGGTCATTTTTTTAATTTTATTTATTTATTTATTTATTTATTTATATCCCGCTCTTCAGCCAGAAGGCTATCAGAGCGGCTTACAAATTATTTTAAGCAACAGCAATGTACACATCTACACTGCATTAAGCAGTTTCCAATGTGTGTTCGCTAATTGCCCCCACAAGCTGGGTACTTATTTTACTGACCTACGAAAGGATGGAAGGCTGAGTGAACCTTGGAGCTCGCTGGAATTGAACTTGCAACATGGTGACTTGCACTACTGGCATTTAACCACTGTGCCACCAGGGCATATGCAGGGGGCCTTGATCACATGCTGGGGGCTCCTTCCTGGCTTCAGAATGACACTGGCACCTGCAGCAGAGGTGTCTGGCAATACAGCCTGGCATGCAGGTATGGCCTCATATGTTCACACGCCAGGCCCATCCAGGTTTCCTCTCATGATGTGGGAGTTCCTGGGATTATTTTGAAACATTTTAAAAGGGTTTACCCCATCTTTTCCCTGGCTTCACTTCGGACAGTGTCTGGAGTGTCCATATGCGAATTGGGGCAAGAGTCCTGCATTGCTTGGACTGCAGGACTCCATCACAGGGGGAAGCCAGTGTAAACTGCCCATCTAGACAAGCCCTTATTTCTGCCCCAATCGGAAAGCATTTATTTCTGTTTCCTTCCACAAGTCCTGTCACTGAGATCCTCTGAGCTTGCTTTTTAAAGGAGACAGGTGATGACAAATGATAGCTAAATGTTACATAAGAATATATTACATGTTGAAGGTAACAATGTGGAATGCCCTTTGGAAGGAATAGTTGCAACTTCAAGATCATAGAATCAATTTCACTAATGAATTTTACCAGAGCACCCCATCACTTTTTCCACCCAAGAACGTCAGAGGTGTGTTAAACAGCTTTCTTAGAAGCTTCTCCTTCTCCAAGCTGCCCCCGTCTAAGTTGCTTTGGAGCTGCGTAGCACTATATGCCTTTGTTTACAATAACTGGAGGTATTTAAATATGCAGCTATAGAGCACACTTGCAATGTGCAAACCATTTATCCTACAGCTATTCCAGTAAAATAATTCATACTGCTCCAAAGTGGGTGACTATAGGATGTAGGGCTTATTTTCAAGTAAATGTTTTTTAGGATTGCACTCCTAATCTGTACTGAGAATGGAATGTTCTTTCAACATGGCAACCCCCTCCCCCACTAAAACCACATTATTTTCCAGGCTTATTGGTCTGCATTTGAAAAGCTTTGCCAAAACAGGTTGGCTGCAAACTCCAGCTGAGCAAATAAGTGTGGGTTGCATTGCGTGGCAGGAAATTGGCAGAGCTGCAGGAAGCCACTTTGCTTTACCTTCTTGTAAAACAGAAAGGAGGCTAGGTTTCATTGTGAGATATATTGGTGTATATCACACTGATGCAACACAGCTGAGTAACACATCCACATACAATTCAGATGAAGTTAATTAAAATTATATAATAAACATTGATGAAATCATGTTTGTAATTTGTTCAGGTATGTTTTTTTCCACATGTTAACACAACAGTCATGGAAAACAACTCTTGTTAGTTATTTATTACCTGCCTCTCCCTGTAGGATCGGGGTGGGGTACATACATCACAATACATGGTACAATACACAATACAGTTCATCACAGTACAATTCAATACAGTTTGGAACAAATTCAGACAGTTCAAAGCAAATTATACAAATTATACAAACCAAGCATTACAATTATACAAACCAAGCATTACATTACAAACAATGATACAGTAGGTTTTCTGTGTTTATTTTCCAGGTTGTGAGGCCGTGTTCTGGAAGAGTTTGTTCCTGATGTTTCTCTTGTGTCTGTGGCTGGCAACTTCAGAGAATTCTCTGAATATTCTCTGAAGATGCCAGCCACAGATGCAGGTGAAACATCAGGAATAAACTCTTCTAGAACATGGCCTAACAGCCCGGAAAACCCCCACAGAAAACCTATGGATGCCGGCCGTGAAAGCCTTCGACTTCACAATAATACAGTAATTATAGTGTTACAGACAATTACAGACAGTTGTACAATGCAAACAATGCAAACATCAGTAGATGGTGCTGCTAGGACACAGATGGTGCTGCAGAAATGACGTTTGAATGCATTGCACATTAATAAATGATGACTGCTGTTGTTTTTTTCTTTGGAAACAGTATTTAACAGTTTCACAACATATGTTGCCCCAGCTCTTTATTATGCGGCTCCTCATTTTACCAACTTACGGAAGGCTGAGTCAATCTTGGGGAGGCCCTGGGATCGAACTTATGAACTCATGGTCTAACATGAGTTTTTGGCTGCAACAATATCACACTACCCTGTCATAGCACTATTATTACACTTTAACTGCTATGGCTTCCTCCTGTACAATCCTGGAATTTGCAGTTTAGGGAGGGGCATTTAGAACTCAGCCAGAGAACTCTTAAGTCTCACTAAACTACAAACCCCAGAATTCCACAGGAGGCAGCCGTAGCAGTTAAAGTGGAATAATAGTGCTATAACAGTGTAGCGTGATAAAGTCAAAGTGTAAGACAGGCTTATGACTAGGCTGCTGCAGATTCAATATAACCAGAAAAGGCTTGAATATTTGCCAGAATGTTCATGAATCACATTGTTGGGGTTTTTTTTTTAATTTAGTTAGTTATTTATACCCTGCTCTTCAGCCACAAGGCTATCAGAGCGGCTTACAAATTGTTTTAAGCAATAGCTATTTACACATCTACACTGCATTAAACAGTTTCCAATGTGTGTTAGCTAATTGCCCCTCACAAACTGGGTCCTCAGTTTACCGACCTACGAAAGGATGGAAGGCTGAGTGAACCTTGGAGCCCGCTGGAATCGAACTTGCAACGTGGTGGCTTGCAGTACTGGCATTTAACCACTGCACCACCAGGCACCAGCATTGATTAAAATGCTGAGAATAATATATGGAGTGTGGGACAGCAACAGAATTAGCATCCTCCAGAGAGCTGAATCAGTGTTATGTAACTCATAGACACAAGTGTCAGAAAGTAAATGTTGTGTTAAATATAACTAGGGAAATTTTAGAAATTATGGGTGCAGTAGTCCACACAGTGGGTTCTGTAGAATCTTTCCCCCATTTTGCATGCAACTGTGAGTGGCTGAGCCATGCCAAAACCCAGGTACACCTGGGAGCAGCATTTACTGTGCAGCAGAGATGCTTGGGCTCAGCTCTGTCTGGGAATAATGTGCTCTGATCTGAATGCTCTCCCTGCACATCCACAGTGCCTCAGTTAGTGACTATTCACTGAGGATGGAGATACGGTACATTCTTAATCTGTCTGGGCCACTTACTTTGTATGATCCAGTCTTGATGGCTGTTCGGCACAAACAGGGAAGCAGATACCATGTGGTCCCCAGGCAGGGCTAGCAAAAAATGTTTTTTCTGTCAAGATGATGCCTCCCTCTATTCTCTGCACAGAGGATGATGCAACTGGTAGTAGAATCATATGTCACTACTGGCAGTGGGGCAGTAGGGCAATTTGGAGGATGAAGGATGGAACAAGCTTTGTGGGCCATAGAGCTCTGTCCTCCAAGAGAGGAAGAGAATGGCTGGGGGCTCTATCTAATGGTAGGGTCAGCCCTGCCTACAAGCATGGAATACTCATTGGGAAGTGTGTACCTAAAGGACCATCTGGTCCTACATCAGCCTAACTGGGCACTGTTTGGATGGGCATTTTGGGGGGTAGGCTGCTATCTGAGGCATGAGATGATTGGAGAGAAGCCCTTCTCTGTAGTGGTGCAATATTCGTAGATGTCTCACTCCAGGAAGGCTCTCCTAGTACTTTTGATGATGTTTTTTTTTTTTTTTTTAATTTGAATCTTGGGATTTAAAACTGTGCTGGATTGTCCTTAACACTGAATTTTCATCTGTTGATTATTATTTTTTTTTTAGACTAAGCAGCTATAGTGGCTAACAGTGGCTAACCAACAACAATGATCTCATTAAAATAATATCACAGGAATATTACAAAATATTAAGTGCATCCACTTAAAACCATGCTAGTAAGATAAAGTACCAGGATATATACAAAACTAGATAATCCCCCCACCCACAAAAGTTTTCATTAGCCTTCAAAAGTTGCTAATGAAGTTGATACCAGCTGAACCACTTTGGGGAAGGAGTTCTAAAGATGAACTATCAGATTGTTAGAGGCCTTTATACTTCACAGTGCCTGAATTATATGATTTGGTTGCATCTCCCTCCTTGAGTAACATTTAGTGGTGGCACCTGCGAGAGGAACTGCAATGTTTGTCCTTCACCATTAAACAGAGGCCATCTGGCTGGAATCCTATGACATATGCCAGTATAATCCCCAGTTACACAGGGGTATGTACTTTTGGGGGTGTTGTGCTGGCTTGGCAGCAGTAGCGGGGGGTGGTCTTCTCCCTGGCTATTGATCAGCTGTACAGTTGTTTTCTGGCTACCATTTGCTACCTGGGAAAGAAGGAGAAATCTGAAATTCAAGTCAGAGTTTGCTACACCTTCCCCAAGTATGCAAGCAAAATTGGATTGTTCCCAGGTGTTCCCCCAGGTGCTGGTTAGAAGCTCGGGGAAATGGAATTTCATACATGCCCCCCACCCCGCTGCTGTTGCACAGAACGTGGGGACAAAAGGGCAGCCGCTGCCTTACCAACAATGGCATAGGTACACTGTGGAGACTTAGGACATTTTCAGACAGGCAAAAATCGCTCTTTGCCGCGCGAGCAGCCTCCCGAAACTGCTGCGCGGCAAGGGTCTTCTTCGGACGACGCTGTGCCTCTGGCGAAACCGTCCGTGTCACTTCCGTGAAGCTTGGGACGGCTCCGCGTCATATTTCAATCACGGAGGCTGCCCGTGATTGAAATATGACGCGGAGCCGTCCCAAGCTTCACGGAAGTGACACGGACGGTTTCGCCAGAGGCACAGCGTCGTCCGAAGAAGACCCTTGCCGCGCAGCAGTTTCGGGAGGCTGCTCGCGCGGCAAAGAGCGATTTTTGCCTGTCTGAAAATGTCCTTATGCTCCACCAGTGTGTTGACTAATTCTCACCCAATGTCTTCAGCCACTTACTACAACCAACTTCCATTTTGATAAGATTAGGAACAGGGGAGCTCTACCCCTCAGATGTTGCTGGATTACAATTATCTTCATTGGTGACCAATGATCATCCTGGCTAGGGATGATGGGAATTGGAGTCCCATAACATTTGGAGGACAAAATGTTTTCCATCACTAGATTAGAGGTTGGAATTCCTACATCACTATTACATTACTTATATTTTACTCAGTTAAGCACTGTGACACCTCTTGGAAACAGAGAGAAACAGCTTATCTACATGGGCTTTTTACCCTGGCTTGCCCTCATTCTAGAGCCCTGCAGTCCAAATGATGCAGAGCATTTACCCTGATCTGCCCCCAGGCAGTCCAAATGACCTCCAGGGCAGATAAAGTGCTGGAATGAGGGCAAGCCAGGAAAGGGCCTGATAAATTGTTTTTTTTAAAATACCCAGTTTACCCCAGTTTACCCAGTAAAACCCAGATCAGGTCCTTTGTGTCTGCAGGAGCCTGTCCAGCATGCTGCTCCTCACTGCCACCACCAGCTCCCTGGCTGTCCCGGACGCCAGGCAGGGGTCCTTCAGCATGTGACCAAGGCTGGTCACATGCAGGGAGCCTGTAGTCACATGTTGCGGGCCTCCTTTCTGGCTTCTGCATTAGTGGAGAAAATGGTGGTGGTGGCATTAGTGGCAGCTGCAGCGATGGGCTGGTGTCCTGTTTGGCCCATTTTCTCCAGGAGAGCTGGCCTATCCTGCCTGGTGTAGATGAGCAGAAAGGGAGAGAGAGAGTGAGGGAAAGAGAGGATGTCTGGCCATTGTTAGCCATTCTATGTTATGCTATCCATGCTATGCTAACTTGTGCATCCTAGTCTGGAAGTTCTTACAGCAGTATGGTTGGAAGGAACGTGTCATACCAGTTCTTAACTAGCTGAAGGAGAGATGGGTTAAATCCAATGTTAGATCTATTAGACACATTGAAACAAATTCTAGGTAGAACTAACTTGGAATTTAGTATTCCATATATATTTGAGAGCTGGTGTGGTGAAGTGTTTTGAGTGTTGTTGGGCTAGGACTCCTACTTGTACCCACTGAGTAATTGCTGCAGTTGAATGCATGATGGGCACAGCAGCAAGTCCAATTCTGCTTCATCCAAGAACTGATTATTGCTTTTGCCCAACTTTTGAACTTTTGATGTATCTTTAGTTACATTTGAGTTTACGATTCTTATGTAACAATATCATTAAGAAACAGGATCCTTGTATGAATTAAGATTTTTAAGATTGCTTTGAGTCACTACTTTGTGGGGGGAAATGTGGCATAAATAAAGTAATACAATACAAAGGTGTTTTTTCCCCCTCCTGCTTTTCTTCCATAGTGAATTCTTCATGCCAGGTTTGGTCGATACACACATCCATGCTCCACAGTATTCTTTTGCAGGAACACGAGTAGACCTTCCTCTTCTTCAGTGGTTAAAAACATACACTTATCCAAGAGAGGCCCAATGTGAAGACCTTAGTTTTGCTGCAGAGGTGTACACTAGAGCTGTGGTAAGTATTGTAAATTCTTTCCCTTCTGTTGTGGTAGCTTGCATTTTTGTGAAGACGTTAATTTATGAAGTGGTTGGTGAACTCAGTATAGCCCATATGATATTTAACCCTCTTGAGATCTTCATATGCACATCAAACAGTTAAGCACTGTGACACCTAGATATGTCTATCCCATATGTAACATAACCTATTCACAGTAAAGGATGTTCAAATTGTTACATAATTTGCCACAAGGAAGAACCATTACTGGCTTCTAATTCTTTAGTTGAGCAATGGACAAAAGATTAACAAATAATATGTGTGATAAATGCTATTCTAAAACAGAGTTTGGAATGTTATTTTTCCAGAATGATGTATCTAAAGACATGCTGAAGCTACCAAATATATCTAAAGACATGCTGAAGCTACCCATAAGCAATCGCACAAAGATGCTCAGGGACCCAGAGCATCATCCTATAGCGGATCATTCAAGAATGGGTTCAGTATACCACTATTTTTATTTGTATTTATTGAATTAGGTATTTATATCCTGCCCTTCAGCCACAAAGGCTATCAGAGTGGCTTACAAATTGGTTTAAGCAATAGCAATTTACACTATTGTTATTCTTCTTAAAAAAATAACTTTCCAAACTCTACTGTTAAGTCACTGTTTAATGTAACTGCTAAAGCCAACACTGCAATTAATATTAAGTACAAAGAATAAATGCTCGGATCACCAAAACCAGGAGCAGGATTTATTTATTTATTTATTTTACAGTACTCAATTGGGTCATAGCGGCACAGGAAGCTTCAGTGATCGTCCAGTGTTTCAGACAGGAATCTTTCCTAGCCTTGCATTATTGGATGATGGGGACTGAACCTGGGGTCTTTTGCATATAAAGAGCATATAAAGGGTTTGAGCTGCCACTGAACTACAGATTAGCTAGGGATTCTCTAAGGCTGATTGTGTGCAGTACAGAGGGGTGTGTATGCATATGTACATATGCCTGTCTTATTTGGTAATTGACTCAGGCTGCATCTGCACTACAGAAATAATCTAGTTCAACACAGCTTTAACTACCATGGCTCAATGCTATGGACTTCTGGGGTTTGTAGTTTTGTGAGATATTTGGCCTTCTCTGTCAGAGAGCTCTAGTCTCACAGCAAACTACAAATCCCAGGATTCTATATCATTGAGCCATGGCAGTTAAAGCGGTGTCCGACTGGATTATTTCTGCAGTGCAGATGCAGCCTCAGTTAATTTGTGGAAAATGTTATCTACAACAAGGGTGCTTATTTTGCTAGGAGGGATTGCCATGTAAAATAAAGGGCAGGGCTCCTATCCCTTTACTGGTTATGTAGAAAAGGTAATTTCAGCAGGTTTCCGCTGTTTCAATTCCACCTTTGCCACAACCATTACAGGGATAGGTGTTTTGTCCCTTATTTCACCTAGCAACCCTATTAGTACTAAAAACTCAAAATTTGGAGGAGCAGTTCACTTTGTGGTATGAATCATAGAATCATAGAGTTGGAAGAGACCTCAAGGGCCATCCAGTCCAACCCCCTGCCATGCAGGAATATACAATCAAAGCATTCCTGACAGATGGCCATCCAGCCTCTGTTTAAAAACCTCCAAAGAAGGAGACTCCACCACACTGCCAGGCAGTGTATTCCACTTCCAAACAGCTCTTACTGTCAGGAAGTTCTTCCTAATGTTTAGGTGAAATCTCTTTTCCTGTAGTTTGAACCCATTGCTCCATGTACTAGTCTCTGGAGCAGCAGAAAACAAGCCTGCTCCATTCTCAGTATGACATCCCTTCAAATATTTAAACATGGCTATCATGTCCCCTCTCAACTCTCTCTTCTCCAAACTAAACATGCCCAGCTCCCTAAGCTGCTCCTCATAGGGCATGGCTTCCAGACCAACCACCATGAAGGAAAAGAGAAATTAAGTGCTGTGACAACAGTATGTTTAGCTACTTTAAAATGCAATAAGGATGCTTCCAAAATAAGCAATTGCAGTGCCTTGCCTCAGTCACAGGTAGGTATGTTCAGACAGCAAATCTTTCATTTGTAATCCATTGGAGGTCTGTGCTGGGTACAGGCTCCTTTCCCCCCCAAGGTACACAAGTAGAGTTTGAAGGTCGCTTGGGTGCACCATGACCACCCTAGCCATTGACTGGCAGTAGGGAGGGCACCTGGATTTCATTTGTACAGCTGGGCAAAAGAGCTACCAGTACCTCTGTTGTAAGTATGCTGGTAGAGCTTTGTGGTACTATCAGACCTTGGATACTATAGTTTGATTGGTAGCAGTAGGTGCTGTCTGTATAGAGGCACCCTGATAGTGGGATGGAGGCAAAAGCCCGGAAGAGCAGACAGATACATATGAAATATATAAATGAATAAGAAGGAGGAGAAAGAAAAGAGAAAAATAAGTAGAAGGTAAAATCTTAGAACACGAGAGGTATATTATAAAAGTCCCACACAAACTTCACCATGGCACTACCTTTCTGCCATGGTGGAAATGTAATGTAAAAAATAGATTTTCTCTATTAAACCTAATTGACTGGAAGCTAGGAGAACTCTGGACTGAAGGCAGGAACATTGTTAGGGAGGAATGCAAAAAGAAACTATCTGCACCCAAAAAGAAAGAGAAGCCTCAATGGATGATAGATGAAACTCTTCAAGCAGTTAAGGACAGACGAGAAGCAAAAGTAAAAGGGGACAGATATAGGGTCATAACCCAGAATGCAACTGTTCAGCAACTTGTGTGCAGGGACAAGGAGTACTACTATAATAATGCAGAAAAATAAAAGATGAGAACAAAAAAGGTAGAACAAGAGACCTCTTCCACAAGAGCAGAGAAATCAAAGGGAAATTTAAACCAAGAGGGGAGGATGCTCTACAACCAGCAGGGGAATACATTCAGGGCCGGTTTAAGGAATCCCCCCACCCCTGCAATGCTTTATTTTTTTGGGGGGGGGCATATGTCTATCCCATATGTAACATAACCTATTCACAGTAAAGGATGTTCAAATTGTTACATAATTTGCCACTAATAATTTTTGTTTAAAAAACTATATTATAGATACTAACGTAATATTTGCTAACCAGAAACATATGCATAGATTAGAACCACCAGAATCAATTGAATTTTTTGGCCACCATGACAAAGTCAAGTACATAAATTTCACTGATCTATTTATCAAATTTTTTATAAAAATAAAAATAGTAATAAAGAAAAATACATACAAGCAAAGTAACATAGAAAAAGGAAATACACTATAAAAAAATAACATGAGACATATTGAATGATCACACTACACTGTTCTAGTGCTATTATTTCATTTTAACTGCTATGGCTGCCTCCTGTAGAATTCTGGAGCTTGTAGTTTAGTGATGCCTAAGAGCTCTCTGGCTGTGAGTTCTAAATGCCCCTCTCGGAACAGTAAATCCCAGGATTCCACAGAAGGCAGCCAGAGCAGTTAAAGTGGAATAATAAATAGTGATATAACAGTGCAGTGTCATATAGTCTTATAGAAAGAAAAAAATAAGGCATAAACAACAGATAATTAAGTTCTACCATGCTCAGTAAAGAAAGATAACATGTTCATAAATACCTTCATACTAAAAAGAATTTTCTAGCTTCTATCTAAAGTGGATAGGTTGTACTACATTTTCATCCCTTTTATCTATTTTGGATTTTCCTGTCATTCTATTGTATAACTCACATAATATTAATAAACTGTTTTACAGTCTTACATATTGTTACATATTCTTATTCAAATTATACCATTCCGATAATTGCTGTATCTCCCCAAGTATTTGGGGGGCCTGAAAACAGACACCACTTACATTAACGGAGGTAAGGTTTAAAGAATCCAGCACACCTGGGATGCGCTCCAGAAAGCAGCCCCAACTTGCTCCTCAGCACTCTGTAAGGCAACCAGCACCAGCAACTCAAAGAAAGTCACCTGTGTGAGGAGGGAATCATGATGGGCCCCCCACACAACGGGGCCCCCTGCAGCTGCAGGTGCTGCAGGGCCCTTAAACTGGCCCTGAATACATTACATAACCAAGTAGAAATAAAAAGATTATGGAAACAGTACAATGAAGAACCATATAAAAGAGATTAAAGGATGGCAGATTCATTCAAGGAAGAACTATTTGAAAATGAACCTATAATTTAGAAAGTGAAGTGGAAGCTGCACTCAGAGCACTTAGGAGAAATAAATCACCAGGAACAGATGGCATGCCAATAGAGCTGCTTCAGTCTACAGAGACAGAATTAACTCTAGTTCTAACTAAAATCTGTCAACAAATATGGAAAACAAACAATGGCCCACGGATGAAAATGCTTAGTATACATTCCAGTCCCCAAGAAAGGGGACACTAAGGATTGCAGTAACCACAGGATCATTGCATTAATTTCCTATGCAAGCAGTGATGCTCAGAATTCTACAACAAAGGCTTTACCATATATAGAACAAGAAATGCCAGATGTCCAAACTGGATTCAGGAAAGGGAGAGGCATTAGGGATCATATTACAACCATGCAATGGATAATGGAGTACACCAGGTAATTTCAGAAGAAAATCAACCTGTGCTTTATAGATTATAGCAAAGACTTTGATTGTGTAGATCATGAAGAACTATAGATCTCTCTTAAAGAAGTGGGTGTGCCATAACATTTGATTCTCCTGATGCATAACCTGTACTCAGGACAAGAGACTACCACCAGGACAGAATACTGTGAAATGGAATGGTTTCCAATTGGCAAGGGAGTCGGCAAGGCTGCATTTTATCACTCTATCTGTTTAACGTACAGTATATGCTGAGTATATCATATGTAAAGCAGGATTAGGCTTGGAGGAAGGATGCATGAAAATTGGAGGAAGGAATGTCAACCATTTAAGATAGGCAGATGGCACCATATTCCTAGCAGAAAATAGCAGACTTGGAAGGATTACTAAAGAAAGGAGATTTTCAGACAGGCAAAAATCGCTCTTTGCCGCGCGAGCAGCCTCCCGAAACTGCTGCGCGGCAAGGGTCTTCTTCGGACGACGCTGTGCCTCTGGCGAAACCGTCCGTGTCACTTCCGTGAAGCCTCCGTGCTTGAAATATGACGTGGAGCCGTCCCAAGCTTCACGGAAGTGACACGGACGGTTTCGCCAGAGGCACAGCGTCGTCCGAAGAAGACCCTTGCCGCGCAGCAGTTTCGGGAGGCTGCTCGCGCGGCAAAGAGCGATTTTTGCCTGTCTGAAAATCTCCAAAGTCAAGGAAGAAAGTGCAAAGGTAGGTTTACAGCTGAACATGAAGAAAATAGAAATAATGACCATAGATGATTAACATAACTTTAAAGTAGATGAAGACATTAAAATAGTTCAAGATTTTCCATATCTTGGCTCAGTCATTATTCAGAATGGAGACTGCATTCAGGAAATCAGAAAAAGACTAGGACTTGGGCCTTGTCTAGATGGGCTATTTACCCCATCTTGGCCCTGTCTTAGAGCCCTGCAGTTCTAATGATGCAGGGCTTTTGCCCCATTATGCCCCCAGGCAGTCCTCATGATGCCTGGGGCAAAGACAAGATTAAGATGGGGCAAAGCCCAACAAAATGGTTCAGTAAAATACCCAGCAAAAGGAATTTCTCTTTGGAAGGAACAATCGGGCCCTGTGGGACTGCAGGAGTCAATACTGTCATGCCAGCTTGCCACTGCCATATGTGTTGCTCTCTCTGAAGCCAGGAAGGAGTCCTTCAGCATGTGACCAAGGCTAATCACATGCAGGGGGCCTTGATCACATGCTGTGGGCGGCTTCCTGGCTTCAGAGACTGTGACGCAGGTGGCTGTGACCGCAGTGATAGACTAGCATGATGGTCTGGACTCCATCCTGTTTTGTTCAGGTAGTGGAGGAGGAATGGGCCAGATCCATGGCCAGAATATGCTGGCAGGGAGCCAGTATGTTCTGGCCCATGTAGATGAGCCTTTGAAAGGGCAGCTATGAAGGAACTAAACAAGGTCCTGGAGTATAAAGATATATCATTGAATATTAAAGTTAGGATTGTCCATGGCATCATATTTCATATTTCTATGTATGGTTGTGAATTCTGGAGAGTGAAGAAGGTTGATAGGAGGAAAATCAACTCACTTGAAATGTGGTGCTGGAGAAGTTCTGTGGATGCCGTGGGCTGCTAAAAAGAAACTTTAGTGGGTCCTAAAGCAAATCAAGCCTGAACTCTCCCTTAAAAGCCAAGATGACTAATCAAGACTGTCGTACTTTGGACATATCATGAGAAGACATGACTGACAAGAAAATACAATAATGCTTGGTAAGGTAGGAGGCAGTAGGAAAAAAGGAAGACCATATTACAGATGGATAGGCTCAGTCAAGGAAGCCATGGCCCTGAATCTGTAAAACCTGAGCAGGGATGCTGATGACAGGTGACTTGGAGGCCTCTCATTTATGGGGGCACTGTAAGTCGAAGTTGACTTGTCAGCAGTTAACAACAACCACAACCATACAAGCAAAAAATAGAGAATCATGTTTAAGTGAGGTGAAGGTGATAAATCAGAGGTATTATAACCCATAATTTGCTCACTGATAATTTTATTTTTATCAGCATCATTTGTTTATATAGTACCATTAGTGTACATGGCATTTTACACAAGGAGTTTACAATTGTTAATATGACAGTTCCCTGCCCTCAGGCTTACAATCTGAAAAAATAATTGACACACAAGGAAAAGAGGACAGCAGTAGGGGAGGTTATTAAGTCCAGCAGATGCCGGCTGCTGTTCTTTTCCTCAGAGGCCACAGTGGTGGCTGTTGGGATGAAGGGAGGGAGGGCCTTTCATCAGTTGCTGGGCCTAGGCATGATGGAGCTCTACCTGCTTGTTCTCTCTCTCTGAGGTCAGAGCAATGGCAGTATTTGTATCCTACCCTTTATCACAAGCTCTCAGAGAAGCATACAAATAAAATCAGTTTTATCCTTCCCTGGACGCTGGTCATCTGTCAGGAGTGCTTTTATTGTGCATTCCTGTATGGCAGAGAGTTGGACTGGATAGCCTTGTGGTCTCTTTGACCTCCATGATTCTATGAAACAGCTTAAAACAATATAAAATTTAAAACAACAACAATAATTTAAACAGACCAAAAACATATTTTAAACGTTATAATGGTAAAATGTGTAAAACAGTTTAAACCCATGTACATATATATTTAGAAAAAATACAATTAGGTCCCAGAGACTTTAACAAAAAGCTATGGTTTAGTCTGGGAGGGAAATGAAGCAAACACTGGCACCAACCAGATGTTGAAGGGGATGGCATTCCACAAATGGTGCCACAGCAGAGAAGGTCTCTCCCATGTCCTCCCACAGTGTATTACTCCCAGGGGTGGTGCTGCTGCTTCTGGTTAAAACATTTTGCAGGGTTATAGGGGTTTGTTTGTTTGTTTTAATTTTGAAGCATTTTGAAAAAAATCTGCTTACCCTCAAATAACACCTGGATCAAATACAGCTAACATTATTCATTTTATCACTCTTTCTTCAACCAAGTAAACTATGAGTTCTTTTTTACAGAGGCGAACACTCAAGAACGGCACAACTACAGCCTGCTACTTTGCAACAATTCACACAGATGCCTCTTTGCTTCTTGCTGATATTATAGGTAAATTTATGAAAGGTTTCAGAGGACTTCTCAGAAGCCTTATTGTTAGCTGAAACTAACCATTTCCCCTTGCAACAGAATGATTCATCTAGAAGTTTTTTTGTGTTTGTGACCCTGACTAGTGTAGTGCAGATGGAATGATGAAAAATTGCCTTTACAGAATACTATGTTTTGAATTCGAGTGCAAATGGACTCTGCCCTTGAAGAGAATGGGAAATCTACCGGAGCTCTATGTATGCTTTAGACTGACCCTGAAGAAATGGATTAGAAAATTAGATTCCAACCCTTTCCCCTATCTTATGTTCCTCATAACTCTTTCAGTTTCTTTTAAATTATTTTCCATGTGGTTGGTAATATAAGAATTATGTTGCCAGATCAGCCAAACAGAACTGAAACCTGAATGCTTTCTCCAGCTATTGCGACATCCTGGAAAAGTTTCTTTGAGGTCATGCTGGCTGAGTCATTTTGGGAGTTGTCATTGATGGGCTTGTCTTCACCAGGGGCACATGGAATCTGGACTATTCTGGCCTGGAACTGCCCTGGATTCACTATGTGGGCACCACATGTACTGGTATGAAAGTGATGTAAAGCTGTCTTGTAGTCCAGACAGTCAGCCAGGCCGACAGCGCATCAGCACCAGTGCCCTGTCCTCTCCTTGGGGCCACCACCGCTGCCTCACTGCCCAAGTAGCTCCCTGCGAGAGCCTGGTTAATGCTGTCGCTTCTGCTGAAGTCAAAACAGGGTGCCCATACATGTGCTCGACAAGGAGTGGGGTCTCTCTACCCCCTCTTCATTGATCACATGGGTGCCCCGTTCTGACCTCAGCAGAAGTGATGGCATTGGAGAGGCTCTTGCAGGGAGCTGCTTGGCAGGCAAGGAAGCAGCAGTGGGGGGTGGCAGCTCTGAAGAGGATCCATCCCCTTCCTACACTGTTCACATGGGGTAAGGGAGATGGCTCTGCATTTGCATGTGGACAATTGGATAAGGCTGAATCAAACCCAATTCAGCTGTCCAGACAGCAAAAGAACTGGAGGCAACATGAGTTTCCTAGTCACTCTCAAGTTTCCTGCAGGTTCTCTTAATAAAGTGGATTTGCTATGTGCATTGTCTGGACACATCACACAGGGTCTGGTGTAAGTTCTGTTTATTTCCTTAGTGTAGACAAGCCCCAAGAAAGTAACCTTTCCATGTTATGACAATAACTATTTAGGTTTCTGTAAGAAACTCACAGGCAAGGCATGAAGGAATACTATAAATTATTTCATACTTGCCCTGAGCACAAAGAAAGATCTTATACAGCTGTTACTTACAACTAATAGCTATTCATAGACCTGTCTTCCTTGAAACTACTAATCCTTTTAAAAAGCCATCTAAGCATGTGGCCCTCGCCATATATTGTGGCAATTGTTCCATAACAATCATATCACTGTTGTTACCATTTATTCACCACTATTTAAAGGATATGATATCTTGGGGTGTTTAGAGCACTTCAGTTGGTTGAGAGATAATGGCTTGCCTACTGAGACCAAGAGAATTCATAGTGGAGATAAGCGTTGATTAGAGGCACTTACAGCTTATAGATCACACTTGTAACTGCTATATGACACCAGATTCCAGACTACTGTAAGCCCTTGTTGTCAGAAGGGTAATTATATAGATATGACCAAAATGTCCCTAAGTTGCTTGAGGAGCTGACTGTACAAATAGTTGATCTGCATGCTACTCCTTGTCCCATGCTGTTGTATTCCAAATGGATGGTTGCAGAGTTTGGAAAATCTATTTTGGACAACTCCCAGAATCCCAAAGCCAACATGTAGTACTTGTAGTACAGACAGGAACATTTAAAACCTTTGGCTGCTGTTGTGATGTACGTATGCTTATATGAGCAGAATTGATGGGCATGTTTTCAAAAGAAAGCCTTATTAACAATGTGAATGGAAAACATTATTTTAAGCTTTTATTCTCTTTCATTTCTCACAGATAAATTTGGCCAAAGGGCATTAGTGGGCAAAGTTTGCATGGATCATAATGAGTGTTTTCCAGAGTATAAGGAGACCACCACAGAATCTGTCAAGGAAACTGAAAGGTAAAATGCTGGTTCTGTACAAATTTGGCAGCATATTCTTCTAAACACAGTGAAGAAGGGAGACTATAGGAACTAGAAGTTTTAAAAAATCTTGATTTTTTTTTTAAAAAAACGGGGTTGTCATCATAACTTTGGTATAACAATATTTTTTATTATCCCATTGCAGCAATTCTTATATCCATGCAGCATCCTTTTCAATAGTTTCTACTGAATTGATAGAGCCATATTTCTTTGTGAATATATTTCCAAATACATTTTTATGTTTTTAACACTCACAGGTTAAAAAATGAATTGGATGACTGTTTTCTTTCACATTACACAATTATAACAGTTTGAACCTATTTTAAGTACCATGTCTCCATCCAATGGCATCCTGGATTTGCAGTTTCATAAGGCATTTAGAATTGTCTGATGGAGAGCTTTGTTTTTGTTGTGATCCTTCAAGTCACTTCTGACTTATGGCAACCCTAAGGTGAACCTATAACTGGTAAGATTTGTTCAGCGGGGGTTTGCCATTGGCTTCCTCTGAGGCTGATAGAGTGTGACTTGCCCATGGTTGCCCAATGGGTTTCTATGGTTGAGCAGGGATACATACACAGTATTTGAACCACTACACTATTTTTTTTATCACACTACACTGTGGAGATTATCAGATGGGGACAAATATAGCATCCCCATCTCACTATCTCCTCTCCTGCCCCACTCCCATCCCTGTAGCAGTTTACAATTTTTTTCAGACTTACCTTAATCATGAAAGAGAAACTGCATCCCCTCCTCTCTAGCAGTCCAGGAGTGAATGGAGCTCTCATGGAGCTTCATTCACTTCCTGGAAAGGAAATCCTGGAAATTCTCATGAGAGGACGGTCACACGGGAAATTCAAACTTAAAAGGAAGAATTCACACACACAAGTAAAACAAAGCAGCTAAACACATTTTAAAAACCCCAAGTAACCCAGGGAGGGTAGGAAATAGTGTGTCACTTACCTCAATGTCCTGATCTCAACCAGAAGTGTTCAACACGGACGTCCGAGTGATGCTAGCATTGCATTAGCGTAACAGGGCACCTTTTCACTCACTCGTCGTTCTGTTACAGAAATGGAATGACAGGTCAACTCACAGCTTAGCCCATGAATAAAGAGGATTGTCCACAGAATGGAAGGGGCACGGGAGCATAACAACACAGGGAGGTTGTTGTTTGAAAGGGAAGTCCTTTTGCGATCTCCTGGTGTCTCTGTAGTGGGATATTTAGGTTGTCTGATAATCTCCCGTTATAGTGCTATTATTCTCCTTTAACTGCATGGCTGCCTTCTGTGGAATTCTGAGGTTTGTAGTTTAGTGAGACCTAAGAGCTCTCTGGCTGAGAGTTCTAAATGCCCCTCCCTAAAATGCAAATCCCAGGGTTCCACAGGAGGCAGCCAGAGCAGTTAAAGTGGAATAATAGTGATATAACAGTGTAGTGTGATCATCTCCATATATATACTGACTCACAAAAGATCCTTAGTACCTTACAAAATTACAAATCCCAGGATTCCATGGGATGGGGCCATTGCAGTTAAAGCAGGATGAAAGTGCTTTAATGGTATAGGGGGAAAGAAACCTTTTATCTAGTTTATTTTGTAATCCCAATGAGATTTCCAATGTATTAAAAGCTATAGAAATGCTCCATGTCCATGGAACTGAGAGTATTCTACCATACCCAAACACTTAGTGCCGGAAAACGTGTGTTCACATGAAGTTTTGAGTAGATGTTACTTTTTTTATTTTAAGGTAACTGGTACCATTTCTGTGTCTTCAAACATATCACTGTTGTTTCAAATTCAAAGCTTAAAAAAACTTGCTTTAATTTTTTTAAAAAAGGAAATAGATATAAACCCTGAAGACAAACAATTGTTGGTATTTATGGAAGACCTAATGTTCATGGTGACATGGGACAATTTTCTATTCCAATAATAAAGCAATCTCTGCAGAAGTAAATGGTCTTCAAGGAAGGGCCATTCTTTGTTCCACTGACCCTACAGGAAACCACAGCATATCATTTTGATGTTGCACACATAATGCACCACCTGCTGTTTCTTCAATCTTCTGCCCTACTGCCACCGCCACCATGAGATGGGTATTCAGCCATTCACTTATCACTTAAGGGCTTGTCTAGACCTGGCAATATAACATGGATTGTGTGCAGTAATGCCAATTCACAAAAGTGTTAATTTGTCTCCACTTTTTTTTGGCAAGATGGCTGGTATGCGAAGCTATCCATGTTTAATGTTCATGCCTGAGAATCAAGATGGTGGCCACAAGTGAATTGCTCACATTTTTTATTCTCCACAAGTTGTTGCTACTGAACAGTATTTTTTAAAAACAGTAAATCCAAGGTGCAGAAGAGTGACCTTCCACTTAAATAAGCTTCCACTTAAATAAGAAAAAAACTTTCATTGCCCCAGCGCCATGAAAAATCCATGATCACTACCACAAAAGTCCAACATGGTGGTCTTCATGGCCGGCAAGCTCTGCTTCCTGCGCATGTTGGACCAATCAGCTTTCCACTTCCACTCTTATCTGGGAATGACTGCAATCCAAATTGGTTGTCCCAATGAGCAGGAATGCTCATTTCCCTCACATTATTTTTAAAAAACCAGAAAAACCACAAAGGCTTTTCCTGCACATTATATGGCATTTTTTGGGCCCCCTCCTTTTGAATAGGGCAAATCACCACAGGATCCCATTTGGACAAAAAGTATTCTCCTCGAATTCTATGAGGAGTATTTTCACTGTTTAGACAAGCCCTTTATTTATAGCCCACCTTTCTCCCAGGCTGAAACTCAAGGTTGCTTACAAAAAGATAGACAATAAAACACATATAGTTTTTTTAAAAAATAAGGTTCATCTACAAAAGCCAGGATACACCAGCTCTCCACTGATGAATCCTGGCAGTGGATCAGGCCCATTGTTCCCCCATTACCTGTACAAAATGGGAGGAAGTTCTGACGGGCACGCTGGCCCTGTCTCTGCAACCACCATCATCTTCTGTGCTCTTCTGGCATTGAGGAAGCCAGCTGCAACATGAGACCAAGCTCCTCTGCATGTGATCAGCCTTGTGACTCCTTCCTGGAGCCTGCAGAGCATGGCAGACCAGCAGCTGGAGTGACAGGCCTGCCTGATGGGATGGACTCCTGCAGACATGTGGGGCCTGAACCATTGTTTGCCACCTATAACAGAATTAAGCAGGTATGTTTTTTTTAAAAATAGTCTATCGAGCCTTACCCTACCTACCTCCAATGTCTGAGCCCTGTATCTGCCCTGGGGGTGATGAGGACTGCTTGGGGGCAGAATGGGCAAATATCCTGCGCTGCAGGACTCTGAGATGGGGGCAAGATGGGGTATGCTGCCTATGTAGACAAGGCCATACAAATTCAAGATTAAAACAGTATAAATAACAAAAGAATTAAAAACCAATCAAAAACTTACTTTAAAACAAATGAAAAAAAGTAAAGCACCATAGAAGTTGAGAGCCAGCATGGTGTAGTGGTCTGAGTGTTGGACTAGGACACTGGGAAACCAGGAATCCCCACTTGCCCATGGAAACCCACTCAGTGACCTTGGGAAAGTCATACTCTCTCAGCCTCAGAGGAAGGCAAGGGCAAACCCCCTCTGATTTTTTTATTTTTTAATTTAAAAATTTTATTTATTTATTTATTTATTTATTTATTTATTAAAAAACCCTCTGAACAAATTCTGCTAAGAAAATACTGTGGTAGGTTCACCTTTGGGTCACCATAAGTCAGAAATATCTTTAAGACACATAACAATAATAAACCATAAAAGCAATTTTTGTTAAAATCGGTTTCCAAAAGCTTGCTGGAAAAGAAAGGTCTTACACTTCACTGACACGACTGCTGCAAGAAAACAGGCTGGTGTGATAAAATCCTAACTGTACTGATAGGACAGGCATGGATTTAATATCTGCTGAAGTCTATTTCCCTGCACAAATGCCAGAGTTTCATCTTCAAGCTCTGGACACTTTGCTTAGTAAAGCAATAAAGTATACAAAGGTTGGAGTTAGTTTCCATTTCTCTATGTTTGGACAGAGAAAGGGATTACTTCTCAGTCAAGCACTTCATCAGCTTCTCTGCATCATATTTCAACCACAAAATGGCATGGGATATTTTTGCCCCAATATATTATATTGAGGCTTGTCTACACTGGCCAAATAAAATGACATTCACCTTTTTCTCACTACGAGCTGTCTAGTAATGTACAGTTCGAATCTGAGTCTTTTCAGCACCTCAGGGCTTCACTCCACACTAAAAAGTGGGGACTTACTCTGGATTTGAACAGAAGATCTGGATATTTGTGTGTCTGTGTGTGCTGCACTCCATAGCGGCGTTTAGCGGCGTTGGTGTGGGACTGGGGAAGGAAGTTTTGGCACATGGTTGGAAGAAATCAGGAGGAGGCTCTCTGGCCCAGGTGATCTCTTTCCCCATTTCAGTTTCACTTTTTAGCAGTTCCTTCCTCACTATTTATCTTGCATAAACAGCAGTTGTTTGGAGAAGCTCATACCAGCATGCCCATATCTTTATTAGCTGGGCATACCACCACTTAATAGGATATCAGAAGCCCCTCCGGGTTGTGGGAAAAGACATATGTACATTCACATGCAGGGGGTAGGGGGAAAACTGGAATGGTGATGGTCATATTGCCTTTATAGAGCTGGGGTGAGTTCAAAAGGGAGAACTGTGTGTGGGCAGTGCTTCCAAACTCACCTTGGTGCATGTGGTGAATGTGTAGACAAGCCTGTGGTTGTGCGGGTCAGAAAAACCCGAAGATAAGCTGGATTTTTCTGTTGGTGTAGGCAAGCCCTTGGCTGGGATGATAAAATGCACTCCAATGGCAACATGTAGTAGAGGTTTGTTTGAACACTTTTTTGTTCCAGCCATTCTAGTGTATTAAAAAAAATCCTGTACATGGTGAGTAGCTGAAATGGAAGAATGTTGATTATGGGCGATGGTGTAAAATGCCTATGATTTACAGCTAGTTCTATGTGAATTCTGCAGCAAAGTGGTACTCTAGGGGACTGAAATGTCCCATCTGACTGGATAAGGCTTAAACATATGATATCTGTTTCTAAATTCTGTGTTTTCATGTAACAGCCTACTATAGATCAGCCAGGAAAGCTATTTTATACTGTGTAATATTTAACACTGTTAGGATTTATCTGAAGCACATTTCTCAAAGAGCAGTGTAAGAATGACCTGTTGACAATTAATAAAAATATTGTTAGAGAAACTATTGTCTGTGTTGGTCTGAAAACCTTTAAGTCTCAATAACTTGGCTGGCAAGTATACGTTCACTGAAATTAGATGAGCAAACCTCATACAAATATATAAATTATCATAACCTTAAAATATAGAAAGAATAAATAAATAAATAATATATAGTAATAAAAATAAAACATGGATTAATAGAATACAAAATAATTCAGACAGGTTTAGGGATGATTGTATATACATATAATATGTTCACATATTTTTAAGCTTCAGAAGCTAATGTTTCCAAAATATTTAGCTTCTATCATCAAGTAGTAATAGTAGTAGTAGTAGGTTTTCACACGGGGAAATTATTCCCCTGAGAGAATCAGGAGAGAAATGGGGCTCTTCCAGGAGCAGAGCTCCGTTTTGCACGCCCCCTTCATTCTCCTGATCTCACGTCGTCCTCACTTGGTGCTGCTTCCATTTCTCTGTCAGTATCTTCCGTCATTTTTTAATAATGAAGAACTTTTGTTAGTAAAAAATGACGGAAGATAGTAGCAGAGAAATGGAAGCAGCACCGAGTGAGGATGACATTTGATTGGGAGAAGGAAGGGGGCGTGCGAAATGGAGCTCTGCTCCCAGAAGAGCCCCTTCTCTCCCGATCTCTCAGGGGAATAATTTCCCTGTGTGAAAATCTCCGTAGTAATATTAATAATGGCTGGCAGTCTCTATTACAGTTACAGATCCGTAACTGCTCATCTGTAACCTTGGTGTAAAACTATGGACTTTATCAGACAAGCCTCTAAAAACATTCTTTTGGCACCATATTTTACACCATTTTTGTGTGAGCAAAAGAACCCAAAATATCAAACGTTGCTGTGATCATGTGAAAAAGAAGCCTCGTACTTCCATGTTCACTGCCAAGTGTGATCTCAGCAGTTCTCGCAAGAAAATGTGAGTGCACTTAAAAGTGTAAAAACAGCTAAATTAAAAAACAAAACATACACACAAGCACTGAAACATATGTTAAAACTTGCCTGCAACATGGGGAGGTTCATAAAAAGAGCATCCCATGGCTAGTTTTTGTGTTCCCACCGGAAGTGTTCTGGAGGGATCACCCACTGACGCACCAGCAGAATAGGGCACAGTTTCACACACTTGTGTGTCAAGGTGTGACATGGTCCCCCTCCCCTCACCCTTATCCCCAATAAGACACAGACACAGTGATACTTTCAGAAATATATTGTAACATAAAATGGAATATTTATATATTGGCAGTAAATAGCCACAACTTTCTTTGATGACAGTTGCTTAGGCTGGCACATAGGCATGGGTTCGAATGCTAGTCATCAACCAACCCACCTGTCTCGTTGATGAATCCTCTGTCGGCCTGCCTGCCGACAGTCATCTGCCCCACCGGGGAGGAGTCCTTGCAGGCCTACCATTCACCTACCCTCCTCTGTTCCTCCCCTGTGGGCCACAATAACCCATTATCCAACACTTCCCAGAAGGGGGAGGGATCCCAGGACCAAAACATCCCAAAATGGCATGCATATCCTGGACCCCCCTCGCCCCAGGTCTCCGTGGACTTGAACTTGGCCTAGAACTTAAATTTGGCTTTGAACTTGAACTTGACAAAGACCCCTGTAACCCCTGAGTTTTGGATCAGAACCCATGTCAACCGCCAAACTCACTGAAAGTTGTGACATAAGAAAAAACAAAACAATTGGAACAATAAGGGAGCATAATACACTACAAGAAAAGAGAGCGGGCGGGTGGGTCTTTGGCTCTCCGTGAGCCACTGCCTGGTCCAGTGCTGCAGTTGGGACTAAATACCCAACTGCCAGACCAGAGGGAAGACCTGCTGCCTGAGGAGCAGACCTTCCCTCCCAGCCACTCAGAAAGCTAGGGCCATCCCTGCCTCTGATTGGCTGTGGCAAATTCAAATCAGTCAATCAGGGAGAGGAAGCCTCTCCCTGACTGGCTGATTTACAATCCCTCTTCCGGCCAGGCAAAGCCTGCCGGGAAGCAGAGACCCAGCATGGCAACGCCCATGTGAGCCAGCAATGCAGAGGGTGATCACTGGAGGACCCTCCAGACCCCGCAAAGCAGCCGCCAGGTAAGTCTGAGCAGCTGACTTGCTATCAAGGCAAAAAAACACCAAAGCCATTCTATTGGTGGCTTGGCCTGACAATAAAAAAGGATGCCTTATTTACAATACATCATCACAAAAGCACAATGTCAACTGGTATTTGCACCCTTTCGCGTTCATTAGGCGTCGTTATGACACTATCTGGTAAAGTCCTATGTAAATGCCCCTTCAAGCCCACCTAAACAGATAGTAGCTGCATCAGGTAAATGAGGTCCTTTCAGCTTCTGATCATGGGACAAAGAAGATGATGTTTTCAGCCCCTCACACTGTCAGGACCCCTCTCACAATTCCTTGCCACATCTTCACTCATTGGCAGAGGAAAGGTGGAAACAATCTTCCTTGTGCCCTAATAGGCAGCTGAAAAGATATCCTTTGCCTGTTGCGGCTGCCGGCTCTTAAGGTGGGCGAGGGGAGGTCAGGCCAGGAGACATTATGTTGTTACACACACCTAAGTAGCCAGTGTAGAATATTGGCAACAAATAATAACAGTAGTCATAGTAGTAATAATAAAAATATTATTATTAATAATAATTAGTAGTTGTAATAGTAGTACTTGGTGTTGATGATGATGATTAAAATAATGTATCAGACATGCGATTTTCCTAGTGATTTATTTAAATATTCATATATTCATATATACATATATATATATATATATATATATATGAAATAAATCAATAGGAAAATCACATGTCTGCAGGAGCTACCCTGAGTAGGAGCATGCTTTGAGTGCCCACATTAAGGATGGCTTTGTGTGGCATGAAAATAGCCAGTCATGTGTGACCATATCCATACATTACTGGCTTACAATTAGTAAAGACCTGTGTCCTCAACTCAAAAGAATATACAGCACTTATTATACTTACATTGATTGTGTGACTCACTCATAGTATAAAAAAAAAACCCTGCTATTAATGTTGACTGTAGGATTAGAGATTCTCCTATCTTTATAAGCCTTTGAAGAAATTCTCCTTTCTCTGCATACTTGAAAGCAGGTAAATGTTCCTACAAAAAGGTGCATCAAAGAAATGAATGAAGGGAGAGACCTAAAATTAGATTTAAATTTTTCATTGTGTCCTCTAGAAATAGAACTATAGTAACAGAGCACTTTGGGTGTTGTGATAGTGAGCTGAAATTATGTTTTTGCATTTAAAAAAACACTGTCACTGTAGTATATACTTTAATTAAGCTTTCGCTGAATTTGGCATGTTATCTATTTAGTTGTCACAGGAAGCACAGTAATGACCACTTTTGTGCTGTTAATTACCAAAAGCTTGTACAGATTTGTATTCAAAATCCTTAGTTTAGTGCACATTTTCACAGTCTTATTAACATCCATAAAATGGTGTTAGTTTACTGTACAATTGCACTGATCATATTTTCAAATGATCCATGCATTAAGTTCTTTATGTATACCTTTGTACATATATACTTTGTACATACACACACACACACACACACACACACAAAGATACACAAAACGCTGTCTCTATTAATTGTTCTCTCTGTGTATAAGTGCATTTGTGTGTGTGCACGTATGCATAAATCCTTATCTATCTATCTTGTAACACTAAAATACAACATTAGTATTATTCCTTAACTCTACTCTCTAACCCTCATAGGTTTGTTAAAGGAGTACTGGAAAAGAAAGTAAGTAAAATTGAATTTTCTTCCTCAGAAAATAACTAATCTTGATATAGTTTCATTGGAAGCTTTTTTAATTAAAAAAAAATTTCCTGGACAAAAGGTTACAAGGCATGGACTGCTGATATAGTTCTGAGCTTGAGAGTTCAGATTTTAGTTTAGAGCCAAATAAGATGTGATAGTAATAGATCCACTGTTTTAAATGCTGACCTAACTTAATATATAAACAGAGAATGAATGTCTACTTTTAAAGGCAAAAGGGTCACATGGGAGCTAAATTGTCCTCTTTTTGCCCAGACTGTCTTTTCCTCCTAGCAAACATAAACTAGGGTGAGCAAAATATGGCTCTCTGGAAATTGTTGGATTACAATTTCTGGCATTCTTCACCACAGGCTGTGCTTCCTGGGACTGCTGGAAGAGGCAGTTTAACAACATCTGGAAAGTCACTCATTCCATAACCCAGCTACAGGTATACACCTCAGTTAACAAAGCAGATGTGTCTCTGGACATTGCTTCTTTAACAGAAAATTTGGTAGGAGAGGCAGAAATAATATTGAAAGAATATTACCACAAAATAGAAAACCAGAAAGAAAATCTTTCAGCAAACTTTTAATTCAAAATTAACAATATGAACATGTGAAATGAAACAACCAGATCAGGTATGCCTTGCATAGGTACATGAAAAACATATTGACCACTTGAAAACTTCTTCCAAAATGCACCATAGGAATTTTTTCCCCTTTTGTCAGCCTCCACTTTTCTTATGAGTTTCCTTTGTGGTAGTTACAGAGCTATTCTTTTAAAAACATGCTGGGGGTTGCTGGTGAGACTGGCTTATCTGTTGTCCCCCTTTCTCTCAGTTTTGTTGTACACACATATTCAGCAAGGGATTCTGGAGACTGCTGTTGTTTACCTTGCCTGCCATGGACAAGCACAGGCAGCTTCAGTACGATTGGCTAGAGTAGAATTCCATTCTTTCCCTGCTTAATTTTTATTTCATTGTTTACTGCAGACACATTGCTGAAACCTAACAACAAAACTCTAAGTTTCTGCATCCCTCTTTCACCATCCTACCAGTGCTGATGCTGCTAAAAATACCCAGCTAGACAGAGGACAATGAGCAAAAGGGATGGGTGCAAAAAAGACTTTGTAAAAAGAAGCTGCTTGGTCAGAGGCTTTGTTAACTGAGAGATGCCTGTATAAGCTTGGGGAAGTAAGCAACAGAGCAACCTATACAGGTTGAGTCTTCCTTATCTGAAATGCTTGGGTATTTTAGATTTTGGAATATTTCAGATTTTGGAAAACTTGCATATACAAATTTTGGAGAGGAGACCCAGTCTAAACCGGAAATTCATTTATGTTTCCTAGACACCTTATACACATAGCCTGAAGGTAATTTTATAGACAATATTTTAAATAATTTTGTGCATGAAACAAAGTTGTGAAAATTGAACCACCAGAAAGCAAAGGTATCACTATCTCACCATTCATGTGGACAAGTTTGGATTTTGGAGTATTTTGGAATTTGGAAATCCAGATAAGGTAGATTCAACCTGCATATCCTTTTGCTTTGAAAACCTGACATGTACCCAGTCCCTACTTTAGACCTGATCCTGGTAAAATGACATTTAAATAGTTGATTCTTTCACCATCATCAGGCATTTATCATGGGATTCATATTGTTGTATTTAGTTAGGCAAGCCAATGCTTTTTCTTCAATTTATTTTGTAAAATGGGAATGTGGGTACCACCTTTCTCAGGGTTTTCATGTGGACAAACGACACTTTGTGCATTAGAAAGAATGTAACAATATTCATATTCAGTGCCTTTTGATCAAAAAGTTAATTTTCAATCACATATTCTCTTTTTTCCTTATAATGTAATCAATATATCTCTTTCTTTGTGATTATCAGTATACATGCATATGAAAATCATAAGTAATTTAAATGTATACTAGCCTTGTGCCAGACAGACAGGTTTTCTGGTAATTAAAATAATGATTAATTAAAGCCTGAATTTGCACATACTGGGTGCTTTGTGCTTATTAACTGATGTCACTGTTTTACTGTAAGTACTGTACATTGTGGTTTAACCACAGCAGAATGTAAAATGTGCTTTGGAAAAAGTGAACTATACACATTTAAAAGTCTCTTCCTCCCCAACTATTTTCATAAATGTTACAGAAACAAGCTAAGACTAGCTTTAATTTAACATGCTATTGTGCACAAATGTCTATTGTTTATCTATGATATTGTTTGAATATTTTCAGTATGCAAGAGTACATCCTATAGTAACACCTCGCTTTGGGCCATCGTGCACAGAGGAATTACTTAGTAGCCTTGGTAACCTGGCAGAGGCTCATGACATTCATGTGCAGGTAAATTTTCCCCCCCTTGTATTTAATGAAAACTCAGTGATCTCTAGTAGCTCAAATTCTCACATACTATTTAGCTCACCAGTTCTGACAACAGGCCCTGCAGACATAATACATATGAGCAATGTAACACTCAGTGCAATTTCTTTCAAGTCAGCTTCAGTAAAGAAACCTTTTCTGCCAAAGACAGAAGTTAGTTCTTCAAGAATGAACCTTTCATTCAAAATTTCAAAAATGAACCTTTCTGAACAACATGAACTTTAGCATAGAAAACTGTAGGAGTGTTTCTACTTAGAATGTCTTATTTCAACTGGCTTTCCATAAGACTGTGTCTTAACAATGTTCTTTGCTTAGAACTGAGTACCCTAAAATGGGAACAAGAACCTTTCTGGATTATTTGTTTGCACATGCACAATGGCTAATTAGTTATTGTTAAGGATTTAGATGTTCTCCCTCAAGGTACACTAGTTCCTTTGAAGATAAACTTTGCCTGCACTCAGAACAGTTTGAAATAGATGTGGTTCCTTATCCCTATCTCTTAGGGATTAATGGTCCTTATTGATGATTGATGGTCAGCTTATGTGGCTTTTGTCTGGGGGTCACCTGCCATCACCTTCTGGCTACCTGCCTGCCCAAATTGTGATGTTGGTTGAACTAAATAGTCAGGGGTTCCACCAATACTCCACTTAAGTATTCTTAAGTATTGGATTTTCAGTATAACATATAATTCCCTCTAGAAAGAAACTCATACGTGGCAATGTCTGGGTGCTCAATTTCATTTCAATATATTACATTGCATTGCATATAAGTCATTTTAGGAGATTATCACACTACACTGTTATAGTGCTATTATTCCATTTTAACTGCTATGGCTGCCTCCTGTGGAATTCTGGATTTGCAGTTTAGGGAGGGGCATTTAGGACTCTCAGCCAGAGAGCCTTTAGGCCTCACTAAACTACAAACCCTAGAATTCCACAGGAGGCAGCCATAGCAGTTGAAGTGGAATAATAGCACTATAACAGTGCAGTGTGATAAAGTCTTTAAAATTCAATACATTACGTCATATGGCCATCAAGATGCATCCCTTTCAGGACATTTCATAGGGACTTTACCTCTCTATTCAGCTCTTTAACAGGCTGTGTCCTAGCTGACACAGATTAGCAATACCTTTCCAAACAATATACTTTTGTCATTTTTTAATTTCCATAGTATCTGTTAGAGCATTATACAAACATTTCAGAAAGGCTTTCACATGCACAGCTTTCTGTCTCTTGTATCATATTCATAATCATCTTAACAATACAGTTTAGCTACTTATTCATTTAGGTATGTATCCTCACTTGTTTAAGGAACTATACATCTCTACCAGGTTTCTATGAATACACAGGCCTCCGAGGGTTAATCTCCTTGATAATTGTTAATGTCTTCATAACATCTATTAATACATAAGCATATAGCTATTTTAGAACAGCCTTTCCAGTCCCAGCATGTTTGGGCAGGATGTCAGGACAGTTTATCAGCTTGTTTCTTTTCTTTTTTTTTTTTTTTAAAAAATCATATTTATCAATTTTGACACATACAAGCTAATTTACAACAAAATAGGTAACATTAAAAAAGAAAAAGAAAAAAGAAAAACTATACATACATGATATATATATATATATATAGAGAGAGAGAGAGAGAGCTGAACTAAGCTACACTAAACTAACACCATGACACGTTACTAATGTGCTAATCTTTTACAATTAGCATGTCCTAACTAAGCACCAGCTAACTAAAACACGAAAGAACTCTGATTCTCCCTCACAAACTGTAATGAAAAGGAAAACCAGTTAATAAGAACATATTATTCTACCATTACAGATCTAACTAAATCCCACTTGCTAGAATTACTAGTAACCATAACCACAGATTATTACATTGTTGGACAAAATCTGCAACCTTAGCAACCTATTCTTCCATCTTAACAACGTTTAATCTTTTAACTTTCTCCTTCAAAGGACTGCTCATTCAACTTTTAAAGCAGATCCCTCACCCTCTCCACAGAGTTGATTGTGTATTTAGTGTCTGCTTAAGTAGCTATCATACTTTCTGGGGCTATCCAAAGAAATGGTATGCCTTTTTTCCTAAGTGCCTCAATCACAGCTTTATATTCTCCACATTTTTGGAGCATTCTGTCTGGAATTTCTTTAAACATAATTATTTTCTCTTCTTTTATTTTAAAGCTTTTCTTAAAGTGTGCTCTCAAAATTTCATCTCTGGTACTTTTCTGTGTAAAACGTATTATCCCATCTGTTGGAAGATTTTCTGCACAAACAGAGTTCAGCCTATATATTGTTTGAGTCAACAACTTAAGCTGTTCTGGAGAAGTGTTTATCAGCTTTGCCAATGCCTCTAGGATTGTCTGCTTTAAATCAGTCAGCTGTTCCAGCACAGACCTCAATCTAATCTGAGTCTCTTTAAATTTAAAGTCCATCTTCTTGTGTCTTTTCTAGCTCTTGCTGTAGAGTAACAATTCTCTTTGAATGGTCAGAGATCTCCTTTCCCTGTTTATGCACAGTAGTTGTTAAATTTGGATCAGACATTGCAATCTCATTACACTGCTTTTCAAGACACACCTTGATGATTTATTTGTTCTATAAACTCTGATTTAATTTGCTCAGTAATCTTTATTTTTAAAGAATTCAATTTCTCATCAAGCATATCCTTTACATTACATTTAATATCTGCTACGTATTTATTCAGATCTGCAATCTGCCTGCATTGTAGTGAATGCAGAGCCAGGCCCATTTTGCCTGGACTTCAAGCCTCTCCTCCTATGCATGTTTACAATAACAAATAATCATTCACTACTTATAATTCCAGCTTCAGCAACAGTGTTTGTTCTCTTTTTCCAAAAATAGTTAATCTATTCCTTATTGCAGAGCCAAGTTGTCAGTTAATTTATAATTCTGTTTTTTGAGCTCTGTTCCATCTGTCTCATTTAATAGTTTTGGTATTACAGTATTTTAAAAATAAAAGGTGGAGACAGACTTTCATTATTTATAATGTAAAGTTCATACTCACTCAGCTGTGGATATTCACCAGCTGGCCAGGGGTGTTTCTTCTTCCATGATTCAGACCATCCAAGATCTTTTAAAATATCATATACCCATATATTCCGGTGTATAAGACGACTGGGCATATAAGACAACTCCCCAATTTTTAAGTTAAAGTATAGTTTGCCCCCCCCCCCGTCCAGCCAGCCATCCGGCTGGAAAACCTGCCCCCCACCAGCCAATTAGCTCAGTGGCTGTAGATGATGGAATAGTCTGTGAAATTAAAGGACTGAGAACAGCTAAAAAAGCATGGGATACTTTGAAAAATCTCTGTGGTGTTCAATCTTTGGAAAGTAAAGTTGCATTAATAATGAAGTTGGTTAATATGAAGCTATCAAATCCCAAATTTTTGAATGAGCACATTAATGATTTTAGAGCCACATTGGCAGACTTCAAACTCCTGGAGAGGAAATCTCCAGAGCTATGCAAATGGGAATCTTCCTGGCAAGTTTACCAAAATACAATCCCATAATAAATACCTTGCAATTAAAGAATGATTTAACTCTGCCAGAAGCTTTTATTCAGATAAGAGAATTTCACCATAGACAAAACTTGATGCAAAATGATAAGTTTGAATCCAGAAATTCTAATTTTAGGCTAACTTGTGCTGAAAAGAAACTGCTTTTCTTCTCTCCTGAGCTAAATGGAGGGCAATTTAACACTTCAAAGGCAAGTCAGTCATTCTCACAGCAGGGAGAAGGATCTGCTGGGAAAACTGCCCAGGCAATTTAACACTTCAAAGACAAGGCAGTCATTCTCACAGCAGGGGAAAAGACAACCCCCACTTTTGAGGAGGTTTTCAAGTGTTAAAAAGCAGTCTTATACGCAGGAACATACAGTACACCTAGTTGGAGAAGCCTTTCTCTGATCAGTCTCATAAATCTTGACAATTCTTCCACTTTGCAGTGATGTGTGATGTAACTTCCAGAGCCTGCATATCAAGCAGAGAGCACTCTACCCCATCAAGAGTTGTCTGGAGCTGTCTGCGAATTTGCAAAAACAGCACTTGTAGAACTTTTCGTATCTTTATAAAAGATACAAATAAACATGCAAAGCTGAAGCAGCACAAAACCATGCTGCTAGTGGTCGGCCATCCTGGCCCAGAGTCCAGCCTGTCATTTCTTCAGCAACAATGCAAACTGTTATCTAACAGCCCTCTTCATGCAGTGTAGACACACCAGACGGTGGTCTGATTTACTGGCTCTACCTGGGCTCTTTTTATCCTCTCCTTATGCCCAGTCAGTTTGACAGCTGTCCAGTCAAAAACATGATCTTTATCTCTATGCCAAGTAAACTAGTGTCTTTATCTAATGATCATGGTGCACTTAGAAGTCTTTTCACTGCCTGTCATCTAGTATCATCTAGAGCCCTACTAGCAGGGTTCATTCCTGGTCAGCTTGTACTCTTATCTTTATTTACATTCCAATGAATATTTGGTATTTTTTTCCAGACGAAAACTGATACCAGTTTTTTAAATGATAATAATAATAATAATAATAATAATATTTTTTTACCCCGCCCCTCTGTTAAAAACAATCGGGTGGCTTACAACAGTTAAAATACAACAATACTGACTGAAATCCTTAAGCCCCACCCACCCCACCCTCCCCCATAAAAAGATATTAAATTAGTATCAAATTAAAATCCACCTAAACTAAAATCACATAAATAAACAAATACAAAAATCAACAGCCAACGAGACTAAAAGAGGCCAGGAGATGCAGCTCCTAAGGCCAGGATCTAATCAGGAAAGGCCTGCCGAAAGAGATCCGTCTTTAGTGCTTTTTAAAAGCTACTCAAGCTTGTCATCTGACAGATCTCGTTCGGCAGGCCTTTCCATAATTTGGGGGCGATTACCAAAAAGGCCCTCTGGGAAGTTGCAGACAGCCTATATTTTTGTGGCTGAAGTAAATTCCTCCCAGAGGACCGGAGTGCGTGGGGAGGATTGTATGGGAGGAGGCGGTTCCAAAGATAAGTTGGACCCAAGCCATTTAGAGCTTTAAAGGTAATAACTAACACCTTATACTGGGCCTGGAAACTGATAGGCAGCCAGTGGAGATATTTTAATACTAGATTTATATGGTCTCTCCGAGATGTTCCCGAGACCACTCTGGCTGCCATATTTTGTACCAACTGAAGTTTCCGGACCAGGCATGAGTGTAGCCCCATGTAGAACGCATCGCAGAAATCTAGACCAGAGGTTACCAGTGTGTGCACCACAGTCTCGAAATTCCTTACTCCCAGGAAAGGGTGCATCTGGCGTATCAGCCGAAGCTGATAACAGGCGCTCCTGACTATCTCATTCACCTGACTAGTCATCTGAAGCGATGAATCAAGGAGCACCCCCAGACTGCAAACACAGTCCTTAACGGAGAGTGTGACCCCGTCTAGGACTGGAGGTTGCAACCCAACTCCTGGTTTCAGGGCCGCTACTGTAAGTACCTCTGTTTTGTCTGGATTTAATCTCAATTTGTTTTTCCTTATCCAGCCCATTGCTGCTTTAAGACAGTCATTAAGAGGAGAGACGCCATTGGAATTTGAGGCCGATGATCGAGACAAGGAGAAATAGATCTGGGTGTCATCAGTGTACTGTTATCAGTGTACTGATAACACCCAGCCCCATTACTCCGAATAATTCTCACGCAGTGGCTTCATATAGATGTTAAACAGCATCAGGGACAGGATGGTGCCTTGCGGAACACCACAAGTAACCTCCTTTCTACTGGAGCAGCTGTCCCCGAGCAGCACCCTCTGGGATCTGCCCAAGAGGAAGGACTGGAACCACTGGAGCACAGTGCCTCCGATTCCTAACCCACTCATGCTATCCAAGAGGATACTATATCGAAAGTCACTGAGAGGTCTGGAAGCACCAACAGGGTCACACTACCCCGTTGATGCTTAGACACAAGTCGTCGGTCAAGGCAACCATCACAGTCTCAACTCCAAATCCCATCCTAAAGCCAGTTTGAAATGGGTCTAGATAATTGGTTTCATTCAAGACCACTTGGTTTCATTCAAGACCACTTGGAGTTGAAGACCAACCGCCTTCTTGGTCACTTTGCTCAAGAATGGTAACATAGAAACTGGCCTATAGTTGTTCATGTCCAGGGGGTCCAGGGAAGGTTTTTTCAGGAGCGGCTTAACTGTCGCTTCCTTTAAACAGGAACACACTCTTCCCATAGGGATGCATTGATGATGTCCTTAAGGAACGGCATCAAGGCACACACCCCCCCCCCCGGATGGCCAGCCATGAAGGGCAAGGATTGAGAGGGCAGGTTGTCTTCCTCACTCTACCAAGTAGCTTGTCCATGTCCTCGGTACTCACAGATTGAAATTGATCCAGTAAACTTACATCAACGGAGTTTCTGGACACTTGGTCAATTGTTTCTGTCAAAATACTGGCTTCTAAGTCGGCTCTTATCCAAGATATTTTATCTGCAAAGTAGTTGTTAAATGCATCACAGCAGGCCGTTGTTGGGTTAAGCAACGGGTTCTGCACAGGTATAACCTGCGTCATCTCCCTTACCATCCTGAACAGCTCTGCTGGACAGGACTCTGCAGACGCAATAGGTGCAAAGGAGAAGGATCTCTACGCTGCACGTATTTCCTCTCGATAGGACCAAAGAAAGTTCCTATGACGAAAGGAAGGCAGGTTTCCCTCTCTCAAAGCTGGTGGTCTGCATGAGTTCTTATACTATATATCTCATAACCTATAGGTTATATTAAGTTAATTCTGTCCTTTATAAGTTCATGACCAGGCCAAAAAGTTGGCAACTGAATTTTCTGGCCTGTAACAGCTTCCACATGCATAAGTTGGTATACCAGGTTTTTGCCAATCCCTTCCCATCTACTGCAGCCTATCATCATCATCATCTCTCTCTCTCTCTCTCTCTCTCTCTCTCTCTCTCTCTCTCTCTCTCTCCCTGTGTGTGTGTATCTCGTATTATATATATATATATATATACACACACACACACACACATATATAGCTTATATTTATATAATACAATCAATGTGCAGGTTGACCCCCATATCTACAAATTTGGTATCCACAGTTTCACTTATCCACATCTGAAAAAAAAACTGTTCTCTCTAGGCATTTGTAGGTCCTTCAATGCAATTCTATGGTCAACTTGTGGCATTCATCTCATTGAAAATAATAGGGTTCCCTGTTATCCATGGTTTCAGGTTCCCAAAGGGGGTATTGGAACATATCCCCTGCAGATATAAGGGTTGACCTATACATGCCACATCTCACATGCTTCAGAGCTTATATGTTTCAACGGGTCCCCTAATCCTTAGAAGGAGTGTTTCTGGAGAGGACAGGACAGAGAGCCTAAGTGGATAAGGAAGGACTGGCAGGAAAATAGGTCCTTCACCTATGTGCATGGAGGCACTTCTGGTAAGGCAAAATTATCAGTGGATGTAATACATTATACCAGGAAAATTTGTTTCTTCTCTCAGATTCATTCTCTGGCAATTTGTAATGCTGGTTGCTTCTTGTCTGCTTGTGTCTGCATGCAAGGACTTGTTAGCATTGCTGAGACATCACTCTTCTATACATAAACAGAATTAAACAGTGGTTCCACACTGAACTTAATATTATACTTTCATGTCCAGGATTATCTAGCAATTATCTAGTAATACCGATGAACACAGCATAAATTGGGGGGTGCTGCTGAAAAGTGATGTGCATCTGTGTATGTATGTGTATAAATGCATGCATACATGGACATGCACACACACAAACAGACACATGCAGACAAGTGCAAGTTCAGTCAATTATGAGCCTCAGGATATTTGCATGTAGGAAATATTTCAGTCTGTAAATCTGTAAACTGACCAGTAGGTAACCTCAAAAGATAATAGAGGAGGGCTGACAATCATAGGGCTCTCCAAATGTTGCTGAGCTGCAATTTTCAGCATGACTCACCAATGGCCAGCTGTGGGCAAAGTACAGCCTGTGAGCCATGTACAGCTCTTGGGACCCCTACGTGCAGCCCTTGAAGACTCCCAGAAGATCGCATAGTCCTTCCTTTTTTAAAAAATAAAAATTGTTTGGGACTGATTTTCAGGCAATATTTTATCCCCAAACCAGCTCAAAAGCTGCCCACAAATGTGGCAATTTCCCTCCCTCAACCTTGCAGCCCCCCCCCCAATTGTTTTATGATTTTTTCCAGGCCAATTTTGGAGGGAAATTGTTCATCCAGAAGTGGCCAAAAGCCTATCACTTTTGAAGTCACTTCCTGTCACCATTTTGAGAAGGACCATAGAGAAAAATATTGGTATTTGGGAGGTAGTATAGAATTCTAGGTGGATTTTTTTGGGGGGGAGGTGCAGTCTACAGGGTTCTTGGAGGGAACCATTTACCCCTGGCCCCCACACAGTTGCTCACCCTTTCCATAAACCTATCAAACAATGTTGTGTCTGTGGAAAGGACAGATTCTGCTCAGGCTTCAGTGAAGCACACAGTCTTGTGTAATCTCTATCTAAATGGGAGAGAATTATCATGCATCTCATAGTCCTGAATGGCTGTCCCAGACTGGTTAACATAAAGGAAGGCCCAGAAATTTCTTTTTTTTAAATTAACAAATCTTTATTAAACACTAAAACAAATACATTTAAGCACATTTATACACCTTTCAAAATACACATACACACAATATACACAATATACCAGCATTGAGACCATGATATTGAGAACACAGCTGCGCTGGGCAGGGCACGTTTCTAGGATGGAGGACCATCGCCTCCCAAAAATAGTACTCTACGGTGAACTCGCCATGGGTCAGCGTAAGAGGGGCGCTCCAAAAAAGCAATACAAGGACTCCCTGAAACAACATCTCAGGCTTGGCCAAACTGATCACCAACAATGGTCCGCCATGGCCTCCCGATGTGAGGCATGGAGATGCACTATCCACAATGCTGCAGCCTTATTTGAGAGCTCACGCCGAACAAGTCTTGAAGAGACACGACAACGCAGAAAAATTCACATCCCAGAAACATCACCCAAGGAGACCTTCTGCTGTGCTTTCTGCAACCGGACTTGTTTATCTCGGATTGGCCTTTTTAGTCATCAGCGCAGTAAGCGCGGGATGAGTCCTTCCTGAATCTTCGTTTGCGAAGAAAAGCCAGAGAGAGAGGAGAGAGACACACACAATACAAACAAAGCTCGACAGACTAAGGTCCTTATGCTAAATATTTTAAAGTAACCCATTTAACAACCATTAACACATAAACATATACAGTACTAACTAAATTAAAAAGACTTCTCACCTGCTTTCTTCATGCTCCAAATTACACTATAACAATCATCCTCTAATAATTATTTATCTCTTTTTGAATTCTATCTTATCCAAACCTCAAATTTTCTGCATCTCTCTCCTTTTCCTATCTCTAGATTCTTTGCCTACAATTTGGCAAAGAAAACCTTATACAAAAAAGTATATAGATCCTTCATTTGCCTAATAAGAAAACCCAAATTACACTAATATCTCCTTCTTTTTGTTTTCTATATTCTATAAATAGGGTCCATACTCTTACATATTCCTTTGTTGTTTTTCTTCTTACCCAATTTGTAAGTTTATTTATTTGCGCCAATTCAATAACCTTTTCTAACCAATCACGTTTCAGGGGTTCTTCCAATTTTCATTTTTTAGCTATCACCATCCGTGCCACCGTAATTAAATAATATAGTAGGCACCTATGTTCTTTTCCTTTTTCAAAAGGAAGGCCCAGAAATTTCAACAGCAGCTGCTTCAGTGGGTGCAGCACTTGTATTATCCCTAATAAAGCATGTTACAGCTGTCTCATTCTTTCTTGCTCCAGGAGTGGACAAAGTCAAGCCCCTAAGCCTGCCCTTCAGACTGCCATTTTTCGGGGGGGGGGGACAGTGTGAATTACCTCATACAGAAGCCTCCATGAATAGCAATTCACCCCTTAAATGTGTTGTTGTGGTTCTCCCTTCTTTCTGCACTGTTTCTCCCCACACTTGCAGTCATTTCTGGGTTTGTTGTTCCCCCTCCCTCCCTCCTATTTGGCATTTTAGGCAGCCCATGTTGCCTCCCTTATGAGGCAGAACATTGATCCCTGGACTGGCCACCGTTGTTTACACCTGCATTACAGCATACACCATCTTTTCAGGATACTGGAATTCTGAAAATATGCAAAGCTGCCAAGCAAACAGAAATAAACACACATTTAAATCACAAATTACTGCATCCTGACTTTCAGTTACTTCACTTTTCATCTAATTACTATTGTCAGCATTGTTTTGGTATAAGTCATTACTCATGAACATGGGATGCTCTGTTTCTAAATCACAGAATTCTGCTGAAAGGGAACATCTTCCCACTGACCCAGCCCATAACTTCAAGTTCCTGTTTTCTCATTTTGAAAGGCAGATTAGAACTAGACTACTGAAACAAACTGCTTGGTAGCCACTCCAATTAATCATGTTTCTCTGAGCTCAGAATAACAATAACAACTTAATAAGAACATCACCACCACCATAATCATTAACTTTAAGGGGCTTACCGCACTTTGAAGTAAATCAGCAGTGCAGCAGGAAGGTTCCATCTTCTGTGCTGCCTTACCACATAATGTCATCATTCTTCCAGTGTTCACCATTCTGGTCCTGTGGGAGACCAAGGTAAAACTGCATCTTTTTGCTAACAGGTTTTTCCAGTTAGCAAAAAGATGCAGTTTTACCTTGGTCTCCCATGGGATTGGAACAAAAGAATGACAATGTCATGCAGTGACGCAGCACAGAAGACAGAACCTTCTTGTTACACTGCCACTTTACTTCAGCCCCTGAGTCAGAAATGCAGTGCCAGCATTGCTGTTTTGGCTGTGAGGGATGGTTCTGTGTAGTACACCAAAAGTATTTTTCTAAGCTCTGTGCTTCATTCTATGCCCTTTTGCACCGCTTCACTTCATATCTGTTGAATGATTACCTTAGGCCGCCTTCAGATTGTAGCCATATGGGACATACCTCTTTAAAATGCTGAAATCCCGGGCCTAAGCTGTGCAGAAGGGAAAGGCAGAGATGTGTTGAATCTCTTAGTCTATCTACTAAACAGCAATAGCTAGGATCCAAAAGAGCCCACCTATCACCACCGTCCAATAGTCAGCCCAAGCAATTCTCACAGGTTCTGTTGGAGTGAAATGCTTCCACTATGGTTCTAGCTGTTGCTCCTACTAATCCTCACTATTGGCTTGCTGGCTTGGGCTGCTGAGACAGGTAGACAACTATATCTGGAGAGCTACCCCACCCCCAGTGTTATACTTTTCTTTGGTTCAGGGAAGTTCTTCTTATTTCTTCTCCCTGACATTTAAATTACAGTTGGCCCTCTGTATCCATGGATTTGGCATCCATGAATTCCACCATCCACGGCTTGAATTTAAAAAAAAAATTCAAGAAGCAAACCTTGATTTTGCCATTTTATATATAGGATACCATTTTACTATGCTATTGGTACATACAGTCGTCCATTCACACTCGCAGCTTTGACTTTTGTGGTTTCGTTTATTTGTGGAAAGCCACTGAGGATTTCAAGGTCTTCGGTTCTTCCCCCAGGGAAAGCAAAGTGGCGAGTGCGAGGGTTTGCTCGGCTTTCATTCCCCGAGGGCAGGGGAGGGAGCCAGAGTCTGAGCAAAGCCTCACTGGAAAGCCTAAGGAGGTAGGTTACTTGGACTCCTTTGGCTTTTCACCCCACAGGGAACGATCCCTGTGGGGTGAAAAGCCAGAGAAGACCAAGCAAAGCCTCACCGGAGAGCCGAAGGTGGGGTGGGTGGTATACTTGGACTCCTCCAACTTTTCACCCCACAGGGAAGGATCTCTGTGGGGTGAAAAGCCAGAGGAGACAGAGCAAAGCCTGGCTTGAATGTCAAAGGGGGGGTTACTTAGTCTCCTCCGGCTTTTTGCCCCACTGGGGAGGATCCCTGTGGAGTGAAAAGCCATAGGAGATGGAGAAAAGCCTGGCTGGAGAGCTGAAGGATGGGTGGGTGGTTTACTTGGTCTCCTCTGGCTTTTCACCCCACAGGGAAGGCGCTTTTCTTGGGCTTAATTCCAGAGGGGGGGAAAGAGACAATCCCAAGGAAAGCAGCATGTTTGGGGCCAAGCCTCCAAGTGCTCGGAGGTGGGGGAATGGTGGTGTGGGCAGCAGAGGCCCCGGAGGTATGGTGGCAGTGGCAGCAGCAGCGCCTGCATAATGGCAGTGACGTGGCGAGTGAAGGTGGTGGCGGCGGATGCCTGGGAGGCCTATTTTTATTCATGTTGTTTTCACTTTCACGGGGTCTTGTGCCCCTAACCCCCATGAAAGTGAAGGGACAACTGCAATGGGAGTTAAGCATCCACGGATTTTGGTATCCACGGGGAGTCCTGGAACCAAATCCCAGTGTATACCAAGGGCCCACTGTATGCATAAATGCTAACTATTGCATTCTCTCTCAATCTCTCTCCCCTTCTCTCCCTACAGAGCCACATAAGTGAATGTGAAGAAGAAGTCCAACTTATAAAAAATATGTTTCCTTCATATCAACATTATACTGATCTGTATGACAAAAACAAGCTTCTTACAAACAAGGTATGATATCTTTAGGGTTTATCAGTTGAGAGGATATACAGTTCCTGTGCTTTGTATATGGGGTGAAAAGTACTGCTAAGATGCAATGTGGATCACATTGGTGATTAATAAAAAGTATATTGTTCAATTTCCTGAGATATGATCAAGACAGAGGAAGGCAAGCATACCATTTGGGAATTTAGTACATTTATATCTCATATTTCTTCCAACATGGAACTCACAGAATGCCCTGGTCAGTAATGCTATGGCCATGCTGGCAGGGGAATTTGGCTTTATGGTTGTGTGTGTGTGTGTGTGTGTGTGTGTGTGTGTGAAAGTAAATTTTTTAAGTTCTGTTGGTTTCTCATCCAGGAACAGGCCAGAGCTCAACATCCTGAGCATGAAGCAGAATGAAATAATATGTACTCAGATCATGCCATGGCATCCAAACCTAATTTCTAATCTGATTATATTGGTAGGGGCCTCCTGATGTTTACATAACTTTCCAACATTTTCATAGATAAAAACTGGGATATGTATGGCCAAGTAAGACCAGAATGTAGTCAAGATGGCAAAATTTATTAATGAGAAAGAACAGGCAAGCTAGGAGAGGCTACGTCAGTTTGCTTTTACCTGAGCCTACTTGGAAGGGAAAGATTCAGCCCCTCTTCTCTTCTCCTCCTTGCTGAGATAATTGAGTGTAAACTGCTTTTGCATTTTGAACTCAGTCTGAACAAATTAAAGTAAGGTGAGGACAAGGGGGGGAGTAGAAAGAAGAGAGAGAATCTGGGACATTTTAGAACCAGCTTAAAAAGTGGGATGGCAGAGGATTAATTGGGACTGCTTCTGCCAACTCAGGAGAGTTGCAGGGTTTGACATCATAGAATCACAGAGTTAGAAGGGGGCCCACGAGCCATCACATCCACCCTTCAGTTCAATGCAGGATCTCCAGCTACAGCATCCACAGCAAGTAGCTGTCCAGCCTCTCTGAATGCATCCAGAAACAGAGACCTTACCACCTTTCCAGGCAATTGGTTCCACTGCCAAACCACTCTCACTGTCAAGAAGTTCCCTCTAATGTTCAATGAAGTCTCCCCTCCCATAACTTAAAACCATTAGAACTAGTTCTACCCTCTCAGGCTGTACAGAACAAGCCTGCACTCTCCTTTTTGTGGCATTTAAAGAGTGTGATCATCTCACCCCTCAGTCTTCTCTTCACCAAGCTGAACATGCCCAGCTCCTTCACACCTCTCCTCATATGTTTTGTTCTCCATTTCTCATCCTCACTGCCCATCTCTGAACTCACTCTGACTTGCCTGTATCCTCCTTAAAATGCGGTGCCCAGGCCTGAACATAGTACTCCAGATGAAGCCTCACTAGTGCAGAATATAGTGCAAGCTAAGATAGCATTTGCCTTTTTTGTTGCAGCATCATACTGCTGGAACATGATCAACTTATGATCAACAATAATCCCCAGGTTCTTTTCACATGTAGTGCTGCTGAGCCAAGTGTCCCCCATCCTATACCTGTGCATTTGGTTTTTGTAGCCTAAATGCAGAATTTTGTCTCTGTTGAATTTCATTTCATTAATTCCAGCCCAGTTTTCTAGTTTATCAAGGTCCTTTTGAATTCTCTTTCTGTCAAACTACAGGAAAAGAGATTCCACCTAAACTTTAGGAAGAACTTCCTGACAGTAAGAGCTGTTAGGCAGTGGAAGGCACTGCCTTGGAGCCTCCTTTGGAGGTTTTTAAATAGAGCCTGGATGGCCATCTGTCGGGAATGTTTTGATTGGATATTCCTGCATTGCTGGGGGGGTTGACTAGATGGCCCTTGTGGTCTCTTCCAACTCTGTGATTCTGTGATTCTATGATTCCAGTATGATAACTGTCCCTCCCAATTTTGAATCATCTGCATATTTGATAAGGATTCCTTCCACTCCATCATCTAAATCATTAATAAAAGTACTGAAGAGTGGCGGCCCAGGACAGAACCCTATGACAATCCACTTGAGACCTCCTTCTAATATGAAGCACAACCATTAATAACAACTCTTTGAGCATGATTTTCCAACCAAATATGGATCCATCTAATGGTGCCAACATCTATTCCTGTTCTAGTATGTTGAATCCATTCCACTTTGAAATTGCATGCCATCCTATGTTTCTGATGCTGTCAGAATGGTTTTTAGTTTCTGTGCAAATTCCCAGTACATCAAAATCTGAAATATGTGTTTGTGTCTGAAGTTGAATTAATTTCACTGCAAATCTCCAGGTTTTTCAGATAATTTTCTTTGTGACTTATCCCCCGTCCCCGAAGCATTTTGAAAGCAATTATGACTTCATTATTGAATGAAGTTTTATACAAACCTGACTTTGAGGCAGGCCTTAGAAACTTCTCAAAAATTCTCATGAAGGAAATCTTTCAAAGACTTTCAAGAAATTTTTCGAGTGCCACTGAATATCTTGGGGGAATATGACTAGTTTGCCTTTGAAAACCTCCCTTTGGATTTTCAGATTTGCATAGCATTTTATTAGCTGAATTAGTGTCAATTAGCAGCTTGTTTACACAGCATTAATCATGATAATGAGATTGAAATTTAAGTGCTATGCCTATAAATAAAGTCATTAGTGATCAGGGTTTTCTACAGAAAGTTTCCTGGTTTGCATATAACAAGTCTTTGGAGATTTTCAGACAGGCAAAAATCGCTCTTTGCCGCGCGAGCAGCCTCCCGAAACTGCTGCGCGGCAAGGGTCTTCTTCGGACGACGCTGTGCCTCTGGCGAAACCGTCCGTGTCACTTCCGTGAAGCTTGGGATGGCTCCGCGTCATATTTCAAGCACGGGCAGCCTCCGTGCTTGAAATATGACGCGGAGCCGTCCCAAGCTTCACGGAAGTGACACGGACGGTTTCGCCAGAGGCACAGCGTCGTCCGAAGAAGACCCTTGCCGCGCAGCAGTTTCGGGAGGCTGCTCGCGCGGCAAAGAGCGATTTTTGCCTGTCTGAAAATCTCCTTTGTCATGCTGAATGTTTATACCCAGCTACGAAGACATATCTGAGAAGCAGTCTTTTCTGTTATGATGAATAACCTTTCCTTAAGAAAGCATTTAAGCAGACAACAACAACAACAACAACAACAATTATTATTATTATTATTATTGTTGTTGTTGTTGTTAGTTCTTACCCGCCTCTCCCTATGGATTGAGGCGGGGAACAACACATTAACACATAGACATACCATTGGTTAAAAGCACATGTGAATTAAAAACATATGTCAATTTAAAAGAACAAGTAAAACTAAGACATTTTAAAACAGTCAACACACAATTTTAAAATTCACACTTTAAAATCATTTGGATAGGCCTGCTGGAAGAGGCCAGTCTTTAAAGCTGATTTGAATTCTGACAGTGTATTCAGCTGTCCTATCTCTTCTGGCAGGCTGTTCCAGAATCTAGGGGCAGCTGAAGAAAAAGCCCTCTGGGGACAGTTGCCAACCTAGTCCTGGCTGAATGGAGCAAATGCCCCCCAGAGGTCCTAAGTGTATGGGGCAGATTGGAAGGCAATCCAGTAGGTAGCCTGGACTCAAACCATGTAGGGCTTTAAAGGTAATAACCAACACTTTGTACCTTGCCTGGAAATTAATTGGCAGCCAGTGTACCAGTGACTAATCTGGCTGCTGTATTTTGAACCAATTGAAGTTTCTGAACTTGGTACAGAGGTAGCCCAATGTATAGCACATTGCAAAAGTCCAGCCTTGACTTTTGTAATAGTCTCTGTAATAGATACAGAGAGATCAATTTTCACTTGTATCTTAATTGTTTAGATGAAATACATCAAGGATGTATAACATCTCAACCTAGGCTTTTAAGGCAGGAAGAGAAATAGATACGAACTATACATGTAACAGACAAGAACAGCCTATTTTAGCACATGATAACATGCCTGTGCAGTCATAGCTAGTAGCTGTCATGTCAGTGGGATAGTGAATCTGCTCCAGCTTTTAATCTAAACCAACTTCAACTTATTTCTGTAGCCCTTGAAGCCCCTCACCAGTCCCCCCCAAACCCCACATCCATTTTATTTTTAAAAATCAGTGCACTTTTCCAGCAATTTCCCCCCATACCATGCAGAAAGACCCTCCCACACAGGGCACGAAAGCAAACAAAACCACCTCACTCTCACATGAAACCTAGAACCTCATACTTCCTCAAATACATATTTTCCTCTGCAGTCCCTCTGAAAATGGCAACAGACACGATGTCACTTCTTGTCACCATTTTGAAGGGACCGCAGAGGAAAATTGAGGCATTAGGGCTTGCTGTGTGGAAGGTAGCCTGTGGGGGAGCTATCCAAAGTGCTGAATCTTATTCCAAAAATATTCCAAAAATTCAGCCACTTGGATAGCCCATTTGAAGTTTGAACTAAAACCCAGAATGGATTCACTATCCCACTTATATGAAAAGATTGCCATTGCACCTGGATAAACCTGGATTTTCACTTTGACTACAGATTCAAAAGAAATATATTATACTAAGGACCTCAAAGTCTTGTGAACAGGCTAAAGCAATGCCATGCTATAGCGCATGCAGTCTATTCATTGATTTTCAAAAGCGTTGCTCAAATCATAATTACAATCAAAACATAAATTGGAAAAAAATGGTAGTCATTCACAACAACAAAAGTGAATTATTCTGGTTTTTTAAAAAATCCTTAGACCATAATGGCTCATGGCTGCCATCTTTCCGATGAAGAGCTGAAAATGTTTCATCTTAGAGGAGCTGCCATTGCGCATTGCCCAAATTCAAATATATCGTAAGTAAAATAACATTACATACTATAAAATGTATAGATTATTTTATATGTTTCTATAATAAATGGATTAAATTATAAATTAATTTAAATTTAGATATTTATATAGTAAGTGAATCAGTTTATCTAAAGCTGTGCATCAGATAGTACTGTCTTTCATTCTATGTTTTAAAGATTCCTCTCTTTCATTATGGATAGTTTGAAAGTTAAGACAAATTTGAAATGTTGTATAGTGACAGAAACAGATTTCCAAGAGAGGAAAAATAATAGAGCCTCAAACAGTGCTCTCTAAAGGTGAGAATTTAGGAAGAACACAAAACCAGAGATTAGAATAATCACCTGTGTATTTTGTCCAATAAATAACATAACATGTATTAGTGATATCCAAATGAAGCAGACTTTTTTTCTGGTCTCACATGTCTGTAATCTGTGTGTCTTGCACCTGCTCGGAACCACATTTGGACTTTTCTAGAGCTCTGTGGAACACTGCCTCCACTCTAAGTGCACCAGTCCCTTGGTTTTTTTCCATCTATCTTGTAAGGTTGGGGGCAGAAGCAGGGTTCTCATTAAAACTCTACTCAGCTGTAGAAGGTTCCAAAGGTAGCTCTGCACAGGCAGAAGATCCATATGTGTGAGTTCACAAATGACCACTCGGAGAGCTACAGTTATAGATAAGCAGTCTGTCCCTATTTAATCCAGTCTAAGGAGAAAATCGGGAGAATGAAAGGCTGAGAGACATGGAGGCAGGAATCTGATGTTAAATAGAGACAAGGGCATTGAAAGACTCCAGGAGGGCACATGGGAATCCCAGTAGTGGAAGAGGAGGGAGTCAGAGTACAAAGCACTGTGTTGGACAAGGCAGCGTGGCTTTAGAGTGGTCAAAGAGGACCAACACTGATGTGGCGAAGGTAAATAGGGAAAGAAAGAGGCAGCAATGTTAGCTACAGGTGTAAGACTGAGCAAAAACTCAGGATTTTTTTTTAGACTTTTGTTTAGGGGAGTGATTTCTTAAGAATAAAAGCAGAATGAGAGAGTGTCTAGGGTTCTAGAGAATGTACCTGCAGGTTCTAGGCATATTGTACATCCTACATTTAACAAATATTCAAGGCATAGAATTTTCCCTCTTTTCTCGCCTTAGATGGTTAGTCAGGAGTATATTTTTGACTGCTTGATGAAGTTACAGACTAGGCAGGAGAAAGCCTTTGCATATTGTGGAGGTGCCATGGCAGCTTCATCTGCTGTATATATAAAAAGAGAACAGCCCATGTGCAAGTGCTTTATTGGCCTGCAAGTTCAACCTTTTATTTGACATAACCTTGGTTGGTCAATGTGAAAGTTCCTAGTCAAGGTATTAAGCAATCATTTAAAGTGAAAAAGAGGATGGGCCCCTTGGTAACAATTTCTTTCTCCTTTGTTTGTCGGCTTCCATCTTGAATTGCATTGTATGAATGGCTTATGAATATTACAAAGCATCTGTAACTAGGGGAAAATTATTAAACTTTTCTTTTCCACTCTTCCAATACAGAATATGTAGTGGGCTTTTTAATGCAAAAAAGGTTCTGAAACATGATGTGAAACTCGGCCTTGGGACAGGTTAGTAATTTATTACATAACGTTTTATCATGAAACACTGTTTTAAAAGGGGGGGGGGAGAAATGTTCATGTTCACGTGGTGCAATACCAAGGTCAAAAATTTGTTCCAGATGCCTCCAGATGCACTCTAGAGGTGTTTCCACCATGTTTGGAGAATTGGGCCCCTGGAAGGTCAAAAAAAATTTTTGCAAAGTTTTTCAAAAACATTGTTATGACCCCAAATAATGGGGTCTGATGACTTAAAAGGCCAATCTGAGATAAACAAGTCCAGTTGCAGAAAGCACAGCTGAAGGTCTCCTTGGGTGATGTTTCCGGGTTCTGATTCTTATTCTTTCTGCGTTGTCGTTTCTCTTCAAGACTTGTTCGGCGTGAGTTCTCAAATAAGGCTGCAGCATTGTGGATAATGCGTCTCCATGCCTCCCGATGTGAGGCCAGGGTGGACCATTGTTGGTGATCAATTTGGCTGAGCCTGAGATGTTGTTTCAGGGAGTCTTTGTGTAGCTTTTTTGGAGCGCCCCTCTTACGCTGACCCATGGCGAGCCCACCGTAAAGTACTATTTTTGGGAGGCGATGGTCCTCCATCCTAGAAACGTGCCCTGCCCAGTGCAGCTGTGTTCTCAATATCATGGCCTCAATGCTGGTGATCCCTGCTTGCTCAAGGACAACAACATTCGTCACATAGTCAGTCCAGTGTATATTTAGCATGGTGCGTAAACAGCACTGATGAAAGCGTTCGAGGAGTCGTAAGTGGTGGCGATAGGTGACCCATGTTTCAGACCCATGAAGGAGAATAGACAGTACAATGGCTCGATACACTTTGATTTTTGTGTTTCGCCTCGGGTGTTTATTACTCCAGACTCTTTTATAAAGTCTTCCAAATGCACTATGTGCCTTTGCTAATCTGTGATCAATCTCTTTGTCAATCTTGGCATCTGAGGAGATGATGCTTCCCAGGTAGGTGAACTTCTGAACAGACTTAAGCACAGAGTTGCCAACGGCAATGTAGGGATGGTGGTGTTCATCCTGTGGTGCAGGCTGGTAAAGAACTTCCGTTTTCTTCAGGTTGATTTCCCGCCCAAACAGCTCTGCAGCTGTTGCAAAGCAGGATGTTAGGCGCTGCAGAGCTGCTTCTGTGTGGTACACAGACCTACACAGTATACACAGTACACACTTTTTACATAGTTAACATAGTACACACAGACATACACATGTACATACACATGTACATGTATAATGAACTTACCCATCTAATGAGACATCAGTTTGGAAAAAAATTAAATTTTGTATTGTCACCTCCTTACCAGGAAAATAACCATTCAGTCTATATATATATTGAAATTCATGTACAAAAAAGATTAAAATATTCCCATATTATCTATCACTTTAGCCTTGTGTCCAATTTATGTCCATCCAAAAGAAATATATAAGAAAGTAAATTTCCATCTTTGCGGAACTAAGTCTCTTTCTATTCTATCTCCCCCCCCCATCTCCTTTTATCTCCTCTTTTCCCTTTTATTTTCAATCATACTTGTTCAAATCACAACAAAGACATCCAGTTAAAATAATAACATTCTCTCTTATTTTTATTAATTCTATATACTATTTATTTTTTATTCATTTTATCATCATTGATTGCTTAAACTTTGTTACCCTTCTGCAAATAGTCAAATAAAGGTTACCATACTTTAAGGAATTTCTAATTTGTTTTATTAACTAAAAGTTAGGTAAGTTTATCCATCTTAGCTGTTTCTGTTAATTTTACTATCCATTCTTCTTCTGAGGGTATTGTGATTTTTCTCCAATGTCTAGAGGCCATTTTTGAAACAGAAAGTGAACAGGAAGTGACCTTTGTTTACTTCCTAGGGTTAAAAAAAGGCCTCTCCTGTACCCAAAATGGCCTAACATGGGGGCAAAAATGAAACAAGTGCAGTGGAGGGATGTAGTCCTCCAAGGTCTCCTGCAGATCTAATGTGGCCCCCTAGCCTTCCACAGTTGCTCACCCCTGTACTATACCATAGTCTTCTAAAAAGACAGAATCTTCCATATTTTGCTTATTAAACAGAGATTTAAAAACATTTAAATCAGAGGTGGAGAAAATGTGTCCCACAGGACCCAAATCCCACCTTTGCAGACCCTGAACCCCTTTGCCATTCCCTCAAGTGGAAAGGGGTGCCAGAGAGATTTATTGCTTTAGTTAAATTGTTTTATAGGGATGCAGAGGTAGTTTTGCAAGTCAATGGTCATAGAGGAAGGAGGATTAAGTTAAATTCTGGGGTGAGGCAAGGTTGTCCCCTAAGCCCTCTCTTGTATGTTATTGCTTTGGATGCTATCCTGTGTAAGATTAGTTTGGACAAGAGCATCTCGGGGATCCAAATTCCGCGTCCGTTGGACAGTTCATGGTTGGTTCGATGTGAATCTGTTAAATTTGTTGCCCATGCTGATGATGTGTCCTTCTTGGTTAAGGACAGGACGGAAGTTAGAAAGATTAAAGATGCTTTTGAGGCCTACGGTCGAGTTTCTGGTGCTCGGCTTAACATGGAAAAGAGTTTTTTGATCAGGATTTTTGCTGCAGAGGACAAGATGGCAGCTATTCCTCTAAAGGACGTAGTTGGAGAAAAGGAAGGGTGGCAAGCAGAGCAAGAGCCAAAGATGGATAGGGTGAAGATCCTGGGGCTGAATTTTGCGGTGGCTCCGGAGGGATGGAAAGAAAATTGGTATCCCTGGTTGGAAAAAGTGAAGGAGAGGGTGGCCCTCTGGCAGAGATGGAAGCTGACCATTTACCAGAGAGCCGCTTTTGTAAATACCTACCTGCTTCCGGTGGCAGCCAACTTGGCGGCTGTTTTCCCGCCTCCAGATTCAGTGATTAAAGAAGCAGATCGGGTTCTCTTCAAGTTCCTTTGGGGAATGGCCACATTCCCCCTGGCAAGGGCAGTGGCTTATGGGCAGGTAGAACAAGGGGGCCTGGACTTCCCAGCCCTGGGACCTAAGTTCATCACCATATTTTCTGCTCAAAACTTTGGGAAAGTTTCTCTGTTACAAAAGGGTCAGATTCAACCTCAGGCTTGGCTAGTTTTGTTTTGTGAGTACTGGATAGGGACTAGATGGGGAAAGACTTGGTGGGAGGAAGGCTCATTAAGTTTTAGGTTTTCTTTACCTGAAAAATTGAAAGCACCAGATTATTTGAAAGACTTTGTTTTTTACATAAAGAAATATAAAATTCATGCTGAGGAGTTGAAGGGGGAAGACAGACCAGGTCAGAGCATCAAGAGGAGTTTGTACAGGAAAATAGTGGAGGAGATTTATGTTAACCCGTTTTTGCAAAAGCGTCAGGCCAAACTAGATTTATCAGAATACCTAAATCACCAGACTAACCCAATTGAGTATTTCATGGACAAAAGGGTCCCCAAAAAGTTGTGGGACTTGAGGTGGAGGCTCTACCATCAGGTTCTTAATCTGAGGGGAAAGAGACCATGGACCGCAGAGGATGAGCAGACCTGTCCGTGTCTGAAATGTAAAAAGGCTGAGATTTTGAGTGGCGTGGCACAAAAGGAGACGATCAGACATTTTGTCCAGGACTGCCCAAGTGCCCGGGAAACATGGGAGGAGGTGGCCCGGGTCCTGGATTGGCCAGATTTGGCACAGCAGGCTTGGGAGACAGTGCTTTTGGGGACTGAACCTCCAGAGGGTGTCAGGGGACCCAGAAAGTCAGTGGGCCAAAAGAGGAAGAGGAAGGAGCCTGGTTCCGCCATGGCTGAGAGGTTTTGGAAAGTGCCCTGGTCCACGGTGCGCCTGGTAAACCTCTATGTGATGTTAGGGTTAGTTTTCCAGAGACAAAAGGAGGTGAAAAGTCAAAATCTGCAGGATGTAAAAGGCACTGCCTATTATGTGAAGAATTTAATTGAAAATTTAGCTCTGAGTGAAAAAGAGAAATTGCCAAACCATCGTTGGAAAAAGTTTTGGCCGTGGTTTAGTGAGACGACCCCAGCAATAACATAAAATGATATTTTAAATAAATATTTTATTAATTTTGTATTATTTTGTATTATTAATTTTAATTAATATTTTATTGTTTTTTTCATTTCTAAGTAGGTATAATTATAATGTGTAAATATAATGTGATTATAGTGTGTTTAGATTAAAGGGAAAAATACATTAGTGTTAGGATAGATTTACTTTTGTATTAGTAAGAAAAGAGGAAAATAATTAGTATTATTTTTGTATTATTGTTATGGCCTTTTGCGGTCGGGTGTATTTTTTAGTAGAATGGTCTTACTCCAATAAAAAATTCCCAAATCAACCCATTTTTTAAAAACCCTGGGCCAATTTTCAGGCAAATTATCACTGTAAAATGCCTCAAAATGCAAAAAACAAAAACAAAACACCTTCGTTTATTTTCTACTTGCAAATTCTCCAACCTTCCCCAGCTTTTCTTGGTGAAAATGGTAAACAGAAGTGATGTGCTGAAATGCACCAATGAGGCATGTGTGTGTGTGTGTGTGTGTGTGATAATTTCCTCCACCTTGGTGCAATTACCCACCCCTGATTTAAAATTTAAAAGAAGAAAAATTAGAATAATAGACAAGACTCTTCCTCACATTCTACTCACACCGATTCCTAGAATAGGGCACTTCTCTCTTAACACACGTTATGGGTTAGTTAATGAGGTTATGAATTTCTTTGGGATAGTAAGTACAAAGGTTACTGGAACAGCTGATAACAGCGGTCACTCCCTCCTTCCTTTGTAATTGTGGAAGCAGGGCCGGTTTAAGGAATTTTGGGGCCCCCTGCAATGCTTTATTTTGGGGCCCCCATATGTTTATCTCAGGTCAATGTATCCTAACCTATTCACAATACAGGATGCTCAGATTACAGTAGGACCCCCGTATCCATGGATTCATTATCCATGGGACACAAAACAGCACAACTACCATAGAGTCTTCCTAGAAAACCTTTGTCAGATAAGGAGGTCAGCAGGGGGCCCCCTTGACCTTGGGGCCCCCTGCCAATGCTGATTTGGCAGACTGGTTAAACCGGCCCTGTGTGGAAGGAGGGATACCACTGCTAGAGAGATGACAAGTAACTAGGATTAGCTTTAATACATCAAAAAGCTTCAGTGACATCAGTTAATCCTATATCAATCATCACAGGAAATAACTGAGATTATTTCCCTGTTCAAGGTGCTGAATGATAGAGACACTGGGTTGACCACCGTCTCTAGAGTAGGAGGATTGTGTCCTGAGCCCTGCAGGAGGAAGATTGTGGCATCTATTTAAGACATGTTTACCCTGCCTTTTACTTTATTAAAATTTCCAAGACACATTTTAACTCATGCTGGCACTGGCACCATATTGTCCTTGCCGTTGCCTCACCTGAGGACTGGTGCCTCAGAGAACAACAGCACCTGCTGAATTGAAGTTTGGAGGAGGCTGATTCCATTTGTCAGCATGACTCTTGTTTTTAATGGTGTTCAGCAGTGGCAGCTGGGGTAATGGGTAGTAGCAAAGCAAAACATTGTAAAGGGGTGGTCCTTTCCTCCCTCAGAGCAGAGCTCTCTCCTCCCTCAGAGGAGGGTTCAGGACCTTCCTGTGCCTCTGGGGGAATGAGGTCTAATGGCTACTTGGGAAAATAGTTTAAAACAGTGAGAGAGGGAAAACTTTGTGAAGGTTTCCTCTTGGTTACTCACCTTATTAACTATAACAACGGATCTATTTATTTATTTACTCACATAATAATGCATCTGTTAAATGTATTTATTTAATAAATACTAGTGATTTACATTAATGTCCAGTTTTTCTACCAAAAGTGGAGCTCAGCAATAAAATCAAATTAAATCAACTTGAAATACAATTAAAATATTTAAAAACCTCAAGGTTGAAAAGGTAACTTTTCAAAGCTCTGTTAAAAGAAAATTCAGTTTAAATCTCCAATGGTGATATGCTGGGATTAAGAGAGAAGACAGAGACCTGTTGGAAGGTCTGTTTCCCATCTTGATGTCTCTGCCTGGTTATAGGCCCAAAAGATATATATGAAGGAGAAGAATTGTCATACCCATTGGAAAGACATACCAAATTGAGAGCTAGCTGACTTCTTCTGATGTTTTCAGGGGATCTTACAGTCCTGGAAGTGCAGCTTATATCCAGGTGTGTTTGCTCACTCATAACTGCCAGAGCAAGGGCAGCTTTGGGATTCTATCCAGGAGGTACAGCAGTTGGCAGAAAGATTCCCCATAGCAGAACGCTGCTCCAAAAACTTACCAGTGTCATAATAATCAGCCTTGATTGCCTGCTGACCTACATATTTTATGAAAATCACTTGGTGTATATTTTCTTGCTAGCTGGTTTTTAATATTCTGTTCTATTACAGATGTTGCTGGTGGTTACTCATCGTCCATGCTTGATGCTATCAGAAAGGCAATTATGGTTTCTAATATCCTTCATATTACTCAAGAAAATGAAGCAGGCTTAACTCTGAAGGAAGTTTTTCGACTAGCAACACTTGGAGGGAGTGAAGGTAATTAAGCTTATTTTTAAAAAATACTGTAGAAAACATAAGTTTTGGTTGTTGGTTGTTAATGAAGGAACTTCTTGTACAAAGCTAGAGCTAAATAAACACTCACATTTATATGAGAGACACATTTGTGGTCATTGTCTTAATTAATAAAATGTCCTTGTTGCTGTCTGTTGTCCTGAAGGGCTGATACTTGAATTTGGCTCTGCATAAATTTTCCATATTGGAGAGAAGACTGCAGATGTTTGCTGACAGCATCTCTGTTCTAGGGAAAAAGGAATTATTAAAAGTAGTGTCATTTTTCTGCTTTGATTGCTAGGGAGTGCTCCTGTTACACCAAACAATAATGCGGACACCTGCAGTCTGCAGATAACACGTATCTATGTAAAAACATGTAGCAGTCACCACAGAATATACCACATCTGGCTATTTTGTCACCTCAGAGTGAAAATAGTAATAGAAAATAGTGTTTCAGGGCCAAATTACATGTTACATACAGATGTATGTCTTATTACCTAAGGCATCCAGATATTTTGTACCACAGCTCCCATCATCCCATACAGTTAGCCATGTTGGCTGGGGCTGATGGAGTCCAACAACATCAGGGGAGTGTCAAAGACTCCCCTTCTCTGTGTTAGTGAAATGGTATTTTTCAATAAGTAAATGCACTTGTGCAAGTGTGCATTGGGGAATAAGAGAGATTGTAGTGGATCTCTCAGAGTATCTGATGCACTAGGCAGAAGCTGAACAGTCCACCAGCCCATTCCACCCCACACACAAGGTCTAGCAGAGAAAGGAATCAAACTCGGGGCTCATCTACACTGGCTAGAATATGCTGGTTTTCCACCAGTGTATTCTGGTACCAGATCAGGCCCGTTGCCCCTCTGTTACCTGCACAAAAAGAGATAGAGACTACACAGACGCATCAGTCCATCTCTGCAGCCACTGCCACTGCCATCCACATCACACTCTCCAAAGCCAGGCAGGAGGCCCACAGTCTGTGATCAAGGCCCCCTGCACGTGACCAGCCTTGGTCACATGCTGCAGGCACAGCAGCAATGGCAACTGCAGAGACAGGCTGGTGTGCTGGTATGGACTCCTGTGGTCCCACAGGGCCTGATCTGTTTCCTCCCCCCCCCCCGCTAAATGAGGTGTGTCCCCCCCCCCCGTATTTTGATGAAACAGCTTAACAGGCTTTATTCTGTCGTCCTTCCATCTTGATGCTTCATGGACAACAAGCAGAGAGAGAGAGAGAGAGGTGAGGGCAGATGAGACCCCAGAGAACAAAGGAGGATTGTGTTCTCTGATGCAGGAAGAGAGTGGATGCAGACAAACATACAAGCAAACAAACAAACACAAAGTTACCTTAAACATGCTGTACCAAAACCCCTAGAGAGTGACATCCAATCTAACTACCAGTGGATATAGGCATACAAAGGTTGCTAACTCCAACAGTGTGATCAGAGCTGGAGAAACAGCAGTAGAGAGCAGAATGCTCATCTCTTTTGCCACCTGCTCTTTTCTCAACCAGACTTTCTCCTCCAAAAGGGTTTTCTCCTCAGGGTTCCAAATGTATTGCAAGAGGGTACCCTTCAGGGAAATAAGCGGCTACGATTGTGCAAGAAAACAATGTGTGAAGAAAAGATTTTAACATAGGGATGTTGTTGGACTGCAGTTCCCATCATCCTTCATTAAGGGCTGTGCCAGCTAGGACTGAGGCAAGTTGCTACCAGCAGCTTCTGGAGTTGCCCATTCCTGATCTTTAATATTTCTCTGCCTAAGCTCCATTTAAGATCCTAACCTCCTTTCCACAAAAGCTAAAGCTGCTTTCCCTGGTTAATCATCAGGATTAAAAACAAAATTTGCAGTGAGCTGTGGGCAAGGGGAGTCTAGGGTGTGGGTGTATGTGGCTTCTCACCTCCAGATTTTGAGATGAGGTTCCCTCCTCTACTTTGACCACAAGCTGTTGTTGGTTGCAGGGCATTTTCTGACCCCAGTGAGAAGTCTACTACATTAAGGGCTAGGTTCCAAGATGGAGTTATGTTTAGAATCAGAATTAGGGTTTAATCTGGTATCTCTTTACCCCCAGTCAGAATTACAGTGCCTCCTCCCCCAGGGCCCATTTACTGCCAACCAGAGCACATCACTTCTGCTTCATTTCACTTCACTTCTAGATATTTTTCCTAATAACTTACATTGTTGGGACAGAAAAGCACCTCAGTAGCAAATAATAATAATAATAATAATAATAATATATACCCTATTATTTTTAATGGTTTTTAAAAAGCCTGTAACTGGCAAACAGCCTAACTTTGGGGAAATTATTTACAACTGTTCAGGTGACAATGCCATAAAATGCCTATATTGTAAAATTTTATTCTGTGTCAATTGTGCAATGAAATATGACTCATAAAATGTTCCCGGGGAACTAAAAGGGCTTTGGGGATGATGCTCTAAAGTATTTTCTATAGGAATGCCCAGTTGGTTCTTTTCTTTTCTTTTTTTCTTTTCTTTTCTGATTAGCTCCAATGCACAAGACTGTTGGTCTCATACCACCCTCTTGTGTTTTAAGTGGAAATTGCATCAAATACATCACTGAAAGTACTACTAGGATTTGGGCCTAACTATTTTCCTTCAAGGGAATGTGAGACACACATCATACCTCTGGTTCTTTATTATTACTTGAGTTCAGATTGGCATGCTTTGGAGGAAATTAACTGGTGGCTGCATGTTTTAGGGGTGTTCCTGAAGGGAGTCCTCAGAAATGTCTTTGCAATATCCTGCCTTCACCTGTTCAAAATGAAACTTGTATGCTATGGTGACTGAATGCAAGAAAAGCCCATATGTAAATAACCAGTTTGCTCTTTTCTTTGCATTGCAAGATTTCATACTTGCATCTACTTGAGTCAAAGCTTTAATTGCATACAAAATTCGGCTGTCTGAAAGAGGAAAGGGTTTTTAATTATTTGACTTTTGTTTCACAGCTCTAGGACTAGATACTGTGATTGGAAACTTTGAGGTTGGCAAAGAATTTGATGCACTGCTTATCAACACCAAAGCTTCAGACAGTCCTTTCGATTTGTTTGCTGCTGATGCTCCTGAGGTAATCACACAATGAATCATGGAAATATGTTGCCCATATGTGGAGGAACCACCTCAGTCCAATGGCTGGTACTAAACTACTTTCTGGCTGTTTCATCTGGATAAGGCCATTTCCCAAGCCTTTGTTCAATAAGATGAACAATGAGAGCCTTGACTTTTGGTGGGGTTTTCAGTTCATTGAATTAGATAAGAGAAAAGAAATACAGAGTTCTCCCCCCATGCATGGGACCAGTACCTGCGGTTTCAAATATCAGTTATCGACTGGAAGTTACCATAGAGACATGCTAGAGATGCCTAGAGAGGCAGCCCCTCTAGGCATTTCCTAGGTCCTCCAGCATTATTCTATGGGGTTTGCTATTTACCCGCAGTTTCAAATATTCATGGTATGTCTGGGAATACATCCCCCTGCGCATACAGGAGGGTGACCTGTACTTTATTTCAGAAAATATTTAACATGGAGAAATTAAATAAACACAGAAGATTCCTCTGGAAAATTCATGATAAGAAACTGGTATCAGTTCATTTCAAAGACAGCATTTTTTTCCCAAGCTTAGAATTATCTTTCAATTAGTGGTGCTTATGCAAATTAAAGGAAGATAAGTTAAAAAGCAATATGTCAAGGGGAGTAACAATACCCACTGAAAAGTAGTTACAGCAGAAGAATATTTATTGTAGCATTTCAACATTTTGAAATACTAATAATTATAAATTAGATTTAAGGCAAATAGCCATCTTAGATTTGGATTTGTTTTTGAAATATTGATTTGCTTAGTAATTTAGACTACAGTTAGTGACTTGTTGGCTTATTTTATTAGCAAAGAGGACCTGCTTTTTGAATTTTTGCTTTTTCTCTCATATTTTTAGGATATTATCCAGAAATTCCTGTATCTGGGTATGTATCAATTCTTGTTATATAGATATTTTCATCTGATTGCAAAAGAAATATCTGTCTCCTTCAAACATTAAGACGGTCCCCCTATTTGCTTAAAATGGCCTTTTAAAATGGATTTTGGAACATTTATTTTTATAGTAGCAGATGTATCAGGCTTCATGTGGGTTGGAATAGTTGAACATATTTCTGTAAAAAATTACTGATTGATGCAGTGACTACTTGGTCCTACTGTAGCTATGCCCACCACATGCTACGTCTCTATGAGAGAGGACCCTGCCTGCCCACATCATGCCCATCAGCTGGGGTTGCTCTACAGAAGTGAGGAGGGGGCAACCCTATAACACTGTCCCTCAGATTACATCTCCCTGCCTTAAACTCCAAATCTATATGATCATTAGGAAACTGAAGGCTTCAAATACAGAGATGCATTTACATTAACATAAACTAATTAGTAGGGTTTTTTTAAAGAAAGCAAATACTATAAACCTAAGAGGAACACCCTTAGGGTCTCTCAGTATGCATACCACATTTCAGGTGTCTAGGTTTCATGGTCTTGGAGCTGTGGCTGTGACATGGAGACAGAAGGAAAGACAGATGAAAGCATGTTCTCTTTTATAGATGGTGAACATCTGCTAGCTTTACTAAGTAATGGATGTTTAAGCCATTAACTTTATTCTAAGACATCAAAATGTCAGTTCAAAGGGGTTTTAAAGAGTGTTTTACAATGCTTTTAATTCAGGAGTGGACCACTCCAGATGTTTTTGGGCTACAACTCCCATCAACACTAGAGGCCTAGACAATTGGGATTTGCAGTCCAAAATTTGCACACCCTGTTTTAACTGAAACAGAGCATCAGACATTTCTATCCCCAACATGGCAGTTCCTCAATATGATATGATGATTGCATTTGTGGAATTGCTGCTTTGCACATGCAGAGTTTTGTTGATAACTGTGGATCAAAAGGGTAAGTGCAAAGCATGGATAGGTTGGCCAGTGGACAGCACTGTGTTTGAGAAAACTGACTTATACATGTGGATGCCAGTGGATGTCTGGATGGACAAGATGCTGGCTCATAGTGATGATAGTCAAGTGAAATGTTTAGCTGGAATTCCAAAAGATTTGCTTATGGCTGTCTGTCCATACCCACTTTCCTTACTGGGACTCATTTCGTTTCCTACTTCCTTCTGAGGATGGCACTTAAACCACCATTGCATGCTTTGTGAAAACTAATCTGCGAGTATGAGAAAATCCAGAATAAGCACAACATGTGTAAATAGTAACACTTCATGCTCCCAACTTCCCTGAACTGTGAAAAATTCCAAGGAAGAACTGTATGGGTTTGGCTTCCATTTGGAGGAAAAAACACTGAAGACTTGTGGGATTAGTGTGATATTTTATTTATTTGCAAATATATAGGTAGAGCATAGTGGGAGGCAAAGTATTCGTAGTGGGTGTTAAGCCCACCAACCAATATCAGGCTCAGAGCGTGGATCGGTTATTCTTTTGCACTGCAGACCACAGAAGTCCCCCACAGTCACTTGTACAGTATAACCCTTATATTCACAGGACTCATATCCACAGATTCACTTACCCATATAACTCTTAGGCATCTTCTAGGTCCTCCAGTACAACACTATGGTATGCTTTCACTGGAAGCTGATGATAGAGTCATGCTGGAGGACCTAGAAGATGCCTAGAGAGGTGTTCTCTCTAGTAATGTTTTAGGTCCTCCAGCATGACTCTATGGTATGCTTGAGCTAGAAGTCATTCATTTTAATAGTGTTCGCTATTATTCACTGTTTCCAGTATCCACAGTAAGTCTGGAAATGTATCCCCCATGGATACAGGGATCTATCTGTAGTCTAAAAAAGTGAGTTGTCCAAGCTCTGTTCAGATTTAGTTAGTTAACAAATATGTGTTGCACTTTGCCCCCAGTATGGGACCCAAGGCAGCTCAGAAGACAGGTATCAAAATAAAATACAGCTAAAAAAACCAATTTATAATTTTAAAATGTTTTAAAGCAACTAAATTAGCTATCCTATTAAAATCAGCACTAACAGATCTGCAGAGAGAGGCACACAGCACCAAAAGGTGCCAGCTCTCTTCCTCTCTGCTTCTTTGTGTGTGTTGCTCTCTTTCTCAAAAAACATTTATTTCCCACAAAGACATCATATCAGCCCCAGTCCTAGAAGAGGGTGGTATCTTCTTCCCAGGGTCTTTCCTACTGATGAAAGCTCAACCATTCGTCCTGTAAAATTAGCCACATGTCTCCCTAACAGTTAATCTCTCTCTCTTAAAAAAAAAAAAAAAAGGATGGGGCAAAATGTCTCTGTCCAAATATTGGACAACCTCCCATCAGCCCTAGCAAACTTAGCCAGTGGTGAGGAATGCTGGTAGTGGTGGTCCAGCAACATCTTTGCCCAGTCTTGCCAGAAAGAGAAATTTCCTGAAGATCCTTGGTCATTACCTGGGTTACCACCTGGCAAAAGGTATGGTTAAGACTATGGTTTTCCAAGCAGTGGTGTCAACTAGATAGAGTTCTGGCCTGAAGTGATGCATGCTGGGCATGCGTTTGTGTTCCAGCAGAGGAAGCAAGGCAAAGTCAAGCCAGACCAAGTTATGTATCCAGTAAGACAAAGCAGAGCAAAGCAAACCTCAGGTTCCAATAAGATGAAATCCAGGCAACTCAGGCAGCACCCAGGATTACCCCATGTGCCATCTAGGCTTGAGAACACTTCATAAGAAGGCTTGAGTATTGCTTCCACAGCATGCAAACCCAAATTGGAGCTGCATTTGAGTAGCTAGTTTTGCTTCTGGTGAATGAAACCTTTCTAGTTGAAGTAATATACCTTGCTTCAGTGGCTTTTGACTTGGACAGTGCCGTGGTGAATACCTATGTTTCTGCTGGGACCTCTGGGTGGGCTGGAGTCTGAGAACAGCAGTGAGAGAACAACAGGGGGACTATCCCAGGCTGGAAAAGGTACTGGCAAAATGGCCACCTCTTGTGCCACAATGTCCAGGGGAGCAAAGATGCCAAGATCCTATTTTGAGAGCAAGTTCTTCTCCTACCCTGATAACTCCTCTGAACAGGGACATAAGAATCTGCCTCTCATACACTGAGTCCATCTGACTCTGACTTGCACAGGTGGCTTTCCAAGGTTTCAGGCAGGAGTCTTTCCTAACTCTATCTGGAGACACCTGGAATTTCCCATTCAAGGACTAACTAGATCTGATCTCGCTTGACTTCTGAAGCAGAGTGTTCCTCATGACTGCTCCTAGGCTGTGGAACTCCCATGGGAGACTAGGCTGGCTTCCGCTCTTCTCTCCTTCTGCTGGGAGGCAAAGACTTTGGATTTTGCCTTTTAACTGGTTGCTGCAGAAGGATCTTTTATATAGAGGGAGATGTTGCTTTATCTTTATCCTTGTTGCTACGCTCTTAATACTTTCAAACTGTTTTAAATGAGTGCTTTTTTAATGGGAGAGTTTAATTTTAAAAAAAACTTTTTTAAATATTATGATTGGTTTTCCATAGTATTTTGTTTTAATCTCTATTGTGAGCTACACTGAGCCCTAAGTTGGGAGAGAGGGAAAATACAACCAGATCAGATGTGTTCAGATTAGTATGGTGGAGTCCAGACCTTTGTCCTTCAGTGATGGAGGGTCAAACTTTGGGGTTGTGACAGGGACAGTAGGCAGAAAAAGTACGATGGAATAGAATGAATAGAAGGTTTTGCACCCTCTGTCCACCACAGAAATCCATGGTATAACAAAAAGGTCTAGGTGTCCAATTCCAGTTCTGAGTTCTTAGAAACATGTGACTCTACATTTAACTCAGTGGCAGTGTAGTCATACCTTTAGAAAAGACCATTATCAAAATTGAGAGTCATACAGGATGCATACCATAAGGTAATAATCTCTTTCATCTCTTTGATTTCAGGTGATGACAGGAATATTGAAGAGGTTTATGTCGCTGGCAAGCTGGTGGTTCCATTTTCAAGCTCTGTATAAAATTAGTTCTCATTTCGGGGGGGGGATGCTCCATTGGTAATTCTGTAGCTTGAAAGAAGTGGGTGAAAAATGCGGTGCCTTGTTGTGATGCTATGCTCACTTTGCTTAGTTTGTTTCTGATTTTCAGGAAAAGATTGCAGATATCATCAGTATTATGCCAAAAATGTTTCTCATTTGTACAAGAGAAGCAACAATGTCTAAAGTACAAGGAAAAAGTACTGTGCAATGAGCCCTTTTGTGTAAAGAAGAATGTACAGATACAGTAAAGGTATATCTATCCCCCCCCTTGAGCTACCAGAGGCCTACTCTTCAATGTTTATGCCACAATATTATGGAAACCTTTTTGTCATGAATCTATTGAGGATTACAAGCCCTTATTGAGATCCAAAGCACTTCTGTGTTGTGTGTTGCTGATTTCCCTGCCCCTTCCTCATCTCACCACCATCCCCATAGAGATCATGTGACACTCCAGTGGGTTTCCAGTCTCTTGCAGAAGGGGGTACAGAATTCAGGAGACTAGAAATACCAATCACTGTTGATAAATGTTGCTTAAGTATTGTTGTTAGCAAAAGTTAAACCTGTTGGTTGACAACAGTGAGTACTCAGGGATTATTGGGGAAGGGGAATAAGAGGGAGAAAGACCAGGAAATATTCAACAGAGATGCAGTATTATCCCAGTTCTTATAACCATTTCTTGCACTTTCATAGCATTTGTTTCATTCCTCCTAGGAGGTTCAAGGGCCAGCAGAAAGATCACATTGTGTTGGACTGCTTCTCTTTTACAAGCGCTGGTAGATAGCTATGAATTTAAGTGTTGCCGTATTGTTAGCAACACTTGTGAATGTAATTGTTGCTTCACTAAACATTTACAGCAGAAAATACATGCCCAATTTCCAAATGGCTTCAGATCTAAGTACCTGAATAGAATAGAATAGAATAGAATAGAATAGAATAGAATCACAGAGTTGGAAGAGACCTCCAGGGCCATCCAGTCCAACCCCCTGCCATGCAGGAATACACAATCAAATCAAATCAAATCAATACTTATGTGTGATTGGTAAGTAAGGTGGCTCTGGATTCATTCTAATCTGGAGCAATAGACCAAATCTGGTTGTGGGGCTGCTGGTGGGGAGAGGAAGTCTCTCTCAGACAACAGATTTTGATGTATCATTAAAAGACAGCAAGTGGTCTACTGTTTAGAATAGCATCGCTCCCATGAGGACATTGTTTGAGGATTGTATTTTAAGTATAAAAATATCTAAGATGATTAAACTGAGGCTGTTGTACTTTGGCCATGTCATGAGAAGACAATAATGCTTGGTAAGGTAGAAGGCAGCAGGAAAAGAGTAAGACCACATCCCAGATGGACAGACTCAAGGAAACCAGGGCTCTGAGTCTGCAAGACCTGAGAAGGCCAGTTGAAGATAGGGTGACTTGGAGGTCTCTCCTTCATGGGTTTGCCATAAGTTGAAGTCAGCTTGACAGCAGTTAACAACACCAATTTCTGCTGCAGTGTTACACTGCATAGCCTATGTCCAGTTTATTGGGCTGTTAGAGTAGAAAAGGTATTGTGAACAAAGGTACATTTACTTGAACAATGGTATGCTTAAGTTGGTTTCCTTTCTTTAAAAAAAAAGAAGTAATTTAGCTGTAAAACATCTGAAATGGAAACACAGTGCTGCATTACAAGTGTTTGCCTGAATCAAATGTAAGGACCAAACTAAATGTGGCATCACTCTAATGCTTAACCCCTTTGCTACATTTCTTATTTACAAACTATTTCTCTAGTGGTTTTTTCCTCGTGGGAGCTTTAAACATTTTTTCCCCATTTAAACACACAGAAGAAGGAAAGCAGCTGGAGAGGGAGAGATTTGGAGCATGCAAGCAACCAGAAGCAAACCAAAAAGGTTTTAGCTGGCTGCTTTGAATTGTCCCTCTGGAAATAGCTCTTCCAGATTCAAAAGTCTCAGGATAATGATGTCCACATTTGCATGCAGCATCTAATTTAGCTCCATGAGCTGTGCTTTAGGAAATAATTAAATAGTATGCTAATTGATTCTACTTGCCCTTGAAAACATTCTGATAAGCCCCATAGTTCTTTGTGAGGAGAGGATCCAATTGATGACAAAAGGGGGAAGATCTACTCCTCTTCCATTTAAAACTGAACAAATATTTTGGTACCATTGTATTCATTCTAATATTTAAAATATAGATCCTTGTGTAAAGCTCAATTATTTTATGCTATTGGATTTTTTTAAAAGAACAAATTAGAAACGTATTTCCAAAGTGAGAATGCTGAAATGTGGAATATTTGGTAACAGATCTGGAACTTTGACCTACATAAAGCTTTTAAAGCCATACTGCTACCAAATCTTAAACCCTTAGATATTAGAATCTGCCAGCTATAAAGTAATAGCTCAGCTGTGAAGCAGAAGTTGAAACACACTTGGTTAGGTCCCAGATCTGTCATCTGCTGGCAGAATGGATCTGTTTATTAAAGATGTCTGCCCAGTTTTCAGGGATCATTCTTCCCACTTTGTTTAACAGGGAACCCTGACTCCCTATGTAGCATTTGCAGGGGGCACAGAAATCTTCTTCTTCTATCCCAGGAGCATGTACCTAAATTTGGATACCCACCAGCGTGAAGTCCTGGCAGAGGGCACATACCATGAGCTCAACAATTCCCCAAGAAATAGTCTGTCTTTCACTCAGAAAGACTGTGTGAACACTGTGGGGAAAAATCCTGGGGGGGGGGGTTACCTTCCTCTCCCGCCTGGACTAGCCACATTTCTCACAACTTGGATAAATGTTTTCTGAAACTAAAACACCCTAAATCATGGCGAAGCATGGGAAATAAGTCAGGAATGATAGGAACAACTCATTTAGGAGAGAGCAGAATTTTTTTTTTTTTGAGAGAGGTGTGCTTACTGTTTTCTCCTTCATTTGCATCCTTCCTCATCAGTCTAAAGTGTGGTTCGTTTTTAATTGCTGAGGTGCATAGCAGATAGGCACATCAACAATGAATGTTCCTAGTTCAAAGTTTATCTCAGCCTTGAACTCACCAGATATCTCTAGACAAAACATCATCTTTTAATTTCACTGCTCCCCCACCCCAGCTGTAAGATGAGGATAATGCTATTGGCCTAGCTTTTTCTTGTGATATTATATGTGAAATACTTAGGAAACGTCCTCTGTAACACTAATGTTACAAGTATTGTTATTTGGTACTACAGCCACACTTTGGCAGGTGCAAATGTACAAGGCTTGGACTGGGGATGAAAAGAATATTTGAAGATTTGAGGGGAGAAATGAGAAAAGGGCTTCTCAAGTATCCAAAAACCTGACAAGAAGAATCTTCCTCAAGCCTCTTTCTCAGGTTTTTCCCCACTCCTAAAATATACTTGAGGACTACTCCTACCCTGCTAACCCAGACTCACCTTTTTTTCTTTTCCCCTAAACCAGGAGGGGGCAAGGAGGATCACTGTGGGCTGTGTTCTGATGGCTGGCACACAATGGTGACATCTGCATTGTTGTGAATCAGCTATCAGATCACAGGCAGCAAGGACAATCCTCCTTGCTAGGCTGCCCCTGTGCTGTACATTGTGAAAGGCCAATCATGGAAGGCTGTAGTCTCCTTGACCCTCACCTGGCTTCTGCACCCCGATCTTCCTGATGCCATGCAGGGAGCAGGGTGGACCTGAGAGCATCATGGAAGGAAGGCTATAGTCTTCTTGATCCTTGTTCATTTCCTCCCATCTTCCTGATGTTGTGCAGGTGGCAGGCAGGAAGCTGTGTGAAAGGATTGTGTAAATCTTTAGGGTAGCTTCCCCAGTCCTTGGTCTTCTCCCCCACATCCACCTGATGTTGCTTGGGAGGCAGGTGGGGGAGAGACAGAAGACGATCATGGAAGGCTATAGCCTGCCCATCCTCATTCAGCTTCTCCTCTGCCCCACTTGAAGATTTTTCTCTCCCTGTGAGGTTGGGTCCCCCCCCCCTTTTTTTTTTTTTTAGAAAACTGAATAGTTTTTGAAGACCTCTAGTAGTGGGGAGAAAATGTATGAAATTATTCATTTTCTTTTGTGGGAATAAATAATTAACGCAGCACATAATTTAACCTAGTTTGGTCAGAGCATCTTTGGAAGGATGCAATTCCGTCTATTGAGCCTTACATTTCCCCATTTTTGCAAGACATTTTTAGGATAACTACTCCTGGGCAATGCTCAATAGAAAAAAATGGGTGCCCTTAGTTCCATTCATAATTGTGTAGATAAAGTAGAAGACACAAACACTAAAGTGTATGTTAGTCACAAGGTACAGCAAAGGGAATCGTACTGATATAGCCAAGGATCTGTTACTAAAACACCTCAAATGAGGAACAAAGCCTTAGAAAATATAAATGATTAAAAGCCTTGCTTTATCTACCACTTTCATTGACAGAAATATTAATACTGGATGTGTCTCCTCATTTTCATCCCCCCAAACTTGTATTCTATGTCAGTATGCAATTTAGACAAAAAAAGAGAAATAAGGTAGATTTTGGAAATATAGTTTGTTGGAAAAAGCTTTAATGTGCACTTTGTGGAAACAAGCACTTTCTTTTCTTTTCTTTTTTTTTTACAAATAGAGTTGATTTAAATTTATTAATCTGTGTTTATCTTAATGTGCCACTTGTTAACCTTAATTTTGAATAATGAAACTCACACTTATTTGAATGATGCTTTTGTGGCAAGTAGCATCCTGCACTTTAAAATGTTGCCATGACTTACTGTCCGTGTTCTGTAATACCGTATTTGCAAACAGATGGCTTAGGAAGCTCAGAAGAAGGCTGCACTTTACCTACTTTTACCAAATATTTTTCAAGTGCACTGAACCTGTACATTTTTGCTGCTCACCAAGATGAAACAAAAAAAGAATAAAAAATAAAAAATAATGGATTGACATTCTATATTACAGTTGCAGATTCATGACCTAAAGTTACTGATTCGTAACTGACCTATATTCAGTCAGACTATGAATTCATGATCGTGGCAGTATTGCTATAATCATAAATGTCCCCCCAAACCTACCTTTACAGCCAGTAGCCACATTGAGTGACAGAGGTCTGTTCATCTGGTGATTGGGATACAGGATGACATTTCCAGTGAGTGAGGCTGCTATAGTCAGGAGCAGGATTCCTGTAGCATTTCTTCATTGAGTCTTGCTTGCTGGTGGGGGCTGGCTGGAAATGTCAGCCCCCTGCACCCTGATCACCAGATGAACAGACCTCCATCACTCCATACAGCAGCTGACTGTTAAGGTATGTTTGAGATGGGTAAGGAGATGTTACTTAGTTGCACATTCATAATTAAGTAGGTGATGTAGGATGTCCGTGATAGTACTTCACTCACTCTACAAAAATGTAGAGCTCCAGTTTGTAGAAAAATAACTGAAACCTTCAAAGGAAACAGAGGACGTATAGTGTGTTGACCCAAATTCAGCTACATTATTTGCTTAATGCAGACCACAATGTCCTGGTATTCATTAAGGTTTTTATGTGCCACATCCCCGGAGCTGGAAAGGCAGAGGGAGTGTTTTCCCACCAACAGTGTCTTGCTTGGAATAAGAATGCAAGACTGGCATATGAATACTGCCCCCCCCAAAAAAAAATTCCCAGAGGACAGTAACCATGCTAATTTTGTGCAGTTTTCTCCTCATATACATATATATATATATATATATATATATATACTGGTTTCCAGCATGAAGGAATCTCAATCAGCATTAAGCCAGCTTGCCTAATTTTTCCTGTCACTAGGATATTTTGACTAACTTTGGGTCCAGTGGTCGGGAGAACAATGCTAAAAGCATGGTGATTTTAACTTTTTGTGTATTTAAATCAACTCATGTATATGCAACAGCTGTTTTGTGTGTGTGTGTGCCGCTAATAGAGTTGGAAGACTGCTGGGATCTTGATGTTGCTGGCCCTGGGGAAAGGAGCATTTTGGACCATTCTCTTCAGGATGTGCAGCAATTAATGCTGATGTTAACAGTGCTTTGATTTCATTTTATAAAAGGGAAGAGCCACTTTTTTTTTTTTTTTAAAGCATCTTGAAATAATCTTGCCTGGTCTTAATTTTCTTCTGATTCCATTCTTTCAAGATAAGAAATGCATCTGGAATAGTGACTATTGCTCTGTGTTCCAACTGCTTTGTTGTCATTCATGCTAAATGAATACCATTTTGCTGATGAAATAAAATAGAGGCGATGTTTACATTAGTTATCATCTGACTTTTTGGTTTGGGAAAGATAAGAAACTGTAACCCATGGACTGACTCCAAGGAAAGCAAGTGCTGAAGGGATGAATCTTTGGAAGATTCCAGTACTGTATTTGTCTTGATATTAGGGAAGGGGGTCTTTAGTACTTTGGATATTCCTGCCTATTGCTTTTGGAGATGAGACACCCTAGACATTCTGGAACTGGGAAAGAGACTGAATTTATCATTGTTTTATATCCTCTTTGACTGACCGGAAAATATTGACAGAACTCATCTACCAGACTTTATAAGGTGCAGATCATATGCAGGATTCTGAATGCTTCAGTTGGGATGGAAAGACTGTTAAAAATATTCAAAAATGGTTGGAAAAAAAGATTTCTTTAGTGTCAGGAAACTCTGACAAGGAAAATTCTAAAGAGATGAAAATCTTCAGAGTTCAAGATTTAACTCTGTTCAAGAACATTGCACATGGTCCTTTTTTGGTGTAGAAAATGATGTTTTTTGATAAAATACAAGCTGTTATTTCTTACACAGAAAACACCATTTTCTGTGGAGAATACTTGTTTTTCTCTACATAAAATGCTAGGCCTGTCTAAATGGGAATGATACGAACGGGATGCAAATGGAAGGTGATCTGTTCATATGAACATTCTCACAAATATGTGTCATTAGGAAGGGGGGCAGCCAAATCCACTGCAAAGTCCATGTGCGTAGCGTCCGGGACTTCGACTGGATTTTCTAAAAAGCTTCGTATGACATGAGAATGTGCAATCATTTGGACAGTCACATTTGCACAGATATGAACAGGCAGCACAATCTGATTGGCTGGATGAGCATGGGGGTGGGGCTAGCAAACAGGGAAAGTGGTGGTGGCTGCCATGTTGGATTTTTGGCTAAGCGAGGGTCTGGTAAGTCAATCAAACTGTGATCTTATACTCTCTTTTTTTCTTTTTCTTTTTTAAAAATATGAAACATTGTATGTGCGCACCATGGGAAAGTGTTTTTTTTTTTTTAAATATTGGCAGCATAAAATCATGAGTAAATCATTAGCAGCTGCCATCTTGGCTAGGGATCAGGTGGATTTTAGGGGGGCTCTTTTGACCAAGAAGACAGGTCACATTGTTGCAAATGCCTGCTTTTTTGAACTTGTATGTATTTTCCCCCTGCTTGTATAGACAAGATGGCTGTTTTCTATGCAACCCTTCCATTTTTTGCCATAGAATCAGGGTGCATCTACACTGTAAAAATAATGCAGTTTGACACTTTAACTGCCATGGGTCCATCCTACAGAATCCTGGGATTTGTACTTTTATGGGGCACCAGCACCCTTTGGGAGAGAAGGTTAAAGACCTTGTAAAACTACAAATCTCAGATTTCCATAGGATGGAACTACAGCACTTAAAGTGGTGTCAACCTGCATTATTTCTACAATGTAGATACACTGTAAGTATAGAACTGTGAATAGTATTTAAAAGCTGTAGTTTTTAGTAACTTTCTCACAGCAAGAAGAAAAATGGTAAAAAAAAAAATCCTGCAAGAATGAAATTTATGCTATTTGAATCCATAAACTCCAAAAACAGAGCAGGTAAACCCTTACTGACAATTCACTGGTAGTTCTACCTTCTGCATATGCGTTTGCTGCTTTGAGCGTTATTGAGAGATAATTTATTCTTAAAACTTTCATCACTGTACATATCAGGCCTGATGGCAAGATACGCTCCTCTTGAGTACCATTTCTTGACAGATTTACCCGTGGGGATCTCTTAAATTCCTGGACCATCCGTTACCTTATCATTATCCTCAGATGTTGCAGTACCCTATATTACATGGAATTTTCTGGAGTGATGCATAAAGTAAGATGGTCAAAGCAATAGGGATTTGTGTAGCTATCAAATTCAAGTGTTAGTTTCACTGCCAAGATTTCAGAATTGAAATCAGTATTTCAGCACATCTTTATATATAATCCTCTTGGGTATGTTGCTGTTTTCAGTGTGTTGATTGGCTACTTAGGAAACTTACCAACCAATCAAAGCTCTCCCTTGGGCAGCCAATCAGCACACTGGGGCGGAAACATGTGGAAAGCTTCAAGGCCTTTCTAAACATGGCAGCAGGAGAGAGGGTCTCCAGTGAGGTATGTGTGTGTGGGTGGCAGGGGGCTATAGGGGGAATGTAGCATGGGGTGTGTGTGTAGCATTGAGGGAATTGTGGGGTGGGTGGGGGTAGTGTGGGGTTGGTGGGTGTGTAGCAAGGGTGTAGTGTAGGGTGGGTGAGTGTTTCTGTAGCGTGGGGTAGGTGGGTGTGTAGCATGGTGTGTGTGTGTGTGTGTGTGCGCGCGGTTGCATGGCGGCAGCAGTGGTGCTTTCACCTCCTGGCACACATGATGTGCATATGTGTGTGTGTATAATATGGGGGGGGGTGTATGCACAGTTCCATGGTGGGGGAGGGGCTCTCTCATCCTGCTGCATGTGGTGTGTATGTAGCATGGTGTGTATGTGTTTAGCGTGGTGTCTGTGTGTGTACGCGCAGTTCCATGGCGGCGGAGGGGCACTCGCATCCTGGCGTATGTGGTGTGTGTGTCTGTCTAGTGTTGTGTCTGTGTGTGCGGTTGCATGGTGGCAGTGGAGGGGCTCTCAGTATGAAACTAGCTGTACCCGATGTAACATACACCATTATAGTTGATTTGAAAGTTAATATATTAATGCGTCAAATGATCATACTCTTGATATGTTTCCTAAGTGGCCAGTGGGAACGGAAACATACTGAAGCATTTTATATATGTACAGTAGATAATGATGTATGTTATGCCTGGTATAGCTAGTTATACTGGAAATCTTCTAGTGAAAATAAAGTCTTAATCTGAGCCATGTACTCACTGGAACCTTGTTTCTGAATTCTACATGGTATAAATCTGTACTACCTCTCCATTGACGCCCCCTTGTCGTGGGAGAGAGGCTTGTGTACCCTAATGACGTTTTGAGCTATGCTGGCGGTGGCATAATAGCCACCGGTAGGGTCTCCCATGCCAGACAGGTCAAAACCGAAGGGTCTGACAAAGAGCGTCAAAGGGCAGGATGGGCTCTCTAGCCTTATGGCAACCGTCCTAGGAGAAGGAAAACTCTAATCCCAAACCCGGGCAGATGGTGCTCGTCCAACCCTGTAAGGTCAACCATCTAAGAGAAGGAAACTCTAATCAAACCTACGGCCCGAGGACCTCGCTGCCACGTCCATGCTTGCAAGGCCACGGCAGATGAATCTCTGGTTTAAAGGGTGAGGCCAGTTCTGTGCACGCTGCGCTCCACCAGAAAAATCCATTGCACAGGCTCGAAGGACAAATCCATTTCCAAAAAAGCCCTGTAGCGACTGGCGAGGGACGAAACCGGCAGGTGTAAAGATGCACTGGAAGCCGCAGCCCCAACCCTGCATGCAGGCGGTTCAGGACATTGGTCACTCAAGCCTGACCCGGGAGATGACAGTCTTGTTCGGCAGCATTCTGAACGACCAAGCAGCCTTTTTTAAGGAGAGCACTGCTTGCTCCATATGGAGAGGGGCCTAGAAAAGGTGGCCTAAAGAAAGCTCATCCCCAACTACCTGGTTGGCTAGCCGCGGCCAACGGGAATCTTCTGATGCGGTCAAACCAAGGCAAAGAAACAAAGGCACACACCGGCCTCCAAAGGTGTAAATAAACTGACACTTGCATGCTGGAACATCAGAACCATGCAAGACTCTAAAGATAGTGGACGGCCTGAGCGTCGTTCTGCCCTAATAGCCCTTGAACTATCACGGCTTAATATTGACATCGCTGCTCTTAGTGAAGTTCGCTTCCATGAGGAAGGCAGCCTTAAAGAACATGGCGCCGGCTACACACTTTACTGGTCTGGCAAACCCAAAACCGAAAAACATCTTTCAGGAGTAGGCTTCATGATTAAAAACTCCATTGCCTCCAAACTCGAAACCTTGCCAACAGGACACTCTGATCGCATTATTTCCTTACGCCTCCCACATGTTGTTCTCTTTAGTGTATATGCCCCAACTATGCAAGCCGACCCTGTAGAGAAAGACAAATTCTACACAGACCTACGCCAACTCATACAAAAAGTCCCTGTAGAAGATAAAATTATTATACTTGGTGATTTCAATGCCAGAGTAGGAAAGAATTCCGAAGCCTGGAAAGGTGTCTTAGGCAAGCATGGTGTTGGAAATTGCAATGATAACGGACGCCTCCTGCTAGAGTTCTGTGCAGAACAACAGCTGACTATTACAAACACAATCTTTCAGCAGAAAGATAGCTTGAAGACAACCTGGATGCATCCCCGATCCAAACATTGGCACCTCATTGACTACGTTCTAGTCCGTCAGAGAGACATTCGTGATGTCCGTCATACCCGAGTGATGCCCAGTGCAGAATGCCAAACAGATCATCGCCTCGTCAGATGTAAACTAAATCTTCATCTTAAGTTCAAACCTAAGAGGGGTGGCATCTTAAAGAAGAGGCTCCAAGTCAACAATCTTCAACAAGCTACCATGAGAGACAACTTCCAGGCAAACCTACAAACGAAACTTGAAGACCATCCTACAGATCCTTCTCCTACAGTGCTTTGGCAACATATCAAAAACAGTATCCTCCAGTCTGCAGAAGAATCCCTCGGGTTCTCCCACAAGAAAAATCAAGACTGGTTTGATGAAAGCAACCAAGAGATCCAGGAGCTGTTGGCAAGGAAGAGAGCTGCTCACCAGGCATACCTCGCCCAGCCAACCTGTCATGTAAGAAAAGCAGCTTTCCGCCTCACATGTAGCAAACTACAACAAAAACTCCGAGACATGCAGAACAAGTGGTGGATCAATTTAGCAGAAAAGACACAACGCTGTGCAGATCTGGGTGATCATAGAGGATTTTATGAAGCTCTTAAAGCAGTGTTTGGACCTACTTATCAGGTCCAAAGCTCCTTATACAGTACAGATGGTCAAACATTAATTACTGATAAAGCCTCCATCCTAAATCGTTGGGCTGAACATTTTCAAAGTCTCTTTAGCGCCAACCGAGTAGTCCAAGCCTCAGCTATCCAACATATGACACAAAAACCAATGAAAAATGAATTGGACATAGCTCCCACTTTGGAAGAGACCCTTATGGCCATACAGCAGATGAAAAACGGCAAGGCAGCTGGGATTGATGGAATCCCACCTGAAGTTTGGAAACACGGAGGTCATGCACTCCACGAAAAATTCCACGAATTCCTTGTGAATTGCTGGGAAAAAGGGGAACTGCCATCAGACCTCCGAGATGCAGTCATCATCACCCTGTACAAGAAAAAAGGAGCAAAATCCGACTGCTCAAACTATCGAGGCATAACACTGCTCTCTATTGCTGGAAAAATCCTTGCAAGGATACTCCTGAACAGATTAGTTCCTGCTATTGCAGAAGAACTTCTCCCTGAAAGCCAATGTGGCTTCAGAGCCAATAGGAGTACTACAGACATGGTATTTGCCCTTAGGCAACTGCAAGAAAAATGTAGGGAGCAGAACAAGGGTCTCTATGTAACATTTGTCGACCTCACCAAAGCCTTTGACACTGTAAGTAGAAAAGGTCTGTGGCAGATCCTGGAAAAACTAGGATGTCCCCCCAAATTCCTTAAAATGATTATCTTGCTACACGAGGGCCAGCGTGGTCAAGTCAGATATGGCGATGCTCTTTCAGAGCCCTTTCTAATAACTAATGGAGTGAAGCAAGGTTGTGTTCTTGCACCAACTTTATTTACAATCTTCTTTAGCACGATGCTCCAAAGGGCTATGGCAGAGTTTGAAGAAGACGACGGCATCTATATACGCTACCGTACTGATGGTAGCTTGTTTAACTTAAGCCGTCTGAGGGCTCACACTAAGACTCTAAACTATCTAGTCCGTGAGCTGCTCTTCGCCGATGATGCTGCCCTTGTTGCCCACACAGAAGCAGCTCTGCAGCGCCTAACGTCCTGCTTTGCAACAGCTGCAGAGCTGTTTGGGCTAGAAGTCAACCTGAAGAAAACAGAAGTTCTTTACCAGCCTGCACCACAGGACGAACACCACCATCCCCACATTGCCGTCGGCAAATCAGTGCTCAAGTCCATTCAGCAGTTCACCTACCTGGGAAGCATCATCTCCTCAGATGCCAAGATTGACAAAGAGATCGATCACAGATTAGCAAAGGCATATAGTGCATTTGGAAGACTTCACAAAAGAGTCTGGAGCAATAAACACCTGAGGCAAAGCACAAAAATCAGTGTGTATAGAGCCATCGTACTGTCTATCCTCCTTTACGGATCTGAAACATGGGTCACCTATCGCCACCACCTACGACTCCTTGAGCGCTTTCATCAGCGCTGTATACGCACAATCCTAAATATACACTGGACTGACTATGTGACGAATGTTGCTGTCCTTGAACAAGCAGGGATCACCAGCATTGAGGCCATGATATTGAGAACACAGCTGCGCTGGGCAGGGCACGTTTCTAGGATGGAGGACCATCGCCTCCCAAAAATACTACTCTACGGTGAACTCGCCACGGGTCAGCGTGGGAGGGGCGCTCCAAAAAAGCGATACAAGGACTCCCTGAAACAACATCTCAGGCTCGGCCAAACTGATCACCAACAGTGGTCTGCCCTGGCCTCACATTGGGAGGCATGGAGACGCACTATCCACAATGCTGCAGCCTTATTTGAGAACTCACGCCGAACAAGTCTTGAAGAGAAACGACAACGCAGAAAGAATCACAACCCAAAAACATCACCCAAGGAGACCTTCTGCTGCACTTTTTGCAACCGGACTTGTTTGTCTCGGATTGGCCTTTTTAGTCATCAGCGCGCTTGCAGAAGGCGCGGGATGAGTCCTTCCTGAATCTTCGTTTGCGAAGAAAAGCCAGAGGAAATCTGTACTGAGCCACTATTTGCACCTGACTCTACCTGAGGGATCCTAAATTGTAACGTCTGTGATCTGAGCATTCTGCCATTGCAGGATGATATCCCCAACTCCCTGCTTACCCTATGCCCACCAGTGGGTTCTATTAAGAAAACAAAATGGATCCTAGAAGTCAGAAGCTTGCCTATGATTGAATGCCATTGCAGAAGGAAATTTACAGCAAACTGTCAATGTACTTGTATTGGGTTTTGGCCAATTTTGGCAGGGAATTGAATTTTCATGGTGTAGCACAATGATTAAAAATTGCAACATTTTCAACTTGGCCTTTCAAGAAAATGTTGTAATTCATTCCATTTCACTCATTTATTTATTTTCAGGAATTATTTTTAAATTACTATTTTTAACTAAACAATTACTGCATTTTTTCTATCTTGTTTGAACAGAATGGGGACCAGAGACAGCTGACCATAGGCATTTGGAAGGCTCACTGATTATAAACAAGCAAGATTAAGTGGAAGCAAGATTTCCCCTTCAGAGCAATATTAAAGTGTGTGTGACTTCTTTGGGCCATGCCCTAGCAAAGTACAGTCAGCCCTCCATATCCATGGGTTCTGCACCAACAGGTTCAACTAACCACAGCTCAAAAATATTTGGGATGAGGGCAGAATCCCAAAAGCAAACCTGCTGTTCACCATTTTATATAAAGAACACCATTTTACTACGCCATTGTATATAATGGGACTTGAGCATCCACATATTTTGGTATCCACAGGATCCTGGAACCAAACCCCTGTGGTTACCAAGGGCCCACTGTAAACATTTATAATTTATGAAGATTTGATTAAATGCCCCCTCCTGTGATAGAACTTAATTTATATCATCGGTTGACAGGAAAAAAAATAACCCAGTGAGCCTTGAGAATAATATTGTTTAATCAGTATGAACCAAATGTAAGTAGTAGTAACCACTAGATAACAAGCCAAATATTAAGATTTTTCTTTGTCTGTCTGAAGGTTGTATGCAATTCCACAAATTAAGGAAAAGGTTGCAAAATCGGGAACTAATTATTTGTATGCAGTTCATCAAGTACCAACACTATTTTGAAATTACCTTCTAAATTTTGTTCATATAACCAGCCGCTATCTTGTCTTTGTTCAGTATTGCAAGAACCTTGTGAGTAAGATGGTCTGGTCCATAGTTTTCCAAAAGTACACCAGTCTGGTTGCCCAATGTCTGGACCCAAGCATAAAGGGCAGAGAAGCAGGGGCTAAACTTTAGCACAACTTGGAGGTCCATGGAGTTCTGACTCAGGCTGCAAACCCATGAAGTTTAAAAAAACAAAACAAAACCCTGATGCTAAGTATATTTATAGCAATTTATTAATGTGTAGAACCAGATATTGTGAAATTTGCTGAAGCCAAGCAAGAGCACTGTTAAAACAAGCAACATGGTCAGCAGTGTGTTCCTAGCCTGAGTCCTTCTGTATAACAGAAAAATTGTGCTTTGGTAATTAAACTAGGACTTACAGTTTGAGAGACAGATTGTGTGCTTCATTATATGTGGCAAGCTTTTTAAAGACATCACAGAATTCCTTGTGTGTAGGTAGGTGGGAGAGACTACTGATAAGAAGAACAAAGCACCCTTGTAATTAGAGGCATTGATCCAGGGGACAGTGAGAGCAAGTGCTGATTTGTAAGATTTACAACTAGTGGGAGAGAATCTGGAGGACACAGAAACTACACTACATGTCATGTAACTAAAAATCAGGCAGCCAGAAATATAAAACAAAGTTACAAATTGAAGCATAGCAAATTAAAACAGACTAAAAGACATCAATGCTTCCACTTTTCAAAACAGACCCAGCCTTTCTGCAGATTTGTAAAGAAGAAGATGAATAAAAATACAAAACAAAACAAAAAAGAAATTGATTTCAGTTTAGAGACTGGGCATATTGCCAGGTGAGTCATGCAACTTCAGACTAGTGTTTCATTTTAAGAAGCAAAGAGGTGTTGTTTAAATGGCAAAAATACAGAATGCAAGGAGAAGATGACCTGTTTTAATAGCCATCCATGTTGTTTCACCTTATTGTGAAGGAGGGGGGCCAAAACTGGCAAAAACTCTGCAGGAGTTTTTAAACAACTCCAAGGGAAATGTGCACCTCTGACCATTAAGACAGCCCCTGCAAATCGTTCTGCAATCTGGAGGGGCAGAATAGACCTTCTGATTGGTTGGAGGTGCGCAGGTCCTCTGCTCTTTACCCTTTTTTGACAGATGGGACCCTTGGAAGGCAGTAACGGACGGGAAGGGGAGAATGGCTCTTTCCTCTCCCTACAGATGCCTTCCCCCCACTGCCGCTGGGACTGGGGAGGGGGAGGATGGCTCTTTCCCCCATGGATGCCTTCCTGCCATCAGGACCAGGGACCACCACCGGGGAAGGGGAATATGGCTTTCTCCTCCCCACCCCCCAGAAGCCTTCCCACTGCTGCCGCCAGGACCTGGGAGGGTAAGGGTGGCTCTCCTCCCACAGCCTTCCTGCCACCACCACTGGGGCTGGGGAGGGTGAGGGTGGTTCTTTCCTCCTCTTCCCCCTCCCCACGGGTGCCCTCCATGCCACCCAAAGCTTATGGGGGCAAAAAAACCAACAACATTAAGACAAATCACAGCTGCTGTGATTTGTCATTACAGTGGAGTAATCCAATTTTGGGGGGCTTGTATAGACAAACCTACAGACAAGTTGGAGTGGGTTCAGAGAAGGGCAACAAGGATATGAAGAACAAAACAGATGAGGAAAGGTTGAAGGAGTTGGAGAAATTTAGCCTGCTGAAGTGAAGACTCAGTGACCATGTTGCACTTGTTAAATATCTAAAGGGCTGCCCAGAAAGGAGGGTACGGGTTTGTTGTCTGCTGCTCATGAGCGTAGAACCAGGTCTATCGGTTTTAAATTACAGGAAGGCAGATTTCAAATGAACATTTGAAGGAATTTCTTACAGTAAGAGTAGTTCAGCACTGGAACCAATTATCCAGAGAGGTAGTGGGGTCTCTTTCTCTGATCATCTTCAAAAAGAGGCTGGGTGGCTACTTGTTAGGATGCTCTAGCTGGAGCTCTTCCATTAAGCAGGAGGCTGGACTCAATGGTCTATGATGTCCCTTACAACACTATGATTCTATGGGAAAAAAAACAGTCAAGTAATATCACCAGTAGTACCACCACATATGAAAGAAGGGTATCTAGCAGCATAAGAAGGCACTGCTTCACTGATTCCTCTCTTTTTGAAATATCTTCTCCAAGAAGAACTTTGTTAAAAACAAAGAATGAAGTATCTCCTCTAATTTTATTACATGGTGTTTACCAGAAACGAGAGCAGCTATTTGTCAGTGAAGTGTGGTTCACTGGATTATTTTATTTTATTGCATGATCCCAGTGACAGTGGCAGAAGCTGAAAGATGTTTTCAGCAAGCTAACACTGAATTATTATTTTTTCAGAAATCAGAAAACAAGGGATATTCTCTGTGGCAAGAACAGTTAAGTTACTTAGCATTTTGTCAATGGATGTGGCCTGTCCACTCTAAACCAAAAAAAAAAATTACAACCAAAGGTATGGGGTTTTAGAGATACCAGAAGAATCCTATACTGTATAACCATTACATATTGTAACTACAGTGCTATGTAGTGGATTCTGGCCAGATTCCCCTAAACTCCACTTACCGGTAAGGGGGTCTGTCCTATCAATTGAGAAGCAGCTAACTTACATTCCCACCCCTTCCTGTGAGCGATCTCCAGTGTGATAGGCAGATAAAGGACCCCTGTTGCAAATCCCCCTTTTGCTGGCGATCACTCACATGAAAGATGGGTGGGAATGTCAGGTGGCATCATCAATCCCAGTTGATGTTTACTGGTAAGTGGATTTTCCGGGATTTTCACAGTCCCTAAACTAGGAGCTACATAGAGATTGTGAATATGTAGCAATTACGACTGCGTAACTGTAGATTATGCATTCATAACTGGCCAACAGCCTATTGCCTATTGTCTGGAGAATATCCAAAATGCAGTTGAGATACATACTTTTCCCAGGTCCTTTGGAGAAATGCATACTGCATAGGGAATGTACCAAAAAGAAAAAGAAAAGGAAAAAAAAAACACCCTTGAGATATACACATGCCCCAACTTAAGGCCTTTGAGGGATCGTGGATAGTACCTGAAGACCATATCAAAGCCTGTTCTCAAAGGCTAGCTGGACATTATAGACTGGATCCAGATGTTTGTTGTGGTGGTGGTGTACCTTCAAGTCATTTTTGAGTTATTGTGACCCTAAGGCAAAGGTATCACAGAGTTTTCTTGGCAAGATTTGTTCAGAGATTTACCTTTGCTTTCCTCTGAGGCTGAGAGAATGTGACTTGTCCAAGGTCACCGGTAGGTTTCCATGGCTGAGCAGGGATTTGAGCCCTGGTCTCCAGAGTCATCCAATGCTCAGACCACTGTCCCATGCTGCCTCCAGATGGTAGGCACATATAAATGGGATGGCTGAAGCAGACTTTTCTATCCTCTCTTCCCCACAGAAGCCCCTGCAGACCACCTCCAAATATATACATATGGGGCTGGGAGACCTTTCTGAACTAAGTGGGCTGGAAAACCTGCACAGACAGCCATATGAAGTGTATTCTCTACAACCTGAAGCTCAGCCCCTATTGCTATGGGAAAATATTTCCAAGAGCCACCTCTACAAGAGCTGGCTTTCCTCAACTCTCTGCCTGGCTGCAGTGAAATTCTCCTATTTGTTTCATGAAGGTTGTCTGTTGCCATTCCTAGCAGAAAGCACTGTTCCTTATTTAGGTGAACACCAGCTTGGCTTCACCTATAAATGACTAATGAATTCTTTTCTTTTCTTTTCTTTTCTTTTCTTTTCTTTTCTTTTCTTTTCTTTTTTATTGCACTGTGCTTTGAACCTCCACAGAACTGGAAGATCAGCTTTAGATTCACCTTTTCACATACCAGTTGGCTCCTGTATGCAACATGGGAAGGCTGTAGGCAGGATCGGGAAGATGACTCAAGTTTCTGTGAGTGGGGACAGAGGATTTGGCCCAAGGTCTCCTGTTTAGAAGCTAGTCTCCTCCATAGGGTAACTTGATTCTTACAGGCAGTGTATAAAGAACAGTTGTGGTGGTGTTGTGTCTTCAAGTAATTTCTGACTAATAGCGATCCTAAGTGGAGAGAACAAGGACCATGGTATAGCAGGGAGAAAAAGAGAAGAGGGGAGGGAGTGTGGCTCCTCCTTCCACAATGTGTTTCACCTTTGCTTCCCACCCAGCATACAGGCTGCTAATCCTTAGGAAATGTGGCCCTCAGCAGAACAACAGTGTGCCACTCGCTGTATTTTTCTCAGCCAAATGGAAGAAAAATGGGACGCACATAACAATATTTCTAGTAGCTGATTGCTTTAATAGGAGTGGAAATGAGTCAGTAGGAACTACAGAGGAGCGGCATCAGAATGCCTTTAAGACGAAGTTAAAAAGATCACATAAAAGGGATCTCAACAAATGGCATTTTCAAACAACCACCTAACCATCAGGAGAAAGTAACAGCTGCTGACCTTCCTTGAAAAACCACTTGTTTACAATCTCCTTATGAATTAAGTTGTTTTCACATGGTGTGTGTGTGTGTGTGTGGACTCAGACTGCATTACTGTCAGACCAGTCCCCCCTGGGAAGGAAGTACTATGAACTTGCTCTCTGTTGTCAGAGTCCTTAGCAATCAACTGCAACAAAGCAGCAGAGACACTGCCCTTTTGATGCATTCAGAGCAAAGGCATTTTCAGAGATGTATTTATTCTACAATTCAATTTGGGACTTGGAAGGCAGCTCAGGCACTAGAGAAAAGACCGACAGGAATTAGCCAGATTTTATTATGGTTTAAAAAACAGCAATAGCCATCTCACGCACACATACAGAATAAGTTACTGTCTAGAGAAGTGTTAAAAGTTTCCTTTTATTTATTTGAATGGCATTATGTTGCATAGCAGACACACAACTTTGATCTAGTCATTATAGAGTACAGTACAACTCTCATCGTACTTATTTACTCACTACACTGGCTAGAGCTGCTGGGAGTTGCAGTCCATCAATATCTGGAGGGCCAGGATTACAGTCAGGTCTGCTCATCTTCTACAGCCCACTGTAACTTATTCTCATGGAATATTTGTTTATCTCAACATTTGTATTCCTAAAAAACAAGCTTTTCCAGTAAGTTTCTTGCTCTCCAGAAATATGTGACCATAATCAAACACCAACAAAGTGCACTTGAAGCCATGTTGAAACAATAGCTTAAATTGCAAGGCTCTCAGTGTTCAGTTGTGGCTAGAGTGAACAAAATATGCCAGGGTTTGTGGGTGATGCTTTTATATCCATCAAAGGGGTTGTCTAGACAATGAAAATACTCCTCATAGAATTTAAGGAGAATACCTTTTGTCCCAACATGCTGCAAACGAGATTTGCAGTATTCAGGAGGAGGGAGGGCCAAAAACTCCATCTACTGTGCAGGAAAAGCCTTCATGGTTTCCCCCAAGGTTTTTTGAATAATGTGTATGCTTGTGCATTATCACATGTCTGGATCAAATACGGGATGCTGCACATTCTCAGCAAGGGTGGAAGTGAAGAGTGTATTGGTCGGACATGCACAGGTGGTGGGCTTGCCAACAAGGAAGTGGCCAGAGGCACTATTTTGGAGTTTTACATTATCAGTTGTGCGCTTTTTTGATGCGCTAAGGTAACCAAACAGCATTGTTAAGAAGAAGGTTGCACCTTTGATTTATAGTTTGGGGGGAAAAAATACTGTGCAGCTGCAATGTGTGGAGAATAATAACACACTGTAATTTATTTGGCCAATATCTTGATTCGCAGGCACATCTGTGTGTACACTTCAAATGTGGATAGCTTCACATACAATTGATTTTGCTAAAGAACCATGGAGACAAATGAATGCTGCTGCAAATTTGCATTAATGAACAGCAATCAACATTATATCTTCTCATCAAGACAACCCCAAAGTCACCATTTCACCTCTTGAGGCCTCCAGGGATTGAGGCCTCTACACTGTTGTTACATTGCTGCAACAAATGTAATATAGATAGGGAAGTAGCTGTCAGTGTTAATGCTTGCCAAAGTGGAAGACAGTAGGAAAAGAGAAAGGCCATGTTACAGATAGATTGGCTCAATAAAGGAAGCCACAGCCTTGAACTGGCAAGACCTGAACAGGAGTGTTGATTACTGGGTCTCTTGTTCATAAGGTCAACATAAATTGAAGCTCACTTGATGGCACATAACAACAATGAAATAAGAACAACAAAGCTGTCATTTCAGAGAGCGCCTAACAGGCATGGAAATGCAGCACTGCCAATTTTTATTTCTTAAACCAGATGGCAGCAATAACTTGTCATTTCTCCTATCATATTCAAGCTTGAATCTTAGATAATAGCATAATAAATGGCAAAGCAGAGTTAGGTTTCATGACATATGCAGTCCTCTAATATGGCTCTTTCCCATATGATTCCTACAAATAAAACAAGATATTTCATAGTCTTATATGCAAGTATTCCAAAATATTCCAAAATCCAAATTATCTCTGGTCCCAATAATTTCAGATAAGGGAGGCTCAACCTGTACACTATGGCAATCCATACACGATTCCAGCCAAGATGTGATAACCATCTGTTGCATGAGACAAATATCTGCTCAGCAAGTAGTTTACTGAAATATCTGTATCCTGTCCTTTATCATAAGATCTCAAAACAGTATACAAAGAAAATTGATTCAAAATCATTTAAAACAGTTTGAAAATGCTAAAACACTAAGGGCTTGTCTACATAGGCAATATATCTTGTCTTTCTCCCTTCTTAAAGCCCTGCAGTCCAGATGATGCAGGGCTTTTGCCCTGTTTTATCCCCAGGCAGTCCTCATAACCCCCGAGGCTAAAACAAGGTAGGGCCTGTTAACAATGTTTTAGGATAACAGCCAGGAAAAACTGTTTCCACCAGGGGGGGGAAAAAAAAAAGGATCAGGCTCCATATGACTGCAGGAGTCTGTTCCAGCATGCTGTCCCATTGTTGCACCTGCCCTCTACCTTCACTCTTCCACACCAGGAGGCAGGCCCACAGCATGTGACCAAGGCTGGTCACATGCAGGGGCCTTGGTCACATGTTGCAGACTGACTTCCTGGCTTCATAAAGAGCAAGGGAGATAGTGGGGGCTGCAGCAACAAGCCAGCATGCCTGTCTGGACTTCTTCCCATTCCATGCAGGTAACTGGGGAGGAATGGGCCTGATCCATGGATGGAACATGCTGGTGGGAAGCCAACATATTCTCGCCCTTCCAGATGAACCCTAAAAACAATTTAACCAGTCTGAAAGATATTAAATAATTTAACATGTTAAAACAGGTTTAGACCATGTATCTATACAGATTTGAACAATATTGTTGGTCCTAATAGCTTTGCTAAAAAGGCAGGTTTCAACTGGGTGCCAGAATGAAGCCAGCATCTGTACCAATCAAATCTCTAAGGAAAGGGTGGCATTGGGATGCCACAGCGGAGAAGGCCTTCTATGTCCTAACACAACCTATTACTCTCTTTGGTGAGATACTGAGGAGGGCCTCTTCAGCAGACCTCCGTCCTTGGGAGATGTATAGGAGGAGAGGCATTCCTTCCAAGTACCTTCATGGCCAATAAATGTGAGAGGTATCCTTGGCATCATCTGGCTATAGTGTTGCAGAAGCATCACCCTATCAGACTCTAGGCATGGTTGCTGGAGGTGTGGGAAGATGACAGGGTTTTTTCTCCATCTACAAAACTGCACCAGATGAGACCTGGGAGCCTACTAGTCACAGATTGGCTGTGGGAGTATGCTCTAGCATCACCAGTTAGAGTTTCATTGGGGGGTCATTCTAGAAGGTGGTTTTGAATGCTTCCTTCTTCCTTCTGCAATGATTGACTGGGATGTTATGCCAATGTTTGGAACCAATAAGATGATAGCCATTGTGTATGAAATGTGGTGGGCCAATATCTTTGGTGTGTGTGACACAGGCCAACTGTATAGGATAATGCTGCTCTGGTGTGCCTGGTGGTCCATACATATTCCCCTCCTACATTTCGGGGTGCTTTTGCCCCTAACCTATGTCAAGATGCAGGCAGTATAGCAATACAAAAGGTGGGCAGGAAATGCTATGCCACAGTCAGAAGTGTGAACCTTTCTCAGTATGCTCTTACTGATTTTGGCATGGGCAGTTCACACATATATTATAGCATGGGCAGGCAAATTGTGGCCTTCCAAACATCATTGGACTATAGTGCCCATCATGCTCTTCCCATGGTTTAGGCTGATTGGGATTGATGGGAGTTGCAGTCCAAAAGCAGCTAGAGGACCACAGTTGTCCACCTCCATGTTATGCCAAATGATTAGCTGCTGCTGTTGTGCACCTTCAAGTCGTTTCCGACTTATGGAGAGCCTAAGGTGAACCTATCATGGGATTTTCTTGGCAAGGTTTGTTCAGAGGAGGTTTGTCATTGCCTTCCTCTGAGGCTGAGAGTGTGTGACTTGCCCAAGGTCAAGTGGGTTTCATGGCTGAGCAGGCAGTCAGACCCTGGTCTGCAGAGTTGTAGTCCACCATTCAAAGTACTATGCCACGTTGGTTCTCCAAATGATTAGTACTAAAGAAAAATTCATACATTTTATCATCCATATAATTATCATAATATCTAATGTGAAAATGAGTTTTTAAACTGTGAGCTGGAATCCTGTTGGAAAGTTATGAATGCATTAGTACCGTAGGTACAGTGATACCCAGTGACTCCCAATTTCCCTAATCCACACTTACAGAGCAGCTGTTGCTGCATTTTGCCTGTCAAAAAAAAGCAGCTGACTGACAGCCCCATTCCATCCTGTGAGCAACCTCTGGTGCAACAGGAAGAAGGACATTTGTCCCAATTCCTAATTCTCGTGCCAGAGATCATGCATAGGAGTGGGGTGTAACTGTCAGCCAGCTGCATCCCAAGCAACAGGAGAATAGTTGTTTCTGCTTAGAACCATCAACTGGGGCTCCTATAGGTTCAACGTGATATTTAATAAGCAGCCTTCTTTGTAGCTATAATAAGAAAGTACAGTAGTTTGTATTCTCCATTGGTCATTGGAAACTTTAGAATTTAAAACCTTCATGTTAAACAGTACAAGAAACACTTGCAGAGTACATAGTAGGGAGTGAATTGTTGTTGTGTGCCTTCAAGTGTTTTTGACTTACAGCAATTCTAGGGGGACCCTATCTCAGGGTTTCCTTGGCAAGATTTGTTCAGAGAGGATTTGCCTTTGCCTTCCTCTGAAAGTGTGACTTGGCTGAGGTGGGTCTCCTTGCCTAGTGGGTTTCCATGGCTTAATGGGGGTGCAAACCCTAGTCTCCAGAGTCATAGTACATCATGCTGGCTCTCAGCAAAGAGTGAATACGCCAGTGTAACAGAAGCAGTATGAAGCTGGTTCCTTAAAGAGAAATTCAATATCTGATTTGCCATAGCGCTGTTCCTTCAGAAGATGGCACTCTTCCCTCCATCTTATCCCTCTGAATAAATGAAATCCTTTAATGGTACAGTTTAAACAGTGCTTAGCTTTTGAACTGCAATGGAATCAACTTCTGTATTTATGACCATACTAGTCTATATAGCACCTTCAGGAGTAGTTTTAAGAAGGCAAATGTTAGCAGCTTTCCCCCCTATAGCAAATAATTTTTACTTGTTATTACAAAAATGCTATTTGGGAGAGGCTGGCTGTTTTAGTGTATATTGGGGTGGGGGGCAGGAGGGATAAAACAACATTGACAAGAGTATTGACAAGAAACCCCCATGAAGCAAACAGCAGGAAGTGTATACACTTTCCTCAGGCATTGGAAAAGTTAACTTTTCCATAGTTAACTTTTCCAGACTATGATTTTAATACCCTTTAGATCTGGGGAAAAAAATTACTAATTCTCAGAAGTATAAGGCTAAGGAATCACTACAGAACACTCCTGTTATGGAATGCTTTTCAAATTCCACCATTTTTTTTTAAAAAAATAGCCATACATTGATTGTAATTATATTCCACCGCACCCTCCCTATCTTTGTTTACAACAGAGTCCAGTGATTTCTTGTAATTTGAAATTGAAACCTTTCTATGGTCTTCTACAATGTCAAAACAAATGGGAGACCATGGTTCATTTGCTCCAGAAATATTTCAGGACAAAGTATCAAGAGTGATTGTTATTACTACAGTACTTATATACATTTCTTCAGCCCTTTGAAAGATTTGACACCAGTACCTCGCCTAATGAGGTTAGCCTTCTGTATCTTTAATTATTGGGTTGAAATTACAGTTGGCCCTCCTTATCCACGGATTCTGCATCCACGGATTTAACCAACCATAGTTTGAAAATATTTTTTAAAAATACAAAAAGAAACCTTGATTTTCCCTTATATAAGGGACATCATTTTACTATGCTATTGTATATAATGGGGCTTGAGCATCCACAGATTTTGGTATCCATGGCGGGGGGGGGGGAGGGGCTGGAACGAAACCCCAGTGGATACCATGGGCTCGCTGTAATTTTTGGAGTTTTTTTATTTCAGTCAGGTTCCTTCATGTAGGAAAGTTACAGCTACCAAGAAAATGGGTTCTTACAGAGGAGGATCCCATTTCCTGAGATTTCAGGGCCCAATCATAAAACCTAGAGATGAGGGGCAGCCCTGGTGATATTAAGCATGATACATTAAACTTCTTCCATGGGTGGACAGCCCACTAATAGCACTACCTTTCTGTGGTGGTGGGATTGCATACTATTGTGGGCAAGAGGCTATGCCCATGACAGCACTGCTACTGGTAGAGTCTCCTATGTCAGACAGGCTTTTGCTGAGGAGCCAGACTAAATATGCCAAACAGCTACTGGGAAGCAGCAGTAGAGGAGGGTGACACTGGCAAAGGATCTCTCAGAGAACAGCAGTGGCACCAAAGCTAACACTTGTTAGTATGGCACAGAAGGAGGCATGATAATGCTTTTTGCCATAGGTCTTTTGCCTATGATGAAACAATCCAAATTGAAACAAGAGATTGCACCAGAAAATGAAACTTCGAGGTTGGATGGCACTCAACAAACTACTGGGGTACATCAGAGGACAACTATGAATAGCACTGTGGCAAATGACTCAACTGGACTCAAGCCAAAAGGACATTTTGTTGTATGTGGGGAAATAATCATTGTAATGTAAAAGCAATCTTGTGTACCTCATTCACAATCTTAGATAAGTCTAGGGTTTTTCCCTGCATGCATTTTGTTCTCCCAAAATTCCCTTCTCTTACTTCACTGGGCACTTCTAGCCAACTAGAAGTGCTGGGTGATTCACACATGACCTAATTTGAATTTTATTGCTTTTGTGTAACTTGCTTCCCTTCTGAATCTGACTCTCCATGATAATGGAGGTATCTTTGCCATCTTAAGCTTTCCTGTAACCATGCTATGATGATCGGAACCCAGCCCACGGCTGTAGGCTGAGTGAGTTTTTATTACCTAAATATACCTTCAGTTAAGGACCTTTTCTTAAGTTTGTTTTAGTATGTAGATTGAGATTGATATACCTTCAGTAAACTTTGTTTTGCATTTTAAACTGACTCCTTTGTTTTGTAATGAGTCTAATTTAACTGGGGGATCCCAGATCTCTGAATACACTTTCAAATGATAATTGAGCTTAAGTCTGCTTGCTAACCGCACTCTGCATAAAGCGTGAAGTCAAAAGTGACTGAATGATTGTACCTTTTTTTTAAAGGAAATAATTCTTGTTGTTTTTTTTTAAAGGACTAGATCCTGGAATTTTTTAATACAATTTTATTTTTAGACTCATTACCTTCCAACACATTTAGCTATTGATGTGCTCAGAGGTGAAAAGAAAAGTCTGAAGCTGCACAACACAGGAGAAGCATGAATCAGGGGAAGCTAGACATAGTAAAACAATAAATGGAATGTATAAACATTGCAATACATGGGATGAGCAAGTTAAAGTGGACAGGAATGAGACATTTTGAGTCAGATAATTATACAATGTTTTACTCAACTACAGAGGCAGGAGAAGAAGAAAATGAAAGATTCTGAGCTGGATTCCAGGAGGAAATTGATCTCACACCAAAACAGGAGTTCTTATTAATCATAGGCAATTGGAATGCAAACGCTAGAAACAGAGCAGAATCAAAGACTGTGGGAAAATTTGCCCTAGGATCAAGAAATGGAGCAGAAGAATGGCTGACTGAATTTTGCAAGGTCAACAGCTTTTCATTCCAAACACATTCTTCAAGCAACCAAAGAGGTGGCTGTATACATGGACGTCACCTGACGGCCAATATAGAAATGAAGTAGACTACATAATTGGAAGCAGAAGATGGAGAAGCTCCAAGTTGAAATTAAAAGACAATGAAAACTATACACTGAATAACTATATAAAAGCAATGAAAGGATGACAGGTTCATTAAAGGAAAAACTATTTCAAGATTAACCTACAATTAGAAAGTGAAGTGGAAGCTGTACTTAGAGCGTTTAGGTGAAATAAATCACCAGGAACAGATGGCATATCACTAGAGCTGCTTCAAGCTACAGAGACAGAGGACTTTTTCAGATGGGGCCAACTACCCTGTTCCTGCCCCGCAAGACCCAATCCTGTTCCTGCCGCAGAATAAAAGGAAAATGTTTGCACACCTACCTTAACTCAATGGCAGGAATGTCCTCCCTCTCTCCAAGCTGGCTGGTCATAAATGCAGCCATTGTAAGGCTGCTTTTACGACCAGCAACTGAAATCACACCCATTCTTGCGAGAGAACGGGCGTGCAGCAAATTTGAAAATACCCCCAACTGTCAAAAAATAAAATCAAAGCACTAAAAACAAAAAAACCCAAAAATGACAAGTAATCCAGGTGTGTGTGGGGAGGAGGGTGCCACTTACCTGGATGTCCTGATGGTGGCTGGAAGTGCTCAGAATGGACCTCCTCCCCCGTGCCTGACATCTCGGAACAGGGACGGGGCTCCTTTTCCCACAACCCTGATTCCACGACAGACACGGAACGGGTGTTCTATTCACCATGTTTCATCGTGAATGGAATACTCTGGGAGCAGGACAGGATCAGGGCGAAAGGGATCAACGTCATCTGAAAGGGAGCTCCTTTCTCAACCCTGTTCCATGCCTGCCACAGAATATTGGCCCCCTCTGAAAATCTCCATAATCTACTCTATTTCTAACTAAAACCTGTCAACAAATATGGAAAACAGAACAATGGCCTACAGATTGGAAATGTTCAATATACATTCCAGTCCCCAAGAAAGGGGACACCAGGGATTGCAGTAACCACAGGACCATTGCATTAACTTCCCATGCAAGCAGAGTGATGCTCAAAACTGAATAACAAAGACTTTTAACATATATGGAGTGAGAAATGCCAGACGCCCAAACTGGGTTCACGAAAGGAAGAGGCACTAGGGATCATATTGCAAATAGTGTACCGTTGCAGGACATGTTGAGAGGCCCTGGTGACAACAAAAAAAAGGAAGAACAAGAGACCTCTTCCAAAAGATCAGAGAAATCAAAAGGACATTTAAATCAAGATGGGACATTTTCTATGTCCAGCAGGGGAAAATATATTGAAGCAAACCAATCACAAAGCACAAGGTGAGGCAAATGGAGTTGTGATAACTGTATTAGTGCAGATGAAAAAAATGTGTAAATTACATTGTTACAGTGCAAATATGGCAAGGGTGTGATACACAGTGTCAATAATCAGCTATCATTCAATTACAGCAGAAGTGGCTTTCAAATGGTATGACCCAGCATAATAGCATGGTGTGATATGGACCCCAGATTGTGTAGATCATGAAAAACTATGGATCACTCTTAAAGAAATGGGTGTGTCATAAGATCTAATTGTCTTGATGTATGTGATCTGTGTTTAGGGCAAGAGGCTACTATCAAGACAGAATACAGAGAAAAGTAAAGTTTTCCAATTGGCAAAGGGGTCAGGCAAGGCTGCATTTTATCACCCTGGGGTCAGTTACATGGCAAAATAAATCCACTAAGGCTTCTCAAAGAGTCCTAATAGTTCACATGTCTTTTGGATCAAAGTTGCCATATTCAGAAGGACGGGGGGAGGGAGAACCATAAGCCATGCGGTATCAGCTTTTGGTATTTTCCCCAAGTTTTTTGATAAAGTTCACAAAAATGTGCACAATCAGTTGTATGAACTACCAATGCGCAAAAGGCTGTGTGAACTACCAGCAATCTTCCAAAAACAGCCATGGCAGAGCTGAGCCGTGATTGGTTGGACTAACTGTGGAGGGGGAAGTCCTGCAAGAGATGCGAAGAGCCTCAAATGAAAAGGTCCTGCCACTGTTGTTATACCAGAGCTATCCCCATCCCAATCGCCCAGCTGTCTGCCTCCTGGCTTGCTTGGCTGCTGTGGCTGAGGATCCCCACTTAGCCATAATTACTGTTCCTCTGTGTGTGTGTGTGTGTGAGAGAGAGAGAGAGAGAGAGAGAGTAGTGATCTGCTCCACTAGCCGTTTGTGTGTGTGTGTGTGTGTGAGAGAGAGATTGAGAGAGAGAGAGCAGCAGCAATCTGCTCTGCTGGCTGTTACACATCACAGTGGGTGAGGGGAAGGGGGGCTTGAGGGAAGCAGGGCAAAGAGGAGCCTGCGACTTCATTTCTTCTGGCGGCTGGGTGATCATCCCCCCCAAGACCATCCTCCACCTGGGAATCTAGCCTGCTTTCCTTCCCTCCTGTTGTCATTATTCCTCTCCCCCTCCTGTGGTTTCCCTTCTTTTTTGGTTGTTTGCACATCTCTCGCCCCCACCCCCAGCCAGCGAGCGGGGTGCTCAAGTGGCCACATCCCCACCTTTGCCTGTGTGAACTACAAAGCAGAAAACTTACTGGATCAACTAATTTGCACTAAATCATGTAAACTACACGGCACTGGTGCGAAAATGCGCTGATGCGCAAACTATCACAATAAAAACTGCCGTGAAACTGAGCCCCCTGTTTATCTTGTACGCTGAATGGATCATGTGTAAACTGGGATAAGACTCAGAAGAAGGAGACATGAAAACTGGAGGAAGGAACATCAACAATTTAAGATATGCATATAACATCATACTACTAACAGAAAATAGCAAAGACTTAGAACAATTACTGAAGAAAGTGCAAAAGTAGGTTTGTTTATTTATTTATATCCCGCTCTTCAGCCACAAGGCTATCAGAGTGGCTTACAAATTGTTTTAAGCAATAGCAATTTACACATCTACACTGCAAGAAGCAGCTTCCAATGTGTGTTAGCTAATTGCCCCCACAAGCAGGGTACTCATTTTACTGACCTATGAAAGGATGGAAGGCTGAATGAACCTTGGAGCCCTCTGGAATTGAACTTACTCGTATTTAACCACCGCACCACCAGGGCTCCCTACATTAATGTACATTGGTACATTAAGAAAACAAAAATAATGACTACAGATGATTTACATAATTTTAAAGTAGACAGTGAAGACACTGAAACAGTGAAAGATTTGCCATACCTTGGCTCTGTCATTAATCAGAAACTGCAGTCAAGAAATCAGAAGAAGATTGTGTCTTGGAAGGCAGCTATGAAGGAACAAGACAAGATCCTAAAGTATAAAGATATATAATTGAATACTAATGTTAGGATTGTCCATGCCCTTGTATTTCCCATTTCTATGTATGGTTGTGAAAGCTGGAGAGTGAAGAAAGCTGATAGGAAGAAAACTCATTTGAAATGTGTTGCTGGACAAGAGTCTTGTGGATACTGTAGACTGCTAAAAAGACAAATAAATGGTTACTAGAGCAAATCAAGCCTGAACTCTCCCCAGAAGCCAAGATGACTAAACTAAGACTGTTGTAGTTTGGACATATCATGAGAAAACCTGGTTCACTAGAAAAGACAATAATCCTTGTTAAGGGAGAAGGCAGTAGGAAAAGAGGAAGACCACATTCCAGATGGATAGACTCAGTCAAGGAAGCCAAAACCCTCAGTCTGCAGAACCTGAGCAGGGCTGCTGATGACAAGGTGACTTCATAGGGTCACCTTAAGTCAAAGTTGACTTGATGGCAATTAGAAATGACAAACAGTTGATCAGAATAGAAGACACCATGTCTAACAGATAAGACAAGATTTCTCTGGTTGGAAATCAATTGGACAACTCCTGTGTTTTGTCAAAAGCAGGGCTTGCAGAGGTGTTAAAAGCAGAGCTGAGAAAAAAATGTGTGGGTTTTTCTCCTGTTCAAGGCAGAGCTTGGAAAAGACCCACATATCAATCCTGTAGTACCATTTTTCAGCAGCTGCTGGGGCAGTGAATACTGAGGCAGCTCAGTTTTTCTCCATATGAACAACTCCCCTCCACTGAACACTGGTGCTAGCTGTGGTGTGAGAAACTTTGAGTGGCAGAAGAGAGATGGGGAACAGTATCTCCAGGCCCACTTGGAGGGTCTGCAGCAGCTGCTTTGAAGCAGCCTGTAGTAGCAGGGGTTCACAGCACATAATAAAACAAAAACTCCCTCTTGCTTCAAGATTCCTGGTTTCACCCTGAGGCTCAGAAGAAGGGGCCAGGCCTTGGGATCTGGGAATCCTACACACCTTGCTGAAGGGAAAAATGTTCCTGCTACAGGCCTTACTTCACCTGTCTTTCTGTATACCATGGCAAGGTCTGTACAACTCACTTTTTATTGAAGCACTGAGAATCTTGGTCCTTGCCATAATCAATAACAGTTTTATCTAGTAAGATCGCTTCACTGGTCGTCAGGCAAAACAGGCCTACATAGTCTATTTTTCTTTGTATCTTAGAAACCCCCTGAGTCTTATGGAAGGTGATTAAGGTTGCTCACTAGTGCTCCTGGATAATTGCTGCAAATCATTTTCAGCAGGGAAAGAAAGCCCAGAGTTAAAATACAGCACCATTTTCACACATGCCACCTCATGGTAATGTGAACCAATTGTTGTTGCAAAACAGGAATACCGAACAGGTGATCAGAGTCACTTTGAATTAAATTCTGGCAATGTGTGTATGGCTGATTCAGAGTAAAGCAGAACTGACAGGAAATACAAATCAAGGTACTTCTGGGCATGAACTGGAAAAGACTGAGTAAGAAATGAAGAAAGAATCCAGTGGTAGTTGAGAGGAAGGGAGCAGGAGCAATTAGGAGTGAGATCTAGAAGAGCTTCAGTCACACAGCATTCAAACTCTTTGCATGTAAGAAACAGTAACAGTTGTGGGGACATGTTCCTTGCCTTGCAGCCCTTTCAGTTTCTTTCCCTGGCCCTGCCCATTGCGGTTCCCAGCATGCACCTGTGTCTTAAAACATATTGCTTACAAAAAGGCCACAGGCCCTCCCCATCAGCCTAGGCCAGAGCCTTGGTTGAAACTGCAGGTGAAACTTTCCCAATTGTGGAAGATCCAGACATAAAGCTTAATGATCCTGGTGCATCTGAGGATGATCAAATTTGGCTGTTTCAGTTGTCATTGTTAAGAGGAAACTACTAGAAGACAAGCTGTGCCAGCTTTGGAGATAAACCTGAAGGAGGAGCCACATTTCAGTTTCTTTTCAATCAAATGGGATGCAAAAATATGAGACCCAGTAATCTGGGCAGCCTGCATCATGGAAAAGCCAAGAGTTCCAAACAGTGCCCGCTCTAGGTTTTGGGGACCTCGCTCTGAGCTTAATCTCCAAGGGGAGAACATAAACTGAAGCATGTCACTCATGTCTCCTCACTGTTGTCATTGTGTGCTGAGAGACAGCAGGAGAGCAGGCAGTGAGAGCAATGAGGAGGGTCAAGGCCAAAAAGAAGCCTTTGAAGTAGTGTGTAACCTTGAGAGTTATCCAACACCACCAATCCCTGATGCCAGTTCTAGTCCCAAACTCTAAAGTCTGTGCTTGTTGTTAAGCCCACTAGTGAACTGGGAGACAAATTTTAATCTTAGATTTCATTCCTGGTTTATTATTTACATTAAGTCACTTATTTACATTCAGTCTTAGGAAAAATGAAGATTGGAAGTTAACCTGTCTCACAGCAGTGCAACTGTACTATGTCTACATTGCACAAATAGGTGCTATGTTGAGCATTTTCCAGTTGCCATGCGCAGTAGATGCCTGCATGCTGCATCTCATTATTTGGGTAGGGTGAAGTTATTCTTTTCACTGTAAACTTTTTCAAAGCTTGTAATAAGGCAGAGTGAAACAATAGCTACGAGTAAAGAGCATGGGAGAAGGCAGGATTCATTACAATGAGTGATTAGGTCGATAAGACCTTTTGGTACAATATGCTCACACTTTATAGTACAGTGGGCTCTCTGCTGAGGTTTGGTTTAGGACACACACACACCCCCGTGGATACCAAAATCCATGGATGCTCAAGCTCCATTATATAAAATGGCGTAGTAAAATGGCATTCCTTATATAAAATGCCAAAATCAAGATTTGCCTTTTGGAAAGTTTTTTCTCTCTCTGAATATGTTTGAACTGTGGTTGGTTGAATCCATGGATGCAAAATCCGTGAATACGGAAGGCTGACTGTAAATGTTCTCTCTCTCATCATCTATTTTTCAGTTTGCTAAATGTATAAGGACTCAGAGTTTACAATATCAATAAGAACTGTTGCAAATGTCAGCTGGTATTGTGCCCATGTTAGGACACTTTTCAAGCTGCATTAGGGATGTTGGCTTTATACGTCCTTATTTCAGAAGACATAGGAACATGCCAATGTATTGTCCATTTCTCCCCTGAAAGGACCGCTTGCCTAGGTTCGCTGCTGTTGGCGCTAACCAATTTTATGCTGTGTAGTCATCAGGGCATTTGCAATAAGGGACTGTCTAAATGGTGCAAATACTTCTCCTGGAATGCAAAGAGGATCCTACTGTCTTAATGGGATCCCTCATCGTTTCGCTGTATTCGGAAGGAGGGGGGCTAAAAATGTTAAGAACGCTGAAGGAAAAGACTTTGTGGCTTTTCCTGGAGTTTTAAAAAAACAGTGAGGGGAATGAGCATTCCTGCTCATTGGGACAAGTGATTCACTTTGAATTGCTTTCCCTTAGGAGTGGAAGCAGAAAGCTGATTGATTGGACAAACAAGGGGCAAGCATTGCTAACAGGGCAAGCCCCAGCACCACCATGTTGGATTTTCACCTTAGCGATAAAACAGGGTGTTGTTTTTTCTTTTTTTCTACAGGAAAAAAATATTGCTCAAATGCACAATGGAAAATATTTCTTTCTTTAAAAGTTTGGCATCTGCAAATTAAGGCAAGTAAAAACATGAGTAAATCACTGGTGGCCGCTATCTTGACCAGTGGGCATGCAAAGCTTTTGTGGGCCAAAACACCATTAAGACAAATTGCAGCTGCTGTGATTTGCTATTACTGCAGAGCAATCCGGGTTTATTTGCCTCACGTAGACAGGACCTAAGTAAACTATGTCTCACAATGGGCTCCTCATCCCTTCAAACTAGCATCTGTTATTGCTAACATTATCTCCAGCCTTTTAAATTATATTTTTATTAAAATTGTAAGATTTACATATTGTTCTTGCTAAGTTGTTATACATTTAATACATAAATTTTCTTAATTTGACTCTCCCCCTCCCAGATGTTGATTATATATGCTTTTAAACTTATTTTTACTTAATATATAATCTCTTACTGTTCTTCTACATTCTTATTCTATTCTAGATTCTATCTTCATGTAGTATATATACTACATTTGTGGTTTTTCTCTTCAACAATATTTAATTTTGTTCATACATTTCTCTGTTATTATCTTCTAGTCCAGCAATTTACTCATTACAATGAAATACTATATTTTTATTCTCTAATATAACTTATTTTATATACACCAGATTTAATTCATTACTTTACATATATATTTTTAATATTCTTCAAGGCTTGATACTGCTATATCTCCCCATCTCGCTCTCTCAAATTGAATCACGTTTCTCTTGAGTCTTCCTAAAATTAATCGTCAATCTTTCTTTAATCAGGGAGGTAAATTTCTTCATTTCTGTGAAGTCAAAGAGTTTTAAGAGTCATTTTTTTTGGGGGGGGTGTCTTGTCTTTCCATATCTGGCCATATAAGATTCTTGCAGCCATTATCATATACATTATAATTTTTTCATGTTGTTTCTCTAATTGACCCTCTATCATATTATTTTTTCTTATCACCGTGGACAATCACCAACTCAGAGGCTGATGACTGAAGGAAATAAAATAAAGGCGGAATATACACTTTCTCATAAACTTGAAGAGCAATGCCTTCAAAAGGCAACAGCATTCACAGGGTGCACAGGGAATACATGCTACCATGGAACTCAGAAGACCCACCAGTCAACCCACACACCTGCTGTGCTTGCAGCAATGTCTGAACCAAAATTTGTAATTCTACAATCTTTTCCAATAGAAGGTAAATAAAACTTTGCTGTGTTTAAATGGTTCCCAGATGTTGCACACACTGAGCTAGCTCCAGGTGACTTTTCTGCCTGTTCATCAGAAATCCATAATGCATTAAGTAATTTAGCTTCTCCTGGACATTCCTTTGTCCATGCCTGAGGAAAATGAGAAAACAAGATCTAAATATGAGTAGATATGAAAACCTCTTGCCCTGAAATGTGCCATCAAAGTTACTAAGACTTTTGTGAACACTCGTGGGGAGGCTGAGAGTCCAAATTAAAGAAAAGCACCTTGATAGTGGGCTCCATCATGCACATATTTAAAAATGCATCAATGAGTTGAATGAAGCAGTATGTGGAAATAGGCTTCTGTATAGTCTAATGAGGGAAAACTGGCCTTTTGAATACATTCCAGTAGGATTTCAGCGTTTCCATGCAAAACCTTCACTTCACCAGATACAGATTTATCCTTTTAAGGTCCAAAATGCATGTGCACTCATTGTTCTTCGTTGAAACCTGGGGGGCAGGGGAATATTGAGCAAGAACTGGAGATTTCTGCAGAAGGTCTGAAGCAGATGTTCTATGGCCTAAAGCACTAGTTGTTTCATTGGACATTGGAGCCTGGGGGTCGTAATGAACTGATATGGAGAAAACTGCAGAAAATCTATTGAGTCACCATTGGGCACAATTCTCAAAATCTAGCCATCTCTTGTAATGTCGTCATGTTAGAGAACAAACCATTGAAGACTTTCCCCTACAGTCACATGGTGACAGACATTTTTATTCTGATTATTAGCCAGTCTCCACCTATAGGACTGATTCTGCTGACTTGGCCCCCTTCCAAGGCTTTCTATAAGTTCTTTACTCTTCAGGAAGGCAGGGAGATCTGTAGGGAAGAAAGGACTGTGCATTAGTCATAGTGGACTTTTCTCCTTCTTAGTCTCAGTGAACATAGCCTTCTTACCTTTGTTTTCCACTATGAGTAGTATATCCTTTCAAAAGGGCAGGTTGACAAATTCATCTTGGACTTATGGACAGAAGCTCCTACAACTATCTGATGTCTATCCTGTCAATTAAGGACACATCTTCTGAAAACAAAGGCAGAAGACTCATGAGACTTCTGTAGAAATCTTGCCATCTTTATATCATCTGGGGCATAACTGTGTCACCTCCATCCTTAAGATATACTGCACCTAACGTTAAGGTGACTACACAAGGGAAATCTGCCAGAGATACTTTCAACTTGTCCACAAACGTCTGTGGTAAACAGTAAAAACAGGTTGCTGCATAAATGGCATGGGAAGCATGTTGCTCTCCTTCCATGCTCTCTGAGAACGTCACAAGAAAAAAACACATTCATGTATCCACCTTTGGTCTGTGCTACTCTGTAGAACCTTGGGGGTCTCCTTAGTTGCTTGCTATACCTCTTCCCCCTTATCTTGCTGTAGGGCTAGCACCCTAACTGCTTTCCGAAGTAATGGACTAAAATCCTCAACTGCAAAATAATCCATTGCTGTTTGCCTAGAGGTTTGCCTAGCCTTCTGCTCCTCAGTGTAGTTTCTCATCCTCTTTAGCCAAAGTGGGGTGGGGGTGGAGGAGTGACAGAGAGATCCCTTCATTCCCACTGCTCTCATGAAGTGCCTGCCCTGTTTTTATCTGTGACAATGAGCATTTTGAATGAAGTGGGGCTTTCCCATACTCCCTACAATGCAGTACAGACAGCATGAGCTATAGACGAAGGCTGATCGGTCCAAAAGTATCAGGAGAGGAGAAATCCTGAAGAAGAGCAAGTAGTTATGTACCTCTTGCAGAAGCCATCTGATATACTACTGGATTAATGGTTCTTGTTCTGAGAAAGGCCAATGTCTGTAGTGTCTTGTGCCTTCTAACATTCTCAAAATGGTGGCCAGTCTCAGAGAAAGAAGGGGATGGCAGATTCATGCATCTTCCTGCTGCCTTTCTGATGCACTTGGGAAACCCCTTCCATCCACAGCTGGCTGGGAAGTCAGAATCTTTCTAATCCGAGTAAAATTCTGGATGAAGAGTATCTCTGATAGGAGGAGGGGGGAGAAGGGGGGCTGGTTCCCCTCAATACTCAGATTCCTGAGATGAATCAGTCACAAAAATGCCCTCAGCCCCACTTTGTGAGGCATTATGGTGTGGAAAAAACTTGCTGAGGACTTCACCAGCAATTGGACACACCTCAGAGTTCTTACCTCTTGAGCAAGAGGCTGTGACTCCCATCTCATACACTGAATGGGACCCTTGTTTGTAGTCATCCAATTATCAGATTGCTCATAGGTGGCCAATGTCAAGGCCAGGTGGCCATCACAAATCATGCCACTGACAAATCTACAAGTCCTATACCAGAAGATGGCTGATTTGAATTCAGTTGTAAATATTTATATCTTGCCCTATATCAAAGGATCTCAGAGGAGTATACAAGTAAAATAAATTCAAACAGTTTGAAACAATTTAAAACAAGCAAAAGAATTTTCAGCAGGCTAAAAGTATAATAAACAATTTAACAAGTAAAATTAGGTTAAAGGTTTAAAACAGTTTAAAGCCATATAGATATTACATTCTGAAAGAAATCAGTTAGGCCCAAAAGGCTTTCATAAAGAGCCATGTTCTACCTTGGTGCCAGAATGAAACCAGAATCAGTACTAATTAGGACTTGAAGGGAAGGACATCCCACAATGAAGAGCCACAGCAAAGAAGCTTACTGCTCCCACTGCAGTAGACATACAGGAGGGTCTAAAATCTCTGGAGCTGTGAAAAAAACCAATCCTGCATCTTGGTCTGGCAGGACCTGAAACTGGCCAGGCTGATGCCCATTACCAAGATTTAGGTTGATTCCAGTAAGCATTAGGCTCTATTAACCCAGTCCAATCCAGAATACCTTCCTACATAGCAGGCGCAGGGGGGAATACCCAGTAATAGCAGGAAGTAATTTGTCATTGCTTTCATTTCAGTCCAGCATTTATCCATTGAACTTGAGTCTGTACCTCAATACAGGGGTAGGGTGTGCCTCCTTAAAAATCGGGGGGGGGGATTCTTTTGCCACTAAAATGGCCAACAACACACACACACCCCGTCATCAGGGTGTACACATATACCTCAGTTAACAAAGCCTCCAACAAAAAAGCTCCTTTTTGTAGTGCATTTGTATGCCTATTCAGCCCTTTCCCTCCTTGTCTTCTATCTATCTGGGATTTGTTATTATTTTTTAGCAGCATAGGCATTGAGAAGATGAAGAAGTGCTGGAAAACAGAATTTCAATGTCAAGTTGTATTAGCGTTTCTGCAGTAAAAATAAATGCAATAAAGCTTCAACTGGGAAAGAGTGGGATTCTAATCTACCTGATTCTACTGTAGCTGTGCAAGTCTGCTTACAACAAGTAAGATAAACAGAATCCCTTACTAAGCATGTGTGAACAGCAAAACAGAGAAAAAAGAGAAAAGAGGTAAGTCTGCCTCACGAGGTACCACAGCATATTTAAAAAAGCATAGCTGTATATGTTTGTCCATCAAAATGGAAATCATAAGAAAAAGTGGAGGCTGATGAAAGAAAAAAAATACCAGGATGCATTTTGCAAAAGGCTTTCAAATAGTCTCTGAAATGTTCAAAAATTTGTTTATTTATTCAAGGCATATGTGACCTCATTGTTTCATTTCACATATGGTTACAGTTAGTTTTGAATATAACTAACTGTTGAACTATTCTATTTTTGTGATGTAGCAACTCATGCTTATTCTTCATGTTATTTCTGCCCTGGTACCAAATTTTCTGTTAAAGAAGTAATGCCCAGGAACACACCTGCTTCATTAACCAAGGTATACCTCACGGTCATCTAGCTGCATCTAGATGCACCCTGCACCTGTTGTAGGCCGTCCCAGGCCTAATTTCCTAAGCCTATGAGGAGTGCTAATGGTCATTTTGGAGGCAAAACCAAAAAGACTCCCAAGATTTGAGGTGTTGGGAACCTTAAGAAGAGAAACATGGTGTAGGGCCCATCTGACCTGCTGGCCAGTTTTCCCCCACCTCACCTTAATTGTTTCCTCAACATAAAAAGAGTTAATCCTGTAAAGATTTTATTACCACTGGTGTCCACATTAGGAAAAGCTTCATCTGCAAGTTTCCTGTCAGTCAGAAATCACAGCACTGAAGAATACATATTGCAGTCTTAACAGTAAACTTAAAGTCAGCTTGCCTTTAAAAGACACAACAGAACCAGTAACACAAAAACAAAGTAGGAGCAGCTGTAAGGAGACTGCTTTTTTTTTAGTTACTCAAAAATCAACATTTTCAGATCAGACTAGCATGTGTTTTCAGTTGTTCTAATTAGTTGGGTAGCACAGTGAGTTACTGTTAAAAGCTTTATTTGGGTCAACATGACCATGTAAGTGTTGCAAATATCAGAATAAAATTCAAGTCACTATCAGGAGGTTCAGTCTGATTTATAAAAACTACTGTGCAGCTTTTTACGGCTCACCAAGGGAAGGAGTCAACACCACACCTTTAATTCCAAGAAAAACATTTACATCATTTCATGTGCTCTGCCAAGCATCCTTCCTCTTCCTGGAGCCCCAACATAAAAGGGCCAAATACCACTTTAAGCCAGTTAAGGTATTCCACATAATCACTGTATTCAGTTTATCTAGAAAGGAGATGAACAGGCTTGTAAGACAGAAGGTAATTATCTGAAAGGCTGTAGAAATCTATATATAAATGGAAAAAAGTTAGCATTTATCTTTTGCATTTCATATTTTATACATGAGGATTTGTAGGCAAGAGCACAAATTCTTCAGTATTCAGTATTTCCAGTTTGGAAGTACAGTCACAAACTAGAGGGCTACAGGTAAGTATTAGCTATACACAACCTCTGAAGTTTACTTCTCTGTAGAGATACAAGGAATTGCACTGGCTCCTTCCCGTATCTTTTGTTTTGGAATACTTGAAACGTGAATGTTAAAAATGTCAATCAGTGTCTCAGAAAAGTTTGAGGTTTTACAGCATTTGAAAATCTCTCTCTCTCTCTCTCTCTCTCTCTGGCTTCTCTTCGCAAACAAAGATTCAGGAAGGACTCATCCCACACTTTCTGCAAGCATGCTGATGACTAAAAAGGCCAATCCGAGATAGACAAGTCCGGTTGCAGAAAGTCTCCCTGGGTGATGTTTCCGGGTTGTGATTTTTTCTGCATTGTCGTTTCTCTTCAAGACTTGTTCGGCGTGAGTTCTCAAATAAGGCTGCATCATTGTGGATAGTGTGTCTCCATGCCTCCCGATGTGAGGCCAAGGCGGACCATTGTTGGTGATAAATTTGGCTGTGCCTGAGATGTTGTTTCAGGGAGTCCTTGTATTGCTTTTTTGGAGCGCCCCTCTTATGCTGACCCATGGCGAGTTCACCGTAGAATACTATTTTGGGGAGGCGATGGTCCTCCATCCTAGAAACATGCCCTGCCCAGTGCAGCTGTGTTCTCAATATCATGGCCTCAGTGCTGGTGATCCCTGCTTGCTTGAGGACAGCAACATTCGTCACATAGTCAGTCCAGTGTATATTTAGGATTGTGCGTAAACAGCGCTGATGGAAGTGTTCGAGGAGTCATAAGTGGTGGCGATAGGTGACCCATGTTTCAGACCCATAAAGGAAAAATCCTTGCAAGGATACTCCTGAGCAGATTTGAAAATACACACTTGTTATTTGCTTCCTAATTCAAATTCAAATCCCTGTCATATTTTCCTATTTAAAAAAAAAAAAAACTCATCTGCCATGTGCATTCTTAGAAACGTACCAAGACAAACAAACTCCCCATGACCATCTGATGCAGATCCTAACCTGGGTCCTACACATCTGAGAAGCCACCTTCCTCCCCTTTAAGGATTCCTCCTAAAGCTCAACCTTTTGAAACGGTAATTACATGCCAAACACAGACCAGGGAGACAAAAGGAATCTCAGTGACTGTTCAAAAGAATCTCAGATGTCTAAGTTCGGACATTGTTTTGAACAGGTTAGATTTTTGTTGATGTAGAGTTGTAAATTGTTTCAGTGTTCATATTGGAGATTTTTTTTGTATACAGATCATTTCTTGTCTAATCTTTCAGGGTATAAAGCACTTAAACTAGGTAGGTACCTACCCAGATTCTTTTATCATGCTATACGTTGAAGCTTGTGTGTTATTTACAAAATGTTTTAAGACACCATACAAAGGTTAAAAAATGATAGCCCCTGCCCTCAGGCCTAGAATACAAACAGTACATGTTCCAGAAGTGAGGAAAAGGTACAGGAAGAAAAGAGGACAAGCAATTTGGGCGCTCAAATAAGACCTTTGCTGTAACAGCCTTTTGTGGTGTCCTAAGGTCCAATTTCTATAAAACAAACAGCATCCAACAACTGCCTTGAGTACCTTTTTAAGAGAGGACGCCAAATACCATGTCTTTATCTGCTCCATTGGCAATCTTTTTTAAGCACAGGGAAAACAGTTGCTTTAGGACATATATACACTTTGTAATGGGCAAGGGATCTGTGGATGGCAAGATGTTTTTGAGGTGCAGCTCCTATAATTCCTGACAACTGGCCATGTTGACTGAGGTTGATGGGAGCTGGAGTCCAACTTCTCTACCCTGTTCTGTAAAAATGGAAAAACATGTTTCCTGCAATTTCATGGTGGAGATGTTTTAGCTAACAATGACTGATTGTCTTGTCTGCCCAAAAGAGACATACCCAACTGGAGCACATGTTTATATTACATATGCTAATACAGGGATAGTAAGCAGGAGTGGGCAAAGAAAGAGATTACAGGAAACAAACAAGTGACTTCATAAGTGGGAGGAACCACAAAGCTAAGCGTTAGCTTTGCATGTGTGGCATTTAAGCCTAATAATAGAGGTAATAGTCTGTAAACACTGTTTTATAGCACATCTGTCTGAAGATAATTTTAGGCCTCTTTTAAAAAGTGCAACTTCTCAAACTGCAGTGTCACAAGCAAGACAGATGCACAGCTAAGCATTGATTAGGGTGTCATTAATAACCCATTCTCATGATGCTTCAGGCTGGTATGACTTTTTAAACTGCACAAGGCAACAAAAATGTTAATTTGCAGCTTCAACAAGAAAGCAAACAGTCATAGGTAGTTTATAAAATTCAATCTTGAAAATAAATCTATTCCTACAGTAACAACTTCAAGTTCTTAGTATGGGTATGTATTACAGAAAATACTCCCAGCTGTTACATCTGCTAAATGCTGAAATAGTAATTGCAGGCTGCAAAAAGGCCAAAGTACTGTGCAGGAGCTGATATCATATTCTGCTCACTCCCATAAATGTTCTTCCACGTAAAAGTGCTGTTTAAATGTTAAGAGTTGGTGAAGAAGAATCCACACCAGAGGTTTCTCTCATCCTTCTGAAAATTCTACCGGAATATTAAGATAATGAATCTCAAACACTGAACTAGGAAACAACTTATTTACAACTCTATGCTAAGCAGAAGATGCTGGAATAAACACAATTTAAAAACAAAATGCATACCATAAGACTTTGAGATTTACTCCTGTGGAAATACCGTATCACCACAGGACAACTGGATATGACAACTGCAATGAAGGAAAAAAACAACTATTACCCAGTACTGTACTGTCAAATAGCACTATCTTGGTGTGGATGATCTCTTAAACAATTACAAGTGATTCTATAGCCCTGATTATACTACGTACACCCCAAGAGAATGCCCTTTACTGTACAAGCCTTGTTTTCCTTTAAAGCTACAAAGATCTGAAAAGTCATCTCAATTCAGAACTACAGCAATAATTTATCCCACACATTCTATCTAGGACATGCTCCTTGTACAGTAATTGTAAATTTTGCAAGAGGTACTAGGTTTCTAGAAAGATCTAATAACTGACTCCCCATTGTGGGGTGGGGTTCATTTCACCATTGTGTTGATTATATCAGAACATAGATCTACGGTAAAGACGTGCTTAGGAAGCAAAAGGGATTTACTATCTGTCTCATCTTTCCTTTATAAAATCATTTACTAGACAAGACTGTGTTCCTTTAACCTTTTCTGTAACTGGAAATCTTTTATTTCCCTTTTCAAAGGCAACTGTGTTATTACTTTCTATTTTCTTAGAAATATTTTAAAGATATAAATGCTGCTATATCCTAGTTTACTGCAATGAAGTATAGATACTACCTATCATCTCTGAGATGGATAATAATGAATCAGCCATTTTTTAAAATTCTAGAAATAAAAATCTATGAAAAGTAAACAATTTCAACTGGTTAAACAGCTATTTGAATTTCATTCCCCCTCGCTCCTTATTAATGGTTCAAATGGGATATCAGAATATGCTTAAGAATATTTGATCTCCTTTCACATTGTTGGTTTATCATTGTACATTTTTATTTTTGTACTCTCATGTGGAACAAAGATCTCAATTAAACAAGCTACTGACTAGTCTTTGTACCTAAACACAACACAATGCTTTTCTTTTAATCTTTCCACAGAAGTATTAACTCAAGCCACTAGCACAATACAGATGAAAAACTTTTTGAGCTTTGGAAAATGGACAAAATTATTGATGTGCATGAAGACACCCTACACAAGATTTAATCACGTATACTGTCCCTCATGTTTGAATTACAGCTAGAGAGGGAGGCTGACATGATAGTCTTATACAGTTCAGGGTTTAGGAAAGCCAAAACCAGTGTCTTGGTTTAAAGGAAGCACTATTCACATATTGGGCTCTCTCGTCACTTACAAATGTGCATAATTTCTTCTCAACCTCATTTAAACATATCAGAATTTACTGAAGTCAAATTAGAGCATGCTGTCATGAAATAGAACCTTTGCAAATGATTATACTGTTTGTAACTTTCTGCATCTGAGAATGGAACACTAGAAAGTGTAATAAGCTCAATACTGTCAACTACTTTGCTTTGCTTCAGTCTATGGTCACACTAAAACACCCTATGCTTTTGAACAGCTCAACTTTAAGTGCCATAAAGCAACTGGTGAGATAGCTTGCACTGTTAACAGTGAGAAGGCAATTACACTGTTTATGTAATCTGCTGGCTTTGCAAAATTTGGTTTTAAGAACAGTTGAGTTACATGTTACAGACTCGAACTTGGCTTTTCTGGATTAGATGATCAAAGATTCCAAGGATATGCAAGATAGCCTAGGGCAGGTAGACTGTACATGAGTAATACACTCTACCAGCAAGCAATAACTACGAGTTATGCCACTGCAATTCTTTACAGTAACAAACTGCTTCTCTTGTTAAAATAGAGAGTCTGACCCACTAAGAGCAAGGAGGAAACAAGCATGTCACAACTCAATACCAAGCCCATTCATCTGGATATTTCAGGATTCAACCATTTATATAGTGCCAGGAGAGGACTGGTTCTTTCAAAAATACATATTCCTGATCTGTTAATGCACTTTCGGGATACATGCTTCTGTTGACTAGCGTATTTATAGTATGTAATTAGGTGCTTCCTCATTCAATAGCTATTCCACAATGCACCGGCATGCTTATTCAGTACCACTTTCAATCTCAGATGCCATTAATCTCAGAAACCCAACAGACCAAAGAATATTATTCTCTTCATTAACATAGCAAATTTTGATATTTGGGACAACTTTCAAATAAGGCCTGATTTGTAAAAAATGTATATAACTTGGGTGGCAGAATATATTGTTTTAATTTGCAATGAAATTAATCCTCATCTGCCAAGTATGCAAAAGCAGAAACATGCAGAACAGATACAATCAGTTATCACAGCTTGTCAGCCCTGCTTCTTCAGTAGCTGGGCAATGTAAGGTCGCTTGCTGTTCCATTTTTGAGATCATAAGAATCCAATCAACCTGCATAATAACTGAAGCCCATAGTGAGGATAACAGCCAGGGTTGAAGCCATTAAATGGAACTAGGAAGCTGCTCCCAAGGTAGCAACTAGAAGAAATTTTAAGTGACAAATGTGAAAATCAAAGCAACTAATAAGACCTGTCAGAATGCAGAGATTTTCCATTTTTGACCAAGATGTTGCTGTTATTTGCTGAACTTCTTTCCAGGCATTATATTTGTATTCCAACTTATATGCGTTGCTCAGCTGAATAACTCTTCATCTGCTGATGTGTGAATAAAAATAAAATCCAGTATGGAGAGATACACACAGAGGCTAGAAAAGTAAAACCCAAGGATTAGTTAGAACCCATAAATTATCAAAGCATTTGTGACTTCTTCACCCATAGCAAAGAGTGCAGGCTATTCAATTAGTTGGAAAACCCAATGAACCATCACAAAATGAACTATATCCCTCTGTACATGATTTTATTATTTACATAATACAATATAGCATAGATGCTGGGTAGCATGATTATGTGCAATACATAAATATGAACTATCTGTACACATTTGTTTATCTAATAACTCAACTGAGGACAAAGTTTAAAGCAAATCCTGATGCTTTTAATGAAGAAAAATTAAGACTGAACACTGCAATATAAGTCAGAAGTAGTGCCCTATGTATACACAACTATTTACAGATGAGAACAGGCATTACCACTATACTACTCTAAACTGTACTTGTTTATATAAAAAAACACAAGTTTCATACATCACAAAAAACCTTCCATTATAACACAGAAGTGATATTACCAGACAAGCATCAGTGAAGTATACTGCCTTTTCTAGAGTTGTTATTGTACAATGCTGTAGATAATGCAGCCCATGCAATACACCCAAGAACACTACAGTCCTACACCCAAGTACTATTAAAATGATAAAGCAGCCCTCAGAGTGGTTCCAGGTACCACTTAAAAGTCTACAGCAGCCATATTGGGTATGATCTTTTCCATGCAAAATGGTGCAGTCTCACTACATTTTAAATTATAAAAATTAAGAGCTAACATTCTCTTGAAACCAGAACACATTCAACATAAAATGTATATGAAAAATAAATGCTTGAATACACTTGCAAACTAAGTTCATCAGATGCATGTGTTATTTGACAGAGCTGCTGTGATTAAATTTATTACAAAAGATGTAGCTTCTCATTTGTAAACTGAAAACCAAGTCTTGTAGTATTGTGCTACACAACTTATTTAGCTACATAAGAGTAAGAAGCAGACAAGTCCTCTGTTGTAGGCTAGTTCATAAAGTTCTGAAATGAAGTTTCCTTTGGGAACCAGTTTGTAACTGTTCAGCAATTTTTATCAGTTGCAAAGATTTCACCCTTCAGACCCAGATTACTTGCTTTCATTATTAGGTAGCCTTAAACTGCAGCTAATGGCACCTGAAAACCCATTATCATTTAGAAAGTGGCCCCCCTGCAGCTCAGCTTCAAAACAATGAATTGTAGAAATTAAAAGGAACAAACTTTAACTATGGTAAAAGTAGACTCATTTTTCCTGGTGTAACTTTTAATCAAACAGGCACATAGCACTATCCAAGGATGATATACCTCAATTACATTCCCAAAAGGCAAATCTGCTGCAAACATGCAGATTTTATGCATCTGTTTGGCACATGTGAACTAGACAACTCTGTCCTTTGTGCATGTCTGTTTTCCAGTGCAGGTCTTACTCTTTCAACTCATTTTGGGGAGGGCATGTACACATTTTAAAGGGCTGTATCTATCCATTTCTGCCTGTAACACCCACAATATCCTAAAGTATCAATCAATAAGACAGACTAAAGTAAAACTCTGGAGAACATCAAAGGAAAATGGCCATGCACCTGCTCTTTAATGTTTTCCTAGGATATTTTAAAATAAAAACAAAGGAAGTCAGTCTTTTCACCAAGTAGGTTAGTTTATATTCTCTGGATTTTTTCAGCCACAACAACTGGATTCTCTTTCCTGATTTTTGCTGCAGCTTCTGCTTTGTAATCATATGGGCAGTTGTGCTTGTCAGAATAACGATGAAGTCCACAAAACAGATTTCCACATCGGCAGTCAAATCCTGTGAAGATACAGAAGCACTGTCTTGAAGTATTGTACAGTAAATACTTGTAAATTAAGGTGTATCATTCCACACAACAAAGCCTAACTCCATGCTTTTTTACTATGTGTCATTTCAAAAGGCTCTTAAAGTATGCAAAACCTAGCAAGAAACTAGATTAAGACTGAATTAGTGTTGATGATGCATACCTGTAAGGCCAACCTTCTTTCTGCACATAAAACATCTGTTCTTCTTTGGTTTGGGCATTTCAGGTGTTTTCTCTTCATTTTGAGATGTACTAGGTTGAGTAACTGTAGGACTTGGTTGAGTAACAACTGAAAGAACAAACCCCCCACCCCACAGTTCATTAGAAGTGCTTCACTTACTTAACTCCATGTTACCTTCAATTCTATTATCTTTCACAAACACCAATGTCTGGGGCATCATTAGTTCTAGAAAGAGCTGTTCAGTATGCCTCTTGGAAAGCAATTCTTACAAACTTAAAGCTACCTGGGTTTAACTTGACAGATAACTTTCCAGTTATTCTCCATTTATTATCTGTGCTTCATCATTAAAAAAATCCCACAAGGGGTTCGTCTCATAGTTAAGGCAATGTACATGAGAAAAATTAATAGTCTTTGGAGATGATCAAGAACCTATTTCTGAAACCGAGTCTTAGAACTTGTGGTGGTGGTTACCCTAAGGATAGACTGTAGAAAGCATGTGCATGCCAATAGCTGTTGGACATGGGCAAGATACAAGTTTTTCAAAGAACATTTATAGCTTTCTATGATAGTCCCATTCAACAACAGATAATCATAGAATCATAGAATTGTAGAGTTGCAAGAGACCACAAGGGCCATCCAGTCTAACCCCCTGCCACGTAGGAATCACGACCAAAGCATCCCTGACAGATGGCAATCCAGCCTCTATTTAAAGACCTCCAAGGAAGGAGACCCCACCACGCTCTGAGAGAGTGTATTCCACTGCCGAACAGCTCTTACTGTCAAAAAGTTCCTCCTCATGTTGAGGTGGAATCTCTGTTCCTGGAGCTTGCATCCATTGCTCCATGTTCTAGTCTCTGGAGCAGCAGAAAACAAACTTGCTCCATCCTCAATGTGACACCCCTTCAAATACTTAAACAGGGCTATCATATCACCTCTTAACCATCTTTTTTCCAGGCTAAACATGCCCAGCTCCCTAAGTCTTTCCTCATAAGGTATGGTTTCCAGACATTTCACCATTTTTGTTGCCCTCCTCTGGACACGCTCCAATTTGTCAATATTCTTTTTGAATTGTGGTGCCCAGAACTGGACACAGTATTCTAGGTGAGGCCTGACCAAGGCAGAATAGAGTGGCACTATTACTTCCCTTGATCTAGACACTATACTTCTACTGATGCAGCCCAAAATCTATCTCCCCTTTTAAAACACCTTCTTTGCCTGTAAGCAGATCCTTGAATGTAGTATCTTCTGATTTTTTTTACCCCGGTGTATCTCCAAATAACAGCTCACAACTGCTCAAGACGACTTTTAAGTGGAAAGGCTCTTAGGCAACCAACATTCTAACATATTGTGTTTGTATGTTTCAGAGATGGAAATGAAGAGCTAGAATTTCTGCAAATCTACAGAATAACTTTACAAGAGATATGTAGTTTGTTATATATACTCTTTGCTACATTCCATTTTGAATGTTCAGGACATTTTAATATGTATGATAATGACAACTGATTCTAACCCATCCCAAAATTCTAACACATAGAGTGATTGTACTATTTAAAGTATCTTTTGTCTTGTTTTCTACTTATAAACTTGACAATACACAAAAGGGTCAACTTGGTATACAATTGTTCATTGAAAGTTCAGACACGACATCTATATACTAGCCTTTGAATGAACCTTTTGACCAAATTCATCTTATATTTAATCCTCCACATGGGATAAAATGATCACAGGGGAAAAGTTCAAGCTTGTTAAATGCCAGTAGTTGTACAAGAAAAAGTTAACATTATTAAACACGTCAAAATTTTGTAGTAAGTTTATTCAGCTTTCCCTAACCTGGGACCCTCCAGATAATTTTGGGCTACAGGTTTTACCAGATCATATAGCATGACCATTGTCAAGATATAATGCGAGGTGTAGTCCTGGTTGGGTAATCTAAGCAGTTAATTTATATTTCTAGCCCCTTCAGCACAAATTAATATATTCAGTAGTGGAAGCATTTTACAAAAAGTTTCTCCCAAACACCCAAATCTTCACTAATGCCAGAAGTGCATTTTGAATTATGGTTAGTGAATATCTGAAAGATTCAGGACCATGTTACATATACAGTATAACTATGGTGGAACTGACATTACTGATGGATTATGAACAGTAAATTCTGGATTTGTTAAGGAAAAAACCACAAAGCAATCCCTTGCCAGTAGGTTAGCTATACGGAAGAACAGTTCTACCTCAGCTTTCTGAATGCTGTGCTGTTCTTTACTTCTTTACTGTACAAATTTAAGGCAGAGGATCATTCAGAAATGTTACCTCCCATATCAGGTTAAGTCCATTCTATTACCTCATGCTGCTATTACATGTACAACAGATTTTAACTGGTTTTTACTCAATGATGGCTCTGGTTGTACTCTGCTGCTAACTTATATAGGCAGGATTCCACCTCCCGCCCCCATATAATCAATTTTTTCCTGCATTTTAATTATTTTGAAAGAGCTTTCTAACACTATAATAAAAGAAAATAAACATGTAATACAAAGCTGAGTTTACTCTCTGGAAGTAAAATGTAGGCTGAAGGATCATTAGATTCCACATTGTTTCTAGAAATTGTTAAGATTTGCCTAACTGCTGAAAATGTCTCCAAGACTGAAACACGTTCAGCATTTCAGAATTTAATTCATTAAATGGATTCATTATATTTACTGCCACTACTAAATTTCTCAGTTCTGCTGATGTGACTAATAATGTGAACCTTTTTATACAAAGTGGAAAAAAACTATTTTAAGGATAATATATTTAAATATTTGATTTCATCTTTCAATAATCAAAAACCAAATATGTAGTGGTATATTTTCCTTGTTAAAAAGGTTTATTCCTGTCAAGGTCCTAATGCACTAAAGTTTCTTTTAAAAGGCATACCTGGCTCTGTTGTCTCTGTTTTCGGAGTTACTTTCTCCTCTCTTGAAATGCTCATTTCTGTCATTTGCTGTGTGACAGGCAGGGCGGCAACAGGCACATTTCTGCTTGCATTCAGTGAAATGAAAGCAATCTGTTAGTGCTACTGGGAAGACATATCTTCTAATTCTAAAACTGAAAAATCTTGAACTACTTTTGGTAACTATTATCAGACTAACTGGCAATAAAATTTGATGTAATGGAAAATTAACAGCCAAGTGCCCTTTTAATGTAACCCTATAGTAACATGTGGCACAATCACATCCATTTGTAAAGCTCAAAGAACTTTTAAATGAAGCAATAATCAAGGTGTAGTTATTTCCCCAGTAAACTAGCTGTAATATAAACTGCAATATTATCTGTTAAAAGGTTTCTCTTACACAAGTGCATCCTTAATTCATTTCAGCAGTTCTGCATTACTCCACACTTTTCTTACCTTGATTTGTCAGATGTGCTGCCAGCAGCACCTTCACAGTTGTTTAGACTAGTATCTGCTCTCTGTGCAGATGAAGAATCTGAGGTAGGGCTGTTGGAACCACTTGATGTTCCTGAACAGAGGAATAATAAGCAAATACATTAGGAAACACATAATTTACTAATATACAGGAAATGTTAAAACAGTGCTTCTGAATCTTTTGAACTACTTGGGAATGAATACAGACTATAAAAACATAAAAATGCCTCAAAGTTGGGGAAGGCATCAATAGTGCAAGAGTTCACTCAACTGGTAGTTTCAGCAACTTGACTATATTCACAGCTAGCATTTCGGCTGTTATGTTCCTCCAACACATACCCATTGGACTGATTCGGCCGCTATTTTGCTGTCTTTGAAGATGTTCTTTATAGCAGACTGAACACATTCCGTTAGTCCTAGGATTCCCATAAAATCCACATCCTGTACTACACAGCATGGGCCCTGGGGTCTGGTTGGTCTCCTGAGCCATCTTGCACTGTAAATAGAGAAAAATAATATTTCATTAGGAGCTGGCACACAATCATAATCCACATATAAGTGGCCATCAGAAATGCTGACATCACTGCCCTCCCATAACTGTAAAATACATGTTCTGAATGTAGAAGGATAGGTTTCTAAAACAGGGAAGAGAACAAGACTAGAGAGCCATATGGAAGCTTGGAGCCTCCAGTACTTTATAAAAGGTTCTACCACATCACAAAACCCATGTGGGAGGGAGAGCCGCACATTAGTGCTACTCTTTTCCCACTAGTCAAACTGGTAGAGGCAAGTAGTATGTTTAGTCACCCACTGAACTTGGGAGTAAGCAGCTTCTCGCACGATTCTCTTCTGTGCAGGGCTAAAGGGTGAAGGGAGATATTCAAGATCACCCTTTACAGATTCTTTTTGGTACAAGGGAATGAATACTTTCTTGAAACTTTGGGTAAATGAATGTGAATCCAGGTACTGATATAATGCACTCATACTACATTGCCTTCAGAATAGTACATACTCAGATGTGCATCTTCCACTGACAAACACTTCAGTGTACAAAGACTGCACCTATACACTTGGATGCTTATCCAATTTAGGTCCATTGTTTCTGATCCACTAAATGATACTTGGATTAAGGCTGATTCCAGATATGATTTTCCCTGGGGAGGAAGTAAGGGTGGTGAACAGAGGGGAGGTACTTTTTCCATTTTGCTCCACCCAACATCTGGAATGGCATACAATAATAATGTTTGAAACAATATATACAAACAGAAAGTGGTTTTGTAAGTTTATGATTGTTGAGCCATATTCCTGTACCATTCATAGATTTCTGGATAATTTTCAGGCTAAAGCAGGTACATATTTGCTACAAATACTTACAAGCCAATAACAGATCTATCACTGAGTCATACAGCCTAGGACTACTTCTAGGCTGAATTGACACCTCAGTCAGGTTTTCACATAAATTATGTGTCAATTTTGTCACTGAAGTCTACTGTAGTGATGCTTTTGAAAGCACGCCATGGGCAACTTGTGTGTGTGAGAGATTTAATTCTATTCTGAAAAAAACAAGTTTAAAACACTTATCTTTCTCTCTCTAAAGTAGCTAATACTTCAACAGGATAGCAATTAGCTAAGTAGTTTTATTAGGAGCAAGTTTTTTTAAAAATAAAAAATGGCTGGTGATATATTCATTAAACAAGTTATTCATTGTTTTGCTTTGAGACTCATATCATTTTGTTGACTCACTTATAGAAAAGCAACTCACAAAAATGTTATGACCAAAAAGCAAGCTCCACATATCTTCTACATGCAGACCTGAGCATGCCATAAATCAAAATTTAGGAACATAAATGTCTCCATACTGAATAAGCTAAACAAGGCTGAGATAAAGGACTTGATACAGGATCCTCTGTCTACCAGTTGTTCGCATAATATTTATTAGAAAAATGCAACTTAAAAGAACCCAACATTGGAAAAGCAGGGTATACAGGGTATTATATGCATAATTGATGTTATGCATAAAATGCATAACATCAATTAAATATATCCTGAGTTTTTTGCTTACATTTAGTTCACTTGACACAGTATTGTAAATGCTCACTGGAAGGCACTGCCCACAGATTTTGGACCATAAAGTATTTCGCTTCCCTCTCTGAAGACAGAGGATTTGAATCTGGGATTGTCTCCACTCAAAACATGCAAATGAGCTATAACCCTACTCCCATATTATTTCAGTGTAAACTAATTTAGATATCAAATCCAGGAAAAGTTTTAAAAATTGCTCCCTCTCTCTGCCCACAAGAGAGTCCTACAATGAATATAATTGATCATTTTTCTGGAATATTTACACTCAGTCTTTTAGAGACATGTTAAAGGCAGATAAAGAAATTTGTTCCCTGCCCCCAAACAGAGTGGGCTAAGCAGGTATTTGCAGTGAAACCAGTTTAAAAGCCATGTCTGGAAGAATCTATGTTCACAAAACTTAATCTGCTTTTTAAAAACTGATATCCAACAGAAATAGCAAATGTAGTAAGCACAAACTATGGAAAACTGATTTATGGTGATTATTTTGAGTTAACTGGAAATGCCCAACTATTAACACTACATTTTAATGCCCCATGAAGACAAAATTGACCTCAGTAAAAATGCCAACTCCTGCCATTTTCAGTTCTCATCTTAAAACATTTAGATAACATCACCATCATCATTATTATATATATAAAAAAAACCAAAATGGACATCTGTAGATAAATGTAGTAAAGAATGCACACCATATGTTTCAATAAAAGCCAAATATGGTTCAATAAAAATAGTTATGGGAGGGGGGAGTTTTTTGCTTCAAAGGAAGCCCACGTTTGCCAGGCAGAACAGAACTTTATAATCTCATGTTATTTGCCATTCTTTACACCTTTAGTTTTTCATTGGAATAATAGCTCCTAATGCCATCACATGTGTCTGCTTGCTTTAATATTTCTCAGAAGCTAAGGTCACATGGGCGAGTGCATTAGCTTCCGCTTGTCACAAGGCTGCAATGTGACAGGCTGAGCTAGAGGCTCAGACAAAACCTCGTCAACAGGGACCTCTGAAATCAGCTTCTATTTATATCTCAAAAGGCTACCCAGCTCCTGTACAGCCCACAGTACTGAAGCAGCAAAACACTTATTCACTCACTACAATGGGAAAATGTGAACTTGTTAACATGATACAATATGCTCAAAGGGGAACAGAGCAAACTGATAAAGAATTTACCAACTGACTTGCAGTTATTTTAACCAAGAGGAAGAAAAACGAACAACATTTTAAAGTGACTTCTGTTCTGTTACTCCCATTATACATTATAGACTATACATTATATATGGAAGCCAGTTTTCTCCTAAAACATCCGTTTTGATTCTAGTTGTCCAACCAAAGATGGCAATCGTTAGATCCTGAGGGATTCACTTCCTAGCTTGCCCTTATAGAATAGCTCTAAAGGAGCTCTGCTGGTTGCACAAGTCACTGCTTCAGAATGGAGAAATAATGCTGTACAATACACTGAATTTGTTTAAATGTAGGGGAAAATATTTCATTAATTCCTCTAATCCTCTAAGGACTGAATTTGCATTACTAGTAGGAAAGATTCACCAAAAGCATCTTTTTTTTTTGCCATCTAGCAGTACACATGAGTTTAATTAGCCTTTTAAACCAGGATTTAAGAACAAAAAAAAAGCAAAAAAAAAAAGCATGAACATTCAAATAACTACATATTCAGCACAAAAGATAGTATTAATCTGGAATGGTGAGCTAAATATTCTTTATCTAACTCTGTAACGCACCCAGGCACAGAGTCAGGCAGCTCAGTTACACTAGAATGGGTGTTAGGAACATGACAACAACACCATAGCTTATGGCAAATGTTAAGGCTTACTGGGCAGGCGGAGAGGCGATAAAACAAGACAACAGCCGAGAAATAAGCGTTTCGTGGTGGTACAATTGAAACCAGCCACGTGAGAGAAACAAAGGGGAAGAAGCTGCCAGCTCAGAGCAATGGTGGCGGCGGAGGGGGGTGCAAAGGAGGGGGAGGGAGGGAGTGTAACGAGATCCGCTCTGGAGCGCCAAGGACTCGGGGACATAAAAGGCACTGAGGGGGGGGGGGAAGAATTAGAAAATGGCAGGCGATGATGGCCGGGGCGGACTCTCTCCTGGCAGAACTACCGGGGGCGGAGTGTGTGTGTAGGTTGGAAAGAGAAAGGCCGTCAGCGGAGAAGAGGCAAGAAGGGCCGTGGCTCAAAAAGCCCGATCGCTAGCTACTCCCTCCCCTCTCCCCAGATCTATTCCCACCCGGCAGTTGACAAACACACAGACACGCACACACACACACACAGACGCCGAGAGGCCTCGAGAAAGAAAGGAAACCACTGAGTCATGGCAAGGCCTGAGCCAGCCCTGGGAAGCCACCGGGGCCGCCCCCACCCTCTGGGTCAACACTGCCCGAGCGAGCGCAGACACACACACACACACTACACAAAAGGCACCCCCAGCCCCTTTCTGTTCGCACACACGAGGAGGGGGCGGCTGGGCCTCCACGCCTGGTGGTCGTGGGGGAGGGAGAGGGAAGACGGTAAGCGAAGCTCTCCGATCCCACGCAAAGCGGGAGGAAGGAGGGAAAAGCCATTGTCTCCTTCCCGTCCTTTGTTCCCCCCTTCCTCCTCCTCCTTTTCTGCCACTTCTCTCACCTTCCTCTCCTCGAAACCGCGGGGGAGTCGGCCACAGGAAAACCACGCCACGCCGTTTCCTCCTTTCGGGAAAGGAAACGGCTTCTTCGTTCACGCGTGTCTCCCCCCACCCCCACAGACACTCTTTCTCCCCTCCCCCCTCCTTGCCCCACACAAAGGCAAGTTGGCACAGCGGCCCTTTGTCCTCACTCCCCTCCCGTCCTCTTCCTCCTCCCTGCTGGGTAAGAGGTTCCCTCACGGAGGAGGCGGCGGAGGACGAGAGCTTTCTTCCCGGCTCGGCTCGGCTCACCGAACGCAGACCCCCCCGCCGCCGCCGTTGTTCCCCTCGACCAACCCCCGCCCACGCGTGTCTCTCCCCACCATGTTGTGTATGAGGGAAAAGACCAGACAAAAGGCGCCGTCTCTCTCCCTCCTTCCCCACAGCCCACTTTCCAAAACCCACCCGATATCCCTTAAGTTCGGGGAGGGGAAAGGAGAAGGAAGGGGGGGATTAATTGCCTCAGGACTCACCCGGGCTTGGTCAGTCCTCGCGAAACTCCTACGTGACGGAGAAGGAGACAAAGAAAGGAGGAGGAGGAGGAGAAAGCGCCGCTGCTGGTGATATCCCGGCTCTAAGCGGGAAGAGAGTCGCGGAGCTGCTGCTGCTGTTGCAGCCTCCGCCGCTTCCTTCCTTTGTTCCCACAGCGAGGAGGAGGAGGAGCTGGTGGCGGCGGCGGCGGCGACGCTGGTGCTGCTACTCCTGCGCGGGGCGAGACACGCCGCGGAAGGAGGAGGAAGAGGGGAAGGAGGGAGGGGGAAGCAAGAGGAAGATGGTTCCTTGCCGCGCGCCTGGTAATAATGGCGGCGGTGCTGCTACCACCGCCGTCGCGAGCCTCCTGATAGAACGCGCGTCCCCACGCGCGCACAAACCGCTGCTTGTGTAGCGAGAGAAAGAGGGAGAGCGCTTGCGTCGACAGTTGGGGAGGGGAGAGGATGAAGGAGCGCGAGGCCGCCCGGCTTGATCGCTGGCTGGCTGGCTGGCTGGGCTGTGGCGACTGGCGCGAGCGCGCTGCCTCAGCCCTGACGGGAGAGTCACTCACGAAGGGAGGGGGAGGGGCAGGAAAGAGGAAGGGCGGCCGCCTACGTCACCCTTCCAATCCCCTCCCCCTCTACCCCCTCCCCTCGCATTGGGAAGGAGAAGTTGGGCGGGAGAAAGAGGGAAGGCAGACGTGTGCGGAGAGGGACGGCGCAAGCGCCGCCTCATAGTTAACCGTCACCGTCAACGTCACTGTCAGTCCCCCCCTCCCCTCAGGGGCGCTTTCTCCCTTCACCCGCCGCCGCCCCCCCCTCAAGCCCCGTAGAGCGAGCGAGCGAGGGACGGAGGGAGGCCGGAGCTCCCACTTCCGTACCCTGTGGTTCTGGGCTTGTGTTTCTTTACGGGTTTCAGCCTACGAGACGGGGCGGGGGGACGTGTACACGGTTGTTCAGGGAGGGCCACGCTCCTTCCCACGTCCTATTGGTCTCCAGGAGTGTCGTGTTCCGGGGCCACTTTACACTCTCGTCCCTCCCCTTTTCTGGGCGTACCGAATACGGGAAGGAAGGAAGGAAGGGGGAAATACAGTCGGAAAGTACAGTATTTACTGGGTGTGGGTGTGGGTGGGCGGTTGATGAGAGCTGAAGTTAATCAAGGTTATGTGTAAAGGATGGCCGTGGTGTATATTCATCCCCTGGGCGTTGTGAGAAAAGGCGCAGGGTCTGGTGAAGACGCATCCTCTCCAAGAAGGGGGCTCTTAACCTATTCTTTATCAGGGACCCCCTTTAAATATCTTTTGTTGCCGTGGTTCCCCAAGACTTAAGATTTGAAACAACAACAATAATACCGCCTCTTAATAATAATAATACAATTACACCATCCATTAAACCTTCCCTCAGAGGCACTGGAGGTGGAGAGACGACTTTCCTCCTGCTTCTTCCTGAAAGTTTGTGGCTGGAGCGGGTTGAATGGCAATGTGCAGGCCCAGCCAGCCAGCCTTTGCCTCAGCTTCTCCTCAGGAGGCCACTCCACTGTGGGGAGGTGGGCCAAGCAGCCTTCAAGTCTTTGCAGACCCCTGTGAGGATGTGAAGTCGAAGGCTTTCACGGCCAGCATCCATAGATTTTCCTTGGTTTTTTTTGGGGGGGGGTGCTGTGAGGCCCTGTTCTGGAATAGTCCCCTGTGAGGACTTTGCAGACCTTTGGGTGTCCACAGACCCTGGGTTAAGAACCTGTTCTCTAAGACATATGTTGCACCACATGTCTATAACACATTTTTGCCCATGAATGGACATAGACTACTAGCCCTGGCTCATCGGTTTCCAAAGGAGAGCCATGTTAGCTTGCACCAACAGAAACAAAAGAGTTTTGTGGTTTGTTTAAAAATTAACAAATGTATTGCACCATAAGCTTTTATGGACTTCAGCCCTCTTCCTTCGATTCAAGTTAACACATATTTTGGTTCTTTTAAGGGTTCACACAGACCTGATGGTATATGAAATAACCTGTTAGAATGTGAAACTCAGATAATGATCTTGATCTTACAATCATAGAATCATAGAGCTGGAAGAGACCAGGAGGACCATCCAGTCCAACCCCATGCCATGCAGGAATACACAACTCAGGACAGATGGCCATCCAGCCTCTGTTTAGAAATCTCCAAAGGAGACTCCGCCACACTCCAAGGCAGTGTATTCCACTGTCAAACAGCTCGTACGGTCAGGAAGTTTGTCCTAATGTATAGGTGGAATTTCTTTTCCTATAGTTTGAATTAATTGCTCCATGTTTTTGGAACAGCAGAAAACAAGCTTGTTCCCTCTTCAATAAGGCATCCTTTCAAATATTTAAACATGGCTGTCATATCACCTCTTAACCTTCTCTTCTCCAAGCTAAACATGCCCAGCTCCCTAAGCCATTCCTCACAGGACATGGCTTTCAGAGCTTTCACCATTTTGATCACCCACCTCTGGACATGTTACAGCTTGCTAATAGTCTTCTTGAATTGTGAATTATGTTATTGAATAGCACTGGGCCCAGGATAGAACCCTGTGGCACCGCACTAGTCACGTCTTTCCAGGATGAAGAGGAGCCTTTGGTGAGCACCTTTTGGGTTTGATCGGTTGCTCAATTACAAATCCACTTAACAGTAGCATCCTTTCCCACATTTTACTAGCTTAATTGCAAGAATATCATGAGGGACTTTGTTGAAGGCCTTACTGAAATCGGTATGCTACATCCACAGCATTCCCTTCATCTACCAAGCTTGTAACTTTATCAATAAATAAATACATATAAGATTAGTGTGGCATGATTTGTTTTTGAGAAACCTATGTTGATTTTTAGTGATCACGGCATCCCTTTCCAATGCTTACAGACTATCTGTTTGATGATCTGCTCTAGAATCTTTCCTGGGATTAATGTCAAGCTCTGCCTCAAGACCTCTTACACACAAGCATAGGAGTCAGATTTAGGGACTCCTTTAGCTAAGTTGCTGCAGAATGTCACATTGCTTGACTTTTAAACTTAGCATTTTTCTAGCACACAACAGACAACACAGCTGCTTTAAATGATGGCTGACAATTAACTGAACAGCCAAGAGTGTTGATGTTTGTCATGCAGGTTCAGACATGTTCAAGGTCACCACTCAAGTGTTCACAATCAGTTCTCCCTGATTTGTCTGAAAGTTAGAAATATAATTTTGTTGTTTAATAGACCTCATAAATACCCAGGTGCAATCCCTTATAACTACTAAGAATGTATCTCTTTCAGCTAGGTCCTGGTTCTAACACAACTTAATAAAAACCTCACATAAAATCATACACAACTTATTACAAATACACATACAGATACATTAGAATTGACTAATAAATATATATACATACAACAACTAATTATTTTACAAAATATTGATAGAACAATGGCAACAAAACCCTCCTAACCCTGAAGGAGAAAAATATACAGTATTACCTTAAGATTTAGACAGAGGATTTAAATGAATACAATACATAAAGACCACATGCAGGCCTGTTTACAGGATAACTATGTTGATAACTTCTATATGTATGTCTAAAATGAATGGGGCAGATTAGTTAGAAAAATTTACAATATTACTGACATCCAATCTATCTCATAATTTAAACCTGAAGGAGGAAGGGTATTCACTTGACATATCCAATACATTTCCCTTTTTCTTAACCTTTTATATCCCTCCTTGTTTTGGATGGTGATCTTTTCCACACACCAAAATTGTATGTCTTTGATGTCATGTTGGAATTCCAAAAAAGTGTTTAACCAATGGTGCATGCATCCTTCTAGGTGCATGCAACCTTCTCTATTCCTCCTAGTGTTCTATCAATATTTTGTTAAATAATTAGATGTTGTATATGTATATTTGTAAGTTGTATATTTGTATTGTATCTGTATGATTTTATGTAAGATTTTATTAAGGTGTGTCAGAACCAGGACCTAGCTGAAAGAGATACAGTTGTCCCTTCATATTTGCTGGGGTTTGGTTCCAGGACCCCCTGTGGATACAAAAATCTGTGAATACTCAAGTGCTATTATATGCAGTGGCATAGCAAAATGGTGTCCCTTATATAAGATGACAAAATCAAGGTTTGCTTTTTGGATTATTATTTTTTAAAGAATATTTTCAAGCCATGAATACTTAAATCCATGGATACCAAATCCGTGGAAACAAAGGGACAACTGTACATTCTTAGTAGTTATAAGGGATCGCACCTGGGTATTAAGTTATTGTATCTACATCATAAAGATCAGTCTGTGGTAAAACAGGAGAATACCGGTGGATTACTTATCTTTATATGTTGTATGATTTATTTGTGGTAAATAGCAAATGTTACTGAATAGGAGCTTTTCAATTTGTGCTTTCCTTAAAGAGTAGATAAAATTAAGTTTGTGGTTTACTTTTTAAGACAAGGAAGCTTTAGGAAATATTTCAGCCACTCGTGAAAACTTACGGTAGAAATGCATTGGGCTGCGAATAGTGGGCCAATCAATGGAGACCAAAATGAGCAGTTTTCTGAAAGGATGAGATGGCACGGGGACTCTTACCTATAGGTGGATTCCTGTCATAATGCAGAGAATATATCCTAGAATCATCTACCACTGTTTTCCATGGACGTCCAGGCCTTTTTGTGTTGCAGAGCTCACCAGTGTGTTCTTTTTTTCTCAAAATGTACCAACTGTTGATTTGGCCACTCCTAATGTTCCTGCTATCTCTCTGATGGATTTTTTTTTTTGCAGCCCAAGGATGGCCTGTTTAGCTTGCATTGAGAGCTCCTTTGACTGCATGTTGTGCGTTCACAGCAACAGCTTCCAAATGTGAATGCTACACCTGGAATCAACTCCAGACCTTTTACCTGCTTAATCGACGATGAATAATGAAGGATTAGTCCACACCTCGCCACGAAACAGCTTTTCAGTCAATTGTTCAATTACTTTTGGCCCTTTGAAAAAGAGGAGGGCTACATTATTAAAGAGCTGTAATTCCTAAACCCTTCCTCTAATTTGGATGGGAATACCCTCAAATTGAAGCTGAGGGACTACCCTTTAAGCCCATATTCATTATTTAACTGTAACTTTAATTTATTTTGGCAAACCTAACAGTAAGTGTCTTCCTTGATTTTCAATTGAACTTGATTCTCAGTTGTTTTTTTTTATTTCCTTGGTCAGGTCCACAAGAGGTACTCCTGGTGAAGCCTTTTTTGGTTTTTGGTTTTTACTTTGACAGGGAGCCACAGTTGAATTCGGTCCAGGATTGGTACAGAAGGGATAAGTGGTAGCAGCAGGAATACAAGCGCCCTGAGGTTTTTGGCCTGCTCTTCATTCTTTATGTTTTCTTCTTTGCCACTTACTGTTTTTAGCAGAGATCCTCCAAGAAAAGCTTTCAGCCTTTCTACAAGTTCAGAATTCTTTCCTGTAGCATGAGTTCCCAACTTCTTACAGTGCTGTTGCAGCTGCGCTCTGTTTCATTCATTTTATTTATTTATTTAGGTATTTATACCCTGCTCTTCAGCCACAAAGGCTCTCAGAGCAGCTTACAAATTGTTTAAGCAATAGCAATGTACACATCTACACCGCATTAAGCGGTTTCCAGTGTGTGTTAGCTAATAGCCCCCACAAGCCACGTACTCATTTTACTGACATACGAAAGAATGGAAGGCTGAGCAAACTTTGAAGTCCTCTGGAATCGAACTTGCAACACTGTGGCTTGCACTTCTGGCATTTAACCACTATACCACCAGGGCTCCTATTTTAAGGCACTGTGGTCCATTGAGGTCATCCCATTGGCTGGACAACATGAAAAGCCGTTGGCTAGTGTACACTGAGAAAGGATGGAAGTGGATTTGGTAATTTGGTGGCCCTGTCAGGGCATTCCAAGACCTTGACCCTTGCTGCTATAATTCACAGTCCATTCCATTCCATTTCTCAGTTCCATTTCTTTTTTATAGTGACAGACTCTCTGATGAAAACAACCCAAAGTTCCTATTGATTGAATTTCACATATGTGGAATATAGTATCCGCTATGATAAACAGATCAGAAAAAAGAGAGCCATCTCTGGGACAGTCTGAAAATGTTGACAGATGTCAGAAAGAGAGGATGTGCTTTGAATTAGTTGTTAAAATTCTTCCGAATGTTTGCATGAGAAAAATAATGTAAAATGGTATAGACAGCCCTCTGTATCCACGGAATCTGCATCCACAGATTCCACCATCCACATCTTGAAAATATCCCCCCCAATACATACATACATATATCTTCAAAAAGCAAGCTTTGATTTTGCCCATTTTATATAAGGGACACCATTTTACTATGCCATTATATATAACGGGACTTGTGCATCCATGGATTTTCATATCCCCAGGGGTTCTGGAACCAAACTTCAGCAGATACCAAGGGCCCACGGCACAAGGTGGGCTCTGAAATAATCTTTTTCTCTCACTTTGGACCTTCACAAAGTACGTATCTATTTCTGCTGCAGAAATAAACCTTGCCCTTTCCCCTACTCCTCACTTGTGTTGCTTTTGCTAATTTGAACCTCAGTCTTGTGACACAGCTTGATATAGTAACATACCTGCTAATTGTTAATATGTTTTTAAAGGACATGGGAAGGGTTTTTTTCCAGTTTTTTTTATTCCAAAAAAATATATACGTAAAATTTATTAAAAAAAGTGAGATAACCATCTCATCAAAGATTTTCTTACATTTTTCTTCATCATCAATTCTATTCACATTAAACACAAATATTAATAAACAAATATTTTTGCAATCTAAGCACATATATTGCCTTAATATATATATATATATATATAAAATATTATATATTATATCTTGACTTCCATTCTGGTATCTCCTAGTATCTCCTTTCTCATCTTGTACATCGATTTCGTGTTCAAACATTTAACCCCGGTTTCTATATTTCCCTCTCTATTTCCCTTATATATCGTAATATTGTTATGTCATAACTGTATATGTATATAACTGTATATGTTCCCATAACTGTACAAAAATCGTAAATGATAGTAAAGTTGGATATTATAATAATAAAGTGTTCCTTTTTGTTATTAATTTTATTCTTGCTCATTCTTACTCCACTCATTGCATTGATATTATTTATTCAAATGTAGGAGATTGCTGCTATTTTACCCCATCTGTTCGTTAGGTATGTAACAAAGGTTGCCCAATCTTTATCATAGTGTTCCATTACTTCTCCCTTTAATAACATTGTTAGTGTATCCAAATTTAGGGACTCATATAATTTTTCAAGCCAATGATCCATTGTTGGGCATTCAGTTTTAAAGTCTTATTGCTTCAAACAGTTCCTTTAGGTTACTGTTACTCTTGTTGATCAAAAGTGAAAGAATTAAAAAAAAGTGTTTTGGCTTTATTGGTTGTGGTTCCTGTTTCCTAACTGTCTTACAACAGAATTTAAGTGCCAGGCAAAAGTCTCCACCTATTCATCATGTATATAAAAATACTCTGTGGCACTCATTATTTCTCTGGGAAACATGACAGCTCTCTTTTGGCAGTGGACTTTCCAGTTTCCAGTGAGATGCCTGTGGGGCATTTTAGAGCCATTTAGTTTCTCTTGCTTTTGTATTTGCTGGACAGCTGTGAGCTTTGTGCTACATACATATCCTGTGGTACATACATTCATGGCAAGATGGAGGTGTTTTGTTGCTCAGTCATGTTATTGTTTAACTTAGATTCTCTAAGCAGGGTTAAAATGTCTTCAGCTGGTGCTAATATCGGCATGCTACAGTTGGAAAGTATGGTTTTAGTGCTTGAGACACCCAAGTGTTGCAACGCATAAGTGTGTGGGCCCTGAACTTCCTGCTTATGTGAGCAAGTTGTGCTGCTAAGATATAAACAAGGATAAACCAGTTGGCTCTTTCACTCAACCAGTTGGCTGCTTCACAGAAGGGGGTGCCTTACATTCTGAAAATGATAAGAGAGATGCTGTTTCCCTGAGGTCAGCTGTGGTGACGGTGCAAAATGTAGATTGTACTTTAACTTTTGTGTTCAGTTTAGACTGAATAGCTGTGGTGATGCCTTTTGGAGTTTTAAAAACTTGGATACAGCATAAAGAGCTTCTGTATGAGTGGAAGGTGCCTTTGTTAACATTGTTAACCACCGCTTTGTGATGGTGCTGGTGATTTCCTCTATTGGCTTTTGAAAACTCATGTAACAGCTTCTTTGCATCCAGGGTTTACTTTTGTCCAACTTAGAACCAATTAGAATACATGCTTAGAGAGAAGTTCTACTGATCTAAGTGGAACTTAATTCTGAGCAAACATGCACAGGGTATGTGTTTGTATTTGTATGTGTTTGTATTTGTCTCTTCCTCTCGTGTTACTTTTTAAAAATGGTTTTCAGGACAGCAACTTTATATTCAAATTCCTGTTTACCTGCACTTTTCTCTGACATTCAGCCTGTGAAAATTGAAGCTACAACAAGGGTCCATCACCTGTCTCCAGTGCTGATCTTGTTATTCAGCAGTTCCTAATTAAAGACCTGCAACGCTGTCCTTTTATAGTCAGATTGATGCAAAAGAGAGGGGAAAATGTTTAGTCCCATATCAGAATGTTCCTAGTTTTATTAATTCAGAATGCAGGAACTAAAACAGAGATGTGTTTTTACTGCTATGCTATTGTCTATGAGGACAAGTGAAATAAACAAGAAAGGATCTATTAGAAAGCAATTACTTATCATTCGTATAACAAAATCTACTTCCTCTAACCTACTTTAACCTACTCAATGATGAGCTCATTTTTTTCTTCTTGTATGAGGTCACCAACAGGGTTATAGTCAGCTAAGACAGTTTGGCTTCCATGTGTTGGCTAGATGCTTGCAAAGTGATGTGGAGGGAAATTTTATGAATTTGTGATGACTCATGATTTGTTTCCTAAAACCAAGGATATTACTTTACTTACAAATAGCCTTTTGGAATTGTAGGAATAGAAATTTTCTTGAGCTAACAATTTAAACATGCGGTTATGTTGCCACACAGATCTAAGTATCTGAAACACAATCACCAATTTATACATGATTCCCTTATTGTTTTATGCTAGAAAGCTATCTTATCCATTCATCATAGTTGCTTTTTCTAAAGAAGGGTCAATATGGTTGGGTGGAGTATTGTGCATAAACAGCTAATTCTTCCCAACCAATCTTGCACTGAGATCTTGTACAATAAACTTATCTGCTATAGCATCAGATCATGAACAACCATGACTGATTTCATACACAATTATGTATGTATATTTTTGATTGAAATCAGTGATGTGTAGTGCACAGAGATGTTGTTTGGGATGAGAGAACACTGGATCCCTTCCCCCAGTTTAATTAGGAGAGTTTCTTTAAAGTGGCATTTTAAGGCTAGTATATTAATAGGAATATTTGCAACAATATTTGCTATTTTACTTTGTTTTGTAATCTATTTGTAATAGTTATATATTACAGACACATTTATGCAATTTAAAATTATATATAAATATATACTATAAATATTTATCTTCCTGAAGACTCAGGGTAGTTAAACCATCACACATATTTTTTCCTCAGTTACCTTTGCCTTTCTCTTTTTTGAAAGCAGCATTGGCATAGATGTTAACAACCTAAATCATATTGCTACATATCACTAGAGTAGCCCCATTGAATCCATGGTATTTACATAAATATTGACTTAACATTCAGCACTTAATTCAGTGGATTTACTCTAGTTTGGATTACCAGAAAGATTCAGGCAACTATTGTAAGCAAAACAAAATAATGAACCTAATTCAGGAAAAAATTCTCCTTTATCAATTGATTCAGCCCCAAAGGCCAGCCAAAACCAGTTGAGTTTTAAAATACTTACGAAATATTCACCAAATACTTTGGTGAATCCACAGGGAGATTCCATATTGGAGAGATAGTTACCAAAAATGCCTGTCTTCATGTCAACTTGTTTATGTGTTTAAAACAGATATATCTTTTATTGCTTTTCCTGAGAAGAGCATTATCTAATAGCTATACCCGGTGTAACATATACCATTATCTGCATATATAAAACACTTCAGTATGATTCTCTGTTTCCATTCCCATTGTGCTGATTGGCCACTTAGGAAACATGTCAAGAGTATGATCATTTGATGCATTAATATATAACCTTTCAAATGAACTATGATAGCTAATTTCATGCTGAGAGTCCCTCCGCCACTGCCATGCAACTGTGTGTACACACAGACATAGACACATACACAGTGGTAGACACACACACACCACACATGCCAGGATGCAAGAGCCTCACCATCACCATGCAACTGCATGTACACACACACATACCACACTACACACACACACCATGTGTGCCAGAACATGAGAGCCCCTCTGCTGCTGCCATGCAACCACACGTACACACACACCACATGTACCAGGACATGAGAGCTCCTCTGCCACTGCCATGCAATTGCACACACACATACAAACATCACACTGTACAAATACACATGTGTGTATGCTACACACATACACATACCATGCGCAGCAGGATGCAAGAGCCCCTCTGCTACCAGCATGCAACCGCTCATACACACACCACATTACACACACACACCACACATGCCAGGATGCAAGAGCCCCTCTGCTACCACCATGCAATCGCACAAACACCCCACAGCACTACACACACCCCATGCTACACACACCCACATGTGGCAGGATGCGAGAGCCCCTCCACCACCACGTTTACAAAGGACTTGCCATTTTCCACATGTTTCCACCCCAAGGCCCAAGGGGAAGGAACTGCTGCAGACAACACAGAAGGCCCAGGGCGCAGCTACAGACAGTGCCCAGGGCCCAAGAGGCCCAAGGAGGCAGGCAGCACAGAAAGGCCCAAGGCCCCAGGCAGCACAGAAAGGCCCCAGGCCCCAGACAGCACAGAAAGGCCCCAGGAAGTAGAGAAAGGCCCCAGGCAGCACAGAAAGGCCCCAGGTAGCCTTTGAATAGCCCCAGGCAGCACAAAAAGGTAGGACAGGAGGGGAAAAAAGAGGGTGGGGGACACATAGAAAGCAGCGTTATTTCCCCCCATTCATGCATATTAAGACAGCAAGGGGAGCTTGCTGGGTATTCCATTACTGCAGCTCAACAGGCAATGATGTGGCTGTAGGCCAAGGAGGTGGTGCTGAAAAACACCCTCAAGCTGCTGCTTGGCTGGCCAACAGAGCACTACGATTGGTTGGGTATGTTTCTCAAGCAGCCAATCAGCACATTGGGAACAGCAACATACCCAAGAGAATTATATAGATAGATAGATTGTGCACTTAAGTATTCTCTGGTTTTTGTTTAATTGTTGCACTTGTTTTAATGTCCTAATTGAGAGAAAACACTGATTTCTATCTGGTCTTTGGACAGAATATCTGTGCAGGCAGTAATAATTTTAGTGGCAAATAATACCACAAGTACAGTTTCTCAATGACTAATAGGAGTAAAGATATGGCATCACAGGCATTCTGTAAGATCATCCTTAGCATAGAGTCTCTGTGTGGTCTTAACTGTGCATTTTAACTTTGCTTGTAATAACTGCTGGAATTTTATGAGATTTGGAGATGTATTTTGTTCTAATAAAGAAATGAAGAAAAAAGTATGTCATACTTGTTAGTCAATGTCAGATTTATTTCCTGGTGGAAAATAGGCCTCTTCTGGGCCTAAAAGAACCCACAGGTCAAAAACTTTGTAGAATTGGCTCATGTTCTAAGTGCTGTAATTGTGGGCATTTTCAGTAAAATAAATTCAAAAAAATGGGGGGAGCTGAGGTGATCTCAAAAATGGCCTGCATTTTGCCCATTCCTGCTTTAGAATAAAAAAAAAACTCAACACAGGAATGTTTAGGTACACACAGCGTGCTTAACATGGCCCTACGAACTGGTTTCAGCCAGAAGAGAGAGGGCCTTCTCTGCTGTAGCTCCCATCCAGTAAAATTTCCTCTCAGGAATTGCATGGCTGGTTTTAAGTCTGCTTTTAAAAGGAAAAACATTTGTTCCCTCTGGCTTTTAATTGAAAAAGGCTTTATGGTAGTGGTTCTTAACCTGTGGCCTGCAGACCCTGTGGGGGGCACACAATGTCCTCACAGGGGATCTGCAAAGGATTGAAGGCTGCTCATCCCACATGACAGGAGACAAAGGATATTATCAGACACAGCAAATAAAGCGGAACAGGGATGCCAGAGTATTGGGAAAGGCTTTCCCTTTCACACACGACGTTCTCTCTGGCAGTTCTGCTCTCATTCTGCTCCAGTGCTGCCCCTGGTTTTCTTATCCACAGCTTAAGCCATTAATAGATCCGTCATTCCGTTTCTGTAACGGAATGGCGGGCATGTGAAAAGGTGTCCATTAAGCTGGCGGGATGCCAGTGTTAGTGGGAGGTCCAGAGTGTAAAAACACTTTTGGATGCCTCCCTTATGACAGGCCCCTGCTGCTGCTGCTGCCCAGATCGCCCCTCCCTGCATGCCAGCCCTCCACCCCCCAATCACCAGCCCTCCATCCCCCGATCGCCAGCCCTCCCTGCACCCTGATCGCCAGCCCTATCGCCCTCCCCCACTTGCCCCTTGATTCCTCCCACCCCATTGTCCCCAGCCTGTCCCTTTAAATCCCACCTGTCCTCACGATTCAGGTAAGTGAAAGTTTTCGTTCTTGTGCCGGGACAGGGATGGGAGAGGGGCGGGAAAGGAAATTGTGGGACGGGAATGCTTTTTTTTGTTGTTCCTGTCTGATAATCTCCAAAGCAAAGACCAGCTGGCTTGGACTGTGCATTACCAATTCAATCCGTTCCAGCCACAAACTTTTAGGAAGAAGCAGGAGAAAAGTCTTCCCTCCCCCTCCAGTGCCTCTGAGGGAAGGTTTAATGGATGGTGTAATTGTGTTGTTGTTGTTGTTGTTAGGGTTTTAAATCGTGAGTGAAATCTTGGGGGTCCACAGCAACAAAAGATATTTAAAGGGTGTCCCTGCTAAAAAAAAGGTTAAGAGCTGCTGCTTTGTGGTATTTGCTTCTATTTGATAACTGTATTTTTATTTTGTCCTCCTAAATATCCTAAAGGCACCAGAGCCTGCCTGACATTGGAAGATAAGCTGGGTCAGCCCTGAATAGTACTTGGATGGGAAACCACTGGCAAATACCAGGTGCTATAGACTATTTCAGTGGCAGGAACTGGCAAAACCACCTCTGAGTATTCCTTGCCTGAGAAAACCCTATGAAAAATTTAGGGTTGCCATAAGTCAACCGGCAGCTTGAAGGGTCATACACACAGAGGCATATTTATTTTGGTTGGTTTATTTAAAGATAATGCTTGGAATCCTCTATGGTAGTTACGAATGCATACACTGTTACATTTTCACAATCCCTACATAGCCCCTTGTTTAGCGAAAGCCTCCCAATCCTTATTTACCACCAGCAGCTGCTGCGTCCAATGGGGGTCTGTTTCTCTGGAAGCAGCTGGCTGACATTTCCACCTCCTCCTTGCACAAATGATGTCTGGTGCAAGAGGGAATTGCCACAAGGGTCCTGTTTCTGCCTGTTGCACTGGAGATCACTCATGGGAGCAGGTGGGTGTGTGTGTACAGAATTCAGCTGCTGACTGAGTGAGAGGGGAATGTTGAGTGAAGTAGCTGCTTCTCAGTAAGTGAGGATTGGGGAGTCGGTCCAGGAGTCCCTATGTAGCACTGTAACTACAGCGCTTACACATATGTATTTCCCACACAGGATTCCAACCAATGTAATTTTCAGATGCTTTGGTAACTTGATACAGAATTTTACTGATTTATATTGTAAGCTACCTTGGAAAGAGCAGAAAATCACCAATGCAGTGTGTGTGTGTGTGACTTTAAAAAAATCTTCTTTGGATTCCAGCCATTTGATCAGCCATTAAAGAAAGGCTTACAATATAGTCCTATACCTGTCTATACAAAAGTAAGCCCACTGAGTTCAATGACTTTACAGTTGGCCCTCCACATTTGCAGGGTTTAGGGGTGCAGGATTCCTGCGAAAGTGGAAAATCTGCAAATAAATAAATAAATGTCTTACCAGGGTAAGAAGTGGTCCCAGAGCAGTGGCATCAAGGCCCAGCTGCCAGGTGTATGTTCTTTGTATTCCTCCCTCCTCCTCTGGGCTTTAGATGTGAGGCTTCATATGCAAAACTTCAGATATGATATATAGCATAGGGCAGCAGCGGCTAGGCCTGGTCACCAGGCGTGCATTCTTTGTGACTGCCCCCCCCCCCGGAGTCCACCACCTGCCCACTTGTACTTTTGGAATGAATGAGAAGAAGGAGTTTCTGAGAGCCTGGGGCAGAGGGACACAAAGAATGTGCTCCTGGTTGCCAGGGCTTGTGGCCGCTTCCACTGCCCCCCTGGGATTATTCAGCCAAACTCTGGAGGATTGATATGGAGCGTTTAATACATTCTATAAACAAATAAAAAATAAATGTGATATTGTCTCAAGTAAGTATGTTTAGGACTGCAGCCTTACTTTGGTTAATTTACATTTATTTTAAATGCTTACATTTTATTGTACCCAAAATATATAGTAGTTGCAATAGAAATATATTCTGAACACTCTTCATCTACAGGAATTTGGAGTTGTTTGTAAAACATTTTTGTAGGATGAGTCTGGTATCTGGGACACCATCTCTTAAACATAAAAATGTATGTTTCAGAGAAGCTAAAGGCTTCTAACCAGATAATGGAAACTGGGATTACCCAACATCTGGACATAGCTATAGGGATCCTCATTCTTTCCTCAAAACCATGAAAAACTCTAGCATCGTTTACAGTATTTAAGCTCACATATGACTGTTTAAATTAGAGCAAAGGACTCATTCCAGGTGCCTGCACACAGCTGGCCAGAGCACAGTATGACAGATTCTGAGAACATAAAATTACTGAACCAGATCAACCAATTCCATTCTTATGCTCTAAAGGGACAGTGAATCCAGAGATGCTTCACTTTATCTCTCTCTACCCCATTTACTGTTTCTGAGATTTCTTTGTTCCTCTATTCTCCACTGACTTGAAAGCTTCACTGTATAATTTTATGACTTTGGCATATATTTTTTGTCCTCTCTGTTCAAGAAAAAAAAACCTGTGAACATCCCTTACAAGAGATCAGAAGCAATAGCGATAGCTTGATGCTAATATAAGATGGTGTTAATGTGAAATACAATACTTAAAGGAAATGTTGTCTCAAGCGGTCTGGTTTGATGCTTTAACTTACATAGTTGAGCCATCTAATTTTAAAATGTATTTTAGCTGAAGTTGCACTATTGACCTCTGCAAAGAAATGTAATAGTGAATAGTTTTATTCATCATTTTTAGAAATGCTATCTCTGTTCCTTTGAAAAGGCTTCACTTGCAAAGAAGGACAGGAAAGGGAGATACTGACAGGGGTTCCCCCCATCCCAATAACCTTCAATTTGAAGGGCTTTTTCTTTATTTTTTTCCCCCTCACACATTTTTCAGTGTATAAATGATATAGATCATAATGGATAATCTCAGCTAATCCTTTTATTTATGCTTTGTGGCTTCTTTACACAGTCAGTTTTCCCTGTGATACAGGGCTTTTTGAACTGTCTCTAGCTTTTGATTTGCATACATGAAGAAGTTATTAATCCAAGAGGGCTGAAACAAGTTGATAGGAAGCAAAAATTACCCTGGCTAATTAGATGCTTGCCTCTGCTTCATCTGATAAACAGCCATGTAAACAATAGCATGGCTATTGTCTGGGGTTTGCAGAAGTGGGTGGAGTTAATAGCCATAAGAAGCATTTACAAGGCACTTTAGAGTGTTCATTTGTTATCAGGATTTGAATTCAGTACGAGCTCATTATGACCTGAATGTGATGTGACACAGAAAGCAAGGCTCTGTTGCTAGAGCTTTCTGAGTTAAGAGAATAATCTTGAACCAACAGTCTCTGGAGGGATTTTTTGAGGTGGGGACGGATAGGTTTTTTTTAAAATTGAAATAAAATCATTCTACAAAATAATACAGCCGACCGCAAAAGGCCGTAACAATAACACAGTTTTTTCCCCAATCTCTTTACTTACTAATACAAAAATGAAACTATCTATCCTAACACTAATACGTTTCCCTCTTAATCTAAATACACTATAATCACTCTCTTTTCTTTTCCAATAAACATTATACTTACACCTTTATACTAACATTAGAAGTTATACATTACAATTATACATATCTGGAAAAGAAAAATAATAATAAAAATAATAATACAACAATAATAATAAAATATTTATTTAAAAATATCCCTTAAGTTATTGCTGGGGTTATCTCATTAAACCACAGCCAAAACTTTCTCCAACAATGGTTTGACAATTTTTCTTTTTCAGTCAAAGCTAAATTTTCAATTATGTTTTTAACATAATAAGCAGTGCCCTTGACAGTCTCTGGAGGGGGTAGGGGGAATTAATCTAGAGGATTTCTCCTTGCTAGGGTGGCGGGAGACCTTCATTCACCTTGTTGGGAGATCTGGCGTAAAGGAGAGGTGGGCAAGTTGGGAGCTTCATGGGATTTCTAGGCATCTTTTTGCAATATGTATTGCAGGGGTTACACGTTACTTTTAAAAGTAATTAGTTGCAGTTACTGTTCACTTTAAAAGTTAGATACTGTTGTTACAATTTTTGAAAGCTAAATCTTTACCTTCTCGTTATTCAAAAGTAGCTAAAATAGTTATCTTTGAAAAAGAATGGCATTGGAATGTTATAAATTGTGACACCACACATACCCTGTATCTATAAAAGTAACATTTAAAAGCACGGTTACAGTTACATCACAACAGGAGTGAAATTGTCCCTTTGTTATTACAAAAAGAACTCATTATTTGTAAATAGTTACTTCTAAGCTCTGATCTGTTAATCTAGTGGTAGCATCAGAGGCAAAATCCATTTATTTAGGAGACAAATGCAATTTGGGTTCAGTAACTTCAAAATGGCACCCCAATTATGTACAACTTCTGTACCTTGGCTTCAGTCCAGAAAATATACAGAAATAACTGTATGCTCAGAATGTCTCTTAAAATTTGGCTTGGAAGAATTCACAAGCAGTTAAAATCTTCCTGGACTTGCTCTAACTTAGTGGCTAGACCGTGAAGGCACCTAAAGTTGTTCTTCAAATGCTAGCTATAGAACATAATTGGCCAGGTGGTCCAAACCTTTGCCATTATGTGGGATGTCCTGTGTTAAAACACCCCTGACTGATATGTCTTACTGTATGGTTTCATCTCTTTTTAGTTATGTTTGTAATTGTGTTCAGAGAAGAAAGAGAGTTGACAGAGCACCCACTGTTTTACCAAAGAGAAAAGATAAAAAACGCACACCCCCAGATTCCAGAATGTGGTAACATTGTACTATCTTTCCTACCTCCTGTCACATAGACTTGGAGCATAATACATGCTGTCTCTGTCTCTATTTCAGGCATGGGCAAGCCATTCTTGTATATTTAAATCTGAAATCATGTTCCAAAGTGGTTCACCATCGACTTCCAAATATTCTTTCCTCAAGGCCATTTGACCTGGAGAATTAAGAGATCTTATGGACATTGTGTCTATATTCCCACGGAGCTCAGCTTGAGCTATGGCTTAGCTTTCCTAAAGGCTAAGTCTGGGGCATGGTTAGGGGGAGCATGCATAATGTTAAATAAGAATTAAGCCTCCATCCAAAAGAAAAGTAGCCATCATTTGAAGTCAATGGGAAAGATAGGTCATGACTAACAAAGAGAGGGTAGTGTTTTTGATCATGTGCAGAGTACCTTTTGCTCATCATGATGTAACCATAGTTATCTTAGCTCACATGCATCTAGGGTTTTCCAGGGCATGCAGGCTTGACTGCTGCATCTCTAATTCTAGAAATTTAATACCACACCCGTTCACCTCGATAAAGATGTCCTGGCTGCCCATTATAGTATAGTCTCTTTCCAGATACGCATCTTGAGAAGCAAGTTTAACTCACAGTGTGTCTTTTGGTGACGTTGGCCCTCTATTAATACTTTCCTGATCCTTAGTCCTCTGGCAGCTTACTTACTGTTTCATCGGGTAAATTTAATTGCTTGATAATCCAAGGGTCAAGAGCTGCAGAGGGTAGCTGGTAGCTCAGAGAGAATATCCTTTGAGAGTCGGTACTATATTTTTCACAATTGAAGAAATGCTTTGAGCCCTCATTGCTGAGTAACTTCCATTTTCTACTTCTCCCACATTCTTTTGACAGCCAAAGCTAGTTTGTTTATGTGCAAATTAAAACCTCCCTGAAACAGGCAGCACCTCTGCATTACCCATTTTTTTTTTAAAAAAACCCACAGCACTGACATTTCGTGAGTAGTAAGTTCTACAGAACTGTCTCCCCTTGTCTTCTTCTTCTCTTCTTATCTTGTTGAGCTGCCATTTTATTGACTTCCTTTGTGATGCGTTTTGAGGATTTTTCATACTTTTCATCTTCTTCCTTCCTGTTATTTATTTATTTTACTTATTCAACTAATATCTTGCTTTTCTCCTGGCATGGGATGCAAAGTGGCTTTAGATAGTTTAAAATAAAAACTATTTTTTTTTCTTAGTGCTTGTCTATATGAGCCCCTCCCAAAATGGCTTGCCCTGCAGTAATAGCATTTCGCAGCACCTGTGACTTGTCCTAATGTGGTTTATTTGCCCCCAAAAGCTTTGCATGCCTACAGTGCCCACAAGTGAATTACTCATGTTTCTGACACAGTAGAACTTAGGTTTTTTTTTTTTTTAATTATATTTGCACTGTGCGCTGGAGCAATATTTTGTATTTGCAACAAAAAGGTAAAGAAATAACGTCCCATTTTCTTGCCGTAATACTCACTCGCTACCTCTCCATTGACGCCCCCTTGTCGTGGGAGAGAGGCTTGTGTACGCTAATGATGTTTTGAGCTATGCTGGTGGTGGCAAAATAGCCACCGGTAGGGTCTCCCATGCCAGACAGGTCAAAACCGAAGGGTCTGACAAAGAGCGTCAAAGGGCATGATGGGCTCTCTAGCCTTATGGCAACCATCCTAGGAGAAGGAAAACTCTAATCCCAAACCCAGGCAGGTGGTGCTCGTCCAACCCTGTAAGGTCAACCATCTAAAAGAAGGAAATTGTAATCAAACCTATGTTCCAAGGACCTCACTGCTATGTCCATGTTTGCAAGGCCACAGCAGATGAACCTTTGGTTTAAAGGGTGAGGCCAGTTCTGTGCATGATGCACTCAACCAGAAAAATCCATTGCACAGGCTTGAAGGACAAATCCAATTCTGAAAAAGCCCTGTAGCGATAGGCAAGGGACGAAACGGCAGGTGTAAAGATGCACTGGAAGCCGCAGACCCAACCCTGCATGCAGGCGGTTCAGGACTTTGGTTGCTCGAGGCTGACCCGGGAGATGACAGTTTTGTTTGGCAGCATCCTGAACGACCAAGCAGCTTTTTTTTTTAAGGAGAGCACTGCTTGCTCCATATGGATAGGGGCCTAGAAAAGGTGGCCTAATGAAAGCTCATCCCCACGGCCAACAGGCATCTTCTGATGCAGTCAAACCAAAGCAAAGAAACAAAGGCACCCACCGGCCTCCAAAGGTGTAAATAAACTAACGCTTGCAGGCTGGAACATCAGAACCATGCGAGACTCTGCAGATAGTGGACGGCCTGAGCATCGTTCTGCTCTAATAGCCCATGAACTATCATGACTTAATATTAACATCGCTGCTCTTAGTGAAGTTCATCTCCATGAGGAAGGCAGCTTTAAAGAACACAGCACTGGCTACACACTTTACTGGTCTGGCAAGCCCAAACCCGAAAAACATCTTTCAGGAGTAGGCTTTATGATTAAAAACTCCATTGCCTCCAAACTTGAAACCTTACCAACAGGACACTCTGATCACATTATTTCCTTATGCCTCCCACATGTTGTTCTCTTTAGTATATATGCCCCAACTATGCAAGCCGACCCTGTAGAGAAAGACAAATTCTACACAGATCTACGCCAACTCATACAAAAAGTCCCTCTAGAAGATAAAATTATTATCCTTGGTGACTTCAATGCCAGAGTAGGAAAGAACTCTGAAGCCTGGAAAGGTGTCTTAGGCAAGCATGGTGTTGGAAATTGCAATGATAACGTCTCTTGCTAGAGTTGTGTGCAGAACAACAGCTGGCTATTACAAACACTATCTTTCAGCAGAAAGATAGCTTGAAGACGACCTCGATGCATCCCCAATCCAAACATTGACGATGTTCTAGTCCGCCAGAGAAACATTCACAATGTCCGTCATACTCGAGTGATGCCCAGTGCAGAATGCCAAACAGATCATCGCCTCGTCAGATGTAAACTAAATCTTCATCTTAAGTTCAAACCTAAGAGGGGTGGCGTCTTAAAGAGGAGACTCCAAGTCAACAATCTTCAACAAGCTACTATGAGAGACAATTTCCAGGCAAATCTGCAAACAAAACTTGAAGACCATCCTACAGATCCTTCTCCTACAGTGCTTTGGCAACATATCAAAAACAGTATCTTCCAGTCTGCAGAAGAATCCCTCAGGTTCTCCCACAAGAAAAATCAAGACTGGTTTGACGAAAACAACCAAGAGATCCAGGAGCTGTAGGCAAAGAAGAGAACTGCTCACCAGGCATACCTCACCTAGCCAACTTGCCATGTAAGAAAAGCAGCTTTCCGTCTCACATGTAGTAAACTTCAACAAAAACTCCGAGACATGCAGAACAAGTGGTGGATCAATGTAGCAGAAAAGACACAATGCTGTGCAGATCTGGGTGATCTTAGAGGATTTTAAGAAGCTCTTAAAGCAGTGTTTGGACCTACTTATCAGGTCCAAAGTTCCTTTTACAGTACAGATGGTCAAACATTAATTACAGTCATCCCTTCACATTCGCGGGGGTTAGGGGCAGCCAACCCCCGTGAATGTGAAAAAAACGTGAATAAGAAATGAACTGGGGGTGGGAGGGTTTTCATCCCCCTTCCCAAGGCAGTGATCAGCCTTGGGAAGGGAAGGGAGGGTTGGGAGTGAGGTTTTTCATCCCCCTTCCCAAGACAGCGATCTGCCTTGGGAAGGGAAGTGAGGGGTGGGAGGGAGGTTTTTCACCCTCCCTTCCCAAGACAGGATGGGCTTCAGGAGAAGCCCATGGCTGCTTTGGGAAGGGCAGTGTGTGTGTGTGAAAATCGCCTCTGCCCCGAACTCCCCGCTCTCCCGGGATTTGGCTTTCCACCCCAAATGGAGCCAAGGCCAAGGAGAGCGGGGAGTTAGGCAGCACGGTTTGGTCAGGGAGCACTTCATTTAAATAGGCCTCTCTCCCTTGTGTGCAAGGGAGTGAAGCTGATTGAAATGAGGTGCTTCCTGAGCAAACTGCGAATAGTCAAAACCGTGAATATGAAACCCGCGAAAGTGGAGGGGCAACTGTACTGATAAAGCCTCCATTCTGAATCAATGGGCTGAACATTTTCAAAGTATCTTTAGTGCCAACCAAATAGTCTAAGGCTCAGCTATCCAACATATGATACAAAAACCGATGAAAAATGAATTGGACATAGCTCCCACTTTGGAAGAGACCCTTCAGGCCATACAGCAGATGAAAAACGGCAAGGCAGCTGTGATTGATGGAATCCCACCTGAAGTTTGGAAACACGGAGGTCATGCACTCCATGATAAATTCCACAAACTCCTTGTGAATTGCTGGGAAAAGGGGAAACTGCCATCAGATCTCCAAGATGCAGTCATCATCACCCTGTTCAAGAAAAAAAGGAGCAAAATCCAGTTGCTCAAACTATCGGGGCATAACACTGATCTCTATTGCTGGAAGAATCCTTGCAAGGATACCCCTGAACAGATTAGTTCCTGCTATTGCAGAAGAAGTTCTCCCTGAAAGCCAATGTGGCTTCAGAGCCAATAGGAGTACTGCAGATGTGGTATTTGCCCTTAGACAACTGCAAAAGAAATGTAGAGAGCAGAGCAAGGGTCCCTATGTAACATTTGTCGACCTCACCAAAGCCTTCAACACTGTGAGTAGAAAAGGTCTGTGGCAGATCCTGGAAAGACTAGGATGTCCCCCCAAATTCCTTAAAATGATTATCTTGCTACATGAGGGCCAGCGCAGTCAAGTCAGATATGGCAATGCTTTTTCAGAGCCCTTTCTAATAACCAATGGAGTGAAGCAGGTTTGTGTTCTTGCTCCAACTTTATTTACAATCTTCTTCAGCATGATGCTCCAAAGGGCTACGGTAGAGCTTGAAGAAGAAGACGGCATCTATATACGTTACCATACTGATAGTAGCTTGTTTAACTTAAGCCGTCTGAGGGCTCGCACTAAGACTCTAAACTATCTAGTCTGTGAGCTGTTCTTCGCCGATGATGCTGCCCTTGTTGCCCACACAGAAGCAGCTCTGCAGCGCCTAACATCCTGCTTTGCAACAGCTGCAGAGCTGTTTGGGCTGGAAGTCAACCTGAAGAAAACAGAAGTTCTTTTCCAGCCTGCACCACAGGATGAAGACCACCACCCCCACATTGCCATTGGCAACTCTGTGCTCAAGTCCGTTCAGCAGTTCACCTACCTGGGAAGCATCATGTCCTCAGATGGCAAGATTGACAAAGAGATCGATCACAGATTAGCAAAGGCATATAGCGCATTTGGAAGACTTTACAAAAGAGTCTGGAGTAATAAACACCTGAGGCGAATCACAAAAATCAATGTGTATAGAGCCATTGTACTGTCTATTCTCCTTTACGGGTCTGAAACACGGGTCACCTATTGCCAACACTTACAACTCCTTGAACACTTTCATCAGCGCTGTATACGCACAATCCTAAATATACACTGGACTGACTCTGTGACAAATGTTGCTGTCCTTGAGCAAGCAAGGATCACCAGCATTGACGCCATGATATTGAGAACACAGCTGTGCTGGGCAGGGCACGTTTCTATGATGGAGGACCATTGCCTCCCCAAAATACTAGTCCATGGTGAACTCGCCATGGATCAGCGTAAGAGGGGCGCTCCAAAAAAGTGATACAAGGAGTCCCTGAAACAACATCTCAGGCTCGGCCAAATTGATCACCAACAGTAGTCTGCCGTGGCCTTACATCAGGAGGCATGGAGACGCACTATCCACAATGCTGCAGCCTTATTTGAGAACTCACGCCGAACAAGTCTTGAAGAGAAACGACATCGCAGAAAGAATCAAAACCCGGGAGATTTTCTGCTGTGCTTTCTGTAACCAGACTTGTTTATCTTGGATCGGCCTTTTTAGTCATCAGCATGCTTGCAGAAAGCACGGGATGAGTCCTTCCTGAACCTTTGCGAAGAAAAGTCAGAGAGAGAGACTCATTCGCTATCAGCTTTGCGCTTCCTCTCCTCTGGGAAAGTGGTTGAAAGCAAATCACTTGTCCCAACAGGCAGGAATGCACATCCCCCTTGCTGTTTTTTTTTAATGTTATTGTTGTTTAAATTTTTGGTCCTCCTTCTGAATATGGTGATACAATGGAGGATCCCATTAAGACAAGTAGGATTCCACTCACATTCCATGAGGAGTATTTTCACCATTTAGACAGCCCCTTAAAGTTAAAAAAAAACCACCACCAATTCTATTAAAAATGGCACATGGTTAAAAAAAACAGCCTATAGAGCCTTTGTGTTGTTAAACTGTTCTCATCACACAATTAGGAGCTTAAAAGATAATCAAGTTTTAAAATAGCCATATGATTTCTCAAACCTTCATTGGAAGAACAAATGGTCCAGGATTGTTACCTACAAATCTCTGTTTTTCTCTCCTAGGAAGAGATCTATAGCTTGCCTGATCTCTGTGTTTGTTTTGGTTGCCGTGGTTCACTTCTGTCCTTTTATACTTCTGATTCAGTACAAACTGTCCTTGTCATTACCTGTTTGCCTTGTGTTCAGCACATTGAGGCATACAGGTTGCTGTATGTGACTTCTTTCTCACTTGAGGGAGGGCACTTAACACTCAATCTTTTAGCTAAGATGGTATCTTGAGTCCCACTTTGTAATGTCTGTAACAGTCTTCATTTCCAGGGATGAGCTTGCTTTTGTTTAGCTCTGAAACTTGAAGTTCTTTTTAGTGCAGGAGTGGGAACTGTGTTGCCTATGGGTCACATGCAGGCCACCAAGCACCCACCACCACCACCACCACAGTCCCCAGGAAACCCACCCAAGACCACTGAGATCCAAAGTTCTTTGGTGAAAAAAATGAGAATTGCCTTGTGTCAAAAATAGAAAGTATAATCTAGTCTCTTTACATTTAGGGAAAAAAAATAGAGGGTGTGGCCTGTGGGAGGCTGGAAGATTGGGCAGATATGGACCCTGGACTTCTGCAGTTGCCCACCCTTCCTTCAGTGAGAACAGAGCCTCCCCTACCATTTTAGCTGGGGTGTAATTGAGAAGACTATGGGATGAATAAAGAGAGGGTGAAGTTTGACAAACATTTTGCTATAGAATATCTAGAATTGAGAGCCCAGCAAAGTCTCTCTCTCTGTGTGTGTGTGTGTGTGTGTAACTACACTTAACAAATAAGCATGTTGCAAACAGAGATGTTAGGTGCAGCTCTGATATAGATGGAGCTCTCTAGGTTCAGTATAAAATAGAGATGGTAACATGAATTTAGACTTTTCACAGGGCAGGAAAATCATCACAGGACTGTCATTTTATATGCATCACAGGCTGACAGTTTCCAGCATCCCCCCACAGCGGGTGGTAGAACCTGGCTGCTAAACAATGAATTCTACCTGCATTATCATAGGTGCAGCCCTATAGATCCCTATGACTAGATACTGGGTCACCTCGGCTGGGTTGCATCTCCCCCCACCCCCACCCCTGTAAGGCAACTGGAAGATGACTACTAAATAAACTGAACTGTGAAGTTATGACTGATCTCCCATGCTAATAAATATGAGAAACGTACAAGCCAGTTACCCTTCTGGTTTCTTCCCAACTACCACTATAGCCAACTACCACTTCCCAACTACCACTGTGTACCCCAAAATAACCAAAGGTGCCACAAGACTTTTGTTTCTTTCTCTCTCTCTCTTTTGCGGAAAGAACAATTCCATCAGGCTCTTTCCTCAGTTGTCACCTGTCAATAGGCCTTTCTCAAATTGTAGCAGAAAGTTGGGAAGCAGGACCATTCTGTCAGATCCACTGAAAGACTAGAGCCACCAAGTTCTCCCTCCCTCAGTTTACCAGCAGCAATTGTCCAGGCCAGGTTTATCATTAGGCACATTGAGGCAGCCATTTAAGGCAGCAGATTGTGTGTGAGTCATGAACTGGGGCTCTGGTGCACTCCCCTGAACTACAGCAGAGAATCTTAAGCACCTAACTTCAAATTCAACAAATTCCACACAATGAAGCCATGATATTTAAGTGGAATCGAGCTGTTAAACTGTGTAAGGTAAATATAGTCTTAGTTGAGCTAATGCAATCCTGCTTTATTTCCTTTTGATAAGGCTGAAATTATGGAGAGGGGTTTGGGTATTCCACTCAATAACAGTCCTCTGCTTGCCTTGGATTGTTGAAAATTCCAACTAGCAGACACAACCACTGCTGGACATTAGGGCCCCATTATATTTTATACCGTCTAGTGCAGGGGTGGGCAGCTGAGGGAAGCTTAGGGATTGCATTAGACCCCTAGGAGATCTGGGGGGGCACACCCCTCCATCACACATCCTGCCAAAAAACCCCATCTTTTGCTCCCCAATGCTCCCCAATGCCCTTTTTGCTGTGCTTTTACTCCCCTGGGCCATTTTAGGCCCAGGAGAGGGCTTTTCTTTCTTTCTTTTTGAAAAAAGGACATCACCAGAATTAATTTCTGTTTACTTCTGGTTTGGGGGGGGAAGCCTTTCCTGGGCCTAAAATGGCGCAGGGCTACCAAAATGTGGTGAAGATATCCTCCATGCCCCTAGAGGGCATTTGGGAACAATGCTGGGGGCCCGTGGGACCACATTTTGCCCACCTCTGGTATAGTGGAAAGATAGGTAGTATTAAATGTGTGCCTGGCTCTACATTAACTAAACAGTTGATTAATCATGAATCGGCAAGAGCTAGGCAGTAAAGAAAGGAATGAAGTGATAGCAATGGCCAAATTTTAACCCAAGATGAAATCTGGTTAGCTGCAACTCCCCCTACCAGTGAGGCTTTCCAGATGTTTTAGACCACCACTTTCATCATTGTTGACCATGGGCCACATTCGGTTGTGGCTGATGGGTTATAATTTGAAATGCAGAGAACACCACTGGTCTGCTAGATCTCATAACTAATGGGTAGAGGGTCTAGAAACCAAGCCCTATATGGAACAACTTAGGGAGCTGAGTATGTTTAGCTTGGAGAAAATAAGACTGAGAGATTATCTGATTGCAATTTTTATATATTTGATGGGATGTAATGTAGAAGATGTAGCAGGTGTACCGATGAATTCAAATTACCAGAGACAGACAGACAGAGAGAGAGAGAGTCTGCCTAAACATGAGGAAGAATCTCCTAATGGTAACAGACTGCCTCAGAAAGTAATGGAATCTACTTTGTAGGGGGCCGGTTCCAAGGCTATTTTTGTTGCGGTATTTATCGCATTAGCGCAGTTTCGATTTAGTGTCGCAAAGTTCCCACGATATTATTTCGGATCCTACTTAGTTCCGTGATGTAGTTCAGATCTGATTATAATGTGCATTTAAATAAGATGCGAGGTTCTTTACCTCGAACTATTCTAGTTCCCACGACATCGATATTCTGCATGTTTTAATGATCTTACCTGTCAATCAACAAAGTACATCATTCCTTTCCAACGTACTTCCTTCAGGAATTCCCGCCACTCGTTCTCCCATTGGTCAGCTGTTTCCCCCCCTCATTGAGTTCTGATTGGGCTTCTCGTCATCATTTATGGTCTTTGTTCTTTCAATAGTGGTAACTCAACTTTGGGGGGTAGTAAACGATAATAAAAAATCCATTTGGGGGGTAAAAAATATGAATAGGCTGTCATTCGTATGCATACGAACTGCCCACATGATTTTTTACCCCCCTAAACTCCATATGACTCCCTTTTCCCCAAGCTGGCTGGAGCGAGCAAGCCAAGCGGCAGTTTAAAATCTCCCGCCGCTTTTTTTTTTAAAGGTTCCTGCTTTGCGGACAGTCGGTTTTCCCTATTTACAATATAAAATAAAAATAAATAAACATTTATTTATTTTTATTTATTTATTGTAGCAGCCATGGAGGTGTTAGCTACGCTAGATTCCTGTGGCAATTTTTTCAAACACATCAATATTCCGGTGACATAAACGTAACTGCTCTTGTACTTTCTCTTCTCCCCAAAGATCCAGTAAATCAAGAGTCTTGGCATGGCTCCAAGCTATTCCCCTGCCACCCTTCTTTCTTCTCTGAACTGCCTCCATTAGGAAAATGAAAGATGTTTTAAGAGGATGCTTCAAAGCAGATGTTTACCGGAAAGGTACGATGGATGTGTGGGAGGGTTTCTGTGGCGTCACATTACCGAACCGCCCACTTCTGTGGATGGTGGATCTTCCGAACTTCAAAGTGTTGGATAGTTCACAAATGTGTTAATGCGCAAATATGCAGCACTTTTTTAAAAAAGTCAGAAAATCAGCGGTGTCATTAAATGCGCTACTTAGGGGTTTTTCAGACCCCCTCCTTCTGAAAAGGTCGCTGGAGATGCGGAACACGTGGGAATATAAGGCTTCTTGGCGAATTCTTTGAGGATTATTTTGCCGTGTAAACGACCCCAAGGTCTTTAAACAGAGGTTGGATGTCCATTTCTGTATTCCTGTATGGTAGTGGATTAGATTAAATGATACTTCATGATTCTATAATTCTGTGATTGCAAGCAGTTTCTGCATGGTAATCAGTAGGAGGTAAGTTTTAGCTTGTTTTGTGTTCTGAAAATGTGTTTTAAAGTGAGTTAGCTGAATAAGCTTCATGTAACTGCACAACCTGGTTAATCCACATTATGTCACAGACTGAATTCTGTGAAGCCCTGTTACAAAACTGTTGGAAGATAACTAAATTGTCTTTTATATTTGGAAAAAGGATATATTTTTAACAGTTGATTCTAGCCTAGCTTTTGAATCTGTCAGCTAACACACCTTAAAATAGCAGTCATGTCTACTATGGAATTTTTAATGGAAACTAAAAATAGCAAACAATTTTGATGTTTATAGACTGAAAGGAGAAAATGGTTATTCTAAAATATTTGGATACACCAGTCTGTGATCGAGCTCCCACTTGTACATGCATAGTATATATTCTGATAGTCCGTTAGGATTAATATATTACTTGCGACTGAGTGTCAAGGCGCCCCCGCCCCCCAAGCCCTGCCCTCAAGGACACACACACAGTTAAACATGCACAAAATATGTTTATTACAAGTAAGGTAAAAGGATAGTTGGCGGAAAAGGCCACAGCTTTCTGTTTGGTGATAGAGGTTAGAGGTTGGTCTGGGCATGAGTTTGCCAACGGGGCAAGATGAGAGCCCTCAACCTGCCCCGACACCAACATGGGTCCGCCCCCAAAAAGGCGAACCCGGTGCCCAGGTCACGTGTTGATCACGTGACCGATCATGTGCCTGTTCGTGTGACCATGTCACGTGACCGGTCACGTGCCCGGAAATGGAGAACTCACATGACAAGATCACGTGACCGATCCACGTGACCTGATGGCCTCCCCTGGTGGGGGGAGTTGCACAGGAAAGATCTTGGCCCAGGACCCAGCAAGCCCGAGACGGGCCAGCCGGGGACTCCCAACTCACCCCCCAGTCAGGAACAAAACCCATGCCCACCGCCAACAAAGCCGAGTGAGGACCACTTGGCTTCCGCCAACCCTAAAGCTATCACCAGAGAGAAATACCACCTGCCTGAAGGGATCTGCTGCTTGGCCCTAGCTGTGGAGAAGATTGAATCCCGGACGGATGTACATGGAGAATACCCTGGACCGCCATCTGCCCAGGCGTTGGATGTCCGAAGCCGTGAAACCTTCTGCCGCTGCGGTGGTGGGAGCGCCAATCCAGAAGGAGTGCCCGCTGAAGTCATCTGGTGGGCATCCAATATGCCTTAAAGTGGCTCGAAGAACACTGACAAACTGGAAGCGTGTCAAAAAGGATAAGTCTGTGTGGATGAACAGGGGGCCGGGGACATCAGCACGCTGCTCGTGGTATTGTTGCAAGATGTGCACTGGGCAAGCAGGAGATCCGTCCAGTGCCCGAAGCCGGATGACGGCCCCCCATCCGCGCTGGTCATTTTTGGACCTCCGTAGCCGCAAGCGAAGAACCCCATCTGCCAGAACAATGTCCAACTGCCGAAGAGCATGTCCAGTCCCGGATGCCTTGGCTCTGCAGACCAGCTCCCCAATGCGTAGAGCTGCAAAGAAAGCAACTGAAAAAGCAGAGTGGAAAAGTAAAGCTTCGTACCTGGACTGACATACAGCTGCCAGGGCTGTGATGAGGTTGCATAGGAGTCCAAACGAGATTGGTCTGCGAGTGTCCTGCTTGCTACCTTCCATGCGGCGCCACCCTTCGACTGCTTTGCAGATCAAGAAAGAACTGCACAGATCCCCATGTCCCGCTGCCTTACTGAAGAAGGAGATGGACACCAGGTGAAGGGATATAGTCCTGGGGCGAGGCCATCTTCCTTCAACGTCCCAATGTAGTGGAGCACTTCTCGTTCCATGGTTGGCCAGGAGCTCCCATATCCATGACGCATTCTGAAGTCGCCGAACTGCCGGACTGCCCGGGAATAACTGGCCCAGGTGGAAGGTGCCAAGGAGTTAAAGATCCCCGGGAGCACCGTTCCTTCCCAAGATGCCAGAGTTCGACCGGGAAGGTGACCGGAGTGGGGTCTGCTTCCAGAGCCAATTCCCAAAATCTGCCATACTGGAATCAAGATAAAGCATCCGCTATTTCGTTATTTACACTTGGGATGTGACGCGCAGTGAAGGAAATGTTGGCTGCCAAGCAGATCCGGACGAATTCCCTGATGAGTCGCATGACCCTGTCAGACTTTGAAGATTGAGAGTTAATAATGCGGGCCACCACCTGGTTGTCGCACCAAAAGCACACTCGCTTGTCACGGAACTCGTCTCTCCACAGATAGACTGCTACCAATATGGGAAAAAATTCAAGAAAAGTTAGGTCCCGAATAACATCAGATTCCCTCCAGGCAGGAGGCCAAGGTTGTGCGCACCAGTGCCTGTTAAAGAAAATCCCAATCCCAAACCCCCCTGCTGCATCCGAGTGAACTTGCAACCCTGCCCCAAGTGCCGCCTCCCCCTGCCAGAATGTCACCCCATTGTAGCCCTCCAAGAATCTAAGCCACACCCTCAGATCCTCCTTAACCCCCCTGGTGAGCCGAATGCGGTGGTGAGGGGACTTGATGCCTGCAGTGATTCTTGCCAGCCTGCCACAGAAAGCCCTGCCCGGGGCAACCACCCTGCAAGCAAAGTTAAGGTGGCCTAGCAAGGACTGGACTTCCTTCAGGGAGGCTTTCTTCTGTTCTAGGAGGAGTAGCAGCTTCTGTTTGATCCCGGCCAGCTTATCTTCAGGTAGTCGGGAGACTTCTGCTACAGAGTCCAGTGTGATCCCCAAGTAGGTGATGCTGCTGGCCGGGCCCACCGTTTTGTCTGGGGCCAAGGGGACGCCTAGCTTCTGAGCCAAATCCTGAAAAGATTTAAGCAGAAACTCACAGTTCAACCCCCCGGCCTCCCCGATCATGAGAAAATCACCAAGGTAATGAGTGACCAGGGCCGAGCCAGTCCTGTGACGTAGGGCCCATTCCAGGAAAGTGCTGAATGCCTCAAAAGTGAAACAGCTAATAGAGCACCCCATGGGCGAAGCCATGTCGTAGTACCACTGGCCTTGGAACTTGAAACCCAACAGGCAGTGGTCCTCGGGGTGGACTGGTAGCAGCTGGAATGCAGACTGAATGTCGCATTTCGAAAAGGCTGGGCAGAGGCGCCGGGTTGAGGGCAGCTGGTCCTAGGGTGGGATCCATAGCAGTTCTCGCAGTAATGCTCGAACTTGCACTGGGATCACTGGCATTTTCCCGCATTATACTCCCAGCAAACCAACCAGTGGGCATCCCTCTTGCGAGGCGGTTTGCCCGATTCAGGCTTGCCCTTGATGTGTGATCCCACAATGACAAGCCAAAGTTTGTCATTAATGAGATCCCACCTGGCCGTAGGGGTCCTAGAAGCCCTCTTGCAGAAGGCGGTGTCATACTCGATGGCCGCCACCTCCCCGGCCAGGGTCATGGCCTTGAGCACGTTGCTCAGGTTATTGGCCAGGTGCCACCCCCTGTCTGGATAAGCAATGCCCACTACCCCCATAAAAACCGTATACTCGGCCAGTCAGTTGGGGAACGAGCGCTCCACTGGGTCAAGCTTACTCTTGTCTGAAGACCTCTCTGACTTAGGGGTGCTACCCATCTCCCCCTCAGGCTTAAGAAGTGAAAAGACGTCCATATAATATCCCTTCAGGATATTATCGCAGGTCTTTCTGTCCAGGTGGATCCCAGGAGGGTCCTCATGATCCTGAAAAAGGCTGGGAGTGGGGGCCCCCACAGTGGCTGCCCCATCCTTCCATGCTCTGGATGCCCTGGCAGTGCCTGGCTCCATGACAACCCTGGCCTTGATGGCCCAAGAGGGCAACCCTGGGACCAATGCTGCCGCAGACCAATACCCCTCCCGGTCCATATCCTCATTGGAGGACTCACCTGAAGATCCCTCGCTGTATGAGTCCCTCTTCTTTCGCTTGGCCCGCCTTTTCTTGCCCTCCTTGTCCTTCCTGTGGTCTTTTCCTCCTGAGGCTCTGTCCCCCCGCACTGGGGAAGAGTCATCTGAGGACACCACGCTGACCTCACTTGGTGAAGGCGACCTGCGTTTCCCACGTCGTCCTGCTGTCCTTGCTGATTGCTGTGTGGCCTGGTCCTTGGCCGAGGAGGGAGCTGTGGCCCTGAGGTCAGCTGTGAGCCCAGAGGCTGGTGCAGCGGCACCAACCTCCTGCCCCCTGCCAGACCTCAGCTCCCCAACCTGTTCGGCAAGGAGTGTGACAGCATGGGTCAGCTCCTGGAGGTTGGTCACCATGGTGCCACCTAGGATGTGCTCGACGGCCTCGGAGCCGCCCACCGCCTCCTTAGGGGGCTTGGCCTTCTGAGCGCGAGGTGCCAGAGTTGCCCAAGACTTGGGCATTCGGCCAGACTGAGCCCGTGTTGCAGGCCTGCTGGGTGCAGTTTTCTTTTTGGGTGGCATGCCCAAAAGGAAAGTAGTGATATCAGCTCTTATAATGGTTGGCCTGATATTGGCCTGAAAGTGAGTTCAGCGCAATGGCACAAGTTAATCTGCCCTGCTACTCCCTGGTTGGGAGGGTGTCTCTTGGCTTGTCCGCCCCAAATAACCACTCCTGGCTTGTCCGCCCTGCCGTTCGGGGTGCTCCTCCTTATATGCTCCCTGCTGGGAGAGCCTTAGTCCTGGCTTGTCCTGCCTTCTGTAGGCCACCCGCTGACCCACAATGCGGTGGGTCCTGTTGACTCCCCCCCGCAAGGCTCGGGCTTCAGAGCCCATGAGCCTCCCGCTGGGCGTGCCGTACGGGCTGCCCCTTACAAGCCCGTTCAGCTGCCCCTTGGACCCGGGTGAGTCCTACCCCCAGTGGCCTCCCCCCACTGGGTCCAGCCGGGCTAGCTTCCCACTAGCCTGCCCTCCCGCATGGGCGCCGACGGCTGCCCAACCCCGGCTGCTGGGTTACGCCCTCTCAGGCACCCAGGTTGCCTGCTCCGACCTGCAAGGCCTTGCAGATGCTGGCTAACTGGCCAATAGTCCCGTTGCCACTGCCTCTCAGGCCTACTGGCCCTGTGTCCGCAGCTGCAGCCGCCCATTGGGCCCTTATGGCCCTGCCAGTCTGGCCTCGCCGCCGCCGTTCCGGCCTCGACACCGCTGCTGCTGCGTCTTCGGCCTCCCGGCCTTGCCGCCGCTGCCGTGTCTTCAGCCTCCCAGCCTCGCCGCTGCCGCCTCTTCGGCCTCCCAGCCTCGCCGCCGCTGCCGCCGTGCTACCTCGTCTTCTCACTGAGGCCGACCGGTCAGCTCTCCCTGGTGGCCTCAGCTCCTCAGCTCTCGGCTCCTTGGTGGCTTCTTCCGTCTTCTGGAGCTCCCCGGAGAGCTCCTTCCTCTTCGGCTCGCTAGAGCCAACTGGCTGGAACCGCAGGCTGGCCGGGAATAAATACCTGGCCGGCAGACCGTGTTGGGAACTGGCCCTGCCTCCCGGCCAATCAGCAGCCGCGCCGAGCATTGGCCCTGATTGGCCAGGGGCAAGGTGAGCCAGCCAATCGGATGGGAGGTGCTTCCCACCGACTGGCTATACTACGATCCTCTTCCCAGCCTGCGAGAGCAGGCCGGGAAGAGGAGGATGGCCGTCATGGCGGCACCCATGCCGGCCATGTGGGCAGGCCTGGGTGCGGTGCAACACCGGCCGCAAATGCGGCCGCCAGTAAGTGCCAGGCAGCCGGCTTGCATTAATCATGGACAATCAGTTAAAGCAATCATATTTAGCAATCCCACATTCTTCCTCCTTGCTGTGAAATTGCTGTTATATAGCTGCAAATTAGGTAATATTATTTATTGTTATCAAGCTCTTTGTCACATGAATGCTAATTTTCACCATTCTTATTCATCATAGTGTTGGTGGTATTCTAATGGGAAAATATCAAAAAGAACCTGATAAGAGGGAATCTCAAATGGCTCACTGCCAGACTTCTCATTCTGTTCCTGCAATGTTCCCATATCATGTCTGATTTATTAAGTCTACTCAGGGATAGGCAGCCTGGTGTCCTCCAAATATTCTGGACTACAAATTCCATTAGATTCAGCCAGCATAGCTAGTTGTCAAGCCATTTTATGGGAGTATAGTCCAAAGTACTTGGAAGACACCAGGTTACCTATCTCTCCTTATACTTTTACCGTACATATGTTTGCTAAGCCCATGTTTTCCCATTGGATATGACTGATGTTCAGCGTTCTGGTAGTAAAAAGCCAAACTGTCAGGACAGTATTGATCAGGGTGCAGTCCAGAATCTAGAATATATCTCTAAAATCAGATGCACTCTAGAGTGTATCCCTAGAACCTGATGTTAATACTAGTGTTCATCCCACCAAAAAATGTGGAGTACATTGGGGGTTCAACCACACAGGCTACTAAGGTGGAAGTAAAACTTCTAGGCAATCATCACCCTTGGAAGGTCTTACATTAGTAATTAAGCATTGAGGGTGTGCAGGCTACTGCAGAGGGAAGGAAAATCCCCCCTCCCTGTTCCACTGACACAATCCATGCCATTAATGAGAAGGGCTAAGTGGATTCATTCTTGTGTTGGTTTTTTTATAGTCCTCTGCATGGTCTAACTACATTCTCACTTATTTTGGGCATACATTGGAATGCTGAAAATATATTAATTCAGTGGTTCTCAAACCGTGGGGTGTGACACTTTGGGGGGGGGCAATAGTTGCTTAAGGGGGAGCACAAGAATTTTTTAGGACATTAAATTATAAATGTCCCTTGGTCCCAGGGCAGCAGCAGAGATGGTGGCAAACCCCAGGTGTCAGATGCACATTCTTGGACTTGCGAAGCGGACAAGTGGCGAACTTTATGGAGGACAGAGGAGAGAGATGCAAGTCCTTATGGTGTAGGGCAGCAGTGGTGGCAAGGCCCGGGCACCAGGCGTGCATTCTTCCTGCTTCAGCTGTGGCACTTCTACTCTTTCCATTCCAAAGGCAGAAGTGGTGGCTGGTGTGCTCCCTGGATGTGGCAGAACAGGAAGAATATTCACGTGGTGCCTGGGGCTTCCCACCCACCCCAGGTCACAGAAGTAAAGGGGGGTCACAGAGGTAAAAAGTTTGAGAACTACTATGTTAATCCATTAGGCTAACTACAACTAATATTACTTTAATAGCTGGACAAATCCAAACACTACTGCTAATGTCACCTTGGATTTATACCATAGATCAGTGCTTCTTAACCTGGGATCCACAGACCCCCAAGGAGCTGTGGGGGTCCGTGAAGTCTTGAAGGCTACTTGTCACATCTCATCCCTGCAGCAGAGTGGCCATGTGACAGGAGCCAAGGCAAACACTGGCTTGGCCTGCGCTTGGCTGACTGGGCCTGCGCATTGCTGTTCAATCTGCTCCAGCCACAGACTTGCAGGAAGAAGCAGGAGAAAAGTCTTCCCTCCCCCTCTAGGGCCTCTGAGGGAAAGTTTAATGGATGGTGTAATTGTATCATCATCATCATCATCATCATGTTTTAAATCTTGAGTTAAGTCTTGGGGGTCCATGGCAACAAAATATATTTAAAGGGAGTCCCTGGTAAAGTAAAGGTTAAGAGTCACTGCCATAGATCTTTAGACACAAATTCATGTTATATAGAATGGGCCCTTGGTATCCACTGGAGTTTGGTTCCAGGACCCCCATGGATACCAAAATCTATGGATGCTCAAGTCCCATTATATACAATGGCATAGTAAAATATATAAAATGGCAAAATCAAGGTTTCCTTCTTGGAATTTTTTGGGGGAATATTTTCAAGCCATGGATGGTGGAATCTGTGGATGCCAAATCCATGAATATAGAGGGCCAACTGTACATGTTGTATGTACATACAGGTCGCCACCTGTATTCATGGGGGATATGTCAGGGTGCTGGGATATACAACCCAGAAATTTATACTGTAAAGAGCAAGTATGATATGTTACAGCCTGCAGGGGCAGTAAAGAGAAGGCTAAACACAGCTGGCTAACACATCTTGATTAGGTCTGGGAAGCTAGCGTGGGAAGTGCGAAGGCCAAATACTTATCTCTGTGAGACAATGTGTCTAAGAACCACTTTCTCTGTATTATTGAGTTGGATTGTGCTCTGAGACTATATAGTTGTATCTGGACTGTACAGGTCCAGGATTGCACTGTACATTGTGCTGTGATATGTAGTCTGTATGATAGGAGTTTCAGAGTCATTGTAAATATCACTATACTGTATTATGTTCTAGAAAAGGAAAGTAGTTTAGACACAAGTCTGTGCCTGTCTGCTAATTTCTTCACCTGATGAATGCAACTCTGCTACAAAAACTTTTGCTGCCTGGTCCTCTTGATATGCTCAGAGGTACCTGTGTGCTACTGTGTCAGGATATGTTCCTGGACTTATTGTTTATAAGTGAAACCGTGGATAATAGCAAACCCTGTTAAAATAAAAGACTTCCGGTACAAACATACCATAGAGTTGCATTGGAAGATCTAGTGATTCTTAGAAAGGACACCTCTCTAGGCATTTTTCAGCTTGACTCTGTGGTATGTGTCCCTATTTTTTCAGCCATGGATAACTGAAACCACTGATATTGGTTCTGTGGATACGGGAGCAGAGGGACTTGTATGTATGTACAAAATCACAAGGACTACTTTTTTAGTAAAAATCAGTCACAGTTGAGTTGCTTAACTCTTTCCTCTCCCACTGCTTCTGTGCTCAACGTTGTCTAGCCCATCTGCTCCCCTTGCTGGTAGCATTTTACAGGCGTGTTTGGGGAAAAAATTGATATCTCTGCTATCAGTACTCTATAATGGTGATAGCTACTATTACTGATATTTATGATATTTTATGCTAATTCATAATGGAACCTAAATTTGAATTATATACTTAGTGGCTGTGTGTGCGTGAGAGAGAGAGAGAGAGAGAGAGAATGCTTCTTAGTTAGAATTGCCATACTACACATTTGTCCAGATTTTATCTGAATTTATGCCATGTGGCCCAGTGCTCCACCACCATAATGGTCTGATAAGATAGCCATAGAAATTCCTGTGTATGACAAAATGCTGTTGTTGCCATTGCTGCCTTATGACAACCCCATGAATTTCATAGAGTTTTCTTAGGCAAGGAATACTTGGAGGTTGTTTTGCCAGTTCCTTCCTCTGAAATATAATCTATTCACTGGTGCTCTCCCATCCAAGTACTAATATACAACTTTAAGCATCTTGCATCCCAGGAATCTAAAATAGTGCCTTCTCCCCCTGTAAAACAGCTTGGGTGTTAAGATTAGCAGTGGAAGCCCCGCCATCAAGAAAGCTGCTCTTGGAGGTTTCTTGGATAGCAAAACATAATCAGTATCCCCTTGGATTTGGCTCTAGGGTCCCCAGTGGATACCACAATCCGTGGATGCTCAGGTCCCATTATATACAATGGTGTAGTAAAATAGCATCCCTTACATAAATGGCGAAGAGCAAGGTTTCCTTTTTGGAATCCCCCCCCCCCCAATTATTTTGCATTGTGGTTGGTTGAATCTGTGGATGCAGAATCCGTGGATATAGAGGGCTGACTGTACCTTCTCTGCAGTGGTTCAAAAGTTCTGAAATGCCTTCCTTCCCCTCTGAAGTACCTTTAGAGCCTTCATTGTATTTTTCTCTTCACCATCTCTGTACCTGAGCCTTTTGAAGAGCATGAAGAATGAAACCGTTTTCCTCCTGGAATGACACTGTTTATTGTGTTAGGCCTGGAGTGGGAATTGTGTGAACCTTGAGATATTGTTGAACTGCAACTCCCAGCATTCCTCACCATTGACTATACTGGCTAGGGCCACTGGAAGTTGTAGTTCAGCAACATGTGGAGGGTTACACAAATCCCACTACCTTAGATCAAAATGGGATTGTTAAGTCCAGCTAGAGTAGCCCCACTGAATTATGTGGAATACTATAAGATGATGGGCAGATGATGGTGGTGATGATGATGTTGTGCAGTGACCAGCAGGATTCTTCTCAGTGGAGCCAGCAGTCAGTATAGCAGTAGCTGGGCAACAGAAGTGATAGATGAGATCCAATATTAAGTAGCCCTGCTCTGTGTCTCTGTATGTGTCTCACAGTGCATAGAAAATAGAGCATGATAGGAATGGGAATAAAATGTGCTTCACAAACCAGCTGTCAGGGAAAAGGGAAAACCAGAGTGGGGGAGATCTTCCAACAAGAGTGAGTTTATTTATTTATTGTTTCAATTTAATGAAAGAACACATTGTTCTGCTTCTATGCAAAATGAAACGAGAATGTGCATTGAACAAGGGGTTCAGTAGGGTGAGAATTGGACAGATATGAGATCTGTTGGTTGCTAGAAGACTGCTGTTATGTTTGACTAATCTAATGATGATCTCTGATGCTTCCCAGTGCTGCTTGTGCTTTTGATTTAATCTGGTATTAGACCTTTCAAACAGACTTTGTAAAAGCCACAGGGCTACAGTTGCTTGTCAGCTGTGATTAGGTTTAATTAGAAGAAATGGGGAATTTGCCAATATCTCCTGTAATCTTAGCTCATCAGTACTGGGATATCTTTTTCAGCTGGGCTTGGGGTGCAGGGGGAGAAGAAAAATGCAATATATCAGTCATTAACAGTTCCAGCTACTGATTCATGGTATTCTTTAAAGATAATTCAGATGGGCAAATTAAACAATGGGCTATGAAAGAAAATGGGAGAAAGAGAAAGAAAAAAAAAGGAGCAGAGAAAGAAAGGCAATGAATAAACTATAAATCTACTTTATCTCTCCTTGTACCCATATACCCTGTTTATGCAGATTTATTCTGATAACATCTTTAATGTAGAATGATTTTAAGACTCCATAAATCTACATACATATGAACTTAAGGGATGCAATCCCATATATTAGATTTATACTTTGCCCCATGTCTGCTTTAGCATACTCAATAAAAACAGCTCTGAATATGGCTTTAAGGCTGTTGTCCAGAAGACAGAACAGCTCCTTGAATTGACTTTAATAGCTTTCAAGAGCACAGTCTTAGTGTTGTGTGATATTGTGTTGTGGCTTTAGCCCCCAGAGCTTTTATTTTTGTGACCAGCCTGATCTTTGTATCTCCTTGAATCACATGTGCCTTTGAAATGTGTAATATTTTACAAGTTAACGCTCTTCCCTCAAGCTCATTTTTCAGCCAACACATGTAAAATAATGTGCTTTGGCACATGTCAAACAGCTCTGTGACAACCACACAATTTAAACATTGTGGCGGTTTTAACATTGTGATAGGGAGCAAAGCTTGGGGAAGTTACTTTAGACTACAACTCCCATAATCCCCATTCTGATGGAGAGATTATGGGAGGTGTTGTCCAACATTGAAGGTTTGCAATTAAGGAGTGAGTTTGAGTCAGTGGCGGCAATACTACTACTACTACTACTACTAGGAGAAACACACTTGCATATCCACAGGTGAGCAATTTCCTGCCATACAGATAATACAGATAAGAATGGAACATTCTGTGCAATCAGGGGGGTTAGGCATGGTGGAAGCCCATGCCCTTAGCAAATTGCTGGTTTGAGCAAAAACATTAAATGATCAAGGGGTCAGATTGGAATCTGTGAAGACAACTGACACTACCAATGATGGCTGATGTGAACTTACTTTGATAGCCATACAGCTAACCTGCTGTGAAAAGACTGGCTGCATCCCTCTCATCCAGGAGAAGAACCACAGGAGAGGACAGAGCGAGGTGAGGGGAAATAATACCCAGCAGCAGTGTCATTTTTCCTTCTTTGTCTCCATAGTGGTGAACAGCAGGACACCTTTTCCTTCTTCTTAATCTACTCCCTGCAATACTAAGGTACTTAAACAGATGTATTGCATAGCAGAGCTTTGCAAAGTTATTTTCTGGATTACGCCTTCTAGAATCCCCAGTGGCCATGCTGTCTGCGGGATTCTGGAAGTTGTGACCCCCCAAAAGCATCTTTCCAAGCTCTGTCATATGCTATTCAGGCATGCAAAGTTTTGGTAAATTTTGATCACAATAGTCTTCGTAACCAACCCTCAGACAGAATCCATTGTTATACCCTGCAGGAAGTATGTGGTCTCTTCATTCTTTTTAATATTTTTATGCCACCTTTCCACCAAAATCATCAGGGTACAGTGCCACAGATCAAAATCCAGCAATAATACAACTGTAGAAAGTGATTTAAAAGACAAGCTTGGAATGCCGTGTCTTAACACTTTTTCAAAGGGGGATAAAACTGTGGTTTAAAACCTCCTTCATAGCACAGAGCCATCTGAAACCAACCAACCACTGATGGATTCTTTTGAATAGCAGGCATGGGGTCATGACAGGGTGGCAACAAAATGAAAGGGACCCAAAATGGAAAAGCATCCAAATGTCTTGGGAAAATTGCAATCCTCTGTAAATTACCTGTGAGTAAGTTCCATTTTGCTTACAGTGTGTGTACTTCTGACTGCATAGGCCAGATTATCGCGAGACTTAATCGTGCAGAAAATTTAGAAAAACACACAAAAAGTGACACAAAACACAAAAACACACTTTAAAACTTACAAGTATCCCAGGGAGGATCATAAAAAGTGTGTCACTTACCTGGCTGTCACAATCTCACCCAGAAGTGTTTGTGCCGGACAGGCCATTCTCGCTGCGTTGATGTGAGTACAATGGTATGAGGTTTCACACGCCAGCAATGTAGGCACAAAAGCGCCATGGAGATCAATTGATGGCTTCAGCAGTCAATTAAAAAATATGGGTGTTGGTGGTTAGTAAACACGAAAGGGTGATGTCATGTGGCACATGTGCCCCTTTGCATTTGTGTGGCATCGTTATGATGCTGTATTTTATGTGCCTGATAAAGTCCTTAGTGGATAACGAAAGTTCAGAGCTCCTTAGTTATAGATATAGAGTTCAAATCATTGTAAAACGTTATTGTTTGCTTAGGAGCAGAGGATTATGGCAATTGCTGGACCACTAACTCAAGCCAATATTGAATCTTTATTGATCCTTTTACTTCAGGTGCAGTTTATTATTTTGCCTTTATTAATGTGTCTGTCTGATTAACATATGTAATCAATTGGGTGTGATTATGTTAATTTTCTTTAACCTTGAAGCAGAGGTTTATTTTCCCTGTCAGAAGGATAATGGAAAGGCTGACGGGGACGTGTGTGTGTGTGCGCCCATGCAAGCATGCATACCTGTGTGTTCTCTGATTATATTTGTCTGTATTTAAGTCTCCGTGTCTGTATTTTCTGTCAACATACACAAACATTAGAAAACAACATTTGCCATAAATCACAAAGGGCAATAATTTCAAATTACGTGGAATGATTCTGTCAAAGTACACAATCACACAAAATGTCTTTTAATAAAATAATTTTCAAAAATCATTACGCTCATGTGTAGCTAGAATTCCTCCAGGCTCTCCTTTTATTAACAAAGCCTTATTTATATCAGTATCTGCACTCACTTTGTATTTGGGGGCAGTGTGGCAGCCTCTTCTCTCCAGCTGCTATTTGCTTGATTCCACCCCCACCCAGCTCCCTTGGACTACTGTACTTTTCTGGCAAAAAATTACCTCTCCTAGAAACCTCCAGGAGTGATGATTCACCATTTAAATAGGTTGTAAGGATTTCCTAAACTAACATTAAACAAAATGATAAAACAACAGTTTTTCAAAATGAGTAGACTTCTGGCCACTTAAAAAAAAAAGAATTGTGGAGGGCAGTCCATGGAGCTCCCAAATTGTCCCAGGGGCTGAAGTCAGTCATTCCTGACTTACACACATATTGGCATGTCTACTGTGACTCACTGTTGCTTGCCTGTTTGCACCAAGTGGCCTGTACTGTACTGGTTTTATTGTGCTACTTGCTGCTTTCAATGCTATTACAAGTTGCTCCTCCACATTCGCGGCTTTCACATTCACGGTTTTGATTATTCGCGGAAAGCCGCCTGCCCCCCTTCTCCACTCCGTCCCTTCCCAAGGCAGCGAAGGTGTTCTCAGGAATCCCTTCGCTGCCTTGGGAAAGCGGGGGGTGGAAAGCCTCCCTCATTCCACCCCAGTCCCTTCCCAAGGCAGCGAGGGACCCCCTAGGCCACTTTGGGAAGGGTGGGGGTGTGAGGGAGAGTAATGGCAGGGGCTTCTGAAGCCCCCTACGCCACTCTGGGAAGGGCGGGGAGATGAGGGAGAGTGACGGCGAGGGATCCTGAAGCCCCCTACGCCACTCTGGGAAGGGCGGGGGCGTGAGGGAGAGTGACGGCGAGGGATCCTGAAGCCCCCTACGCCACTCTGGGAAGGGCGGGGGCGTGAGGGAGAGTGACGGCGGAGGCTTCAGAAGCCCCCGCAGCCACTCTGGGAAGGGCGGGGGTCGTGGTGAGGGAGAGTGACGGCGGGGGCTTCAGAAGCCCCTGCAGCCACTCTGGGAAGGGCGGGCGGTGAGGGAGAGTGACGGCAGGGGCTTCAGAAGCCCCCGCAGCCACTCTGGGAAGGGCGGGTGGTGAGGGAGAGTGACAGCGGGGGCTTCAGAAGCCCCCGCAGCCACTCTGGGAAGGGTGGGGGGTGAGGGAGAGTGACGGTGGGGGCTCCTGAAGCCCCCGCCGCCACTCTGGGAAGGGCGGGGGGGTGAGAAAGGCCGGAGAGAGGCAGCGCAGCCTCCTCCCCGCCAGCCTGCTCGCCTGCCCGCCCGCTGCTATCCCCGGCCTTTCCAAGCGCTTCGGAAAGCCGGGGAGAGGCAGCGCAGCCTCCTCCCCACCCACACGCTGCCTTCCCCGGCCTTCTCAGCGGGGTCCGGGGCTTCAAAGCCTCGGAGCCTGCTGAGAAAGGCCGGGGAGAGGCAGCGCAGCCTCCTCCCCACCCACACGCTGCCTTCCCCGGCCTTTCTCAGCGGGGTCCGGGGCTTTGGAGCCCCGGAGTCCGCTGAGAAAGGCCGGGGAGAGGCAGCGCAGCCTCCTCCCCACCCACACGCTGCCTTCCCCGGCCTTTCTCAGCGGGGTCCGGGGCTTCTAAGGCCTGGAGTCCCCTCAGAAAGGCCGCGGAGAGGCCAGCCAGGCTGGCCAGGCACCCTCCCGCTGCCTCCCTCCCTCTGGGGGGGGGGCTGCGGGAGCAGCATCTGTTATTCGCGGTTTTTCCACATTCACAGGGGTCTCAAGAACCTAACCCCCACGAATGTGGAGGGACAACTGTATAATGGTTTGCTGTAAAATAATGGATTTGTAGGGTTAAATCAAATATTTGTGGCCAGAAGGCCTTTCTCATGCCACATAAACCATCTCCTGGCATGCTCTTGCCACATTCAGCCATCTCATCCTAACCTATTTCCATGTCTATGCTTCACAATGACAGTTCTCTGCTCCTATACAGTATCTGATGATTATAAGTGTTTAGTTAGTTTTTAATTTTATTCCCCACGTTTCTTGAGAAATGCATTCTAGACAGAACACATTTTTCAAATTTCAAAATAGATAGCATAATAATAAAAGCAGTGGTTTAGACTTGGGCAGCTGGATCAACATAATGCGAATGGCTGGCTCATGCATGAGCTTCAATCATGTTTCTTTGCTGCAGTGGTCTCACATCCAGTTATAGTCTCTTGGGGCAGGGCAAAGGACTTCTTTCAGTCTAAGGGCTGAATTCAGTTTTGAAGTTCTTGGGACTGCTTTCTAGTAGCATGTTTAGCCAAAGACAAAATGATAAAACCAGCCTTTGTTTTAAAGCTTAAAACTTTTTGTTGTTGTTATGTGCCTTCAAGTCCACTTCAGCTTACGATGATCCTATCGTAAGGTGTTCTTGGTAAAATGTATTCAGAGGAGGCTTACCACTGTCTTTTTTCTTAGGCTGGGAAACTGTGACTTGCCCTAGGTCAGCCACTTCTTCTGCAGACCTAGTCCGACACTCAAACCACTATGCCACATTGGCTCTCAAAGCTCTTATTGTCAGTAACTAAGCCTTAAGAGATGCATTTCAACCTTATAGGACACAGAAAAAAAGCAGAGAAAACACCAAATGATGCTATCATGGGGAAAGGGGTGTGGCAATCTGAAGGACCCTAGAGGTCCAGATTCACATCCCAGGGCCATGAGAGGTCTGCACAATTCTGTCTTTTGTTTTTGGTGTTAAGCATACACAGCTATTTCCTTATAGGAAAATTGGTACCAAAGAAGTGCAATGGTAGAATATCTCATGTGTGGAGCTATAGTGGTGACAGGATATTTTGATAGGTAATATCTTCTGCTACTCTGCTCAGGTTTCTCTGTTTCCACTGAGTTTAGACATAATCTTCAAAATAACTGAAAAAAGTAGATTTTTCTAGCAATGATATATTATTGTAGGTAGGTATTGGAAAGGTTACTTTTGGGGACTACAGCTGCAGTGGCCAGGCTGGCTGGGGTTCCTGAAAGTTACAGAATCTGGTTGTGAGAGATTCTTGTTATAATGCAAAGAATTTTGCAGTGGCTTGATCTGGAATGGGCCATTCACACGCATGAGCTCCTCAGAAGATCTCCTCTGGTGGAGATGAAAATTGTTAGAACTGGTCTGATAGTATGAATCAAATGATGTTCAAACTTTACAAATGGCACATCATTAGATGGGAAATCATGTTAGTTTCTAGAGATACCATTCTGGCAGTTTCATGCCTGGATAATCAAATTCTTGGTGGTATGCCTGTGGGTGTTCCTGATAATGAGCATGTTTGCTTGACTATTTATCACTACTGGAAAGTTAAAGTTAAATTAACGAGTGTTAAGGGAAACCCCATCATTTATTCAACTGCATTTGAATAAATGCATGTGGGGAGTGTCTACTTTTATGCTTTCTTCCAAATGATACAGAGCATGGAACCAGTTGGTGCCAGTGTGGTGCAGTGGGATGAGGTGTCAGACTAGGACCCAGGGAGACCGAGGTTTGAATCTCCACTTAGACATGGAAACTTACTGGGCAATCTTGGCAGGTCGCACTCTCTCAGCCATAGAGGAAGGCAATGTCAAACCTACTCTGAATAAATCTTGTCAAGCAACCAAGTAAATCTTACAATGGGGTGCACACTCTCCCATTGTCCTGGTTTAGCAGGAACAGTCCCAATTAATCCTTTGTCACCCTCCTTTTTCAGTTACTTATAAAACATCCCAGTTTCCTTCTCCTCCTCTCAGTACTCCCATTTCTCCTCAGCTTACCTCCCTTGGTGCAAATAGTTCAAAGTGCAAAAGTCGTTTGCATTTAGTGAACCCAGCAAAGGTGAGAGGAGTAGAGAGGAGGAGGTGGAATCATGCCCTTCCCAGTAGGCTCAGGCAAAAGGAAGCTTTTTGTAGCCTTTCCTAGCTTGTGTGTTCATCATCATCACCACCACCATCACTAACATTTTCACCATCGTTTGTATAGTGACATCAGTGTACGTACATGGTGCTTAACATGAGTGATCTACATTTGTTGACAGTTCCCTGCCTTCAGGCTTACAATCTAAAAAGACAGAACGCACAAGGAAAAGGGGATGGCACTGGGAGGAGGGATTAAGTCTCGTGGATGCTGGCTGTAGTTCTTTTCCTCAGAGGCTACAGCAGTGGCGTTTGGGATGAAGGAGGGCCTTTCCTCAGCTGCTGAGCTTAGGCATGGTGGAGCTCTGCCTGCCTGTTCATGACTCTTCTCTCATTCATACCTTTTGCCATCTTGACCCCACATTGATGTTGCTTGGCCACATACTTGTCCTGGTTTTCATTTGTGAAATATTGGAGGGTATGGGATTGCCATCAGTCAGAGCTGATTTGAAAGTGAATAAGAACAACATCAGTGGTACCAGCTAAGACTAAACAAAGAGTGTAGTGGGGGTTTCTGAAAACAACTCTTTTTCTGCCCCATTCCAAATAGTACAGTGGGCCCTTGGTATCCATTGGGGTTTGGTTCCAGGACTCCCCTATGGATACCAAAATCCATGGATGCCCAAGTCCCATTATATAAAGTGGCATATGGAGCCCCTTATATAAAATGGCAAAATCAAGGTTTGCTTTTCAGAATTTTTTTGGAGGGGGATGGGGGAATATTTTCAAGCTGTGGTTGGTTGAACCCACGGATGCAGAATCCATGGGATACGGAGGGCTGACTGTACACACTCCTTCCATTTTATATGTGGGGTTCCCATAGAGGGAATACAAGGGTTGCAAATCACCTGGGTACCAATAACTCACAAGGCTCCAGTGTGAGCAGTTACTGCTGTTCCTTTGGTTGCCACTGCAGTCTGCCCAATAGAGAGACAAAGCTGTGTAACTTGTCTGCTAATGGCCTATTAGGTTTTGCCTTCTAAAACTACCGTATATGAGTGTTTTTCTGTTATTGAGCCAACCAAAGGAATACAAAAATGTGGCAAATGTTTGATATTTCAAGACCACTTTATAAGTCAAAATGCAAGGTAGTCTGACAGGGAAGTAGCTGTATAATTTCTGGTAGAGTGTGATAAAAGTGTTATTGTTTTTGGCAGCACCAAGGTGGGTCTTTCCTATATTGTATTTTTATCTTGCAGCATTCTTCTCAGAAAGAAAGAAATATTCATAGGAGTCATGCTACAAAGAGGAAGACAAAGGATGAGACTATGAGGCAAAGTGTCCAATTTCCCAAAGTTACAGATTACTTTTCAGCAAAGATAGAAACAGCTGACTATGAGAACCAAGCCACTGAAACTAACTGTCCTCAGTGATGGATGCTAAGTATATTCAGAGTAAATTGGAAGGAGGAGGAGGCTGAAAATGGAGTTTTCACACAGGCCCATAACAAATGATGGCTGCCACTGCTTACATGGCACCTGCCATTCTGGCATTCCTGAGAGTGGAGGCAATGCCAGTGGGCCTTCCCTTTCCCTCACCTGTCATCCAGCAGCCCATTCACTAGGAATCATTATAGCTTGTGTCTGTTTTCTTCCCTGGCATCCCCTTTCCCTTTTGTGTTCCACCCTTTCAGATTGTAAGCCTGAGGGCAGAGTCTTGCATGTCCCCCTCATCTATCTATCTGTATAATTCTCTTGGGTATGTTGCTGTTTCCAGTGTGCTGACTGGCTGCTTAGAGACCTGACCAACCAATTACAGGTCTGTTGGGCAGCCAATCAGCACACTGGGGGTGGGGTGGGACCATGAAGATTCCAAACATGGCCACCGGAGAGGGAGAGGGAGAGGGAGTGCCATGGGGGTGGATGTGGTGTGCTGGAGTGCAGGGGGTGGGGGGACAAGGGGAAGAATGAGTGGAGGGGCCCTCAGAATGAGTGGAGGGCAGTGGCAGGGGAGCAGAATGAGTGGGAGATGGCAGGGGGGAAGAACAAGTGGAAGGGGGGTGGCAGGGTGGCAGAACAAGTAGAGGAGGTGGCAGGGGGGAAGAACAAGTGGAACGGGGTGGCAGGGGGGCAGAACAAGCAGAGGGGGGTGGCAGGGGCAGAACAAGCGGAGGGGGGTGGCAGGGGGGAAGAATGAGCAGAGGGGGTGGCAGGGGGCAGAACAATTGGAGCGGGGTGGCAGGGTGGCAGAACAATCGGAGGGGGGTGGCAGGGTGGCAGAACAATCAGAGGGGGGTGGCAGGTAGGTAGAACAAGCGGAGGGGGGCTGGCAGAGGGGAAGAACAAGCAGAGTGGGTGGCAGTGGGGCAGAACAAGCGGAGGGAGGCGGGGGCAGAACAAGCGCAGGGGGTGGCAGGGGGGCATAATGAGCAGAGGGGGTGGCAGGGGGGCAGAACGAGCGGAGAGGGTGGCAGGGGGGCAGAACAAGCAGAGGGGGTGGCAGGAGTGCAGAGTATTTTAATGGCGTATGGCACACTGGGTCCAGCTAGTAACTTATTTATTGATTTTCATAAATAACATTATGATGTAATGTAGCATGCTGTATAATTTCCTATTGCATAGACACATAAAGTTATATATCCTAACACAGTGGGTCTTAACCTTTGTCTTTACCCACCCACCCCTTTAAATATATATTATTATTTTTTTTGCTATTTACCCCTAAGACTTAACTCAAGATTTAAAACCTTGAGGATGATGGTGGTGGTGGTGGTGATGATATTACACCATCCATTAAACCTTCCCTCAGATGCACTGGAGGGGGAGGGAAGACTTTTTTCCTGCTTCTTCCTACAGGTTTGTGGCTGGAGCAGATTAAATGGCAATGCACAGACCCACCCAGCCAGCCTTTGCCTTTGCTCCTGTCATGTGGCCACACCGTGGTGGGGAAGAGGTGGACCAAGCAGCCTTCAAACCTTCACGGATCTCCTGTGAGGACATCATGGCCCCCTGGGGATCCATGGAGCACAGGTTAAGAAACAGTGTCCTACCATTATTATAATAAGCAGCATAATCTGAACAGTAAAAAAGAAGTAAAAAAGTTATCAAAGAAAAAGTATGACTTCCCACCCTACAAATCAAAGACAGCATTTATATTGTAATAAGTTCCTCTCTATATATTCTAAATTGTACTTTAACTTCTGACTATCTATAAAAAGAAGGGGGGGTTATTCTTTAAAACTTTTTTTTTCTTTATTAAATAATGAGACTGTGTTTCTACTTTTCAGACCAATCAGGGAGAACTGATTGTGAACGCTTGAGTGGTGACTTCGAACATGTCTGAACCTGCATGACAAACATCAACACTCTCAGCCATTCAGTTAATTGTCAGTCATCATTTACAGCAGCTGTGTTGTCTGTTGTGTGCCAGAAAAATGCTAAGTTTAAAAGTTGAGCATGTAAATTTGAAATTTTTAGTAAAATTGAACAAAACACCAACGGAATATTTTCAAATGCTTACTGAGGCCTGCAGGGAAGACTTCATGTCTCATGCATGTGTGTTTTGAGTGGCACAAAAGATTCAGAGAAGGACGTGAGAAGGTGGAAGATGATGTACGCCCTGGACAACCGTCCACTTCAAGCACAGAAGAAATTGTGGAAAACATGAGCCAGATTGTTCTAGGCGACTGGCGGCTCAGTGTCTGAATGATAACTGAAGCCATGAACATTAACAAAGGCACTACATGGAAAATTTTGCATGAGGATCTCAACATGAGAAATGTTTGTGCCAAGATGGTCCCTAGGGTTCCAACACCAGAGCAAAAAGAGTGCCGCAAGGAAATTTGTAATGACGTTCTGCAGCAACTTGAGGCAGATCCAAACCTTTTTCAAAAAATCATCACTTGTGATGAAACCTGGATCTTCTGGTATGATCCTGAGACAAAACGACAGTTAATGCACTGGAAAATACCATCATCACAAAGAATGAAAAAAACACGTCAAAGCAAGTCCACATTCAAAGCCATGCTCATTGTTGTTATTGTTTATATCAAGGGTGTAATTTTGCCAGAATGGGTTCCAGAAGGCAGAACAGTGAACCAACATTATTATAAGGAAGTTTTGACAAAGCTGAGAGAAAGAGTCGGGGGGGGGGGGAGTCCAGAACTGTGGAAAAATGGTTTCTTTCTTCATCAAGACAATGCGCCTGCTCACGCAGCACTTTCTGTGAAGCAGTTTTTGGCTGATAAACACATTACTACACTTGAACATCCTCCATATTTGCCAGATTTGGCAACATGCAACTTTTTTCTTTTCCCTAAAGTGAAATCAGTGCTTAAAGGAACACATTCTGAGTCAATTGATGCAATAAAGAAGAAAATGGCAGATGTGTTGAAACACCTGACAGAAACTGATCTGCTCTACACCTTTGACCAGTGGAAAACAAGACTACATCAGTGTACCAGTGTGAACGGGGAGTATATTGAAGGGGGCAGTCGCAGTTGCGTTGCTATGGTGAGGCAGTGCAAGCTGATTGGCCAGACAAGCATGGGGACGGGTCTTGCTAATGGAGCAAGCATCCGCAGCTGCCATTTCTTTTCCACCGGGGACCAGGTAAGGGAGGAGGGCTGTCTCATCCTCTTCTCTCTTCCCCTGTCACCCCCCCCCATTCCTCTGTCACCACTGCCAGGACTGGGAAGGGAGAGGAGGACAAGAGAGCCCATATTGCTGTTGTTGTTGTTCCTGCAGACCAGGTAAGAGAGGAAGGCTCTCCCCTCCCCCGCCGTGACTGCTAAGGCGATAAAATGGGGGGGGGGTCTTCCTTTTCACTCCTGGCCACCATCTTGTGGCTACAGGGCATTCAAAGTTTATGGGGGCTGTGAAACCATTAAGACAAGTTGCAGCTCCTGTGACTTGTCTTTACTGTAGGGCACTTTGCTTTTTTGGGGTTTGTATAGAAGAGCCCTGTAGTTGACATATCCTTTGTCTCTATGCAACATCTTTCTTGATTCCCAAGCCTAGCAATTGAAAAGGTAGTCACTGCTTTTAATTTCAAAGCTATTGCCTATCAGCAAGCACTTGACATCTCTGGAGATCTGTTGTTCTATCAGGAAACTCTTCTGAAATGTATTGTTCTCAGTCAAAATTCCATCACTTCAGGGCAGATTTTTGGATATAAATAATAGCTCAAAACCACACCTCAGCATGCACAGACTTCTTTCCCGGAGACACTCTGGCCCTCTGTGTAGCCAGGCGCACAGTTCCCTTTCCTGGGGACATTCTGTCCCACTGTGTAGCCATTCCTACCTCCCCCATCCACGCTGCCAGTCTGCTCTGAGACTTTGGACTACAAGACAGGTTATATAACCCACAATAAATTGTCTTGCTATTCCCCTATCCAAGTTGTTCCTACTGCTTTTCTATAGCCTTGTGTGAATGCTTATTGCACAACTGTGTGTGTAATTTGTGTTATTTTTGAACTCTTAATAAAGCCATCAATAATTTCACATTTGTGTGTGTTCCGTTCAAGTTAGTACTGGTACACATAGGTTCAAGATCCCCTTGTTGTCCCCTATTGCATTGCCAGGTCAAGTTGCTGCTAATTTCCACAGCTAATTAAAAACTTGACCTTGAATGGAATTTCCATCTCAGTAGCAGTTTGGGTAACAAGGTGGGTTAGAAACATTTTAATAAATGTATCCAGTCTGGAGTGTTTTTCTATGTTTGCATTTCAAGTTTTGCACAAGAACTAAGGAGGATTATTTGTTTGCTAGACGTGGGAACCCTTTTGTGTCAAATCATTTCAAAGAAAGGAGTGAGTTTAACTGTTTCACCAAGATGAGAAAGTCAGCTGTAATATCAATAGGCTAAGACCACAAAGATCAAAATCGAATGTGAAAGAATTGCTTAGGATGCTCCGAAGGACTCCAGCTGACACTATCATAAGGAAGAGCTGTCTTAGAGTGACATGTATTAAGACTGCAAAGAAGGCTGCCAAGAAGATGACAGTTGCTCCTCTCAAAGTCATATAAAAATGGTCTAGACAAACACTAGGGAATAATCTACAAGGAGCCTTTTTGATTTGGCAGGGAGGTGGATGAGCTAACGGATCTCCTTTGCCTTTAATTTCTATGATTCAGATATCATCAGTCACAGCTTACCATCAAGATGAGAAAACTAGCCTTAGCCAAATTGGTGTCATTTTAAAGCTTGGATTGCTATCAGCAATTACTTCATGTGTGCCAAAGAGCATTCAAGAGAGCTGTTAACCTGTGGCATGCAAGTACTCTGCAGCCTGCTAAACTCAACATGACAGCTCTCTTTCTGGGAAAAGAAACTACGATTGATTTCTGGAAGTAAAGGCAAAAAGATAAAATAGTTTTTTTTTTTTTTTTAGGCATTAGAAAAATTTCCTTTGACATGTTGAAAAGAAGATGTCCACACCTAGAATATGTCTTGCATCAAAGTTTTGTACAATTACAAAATTTATGGCTGTTATGATAGCATCAGATGTTTTGAAAACATAATTTTATTTTGCCTAAAGGAGTCTGAATACATAATGTACCATTTAATTCTTTTTTAAAAGAATGGACATGGTCCAACCAAAGTTAAGCACTGTTTATTCTTACTTGTCTCAGTAGTACAGCTTGAAGTCTAAGCTTCCTTCATTGTTTGTTTGTTATTTATTTATTGTATTTTCATGCTATTTTTCATTAAAAATATTGCTTGTGGCAGCCAAGAAACATTACTAAAAGTAAATTAAAACAATAAAACCATCAAAATCATTCCAATAACCAGTATTGTGCTTTATTTATTTAAATATTTATATCCTGCCTTATATCTGAAGATCTCAGATGGTTTACAATAAAATCAATTTCAAACATTATATGACAATAATCATTTTAAAAGGCTAAAAAGATATTAACTAATTTATCACTTAAAAACCAGGCAATTTAAAAACAGTTAAAACAATTTAATACTAACCATAGACATGTGCAAGCTAGATAAGATCAATTAAGTGCGAAGGCTAAAAAGCAACATTTTGATTGGGTGCCAAAATGATACTAGTGTTGGTGCTGATCAGGCCTCCCAGGGGAGAGTATTCCACACCTGGAGTGCCACCGCAAAGAAAGCCCTTCCCCTTGTCCTACCACAATGTATTACCCCTACCAATGGGACATAGACAAGAGCCTCTATATATGCCTTCCTGGACAGGTATTGTAAGGATGTATGAGCATAAAAATTAAAATTTTATTAAAGATTCCAGGAAGTTAGCCCTTTGGAAATATCTTCTTGAGAAAAAAAAAAGTTTACTGTAGCACAGATAGGCAGAGACACAAAGTGAAGCAGACTCAATTAGCATTGGTAAGTACTGTAAATCACTCACTCATTAAAGCCACTTAAAGAAAATAAAGATAAAAACAACTTCTTCTTTGAAAGGATACTTAAGCATATACTAATAGGTCTTGCAATCTACATATTCAAGCCAAAGGTAGTGTCTTTAACTAACTAAAGGATTTCAGGGTAGAACTTACTCAATCCAGTGAAATCAGGTTAGGATAAAAGTAAACAAGGCAGGGTTCCCTAAGGTTTACTTGTAGTAGCATCCATATTTCTTTGTTCTTCAGAAAAGGTGAATGTGGGTAAGTGAGAGCATAGCTCCCAACATCATGCGTGCTGAGTTAAATGTGTTTATGTACCTCGTGAGAGGCTTTTCTCAGAAGAGAGAGAACAAAGAGCAACAAAACATTTAAATCATGAGGTCATGTGATGGATGACATAACAGGTCACCCCATATCACATAGCTTGCATGAGCAGAGATACTTGGACAAGCCTACAAATAACTAAGATAGTTTGAGAGGAGAAGGGGAGGAACATTTAACATGCAAAGGAGTTCGCTAATCTTAGCAAGTGAGGGCATGCAGGAAGAATGCTATATCTCCAACAGGTATGTATATACAGAGGCACTCCTTCAAATATCAAGGTCCCAAACTATTTAGGGGCTTTTCTAGTGAGACTTTCTTAACTCTTTTAGTGAGACCAGGGCGCTGTTTACATGATGAAAATGTAGCGAGATGAATTTGTGTTGATCCTTGGTAATTCACATATCCTGCGTGACAGTCTCGAGCTTTTTGGAAGGGGGGCCACCTTTTATCCCTCAACCTGTGGGACTTTCCATCCCGCGGTTTGTCCCATGTTTTTAAAAAAGTCTCGGGAGGATGCGGAAAATTGGATATGTGAACAGGTTGGGACAAAATTTCTCAGGAGTAAGTGGTGGCCGGAAATTGAGGTGGGCAGGGGTGGGCACATAGTCCTGAGAAAGAGGGGTCAGTCACCCTCCCCACCCCCTGCTTTTTTTTTTTTAATGGATTCTCTCACTGGCAATCTCAGCTGAGGCTTGTGCTTTTCTTAAAGGCTTGTGTGCCTGTGCCAGCAATCTCTGTTTAAAGGGACATGTTCTCTTTAAATGGATTCTCTTCCCTGCACCAACAAGTCTTGTGTCCCTGTTCTTTTCCCCTCCCCACCTTCCCTCTTGGCTGAAAGCAAAGCACGCACGCCGTGTGTGTGTGTGTGTGTGTGTGCGCATGCGCACATGCCTGCCTCAGTAGATTGCCAACCACTCTGCTTCTCGGCTGAAAGCAAAACGGGCACACACACGTGTGTGTGTGCCTTCAAGCTGCCTAGGTGGCTTTGCAAGTTCCTTCCTCTGAAATATAGCCTATATCTCCTGGTATTCAAGAGTGATTCTTGTGGGTTCTTTAAGACAAAAGTTTTATTTTGCAGTAACCTCTGTGGATTTACAGCCAAGGCAAGCCCATCAGGGTTTGTTTTTTTAAAACAGGAATTGTGCAGGGGAGGTTGCCTTCGCCCTCCTTCTCTGACCAATGCAGATGCTTGAGCAAACATATGTGGCAGCCAATAGCATCACTCATGGTGGGAAACTCCACAGGAAATATGTCACCAAGGTTGTGAAAAAATGAGTAATTGCATCCTTGACTGACAGTTAAAAAAAAATAATATCCCGGAACCTTTTCCCATGTAAACAAACAAACAAACAAACAAAAACACGGGATACTATGTGTCGGGATCTTCCTTTTGTCATGGAAAAGGTTGTCATGTAAACAGCTATCCCGGGATATTGCTCATCCTGGGATACATCATTTAAACAACAAGGGATGAACTCGGGATCAGGAAATCCCATTTCTCCCCGTGATAAAAACTGTTGTGTAACTGGCACCCAATAGGACTTAAACGAAGCCTGGCCAGATCATATCTAGCAAACTTAAGTCATAAACTTGAACCGTGGTTCTCTTTGGACTTTATCAGACACACTAAATACAGCATCATAATGATGCCACATAAACATGAAAGGGCGGGCATACCAGATGACATTGTCCTTTCGCATTTATGTCTTGTCAAAAAGTTGCAACGGCCAAGCCGTCAATAGATCGGCTGTGGTGCTTTTTTGTCAGCATTGCTGGCATTTGAAACCTTGCACCATTTCCCCATGTTATTATAGCATTAATGGCTGGTCCAGCCAAAACATTTCCGGGTGAGATCGTGACATCCAGGTAGGTGACACTATTTTTATGAACCTTCCAAGTTTACTTGAGATTTTAAAGTGTGTCTCTGTGCTTTTTAGAATGTATGTGTTATTATTATTATTTTTAATTTCTTGCACTTTTGTCTTCTCGCAAGAATCCACAAAATTTCATTCGAGGAAGTGAACGGAATTCCCTTGCTTCTCTGTCATTGCTGGAGCTGCCTTTTCACCGGATAAGGAGGTAAGTGTGGTAAAGGGGGTTCTTTAGCCAGCATAAAAATGTCACAAATTATGCTGGCAAAAGAACAGAAAAGGAGCGTGGTATGATAAAGTCCTTACAGTAATAATGATTGTTTTATGGATATAAGATGATTTAAAAACTGGTTCATTAAATTGAGAGCATCATTATAGAGATTTATTTGCAAACTATATGGTTTTTGGAAAACATATGTTTTAATATGTTAGATGACATTTAAATTGATGTGAATGCACTTAAACTGTATGATTTAATAGAAAATTATGGTTTAAACTGGGGAGATGGTATCGAAGACACATACCCATGAGTATCTGTTGCCTTGCTTCACAAGTGTAGTCATGGGCAAATCGTTCAAAGGATAATATATGTACATTGCTATAAATAAAAAGGTCTACAAATAATAAACAACTTGTTTTGGCCAGAGATAATCTAGGCCAAGCTTGTCATGGAAGCTTCTGCTATCACAACAACTGTGTCATTCCCTCATGGTGTCAGTATTGTGGAGTTGCATCATGTTTGGGATCATGATGACTCATCTCTGAGCACAGAAAGACTGCTCTTGTGCTCTCAGGTACACATTTGACAAGTCTATAAGGAGGAGATGCCTGCTAGAGGTTTCTGGGAGTTATATTCCAATAAGGTAATTTTGCCAAGGTCTAACTAATGGAAGATCCATTATTACAAATAGCTCTTGTGCACCATGTACTGACTGGTACCCATGGTTTCAGTTACCTGTCATCTGAAAAATATGGTCTCTATAGGCATTTCGTAGGTCCTTCAGCATGATTCTATGAGGTTCCCTCTTAACCATGGTTTCAAGTATTTGTGGTAATTCTGGGGACATATCTCCTATGGATACGGCGGGCAACCTGTACTGACAAGTGCTTGTGCACTGCAAGTCAGCAGTGGACAGCAAACTGGATCACTTGTCATAGCTTTGTTGTTGTTAACGTGCCGTCTAACATTTTGCAGATAAAAACCAGGACACATGTGGCCAAGCAACTTTAGAGTGTGGTCAAGATGGCAAAAGTTACAGTATGACCCCCCCCCCATCCACAGAATTCCTGGACTTTCTGAGGATACACAAACCCCAAATAGTGAATGCTATATTTTTTCTTCCCGTGGCATGGGGGAGTCCCTTCCCCACCTGCTGCCTTGTGGAGGTTGGAGGAACCAACCCGCTCACAATTTTCTACCTTCCGGCCCAACTTCCAGTCCGCTGTGGCTGGCTTACAGAAGGCAACAGGTCCTATGGCAGCTGCTGCTGGGGGCAAGAGAGCCTGTGAAGCCATGGCAGCAGCTGACGCCACGCACCACTGCCAACAGCTGAGCCATGATCCGCACCCCTGGAGGCACCTGCAGAACCAGGCGAAGAGTGCACGCTGGATGCGGAGGAGGACATTCAGCAGGTGCCACCACAGCTTGTATGTGATGCTTATTGGGATTGGATGGAAGTTGGCAGTGGGAGGGGAACTGAGGGTGGTGGCAGCTGGGGCAGGGGCAGGGTGGTAAGGCACGTCAGCTACTGAGTGGGTTATAAGGGAGGCTCAACCGTAGTGTGAGGTACACACCATCTTGCCTTCCTGTCCCTCATGGACATGGCTTTATCAGCCCAGCAACCTCCTCATGCACCAGTATCTCCGTTCTTGTCTTGACCTTTCCTCCCTGCCTACACTTAAGTTGCCTATTGGCCAAGGAGCTGCTGCCAAGTGTCATTTCCTGGTTGTTGGAGCAAATGATGCCCTCCCCCAAGGAAAAGACATCTCCATACAGATTGAGGAAGAGACCAGGGTGAGCATGAGGAAGCAGGTGACCTGGTGGGGGAATATCTTTTTTTTTTTTGGATCATGGGTCAGTGAAACTGTGGATACCGGTCCCACAGATATGGAGTTCAATACTGTATTAATGAGGAAGAACACACAAGTTAGGAGAGGCTGCACTAAGTTGCTTTTGCCTGAATTTACAGGGAAGGCAATATTGTACCCCTTCTTCTCCAATTAACCCTGCTGAGTTAATGGAGAGCAAACTACTTTTGCACTTTGAACTCAGTTTGCAGCAATTGAAATAAACTGAGGACAAAGTGGAAATGTGGGAAGAGGAGAGAGAAAGTGGGGCATTTTAAAAGCATCTGAAAACGTGGGATGACAGAGGATTAACCAGGACTGTCAAATACCAAACTGGACAGCTGGAGAGTATGCGTTAATATTGGCCTCCAGCAATATCTATCAGGATTAAGTTTTGGTCCTGTACTTACTTTATGTGTTTCATGTGATTTCTTTCTTACTCCATGCTAGTAAGAATTTAGACTGAGTAGGTATGTTGTATTAATGCAATGATTTGTAGTAGACATTGTAACACTAACAAAACTAACATGAATACTTTTGAATTGAGAAGTTGAAGTACCGTTGGCCCTCCGTATCCAAAGCTTCTGTATCCATGGATTCAACTATCCACAACTTGAAAATACTATAATAATAATAATAGTAATAGTAATAGTAATAGTAATAATAATAATAATATTTTTTTAATCAAAAAGCAAACCTTGATTTTATCATTTTATATAAGGGAAATCATTTTACTATGTTGTTGTATATAATAGGACTTGAGCATCCACAAATTTTGGTATCCACGGGTGGTGGTGTCCTAGAACCAAACCCCAGCAAATACCAAGGGCCCACTGTAATACTTTTATTATGGCTAGGTTCAATTTACCCAATATGGCCAGAGATGGAAAAATCAGAGTGAAGCCAGGATTTTGGCCAGGACTGTAACATTTGCAAAGGATACAGAAGTTAACTGCTTAAAATGGAAGTCATTGTTGATCTAGGTTAAACAAACTGTGCTTAAATGCACTTATATATGTTCACATATATATGCATAATCATATATATATTTCATTTGTACACACACACACACACACACACACACACACACATTGAATGCATATATATTTGTTCAGTTTTTATCTTTGTTCTGCAACTGATTGTGAGATGTGGGCCAAAATCCACCAGTCAAACCAATATAAAACCAGTTTACTATAGCAATAATATGATCCTTAATCTGGATTCACTCAAGGTGTTTATGAAGTCAGATAGTGATATGAAATATTGTCTAAACCAGTTTAGGTGCCCCAAACAGGATCACCTATCATTATCTATAATTGATCAAGCTTTGCAAAGCAGGTCACAGTGTACTATTGTTGCAATATGTTAATTGCTGTGGACACATAGTACAAGTGAGGCATGCATCACTCTATAGTGTTTGACCATGAGTTGCCAAATCCAGCCAGAAAATGAACTTGTTAGTAAATGAGTTGTCACCATGAATTACCTTTCTAGCTGTAACACATAATGGCTTATAATGTAATGAGTAAAATAACTAGTTTTTTTTAAAAGTAACATTCTAAGCTCTGAGGCTGAGATTTGCTTAGCTTTAACCCTACATCAGCACTACTGTATATATCTCCACCATTCCCTGGGACAGGTAAGTAAAAACAGTTCCATGAAGCAGCTCATGTCTCCAGCATGGAATTTGTGTCACTGTGGTTCAGAACTCCCAAGTGCATTGTGATGTTCAAATGACACATCTCAAGTCGCTTTTGTGCTTTCTTTTTGTTTCTTCTCTGTTGAAATAAATGGTGGAATCCTTCTGGGTGAAAGAGCTTCAGGTGGCCTCAGAATTCCTAAGGCTAGGAACATGAGGGCAAAAGGTGGAGGAGGAAAGCAAAAAAAAAAAAAAAAAAAACACACAAAAAAACCCCTATCTCCTTTTCTTCTTGATTCCCTTAAAAAATGGTTACACCTGTCTCTTCAAGATAATCCCAGGATCTTGTCTGGCTTGTGGTAGAGAACAGATGGTGCCTCTTACCCACCTGAGTCAAGTAACACAGCACCTGAGGCCAGGCAGTTTCTTTTGGGACATGGGACTGACAATTCCATAAACACCTCTCCCTACCTCTGGCAGTAAAAATAAAGCAACAACAAAATAAAGAATAATTTGCTGCCTTATCATGTTGCCCCAAAATTTGCTACCTGAGGCAGCTCAGCTGCCTCAACCTGCCTAATGATAACGATCAGCCCAGATTTTCTTTGTAGGAATTATATGCACTGTACACAAATATGTCTAGAAAACAACAAGAAAGCTACAGTATGTACAGTATACAGTACTTTCCTTTCCCCTAATTCCACAAATCTCAGCCAGTACCTGGAACACAAAACTCAGGCCTAAGCAGGAAATGGCTGGGTGTTTCTCTGGTAACCACATAAAGCAGAGGGAGGCACTCCAAGACGAGCCCCAGTCTGACCCGCCTTTTGTATCTAGTGAGAAGTCAGAGATAGGTCACACAGTGTTGTGTCATGGCACACATCTTGCTAAATGAGAGGCAGTTCTGTTTTTCCACTGCTGCTGAGCTGTTTTTAAGAGGGCAATCTTCAATATGGACTTTGAACAACAGGTTAGATCTCTGCCTGATCAAAATAAGCTAGAGAGACAGGAGGGTGCCGTTTACACGATGAAAATGTAGTGGGAAGAATTCGTGTTGAACCCTGGTTGTTTACATGTACATCGGGTCAGGTACGTGATTTTCGGAAGGGGGGGCACCTTTTATCCCTCAACCTGCGGGACTTTCAGTCCCGCGGTTTGTGCCAGTTTTTTAAAAAGTCACTGGAGGATTCGGAAAATCAGAAATGTAAACAGCCCGGGACAAGCTATCTCGGTACTAGGTGATGACCGGAAATGGTCACTGGGGGCGGGCTCAGAAAGCAGCGACCAGAAAAGGAGGGGTCAGTCACCAGTTCAACAGATCCAGCCTCACCAGCTGAAAACAAAGGCATCCCTTCCAGCTGCATGAAGGTTTGTGTGTGTGTGCATGTGTACTAAATCACCTTTTTAAATGGATTTCTACACTGCAAACCCTTTAGCTTTAACCTGTTACTCAACTGCATGTTACAAAGAGATCATGGTGGGCAAAGGGTCGCCCATTCATCCCCTGCCTTGATCACCTCCCTGGGTCTGAACGGATAATCAAACATTCATCACCCCCCCCCAAGGCACAGTAAAAAATGCCAGCGTCTGAGTGAATGAACAGACTTTCATTCATCCCCCCCCACAAGGCACAGTAAAAAAAATGCCAGCATCTGGGTCTTTTAAAATGCCTTGTGTGTTGTCCCTGTATGATCGCCTGCACTAGCTTGAAACCGTCACTCCACAGCTGCCTCTGCTTAAATGGTTAACATTTTAAAGAGACAAGGGCAATCGCAAGCCTCTCCCCCCCCACACACTCGGCTTGATTTCAAAAGGAAAGCACAGGGTTTAACCCTGATGGTTCCTGCCTCCTTCCAGCTGCACGAAGGTTTGTGCCAGCGTCTGAGCGAAAGATCACACATTCATTCATCCTCCTCCCTCAAGGTACAGTAAAAAATTAAAAAATGCCAGCGTCTGGGTCTTTCAAAATGCTTTGTGTGTCACTGGTTTGAAACCTCACTCCACAGCTGCCTCTGCTTAAAGGGTTAACATTTTAAAGAGATAGGACAAATGCAAGCCTCTGCCCCCTGATCTCTCCCCCCCCCTCAAGCCAGCCAATAGCTTTGCTCGTGGCACGGAACTCTAAAGGAAGTATGTCACCGAGGTTGTGAAAACACGAGTAATCACATCCTTGATTGACAGCAAATAAATAAATAAATCCCGGTACGCTAAACATGTGTAAACAGCAAAAGCACGGGATATAAGAGTGTGGGATAAATGAAAAAAATATGGGACCTGATGCCGTGTAAATATGAATCATGGGATCTTCTGGAATTTGCATAAGAGGGACAAAAATCGTTTAAACAGTGCGGGACGAATACGGGATCAGGAAGTCCCGGTACGCCCCGTGAAAAAACTGCCGTGTACCTAGCACCGAGGTTTCCACAAGGTTTCTGTTTCCTGTTTTTTCTAACAGAAAGGATCAATAATCTGCATAACACACATGTGCGCACTCATCATCATAATCATCCAGAGTTTGGAAACACTTTGGACTACAGCTCTGCAGATCCCATAGTTAGCATGGCCACTTCAAGTTGCAGTCCAAAAAAGCCATTTCCCAAAGATCAGCAATAATTTTGACACGTAAAGGAATGTAGGAAGCTGCTTTATATCAAGTCAGACAATTTGTTATACAGCCTAGACTGTTTGCCATTTCTATACTGGCAGCACTGCTCCAGGCCTCAAGCACCTGCTCCCTGCTACTTGTAATAAGAAATACCAGGGATTTGAAGCTTGGACCTTCTCTATAAACAAAATGTCTTTTACTGCTTGCTGGTTTATATATTGTCTCTGAGTGGTGTAGATAGGACTAATGGTATTGTATGAATTCTGCTGTGTTGCCAATATCACATTACACCGTTACAATGCTACTATTCTACTTTACCTGCTCTGCCTGCTTCCTGTGGAATCCTGGGATTTGCAGTTTAGGGAGGGGCATTTAGCATTCTCAGCCAGAGAGCTCTGTGGCCTCACTAAACTACAAACCCCAGAATTCCACAGGAGGCAGCCATAGCAGTAAAAGTGGAATCATGGCACTATAACTGTGTAGTGTGGTAAAGTCCATAATAATTCATTTTCTCCTCTACTTACCATTTCTAGGTAAGGTGATTGGCCTGTTCCACAGCATTTGGGCTTTCCAACCTGACCAGAGAGGTATGTGCTTATGACTATAGCTAAACATATAGCTATCCCCCTGTATCCATGCCGAGATTCGGCCCAGATTTATCACAGATACACAAAACCATGTATAATAGTGAGCCACCATAGAATACCATAGAATCACACTGGAGGAAGAAAATTCTAGAGAGGACACCTCTCTAAGCATCTGGCACAACTCTATGGTCATTCTGGATCCCTGATGCCTAGAGGGATCACCTCCAACATGACTCTATGGTCCTCCAGATGCCAAGAGAGACGTCCCCCCCCCAACTGCAGGTAAGTGAAACCACAGGCATTGATCCCATGTAAATTTGTGCTCCATTTCCACAGTATTCCAAACTATTTTGTTCTTGAAAGGTTAAGGTTTCTTTTTAATTGATACATTAGATTGTCGCATGGATTGTGAAAACTGAAGTAGGGGTTTCAAAACCCTCCTCCCCAGTTTTCAAGATGCTTACATGCTCTTCCCTACTTCGGGAATGCTTTGGTTGTATATTCCTGCATGGCAGGGGGTTGGACTAGATGGCCCTTGTGGTCTATGATCACTCTATTCTATGATCTGTGACAGAGAGGAAAGCAGGGCACTGATGGCAGTAGGTGGGTTTTTGTGGTTCACTTGGGACTCTGTGGGGTCTTTGGCTTCATTCAGTTATGACTCATAAAGGGAATATAGTTGAAAAAGTAATGACATATCTAGCTGCTGGAAGCCAACCATCTCTTTTCAGAGCAGGACCAAAGCAATGTCTAGGTTGGGAGGCTTGGGTGACCAAGTGGAATCTCGTCCCGCTCCACATGACTCACTAGTGGTGGAGTCTCCTTCTTTGGGGTTTTTTAAACAGAGGCTGGGTGGGCATCTGTCGGGAATGGTTTGATTGTATATTCCTGCATGGCAGGGGGTTGGACTAGATGGCCCTTGTGGTCTCTTTCAACTCTACGATTCTATGATTCTATTCTCCATGACTTTTAAAAAAGTTTCTAATGAAAAAAACTCTCTAGTGCCTTAGCAATAAAGTACCTGTAGTACAAATAAACATTATTTAATTAAGCCTCTGAGAACGAAGTTCCTTTTTATGAAGGCTTTTGATCATGTGTGGCTAGAAGCAGGCTCCTTCCCACTCTTCCCACTCAGTGGAAGAGAAAAGATTCCCAGTGGTATCACACTACCAAGCTTGATGCCGTTGTGATGAATAAGCACCTTATCTATATCTGTGGATCCGGACAATCTACACTACACAAATAATTCAGTTTGTAAATGGATTATTGGCCATGGCTCCTTCCTAGGGAACCCTGGGATTTGTAGTTTGCTGAGGCACCAGCACTCTTTGGCAGAGAAGGCTAAAGACCTTGTAAAACTACAAATCCCAGGATTCAATAGTAAGGAGCCATGGCAAATAATCCAGTTTCAAACTGGATTATTTGTGTAGTGTGGATCTGTAGGTCTTTAGGGTGCAAACCAAAACTTACTGGAACTAAAACTCCAGGGTAGACCAGTTTCTTTCTTCCTGCAGAAAGAAAGATACAGAGACAGGAAGTGACTGTAGGGGATTCTGAAAGCCACCCTCCCAACTCAGTATGGTGTAGGTTAACCCTTTACATTCAAGGTTTTCAGTGACCCAGCCTGTCTCCTTCAACAGAAACCTCAGAAAACTATACAGTTGCCCCTCCACATTCGCGAACTCGGCATTCGCGGTTTTGATTATTCGTGGTTTTGGGAGGCCCCGTGAAGGCCCTGGGGGGGGAGCAGGGAGGGCCGGGGAGGCCTCCACGGGGCCTTCGGAGACCCTCTGGAGGCCCTGTGAAGGCCCTGGGGGGGAGGGGAAGGACCGGGGAGGCCTCTGTGGGGCCTTGTGAGGCCCTGTGAAGGCCCTGGGAGGGAGGGGGAAGGCCTTGGGGGGAGGGGGAAGGACCGGGGAGGCCTCCGCGGGGCCCTGCGAGGGCCTTGGGAGGGATGGGGAGGCCTCCGCGGGGCCTTGCAAGGCCCTGTGAAAGCCTTGGGAGGGAGGGGGAGGGGCAGGGAGGCATCCATGGGGCCTTGGGAGGGTCTCTGGAGGCCCCGGGAAGGCCTAGGAAGGGAGTGGGGAGGTGGGGGAAAGTGACTATGGGGCCTCTGGAGGCCCCGTGGTCGCTTTGGAGGGGGAGGTGCAATCAGTATTCGCGGATTTTTCACATTTGCGGGGGTCCGTGGAACCTAACCCCCGTGAATGTGAACGGACGACTGTACTCATTCACAGTAGATTGCTACATTGAGATGCTGAGTGATAAATGGAAAAAGGCAAGGCAGATATATATCATTGCGTTTTGGAAGAAAGCCTTCACGTGGTTGGTAGAAGATTCAAAATGGTTTTGTTTCCTGGTGCAAGGTTTACTTGACCTGGTTGTTTCATTTCACGTGTGCATATTGTTAGTTCTATATAAAAGATTTGCTGAAACATATTGAACTGCTCTTCTTTTCTCCAAGGAGAGAGGAGAAGCTGAGTTTGCATTTTTTGGGGGGGAACAGAATGATTGTTTGGATGCAACATGTGGAGGCTTGTGGGGTGCCTTTTTTGTTTTGTTTTGGGCTGTGTGCTCTTTCTGAGCACATGGTCTAAGGGGACGAGTCAGAGCTAGCAGCCACTAGCTCTATATAGCTGTTGCCTCAGTCTCTGGAGCTCAGCCTCTGAGAAGATGAACTTTTTAGTGAGGGGGGATATGTGTCATTATTTGGATGCTTGTGGGGATGTTTCTGTTTGTTTTGGGCTGTGTGCTCTCCCTGAGCACATGGTCCAAGAGGGTGGGGATTCTGCTACGTCACTGACATGGGTGGGGGTAGAGCTATCAGCCACTAGCTCGAATTTAGCAGCTGCCCCAGTCTCTGGGGCTCAGAAAATAGGAAGACCAAAACATGAATTTTCCCCCCCCTTCTGGGTGTTGTGTGTGATTTTGAGAGATCTGGAGGGCTATGTAGCTGAATAGTGACGGAGTTATTATAGTGACCTGTAACATCTGGTTCGTGTTTATTTTCTTGCTGGAAGATCTTCAAAGTCATGCCTGCAGGCAGTGCAAACTGGTTGCCGTATTGGGAAAGAAGGTACAGCAGTGTGAAGCCCATGTATGTATATGTCACCTTATCAAAGAGATGAACCTTTTTTTTTTTTTTTTGAAAGAGTAAAGCAGACTCTTCTGGAAGGGCAAGACACAAGGCATGCTTCCAGGGAGGGGAACAGTTCCCAAATATAGGAGGCTGATACTTGGAATAAACAGAAGCAGAACTATCAATGACCATGTTGCAAGTTTGGAGTTACAAAATGGATTCCAAGCTCTCCCCTTCATCAGTGATTAAAAAGCCCAAGAACAGAGACAGCAGCTGATTCTTCAGAAGCCATGGAGGTGACCTTGGAGGGGGTCTATGGATGGAAGGCTCCTGTCAGTTCTCAGAAGAAGAAGAAACACATGGGGTGAATCTACACTGTAGAAATAATGCAGCTTGACACCACTTTAAGTGCTGTAGCTCCATCCGATGGAATCCCAGGATTTGTAGTTTTACAAGGTCTTTAGCCTTCTCTGCCAAAGAGTGCTGGTACTTCACAAAACTTACCAATGATAATAGCAGTTTATATAATATACTCAACAATTGTGGAACTTTTATAACAATTCTCATATAGTATAGATACTGTGAGGAATTCTTATTTAATATAAAGCTAAGATATGACACTGTTATACTAATTGCACAAATTATTGCTGTTTAACTATATCTTTCATAAAAAGAATATATGATCACCAAGTCTAACATGTTAGTTCAAGCTTACAAAAGTAGAGGTCTCAAATGATATTCAATCGTACACATCTCTCCGTTCTGTGTAATAGTAATGCTTCTGTCTTCCTTGAGGACTGACCTGAAGAACTGTGAAAGATGTGTATTCCACCTTACATATCAGATACTAACTTTTATAATACATCAACATAAGACCGGTATATCCATAACAAAAAAGAATTCTTCAAACAGTAGTACTGTTCTCTTTTTTCAATAAAGGAACATAAATCCAATGTATCAGCAAACCAGCAAAAAATGGTACTATTTTCTTCTTCCAATAAATCAGTTCATTTCCAATAGATCAGCAGCTCAACAAAAATATGGCCAGATCTGGATATTATCCAACTGTTTTGGATTCCTTCATCAGTTTTTTTCTCAACAGAATTTATATATGTAACTTATAGTGTCAAAACATTGACATATTAGACAAAGTGAATGTTAGTTCTTACAGCTTGCCAATTAGCTTTTCCTATTACACACAGTCTCAATCCTTCCGTTTTCATCCTTCAGAGTGTGTGTGAAGTTCTAGTCTTAATCTAATTATAGGTAGGTGCTGATCATAACATAAAAAGCCTCACAAAACTACAAATCCCAGGATTCTGTAGGATGGAGCCATTGTAATGAAAGTGGTGTCAAACTGCATTATTTCTAAAGTGTAGCTACACCCTTGGTCATAGTGGGTGATTTTTTGTTGAGCAGCAATTAGTTAAGCAGCAGCTGCTTTAGCTGCTGCTCTATAAATATGCCGCACTGCCCTCCAGGTGTTGTCAGAGATTATCTGACCTACCTGAGTACCCATAGTGTTCCTGCTTGCTGTGTTTGGCTTGGTCTGTGTTTGTTTAGCCTGGACTCCATTTGCCTGGTCTAGATTCTGCTGGACTATACTGTACTTTGTTTGCCGGACCTGGACCTTGTATATTGGACTTGCTTGTGGACTTGTGTTTTGCTTGCTAGTAAACCATCTGACTTAGTGCTGCCTTGATTCCTTTGCCCTTAATTAGCTTGACTGTGCTATGCCTCTGCTATCAGCTGTGCACTAATCAGGCTTTGGCTGATGGCCCAGTCATTGTTTAGACCAGTGATTCTCAACCTGTGGGTCCCCAGATGTTGTTGGACTACAGTCCCCAGGAGCCCTCTGAGGTCTCACCTTGACAGCAAGGTGGTCCTCCCAGTCATTAGTGAGGCTGTAGGATTGAACTCACAGCCTCATTAATGACTGGGAGGACCACCTGGCTGTCAAGGTGAGACCTCAGAGGGCTCCTGGGGACTGTAGTCCAACAACATCTGGGGACCCACAAGTTGAGAACCACTAATATAACCTATTCCAAAGAAATAAACCAGATAGGAGAGGAGGAAGAATAGCATTGCATGTGAAGGACTTGTACACCTGTGAGGAGATCCATGATTTTGAACATGGAAAACAGGTTGACAACATTTGGATAAAAATTAAAGGGAAAAGAAACAACAGTGACCTCATTGTGGAGGCCTACTAAAGGTTTCTAAGCCAGACTGAAGATTTGGATGATGCCTTGCTAAAACAAATGACCAAACATTAAAAAATGAGAGATATAATAATGGGGGGCTTCAACCTGATATTTTTTGGAAGTACTGTAAAACTCAGCCAAGAATGTAACATCCAACACATTCCTTACCAGCTTTGCAGATAATTTCATTATACAGAAGCTGGAGGAAGCAACAAAGGAACCATATCCAAAGGAAATTTTGGATTTGATCCTAACCAACAGAGATGAACTAATTAATTGGGTGGAAGTAGTGGGATCCTTGGGTGAGAGTCATCATGTCCTCTTGTGATTTGTTATAAGAGGAAAGGGAAAGCCAAACATAGACAAACACTTTGGACTTCCACTTTTGTACTTTGAACTCGGTTTGTAGCAACTGAAGTAAGCTGAGGACAAAGGTGGAAAGTGGGAGGAAGAGACAGATCATTTTAAAAGCCGCTGAAAAAGTGGGACGACAGAGGATTAATAGGAACTGATCTCACCAAATCAGGGCAGTTGGAGTTGGAGATGGTATGGATCAGTCTTAAATAGGTTCCCCCCGCCCATGTCATTGCCCTGAATTTGTAGAAGCTTTCGATGTTATCCTCCTCTCTTGTTCCTCTTTCTTCCATCTTTTTCCTTACCTTAAGAAAATATGTTAAGGATTAAATAGCTGCATGGCAGCTTCTTATTATTGGAATGAGGAGCACTTCATCTGGAAAAAAAATATTCTCTTTAAGGTGCCACTAGACTCTTGGTTCCTTTTGCTACTGAATACTTGCCTGTTTGCTCCATTGGACATTGCTAGTATTCTGCTCCTTTAGCCTGCCAAAGGTTACTTAAGTAATGATGATGTTTTCATCCCCCAATACATTCCAAAATTACACTATCAAATGTGATTAGGAACAAAAGGCTACATTCATTCACTCACGACCTTTTGATGAACTTTCTGCTGTGGCATTGGCAGCAAGTAAGCTTTATGAGAGCAAGGCTGGTCAGATGATGGGGATCACCCTTAAAATATTTATTTAATTATTTATTAAAAAGATCTCTAGCTTTTCAGGGCAAAGCTCTCCCAAGGAAGTTCACAAATGTTGTTTTTAAAATAAAAACATAAAGAAATATATCAAATGGCCCACTGATAAATGAGCAGCAGGAGATTTATATATATATATATATATATATATATATTATATAAATAGCACATTAACCAAGCAATACTCTTAGAAGAGTCCTTCTCTGTGTCCCAACAGTTGGGGCAATACAGTATGTTAGGACAACTCACAAGGGTTTCTCTGCCATTACACTGTGGTGGTGGAATATCCTCCACTGAGATGCCTGGTAGATGCTAATGTTGATTTCATTCTGGCACCAAGTGAAAACTGGGTTCTTTATTAAAGCTTTTGGACCCTTACTGATTTCATCTAAATTTGCATGTGTGCATAGTTTTAAATTGTCTTAAACTGTTTAACCAGTTTTAAACTGCTTTTTAAAAATACTTAAATTGTTTAATATGGTTTCACTCTGCTTATTTTATGTTTTACTGTTTAACATTGTTTTAAACTGGTTAAATTGATTTTGTAGTATGGTGCCCTGAGATCCCATGCTATGCGATGGGGATAGAAATATTTTAATTATTTTTTCCCCACATTGTTTTTTTTTAAAATGCCTATCTTCCTTTTTTGAATGAGAGGGACTCAAAGCAGCTGCCCATTTATCTATATCTATATCTATATCTATATATCTATATCTCTCTATATATCTCTCTATATATATATCTGAGATAATATCAAATCATGTGATGAAATATTGCCATAACAGCATTTGCAAAGAAAGCAGATCACTGGTGAAGCTTCCACCAGAATGCCTCTTTAGAATACCGGGTCTTTAGCAGGGCCTGTCATCTGAATTTTCAGGCGGGCATTCCAGAACAGGGATGGAAATACAGTTGCCCCTCCACATTCACGAATTTAGCATTCACGATTTTGAATATTCACGGTTTTTGGAGGACCTCCCTCCACCCTCCCAAAAGCAGCAACAGGGCTTTAGAAGCCCTGTGGCCACTTCTTAGAAGCAGGCCAGGCGGGGGGGAGGTGGCGAGGGAGCCTTCCGAGGCCCCCTCGCCACCTTAGGAGGCCGGACGTGGGGTGGGAGAGGCGGCGAGGGCGCCTTGGGAGGGAGGGGAAGGCCTGGGGAGGTGACCATGGCGCCTCCGGAGGGCCTCCAGAGGCCCTGTGAAGGCCTTGGGTGGGAGTGGGAAGGGCTGGGGAGGCGACCATGGGGCCTCCGGGGGACCTCTGGAGGCCCTGTGAAAGCCTTGGGAGGGAGGGGGTGGCAACCACAGGGCCTCTGGAAGAACTCCAGAGGCCCCGTGAAGGCCTTGGGAGGGAGGAGGGAGGCAATCACAGCCCCATGAAGACCTTGGGAGGGGGGAGGGAGGAGGGAGGCGACCACAGAGCCTCCAGAGGGCCTCCAGAGGCCCCGTGAAGGCCTTGGGAGGGAGGGAGAGGGCTGGGGAGGTGACCACAGGGACTCCAGAGGGAGGAAGAGGGCTGGGGAGGCGACCACAGGGCCTCCGGAGGGCCTCCGGAGGCCCCGTGGTGGCATGGGGAGGGAGGGGGAGGGTGGAGGAGGGGGAAGCGACTATGGGGCCTCCGGAGGCCCCGTGGTCACTTTGGCGGGGGAGGGGGAGGGCCGGCATTATTCGAGGAATTTTCACATTCGCGGGGGTCTGTGGACTTGTACATCACTAATTTGTCTTCATATGGGAGGATGAAAAATGATGGGTTTATTACACTGCATGATTCCTCTGTATGAGAAAACAAATATTCCTCTACGTACAGTATTCCTGCTGTTTTCAAATATCCCAAAGTGTGGTGGATGAAGTATTCTGTGGAGGAAAAAATATGTGGACTTTTAATCCAAAAAACCAAAACCAAAAACAAAAAACCCAAATCTGTTCTCGTGCAGGAAAGATTGTTTACTATCCTGTAAACAGTGTTTTCTGCACAGGAAATCTATTGTCTGCACAGAAAATAGGTTTTTTATATATAAAACACCTGTGCGTTTTTCTCTTTTATATATAAAACCCCAGTATTGTTTTCCACAATATTTCAGATCTGAAATACCAGAAGAAAATTATGTAAAATTCATGCTGGCCTATTATTCTTCCAAGTGGGATTTCCTGGGTGTTGACAAAATTGTTTTTCAATTTGAGAACAAATGATTATTTCCATCCCTATTCCAGAATACTGATTCCTCAACCTTTTGGCTTTAAGCAATGCTCTCATGATGCCTGTGGTAAGGTCGTACCTATTCCCATTGCTCAGGGTAGTGGGGTGCCTGTGACAGTATTATGATGTGTTGTGGTTGTTGTTGTTGTTGTTGTGTGCCTTCATATCATTTCTGACTTACGGCGACCCTATCAAAAGGTTTTCTTGGCAAGATTTCTTCAGAGGAGGTTTGCCATTGCCTTCCTCTGAGGCTGAGAGAGTGTGACTTGCCCAAAGTCACCCAGTGGATTTTCATGTCCATTTGAACCCTGGTCGCCAGAGTCGTAGTCCAACACTCAAACCACTACACCACACTGGCTCTCCCAGTTCCAAATCAAGGCTAGCCAAGTTGTTTTGGCATGTGAGGCAGAAAATTTCCAAAGTACCTCTCCCCATCTTAGGACTACCCGCTCAACATTCTAACAATGATAGTTTTTTTAAAAACTTGCTGCTCTTTCAAGGCATCCAAAAACTGCCATCTGAGGTTGACGCTTCACTCTGCCTAATGGTAGGACTGGGGCCTGGAGGCAGGAGAGACTAGCATTCTTTTCTGACTATGTTTGCCCAGTAATCAGCATTCATTTTCTCTGAGCCAGAGAACATTTGGCTCATAGCAATACAGTCAATACCTGAAAGTCTCTTTGTGCTTATCACCATAACACTATGGGCTCAGCTAGATGGGGGAATTAATAGCAAAAAATAGTGCCTTAGCTTCTTATTGCCCATGAAACATTTGCAAGATTGCTGGCATGGAAAATTAGCCGACTTTGCAGTTTACACATAGCATGTCCCCGAGAAAAGATGGTGGCTGCAAGTGAATTCTATGCCGAAAAGCTCCCTCCATTTCTCCCCTTTCCCCCATCCTTAAATGACAAATGCAGAAGAGTGATTTTCCAATTAAAAAACCCTTTTTTGGTTTGCTCTGCTGCTTGAATGATTGCGCACATAATCATTCACCCAGGGGAAAAAAATCAATGGCGGCTCTGGCTGCTTTGTCCCTTCGAAGCCCACCTCCACTGAGGTCTGACCAATCAAGTTTAAGTTCTTCAAAGTGCCCCTATTCGAATTGGTTGTTCAGGCGTGCAGTTATGCACATTTTTGCGTAATTTAAAAAAAAAAGATTGCGAGAAACAGCAAATGCTGTTATCACGAACTATTTGGAGTTTTCAGCCCCCCTCCTTTCCAATATGGCAAATCCCAGCAGGAGCTCATCTGAACAAACGGTATTCTGCCCACCTATGTTTTTTCCCCTATGGCAGTGCTGTTGTTAAGAATGGCTAGATTTGGATTGCAAAAGCCACATTAGTGCAAAGAAGGAAGTGGGAAAGAAACATGCAACACCACACAAACTCAGGGTCTCTTGTCTTTTATGTATGCAAGAAAATCTCAGAAGAATGCTGCATAACAGAATGATGGAGGAGACTAATTACTCAGCACACATGGTTGCCTAGTTGACTTTAATTTGCAACAAACTCCATGACACCCATACGTTTGTTACTCAACATTGTTGTTGCTTTCCATTTGAAAGGTTGATGGCGACAAAGACAACAGGACACTGAGCTTACTACTGTCTCAAGACACACAGCAGGAAATCTATAAATGAGGCATCATCAGCAATTCAGGGCCTTTTATGCAGTTTAGGGTCATATGGGAATGGGAGAGAACTTTGCCAAATAAGAACCGGCAGGGTAGGCAGTGACAGTGATCTACCGTATATTCCGGCGTATAAGATGACTGGGCGTATAAGACCCCCCCCAATTTCCAGCCAAAAATCTAGGCTTAGGCATATATTCGCCAGATAAGACCCCCCCCCAATTTGGCTGACTGCTTGGGGGAGCCTTGCCAGCTGATCCTCTTTGTTTCCCAACTCATGAGGATCTCCTCGTGAGTTGGGAAAGCGAACAGGATCAGCTGGCAATGCAATATTAGCCCCTCTCTTCAACCTTCCAGTCAAACTGGACTCGAAGGTGGAGGAAATGGGCGAAAATGCCCAGTTTGCCTCAGCAGCCCCCTTCCCTCCATCTTGGCTCTTCCGAAGGGGACCAAGGCGGGGGCAGCGGGGGCGGCTGTGGCAAACCCCTAGATTCACCCCCTTTCCCCACCTTCAAGGAAGGTGGGGAGAAGGGGCAAACATACCCCGTTTGGCTCCATAGCCCCGATCCCTCCTTCTGGGCTCCCTTCCGAAGGGAGCCCAGAAGGAGGATGTGGGGCCATGGAGCCAAACCCCAGGATTCGTCCCCTCTCCCCACTGCCAAGGAAGAGGGAGCGAATCTAGGGGTTTAATTCCGCAGCCCCGATCCCTCCTTCTGGGCTCCCTCCTCCCGCGATTCCCCAACCCACAGGAGGCTGCCCAGCCTTCTCGTGGGTTGGGGAATGCGGGATGGCCAGCTGGCTGGGGGGGGGGGTTCTCCCTCCTCCCTCTATTCCCCAACCCAGCCTCCTTGTGGGTTGGGGAAGCCTGCCCAGCCTCCTCATGGGTTGGGGAATGCGGGATGGCCAGCTGGCTAGGGGGGGTTCTCCCTCCTCCCACGATTCCCCAACCCACGAGGAGGCTGCCCAGCCTCCTGGTGGGTTGGGGAATGTGGGATGGCCAGCTGGCTGGGGGGGGTGGAGGGAGGGGGTTCGCAGCCACCCACCCCCTCCCCGAAGCTGCGATCTTGAGTGGGATCGTGGCTTTGGGGAGGGGGATGGCTGGAGGGAGGACGCTGGAGGGAGGGGGCTTTGGGGAGGGTGGAAGTGTGGTTGGAGGGAGGGGGCTTCGCAGCCACCCACACCCTCCCTGAAGCCGCGATCTCGAGTGGGATCGCGGCTTTGGGGAGGGGGCGTGGCTGGAGGGAGGACGCTGGAGGGAGGGGGCTTCGGGTAGGGTGGAAGGGTGGTTGGAGGGAAGGGGCTTCGCAGCCACCCAACCCCTCCCCAAAGCCACGATCTCCAGCCGAATCGCGGCTTTGAGGAGGGGGGGTGGCTGGAGGGAGGACGCTGGAGGGAGGGGTTTTTGGGGAGGGTGGTTGGAGGGAGGGGGCTTCGCACCTACCCACCCCTCCCCGAAGCCGCTGGGCATTTGCGGCTTTGAGGAGGGGGGGTGTCTGCAGTGAGGATGGTGGAGGGAGGGGGCTTCGGGGAGGGTGGAAAGGTGGTTGGAGGGAGGGGACTTAGCAGCCACCCACCCCCTCCCCAAAGCCGCGATCTCCAGCCGGATCGTGGCTTTGAGGAGGAGGGGTGGCTGGAGGGAGGACGCTGGAGGGAGGATGCTTTGGGGAGGGTGGCTGGAAGGGGGGGCTTCCCAGCCACCCATCCCCTCCCCAAAGCCACGGTCGGGAGCCGGATTGTGGCTTCGGGGAGGGTGGAAGGGTGGCTGGAGGGGGGGCTTTCCAGCAACATTCGCCCCCTCCTCTGTCCTCGGTTGCTCCCCAAAGGGGGAGAAAGCAGAGGGGGGGCGAATGAACCGTAAGCACTTTGCCTCACCCCCCCCCCCTGCCTGATCTCCTGCCTCTTTGCTCCATTTGCAAAGGGATCAAAGAGGCAGGAGTTCAGACGGCGGGGTGAAGCAAAGTGCATCCAGCGTATAAGACGAGCCCTGATTCTGGAGCCTATTTTTCAGGGCTCAAACTTCGTCTTATACGCCAGAATATAAATAATCATTTTTCCCCATCCTTAAAATGATGACTTATAAGTAAAGGAAAGTGACAGCTTTTCATATGGATAATATTTTTAAAAATTTAATTAGCTATTTATACCCTGCTCTTCAGCCACAAAGGCTATCAGAAGGGCTTACAAATTGTTAAACAGTAGCAATTTACACATCTACACTGCATTAAGCAATTTTCAATGTGTATTAGCTAATTAATTGCCCCCATAAGCCAGGTACTCATTTTACTGACCTATGAAAGAATGGAAGGCTGAGTAAAACCTTGGAGCCCTCTGGAAGTGAACTTGCAATGTGGTGACTTGCAGTACTGGCATTTAACCACTGCGCCACCAGGGCTCCCTAATATAGAGTGAATATTAGTTGTTGTTGTGATGGTAGGGAGGGTGGTGGTTTGTGTTTTTAAAGATTTGGAAATATGCTGTATATGGAGAAAGAGACACATTCATTTGTTTCTTAGCACTGCTGGGGAGTTTAATGGACAGAGTTCACACAAGTCACTTGGGTTATTAGGAAAGTGAGAAGAGATGAAATAGATCCATGTGTGGCTCTAGCTCTTGTGCTCCCCGTGCTCTAGGCTCCATGACTTCTCTGCAAATGAGACACCTGCCTTTCCCAACCTAGTGCCCTTCGGATGTTTTTACACGACAGCTCCTGCAATCCTTCCTTATTAGCCACGGAAGATGAGACTGCTTCAGATGGCTTCTAAATTTATATTGATTTCTTGGGCTGTACATGTAGTAAGGAATCCCTATTACACAGCCATGCAACATTTATCTTATTCTGTTCTTTGACCTGATTCAGCTTGAACCTGCATCAGAAATGCATGTGCCCCTGTGAGAAGGCATTTATGGCTTTCTTTAGTAAGTTCTTCCTTTTCCACTCCCTGGTAAAACAAAAAGCTTCTTAGGTGTTATTGTATTCCCAACAGGACTTGAACCCTCAGACCAAGGAAGCCTGAGCCTTTTTTACGTGTCAGGCAAGAAAGCTAGATTTTGAAGCATGCTATTTAGGTGAAACTGTGGTGCCCCATCCTTTCTTCCTTACACACTGTGCAGTCAAAACAGTTTTCCCCAGGCTGTGAATAACAGGGAACCAGTTATTGAACCCACGTACAGGGATACTGTAGTCTCTCAGCTTCCCATGGTCTTTCTGTCCATATCACATAAGCTCTCCTCCCTAAGAATGTTGTGAAACACTTTTTTTTGGGGGGGGGTATAGTAATAGCTTGTGTGTGATGTGATTGAGTAATGTCATAGGCTATGTCCCTGTCAATTAGCATGTATGGTTTCTTTCATGCAAGGTTAGCAGTGAGGAAGGCATTGGTGGCATGCCACTCCATCATTTGGTGTTGATACTATGAATGCTGAGGGCTGGGCTGGTTGTACTATTCAGCTGAATGACGAATGATGCAGGTGGCAGAAGCCCTGGGGCCATTCCTCCTGAGCTTCTCAACCGCCCCCCCCCCAGTCAGAACAATTGTGTACCTACAAAACTAGTCAGCTGTCCTTGGGTGTGGTGGTAGATGCTATCTCATTTTCCATTTCAAAGCAATATGTTAATGTAATTCCTAGTGGCTTTGAACACTGAAAACAAGGGGTTCTGTCTTGTCCTTTGCCTCAGGTAACAAACACCTTAGCCTTGCCCTGGCTGGGAGAGTGCTTGGCAAGATTTAATCTGTACTGTGTTTGTTTTCCTTTCCTTTTCTTCCAATTACTGTATAGTATCATGCTGGTATTACCTGGGCACTGGCTTGGCAGATCTATTGGATCACCCTGTCCACTTAACAGCCCAATCTACAAAAGATCTCATGGGCAAGAAGTCAATTCCTCTTCTTGCTCCTTGCTACTGTCAGCCCTTTCATACCTGGGCAAGGCATAATGCTCCATGTTGGGGAGCTGACCTTTCCAGTAACTGGAAATGGCTGATAGAAAGCTCTATCTTGCTTTTCCTTTCCTTTCTAAAAGTAATTACGAAGCATTTGATGGGGCCCCAAAGCATGATATTACTGACTGAAAGATACTTTGCCAAGTGATGAGCAAAATGGCAGGCCTTTCTAAGGAAGATTTGGTCATCAGGCTACCAGTTGCTTCCCATGGCATTAAAATTAATGGGCCTATTGTGATTGCTACCCTGTTCTTCTTCACAGAGCTTAGCCATTGTGATGTTACCTAGGAACCAATAGATGTACACAATAGTTGTCCTTCTACCTGTTCATTTTATCCCTATTTCAATAGGTGACCCAGTATGCCATTATTTACCACATTCAGCCTTTCCCCAGCATCTAGCTTTAGGATGGCCATAATAAAAGATGAGGAGGTGCTTCTATTTTGAATAGCTATACAGAACAAGAGATTTTGGTGGATGTGAGGCTGGAATCCTGCTGCACTACACAGGCACAACTATGCTGATGTAGGCAGTGGCAGCAGGAGGAAAAATGTTATGGACACAACAGCTGTGAAGGAAGTAAGGCATTGTAAAGAGAGGCTGCTCAGAGCTTGAAGATTTTTTCTGCCTTCCTGTGCAACCCTGGAAACAGTGCAACTACCACTGGTGTAGTGCACCAACTGACTCTGGCTTCAGAGTGAAAGGATACAGCTCTTCCAGACAATCACTACTAATACAGTTATGCTGCCATGACCCCTGTTCTCCTTCTGTCTAAAAAGACACACACATCCTCCCCTTTTTAAACAAAAAGAAAACTAGTTGTTGTGCTACTAGTGCATCCTACTATATGTTGAAGGGCAACCTATTTATTGGTCCTGACTTACCTGCTAAAAAAACACTGGACACAGAGCCAAAAAAGAGATGCCTGATTAAGCCCTGTAGAATCTTTTGAGAGAGCCATAGGACTTTATCACACCAGCCTTCTGTCTTGCCACATGTTATGCCTCTGGCTGTTAGCTAGCCATAGTTAGGTCAAGTTTTGTTAGCTAACTATAAGTTTTGTTAGTTAGTTAGGCCAGAAGCCTACCAGCCAGCCAGAGTCTTGACATGAGTGAGAGGCCCAGGGGAGGAGGGATGGATGGTATTGGAATGTGCTTGGTACTGCCTGCTATCAGGTCTCAAGGTCAACCTGGCCTGGGAATAAAGAGGGAGTGAGAACTGGGAAAGTCAAGCCCCAATTATACCAGGTGGAGGGGGAGAGCGGAACTGTTGGGTGGAACGGGAAAAATGAAGCTGAAAATATACTAGGGGTGGTGGTTTGGTGGGAAATGCTTCATACTTGTCAATGACGTGCCACTGTTCACTTCTATTCCTTTGCAATAAAGCATTCAACTTAATGTTTGTTGTCTGAGTGACTGAAGTTCGACTGGTTCGTCACACCACAGTAGTGTTACTTCAGAAAATGGAAACACCGGTTTGGGAGTGTTCCTTATCACAATCCTTTTGAATCACACAACTGCGCTGCTTCAGTGGTCTATAGTGATGCAATCTGTCTCCCACACCTGCACCACAACTCCACCTTTCTGATCTATGCCCTACCCAGCATGCCTTTTGGTATTCTTTCTTCTTTTTATTTTTGCCATAATTTTGCATTACGGCAATACGATGGTGAATTAAAAAGAGAAAAGAAATAGAAAATAAAAGGAAAAAGTGACTGCTTTGAAATAGTGGGGAGGAGGGGGAGAGGAGAAGAATCACACCCCTTGATGCCACATGACTGCTGGCCTCTTGCTACTGCAGTGGAAGAGACCTATCACACAGAGGGTTGTCATGGAAAGGTAGTGAGAATGAAAGCCATTGATGGGTTTCCTTAGGAATGAAAAGGTGCACTCCAACAATGAGTTGAATGCAAACTGACAACAGAATGGAGATGATGTCATGTGATAAGGTACAGCCATAGATGTTATTGTACAGCTGGAATTGCACTGTACAAGACTTGTGTGATAAAGTTCATAGAGAGGATAGAAAGGAAGTTATCTTACACTGAATCAGACCTTGGTCCATTGAGACAATGGCCCTCCAGGGACTTAGGCAGAATTCTACCTTGGCTCCATCTGGAACTGAACCTTTCACATGTAAAGCATGTCAGGAGTTGGAAACTGAACTCCAGAGAAAATAGTCAAGCAACTGCAGAGTCATGCTGTCATCATGACTGAAGCCAAGGATGCTAGTTACGACTGCCAAGTCATGCTAGCTTGGTCTACAGCTGCAGAAGGAGGGTTACTAGAGGGCATAGCTTCTGGAGTGCAAGATCTGATGTAATGCACACATGTGCCTGAGTAAGCCAATGCTCTGTAACTTATAAGAGAGCTCAGTTCAGAACTCACTCTCTTCTCATGAATGCTGATGCCTGGGGAAGTAGTTTGTCCTTCAATTGTAAATACTGTATATTCTTGCATACAAGACTACTTTTTAACACTTGAAAATCTCCTCAAAAGTGAGGGGGGGTCTTATACCCCAGTAGACCTTTCCCCCTGCTGTGAGAATGATTGAAGTGTAAAATGGCCTGGGCAGTTTTCCCAGCAGATCCTTCCTCCTGCTGTGAGAACGACTGCTTTGCATTTGAAGAGTTAAATGGCCCTCTATTTAGCTCAGGAGAGTCAAAATGATGTTCCTTTTCAGGGCAAGTTAGCCTAAAATTAGAATTTCTGGATTCAACTTCTCATTTTGCATCAAGTTTTGTCTATGGTGAAATTCTCTTGTCTGCCAATGTGGCTCTAAAACCATTAATGTGCTCATTCATTAATGTGCTCATTCAAAAATTTGGGATTTGATAGCTTCATATTAACCAACTTACAGTATTAATGCAACCTTACTTTCCAAAGATTGAACACCACAAAGATTTTTCAAAGTATCCCATGCTTTTTTAGCTGTTCTCAGTCCTTTAATTTCACAGACTATTCCATCATCTACAGCCACTGAGCTGGCTGGCTGGTGGGGAACAGGCTTTCCAGCCAGCTGGCTGGCTGGCGGGGGGCAAACTCTATATTTTAGCTTAAAAATTGGGGGGGTCGTCTTATGCGCCCAGTCGTCTTATACGCCGGAATATACGGGTATTTGTAGATATTGCAACTGCTTGACTTTGAAGATAAAAGTGCCTCCTGTTTATTTAGACCTCAAACACTTTGTGTGAGAGTACTCTTGGGAACGGGTTGCTACTAAGTCTGCTGAGATAGTTTGTGGCTTCTGCTGGGGACTGAGTGTCCTATCATCCCCTGACAAAGCATGTGTTCTTCCATAGAGCTACGGCTCTTGTCTACAATGCGCAGGAATGAGAAACGGGGTTGGGCAGGAATTGTCTTGAATGTTGAGGATCCTATATGATTATTCCTTAAGAGCTTTTGTTTCTAATCAGTACATGGTTTTGACACCTTTATGAGCAATTACATGAATGTGTTTACTAAGCCTTCATATCAAAAGTTACACATTCTTTTCCTTAAATAAAGTGATTGATTAGTGCTGATAATATTATCTAGGTGTAAGAATATTTTTTAAAGAATCAAATTATTTTAAGACATACCACTTTCTTTTAATTTTTGATGTAATCTGGAGTGTTTCCAAAAGCAGGCCTTTAAAATTTGCTACTTCTCCCGCCCTCACTCCCCCCCCCTCCACCATCTACACTGCTGTTTTTCTCTGTCTCTGTATTGAAATGACAACCTTGGAAACAACTGCCTTCTTGTGTCACCACATATTGAAATTAGCTACTTTGACTGCCCATAGCAGTGAACTTACTAAGAATCCATGGGGGTGGTGGTGGTGGAGATGCCATTTTTACCTGGCTGCCTTTATTATTTACCTCATGTATTTAATTTGTGTTCTACCCACTGCTGGGAACTATAAAGTTAAGCTCTGAATCATGCTTTGGGGAGAAATAATCAAGTTGTTAGAATGTAAAAGCAATAGCACTCCCCAACCAAAGCCTTCATAAATGCCTTATTCACCTCTGAAAATATTTAATACAATTTCTAGACTCTATAATATAGTGTCACTAAGCCATACATCCTAATAACTGCAGGCACTTCTGTCTGGACCAGATATAATTGTTCAGTTGGACAATTATAGATTATGGCTACCAGGGTGCAAAATCTTGGAAGGTGTGTAAGTAGGATTAGAGTAACAGAATTCATTCCTTTCTCTTCTAATAAATGAGTTGTATGTGTGTTTTAAAAACATGAGAAGTTCTTAAAAGTTGTGCCCCTCCCCCGCTACACTGGATTTATATTTTGTGTTTTCTTGTAATATGAGGTATACAAGTTCTAACATTATTAGAATTATGTGTAACTAATAGTCATTTATTTCTGAACTGAAAAGATTTCATGAGACATACCCATATTATAAATATGCTAGGTATTATAAGTGCTAAGTTCAAGCCTGTTTAATGCTAACAGCTACTCAGCAAGGTACTCCTGTAAATATGATTCCATGAACAGGCTAGACAGTCCCAACGCTTTCCAAAGATGATGATTCCCATGTTTCTTTATGGAAATGTGTCACAGATCAAGTGGTTTTAAAAACTATAGATTCTAGGATCAATGTGTCTGCTCTCCCAGCTAAGTGAGGGGGGGTGTCAGTTTTTGTCTCAAATAGGAAGACATTTATGAATTTGGGCAAACCCTTCAAAAGTAAAATTTCAAAAATGAAAATTGCAATGGAAAATGTCAACAGAGGATTATGTTGTGCCTGCTTATTATACAAATGAGGGGCCTGGGGTGGGGAAGGTGTCAGCTCTGATTAAATACACAGAGGTTCAGAACCAGGCTGGATGAATCTGCCAGTCCTTGGCTTTGTCTCTCATCTAAATTTTAAAACACCAAGTCTTTCCATCCTGAATATTAAGACATTTGAGAATTCTAATAATTTTTTTTTTGAAGCAGGAACATAATTCACACACATTTCTACTCCCAAGGTCTCTGGTCATCATTCTGCGGAACGCCATCATCGTTTTGTAGGATGATGATAACAACAATGTGGTTAGGATGGACATTCAGCAAAAGAAAGAACATCATAGCTTGTTACCCCCATAAGCCCAGCACTTCCTTCTAATGGAGAAAGGTGGACAGTTAAGTAACAGGACATAGAATCATAGAGTTGGAAGAGACTCAGTGGAAGAATATCCTCCACTGAGATGCCTGGTAGATGCTAATGTTGGTTTCATTCTTGCACCAAGTAAAAACTGGGCTCTTTATTAAAGTTTTTGGGCCCTTACTGATTTCATCCAAATTTGCATGTAGAATCATAGAATAATAGAATCATAGAGCTGGAAGAGACACAAGGGCCATCTTGTCTAATCCCCTACCATGCAGGAATACGCAATGAAAACACTCCCAACAGGCTTTTTAAGCTGCTGCATCATGCTGCTGACTCATATTCAGCTTGTGGTCCACTAAGACTCTTAGATCCCTTTTGCATGTACTGCCATCAACCTAGGTGTCACTTATCTATATCTGTGCATTTCATTTTCACTGCCCAAGTGTAGTATCCTACATTTCTCTCTGTTGAGATTCATTTTGTTAATTTTGGCCCAGCTTTCTGATCTGTTAAGATCACTTTGAATTCTGATCCTGGCCTCTTAGGTGTTAGCTACCCCTCCTAATTTGGTGTCATCTGCAAACTTGATAAGAATGTCCTCTATTCCATCATCCAAGTTATTGATAAAGATGATAAAGATAGCTAAGTAACACTTTTAGTTGAAAGAAAGGGTGAATAAATAAAGGAAAGCTTAAAAATATGAACTTCTATTGTCCCCCCTCTCTCAAATGGCCACAAGGTCTGAGAACTACCATTGGGAGGCAGTGTCTTCTCCTTTGGTTTGATTTGGCAGTCCTGATTGGAACAATGTTTGTGGGCATGCACAAGAATGGTGGCATGGGATCACTTGGGGAGGAAAGGAGGATCCAGTCAGATTTCTGAGTAATCTTCATGTGGCTGAATTGGAATGAAAACAAAATTAAAATGTGAAAGTATTACATTGTGCAGCACGGTTATTTGTACCTACTAGCTGTACCCGACATAACATACACTGGTGGTGCATTAAGGGTGAGTCGCTCTGTTGCCCCGCCCGCGCTGATGATGACAATGCCACCAGTTGACTGCCTGGGTCCCATTGCAGCAGGAGCAGGGGCGGTGGGGCGATTATGTGAACCCCTGGGCGCTGGACAATATCAGAACCCATATCAAAAGTTGGTCTTGTTCTATAACAGAGTAAATAATGTGTACTCTTCCAAAAATCCAATTAATTAGTTGGGAGGTCCATCTCCACTGACTCAATTCTTACAAAATAAACTATCTATCTATCTATCTATCTATCTATCAATCTATCTATCGTATGTTTCCTTTCCCAGTGTGCTGATTGGCGGCTTTGGAAACATACCCAACCAATCCCCTCCCTCCCTCAGCCAATCACCACCCACATGCAAATTCCCTCTCTACCTCACAACCCACTCTTGCCACTCAATCTGCATCTACACCCCCAGCCTCAAAAGGGCCCCCCTCCTCTCACTCCCTTAGGCAATCACCACCCACATGTAAAACAAAGCAATGTTTCCCCCCCTAAAATAATACCATGTAGCAGAACTATGTGAAAGGAACACTGTCACTCCAAGCTGCAACCCCAACCCCAAGCTGCTTGAAACCCCAACAGGGCACATACTAATACTAATACTAATACTAATACTAATACTATGAGAACACAGCTGCGCTGGGCAGGGCACGTTTCTAGGATGGAGGACCATCGCCTCCCAAAAATACTACTCTACAGTGAACTCACCACGGGTCAGCGTAAGAGGGGCGCTCCAAAAAAGAGATACAAAGACTCCCTGAAACAACATCTCAGGCTCGGCCAAATTGATCACCAACAGTGGTCCGCCCTGGCCTCACATCGGGAGGCATGGAGACGCACTATCTACAATGCTGCAGCCTTATTTGAGAACTCACGACGAACAAGTCTTGAAGAGAAACGACAATGCAGAAAGAATCACAACCCGAAAACATCACCCAAGGAGACCTTCTGCTGTGCTTTTTGCAACCGGACTTGTTTATCTCGGATTGGTCTTTTTAGTCATCAGCGCGCTTGCAGAAAGCACGGGATGAGTCCTTCCTAAATCTTCGTTTGCGAAGAAAAGCCAGAGAGAGAGACTAATACTATTACTATTACACTAGTGGCTCTTAACCTTTTCCTTACCAGGGACCCCCTTTAAATATGTTTTGTTACCATGGGCCCCCAAGACTTAACTCAAGATTTAAAACGCTTAACAACAACAACAATAATGATATCTGATAACAACAATAATAATGCAATTACAACAGTGCCTCTTAACCTTTTCTTTACCAGTGGTCCCTTTAAATATCTTTAGTTGCCATGGACCCCCAAGACTTTAGATTTAAAATAATAATAATAATAATAATAATACCTAATAATACCTAACAACAACAACAACAATAATATAATTACACCATCCATGAAATCTTCCCTCAGAGGCACTGGGCAGGGAGGGAAGACTTTTCTCCTGCTTCTTCCTGCAAGTTTGTGGCTCAAGTGGATTGAATGGCAATGCGCAGGTCAAGCCAGCCAGCCAGCCTTTACCTTGGCTTCTGTCACATGGCCACTCTACTGCAGGCAGGAGATGGTCTGAGCAACTTTCAAGCCTTCACGGACCCCCTGTGAGGCCATCGCAGACCCTGGGGGTCCCCAGACTCCAGGTTAAGAACCATTGGTCTAGATACCTGGCAAAAGTAGCATGCAAAATCTGTGCCTCATTTAGAGAAGAGGGGGCCCAGGGACCTTTGTCCACTGCTTGTTAAAACAGAAATGAATAGAAAAGGGAGCAAAGGAGTCTCTCCAGCAAGGGATGGAATGGTCACCTCTAACTTTTTTGTGAGTATTTGGGCTCACCTTTGTCCCACCCACAGACTGTGGAGCCTCAGCCTTCCACTACAACACCAGCTGCCCTTCGAGGGCATTGGAGGAAGGCTGGTGGCCAGTGAGACCCCACTTTGCTCCATTCTGTTCCCCCTCCCCTGATGGCTTTGGTTCCTCCCACAGCCAGAGGGATTTTTTTTAAGCAGGCAGCATCCCATCTGGTGCAGCATTGGCAAAGAAAGCCTTATCCCCACAGGAAGTAGAGCCAGGGGTAGCCAGAGGACCCCAAGGAGTCTCCTAAAGAGGAAAAAGAGGGCCTGAAGCCCCAGGGCAGCCTCTTCAGTTTCAGTATAAACAAACACAGTATATACACAACAAACCTCATTAACAAACTCAACAGCAATGCTCCTCTTATTCCACAACATCAACCCACACACAATGTATTGTGTGCTTTGGCTATGTAGGAATGTTTGCTAGTCATCCCTTTGCTTAGCCACAGCTATGAACAAACCCATTTCAGCTGTGCTAGTATGTGGCCTGTTGCTCCAACATTTTTCCTTTTGCATTTAAAGCAATATTACCCTGACAGAAGGAGGGGGGAAAGGGTTCAAGTTTTTAGGTGCAGAAGAGGTGAAGAGAGGAGGAAGGGGGAAAACCTATCCTGCATGGTAGGCCAGGAGGAAAAAGAAGAAAGAAGAGGGTGGGGGACACATAGAAAGCAACATTATTTTCCCCCATGCATGCATATTAAGACAGCAAGGGGAGCTGGCTGAGTACAGTTGTCCCTCCATATTCACGGATTTGGCATTCATGGATTTAAGTATTCACGGCTTGAAAATATTCTTAAAAAAATAATAATCCAAAAAGCAAACCTTGATTTTGCCATCTTATATGAGGTATACCATTTTGCTATGCCATTGCATATAATGGGACTTGAGTATTCATGGATTTGGGTATTCACGGGGAGTCCTGGAACCAAGCTCCAGTGAATGTGAAGGGACAACTGCATTTAGTTACACAGCTCAACAGGCAAAGATGTGGCTGTAGGCCAAGGAGGTGGTGCTGAAAAACACCCTCAAGCTGCTGATTGGCTGGCCAACAGAGCACTACGATTGGTTGGGTATGTTGCCTAAGCAGCCAGTCTATATATATATAATTCTATGTATATAATTCTCTTGGGTATGTTGCCATTCCCAGTGTGCTGACTGGCCACTTGGGAAACATACCTAACCAATCGTAGTGCTCTGTTGGCCAGCCAATCAGCAGCTTGAGGGTGTTTTTCAGCACCACCTCCTTGGCCTACAGCCACATCTTTGCCTGTTGAGCTTCAGTAAATAAATACTCAGCCAGCTCCTTTTGCTGTCTTAATATGCATGAATGGGGGAAAATAATGCTACAGACTATGTATCCTCCCTCTTCTTTCTTCTTTTCCCTCCTGCCCTACCTTTTTGTGCTGCCTGAGGCTTTTGAAAGGCTGCCTGGGGCCTTTTTGTGCAGGCTGGGGCCAGGGGTCTTTTTGTGCTGCCTAGGGCCTTTTTGTGCTGCCAGGGGACTGGGGCATTTCTGTGTGGTCTGTGGCCTTTCTGTGTGGTCTGGGGCCTTTCTCTGCTACCTGGGGCCTTTCTATGCTGCCTGGGGCCTTTCTGTGCTACCTGCCTCCTTGGGCCTCTTGGGCCCTGGGCACTCTCTGTAGCTGCGCCCTGGGCCTTCTGTGCTGTCTGTAGCAGTTTCTTCTCCTTGGGCCTTGGGGTGGAAACATGTGGAAAACGGCAAGTCCTTTCTAAACGTAGCAGTGGAGGGGCTCTCACATCCTGCCATGTGTGGGCTGTGTGTGTGTAGCATGGTGTGTGTGTGTGTGTGTGTGTGTGTGTAGTGTAGGGTGTGTGTGTACTGTGGGGTGTTTGTGTGTTTGTGCGATTGCATGGTGGCGGCAGAAGAGCTCTTGCATCCTGGCATGCGTGCTGTGTGTGTAGTGTGGTGTGTGTATGCGCAGGTGCATGCTGGTGGCAGAGGGGTTCTCGCATCCTGCTGTGCATGGTGTGTGTATGTGTGTAGCATGGTGTGTGTGTGTTTAGTGTGGTGTTTGTGTGTGTATGTGCGATTGCATGGCAGTGGCGGAGGAGCTCTCATGTGGTGCATGTGGTGTGTGTGTACGTGTGGTTGCATGGAGCAGCAGAGGGGCTCATGTTCTGGCGCACATGGTGTGTGTGTGTAGTGTGGTATGTGGGTGTGTATGTGCAGTTGCATGGTGATGGTGGGGTTCTCGCATCCTGGTGTGCGTGGTGTGTGTGTGTCTACCATTGTATCTGTGTCTATGTGTCTGTGTGTATACACAGTTGCATGGCAGTGGTGGAGGGACTCTCAGCATGAAATTAGCTATCATAGTTAAGGTTATATATTAATGCATCAAATGATCGTACCCTTGATATGTTTCCTAAAGTGGCCAATCAGCACAATGGGAATGGAAACATAGAATCATACTGAAGTGTTTTATATATGCAGATAATGGTATATGTTACACCGGCTAGTAGCTAAATAATGCTTTAGTAACTTCATAATTGTGTAGTGTGAAAAGACCCATAGACCTCACAATGTGAGGAAGCTTTTGGCTATCTGTGTACTTCGCTTACTAAAGTAGAGGGGGATTATGGCTTTTTAAAGCAGCCTCTGTGTCATGTGGCCCTCCAGAACTTGTCAGATTGCAACTCCTAGCATTCCTCACTTTTGCTCTGCTGGCTAAGGGCTGCTGTTATTTACAATCCAACAATATCTAGAGGTCTACTTGTTGCTCACCCTTCCTATATGCAAATTTCAGTTCTTCCAAAGATGCCATTGGACAGACACATTTTGCAATGACAGAATAATTGGATAAATCTCACTGGACACCAACTACCAAGGGAGTGACTTCAGTTCAAATATGGATCTAATATTTATTTGATTTTTAAATGTATTTATTCAGTTTATATCCTGCCTTTCTCCTGTCAAGGGACCTGAGGAGGCTTACAAAATGTTACATACCAGCTTAGCTAAAAATATACTATTACAAAAATTAACAGGCCTTTATTTCACATGTGGTGGTATTGTCCAAAACCCCAAAGATTTTTGGTTGTAGGTTTTCAATGAAATGGAAAAATATTACATTTTAAAAATATATACTTTCACCAGCATTGGGTTTTCTCTGTTTGTTTTTGTCAGCAAAAAAAATCAGGCAAAACTGATCTACTGACTGCTTGGGCCGTCAATAAAATAGATCAGCTTAAGGACAAGAAGTAAACGTGAAAGGATGATGTCATCTGATATGTGCCCCCTTTTGCGTTTATGTGGCATCATTATGATGCTATATTTAGTGCATCTGATAAAGTCCTATGTCAGTATTAAGCATATCTATCAAAGGGTGTGTGATGTTTACTGGCAACACAGAAAGGAGGAGGGGAGGCTTAATGCTTTCCTCCACAACCATAATCCTAATAAAAATTAGCACTACTATCACCACCATCAAGCAATTGGGTCCCAAAAGAAGAGCTCCCGCTAGGTATGGGAACAAAAATTAGAAAATCAGAATCTTTTTGGTGTGAACCTAGGGGTACGGTATACCTTTAGATCTATAGGTTTGCCTTATAGTTGCCATAAGTTGGAAATGATCTGAAGGCACACAACAACAACAACAACAACAACAACATATACAACAACATTACCATAAACAAAGGCCATGATAAAGAGAGAATATTGAGAGCTGGAAAGTTATGCTATTCCTACCTAGTTGCTGTATGTCAAATCCCTGGAAACAACTAAATTTGTGATATTTAAAAATAAAGGGATCATTAATATGTGGGATTCTACTGTAACAAATTAACAAACTACATATATGCCCAGAAGAAAGGCATAAGCATTTAGATCTGTTTATAAACAAAATAAAGTAACACAGAAAGCCTCATAAACAGGATCTTTTATAGACAACACTGCAGTGTTATTTTACATTAAGAAAGGTCAACACAGTAATTTGTTATTTTCATTATTATATATGTTTATTTAATACAGAATCTTTAATCCAGAGAAGATTTTGTTACAAACATGTTTGGAAATATTCTGTGTTCTAGGGATTTTTTAAAATATTGTTATTATGGATTGATTTCTATGGTTTCTTTATTTTTAATGTAAAGAAGGACCTGTGTATATATGTTGGTATTTACAATTCTACGTATGCCCCCAAGTGTAATAATTTTTAAATTCTTCTTATTCAAATATTTTGCATTTGGAGAAACATCATCCTCAAGAAGGGGACAAAATGAGATGCCTACAAATGTCTTGATAAACCCTTTAGTCTTATATGTGTAACATGCTAATCCTTTGCAGATAACAATTCCAGAGATATTAATATACCTGTGTGTCTGGCAGGGATAATTTTGTGCCCAGTGGCTTCACCTCAATGGGCAGCAGGCAGAGGCCATGATCCTGTTTCAAGCTGGCAGAGCATATTTTTATGGAGCCTGGGGCACTGAGGTGGTCAGCTAGGCAGAAGCAGAAGGGCACTTTCCTAGCACCCCCATGGCTCTTTAGAGGTTATCTGGGGGCAGGGGTGCACTCAGGTACCATTTAGCAGTTGTTACTCTACCTAGTGAAAATAGTTGTTTAAGGAGGTATTGGATACCCCCTTACAGAACACTGGAAGGAGTTCTACTGTTGTAATCCACAATTATGGTACTGTAAAAGCACAAGAGGATTCCAGCCTGAGCGTGTAATGAAGTATACAGCGGGCCTTCAAGTATCCACTGAGATTTGGTTCCAGGGCCCCAGTGGATACCAAAATCTGTAGATGCTTAACTCCCATTATATACAATGGCATAGTAAAAAGGCTTCCCTTATATAAAACAGTGAACAGCAAAGTTTGCTTTTTGATCCCCCCCTCCCCTTGAATATTTTCAAGCTGTGGTCAGTTGAATCTGTGGATGCAGAACCTATGGATACAGAGGGCCAACTGTACATGCAGTCTATATGCAGAAATACAGAGTGTAGATTATTGTGAAGACAGCTTACCATGCAAACTGCTTGTATGTGGATAGGCCCAGTGCAGAACTGGTCAACACATCACAAACAGGGAAAGAAGCAGCAGAGATCTTCTTCTTCCAGGTGTTTACGACTCCCAGAACTGTTACCTACATAGGCTTCCAGTCAGGATCGGCTTTACCATTAGCCAGAGTGAGCTGTTCATCTAAGGTAGCAGATGCTGAATGGGGTTGAAGGACAAAGCTGTACAATCCAGGCATTTTCCCTGCACTCTTTAGGCTCGTCTGCTGCCCACAAGTGTGGTGGAGGATATTACTGAAGTAAGACTCAACTGTCAATCTTGTTGGCTTGTGTACATGGAATACAGGGAGGCTGCAGGTTGTCCTTTGCCTCTGGCAGCAAAGAGTCTGGGTCAGCTGTGCGTATTGCCATTCATTTCTGTACAATCACCTACACATTTCAGAGAAACGGAGATACCGTATATTCCGGCGTATAAGACGACTTTTGAGCACTCAAAAGTGCCCTCCAAAATTGACAGTCGTCCTATACGCCGGATACACTTTGCTTCGCCCACCTGCCTATCTCCTGCCTCTTCGCAAACAGAGCGAAGAGGCAGGAGATGGGGCAGGGGGGTGAAGCAAAGTGTTTTGAAGATCATTCGCCCCCCTCCTCTGCCTTCTCCCCCTTTGGGGAGCAATGGAAGAAAGAGGAGGGGGCGAACATTGCGGTTTGCCGCAGCCGCTGCTCGAGCGCTTCTGCAGCGGCCGAGGCAAACCCGTGATTTTCCCCCTCTCCCCACCTTCCAGGAAGGTGGGGAGAAGGGGCGAACGTGCCCCGTTTGGCCGCACAGTCTGCGGACCCCCCTCCTGCGCTCCCTTCTGGAAGGGAGCGCAGGAGGGGCATGCGGAGGCTGCGCGGCCAAACCCGCGATTTTCCCCCTCTCCCCACCTTCCTGGAAGGTGGGGAGAAGGGGCGAACGTGCCCGGTTTGGCCGTGCAGCCTCCGGATCCCCCTCCTGCGCTCCCTCCTGGAAGGGAGCGCAGGAGGGGCATGCAGAGGCTGTGCGGCCAAACCGCGATTCGCCCCTTCTCCCCACCTTCCTGGAAGGTGGGGAGAAGGGGTGAACGTGCCCGGTTTGGCCGTGCAGCCTCCGGATCCCCCTCCTGCGCTCCCTCCTGGAAGGGAGCGCAGGAGGGGCATGGAGAGGCTGCGCGGCCAAACTGCGATTCGCCCCTTCTCCCCACCCTCCTGGAAGGGAGCGCAGGAGGGGCATGGAGAGGCTGTGCGGCCAAACCGCGATTTGCCCCTTCTCCCCACCTTCCTGGAAGGTGGGGAGAAGGGGCGAACGTGCCCGGTTTGGCCGGGCAGCCTCCGGATCCCCCTCCTGCGCTCCCTCCTGGAAGGGAGCGCAGGAGGGGCATGCAGAGGCTGCGCGGCCAAACTGCGATTCGCCCCTTCTCCCCACCTTCCTGGAAGGTGGGGAGAAGGGGCGAACGTGCCCGGTTTGGCCGTGCAGCCTCCGGATCCCCCTCCTGCGCTCCCTCCTGGAAGGGAGCGCAGGAGTGGCATGGAGAGGCTGCGCGGCCAAACTGCGATTCGCCCCTTCTCCCCACCTTCCTGGAAGGTGGGGAGAAGGGGCGAACGTGCCCGGTTTGGCCGTGCAGCCTCCGGATCCCCCTCCTGCGCTTCCTCCTGGAAGGGAGCGCAGGAGGGGCATGCAGAGGCTGTGCGGCCAAACCCGCAATTCGCCCCTTCTCCCCACCTTCCTGGAAGGTGGGGAGAAGGGGCGAACGTGCCCCTTTTGGGCGCACAGCCTCCGCATCCTCCTCCTGTGCTCCCTCCTGGAAGGGAGCGCAGGGGGGGCATGTGGGGGCTATGCGTTGGAAGAGGGGGGTCGTCTTATAGGGCGAATATATCACAAACTCTGCATTTCCCCTTAAAAATTGGGGGGTCGTCTTATACGCCGGGTCGTCTTATACGCCGGAATAGGTAATGAACATAGTTTTGAGCTGACCAGATGAATTACAGTTAGTCACTTGGAAGACTAGGGAGTAGACTAAGGAGGGTACTAATATGACTTGATCCCTGCACTGTCACACCAGCACTTTTAATTAGGACAAAAGGGGTAGTGGGTAGTGCTTCCATGTCAGTAAGGCAATGGATCCACTCTGGGTTTTAGTCCATATTTTATCCCCCAAATAGGTCCAGTACCTTTGATATCTCCTTTAAAGTACAGATTAAAAACTGAAGCAGATTCAGTGGCTGACTGACATGGGAGTCATCAGGTGCCACTGCACCAAATTTGAACTACTTTTGAGTAAGTGGTTTGATTCTTCTGGCCCAAAAATTGTAATTCAACAATGCTGATGGATTAAGTAAGAACATTGTTGTTTTTGTTGTGTACCTTTGTTTCCAATTTATGGTAACCCTAAGGCAAACCTATCGCAGGGTTTTCTTGGCAAGATTTGTTCAGAGGTTTGCCTTTGCCTTCTTCTGAGGCTGAGAGAGTGTGACTTGCCCAAGGTCACCTAGTGGGGATCCATGGCCAAATGGGGATTGGAACTCTGGTCTCTAGAGTCAGGTTTTGCAAAAATCCAAGAGAACTAGGCTTTGGATAAAGAAACAGCTGGGAAATGTAAAAATTGTTGGCACTTTAGCACTTTTTCTCATTTAGTTAATTAATTACTTAATCCTTGAATTACATAATTGCTGAAATTCCAATGTAAGTCAAGCACTTCAGTTTTTAAAAATGATTTAATTAATTTACCCTTTTTCATTAAAATATATGTAATTCACAATGTAATTGATTTTAACTAGTTATTTCCTGTCACTGAGTTGGACCTATCGATTGAATTTAGCCAGTCAAGTTTTAAACAAAAAGCAGAAAATACTAAAACCATCTCTCCCCATCCCTGGCAGCAAAATTACAACAATAACGCAATAGCAATTTGTACCTCTCCCCACCTCTACAACATCTGACACTCTGCCAAATGGCAAGTCCAGCACTGGAGGTAAAAGGGACAAGCATTCTTTATAGACTATGTTTTCCCTGCAATCAGCACACATTCAACTTCTGTGTTTTCATTATACCCAAGAACTGTTGCCTCACTCTGCCTAACGGTAGGGCTCATCCTGGCTTCTTCAATCAGATGTAAACCTTTGATTCAATGGAGCTTTTTTGTGGCTGAATGGAGCAGTGGCACTGGGGACTACAGAGGGAAGTGGTAAAAATCACCTCCCACTATTTCTGACAGTAAGAGTATTCTGAACAAAACACTGATTGTGGATTCCCCTATCAGCGAAAAAAAGACTTTGGATCCCACACAAACTGCATTAAAAAGAAGAAGAAGAAGAAGAAGAAGAAGAAGAGAGCGAGCATGCGAGTGCAGTGTCCAATCCAACCTGCCAAGCCACACCAATATCAAGAAGATCTCATTTCCTAAAACCAAATAAGTGTGGGCTGCTATTATGCAGTCTTCTAGGGAATTCAGTTCCCATAATTCATTCTACATACACTCAGACGCAGTCTATAATACACATATGTGCGTGCACACACACATACACACAGAGGCAATTTCACATGATTCAGTGTCTGAGCTGGATCAAATAAAGGCAGAGTTGGAACAGTTACTCTTTGGAACACAGTTCCCAGAATCTCCAACAATGTTAACTGAGAGACTGTAGGAGTCATAAAAGCTCATTTTCCCTAGCTCGGGGGAGGGGGGGGAAGACCCAAGTAGAGTGCCGTTCCAGCTCTCAGCAACATTAAATGTCCTTAGTGTGTCATTACAGTCCAAAGCATAAACCCAGGTCATCCAAGGTATAATTTCTTTTGCTGCCAATTAACATGTTGGCATTAGTTGAACCAGCACTACAAGCCAAATACAAACCCAGCAGCCTGTGTACAGGGTAAATGTAATGAAGATAGTGTTTGTAATGAGTTATCTTTGCAGCAGAGAGGGCTTATTATAGCAACAAGATTTGTCTGGTAACTCTCACCATCATATCTACCTCCCACCATACTGCCAAATGCTCTAAAGCAATGGGTGCCCTGACAGCTTGTAGCTATTATTAGCATAAACTTAGATTGCCTTGTTTGCTGCTTTCCCTCACTATACATTTTTGTTACAATTTCTTACTGATCCCAACACAAACTTCCATCATACGGTACTAAGGAACAGTTTTGGTATTGGACTCTGGTTGTATTTTCCTTACAGGGACATTACTTGATTGGTCATGGTTTGAAGGTTTGTTCATAAAGCAATATCGGTATCAGCCAGAGGCCACAATCACGTGTGGGCCAGTGTAGTGTAATAGTTCTGCAGTCTTTCACACACACAGCTGAATCTACCATAGTGACACTGCAGTCCCCTGCCCAACAACAATTCCATGCCTGGTGAGGGTGGTGGGGAATCAAAAAAGTATCCAGCTATGTCCCTTTAGCCAGAAGTGAAATGATTACATCTTCCACTGAACTTCCCTGGGGTCCTCTGGTTTTAGCAGATGATGATGCTTGTCCCACTATTACTAATCTCACCAGGCACGGAACAGCTGTGGGAGCTGCAACAACTATAGGCAGAACTATGATACATCTCTCTCTCTCTCCCCTCTCACAGAACTCACCCTCCTCCAACCAGGCCAGCTCCCTGCTAAATGCAATCATTTAGTGGCCAGTGAAGAGCAGGGGACGTCAAAGAAGCATCTGACTATGTGCCTATAAACAGACACACAAAGACCAGGTAATCTTCCTGGACCATGCATTGCTCCTTTCTCCTTCCAGTTGTTACATGAAGGAAATAGTGAACTCCTCCCTCAATGACAAAACAAGTTCAATATGCAGTTGGGCCTACGTATGCCACTAACACCTGCCATTGATTGGGAAGCTCTGTATGCCAAATTTGGTTCACAAGGCTGCCCCATCTGGCTGTCAAGCTTCTTCTGCTTTGTCATCATCATGCAACAATTGGAGATAGGAGTTAAGGAATGGGAGATAGGCTATCTCTAGTGATTGGATAATGGGCTATTTTACCCCTGAGTAAACATGCTCTGGTAGGAAAATGCCCAAATTACACCCATCCTTGACCACTTTACTTAGGCCATGCCCTATGCTGTTGGCCTCTACCAGTGGGGGAATGTGGCTCCAATGCCCTTTCTGAACTTGAATTTGACCCTCCCACCCAAAATATGCTTTCCATCCCTATTCTAAACTAGTATTGGATCAATGTTTTCGTTGTTCCGTTCTGTGTGTGGCAACATATTAGACAGCCACAATAAGGCTACCAATGTTTTTATTGCCACTTAAGTTTAATTCCTACATTACCATGGGAAGAAGGAAAGAAAACATTTCACATGGTGTGAAGATACTTGTGTGGGAAGTGATTAGGGGTTTCCATGTAACCAGAACATCAAACTGTTACTTAGGCTAGGTAATCTCTCCCTCTCTGGCTTTTCTTCGCAAATGAAGATTCAGGATAAACTCATCCCGCGCTTACTGCAAGCGCGCTGATGACTAAAAAGGCCAATCCAAGATAAACAAGTCCGGTTCCAGAAAGCACAGCAGAAGGTCTCCTTGGGTGATGTTTCTGGGTTGCGATTCTTTCTGCGTTGTCGTTTCTCTTCAAGACTTGTTCGGCGTGAGTTCTCAAATAAGGCTGCAGCATTGTGGATAGTGTGTCTCCATGCCTCCGAATGTGAGGCCAGGGTGGACCATTGTTGGTGATCAATTTGGCCGAGCCTGAGATGTTGTTTCAGGGAGTCCTTGTATCGCTTTTTTGCAGCACCCCTCTTACGCTGACCCATGGCGAGTTCACCGTAGAGTAGTATTTTTGGGAGGCGATGGTCCTCCATCCTAGAAATGTGCCCTGCCCAGTGCAGCTGTGTTCTCAATATCATGGCCTCAATACTGGTGATCCCTGCTTGCTCAAGGAGAGCAACATTCGTCACATAGTCAGTCCAGTGTATATTTAGGATTGTGCGTAAACAGCGCTGATGAAAGCGTTCGAGGAGTCGTAAGTGGTGGCGATAGGTGACCCATGTTTCAGACCCATAAAGGAGAATAGACAGTACAATGGCTCTATACACACTGATTTTTGTGCTTCGCCTCAGGTGTTTATTACTCCAGACTCTTTTGTAAAGTCTTCCATGCGCTATATGCCTTTGCTAATCTGTGATCGATCTCTTTGTCAATCTTGGCATCTGAGGACATGATGCTTCCCAGGTAGGTGAACTGCTGAACGCACTTAAGCACAGAGTTGCCGATGGCAATGTGGGGGATGATGGTGTTCATCCTGTGGTGCAGGCTGGTAAAGAACTTCCGTTTTCTTCAGGTTGGCTTCCAGCCTAAATAGCTCTGCAGCTGTTGTGAAGCAGGATGTTAGCCACTGCAGAGCTGCTTCTGTGTGGGCAACAAGGGCAGCATCATCAGCGAAGAGCAGTTCATGGACTAGATAGTTTAGAGTCTTGGTGCGAGCCCTCAGCCGGCTTAAGTTAAACAAGCTACCATCAGTACGGTAATGTATATAGATGCCATCGTCTTCTTCGAGCTCTGCCGTAGCCCTTTGGAGCATCATGCTGAAGAAGATTGTAAATAAAGTTGGCGCAAGAACACAACCTTGCTTCACTCCATTAGTTATTAGAAAGGGCTCTGAAAGAGCATCGCCATATCTGACTTTACCACGCTGGCCCTTGTGTAGCATGACAATCATTTTAAGGAATTTGGGGGGACTTCCTAGTCTTTCCAGGATCTGCCAAAGAGCTTTTCTACTCACGGTGTCGAAGGTTTTGGTGAGGTCAACAAATGTTACATAAAGACCCTTGTTCTGCTCTCTACATATCTCTTGCAGTTGTCTAAGGGCAAATACCATATCTGTAGTACTCCTATTGGCTCTGAAGCCACATTGGCTTTCAGGAAGAAGTTCTTCTGCAATGGCAGGAACTAATCTGTTCAGGAGTATCCTTGCAAGGATTTTTCCAGCAATAGAGAGCAGTGTTATGCCTCAATAGTTTGAGCAATCTGATTTTGCTCCTTTTTTCTTGTACAGGGTGATGATGACTGCATCTCAGAGATCTGATGGCAGTTCCCCCTTTTCCCAGCAATTCACAAGGAGTTTGTGGAATTTATCATGGAGTACATAACCTCCATGTTTCCAAACTTCAGGTGGGATTCCATCAATCACAGCTGCCTTGCCGTTTTTCATCTGCTGTATGGCCTGAAGGGTCTCTTCCAAAGTGGGAGCTATGTCCAATTCATTTTTCACCGGTTTTTGTATCATATGTTGGATAGCTGAGCCTTGGACTACTCGGTTGGCAGTAAAGAGACTTTGAAAGTGTTCAGCCCATCGACTCAGGATGGAGACTTTATCAGTAATTAATGTTTGACTATCTGTACTGTATAAGGAGCTTTGGACCTGATAAGTAGGTCCAAACACTGCCTTAAGAGCTTCATAAAATCCTCTAGAATCACCCAGATCTGCACAGCATTGTGTCTTTTCTGCTATATTGATCCACCACTTGTTCTGTATGTCTCGGAGTTTTTGTTGAAGTTTACTACATGTGAGACAGAAAGCTGCTTTTCTTACATGGCAACTTGGCTGGGCAAGGTATGCCTGGTGAGCAGTTCTCTTCTTTGCCAACAGCTCTTGGATCTCTTGGTTGTTTTCATCAAACCAGTCTTGATTTTTCTTGCGGGAGAACCAGAGGTATTCTTCCGCAGACTGGAGGATACCGTTTTTGATATGCTGCCAAAGCACTATAGGAGAAGGATCTGTAGGGTGGTCTTCCAAGTTTTGTTTGCAGGTCTGCCTGGAATTTGTCTCTTGTGGTAGCTTGTTGAAGATTGTTGACTTGGAGTCTCTTAAGATGCCACCCCTCTTAGGTTTGAACTTAAGATGAAGGTTTAGTTTACATCTTACGAGGCGATGATTTGTCTGGCATTCTGCACTGGGCATCACTCGAGTATGACGGACATCACAGATGTTTCTCTGGCGGACTAGAACATAGTCAATGAGGCGCCAATGTTTGGATCGGGGATGCATCCAGGTTGTCTTCAAGCTATCTTTCTGCTGAAAGATAGTGTTTGTAATAGTCAGCTGTTCTGCACACAACTCTAGCAGGAGGCATCCATTATCATTGCAATTTCCAACAGCATGCTTGCCTAAGACACCTTTCCAGGCTTCGGAGTTCTTTCCTACTCTGGCATTGAAGTCACCAAGGATAATAATTTTATCTTTTACAGGGACTTTTTGTATGAGGTGGCGTAGGTCTGTGTAGAATTTGTCTTTCTCTACAGGGTTGGCTTGCATACTTGGGGCATATATACTAAAGAGAACAACATGTGGGAGGGATAAGGAAATAATGCGATCAGAGTGTCCTGTTGGTAAGGTTTCAAGTTTGGAGGCAATGGAGTTTTTAATCATAAAGCCTACTCCTGAAAGATGTTTTTCAGTTTTGGGTTTGCCAGACCAGTACAGTGTGTAGCCGGCGCCATGTTCTTTACGGTTGCCTTCCTCATGGAGACGAACTTCACTAAGAGCAGTTATGTCAATATTAAGTTGTGATAGTTCATGGGCTATTAGTGCAGAATGACGCTCAGGCCGTCCACTATCTGCAGAGTCTCGCATGGTTCTGATGTTCCAGCATGCAAGCGTCAGTTTATTTACACCTTTGGAGGCCGGTGTGTGCCTTTGTTTCTTTGCCTTGGTTTGACCGCATCAGAAGATTCCCGTTGGCCGCAGATAGCCAACCAGGTAGACGGGGATGAGCTTTCGTTAGGCCACCTTTTCTAGGCCCCTCTCCATATGGAGCAAGCAGTGCTTTCCTTAAAAAAAGGCTGCTTGGTCGTTCAGGATGCTGCCGAACAAGACTGTCATCTCCCGGATCAGCCTCGAGCAACCAAAGTCCTGAACCGGCGGCATGCAGGGTTGGGTCTGCGGCTTCCAGTGCATCTTTACACCTGCCGTTTCATCCCTCGCCTATCGCTACAGGGCTTTTTTGGAATTGGATTTGTCCGTCGAGCCTGTGCAATGGATTTTTCTGGTGGAGCGCAGAGTGCTCAGAACTGGCCTCACCCTTTAAACCAAAGGTTCATCTGCTGGCCTTGCAAGCATGGACGGTAGCCGTGAGGCCCTTGGGTCGTAGGTTTGATTAGAGTTTCCTTCTCTTAGATGGTTGACCTTACAGGGTTGGATGAGCACCATCTGCCCGGGTTTGGGATTAGAATTTTCCTTCTCCTAGGACGGTTGCCATAGGCTAGAGAGCCCATCCTGCCCTTTGACACTCTTTGTCAGACCCTTCGGTTTTGACCTGTCTGGCATGGGAGACCCTACTGGTCGCTATTATGCCACCGCCAGCATAGCTCAAGACATCATTAGTATACGCAAGCATCTCTCCCACGACAAGGGGGTGCCAATGGAGAGAAGGCTAGGCAATGCAGAACTGCATTATACGGAAGCTTTTTCTCAGCAGCTGCTTAGTATAAATTGATAAAGATGTCTATGTATGCTGCAGGCTATGTCTAAGTCTAGGAAAAGTGGTGTGTTGGAAAGAAGATTGTTGTTAACTGCCATCAAGTTGACTTTGACTTATGGTGACCCTATGAATGAGAGACCTCCAAATAACCCTGTTATCAAGAGCCCTGCTCAGGTCTTGCAGATTCAGGGCCATGGCTTCCTTGATGCAGTCTATCCACCTGTAATGGGGTCTTCCTCTTTTCCTACTGCCTTCTACCTTATCAAACATTATTATATTTTCTAGTGAGTCATGTCTTCTCATGATATGGCCAAAGTACAACAGTCTCAGTTTAGTCATCTTCGCTTTGAGGGAGAGTTCAGGTTTGATCTGCTCTAGGACCCATTTATTTGTCTTTTGTAGCAGTCCATGATATTGTAGAACTTTTCTCCATTACTACATTTCAAATGAGTTGATTTTTTTCTCCTGTCATAAAAACAAGTTCACACATGCATGCATATTAGTTCATTACGCACTGCTAACAGCGTAATCCTACATAGGACTACTTGTTGAATTATACCTATTGGCTCAATGGAGTTTATTCCCAGGTAACTGGATACAGGATTTCCATTTTAGTTACCTATTCATCACTTATTAGTTCACAAAAGCATGGTAAGCACTTGCTGACTGCAATATCAAGTGATGACTTGTAATTGTGAACGAGTGTTTACAAATGAATAATAGGTTTTTCATATAGGACTTTATCAGATGCAGCAAAGATGGTATCATAAGGATGTCTAATGATCGTGAAAGGGCGTGCGTACTAGATGATGTTGTCCTTTCATGATCATGTGTTGTTAAAATGGCATACTTTTTTATTGACGGCCCAAGCCATCAATTAATCTCCCATGGTGCTTTTTTGCCAGCATTGCTGGCGTTTAAACTTTGCACCATTTTCCTCTCATGAATACAGCATCAATGCCAGAACACTTCTGGGTGAGATTGGGACAGCCAAGTAGGGGACGCTTTTTGTTTTTTTTACCTCCCTAGTTTACTTGGGAATTTTAAAGTGTATTCTTGTGCTTGTGTGTACATTTTGTGTCTTCATTTTACTTTACTTTTTGAATTCGATGCACTCGCATCTTCTCATGAGAATCAGTGAGATTTGAAACCAGGAAGTGAACAGAACTTTGTTCACTCTCCGTTAGTGTCTGGGCTGCCTCTTTAACATGTGCAAGGTAAGGTCTGGTGGGGTTTTTTTTTGCCAGCATAAAAACACAGCAGAATATGCCGGCAAAAGAACATTAATGGAAGGTGGCCTGATAAAGTCCACAGACTCAGATGGAATGGAGTCCATTCACACATTCAGCTTCCAGTTATCAAGTGTACAGTTTGCAAACCCAGAGGAATAAAGAGATGCACATGTATGTGTGAACTGTCCCTTCAAAATTCAGCCTGAAGACTCCACTGAAAATTATTGGCTTGGATCTTGAGTTGCTTTTAAAACAAACAGGATTCTTCCCTCTGTAGAATATCCATTGAGCCAGGGGATGAACAAAGTGCATGACCATTCAAGGATTTTTTAAAAAATGCCCCTGAATACCCTCTCAGGGATTAGGGGGCAATTTTGCTACATTTTTGGGAAACTCTGGACCATTTTAGAATAGGCCTTTTAAAAATAAAAACAGGAAGTGACCCAGTTATGACTTACTGTTGTAAAACCTCCTGTTGTAAAAAAAAGCCCAGGGAGACTCAAATGTGGCAAAATGACCCCCCCCATACCCTAGAGGGCACTGGGGAAAATTGTTTTGTGTGTGTGGGTGAGGCAAGACACAGAGAAAGAATATGCTAAAATGGAGCAATATATTCTTGAATTATGGAACTGAAGGAACACTGATTAGTTTCATGCAGAAATGAGATGCAGGAACTTGAGACACATTTTAATAATTTTGCCATGCATGAACTCTGTGTTCAGACAATCCAATCAGAATAAATCATGCATCACTTTGCATCCATTATTGCACTATGTACAAATATAGGCTTTCAGTAGATTTGGAATTTAATTCCCCCTCCCTCCCCGTGGACAAAGGGATCAGAAAGAACGTAAGAAAGTAAAAACCTTCTTGGCTCAGACCAATGGCCTGTGTCTAGCCTGGCATTCTTTTCCAAGGATGGCCAACCAGATGCTTATGGAAAGCCTACAAGAAGGTCATAAGAGCAATAGCACTCTTCCGTGCATTTGATATTGCAGATTCTACATAACCATTGTGACAAGCAGCCACTGATGTGCTTCTTCTTCAAGAAGGAAAAGTACAGAGTAGGCAACAAGGCCTTTGAGGTTATGTAGCTCTCAGCCTAATTTCAAAAGCCCACTTCTAGTGATCAGTTCAGATCTCTGGCAAAAAAATGATCTCTTACCAGGCAGTCTCCTCAATGGGGATTTAAAATAAGAGAGAAAGAGAGAGAGAGAGAGCGCATGGGACACTGAATGCCTAGTATGCAGCTCAGTAGTAGATTTCTTTTCTTACACAAGAATAGGCAAACATGGTTTTAGTCTAGATCAGTGCCAGCGTACATGGGTGGGAATGGCTTAACCCTTTCTCCCCTAAAAACAGCCCTGATGTAGGAATTAAAAAGAAGGGTACTCTATTGGTGTAAACAACATTTCTTCTTTTAACTATTGCCAGGGTGATGGAGTTTTAGAAAGGGACAGATGGGAGAAATTTTAAGACTCCCTTATCTACAAAAGCTTATTTTGATCATGGCTGTGTGGGTTTAATTGAGTGCAATTTTAAAAAATTCAGAGCTACACTTGTGTTTAGCATGTGAACCCAGAGAAAGAGAGAGATTTGCCTTGTCATGTCTGGCTTTGGCCTCACACATGCAGGCTCTAAAAGATTACTATCATGGGAATGTTGCCCTACCTTGACTGAAAATGGTTTCTTATTCCTGACATAGAGGCTGAGGACTGCTAGGCAGTGAGGCATACAGAGAAGCAGCAGGTGGTTGTGCCAACAATGAAACTAGTTCTGTCACTGGGAATGTCTTAACTTCTGACTGGTGTCTCCATTTTCATCATACTGGCCATACATTTTCAGTAAGCAAGGGGAATTTTCTTTCTCTCTCTCTCAGTTAGTCTCAAAGGTGCTACAAGATCCCCTTGTTTACTGATATTCTAGACTAACATGGCTATGAGCCTTACTGCACTCAGAGGAAAAGTGGCAAAGCAGCAGGAATATTCCACATTGTTTTTTTATTCCGGTCCTGTAAGGGACTGTGATAAAACTGTGCCTTTTTGCTAACCAAATAAAAAAAAAATTGTTTGCAAAAAGGCGTGGTTTTAGCTCAGTCCTCCATGGGACTGGAATAAAGAAAGCTGGAAGTTTGCCGGCATTGTGTGGGAAGTCAGCAGAAAGACGGAACATTCCTGCTGCTTTGCCCCCTTTCCTTGGAGTGTGGTAAGGCTCTATATCTTTGAACACATTTTCAAGTTACTCATTCAAGTTCTGGGTATTTTTGTGGACTCTTCCCCGCAAGACTATCTAGGGTATAACTTCCCAAATACTGTACTTGTAGGAATTCTTAGGACATATGGATTACACAATGGCTTGACATATCATTTCAACTGGAATTTATAGTACTTTTTATAAATGGAAATGGGAGACTGATGTGTCATTCAGCTGAAGTTATACCTAAACTATTTTGAAATTATCCCAGTTCACATTGCTAAGGTCAAAGTATTTCATGGGTATTTTGAATCTTGGTTTTATTTGTTGTTAGTGGGGAAAAATACATCTCCTCCTTCCTCTGGAATGATTTGCTAAGCACTGACTCAAACAAGCATCAGCTAATGAATCAGCTTTGCACAATTTTCTCCCCATCCAAATGATCAGCCTCTACTGTTTAGCTTGCAACATCTCATGAGGAACCATCCTGTTTATGAAATGAAACTTTCAGCCATTATGTCTTTGATTTAGGGGTTACAAAATAGCTGCTTTCTATTTTAAAGGCTGTTCTTAAGGTGTTAACCGTTCAACCCAGGATTTATGGGGAAATGCATTTATTAGAGTACATGCATTTTAGTTAGTACATAATGACAAAAAAAGACAACTGTTGGATTGGACCAAAGGACTATCAGTTATTCTGTTTACACAGTGGCTGATCAGTTGCCCATGGGAAGCTTGTCATAAGGACGGCAATGCAACTGCACCCTCCTTATAATTTCCTCCAACAATGAATGCACAGTGTAATGTCTTTTGTAGCATCCAAGTTGGCAGCTGTCATTGCATCTTGTGGCATCTGAGTTCAATCCAGGAAGTTAATATTTAAGGGGAAAATGTGCTCACAAGAACTTCAAAAGATTAGTTTTGAAATCCAACAGTTATGGAGAAATGGACTTAATAGGGATTCTCCTCTCCTTCTGTAAGTTCAAAGGATTGAGAGGAATACTGAAAATACCTTCCATCATTTCACAGATTAAAACCAGAACACATGTGAACAAGCAACATCAAAGTATTGTCAAGATGGGAAAAGGTATTAATGGGGAAAACCACACAAGCTAGGAGAGGCTGCAGCCTTTTGTCTGGGGTACTGGAAAGGGCAAAAATTCTGCCCTCTCCTTTCCTCTCCCCACCCATCTCTGAGTTAATTGTGTGAAAACTACTTTTGCACCTTGAACTCAGTTTGCAGCAATTGAAGTAAGCAGAGGACAAAGGGGGAACTGGGAGGAGAGGAGAGAAGCTGGGGTATTTTAAAAGCAGCTGGGAAAGTGGGATGGCAGAGGATTAATCAGGACTGTCCTTGCCAAACTGGGAGAGTTGGAGGGGATGAAATGCTGTATAATGTTTAGAGGCAGTAGATGGAAGGTAAACAAACACAGAAAAGGAAATAAAAGAGAGAAAAGCTTGGGTATCCTTCATAAGTGTTGGACTTAGGGTTGTCAGGTCTGAAGGCACTTTGCTTTTCTAGAGGATAGTCTACATGGGCTATTTACCCTGTCTTTGAGCCCTGCAGTCCTGCCCCTAGGCAGTCCTCATGACCCCCAGAGCAAAGATGGGGCTAAGATGGGGTAGGACCCATTACAGCATTTTAAAAAAGCTGTTTAAATCTGTTCTGACTAGCAAAAAAATGGATTGGGCCCCCTGTGACTGCAGGAGCCCATTCTTGCACACCGGCCTGTTGCTGCAGCTGCCTTCTGCCTCACTCTTCCATAGCCAGGAAGGCAGAGGGCCTTTCTCATGTGCTGTGGGTCTGCTTCCTAACATCAGAGGGTGTGACATGGAGGGCAGCGGCACTGGCTGGAGGGATGGGCTGGCATGCTCACCTGGAGTCTGGACCATTTTGTGCTGGTAATGGGAAAGAACAGGCCAGATCCGCGGGCAGGATACTTCAGTGAGGAGCTGGTGTATTTTGGCCAGTGTAGATGAGCCCCAGGTCTCCAAGTAGGGAGACAAATCTCAGGGCGATCAGCTCTAGAGGAAAAGGTTTGATTGTGTGTTGGCTTTAAAAGTGACCTATCTTCACTCATTCTGAGATGGTGCCAGGGTTCTTCTCAGTGCAGCATTTGCATATGTGTTGCACTTGTGCAATATTGGTGCACCAAAAAGGCCAGGGCTGAGAGCAGAATGGGTAGAAAGATGGGTGGGTGCATGTACTTGTGACCATTGCGCCATTTGGAGCAAATCATGCAGTGGAACTCACTGGTTGCAACTCATGACTGTTTTTGTTGTACAAGTCCTGGCAGCAGTGGCGTAAACCCTTGAAAAATAACTGTCAGTCCAGAAGCATCAGTTATAGCGTAGGGCCCGGACAAGCTTCCCATGCATCATGTCTTGTTGGTAAGGCAATGTGAAATGTGAGGCCTAGTGAGAATGGCAGTAACTCCTGAAGTTATTGGGCATATGTTGATGCCTGGCCACCAAAAATGCTTTAAATTTTTCTCCCCACTCCACAGTTATGAGTTGTATCATCTGATTACCTTGGTTTCACCCACATTCTGGGCCCACTGCACTCATGCCTGTACCCACAATCTGTTGCCTTCATGCCCATTTGCAACTGCCTTTCCAATTCTTGCTTGCTCTTCCTCAGTGACATCACAAAGACCCATTCCTGTGACATCACAAGCCCTCCTCAGGTTTTCTCCTTGAAATGACAGGGAATAGGATGCTGCTGACCTGACAATGCTAAATGGGCTACAAGTCCTATTAGCCCCAGCTAGCATTGCCAGTGCCCAGGGATTCTCTGAGATCCAAGACTTCTGGAAGGCACAAACTTGCTTACTCCTATCTATAATCACGGCATACTGAAAGGCTAAATACAATTGTACACACACATACATACATTTCCAATCTAGAATGACCTTTCCAGCTGCTATGATACTTTGCTAGCAGCTCCTACATGAACATGACTAATTAATATCTTCTGACTGAGATATATCCTACCTATACCACTGTAGGTTTATTCAGTTGTTACTGCACGAGTACTCTGCATTCTAGATTTCAGTTTGTGCTAGTTCAAATTTTTAGTGAATTGAGGAAGTTTGGTACTCACAAATATCATAGATTTTAGGATTCAGAATTAAATCTCCATTGGCAAGGTCTTCAGTATATTTAGAAATATCTGTGCTATTGTTTGTCAATATTCATTTATAAATTATATTATGGGGGGGGACAATTTCTCAATCTTTTCTGAATCAGTCTTTCCTATTTGACTATTTTTTTTTGTTAACACACAGTTTCAGAAATATAAAACGACATACAAGGATAACAAACAATAATGATAAAGAAAAATAAAGGGCGAAAACAAAGACAAAAAGACAATATATATGACTCCCATCTTACCAGCCTATGGTTAAAATTGTCGGGTTATAAAAGTCTGGCAGATGTACTTCCCTCTTGTGTCCAAACATTATCATATTAGTTCATCATCTTCTTAATCAATTGAAATACACTTCTATATAATTTTTTCTACTGTTCTTCAAATACTGTTTTAGCTAACCTTCCATACTTTTTCTTCATATATTCAATTAATAATTCCCAATCTCTTTCAAAACTATCTGATGAATTCCCTCTAATTAAATTTTTCCACTTATCGATTTCTACCAGGCCATACAGTTTTAATAACTAATCATCAAACACAAAACTGCCATGACATTCCACTTTTGTGCATATAAAATTCTGGCTGCTGCAATCATATATTAAATAATTCTTTCATACTTCTTCTCCAACTATTCTTCCATCCCGTCCTATAGGAAAAGTTCTGGCTTTGATTGAAATTTAAGTTTCAGCATCTCTTCCATCATCCCATGTATCACAGAACTTTATCAGATACAGCAAATATGGCATCATAAGGATGCCTAATGATCATGAAAGGGCGCACATACCAGACAACTCCATCCTTTTGCAATCATGTAAAGTCTAAAAGCCATTCTTTTTCATTGATGGCCCAAGCCATCAATAGATTGGCTGTGGTGCTTTTGTGCCAGCATTGCCGGGGTTTGAATCGTCTCACCATTGTGCTCAGTGAATACAATGTCAATTGGCAGAACATGTCCGGGTGAGATCAGGACAGCCAGGTAGGGGATGGTCTTTCTTTATTTCTCTGGTTTACTTGTAATTTTTAATGTGTGTTTATGTGTTTGTGTGTTTTATGCCTTTGTCTTTCTTTAACTTTTACATTTGCTACTCTCGCATCTTCTTGTGAGAATTGGCGAGATCTCAACCCTGGAAGTGAATGGAGCTCTGTTCACGCTCGATTATTACTGGGGAAGCCTCATTGATGCTGGCAATGGTAGGTCTGGAGAGGGGCGGGTTCTTTTGCATAAAAACAACACAAAATATGCCAGCAAAAGAACGTTTAGGAGGAATAATCTGATAAAGTCCATAGTCCAATATTTTTTTCGTCTTATCACAAGTCCACCATGTATAATAAAATATTCCTTCAGTTTGATTACACTTCCAACATTTCTTGGTAGAACCTTAGTCTTTCCTGAGCCACACTGATTAAGCAACCAAATTTAAAAAGGGCTGAGAATATGAGTACAGTCCCAGGGTCTTCTCTAGTTGGGACTGACCAACAGGATTCCAGCTGCTATCTTTATCTTCCCATACAAGTTTGCCCAAGTTCCAAGATCTTGAGAGGGGTGCCTCTCTTGATCCCACCATCTTCACAGGCATGTTTGGTGGGAATGCAAGAGAGGGCCTTCCCTGTGGCTGCTCCCAGAGTCTGGAACTCTCTTCCCAAGGAAGCTAGGCTGGCTCCCTCCTTACTGTCCTTTTGTGAGCAGGTGAAGACCTTCCTACTCTAGCCAACATTTAGGAATTGTTTGAAATGTAAATGGATTTCTGTTTTAGTGTGCTGTACTACTTTATCTCTATGCTTTTAATGTTTTCAATGTTTTTAATTTTTGTTGTTGTTAACTGCTGTCAAGTCAACTTTGACTTTGGGAGATCCCATGAATGAGAGACCTCCAAGTCATCCTTGGACACAAAATGTTATTTAAAAACACCAATATTCTGGACCAGGCCAACAACTATCAGAGAAGCTATTGAAATCCACAAACACCTGGACAACTTCAACAGGAAAGAGGAAACCCTAAAAGTAAACAAAATCTGACTGCCAGTCCTGAAAAACACTAAAATCAAAACTCAACACATGCAAATGAACTCCACCCAGGGAGAGGGTGATTTCTAGCAGATAATGGACCATTAACCAACCATTAGCCAAACAGACACTAATCCTCTTTGCATATCTCCACCCAGAAACTAGCCATTCAAATACACAAATTTACATATCCTCTCCAACAGGGGTTCACAGTATATAACTCCTACCCAATCATTCTCTGAAGATGCCAGCCACAGATGCAGGCGAAACGTCAGGAATAAACTCTTCCAGAACACAGCCTCACAACCTGGAAAAAACACACAGAAAACCTATGGATGCCGGCTGTGAAAGCCTTCGACTTCACAATTTATTAATTGTTAACTGCTTCACCTGCCCCATCTCCTGCCATATTACAGTTATCACATCTGCTCAGGGAGCTGACTTGAATATGACCTGAACTGGATGACAATGTAAAGGTTTCTGTAATCTTCCTAGTATCTTTTGCTGGGTTTGTTTTGCAAGAAGAAAATGTGTTTCAAGGCACGATATTGTAAGGAGTTAAAGGTTTCACTGCTGTTGTCAGTGATTACTGTAATAGGAAAGGGAAATTCTTCCTTCAAAATATACAAGGATGACTGACAGCAGTAATACAAAAGGTGTGTCTGTGATGATATGTGGGTTTAGATGAGTCAGGAAGAAGATTATTTATCAACCACATTTGGTTTCATTACGTTGTCCCAGAAGTGTATTTGTATATTTATCTCTAATGCCTGAATTCATCATGCAAAGGAGGAAGCTAATCAGATAACAGCAAACACCACTCCTCTCCATGAATTTGTCATTTATTCCCAAATCTAAAACCAGCTTCTGATTCCATCCATCTGATGCTTATCCCTAATAATTTCCTTAGTTCTGAATGCAAATCTGCCTCCACATGATAAGGAATGTATTTGCGATCGCTTACCAATGTGTAGTCTTGAGGCAATTTAAAAGTACCTTTGTCTTTTCAGTTTTTTTCTTTTCAATCTTATACAGTCTCCTTTTTCTGCATTTTAAGAAGACTCAGCTGAACTTATTTAGAATCTATTCTGCAACAAATGTGATTCATTTATTTTTTCACAGTATTTTCTGCTGATATGTAAAAAACAATTTAATGTTGTAGTTCTGTTGCTAGAATAACCATGCACTGCAAGTTTATAATCCTGCATGGGGAAACAGTAATAGAAATTCCAAGAAGCTGTGGTCAAATGAAGTCTGTGTGGACAGTACTGTATTTGACTAGCATAGCTGTGTCTTTATATGAAGCTCATTGGAAGAGAGAGGAGGCACCCCATAGCTTGCAGGAGTACCCAAATATTCTATCAGCCCTCCCTTGCATACTGACCTAGAGGAAAGGAAGAAAGTTCCAGTTTAACTGGAAAAAATTTGCCTGTGCCCTCAATATTGGCTTTAGGGGCCCTTTAGTGCATCCCTTTCCTGTCAGAAATTTAACGTGCAAGTACATGAGGCAGGACCTGTGTGTTGGTAGCACCAAAATGGTGGAACACTCTTCCTGCAAAGATTCATCAGTTTCATTCTTTGCCCATGAGCATTTAAAACATCATTTATTAAAGCAAGGTTTTAGCATCTCCAGTGATTTGTTGCTTTTAAACATGTTTAACTATTACTGCCCTCCCAGCATTTCCACCAGGCCTGTACTCTCTAGATGTAGTACACTAATTGTGTACTGACCCATGGCTGCACATGTGTACAACTTCTACAGTAGTTTCAGGCCAGTATATTTTCAAGACTGCCTACTTACATATGAGACTTCTAATATGATATAATTTTCAGCTCCTCTGTGTTCCACCGCTAAGTGAGGCTAGGTTGACGGAAATATAGGTCAGGGCCTTTTCTGTGACAGTACCCTGACTGTGAAACTCTCTAGAGGAATTAGATTAGCTCTGGCATTGCTTGCCTTCCAGGAGGCAATATAGACCTTTGTTTTATTTTGTTCGCCATCCAGACATTGTCAACAAGAAGCAGCTGACTGACTGATTCCACTCTCATGTCTTTGATCTGCTTTTATGTTTATCACTGAAATTGTTCTAAAATGTTATGTTGTATACCACCCTTGATGACTATTGACTAAAAGGCATTTATAAACTTCCAGATTATCTCCCTCCCATAACTCGTGAGCACATGTGCACACACCCACACCCACCAGTTCCATCAGACTAGTGGAAACTCTGCTGCTGGCTTGTATTCTTCAAGCCTGATAATAAATGTGCTACATTACCTGAGTGGAATCTGAGCCAATGCTCTACTCCAAGATGCAATACCCCCAGCTTGAAACCAAGTATTGTAGAACCCATGAATTCTGACTACACTACTCCAGTGATTCTAGGGTATTCATGTCTCCTCTTTCCTCTCCAGCAAAGCAAAGGGAGGGGGGTGTCAATAGAGTCTGTAGACACTTCCCCAGACATGCTCCTACAGTGAATCCTACAATATGGTCCCAAGGTCCTTTAACCAGAGAAAGAACGCAAAATAGGATGTGTGTGGAGGGAAGCCGAAATGCACAGAATAAAGGGCCAGAGTGTCTCTAATCAGATGCTCATGGCAGGGAAATTATTTCAGTGTCAGAAGTGAGTTTATAGCCACTTTAGTTTCTCCGCATCCCAGATTTCTTCATTTCAGCACCCTAATTTAATGAAGGGGGCATCTTTTTGTTGCCTGTGTTCAACAACTGGGAATCAGAAATCCTTGCTAATCTACTACAGATCACCCCAAGATCTACTAGGACATCCCAGTCTAACTTCTTCCTCCTGATGGAGTAGGTTAAGCTTGCAAAGTTGGATGTCCCACTGCATGTAGTATCACTTCAGGGCTGGGTATCCTGTGATCCACCTCCATGAGGTATCAGTGATACTGTAGATTTTAAAAATTTACTTATTGGTAGGCATGCAGGCCTTGGGTTAAAATATATGGGCCGGAATCATGTTGGGCAGTTACAAATGTGTAACCTAGAGTTATGCACTTGTGACTGTTTTATATTCATGACCCTTCAGAGCCCCTTGTTTAATCTAGGTGCTATGTAGGGACCATGAGAGTCCCCGAATCTCCACTTAGTGAGAAGCAGCCACTGCAATTAATGGGGGTCTGTGCCCCTGTCAACTGGAAAGCAGCTGGATGACAATGCCACCCACTCAGGCAAATGATCTCCGGTGCAAGGGGAAATTGCATCATGGGTCCTATGGCTGCCTGTTGCACCAGGGATTGTTTATGAGAGGGTATGGGACCATCAGTCAGCGGCTTCCCAATCAACAGGAGAGCAGACCCCTGTAGATTGCAGTGGCTGCTTCTTGTAAGTGGGGATGGGGGAGGAATTAGAAGTGGATTCTCTGCATAGAACCGTAACTATGGTGTTTACACATATGTAAATCCCCAATAGGATTCTAGTCATTGTTTGCTGTCTATACTTTTTTATTCAGTCCTGAACTTGTAAGGTATGGCTGTTCAGATCAGCAAAAGGTTGGGCCACTTGCTCTTTTCAGATTGAGCTGAAACAGTAAAATTTCCCCAACTCCTAGGAATGTGGATGCCTTGTGCGCTCTGGACAGGTTTGCTAGTAAATCAGCTAGGTTGCTTCCTTCACCTGCATCTGTCTGATGTTGAACTGCTACTCCCTAATTACTACTTTCATTAGGCAATCCCCTTTGATTCATGGCTCTTTCAGAATAGGAGAGCTACTCCAGTGCAGTCTGTCATGCCATGAATCATGTGCTCTGGGCTATATTTATCACAGATAGAAGAAACTCTTTGGGTGGACTTCTGAGCCTGTGTGTGTAAACATGCAGCTCTAACTTCTACTCAGACGGGTTTCATGTTGCACAAATAGAGTTCCAATATTTTTTCACAGTGCTCATATTATCCAGTCACTTACCTGTCTCATAAATGATGCAGAAAATCAAGTGTCACAAACCTGAAAGATTACATAAGGGGAGATTGTTATATTTACATTTCTCAACTCCTGAGCATCTACTGTGCAAACCATACATATACAAACATTCAGCTTGGTAAAATTTAAGGTACATGCAAGACCGTTTTGCAGGCACTTTAAATCCATAACCATATACATACAGCAGCTATGAAGGGGGGTGTTTTTGACCTTCACACCTCTCCGGTGACCACATTGGAGGTGCTGACATAAACAGCAGTGATGTCATGTCACGTTTGTTTCATTTTTGGCCAATTTTTGGCTGACTTTTTTTTGTTGGGCTTTTTTAAAAAAATGGAAATAGAAAGAAAAGTAGTTTTAACAAAGATAAATGATAAGTCAGTTTGCAGTGTGTGTATGAATGCAATCCCCATAGCATTCCAGGGGCATCCTGGGAAAGCAATACTCATAAGATTAAAACTCCCAAAACACCATTATAATGTTAGTGGCAACATGTGTAACATGTGTAACATTACATGCTAGGACAGTAAAATTAATTACAGCAATCTGCCTAGCAGGTGTAATAATGAGGAATCTATAGATTTTCCTTGGTTTTTTTCCGGGCTGTGAGGCCGTGTTCTGGAATAGTTTCTTTCTGACGTTTCGCCTGCATCTGTGGCTGGCATCTTCAGAGAATGGTTGGGTAGGAGTGTATGTGAAGTTTATATCCCGTGAACCCCTGTTGGGTAGTATATGTAAATTTGTGTAATTGAATGGTTAGTTTCTGGGTATAGAAATGCAAGGCTCGTTAGTGTCTGTTTGGCTAATGGTTGGTTGATGGGCCATTGATTGCTTGAACTCCCCCTGTCCCTGGGTGGAATTCCTTAGAAAGTGTTGAGGGTTTTTTTTATCTTTATTTTGCAAATTTTAGACCACATACATACATACATACATACCTCCAAAAATTAACATAAAGAATTTTATAAATGAGTCATTCCCTTCCATAGCCTTCTACCATACAACATTTACCCCATACGACATCCACCCCATTCCTTCCCAATTACTTCCTTCCCTTCCCCTTCCATATTCTCCCTTCCCTCTCCAACATACACATACCTTCACCTACTTACTATACCCTCTTTTCCATCCTTACTCCTTCCCTTTGTAAGATATCTATGGTTATCTTGGTTGTCTTGTTATTCCTATTTATATTCTTTCCTTATCTTTTCTTATCTTACAAACTTACAAACTTCATACATACATTATATACATTAATTTAAAATTAACTTCCTTTAGTTCACATCTCGATTTGGAGTCTTCTTTTATGTATAACTGTCATTGAATACCCCTATCAATTAAACCTATTTGAATTCATCATTTGTATATAAATATATTAGTATATACACTTTTATAGATATTCAAATATAAGCACATCACTACTTATATATACAATTATACTATTGTACAATACAGATGAGCTATTTCCTTGATTTAAGTCCTTCTTAATTTTATCATTTGTATATTTATAAGATTTAACTCATGCTTTTGCTTCCATTTCCCAGTATCATCTTCCTCGTTCATAGCTATTACCTTCCCTCCCCGTAACTCCCTTTTTTCCCCCAACCCTCCTCGAAGTGGGATAAATTTGTACATTCATTTCAGTTTTGCCCTGTTGACCCATCTAAATTGAAATTCTTCTACCAGTAATTTTGGATTGGTGCCCAGGAAAGAAGAAACCTTAAAAGTAAACAAAATCTGGCTCCCAGTTTTGAAGAACAATAGAATCAAAATACATACACTCCTACCCAACCATTCTCTGAAGATGCCAGCCACAGATGCAGGCGAAAGGTCAGAAAGAAACTATTCCAGAACATGGCTTCATAGCCCGGAAAAAAAACAAGGAAAATCTATGGATGCCGGCCGTGAAAGCCTTCGACTTCACAATGAGGAATCTATCTATCTATCTATCTATCTATCTATCTATAGCTTGGGTATGTTTCCTTTCTCACTGTGCTGACTGAAACATACCCAACAAATCCCTCTCACTCCCTCAGCCAATCACCACCCACATGCAAATTCTCTCTCCACCTCACAATCCACTCCTGCCACTCAATCTGCATCTACACCCCTAGCCTCAAAAGGGCCCCTCCCTCCTCTCCCTCCCTCAGCCACTCACCACCCGCATGTAAAACAACGCAATTTTTTCCCCCTAAAATAATACCATGTAGCTGAACTGTGTGAAAGGATTCTGGAAAAAAAACCCCACGTAAAACAACTTATGAAATACATGAATAAATATATACAATGAGTTATTAATTTATAACCTTTACAACCTCCTATAACAGCATATGTTACACCGGGTACAACTATCCTAGTATAATTAATATCTTTTGGGAATAGTGGGGGCATGCAATAGTGGGGGATGTGCAACCTCTAGAATTCTGAGGCTGCCCATGGTCTTGACTTGAACTGAGAAAGTTACATTGTACCTGACTAGGGGCTTGTCTAAAGGGCTCTTTATCTTGTCTTATCCCTGTCTTGGAACCCTGCAGTCCAAACACACACACAATGAGCCAGGCCTGATGAGATGATAACAGACCCATATACAACACACTTCAAACATAGGGCACTAGAACATGACAGCAGAAAAGTTTGTGCTTTGTCCACCTCTGCTTGCAGAGTTTTGGATGCAGGCCTGAATCTCCCTATGCAGTTCAGAATCCTGATCATGCAGGGATCTAAACTGATATTGTAGCTTACAAATACTGTACTATGCAAGTTTCTTACCAGAAACTCTCTTTCTCTGATGCTGTTAGGTCAGCAGGGCCAGAAGGTGGAGATTTATTTATTTAGTTATTTATACCCCGCTCTTCAGCCACAAGGCTATCAGAGCGGCTTACAAATTGTTTTAAGCAATAGCTATTTACACATCTACACTGCATTAAACAGTTTCCAATGTGTGTTAGCTAATTGCCCCCCACAAGCTGGGTACTCAATTTACCAACCTACGAAAGGATGGAAGGCTGAGTGAACCTCAGAGCTGGCTGGAATCGAACTTGCGACATGGTGGCTTGCAGTACTGGCATTTAACCACTGCGCCACCAGGGCTCCCTGGTGATTTAGTGGAGGGTGTGTAGCCACAGAATAAATCCCTGATTTTCCCTCAGTGAGGACTTTATCAGACACATCAAATATGGTGTCATAATGTTGTCACATAAACACAAAAGGGTGCGCATACCAGATGATGTCATCCTTTCGCGTTTATGTCTTGTCAAAAAGCCATTCTATTTTACTGATGGCCCAACTCATCAATAGATCAACTGTGGTGCTTTTTTGCCGGCACTGCCTGCTTTTGAAACCTCACACCTTTCCCCCTGCGTTATTACAGCGTCAATGGCCGGTCTGGCCAGAAAACATCTGGGCAACGTCATGACATCCAGGTAGGTGACACTCTTTTTATGAACCTCCCCTGTTTACTTGGGACTTTTACAGTGTGTTTCTGTGCGTTTGTTAACTTTTTGTGTGTTATTTTTGCTTTTATTTTTGAATTTCCTATGCTAGCATCTTCTCACGAGAATCTGCAAGATTTCATTTCAGGAAGTGAATGGAGCTCCGTTCACTCTCCCATCATTGCTGGGGCTGCCTTTGGATAGGATGGAAGGTAAGTGTGGTAAAGGGGGTTCTTTTGTTGGCATAAAAACATCACAAATTATGCTGGCAAAAGAACAGAAAAGAGGGTGGTCTAATAAAGTCCTAAGTGAAGGCTAGAACCCTTTATTAGAGCTATAAGCTTCAAGTGAAATATAATAACAGTGAAAGGTCATTATTAAGATCTAGTGGCAAAGTATCTGAAGAGACAACAAAACAACTCTATGCCAAGCCCTGCTATTCTAAGCTCTACAGTTTAGAATGTGATAGCTCAGTTCTTAAAAAGATAAAATAAAATTGATAAACAAATGCATCTAGCACAAGTTGCAACAGAATGGGTTAAACTTTTTTTTGTAAATGCCAAAATGCCATTTACTACTCATAAAAGACCGAACACCCCCTCATCACTTAGTAAAGAAAAGCACATTGTTGTTTCAGTCAATGCCCTTTAAGTATTTCCCTGCTTCAATGTCTCACGTCATTAGATCTGTAACAAGAAAGGACTTTTTTTAATGAAGAATCCATTGCTAATTAATTTTTCCTTAAGACTGTAGGGTAGGCACCCTGTGCTGATGGCATTGTAGGAGTTGCCTGAAGAAGCAACCATGGTTGCTTCCAGTGAAGTGACTCATAGGTGGAAAACATCTTATTGCAGATCTAGCTTGTCAACTTTTGCAAATCCAAGAGAATTAAAATTAGTCTATGTGCCACAGACAAAAGTTCCCACCCTCCCCACTCAAACTGCAAACAAAGCCAATAAAATTAGGCCAGATGTTTAAACTGTGAGCAGATTCAGATTTACATCCCTGAAGGTATGTTAAAAGCAAGAGCATCTAAACTGGTGGACTCTCCTTCTTTGTAGGTTTTTAAGCAGAGGTTGGATGGCCATCTGTCGGGAATGCTTTGATTATTTATTCCTGCATGGCAGGGGGTTGGGCTGGATGGCCCTTGTGGTCTCTTCCAATTCTGTTTCTATAATTCTATGAAAACATTTCCTATTCCTGTGTTTTAAGTCTAAAGGTGGACTGACATTCCTGCTTGCAGCAAAGTTTTTGCATTGTGATTCTAAATCTGTGCGGTGATAATTCCTCTGAACATTGAAATTGCAGGATGAAATTTTGTACACACCTTCTGGACACAATTCTACATTCAGGTTTAAATATCACTGCATGTATATCCTCTGCACTCTCTGAAAAAAATTCACATCAATTTCCAAATAGTGGCATGGGTCAAGGAGACAAGTAAAATGCAAAATGGAATGTAAAGCAAAATTTCTTACTGAGTTACTGGAATAAAGGTTGGAGTGCATGCCAATGATAATATTTTGCATTTTCAAGCATGAATATCAACATAGTAGCACACCACTCTCCACTGGGGGCTAGGAAAGTGAGGATGGTATGATATATTCAGGCTGGGTGAGAAATTCACTCCTTTGGTTTTTTAAAAAAGGATTTAGGTGCAGTGGGCATGAGGCTTATTTGATTGCTGACCAACCATGAAATAAGAAGACCAGATACAGAGGATTGGATTGAACAAGGGCCATTTTATTTAATTTGAAACCTATTTAAGCTGTGTTAAACCTGGAAAGGAGCAAGGGGGAGGGAAACAACCTAGTGCGAGAGCAGCTGTAACCCTTGACTTCCTCCTCAGTCCTGAGGACAATCCAATAACTGGGTTGTTCCACAGCCAGCCATCTACTGAAAGGCAGACCCAAGGCACACAGACCCTGCCAAGTCACAGGACTTAAAGTGAGGGCAAAAGCCCCAGGTCCACCTCAAGGGTAGACTCCTTCCCCACTCCTTTGGACACAGGACCTAAAGAGGAAGTTCCAGAGCCCTGCCCTTCATCAAAAGAGTGCCAAGGTGGTCACTAAAATGCTTATTTTATCTCCTCCCACTATCTGCCACAGACAAGGGTGAAGTGTCTGCTTAGCCTCTTTCTCCCACCAGGCCAGCCATTAGGGCCCTCATTCCCTGTTGCAGATTCCCCTGGGAACAACATGTTACCACTTCCGATAGATGCACACCACCAGCCCTGTAGAGCTCAGGCTGCCACGATACTATAGTGGGACATGGGAGAAAATGGCCCAACCCCCATGCAATGCATTTTGAATCTTTCTTTTTACCCTTCTAAGGGTTAGGTCAATGCACTCCTTCACCCTGCCAAATTTGGTGAGGCAAAATAGCTCCAAAGTTGGAGATCATGAAGAGCCTGGAGAATAAGTGTCTTACCCTTCAGCAAACCCAAGTCATTCTCACAAAGTTGAATGACCCAAACATGAGCCCCCCTGCACAAAAAAACAACAACAACATACTAGTGAAGGCCTCTTTTCCCAAGTCACTCCACCATGACATGCTTGCTCAACCCCAGTTGAGCTCCCAAATGGCTGCTGCAGGCCTGGTGTACCACCTAGTAACTCATACTATGGCCACAGATCAGGACCTGCTGCCTCTCCAAAAAGAAACTCTTAAAGAGGCCGAACATAACTCTTGTAAGCCAAGGATCTCCAATGCCCAATACATTGGATAGATTCCTCACCATGCCCCTCTGGGCCATTCAGCCTTAATTGCTCCATGCTGTGGCCATATATTAACTATAGGTGCCTCACCTTTAGGCCATGCAAACCTGTAACAAAAATGAGAAATGTTAACTACCAACTGTTTCAGAAATGAGTGCCCTCTCACTCATCCTGATCTGGGATGCAAAGTGACTGGAACATGTTTGCCTGGCAAGCCAAGATGTTCATGCTGTGGCCACATATTAACACCGTGCTCCTCCTCTCTACAAACCTGTAATGAACAAGATTGCTTCTTAAATGGTCATACATAAGACTTGAAAATGCAATTTTTCAATCTTTTGGATCTGAAACATGGGTCACCTATCGCCACCACCTACGACTCCTCGAACGCTTTCATCAGCACTGTGTATGCACAATCCTAAATATACACTGGACTATGTGACGAATGTTGCTGTCCTTGAGCAAGCAGGGATCACCAGCATTGAGGCCATGATACTGAGAACACAGCTGCGCTGGGCAGGGCATGGTTCTAGGATGGAGGACCATCGCCTCCCAAAAATAGTACTCTACGGTGAACTCGCCACGGGTCAGCATAAGAGGGGCACTCCAAAAAAGCGATACAAGGACTCCCTGAAACAACATCTCAGGCTCCGCCAAATTGATTACCAACAATGGTCCACCCTGGCCTCACATGAGGAGGCATGGAGATGCACTATCCACAAAGCTGCAGCCTTATTTGAGAACTCACACCGAACAAGTCTTGAAAAGAAATGACAACTCAGAAAGAATCACAACCCGGGGATCACCCAAGGAGACCTTCTGCTGTGCTTTCTGCAACTGGACTTGTTTATCTCGGATTGGCCTTTTTCGTCATCAGCACGCTTGCAGAAAGCGCGGGATGAGTCCTTCCTGAATCTTTGTTTGCGAAGAAAAGCCAGAGAGAGAGAGATTCAAATGTCCCAGGTCCATAGTCCATGCGGCAGCTGGTAAATCTGTCTCAGTCTGAAAGGAATTAGTTCCAATTTCCTCTCATCAAAACCCAATTGAAGGGGAGGGAAGGCTCAATTCATCACTGCCCCACATTGGTATTTGGTCAATGGGTAATAGCACAATAGAACAAGGGTCCTTCTCGTTCACATCTCAGCTCCAAATACTCTTTCAAAGCCCTCACTGAATACTGCGTCTCACTGATGCAATATCCAGTTGGACTTCAGTTCTCTTGCTTCTTTGATTCACTTTCAACTGGCATAATGTGAAGAAAATGCTGTCATGCATGAGGTTGTATCTCTCAACTCAAGCCCTATATGACTGGTCTGTCCATGAAGCTGCCACAAACTCACTCACAAAATGTACATCAAAGAAGGTAGTGAAACTAGCTGCATGGAACAACAAGGGTTCAAAAGCTGGTTTTAAGCATCTGCCATGTACCCTGTAAGCCCCTCAGGATGATAAGTGAAATAGGTTCCTATGTGTCCTGGACTTTGCCAACTTTCCTTGTCCAGCCCTCCAGCATCTTCCTCAAGCAGAACTATAGCAGAATTAGCATACCTCCGCAACTTAGTTCAAAAGGCCATAGTAGCAAGCTGGTTACATTAAAAACATGAGTAATTCACTTGCGCCTGCCATCTTGATTTGCAGGCATGCCCATTGGGACAGAAAAAAACAGATAGCTTCGCATGCCTGCAATTTTTCCAGAAAACCATTAAGGCAAATCGAAGTTGCTTTGAATTGGCATTAATGCATATCAATCCACATGTTCTCTCTCATATAGACAAGCCCTCAGTCTTTGAATGCAACCCAAATCCTGAATTAGGAAAGCTACAAAGGACAATGGGATGTTGGGGAGGTGCTCACTGCTAGTACTCAGTACAAAGACCAGAGAGGGCCTAGCCCAAGGAAGCCTGTAACCTAGCAACCAGGCCCGCAGTCTATGCAGTGAGACACCTAGGAACAACTGTTGGTACACCCTCACCAGGAGACCAGCCAGCAGGGCTTTTACTGTGCCTCCTTCCTCACATAGCCAAGCAGATCCTCACAAAACACAGTTTATTTGAACTGTCAGGGCTTAATGGGGGCTACCAAAGCCCAGTAAGGCTCACCCAGTGCAAGTGGAGCCTCCTCGGGCCTAGCAGAGTATACCCGGGATTACCAGGCCTATGAAAAGGCACAGCAGAGCTTACCTGGCCCAAAAGGCTCAGAGGGGTCTACTAAGGCCTAGTGGGGGCCACCATGGTCTACTTGGCCTATCAACCAGCAAAATGGGGGCCAAAGGGATACTGCAAGGCTGAAATGGGGCCTAGTGGCCCTACCTATGCCCACCCACCTTGCCTGTGGGTCTAGCTGTGCCATGCTGTCCTGAAAGTGATGTTCAAAGAGGCTGTGAAGGGGAAGGCAGACAGATCTTTAAAAACGTCTGGCTTCATCCTCCCAATGCACAGCATCATGGTGCCTTGTGCCTGACACAAATTGGCATTTGCTTCTCCTCCATGGAGGATATCAAAGATGAACCCGCCCTCACAGTGCCTTACACCATGCAGGTCCAGAGTCACATTCTACACCAAGGGTGGGAATCATACAACCTTTCAGAAATTGATGAATGGCAACTCCCAGTATCCCTCACTACTTGCTATGTTGGCTAGGGCTGCTGGGAGTTGCATTCCAACAACATCTGAAGGGCTATATCATTTCCACCCCATTCTCTTTCTTTCATAAATATGTACACTGAAATCCTTCACAGAATCAGCTACTTTTAAAAAATCCAATATTGTTTAAGCTAGCATCACTCCCTCTTACATTTTTTAAAGTTGCTGTTATTTATATGCATGTCAGTGAGAAATCAATCAGTGCTGGAAAGGATTCTTGTAACATTATGTGTAAGATATACCAAGTCGTCCCTTCCCATTCATGGGGGTTCGGGGTGGAGCACCACTGCAAAACTGAAAAATCTGCGAATAAATTAGGCCTTCCCCCACAGGGAATGTGCGGCTTTGCAGTGAGTGCTGGGGGTTTCCTTGGCCTTTGTTCCCTGGGCGGGGAGCTGAAGGCTAAGCACACCTTCAGTGGCTTTGTGGCCAGTGCGGGGGTTTGCTTGGCCCTTGGTCTCCTGCCCCCACAGGGAACAAAGGCCGAGGAAACCCCCAGCACTCACCACAAAACTGCGTGTTCCCTGTGGGGGGGGGACCCAAAGGCCCAGCACACCCTCGGCAGCTTTGTAGCCAGCGCGGGGGTTTGCTCGGCCTTCTGCTCGCCCCCACAGGGAATGAAGGTCGAGGAAACCCCTGGTGCTCACCGCAAAGCCCATGTTCCCTGTGCAGGAGAAGCCAAAGGACAAGCAAACCCTCAGTGGCCTTCTGCAAATACACAAAACTGCAAAAGGGAAAGTTGCAAATAGGAAGGGACAACTGTATTTGAAACAGTATCTATACTTTGATTCCATAATCACATGGAGGGACTTCTTAAATCCATAAGAAATGCTGATTGATCAAAATATAAACAGCAGCAGCAATAACAACACATAGCTTGTAGGCTTACAACAAATTTCAGTGTGATGTGATTTGAGAGGTAAAGCTAGATGTGATGTGGAAGATCTGTGATGTGATTGTTTGATTTTTTTTTAAAACAAATCTTTACAACAGCCATAGGGAGAAGGGCTCTGTCAGAGCAACTAGAGTGGGAGGGTCATGGAACCTCCCCATCTAAGTTCCCCACCTCATTCTGATATTACATCTATAAAGAGGTGGGCATGCTGTTACCTGAAGACATGGGGGTCTGTGGGGAGCCCACCCATGATTAATTATTAGCTGGGGAAATTATTATAGCTCAAATGGAAGGGTGCAAGAGGCTGGGTAACTTTGGCACCTTTGCACTTATGTATACCAATACTAACTGAAGTGGTTTCCCATTAAAGTAAAATGGAATGGACCACACAAGGCTAGTGAAGAGTTTAAGGCAGACAGGTTGGAGAGAGGAATAGATTTCCAGTCCTGAAGAGGGGAGCAAGTACTCAGGTGGAAATCTGAGGGTGGCACTGAAGTCTAGTCTGGGAACTTGCTGACAGAGAGAGTGAGTGTCGTCCACAGAGGTACAGTGGCACACCTTGCTATTGTTTGGGGACTAATATTTATACTGTATTTCGTATCCTGAATGGGTTTTTTGGCTTAGAACAAAGCTTACATGGGGTTTCCACTATTTAAACAAAGGAAAGCAAAACTCTGCTGATTGCTGTTAATGACTGAGAGACAGAAATTGAGGGCAGGAAAAGGTGTAGAGGGGATAATGGTTGTTTTGGTCACTTGTTTGTGATGTGTGACTCATCACTGAGGGTGCCCAAGAAGGGATTAGCACATACCACCTTAATGGTATTGTTTACTAGGGGCTTTGCTTAATCCTCTCTTGGGTGTGTCTGCTGGTATTTTTCCTTGACACCTTCCTCAGGTTCTGGTGACCTCCATCTGACCTCACTTTTGGTCCCCCCCACCAGTCTACTAGACCTAATGAAGTGTCTTAATATTGCCAATTATAAAATATTATAGCGAGGGGGTGTAGGGCATGGTAAGAATTCATACAGGTATTTGCATGGTACCAAATAATGTACTCACGATAGCATGGAGTTTTATTGCACCAAATTTCAGTAGCATCAAATAATTTTAGCAAAGCAACATAACAATTCTATACATGTCAGCTCCACAGAGAGTCCTGTGGAGCTTGTCTTCAAGGTGAACAGTAATAGGCTTGCAGCCTAATGATCACATTGCTGAAGTCTACATCAGTTTTTCTGTTAATTGCAGATTTTATTTCTTGTGACCCTTAAAAGCTATATCAGTTTTTCTCTTAAGTGACCCTTAATACCTGGGTCATTACTGTTTTTCAGATTGACAACAGTTTTCAGGATTTAAATAGGCAGATTTAACTCTTAATTATTTATTTTAAAGATACAACAGTGAGATTTGGTGTTATGTTAAACACTCTTTCAAGGGTTCTGCACAGACTTGTAATCCTTGGTTGCAAGGCTGAGTTTTGGTCAAGCAAGTTTGTCTACAGAACCAGGAAGGTCTTGTTTTTGTTAAGGAGATCTCTCAAAGGATGGGATCTTCCAGACTGAGAGAGCCATTTGGGAAAGAGGGCTGATCTTCCCCCTCTTAGAATTCAAGTAATTTAATCTGTGTAGTTTAAACTGTCAGAAAAATGACAGATGTGAGGAAGACTCAGACCCAGTTAGAAAAGACTTATTTATGCATGAGATAAGTAAGCTTCAGTTTAGGGCATCAGAATTGGGGAAGCCTATAAATACTTCCTAAATGAGGAATATGTATTTTAGAATAATGCACCTTTTTCCAGTTATGTAATGGGACCCCTTAAACTTGAGTAACTCAGAGCCTCAGGATATCTTAATCTGGCCCTGGTCAGAAGTCAGAGCTTGAACCCTTAAGCTGCATATGGAGGGCCTGGCTCGTCTCCCCTTAAATTTGATTATGGGAACAGTGAACACTGGGACATCTCTTTATGCTGTGAAATGTCTCCTATGTTCAACAGGTGTATATGTGTAAGTAAGCAATATATTGCAAAAGCACCAGTCCATCTCCAACAACAACATTCCTGGGAAACCAACCCCTGGATAAAACACATGCTCCCTGAATTTCTCACTGCTTAGACAATCAGGGCACAGGGAGCATAACAATATATAACATAATGATTTCTCAGTTAGTTCCCAAGACAATCAACAAGCACATGCTTTGCAACTGCAGGACAGATAATATTGCCACCAGAATCCCTTTGTCCAATCAGGGCTCATTAATGGAGTGAAATTTTCTTTGGCAACATTGATATATCTGCACAAAATGGCTGTAGTAGAGGCTGTGTGAAGGAATCTTGGTGAAGGCTTATTCTCACTCATTATGGATGGTGTCACTGCCCATCAATCCTGGCTGCAAAGAACATGAGAGTGTTGGATCTATCTGACATAGGAGATTTTCAGACGCGATTTTCGGCAGGATATATTGCAAAACAGCTCTGTTGCTGCCGTGCGGCAGGGGAGCAGTTTCGGACGATGCCGTCCCTCTGCCGAACCCTTCCATGTCACTTCCATGACAGAATGGAGGAAACCGCGTCATATTTCACTCACGGGCAACAATCATAAATGAAATATGACGCGGTTTCCTCCATTCTGTCACGGAAGTGACACGGAGGGGTTTGGCAGAGGGATGGCGTTGTTCGAAACTGCTCCCCTGCCACGCGACAGCAACGGAGCTGTTTTGCAATATATCCTGCCGAAAATCGCATCTGAAAATCTCCATGGAGGCTAATTTTTCTTACGATACACTTCAGTGCTTCTCATGGCACTTTGGTATTTGACAAATAGTTTGGGAATCTCTGCTCTCTTTCACAAAGCAGTTCAATCTATATGTGTGTGCATGGGCCTTAAAGTTGTCTGCCAACCTATGGCAACTCCATGAATTTTATAGGGGTTTCATAGGCAAGGAATACAGAGAGATGATTTGCCATTGCTACCTTCTGAAATTTAGCCTACAGCACCTGGTATTCCTTGGCATTCCTCCATTCAACTACTAACCAAGTGTGACCCAGCTTAGTTTTCAAGATTAGATGGCATCTGGTGCCTTCAAAGTATATTAACAATTCTGAGACTGAATCCTGTGGGTGCAGGATTATGATTATGAAAGGAGTCCCTACTAGATGATTTTAAAAATGCAGTCCCATAACATTCAACTTGTTATAGAAATCCCTGTGTTCTGCTTGCGTAGAAATGCAGTGGTTATGTCAAAATTCAAAGTAATGTGTTGAACATGAAGGTTATAGTATTAGTTAGCTACTATGACCAAGAGCCAGAGCCATATATTTTGCTAGCAAAGGCAGAGCAACAAGTGCCTCACACTCCTAGTCTGAGGGCCAGCCAAGCTATTTTAGTATCTGAGACAGAAAATCCACAAAGACTTCCTCCTCCCTGGCTATAAAAACACAATAAATAACTATTAGCTGTGCTTTCCTAACACTCAAAATGTGCTGCCTGAGGCAACCTGAGGCATCCATCTCACTCTGCCTTTTTGGGGGGGGGGAGGGGGTCAGCTGAGGCCCATTGAAATACCCATAAATTTATCTAACACTAAAAATCCATTTCAACCAGCAGTCCTTGGGGTTCATGGTATGCTCTGTAAAGCATGACCTATTTTGCCAGTCCATTTCCTGGAGTGATCCTGACCTCTAGCATTTGCATTATGTTATCATTGTAATAATAATATCTTTGTTGCTGGGGGAAATGTGCTAATTACAAGTAACTATAACTACAAGTAACTCGTTATTTGAAACTAATTATTTTCAAGCTCTGATGAAGGAGGACTAAACATGTTCTGTCTATAACTACTCTCTGTAAATCATTTATAATTTTAAAAGCTTCAAAGTAAGCAACCTCTGTTTAAAGCAGGAGTGGGGTAGTATGCCACCCCTGATGGTGCCAAATGTCAGTTTCCAGCATTCATCACCTTTGGCTATGCTGGATTTGGTTGCTGGGAGTTGCAGTCCAACAACATCTGGAAGGCTGCATGGTTCCCAATCCTGCTTTAACACAAGTATCCTTATTGAAATGGTTTGCAATAGTGTTCAGGTTAATTTTGGTGGCGAATTGTCAAAAGCCGTTTCAAGTAAGCAGAAGAATGCTTCTTTTCAATGGGCTCTTTCCTGGTTTGCTGACAGTAACTGGTGGTGGAGGAGGTGATAGTGGTGTGTGTATGGCTTGCAGCAGGTTCCAGTGTGTGCATGAATGGCACCTGGACCTGCTAGTAGTTTCAGTCCAACATTATTGAGAAAGCTACATAATTCCTACCCCTTTTCTAAATTTACATGCTCAGGGGTGGGGGAAAGGTTGCACAGATATGGTTTGATAGGTACATGGCTAGAGCTGCCCCTTGCACCAAACAGAATAAAGCAACAGCTTCAGATATCAGGTGCTCATCATCAGTGATGGTAATGTTCCAGCTATAGCTCCTGAACCTCCTGGCTCTTTATGTCTGTTACCACTACCTGTCCTGGGCCCCCTAAAATACCTTTCCGCCTCAGGTGTAATGGAGATGTAAATGTAAATAATATTTGGGGGGAAATTGTTATCCTTGAAAATTTTTGACTTCTCAACAATGCAAGAAAGCTCACTGAAGAAAGTCATGTTTCCTCAAAAGTTCCCACCACAGCTGCAACAATGGAAGCATGAGGTGTTCCAGAAGTCTGTGCAGAACTGAACAAACCCTGGGTGAATACCTTCATCATTTGCCCTCATTTTAGATACTTTGCACTGCTGTTTCTGTGCTGTGTCACCTTTGCAGTACAAAATGTTTGGGGAAAAAAGGGTACTTTTTTTGGCAAAAATGTGCACTTGCTCTGTGTTTATTGTGCACTTTAACAACTTGACTTCTGAGCTGTTATTCTCCAGTAAACTGTGCAGTTTGTGATTGAGATTTTTTTTTAAAAAAACCCATCTTTTTCTTGAAATATGCTGAGACAAATCAATGGATCATTTGCTTCTCAAGAGGAATGAGACAAACCCATATTAACATCCCTAAGTGGAGAATATTATCCTGTTGCCAGTAGTGAAATAAGATAGAGCTGCCAGTTCAGTCAGCTTCTGTACCTGTGAAATGAGTGAGGGTGGCATCTCATCTGGTGCCAATGGGAGCAAATGTCTTAGCATATCCTTGCCTGTTGCTCTCCTTCCACTTACTCCAACTTAATATTATGAAGGGCTGTTGTGGCTCTCAGACACCTTCCATTCCACTGACATGCTGTATCAGTGGGGAGTAACTTGAGACATTAGGCCTTCTTGCTTATTGAAAGCCATTCAGAGAGACAACAGAGCAGAATCTTGCTTTAAGTGCATTGATCAGAATTGCTACCTTAACTCCTGAATTTAGATGGAAACAGCCCAATACATGGTGTGTGTGTGTGTATGTCAAACTCACTACAAATGTAAAATGATACACACAGCTCAGCAGATGTGCAATACATACATCATTTGTTTTCTTTTTAAGGTAGTGTCAGAAACACATTTGAGAAGAACTTCCTGACATCTAATCTCCAACAGAATGTTAAAGTCAAGCCATTTAAACTTGGTCTCTTTACCTATAACAAAGGGGATGTGTTCTAGATTTTTCTTGAATCAATAACGAAGAGCTTTAAGTAGGGATTTTTAAGTGAGCCCACAGGGCTGTTTTGAAGTGGTTAGTGCTCATGGGGTTTACCAGATTTCTGCACAGCTAGAACTTACATGCACTGCGATTCTGGGAACCTGCATTTCTCAAGTTTCACAGCTTAGTAGCCAGTAAATCACTCCTCCACACGCTTATTTAACCATTTCAGAGTAACTGACAGAGCAAGCAGGACAGGAGGAGAAAAACAACTCGGAGGAGATGTGACCTTGAATGCATGTTCCGCTCAGCCCTCCAAAAGGAATCGGATGAGCTCCAGAGTTTGAAATGGAACACTCTTGGCTGTACCTGGAAGGCATCTTTGCTATGTGCTGGAGTTTCATTCCATTGCTACGGCAGCAATTAGCACCAGGGCTCTGTTTCAAATTGCTCTTAGCTAACCTTCCTGGTACACCTAATCGACGCCTATGGCATCAGCAGTGGAGCAATAAAAAGTATGATGATGAGTCAGCAAAGTGCATGAGATGGATACAAAGAAAATAGGATAACAGACAAACCCAAGGAATCCTAGTTTATTGTCATCTTCTAAAATCTCTGTGCCAACTAAAGCTTCATTACTTTAATTTCTGCCAGTCAGGAGTTGTCAAAGTACAGGGGCAGGCCAACCACTCTGTGTAAGAAGGGGGGTGAGGAGAAACAGGAATAATTTTACCCTCTCAAGTCTCTTTTCTGATGGCACTAGCACCCTATCCTATTTGTTAGCAGGTGAAGGAGACAGTCCAGGGAGATTATGTTTGTTTGCAAAACAGTGCAACCTCTGAGGAGGGGTGGATATTTACTTATTTATTTTCAGCAGTAGCTGTATTGCATAAGGAACAAATGTATGATTACAAGCCTGGGTTCCTGCAAAACATTCAATGTGTCCTGGGAACTGCCTTGATCATGAGCTTTGTGGTCACAGCCAGGATCAGGGGTCGGTATCACTGCAGAGCTTACCTGCCAAAATGTCCCCAAGGGACCCGTTGCCAACAGCTCTAACTTGGCATTGCTGCTGTTCCTCCTCCCCCGCTCTCTCTCATACACACACTCTTGCTTTCCCTCCCTCCCTCCCTCTTTCTCAATTATATGTTTATTCTCCCTTGGTTCCAATAAGCTCAAGATCACATATATGTTTCCCTTTCTTTCCACTTTATCCTCACAACAACAACCCCATAAGGTAGGTTAGGCTGAGGAAGGATGATTACCTCATGGTCCTGTTACCTGCCCTGACACCCCCGCCCTTCCAATAATTCGTCAATTGGCTATATTTCAAATATTGGCTTATTTATTGATGCTTCATGAGGTTACCAGTAGACCCGGACTTCCTCAAAAATAGGGACTGAGCTAAGGTTTGCTCAAAATCTAAAGAAGAGGTCTTTCCAAATTCCCCAAAAGACACACCCGGGTAGCAGTTTTGCAGACCCTGCCCCCCCCAGACAGGTAGTTGGGGTAGAATGTGCTAATTCTCCTGGACACACCTGGAACTGAGTCATTTACTAATTCAATAAAATGGCTGGAACATTGATGACTCTGCAAACTGGTTTTTCTTTGCACCCCACTCCTCGACAATAGAAAGTTGCCTGGTGCCCATCAGTCTTAATGTCTCAGCCTCTAGTGATTGTTAACATAGCCGGAGCTTCCATTGTCTAACTGTGGGAAATGCCATCTAACATTGCATTCCACTCATAACACCCCTTAAGGGTAAATATGGGGTATAAATATCACCCCAAAACACAGTCATAGTGTTCTCACCTTCCTGCATCCTGTCACTCTGTCCGTCTACTGTGTGGCCCTCAGAGCTTCGTCTGAGTATCTTCTGCTACACAAATCTCTGCTCTTTGGACAGGTATAGCATAGTCCATTATCCTGAATTCTATTCCTCTATCCCAATATGCCCTACTTTCTTCAATAGCTTTGTGTGATTGCTTGAAGCCTGAGTGATGGCATGAATGCCTCTGAGATTATTTGTCAATAAAAACCATTTTAATTTTATTTCCTGGCTGTGAGTCTTGTCAGTTAGCACTGGTATACATAAGTCAAAAGATCCCGCAGTTACCCAGGTTCTTGCTGCCATATTGAGCTAATTAAAATTCCCCATATTAATATCTAGACGTGAGTGGGTTCCTCCTGGACTCCACACAATTTGGTAACAGTCCATTAGTGAATTTCATGTCTCTGTGGGAACTTGAACATGGATTTCTCAAGTCCCAGTCCAACACTCTTAAATACTACACCACTCAATGGGGAAGGATGATTCATAGGAATTGTGGCTATGGATGTTAGGGATGAACCTCCCTGCATGCTGGCTAGGATTAAAAGAGGCACACACAATAGGTTTTTTAAATTCCCATTTTGATTATTAGCTGTGCAATTCAGGTAACCCATAGTTTGGCCTCAGTCTAGGGACATGTTGATAAGGGAGAAAGTGGGTAATCTGGGCCCAGGCTGCTTTAGGTCTTTAAAATTAACCCCAGCTTTTTGAGTCATGTTCAGAACAAACTGGGAGTGAATACTGCTGCTTCAGTGCTGCTGCCTTCACAGCTTCCTTTCTGCTCGCTGTCATAATTCACCAGGAAGCTGCCTTTTGAACTAAATTACGTTTCTGGAGAGTCTTGAAATTATATGAAACCTTCTCTAGGAGTGGTCAAGGCTGAATCACCAGATCATTTACTGTTGTAAAGACACTTTTGAACACAGCTGTTACCTCTGAATCCAGGATCAGTGCCGGGTCCAATAGCTAACATACCACCCATAGACCTGAACCTTTGCTGGGGGAGGGAGCATGTACAGTATGTCCTCATCAAGAAAAGAAGAACCTAGATCAATCGTTTTCCCACCATTGTCAAGCTGCTGGAAATAATTTGGCCCTCCATATGTTGCTGGATTGCAATTGCCATTAGCCCTAGCCAGTATAAATAATGCTGAGGAGTGGTGGGAGATTCTGCCAAAAACATCTGAATGGTTGCATGACTGTTGCCCCTGGTTTACAGACTGATCTTCAGTTTATTCCCCATTCCCCCTGCCGATCTGGTTTATTCACCTGAGTCATCCCATTAGAACTGCCACTAATTCCACTAGTGTATATTTACGATTGTGCGTATACAGCGCTGATGAAAGCGTTCAAGGAGTCGTAGGTGGTGGCGATAGGTGACCCATGTTTCAGATCCATAAAGGAGAATAGACAGTACAATGGCTCTATACACACTGATTTTTGTGCTTCATCTCAGGTGTTTATTACACTGGACTGACTATGTGACGAATGTCGCTGTCCTTGAGCAAGCAGGGATCACCAGCATTGAGGCCATGATATTGAGAACACAGCTGCGCTGGGCAGGGCACGTTTCTAGGATGGAGGACCATCACCTCCCCAAAATAGTATTCTACGGTGAACTCGCCACGGGTCAGCATAAGAGGGGCGCTCCAAAAAAGTGATACAAGGACTCCCTGAAACAACCAAATTGATCACCAACAATGGTCCGCCCTGGCCTCACATCAGGAGGCATGGAGACGCACTAGCCACAATGCTGCAGCCTTATTTGAGAACTCACACCAAACAAGTCTTGAAGAGAAACGACAACGCAGAAAGAATCACAACCCAGAAACATCACCCAAGGAGACCTTCTGCTGTGCTTTCTGCAACCAGATTTGTTTATCTCGGATTGGCCTTTTTCGTCATCAGCGCACTTGCAGAAAGCGAAGGATGAATCCTTCCTGAATCTTCGTTTGCAAAGAAAAGCCAGAGAGAGAATTCCACTAGCCTCATGAATTTACAATAATGCTTAAAATCAAAACAAGTGGTTGCAGCTAATGTTTCCCTTCTGTAATGGAAAGGCTCACAGAGGTCTTTCATTCATATGGTTCTCCAGAAGGCAAAGCTGACAGCAAATAACAGCAGCCACCTTTTTGTTTACAAGAGTCCTTTTGAATTAGGGCAAATTTCTGGAAAACATGAGGGCTTCAAATCTGCCTTCCCCATAGCAGAAGCGTTTGCAGAAAAGCCCTTCTGAGAGTGGAGTGGCTACATCAGATTGAACATATGGCAAAATACTAAACTTTAAAACAATCAAATAATTTTTCAAAAAGGAACTGTCAAGCCAGTCGTAACTGTTGACACACCTTCATATTCCCTCAGTGTTACTGTATTCACACCGAACAGTATGTTGCAATGCATTATATTGCATTTTAAAACTGTTTTTGATTGGTGCCCATCGTGAACACTAAGAAAGATATGCCATGTATCACCACCTGCTGGAAGCAGTTATATATGCATTTTCACTATCTGTATCACACACTATTCCATTTCCTGCAACCAGCGCCAACTACCATATCAGCAGAGATCACAGGAGGTGAACCACATTTCTCTTACGAAATATGAGCTCTGCCACCAGCCAACACACCTAATGTGTCACTTGGCAGTACAGTCATTCTTGGAAATTTCTGGTACATTTTCATACAGAAAGCAGTTGGGAATAGTCCAAGCATTTGTAACCAGACAGAAGGACTTCAATTAAACTTGAATTTATTGTTTTCAAGCCTGAATTAAACCCCGTGTTCCATCTGCTGTATTTTTAAAAATAAACATTATGCCTTTTGATGTCAATTCCCCCCCCGCTCCCACACACAGTAAGTTTTCTATCTTATATTTGCTTAGTAACTTAAGAGGTTATTTACCCTGTCAGTTTGCTAACCAGCAAGCTACCTTGCTAGGGAGTAGTATAAGGTATGCACTTCACATCTAACAAAAAGTGACAGCTTGTCTTGCCCCCTTTTAGTGGGATAGCCTCTTAGTCCCGCCTCCCTGATTTTGGGTTTCCCCTTGAAGGAATTTCTTTTTTGGGGGGGGCACTCCTGGTCTTGCCCTTGGTTCTGAGGATTATGGGGGTTCTCTGAGGACCTCCCTTGAGTTTGTGGGACCTCTTAGAGCCACCTTCCTGAACCCCAAGATTTTGGGGTGCCTTTGAGGGAGATTTTGGGGCCCCACTCCTAATCTTTCTAGATTTTGAGGATTCAGTGGGGTGCTTCCTTGAGGATCTCCCATGGTCTGTGGGGCCCCCATAGAGCCATCTTCCTGAACCCCAAGATTCTGAAGTGCAGTTGTGGGACTTTGTGGGGGGTACTCCTGGTCATTCCAGATTCCAAGGATTCTGGAGGTTACCTGAGGACCTCCCATGAGTCTGTGGGACACCAAAATACTACGTCCTCCTGAACCCCAAATTTTCTCAAGAGGGCGGCCATCTTTGTTGAGCAAAACCTGGTTTTAAACATGAGTGTGACCCTGTCAGAGCTCATATTGGGACTCCTGACTACTAGAAACAGGTTCTGAGCTTGTTGCAACATCCCTGTGGCTGTGATGGTGCTTTTAGTGTGATAATTGGCAGCCATCTTTGTCATGCCAACTTGGGTTTTGGGATGGTGTGTACCCCCCTCAGAGCTCAGGGTCCCAGGACCCCTGAAAATTAGGAACAGGCATTGTGTCTCTCAGAGCTTCCCCAACGGTGTGATGGTGCTAAAGTGTGACAATTGCTAGCCATGTTTATTGTGCACATTTACTTTTCAGGGTGGAGTGCTATACTTCTCCAAGCTGGTCTCAGCACCTCTGATAGAGATGGATAAGTTTCTAGGCTGGCAGAACCATGCAGAACTCAGGGGAAATGTCTTTCATTCTTTAGCAATGTGCTTGGATTTGAGCTTCCCAGCTCTGAGGTTTAGATTGTAAGCCTGAGGGCAGGGAACTGTTAAATTGACAGTTGTAAGCTGCTCTGATAGCCTCTGTGGCCGAAGAGTGGGATATAAATAAATAATAAAATAAAATAAAATAAAAGAGGTGCAGGGAGGAAAATAAGAAGAGGTGGCACCATTTTTCTCTTCCCCTAGAAGTGGGTTTTCCAGAATGGTGCCAATCTTGGATGTCACTGATTGGCCCAATTCCCCTTACCTTCCACTTTGAGGAAGAATGAATAGATCAGCACAGTGAAACCACCCATAACTGAGCAGTGTTACGACAGTGTTCTGTGTTCCAGAGAGTACAGTTGTCCCTTTATATTCGCTGGGGTTTGGTTCCAGGACCCCCCGTGGATACCAAAATCCGTCAATACTCAAGTCCCATTATATGCAATGGCATAGCAAAATGGTGCCCTTATATAAGATGGCAAAATCAAGGTTTGCTTTTTGGATTATTATTTTTTAAAGAATATTTTCAAGCTGTGAATACTTAAATCTGTGGATACAATATCCATGGACATGGAGGGACAACTGTATTCCTATCACTGATGGCTTCAGCATGTCAATATAAGTAGTCGTTCTTGTTCAACGTTATTTCCCAAGCAATAGGATTGTCCTCTATTTGAAAAAGGCCTGCCTCTGTTTGTTTATATGATGATATTGTTTTTGCCAATGCTTGTATTGTATTTTATTAAACATTTGCAATTGTGATCTTAATAGTGTTTGTGTATTGTGTTTTGTACAGGCAGTTAATCATCCTGGGAGCTTTGCAAGGAAGACCAGAATATAAATCAACAAATGAATGAACAAACAAAAGAACCAATGAATGAAGGAACAAAGGAATGAACAAATACAATAATGTATTATTTGAAGGGCGGTCCAGCACAAGTCCAGTTGAAAGATAAAGAACCATAAGTGGAAAGAGCAGGTAAGAGCCTTGAAGTTGCCCATCCACAGTTAGCATCAGGACAGCAGATTCAGTTGGGCACAAAGTCACCTCCTCACAGTCTTCCCTAATAGGATGAGATGTGCTGTGTATCTATTTAAATTACAGAATTTATTTCCAGATGGGCCAGTGTGGTGTAGCCATTTAGGTGTTGGACTAGGACTTTGGAAAACAGGGTACAAATCCCCACTCAGCCATGGAAACCCACTGGGTGACTTAGGGCGAATCACACTCTCTCAGTCTTAGAGAAAGGCAAAGGCAACCCCCCCCTTTGAACAAAACTGCCCAAGAAAACCCTGTGTTGTTGTTGTTGTTGTTGTTGTTGTTGTTGTTGTGTGCCTTCAAGTCATTTCCAACTTATGGTGACCCTAAGGTGAACCTAACATTTAAATCAGGTAAAAGAATAACCATTGAACAATAAATAGATACCAGAAACCACAGATAACAGTGAACCCCATTAAAACAAAGGACTTCCGGTAAAAACATACCATAGAGTTGCATTGAAGAATCTAGAAGAAGACCTCTCTAGATATTTTCCAGTGCAACTCTATGGTGTGTGTCCCTATTTTGTGTCCTGCAGATAACTAAAACCATGGATATTGGTTCCACAGATATGGGGGGGGGGGTCTAACTGTATTTCCCATTTTAAGTGGTATGTCTACTCAGGCTGGAGAATTCTGGGAACTGAGGTCTAAAACAATGTTAACTTTCCCAAACTCTACCTATCTGTGAGGCTGAAAGGTGGTATCTTGCTCAGGGATTCACAGCAAGCTTTGTGGCTCAGTGGGTTTCTCTGTTCGGATTCATAGCATAATACTTTGACCACTATGCAACACTAGCTCTCATTTATGTTTGTTTTCTTTCCTGTTTTACAGGATCTCGTAAGAGATACTCCCAACTGTGAGTTTCTTTCTTTTTTCTGTCTTCACTATAGCTCTGTCTGTCAACTAAGGTCTCCATTGGATATCACCTCAAGATGCTGCATTTTCAGAGATTAGACCGAGAGTTAGTTTGAGAGCCATTACGATTTAGTGGGGTTTAGGAAATCCAGGTTTAAGTCCTCTAACTGGTTTATTTTTTGCCAGTCATGCTATCTCAGCCTGACCTTCTGAGTTGTTGAAAGAATATAGTGCCAAGGAAGAGAGCCATATAACCTACCTATAGCATGCTGGAGGAACGGTGGGGTTGAAATATATAAAATAAACCAATAAATAAATGTTAAGTGGCACAGGGCCTTTTCTGGAACATTTATGGAATAACTGGATCTTCTTCCTTTAATTGTTGTTAGCCGACCCGATTGTTTTTAGCAGAGGGGCAGGGTATAAATAAATATTATTATTATTATTATTATTATTATTATTATGCTTAATGTATCTGACATCATCATTACTTTCTTTAAATACCAGGGTAGATCTGTCTCATTCATCTCAATCTTTAATTGGAATACTGATTTGATTGTAGCTAAAATCTATACTTGTTTTATATGTTCTAAGGTTTCTTTATCTGCTTTTAGATGCTGCCTTCTTTAGATGTCTTTAAAGGTTATTATGGTTCTTTATCAAATTTGTTTTATTGCTCCTATTTTATTGTCATATATTTAATTTGGAAGCCACCTTGAAGACCAAATGGATGCTTGGATGTATTAAGGAAACAATGAACAAACAAACTGTGCAGCCATGGGGTAACAAGGTTAATGGTTGTCAGAATTTTGTATGTTACATCCCATCAATCAGCCTGTCAAAGTACCTGGGACCACATTACAGAAACTCCACTTTGCCCAAGAAGTACAATTATATATTTACGGGCATTCTGTTATTGGCCTAAATCTAAATGCTAATCCCAACTACGGTAGACCCACTGGAGATTTTCACATGGGCTATATTTCCCGTGGCAGGAACAGAACAGGGTCAGGAAAGGTTTTCCCTTTCGGACGACGTTGACCCCATTCTGTCCTGCATCCATCCTGCTCCCGTGACCCTTCCGGAACAATGTAATCATGATTTTTCATCGTGAATAGACCTCCCGTTCCGTCACTATCATGCAATCAGGAGCCCCATTCCTGTTCCAAAATGACAGCCATGGAGGGGAGGCCTGTTCCGAGCACTTCCTGGTACGATCTGGACATCCGGGTAAGTGGCACCCTTTATTTTACCCTCCTTGTTTTGATTGTGTGATTTAAAGTGTGTTTTTGTGCTTGGTGAACTGATTTTATGTTTGAGGGAGTTTTATTTTTTAAATTTACCGCCCGGCTGTTATCACGCAATAACGTGATAATGTTTCATGCAGCCGGTCGTAATAGCAGCCTTACGACTGCTGCATTTACGGCCGGCCAGCGAGGGGAGGGGGAGCCCATTCCTGCCGCGGAATTAAGGTAAGTGTGTGAAAGATTTACATGATTTTGTGGCAGGAACAGGAGAGGAGGTGGCGGGGCAGTAACGGGGCATTTTGGCCCCATGTGAAAATTTCCACTGACTCAATTGTTGATTGGTGACACCTGTGTAAATCCCATTGATTCAATGGGCCAACCCCAGTTGGAACTAACAATTGGATTTCTAGGGCCATTCATTTATGTGTTTTAAGGAAATAAAAATCCATTAGTCTTCTTGGGAGTAAAACACGAGCAAACAACAATAATTCCATCGGTAGTGGAAAAATGTAAAAATACTGTTGAGCATAAATTTCACTACTATAGAACTTTTAAAACTATACTATAAATATAACACTTTAAAAACAAAACTATAAATAAATATTGTATTACTACTACTGGGATTTTTTTTAAAAAAATAGTTAGGACTAAAACATTGCTGTCCCCTCTAAATGACTTCTGAGTCACCCTGACTGGCCATATTGGCTGGGGTATTGTTGGAGTTGTCCAAAAAAGGTAACTCCCCCCCCCCAACTCTGATAAGTTCATACTCCTTTTAGCCAGAAGTTCATAAACTGCTTCACTAAGCTAAACTAACCTTCAGGTTACACCCTCTCACGTAAAGGCCCTGTTGCTTAAGTTTAGATGTCAGTAATTACTTTGCTGTGAAGGAAATGCAGCAAGCGACATGCTTAGGTTTGTTCATGTGTCACAATTCCATGTTAATGTATACCAGTGGTACTTCACATTTGGTCAGGTGTTTTAGAATTTGGACATAGGATGGGAGAGACCTGGCTGAATGAGACTACGTGCGAAAGGGATCTAGGAGTCGTAGTAGACCACAAGTTGAACATGAGCCAACAGTGTGATGCGGCAGCTAAAAAGGCCAATGCGATTTTGGGCTGTATCAATAGAAGTATAGTGTCTAGATCAAGGGAAGTAATAGTGCCACTCTATTCTGCCTTGGTCAGACCTCACTTAGAATACTGTGTCCAGTTCTGGGCACCACAATTCAGAAAGGATATTGACAAATTGGAGCGTGTCCAGAGAAGGGCAACTAAAATGGTGAAAGGTCTGGAAACAATGCCTTATGAGGAGAGACTTAGGGAGTTGGGTATGTTTAGCCTGGAAAAAAGACGGTTAAGAGGCGATATGATAGCCCTGTTTAAGTATTTGAAGGGATGTCACGCTGAGGATGGAGCAAGCTTGTTTTCTGCTGCTCCAGAGACTGGAACACGGAGCAATGGGTGCAAGCTCCAGGAACAGAGATTCCACCTCAACATGAGGAGGAACTTTTTGACAGTAAGAGCTGTTCGGCAGTGGAACACACTCCCTCGGAGCGTGGTGGGGTCTCCTTCCTTGGAGGTCTTTAAACAGAGGCTGGATGGCCATCTGTTGGGGATGCTTTGATCAAGATTTCCTGTGTGGCAGGGGGGTTGGACTGGATGGCCCTCGTGGTCTCTTCCAACTCTGCAATTCTATGATTCTATGATTCTATGATTACATACGGGGCCAAAATGTCCTGTTACTGCCCCGCCACCTCCTATCCCATTCCTGCAACGGAATGGAGGTAAATATTCACACACTTTACCTCCATTCCACTCCAGGAACGGGCTCCCTTCCTCCTTGCCCAGCCGGCTGTAAATGCAGCCGTTGTAAGGCTGCCTTTATGACCGGCCGGGGGAAATCCCGCTCGTTCTCATGAGAGAATGAGGAGGGGGGAAATTAAAAAAAAAACCCATCTGTCAAATCAAAAAATAAATGGCAAAAACAATTTTTTTAAAAAAGCAACCCAGGGAATGGGGAGACAGGTGGCACTTACCTTGAGGTCCAGATCGTGGCAGAAAGTGACTGCCATGGAGCTCCTCCCCCATACCTGTCATCGCGGAACAAGGATGGGGATCCATTTCCCACATCCCTGATTCTGTGACAGGCACAGAAGAAAATAGAAAAGGAGTCCTATTCACGATTTTTCATCGTGAATAGAATACCCTGGGAGCAGAATGGGGGCAGAATGGAAGCATCACGGAGAGGCTTGACATTGTCTGAAATGGAACCCCTTTCTCACCCTGTTCCGTTCCTGCCCTGGGATATTTGGCACATCTGATATTCTCCTTTGATTCTCAGAATCCTTGATTATTGGCTATGCTGTCTGGTGCTTTGGGGAGTTGAACTCTATAAAACATCTGGAGGAACAGAGATTAAAAAACACTGATCCATACTTTATAGCAGTGGTTCTCAACCTTTGGTCCTCTAGATGCTCTGAACTTTGACTTCTAGAATGCCCATCATTGGTCATGCTTTGGGGCTTCTGGGAGATAAAGGTACAAAATATCTGGAGGACCAAAAGCTACATATATTGAACTACTGCTCTATAGTACTGAGTTATGGATTTGCATTATGCACATGTGAATGAACTATCAGAGACCAAACATATCATTATACACTTTTATATTACTTCAAAATAATGGAATCAAATTAGTGAAAAAGTAATATCTTCAGAACTGGTTCTTACGTTGGTCTGAGCTTCAAATGAGATTTGGATGTATGCATGTACATGTGTGTGTATGGGATATATTTGAGTATTTTCCCCATGTGACATTTGAAATCATATAATCTGAAGTGCAAAGCTTTTGGGCAAACAACAAAACCGCACCAAACCATACATACATTTGAAAAAAATTGCAAACAACATTATATATGTATATTTTTAAAATGGGCATAAACACAACATAGCCAATGGTGAAAATGCCCACAAAAGTATTAAAGAAAATGTTCAAAAATTACCCATAAATTTCTGGGAAGAAGCAAAGAGGGACCCCCCCCCACTTGTTTTCTTTTCATCCCCTCCCAGTCCATGATATGGGACTAGAAGAGGAGGATGGTGCTGCTGGGATCCTGAGCAATGCAACAAAAATGAGAATGACATATTTTGATATCACCACAGATCTTTTAAAGTATATCCCTGCAATGAAGAATTTAACTGATTGTCAACATGGTTGGATTGTAGATGCTTTTACTGTTACTAAAAGACTTAGGACTTTATCAAACAATGCAAATAAGGCATCATAAGGATGCCTAATGAGCACGAAAGGGCGCACGTACCAAACGACGTTGCCCTTTCACTATCATGTCAAGTTTAAAAACCAACCAATTTTATTGACAGCCCAAGCTGTCAATTGATCCCCTGAGGCTCTTTTGTGCCGGCATTGCCAGCATTTGAATCCACGTGCCATTATATTCATGTGAATTCAGCATCAACAGCTGGTCCGGCCAGAACACTTCCGGATGAGATCGTGAGGTAGGTGATGCACTTTTTATGACCCTCCTCAGTTTACTTAGAAGTTTAAAAGTGTGTTTGTGTGCTTTTTGAAACTTTTTTGAGTGTTCTTTTTGTTTTTGTTTAAAATTTCCCATGCTAGATATTGTTGTGAGAATCTGGGTGATTTCAACAGAGGAAGTGAATGGATCTCTGTTCACTCCTCGTTCATTGCCAGGGAAGCCTTTTGCTGGGATGGAAGGTTAGTGTGGCATGGGGAGTTCTTTTGCTGACATAAAAACGGCAGAAGTTATGCTGGCAAAAGAACGGGTTTAGAGGGGTGGTATGATAAATTCCATATGCTACAAGAAGGGAAAAATAGCCACTCACCATCTATTGATCAATGATCAGAAGATCTTAATGACTTAGCCATGCATGAAGGTGTATTTTATGGATGTCAGCTTCTAGAAAACACATTTTGGCAACATGGTCAGCTTATATTCATGCGTATACCTAGCTCAAATCCGTCTCCGGTGTATTCCCCCTCTTTCCCACGCTCTTTCTCCCCTTTCTTTGTAATTATACTTCAGAAATCCCATAAAAATTGGAATAAATTATGTTCATATCCCTACCTGAGAATAATATCCTGCCAAGAATCCCCACAGAGTCAGGTTTCTCTTATTTTCAACTGGCTTCTGTAGCTGTGCTTTTATTAGTAGCTTGGTGACATTAGCAGGTGATATAGCTGATCTCTGTGTTGTGAAAAGTAGCAATTGCTGATTTTTACAGAGCAAATTGTTATTGACAGGCACAGACTAGCTACTTTTCCCCTCCTGGTTGTGTAGTGTTGTTTGAGTGTTGGACTAGAATACTGGGAGCTCAGGGGCTTGTCTAAATTACAGGATACAATACTGATTCCTGTGCATTATTGCAAATTCGCAGCAACATTCATTTGTCTCCACAGTCTTTTGGTTAAATTGATAGTATGCAAAGCTATCCACGTTTGAAGTGCACATGCCTGCAAATCAAGATGGTGGCTGAGTAAATTAGCGTGTTATTTTTCTACACATGTTGTCACTGCTGCACAGTATTTTTTTTAACTGTAAAGCAAAGGTGTGCAAGTGTGACCTTCTGCATAAAAAAGCTATTTGGTTCCCTTGGAGCAGCAAATACGTGCACAATCAGCAACTTGAAAATACACAGTGGTGCTTCCAGATGCTTCCTTGTTGGCAAGCTCACTGCCAGCTCAAGGGGAGCCCTGGTGGTGCAGTGGTTAAATGCCAGTACTGCAGCCACAACATTGCGAGTTCAATCCCAAGGGCCCAAGGTTCACTCAGCCTTCCATCGTTTTGTAGGTCAGTAAAATGAGTACCCAGTTTATGGGGGCAATTAGCTAACACAAATTGGAAACCGCTAGGAGAGTGCCTAGCATGCTATAAAAGCAGCGTAGATATTTAGGTGCTATTGCTTAACAATTTGAAAGCCGCTCTGAGAGGCTTCGTGGTTGAAGAGTGGAGTATAAATACCTACCTACCTACCTACCTACCTAAATAAATAAATATGTCTGACCAATCAACTGTCCACTTCCACTCCTCTCCGAGAATGTGCAGCGACCTGAATCGATTGTCCAACTGAGCAGTAATGCACATTCCCACTCATTATTTTAAAAACTTCGGAAAACGTTGCAAAGACTTTTCTCATGTAGTTTTTGGAGTTTTTGGCCCCCGTCCTTCCAAATACCACAAATTTCATATGGATCTCCTTGGGACAAATAGTATTCTTCTTAAATTTCTATGAATGGTATTTTCGCCATCTAGACAACCCCCACGATTTGAATCCCCGCTTGGACATGGAAACCCATCAGGTGACCTTGGGCAAATCACATTCTCTCAGCCTCAGAGGAAGGCAAAGGCAAAACCCCTCTGAGCAAATTCTGCCATGAAAACCCCATAATAGGATCACCTTAGGAATGACTTGAAGGCTGAGAATAACAAAACATCCTGCATGACATGCTGAGGGCAACAAGAATGCCTCCAAGGGCACATTTCTGAAAGGCTACTGTCTGCACTTATTCCTGCCATTTATTTGGCTTAGTTCAGCTAAAAATGAATCAAAAGGACAGGGCAGGCTTATACAGCTTCCCATATTACTGAAGCAGCAGTTTGTTGGCAAGCTAAGGACAAGAGTTTCATTTCGTCCTGTCCTGGTCCCAGTCTGCCAAATACATCATGCACATTTTGCCAGTTTCTGTAACAAAAGCCATTCAGCTGTCATAAACGCATCCATTGGTATGAATTAAAGCAGTCATTTAAGACCATATTTTCATGTGTGATGTGTTGTTGTTGTTTGTAAAGCACAACATGACCTGAAAGGGAGTGGGGAGAAATACTTCTGTCAGTCTAATTGAGTACAAAGATCTCTACATTCTTCGCTGAGTCAGAGAAGCAGTGAGCTCAGTGGGCACTGCGGTTACCAGATCTGAGCCAACACCAGTTTGTGACAAAAGAGACTGTTGAAACTTTCTGGCAGGGGAATGAAAAGGGGTGACATGAGATGAAGTGATTGTGTTTCAGGATTGGGTTGGTCTAGAAAGAAAGATGGTTTCCAAAGAAACAGAGGCTTTGAGGTTTGTTTTTAAAAAACATGTTCTTTACTAGATAAAATATAATGTAGGTTTATTAGTACAGTGCGAAGTGAATCTAATATACTGTGGGACCTTGGTATCTGCTGGGGCTTGGTTCCAGTACCCCCCACGGACACCAACATCTGGGGATGCTGAAAGTCCCATTATATACAATGGCATAATAAAATGGCATCCCTTGTATAAAATGGCAAAATCAAGATTTGCTTTTTAATTATTTTTTGGGGCATATTTTCAAGCTGTGGATGGTTGAATCTGTGGATGCAGAATCTGTGGATATGGAGGACACAAAATAGGGGACACATACCATAGAGTCATGCTGGGAAATGCCTAGAGAGGCATCAGCTCTAGGCACCTTCTAGGTCTTCCCATGCAATTCTATGGTATTTTTTTTTTTTAACTGGAAGTTATTTTAATAGAGTTTGCTGTTATCTGCGGTTTCTGGTATCCACAGGAAGGACTTTATCAGATGCGGCAAATATGGTGTCATAAGGATGCCTAATGATCATGAAAGGGTGTGCATACCAGACGACGTTGTCCTTTCACGATCATGTAAAGTCTAAAACCTGTTCCTTTTTATTGACAGCCCTCAATAGATCTCCCCTGGCACTTCGTTGCCAGCATTGCCAGTGTTTGAATCCTTGTGCCACTGGACTCACGTGAATGCTGTGTCAATGACAGAATGCTTCTGAGTGAGATTGCGACAACCAGGTAGGGGATGCTCTTTTTATGACCCCCCACATGTACTTGGGACTTTTAAAGTGTGTTTTTGTTCTTTGCTGTACTTTTTATGTCTTTATTTTACTTTTATTTTTGAATTTGTCATGCTAGCGTCTTCTTGGGAGAATCGGTGAGATTTCGAACCCAGAAGTAAACAGAGTTCCATTTGTGCTCCGTTACTGCCAGGGAAGCCTCATTGATGCTGGCAAAGGTAGGTCTGGTGCGGGGGGGGGGGCGTTCTTTTGCCAGCAACATTTTAAAATATGTTGCAAAAGAACATTAATGGGGTGTGTGTGTGTGATCTGATAAAGTCCTAAGTCTTGGAAACAACTTCCCCTGACTGTACATGCATTCCAATGTTCTTTTAGAATCTTTCAGGTTACAATCTTTTGTGCGTTAACCTAGGAGTAAATCCTACTGAACTTGTTGGGACTTACTTCTGAATATATATTATTGCCTTGTTAATGTAGCATCACCTGTAGTAAATTAAGAGTGAGGCAGGGTGACTTGTGCAGGAACCCATCACCCAAAAGACAATTTTCAAACTCAAGGAGACTTTATGGATTTTAAAAACTATATACCGTAGTTAAAAAAAAATAGTTTTCTTTGTTAAAATTATAAAAGGAAAAATGTATCAGTGTGGTATAAAGTAGGAAGGTTAGGGCAGCAGGCAGGAAAAGAAACTTAGCAACCCAGAGGGAAGACTCAGATTAAGGGAACGACAGCAGGAGGTGATTCAGCAACCAACGGTACAGAGAGACAACGTTAGGAACTGAATGCAGATTTAAAGTTGTTTCTTATAAAACCTACTGGATTCTTGGTGGTACCTACCACCACATGAAAAACCTAGGAATGCTGGATTTGGCTCCAGAGCCTAGCTTAGCTGAGTATGATAATTCACAGATCTTTGGATAAACTATGCTTTTAACTTGCCTAGGATTTGGGTGCTGTGCCTCTGTGTTCCGAAGAGTGTCTTTTCAGATGTCTCTTGGAAAAATCTCAGTGCAATGATAGATGTGCCCTTCTGTGCCAACTTCCATAAGGTTTTCTCTTCTGGAAGAAGTGTCATTTCATTTCTGTGGGTGGGGGGAACAAGGCAAGACAAACCCTTCAGCCCTCGTGATTCTTGTACGCCACCCCTAAATGGCAAACTAAACATTCATAAAAAATGAATGACTTAGGAAATTAGTACCTTCTTATGTTTCAGAGAACGAAACTGCACCAGCACCCTTTCGTCGACAGACAAAAGTATGTTGATGTGCTAGATACTTTATCTCAAACTACTTATCCTGGTAATTGCCTGTGCAGGCAGGAGCGCAAACAGCCTTGTGAAATACAGTCAGGATGCCTAGATGTGAAAAGCCAGCTGCCTCACCAAGGAATGGTAATGACAATTTTAATTATACATCTTATTCCTGCCTTCTTAAAGTGCATAATTCTAGTGTTATAGCAAGTATACAGCCACTCCTTTTTGACACCACTTCTCTTTAGGAGAACTTCCTTTCCCTCTAATGTGGTCTTTCATTTTGTTCGCTTTTAACTTCTTTTCATTTTGGCAATCTAACTCATAGCTTGTAAATCAGAACACTGCTCCATCACTTTGTTTTGAACCATAGCTGTGAGAGAAGAAAAAGGAAGACAGAATATTAGATCCATCTTGGAATCTTAGCATAGGCAGTTTATTTTCCCCATATCATTAAAACACAGTTCAGTTCTTCGCCATGAGAAGAATATTCAGCAGTTCTTTCAAGTTATGGCTGTTGGTACCAGAAACCATGGTTTTAAGTCTTGTTTTCAAAGATGTTTGCCTTGCAACTTTGGAAAGCTACCTCCTAGTCTTGGGAGTGAGGGGCATTTCAGAAATGACCTTCTTCATAGTTTTGGGGAGCTTATTTCTCAAGACTTCCCATACATGTTGGTGCCCACTAAAATATATGAGCCAGAGGTGTAATACAAAGGCTCTCAGTTTTCTAAGAAAATTTTATGGAAAGCCTCTTCAGCTGACATCAGGAATTTATCATTTATAAAAATATATTTACCAAAAAAGAAAGCAAGGAAGAAAGGAAGGGTCTATATTTCTTTTGGAACCAAGAAGAACTGTGTCACACATTTTTTTTTGTTATGCAGATAACTGAATAATTAGGTAATTATTTATACATAGGACAGCTCATGTGGATTTTATGAAATTAATTTTGTACCAAGTTCTGAATTCTCCAATATGGATCACTGGTTTCTATTCATTCTGGAGCATCAATGTAGCCTATCATTACCATAATTATGCTGTAGTGGGTTGGGATGATGTGAGTTGTAACAAATTGTGGCTGGAGGATACCAGAATGGGAAAAGCTGTTATAAATTAATGTCCAGTGTTGATTTAAAAGGGTGAAATAGGTCTATAAAAAGTCATTTTAGCTGTCATTTATACACACCTCAGATTATGTTGTTTTAACATTTTAAAAATGCATAAACATGTTTTTCTCTATTTTTTTACATACTATACAAGAAATGCTTTCTCAGAGTAATGACAGGGCTTGTCTTTATTAACCTTTAGTCTGACATGGTTATGGCAGGATTTAACTTCAATCCAAAAAGCATCTTTTGATCCATGGAATGTGCATGGACTGACTGTAACCCTAACCATTGCTGGCATCCTGTTCAGTAATTGCAATGTCATAAATCTGCTTTATGACATATCCATTTATCTTTACTTCTATTACTCCCCTCCAAGCCTAGCTTTTGAGGAGCAAAGCCCCCTCCCACAGCCATTTCTATGTTGCTGGAGAGTAGGGAGATGAGAGGGAACACATCAGCTTTCTTCTTGATCAACATCCAGCTACAGGAAAAGAGCTGGACATGTCTCTGTGCATCCCATCACTCTGGCAACACAGAAATGGCCACTCCTGATTGTGGGGTGTATTGAGACAAGCAGCTCCATCAGGACCCTGAGGGGGTCTCTCCAGTTGCTTGTCTCAGTATGCCTCATGAGCAGAAAAGCACTGTATCATCATTTCCCAGCAACCTGATCTGCAGTGTCTCAGGGCTGGTTTACACAGCAGATTTGTTGCGGCAACTTGTGCTTTAATTCTTTTCCGCATCTGTGCCAGTCAGGGGTTTTTTTCTAATTATGCCGCTTTTTCGTTCAGACTTGAAAAAGTGTGGGGGGGTTTGGCCTCCCAAGCAGACAAAGGTTGTATGGGAAAGGGCATAGACCCTCCTGTGAAGCCTTGCATTTCTGAGCTAAAGACTCACACCAGACTGCCAAAATAGCAGGGGGGAAGATCAAAGAAGTGGCTCTGTCTCTTCTCTAAATCTGCCTGTAAATGAACTCACTCCCTGAAGCAGAGGGACAGTAATCTCTCTGCTGAAAGACCTTGCTGCCATGCTGTGGATCCTAAGGTGAGCCTATCACAAGTTTTTCCAGCACGATTTGTTTAGTCAGGGTTCACAGACTTGCAAAATAGCAGAGGATTTTTGACTCTCTCTCCCTCAGTCCCCCCTCCCCCCTCTCTCTCCCTCCCCCAAGCAGAGCTGACAGATGGGAACTTTATGACTGAAAGGTCTTGGGAATCCTTTTTCATGGCAGACCTTCTGCAAAATAGCAGAGAGGATTTTTCAAAGTTTCCTGATGCTACTGAATGTAGTCCCTCTCTTTTAAGCCCGCCCCTTACATCATAGCAACCAATCACAGTAAAGATCTGCGGAAGCCCTTAGCGGAATGGTTGTTTACACTGCCAATAAAGCGCTACATTGCAAATATATCGGCAAAAGTAGTGACATCCCCTGGCACGCTATATTTGGGTGTTTTACCTTCCCCCCTTCTGAATGAGGCGATGCTGTGCTGCGATCCGTGGGAACTATGAGCTATCTTAGCGGTATATTTAGAGGAATATTTGCCCGTGTAAACGACCCCTCAGAGACCCTTTGGTTAAAGCTCTGCCTGGTTTAAGAGGTAGGATTTTGGGGAGTGACATCAGCAGAATTAGCTATAATAATGAAGCTGTATTGTTGTAGCTACATCTGACAATGTAGGATCTTGCCCAGGATCTTGAGAATTTTTAGCAATTTTTGATTTTCTTTAGCATTTTTATTCCATTTTCAAAATCTCACAAGAGTGATTTTGGTGGGTAGATTAAAAACACACACATTCTACAATTGAACTACTTGTACTTCTAATAGTTTAGGTGGGGTTTAACTTGCTAGAGATTCTGTATTAAATAGCTCAATACTTTTAGGAATAATTACTTAACTAAAAAACACAGACTTCACACAAGGCACCCAGATTATTTATTTCTAATATTTGTTCATCAAGAAATATGAATATTTGAACAGCAACTAACAGGGTGTGTGTGTGTGTGCGCGTGCACACATGGGATCCCCATTTCCAGGAGCCCTACACACTCAGTAGTATGACAGATTTTTATGCGTTGAAGCTCAAGGTGTGCTTCATAACCACATTGAGCTGAATGCAGTTACAGAGCTGCCATGATCAGACATCCTGAACAGGCAGAGCTTTCTGTTCACAGGAGCTCTGTATCTGCATTCAGCCAAAAGTGATTACAAAGCCATCTTCAGACCTTCATACTTAATGTATGGAGATCCATCTTCCAGGTATTTGAGGGCACTTGGGAGAGTACTTGCATAGTCACATCCCTCTCCCAAGCTTTAGCTCTATATGAATTCAAGTGAGCCTAGAAACTCCAGACTAAATATATGCACATTCCATTACATGCAAGTAACTAGCAGTGCATGTATCAATAAACAAAGATAAGCACAAATTATTGTTTTATGTAATAATGTGATGATATTGTCCAAAGGCAATGTATTTCAAAGAGAACTTCATTCATATTTGGAAAGAAAAATAAAGAAAGTCGAGGAACTAGCACTCATGTTCTCTTAATGTAAGAGAGCAGTTGTGTTTTATTCAAGGGCTGTAAATCGTCAATAATTGGTTAGGTTCCATCACAAAATTTCCTAGAATAAAGTAAAAATATTGGGTTCATCTGGAGTTTATGTGCTTGATATTGTGCACTACAACCCTTCTTTCCTCTTTTGGTTTCTTTGTTTTTGCTTCTGGATTAAGTCACTGCTCTTCTTGTCTTTTGACCAGAGTCATACCCAATTCTCATTGCTGTTCGCTTCAGTCTTTATGTTCTTTGCAAAATTATTCTTATTTCACATTGTGTTGGCTGGTTAGATGAACACAGCAGCTTCTTATTATTTGGAAGAAATTGGATCCCTCCCCTCTTTGGTCACCAGTCGGATAAACACACAGCTTTTGTAGACCAACATACTGTATATTATCTTGCCCATTCTGCTTAACTTGTTAGTTATTCTGAGCTACCGTGCTTAATTAAATTCAATCAATTACATTGATGATACATTTAAGTCCCCCTTTATGCATAGTGCCTTGTTTTTATTTGGTTTATATAAAGGCATGTTGATTTCTGCAGAATATGTATTCTCTGCTTTAATACATGTTCCATTGTATATTGTAAACCTCCGACTGTTTGCTTATTGCTTACACTCCCCAGGATCCACTGCGTAGTCAATCCCATATTTTAAGAATGCTTCCATGGGACTTTTCCTTTTGGCTGCAAGTAGATCAGGGAAGGCATTCCTTGTAAATAAAAGACAATGATTTCATCTAGTATGCCCAAGCATCTTTACAGAAGTATTTGTCTTCATCACTGCAAGGGCTCAATAGTGATCTTTGTACAATGGGGATCCAGTTACACCCTTCATCAGAAAGCATATATCCAAATCAAACAAAAGAGAGCTAATTTTCACATTCCAGTCTTGATATTGGGTAACATTTTTTACATAAATCGGGGGTGGGGTGGGGGATTATGCAGATGTTGGTGAAAACAACAGAACATGCTGTTAGCTTTGTGAAAGGAATTTTGGCATCTTGCGTATCTGCCTTTCTGAACACTAGTCTTCAAACTATTCAGAATTTTCTGAATATTCAGAATAACCCCTGGCAGAGAAACAAGACTTGGCACAACTGGTCTTTTCATAGCACTACATATTTCATCATTTTTAAAATATATATATCTTGTTTAATTTAAACAGTACCAGCTGTGTTCCATTTTTACCTGATAGGTTAATACTTGCAACATCATTTTATGATGAATGTCCAAATTATGAATAAAATTAGGGAGCAACATAACTTAAGGAATGTGTGGGGAAGTCTCAAAAAGTCTACCAGAAATTAATGTACCTGGTGTTCTGCCCTTAGATCAATGTAATGCTGGTGTTGATGTGATACATCAGATCTCCAAAATGCTTTTCTTTACTCTCTCTCTCTCTCTCTCTCTCTCTCTCTCTCTCTCTCTCTCTCTCTGGTAGTAGTAGACCGAATCAGGACTACCACATTGGGTATTTAATTATTTTGCTTTGCATTGTTGCTTCAATTTAAATCTCACTTCCAACAATTCTTTAAATGTGAAAGGGGAAAAACTGTAGGCATCCGTACTGTACAAGGGGCTCATTGGTGTCTTAGGTTCAAGAGTGCTATATCCCATCAAATCTGGTCATCTATTTTGCATATCATGCAAATTATTATAATTACACATATTATTAATTTGTATTTGAGTTATGCAAACTCAACACATTAATCACTGCAATTTTTTTTCAACCACTGTACTTCAGCCTTGGTATCATTTTAAATATGTTACCTGTACTAATTATTTGGAGAGAATTAGTGTAGGGTAGTGTTTAAAGTAGGGCCTAAATACCCTAAAGGCACCAAATCCCATCTGATCTTGGAAGCTAAGCAGGGTCATCCCTGCTAAGTTCTTGGATGGGAGACTACCAATGGATACCAGGTGCTGTATGCTAGGAATACCAAGTGCTGTAAGAAACAGGCTGAGGAGGGTCATGATAGTAGCCAAAATGCCCTGTGGCCAGGATAGCTGAAAGACTGTCATCTCCCACATAAGCTGTCCACCCACTATTCATCATTAGAGGACTTGTTTCATGTCACGTTGCCTATGCATAGTTAGGAAACAGGACATGGCTTTCTCTATGGTGGCACCAATACTGTAGAAATCTATCACATGAAAAGCCCAGCTGCCAGGCATCTGGATTCTTTTAAGCTTGCAGCTATGGATTGCATTATTGTTCTTTAGCCTTTAGGTTTGCTTCTTCATTAGTATGAGATATAAATAGATAGCTAGAGGAGTGGTTTGTTTTTTAACTACACCTTATTTTATATTGTTAACTTCTTGTGATCAGCTTCAGAGGCATAGCAGCCAAAAAGAGAGGATAAAAGGTTCCTATATGACAATGAATGAATAAGAATAACTATATAGATAGCTGCCCCCTAAAGACACCAGATCCCATCTGGTTTTGGAAGCTAATCCATATCATAGAATCATAGAGTTGGAAGAGACCTCAAATGCCATCCAGTCCAACCCCCTGCCATGCAGGAATACACAATGGAAGGAATTAGTCCTTGATTTTTGAGGGAGGGGGATCCAAGCAATTTCTGGAATATACGTTCAAGGCTGGAAAAGAGATATTTTCCTGTTCTTGAAAGTCATATTGTTAAATTGGGATAGGAAAGCCATTTTAGGAAAATATGTAGTGAGCCTAACATCCCCATTTCCTTTTTTGATACTTGTATTGATTGTAATCAGGAACACTGTTGTGAAAGAATTTTGGTGGATAGGGTCAAGCCATTAATTTCATGATTTAAAAATGGAAAAGCTCCTGGACATAGGGACTTCCATCAGCCCCTTTTACTACATTCCTGGACTGGTGAGCTCCAATATTTGCATCATTATTTTCCTTAATTAACACCTCTGGCATTTTGCCTCCTAGCTGGTCTACAGCAATTATAGTTTCAATTTATAAAAAGGGATTTAGGCATGATCCAGCAAACTATAGATCCATTAGCCTATTAGATGTAGCAGAAAAAAATCTATTCAAGGTCTATTCTCAAAAAAATTGGGGACTGGATCAAGGATCATGCTCTGCTTGCTCAAGAACAGGTCAGTCAACTCTGGAAAATTGCTTTTTGCTGAAATAATACACCAGATTAAGACACATCTACCCCTTCAGGGAATAATGGTTGAACTAACAGCTCCAAAGGTGAGGAAGATGAGAAGGTCCAGAAAAAACGCTACTGGGTAGCAGCAGTAGTGGGAGGTGACACTGATGGAGAATCCCTCAGAGAAAATGGCAGTCACATTTTAGCTAACTCTTGTTAATGCTGCACAGGAAAAGGCATGAATAAACCACTTCTGAATGTCTTTTATCATGAAAACACTATGATGAGTTTCCAAAATGAAGCAAAGATAGTTCTGCAAAATGAAACAGGTCAGAAGATATTCAATCTGCTACTGGGAAAGAGCAAAGGACAAGCATGAATTATGCTGTGTCTAATGACCCAACTGGACTCAAGCAAAATAATAATAATTTTATATATATATGTGTGTGTGTGTGTGTGTGTTTACTAGTTACTTGTTGATATGCTCACATGTGAAAGAAAAGTCCAAAGCTGCTCAACACATGTAATAGAAATATGGAATATGAGAAGCATGGATCAGGGGAAGCTATAAATTATATAAAAACAAAAGAGAATATATGAACATTGCAGTACTTTGTAAGAGAAAACTAAAGTGGATGCAATGTTTTCAAACAAACAATTACACAGTTGTACTCTGGAAATGACAATTTAAAAAGAAATGGGATGGCATTAATAGTGAGGTATAATGTACCAAAAGTAGTCAAGGGATATAATTCAAAGTTTGAGAAAATACAGTGGGCCTTCAGTATCCATAGTTTCAGTATCCATGGATTCCAGCATCTTCAGATCATTGCGCCCTATACCAAAAATGGCAGCCCCCATACCTAAAATGGTGGCGCCCATACCTAAAATGGTGATACCCATTCACTTATATAGGATTCAACCATTCCTGAACTGAACCCCTGCAGATACTGAGGGCCCACTGTAATTTCTTATAAGAATGCATGGGAAACCTAGGAATATAACCACAATGGAATTTATGCTCCAACTAAAGAGGCAGAAGATGAAGAAATCAAAACTTATTATACAGTTATCCAGGAAGAAATTGATCACACTCCTAACCAGAACACACTGACAATCACAGGTGACTGCAATTCAAAAGTAGGAAAGAGAATTCAGCTGCAGAATTTCACCTAGGATCAAAAAGTAAAGGAGAACAACTTATCAAATTTTGTGAAGCCAACAATATCCCTGTACAACAAAGTGAGCAAAGTGCAGGCCACAGACTGCATGTGCCCCACTCAAGATCCTTGGGGTCAAAGAAATTGCCCTAAAATGCCCTCTGTGGTCTATATGGGTATTTTTAACACATCACCCTGGGCCATTTTAAAAACTGGAAGTAGATCAGAAGTGACTTCTGGCCACTTTTTGATTTTGGGGGAAAAAAAGCTCTCTCCTGGGCCTAAAACCTCAGGGAATACCACCTTAACTTCGGTTTTAAAACTTAGCTTTTTCTGGAGTTTGCAGGAAACTCTGTTTTTTCCTGTACTGTGAACAATGGATCTGCCCTGGATTCAGGGGTGGGAGGTAGGGAGGCAGGACAGATTGCTGCCTGGCAGGCAAAACCATTTTCCTTTTTTCCTCCCTGGCACCACCGCTTCTGGTGTGCAGTCACTCACTCTGTCAGAACGAGGTGCCCACCCATGCAATCAATGGCGAAGGGGTAGCCCCATTGACCTCCTCACCATTGATCTCATGGCTGGGCACATCGCTCTGACCTCAGAGTGAGTGACTGTGAGCCAGCAGGGCTCTGCTACAAAGGTGCCTGCCTGGAAAGGCAGCGGTGGCAAACCCGAGGACATCAGCAGCAATGAAGTGGTACAGATTCAGGCTTTTGGTGAGGTAGGTGTGGTGCATAACTCTGGGCCAGAGGTCTGGATTTCATCTGGCACTGCTCCAGGCCAGAATAGTCTGAATTTCATCCATATTTTTACCTTCAGTGTAGATGATCAGGATCGTATTGATCTCCTGATACAATCCTACCAGAGCCCTAAGGTCATCAGGAGGACACTTTCCCTCAGTCCCACCTCCATCACAAGCTTGCTTGGTGAGGACTGGAGAGAAAGCCTTCTCAGTGGCTGCTTCCAACCTTTTGGAACATCTTTCCATGGGAGGCTAGGCTGCCCCCCTCCAATTTCTTTTGCCGGCAGGCAAATGCTTTTGTTTTCAAGCAGGCTTTTAACATATAAGCAGCAGGCTTGCTTTATCTTGCAATGTTTTAAGCTGATTTTATAATAGTTTAATACATTCATTGTATTTTTAATCTGTTTTAAGGACACCGCCTTGGGTCCTATCTTTGGAGAAAGGTGACATATAAATGAGATAGATAGTATTTGGATGAAAGACTGCCAAGGAATAGCAGGTGCCGTAGCCTATATTTCAGAGGAAGGAACTGGCAAAACCACTTCTAAGTAGTCTTTGCATAAGAAAACCCCATGACATTTATGGGGTTACCATAAGTTGGCACTTGAAGGCACGCACACATGCGTGGATGTGCATATGCACACACACAATATTTGCATGAAAAGTTAAAAACAATTTCTCATCCAAACTGGATTTTCTGGAATTGACCTTTATGGACAGAAGGCAGCCTAAATACCCTAAAGGCACCAGATCCTATCTGTTCTTGGAGACAGAGCAGGGTCAGCTCTGGTTAGTATTTGGATGGGAGACCACCAGTGAATACCAGATGCTGTTGGCTATTTACCATGTGACCTTTGGCCATCACTATCTCTCAGCAAACCTACTTTACAGACTTGTTGTGGGATTAAGAGCAAGATAGGAACCACGTAAAGTGGTCACATGCATTTATGGTGTGGCACTGATAAGAGCAACAACAACATCCTTTTATTATATGGAGGCACTTCTAATGCTGTTCTCATTGGATCACTATTGGGTTTTTCCCTGTGCAGTCAGATTTCTTTAAACTTACATGGGCTTTCAACAGACTTTTCTGTTCTTCATTTTTTTGTTGCATATTGTTGCTGTGTGCCTTCAAGTTGTTTTCAACTTATGGCACCCCTAAGATGAATCTATCATGGGGTTTTGTGAGGCTGAACATATGTGATTTGCCCAAGGTTACCCCATGGGTTTTGATGGCTGAGTGAGGATTTGAACCCTGGTCTCCAGAGTTGTAGTCCAACACCCAAACCACTACGCTACACTGGCTCCTTTTTTATGTCCCTTCATCCCCCCCCCATTGAATCTGGCTTAAAAAACTAACTTCCCAAAGGTAAACCCAGCTCCCCAACCCAGTATTATTGTTTATGTCATTCTGCTGTCACTGCCTCCCTCACCCATATAAACTAGTACACTGGCAGTTGGCCACTACAGTAGGGCCCCTGTGTCCGCTGATTAATTATCCACTGATTCAGTTATCAGCAGGACACAAAACAGGACACCTACTATAGAGTCTTCCTAGAAAATGCCGAGAGAGGCATCTTCTCTAGATGTTTTCTAGGTCCTCCAAAGCAACTCTATGATATTTTAAACTTGAAGTCCCATTCTTTTCAATGGTGTTTGCTGTTATCTGCGGTTTTCGGTATCCGTGCCCCCCTCCGAACCAATCCCCCATGGATACGGGAGTCCTACTGTAGTATGGTTCCACTGACTAAACTGCTTCATCCAGTGGAATGAGAAGCTGTGCACCCTTGGAATCAGATCTTTGTTGGTTTTCAGGTGGGATGGAGTCCTGTGGAGGAGAGGAGGAGAAGAAAGTTCTGTCATGCTGGCAGGTGTCCACTAGTGTGACATTAGGTGTAGGTCTTGCAGTGCTTGTCTACTCAGAAGTAAGCCCAGTTGAGTTCAGTGAGGCTTACACCTAGGTAATTTTGTTTAGGATTGAAACCTAAATAGAATCAACTTTCTTATAAATTTGCTGCTGCTGCTTTCCTATCTGTGCCACAATGTTCCCCTGCTATATCCATTGTTAGTTATATTTTCCCACTCTGTTTTTCTTTCTCCTTGCAGATCTTTTCCTCTTTATTTCAACATTAAAATTCAATTATCTAAACTGCATGGGTAATCTCTTCCACCTATAATCCTGCATGGGCAGCAGTTAGAAACGCTTTTCAGAACTTCAGACAACCTATCGGTTTTATGTGACACTCCAGGGAATTGTGGAAGCAGGCCTGTTCTCAATGGGCTTAATAGACTGTGCGAACATACCATTTGTACTTTATTTGAAGGACTGTCAAAAGGGCTGTTGGAAAGCTTCCTCTGTTTGAAATACTGTACAGTTCAAATCTGGATTAAAGATGATGAACTTTGAAGTCACCTAGCAACAGCTGATACTTAAGCAGATTGAGAAGAGTTGCAGTTTTCCTTCCCGAGTGGCCGTGTTCTTAACTTCACAGTGAACAGATTTTTTTGCTTTTTATCCACAGTGAAAATTGAAGTTGACAATGACGAAGGCAGTGCTGCTGAAAGTGAAGAAGGTAAGGATACACCATAGGCCTCTCTGAGATGAACAATGTACTTTTTGTGGAACACTCTGCCCCAACTTAATGCCCTCCAGATGTCTTGGAGGGCAACTGGTTATACTCAGGGACTGTGTAAGCGGTGAAAATACTCCTCATGAAATGCGAGGAGAATCCTACCTGTCTTAATGGGATCCTGCATTATTTCGCTGTATTTGGAAGGAGGGGGGCAAAAAATGTCAAAAAGGCCAAAGGAAAAGTCTTTGTAGCTTTTCCCGGAGTTTTTAAAAAATTGTGAGGGGGACTGTGCATTCCTGCTCATTGGGACAAGTGATTCACTTTGAATTGTTTTCCCATAGAAGAGGAAACACAAAGCTGATTGGCTGGATGAGTGTGGGGTATGGGGCTTGCTAACAAGGCAAGTGCCTGGCACCACCATGTTGGATTTTCACCTTAGCGAATGAGCACTAAAGTGAGAAAACGGGGTGTGTTTTCCCCCTTTTTTCTACAGGGAAAATATTGCTCTAGCACACAATAGTTTGTAAAAAAAAGTTTGGCGGCAGCAAATTAAGGCAAGTAAAATGTGAGCAAATCACTCACAGATGCCATGTTGACCAATGGGCAAAGCTTTTGGGGGCCAAAACACCATTAAGACAAATCGCAGTTGCTGCAATCTGCCAAAACTGCAGAGCAATCTGGGTTGGGTTTTTTTGCCTCTTATAGATGGGGTCTCAGTCAACGTGGCCCTCTGACAGAGCTTGAGGCCACCAGGTTGGGGTAGACTGCTATGGAACTTTGCCTGATGTGAAGAAATCAAGTGTCAGCTCCTTACGTGCAATTATTTACATTCTAAACAAAGAGAGCTTCATGTGTAAAAGATTCCACAGTATGTGAATGATTTTGTCTCATTTTAATTTTGCATATACCAAAACATTGCAACAAGAAGGTCACTAATAATGTTCATTTAGTACCCTAAAATGGCAATGCTGCATTCAATGAAGATTTCCCACTGTGTAATTATATTACCCATAAACATGCAACCTGTACTTATAAAATATAAGATTCATCTGTGGGTTTGTTTGTTTTTTGTTTTTGATTTGAATATAAAGAAGCACTGAAGTTGCACATTCTGTTTTTGGTACTGGGTTTTGCTTTAAGACAACCTTAATTGTTATGGGTAAAAGCCAGGCCATAGTGTAATTCTAAAGGCCCAAATCAATCTAGTAAAATGTTCTCATACGAGGCAGCCTGTCAGTCTGAAACCTGAAATTGAAGATCAGCATGAGACAGAGTTGAGAAAAGTTATGTTCTTGGACTTCAAATCCCATAATTGCCTAGAGAGTATGGACAGTCCCTATGCTGGCTGGCTGATTCTGGGAGATAATAGTCCCCAAATTGTGACATTTGCAAAGGCTTATCAGTATAATCCCTTCATCCTATGTTTCCCAGTGAAAGTGCTGCCCCTTAGCTGCCTCTGCTTCCTTTGAGGAGAAGTATGAGTACTCCCTCTCTTTTCTTTTTGTGGGGAAAAGAGCAGCCGCAAAAGCTGTTTTCAGCAGAAGAATCACAGAAGCGTTCTGATCTTCAAACTAGTCACAGAGACTGCTTTACGACTGAAAACCTGCTCAGAGAATTCTGTCAGCCTCAGAACAGCTCTGTGAGATGTTAGTCTGGCAGGATTAGGGAGTTTATCAGACAAGCTTCTTCCAACATTCTTTTACTGACATATTTTGAACCATTTTGTCAGACCGACCTTTGTAATGTGTCAAAAGGCAGCCCCAGCATTGATGGAGAGTGAATGGAGCTCCGGTCACTTCTATGCTCATGATCTTGCAGATTCTCGCGAGAAGACGCGAGCATGGTAAATTTAAAAAATAAAGAAAAAGAATCACACAAAACGTAGACACAACCACAGAAACACACTTTAAAAATCACAAGTAATTTGGGGAGGTTCATAAAAAGAGCACCCCCTACCTGGCTGTTGTGATCTCACCTGGAAATGTTCTCTCATTGATGTTGTATTCACATGAGCACAATGGCACAAGGTTTGGCAATACTAGTGACAAAGTGCCAGGGGAGATCTATTGATGGCTTGGCCCATCAATAAAAAGGAATGGCTTTTGGACAGTACATAGTTGCGAAAGGATGATATCATCTGATATGTGCACCCTTTCGTGTTAATTAGGCATCATTATGGCACCATATTTGCCTGGTCTGATAAAATCCTATGCAAGTCCATAGCTTAATGGAAGAGGTTCATAGCTGATTCTTAATGGAGGAGGGTGAGGCCTGGGAATATTAGCTCCACAAGTAACATTTTAGGCTCTGTGTTATGCTTGCTGATGGAGAATTCATTACTTTTATCTCAGTTGGTGATGACACTAAAAAGGCCATTTGCTCATCATTAAAATAAGAGGAAATGCAGGCCAAAAATGGAGGACAGACATTTGTATTATATTATATGTGTTCATTTGTATGAATAAATGTAAATTTTTGTCTAGAATACTACTAGGTCACACCAGGTGATACAAAAGATTGCTAGACATTTTCTCCTCTTACATCAGGAGGCACCCCAGATGCACAAATGGAAGTTGTGTCTTTATCAGTGATAATCACAATGTGTGCAATGCCAAATGCAATGATCTCGTGTTACTACATTGGAGAGGCTTTCTGCTCAGTCAGCATTCAATAAGCTCTTGGCCTTAGAAATAATTACTATACTTCAAAGAGAAATCCAATCCATCTCACCACAGTGGGGAAAACAGTGATCGGGTGAACTCCATGAGTCTGCCTGCAGGTGGTAGGTGGTAACTTCAGGGCCTGTGCTCTCTCTTCTGATAGCTGTTTATCATTGAACTTAACTTGGACTGGACAGCCCTTCAAATTTACTTTAAAAGAGGACTGGATAACATAAGATGCATTGCCACTGTAGATGACACCAATTTAGGGTGAATTGAAGCAGAGCTTGGAAGTTGTGTCTTCAAAGTAACTTAATTTCTCATTCTTTTTTTAAGCATTGGGGGCCATTGTCATGACAGCTGCCTCTCTGTATCCATGAGCTCCACATCTACAGGTTGACCAATCACAGCATGAAATATTTGTGGGGGGGGGGGATGCCAAAAAGCAAACCTTGCTATTCGCCATTTTATATAAGGGACAACATGTTACTACACCATTATATATAATGGGACTTGAGCATGCATGGATTTTGGTATCCATGGGGGGAGAGGGGCTGGAACCAAACCCCAGCAAATACTGTAATTGTAGTAATCTGAACAAAAATAAGGCAAATCTTAGGGCAAGGGCAGGAATTGTGCAGCCTGCCAGGTGTTGTTGAATTGCAACCTCCAGAAGGGTGTTTTTGTATAGCAAGTAATGCCTACTTGTTCTTACAGAAACATTACTTTTTGAGATATTATTGGTGATTTTGTTTTGATTTGCTTTAGTGATTTTGTTTTGTAAGAAATTTGTGGTTAGGAGTGACTAGTAATGCATTTGTAAGTTATTGTTCTACTTGTTGCACATGAGTAACAAACAATGGCTGGCATACTCCTAGTCCATATATCTGCTTGTGTCTTTTGTTAGTCATTGCAGAGGTTGGCATTCCTCTCCACCCTCCATAGTGCCCAGAGCCCCCATTCGGACTCATCATTTTGCTGTGATAGTTCCCCTAAATGACCATTCTGTGGCTCTGGCTGTACCCCATAGCCAGATTCAGACTGATTACAGGCTTGTCTACACTGGCAAAAAATGTGGCTCACCCTGAATCCAGTAGTGGCAGTCCAGATGACATACGGTGACTTCTGGGAAGGAACTGCAATTTTTTTGCACTTAACCTGATTTTGCTCTAAACTAAGCAAAGTTGGGAAAAGCTCTGGGGTATTCTAGGGACTCAGGAGTAACCTGAGGCCAGAATGGGGGCACCTGTGCAATCAACAAGGAGGTGACAGAGCCTTCCTTGTTGATCACATGTTTGGGTACCCTGTTCTGACCTCAGCAGAAACAACGCTGCCAGGCAGGCTCTTTCAGGGAGCTGCTTGGCTGGTGAGGCAGCAGCAGTGGTGGCTCCGAAAACAGGGGATGGGCCAGTGGAGCTGATGCAGTGTGGTCCTGGCTGGCCCACGTGGACAACAACATACCATTGCACCAGATTTGGCCTGGTGGGTATGGCCACCATTGTCCGGGGCCAGTGCAGATGAGCTCGACATCATCTGCTGAGCCCCTAGTGGATCTTGGCAGATGATGTCATTGGTTTGCATCTGGTGATAGGTGTAGCCAGAAACTTCTTCAGCCTCCCCCATCCATTCTTCACTAGCTACAGAATGGGCATTCAGGGGTGCTATTGCAGCAAAGCCACGAGTATGGAGGTGTGTGTGTGAATAGAGAGCCATAGAGGAATTCTGCCTGTGGAACTCTTAAGTCTATGCCAGGAAAAAGCCTAACTACTAATGAAGAGTGCATTGCTTCTTAAAGTAATGATTCCAAGCTCTGGTTTGGAAGGGAGGAGAAGAAAAATTTGATTTTACCCAGATTGAAATGCCTTACCCCCTCCTTTTCCCCCTGTTGATTTTTGAAGAGGAAGAATCTCAGCAGAAGAAAAGAGCAAGTCGAAAGAACAGAGAGAAAAAAGATGTAGATGAAGAAGAGGAAGATGAGGAGGAAGAAGAGACTGCTGCTGAACGCAGGCGAAGATACAAAAGGAGGCGGATGAAGGAAGCTGGAATTGAGGGCAGTGAATCTGAGGGAGAAGCTTGCAAAAACAGGAAAAACCGAGCGAATCAGAAGACCAAGGATGAAGAGGGGGATGGAGATGAAGATGAGTCCAAAAAAAGCAAGAATGACAAGAAGAAGGGGAAGAAGAAAAAAAAGAAAGACAAAAAGAGAAAAGGATCAAGGTAATGCACTATTATTATTTACCTTGGGTGGTAATGATTTATTTATTTATTGGTAAGTGCATACTGATGTGCTAATGGAAAGATAATCAGATCAGGTCTAGAAGTACTTTGTAAATGAATGAATTTCCAAAAACAGCTTTACAGTTCTGTTTAGGCTACTCTTTAAACATTCATAGGTGTGACATATTTAAGATAGTAAGGCTACAAAAGCAGAGGAGCATTAAATAATTACTTTATCTATGGGGTCCTGGTTTCAAGAAAATATGACCCCCATTTTGAATTCAGAGGCGTTGTCAAGAATCCTGTCCTTTTCATCTGCTATCTCTCTCTGTGCTATCTGCTCCTCTCTTTCCTCTTATCCCCTCTCTTATCCTATGTACGAGAGTACGATTATCCTTTGCAAATTAGTCATGGCAAATAAATGGTTATGTTTATTTCAAAGATCTAAGAGCACGTCCATATTAAGGAGGTAATTCTTCACTAATTTGGTTCTTGAAGGAAGCACGAAGTAATCTGAGCCGTTGTATTCATGCTATACCTGTGCAGTTTTTGAAGAGTATTCACAGTATGCAAGTTATTCTGCACAAAATTTGCAGGTGGTATTATGATACAGGAAACAGCATTTTCTGCACAATAAATAACATTTCTGCACAGAGAATGCTTTCTATGCAGGGAATGTTGTTGTTGGAGACTTATTCTGCACATAACTTGCATAGGGTAATTTTGGACAGAAAACAATATTTTCTGCACAGAAATGCTGCTTCCTATTGTTTTTTTGTGCAAATCATGTGGGTTTCGTGCAGAATAAATCTTGAACTGTGAAGATTCCTGTCAGTCCAGGATTCTCCTCAGGGTTTCCCAAACATACTTTTTGACAATTTTTCAAACATTGTTGAATATTCTTTCCATTCCTTTTATATTTTTTTTGTATTTTCATTTTTCATTTTCTATATGTGATGCTTTTACCCAAATATTCTCTGATAATTTCATAATGTACTGATTTTCATAATAATTAATCATGCTGAGAACATTTCTGAAATATGGCAGGAACAAGGGAAAAATGGAGGGATATGAGCAGCCGTTCTCCCTGACATATGTTTTACTGCAAAATTAAATTTTAAGTGGTCTAAAGCTGGGATGGGAATCACGTGGCCTCCCAGATGTTGTTAAACTACAACTCTCAGCTGCTCCACATGGCATAGCCATCATAAGGAATGCTGGAATCTGCAGTTTGACAAAATTCTGGAGAACTGCATAGTTCTCACCCATGGACTAGGATGAACAATGATGCAATATATTTTCAGTTTAGGAAAGTATAACCGCACAACAGCAATGATGGAGTGAATGGAAAACAGAATAGATGATCTTTCAAACTTTTTGTAAAACTTAATTTCATACTTTTAAATAAATAAATAATTTAATACAGGTTGAGTATCCCTTATCCAGAATTCTGAAATCCAAAATACTCCAAAAGCCAAAATTGTCACAGTGAGTGGCTGAGATAGTGACACCTTTACTTCCTGATAGTTCAGTGTACACAAATTTTGTTTCATGCACAAAATTATTAAAAATATTGTGTATAAAATTACCTTCAGGCTATGTGTATGAAGTGTATATGAAACATAAATGAATTTTGTGTTTAGATCTGCATCCCATCTCCAAGATATCTCATTATGTATATGCAGGTGTCCAAAATCCAAATAAAATAAAATAAAATAAAATAAATTTTAAAAATCCAAAATGTGGAACACTTCTGTTCCCAAGCATTTCAGATAAGGGATGCTCAACCTGTAGAAAACAACCAGTACAGTACAACCAATTAGTTAACAATTTTGAATGGGACATGGTACATATCCAATGATGGGTTCATTCATTATAGCGTTTACAAGTAAAAAAATAGAAAAATAAAAAAGGTGAGAACAAAACAATTTAGTCAATAATAACTTGAGATCTGCTTAAATTGAGATCTGCTTAAGGAGGAAGTATTGTACTAAATTTATGATCAACAGTCTTTGAATAGAGACCAAATATTGTAGAATCCAAATTCTGCTTGTGCTCATCTTAGCTCACTGACCTTGTATGAAAACTTTTCCATAAGAGCTAATGCTTATGGTTTCCATAGAGAGATTTACTGACCTTTACCAATATGTACACTTTCCATTTGTGCCACAAGACAGAAAAAAGCAATCAAGTTCTTATGTTTTAGCTGTTTATCATTGTTCATAAAGTAAACCTATAGCCAGAGAGGCAATTACTTTTAATAGTGTTTTTACTTATTTCACAAAAAATATTATTCCAAAACTCTGAGATACATGGACAGTCCCATCACATATACAGGTAAGTACCCAAACAATCACAATTCCTCCAACAATTTCCATCCATTTGCTTATTAATACAGTTGTCCCTCTGTATCCATGGATTTGGTATCCATGGATGTAAGTATTCATGAAAATATTTTTTAAAAAATAATAATCCAAAAAGCAAACCTTAATTTTGCCATCTTATATAAGGGACACCATTTTGCTATGCCATTGCATATAATGGGACTTGAGTATTCAAAATGAAATCCAATATGGAGAAATATAAGGTACTGCACTTAGGGCAGGAAAACGAAATACATAGATATAGGATGGGGGAGACCTGGCTGAACGAGACTACGTGCGAAAGGGATCTAAGACTCCTAAGAGACCACAAGTTGAACATGAGTCAACAGTGTGATGCAGCAGCTAAAAAGGCCAATGCAATTTTGGCCTGCATCAATGGAGGTATAGTGTCTAGATCAAGGGAAGTAGTAGTGCCACTCTATTCTGCCTTGCTCAGGCCTCATCTGGATTACTGTGTCCAGTTCTGGGCACCATAGTTCAAAAAGGATATTGACAAATTGGAGCGTGTCCAGAGGAGGGTGACTAAAATGGTGAAAGCTCTGGAAACCATGCCTTATGAGGAAAGACTTAGGGAGCTGGATATGTTTAGCCTGGAAAAAAGATGGTTAAGAGGCAATATGATAGCCCTGTTTAAGTATTTGAAGGGGTGTCACATTGAGGATGGAGCAAGCTTGTTTTCTGCTGCTCCAGAGACTAGAACATGGAACAATGGATGCAAGCTCCAGGAACAGAGATTCCACCTCAATATAAGGAGGATCTTTCTGACAGTAAGAGCTATTCGGCAGTGGAACACACTCCCTCAAAGTGTGGTAGGGTCTCCTTCCTTGGAGGTCTTTAAAGAGAGGCTGGATGGCCATCTGTCAGGGTTGCTTTGATCGTGATTTCCTGTGTGGCAGGGGGTTGGACTGGATGGCCCTTGTGGTCTCTTCCAACTCTACAATTCTATGATTCTATTCATGGATTTTGGTATCCTCGGGAGGTCCTGGAAACAAACCCCAATGAATATGAAGGGACAACTGTATATCTGAAAAGTTGAGATGTTAAATACCAATGGTAAATAACATTCAGGGAATGTGCCCTTATCTGGGTGGAGACAGACTTAAGTGGGAGGGATTTCCCTATGGAATTCCAGATGGATTAGTCTATTTCTAGGGTCAAATATTTTAGCCATGCCAGTCTTACCCAATCTGGCATTGTAGAGAATCCTCCTACTATTTAGAGGTAAGACTTACAAGTTCATCAGTATGTTGCACAATTTCTTCAAATGGACCTACAGGTCTAGATAGCATAGATTTGGTTTCTTAACGTGAAATGAAATGAATCACCTGGCTGTCCATCCCCCCACCATTTTAACAGTTCATGAGTAGATGTTTCTCCACTGCATAAAATCATGACATTTAGAATACGCTGAAACTGATTTTAATAAAAGAATGAGGAAGAAGGTTCCAGATCCTGTCTGATATTGGAAGCTAAGGAGGATCAGCCCTGGGTTGAAAGTGGGAGACTGCCAAGGAGCACCAGATGCTGTAGGCTATATTTCAAAGAAAGGCAATGGCAAACCACCTCTGAGTATTCCTTGCCTAAGAAAATCCTATGAAATTCATGGGGTTGCCATAAATCAACAGGCGACTTGCAGGGACATAACATGCACACACAATGCAGCACACATCAACATTCTAGCAGTTTTTATTATCCTGCCCACCACCAAAAATACTTGAATTCAGAAGAAGAAACATCCTAAAACCCTGATCAAAGCCTAGAAAAAGTGGTTAAAAGAACTACAACTGATCTGAGATTACAAAAGATATATATTTGGGGAATACATTTATTTTTGGTTTACAGTAACTTGAAGAAGGTATTAAAACCAGGGTGATAATAATGCAGTTCACTGATTAAATTGTCTCAACTAAGTATTGAGAAGCCAGGATTGGGTATCTATTTGGATATACAACTATCTCTTTAAAAATGCCTTGTTTGCCGGCTGATTGTGGGAATAACGAGACCACACACAAGAAATGGGGTAAATAAAGTATTTTATTTAAATCAACCTATTTAATACCCTCTAAGATCTTCAGCAGGGGGAAGCAACCTAATGAGGGATCAGCTGAGGCAGTAGGTCTATGATAGACCACACCCCTTCCCGGGTGAACACCTGGGCCCTGGAAAGGAATTGCATCTGTAAGGGGGTTGCTCACCAGCTGGCCCGCATCTGGAAGGTCAACCCAAAAGTCCCCCACCCAAGCCACATGGTTTAAGTAAAGGATTATCCTTCAGGCCAACCTCAAGATGGGTTTCCTTCTGTCCACCTAGGCCACACGAACTGAAGTGGCCCTTCCAGAGACCTCACATTCACCAAAATTGGTGCTAAGGTGCCCACCAAATCTACACCTCCCCCTTCCCCACCACAGAAAGGGGCAAGCGTCCACTTAGTCCGTTTCCCCCACCAGCTTGTCCAAACGATCCCTCAACCCCTGCTGAAGATCACCCAAAAATATCACATTTCCAGTGTCCGAGAGATGAACCCCATCTGCTCTGTAGAGCTCGGACCTATCAAACATGATGTCTGGATGCAGCAGATAATACCCCAACCCCTTGTACATGGCATTCTTAATTTCCCGATTGGCCCCCATGCCTGGCCTTGTCTATTTGACGGGGATCGCCATCCCCTTGCCAAAGCCTTTTAGGTAGCATGGCTGACCACATGACGGTAACCTCAGGCCACTGAGACCTGATTACCCATGTGTCATGGATTGCCTGTAAAACCAGTGAAGATGAGGAGGTGAGGGGCGGCAGGGCTTTATAGAGCCTCTGGCCCCCGCCCCTCACCTCCCGCCGCAGGTGATGACACCTTCAACGCTCTGTGTGACTCGCCGCCCACTTTCCGGCTGCAAAAGCGGCTGCCCCCTAGCAACGGCTCTGTCAAACTGGGGGAGCCGGGTTGGCATACAACTCCCATCAGCTCCATGCAGCACAGTTGGTGATTAAGGATCACAGGACTTACAGTCCAAAAAAGTATTTCTATTGTCTATTCAGGACCAAACTTCACTTTTTAAATATGATGTCTCCCACCATGCTGGCTGTGATCATATTAATTACCAGTCCCTTCACCCCACAGGTTTTACAGTTCGTATTTTTCAATATGCCCTCTGCAAAGACCCTTTTAATGTGATGTCTGATCTGTCCCTGAAAAAAGTGTAGCTTTATTGGGATTTAAAAAAAAAAACCACACAGATTCAATGGAAGTTTTTTTCTTCTTGTTATAGTTTGTGCATTTGTGTGTGTGTGTGTGTGTGTGTCTGTGCGCGCATGCATGCACGTGTGTGTGGTAAATTCTGTAATACACCTGTGTCACAGGAAACATTTAAACCTCATCCATGCTTGTAGAATGGTCCTAATCTGGATTGGGGCTGCAAACACTTACTTGAATGTAAAAAAAAAAAAAAAAAGTATCCTAAATGGGATGGATGCTACATATTTAATGCAGTGTTCAAGTCACACACTCTCAGTCTCAGAAAACCCTGTGATAGGTTTGCTTTATAAGTTAGAAATGACTTGAAGGGACACAACAATAACAACGGGAAACTTATCTCTAAGGGATATCTGTTCTGTTTTGTGGAGGTGAGATGCCTGATTTAGAAAAAAAACCCCAAACCACAGTATTTTTTTAAAAATGAAAACCATTCGGCAATCCCATTATGTCTTTTGATAATATCTGAGGAATTTCTTTTTCAAAAATAATAGCTAAGTATTAATTCAGCTGCCTTGGGGACCATGGTAATCTTAGAATTAACTGACTGACTAGCAAGACTACAGTCTTTTTCTAGCTTGATTTTATATAAGAAAAGATAGAAACAAAATATTACAACTGAGATAAGATCTGTGGGAAACTGGAAAAAATGTTCCTTTCATCACAGATTTTATCCTCCAGAAGATTTGTCTGAAAATTACACGTTGAAGCCTAAAAGAAATGGACAGTTAAAATGTGAGAAGAAAAAGGCTTTAGAAATGGATTTTGGCACAGATCATACCACACAGAATAAGCAAAGGGCGTTGATTCAAATGATGCATGCACTGTGGCATAGATTCAGAGACTACACTGTCAAAATATATAAAGCTCTTTAGTAAACCCATGTGGCCCTTTCTTCTAACCTTGCCTCCAGTAAAGACTACTTCTCTCTCTCTCTCTCTCTCTCTTTCTTTCTTCTTCTTCTTTTTTTAAAAAAGGATAGTGTTATTGCTCTTTGCTGGCCAGGACTTTGTTTTACCTGTTTTGGCCAGTGTATCAGCTGCAAGCCTGTCTGGCAAAGTCAGGCCTCACTTCAGTCACTTATGTGCTGCTTACATTCATGCTGGACTATTGCAGAACTCCTTAAATGGGCGTCTCTTTGAAAATAATTCAGAAACTACAGTTGGGCCAGAATGTAGCCTTCAGGATGCTCGTAGGAACAATGATCTTGCAAATGTCATTTTACAAGCCTCCACCTGATCTTCTACGTATCCTAGCCAGATGGATCCCACCCACTCCTTTTCAGGGTAGGAAACTGGAGAGCCGTACTTTTACCTTTCACTCGGTGCATGTATTTCTGAATGAATGGAAGATGGCTGGAATGGGACTCATTTGGTTCAGTTTTTCACTAAAGCTGAAAGCTGTAGAAACTTTTCTATTTCTTCTTGATAGAGAGTGGATGCTAAGATAACATAGCATCACTTAAAACATGAAAGAATGATGTACAAACACCATTGGAAGTCAGTGAGCTTCTGGACACATTTTGAAATGCTGATTTTAACCCTGAAAGGTTGAAGTGGATAGGTTCAGACAGCTTTAGAGAGCACCTCTCTCTCCTTGGCTTGGGATGCCCATCTTCCAGGAAGGGATGAGGAACAATGTCACATTGGCTCTATGGATTTTCTAACTGAATACCATGGGTGACCCACATGGCCCATGGGGGTAGGTGGGAGGAAGACAGTACACATTATCAGAGCCTGGTAGTGTAGAAGGCATTCCCACCAACTGTCCCAATTTGTCAGGGACAGTCCTGATTGATATTCTGCCATCCCATTTTGGCAGCTGCTTTTAAAATGTTTTCCTCTCTCTCCTTCCACTTTTCTCCTTTGTCCTCAGATGACTTCCGTTGCTGCAAACTGAGTTCAAAGTGCAGAAGTAATATGCCCTCAATTAACTCAGCAAGGGGGAGGGGAGAGGAGGGGGTGGAATCTTGTCCTTCCCAGTAGGCTCAGGCAAAAGCAAACAGCTGCAACCTCTCCTAGTTCATGTGCTCTTCCTTATTAATTACTTTTGCCATCTTGATCACACTCTGATGTTGTTTGGCCACATGCGTGAAATGTTGGAGGGTGTGAGAGTTGGGCCCAGGTCCCAGTTATGCTGCATATGTTTTTGTCTTTAGAAACGAGCAGCCTCAAATCTTGTAATTTTTTTGATCTGGTGAGAGCAGGTGCCAGCCATACTCATACAAAAGAAACCCCAAGCATTTGGCATGCAGCAAAATGACCACAAATTGCAAAACAAAACAAAAACCACACACACACACACACACACACACACACACTGGTGCTCCACGAGTTGCAAGTACATCAGGTACTTGTTCTTCTTGTTGTCAGTTCTACAGGCCCAAGCAACAGAGATAAGTAACATGTAAAGGCTGCCTCAAGTCACATGAGGATATTATGGAGTAAGATTATTTAAAGAGTTAGCAATATTGACTTGTTGTCACGTCCTGGTGTGGATACTGGGTATAGTGGTTGTTTAGGCCATAGGTTGGTCTGGCAGGCCCATTCGCCACACCAGGCCTTGACATAATAATAATAATAATAATAATAATATTTATTTATACCCCGCCCCTCTGCTAAAAACAATCGGGGCGGCTTCCAACAATTAAAACATTATAATAATGACTAAAAACACCACCCACCCCCACCCTTCCCCGTAAAAAGACAATTAAACACTATAAAATTATAACCATCTAACTAAAAACACATTAAAAACAAATATATACATGATTTTAAAAAAGCCAGGAGATGCAGTTCCTGAGGCCAGGATCTAATCAGGAAAGGCCTGCCGAAAGACATCTGTCTTTAGTGCTTTTTTAAAGCTACTCAAGCTCATCAGCTGACAGATCTCGTTCGGCAGACCATTCCATAAATTGGGGGCGATTACCAAAAAGGCCCTCTGGAAGCATGCAGACAGCCTAGATTTTGTGGCTGAAGCAAATTCCTCCCAGAGGACCGGAGTGCACGGGGAGGATTGTATGAGAGGAGGCGGTTCCGGAGATAAGTTGGACACAAGCCATTTAGGGCTTTAAAGGTAATAACCAACACCTAATACTGGGCCCGGAAGCTGATAGGCAGCCAGTGGAGAGATTTCAATACTGGAGTTATATGGTCTCTCTGAGATGTTCCCGAGACCACTCTGGCTGCCATATTTTGTACCAACTGAAGTTTCCAGACCAAGCACAAGGGTAGCCCCATGTAGAGCACATTGCAGAAATCTAGACGAGAGGTTACCAGCGCATGCACCACAGTCTCGAGGTCCCTTACTTCCAGGAAAGGGCGCAGCTGGCATATCAGATGAAGCTGATAACAAGCGCTCCTGACCGTCGCATTCACTTGACTCGTCATCTGAAGCGATGGATCAAGGAGCACCCCTAGACTGCGAACACAGTCCTTAACGGAGAGCATGACCCCATTCAGGACTGGAGGTTGCAACCCAACTCCTGGTTTCGGGGCCGCTACCGTGAGCACCTCTGTTTTGTCTGGATTTAATATCAGTCTGTTTTTCCTCATCCAGCTCATTACTGCTTTAAGACAATCATTAAGAGGAGAGATGCCATTGGAATTCGAGGCCGACGATCGGGACAAGGAGAAATAGATCTGGTGCCATCAGATAACTGATAACACCCAGCCCTATAACTCCGAATAATCTCACCCAGCGGCTTCATATAGATGTTAAACAGCATTGGGGAAAAACAGATTGAGATTAAATCCAGACAAAACAGAGGTGCTCACCGTAGCGGCCCCAAAACCAGGAGTTGGGTTGCAACCTCCAGTCCTGAATGGGGTCATGCTCTCCGTTAAGGACTGTGTTCGCAGTCTAGGGGTGCTCCTTGATTCATCACTTCAGATGACTAGGCAGGTGAATGCGACAGTCAGAAGTGCCTGTTATCAGCTTCGGCTGATCCGCCAGCTGCGCCCTTTCCTGGAAGTGAGGGACCTCGAGACTGTGGTGCATGCGCTGGTAACCTCTCATCTAGATTTCTGCAATGCGCTCTACAGTTTCCAGGCCCAGTATAAGGTGTTGGTTATTACCTTTAAAGCCCTAAATGGCTTGTGTCCAACTTATCTCCGGAACCGCCTCCTCTCATACAATCCTTCCCGTGCTCTCTGATCCTCTGGGAGGAATTTGCTTCAGCCACAAAAATCTAGGCTGTCTGCAACCTCCCAGAGGGCCTTTTTGGTAATCGCCCCCAAATTGTGGAATGACCTGCCGAACGAGATCCGTCAGATGAGAAGCCTGAGTAGCTTTAAAACAGCACTAAAGACGGATCTCTTTCGGCAGGCCTTTCCTAATTAGATCCCGGCCTCAGGAGCTCCTGGCCTCTTTTAGTCTGCTGGCCATCCATTGTATCCATTGTATCCATTGTTTTTTAAATGTGATTTTAGATTAGTTCTTTTTAATTTATATTTGTTTAATATCTTTTTATGGAGGAGTGTGGGGGTGGGTGGTATTTAGGGATTTTTATCCGTATTGTATTTTAATTTTTGTAAGCCGCCCCGATTGTTTAACAGAGGGGCGGGGTATAAATAATAATAATAATAATAATAATTATTATTATTATTATTATTACTGGCTTTGACATGATACCGCATACTACACTATCCTGATCAATAAACTGTTTAGTTTGAATGGAAGTTGTCTCCGCGAGTGTGTGTTAGCAAGTTCATCACACTTGTTTTCCTAAACAGCCCCACAATCAACTATCAATGAGTTTGCCACAGAAGCTTCCATCTTATTTACATCTCTTCCTGTCACCCCCCTCAATTTTTACAGCTCTGATTCTAGTTCTGAGGAAGAACTTACAGAGGAAGAAATTGCCAAGCTGAAGGAAGCAGTAGAAGAGAAAAAGAAGCTCATTGCTACACTGCGAAACAAACCTTGGAAAATGAAGAAGAAACTAGAAGTCTTGAAGTATGTTCTTGTTTACATAACAAAAAAACATGATTTCTCATAGGGTGTGTTCAGGTATGAGAGCCAGTGTGGTATAGCGGTTTGGGTGTTGGACTAGGACTCTGAAGACCAGGGCTCAAATCCCCGCTCATCCATGGAAACCCACTGGGTGACCTTGGGCAAGTCATACTCTCCCAGCATCAGAGGAAGCCAATGGCAACCCCCCTCTGAACAAATCTTGTCAAGAAAACCCTGTGACAGATTTGCCTTAAGGGTTGCCTTAAGTTGGAAACAACTTGAAGGCTCACAACAAGTGTTCATGTATGCATATGCATCCCTTGGATTTTTCAGCACTTGCTCACTCACATTCAGAGGGCTATCTGAGCAAGTGCCTTTGAAAAGCACTGTGTTGAAGAGGATAACAAAAGTTCTATCACGGTGATGATTCATTCATACTGTACTTGCAGCCCAGGCAGCATTTGCTTGCATCATGTGCATGTGGGTGTGCCCTTGATGAAAACCTGTGCCTTCATGTGGGGGTCACCTACAGGGTTGTCATGATCTAGTCAGTTGCCAGAGCTTGGTGTTTGAGTCACAGTAAACATACAAAACATAGCAGTCATGTAAACAGCTCTCACCAGTGGTGTCTTCATCTTAAAACTGCTAGGGCATGAGCCTCGGAATGGCCCTTCAGATTGATGTAGGAACTAGTGAAGTGATGAAGTCCTGTGCCATGCCATCTAATATCCATCTCCTATGTCCATTGAGCATATGCTACTGAATTAAAGGAATCAACACTGACTTCACACTGGCATGGTTTATCATAATAACAGCGTTATGGTAAAATACACTGAATGACAATATAAAGTAGCATTAAAAAAAGCAAAGTTTAGAGTGCCCCACTCCTTGTTGATCATATGTCTGGGTGCTCTGTTCTGACCTCAGCAGAAACGACAATGCCAGTCCGGCCCTTGCAGGCAGCTGCTTGGTTGGTGATGCAATGGCAGCAGTGGCTTTGAAAACAGGACAGGACAGTGGGGCCAATGCAATGTCAGCCCAGCTGGTCCATGTGGACAACAATGCACCGTTGCACTGGATTTGGCCTGGTGTATGTGGCTGCCAGAGTGGTCTATTGGGGGCCAGTCCAGAGAATAATGCTCCAGACTGACCCCAGATTAAATGGCCAGGGTAGACAAGCCCAAAGAGCCAGCTTCACCACCAAAATTGCCCTCTTACTGGTCATCACTTGCCCTACCTCTGATAGCCTGGGAACTCAGAAGGGGCTGCATCGTTACTGCATATGTAAGTTACATAGTTCTTCCTTCTTCCCAGGTGCCTATTTTTGATTGGATAGGCCAAAATAGTTTGGCTTGGTTTGGGGAAAGTAAAATGTCTGCTGATTCTTTCTATCTGTGGCCATGTACCAGTCTAAGAGCTGATTCTCATTTTCATATTCATGCCATCATAGATCAAACATAACAGAATAAGGATGGGTAAGAAAAATGTGGGTACTCATTTTAATATGAGATTACCCTTTTCACTCCTCCCAGAACCAACATGGACCCAAACACAGTGTAAAGTTGCACATTTCTGAGCTTGCTATGGGATTAACACAACAGCAACAAATTGTGTTAAAATTCATCCATTTGAAAAATGAACAGAAACAAACTTTATCCAATGGGAGGATGTGTACAAAAATACAGAGTTGATAAATCTGTGCAGAAGTATGCATAAATTTATGTTTTTTTTAAAAAAATCTCATATTGTGATGCTGCTTTAAATTGGAACTAGGTTTTAAGTTGAAAATAGAGCATTGAAATGAGATCAAGCATGACAGGTACACACATGTCTATATTTAATATTCTTTGAGACAGTACTTTTTAATGCAGTTTCTTCTGCATTCAGTGAAGTAGGCTATTGCTACAAAAATGGAAGAAGCAGTCAGGTGCCATAGGACTTTTTGTTGATTTTGCTTCACTAAAAACAAACAAACAAACAAACAAACAAACAAACCACAATTTCATACATTCAGATGTGAATTATCAAGGCATCGGGAAATCTAGTGTGCTAAATGCATGGGTGAACACCAGCTCAATGTTCTAAAAAAACAAACCCAACCCCATTTGAGAACACAAGAAAGCCGAAACATCAGTAGAATTAGTAGCTTCCATGTCTGCGAAGCAGAGAATCTGATTCAGGTTTTAGTCTTAATGTTTAACAAGTTATCCAAGGTGCCAAACCCTATTCGGCACTCTGGATAGCTCCTTGAATGATCAACTAAGGGGCTTACTACACTCCAAAGAAAAGTGGCAACACAGCAGAAATGTTCTGTCTTCTGCGCTGCTTTACCACATGATGTCGTTCTTTCATTTCGGTCTCATGCAGGACCAGAATGAAAGAACACCAGAAGAACAAGAGCATCATGCAGTAAGGCAGCATGGAAGACGGAATGTTCCTGCTGCATTGATGCTTTTCTTTGGAGTGCAGTAAGGCCCTAAACCTCTGAGTAGCTTCACTACTCCCTCCCATTCACTGTCCCTGTCACCAGCTCCCATTCCAAAGTTGGCTGTATTAGTAGGAACACTGCCACAGTAAAGCTTTGTTGGGTCAAATGGTCTACATCAGCCCAGTATTACAGTCCGATCATACTTCTTATGTAACGGCGACCAGTGGTGACCACTGAATTTGCAGGCAGCCTTTTAAAAAAATCAGTCTTTTAAAAGTGTTGACCTGGACAAGTCCAGGCTGTTCAATATTAACATCACATTTCTCTTTAATGAGATTTGAGCTGGTGCCTGGAACCATCTTGACCTGTTACTGAAAAGTTGAGCAACGCATTTGAATCCTCTTCTTTAGCAGTAGCCTCTTCAGTTTGGTAATTCATTCCCTACTTCTGCAAGCTCTGAAACAGCCAGAGTACAGTACACCTAGCACTTTAGGAGCTGCAACCCCACACCTACAATTAATTATTAAGCCAGGCCATTTAAGGACAATAATACCTGTGTTCATGAAACATTGATGCCCCTTGTGTTGGTAATTAGATTAATGTTCCTTTGAACTTAATAATGCTTTCATGGGTTAGCTAAGGGAGTACACTTGGGCCTAGTGATAATTTTACCATAACACATGATCCATCCAGTAACAAAACCCAGTTTTGTATTTCCTGTGTTTTTGACACTTTCTTGTCTTTGAGTAAGGACATACAAAGGTGTGCATGTGTGTGTGTTTTGGTTTGGTTTTCAACATTGCTTTATAAACAAACAGGTAGAATTCATTAATCACTAGTATTTACATCCTCTCCATTGACGCCCCCTTGTCGTGGGAGAGAGGCTTGCGTACCCTAATGATGTTTTGAGCTATGCTGGCGGTGGCATAATAGCCACCGGTAGGGTCTCCCATGCGAGACAGGTCAAAACCGAAGGGTCTGACAAAGAGTGTCAAAGGGCAGGATGGGCTCTCTAGCCTATGGCAACCACCCTAGGAGAAGGAAAACTCTAATCCCAAACCCGGGCAGATGGTGCTCATTCAACCCTGTAAGGTCAACCATCTAAGAGAAGGAAACTCTAATCAAACCTATGACCCGAGGACCTCGCTGCTACTGTCCATGCTTGCAAGGCCACAGCAGATGAACCTTTGGTTTAAAGGGTGAGGCGAGTTCTGTGCACACTGCGCTCCACCAGAAAAATCCATTGCACAGGCTTGAAGGACAAATCCAATTCCGAAAAAGCCCTGTAGCGATAGGCAAGGGACGAAACGGCAGGTGTAAAGATGCACTGGAAGCCGCAGACCCAACCCTGCATGCAGGCAGTTCCGGGCTTTGGTCGCTGGAGGCTGACCCAGGAGATGACAGTCTTGTTTGGCAGCACCCTGAACGACCAAGCAGCCTTTTTAAAGAAAAGCACTGCTTGCTCCATATGGAGAGGGGCCTAGAAAACGTGGCCTAATGAAAGCTCATCCCCACCTACCTGGTTGGCTAACTGCAGCCAACGGGCATCTTCTGATGCGATCAAACCAAGGCAAAGAAACAAAGGCACACACCGGCCTCCAAAGGTGTAAATAAACTGACACTTGCATGCTGGAACATCAGAACCATGCGAGACTCTGCAGATAGTGGATGGCCTGAGTGTCATTCTTCTCTAATAGCCCATGAGCTATCACGAATTAATATTGACATCACTGCTCTCAGTGAAGTTCATCTCCATGAGGAAGGCAGCCTTAAAGAACACGGTGCCAGCTACACACTTTACTGGTCTGGCAAACCCAAAACTGAAAAACATCTTTCAGGAGTAGGCTTTATGATTAAAAACTCCATTGCCTCCAAACTTGAAACCTTGCCAACAGGACACTCTGATTGCATTATTTCCTTACGCCTCCCACATGTTGTTCTCTTTAGTATATATGCCCCAACTATGCAACCCGACCCTGTAGAGAAAGAAAAATTCTACACAGACCTATGCCACCTCATACAAAAAGTCCCTGTAGAAGATAAAATTATTATCCTTGGTGACTTCAATGCCAGAGTAGGAAAGAATTCCGAAGCCTGGAAAGGTGTCTCGGGCAAGCATGGTGTTGGAAATTGCAATGATAACGGATGCCTCTTGCTAGAGTTCCATGCAGAAAAACAGCTGACTATTACAAACACAATCTTTCAGCAGAAAGATAGCTTGAAGACAACCTGGATGCATCCCCGATCCAAACATTGGCACCTCATTGACTATGCTCTAGTCCGCCAGAGAAACATTCGGGATGTCCGTCATACTCGGGTGATGCCCAGTGCAGAATGCCAAACAGATCATCGCCTCATCAGATGTAAACTAAATCTTCATCTTAAGTTCAAACCTAAGAGGGGTGGCATCTTAAAGAGGAGACTTCAAGTCAACAATCTTCAACAAGCTATGATGAGAGACAACTTCCAGGCAAATCTACAAACAAAAGTTGAAGACCATTCTACAGATCCTTCTCCTACAGTGCTTTGGCAACATATCAAAAATAGTATCCTCCAGTCTGCGGAAGAATCCCTCGGGTTCTCCCACAAGAAAAATCAAGACTGGTTTGATGAAAACAACCAAGAGATCTAGGAGCTGTTGGCAAAGAAGAGAACTGCTCCCCAGGCATACCTCGCCCAGCTAACTTGCCATGTAAGAAAAGCAGCTTTCCGTCTCACATGTAGTAAACTTCAACAAAAACTCCGAGACATGCAGAACAAGTGGTGGATCAATATAGCAGAAAAGACACAACGCTATGCAGATCTGGGTGATCTTAGAGGATTTTATGAAGCTCTTAAAGCAGTGTTTGGACCTACTTATCAGTTCAAAACCTCCTTATATAGTACAGATGGTCAAACATTAATTACTGATAAAGCCTCCATCCTGAATTGATGGGCTGAACATTTTCAAAGTCTCTTCAGTGCCAATTGAGTAGTCAAAGGCTCAGCTATCCAACATATGATACAAAAACCGATGAAAAATGAATTGGACATAGCTCCCACTTTGGAAGAGACCCTCAGCTGGGATTGATGGAATCCCACCTGAAGTTTGGAAACACAGAAGTCATGCACTCCACGATAAATTCCACGAACTCCTCGTGAATTGCTGGGAAAAAGGGGAACTGCCATCAGATCTCCGAGATGTAGTCATCATCACCCTGTACAAGAAAAAAGGAGCAATATCCGATTGCTCAAACTATCGAGGTATAACACTGCTCTCTATTGCTGGAAAAATCCTTGCAAGGATACTCCTGAACAGATTAGTTCCTGCTATTGTAGAACTTTTTCCTGAAAGCCAATGTGGCTTCAGAGCCAATAGGAGTACTACAGATATGGTATTTGCCCTTAGACAACTGCAAGAGAAATGTAGAGAGCAGAACAAAGGTCTCTGTGTAACATTTGTCAACCTCACCAAAGTCTTTGACACTGTGAGTAGAAAAGGTCTGTGGCAGATCCTGGAAAGACTAGGATGTCCCCCCAAATTCCTTAAAATGATTATCTTGCTACACGAGGGCCAGCGTGGTCAAGTCAGATATGGCAGTGCTCTTTCAGGGCCCTTTCTCATAATTAATGGAGTGAAGCAAGGTTGTGTTCTTGCTCCAACTTTATTTACAATCTTCTTCAGCATGACGCCCCAAGGGGCTACGGCAGAGCTTGAAGAAGACAATGGCATCTATATATGTTACCATACTGATGGTAGCTTGTTTAACTTAAGCTGTGTGAGGGCTCGCACTAAGCCTCTAAACTATCTAGTCCATGAGCTGCTCTTCGCTGATGCTGGTGCCCTTGTTGCCCACACAGAAGCAGCTCTGCAGCGCCTAACATCCTGCTTTGCAACAGCTGCAGAGCTATTTGGGCTAGAAGTCAACCTGAAGAAAACGGAAGTTCTTTACCAGCCTGCACCACAGGACGAGCACCACCATCCCCATATTGCCATTGGCAAATCTGTGCCCAAGTCCGTTCAGCAGTTCACCTACCTGGGAAGCATCATCTCCTCAGATGCCAAGATTGACAAAGACATCAATCACAGATTAGCAAAGGCATATAGCGCGTTTGGAAGACTTTACAAAAGAGTCTGGAGTAATAAACACCTGAGGCGAAGCACAAATATCAGTGTGTATCAAGCCATTGTACTGTCTATTCTCCTTTATGGGTCTGAAACATGGGTCATCTATCGCCATCACTTACGACTCCTCGAACGCTTTCATCAGCGCTTTCTACGCATAATCCTAAATATACACTGGACCTACTATGTGATGAATGTTGCTGTCCTTGAGCAAGCAGGGATCACCAGCATTGAGGCCATGATATTGAGAACACAGCTGCGCTGGGCAGGCATGTTTCTAGGATGGAGGACCATCACCTCTCAAAAACAGTACTGTACGGTGAACTCACCATGGGTCAGCGTAAGAGGGGCACTCCAAAAAAGCGACACAAGGTTTCCCTGAAACAACATCTCAGGCTTGGCCAAATTGATCACCAACAGTGGTCCGCCCTGGCCTCACATCGGGAGGCATGGAGACGCACTATCCACAATGCTTCAGCCTTATTTGAGAACTCACACCGAACAAGTCTTGAAGAGAAATGACAACGCAGAAAGAATCACAACCCGGAAACATCACCCAAGTAAACCTTCTGTTGTGCTTTCTGTAACCGGACTTGTTCATCTCGGATTGGCCTTTTTAGTCATCAGCACGCTTGCAGAAGGTGTGGGTGAGTCCTTCCTGAATCTTCGTTTGCAAAGAAAAGCCACAGAGAGAGTATTTACATACTGCTAAGCAGCACTCAAAGAACTTCACATTCATTCAGAAAATGCATAAACAGGCAACTGTATATTACTGGACTCTAGCTCCCATGATTCCTTGTTGTTGGCTATGCTGGATATGATGGTGGGAAATTACATCCACATTTGACAATCCCTGTCTTACAGAGTGTTCAAGGAGCTTTGAATACTTTGAGGTGCCATCCTTAGCAGCTGCTGGATCCTTAGGTAGACAATGAGTTGGTCTACTGCTGGTGTATTTATAGTAGCCTGTTGGGCTCTCTGAACCAGGAAACAAGGAGCTGTGATGTTAGTTAATCCATAAATCAGATTGTTAGCCTGAGGGCAGGGAACTGTTTTTTTCCTGTGGCACAGGAAAAGGAGCCCTGGTAGTGTAGTGGTTAAATGCTGGAACTTCAGCCATAATGTTGTGAGTTCAATCCTGCAAGGTTCCAGGTTGACTCATCCTTCCATCTTTCCGAGGTCAGTAAAAAAATGCTTGCTGGGGGCAATTAGCTAACACATTGTAAGCCGCTTAGGGAGTGCTTTGCACTGATAATGGTATAGAAATATAAATGCTATTGCTATTGCTAACTGTTAAATTAACAATTTGTGAGCCACTGTGAGAGCCTTTGTGGCTGAAGAGCGGGGTATAGATACTCTAAAGAAACGAACAAACACCTGATGTGGGCTCCTTGTTCACATTTTCCACTGTGCCTCAGATTGATTTGTTCAGCATGTATGCAGAAAATATCATACATAGGGCAGAGCATGTTTAGACTCAGAAGAAAGAGGAATGAAGATCAGAGGAAGGAATATCAACAATCTAAGATTTGCAGGTGACATCATACTAGTAGTAGAAAACAACACAGACTTGGAACAATTACTCAAGAATTGTTAAAAAAGAAAGTGCTGAAGCAGACTTGCTGTTGAACATTAACAAAAATGACCAAGGAGGATTTAAATTCAATCTAGACAACAAGGAAACTGAAATAGTTAAAGATTTCCCATACCTTGGACCAATCATTGATCAGAACAGAGATTGAGGTCAAAAAATCAGAAGAAGATTAAGAATGGGAAGGGTAGCTATGAAAGAACTAGACAAGATCCCAAAGTGCAAAGATATAAAACTGAAGGATCGCCCAAGCCATCGTATTTTCCATCAATATGGATGGATATGAAAGCTGGACAGTGAAGAAAGCTGATAGAAAGAAAATCGACTCCTTTGCCACGTGGTGCTGGAGAAAAGTGCTGCAGATGCCATGGACAGCCAGAAACACAAGCAAATGTGTCCTAGAACGGATCAAGCCTGAACTTTCCCTGGAAGCCAAGATGACTAAATTGAGGTTGTACTTCAGCCACATCATCAGAAGGCATGACTCCCTAGAAAAGACAACAATGCTAGGAAAGGTGGAAGGCAATACAAAGAGATGACACCCAGATATATTTCTCCACGTCTCAGTCTTTGGCTCTGACTTCAGATGGTGCCTCTTCTCTCAATGATTGCCTTAGAGCAGCAGTGGACCGGATGAGGGAAAACAAATTGAAGCTGAATCCAGACAAAATGGAGGTTCTCACAGTAGCAGCCCCGAACCCAGGTACTAGGATACAACCTCCAGTCCTGGATAGGGTCATGCTCTTCTCCAGGGACTGTGTTTGCAGTCTGGGGGTACTCCTGGACTCATTGCTCCAGATGACGAATCAGGTAAATGTGATGGTCAGGAGCACCTGTTATCAGCTTAGGCTGATCCGCCAGCTGCATGCTTTCCTGGAAGTCGGGGACCTTGAGACCATAGTACATGCTCTGGTAACCTCCCGTCTTGATTTCTGCAATGCACTCTAGATGGCGCTACCCTCGTGCTTGGTCCAGAAACTTCAGCTAGTACAGAATATGGCAGCCAGACTGGTATCAGGTACATCTAGAAGAGACCATATAACATCAATCTTAAGATCACTTCACTGGCTGCCCATCAGTTTCCGGGTCCAGTACAAGGTGTTGACAGGATCAAAATTCAGAATGACCTGGATAGACTGGAGAGCTGGGCCAAAGCTAACAAAATGAAATTCAATACGGAGAAATGTAAAGTACTGCATTTAGGGCGGAAAAATGAAATGCATAGATATAGGCTGGCTGAATGAGACTACGTGCGAAAGGGATCTAGGAGTCCTAGTAGACCACAAGTTGAACATGAGCCAACAGTGTGATGCGGCAGCTAAAAAGGCCAATGCAATTTTGGGCTGTATCAATAGAAGTATAGTGTCTAGATCAAGGGAAGTAATAGTGCCACTCTATTCTGCCTTGGTCAGACCTCACTTAGAATACTGTGTCCAGTTCTGGGCACCACAATTCAGAAAGGATATTGACAAATTGGAGCGTGTCCAGAGAAGGGCAACTAAAATGGTGAAAGGTCTGGAAACAATGCCTTATGAGGAGAGACTTAGGGAGCTGGGTATGTTTAGCCTGGAAAAAAGACGGTTTAGAGGCGATATGATAGCCCTGTTTAAGTATTTGAAGGGATGTCACGCTGAGGATGGAGCAGGCTTGTTTTCTGCTGCTCCAGAGACTGGAACACGGAGCAATGGGTGCAAGCTCCAGGAACAGAGATTCCACCTCAACATTAGGAGGAACTTTTTGACAGTAAGAGCTGTTCGGCAGTGGAACGCACTCCCTCGGAGCGTGGTGGGGTCTCCTTCCTTGGAGGTCTTTAAACAGAGGCTGGATGGCCACATGTCGGGGATGCTTTGATTGTGATTTCCTGCGTGGCAGGGGGGTTGGACTGGATGGCCCTCGTGGTCTCTTCCAACTCTGCAATTCTATGATTCTATGATTCTATGATTCTATGATCACCTTTAAAGCCCTAAATGGCTTGGGTCCAACCTATCTTCAGGACCTCCTCCTTCCATATAATCCTCCCCATGCACTCAGGTCCTCTGGGAGGAATCTGCTACAACCTTTAAAAACTAGGCTCTCTTCGACCTCCCAGAGGACCTTTTCAGCTATCGCTCCCAGATTATGGAATGGCCTGCCCGATGAGCTCTGTCATATTACCACCCTAAATAGCTTTAAAAAAGTTCTTAAGATGGATCTCTTCCGGCGGGCCTTTCCTGAATAGGTACCCAGCCATCAGAAAGAAAAATCTAATTTAGCCCAATCCTGATACAGCCGTTGTTTATTGTTTATTTTTAGTATTTTTAAAGTATGTTTCAATTTTTTTTGAATTATTTAATTGTATTTTGAGAGGGTGGGTGGGATGGAGGGTCTTGAATGTATATTTTAAATGCTGTAGGCCACCCCGATTGCATTTTGTAGAGGAGCGGGATACAAATAAATATTATTATTATTATTATTATTATTAGGAGAAAGTCAATAATGGAGGCCACTGCCCTGAGCCTGCAGGCCCTGAATAGAGTGGTGGAGCTCAGGGGGTCTTGGAGGTATCTCATTCATGGACTCACCCTGAGTCAAAGTCAGTTTGAAGACAGTTAACAACAACAACTCAGATTGATGCTCCGTGGCCATATTGTGGAAAGTGAAAATGGTGGTTCTAAAATCCTATCACTGCCTCCAGTTTAGAGCCCCCCCAATACAGAGGCACTCCACTAGATGGCACACTGCTCTGAGACCTCTGAAACCTGCAGGTGCTTCTTCACTTACCATCTCAGTAATTCTTAAGACCACACACATTGTTTTTTTCCTTATACAGTTGTCCCTCTGTATCCATGGATTTGGTATCCATGGATTTAAGTATTCACAGCTTGAAAATATTCTTTAAAAAAAAATAATCCAAAAAGCAAAGCTTGATTTTGCCATCTTATATTAGGGACGCCATTTTATTATGCCATTGCATATAATGGGACTGGAGTGTTCACAGATTTTGGTATTCATGGGGGATCCTGGAACCAAACCCCAGCGAATATGAAGGGGCAACTGTAAAGTGTCATTAATGCTGCTGTAACTGAATGCTAAGTAAATATTATTGCACCACCACTCATACTGGGTCCTGCAGGGGAGAAGGATTTAAGGCAGGGTCTGGGAATAACCTCCATTTCCATCTAATGCCACAATTCCCTTGGGAATAATCTAGTAGGGTCACATGCCACAGTGGCAAGGCCAAATCCAGTGGTGGATGGAGCCAGAACCCAAACTATCAAGCTTAGGTCTTTTCTCTTTCTCTTCTTGCTACCCTCTTCTCTATTTCTGTGTGCCATCTCTTTTTATCTCTCATTCACCATCCTCTCTCTTGCAGTATCTCCCCTCCATCTAGCAGGCTCCTGGGGAAGGAAGAATCCAGACTGAATGCTTGCAGAGGGATTTTGAAATTAAGAGTCCAAGTGGCCCTATAATCAGAGATAGCTCACCCCCTGTTAAACGTATAGAATGGCCTTAGAATGTTCTTTTTGCTTTTTCTTGAATGAAGATTTCAGGGAATCAACTAGTATTTTTTATCAGAGTTTGGAATAGTTCCATGTTTGAATTATAGCTCCCAGAATTCCCTAGCCAGCATGCTACAGGATTCTGGGAGTTGTAGTCCAAATATGGACCTTTCCCAAAACAGGGATTTGGTAACCCGGTTTATGTGAATGAAGTCACTGTTATATAAAATCAGCCAGTGTCTAGGGGAGACAACTTGAGGTGAACAAAGGATAAAGCACTCTGCAGTAGTGGCTTGATGACTGCAGCAGCAAAGAAGACTTTGTTCTAATTAGCTCATTGAACATAATAGCATGCACGTTCTTTGCATCATTACCGCTTGGACATCTTTTGGGAACTTTTCTCAGGCAGCAGGGTGGCTTTTCATATATTTTGTTTGAAGAAGTCTAGAGGGAGTACTTTCTGAAATGAAATTCTTATTGAGCTACGTACCGAAGTACCTGTGAAATAACCAATTTGAATTAACCAGGCAAATAGTTCCTGAGTGGTGGTGATAAGCAGGTTGCTGGAGAATACTTGTGCTCCACTCTGACAGGAGCCTTTCAAGTCTTGTGTGTGTGTGATATAGACTAATTTGCATTGTTTTGGTTGTTTTATTTCACTTTGATCTTCCTGATCCTCTTCTTGGGTAATTCTTCCAAAGGTAGTAAAGTTACTTTTAAAATGTTGTTCGTTCTCATTACCTGTCACAATGCTAAAAATAACTTGTTTCCATTACTCATTGCAGTGATGGAAAATTAATTGTATGTGCTTCTCTTTTCTCATTGTTTTTGCAGGACTTGCGGGGTGGGGTGGTGAAACCTAGGACAGATAAAAAGAATGACATAAATGAGGGGGGGGGGTCAACTCAAAATGCTTCTTAAAAATGACCTTAAACAAATTAAGAAATATAAATTGTTACATTAAAAGAGATAATGTTAATTCCCACTAGCTGCATTTCAGTCTTGTTATCCAAAAGTAACTTATTACAGCTGTGTTGCTTGTAACTTGTTATACCCAAAGTCTGGTCATATTTTTGGCTCACCAAGGCTATATGAGATTCATGCAAGCAGGGCAGGCCCAAGGCAGCTGGCTGCTTGAAGAAAAGGACAAGATAATTTCTCTCCCCTGTTCTACAGGCAGAAGCTGACTGAACTGACAGCTGAATCTTACTTCAGTAATAGCAATGGGATTATTCAGCACACCTGAGGGCTGCAGGCACATTCAGAGAATACAGTACATTCTATAAGACACACACAGCACTGTCCTCCAACAGAAAGAGATGGCCATGGAGCTTGGGAGAAACAGCTCAGGGCTGTTGCTTCCACCCCATATCTTGTATCCTCTGCCTAATGGTAGGAAAGCCTGGCATATAAGATACTTCTAGCCTCTGCAGTTCCTTTAGAGGGTGAGGGGAAGTGGGACAGGATTGCATCCAGTAGCTATGTCTATTCTGCACCTTCTAGCCATTTCCCTGGGCTTGGCATTTACGTGAAAACTTCCCCATGTACATAAACCTATATCCCTACACAGGACTCTTCCTTTCCCTCCTACACTGATAGGCCAAGATTTATAGGACTATGGGAGAGAGGTACCCAAAGGGCACACAGACACCAAATGCATGGTACTGCAAGCTAGGATCCGGCTCCTTCTCATATATTCATTGAGTGCATGGGGAGTCATATGCCTATCTGTTTGTAATCATTTGGAAAGAAATCCTTCCAGAGCACTCTTTGAACTCCCATTAGTTCCTAATCATTGACTTTCAGAGAATGAATGGCAGACTGATGTGAAGTCTTTGGCAAGATTAGGGTCTTTGGACAAAGCTCTCCTTCATCTCAGTATAAGTGACCATGTAAACACAAGCAGAGTCAATATTTCTGATGGGTGAAGAAGCTCTATAGGGAAATGTAGGAAATTATCAGACAGGAACAAAAAAAAAGTGTTCCTGTCCCATAATCTCCACTCCCGCCCCTGTCCTGTCCCTGTCCCTCCACAATCACCCTCCCCACTGCACTTACCTTTTCTTCCAATGACAGGGCAGCCCAGGAGTGAACGGAGCTCTAACGGAGTTCCATTCACTTCCTGGAATGTAACCCTGCGGATTCTTGCAAGAAGATGCAAGCACGGGAAGTTCAAAATTAAAAACCAAAATACACCAAAAAAGTTTCAAAAGCACATACACACACCTTAAAACTTCCAAGTAAACCAGGGAAGTTTTTTTTTTTTTTAAAGTGTGTCACTTACCTGGATGTCCCGATCCTGCCTGGAAGTGTTCTGTCAGGGACTGCCCATTGACACTGGGATCTCGCCAGCAAAACGGGACATCTTGTCACACAGAGGAAAATCCATCACAGAAATGGAATGACATATCTATTGATGGCTTCTCCCATCAATAAAAAGCAGTGCTGGTGTAACGGCAGCAGAACAGGTGTATAACGATGAGGGAACAAAGTTGAGTGGTAAGGGAGCCCTTTTATGATCTCCTGGCATCCCTGTAACACCACTTTAAATGTGTCTGATAATCTCTGTAATCAACTGGAAAGAACCTAAGATGATTCATGAGAGTGCAGCGGGAGGGGTCACTACCACATTCTAAATATTTCTGTTTGAAATGCATGGTTGTAACAGAAAATGACACCTGTTTGTCTAATTTACTGTTACATTCAGAGCCTGGATAGTAACTTCAGAAACTAATTAATTACCATTAGACCCAAAACTCAAACAGTACTTAATTTCTGTCCTAATTACAATTTAAAAGTATTGCTTTCTTTTCCCATTTCTTTAAAATAACAAAGGCTCAGACTAAATAGATGAGAGTTGTTGACCCTTCACTAGATGACTCATTGTTGTTTTTAGCAGGGTTGCTCACCAGGTGGTATACATCTTCTTGTCATAGGACATGACTTCCCTCACCTACATATCTCCTATTTAGCATTCTTTGTTTTGTGATTGGTTATTGGAAAGTAAATGTATATTTCATTTGCAAGTCTGGTTGCTAAGGCACACATCTGTGGGGGAAATCTCATTGTGGAGTGGGAAATGCATTTATTGTAGGGAAAATGTATGCCCTTTAGTGTCTACTTTAGCTGTAAAATAGATACTTTAGTGATGTTAAACATTTTGAATGCTATAAGCCACTGGTCTGTGGTACAAAAACCACTCTCTTCCCACTCCATCTTTGTTTTTTCAACACCCACAACAGAGCACAAGACAGTAGTATGAGGCACAGTGCAAGTGAGAAAATTAATCATATCATATTCCTCCTACATTATTTATTGAGGCCACATCCCTGTAATTATACAAGTAACCTTAAAAGTTACAATACTCTGCAAAAGGAGTGGAGTTATGCTTCTTTACAACTGTAACGTAAAGTGGATATATCTGACTTGGGGGAAAAAGAGAGCTTATTATTTAAATGAGCTACTTTCAAACTGTGTGACATCTAGTAGAACTTGTATTGATGTTTCATCTACTCATGTCCTACAACAGTGGTTCTTAACCTATGGTCGGCATATGCTTGTCTGTTTCTGGCACACTGATGTGGAAATACAGAACTTAGATATGCCAGGCCATAGGTAGGCTCTTCTATAGTACTGATGGGAAAACAAAACAAAAACTTGCAATTTTTGGTGGTACTTAGCATAATATGTGGTTTGTCCCTAACACAGGAATGGTAACAGTGCATCCCATGAGTCACAGGTGCCCCCACCCCTTCTTTGTGTCTGCTGACCCCTGCAAACCACCCACATAACCAATGGTTTAGGGCTGAAGAAACGTCCCTCTGCCAAAATACAGCAAAAAAATTGCTGCTCCTGGAAGCTCCCAAGAGCATCAACCCACCCCAACCTCTAAAGTTTCAGAAACTGGCCACTTTTTGCAGAATATTTCAATCTTTCTGGACACACAGTAAGAGATTTACAGGTTATGGTCCTTGAACAAAGACATTACAAAGGAAGACTAAAAAGAAGAATTGCTGAATTGAATAATATTCACTGATACCAATCCATTAGCAGAGGGATGAACAAAACAATGGCTTCATGGCACACTATATATATTAATACAAGAATCCTCGCTGCTGCATGTATAACAAAAGGAATCTTCTCAGAGAGATTTTTGAATCCAGGGAAACTGACTTTTTGTAAGCAGATTTATTATCTACTTGCACAAATCAACACTAACTGACCACTGTGAAGATCTAGAAAACTTGTATCACTTTGCCCAAACCACTGAAACTGTATAAATATGATTTATATTTGAAACCTTAATACCACTTGGTACTGCATCTGAAGAAATATGTTTATATCCATGAAAGCTCAGGCAAAAATAAAAACCACTTAGTCTTAAAGGTACTGCCACATTTCTTCCCCCCTCCTCCTTTTTATGCTGCAACATGGCTAAAATGGCCACTTCAGGCTGGTTTTTTTTTTTTTTTTTTGGCCATATTCTGGATGATACAGCCAGCCATGGGTGGGTGAGAGCTATAATTGGCCCCTGCAACCCCCGCAGTTGCCCACTCCTGCCCTACGGTAACATGTAATATTTGGTGATCAATCTTGAGTAATGTCACATGTGTTCAATATTTCAGTGGAAGAGACCAATTGGATAAACAATGCTGTCAGGACACATTGGCTACTATCTTTCTTTCTCTTTTCTATTTCTTTTTTCAGAGATGCCCAGCGTTTTGTGGAAAAATTTGAAGGGGCTCTTGGTAAAGGCAAAGGCAAAAAATTTTATGCATATAAAGTGATGATGATGAAGGTAAGGCCATTGTTTCTGTGAAATGATGGACTGTGACAGCTTGTTTCCTGTTTTCCAAGTATCCCTCTCAGAGTAGAGGGTTTCACTCTCATTTGGATTGGGTTCAGTTGTCTTTAAACACCCTGACAGACATGATTGTGGCTGCGATCCTGTTCACTAGCATAATTACACTGTTCAGGCGGCAGTGGCATAGGCATAGGCAGTGCAAATAAGGGCAAGTCTGCTCCAGACACATTAAAATTAGTGTGATTAAATGCTGTGGTATGCAATTAGGACTGTAGTCTTAAGCATATTGACAAGAAGTATTGAACAAGCCCTGGTGGTGAAGTGGTTAAAATGCCAGCACTTGAGAAGAGGTCAAGCTACAAGGTTATGAGTTTAATCCCAGGAGGCTCCAAGGTTGACTCAGCTTTCCATCCTTCCATAGGTCAGTAAAATGAGCACCCAGCTTGTTGGGGGCAATTAGCTAACATTGAAAAACTGATTAGGGAGTTCAGTGCTTCAGCACTGATAAGTGGTATATAAATATCAATGCTTTTGCAAATACTAAGTATGCTTTTGGCATTCTGGTTGTGTAATTCCCCTTTCACTTAGAAAGTCCAATTGATACTGATGTTGGCCTCATTTTGGCTCCAAGTGTAAACATGGCTGTCTTGTGAAGCCTTCAGGGCTTGGTGACCAAAGCTTGGGGCTTGTCTATGTGGCAAAATTTCTCCTCATGGAATTCAAGGAGAATACCTTTTGTCCCAGAGGGATCCCACATCATTTTGCCATATTTGGAAGGAGGGTGGCAAAAACTCCATGGGAAAAGCCTTCATGGCTTTTGCCGTATTAAAACAAAACAAAACAAAACAAAACAAAACAAAACAAAACAAAACACCTCCAAAGGAAATGTGCATTCCCGCTCATTGGGACAACTAATTCACTTTGATCCCCATTCACAATAAGAGCAGAAGTGGAAAGCTGATTGGTCGGATATGCACAGGGGGTCAAACTTGCTGGCAAGGCAAGTGCCCAGAACCACCGTGTTGTATTTTCACCATAGCAATCATGTCCTAAGGCAACAAAGCAGCTTTTCTTCTTCTTTTTTTCTATTTATTTAAGCAGAAGATCTCACTTCAGCACCTTGGATATGCTTTAAAAAATACTGTTGGCAGTGGCAACTGGTGACATTAAAAATGCAAGTAATTCACTCACGCCCACCATCTTGATTCATAGTCATGCCTGTTTGAACAGTAAATGTATATGGCTTTGCATGCCTTGCAATCTTGAAAAAAAATATGGAGACAAATGAAAGCTGCTGCGAATTGGCGTTAGTGCACATCAATCCACATTTTATTGCCTCATTTAGATGAGCGCTTGGTCTTAGTTATTGGATTGTAGCATTTATTTTAATGATGCCAAACTATATTAATATTTGGATCAATTTAAAATTGAGTTAAGCTGTCTTATTTACTATAGTCCACCTTGAAATCTTTGGATGTAGTATACAATATAAATATTTTAATAAATATGAAATAAACAACTTTCAGCCAACCTCAGGATTAAGATTTGTAGAGTGAATTATGCTGCATGAGGTTTGTGTAGCTCAGAGTGGTTTAGATAATGAAAGATACAGATGAGTGATTAGTAGGTGTATAAGATTTCAGAGTTTCACAGTCTCCTCCATTTCATGTAAAATAGAATTTTCAGATCACCTCAGTTGGAATGGTGCAGAACATGTGAAAATTTTACTTTGAGACAGAAGAGTGTGGAGCCCAGAGAAACAAGAGACATTCTAATAATCTCAATTTATGCACATTATAGATTTTATTGATTTTATTAAAAAGATAAACAGAAGGGTTTACATTAATCTAAAAGAATATATGTTGAAAGTGTTTTGCTTCACTTGTTTCTTACCTCCTTACCTAATGTGCCACTTTGCTGTTGTAATCTTTTCAGAAATGGATGAAATTTCAACGCGATTTTGAGAATTTTAGAACAGCCTGCATACCCTGGGAAATGAAAATAAAAGAAATTGAAAGTAAGTGATGGGGGAGTGTGAGAGAAAATAATTAACTGGCATGTTGCTGAGAATCAATAATGAATGAAAAAATGTGAGTTTGAAGAGAATTTTCACAAAAATTCACCCACACTGTTTTGGAATCTGTGTTATACTGAGTTTGGCTTTGGTCAGTCAAACTCAGTTTGTCTCTTCACCAAGGCTGGGGGATATATAACTGTCCAGGTGTCACTGCTCTGCAACACTCACTTTCCATCATTGGCTGTGTTGGGTAGAAGTGATGGGAACTGCAGTTCAAAACATTTAGAGCAGTAGTTCTTAATCTGTGGTTTGGGGACCCCCAGGGGTCCACAATGTCCTCACAGGGGGTCTGCAAAGTCTTGAAGCCTGCTTGGCCCATCTCCTCCCTGCAGTGGAGTGTCCACAGGACAGGAGCCAAGGCAAAGGCTGACTGGCTGGCTTAGCCTGCACATTGCCATTCAATCTGCTCCAGCCACAAACTTGCAGGAAGAACCAGGAGAAAAGTCTTCCCTCCCCCTCCAGTGCCTCTGAGGGAAGATTTAATGGATGGTGTAAATGCATTATCACCATCATGATCATCATCATCATCATCAAGTGTTGCTGTTGTTATGGTTTTAAATCTTGAGTTAAATCTTGGGGGTCCACGGCAACAAAAGATATTTAAGGGGGTCACTGGTAAAGAAAAGGTCAAGAGCCACTGATCTAGAGGATTACGCATTCTCCTACTCTACAGAGACTAACAGCAGGGGCCATTTCATACTACACAATTATAACACTATGATTCCCCTTTAACTACAATGGCAACAACCTGTGGAGCCCTGTGATTTGAGGTTGTTATTGTTGTTGCTGAGGTTGTTGCCTTCAAGTTGTTTCCAACTTATGGTGACCCTAAGGTGACCCTTTCACAGGGTTTTCTGAGGCTGAGAGTGTGTGACTTCCTCAAGGTCACACAGTGGGTTTAGGGAAGGGCATTTAAACTCCTCAGCCAGATAGCTCCTCTAGTTCCTCACTAAGTAACAAACTGCAGAATTCCATAGGATGCAGCATGAGAGCTGAAGCCTCCTTGGAGACAGCATGTATTAAACCCGTGGACTTTCATGTGGAAAGCAAGTGCTCTGTGTCTGAGCTGCTGCCCATCCCATTTATGTGGTTTTACTGCAAATCAGTATTAATTATCAAATGTAATATCCCCGAGTCATCATTTTAGCTGTCCAAAATTACAAAGGGTGAAAAGCCAGTGTGTTGCAAGGGAGATAGCTACTCAGCCCTGATATTCACTGAATAACGTTGAAGAGGTTTGTTCCTCCTGGAAGACGGAGGCTAGGTTTTGGTTGTAGGAAAGAGAATTGAGGCTGAAAGACCAGGGTAAAGTGTGGGTGCATAAAGGCTTAGTTGTCAAGGAGCACAATTCAAGAGATTCTAAGATACCTATACTGAGTACATGGTGTGGATGATGTTGGCAGTGCTTTGGCATGCAATTGCTCTGCTTTACAGGAAGTCTGTAGTTGGATTAATTATTCACTTAAGATTCCTTAGAGTTTACATTCCTTTGTTTTATACCATCATGGTTATCATCCAGTCATTTCAATTTCCTACCAATTAACTTCTTCAAAGGATGCTGGAATTCCTTCAAAATATACATTTCATAATATACATTTACAAAGGACCAGCGTGGCGTAATGGTTTCAGCGTTGGACTATGATTCTGGAGACCAGGGTTCAAATCCCTGCTCAGCCGTGAAAACCCACTGGGTGACCTTGGGCAAGTCACACACTCTCAGCCCTCAGTCCAGAGATAGGCTCACCTTAGGGTCACCATACGTCGGAAATGACTTGAAGGCATATAACAACAATACATTTACACATGAATAATCCATGCTAATGTATGTATTAACTGGGACCTCAACATGGTTTTAACAGGTGAAATAGCTGATAATACATGGTTACAGTTCTTAAAAACCCTTTATATATGGTATATAGAACCATTCATATGTATTCAAAGACATAGCTGTGTTAATCTGTTTCAGCATAAAAAAGATATAAGGGAATCCTGTAGCACTTTTGGATATTATCACACCAGCCTGCTTTCTCACAGCAATTGCATTAGTGAAGCAAACAGGAACATACTGGTATTGAAGCCAAAATTATTGCACCTCCTCTTCACTTGTGCACATATGCTGCAATTGTTCTGATTTTGCCATTTCCATCCTATCACACCAGTTCCATAACCCCAGACTCCATGCATCTGTGCCTTTCTTTTTCTTTTTGCTGTGATTGCATAATTATGGGGAAATGATAGCAATAGTTTTATTTTATCATTTCTCTGTAAGTATGAAAGCACAGCAAAAAAGAAAGAATGAACAAAAAGAAAAGAAAAGCATGGAGAAAAAGCAATTTTCACTGACTTCGGATAGCAAGGGGGAAGGGGGAGAGAAAAGGAGAGGAGAGGAAGTCACGTGGCCCATCATGCCATGTGGCTTCCTTCATATTGTTACATCTTATCGCAGAGGAGAATGCTGCCATAGCAGCACTATTGGGAGCCATTGATGGGTTTCCCCCATCAATGATAACATGTGCTATAGAAGCAGATGAACAGCAAGATAGCAAAGTTACACAACGTTGTGTGATAAGTAAGGGCCACACCTGCTACTATCTTGCTGTAATTCCAGAATGTGTGATAATGTCCTTTGAGACTGAGAAAAAGAAATTTCTAGCATTAGCTTTCATGGACTCCAGTACATTTATATGTATGGTAAGCAAACATAAGTATAATTTCTTTCTTTCTTTCTTTCTTTCTTTCTTTCTTTCTTGGAACTGGGAAAATAAAGAATGATTCATTTGCTATTTTATCTTACTCCATGTTTTATAGGTCACTTTGGCTCTTCAGTTGCATCCTATTTCATTTTCTTGCGCTGGATGTATGGAATAAATATTGTTCTGTTTGGGCTGACCTTTGGTCTTGTCATGGTGCCTGAGGTGAGGATGATTCACTTTATACACCCAGCCTGTTTTGCCATTTCTTTTTAGGTTTAATTGTCAGACAGGAACATGCGTCAGGGTAATACATTCCAGTCTAAAACAGTGGGAACTGTAAATATTGGTTAAAATTATTGTGCCATAGATGTGGTAAATATTTATCAGCACAGGAGATACTGTGACCCAGGGACAGGGGGATTTCCAGCAGATAATAGCCCGTCAACCAACCATTAGCCAAACAGACACCAACGAGCCTTGCATTTCTATACCCAGAAACTAACCATTCAAATACACAAATTTACATATACTCCCCAACAGGGGTTCACAGCATATAAACCCCAGACACACTCCTACCCAACCATTCTCTGAAGATGCCAGCCACAGATGCAGGCGAAACGTCAGAAAGAAACTATTCCAGAACATGGCCTCACAGCCTGAAAAAACCCAAGGAGATACTGTGACCCTCTAAATGTTGCTACAATGCTACTTCCATCTTTCCCGACCACTGGACATACTAGATGGGGTTGATGGGAAATAGAAATGGTGGGCCACAGATTCCACACCTGTGCCATTACTGTAAAACTCTTTCTCTTGGTAACTAATACAACATACACTCCAGTTTCTAGTACACATCCCTACTGAGTCACTTCCCATCTTTCATCCATTTTTCCTTTACCTTTGAAGGGATGCCTTATTAATACTGTACTCAATTTGAGTTATTAGAACTGATACTCTTCTGTCAAAGCTCAGGTCCCTATCCCCCAGGATTTGGGGCTCATACAGTTGGTGATCCCTCCTGCACCAAGGAATAGATTAAAATGTGCTGAAACTAAATGATATCAGATTTAGGAACTTCCATAGCATGACCAAAAATATGTGCATTATTCTAACAGTTTTTTTAAAATTTATTTTTAAAATTTGTTTAGAGGCCCCTCATAATCTGAGGTTATAAACTATACTGTTGTTAACTTGTGCATAAATCCAATGCTATTTGCAGCTCCTTCACTTGGCACTACTTGTAAAAGCACTGGTTGAAAAAAAGGAACATTGATTCTGTCAGCCCTGGGTGGGCCTTGGCATAGAATCATAGAATCACAGAATCTCAGAGTTCAAAAGGACCATGAGGGCCATTTAGTCCAGTTCCCAGCCATGCAGGCATACACAACTAAAGCAGTCCTGAAAAATGTCCATCCAACCTCTGTTTATAGACCTTCAAAGAAGGAGAGTCCACCATGCTTCGAGGCAGTCTATTCCACTGTCAAACAGATCTTACAGTAAAGAAGTTCTTCCTAATATTTTGGTGGAATCTCTCTTCTTGTAATTTGAATCCATTGATTTGTATTTTAGTTTCTGGAGCCACAGAAAGCAAGCTTGCTCCATCTTCTACATGATTCCCCTTCAGATATTTAAAGATAGCTACTGTGTCACCTCTCAGTGTTCTCTTCTCCAGGCTAAACATACACAGCTCCTTCAGTTAATCCTCATAAGGCTTGGTTGCAAGACCTTTGATCATCTTGGCTGCTCTTCTCTGGATATTTTCCAGCTTATCAATATCCTTCTTGAACGGTGGTACCCAGAAGTGGACTCAATATTCCAAGAGAGGCCTGACTAAAGCAGAATAGAGTAGACACTATACTCCTGTTGATATGGCCCAGCATTGCATTGGCTTTTTTGGCTACTGCATCACTCTGCTGATTTATGTTTAGCTTGTGGTCTAATAAGGAGATTATCACACTACAGAGATTATCAGATGCCGTTAATATGGTGCTACAAGAATGCCAGGAGATTGCCAAATGACTTCCCTTTCGGACAACCTCATCCTCATCCTGTTATGCTCCCGTGCTGGCCCCATTTTGCCCTCGTTTCTTCTTATTCATGGCTTAAGCCATGAATAGATCACCTGTTCCATTCCAGTCATGGAATGACAAGCGAGCAAAAAGGTGCCTCGTTCCCATAGTGCAATGCCAGCCACAGTGGGAGGTCTGTTCCAGAACACTTCTGGGTGCAATCGGGACATCCTGGTAAGTGACAGCCTTTTTTGTACCCTCCCTGGGTTACTTTGTATTTTTTAAGTGTGTTTTTGTGCTTGCTGTCACTTTTGGATGTATTTTTTGCATTTATTTTTTGAATTTCCTGTGCAGTCATTCTCTCGTGAGAATGGCCTGGGATTTCAACCAGGAAGTGAATGCAGCTCCGTGCAAGCTGCATTCACTCCATGGCTGCCGAGGGGAGCGGATGGATGCACAATTAAGGTAAGTGCAAAACAGTTTGTTACTGTGCTAGGACGGGGTCGGGGGGGGGTAGCAGGAGAGGAGATAGCGAGACAGGGACACTATTTTTGTCCCTGTCCAATAATTTCTTACAAGGTTATAGTGCTATTATTCTGCTTTAATTGCTATGGCTGCCTCCTGTTGAATCCTGGGATTTGCAGTTTAGGGAGGGGCATTTACAGCTCTCAGCCAGAGAGCTCTTAGGCCTCACTAAACTACAAATTCCAGAATTCCACAGGAGACAGCCCATAGCAGTTAAAATGGAATAACAGCACTATAACAGTGTAGTGTGATAAAGCCCTGAGCCCCCCTAGATCCTTTTCACATGTACTGCTTTCAAGCCAGGTGGCACCCATCCTATATTTTTGCATTCTGTCAATGTCATTTTGTATTCTGTTTCTCTCCTCTGGACTTTTAGTTACCCCCCCCCCTGCACATTTGGTGTCATCTGCAAATTTAATAAGCATGCCTTCTGTTCCATCATCTAAGTAATTTATAACAATGTTAAACAACATGGGGTATAGGTCAGAACCCTGAGGCACCATGCCAGGTGTTCATACCAGGCCTGTGCAAATAAATGTTCAGTGGTCTCTGGTGGCTTCCATGAAATGTGGTGGTGAATCTGCTCTGACTTTTACTACAGACATTAGAGAAACTATTCTAATTGGTGAACCTTAACCCCCAAATAAATCCAGCATGTTGGATAGCTCCTTTAAAATCTAGACTAAGACTGGAAAGGATTCAACACCCTCATTGACATTTGGACACTGCCACTGGACATTTGGACACTGAGTAGCACACACTTCTTGACTTGTTATGTGACCTGCACAGATACGGTCTGAACTGTTAACAACATATTATGGAGCACTATTATCTTTCTAGTATATTTTGCCACTGTGGTGTAGTATATGGGTTTGAGTATGGGACTAGGATTCTAGGAGACTAACCTACTCAGCCCATTGGGTGACTTTGGGCAAATCACACTCTCTCAGCCTCAGAGGAAGGCAATGGCAAACCTCCTCTGGAGAAATCTCTTCAAGAAACCCTAGAATAAGGTCACCATACATCAGAGTCAACTTGAAGCCACGTGGCAACAAACCAATACAGTTCCTTGACTTTTCAATCCATCCAGGACAGGCAATTGCAAATCAACTCAACCATACTATAGGCCTTCAACAATATGTAAGAGGGAGGGGGGCAGTCTGGTAGTGAGGATTCGAGTGCCAGTATGTTCTTTTTTTTTTCCATCTACAAAACGTTAAAGGGAATGACACACCTACTTTCTGAGATATAATTTCCATTCTACAGCATGAGGCTAAGAGCTACAGGACATGTCCAAAGTACTTTGTCCTTGTCAATACCCTATCCAGTTTTAGAGCATGGTTCCTTTTTTGTACTACAACTTCCAAAATCTCCCAGCTAGCATGGCCCATAGCAATTGCAGTATTTGTATGTTGTATTTGCATATTTTGTTTGTTTAGGCAAGGGATGGGGAACATGCGGCCATCCAGATGTTTAGAGCTACAGCTCTCATTGTCCCTCACTGTGCTAGCTAGTTCTGATGGTATTTATTCCCTGCTCCAGTTTAGGTTGCATTTAAAATTCTGAATGTTTTCTCCTGTGCTTAAATATAGGCATTGATGGGGAAGCCATATGGAAGTTTACCAAGAAAAACTGTGCCAAGAGCCGAAGAAGCAAGTGCTATGAACTTTGCTACTTTGTGGGACTTTAGTGTAAGTGTACATCCTGCAATGTCAAATATTGATCTTGCTACTCAGCAACTCATTGTCTGAGTTTCCTAATTTGGTAGGTAGAATTTAAGAAGACAGAATGAAAAGACAAAAATTCTAAATCATTTGGAGACAGCAGAGCAAATATAACACCAAATCTCCATAGAACTTTCCCATGACATGAAATAACTCTTTATGTTGACTTGTCACTGGGATTTCTGACATGTGCAATAATATTAAAAAGGGGGAAGGTGGAAAATAGCTCAACCAATGGATTAGACTACTGTTGAAGACCTGCCATTTTGTCTTCTTTATTTATTAAGCGGATGCGTCGTAATGAAAAAAATCCCAAGGGCCACCATGTTGAGCTAGTTTAGGCCAATTCCATGATGTAAAAACAAACAAACTCTGTAGGTGGATTTGCTGCAGCAGAATTGCGCTGTGGGATTAATTTAGCCCTTAGTGGATATATGAAACAACAAGCCAGCAAACAGACAGTGACGAGAGAGCTAAAGAAAGATAAATGAGGAGAAAGAAGAACTAAGCTCCCAGTCATGTGTTTCGCATCTTTTTAACCCGTAGGGATCAAGGATATTGTTCACATCACCAACTGCTATGGGATTTACAGTAACCTACATACCAGAATGTGTAAAATTACTGTGGGAATTTTCTGCAGTTGTTTAAAGTGCCATGTGGCTAATCCTTTGTACTTGTCCTTGTTGGCAGGAGAAGAGGAGGCAAATTACTGTCAGGGGCTGCTGAAGCTGAAACTGTGGATGTTCACTTCTGTTAAGGGCTGAGGGAGATGAAGCTGGTATAAATTACTGTCCAGAAGGTGGACTGGGCCCCGGCGATGTTGCATATGTTTCATCTTTGGACCAGAGCAGCCCCAAATCCCATGAATTTGATCCACTGAGCAGAGGAAGAGCAGGTAGTGCAGGTGCCAGTCATGCTTAAAACAGACTGAACCCCCTCAGACATTTGGCGCACAGCAAAATGGCCTCAAATTACATTGGAGGGGTCTATCTGTTGCAAGTGTGATTGGTGCCAGCTCTTCCTACTGCTCTTCCTACAGGGCCAGATGACTGAGGGGAATAGCACATGGGGCAGGCTTATATAAAACCTACCTCAGGTTTTGAGAGAGTTCCAAGCTCCCACAAGATCTCTAATCCTGTGGGAGCATGGAAGTCTCACAAGAGATCCTTCTCTCATGAGACTTGAGGTGGGCTTTACATACGAGTGTCTAGGCTTGTCTTACACATACCAGCCAGCCTTGAGGTGGGCTGGCAACAGAGAGGGCTGTTCTGTGGGGGGGGGAGTGTGTGTGACTTTTCCCCCACCAGCCTTGAACTCACTCTTGGTGGCCCTGAAGTTCTATGTACAGCTATCCCATATGTAGAGCAGCCACATGAAACAGAGTTCCTGTACCTTTAATAGTTTTGGAGAAGAGCAAATTTTAGCATGTGAAGTTTGCATAACAAGCTACACTTGCTGAAATCCCCAACCTTCACATGCTTATGAAAAATACAGGGACTATGTACTCTTTTTCATGCCCACCCCCCAAATGTCACTTGGGGCATCATCCTGAGCAGTGAAGCATTGTCAAGGTAGGCTCCAACTTACCCAAGTGGGTTCCTGGCCTCTTGTGGACCAGAAATACAATCTTTCTGCTGAATTGTGAAGTTCCATGAGTAACAAGAATGTTCTGGCTCAGTGTGTTGGACAAATTCTGTGGGAAAGATCTGGGAGCAGAAACTGGCATGCATGTAATAATCTGTTCACATATTTTCTGTGTAAAATCCATATTCTGATGTAATCTCTTTTGCATCTGTTCCTCTGCAGAGTAAAAATATTACATCAAAATTGGCTCCTAATTGCATATTAGCAGAAATTAACTGAAGACAAACACCAGCAATGATATTGGCAAAGAACCATAGCTTAAGATAGAAGCCATGATCCAAAGAAACATGGTAGAAAGATCTAGGCAATGTTTTTTCCATATAATTTTTTCCATTTTCCTCATATATTTTATCCTTAAAACCTGCTCCTGTGCTGCATAGCAACCTCATTTTTAAAGGTGATTGGAGTTTAAACTGGTATTTGTAATGTGATATGGTATATGGATTCCAAAGTTGAAAGTGAATATCAAAGCATTGCTGTTTGCTCACCTGCACTCCACTGTACATACTCAGTTCTCTCTACAAGCTCACATTAGGAGGGTTGCTTATTTATAGCCATTGCTTCCAAAATTATTATTATGGTATTCTATATCAACTGTGGTCCTCCAGGTATTGTTGGACTGTGACTCACATCAGCCTTCACCAATGGCTATGCTGGCTAAAGATGATGGGACTTGTAGTCCAACAGGCCACAGTTGTCCTGGCCTGATCTTCGGGATATCCTATGTAGTAGCAGTGGTTGTTCCAATGCCAGTATGGTAGTGGCTCTGCTTGGAGGTATAGTATGAACTTTAAAGGAGATATTCAAGGTACTGAAAATATTTTAGAGTAGACAGCTTGGACAGCTCTTTTAAAGTTCAGGTGAAAACCTGGAGAGGTGGATTCAATGTCCTACAGGTATCAGATCTACATATTTCAATTTATAGAATCATAGATTTGGAAGGGGCCACAAAGACCATCTTCTCTAACTCGCTGGCATGCAGGAATAAACAACTAAAGCACTCTGGAAAGATGACCATCCAAGCTCTGTTTAAAGACCTTCAAAGAAGAAGAGTTTGTCAACCTCTGAAGTGGTCTATTCCACCATTCTTACAGTAAAGAAGTTCTTCCTAATGTTTTAGTGCAATCAATTTTCTTATGATTTGAACCCCTTGCTTCATGTTCTAGTCTCTGGAGCAGCAGAAAACAAGGTCACCCCGTCTCCTTCATGACATCCCTTCAGCTATTTAAATATGGCTGTTATAACATTTTTTAAATATTCTCCTTTTCAAGCTGAATATACCCAGCAACCTAAGCAATTCCTCACAAGGCTTGGTTTCCATAGGTTTCCATTGATCCCATGGTTTCACTGAACTAGGCAGCCATTAGACAAGGACAACAAAACCATAGGGGCCTGCTTCCTGGTTGTTTCATGAAAGAAAGTGTTGCACTGAGACACAGAAGATATGGATCTGAACCCTCAACAGAGGAATTAGTGAAACTGGTTAAGGAGGAACAGGTTCAGTATTTTGTCACTAACAATGTCTTTAGAGGCCAATTTTTACATGGAATACTTCCAAATTCAGGGTCAAATTATTTTGGCACCCGAGAGAGTAACAATAAATATTTATTACGGTCAAAGACCAGTAAACAAGAACCAGCAAATACAAACATTTTAAAACATTTAAAAGTCATAAGCAAAGTAAAGTAAAACCGAATAAAATTGCATGTTACATATCTGATAGATGTTTAAATATCAGAAAAACAATCCATAATATACTAATCCATGGCGCTGATCATTGCTCATATCACTTTGATTGCTGCTGTGCAAAATTTAGCTACCTTATATGTTATAGTAGGATTAGTATCAGAGAGTAACAGGGCAGCATAGAACTGCTCAGAGCATCCATCCTCCTTTGGATCTAAAGAATTTTTGTATAGCCATTTGAGCTCCTCTGAGCATTGTTAGTAACAAAATCTCCATGTGCTTTTCTGCTTCCTGTAGCATGAAAGACTACGCCCAGATATTTAAAGCAGGAGACCTGTTCTATCCTGTGGCCATCTATGGACCAGGAGTGATCACTAAGTTTTTGGCAAAAGTCATAATTTTAGTTTTTTGGTAGTTAAGCACTAAATGGCCCTCTTTTCCAGTGGCACCCGAGACAGAATGTTTCACAAGAACCTATCCATTCTCCCCTGACAAGAACCTCCCTGTTCCATCCTGATAAGAATCTCTCCATTCCCCGCTGAGGTGGCACTTTCACTTCATCTTATCAAAGGGTTGGCCCTCAGCATCAGCAGCATCCAATGCAAGGGTAAAGCTGTGCCAGCATCATTTACCCTCATGAGCACAATCCTCTATTTCACCACCTCTGTGGGATGGAGGAAAGATCCTGTCCTATCAGTCAGGCATACCTCCAGGGTAGGTTTAGAAATTCTTTTTAAAAAACAATAAGTAAAAGGCCAAATTCTACCTTGTTCATGATTTTTGAAGACAATTGCAGGGAAACCTCTCTGGATGTCTAGCTACGGTTGGTACGGGGGTTAGAAAACAAAGCGAGGAATGTCAAAACACTTCCTTAAATGATAGTTAAGCTCACTTTTATGCTCATAGAACAGCTTTTGACAAATAATTTTGATAACTACCAAAATAGGTCTTACATAAGAAAAGAATAGAGCTCAAGTACTCCAGTGCAATTGAACTATGATTCAGTCCCTTACTGCTGGTTTTGAGTTTCAATAGTCTTTATATTTTTCTGGTTTCACGCTGCCCTTCTGGCATTTATTTTATTTTATTTTATTTTATTTTTTGTTATCTTGATTTGTGATGTTTGAAGTCTGTGCTAATTTGCTGTTATCTTAAAATGGAAACCCCTTTTGAAATGCTAGAAAACGTAAAGGCAAGGAATGTTAAAAATAACAACACAAAATTTGACAACTTCAAAGAGCAAAGATGATCTCTTCCTTAATCTCTACCTATAAAATAATGCAATGAAGGTGAATATTCTGAGGTTGTTTCTTAATATCTTTTGTCTGTGATGTTTTTTAAAGTCTTCCTCAAACAAATTAGGCATCCTGCTGAGAATCTTTTTGTGTCAGAAGAAATGATGATGCACTGGAATAAAGAGAAACAAGTAGAGGAGAGACATGTAGGCTGCTGACACCTATCATGGCTCCATCCTATGGAATCCTGGGATTTGTAGTTCATTGTGGCACCAGAGCTCTCTGGCAGGGAAGGCTAAATATCTCCCAAAAGTACAAATCCCAGAATTCCATAGCACTGAGCCAGGGCAGTGTCCAACTGCATTATTTCTGCAGTGTGGCAGCAGCCATAGAAAGACTCAAGGTTCAGTTCACCCTACTCTTTCATTCTTTTATAGTTCAGAAACTCAGGGTAAAATTAGATGGGATTGTTAGATCCATCTAAAAAAGGAAATAGCAGCTGCTGGGGAAGGGTGTGTGTGCTGATAATTATCAGTATTTCAGTGGTTTGGGGAGGGGAATTTAACCCTTTCCTTCTCTGCTGCAATCCTGAGGAAGATGCCTTCTTAAGCTTTTATTATTCACTTTAGGTGGAAATTGATGCCACTGGGAGATATTCTCCCAAATAAAATTGCAGGTTCAGAGAAGGGGTTTTCCTTAGGAGAACAGAGTTGAATGTCCACCTATACATACTGCAGTTGTAACAATTGAGACCCGATTGCCAGCTATTATGTTATAGCAAAGATATATTTAGAATGGGGAGGGCAACCTCAGAAGGTCCAGGAATCATTTTCCACACCCAGCTCTTCTAGGGGCCACACCTAGGAAATGTAAAATTTCCAAAAATGTTGAAGACATGAAAAAAAAAAGTTTTCCCAGTTTGTTTAGAAAAAAAATAGATTTTTTTTTTTTGGAAAAAATAAAAAAAATGCAACATTAGCACTTTTTACAGACAGAAAATCACTCTGTTGCTTTAGGAACATAAAATATGACTATGTACAATTTGATTTGGCATAAAATGATCTCAGTTGGTATATTAAAAATACAGTGTATTCAAATAATTATTGTATTCAAACAATTATATATGAACACCTTGTCTTAAAGATTTTATTCATCATGCTAAAGTAAAACGTTCCATACTAAATTTTCTCCCCCCCCCTTTTTTTTTAAAGGCTTCAGGGAAAAAAAAGGGGGGAAGGTTTTTTTCTGTTTTTTTTCCCCAGCTTTTTTTTCTGGGCCTTCACAGCTTTAGCCACACCACATCTGCTTGCTGAAACCAGAAGCAACCAGATTACTCCAGGTTATTGCTGCTGCTTTTTCTGATAAAGATACAGGGAACATGTCTTGTTTTTGAGGACCCCCCCCCAAGATGTAGTTCTCCCCATTTTTTTGCCCAAAGCAAAAAGTAGAAGGGGGCAGGTGAAGGTTCCTGGGGCTGCTAGACAGCCGTGAGGACTGCATGTAGCTTGCAGGCTATGTGGCTCCAACCCCTGATTCATACTCCCCAACTGTTGCAATTTGGCATGGACAGTCCTGATTAATCCTCTGTCACTCCCCTTTATCAGCTGCTTTTAAAGTGTCCTAGTTTCTCTTTCCTCCTCCCATCTTTCCATTTTCTCCTTACCTTACATCAGATTGCTGGAAATTGAGTTCAAAGGGCAGAAGGAGTTTACACTAAATTAACTTGGAATTTTAACCATCCCAGTAGGCTCCAGCAAAAGCAAACTGCTGCAGCCTCTCCTAGCATGTGTGTTCTTCCTCATTAGTAACTTTTGCCATCTTGGCCACACCCAGGTTGCTTGGCCAACTGTGTCCCAGTTTTCATCTGTGAAATATTGGAGGATGTGCCCTGATTTAGCACCATGGCTGGTTTGGTTTCTGGTGAGGAGAGAATTAAAGGGCAGGAATGAAATTAATGGGCATACATTTGTGTGCTTCTTCAGTGCCCAACATTATACATCTAGCATAATGATTGTTTAGGGCATTGTCAGAAAAGAAACAATACCAGGTAGGGCGCAACTGTGGTATGCCTTTCATATACCACTGATGTACCACAAATAATTAAAACACTAACAACTGAGGAGTCCTACAATTCCTCAGCGGAGGCTGTTGTGAATATCCAGTGCAATAGAGGGAACAGATTGATAACCACTCGAGAAATATATTAATATTTACTTGTCATGTGTTAATATTTCATTTTCACCACAGCTGGGATTGCAAATGAGGCTTAGCAGGCAAAGACTCTGACTCATTTCAGGCAGTCTGACAGTCACAATACATCAAATGCATGGCTTGTGATTAAATGAAACAGAAGGATGTTAGCCTATTGACATTTTAATCTACTAATGGTTTACTTTTAAGAAATAACCAGCAGCTAAACAGCAGAAGGAAAGGGAATAGATGCATTTCACTTGTGTGTGGACTAAGCCCTTATGCATTACCACAGTCAATTAAAGCCCTTTCCAATTCATCCATTGGCAGATTACAAGGGCGCACAATGAACTCTGGTGTCTGATTTGAATTCATTACGGCCGCTTGCAAAGCTTGTGGCTATATGTTGCTCATCAAGGAGTGGCCTTGGTCCACCTTTTTAAAAAAATATATGGAGAAAACCTTTGTCGCCTTATGTCGATTATTTTTGCTTGCCCTTACCAAACATGTACAGCTCATTCTTTAATACTGGAAAACAGCTGTGATTTAATTTAGTTTAATTGTTGTTGTATGCCTTCAAGTTGTTTCCAACTTATGGCAACTCTAAGGCAAACCTATCAAAGGCTTTTCTCAGCAAGATTTGTTCAGGGAGGGGTTGCCACTGTTGCCACTGTTGCCTTTGAGGCTGAGAGTGTGACTTGCCCAAGGGTACCCAGTGGGTTTTCATAGCTGAGTGGGGATTTGAACTTTGTTTTCCCAAAGTCCTAGTCAAATATTCAAACCATTACACCAAGCTGGCTATCTTAATACAATTGTATATTATATATGAGAAAATATAATTATTTTTCTTTCTCATATATAAATCCGAATAGTGTATCATTATCAGATTTGTCTGCTGCTTTTTGTCTGCTGTAACTAAGAAAACTCGGTGAAGTTATGGGGTCCCCATAAGTTGACGGGCAACTTGAAGGCACATACATACTCACACGCATTCAAAACTATATGGTTCTGACTTAAAAAGTCCATTTTGCTTGTGGAGGCTGTATCCTCTCTTATGTTTCATCAAGAAATTTAAGATCAATCAAGTCTGCCCTCAGCTCTGGTGGGTTAATCTGTTATATCCACCACATGAATAAAATTCAGCAACTGGTTCATATAATGAACCTCAGAGCATATGTTTCAATTTCTTATAGAGAGCTTAATCTCCACTTAGGGAACAGGGCATCTGTTGTGACATGTTGTTGAAAGATTGGGAGTTTAGACAGGAGAGGGTTAATGGGTCCAGGATGGTGACAATGTACTCTCAACTAAAGTGAAGAGAAGCCTTCTTCAGCTCACAAAGCGATAGGCTCAGGAATTGCAATGAGGGAAAATTTATTCTGTTTACATTTTGAGTTTAAATCAAATGTTCAGTTCTTAAATCAATGTGTCAAAGTGCAAAACATAATAATTATACTACTCAGAATTTTAGGATGCAAAAAACCAAAACCAAGCCCCCAATACATAAATTAGGGAATAATCACAAAATGCATATATCAGGGGGAAATTTGAACAAAAATGTGTATATTAGCAAAATAAAATTATTTCAGGGAAAACGTCATGTAAAATGGGTCTATTTGCATACACAAAAATTATATAGTAGAAGAAAAGTGCATGAAGGTGCATACAAATGTTCATTTAGACTTTTTAAAAATGTTGCATATTGATATGGAAAGATCTGAAGTCTGGAAAAATGAGAAATGGAGAGAAATCAGAACTGACAGATTCAGCCATCTCTATTCAGTACTCAACTAAAAGTGATGTTTGGATATTTGGAAAGAAAATGGCAAACACCTTGGAAATCACTGACATGTCTGTCCTTCCTTCCTTCCTTTACACTGCATTTCTTACTTACTGCAATTTCTCAAATCTTTTCTTTGGACCAGGATGGGAAGGCAATAGATCACAACCTTCTAGTAGATATTTGGGTGATTTGACTTACATCAGTTAAAGGTTTATGATTTAGAACTGAACAATAGGAATGACAAAAGCCCCTTCCTCCCACCCCTGTTATAGAGTTAATTTTTGTTTGTATGTGCATATTTGGGCTTGTATGTGCAGATCTGGGACTCTTTCACACAACACAGTTATAGCACTATGATTCTATTTTGCTGTATTTCCCTCATATGGAATGCTGGGATTTGTAGTTTTGGGAGATGTATGTAGGCTGAAGAACTTGCCAAACTACAAACACCAGGATGCCATAAGATACAGTTATGGCAATTAAAGTGGAATCGTAGTGCTACAACTGTGTTGTGTAAAAGGGCCCTAGGGTTAGACCAAGGTGTTTTGTTGCCTGAAACAGATCAGCAAATGGCGCCTCTCAATTAGTGTCAGCACTGGGAAGGGGGGACAGAGAGGCCATACCACACCAGGTAACACTATAGTGCACAGAGCCAGGTAAATTCCTTTGGCATATGAGGCAGAAAATCCCACAAGCACTACATCCATTTCTTGGCAGTAACAATATTATAACGGCTAAGTAGCACCATTGACTATATGTGCCCTTTTATGCCAGCCCAAATCTTAATTCCAAGGCAGCTGTCCCATCTTGTCTGCTAGCAGGGACAGCCATGAGAAAGATAATCCCTGAGTTTTGTTCATGGTGTACACAGAGTTGCTTCCTTCCGACTCATGTTGGTGGAGCTAAAGCAAAGTAGATCTTGCAAGCCTCAAGTCTGTCTATATCTGCTATGGAATGTTGCACGGAGTCTTTTATGTTTATTAGAAACAGATTTCTAAACTGCTACTTGCCATTGACTTTTCAGGGCTTTGCACAATATTCTGTGCTCTTTTATGGCTACTACAATAACCAGAGAACAGTTGGTTGGCTGAAGTTCCGAATGCCTCTCTCTTACTTTCTGGTTGGCGTTGGGTGCATTGCTTACAGTTTCATGGTTGTCATCCGCACGTAAGTTTCCTCTGATGTGAAGGTATTAAAGAGTGGGAAATGTATGGTTGAAATAAATGCACTTTTATTTACTATTATTTATTGTATTTTGACTTGTCTTCCCTCTAAAACATTCAAGGTAGCACCCATTATTTTATCCCACCCCACTTATTTCATCTTCACAACAACCTTGTGAGGTTCGTTAGGATGAGAGATGGTGACTAGCTCAAGCACATGCAGTAGAGCTTCATGCCTGACAGGAATCTGAGCTCCCCAATCACAGACTGTTACTTGAACCCTGGTTTGCTCAATATGTAGCCTGAGGGCTTCATGGACCTCTTTTTTTTCCCACTCTTGGCCTCCCCACTTCCTCTTGAAAAAAGTTTTTTTTAATGGCAAAAATGTAAAGTGACTCTCCTGTAAGTTTCCAGAAATAGCCATTCATCTTTTTAAAAGGTCACAGGGTTCTTTTGTTACTGTTCAAACATCAAAAATTTGAAAACCAGAAGTGGCTTTTCAGCTATTTCTGGCTTCATTATGTTTTTATATTTTTAGCATTTTGGGCCATCCCTTTTTGGCAAATGCTCTTCCCTGGAAGGTTCCAGGGGCAGGAAAGTGACCCACCCAAATTGTCAAGCCATGCACTAACCACTACACTACACTGCCGTTATCCTTATGGTCCTATCTCTAAGGTTCTTGGCAATTCACAGTTAAAAACTAAACAGGAAATAAGATCAAAATGAGGCTTCTTCAGAATTTAATTATAGTCAGTCCATTTCCCTTGGTGTTGCCCCTTCAAGCAGCAGGATTGATTAGCATTGGTCTGGATCTGGGTGGAAGGATAAGTATGAAACCCTGAATTATTTGACTCTTACTTAGCATTTTGAAGCCAATGTTTATTTATTCCTCCTAGAAGGAATTCCACAGTGCAATAGAAGTGGGAAAGGAACCTTTACTAAAATAGCATCACATTTTCTGTGCAGCTAAGAAGTGTGAAATAAACGTGTAACAAAGGCAGCAGCTATGTCAACATTTATTTTGTGTAAAGATTTGCATCTAGCACAGTGTCAAGTAGCACCTAGAAATTGCAATCTTTATCTGGGCTTGTTGGGGGAAACATGGTGAAGAATCAAACGGTGTAAGTCATAGTGTATAGTAAATGGTTGTCTGCAAGATGCCAGTGGTCAACTAGTATTGTACATGCTTGCACAGTTCTTGTAAAGCATTAGAAGCAACAGACATTAGAAAAGGAATGAATGCACTATGATGTACAACCTCCAGCTTGTTCTCCCTTAAAGTCCTACACATAGAGCCTAGTCCCACCATTGTTTGCCACAGTATGAACTAAAGAGGACTCCCTCTCATTTTTGGGGGCCAGCATTCTGCTGCTGCATGCTGGGCCATCACATGCATTTTCTGGATGCCAGCCATAATTACGATGTAGAGCTTCAGGATGCAGGGGTGGTTTCCATGTACACTTTTAACATGATAAGGGGAAAAGCCGTATGTCAGCAGTAGGACACATGTTTGGCAAATGCAGGGGGTCCTAGGTTCCTTACCTGGTAGCAATCCCCAGGTCAAGAGGATCTTAGGCCCTGAGATTTCAAGGCCAAAACCCCAGACATGGGACCAGCCTCTGGTGATGACATAAGTGTAGGGTTACCAGGTTAGAGCAAGCAGGGATCACCAGCATTGAGGCCGTGATATTGAGAACACAGCTGCGCTGGACAGGGCACGTTTCTAGGATGGAGAACCATCGCCTCCCAAAAATAGTACTCTACAGTGAACTCGCCACGGGTCAGCGTAAGAGGGGTGCTCCAAAAAAGTGATACAAGGACTCCCTGAAACAACATCTCAGGCTCGGCCAAATTAATCACCAACAATGGTCCATCCTGGCCTCACATTGGGAGGCATGGAGACACACTATCCACAATGCTGCAGCATTATTTGAGAACTCATGCCGAACAAGTCTTGAAGAGAGACGACAACGCAGAAAGAATCATAACCCGGAAACATCACCCAAGGAGACCTTCTGCTGTGCTTTCTGCAACCGGACTTGTTTATCTCAGATTGGCCTTTTTAGACATCAGCGCACTTGCAGAAAGCGTGGGACGAGTCCTTCCTGAATCTTCATTTGTGAAGAAAAGCCAGAGAGACCCTCTGAGATGTCATAGCCAAAACCTGAAAGCTAGGGATGTCCCTTGGTGATGTCACAAGGGGTGGCAGTGGTAATGTCACAGGAGTTCGGCTCTGGTGATGATACATTAAACACCTACACAGTTGCACAGAGTATGTTATTCTTTAAAAAAAAGTCTAACAAAAGAAAATACACACCCTTTTCAAGACAGGGCTCTCACCCTGAGGTTCCTCTCTCTAAGGACTTTTTCAAACGGGGAATAAAACCCCCATCGAGGTTGGGAGGAGAACGGCACTGTTTCGCTCACAGTGCTTCATTTCATACGACTCTGTCCTCCTCCCGACCTTCCCTCGACCTTTCCCCATGCTGGGGAGTGAGAAACGTGCTGCTTTTTTATTGGTGGGGTTCTCCGTTAATAAAAGCAGCACATTTCTCCTGCCCTCGGCACAACGGAAGGTCGGAGGAAGGTCAGGAGGAGGACAGCGTCATATGAAACTGAGCACTGTAAGCAAGACAGTGCTGTCATCCTCCCAACTTCGGCAGGGGTTTTATTCCATGTTTGAAAAGTTCCTTAGCCTAAGGACTAGAAAAGAGGGTCCAGGGCCAGGCCTGAAGATCTGGGAACCCTAGACCTTAATACCTCTGCCTAAAACCCTGGAGAGCTTCTGTCAGACAGCATCAGCAAAATGGATCAATGCATTCAACATGGTATAAGGCAGATTTCAGTGAGATTACTTCGTCTGGTGACTTTACCTCTTAAATATTATTCATGAAGCTAGAATTTATTACTTTGGTTGAATAAAGATTGGTTATAGTTTGCTCAGTGCCTCTTTAGTGAACTAATTATTGCAGGCAATCTCTCTCTCTCTCTCTCTCTCTCTCTCTCTCTCTCTGTGTGTGTGTGTGTGTGTGTGTGTGTAAGAAAGTGAGACAGAGATAAAGGATAAGAGAGGCTCAGGCAGGCAAAGTAAAGCCTAAATTCTGAGACAAATATTGACAGGTATACGTATTCAGTTGCTTAAATGTTTGCTCAGGAGCTCTCTGTGACTAACTTCATTAAGTCTCTGGACTTTATCAGATGTGAGTAAATGTGGCAAAAAAACCACATTGAAAACCACGTCATAAGGATGCAGCGATAACAGAAAAGGGCAAATTATCAGATGCCGGCATCCTCAGACATTCCTGGGGCGTAGCGCTGACACCGACAAGATGTCACTTTTTTATTGACGGGCTAAGCCATCAATTAAAAAGTGATGCTTTATTCACGCCCGTGCTACACCCCCAGAACAGCTGAATGACAATGTTGTCTGATAATTTTGCCCTTTGGAGTTATCATTGTGTCCTTATGATGCGTTTTTTCATGCATCTGATAAAGTCCTAAGTCAGAGGGGGCAAGGAAGTGATGGAGAGTGGGAGGGAGAAAAGAAAAAGAAAAGAAAAACGGAGCCCTGATGGCGCAGAGGTTAAATGCCAGTACTGCAAGTCACCACGTTGCAAGTTCGATTCCAGAGGGTTCCAAGGTTCACTCAGCCTTCCATCCTTTCGTAGGTCGGTAAAAATGAGTACCCAGCTTGTGGGGGCAATTAGCTAACACACATTGAAGACTGCTTAATGCAGTGTAGATGTGTAAATTGCTACTGCTTAAAACAATTTGTAAGCTGCTCTAATAGCCATGTGGCTGAAGAGCAGAGTATAAATAACTAATATAAATAAATATAAAATAAAATAAATAAGAAGCATTCAAACAACCACCCCCAAACATGGGGTGTGTGCGATAATGAGATCGTGCTGATGAGCCATGACCCATGGGGACTGATAGATTAGTCTGTTTGTGATACATATCATTTTTGTACATACGCAGTCATAAGGCCTGTCTATCCATTAATGTGCAATCTTTTACCAAAAAAATCTGCATGGAATTTCATGTATTAATATGCAGTTGAATATATTTCCTCACAAAATAATGTATTATAAACATATTTATCCCAAGGTATATGGTTGGAAAATTATTTTATTCTAATGCATTGCTAACACATTTGGATATATTTTTGAGGCATGTTGTAAAATCTGGAGAAGTGTGAAATCTGAATGATGGCTGTGTTAGAAAGTGCATGTTATTCTGGGAACTGCAGGTCAAATGAGTTCATACGAGAATTTTTTGATAAAGTTACCAGCTTGGTAGATGAAGGGAATGCTGTGGACATCGCATACCTTGATTTCAGTAAGGCCTTTGACAAGGTTCCCCATGACATTCTTGCAAACAAGCTTGTAAAATGTGGGCTAGACAAGTTAACTGTTCAATGGATTTGTAATTGGTTGACCCGCCGAACCCAAAGGGTGCTCAGCAGTGGCTCCTCTTCGTCTTGGAAAGATGTGACCAGTGGGGTGCCACAGGGTTCTGTCCTGGGCCCAGTGCTATTCAACATCTTTATCAATGACTTGGATGAGGGAATTAGGGGCATACTTATCAAATTTGCAGATGACACCAAATTGGGAGGAGTAGCTAATACCCTAGAGGACAGGATCAAAATTCAGAATGACCTGGATAGACTGGAGAGCTGGGCCAAAGCTAACAAAATGAAATTCAATACGGAGAAATGTAAAGTACTGCATTTAGGGCGGAAAAATGAAATGCATAAATATAGGATGGGAGAAACCTGGCTGAATGAGACTACGTGCGAAAGGGATCTAGGAGTCCTAGTAGACCACAAGTTGAACATGAGCCAACAGTGTGATGCGGCAGCTAAAAAGGCCAATGTGATTTTGGGCTGTATCAATAGAAGTATAGTGTCTAGATCAAAGGAAGTAATAGTGCCACTCTATTCTGCCTTGGTCAGACCTCACTTAGAATACTGTGTCCAGTTCTGGGCACCACAATTCAGAAAGGATATTGACAAATTGGAGCGTGTCCAGAGAAGGGCAACTAAAATGGTGAAAGGTCTGGAAATGATGCCTTATGAGGAGAGACTTAGGGAGCTGGGTATGTTTAGCCTGGAAAAAAGACGGTTAAGAGGCGATATGATAGCCCTGTTTAAGTATTTGAAGGGATGTCACGCTGAGGATGGAGCAGGCTTGTTTTCTGCTGCTCCAGAGACTGGAACACGGAGCAATGGGTGCAAGCTCCAGGAACAGAGATTCCACCTCAACATGAGGAGGAACTTTTTGACAGTAAGAGCTGTTCGGCAGTGGAACACACTCCCTCGGAGTGTGGTGGGGTCTCCTTCCTTGGAGGTCTTTAAGCAGAGGCTGGATGGCCATCTGTCGGGGATGCTTTGATTGTGATTTCCTGCGTGGCAGGGGGGTTGGACTGGATGGCCCTCGTGGTCTCTTCCAACTCTGCAATTCTATGATTCTATGATTCTGTGATTCTAATTCACAATAACAGTTTTCTAGCATCATCCCTACATGTCTGAAGATAGTCCTACATTGGCTTCAGCAGAATGTAAGTATGTAGGGATCTTCCATGGCAAGAGTAATCTTGAGTGGCCCAGTATTCTCCTTCACATGGAAGAACCCTATGTGTGTACTATACATCCCTACACACATCAGGTCCACATATTCATTGAGCTAGTAGGGAGCGTGGCCAATCAGAATCTCATTCCATTCTCTTCCACTGAGTAAAGCAATGTGGGAAGACAGAGGGAGGAAGAGTCATATGTTGTGTTAGAAGCAGTAATTTCCTCACCCTTCCTTGATACACAAACAGAGAATGAGTATAGTAAAGACGAGATAGGGCTGAAACTGTTGCTTATGACCAATGGTGTAGTGATAAATTTTGAAGTACAGGTGACAATCCCCATAGCCATAGCCCTGAGAACAATCCCAAATACTGTAAATAAATAAATAAATAAATAAATAAATAAATAAATGTATTAACAAAGCTGTTTTTTCATCTTCTCCAGAAGGAAGTCTTTCTTATAAAGCTGATGGGCCTTAACTTCTTATAAAGCTGAGGGCCTTAACTGAGCAAACCTGATATTTTGGGGTTTTTTTTCCATTGTAACAAGGGGGCCATCTACATGAGGGGGAAAATACTTCATAGTATTGGCATGTTGCAGCAGCAGTAACATGTCCAAATGTTTTTTCTGGCCTCGGAAGCCCTCATAAGCCTCACATTCCTGATAGTGGCCGCGAATGATTTACTTGTGTTAGTTCTTCCCTACAATCAGGTTTTTTAAAAAGTCATCCCAAGGTGTGCTGGTGCGATAGAGTGATTCTCCAATCATATAAGAAAGCAAAACAGAAAATATTGATCCTTTTTATTGCCTTAGTGAGCAATCACTAAGGTGAAAATCCAACATGGTGGCAGCCAGCAAGCCCCGCCCCCACTCTCACCTGGCAGATCAGCTTTGTGCTTCCCTTCATGTTTTTTTATTGTTCTATAGTCCAAAAGAGCAACAATGTGCGCCTGCCTCGTGGTTTGGGAAAAAGTACGGGGAAATCTGCAAAGGCTTTTACCCCATTGTTTTTGCCATTTTGGGCCCCCCTCCTTCTGAACAGTGTAGATTGGCACTGGATCCTGTTTAGACAGGTAGGATTTCCAGCAAATTCCATGAGGGGCATTTTCACTATTTAGACAGGCTCAAGGGTAGCTTATGACAACATGTTGTTTCTTGGAAATCCTTCTTCCCCAGCCTTAGCTACTGTGAGGACTGCAGCTGAGCTCAAGCAACAGGGAAGAGGGGGGCAGTTGATACCATAATCCCCACTAATCAAAATATACTAGTACATTAACCCTGTGTGTTCTGACTCAATTACAACACAGCTTATGGTCCTGGGACACATTGACACTAGATTTATAGGTCAACTCCCATGTCTGTGGGTGATATGTTCCAAGACCACCCATGGATACCTGGAACCGTGGATAATAAGGAACCCTATTATTTTCAATGAAAGGAACACCAGAAATTGACCACAGAATCACATTGGAGAAATGCCTAGAGAGAGCATATTTTTCTGGACGTGGATAAGTGAAACCATGGATACTGAATCTGTGTATACACGGGTTGACCTGTATAATATTCAGGAGGAGGGGCGGAGCTCGCAAAGTTACTTTAAAAATGTGATTAGTTATAGCTATACAGGAAGGCCCTGCCTTTTGATGGCTTGTTATATGACGACTCACTCTTTTGACAGTTGCAAATTAAGGCCAAGTTCTATTCATTTGATGAGGAATCCACTCTTTCAACAGTTCTTGCCTATGGAGGCTTGATTGCATGCATGTGCTGCTTGCAAAGTGAGCGACGGGGGTGGTGGAATTCCGCTTTTCGACCAATTCCAGTTTCTGACACTGCGGCAGTCCCTAACTTGTTGGATAAGTGGGGGCTTCCTTTAATTCTAAGCCCCACAGTCATTTTTTAGCTTTATAATAACATTTTTTTTAAATGCTTTTATTTCTTGTTTCCCAGCATAACTGAAAACTTATTTTACTTACTGAGATCAGAATGCTACATGCTGCCAACCTGTGGTACAAAACTCATTCTCCTTTTCTGCTATGTTTTTCCTTGAACACCCGCAATAGAGAACCAGGCGGCAGTGCAAGGTACAGCACAAGTGAGCACTTGAATCATGCAACATGCCCCTCTCACCATTTATTGAGGCCATCCCTGTCACCATAAATGCAGCTTTAAAAGTTACAGTTAAACTGTAAAAGGAATAATTCTTTCTTTATCCCTATAATATAATGTAGTTATTTCTTAGTTCTTTGGAAAAATAATTAGTTATAAGGAACAGTTAAAGTTACAGTTACACTACACTACACTAAAGAGGGAATGACATTTTACCCCCTTATGTCACACCTGTAATGTAATGCAGTTATGTCTAAGGTCTTGCCTAAATGGTGAAAATAATCCCCATAGAAACCGCATGGAGGGCAATCTGTCTAAAAGGACATTCGCATCAAAATGTCTTATTCGGAACCGGGGAGCCAAATCCACTGTAAGACTCTGAAGGGAAGCCTTCGGAGCTTTTCCCAGAGTTTTTAAAAACTCCATAGGGGATGCGAATGTCTAATCATTAAGACAGTCACATTTGCGTTGCTGCGCTGAGGCAGCACAAGCTGATTGGCCAGACGAACATGGGGGTGGGGCTTGCAAACAGGGAAAGTTCCTGCTGCCACCATGTTGGGTTTTCAGCTAAGTGAGAGGTCGGTAAGGCAATAAAATGGCAATCTTTTCCCTTCTTTTCTTCTTTTTTTTCTTTTATAAATATGAAGTATCGCTCGTGCACACCATGGTAATGTTTTTTTAAAAAATATCGGTGGTGGCAGATTGAAAAACGCCAGTAATTCACTCATGGCCACCATCTTGGCTAGGGGGCATGCAAAGTTTAGGAGGGCTCCATTAACCATTAAGACAGGTCCCAGCTCTATGAACTGCTAATTCTTCTGAGAAGATCATATTCCCCCCTCCCTCATATAGACAGGGCCTTAGTTGCTACAAAAAGAATAAATCATAAGTCACTACAGGCATACTCAGTTAACAAAGCTGTCAAAGAAGTTCATTTTAAAAACTATTTTAAACACTTTCCAAGCTCCCATTTTTTTCTCCTTATCCTCTGTTTAGCTCGAAGGTTTTTTAGCAGTATTGGCACTGGGAGGATGGTGAAGGAGGGCTGGTATAACAGATTTTGGTATTGTTGCAGCAGTATGTCTGCAGTAAAGCGTGTAATAAAGTTTGAGCTGGAAAAGAATGGGATTCTGTTTGATCTGATCCTGCTGTAGTTCTGTGGGCTTGCTTACAACAGGCAAGGTAAACAGTAGCTGCCTCCAGAGAGGAGGGGGAAGCAGATAAGCACCAGTTACTCTCAGCATGTTAAAAAAAATGCACAGATCTGACCAACAAAATGGAAACCATGAGAAAAATGGAGACTGGTGAAAGAAAGAAAAAATCCTTGGCTACATTTTGGAAGAAACTTTCAAGTGGTCTTTAGGAGGATCAGAATGTTTTTCTTTACTTCGTCAAGACTTGCTCAACCTGGTTGTTTCAGTTCATATGTTCATATTGTTAGTTTTAAATAAAAAGTTTGGTGAAACATCTTCAACTTCACTTCTTTTTTGTGGTGCAGAAACCTATCTCTGTTATTTCCATGTTATTTCTGCCTCTGGTACTAAATTTTCTGTTAAAGAAGTAATGCCCAGGAACACATTGGGTAAAAATAAATGGAGGAAGAAATAAAAACAACATTGTGGTAGGAGTTACTACAGGCCACCAAACCAAGCCGAGGGGGTGGATGATGCTTTTCTAAAACAAATCTCAGAAATCTCCAAGAAGCAAAAACTGATAGTTACAGGGGACTTCAATTATCCCGATATTTGCTGAGAGATGAGCTTTGCTAATCACAGGCTCTCTGACAAATTCCTGATATGCCTCTTTCAAAAATATATCTATTTTGATTGGAACATTAGTTTAGTAGATAGTGGGAATGATGTGGATGTCATTTATCTGGATTTCAGCAAAGAATTTGATAAAGTCCCCCATGACATTTTGATTAGCAACCTGACTAAATATGAAGTAGATGGAAACACCATCATATGGATCCATAATTGGTTGGAAAACCATGCTCAAAAAGTTGTCATCAGTAGCTGTGCATCAAATTGGAAAGAGGTCTCAAGGGGAGTGCCACAGTGTTCTGCCCTGGGGATGATGCTCTTCAGTGTTTTTTATCAATTATTTAGATGATGGGGTGGAGGGGATCCTTATCAAATTTGCAGATGAAACAAAACTGAGAGGGGTAGCTAACACATTGGAAGACAGGAACAGACTTCAAAAGGACCTTGATAAACTAGAAAACTGGACTGAAATTAATACAATGAAATTCATCAGAGACAAATGCAAAATCCTGCATTTAGACCACAAAAACCAAATGTATGGGTATAGGAAGGGGGATACTTGGCTCAGCAGTACTACATGTGAAAAGGATCTTGGGATTATTGTTGATAATAAGTTGAACATGAGCAGGCAGATGCTGCAACAAAGAAGGCAAATGCTATCTTAACTTGTAATAATAGCAAAGTTTCCAAATCGAAGGAAGTAATAGTCCCACTATTTTCTGCACTGGTCAGGCCTAGTCTGGAGTACAGTGTTTTGGTTCTGGGCACCCCATTTTAAGAATAATGTAGACAAGTTGGAGTGAATTCAGAAAAAAGCAATGGTGGTGATAATAGGTACGGAAAACAAAATATGTGCAGATAGGTTGAAGGAGCTGGACATGTTCAGCTTGGTGAAAAGAAGACTGAGGGATGGCATGACTGCATATTTTAAATACCTCAAAGGCTTCCACAAAGACGAGGGTGCAGGCTTGTTCTGTGCTGCCTTACAGAGTAGAACTAGTGCTAATGGTTTTACGTTACAGGAGAGTAGATTCCAGTTCAGCATTAGAAGGAACTTATTGACAGTGAGAGCAGTTTGGCAATGGAACCAGCTCTTATAGATAGTCTTCTTCGCTGGACATCTTTAAAAAGAGGCTGGACAGCTACCTGCTGGGGATGCTTTTGCTGGAGATCCTGCATTGAGCAAGGGGTTGGACCTGATGGCCCATAGAACCCAACTCTATGATTCTATACATCTACTTCATTAACTGAGGTATACCTCTAGTTACTTGTATATCCATCTGTCACAAAAATAAACTGATATCAAGTGCTAATGCCAATGAAAGGCTGCTTCTTTTAATCTCTCTAGTTCTGAAGTATGCTTGATTAAGGTACAAAAAAGATTTCATTATAGAAGTTGCTCTTTTTTGACCCAGTTATGATGGAGCCATTAAAAATATTTCTTTGATATTGTATTTGTGAAGATTCTTCCTATGGAATCCTCTCAGGGAAATATAGCTGCCAGTCACCCACTTTGTTTTTTTTTTAAAAAAGCAAATCCTTGTGGCCCTATCCCTGAGGACCAAACAAAAGGAATACCCTTGGGCGAACATGTTCTCTATTTGCTAAATTTCCATCTGGCCACAAGATAATCTTGATCTATATTTAGATAACCTTAAGAGTAAATCCTCTTATATTCTTTGGCTTGTGGATGATTTCACAGAAAACAATATGATAAGTGCAAAACCCAACTGAGCTTTTTGTTTGGTTGACTATTTCTCTGCTATTGCCTGGATAGATAACAAAACAAAGAAGAGAGGAAGGAAATACAATGGACATTGCATTGACGGAAATCATGACATTATTGGCATTTTCATCTTTCCATTTCTGATAGAGCTGCCTGTTGATCTCCATTCTGATTATGCTAATTTCTTTTCACAGTGCTTGGGGTTGTTCCTCAATCACAATTTATGAAGTTGTGTTATTGTCTCCTGAACAATCCCAATTTATTTTAAGGTCATTTGAAGGAGGAGCCCAGCTTTCTTTTGAAAAGACGGAGGCTACAGATGGCACCATTCAGTCCTGGGCATACCAATCGCAAAGCGTCTGCTCAGTGGCAAAGCATCTGCTCTGCACACAGAAGGTTCCATGTTCTGACCTTGCCATGTTCAGTTGAACAGTTTAGGTAGCAAGAGACGTGAAGACCTCTGTTGGAAGACCTGTGGAGAGTTGCTGCCAATCAGAAACAGGCAATAAATAGACCAGTGGCTCTTAACCTTTTCTTTACCTAGGACCCCCTTTAAAAATATTTTGTTGCTATAGCCCCCAAGACTTAACTCAAGATTTAAAACCATGATGATGATGATGATGATGATGATACACCATCCATTAAACCTTCCCTCAGAGACACTGGAGAGGGAGGGAAGACTTTTCTCCTGCTTCTTCCTGCAAGTTTGTGGCTGGAGCAGATTGAATGGCAATACCCATGCCAAGCCAGCGAGCCAGCTAGCCTTTGCCTTGGCTCCTGTCACGTGGCCACTCAGTGGTGGGGAAGAGGTGACCTGAGCAGGCTTCAAACGTTCACAGATCCCCTGTGAGGACATCGCGGCCCCTTGGGGTTCCATGGACCACAGGTTAAGAAACACTGAAGTAGACAAAGAGCTCAACCTGATTCCTATATTACTGCTTTACTAAGAAGTGAATCCTACTGCACTCAATAAGATTTACTTTCAAGATGTGAAATACAGAAATTTAAATCAGGGGTGGGCAGGATTTTTTTTTTGGGGGGGTGTAATCTCTCACCACCTCGCTGAGTCTTCTATAGGCAGGATAATGTTGAGTGTGTGACCAGCACATAAGGTACAGAACGGACGAAGCCATCCCAAACCTAGGCCTCACTGCATAATATTAAATATTTTAATTGGTGAGGCTTTTTGTTTACCAAATTGTAAATGATCTCATACTTTCTCAAGCAGACACCTATATAGAGTGGTATACTGGCAACTATGTTACTTTAATTAACTTGATTGATTAAACAATTAGTCATGGCAGATAATTAATCTACTAATCTATTAATATGTTTTCATCAGTTGACAGTCTTTATAAACTAAAGGAGAACTTAACATTTTTCTTGCTCTTTTAAGGTGTTCTCAGAACAGTTGATGCCTTTATATCAATTTTTAAAATTTGATTTTGGGATTTTTTAGAATGGCAAAGAATGCACACGATGATGGTGGAGGAGATGATACCAGTTTTAACTTTAGTTGGAAAATGTTCACCAGCTGGGATTACTTGATTGGCAATCCTGAAACAGCAGACAACAAATTTGCATCAATAACAACCAGCTTTAAGGTAATATATGACCCACTGTTTGCTCAGTCTGATACCAAACATTAAGAATGTGATATCACTAGATGAGGTTATAGAGTTGTAAAAGTGATAATATTATAAAATCAATACCCTTGTAACTCACTAGATGTTTTCTCTTGTAATGCAGACAGTAAGTTTAATAAAAATATATATCTGGAATTGCAATATGCATTTTGGCATGATGGCTGATTTAAAGTCATTTTATTTTTTATTTCACCTCCTCCTCATTGGTCCCCAACCCTGCTTTGCTTTTCTTTTCAAGTATGTGGCTTCTGATCCCCAAACCCCATTTTTCCTTGTTGATGTTTTTGCATTTCTATATCTTAATATGAAGTAAAATCAAAACATCATATATTGAACAACCCAAATTCTAATCCAGATCATGTTTTTGTTAGAATGGTGTTTTACCTCAGACAGACAGACAGACAGACAGACAGACAGACAGACAGAGGGGAAGGACGGAGGTAATACCCACAATGTGCACATTTGGTAATGTGGAAAAGATCAATCACCACATAGAAAGAGGCTTAGATGCTGTATATATCAAGGAGACAATTTTGGACACAGTCAGCACAAACGTGAAATAGAAGGTTTCCTTGGGTGATGTTGTTTCCGGGTTGTGATTTTTTCTGCGTTGTCGTTTTTCTTCAAGACTTTTTCGGCGTGAGTTCTCAAATAAGGCTGCAGCATTGTGGATAGTGTGTCTCCATGACTCCCGATGTGAGGCCAGGGCGGACCATTGTTGGTGATCAATTTGGCCAAGCCTGAGATGTTGTTTCAGGGAGTCCTTGTATCGCTTTTTTGGAGTGCCTCTCTTACGCTGACCCATGGCGAGTTCACCGTAGAATACTATTTTTGTGAGACGATGGTCCTCCATCCTAGAACCATGCCCTGCCCAGTGCAGCTGTGTTCTCAATATCATGGCCTCAATGCTGGTGATCCCTGCTTGCTCAAGGACAGCAACATTCATCACATAGTCAATCCAGTGTATATTTAGGATTGTGTGTAAACAGCGCTGATGGAAGCGTTCGAGGAGTCATAGGTGGTGGCGATCGGTGACCCATGTTTCACACCCATAAAGGAGAATAGACAGTACAATGGCTCTATATACACTGATTTTTGTGTTTCACCTCAGGTGTTTATTACTCCAGGCTCTTTTGTAAAGTCTTCCAAATGCGCTATGTGCCTTTGCTAATCTGTGATCGCTCTCTTTGTCAATCTTGGCATCTGAGGAGATGATGCTTCCCAGCTAGGTGAACTGTTGAACGGACTTAAGCACAGAGTTGCTGACGGCAATGTGGGGATGGTGGTGTTCATCCTGAAGTGCAGGCTGGTAAAGAACTTCCGTTTTCTTCAGGTTGACTTCCAGCCCAAATAGCTCTGCAGCTGTTGCAAAGCAGGATGTTAGCCGCTGCAGAGCTGCTTCTGTGTGGGCAACAAGGGCAGCATCATCAGCGAAGGCCAGTTCATGGACTAGATAGTTTAGAGTCTTGGTGCGAGCCCTCAGTCGGCTTAAGTTAAACAAGCTACCATCAGTACGGTAACGTATATAGATGCCGTTGTCTTCTTCAAGCTCTGCCGTAGCCCTTTGGAGCATCATGCTGAAGAAGATTGTAAATAAAGTTGGCGCAAGAACACAATCTTGCTTCACTCCATTAGTTATTAGAAAGGGCTCTGAAAGAGCATTGCCATATCTGACTTGACCGCGCTGGCCCTCGTGTAGCAAGATAATCATTTTAAGGAATTTGGGGGGACATCCTAGTCTTTCCAGGATCTGCCACAGACCTTTCCTACTCACGGTGTTGAAGGCTTTGGTGAGGTCAAGAAATGTTACATAGAGACCCTTGTTCTGCTCTCTACATTTCTCTTGCAGTTATCTAAGGGCAAATACCATATCTGTAGTACTCCTATAGGCTCTGAAGCCACATTGGCTTTCAGGAATAAGTTCTTCTGCAATGGCAGGAACTAATCTGTTCAGGAGTATCCTTGCAAGGATTTTTCAAGCAATAGAGAGCAGTGTTATGCCTCAATAGTTTGAGCAATCTGATTTTGCTCCTTTTTTCTTGTACAGGGTGTGATGACTGCATCTTGGAGATCTGATGGCAGTCCCCCCTTTTCCCAGCAATTCACAAGGAGTTCGTGGAATTTATCATGGAGTACATGATCTCCGTGTTTCAAAAGTTCAGGCGGGATTCCATCAATCCCAGCTGCCTTGCCGTTTTTCAACTGCTGTATAGCCTTAAGGGTCTCTTCCAAAGTGGGAGCTATGTCCAATTCATTTTTCATCAGTTTTTGTATCATATGTTGGATAGCTGAGCCTTGGACTACTCGGTTGGCACTAAAGAGACTTTGAAAGTGTTCAGCCCATCGATTCAGGATGGAGGCTTTATCAGTAATGAATGTTGGACCATCTGTACTGTATAAGGAGCTTTGGACCTGATAAGTAGGTCCAAACACTGCCTTAAGAGCTTCATTAAATCCTCTAGAATCCCCCAGATCTGTACAGCGTTGTGTCTTTTCTGCTATATTGATCCACCACTTGTTCTGCATGTCTCGGAGTTTTTGTTGAAGTTTACTACATGTGAGACAGAAAGTTGGTTTTCTTACATGGCAAGTTGGCTGGGCGAGGTATGCCTGGTGAGCAGTTCTCTTCTTTGCCAACAGCTCCTGGATCTCTTGGTTGTTTTCATCAAACCAGTCTTGATTTTTCTTGTGGGAGAATCCGAGAGATTCTTCGGCAGACTGGAGGATACTGTTTTTGATATGTTGCCAAAGCACTGTAGGAGAAGGATCTATAGGATGGTCTTCAACTTTTGTTTGCAGATTTGCCTGGAAGTTGTCTCTCATCGTAGCTTGTTGAAGATTGTTGACTTGGAGTCTCCTCTTTAACATGCCACCCCTCTTAGGTTTGAACATAAGATGAAGGTTTAGTTTACATCTGACGAGGCGATGATCTATTTGGCATTCTGCACTGGGCATCACTCGTGTATGACGGACATCACGAATGTTTCTCTGGGAGATTAGAACATAGTCAATGAGGAGCCAATGTTTGGATCGGGGATGCATCCAGGTTGTCTTCAAGCTGTCTTTCTGCTGAAAGATAGTGTTTGTAATAGTCAGCTGTTGTTCTGCACAGAACTCTAGCAAGAGGGATCCGTTATCATTGCAATTTCTAACACCATGCTTGCCTAAGACACCTTTACAGGCTTCAGAGTTCTTTCCTACTCTGGCATTGAAGTCACCAAGGATAATAATTTTATCTTCTACAAGGACTTTTTGTATGAGGTGGTGTAGGTTTGTGTAGAATTTTTCTTTCTCTACAGGGTTGGCTTGCATAGTTGGGGCATATATACTAAAGAGAAAGACATATGGGAGGCGTAAGAAAATAATGCGATCAGAGTGTCCTGTTGGCAAGGTTTCAAGTTTGGAGGCAATGGAGTTTTTAATCATGAAGCCTACTCCTGAAAGATGTTTTTCGGTTTTGGGTTTGCCAGACCAGTAAAGTGTGTAGCTGGCGCCGTGTTCTTTAAGGCTGCCTTCCTCATGGAGACGAACTTCACTAAGAGCAGCGATGTCAATATTAAATCGTGAAAGTTCATGGGCTATTAGAGCAGAAGACGCTCAGGCCGTCCACTATCTTCAGAGTCTCGCATGGTTCTGATGTTCCAGCATGCAAGCGTCAGTTTATTTACACCTTTTGAGGCCAGTGTGCGCCTTTGTTTCTTTGCCTTGGTTTGACCGTATCAGAAAATTCCTGTTGGCCGCGGCTAGCCAACCAGGTAGTTGGGGATGAGCTTTCGTTAGGCCACCTTTTCTAGGCCCCTCTCCATATGGAGCAAGCAGTGCTCTCCTTAAAAATGGCTGCTTGGTCATTCAGGATGCTGCCGAACAGTCTGCGGCTTCCAGTGCATCTTTACACCTGCCGTTTCGTCCCTTGCCTATCACTACAGGGCTTTTTTTGGAATTGGATTTGTCCTTCGAGCCTGTGCAATGGATTTTTCTGGTTGAGTGCTGCATGCACAGAACTGGCCTCACCCTTTAAACCAAAGGTTGATCTGCTGGCCTTGCAAGCATGGATGGTAGCAGTGAGTTCCTCGGGCCATAGGTTTGATTAGAGTTTCCTTCTCTTAGATGGTTGACCTTACAGGATTTGACGAGCACCATCTGCCCAGGTTTGGGATTAGAGTTTTCCTTCTCCTAAGATGGTTGTCATAAGGCTAGAGGGCCTATCCTGCCCTTTGACGCTCTTTGTCCAACCCTTCGGTTTTGACCTGTCTGGCATGGGAGACCCTACCGGTGGCTATTGTGCCACCGCCAGCATAGCTCAAAACATCATTAGTATACGCAAGCCTCTCTCCCACGACAAGGGGGTGTCAATGGAGAGGATATATATATATATATATATATATATATATATATTAGTATAGATCAAGTTTTGTTTAAAAAAAGCAACTGCCTAAGGTTGCCTGATATGATAAAACTATCTAATTTTAATAAAATAAAAACAAGCTTTTCAGTGCTCAGATATTACCCAGTCACTATTTGCACTTTTTAGTCAGAAGATATGGGAGTACATTTACTTCTCGCTCTTACTGAGCTGATAGGACAAAACAGTAATCTATGCATTTCTTTTCCTATTTCCAGAATTAAGACAGTGGGATTTTTTTTAATAATAATAATAATAATAATAATAATATTTATTTATACCTCGCCCCTCTGTTAAAACAATCAGGGCGGCTTACAAAAATTAAAATACAATACAGATAAAATCCCCAAACACCCGTGTTTCCATGAACATGGAAAATTTAGCATAGGAACATAGAATATTCCATACATGTGCCTTTAAGTCATTTGCTGACTTATGGCAACCCCATGAATTTCACAGGGGTTTTCTTAGGGAAGGAATATTCAGATGTGGTTTTGGCAGTTTCTTCCTCTGAAATATAGCCTACTGCACTTAGTATTCCTTGGCAGTCTCCCATCCAAGTACTAACCAGGGCTGACTCAGCTTAGTTTCCAAGATCCAATGGGATCTGGTGCCTTTAGGGTGCAGCTATCTATATAGTTATACTCATTCATTCATTTTCACATAAGAACCTTTTATCCTGTCTTTTGATTGCTGTGCCTCGAAAGCTGCTCACAAGAAGTTAACATTTAAAAATAAGATGTAATAAAAAAGTAAAAGCAATATACATAAGTATGATACCAATGAAGAAGAAATAACATTGCAAACCTAAAAGTTAGAGAACAATAATGCAATCCATAGCTGCGTTCTTAAAAGAATTTAGGCCTTATCTACACTAGCCAAATACCCTGGCTTGACCCTGTTCCAGAGCCATGCAGTCCAGATGATGCAGGGCATTTACCCCGATCTGCCCCTGGGCAGTCCAGATGACTCCTGGGGCAAATATAGGGCTTGAATTGGGGCAAGCCGGGATAGGGCCCTTTACCAAATTATAAGGAAAAACCCTGTTTACTCCATCTCTGCTGGATTGGGCCCCACACTTCCATGGGACCCCATTCGGCATGCTGCTCCACACTGCCGTTGCCAGCTCCCTGGCTCTTCCAGAAGCCAGGCAGGTGTCCTGAAGCATGTGACCAAGGCTGGGCACATGAAGGGGGTCGGCAGTCAAATGTTGTGAGACCCATCTGGCCTCCGCATTAGCAAGAAAATGGCAGCATTGGTGGCGGCTTCAGCAATGTGTCAATGTCCTATTTGGACACCAGCCCTTCTTCTGCAGGTAATGGGGGGGGGGGCAGGCCACCTCCGCAGCCAGAATATGCCAGTGGGGAACAGGCATATCTTGGCTAGAGTAGGTAAGACCTCAGATGCCTGGCAGCTAAGCTTTTCATGAGAGGAATTTCTACAGTATTATGCCACCACAGAGAAAGCCATGTCTTGTGTCCTAGCTTCTCATACCTCTGAAGGGAAAGTGCTATGAAAGAAACCCTCTAATGACGAGCAGTGGATGGATAGGTTTATGTGGGAGAAGATAGTCTTTCAGATATCCTGGCCAGAAGGCATTTTGGCTAATATTTTGACTCTCCCCAGTCTGTTCATTTACAATGACTATTTCTCTTTGTTTCTAATAAGTACAGGAAGCAATTGTGGAAGAACAAGAAAGCCGAAGAGATGAGAATATCCACTTGACCCGATTCCTGAGGGTTCTTGCTAATTTCTTTGCCTTGTGTACCCTGGCTGGGAGTGGCTACCTCATCTACTTTGTTGTGAGGCGATCCCAAAAATTTGCTTTGGAAGGCCTTGAAAATTATGGATGGTGGGAAAGAAATGAAGTTAGTTTCAGCATGCTTTCTTTGCTTTCTTTCTTTCCTTTTTTTTTTTACTACTGTTATTTTATTTATTTGAGTATTTTTGCCTCAACTTTCTTCCAGAAAAAAAGCAAGCAAGCTTTCTTTGCTTTCTAAAACAGATAAGATCAGACATTGTGGGAGTAGAATTATAATTAGGGGCTGGGAGGGGGGAGAGAATTGCCATTTTTATCTCCATAATTTACTATCAGCAGTCACATTGATGAGGAATGGGGTCAGAACATAGATGTGCAAGGTTAATTTTAAATATCAGAAGTTATCCATTACCCAGCAAATTTTGACTCTTATCTGTCATTCTGCTGTTGGAAACGCAGCTATCCATTTAAGCTTTTCATTTCCACACAGACACAGAGGAACTGTTCCAGACAACTATTCACTGGGGTCCAGTCAGTGGCATTCTAATGGTGGTTGGATGAAGGTATTCTGCCCCAGCTGCAGAAAAATAAGGGGATGCAATGGTGGCTCCTCTCTTCCCTCTCCCTCATAGAGGCGCCAGAACGGATCAGCTGTGAGGAAGGTGAATGGCTAGGGGACACTTGTGACCTGCCCTTGAGGCCAGCCCTTCCTCTTTCCTTAAAAAAAATTTTTTTTAAGCAGAAGATCGCTCTTCTGCATCTTGGATTTAATTCACTCACAGCCACCATCTTTATTCATGGGCATGCTCCGTGTGAACTTCAAACACAGATAGCTTCTCATACCAGCAATCTTGACAAAAAATTGTGAAGACAAATGAATGTTGCTGCAATGGTGAGTTAATGCGCAAATATCCGCTGTTAATTTTCCCATCTGGCTGATCCCCAAGATGCAGAAGAGTGATCTTCTGCTTTTAAAAAATGTATTTATTTATTTAGGTATTTATACCCACTCTTCAGCAGCGGCTACAAATTTTTAAGCAACAGTACCTACACATCTACACTGCTTTTTAAATAGCATGCTAGGCACTCTCCAAGCGTTTTCCAATGTGTGTTAGCTAATTGCCTCCACAAGTTGGGCACTCATTTTACCGACCTATGAAAGGATGGAAGGCTGAGTCAACCTTGGAGCCCTTGGGACTGAACTCGCAACTTTGTGACTGCAGTACTAGCATTTAACCACTGCACCACCAGGGCTTCCTTTATTTTATTTATATATATATATATATATATATATATATATTTGATTTACTGTTCAAAAAATTTCACACAATTGCTTCTGTGAAAATCAACAATAGTGGCTCTGGCCACTTCATCACCAGCAAGCCCGCTCTGTGCACATCTGGCCAATCACGTTTGACTTCCAGAATGTGCCCCAATTTGAATAGGTTGTTCAAACAGGGAGGAATGCACATTTCTGTGTACAGTAGGGCCCCCATATCCACTGATCCATTATCCACTGATTCAATTACCCACAGGACACAAAACAGCACATCTACCATAGAGTCTTCCTCTTTAACCATTTTCTAGGTCCTCCGAGGCAACTCTACGGTATTTTAAACTTGAAGTCCCATTATTTTCAATGGTATTTGCTATTATCCATGGTTTTTGGTATCCATGCCTCCCCCCCCTCCGCAGAACCAATCCCCAGCGGATAAGGGGGTCCTACTGTATTCCATAGCAAGGGAACAAAGCAGCAGCTATGAGGTATAGAGGAGTATAAGACTGGAAGAATTTATTTTAACAATTGGAAATAAAATATGGAAGGGTAGTGTTAAAGGGAAAACTGGTCTGCCATACTGGATTGTTTCTTCCTTTGAATGTGTGTGTGTCCATGTGTATGTATGTATGTATCCTTACACAAAGGAAAGCAGATTTTTCAGAAACTTAGTCATCTTAGTCTTCTGCAGGAAAAATGAGAAAAGTATTTTGTGGTAGTCTAAAGTTTAACAAGTTTTATTTCACATTATTTTTCATTGGTGGCACTGCCCACAGCTGTCCTACTACTTGATGTGAGAATAGAGGTACCATGCCCACCACATTCACCATCCACAAAAGACTAGGTAGGAGAGATGCCACAAGCCACAAAAATTCCACAGAAACTACATTTTTGTACCCATTCCATGCAAAACATCCAGAAAATGCCCAGGGATGCCAACTTTTCAGGACACCAAGGACACCAAATTCAGCAGATGCACAAGACTAGGGAGATTTTCTGATGGAGGAAATAACTACCGTGGAGATTGGGAGAGAAACGGGGCTGTTCTGCTGCCAGCGCTCTGTTTCACATACCCCAGTCCTTCTCCCGACCTCCATTTGTTCTTCCTCTGTCCTGATTTCATTTTCCTTCCACTATTTTCAGCTATTTTTTACTAATGAAGAACTTCCATTAGTAAAAAAACAGCAGAAGGAAAATGAAAGCTGGATGGAGGGAGAACAAATGAAGATCGGCAGAAGTATGGGTGTGTGTGAAACGGAGCGCTGGCAGCGGAACAGCCCTGTTTCTCTCCCAATCTCCACGGGGATTATTTCCCCCGTCTGAAAATCTCCAAACTGGGAATGATGCCACAGGTCATAGAAATTGCTTAGGAATCATTTTCTGTTACTCATTCCAGGCAAAACATCTGTGTTCTGGAACATAGCTCACAACACCAACATATCAGACAACCATGCTTACCAAACTCACCAGTTGTAGAAGAATAAGCGAGAGTCACACAACAAGCCAGAAAAAAATTAGGAATCAGAGCCAAAGTTTGTATTCTAGAATATGGCTGAAAATGCTAACTTTCCAGGAAACCATGTCTGGATGGCACAAGGAGGTGGTTCCTCTGGAATTTTGTGGCTTTTTGCATCACATTAATCTAAAGGCATGTGGCTGTTGTGTGGCTGCTGAATTGGTAGGTATTTTTACAGAATACAGAAAGATTTTACAGAATATATATGTTGTGTATAAATTAAACTGGTAAAGTAATAAATGCAAAGTTGCAAAAATTACAAGTAGCCTACATAACTGGAAGCAGAAGCCCCATTCTTTCTACAAAAAACAAGACCAGAAGCAAATTGTGGCACAGACCATGAATTGTTAATATCCAAAACTAGAGTAGTAAGCTAATTACTCTGAAGAAGAACTCTAACTCAGTTGCCATGCCAAATTTCAGCTGGAAGAACATCCCTGTAGAACATAAAGACCAGGTACAAACAGTTAAGGACAGACAAGAAGCAAAATAAAAAGGTGACAGAAATAGGGTCAGAATCCTGAATGCAACTGTTTAGCAACTTGTGTGCAGGGACAAAGAGAACTACTATAAAAATCAATGAAGTGAAACAGAAAATGACAATAGAAAAGGAAAAAGTGGATTGTCTTTAAGATCCAAGAATTCAAAGGGAAATTTAAACCAAGGAGATTTTCAGATGTGTGGGAGTAATGAGTCTAAAAAATGTATTAAAAATTCGAGGATCTAGTCCTTTTAAAAAGCAACAAAATTATCTTATTTAAAAAGAGTTAAAAAAATCATTTACTTTTAAATTCATGCAGAGTGCAACTTAGGAATGCAGACTGGCAAAGCTCAATTAACATTTAAATGTGTATTCAGAGGTCTGTGGTCTCTGAGATCACCCTGTCAAATTAGACTCATTACAAAAACAAAGGAATCAGTTTAAAATGCAAATCAAAAGTTTACTGAAGGTATATCAATCTCAATCTACACACTAAAACAAACTTTAAACAGAGGTTCCTAACTAACTAAGAGGATTTAGGGTAGAAAGACTCACCCAACCTATAGCGGTAAGAGGCTGCATGGTGAACATCATGGCATGGTTTCAGGAAAGATGGCTAAACAAAGAGAATATGGCTTAAGATGGCTACAGCCTCATGGAGACTCTAACTTAAAAAAAGAACTTACACAGAGCAATAAAATTTAAATTAGGTCATGTGTTGAATGACCCATCTCTCCAGTTGGCTGGAAGTGCCCAGTGAAATAAGAGAAAGGGAATTTGGGAGAACAGAAGAATGCAGGGGAAAAACCTAGACTTATCTTAGGATATGAATGAGGTACACAAGATTGCTTTTACATTACAATGATTATTTCCCCACATACTACAAGATGTGGACAAAAATAGTATCCCTTTCTCGCCATCTCCTCTCCTGCCCCCCTCCCACCCCTGTCCCGGCACAATAACAAACAGTTTTACACCCACCTTGATTGCATGACGCTCCCTCCCCCTCGGCAGCCCACAAGTGAATGCAGCTCTCTGGAGCTGCATTCACTTCCTGGTTTCAAATTCCGGGCCATTCTTGCAAGAGGACAAGAGTGTCGGAAATTCAAAAATAAAATGTCAAATACAAGTTTAAAAATGACAGCAAGCACAAAAACACACTTAAAAAAATATCAAGTAACCTGGGGAGGGTACAAAAAGGGTGTCACTTACCTGGATGTCCCAATTACACCTAGAAGTGTTCTGGAACAGACCTCCAACTGATGCTGGCATTGTGCCAGCATAACGGGGAACCTTTTCACTTGCCCGTCATTCCATTACAGAAACAGAACGGGCGATCTATTGATGGCTTAGCCTGGCAATAAAAAGAAATGATGGCAGAACAGGACCAGCATGAGAGCAAGATGACTCGGAGACAACATCATCTGAAAGTAAAGCCCTTTTGCGATCTCCTGGTGTCATTGTCACACCATATTTACAGCATCTGATAATCTTCCAAGAGAGGAGATACTATATAACCAGCAGGTCAACACACTACATGATCAAGAAGAAATAAAAAATGATGGAAACAATAAATTGAAGAACTATATACAAGAGATGAAAGGATGAGAGATTTTTTAAAATGAATATGATGAACACACAATTTTAGAAAGTTAAATGGAAACTTCACTCAAAGCACTCGGGAAAAATAAATCACCAGGAACAGATGGCATACGAATAGAGATGTTTCAAGCTAGAGAGATGGAATCAACTCAAATTCTAACTAAAGTCTGCCAACAAATATGGAAAACAAAACAAAGACCTACAGCAGTCTTTCTCGACCTTTTTACCCTGGTGGAACTCTTGGAGCAATTTTTGGTCTTAGAACCCCTGCCTTAAAATTATTATATCTATGGCTCAAAAAAAAAAAATTGCTTATTTTTTCCCGATCTCAATATATTGCAGAACCCCTAACAACCTCTTGGGGACTCCTAGGGTTCCAGGGAACACTGGTTGAGAAACCCTGGCCTACAGATTGGAAATACCCAATGTACATTCCAGACACCAGGAAAAGGACACCAGAAGTTCTAATCACCATTGAACTATTGGATTAATCTCGCACGTAAGCAAGGTTGTACTCAGAATTTTACAACAAAGGCTTTCATCATCTCTATCTCTATCATCTCCATCTCCATCTCCATCTCTGTCATAGAATCATAGAGATGGAAGAGACCACAAGGCCATCCAGTCCAACCCCCTGCCATGCAGGAATAAGCAATCGCAGTATTCCCAACAGATGGTCATCCTGCCTCTGCTTAAAAACCTCCAAAGGAGGAGACCCCACCACACTAAGAGGCAGTGCATTCCACTACTGAACAGCTCTTACTGTCAGGAAATTCTTCCTAGTGTTTAGATGGAATCTCTTTTCCTGTAGTTTGAGTCCATTGTTCCATGTCCTTGTCTCTGGAGCCGCAGGAAACAAGCTTGCTCCATCCTCAATATGGCATCCCTTCAAATATTTAAACATGGCTATCATGTCCCCTCTTAACCTCCTCTTGCCCAGCCTAAATATACCCAGCTCCCTAAGCTGCTTCTCATAGGGCATGGCTTCCAGACCTCCCACCATTTTGATCACCCTCCTCTGGACACATTCCAGCTTGTCCATATCCTTCTGGAATTGTGGTGCCTAGAAATGGACACAGTATTCCAGGAGTGGTCTGACCAAAGCAGAATAGAGTGGCACTATTATTTCCCTTGATGTAGACAATATACTCCTATTGATGCAGCCTAGAATCGCATTGGCTTTTGTAGCTGCCGCATCACACTGTTGACTCATGTTCAGTTTCTGGTTCACTAAGACTCCTAGATCCTTTCGCATGTACTGCCATCAAGCCAGGTGTCACCCAGCCTATACCTCTGCTTTTCATTTTTACTGCCAAAGTGTAATATTCTACATTTCTTCCTGTTGAGATTCATTTTGTTAGTTTTGGCCCAGCTTTCTAATCTGTTAAGGTCATTTTGAATTCTGATCCTATCCTCTGGGGTATTAGCTACCCCTCCTAATTTGGTGTCATCTGCAAACTTGATAAACATGCTCTCTGTTCCCTCATCCAAGTCATTGATAAAGATGTTGAATAGCACTGGGCCCAGAACAGAAGCCTGTGAAACCCCACTAGACATTTCTCTCCAGGATGAAGAGGAGCCACTGGTGACTACCCTTGGATCCAGCCCATCAACCAGTTACAAATCCACCTAACAGTTGCATTGTGTAGCCTGCATGTTACTAATCTTTTTGCAAGAATATTATGGGGGACTTCGTCAAAGGCCTTACTGAAATCAAGATACACTATATCCACAGCATTCCCTTCATCTACCAAGTATGTAACTCCATCAAGAAAGGAGATAAGATTAGTCTGGCATGACTTGTTTTTCAAAAACCCATGTTGACTTTTAGTGATCACAGCATTCCTTTCTAAGTGCTTACAGACTGTTTAAAGACCTGCTCTAAAATCTTTCCTAGTACTGATGTCAGGCTCACTGGGCGATAATTATTTGGGTCTTCATCCCCCACTTTTTTAAAAGATGGGGACAACATTTGACCTCCTCCAGTCTGCTGGGACCTCTCCTGTTGTCCAGGATTTCTCAAAGATTATTGCCAGTGGTTCTGAGATTACTTCTGCCAGTTCTTTTAGTACACTTGGATGTAGTTCATCTGGACCTGGAAACTTGAATTCATTTATACTGGCCAGGTATTCCTGTACAACTTCTTTTATCTATTCTGTGCTGCATTTCCCCTACTGCATCATCTGCTCCATTTTCTCCAGGTTGAGTACTCTTCTCCTTTTGGGAAAAGACTGAGGCAAAGAAGGTGCTGAGTAGCTAGCTCTGCCTCTCCTCTGTTAACAATTCACCACCTTATCCCCGCAACAACCACTTCCTTGTTCTTTCTTTTGCTGTGGACATATCCATACAAGCTCTTTTTAATTGTTTTTAACCTCTCTAGCAAGCCTGAGCTACATCTGTGCTTTTGCTTTCTGATTTCCCCCCTACACAGGCTGGCTATTTGTTTGAATTCTTTTTTGGTGATTTCTCCCTTTTTCCACTTCTTGTACATGCTCCTTTTAAGTTTTATCTCAGTTGAAAGTTCTTTAGACATCCATACTGTGTTCTTTAGACACCTACCATTTTTCCTTCTCATTTGAATTATCTGAAGTTCTGCCTTCAATATCTCATTTTTTAGAAACTCCCACTCATCATGTACTCCCTTCTCTTTTAGTATTCCTGACCATGGGATCACCCCCAGAAATTCCCTAAGTTTTCTGAAATCAGCTTTCTTAAAGTCTAGAAGGTATATCTGGCTACACTTGGCTTCCCCTTTCCTCTGTATAACAAACTCCAGGAGAACATGGCCACTCCCCCCCAGGGATCCCACCACTTCCACCCCATTAACCATATCGTCTTTGTTGGTTAGGATCAGATCTAAAATAGCTGATGCCTTTGCTGCCTCCTCCACCTTCTGGACATTGAAATTGTCTGCAAGGCAAGTGAGGAATTTGTTGGACCTTAAATTTTTGGCAGAGTTGGACTTCCAACAAATATCAGGATAGTTAAAATCCCCCATTATTAGAACACCTCTCCTTTCTGAATGTGCGGTCATCTGCTCCAGGAAAGCACCATCCAAGTCCTTGGTTTGGCGTGGAGGTCTGTAGTAGACCCCCCACAATAACATCCCTGCTGTTTCTCTCCCCCTTGATTTTTACCCAGATACTCTCAAACTGGCTCCCAGGATTTAAGTCATAGATCTGTTCACATGTGTACACATCCTTAATGTATAATGATACTCCACCACCCTTCCTGTTTGGTCTATTTTTCTGAAATAGGCTATACCCCTCTATTACTACATTCAAATCATGAGATTCATCCAACCAGTTTTCAGTTATGCCTATTAAATCATATTTGCTTTGCTGTGCCAAGAGTTCAAGTTCATCTTGTTTATTTCCCATGCTCTGTGCATTCGTATAGAGACATCTGAGACCATGGGCCATTTCCCCATCTGCCTTTTAAAAGTTTTATTCCTCCCACTGTTGGGTTCTTTTACTATTTGCCTTGTTCTTTGTGCACAGAGAAGCTATTGAAATCCACAAACACCCGAACAACTTCTACAGGAAAGAAGAAACCTTAAAAGTAAACAAAATCTGGCTCTCAGTTTTGAAGAACAATAGACTCAAAACTCAACGCTTATAAAGGAATTCCACCCAGGGTCAGGGGGATTCCTAGCAGATAATGGCCCATCAACCAACCATTAGCCAGACAGACACTAACGAGCCTTGCATTTCTATATCCAGAAACTAATCATTCAATTACACAAATTTACATATCCTCCCCAACAGGGGTTCACAGCATATAAACTCCACACACACACCTACCCAACCATTCTCTGAAGATGCCAGCCACAGATGCAGGCGAAACGTCAGAAAGAAACTATTCCAGAATACAGTCTCACAGCCTGGAAAAAAACCAAGGAAAATCTATGGATGGCGGCTGTGAAAGCATTTGACTCCACCTTCTGCTTTGTCTAAGAAAACCTCCTGCTCCCTAATATGCCGTAAAGTGCTTAATAAGGCCTCAAGTTGCTGGACCTTCACGTCTAGCAACACAATCAATTTGCATTTGCTGCAGGTGTAGCTCTGCGTATCCACAGGCAAGAACACAAACATCCCACAGCTGTTGCAGGTGACTGCAGCATTTCCCTCACTGTCCACATTGAATACTCTGAAGTAGGTAGTAGAACAGAACTCTGTGCCTCCTGCTCAAATTCCCCCGCTAAATACCCACACCAAACACCCCTGTTTGCCAAGCTCCTGTATGCTGAGGTTCAGCAACTGGGACTTCAGCTATAGAGAGAGCTACTGGCTGCTAGCTCCTCTGTCTGCCTCTCACCTACTTCCTCTCAGCAGTCTCTGACTCACTTTGGACTTTTTCAAATAGGGAACCCCCCCCCCTGAGGATGTTGGGAGAAGAACAGCACTTATAGCGCTTTGTCTCAGATGACACTGTCCTACTCCTGACCTTTAGCTGTTCTTCCACTGTGCTGTGGGTGTGAGAAATGCACTGCTTTTATTGATGGAAAAACCCCATCAATAAAAAGTGGCACCTGCAGCATGGAGGAAGCACGGGAGAAGGTCAGGAGGATGGTACCATCTGAAATGGAGTGCTGTAAGCGGTACAGTGCCATTCTTCTCCTGACCTTGTCGGGTCCCCCCCCCATTTGAAAAAGTCCTTCCTCTCAACACAAGCAGCTCACCAAACAAATGCTAATGAGTTCCCCAGGCAAGCCTATACTCAGACCACACAAACAAACAGCCTTGACCCAAGCAAGCACACTAGTGTTACCCAACAAACTCTGCCAAGAACTCTCTGGGGCTGGAGAAGTGCTATATATATATATATATATATATATTTAGAGAGAGAGAGAGAGAAATGCCAGATACCCAAACTGAGTTCAGAATAGAGGCAATGGGGATAATATTGCAAACATACGTTGGATAAGTTTTTCACCGTTTTTTTTTTTAAATGCATTATTATAATATAAATGTACTATGGGAGCATTGAGGCCATGATATTGAGTACACAGCTGCACTGGGCAAGACACGTTTCTAGAATGGAAGGCCATTGCCTCCCAAAAATAGTACTCTACGGTGAACTCGCCATGGGTCAGCATAAGAGGTGCGCCCCAAAAAAGCGATACAAGGACTCCCTGAAACAACATCTCAAGCTCGGCCAAATTGATCACCAACAATGGCCTGCCCTGGCCTCACATCAGGAGGCATGGAGACACACTATCCACCATGCTGCAGCCTTATTTGAGAACTCATGCCGAACAAGTCTTGAAGAGAAATGACAACACAGAAAGAATCACAACCCGGAAACATCACCCAAGGAGACCTTCTGCTGTGCTTTCTGCAACCAGACTTGTTTATCTCAGATTGGCCTTTTTTAGTCATCAGCATGCTTGTAGAAAGTGCGGGATGAGTCTTTCCTGAATCTTCGTTTGCGAAGAAAAGCCAGAGAGATTACGGTTGGCCCTCCACATTTGCAGGGGTTAGGGGCACAGAACTCCCATGAAAATTGAAAAACTGCAAATATTATAAGCTCCCCCCCCGCGCAAACATGCATGCTACAGACTCCTGCCAACAGTGCCAGCCCATCACTCCCTTTCCAACTTTGCCACCATGATGCCTCAGGCAGATTTTAAATCCATTCCCTGCCCCGCTCTTCTTATTTTGAAACTAAGTGGCAAATGTAATTTATAATATGCAGAGCAGCCCCTACCACTAGGCAGAGAGGAGTGGCTACTTCGGGTGCCAGGTGCTATGGATCAGTTGAACAACAGCAACATACTAGAGGAGGAGAGAGTTATTTGTGCCATGTGGCTTGGATTGTGCCTCCTAAACTCACATTACTTCCCTCAGGTGGGGCGGAAAATACTGTCCCATCAGCCATGTCAAATTAAGATTCTACCTTTAGTCTACTTTGGTAGTAAACATAGAATGGGAGGGGGCACCATCTTGTCCTTTGCCTTAGACAGTAATATGACTTGAGCCACCTCTAATGATAGTGCCTTGTGGAGGGTTCCTTGTTTTGTTTTGTTTTATTAAATCCAATTTAGACAATATATCAGCAGTGAAGTGGGAACTGAAATTCTCTGTATGTGCATGAGAACAAATCTTCATAGCACTTGCTTTAATTACTTAGCAGTATCATTTATGTATTAAGTCTGCTTCCAGAAGCATTGAGATATGGTGCTAAGGGCTGCTTTTAAAAACAAGAGTCTGTTTTTCATGAGAAACTGGGGTCCCACCTATAGGATTGTGGAAATCTGTGCATCATCATCAATCTGTTACATGAAGGATCTAAGATAGCATTAGGTTGTCACAGTGGTAGTTGAATTCAAACTATAAATTTAGTTTAGTTTGGGGTTTCCTTTTTCATTAATGAAGAATGGTATGATTTCTAATGCACTGTTGAGCCCTCCCTCAAAATTTTCTTCATGTTTCTCGAAGTACTGAACAGTAGAGGCACTGCAGAAAAGCTCTCAGAGGTGGTGGTGGGATGCTTAACTGTCTTGGAGGGAGCCCACAGCAACAGATCAAGCAGTCTTCCAATATTTAGGTGTGTCCTGTCCTGACCATGATGGGACTCCACAAGAAGGTATCTGAGAATTGTATAGTTAGTCAGGTAGCAGGTCAGGCCTGATTGACATCATGGCTTCAGCTTCCAGTTAGCGAATTATTGCAACAGTACTGAAGTGCAACCAAACCCTGACAAATCCTCCTGGAGCTAACAATTATTTTCAGCCTCCATCCCCTTTCTGAAGAGCAGTGAACCTTAAACAGACAGACCCCTGGCCTGTCGTCTAGCACTCCATTGCTTCTTTGGTTGACTCTCCATTAGCTTGTTCTAACTAGGCTGAGAAGTACAAACATACAGGGTTTTCCCCCATTTACTTTCACACTAGCTCATATCACACTACACTGTTTTAGCACTATTATCCCACTTTAACTGCCATGGCTGCCTCCTGTGGAATTCTGGGGTTTGTAGTTTAATGAAGACTAAGAGCTCTCTGGCTGAGAGTTCTAAATCCCCTCCCTCAACTGCAAATCCCAGGATTCCACAGGAGACAGACAGAGCAGTTAAAAGTGGGGGGGGGAAGGAAAGAAAGAACAGTTTGACACCACTTTTAACTATCATGGCTCCCTCCTATGGAATCTTGGGATTTTTAGTTTGTTGTGGCATCAGAGCTTTCTGACAGAGAAGGCTAAATATCTCACAAAACTACAACTCCCAGAATTCCATAGCATTTAGCCATGGCAGTTAAAGTGGTGTCAAACTACATTATTTCTGAAGTGTGGCAGCAGCTACTGATGCTGTTTCAAGGCTGGTACAGCTACAGAGCCTGATCCACGGCTGTGCCAATGGAGTGAGAAGGCTTTGAATATGGAGGATAAAGTCTACTCCTGCCCCACCACTGGAATGCCCCAATATAGTCCTTGCAACCAGAAGTTTTGAACTGCTGCTCCCAAATCCTCCAGCTAGCATGGCTACCGGGTGGGGGATTCTGGGAATTGTATGCCCCAAAATAGCTTTAGCAAGTTTTGTCCCGGCCATTGGCATAAAGATTGTTGGTAGTTCTCCTATGCTCCTGGGACTTTGTGCGGTCATTATACGGGTGACACAGTAGGCAGATCTTCCCACCCATAGAGCTCTTTGCTAGAAAAGGGGATCTTCCATCCACCCTAAACCCAGTGTTCAGCAAGGTTCCTCTGCTCAGCATCAGATTATGGCCAAAGTTATTAATGCGGAAGAGCACACAAACTAGGAGATGCCTCAGCAGTTTGCTTTTGTCTGAGCTTACTACCCTCCTTTCTTCTTTCCCTGCTAGTTAATTGAGTGCACACTGGTTTTTCACTTTGAACTCTGTTCGCACCAATGGAAGTAAGTGGAGGAAAGTGAAAGGAGGTCTTGAAGTGAAAGGAGTGAAAGGAGGCATGAGAAATTGGGGCATTTTAAAAGCAGCTGAAAGAATGGGACAACAAAAAATTTGCTAGGATAGTCCCTGCCAAATCATGACAGTTCAGCAGTGTTATAATGGAGTGACCAGCCCATCATGGAGAGTTCATTTCAAAATCTACAGCTTCATTTGAAAATGTCCACTCCCCTGGTTTCCATAGCTACAGGTATGGTAGAGGCTGGGACCCTCATTTCCTAATCATGACTTCACATCACATGAAAAAGGCCAATGCGATTTTGGGCTGCATCAATAGAAGTATTGTGTCTAGATCAAGGGAAGTAATAGTGCCGCTCTATTCTGCCTTGGTCAGGCCTCACCTAGAATACTATACCCAGTTCTGGGCATCACAATTCAAAAAGGATATCGAAAAATTGGAGCGTGTCCACAGAAGGGCAACTAAAATGGTGAAGGGTCTGGAAACCATGCCTTACGAGGAAAGACTTAGAGAGCTGGGTGTGTTTAGCCTGGAAAAAAGATGGTTAAGGGGTGATATGATAGCCCTGTTTAAGTATTTGAAGGGGTGTCACATTGAGGATGGAGCATGCTTGTTTTCTTCTGCTCCAGAGACTATTACACAGAGCAATGGAGGCATGCTCCAGGAACAGAGATTCCACCTCAACATTAGGAGGAACTTTTTGATAGTAAGCTGTTCGGCAGTGGAACACACTCCCTCGGAGCGTGGTAGGGTCTCCTTCCTTGGAGGTCTTTAAACAGAGGCTGGCTAGCCATCTGTCAGGGATGCTTTGATTGTGATTCCTGCGTGGCAGGTGGTTGGACTGGATGACCTTTGTGGTCTCTTCCAACTCTACAATTCTATGATTCTATGACTGAACAGCCAATCCAAATCTGGAAATGCAGAACCAATCAGATCTGACCAAAGGAATTTTAAGTTTCTGAATGCATTTGTTCTGAGTGAGACACATGGCTTGACCAGCAAGAGAGGGGACAGGATAACTGAGGTCTGAAGAAAAGACCCCCACTCATGGGCTCTCTAACATCAAAGAGCTCAAATGAAATCTGAAGTCTGAGGAAGAGACTTCCATTTGAATGACTCTGAATTCCATCTCCAGAGACTGAGCTAGGCCAGCTAGGATGAGCCTGAGCCTTGCCCATCCCAACTGGGACATGGACTGATTATATGACTTCATAAATGTGAGTTATTATTTTCTTAGCTTAGGGAATGTCTAGTTAGGATGCGTTAGTTTTATGATTTATTTTAACCCTATGACTGAATGTATTTCATGTAAGCCTAAGCTGAGTTCCTGGAGGAAAGATTTCCCTCCATGCTGTTTCATTGCTTGAATGAAAAAAATAAAGCTTTTTCTGTTTTTCCTAATCTCCACAAGCATGTGCCGAGCTTGGTTCATACCTATCTGAATTTCCCTAGGATAGAGGAAGGGGAGTTGGTGATATTTTAACACAACCTGCCCAGCTTCTTGCTGTGCTGGGCAAAAGGGGTTAAAATTCAGTGAGTGGTGGCAGAATTCAAAGAGAAAAATCCCTCAGTTTTTGCTCCAGGGTTGCGTCACACGCAGTGTTAAAAACTCATAAATAAAATACAAACAGTAGCAAATACTGATAATCTGGGAAGATAATACTGAGGAAGTGGAGAATAATACCAAGAAAGTGATAATTTATTTCAAAATTATAAAACAAGATCTTGAGATACTAGGCCACTGCTCATTTTGAATTCTATGTAAATTTTGCAAATGTGATAAATAAATAAATAATCCACCCTCTGATTATTCTGCTAAGTATGTAAAAATGCAAATATGTTTCCATGAAAGATGGCTTTTTATTGTTGCCTTCTGCAGGAGGGCTGTTAGATGAGGTTATTATTACTGCACACAGTGTGGGTTGTGAGGACATGATTTAAATATACTAAACTGTTAATTCTTAATGAACTTATCCTTTTAATGGCAAGCCATCATGATTAAATAGTCTTTATGGTGTCAGCATCTTGGAGAATGCCTAAGACTAGAGTTTAGACTTGGCTATTATCTCAGCCTGGCTTATAAACATCATAATAGCATTTAAAAGCTGGGTAAATCGTAGCAACTTTAAAGTGAAGTAATTTTCAAAGGCTTCAGTGTCTGAGGCTAAAGGTTGCTCTTGATGGTAGTTAACCTCTTTGCAAGAAGCTGCATGTTCAGCTTTTTGTTAGGAGAAATCTGTTGTCACTGGTTTATAGTTACTTGAAAGCACTTGATTGATTAATGGGATAAATTCATTTATTAATTCATCACAGAAATAGTGGCACAATCAAGCCTGTATGGAAGCTTGTCCACAATTAATAATGTTGTTATGAACCAGGGGTGGGTGACTATGTCTGTCCAGATTTTTTAGAGGCTAAAACTCTCATAATACCTCACCACTGTGTTTGTTAGGGCTGCTGGGATATGTAGGCCTGAAACATCTGGAGGAATATGGTTGCCTGCCTTTATTATAAACAATATATCTATCTATAAAACTCTTGGGTATGTTTCCTTTCCCAGTGTGCTGATTGGCTGCTTACCCAACCAATCCTCTTCCTTCCCCCCCCTCAGCCAATCACCACCCACATGCAAATTCCCGCTCCACCTCACAATCCACTCCTGCCACTCAATCTGCATCTACACCACCAGCCTCATAAGGGACCCTCCCTCCTCTCACTCCCTCAGCCACTCACCATCCACATGTAAAGCAATGCAATATTATTTTCCTAAAATAATAGTGTGTAGCTGAACCATGTGAATCTTTCAAATCTATTATAACGGCGTATGTTATGCTGGATCAGCTAGTACAGATATAAACTTCCCCCATACTTTTTACTGAATTTAAATCAATTATGGAGCTAACCAACCAAAATAAACACACATAGTTGGCCCTCCATATTCAAGGGTTCTGCATCCATGGATTCAACCAACCATGGCTTGAAAATATTTGGATTAAAAAAAAAAAAAAGCAAACCTTGCTGTTCAACATTTTATATCAGGGACACCATTTTACCATGCCATTGTATATAATGGGACTTGAGCATCCATGGGTTTTGGTATCCACAGGGGGTCCTGGTACCAAACCCCCTTGGATACTGAGGGCCCACTGTAGATCCAAACAAGCTCAGAAAATTTCCTCAAGCATAATCTCTGATAACTTTAGAGACAGTTGTCTGACAGAGCCCACTACTAGTGCATCTACACAGTAGAAAGAATGCAGTTTGACACCACTTTAAGTGCTGTAGCTCCACCCTATGGAATCCTGGGATATATAGTTTTACAAAGTGGTGTCAAACTGCATTATTTCTACAGTGTAGATGCAGCCTTAGTATACCCCGTTTGTTTGTGAAATTCCTTCTTAGCAGAACACAGTTGTAGTGTTTCTGTTCAGACAATCTCTTGGTCAGTGTCCAACTGGCAGTGGACCTACTGGAAAAGGGTACTATGTAATTTTACTCCTGCTATTAGAGATGAAATGCTGTATGAGTGATGCCAAAGAAAATCAAACTATTGGTATTTGTTTCAGTGCATCACATCTTTTAAGTCTCACCCCACTCTATTTTTTAAAGATTAAAAGATTTAATAACAGCTTTTTTGCATACTAGATGTACTAAATGACCAGCAGTAGAAGGACATAGGAGCATAATGTTCAATTTTGTTACCCACCCTGACAGGTGAACATGGTCATGTCCCTCCTAGGAATGTTCTGTCCTACTTTATTTGATGTCATCAGTGCCCTGGAAAACTATCACCCTCGAATAGCCCTCCGGTGGCAGCTGGGCCGCATCTTTGCTCTCTTCCTGGGCAACCTGTACACTTTCATTATTGCACTCATGGATGAAATCAATCTCAAGGCAAGTAAAATCACTACTTCCACATTTTCAGGTTACTTTCAGCTTTGTAGAAGGAGGTTCCAGTCTGAACTCTGGAAGGTTACAAAGATAAATCTGTGGGGTCTGATCTAGTTAGTTTTGAGTAAGTCACATTGAAACCAATGGAACAAATTAGTTGAGATTATTTTTTTTTAAAAAAATGGAATTAATTCTAACTTTTTATTTGGATTTGTGACAGGGGGAAGTAGTGGACTTCTGTTGGTAAAAGGATGCAATCCAGCAAAACCAGGGGCCCATTCATACTACACAATTATAGCACTATTATTCCACTTTAACTGCTATGGTTCCATCCCATAGAACCCTGGGGTGTGTAGTTTGGGGAGACATTGAAGGGCTCTGGCTGAGAATTCTAAGTGCCCCTCCCTAAACTGCCCATCCCAGGATTCGATAGGATGGAACCATGACATTTAGGACTTTATCAGACACTCCCCTGAAAATATTCTTTTGACGGCATTAAAAAAAACCAAACATTTTTATGCCAGCAAAAGAATGCTCCCCCCACACTTACCTTTCCTCTCCCAGCAAAGGCAGCCCTGGCAATGAACGGCGCCCCACTCACTTCCTCATTTGAAATCCCACGACACTTAATCGCACGGGAAATTCAAAAAGAAAAATAAAGCATAAAAAGTGACACAAAGCACAAAAACACACCCTAAAACTTACAAGTAACCCAGGGAGGGTCATAAAAAAGAGTGAAACTTACCTGGATGTCCCGATCTCACCTGGAAGCATTTGTACCAGACCAGCCATTCTTGCTGCAGTGATGAGATTTAAATGGCCTGAGGTTTTGCATGCTAGCAATGCCAGCACAAAAGTGCCATGGGGGATCTATTGGAGGGTTAAGCCATCAATTAAAAACTACAGGTTTTGGCCAGGACGTAACCGCAAAAGGGCGACATTGTCTGATATGCGTGCCTTTTTGTGGTTATGTGGTGATGTCATGACGCTGTATTTGATGCGTCTGATAAAGTCCTTAAAAGTGGAATGATAGTGTGAAAAGGCTTCAGAATTCCTTGTTTACATTGCATCCCCAAACCAGCCCTGCAGAGGAGAAAAATTCTCCAGAGTCAACTGGCAGGCAGCAGAGTGCTCTGCAGGGGAAAGATAATTCTGAATTTAGTCTATGACCTGAATCCTATCACCCATCTTAACTAGAGTAGACACAATGATTCAATTGTTAAATTGTGAAACATTATGCAAACCCCATTGATTCAGAGGTTTACTCTAGTTAAGACCACCAATAGGATTTAGGCTTATATGTTTGGGACACATCTGGTCCAGTTAGTTTTAAATAAGTCCACTGAATCAAAAGGCACGTTAATTCAGACTAAATTGTTTCTGTTGGACATACTTCTAAGTTTAGCTGGATTTGAAACTAGGTATTTTGGATGCCTCTGTTATGATAAATATCACAGATTTATCCAGCCTAGAAGGAAGAAAAGTATTATTAAAGTATTTGTATAGTAGTAGCAGTTATAGCAGTGGTAGTGGTAGTAGTAGTAATTGTATAATTGGGATAAATATAATTATATCAATAATTTGTATATTGCTTTGGAGTGGGGGGCTTACATATATTATCTCAAGCCTTATCTATATTGGCTAAACACCCTGGCTTGCCCCCGTCTCAGAGCCCTGCGGTCCATATGAGGCTGGGCATTTGCCCTGTTCTGAGATGGAGGAAGCCAGGGTAGGGCCCAATAAACCACTATAAGAAAATCACCAGTTTACTCTCTTACTGGTGGCCAACAATTGATCAGGTCCCATGTGTCTGCAGGAGCCAGTCCAGCACACCGGCCCTCTCCCAGAAGCCAGGCAAGAGTCCCTCATTATGTGACCAAGGCTGGTCACATGCAGGGGGCTTTCAGTCACATGTTTTGGGCCCCCTTCTTGGCTTCTGAGAGAGCAGGAAAAATGGCAGTGGCTGCACAGATGGACTGGTGTTCCTGTGTGGACTCTGGACCATTTTGTTGGGGTAATGGGGAAAGGATGGGCTACGCAGCCAGGATATGCCAGTGGGGAGCCAGCCCTCATTGCCCAGATTGTTTGCCATGTCAGTCTTTTGGAACAAAATCTTGTGGCATAATTTATTATGTCATAAGCTTTCATTTTTATCAGATTCATGAACTCCCACATGGCAGGTACATACACATATACACACTGACCTCACTGCTTACTATTGCCCATCTCTCAACCATGGCTGCTGCCACACTGCAGAAATAATGCAGTTTGACACTGCTTTAACTGTCATGGCTCCATGCTATGGAATTCTGGGATTTGTAATTTTGTGAGATATTTAGCCTTCTCTGTCAGAGAGTCCTGGTGCCACAACAAACTACAAATCCCAGGATTCCATAGGATGGAGCCATGATAGTTAAAGCAGTGTCAAACTACATTTCTTCAGTGTGGCAACAGCCAATGTATGGGTGTGTGTGTGTGTGCTTTTTGTAAACTCCGCATCTGACGATGTGGATTTTAGTCCAGGAAAACAAATGGCTTAATAAATTTGCTAGTTTTAAAGGTGCCAAAAGATCTAATAGGTCAGTATTATTGTGGCCATAGTGTATGTAGTGAAATGGGATGTTGGGATAGAAAAAAATGTTTGAAAATATTTAAATAATAGATGAAAAATTGGTTTCCCAATTGTTGAGAAACCCTGATGAGGAGAATCCTGGATAGATAAAATTCTTCACAATTTGGGACTTACTCTGTGCAAGAAACACACATGGTCTTTTGCATAAAAATGGCATTTCTACACAGAAAATTATGTTCACTGCATAGAAAATGGCCATATAAGAGGTTTCTCCCACAGAATAAATCTCAAAAGATGAATAGTCCTCAAAAACTATGCAGTTTTGAAGGACGTTTTCACAACAGGAGAAGAAATGGTAAAAATATTCATTGGTGCCTACAAGAAGAAAGTTATGAAGATTTATGTCCTTCCTGAAGGGTGAGTAAAATGGCTTGCTTGGGGCCCCTTACTGAGTTCATTAGAGAAATGATCTCAACTTTCAAATGATCATTTATCAGCAGCAACGGCATCCCTACTCTAGATTTATATAATATGAAATATTAGAACATGTGCTCTTGGGGAAAAATCTGTCTCCTTTTTGCTAGCTGGAAGAAGAAAAGATTGTAAAGCAGAACATGACCATTTGGTTAGCCAACCTATACAATGGGACACTGCCAGAAAACATCACGGCTCCTCCCCTCCAAGTGAACCCTGCAGATGTTCCTAGAGGCCCGTGTTGGGAAACCATGGTTGGTCAGGTAAGCCTGTTTCCTTTTGAAACAATGAGACTTTGCTTGTACCCATAAGAATATTATTCAGCTCCAGTTGTCTTAACATCATTCATTAGGGGCTTGTCTACACCACACGGACACACGGGCCCGTATCTGCAGCCACCTTTGCTGCTGTCTGTGTCACTTCCTCTGAAACCAGGAAGGAGGCCCACAGCATATGATCAAGACCCCCTGCATGTGACTGTCCTTGATCACATTCTGCAGGCCTCCTTCCTGGCTTCAGAGAGAATGACATAGATGACAGTGGAGGTGGCTGTAGGCATGGGCTGATGGGCCAGTATGGACTCCTGCATTCCCGCGGGACCCAACATGTTTTTTTCTCATATAAGGATTTCCACCCCTGGGTGTTAAAATAAAACCTTTTAATGGGCTTTACCCTGTCTCCCACCCATCATTGCCCTGGGTATTATGAGGACTGCCCAGGGGCAAAAGGGGACAAAAGCCTTTGGACTGCAGGACTTCAAGACAGGGGCAAGACAGGGTAAATAGCCCATCTAGACAAGCCCCATGTCTGAAAATGTAGGACATTAAACCACTGCCGAACTGGGGCTAAATTTCCAGTAGGTATTCCTCAAGGCTGGAAGAAAATGTAGGAAAGCTGTTTTGTAGTTATGTCTATTCATAGCTGTGTCCCAAAAGGCTAGATGGGGTTGATCTTAGATACATACTTTTGTGTCACTTCAGAATGAAATCTCAGCTTCCTCCCTGGTGGTTGGAAGTGAGTTGGTGGTGGAAATCACAGCTCCCTCTCAGATTTTTGTGGATTTGTCATAGCAAATATGGACTTTGCAGTGAAATTGCTCTGGCCTTTTGCCAATAGCAGTGCCAGAGTTAAGGACTTCCTGACAAGGATTGTATGGCACCCTCTCCAATCCCTAATCTTCTCAACTTCTGTGTTGACTATATTGATGGGTCTATGAACAATAATAAGTAATGATAAGTCTTCTCGTGCTTTCGAGGAAACAGCAGCATCAGGAAGCAGGCAACAACCCAGACCACAAGAGATATGCTGAAGGCACAGAGCACCATTTGATAGAAGATTAGTAATTTGGGAGAGGCCCAAGCCATACTCCTGACTCAACTCTCCTAAACAAATCATGATCTCTTAGCGTGACCTACCTCATAGTGCTATGAGGATAAGCAAAATTATTTTTATCATGAAATATTATATCATAACATATTTTAAAAGTCAGAGAGTAGCCTTTTTGTAATGAGAAGCCAACCCATTCCCCATCTCACATTACTGAGAGTACATTGAGCATGGCTGGTGAGGAATACCCACCTACCTTGTCATAGTGAGGAAGGAAGAAAACAGATGAGAGTATTTTTGTTTAACAAAATAGCTAGAAATTGACTCCCTCATGGGGAGGGGGTCCCACTATGGCTATAATGCTCAGAAGGACTTCCTGTGTCCAGCTTTGCTATGACATTGTGAGTCTACATGCACATGCATGACTTGTATGTTGTGTGCAAATGGAGATGTATGTACAGAAAAGTAATTTTATCCCTTGTGAAAAAAAAGTAGGCAATGGACATGGAGAATGTTCTGATGCCTGTTTTTTAAAACATTTTGGAGATTATCGGACGGGGACAAAACTAGCATCCCCGTTGTGCTATCTTCTCTACTGCCCCCCTCCTGACCCCATCCCAGCACAGAAACAAAAAGTTTTCGCACTTACCTTTGCTGCATCCATCCCCTCCCCTCAGCAGCCACAGAATGAATACAGCTTAAGCAGAGCTGTCTTCACTTCCTTATTTGATATCCTGGGCTGTTCTCATAAGAAAGCAAGCATGTGGGAATTTTTTTTATAAAAGGAAAGAAAGGTTTGAAATTGACAGCAAGGAAAAAAAAAGACAAAAAAAAATCAAAGTAACCTGGAGAGGGGGGAAAAAGAGTGTCACTTACCTGGATTTCCTGATCGCACCTGGAAGAGTTCGGCAGGGACCTCCCACTAGCAGAATAGGGCACCTTATCGCTTGCCTATGATTCCGTCACAGAGATGGAATGGGTGATCTATTGATGGCTTAAGCCATCAATAAAAAAGAATGAGGGCGAACGGAAGGGGCATGGGACGAGGATGTCATCATCTGAAAAGTTGGCCCTTTGGCAATCTCCTGGCATTTCAGGAATGCCATATTAAGGGTGTCTGATAATCTCCTTTGACAAAGTTTATCCAAGATACATCTTATAAGACAATGCTGCTGATACAGTACTTTGTGATAGCTCTGCTTCCCACTTAACTTACAAATATGATTGAAGAATTGTTCTCAGGTTCTTGTAATGGAGGGGAGAACAACATTAGAGGGTTCACTCCAAGGACCCATCATCAGCCATGCCAACCCTGAAAAAGTGTGTGGATGGGAAGCAACGTCTGATTTCTGGAATTCTACTTCTGCTGTAGTTTGAGGGAACATGGTGGCTTCTGAGGGCTTGAAGAAGCTTTATGCCCTGTTTTATGGCACAATCACAATGTTCAGCTCCTCCCGCTGCCTGTGCCTACAAAATGACTTTGGGGAGCTGACTGTGGCCTGCAGGTCACACTTTGTCCACCACAGTTGCAAAGTAAGAGTGGGAAACCTCTTTCAGTTGAAGGTTCAATCTAAGGGGAGTTCTTTGGGTCTCATTCAGGTGGTGGGAAGGGCCAAATGCAGAAGGGTGGCACTAAAAATATGAGCATGTTTTAGCTGCAAGCTCTTAGTACCACTAACTAACCTTTAGCAGAGGGATTTCAATCTTCAGTGCTTGTCTGCATGGGTGGGAATACCCTGAGTGTAGCCTGGAGTATTCCAGCCCCGGGCCTGTGGCATTTTCTCCCTGTTACCTGCCCTTATGTTATGGAAATGGAGGGGTGTCCACAACCCATGGCCTGGAAGTGTCACATCTTTCAAGGCCAGGAATGAGTGACCTCAGCAGATGCAACACACGATCCAGCTGGGAAATGGCTGCGCCAGGTGCCATGTGGACCATGTGTGCCGACAACCCCTGTTGTAGTAATGGAATTCACTTTCCCCCCTCAAAAAAGAAACACAGCAACAGTGAGGTTTTTTTTTTTTTTTAACCATGTGTCCACTCAGTTTTAAGAGGTATTTGCCCCGGATTCTCATCAGAACTGCCAGGATGTTGTCCAGACGGTTGGACTAGAAACTGGACCAAAACCCTGCATTGTCTGGGCAGCTGGGAGCGGTCATTTCATTTGGTCCATGCAGACAAGGCCTGGGAAAAGAACCCATACAAAAGTGATGAAGCCTTCAAACAAAGTTATTATGAGAAGGGAGCATAGCTATCTGAGCAACACCAGGACAGCTGGATTTAGCCTCAAGCCCTGAGATTCTCTATTCTTGTTGTAAAGTATCCCAGTGACCAGTTACAACCACAGAAATAAAAGTCAATGGAAAAGAAATGCACTCCTTTGGTGTATGCCAATCACACTGTGTAGTATATGAAACAACCTCATGCAATTGTTTCTCCTGAAAAAGCAAAACATTGTTGTTGCAGGAATTTGTTCGGCTAACAGTCTCTGACACTGTGACAACCTACATCACAATTTTAATTGGTGATTTCCTAAAGGCTGTCTTTGTCAGGTTTTTCAATTACTGCTGGTGCTGGGACTTGGAATATGGGTTTGTAAGTATTCAACTTCTTTTATCCATTTTTCTCTCTCCTAATAAAGCCATTCTGAAATGTTCCTTAAAATAAGCATGAAGTGTACTTAAACCTACACCATATAAGCAGTCCAATGTATTCTGAGTGAATAGCAGATGTGTCAGGTTCACAACCCCTGAGCAATGTTACTGGGACACATCTGTAATGCTGAATGCTGTATGAATAAAACTTTTCCAAAGTAATAAAGCCTGTTTATTCTAATATCTACTGGAAGAACTCCATAGTCAAGGGACAACCCTGAACAAGAGCTGCTTTATTGGGTGAGAGCAAAGTTCATGAAATAGAGCTGAGTTGTCAATGATGGGCATCTCAGGAACCAACTATACTGCATATGTAACCTGCAGTGTGTAGCTGTACTTGTTTTTTTTTTTTAACTCTATTAATTATAGGCTGGGAACTGAGATTTTGGGGAGAAGAGGATTAACATCTTTCCTCCCCAGTTTTATCTGAAACAGAATCAAGCAAATGTGTGTGTGTACACATAAGCCAAACACTGTGCACATATATAAAAACCTTAGATGACCAAGGGTGTATCTGCACTGCAGAGTTATAGCAGTTTGACACCACTTTAAGGGCCATAGCTGCATCCCATGGAATCCTGGGATTTGTAGTTTTACAAGGTCTTTAGCCTTCTCTTCCAAAGAGTGCTAATGCCTCACCAAATTACAAATTCCAAGATTCTGTAGGATGGAGCCATGGCAGTTAAAGTGCTGAAAAACTGCAATAATTCTACAATGTGGATACACTGATGCAAAAGGGAACTTTAGGCTATAACATACTTAGGATTTTATCAAACTAGCATGTTAAAATGCCATTTTAATGCTAGTAAGAAAGGTGGGAATTTTGTGCTACATGCACTGCGATGATCAAATGACCCACACTTACTTAATAAAACCGGGATGCAGGGTTGCACCACAGTAACCCCTTTCTTTGCACTGCCTCCTAATTACAGCATATTAATGCCCCGTACTGGACCTTTAAGAGGAATCTCAACTTACTTGCTGGTTAGCCGAGGCATGAGATCTCATTGGTTCTTACGAGAAGATGTGAGTTCAAGTAAACACACAAAAAACACTTAAAATACATAACAAAATGTACAGATAAGCCCAGAAACAAACATAAAAACTTGCCACCAACATGGGACACTTTGTATAAAGAATGTCCTGCCGCTCATTTTCACATTGCCACCCAGAAGTTTTCTGCCTGGCAACTGGGAGGAAGAAGATAGCCCATTTACATTGTGTTCTCAGCAGCACCATGGGATATGGCTATAGACACTCTTCATACCATTAAAAACAAGATTAAAAATCAATTGATAGCTGAAACCAACAATGAAAAGGGACACATGTTGTGGATGGGACAAGGACGATGTCGTCTGATCATTTTGCCCCATTAGTATATTCTTGTGTTGTTATGACGCAATTTTTTACTTGTTTGATAAAGCCCTAACACATCTTTGTGAAGGGAGGAGCTTGGCAAGCCTGGTTGAAGGCAGCCAATCATGGCTCAGGGAGTGATGTGAGGGGTGGGGGCTGTGGGGAAGAAATATTTCAAAACTGAGGTTTGTCTTTGTCAGAGGTCAGATAGGGGTTTGAGCAGAGAGAGATAAGGAACAGATGGTACAGGGACAGGCCAGTCAGAGAGATAGGAGAACTGACTGTGGTTTAAGGAGCTGTGATTGATTGAGAGTTCAAGGGTTAATATATTAATTACATGTGTCTTAATAAGCATCCACTTGTTTGTTTGTTTTTACTACTGTCTCTGTTCATATTAAGTTTGGTGGAGGGCTGGCCGTGCTAACCACAACAAACTCACCACAACAACACAGCCACAGGTCACCCTGCGGCCCAAGTACCCAATCCGGGAAGGGATTAAGTGGGGAACAAGGGCAGGGTGAGTGACAGGATTCCAAAGGCTGGAACTGCAGGGCCATCCTAGAAAGGGGACCTTCACAGGGCTTGCCTATATAAGCCCCCCACCCCCCGGCATGGATTGCTCTACAGTAATAGCAAATTGCAGCAGCTGCAATTTGTCTTAATGGGTTTTTTTGCCCCCCCCAAGCTTCACATGGCCACCAGTCAAAATGGTGACCATGAGTGATTCCTCCCCTTTTTTGTACCTACCTTTTTTTGCTGCCGTGGAACTTTTTTTTAAAAAACTGTTCAGTATATGTTCTGGATCAATGATATTTCATTGTTACAAAAAAGAAGAAGAAAAACAACTTGTTTATCACCTTAGCGATCGCTCACTAAGGCAAAAAAAACAAAATGGAAGCTCTGGGCACTTGCCCTATTAGCAAGCCCCTTCCCTTTCATTCTTCCAGCCAATCAGGGTCATGCTTCTAGTACTATGGGACAGCCATTCATACCGAATTGCTGTCCTAATGAGGGGAAATATACATTCTTCCCATTATTTTTCAAAAACTCCGGAAAAAGCCACGAAGGCTTTTCCTGCTGAGTTTTTAATGTTTTGGGCCCTCCTCCTTCACAAAACTGTGGAACAACAATGTGTTGCCATTGGGACAAGTAGGATTCTCTCACATTCTGCGAGGAGTATTTTTCATCATTAAGACAAGCTCACAGGCTACTACCTTGCAAATCTAACTGATTCCGCCATTCATGTTTGGGGCTTCAAGGTTTGTGTTGAGATTGTTTTGTGGTCCTGAATTGGACTTCCTGCCTCTTTTTTCTCCTGAGAGGCACATCATCTGTAACACTTCTTTGGCATGCAGATAGCATGATCCTCTCTGTGGTGGGAATCTCTTCACTTACTAATTTCTCTTGTAGCAGTGTGGGAGAATTTAGTTTCAAGCTCATTTTTGAAAGATTTACCAAATTTTGCAAATCATACATTTGGGACAGAATGAATGTGAAGCTTCAAATGTGAGAGAAAGTGAAACTGACATGGTTTTTGCTTCCTATTTGTACAACATACCCACACAGTGTTCAAAAGAAAAGTAAGTGTGGGAAGGAAAGCAGTCCTGTGGTTAGCATTTGAATGAATTTTACAGAGAAGCCAAGAACTGGGTATCATTAAGGGCTCCATGTGCAAAGGAGATTGAGGTTTCTGTAACTGTCATGTATTTATGTTAATTTTGTACATTTCATTAGTTCCCATGTAGCAGTTGTTCTCGAGGTGACATACAAAATGAAGCAAATTAAATCCCAAAATTAACCTTTCCAAGCTGAAATTCTGCTCAATGTAAAGCTCTATAAAGCCCTAGCAGTAAATTTCCACGGGCAAAGAGGGATTGCATGTGGCTTATAGCTTTGCAGCCAATATGTTGGCTGTTCTGGCGATGTTCTAGTGACCTTCTGATCACAGTGAGGGGTGGGAGCAGAGCTGTGCCCATGCTGCAGCTTCTGCAGGCAAACCTGGTGCCTACTTGCACAAGTGCTTAAAGAGCGCAAGTGAGATAACCCCTTCAATCTGCCTAATGACAGACATAATAAATATAGTGAGAGAGCTCCACCATGTACATGATTGTGTGTACACGAAGAAACCAATGACATAAGAACTACACTTTGACCGGAGTTGGAGTCAGAGATTGGATTGGTCATAGGAGAGCAAGAAGTCTGGGCAAAGTATCCCTTGCCTGTGCTATCTTTAAATGAATTTTTAAATAAAAAAATTGGATAATAGATTTTACATGATAGACAGGACCTTGCTTTTATTTTATCTGGATATTACTTGCTGTTAGAACAGTACCCACAAGGACTTGCTTTTTAACAATACAAAATGAGCCAAGGATGATCAATTAATGCCTTATACAACACTGAATGATTCTTTGATTCACTCAGTTTCTAACATTAAAATTGAGGGAGTATTATATCATAAGGGATTCCAACAATGTTTCTGCTTGTCCAACAAACAAGATAGAGCATCTGAGTCCAGGCGAGCATTTTAGCTTTATTATAATAATCACTTTTTTTGGCAGGGCTTTGGAGTTTTCAACAGCTGTGTGACAAACAGACATTTAGCAAATAGACTTTTCTCCAGCATTCACTTGTGGAAAAACTCCCATCTGCTGATTTGTTTTACTTATCATACAGCTGGTAAAGACACAGAAGTGCTTCTGAGAGAAAAATGTTGGTTACAATAATAAGGATTGTTTACATTAGGGATATAAATCTCTGTTTGTGTCATTCTCTCATAGAAAAGCAAATACAGTAAGTTCAAAATCTTTCTTGCTGCTGGGTGAAGTTACAGGAGTTTTCACACTTTTAAAGATGTTTTTTCACACATTGGGCATTTGTGTGTGTGTTTGCATGGAAAAAATTGTGCAAAAAGCTTTGGGTTTTAAGTAAAACCCCAAATTTTTGTATATAAAATAATGGATTGTTCACAAAGTGCATTATTTTTTGCAGAAAACACAAGGGTTTATTTTTGTGTGTGTGAACATTCCTTTTTTTTTTTTTTTTTGCAAAAAGCTCCCAAAATGTGAAAAATCTGAAACTCATTAACCATTTACTTGATGGTGTATCTAGTGTGTCAAGCCATTATTTTTCAGCTAACATAAGAATATTTGCAAATATTCTTTATACCCCCTCCCATTTCTACTTCTTTCTTGCTTTCTAATATACTCAAAAAGAAATGTAACTTTAGAAGGAGTGCTAGGCAGGAACTCCCCGTTTTCACAATACTGATGTTATGATTACCTCTTTTGGACAAATTATCACCTAGAATTAAAGGGGCATTTTACCCATTCTTTACTGATTGATTTTTAGAGAAATAGTTTCATTTGCTATATGTGTGAATTCAGCAAAAACAATGAACAGAAATGACTGCTACTGAATTCAATGTTTATGTTGCAAAAATTGTGCAGGGAGAAGGGGAAAAATCTGGGTTTGTGATCTTTGACTAGTTTGGGACCTTTTTCAGCACAACTAAAATGCAAATAAACATTTGTCACTGCTTGTGCTTGAAAAGAAACCAAAATGCTAGATTTGGTCACAGAATTGTTTCTGGCACTACAAGGAACAAGAATTTTGCATTTAAAAAAAGCTATAGTCAGATGATCTTGGGTATTATGTTTCAGATTTGTTTCAGGCTGTATTAATTATTGCCCATGATTCTATTTGCTGTAGGAAACACTATTCATGTTTTTATATTTTATGTAAAAAACCAACAACACTTTAATCTAAGAGAATCCTCTTGTGCTTTCCCCCTAGCCCTCATACTCAGAATTTGATATTAGTGGAAATGTGTTGGGTCTGATCTTCAATCAAGGCATGATCTGGTAAGAATGTCCTATAGCGATACTACAATACAGTTCTTGTATAAGCTACCTGGGTTGAGACTTGTGTGTTAACTCAATTGTGAATCCTCTCACACTGCTTGTCACATCTAATGTAAATAGGGGGTGGGGGAACACTTGTCATTTCTGATCTTGCCTACTGTTTTTACTGTGGTGTGACTGACCTGAAGTCATCTCTGGAATGCTGTAAGAGCAGCTGGTGTGAATGGAGAGTAACACAATGGTAAATCATGTTCTTTTGCTGAAAAGATAATGATGGCAGGTGTCACTTTTCAAATGTGAGAAATGGTTTCTCAGCAGTTATTGCTGTGTAGGGAACCTGAGACCCTCCAGATGTTGATGAAGTACAACTCTTATCATTTTCCACCATTGTATAGGCTGACACAGGTTGATGAGAATCAGAGCCCAACATCTGGAGGGCCACAGGTTCTCTGGCCCTCAGGTAGGGAAAGGCAACCAGTAGGAAGTATGCCATGTAACAGAACAATTAGGATCAATAATTGGTTTCTTATTCAGTGCCTCTTCCTGTCCCATACATTTTACTTGTCTTCTGTGACATAAACTCAGCACCTTGCTGAATGATAATTGTATGATATATTTTTTATCTTTCAAGAAGGACCTCTATTTTCCAAGGCCATCAGGAGCAACAACCACTGTGGAACACCCTGAGAATACAATCTGAAAGTGGGTTGAACTGCAGTGGGTCTGAGGGCCAGTTTTCCCCATTGAGACCCACTTCAGGCTCTTACAAAAAGACAAATTTTCCACATCCCCCCCCCCATTGAAAATGACTGGAAGTTTAAATCCAGCTTTGGGGGGAAACAGGGCCAGTTTAAGATTCTTGCAGCACCTGCAGCCACAGCCCCCGCCATCATTGTGCCCCCCCCCGTCGTAACCCTATTCCTGCAAAAGCATTATTAGTAATAATCTGAATATCCTTTACTGTGAATAGGTTAGGTTACATTGACCTGAGATAAATATATGCCCCCCCCCCACAATAAAGCATTGCAAGGGCCCCCAAAATTCCTTAAACTGGTCCTGGGAGAAACCTCAAAACTCCCACCAAGCAGAAAAGTTCCTGTGCCTTGCTCTAGAACCAATTGTTTCTCTTGGAGGACAACCCTCCAGGAGACACTTGCCTGCTGGTGGATTTCAAGAGCTCTGATATTTTTAAAAAATCCCATCCTGAAGTGGCAGATCCCTACTGCATATACAGTAGCTGTTTTTTCTATGTTTTTACCCCCACAGTGAAATTACTGGATGTGCATTGGCGTCACAGGAACGTAGGTCTCTTGTGGCTTCTTCCCAGTTCTCAACCCATGTGCTGTTTACTCCTAGCCAGATAATTTTTTTCTCATCCCACACAGCAGCTGAGTTGCAAACTGCTATTTTTTTTTAGCAACTAATTATCATGTACCACACATACCAGTTCAGCCAATCAGTGCCAGAGACTTTGTTGCCACAAGCTCAATATAATATAGATGTTCCCACGATGAACATTTATGCTCTTGACCATTCACTTTGGTACTTAAGCTATGGCATTCAAAAATATTGATAACATTACAAAATATTATTCAACTGCAAAGAATTTATGGGAAACAGTGGTTTTGATTCATTTTTCCTGTATTTTTTATTGTTTTGCAAATCTACAGTAGACCCTTGGTATCTGCTGGGGTTTGGTTACAGGAACCCCTGTGGATACCAAAACCCATGGATGCTCAAGTCTCATTATATACAATGGTGTAGTAAAATGGTGTTCCTTATATAAAATGGCAAAATCAAGGTTTGCTTTTTGCATTGGGGGGGTATTTTCAAGCCACGGATTGTCAAATCCGTAGAAATGGAGGGCCAACTGTATTTCAAATCAGTTCCTGCACACCCAACATCTTTCTGTTATTGATCCAGAGTATCTGATATGAGGTTTTATACACATACTGAGAAGCACAGGACATCAACTATCAAAGGAAGGGAAAATTTGTTTACATTTTTTAAAGAAATAAAACTTCACAAAAAGCTTGATGATATCTCTTTCATCTTGTTTCTTTGTTTTGTTTGGGTGAAATTCTATTTCACCTTTGCTGAATAATACTTCAACTTAGAGCAGAGATGGGAAACATGCACCCCTCCAGATGTTTTTGTACTTCAAATACCAACTTTCTTCACCACTGTACATTAGGTTGCTAGGATTGCACTTCCACAACAGTGCAAGATTGAACAGAACAGAAGGGAAGATAAATGGTATTGGGGGAACTAAGTGTTTCTAGTCTAGGGACCCTTTTACACTACACAGTTATAATGTCATGATTCCACTTTAACTATCATGGCAACATCTTATGGAATCTTGGGATTTGCAGTTTAGAGAAGGGTCTTTTGAACTCTCAGACAGAGTGTTCCAAACCACAACCCCAGGGTTTCATCGGATAGTGCCATGACAATTAAAGTGGAATATAGTACAATGGGCCCTCTGTACTGTGGGTTCCAGCATCCATGGAACATAGCCACATACTTAAAATGGCAACGATCATACTTAAAATGGCAGCACCCATTGACTTATATAGGACTTAACTATTTGCGGGTTTTGCTATCTGTGGGAGGTGACAGAACCAAACTCCCGCAAATACAGAGGGCCCACTGTATATAGAGTTGAATACAATAACCAAATAGTGCGAAAGGACCCAAGGTGAAGCTAGTACTCACTGCAGAAGTGCTGAGGTGGGTGTGAGATAGTGGGTTTGAAGCCAAGTGAAACTGGGTATTTTGCTAGTAGTAACTAAAGCAACATTTATGTCACTTCAGGAAGCAGTGCCAGTGATCATAAAACTGTAATGAATAGATAGGTGGTGGAGGGAGGGGGCAATTTCCCTTGTAACTGTACATTGTTGTAAACTATTGTTGTTGTAATAAAAAGTATTGCAGCCTGGTCTTGAATGGGCAATAAGACTTGCTTGCTTTGCACACTACCTGCTGCTGGTGGAGATGAAAACTATTTGCTCTGGTTTGTTGTTATGAGCCTTTTTGGACTGTCCTTAGGCATGGCTATAGAGACCATACCCTGAACTTTATTTTTTATTTTATTTTTTATTGTTCTGGTTTGGCAAGGATAGTCCCACTTTTTCCAGCAGCATTTAAAATGTCCCCGTTTCTGTCTTCTTTTTCCATGTCCCCCCACCACTTTCCCCCTTCAGTTTACTTTAGTTGCTGCAAACAGAGTTCAAAATGCAAAAATAGTTTTCACTCAGCACAGCAGTGAGGAGATGAGAGGAGGGAGAAGAATCTTGCCCTTCCCAGGCAAAAGCAACTTGCTACAGCTTCTTCTAGCTTGTGTGCTCTTCCTCAGTGACATCTTGGACATACTCTGATATTGCTTGGCCACATGTAGCCTGATTTTCATCTGTGAACTGTTGAAGGGTATGAGAGACTGTTACAAAGAGCACTGCCTGAAATTTAAATCTACCATGACACCACTGGCTTCAGCTAGTGGAAAACAGGACCAGACCCAAGAGTGGGTAGGGGAACTACTTTTCTTTTCCTGCTCCCTTTTCCTCTCTGTGTTTCTACTACTGGTCTTCTTTCCCCCTCTTTTCTCCCTTTCCTTGTCCAGTGGTGTGGTAGGCAGAAGCTAAAAGGATGAGGTTCCTGTCCCTTAAACAGAATAGAATATTTCAGCAGTAGTGACTTATTATATAAACTACACCCACTGGAATTTTCTCTTCCGCAGAACCATTAAAGGGCCTAGAGGAGCCCCTGAGTCCTTTGTATTTGGCCTCCTTACCCAATGGGCTGCTGGCAAAACTTGTAAGAATTCTAAAGCAATTGCTGGTAGAGAACTTTTGGAAATTGCATGAAGCCAAGAGGTCAACAGTTACCCACTTGTTATAAAGGCACTAGTCATACCTTATCATCTACATTGATGAATGTGATCAGGGTAAACACCTCTTTGCAGAAAAGGATGGTTATCTATGGAAACAGGTTTTAAAATTACATCATTTAATGGAAAGTTATTATGACCATATTTACTGGTGCAGTTTTATTTAATTATTTCATGTCTGAGAAATTAATTCCTGTTCTTCAGTTCAACTTTGGTTTTCAGAGTATTTTAAAAATCAAGCCATACAAACTATTAAAAAAAATCCCTAGGAAACAGAGAAGCATAATACAATTCAGTGACACAGGGGAAGAGAAATGCTAGCATAAGACTTCTAAGACCTATGAGATCTTGGAAGACCTTAGAAAATGAAAAGGTTTTCATTTGGTGTCATTTTAGTCAGTATGTGTGTGTTTGTGTCTGTGTGTGTAATATTATCTTGGAGGTACAGAACTGCTTGTTAATGTTATATTTATTTTCCTAAACGTGAGAGAAATAGAGGATTAACCCACCTATTTTGACATCTTTGGAGATAGACCTGTGATACTGAACAAATGAAATGATGTGGAGTGTGGTGAAGAGCAAGAGTTTGTTAGCTCCAAGCAGTGGGCAGAATTTGCAGGTAGAAAAGAAAAGGAATAATAAATATTCAGTAGTAATTGGCACATGATCCCTTTGTTGCCTTTTCCTGACAGACTGCCTTATTGAATGTTTCTAGGATGGGCTCTTTTTATGCTCCTTGCCTCCCAGCTATCAATGTCATCCGTCTCCATACTTCCATGTACCTGCAGTGTTGGGCTGTGATGTGCTGTAATGTCCCACATGAGAGAGTGTTCAAAGCGTCTAGATCAAACAACTTCTACATGGCGATGCTACTGTTCATTCTCTTCCTCTCCACACTGCCCGTTGTCTACACTATAGTCTCCATCCCACCATCTTTTGATTGCGGTCCATTCAGGTCTGTTGGTTTTCATATCTCTTTACTGGCTGACTGGGGACTTTTGAATAGATATCTATAGGCTTTGGGTACCTTTTCATGAAAGTCTCATTTAAAAAGCAATGGCAATAAGGTATCTTATACACACTTAACCTGGAAATAAATACAGTACTATCAAACTTACTAACATGTGTAAAGGACCATGGTGGAAAGTGCACTTTTACAAGGAAATGTTTCAGTTGCATTTCATGTCTGCATTCTACGTGCAGCATTTATTATGCTGAATGGATTTTTTTTTTTGGTCAGAAACACAAATACAATATAACCTCACTACAAGAAGCATTAAAAAAATAATATAATGAGGAAAGTGAAGGGCTGATGCTCTTGTAAGCCAGAGTATGACAACTGCCTCAGACTGCAGTGACACCCAACGGTTCCTCCTGAGTCCACAAGCATTCATATCTCTTTGGGTGTGTATGTGTCACCCCCTCAGCTATACTCCTGGTCTGAGGTGTCTCAGAGGTCCCTGTCCCATTGCCAGTGTTGATGAAAGACTCAAGTGCCAATCTATTCACCTTCTGTACATGAAATAGAGATAGAGATGCTATCTTGTTATTTAATTAAGGCAACCAAGGAGATTATCAGACGTGGGGAGACAAACCAAAAAAAATGGCATTCCCAACCATGTCACAAGATCGCTAAAAGAACAGAAGGGGCAACCTTACCAGATGCCCGTGCCCTTCTGCCACTCCGGGGGTGTAGCGCTGCTGTGCATGAGGCTTCCCTTTTGTATTGATGGGGAGAAGCTCCAAATCAAAAGGGATGCCTTACTGACACCCATGCTACGCCCCTGGAATGCTGGAGAATGTCATCTGGTAATCTCGCCCCTTTCTGTTCTTCTAGCAATCTTTTGATGCAATTTTTTGCCGCGTCTGATAATCTCCCAAATGTTTTGGGCCAACCTGGGAAAAAACACCCTGGCCTCATTGAAGTAGATCTCATTAAGGGTCTTTCCTGTTTCCTCTGATGGATCATGCATGGAGAACTATTTTTTCTACTTCACTGCCATTCTCAGGAGTGATAGAAAAGGTTTTGCTTGTCAAAACAGACTGCAGTTGCAGTGCTCGATGGAATATTTAAAAAAGGTACCTGGACTATAACTTTCTTTGAACGAATGGTGGGTTTTCTCAGTTTCCTACACAGGCTTCATTGTCTGCATACCCTTACATAGCAAGATCATTGTCTTTATGTTTAAAAGACTTCCCAGTCTGTGCATCTTTTCAAAATTTATCTGCATAATATTCTGCTTTTGCTCACATGGCTTACTATCCTTCAGTTCTTCCACACATGACAGGTGGCACTAAAGCCTTCAACAACTCTGTTTCTTCTCCCTCTCATGTTCCCTCTCAAGGCACTTCCTAAAAAACCCCGAACCACTTTCCAATGAAACCAAATATTTTCTTTGTCCTTACTACCAATTAAAACTCAGCCCATGAGTCTGTGCTTGTACACGTTAATCCTTTTGTTTTATTCTCATCACTTCTTCTTCCTTTAATTATCTTGTTTAACTGTTGAACCTTCTGGAAATACAGGCTAGTGGATTCCTTAAAATTCAAGTATTACTGCCCAAACTTGGATTTTTAAATCATGTCATGGAATTGTAATATCTTTTTAGTTGTTAAATAAAAAAGATTTTAAAAAAAGCATTCCTGCCAAATTTGAATGATCCCCAGCTGATCTGCTCTAGGTCCACAACTCACATTAGTGTCCTAAGACTGTATTATAGACTCATAGGAGATTATCAGATGGGCCCTTATAGCCTGTTTCTGTCCCACTACCCCCCACCCGCCCCACTCCCATTCCTGCCGCGGAATAAAGTAAAAGATTTCAGACAGCTACTTGATTCTGTGTCAGGAATGGGCTCTGTCTCCCTTCGCTGGCCAGTCGTAAATGCAGCCGTTGTAAGGCTGCTTTTACAACCAGCAACTGAAATCCCAGCCATTCTCGTGAGGGTCGAGTGGCAAATCCAAAAATCAAACTCCCCAACAGCTGTCAAAACAAACCAGCTGTCAAAACCAAGCACAAAAACACATTTTAAAAAATAAAAGCTACCCAGGGAGAGAGAAAAAAAAAGTGTTTTACTTACTTTGTCATCCTGATCGCACCAGGAAGTGTCTGGCAGGGACCTCCCCCCACAGCTGGCATCGTGCCAGCATAACGAGACAGGAACGGGGCATCGTTCAGACCACCCATGATTCCATTACAGAAATGGAATGGGTGGTCTATTAACGATGTTTCTCCATTTTTGAGATATCCCAGGAACAGAACGGGGGCAGAATGGGAGAAACACAGGAACGGAACACTGTCATCAGAAAGGGAAATCCTTTCTCGATCCTGTTCCATTCCTGCAACGGACTTTAGAGTCTGTCGGATAATCTCCATAGAAACACAGAGTTGGAAGAGACATCTAGGGCCATCCAGTCCAACCCCCTGCCATGCAGGAATACACAATCAAAGCACACCCAACAGATGGCCTGTTTAAAATCTCAAAAGAAGGAGACTCCACCATACTCTGAGGCAGTGCATCCCACTGTCGCACAGCTTTTACCAACAGGAAGTTCTTCCTAATGTTTTGGTAGAATCTCTTTTCCTGTAGTTTGTGTACATTGCTCTGTGTCCTAGAGTATTCCATCGAGTAGCATAAAACAAGCTTGCTCCATTCTCAATATGGCAACCCTTCAAATATTTAAACATGGCTATCATGTCCCCTATTAACCTCCTCTTCCCTAGGCTAAACATACCAAGCTTCCTAAGACACTTATCATAGGGCACCGGCATGGCTTTCAGACCTCCCACCATTTTGGTCCCCCTCCTCTCAACACGTTCCAGCTTGTCAATATCCTTCTTGAATTGTGGTGCCCAGAACTGGACACAGTATTCCAGGTGAGGTCTGACCAAGGCAGAATACAGTGGCACTATTACTCCCTCGATCTAGACACTATACTCCTATTAACGCAGCCTAGAATTGCATTGGCTTTTCTGGCTGCCACATCAGACTGCTGACTCATGTTCAGCTTGTGATCCGCTAAGACTCCAAGATCCCTTTCACATGTACTGCCATCAAGCCAGGTGTCACCCATCCTACATCTGTGCATTTCATTTTTTCTGCCTAAGTGTATTATCCTACATTTCTCCCTGTTGAAATCCATTTTGTTAATATTGGCCCAGCTTTCTATTCTGTTAAGATGATTTTGAATTCTGATCCTGTCCTCTGTGATATTAGCTACTCCTCCTAATGTGGTGTCATCTGCAAACTTGAGAAGCATGCCCTCTATTCCATCATCCAAGTCATTGATAAAGATGTTAAATAGCATTGGGCCCAGGAAAGAACCCTGTGGTGCCCCGCTAGTCACTTCTCTCCAGGATGAAGAAGAAACCCATCCTTTGGGTTTATGTTTATATGTGTAAACATGCTCTACAGACTTATTGAAAGGCTCTTCCTCAGTCTTTTCCCCTTGCCAGTGGCAGCAAGGGTGTGGGGAGAGGCTGAAACACAGGAGACACCATTGGAGGGAGGGATGACACTGGCCTTAGTAATGCCACAGACCTTTGCCATCTCAAACCAGCTATCTTTCTTGCTACAAGTACACTGAATCTACTCTTTTTCTAGCCCTGTGCCTAGATAGTTTTAGTCTTCACTACTCCAGAATGCAAAGAGGTTATTTTGGTGTCTTTCACACCCTTCTCCAATGGATTGTTTTTCTGAGAGGAGTCTTTTCCATTTAACATCTGAGTGACATGCAGACATTTAACATACAAATATTTGCCAAAGGCAGAGATTAAGTGTGGGGAAAATGATGCACCTATTGATTTATTTAGGCAAAGCTTGAGACCTTCTGCTAAAGGGATTTTGATTAGGGGAAAATATTAGCAACACTGGATTTAGATACCTGCATTTAAGTCAAATGTGTAGGAATTGCGCATGTTTTCCTTGATTGTTCCCCCCTGCAAATTATTGTGGGTCTGTTTATCACATAGATAAAACCAAACACAAGCTGCCCTTAACTTCTTCCCCCAGCTAACATCAATGAAATAAACTTACTTATGTTTCAAGTCCCCTGCAAGTAATGAGACCAAATTTAGTTATGACTATTTAAGTCTCATTGATTGCAGTGGTTTTAATCTAGGCATCACTAAATCTGGGTTCAATCCAGGATAAAAACAAACAAACAAAACAAAACTGGGGGGGGGGGATGAAGAAGGCCAATTGCTGCAAAGAAGATGCTGAAGAAAGCCACTTTTTATTTGCAATGATAAAAAACCATGGGTGACATCTAGAGGTGGAGCTGTGCAAATATCTTGCATAGTCTCAGGACTTGTCCAAGCACAGGTGCAAATTGGTGTCAAGTGGCATTCAGCTGTGACAAATATATGCATAAAAAGGGCCTAACTCAACACGTGTAAACTTTTGCCTCATTGTTGTCACCATATCAGCCAATAACACTAAGCATAAAATAGCCTTTAACAATACTGTACTGTACGACCAAAACAGGGTATCTACAAATAGGTACAGCCATTTACAAATGGTTTAATTTTGGGGGAGGGTGTTAATTTGATGAAACTATTCTTCATGATTACAAGCTCTAAGTAGAGGTATAAAGCATTCAGATAGGGATATTTGCAAAAGTGAGGAGCCTGGCTTGAATGTCAGTGAGTTAGATGGAGGCAAAGGGATCTGTGCTCTTCTCTCTCCTGCAAGCTACCGCCTCTGCTTTCATCTATATCAAGAGCCAGAGCAAAACCATTTTGGTGCCTGAGGCAAAGGAAAAAATCGTGCCCCTTCTGTTCCGTGTACAGAAGCCAACTGGGCTTCGAATAGATTTCTTATTTCAAAACTGACAATGGAGGAGGGTCTTCCAGTGCACTTGCAAGCACCAGGCCAATAGCTCTGTCTTACAAGATTGAGAAATGGTTAGGAGGCTCAGGAAGAACAACAATGGCTGCAAATGCTATCCCTCAGCATATGTCACCTGAGGTAACTATCACTCTGTCTGTTCATTGAACCAGTCCTGTAGAGGAGCTTGGTGCATACACCCTGGGGCCTGTTTTTGTGGTCTTTGACCTCTAGGGATGTACTTCACTAACTTCATTCTTAAAGGAAGCCAGTAATTTAGCAACTTTCTTTTTGTTATGTGGAAGACTTCAAAAACTGCATAAGTTTTGAAAATTATTTACAGATTTATTCTGGATAAAATTTGCACATGGTGTTTTTGCACAGAAAACATCATTTTCTATGCATAAAGTAGTATTTCTGTGCAAAAATATTATTTTCTGTGCAGGAAATGCTGTTTTTCTAAATATGCCCCCATCATAAGCCCCATGTACAGGTTTTATGCAGAGTAAATCCTGAACTGCAGAGATTCTCATCAGTCCATTTTTTCCTCTCATCAGGATTTCTCAGTACGAGTGAAACACATTTTAAATCCCTTTAAAAGAGTATTTTCAAATATTCTTTCCATCCCAATTGATCTCTCTAGACCACCTTTTACTGAAAAAAATGGGGGGAGGACCTCTTCCAGGGCAATGACTCGCCTTTCCACATTGGTTACAGGGCTCTGCTGTACTAACAGAAACAAATACATGTTTTTCAAAGATGCCCAGCTTTCTTCCTATCAAAGCTACTTGCTGTTGGATATTATCTCTCTTCTATGAAAAACTTCTTGTGGCGGTATCAAAATCTTTTTGGAGGTTATCCTAAATTTGTATTTTTTCCACACTCTTAGCATGGCCCTTCTTACACAATGGTTGTTAAAATCCTTGTTCAACTGATCTTTCCCATAACCTAGGTAAGTGTGCCAACCATGGAATCAACAGAACAATCATGACATTTAAAATACCTTTCTCTATCTCCATGACCTCCTAGAGATGCATATCACTTTTGCAAACCCAGTCCATATTTCTTTATTTCCAGAAAAAGTAGATCTCAAATTATTGCACTTTGTAACAACAGGTGTTCCTTTTTGATCATTATTTACTAAAAAGATCCTTTATAAAATGTTTAATGGGGTTAATAAAAATATATTTTTAAAAAATTAAAATGTTTAACGGGGGAGCAAAACTGACAGATTTTCCTTGTTTCTTTTTCCCCACAGGCTGTGAGGCTGTGTTCTGGAAGAGTTTACTTCTGACATTTCGCCTGCATCTGTGGCTGGCATCTTCAGAGAAACCTCTGAACATAAACCTCTGAAGATGCCAGCCACAGATGCAGGCGAAATGTCAGAAGTAAACTCTTCCAGAACACATCATCACAGCCTGGAAAAAAATAAATGAAAAAAAAAAAAACCCCAAGGAAAATCTATGGATGCCGGCCATGAAAGCCTTCAACTTCACATAAAACTGACAGTTACCCATTCTGGGCTTCTATCCCAGAAATACATTCAGCACCTTGGATTGCTTCTTTAAATTTCAGACTACAACCAGCCACCAGTCACTCCTGGCTAAGAACACCATATCCATGACCCACCCTGCACCTTAAGAGAAATTGTATGTGCTAGTATTTTTCTTTCTTTCTACCCTATCACCCTAAACCCGCATGTATCTTATCGTGTAATTAATCTCATAGCCAGGCAGTCTAATGGGATTGCATTCTCACATTACCAGTGTTATTATTCCTTTTTATTGGTGTTATTTACATGAAAAAGAGTCTTCTCTCTCTCTCTCTCTCTCTCTCTTTCATTCTATGTGTGGGTGGACAGCGGAAAAACTAGAATGTTTGAAGTCATTGGAGAAACCCTGGAGCATGATTTTCCTTCCTGGTTTCAGAAAGTTTTTAATCTTGCTGCAAATCCTGGTGTGATCTTACCCTTCATACTACTGATGGTGTACGTACAGCATCATTACTTAGCTTTCTGTGGGGAAGTATAATTTCTTAATTAATATATTACTTTCTATCCCACACTTCCTCCAAGGTGGTTCAGGCAATACATATGGTTCTTTCTCCAATTTATCCTCCCAACAATTCTAGGAGGTAGTTTAGGCTTTAGGATAGTAATTTGCTCAGGGATCATGCAGTGAATGCCATGACTGGGTGGAGATTTGAATCTGAGTCTGCCCAGTCCTAGGGCTCATCTACACAGGCAAGAATACGCCAACTTCCCATCTGTGTATTCTGACCACAGATCAGGCCTATTTCCCTCCCCTTACCTGCATGGAACAAGAGCAAGTCCACACAGGCATGCCGGACCATCGCTGCTACCACCACTGCCACCATCTCCCTCACTCTCTCTGAAGCCAGGAAGCTGGCTCGCAATATGTGGCCAAGGCCCCCTGCATGTGACCAGCCTTTATCATGTGCTGTGGGCCTGCTTCCTGCTGCCAAAGAGTGACAACAGAGAGTAGCTGCAGTGATGGGCCAGCATGCCGGAATGGGCTCCTGAGGTCACGCGGGGCCCAATCCATTTTTTGCCAGTGGAAGCAGTTATTTCTGGATATTTTAAAATGCGGTAATGGGTCCTACTCCATCTCCCCCCCCAATCTTAGCCTCGTCTTTGTCCTGGGGGGGGGGTCATGAGGACTGCATGGGGGGAAAACAGGGCAAAAGCTCTGTGTCATCAGGACTGCAGGGCTCCAATATGGGGGCAGGATGGGGTAAATTGCCCATGTAGACAAGCCCCTAGTCTGACACTCTAACCCAGGGGTGGACAATAGTGAAGGGGCTATTCCCCCCCACGCACAACCCCACTGCAGGCCACACCATCACCCCTGGCATCACAGGCAGTAATGTCATCTCACTTCTGGTTCTGAAAGTCTACCAAAATACAGTCAACTTAGCATCTTTTAGGGGTTTGGGGTTAGAAAGGGATTCATTTGTTTTCATGCTAATTTGGGTGGGGGATTTATTTTGGTGTGTTTGGGGACTGGTTTTTTTCCCCTCAAAAAAAAAAAAAAAGGATTTAAAGACAGAGGGAGCTGGGGCTTTAGGGTTCTCTAGGAGCTGCAAAATGGAGCCCCAGGGCTTCATGAGGCCTATGCACCACATTTCCCCTGCCCCTTTCTTTAGCCATGATTTCATAATGGCCCTCCTCCCGCCCCCCATTTAAATTTTTACGTATATAAAGACAGTAGGACTATACGCTGGAATCAGGAGAAGAGAGATGTAGAGAAACTGAGAGCAGAGTGAGGTGGGCTCATTTCCTTCCATTTTTTCCCTCCTGACTTTTAAGGTTGTTACTGATCACACCTCATGGCTCATTTAATTCAAGAACTGGGAGAACACAAGAAACATCAGGGATGAGGTGTCAATGACTAGATGTGACTGTGTGTGTATATAATGTGCGGTATTGTGCGTAATCCTACTACAAACATGTTGTGAACATTAAACCTCCATTTTGTATAGGATCCTGTTAACTTGTAGCAATGAAGTTAACTATGACCATGATTGTTATATCAGCAATGCAGATAGTTGTTATATCAGCATGTTTTAAATTGTATTTGATTACTAAACCATTATGTGATTGTATTATTTCTGTCCCCTTTTAGCTTGAGTATCTATTATCTCAATGCTACCTCAAAAGGGTACAAGGACATGAACCTGGAGCTTAAGAAGAAACTGCAAAATGTAAGGGTGTTGTAAAAAATATTTTGTTTGGGTTATTTTTTCCCCATTAGCACAAGGGTGGGAATTATGCAGCCTTACCAATGCTGTTGGACTGCAGCTCCTATCAGCCCTAGCCAACATAGCCAATGATGAGGGATGATGGAAATTGTGTGGTTCATCCCTCCAACAAACTGCTGATCCTGAGAATAATTACAGGATGCTTGCTCTCATTCTTCCCTATCAGCAAGCTGAGGAAAACAAGAGGAGGAACAAACAGAAAGCTCAGCCAACACGGGAAAATGAAGAAATCTCCATTGAGACCCAGCCCAAACAGAACAACCCAAAAGGAGCTCAAGGTTAGGAACACGGGAAAGCCTTTGCAAAAATTGTAGTTCCTTTCACTGCATTAACACTTTCTATTTGGAGTTGTTTCGCCCCCAGAGAAGCTCTTTTCCTTTTAGCAGCTGGCTATGAGGCAGAAATTCCACAGGTGCAACCTTGCCCATCATTGTAACTCCATTCCTCAGGGGAAACACCTGCTGAACCTCTGCTTGGCTTGCAACCAGAGGTGGTATTCCAGCTCAAAAAGAGGGTCAGCCTTGATAGCCGATAATGGCCCACTGCTACTGGTCTAAGGGTGCATCCAGACTGATTGAAATGCCCCTGATTTCGTTCCTGTTCTTCCTGATTTTCCATTGGGTTAAAATAAACTGACCTGGGGAATGGTATAAAAAGTCTCTGCATACCGGGAGCTGACAGGAAGTAAATTTTGTAGGATAAACAAAAAACATGTATGAACCTCCAAAATAAAATCAGAAAGAACAGGAACAAAGTCTGGGACTTTCTGGTCTTTTTAATCCATCTGGCTGTGTCTTAATATTATCCAAACCAGTACAAACAAAATAAGAACAAGAAAGGTCATATGCACAAATTCAAGCACATCTTGCTATCCACAGACTACTCACCAAATCACAAAACTCATTGTATACATATATCCAAAATTTTCAGGGGGGCAATCCTTTACTTAGGAGCAAGTTGTAGGCTCTAAATCTGCAAGCTTTGAGTCTGGAACACTAGCGGATTAAAAAAGAAAAAAAGGAGAGGGGATAGGAGTGAGAAAAAGCATGGAAGTCCAACATTTTGTTTTATTTCACAGTTTTAAGCCACTGAGGTTTGTTGTTAAAACTCAGTTCCGGAATGGAGGCTATAGACTTGATGAATCTCTAATAAGTATGCTGGTTTCTCATGACTACTAACAAATCCCATTGGAACATGAAGACAAAGGCTGGCATCTTGTTAGTGATTTACAGAGGCATACATCCAGCATAAGTCATATTTTTTTGTCATTGGCCAAATCCACACTATACAAATAATCCAGTTTGAAACTGGATTATTTGCCATGGCCCCTTCCTATAGAATCCTGGGATTTGTAGTTTTACAAGGTCTTTAGCATTCTCTGCCAAAGAGTGCTGGTCCCTCACCAAATTGCAAACTCCAGGATTCCATAGGAATGCACTATGGCAAATAATCCAGTTTCAATCTGGATTATTTTTGAAGTGTGGATTTGGCCATTGTGGCTATTGGAATTCACTACCAACCTTGCATAATAACCAAACTCCCCACATCCTACATTTTAGCTGCTGCCGCCCTTGCTCACTCAGCCATTTTACTGATCAGTGGAGAGTAGACAAGTGACAGAAAAGCATCCAGCAATGTTCCTATGGCTGGATGTACAGCACTGACACTGACATCACACTCCAGGACCTCTGGAGGACCTTTGGGAGATCCCAGAGCATGTTTTGTTGCTGAGTGTCCAGCTATAGAAAAATTGCTGGACATTTCTCTGATGATCTCTTACTCTCCACTGGTCAGTACATGGTCATGTTGGGTGTTGCTGCAGCTAAAAGGTGGGTTGTGGGGGGTAAGAGCAGATATATGTCATAGTTTTGCCCGCTTGGAACTTTTTATGATATATCTCCTGATCCAGGAGATGTATCTTGGCCATCATGTTGAGTCTCCTTCTCTGGAAGTACTAGGATGGCAGCAACTCAAATATACATATAGGTAGTATATTATCAAGCAATTAAGCATTTCTAAAATTTGTATTTTCTTCTACCCTGTCCTAAGAAAAGACTGTAACATGTACCCTTTGAAGGGAACACAAGAAAGGTTGTTTAATTATGAAGACATTTTTATACTAATTTTCTTCTTAAAAATAAAACAAAATCCCAAAATGGTTTACTATAGCATAGTGTTAAAAACCAGAAAATAAAATAAATAAAATAAAAATAGAGCAGTGATAAGAGAATGGAGCAGTAAAATGGTTCATTAAAATAATGAAAACTGTGTTAAATAAAATGCAAGCTGGTAAAACAGCATCACTGGCCATGAGAAGGTGGTCTGACAACATTACCACAGGCTGCTAATTTAAGATAATGCTTCATCTGTTAATGCCTCAAACCAGATGCCATAATAAAAGTATTAGTCTTTAAGGTACCACAAGAGGTTTTGTTGTAAATGTTACTATCTGAAACAGACAAACATAGGTTTCCTCTCTGGAAAATGTCATGGTTAGGAATATACATTCTGACTTTTGGCTTAAATTTCTATCCTGTCTTTTGCTCCCCTGGCCCTTGTGTGCTTCAGATAAAGAAAAAGGAGAGAGTGGGTCCAAGAAAGAGACAGGCTCTCAGCAGGATGAAAGGCCCAGTGTCGCAAATGGAAACTTCCCTCCAGTTGGCAGAGGAGGTGGAGGTGGCTTTGCCCCTCCCCCACGTATCGCAGTGACTCGGCCCCCAGGACCAAGGGGCTATGGCATGAACGGACCTCCAGGAAACCCTCGCTTCGGAGGTTTTCAACCAAGGATGCCAGGAGGGCCACCTCAACGTTATTGAGAATAAGGATCTTTCCAACTTTTCTATGAAACAAGCCATCTGCATTATACTTTGCTGGACTTCAAATATTTGGAAAGGGAAGTATCCAGTGAAATTCTGTCACTGTCAGAAGGAGATGCTGGGCTAGAACAAGTAGGAACAGCAGGGAAGAGTTAGGTGGGACCTGGCTTCAGCAGCCATCTTGGGTCTATTTTATACATGGGGGTTGTCTAAATGGTGAAAATAACCCTCATGGAATTCACTGGGAATACGACCTGTTTAAATGGGATCCCACCTCAATCCACTGTATTCAGAAGTAGGGAAACCCAAAACAGCAAAACCAGCAGCTTTTCCCATAGTTTAAAAAAAAAAAAACAGTGTGGGGAATGTGCATTCCTGCTTGTTGGGACAAGTGATTCAGTTTGAATCATTTTCTCAAAGGAGAAGTGCAAAGCTGGCCGGGTTAATGTGAGGGATGGGGCTTGCTAACAGGGCAAGTGCTCGCTGCTGCCATGTTGAATTTTCGCCTTAGCGAGCAATCACTAAGGCAATAGAATGGGGTGGGTTGTTTTGTTTTGCTGTCCTGTTTAATCGAAAAATCACTCTATCACTCTAGCACATCTTGGACATCTTTTTTTAAAAGTTTGGTGGTGGCAAAGTACAAACGTGAGTAAATCACTCACAGCCACCATCTAGCAGGCGAAGCTTATGGGGGCTTCTGGAGGTAAAAAACACTATTAAGACAAGTTGCTGCTGCTGCAAAATGCCATTACTGTGAAGTACTCCCCCCTCCCCTCATATAGATGGGGCCTGGTCAAAACTTCATCAAATCCACTAGGGCAAGGAATTTTCTCCCTGCACCAGTGCTGGGGGAAGAGAGATTTAGGGATAAAATCAGCTGGGGGAAGATTTTAAGCCCTCTCCCTCCAGGTGGGCACTGTGGGCACAATGTGGGTGTCTACTTACAAGTAAAATGAAACTAAAGTTTAGCATTAATTTAGCTACTACACATTTTAGCTACTACAGCAGCAGTCTCCTGATTAAGCCAGATGTAAATATTGGCAGTCTGGACTTTGCATCTCACCCTGTAAAAGAGTAGGGAGCCACAGTTTAGTGGCAGCTCAGGGACTGAGTGGCAGGAGTACCTCACCCTGAAATGGTGAGGGAGATCCCCCTATTCCATGGATGAGCAGCCTATGCCATAGTTCCTGCTCCCAAAGTTTTTGAGACATCAGCATCCCAAGCTAGCTGTCTCCCTTCAGCCTTCTATTCTTGTTCCAGATTAGAGATGAGAAGAATTTTGTAAAATTTCTTGTCTCCAAAACAACAACAACAAAAGGGTCAACCACCATAATTTTGCATAGAATTCTAGATACAGCAGGGAAAGTGTAATGCTCCACTCACATAGCTCTGACAGTACCTCAGCTCAGTTAAGATATACTAACAGGCCTGGATCTCAGGAGATCTGGTCCACAGTCCGGCTGGGCTTCTCTGCTAATATCTACATTTGCACAAGTTTGCCAACGTAACTTGTTCTTTTGTTGTGTTTCATGAAATTTATGTATTTTCTCAAATAGCAAAACAGATGAGATCTCAACCACACACACACACAAATATTTAAAAAAACAGACATAGAGGCAGATAGGCAAAGAAATGCACTGTGTGAATGCAAATATAATTTTGGCACAATGCAATTGGATAAAAACTACCATTGGTCAAACAACACTACTATGCCATTAACATTTGTAGAGGAGTGTAGCTATGAGGGGAGGGGCACAAAATGAGGGCATTGTCCTTTTTCTTCATTCTCCAAATTTCTAGCATTGCAATAACATAAAACCTCAGCTAAGCATTTGGAAATACATTTCAGGCATCCAAAGAAATGGGGCAGGCAAAGTTACCAAGGGAATGCAAACACAGCAAATGTGAGTTTCAGGAGTGAATGACTTTCAGTGGCTCATGTATGGACAAAATTTACTTTGATACACATCAAACTCTATATAAGGAAAAATATCTACGGTATAACTGATTTTTGGCATGGCCTTCCTTCTGTAGTCTCCTGTACTGCATTGCATCTCATGTTTCAGGGAATCCCTGAACTCTCAAAGTCCCCCAGGCTTTGAGTGGGGTGGAAGCAGGAGGGCCCACAAATGGAAGGCGGAGGCAGAAGAGTTCTGTCAGAGAAATCTAAGTTAAAGATCCAAGGCAATGTTACTAATCTGAGTGTTTGTAGAGGACAAGGTTGTATCTCACCTAACATATTGTGGATATAATTCAATGGGAATTGCTCTTTCCCAAGCCTCATATCAATGAATAGGAGCAGGACAAAGGCACAGGAGCCCTGGTGGTACAGTGGTTAAATGTCGGTACTGCAAGCCACAATGTTATGAGTTCAGTCCCAGAGGGCTCCAAGGTTGACTCAGCCTTCCATCCTTCTGTAGGTTGGTAAAATGAGTATCCAGCTTGTTGGGGGCAATTACCTAACAAATTGTAAACCACTCAGGGAGTGCTTTGGCACTTGTAAGTGGTATATAAATATCAATGCTATTGCTATCGCTTGTGTATGTGTCTTCAAGTTGCCTGTTGACTTATGGCAAAGCCATGAACTTCATAAGGTTTTCTTAGCCAACAAATACTCAGAGGTGGTTTTGCTGGTTCCTTCCTTTGAAATACTGTATAGACTGCAACACCAGTGGTCTCCCATTTAAGTACTAACCATGGCTGACCCTGCTTAGCTTCCAAGATCAGATGTGACCTAATGCCTGGGGATTTTTCTCGTAGATTGCCCACTGTGAGCCATAGCTTGCATACGCTAGCAGAACAAAATGCCTCACATGTGTACTTAGACTGGATCTCAGACTCATGGGCAAAGAGAATCTCTGGTTTTGTGGCAGAATGGAGACATCACTTAGAGCTGGTTGGGAATTTCTGGAACCCCATCCAGGGCCACTCAATGGCTGGCTTAGGTTGTGGGAACTGCTCACAAAAGGAGGTATCCGATGGCTCCTTGCATCAGCTTTGAAAAGGTACAACCATTCACCCAACTAGGAGTTGTACCTCTAAGTACTATTAACTAAATGTGAATGCATTTGGCAAAGTGTATTATCTGTAAGTATTAAAGGTCACAGTATGTTTTTACTAGAAAAAACACCATAGGAATAGAATAAGTTTTGGGTAATCACTTTTTTTAAATAAAAGAGAACTGTTTCTAGACTTTGTTAATTACAGTGACAAAAAAAAAAGAAGAAAGAAAATGTATTTGTTTTGAAATGATTTTTTTCTGGATATTTTGGATTATATGAATTCTTCTCCATGCTTTTTACCTGCTCTCCTGGATAGTTTAGAAATCAGCAATAACACATCAAAAGTGTTTTGATTTCAAATTATTTAATTTGATGTTAAATTAAAAAGTTACTTTCTACATACGTGACTTTTGAACGACTGGATCAAAGTGTTGATGTAGCCTCCCTTTTATATGCAATAAAACCAGAGCACCACTAGAGGGCAGAGCGTAACCTGGTTTAGTTAAATTCACAGCTCTGTTTTCTTTGACATCTGTGCTCCAGAGCAACCTCAGAGATTGACAGGTCCTAGATGGTTTTAGTTTTAAAAAGGAATCTCCATTTTCATATGTACTATATACTAGATGCTGGGGGTTAGATGCTCATGGCTATTCAAGAAAAATCTGGCTGGCTGTTTCTGGGTTAAGCAGATCTTGGTCTGACCTAGAAAGGCAATATGTAAATATGGGTGAATGTCACAATTATCAACAACCTGTCATTTATTATTATTATTATTATTATTATTTCACTTATTACTGAAAACAAAGACAGATAAGAATTTAAACAAACCTATTAAAAATCCAGAAGATAAAAATCAATAGCACAGCACACTATTAAAAATCATTGCAGTTAGTTCCTAAAAAAATATCAGAAGAAAAAAGTTGTCATCTGTCAACAGATAAACAGGGGAAAGGGAGAACCACCCTAGTCACCATAGGGAGGGAGTTCCAAAATGTGGGAGCAGCCACTGATAAGGCTCTATCTCACATCCCCACCAGTGAAGACGGTAGGACTAGAGCTCTGAGAGCTCAGACCAGCTCATATAAGAAGACATGACCCTTCATATAGCCTGATTCTGAGCCATACAGGGCTTTATAGGTTATAACCAGTTTTGAATTTTACCTGGCAACAGACTAGGAACGAGTGGAAGAATTGTAACAAGAGAGTCATATTCCCTGCGTAACCTGGGCCAGAATAATTTGAGTATAGCTCTTTGAGCCAAACAAAGTTTTTGAGCACATTTCAAAGAGAGACCCAGGGAGAACACATCGCAATGCCACTACTGGGTACAAAAGCAATGTTTTCTGGTATGTTTCCAATTTAGCCTTTGGAGGAAGCTGCCTGGGGGATACTGTTAACAACTGGTGCACTCTTTCTTTTTAAAATCTGCCCCCTTCAGTCTCACACTTTTCTTGATACATTTGGTGGAAAGAACTTGTTTTAGAAAATGATTTGAATGTAGGAGAAAGAAAAACTTATTCCTCCATTGAGACATAGGACCCTGAGGCTGCTGCCACACTGCAGAAATAATCCAGTTTGACACCACTTTAACTGCCATGGCTCATTGCTATGGAATTCTGGGATTTGCAGTTTTGTGAGATATTTAACCTTCTCTGACAGAGAGCTCTGGTGTCACAACAAACTACAAATTGCAGAATTCCATAGGATGGAGCCATGATAGTTAAAGCGGTCAAACTGGATTATTTCTGCAGTGTAGCAGAATGCCAGAGTGCTTTGTTCAAAGGGTCTGATTTCCTTTGCATTCAATTATGCCTGTGGCATAGTGATCCAGTGTAGTGTAGTGGTTTGAGGGTTGGAGTACGACTCTGGAGACCAGGGTTCAAACCCCTGTTTGGCCATGGAAACCCACTGGGTGAACAGGGGCAAGTCACATTCGCAGCCTCAGAGGAAGGCAAAGGCAACCCCCCTCTGAACAAATCTTGCCAAGAAAATCCCATGATAGGTTGTGATAGGTTTGCCTTAGGGTGGCCATAAGTTGGGAACAACTTGGAGGCACACAACAACAGCATGCCTGTGGTGCTGAATTCGGATTCCACATCTTTAACAGCATGTCTACATGTAGATAGGTACACAACATATACTAACTGAAAGTGGCCAGTATAGAGGATGAGACCAGTGCTTGGTTGGTTTTGATGGCAACCTAGCAAAATCTGCTTTCTTCCTAAATTAAGAAGAAACAAATTGAATTTTTTTTTTAAAAAAAAAGAATGTGGAAGGATACAAACTGACACTTTTTTCATTCTTAGACAACGTTTATGAAGAAGATTTCAAGATATGAAATACTGGGAGATGCCTATTTGAGATGTCCATTTCCACATATGGGTTTGGGTTTTTTAAGGGTAAGGGTTGCAACTTGTAATGGGGAAAAACTGCCAGTCGTGGAAGTCTACATGAGCGCGGAGGAGGCGACTGAAGGCCAAAAGTTTGAGGACGGGCCTTTGATGGGCTCTGTAGAGCACCAGGCAGGCCACAAAAACAGCCTAGGGTAACTGATGTATACGATTGCATTAGCATTTAGAGATACACATAACTGAGCCTCCTTTCTCCACAAACTTCCAAATTTTAGATGGTCACTGCTTGTGTATCTTTAAAAATGGGTCAGTTTGCATCTTTAAAGAGATGATGATATACGGTAGTTACTGGTCCCATTCACCACATCCTTCACAGGCAGTGAATTTTAAAGAGAAGTTTTTTGTTGGTTTTACTGAAAAAGTTAAACTTCCTGAAGCATTTCAGGCTTTAATATAATATGCATGCTGTTGTTGTGGCTTCACATTGTTTGTGACTTATGGCAACCCTAAGGTGAACTATCACACTTTTGTGTGTGTGTGTGTGGGTAAAATTTGTTCAGAGGGGGTATGCCTTTGCTTTCCTCTGAGGCTGAGGGAGCATGACTTTCCATGGCTGAGTAGGGATTTGAACCCTGGGGGTTGTCTAAATGGCGAAAATACTCCTCATGGAGTGCGAGGAGAATCCTACCTGTCTTAATGGCATCCTGCATTGTTTTGCTATATTGGGAAGGAGGGGGGCTTAAAATGTTAAAAATCCCACAGAAAAAGCCTCTGAGGCTTTCCCCAGAGTTTTAAAAAAACTGAGAGAGAAATGCACATTCCTGCTTGTTGGGGCAAGTGATTCAATATAAATCACATAGAGGAAGCACAAAGCTGATTGGCTGGACAAGCACAGGGGGCAGGGCTTGCTAACAAGACGAGCGCCCACTGCCTCCATGTTGGATTTTCACCTTAGCAAGTGAGTGCTAAGGCGAGAAAGCAGGGTGGTGTTTTTTTGTTTTTGTTTTGCTTTTATGTTAAATCAAAAAATCGCTCTTTCACACCTTGGACATGTTTTTTTTTTAAAGTTCGGCAGTGGCAAATTGAGGTAAATACAAACGCAAGTAAATCACTCATGGCTGCCTTCTTGCATGCAAAGCTTATGGGGGCAAAAAACATCATTAAGACAAGTCATAGCTGCTGCAAAATGCCATTGCTGCGAGGCACTCCATTCGTATAGAGAAGCCCCTGGTCTCCAGAGTCATAGGAGATTTTCAGACTGCGTTTCAGCATGCCTAGCGCGGGAGGAACTTTCGGAAGAGGGACGGTGATCTTGCGCAGCAGGGGGGCGTTTTCGGACACCGTTGTCCCTCTCCCGAAACCATCCGTGTCACTTCCGTGAAGCTTCGGAAGCCTCAGCGCCATATTTTAATCACGGGCAACCTCCGAAAACGCCCCCCTGCTGCGCAAGATCACCATCCCTCTCCCAAAAGCTCCTCCCGCGCTAGGCACGCTGAAACGCGGTCTGAAAATCTCCATAGTCTCTGGACCAGGCCAACAACTATCATGTCAGAATGCACAGAGAAGCTATTGAAATCCACAAACACCTGGACAACTTCAACAGGAAAGAAGAAACCTTAAAAGTAAACAAAATCTGGCTGCCAGTCCTGAAAAACACTAAAATCAAAACTCAAGACATGCAAATGAACTCCACCCAGGGACAGGGGGATTTCCAGCAGATAATGGGCCTTCAACCAACCATTAGCTAAACAGGCACTAATCCTCCTTGCATATCTCCACCCAGAAACTAGCCATTCAAATACATAAATGTACATATCCTCCCCAACATGGGTTCACAGTATATAAACCCCAGACACACTCCTACCCAACCATTCTCTGATGATGCCAGCCGCAGATGCAGGTGAAACATCAGAAAGAAACTATTCCAGAACACAGCCTCAGAACCCAGTAAAAAACTAAGGAAAATCTATGGATGCCGGCTGTGAAAGCCTTCGACTTCACATTGATTGTTTCTTTTCTTTTCTTTTTGAATGGCCAAATAAGTCTGTCCACGGCAATAAATTAGAGACAGACCAAAAGTCTGTGTTATTTTGTTTTTTAAAACCAGACTTTTGGTTTGTCTCTAGCAGCTTATTGCTGGGAACAGATCCACTGGGTCATTTCTCTAGCTTAAAGTGCTATTTCAGGCACATTAACAGTTGGGGACCATATTAAATTCCTACTTGAACAGAAAATAATGTTACAAGCTTTCTAAATCGAAACTTCTGGCTGCAGAGTGAGGCCACTGACTCAGGGGATAACATTGCTACCCCCACCCCACCTTAGAGCCTCTTAGCCATTTCCCTTTGTTATGAGGGCAGAACTATGTGTGCCATGCAGTCTGCCCTCAGGTATGGTGGGGGAGGCTCTTCTGTCACCAGTTTTAAAGTACAATTCAGCTGCTAGTCCAGTTGGCTTCTCTATATGGACTGGCAGGGCTCCATCTTTGTTTTGGTTCAGGTACCAAAAATTTTTGGTCTGGCCCCAGGCTCAAAATAGTACATTCCTAGATATTCATTTTTGGGAAAATATATAATTTATTTTGAATATAAAAAGAAGAACAAAAAACATTATTTTAAAGGTAGGTACTAAAACAGGGACATAGATAATGTCCATTTTAATTGTTCTGTTGGGTTTTTTTGGGAGGGGGGAAGTCAATGTGTGCTCCAATTTCCTAAAAGTCATCATGCCTTCATTCTCTTTATGGATTTAGGTGTTCAGAAAGTCACTGTTCCGTTACTGACAAAATGTCCCCTCAAAGATGGGCATAGTTATTTGATGGAGTGAAAGAACTTAAAATAAAAAAAATTAAAAATCCAAAAAGCAAATCTTAATTTTGCCATTTTATATAAGGGGCACCATTTTACTACACCATTGTATATAATGGGACTTGAGCATCTACAGATTTTGGTATCCATGGGGGGCAGGGTCCTGGAACCAACCCCAGCAGATAACAGGGTTAGGAAGATGTGGCCCTCCAGATCATCCCTATCCCACGTAGTCAATACTGCAGAATGGCTGCACCCCAATAACATTTGGAGGGCCATATGTTTTAAATCTCTGTAGTACATACTCGTATATCTGTGTGTGGCTGTCCATGTCTCCCCACCTACCTTTTGCAATAGCACATTACTCCCTCTCAAGCTCTGAGCAATGAAGAAAAATGAAACAGACATTTTCTATTTATTTGCCCAATGCTTTGTTTAAAGGATGAGAATTTTTACTCTGAAATATTTAACTTGTTTCTGGATTCTTTCAGTTCAGGGACTCTTTCCTCTGCAAAACTTTGCATTCTGCTTCTCATTTGTTATACATTTCCCCAGGGTCTGGTCCAGAGCTGTTATTAAATGTCTCACCCTCCAAATAAATAATTTATTTTATGAACATCCAAAGGTTACTGTTTTAGGAAGAGCATTCTGGTGATGTTTAAAAATGAGGGAGCCAGTGTGAAACTTTCTAGTCTCCACATTTTTGGATTGCTTTAACCTTTACAGCTCCAACTAATTTTAGGCAGTATTGATAGAACCAATACTTATCTGCCCCCCCCTTTCATAATTACCACAGAACAGGATTTCTGTTAGTAAGATGCCTGGTCATATATATTACAAGCTGTCTGGTAACATACATCCGAGAAAGCTCAGAAGTCTAAAGAATCCAGGTTGACCAGTGAGTGTAAGTAAAAACATGAGTGAAGTTGCACCTATCCTATGTTCCACTCTTGTGTTTCTGTTGAATACACAAAAGCCTTGTCCTCTTTTTGCACTGACTTAAGGCTTTTGTTTCTGCCTATTCCCAGGGCTGGTTTCAAGAGTCGGCATAACTGAGCACCTATCAAGGTTCACACCCCCAAAAGTAGGACCACTGGAAGCCCCTGGTACTGCTGCCACTGTGGCCCATCCTTGCTATTCATGCCTATTAATCAGTTTGCTGACTAAGGTTGCAGGATGTTGGTTCCTGGCCCAGTGTCACAGGGCCTGGAGCCTCTTCTCCCATCCTCAGGGGAAGGGGGAGGAATCTCAGGACAAGAGCATTGCCTTAAAAGTGTGTGTATCTCTGTTTTCCTCATTAGACTTGGGAGATTTTCAGACAGGCAAAAATCGCCCCTTGCCGCGCGAGCAGCCTCCCGAAACTGCTGCGCGGCAAGGGTCTTTTTCGGACGACGCTGTGCCTCTAGCGAAGCCGTCCGTGTCACTTCCGTGAAGCTTGGGACGGCTCCGCGTCATATTTCAATCACGGGCAGCCTCCGTGCTTGAAATATGACGCGGAGCCGTCCCAAGCTTCACGGAAGTGACACGGACGGCTTCGCTAGAGGCACAGCGTCGTCCGAAAAAGACCCTTGCCGCGCAGCAGTTTCGGGAGGCTGCTCGCGTGGCAAGGGGCGATTTTTGCCTGTCTGAAAATCTCCTTGGTGTGTGTTTTTTTAAAATTTGAATAGCATACCCTATATAACTGTGGTAGATATAGCATGTCCAATAATATCACCTATGGCTGCTGCTATATATCATCCTCACAACATCCCTATGGCCACTCCATGAAATCACAAGGGGTCATCTTTAGGTCTCAGGTTTTAGCCCCAAAGTCTCAGAGCCTGGGACAATCCTGAACCGGCAATTGTAGTCCTCTCTAAGCAAGTGCATAATGACAAGAGCAAGGAAAAGAAACAGCAGTGGCAGTCTCTTCTTACCTTACCCTTCTGGGCATCTGTATAGATGCCAAAGGTCAGAGAGCAAGCAAAATAGACAGCAACATCCAGTGACGAGGAGATGGGCAGGGCTGCCATTTGTCCTTGTGGCTGTTACAGAGGACAATTTTTTGTTTGAAAGTCTATCAGAGGGCAGATTGCTCCCTTAAGATGTCTTCTATCTGAAGAGATTTTCAGTCCAAGTCCAAATTCAGTCCAAGGACTTTATCAAACACACAAAACATGGTGTCATAATGATGCCACATAAATGCGAAAGAGCACACATATCAGATATGTCACCTTTTTGTGTTTATGTACTGTCCATAAGCTGTTCTATTTTATTGATGGCCCAAGCCATCAATAGATTGGATGTGGTGAATTTTGCTGGTATTGCCAGCATTTGAAACCTCGCATCTTTCCCCCCACCTTATTACAACATGAATGGCCAGACCGGCCAGAACACTTGGTGAAATCGTGACATCCAGGTACGTAGCACTCTTTTTATGATCCTCCCTGGTTTACTTGTAAATTTTTATTAAGTGTGTTTGTGTGCTTTTTGTAACTTTTTAAGTGTTTTTTTTGGGGGGGGTTGAACTTCCAGTGCTAGCTATTCTTGTGAGAATCCATGAGATTTCAGATGAGGATGTGAACGGAGCTCCCTTCACTCCTCGTTCATTGTTGGGGCTGCCTTTTGCCCAGATTACAGGTAAGTGTGGTATGGGGAGTTCTTTTGTTGGCATAAAAACGGCACAAATTATGCCGGCAAAAGGACGTTTTGGGAGGGTGGTATGATAACGTCCCAAGTTTAAAGACAAAAAAGGGGTGCCAAGGCCTTGATACTACCTATCCAGAACTGGCACCTGGGCAGCAGATTAAGCAGGCACACTGACCACAGGCTTTTCTACAATGATTAAATTTCTTTCTATTTAAATTATAGCCAAAACATCTAAATGTGGTTCTATGTGATATTTCCAGACATGGGTGGTGATTCCCGTATTAAAGGTGTGGTGAATCTACTTTAAGAGTTACTTTGAACTTTACAGAAGTGATCCATGGTGCTTGAATCCATTTTGGGTAGATGATTCAGTACCTTGGATACTTTCTTTAAAGCTTGGACTAAAACCCAGGGCAGATGCACTACGCCACTGACAGGGAAACCACTAGCTGCCACTGTATATTTCTACATTTGGATCTACAGTGTAATGTAGATTATAGATCCACATGTAGATTAAAGAGAACTTGTGTTTTCTTTTGATCTATCTTTGGTGGCAGATTTCCTCTTTGGTGGTGATCATAAAAGTGGGAGCAGCCAGATCCCATAAAAGCTCGTTGGAATTACCGTCTTCCAAAGTAACTTCCCCATTTCTGGCAAGGCTGGATGTAGGTATCTGATCTTTCACACTACTCTCATGAAACATAGAGTTGTCACTGGCTGTTTCCCCCATATATTTCTGAAAAGGCATGAAATGAAAATGCCACTTCCCCTATCCCTGTGATACTTCATAGACACATAGGAATTTCCCTTACAATGACACAGACCATTAGTCCATCTGCCCCAAAGTTGTCAATTGACTGGTGGCACACAGCAGTTCTCCAGGGTTTCAGGCAGAAGGCTTTGTTAGCCCCACATGGGGATGGGAGGAATTGGACAGTGGACTTCCTCTATGCAAAGTATGTGCTGTAATGTTGAGCTACAGCCCAGACTGATGCACGCTAATCCAATAGGTGAAGTTTTATCTGCCATGATGATAGGGAGTGAGAGAAGATTCATTTGCTACCTTGCTGTAAATCTTGACAGCTTCTGAGGCTGAGAGAGTGTGGGTTTCCATTGTCAAGTGGAGATTTGAACTCTGGTCTCCAGAGTTGTAGTCCAATGTTCAAACCACTGCATTGAGTACCCAGCTTGTGGGGGCAATTAGCTAACACACATTGGAAACTGTTTAATGCAGTGTAGATGTGTAAATAGCTATTGCTTAAAACAATTTGTAAGCCGCTCTGATAGCCTTGTGGCTGAACAGCGGGGTATAAATAACTAAATAACTAACTAACCATGCTGGCTCTCCATTCCAGCCCATATGTGATTTTATTAGTATGTTTTATTATTCTGTAAACTGCCTTGAGTTCCACTTTTGGGGAAAATGTGAGATGTAAATAAAATGATTGATTGATTGATTGATAAAAGATGGGTCAAATGCAATCAAGCAAGAGGCTCCTCTTCTGACCCACCTGGCTTGCCAATGGCAATGCTCTCTGTTCATCTTGGACAAACAAGCACCCACAAGTCACCAAGGATGTGTGTGCTGTTGGGACCCAGCTTTGAAGATGTGTTTAAAATGCCCATTTCTTATGTGTAATTGATTGCTGCATTTGAAGAAAATCACCTGTCAGTGAACATGAAGAACATCTGTGGAAGGATGATGTGATTGAGTTTTGAACCGCCCCTAGCTTGCCTTCGCTTGGGTGGTCCACCCTCAGAGAAACAGTCTGGCAGGAAGTACAATGTGATGTATCTTCCAGTAACCTGTGCTAATTGGACATGGCTACCTCAGCTGCTGTCTATGCTAGTTGGAGACAAAGCCAAAAGATCCAGAGGGTGCCACTTAGGGAAGGTTGTTCCATATCTGGTTACCTGGGAGTAAGACAGAACTTGGAACTTACTGTTTACTTCTACAATCTGCCAGCCAGCATGTCTGTTTCCTGACAGACGTGTTATTCATTGTTATTCACTGGATAATCCAACAAATACCAGTGACCTAGAAATTGGTCTGCTACCCTCAGGTATGCTGGAGGATGCTATCACCAGTGTCAGTAAGTAAGTGAGATTCAAATAGCTGCTGTATATGAAATGGGAAGAATCATCATGTCCTTTGCCTCAGACAGAATAAAGTCTTGATCCATTCTTGCAGAGTAATACCTGGCTGTGAGAAGATCTGGTTATATAGGGTGCTGTAAAGATGGTTAGAAATAGGGCTATAGCTTAGTAGAGGATTATATACTGTACTATGCCTGTGGAAGATTTCAAGTTCAGTCCCCAGTATCTCAAGGAAGGGCTGGGAAAAGCTCGTGTCTGAAACCCTTGGGAGTTCCTGCCAAGCAGCATAGACAGTAATGAGCTACACTGACCAGTGGCCTGACTTGCTTTAAGGAAGCTTCCTATGTCCTTCCTGGAGACTAATGAGTATTCCCTACTTTGCTGTCTAAAACTTCACTCAAGTCTTTCTGGGAGCCCTATTCTTTAGTTTATCATTCTCCAAAGGTTAGGCATCTTTGGTGTTCCTGAGGTTTAGACTTATAACTTACCCATCGTACACATCCAGCATGGCCAATGGCAAGATGTCCAAAACATCTAAAGGGTCAAATGTTGCCTAGTCCTGCCTTACATGTCAGGGACTACTAGCTAGTCTTCAGTGGGGCAGGGTTAAGGCAAAGCATTTTGTACCTGGTTAGAACAGCTCTTTTCTTCACATCTTCATGCTGAACCATGGCATTCAGAGCCCAGAGCACTAAAGCCCACAACCAATATCATCTCCTCCTAATTGTTTGCATAAAACCTTAAGAATCCATTTCTTCAACCTCATCTAGTCTCAAAATGATACCAGACATGGATTCAAGACTTCCCTTGCCCTTCTAAGATCAGAAAGTAGGACAAAGAATATAAAATGGAGATACTGGACCTTTTCGGATGTGTCAAAAATAACGCAAGCAGCCTCGTCGCATTGCGAGGCTGCTGCACTGCAGAGCGTCGGTTTTGGATGACGCTCTCCCCTGCCGGTACTGTTGTGGTACCACGGGGAGATTTGAGCGTCATATTTCATCGATTTTTAAGCACGAAAGTTGATCGTGATTAAAAACCAATGAAATATGACACTCAAATCTCCCCGCGGTACCACAACAGTACCGGCAGGGGAGAGCGTCATCTGAAACTGACACTCTGCAGCACAGCAGCCTCGCAACGTGACAAGGCTGCTTGCGTTATTTTTGACGCGTCCAAAAAAGTCCATTGTCTGCATGTTGGATGGCTTCCTAGCCCAGTGGATGTTGTAATGCATCCCAGTGGTTTCATGTAAATGTTTAATAGTACAAGAGAGAAAATGCATCCTTATGGAAACCTTTAAACTAGAATATGCAAGGTGACTGCTCCACCCACCCATGTTGTTGGTCTGCAGCTACTATCAGAATTAACCAGTATAGACAATAATAAGATGCTGTTGGAGTTGTAATCCAACATGTTAGCATGCTCTACTACCCCCTCCCTATAATATCTCATAATTGGAAATATTGGACATTTCAAGGGGTCTAGTAGACTGGGGTGAGCCAAAGTGAGGTCAGATGGAGGTCACAAGGATCTGAGAAGATGTCTTAGAAATATTTTAGTAAGCACACACAAGCTAGGAAAAAGCAGAAGCCCTTAGTAAACAAAACTATTAAAGAGGTATGTGCTAATTCCTTCTTTGGCCCAGATGTGAGTTACACATCCTAAACAATCAAGTGACCTACACAACCCCAAGTCCCAGGAAATATCCCTCAGAAACCCCTCCTGTCCTACAATGTGTCATAAACCCATCTATTCCTGTCTCTCAGCTAAGTTTCTGTTTCCTTTGTTTATGTGGTAGGAAACCCATCTAAGTTTTGTTCTAGCCAAAGTACCCCATTCAGGATATGAAGCAGGGTATAAATATTAGCCCCAAACAATAGCAAAATGTGCTACTGTGGACGAGACCTGGCCACTCACTGTCAGTGTGCCCCTGGATCAAAACTTCCACTGCCACCTTCAGCCTTCAGCCTGAGTACTTCTCTCCTCTTCAACACTGGTAACTATCACCCTATTTCCTGAATCTATTCCTCTATCCATTCTTTCTGCCTTAACTCTTTGATAGTCTTGTGTGGTTCTTGTGAGCATGTGTTGCATGTGTGAATGCTTTTTGTGTTATATCCAATAAAAACATTTTATTTCACTGTAACCTGGAGTTCTCTGCACTTACTACTGGTATACATAGGTGAAAATATCCCAAAGTTACCCACGTCTCACAGCATTCCATTTGAGCTAATAATAATAATAATTCCTCCAAATATTAATATAGTTTTGGCATCGTGAGTGGGACTTTAAAGCACCTCCACCTCTTCAGGTAACAAGAAACATCTGGACAGCCACAGTTGCCAATCCAACACTAATTCTAAAACTCATGAAAGAAATGAAGACATTACAGATTGTTTCATAGCTCCATCCCATTTAAGTGAGGTAGAAGGATTTCATCAAAAGGAAGTGACAGACTCAAGAGAATCAATACTCTCTCTTTATTTCCCAATAGGATTCACCCACTAGAAAGATCGTGGCAGTGTTAGTTTCAGGACCAAGTAGGTTTGCCAGGTAAAAAAAGAGGCAGGCTCCTCTCCTTTTAATGGTAGTGTAGCATTGGAGATTTTAGTAGGTGTGGTTTGTCATGCAAGCCACACCTGCTGAAATCTCTGCTTCTACACAACCATTAAAAGGAGAGGAACCCTGTGCCTTATTTCACCTTGAAACCCCAGGACCAGATAAGAGAACAAATCAGAAAGCACCTAAACAATCATTAAAAAAAACAAAACAAACCTAGGGCACTCTGGTGATCACTACCACACCTCCATACCCCTGCCTCCAAATGCCAATCTGAAATGGGGTGATGGCTGTTAAGATCATGGGGGCCATGCCCCAGTAATTTTAGGAAAGGTCTCACAACAGCTTCTTGGAGGAGTGTCCAAATGACACCCCCTTTCCTTAAGGATGTATTGGTAACAACTGCTGCCCAGTCTTTCAGCCTCTTCCCAACAGTCCTGTCAGGAAAGTGTACACTTGGCAGGTCTTTCCTTTTCAGGAATGTTGTCCACATCTTCAGATTGCAGAAGCTGGAAAAAATGGCTGCAAATAGCTCATCTCATGGCTCATGTAGAATTCTTGTTCTGTCCCTGAAATATGGAAGTCATTTTTTTCTTCACTGCAACTTCGTAATTCCCCTCCCCCTTACTCAGATGGCCAGGATACCTGCAGTGGAGCCAGGGGTTGCAGGATCAGAGCAATGAGACATCTAGAGTAGCAAGGACAATGAGATCATCAGACTCACCTCTTCCGTCTGAGCTTAGCTACTACGGTTACTCTGGGTTGGGCTGTTGGTGGGATGAATTTTCCCAACAGCAACCTATTTTTTGTAAACTATCCCTGCTATCTACTAAGTCAGGCCTGCACTTAGCCTCCAACTCCCAGAATTCCTGATCACTGGACCAGCTGGCTCAGGCTTCTGGGAGTTGGAGGCCAGAACACCTGGAGGGCCGCAGGTTATGCAGGGCTGTGCTAAGTGTTTCTGGATGGTTTGGGCTTGAATGGGAAATTAATTCCCATTAGCGTGACAAAAGACTCAATTATGGTTGAGCTGAAAGTGATAAGAACTGGTTTGTTTTAAGAATCAATATAGTAGGCCCCATTTTAAAAATCCTCTTGAAGGACTTGGCTGCAGGGACTGCCATAATGAATCCTGGCCTTCTATTTACCTTCACAGCACTGCAGGATTCTGAAAGTCCCAAGGACAACAGACTGTATGGGCTTTTATGAGACTTAGTCTTTTATCAAATCATGGTTTGGGAGCATTTATGTGCAATAGACTATGGACTTTATTAACATGGGAAAATGTGGCAGAAACACATATCCAAAATCACGTCATAAGGATGGGATGATAGCCCAAAGGGCAAAAATATCAAATGCCCACATCACCCATTCCCACTGCATGGTGTGGGAGTGAATAAGACACCACTTTTTTATTGACAGGGAAAGCCATAAATAAAAAGTGATGCCTTATTCATGCACACACCATGCTGTGGCAATGGCTGAGTAATGATGTCGTCTGACAATTTTAGCCCTTTTTGATGCATCTGATAAAGTCCTATGTATGATCCTTATCAGAATTGACTTTTTGTCTCTCACGATAGCTGAAATCCAGTTAATGATGCATGCAGGTATAATGTCACATTACACCCATGCATGTCCTTTTATGGTTGTTGCAGAAGGAAGTATTCTGCACCTCTGTTCCCAATGACTCCCTTCCTGCCTGGGCAACTTAACTCTCTGCTGCTGGAATGCCCCTTCCCAGCCATTTAGGACATGTCCAAAATGGTGTCATAATGATGGGACGATAGCCCAAAGGGCAAAAGTATCACATGCCCGCATCCTCACCCATTCCTGGGGGATAGCACTGGCACAGACGAGGCATCACTTTTTTTATTGATGGGCTAAGCCATCAATAAAAATGTGATGCCTTATTCACACCTGCACTATGACCTGGAATAGCTGAACAATGTAGTAATCTGATAATTTTGCCCTTTTGTGTTATCATCACGTCCTTATGACACATTTTCTTCATGTGTCTGATAAAGTCCTTAGCGTCCAGGAGAGGGTGACCAGTTTCTGCCTATGTTTCTGCAACTGGGTGCACAAAGAAGAAAGCAGTCTCCTAGACATCCCTGGAATAAGTTATGTGTTCCAAATTCCAAATTCTGGAGAGGAGGAGGGGTGAAAGTACACCTGGCAGAGCTTTACTCTCAGCTAGATTGATGTAGGAGTTTGGTGAATGTCTTCTGGCTAATGTTGCAGTACCTGCTGAGTTGCTGCTTTTCTCACTTCAAGCGTATGACAGATGCTTTTAAGCAAACCTAAACCTGTTCAGTCTTAAACTGGCCTGAATTCTAAATTGACAAAAGGTGTATCTCTTTGCTTTGGCAGGGCTTGGGGAGAAATCCAACCCCTCAGATTAATATGGGCTTGGTTCCACTGGAGTAAACTGTGTGCTGGATTACCTTTTCATAGAGGAATTTATATTTGTTTGTATGCATTAATGCTCAGTGTTAATATGAAATATTTTCTTATTTCCCCCTCATGCTAGGCAGGCCTCTTGCTGTTTCACAATAGCTAAATTTAACCCTTGTATGCAGAGCTTGGGAATGTTGGCTGGAATTCATTATCCTAGTTATGCATGTGAAACCTACATATTCATTTGTAACTGATTCGTGTTCATGATGCCTATGTATTCAAGAGTGCAGGGAATATGTAGAGATTGTAGAAGTCCCCCAGTCCCGATTTACCAGACAGCAGATGCTGTGAGCGATAGGAATCTGCTCTCTTGTTGATTGGGGTATAGCAGACTGATGTCCCTCCCCTCCCACAAACAAGCTCCAGTGCAAGGAGGAATTGTGACAGGGATCCTGCTTCTGACTGTTGCACCAGAGATTGCTGGTGGGAGAAGGGTGGAAACGTCTGTCTGCTGCACCCCAATTGACGGGAGGAGAACAGACCTCCATATACTTAGTGTACTTAACTCAGTAGCTGATCTAGAATGTCAGTCCTTATTTCTTGGCTCTAAAACCCTCTGAATTCCCTGCACATGCCGACTCGGAAATTATGGGCATTGCAGTCCAAAAAAAAATTATAACATTTTCAATTTCTTTATATAATCTATAACTTTTCATATTTTTAGAGTTTTTGGAATTCTGTATTTGTCTTTTTCAACTTTAATTTATTGCCCACTAAATGATGTTGTCATCATCCATCCATCCTTAACCCACCTCCACACTGTAGACAAGGTTCCTGGGAAAAACTCAACAAGTGTTCCTTGTCCCAACCTTTATGCTGACAGTAGAAGTTTCTATTGACTTTCTGCCTGTCCCATGGTTGCTGATGACAGAGGCCTTGACAAATATATACATGCTAGGGCTTGTTCATCATAAATTGATGTCCCTGGTTCCGCTCTCAGTTTTTTTCTTCTATAGTTTCCCAACATTTCTGTCTATCATTGGAGGTACAGTTGGTGGGAATGCTACAAATGAACTTTTTGGTAGCTGCCCCCGAGCTCTAGAAGCCTCTGTGAAAGGAAGCTAGGCAAACGCCATCATAATGTCCTATAATCACTGGACACCTTAAAAACTCATTTCAGTGGAATGCCTGAATGCAAATAAAAGTAAGTACCATATATACTCATGCATAAGTTGACTTCATGTATAAGTTGAAAGCTCGTTTTGAGGGCCACAATTATGGATTTTGATATAACCCATAGATAAATCGAGGGTAAAAATTTGAGGCACAGCATGGGGCTCCTCAGATCCGTTCCATGGAGAGGCAAAAACACCAGCACCACCTCAGGCAGCCAGTCACCCTTTGCTGCCACCACTGCCACCATTTTCCCACTCGGGCATTCAAAAAGGCCTTTTGCCACTCTATCACTCTAAAAGAAGCACCAAACCCCTCTACTTTCTCCAGTGGCCTTTTGCAATGTGTGATGTCCAGCCAGGACTGTTTGAATCTCCCCTGCATTTTCCTTCGTTTTAGTTTAGGCTTTAGTATGTCTGAGCATAGGAATGTTTGATTGTATTAGAGTTGTGGGAGGAGCTGAAGAATTCCCCTTCATTTTTCGAGGTTTGGTTTGTCCCTTTCCAGCAAGCTCTGCTTAGTTAGAAGTTTCTTAGTTTTTTTGCTCAGTCTTTGCTGTGAGCTTGCAGGGAGCTGTTTTATTGGTGGCAAACAGGCCCAGACAGCCAGGAAGGGCATTTCTTACACCACTTAGCCAAACTAGTTGCCAACAACAAATAAGTCAAAGGAATCAGGAGCTGAAAGACCCTGCACCAGCTCCATTGAGTGAGGAGATCAAACCAAGATCAAACCCAGAGAGATGACACCCTGAAGATTGCTGAAACTCAAACTGTAAAGTACCTTTTATCTCAAGCTTTTAGAGCTGGGGAGGAGAAAGCCCTTTACTTTTGTTCTTTAAAATAAACTTCCTCCTTTTTTGAACTTTATATTCAGCATCAGAGCCTTTTTGGGTAAAAGGGTTTGATCTCACCAGGGTACTGGTGTTGCACACCCAAACCTGCCACCACCTTTAGTTGGGTGTGTCTTCACATTGTAAGAATACCTGGTGGCCTTTGCCGCCCCCGTCTGTCAAGAGAGAGTCCCAGTGCACGACCCTGCTTTGAAGCAAGTTTCCCAAGACTTGCATAGAGGGAGAAGAGGCCTTTCTGTGGCTGTGAAAGGGGAGAAGCAAAAGTTGCTGTGTTAAGATAGCCTGTCTTGCTACAGCAGCCATTTTGGGTCTACTTCTTCCTACAGAGTTCTGAGCACATGGTCAGCAGCCATTTTGGGTCTACTTCTTCCTGCAGAGTTCTGAGCACATGGTTGGTGCCATTTTGGAAGAACCTTTTCCATTTAAGTATATGGATAGAGCTTTATAAAGAGAATAACATGTGTTCACGTTGCAAATCTGAAGAAAGGAGCTAGAAGACTTTTTAACTGACTCTAGGTCTGGCTGTGCTGAAGTAGCATAGGAGTGGTGATAGCAGGAGAGCAGAGCAGTAGCAGGCTGTAAGTAAAAATCAGCACTACACCATTTAGTCCTCTTCATCCTTGCTGAGTTGTTGCTTTGGCGACTAGGACCAGCCAGAATGGATAGGCTTTCTGAAGAAACAGCACATGGACACACACATGACACTCACTCCCTCAGAGACAGGCACCTGACTGAGAAGACCCTAGAACTGCTGTTGGAGGAGGAAAGGCACTTAAGTGTGAAAGAACTGGAAGGCTGGGAGAGTTTGCAGCATGGCATGTCCTTGCTGTCAGCAGTCTGTCGCTCGGAAGACATGCAAAGAAGAGAGCTTGCCCAGCAATCCAGTTTTCTGCAGTGGAAAGAAGTGGTGAATAAAAAGATCCAAACACTTCAGTCCATTAACAATCCTGATGCAGAATCCAGACTAAAACAGTTCCTGGAAGAAGTCGTGGATAAAGAAAAGGAGTACAGTGCAGTTTTGGACACAGTCAAGTTCCGGCTGCAGAGTTTGGAACTTAATAGAGTGAAAAGTCCCCTGCCGGCAATACCAAGTCCAGCAGAGGAGTATACCCAGGGAAACCTCAAAGTGCAAAGAGCTCAAAAACCTGTCACACCAGCAAGTCTTCTTCGCACAGACATGGTTCCCGCTCCAGTAAAGGTTGTAGTAGCAGTTCTTCCCATGCTAGCTGGAGTGTGTCTATGGAAGCTCAGCAGTTCAAAGAAGTGGAAAGAATGAAATTGAAGTTTGAAATATTTCATGCCGGAGCAGAAACAGCAATGGCCAGTGAAGAACTAACCTTTTCCCATCAAGAGGTTGATTCAGAAAAGCAAGAAGCTACCCTTAAAGTAGAGCAAGAAGGGCAAGAACTTGCTATTCAAAATGAGAAGAAACCATTTGTACAGAGGTGGAAACAAAATTCCATAGAATATTATTGTATACTGATAGTATAGTCATATTAGGATACCTCAGAAACACTACAAAGAGATTTAAAATGTACATAGCCAACAGAGTGAACAAAATTCTTTCTCGCACTCAACAAAGTCAATGGAAATATGTTCCTTCTGAGTTAAATCCAGCTGATATTGCTACAAGAGGAGCTTCAGCCCTAAAGAAATGCTGGCTTGTGGATTATAAATTGCAGAAAATTGATTAACAAAGTGATCAAGTATCAAAGACCTTTGACAGACTTAGTTACCCTGTTCAGAGTTAGATAAAACATTTTGCTGAAACTGGCACAGGAACGTGGATGGGCCTTGATTAATTTTTTAAGGACCTTCAGTGTTCTGGATGGCTCATGGGCTACTTAGGATTTCAGCCTACGTTTGGCCTGTCTCCAATTACTCTAACTGTGCATTCCTTTCCTCAGAAGTAAACTCCACTGAATTCAATGGAGCTTACTTCTAGGTAAGTGTGTCTTAGATTGTCCTTGGAGGAAAGGTAGAATAAGTAAGGTTCTAATCCTACACATACTTTTTTAGGAGTAAATCTTATTGAATTCAGTGGGGCTTATTTCTATGCAGACATACTAAGGATTGCACTGCATGTTTGTAGATTAGAATGTCTCTTTTAAAGCTAATATTAATGGGATTGTTTTAGTTTCTGAAACTGTGTATGCAGATACCAGTGTCCTATCTGCAAAGTTTGGTGTCCAATAATATAAAGAAAAAAGAGTCTTGCGTCACTTAAATGTTTAGAAAATAAAGAATGTCACAAGATTTTTATGGGCAAAAAATGCACATTATCAAATACATCAAGTGCTACTCTGAGTTAGAATTATATATGCACATGATTGGGAGAGGGATAATGGGAACTGTGAGATCAGAGGAAAATGAAATGCAGGAAGCACAGAGAATGATAATTGGTTAATTCCTGTATCAGATAAAGTGGACTGTTGTCCATGAAACTTTGTTGTGTGCCTTCAAGTCGTTTCCAACTTATGCTGACCCTAAGGTATCATGGGGTTTTCTTGGAAAGGTTTGTTCAGATTTGCTTTTGCCTTTGTCTAAAGTTGAGAGAATGTGATGTCCCCAAGGTTACTCAGTGGGTTTTCAACATTCAGACTACTGCACCATGCTGAAAGCTTATCCCATAATAAATTTGCTAGTTAAGATACCACAACAGTTGCAACAGACTAACACATAGCTATTTCCTGGAAATTGCCAATTTCTAGTAAATGTAGTTTATGTTAGAAAATAAACAACTGATTTAGTAACCATTTAATGGGTAGATTTTAATAAAGTTTACATCTAAAACACCTCTGTACAAAAGTTAATATGAACAGATCTGAAGCTACACCATGTATCAGCAGGTTCCTAATGATTTCCCCCAATAACAAAGCATCTTTTTGATGCCCATGTAACTGTTTTTGCCAAGCTCATAACAAGGACAGCTACTAACAATGCTATAAATAGCACACAAACCCAAATTGTGTAAATATTATTTGTTAACAATTTGTTTTCCATAGAACTACAGATATATTCAAATCAGGGAAAAAATTTTCAATAAAATTCAAAACCTGTTTATTTGATTCTGGCATTAAGATTTCCCTTTCTCAGTGAAATAGATTAAAGAGTTTCTAAAAATGACTGTTAATAGTGGTTAAAAGCATTTGTTTTTATAGATAGGGAAAAAAATCAAATTTAAATGAAAACTTCAGCTACAAAATGATCTGCAGTATTGCAGGCCTTCACAATCTTGCTTAGCCGTTGAAACTGTCAATGTCCGCAGTGAACATTATGAATTCTTCTGTGGAATTTTGATTGTGACAGTCTTGACTTCTGTGTATTCATGAAGGCCATACTCTCCCCTTAAAAGAAAGAGACAGTAAGATGACCTCTCATAACAGTATTGATTTTTGTGATTAAGGATGCTCATGCTTATGGACTATGAATGTTGTCTAACACTGTATTATAATATGCCCAGTTGCACCTTTATTGGCTAAAAGAGGTTGGAGAAAGGAAAGGGAGAAGAAACACAATACAGACAAATTATCCTTGATGATTAATTTATTACAGCTACCAGTTTTGGCACAGTGTAAGACAACAGATCCAGTCTTTGGCTGATTCACTTGACAGAGAGTGTTCCCCCTTCCGCTCTGCATGCGCTTGGCAACCACAGGGTTAGAAGAATATGGAAGCCCACATGATCATGAAATACTGTGTGGGTGTCTCCTGCCACTGGATATAACGATGGCATAACAATCCATGAGTTGAGTGTTGCCTGAAAAGCTCCACTCCCAAAATTCCCAGTGGTGATACTTTTATTAAGGAACATGTGGGATACTCTGCTTACTTCCCCCCCTCGCCACTGGATCCTGCACCAAGAACTGGTGCACTGGACCACAAAGAGATCTTGCTCTCTCAATCCAGCTTGAAAGGCCTGATCCCCATGCTGCTAGCCAATGCTGCTGTTCAGCTGGTATGTGAGGCTCCCAAAACCTGCACTAGCACCCAGAGTAACTTGTTTCAGCAGGAGAAAGTAGCCACCATTCTCCCGCTCTTCTTCCATGTGTCACAGAGTGAAAATGGTCCCCTTGGTAAGTTGGGGAGCCAGGTATGCCATGGTAAGACTGGGCAGCTAGAGTGGCCACATCCATGTCTGTCCTGGTTTAGCTGTTTAGCTGTCCTGACAGCACAACAGACTGCATGGCTTTGGTTTCACAACTGAGTGCCAAAGAGGACTGGAAAGATCTTAGAAACTGAATTTTAGGATTAGAGCCACTTTTGAAAATTATAAGCTTCTATTTATGTGCAAGGGGCTTTCGAATGAGAACTTGCTGATATTGAGTGGTTAGGAGAAACTGGAAACTGCCTGAAGCAAAGGAGAAGATGGTGTCCCTGATCAGAAGCTGACCAAAGTGGCAGTTGACTCTTGCTTCAGTACTGGGAACTGGACAGTCTGCCACCACCCCGAAGGAGCAACAGAGCCATGTTGAAGAAACATGAGTTCCTCCCTACATGCAGGCAGAACTATGTAGTTGCTGGGTTCTTTGGAATGTGGCTATGACACCACTGATCTGTATCTGCTTGCATTAGCTATTTTAAAAGAAATCCTACTGCATAGCACATCATGTTTGTAGCTTTTACAATCTGCCTGGCTGTTTCTCAGTAGCAGGAAAAATGTACAGAAGTATCTCCAGCAGTGCTAACTTTGTAGTCACTGTTCCACTGCTCCATGGACACATTATATGAAGAATTATTTGTACATAGTACAGTTGACCCTCCACATTTGCACATTTAGGTTTCATGGATGTGATTATTCAAAGATTATTTGCCATCACTTCCAGGGCTGCCCTACACCATCTTTAACAGGGGTTGATAAGACTCTCTGCAAGCCACGCAAATCTGAGAGAGACTGGGAAAGCTAGGTGAGGCTTATAAGTCCTTATTTAAATGGCCTTAGACCACTCACATGTGTGCATGCTGCTTATGAAGCAAGGTGGGGGGGGGAAGATGCCAAGCCCAGATCAGGCTGCCAGGGTGTGTGTTTCAATGGAGCGGATCATCAAAAAGCAACCCAAAAGGCTCCTCCCATCTTGAGCTGCACAGAGGCTCATCCACCCAGCTCTGTGGATAAGAAAGGAGGAAGAAGAGGCTGTGTGAAAAGGGCCTGCAGCTGTTACTGCATGGCTCAAGCCAAGAGGATTTTCCTGGGTTGCTTTTTGATGATCCGCTCCCTCCACTCCCCCTTGGTAGCTCAGTCTCAGGCAATTGCTCTGGATGCTTTCCCAGGGAGCCTGTGCTGCTGCTGTGTGTGTGTGTGTGTGTGGGACGAGGGAGTACAAACATCATCCAAAAGCAACCCAGCATACTCCTGGCTTCAGCCGCACAGAGGCCAGCTTGGAGGTACCAAGATGGAGGAAGAGGAATCTGCTTGAAAAGGTCCTACAGTCCCTTTTCAGTGGCTCAAGTTGAGAGGAGTTTCCTGGCTTGCTTTTTGACAATCTGCTCCCTCACCTCCCCTTTTGGTGGCCCAATCTTGGGCAGTCACTCTTGATGGTTTCCCAGGGAGCCTGTGTTGTGGGGGTGGGGGAGAGCGAGGGAGCAGATCATCCGAAAAGCAATCTAGTAAACTCCTCCCAGCCTCGTCTTTCTCCCGCGCTGGACAGGCTGGCCTCTGCATGCCTCAAGCTGGGAGGAGTTTTCTGGGTTGCTTTTCAGCAATCTGCTCTCCTGATCCCCATGCACGTGACCCGATTTGGGCTTGGTGCTTTCCACCCCCATGTCTCAGCTCACTTTGCAAGGAGTATGCACCAGTGGTTCAAAGTAAGCCTCCCTAGGCAAGAACTGATTAATGCCTGCTGTTTTGGAGTGTACTCTGTGTGTGCATGAAATATGGTTGCAGGGGGCTTAAGATATTTGTATTTTTTCCACTTTTGCAGGGGTTCTGTGCCCCTAACCCCTGCGGAGGTGAAGGGCCAACTGTAGTGGGATTTCTTTGCATTTCTTTCTTATGGTTATTTGTGTTTCTGATAAGCCAAATCAGATAGCTGGAATTCAGAATACGAGAACAAGCTGAAAGTAGGCATTTTGTAGTGATATTTTGCTGCTAAAACTGATAGTAAGTCCTTGGCTTTAAAATTCCTGTGAGTTTCATATAGATGAAAATCCAGCATCAAGATCTGAAAGAAATCCCCATTGGCACTACTTACAGCTCACGGCCATTTCCTGACATTTTGAATCCTCCAAACGGACACTGAGCAGACATTGCACTATAGCAGTTAACCCTGAAGAGAAAAGAGAGAAGGTGATGGTAAGTTATTGGTGGTCAGGATTTATAGGCAGTAACAAATTCTGGTATTATGCAGTGTCAGCTGGTACTTCCCATGCCAGTGGGGCAGAGAATCAACTCCAGATTTTACTCCAGATTCTGTAGGAATTATCCAAGATGCTGAACCATATTCTCCAAACAAATTCAACACCTTGGATAATTCCTTTAAAGCCGCCCCCCAAATGAAAATGGATTCACCATCTCATTTGTATGGGAACCACCAGTCACCACTGGTGAACAATGAGTGGGATTTTAACAGAAGAAATTAATTTTTTCCCACAACCTCTCTTAAGTCACTGAAGAAACTTAAGGTTTCCATACTGCTACAAATGTGTTCTGTCTGTTAACAAATAGTATCTGTTAAATTATTCAACCCATTTCCTAAAAAACACAGAAGTACCATACTGTCCAGAAAGGGAATATATTATTGATAAAGTTATTGATAAAGAGATCAAGCTTTTACACTTTGATTTAAATACTAGCTTAGTTAAGGAGATAGAGAGTTTGGGGGGGGCACAAAAGTGGGGTTCCTGGATAGCTTCTGGCCCATGGGCTGCACTTGCCCCTCCCTTTGTGGTATTACTTGGGGGTTGTTGAGATGGTGAAAATACTCCATAGAATTTGAGAATACCTTTTGTCCCAATGAGATCCTGCAGTAAGTCATCTTATTTGGAAGGAGGAGGGCCAAAAAACTCCAAAAACTATGTGGGAAAAGCCTTTTCAGCTTTCCTGATTTTTTAAAAAAATAATGCATTACTGCTCATTTAGACAATCGATTCAGGATGCTGCACATTCTCAGAGAGGAGCGGAAGTGGGCAGCTGATTGGTTGAACATGTGTTGGGGTGGTCTTGTCAGCAAGGAAGCAACTGGAAGCACCATTTTGGATTTTTGTGTTGCTGCTCATGCACTTTTTTTGCTGCTCTGAGGTGACCAAATAGCTTTTTTAAGCAGAAGGTTGCACTTGTGCACCTTTGCTTTAAAGTAAAAATAAAATAAAATACTGTGCAGCAGCAAAAACGTGTGGAGAAAATAACACGCTAATTTACTTGGCCACCATCGTGATTTGCAGGTGTGTGTACTTCAAACGCAGATAGCTTTGTATACTATTGATTTTGCCAAAAGACCATGGGGACAAATGAAAGCTGCTGTGAATTTGCAATAATGTGCAGGTATCAGCATTATATCTTTTCATCTAGACAACCCTTGGAGTATACGACACTGATTATACAATAACTTCATCAGCTCTTGTGTTGTTTCCAAACCCAGTCTACTGACCTTGAAATGTAAGCACACTTATATTTAATAAGAACACTGTAAATATTGTTGTTGTTGTTGTTATATAATTATTATGATACTATGTAAAATATGAAGAGTAGCATCAAGGATACATACCAGACTGTTCCAGCCTGAAGAGCAGATGTAAATGTCAGAGCTTTATCAATGTCTTTGGTGAACACTGCAGCTGCTAGGCCATAGGAAGTGTTGTTTGCTCTTTTGATGACTTCATCTATAGTTTTGAATTTCATAATCTGCTGGACTGGTCCAAATATCTGTTTCAGACCAGAACAAACAATAATTTGTGGGGCAAAAATCAATTTGAAAAAACAAGGAAACGGAAGCCTAATACCTTAATACTGGGGCAGGGCTTAACGCAACGTGTAAGGCCATTTTTGTGGGCTATGTGAGACTTGATTAAACTCTAGCCCCAAAAGCTTTTGTGGGTTGGGACATTTTTTTTTAAATTCCCTCATGGCCAATACCACCACCTAAAGTCACCATCATATGCTATTGGCTATTTTGCTGCATTTAGATGCAAACCTTTTAAAAGATTTTCACAGGCCTTTGGGGGGAAAAAAAACACCAGCCACCAGGAACTGGTCACTTTATATATAGTTTGTTCTTTCCAGCCAAAGCCTTCTTTAAAGCCTCTTTTTATATGTATGTATTATCATTCAGAGACCCTCATAATATAGATAATTTAGAAGCCAAACCCTGAGAGGAACAGTTGAGGGAGTTGGACATGTTTAACCTGGGATGGACAATTATAGGAAGTATAATGGTGGTGGGAAGTAGAGTATATGTGTTTTGTGGGGGAGAGATAGGAAGGCTTGCCTTTCTTGTCATCTGCTATTTGTTCTCAACTCTCCTCTCTCTGTAGTTTCCAGATGTGATCCAACCCATACCCTCCAACATTTGACAGATGAAAACTAGGACAGGTTAGGGATGTAATTCTTCTTTCAGTTTCTTCTCAAAGATAGCAATGAGTAATTTCAACATTTTTCTCTCCACTGCAGTTTTCAAAGACTATTCACAATTTGGGACTTATTCTGTGCATGAAACAGCCTTTTCTGCATGAAAAATAATATTTCAATGCAGAAAATATTAATTCCTGTGCAAAAAATGCTGTATTCTGTGCAAAACAACCACATGTGCTTTTTGCACAGAGTAAGTTCTGACCTGTGAAGGTTCTGGTCTGTCCAGGATTCTTCTCATCAGAGTTTTCCAACATGGGGAAAACATGCTTTTTGATCATTTTTTGAATGTTTTTGAATGTTCTTTCTCTCTCTATGGCCAGCAACAACAGAGAGTGGTGAGGATGGCAAAAAGTTATTGATAAGGAAGAACACATAAACTAGGAGAGACTGTAGCAGTTTGCTTTTGCCTAAGCTTACTGGGAAGCTCAGCCTCCTTCTCTTCTCTCCCCACTGTTGAGTTAATTGAGTGTGAACCACCTCTGCACTTTGAACTCAGTTTGCAGCAACTGAAGTAAGTGGAGGGCAAAGGGGAAAAGTTGGGAGGAGGAAAAAGAAACTGGGACATTTTAAAAGCTGTTGAAAAAGTGGAATGACAGAGGATTATTCTGGACTGTCCCTGCCATATCTAGAAAGTTGGAGGTATGCAAATGTTGTCACCTATCCAAGTCAAGCTGCCAGATTAATTAGATGATGAAACAGAAAATCCCACAAATGTTCTTCACTTTTCCCAACAGTAAAAATATTATAGAGTTGTCCCTCCACATTTGTGGATTAAGCATTTGTGGATTTGATTATTCATATATTTGCTGCTGCCTCTGCTGCTGCCCTATATGTGACTGAAAAAATATATTCTCTCTAGGCAATTCTAGGTCCTCCCAGCTTCCAGCAGAAGTTGATCATGGAATCATGCTGAAGGACCTAGAAATTCCTAGAGAAGTGTTCTCTCAGGTTAAAAACAAACAAGCAAACCCCAGCATCCTATCTTTTCACTTTTGTGAGGCTCCTGTGTCCCTAATGCCCTTGAAATTTGAGGGCCAATTGCAATATCAAATTAAATAACTAATCATGTTCTGTCCTTTTATGACATGGAAAATATGGTCCCAAGATTGCTTACCATCCTAATGCTCAGGCCAACCATGGGTATAGCTATTGGGTGGTGGTTGCAAAATGGGGGCATTACCCCCCCATAAGAATTCTATCCCCAAATTCCTAGCAAAGTGGTAACTTAAAACCTCTGTTGAGAATTTAGAAATAGAGTTTAGGCTTCCAAAGGAAAAGCTCTGGCTCATTTATCAAGGGAATGTGAACACAGCAAATATGAAAGTTCTAGAATATGAAAGTTAACTGTTAAATGGATTTGTAATTGGTTGACCGGCTGAACCCAAAGGGTGCTCAGCAGTGGCTCCTCTTCGTCTTGGAAAGATGTGACCAGTGGGGTGCCACACGGTTCTGTCCTGGGCCCAGTGCTATTCAACATCTTTATCAATGACTTGGATGAGGGAAATAGGGACATACTTATCAAATTTGCAGATGACACCAAATTAGGAGGAGTAGCTAATACCCTAGAGGACAGGATCAAAAGACAAAATGACCTGGATAGACTGGAGAGCTGGGCCAAAGCTAACAAAATGAAATTCAATACAGAGAAATGTAAGGTACTGCACTTAGGGTGGAAAAATGAAATGCATAGATACAGGATGGGGGACACCTGGCTGAATGAGACTACATGCGAAAGGGATCTAGGAGTCCTAGTAGACCACAAGTTGAACATGAGACAACAGTCTGATGCGGCAGCTAAAAAGGCCAATGCGATTTTGGGCTGCATCAAGAGAAGTATAGTGTTTAGATCAAGGGAAGTAATAGTGTCACTCTATTCTGCCTTGGTCAGGCCTCACCTAGAATACTGTGTCCAGTTGTGGGCACCACAATTCAAAAAGGATATTGACAAAATGGAGCGTGTCCAGAGAAGGGCGACTAAAATGGTGAAAGGTCTGGAAACCATGCCTTATGAGGAAAGACTTAGGGAGCTGGGTATGTTTAGCCTGGAAAAAAGATGGTTAAGGGGTGATATGATAGCCCTGTTTTAGTATTTGGAGGGGTGTCACATTGATGATTGAGCAGGCTTGTTTTCTGTTGCTCAAGAGACTAGAACACAGAGCAATGGATGCAAGCTCCAGAAGCAGAGATTCCACCTCAACATTAGGAGGAACTTTCTGACAGTAAAAGCTGTTCAGCAGTGGAACACACTCCCTCGGAGTGTGGTGGGGTCTCCTTCCTTGAAGGTCTTTAAACAGAGGCTGGATGGCCATCTGTCAGGGATGCTTTGATTGTGTATTCCTGCATGGCAGAGGGTTGGACTGGATGGCCCTCATGGTCTCTTCCAACTCTACAATTCTATGATTCTATGAGATGCAAATGTTTTCCAATGTGTCTGCAATGCTAGAATTTTGTAGACTAAAGGAAAATTTCTTTGGGGCAAAAGACTTCTTATTTAGAGGGGCAATGTTCTCATTTTTCCCCCCACCCCAATAATTACATCACTCACGCCAGCCCTAGGAGGAAGATTCTACTTCTGCATGTCTTCTGGAAATATGGCAATAGGAAGATAATAATTGCAGAGAACATCCAAGATTAGGCAGCACTGCTGACACAGCCTATTTAGCTGAGCCAAAGAAGGCACACACATATTTTAGAAACCCATTATCAGTGGTTAAAGCAGTCTAGACCAGGAGAAAAAGTATTACTGTGTAAACACCACTCTCCACACACACACAGAGAGAGATATATTAAAATTCACATTGTGTGTATCTACTGAAACAGAACATTGAGTCAAAAAGCAGGATGTCCTGATTTTGCTTACCTCCTCTTTGGCAATGCGCATGTCATCTGTAACATCAGAGAAAACGGTGGGCTGGATGAAGAAACCTTTGTTTCCCCAGGGGCCTCCTCCACATTGCAGTTTGGCTCCTTCTTTTTTCCCACTCTCAATGAGTGCCAGTATTCTATCATGCTGTTCCTTATCAATCTAAACAGAAAACATTGTACCCTGATAAATTACTCCCTCATCACTTGTTTGGTCCTGAGATTAACAGAGAAGAAACAATCTCTTTACCAGCAAGAGCTGAAGTAACAACTTGCCCTTGAGATGCTGGAGCTTTGCCAGTCTTTCCCATGAAGTCCAGTAATTAGGAATTTAAGCAGAGAAGAATAAAAAGAAAAAGAAAGCACTGCCCTGTAAAGTTCTCAGCATGCTGATGGGCCAAACATTTTCTTAAACTCCCCTTCACTTGGAATTACACTCATTTATCACAAAGTGTTTTAACTCAGTGGGTTACATTTTGAAGTCCAACTTCTCCTCTGGCATGGATGCCATTCTCAGACCAATTACTCAGGAGAAGTCACACTGACTTTAGAACTGATGTTAAGATTGCAGTGATACAGAGTCATTAACAAGAGCCAGCCAGTAAAACATGGATTAGAGAGAAATAGTTCAATGTACATTGTACACTCACTACAGGCATTTCCTGCACCAAAGGAAAAGTACTGGAAATGCCAGGCTCATTATCCAAGCGCATTATCCAACTGCATTATTCTGCAGTTTAATATGGTTCTAGAATTCGGGGGTTCTGGTTGCAGAATTTTGGGCACGTAGCTGTAGACCTGGGCTTTTTAGTGCACAGTCCTAGGTCCTCTACATTTGTCAGAATGTATAACAGTTTCCCCAAGTCATTTCCAATGGTGAATGTTGGGATGGGCTGTTTTGTTTTTGTTTTTTTAAGGGACTGTTGAAGGGACAGAGGAGTTCTGATTTTTAGAACTCCCAAGGACTGGCCCAGATTGTCACTGTTGCATAGTGGAGTCTGCTTGGGAAGGCATGCCAGTGGTTTCATGAGTCAACTAAAGAATGTGTAAGGCAGGGGTAGGAACTGTATGGCCCTCAAGATGTAGCTGAGTTTCAATTTCAAGCATTACGCACCACTGGCTCTGCTGGGTAGGGAGTTGCCATTCAACAATGTCTGAATGGCTGCACAACTCACCACCTGCACTTAATGGATTGTGATGACATTTCTTTTGACTGGGGCTATTGATGGGATGAACTACTTGCAAATGGCTCTCTGAGGAGCTGGTAGCATATGATGGTTGTAACACCTGAACAGAACCCGTATTTCCAGGAAATGTTCCAGCTGGCTGTATGATAGAGATAGGGGCATTGTGGTCCTCCAGATACTGGACTGCAGCTCCTGTGATTTCTCAGCATTGGCTATGCTATCTAGAGCTGATGGGAGCTGCAGTCTGACTACATCTAGGGGCCACACATTAGCCATTCCTGGTGTATGCCACAAACAGGTCCAAGGTTACTGCTTCAGCATTGGACGCAGGCATTTCCTGCTCCACAACTGCTAAAAATGAATATATAGCTGTGCAAGAAAATGACATAATTTGACTGAATGCATAATTTATGATCACGAGTCTCATATTATTCAATAACGTTGTGAGAGCTTGTTAGTAAATAATTTCTGGTCAAACTAACTAATTATGTGAGTCTCCTGATATTCTCACATCACTTCTCTTACTACTATGCTTACTACGAAGAATGAGATGTTTCACAGGGTCTCTTCATGAACAAAAATCGAGTTGGCAATCTATTTCAGGTTAGGACCCAGGTGTCTCAAAATGAGGCATGCTTCATTCTCAGTGACAAATGCTATAATACTTGTGCTTCATTTCTCAAAGTGTCACATGTTGGGGTGAGTACTGTGCCCTCCCTGCAGGCTTGGGTTGAGAAGTCAAGATTCAAGGGTGTGTCAGAATCACTGGTTAGAAAGACAGGCTGAGGCCAGTTCCCGGAAGGCAACCTAGGCAGGTGCAGAAGGTGTGGAAAACAAAGCAGGCTTAGAAGAACCAGGAAAGCAGGAGAGGCCTCAAAGAGACTAGGAAGTAGTGAGTAGGAACAGAGGGAGGATGCCAGCTGCATGCCACAGTGCTTTGATCATTAAAAATACTATAATGAGCAGCCTTTAATTTCTTAAATATTTCAACAATGTTTTTTTAAGTATAAATTTAATTGTTAAAAGTTACACTATTTTAAAGTAATGACTAATGCTTTTCATGTCTTTACATAATCAATGGCCAGTTTTACTCATTTTAATGTTTTTTAATGTTAAATATTTAACAATGAGCAAATCAATGGAGATATTAATTGTATAAAATTTACTTAATTTTTTACAAACCATTTACTTAATGGTTTAATGTGAACAAACCATTTACTTAATGGTTTAATGTGAACAAACCACATTTCTTTTGCAAGCTAATGTTGCTGCTGTTATTAATTGCTGTCAAGTCAACTTAGACTTATGGTGAGCCTATGAATGGGAGATCTCAAAGTCTCCCTGTCATCGGCAGCCCTGCTCAGGTCTTGCAAAGTCAGGCTTGTGGCTTCCCTGATTGAATCTATCCACTTGTAATCTGGTCTTCCTCTTCTCTCCATTGCCTTGTACCTTACCAAGCATCATTGTCTTTTCAAATGAGTCTTATCTCCTCATGATCTGTTCCAAGTATGACATCTTCAGTTTAGTCATCTTGACTCCTAGAGTGGGTTCAGGCTCTTGAACCCAATTATTTGTCTTTTTGGCAGTCCATGGTATCTGCAGAACTCTTCTACAACACCACATCTCAAATGAATTTATTTCCTTCCTCTCAACTTTCTTCATTGTCCAGTAGGTTTTCATGGCTGAGTGGGGATTTGAACCCTGGGGCTTGGTTACACGATGAAAAAAAAACTGTGAAGAATTCGCCAAGATTCCTAATTGTTTACATGCATTGCACAACAAAGTCGCCTCTTTCAGAAGGAGGGGGGCACAAAAGTCCATTAGTAATGCAAGAAAGGATTTTGGGACTTTTCCTGACTTTTTTGAAAAGTAGCGCATTTTCAATAGTCTGAACAACCATTACACTAAGTGCTGTGTGAATTACCAGCAATCTTTCCGATACATTCACAGCAGAGCTTTGCCATGATTGGTTGAACTCACCAGGGAGGAGTTTGGACAAGGAGGGGATGGAGGAAAGATCCATCCACTGTTGTTTCCAGCCACGGAAAAGACTGTGAGTGCTAGCCTTGTGTGTGTGTGTGTGTGTGTGTGCCTTTCCTTCCCTCCCTCCTTGGTCTTTTCGTGCTTGGCTGCAGCCAGCTGAAGAATTCCAAGGTATGGTAGCCTTTTTGTCTCTCTGTGTGAATGTTCTTCATCTCCCCTGATGAGATCACGTTCCTTTCCTTCCCTCCCTCACTCCCCAGGTATCTTCATGCTTGACTGCAGCCAGCTGAAGAATCCCAAACTAGCCTGTGTGTTTGGCTGACACTCCATGCTATAGGAATAGAAACTAGGCATTCCTGTGGTAATCAGAGGATGTGCTTGGGAGGCCATGCCCCCGCCTCAGTCTGTGTGTGAATATCAAAGTGGAAAACAGCTGAAAACTAAACCGATAGATCAATTAAGCAATAAATCATGTGAACGATGCAGTACTGGTGCGGAACAGCGATAAAGCGCAAATTACCACAATAAAAACTGTAGTGTAACTGAAGACCTAGTCTCTGGAGTCGTAATCCAGCACTGAAACCACTATCCCATGCTGGCTCCGTAACATTAACATTAGCATGTCACTAATACAAATGCATCCAAACCCTGGCTTCAATGCAAAAAGTCTTTGACAGGAAGGACTAGTTTGAAGGGAGAGAAAAGAAAAAGGGCTAATCACACCGAGGAAGGCTAGCAAAGTACCTATCAAGGCAACCTTGATTCAAGGAAGGACTGGAATTTTCCAAAGACCCTCTAGTGGTGTGAGGAGCAATGCTTCAACCCAGTTCATAGGTGGTCCAGGTTATAAGTCTACCTATAACTGTGAAATTCCTGGCACAAACTATTACTTCTGAAACTTACCTGAGGACCTTGATGTACTCCAGCAGTCAGGGGATTTCCAAGGACAGTTTTCTTTGCCCTCTCCACACTCCTACGTACAAATTCATCATATATTGGCTCTTCCACAAAAATCCTAGATCCAGCTATACAACATTGCCCCTGATGGTAGAATAGGCCAATGTGTGCATATTCAACAGCACTGTCCACTGTAAAGAGAAACGAGGGGAGAGAGTAAGATAAAATGAAATGAAATATACCCTCAGTTATGACAGCACTGTGTCTATTGTTTGCTACACAGCTATACATTTTGCAGGGAAGGGATCTGTGGTTGTATTATGAACACATTATCCTTGCTTACATACCAGAACTTGGAAACCTGCCTCTGATAAGTAATTAACTACAGTTAAAGCTTCAAGGTCCTAGCTTATTTTATATATCTATTATCCTGCTTTTCTCCCGAAATGGGACATAAAGTAGCCAATAAGAATCAAAGAGTCTCCAAAGTAAATTGTTACTATTACAGTCACTGGCCTGAATCCTAATGGTTAGTCCCAACTAGAGTAGAGCTGTTAAACCCATTGTTGAATAGTGAATCAACATTTATTTAAAATCTATTGACTGAATGGGTCTATTTTAATGGAGACTCTTAATAGGACACTGTAAAAGTAACTCTTTACTTTCTCATTTCTCAAAAGTAACGGAAATGGCTAAAGAACACAAGGCCATGTTTGATAATGCAGCATTCCTACTCTGTCATTTGATGAGGCCACAGTCTCAGAATTATTGAAGCAACTGGAAAGGTACAGTTATACTGCAAACAAGAATGAAGTTATTCCACATTAAGTTACAATTAGAATGTGGCTTAATTATATCTTAGTTATTGGGAAAGTAATTAATTTCAAACAACTAGTTATTTGCCACTAGAGGTAGACTCTCCCTTATCTGGAATTCCAAAATCAGAAATATTCCAAAATCCAAAATGTCCACACAAGTGGCTGAGATAGTGACACCTTTGATTTCTGATGGTTCAATGCACACAAACCTTGTTTCATGCACAAAATTATTAAAAATATTGTGTATAAAATTACCTTCAGGCTATGTGCATAAGGTGTATATGAAACATAAATGAATTTCATGTTTAGACTTGGCTCCCATCTCAAAGATATCTCATTATCTATACGCAAGTACTCCAAAATCAGTAAAATTCCAAAATCCAAAATCCTCTGGTCCCAAGCATGTTGGATAAGGGAGACTCAACCTGTAGTTACTTCTAAGTTCTGTTAGTTACCCTCTGCAGGCTACATTCAGAAAACTCTTTAATATGGCAGCTTTAAACAAAGTAAATCTAAGAGAAATATCCGACTCACAATCAGCATCTGCAAAGATGATATTGGGACTTTTCCCTCCGAGTTCCAGGGTGACCCTCTTCAAATTGCTCTTTCCAGCAGCTTCTTTGATCATCTTTCCAACCTAATACAAATGGCACATTTGCACTTCCGACACAAATATAGATTGTAATGGAATATTCCTGCCTCAAAGAGACAGCTTGGCAAAATTACTTTTTTGGACTACACTTCCCAAAATCCTCCAGCCAGCATGGACACTTTTCACTTACTTTTACAAGTAGCCCATTGATGTTATATGTTTTTATGTTGTATGTTTCATCTATTTTTGGAAAATTAGTTCCAAAACTAATTTGTTCTATTTTTGGAAAATTAGTTAGAGTGCTGCTCGGGGACAGTAGCTCCAGTAAAAGGGAGCTTACCTGTGGAGTACCACAGGGTGCTATTCTGTCCCTGATGTTATTTAACATCTATATGAAGCTGCTGGGTGAGATTATCTGGAGTTATGGAGCTGGGTGTTATCAGTATGCTGATGACACTCAGATCTATTTCTCTGTATCTCGTTCATCGGTCTCGAATTCTGACGCCATCTCTTCTCTCAATGAATGTCTTTGGGCAGTAATGGGCTGGATGAGGAAAAACAGATTGAGACTGAATCCAGACAAGACAGAGGTGCTCACGGTAGCGGCCCCGAAACCAAGAATTGGGTTGCAATCTCCAGTCCTGGATGGGGTCACACTCTCCTCCAGTGACTGTGTTTGCAGTCTAGGGGTGCTCCTTGACTCGTCGCTCCTGATGACAAATCAGGTAAATGCGACAGTCAGGAGCGCTTGTTATCAGCTTCAGCTGATACGCCAGCTGCACCCTTTTCTGGAAGGGATCTTGAGACCGTTGTGCACACGCTGGTAACCACACGTCTTGATTTCTGTAATGCACTCTACATGGGGCTACCCTTGTGCTTAGTTCAGAAATTACAGCTGGTACAAAATATGGCAGCTAGGCTAGTTTCTGGAACATCTAGGAGGGACCACATTACTCCGGTTCTGAGGTCCCTCCACTGGCTGCCTATCAGCTTCTAGGCCCAGTACAAGGTGTTGGTTATCACTTTTAAAGCCCTAAATGGCTTGGGCCCAAGCTATCTCAGGGACCGCCTTCTCCCTTATAATCCTCCCCGCGCTCTCCGGTCCTTTCTCTGGGAGGAATTTGTTGCAGCCACAAAGACCTAGGCTGTGACCACCTCCCAGAGGGCTTTCTCGGCTGTCACCCCCAAATTGTGGAACGGCCTGCTGGATGAGATCCGCCTATTGACATTGTTAGACAGCTTTAAAAAGGCTGTCAAGACGGATCTCTTCAGGCAGGCTTTTCCAGAATAGCTAACCCTGGCCTCAGGAACCCACTCTGGAGGTTGATTCTGGAGCTCCTAACTGATACTGCTCGCTAGGAAAGGTTTCTAATAACAATTGTATTATATGCTGATTTTAATTTGTATTGATTTAATAATGTTTTAAGGGGGGAATGGATTTTGAGTTGTTTTATACTATGTACTATTTTACTGTTGTAAGCCACCCCGATTGTTCGCAGAGGAGCGGGATATAAATAAATTTTATTATATTATTATTATTATTAATTAAATTGTACTTTTTTTTGGATACTGCACCCAGTAATTTTTGTAGATTATATCTCTATACCACCTTAATAAGATAAATACTGAGTAACCTATTCATGCATTTATTGTGTTGTCCTTATCTTGGTTGTTTGACATTTGTATTTTATTAAGGAAGTTAACTTGCTTTGGCATCTCTCCCCTTCTCCCACTCCCCCATTTTGGAAAACTAAAATATGCACAGGATTGCATGTTTAGTTAAAAAATACCATCAGGCATACACTTTTATCTTCTCATATTCTTTTGCTTGAAAAGCGATTCCTTCATTTTAAACAGTGCATTATTTGAGGTGACTATCATCACCAAGAAATCATTAAATTGACATTGTTTAACAAGCTCAGGGCCAGCAAAAAGTAACAAAGTTACACAAAGCAAGCCAGGTGCTAAATCATTTGTCAGAATCAGGGTGCTTAGAGACTTTCTAGTTACAATTATTTGCAGTTAGAGAAATACCTCGGTGGAGCCTGTGAATGCCACTTTATCTATGTCCATATGATTGGAAATGGCTGCTCCAGCAGTGGGTCCATATCCTGGAACAATATTCACGACTCCTGGTGGAAATCCTGCCTGAGTATCAGAGGGGAAAAGAACACAATTTCACCCTTCAGCCCTAAAATTACACTCATTTTATTTATTATCATTGGCCCTCTGTACCCACAGATTCTGTATCCATGGATTCCACCATCCACGGTTTGAAAATATTCCATTTTTTAAAAAAAATATCCAAAAAACCAAACCCTGATTTTACCGTTGTATATAATTTTACCATTTTACTGGCCACTGTACATAATGGGACTTGAGCATCCACAGATTTTGGTATCCACATGGGGTCCTGGAATCAAACCCCAGCAGATACCAAGGGTCCACTGTATTTTTATCCCATTATATCTCAAAGCAGCAGAGAATGGTATATGTGATTCCTCCCTTTAATCTTCACAACAACCCTGATTAAAACAGCAACAGACTGAAGATCACACAGCAAATGGCATCAGAGCAGGGATTTGGATCTGAGTCTAAGCAATCTGAGTCCAGCTCTCTACCCCTTACAATACAGTGGCTGTGCAGGGCGAATGTAGTCACACCAATCTTCTTTGATCTCTGTATTATCTGGTAAGAAAATGGCTTTGCCTTTTTTAAATAGCTGCATGGTAGGCAGATCTTCTCCGTACTAGCAACAGCTGCACCTATTTGATCTATATCATGGGTGAGAATGTTTCTTTATAATCGTTCATTTCATTTATATCCTACCTTTCTCCCTGTGGGGATCCAAGATGTCTTACAATATCAATTTAAACCAAATACAGGTAAAGCTAATCCTTTATAACGTTAGAGAAAAAATTAACTTCATTATATGAAAACAAAGCACTGAACTGAAACAGTTTAAAAACAGAATAAGGAATGAAAAGGAAGTATAACACCCATTAAAAGATTCTTCCACAGAAACCAGTTAGTGGCCAAAAGTCAGTTTAAATAAAAAGGTCTTTGCTTACTAACAGAAGGACAACAGTGTGTGTGTGTGTGTGGGGTCAGACTAGCTTTCAGTGGGAGGGAGTCCAACAGCTGAGGGACAGCTACTAAGAAGGCTCGCTGTCATGCCCTCAGCAAACATGACAGTGACATGGGAGACACCAACCACCACTATTTGGAGGACAGACCTATGGGTGCCACATGGTCTAAACTGACTTGATACTCCCTGGTGTGCTAAAGGATGCTTATTCCATTGCTGTTATTCAACTAAAAAAACACTGAGTTTCTGGCTCCAGATTGGGGAGGAGGTATCTACCTTGTCCACCTCAAACAACAAAATGTCTTGGGTGAATCCTGTTGCCTGCTCTTCTTCCTTATACAGAAACATACAGCTATGTTCACCTACATGTTAAATGATTATTGTGAGTGAATTGGGAGGGGTTTAACAACAAAGCATGGAAAAGTAGCATGAGGAGAACGTACTGAAAATCCAATCACTAGCCACAGTGAATATTGTCCTTGGCAGGTGGTTCAGGTCAACTCTGACTTATGAGAGCATGAGTTTAAGACTTTGAGCATGGGATGATTAATGCAAGACCAACATTATAAAACATGGTACAGCTCCATTCTGCCTAGGTCCAGCAGCTGAGGAAACACCGCCTTCCAGTTGCCACTGCTGTGGCCTAGGAGGGAGAGAAGAGTAAGCATGCACAGCTCCATTATGGACAGGCCCAGCAGCTGATAAAAGGCACTCCCTCCTTCCCAACTGCCAGTGCTATGGCTGGAGGGAGAGTGGGACAGGCAGCCACAATGCCATCCTTTGTCCCAGTGGCTGGTGAGAACCCTCCCTCCATAGCAAATCCTACTGCTGTGGCCACAGAGGGAGAGAACAGCAGCCAGCAACTGCTGGACTTAATTCCCTCCCCTACTTTGTTGCTGTGTGCCTTCAAGTCATTTCTGACTTATGGCAACCCTAAGGCAAACCTATCTGGGATATTCTTGGCAAGATTTGTTCAGAGAGGGCTTGCCTTTGCCTTTCTCTGAGGCTGTGACTTATCCAAGGTTACCCAGTGCATTTCCATGGCTGAGTGGGGATTTGAATCCTGGTCTCCAGAGTCATGGTTTAAAACCACTACACCATGCTGGTTCCCCCACTGCCATCCTCTTTTCCTTGTGTGTGGTGTCTTCTTAGATTGGAAGCCTGAAGGCCGGCAACTGTCAAATTAACAATTGCAGACCCCTCACCTAAAGTGCCATGTACATTGATGGGGCTAAGTAAATAAATATTATAAAGTAGAATAAGGTACCACAAGACTGTCTCCTATAATTCAGACAGGCAGATAAGAATATTGGAGGAGGCAGGGCATGAAAGACCGGAATCCCCTGCTCCAGTTTTCAAGTTTAGCATGGTAGCTCTCATGGCTGCAAAGCTAACATCTGGTGGTTGAAGGAAAATATCTCTGTCCTACAGGATCATATCCTTCCCCCTTTCCCTGTGTCTTGTCTACTCCCTGGTTGGGCCTGACCCACAGTTTACTGCATTACAACAGAATACTGCATTACTTACATATTAAAGCTGTATGCCTTATTCATTTGAAGGGCTCACAATAAAATCCATAATATTGTCACTTCTGCTCACATATAAGAATGTTGGCCATCTGCAGCCAGCCTTGCTTTTAAACAGACTGCAACAGAAGTAGAAAAGAATCGTGCCTGCTAACTTCAAAAACTATTTTTTTTTAAAAAAAGGAATCTGGATTCCCAGTAATGATTTCCAAAGAGAATTATTAATACTGTACTGTGTCTACTTTTTGACCCTTAACCATTTAATTTGCTCACTTTTGATGAGTCACTGTTGTTCTGGATGGCCAAGATAAGCAGTTCGGTGAGGACTTTGTTCAACTACTGTATAGTTAAGACTCAACAGCATTGGTGTCATAGTGACAATTGTTTCCAGTTTCCACTCCTTTTAGAGAGAAAAGCACAAGGTCTTTCACTGTCCTACTGCAGAAAGTTGGGAATGGTTTTATTTAAAAGTAACAATGTGACCTGTAATGAGTTACTTTGGTGGTGGGGTGATGAGATCATAAGAACAATTCTTTTTTAGCAAAAAATAATTTTACTTGTTATTCTGCAAGACTGTTTGAGGGGGATTTTTGATCATGTTTATTATTTATTAGTTTATTTTAATTAAAATTATATCCCACCTTTCTTCTGCTATGAGACTCTGGTTTTAAAGGGTTTTATAACCACCACCACCAAATTATTTTTAAAATAATGGGTTAGTAACATACTGAAAAAACGTGCAATGTGCAATAATAGCACTTAAAATAATGATAACCCTTTAAACTAAGATCCCAAGCTCTGTTCCTCCTGTGCCCATGCTATGCTGGTTCTCCTGTTCCTCCTGTGCCCATGCTATGCCCATACTAACTGCTCCGTCAGACCATTCTATTGTCCACATAGCAAACAGCCTTTGTTCTAATGTATCCATAGGATTTCCATCCACCCCATTGTTGTCCATTGGAAGAGGGATAGGTAAACTGCAGCTTGCAAGTTGCCTGTGGTCCTCTAGGGGCCGAGCCACTTCTCCCCATGCTCTGAAAACCATTCCATTTTGTTATTTAAAATATATATTAAAACTTGGCCCTTTCATTTTAGATGAAGGTGAGCTTTTTCAGCAAACTGGGGACTTTATCACATGAATCCAAAATCATGGAATTATGCTGGGATAGTAGCAGTAATGGCTTCCCGGTATCACATGTTGCCATCGTTATACCATGGTTGGTGAGTGCTCCAACAGTTACTGTGGTGCACCTTTGCATTCACATGCAAAACCTGTGAACAGCTGTCAATATCACTATTTCCCCAGTATTGACGAGTGTTCGATAATTAATTCCCATTGTAGTTCTGATATTATGGTGTGAATGGGCATTCCTCCCTCTTTTACCCTCCCCATTCCCAACGAAAACACAATTAAACTTATGGTGGAGACCGTAAAGAGGAACTGCATTACGCCCTTTTAATGAACCATTGCCTTTCCTTGGTATTTTTTTGTTTGTTTAATTGTTAATTTGTTAATTTCTTTGTTTTTTGTTTGTTTAATTGACGTGGCATCTTGCGATAACAGCTGAAACTGTGTTATGGCAAAATCGCAGAAGGAGTTTTTTTTAAAAAAGGCATGTGCATGGGCCAAACAAGTGTTACAATAGTGCAAGCCTCAATCCCGTTGGTAAAGGGCTAGTACGTGGTCATGCCATGTTCCATTAGTGGTAGTATTGCGTGATTGTGGCAAACTGATAATTAATGTAATACTTCCATGCCACCATGCTTTTGCTATCCCCAATTGCGATGTTACAGCATTTTTACACGCCTGTTTGAGAAAGTCCTGGAAATAACTTGTCATTTCCTAGATAAGACAAAAGTCTCTTCTGCACTAAACAGAGGTCCCCAAATATGGCCAAACTGTTTCAATGGCCTCTAGAGGGCAAAAGGGTGTCTTTTCAGCCCCGCATTTTTCAAGTTATTCTTTACAGGGAAAAATTGTTTTTGGAGGAAGGGCCTCCCAGCTCCAGCAGATGTGTGTGGATGTGTGTGGCCATGTCCCCTGGGCAGCTGCAGAATGCTACAGGTGACTGTTCCTCTTTTGTACACCAATTGTAACTACATTTACTTGAAAGTAAGGTCTGATGACGAGGTAGAGTATTGACATGAGAGAGGATGCACCACTTTGGTTTGCAGCTGTAAACATAACACTTTTTTAGTGTTTGCTCTACTAAAACAAAGACCGGCAAAGCCTCCTGGCAAGAAGAAAAATGAACACATCTGCTAATATTTACATGGGAGAGCATTCAAATATATGATACTTCAGCTACAGTCTCTGCAATAGGACAGTCCAGCCTGCCACTTTAGGATTCCAGATAACAATATGAAATTTCTCCTCATTCTGAGTCAGACTATAAGACTACCACAGATCTGGGGAACATTCCTTTTTTGTGGGACTACAGCTCCCAGAAACATCCAGCCAGCATGGACATTACCTATGTTGGCTGTGAAATGGGAGCCGTAGTCCAAAAAGTAATTTTTCCACATTCAGACCTATCTTGCTTAACGGATCTCAGTCTTTGGTCTCCAGATATTTTCAGCTTCAGTTCTCAGAAGCCCCAGCTAACATGGCCAATGGTAAGGGATTTGGGGAACTGAAGTCAAAGCATTTGGAGTGCCAAATCATTTAAAATATGCCAAAGATTGGATACCACTGTTTTGCACTAACTGTTAATTGCTTCCCAGGGTCTTGGATAGGTTCCCCCTCAACACCTTCCAGAAATTGTACCTGTAACCTTTTACACGCCAAACATGCACTTCCTCATTCAACTATGCCTTCTCCTTATTTATATCACCACCTCTTTACCATCCTAGTTTGCTGTATGTGCTCCTTTAGCTTAACTCCTATTGATGTGAATGAGACTTAAATTCTCAGCTTTAATGTACAGTCTTACATCAGGTATATTTTATCTCCCAGGTTACACCAGACTTGACAAGTAACCATTTTAAGCTGCTTCTCTTCCATTTCATGGGCAAGGTAAATATCCTGGCCAGATCATTAAAATAAAACACTAAGGTGCAGAACAGCATTTCATGGCTGAGATGCTGTGTGAAGATGAAGACAATCATGCCCCTCACCCTCTCCTCCTATTACCCAACACTCTGCTATTCTGCATTCTTGTTTGCTTTTGCCTCTAGAAGACCCAGCGCTTGCCAAGATGTTCAGTTTACTAAGCTGCTAATGATTTGTTTTCTGAGCAATTTAGGCTGGAAGACTATGCCAGCTTCTTGCCCTTGATTTGCTTCAGTGGTTTGCAGTGCACTGCAATTCCCCAAGACAAGGCTAGACATGCTGGGAGTTGGGGCGATGACACAAAGCAAACTAGCCCTTGCTGTTTTATAAGCATTGCTGCAATGGAAAGGTGAGCACTCACTTAATATGATGCATATCGTAGTTTTGCCATGGTAACTCACCTCTATAATCAGAGAGCCCATATGAAGAGCAGTGAGTGGAGTCTGCTCTGCTGGTTTGACGACCACAGTGTTTCCACAACAGAGAGCAGGGGCAATCTTCCAGATGAACATTACCAGTGGGAAGTTCCACTAAAAACAAAAAAGAAAGGCAGTACAAGAAATGAGGGTGACCAATGAATTGCTAGGACATATCCCTACTGTCCCATGCTGTTCTACTCATGCTTTCTAATCCTTTCTAGGACAGGTGCATTTCTACCATCAATAGGAGAGGAAGGCATTTACATTCAGGACTCTTAAACACTCACTCATATCACTTGGAGGGCAGTGTTGACAGGATACTGGTGACCCAAAGCGGACACCTTATTTTTGCAACACATTGCTTAGTTTGGGGATCAGCTCAGGACAAGACCACTGCAGTCTGTGAGAGCTGCTCAAAGGCTCTCTGTATCACATTGACTGAAGAAGAAAATTGTGTTGTTATTATATTATCTTGACTTTGGACATTATCATAAGTGGCAAAAAATAGCACAATTACGATGTCACGGCAGTGCTATTGCACAACGTTGTAGCCATTGCGTGTTCAATCTATGCTCCAGCCACAAATAAGGCATCACTTTTAATTGATGGGACAAGCCATGACCCATGCCCAACTTAAGGGTCTCCCCACTGGGGGTAGTACCCAAGAAGGCGCCGGGCGAGTACCGGCTCATTCATCACCTTTCCTACCCAAAAGGAGCATCAGTCAATGACGCCATCCCTCCAGAGCTTTGCTCGGTGAGGTACGCCTCATTGGACTATGCGGTCCGCCTGCTGCAGAATTGCGGGCAGGGGGCCCTGATGGCAAAATGTGACATCCAGTCGGCCTTCCGGCTCCTGCCGGTGCACCCCGACGATCACTGCCTTTTGGGTTTCAAGTTCCAGAACAAATGGTACTATGACATGGCATTGCCCATGGGCTGTTCCATCAGCTGCTCTGCCTTTGAAACATTCAGCACGTTCTTGGAATGGGCATTGCAGCGGCGCGCAGGTTCCCCATTTGTCACACACTACTTGGATGACTTTCTGATGATGGGCCCAGCCGGGGGAGGGGAATGTGGGTTTTTGCTTTCCTCTTTCCAGGCTTTGGCGGAGGAGCTGGGGGTACCGTTGGCGCCTGACAAGACGGTTGGTCCTGCGACGTCCCTGGTGTACCTGGGCATACAGCTCGATTCCGAAAAAGGGATCTCCAGATTGCCCGACGATAAGATTAACAGCCTGAGGGCGTTGATGGCCGACCTGCTGAGGAAAGAAAAAGCCACGCTCAGAGAAGTGCAGTCACTGTTGGGGCACCTGAACTTTGCCTGCAGGGTGGTGTCCCCGGGGAGGGCGTTCTGCATGCGTATTGCAAGGCTCACCGGGGGGGCGCGGGCGCAGCACCATCACATTCGCCTCACAAAAGGGGTGAAGGAGGACATCAGGTTGTGGCTTTCTTTCCTCGACACTTACAACGGGGTGTCCACATGGCAGAGCCGCATGGAGCTGGGCAATAGTCTGCAGGTGCACTCTGATGCAGCGGGCAGCCAGGGTTTTGGGGTTTATTATGATGGGCACTGGTGTGCTCGGCCCTGGCCAGAGGACTGGGCAGCAAGGGGCATCACCAGGGACCTCACTTTTCTGGAGTTTTTTCCCATAGTAGTGGCCATCACGTTGTGGGGCAGGCAATTCAGTGATAAAAAAGTTTGCTTCTGGTGTGACAATCAGGCAGTGGTAAGGATCATCAACAGGCAGTCCTCCAGGTCCGAAAGAGTCATGAGGCTGGTGCGTAGGTTCGTGCTTACCTGCTTGAGGGCCAACATCAGCTTTCACGCTCAGCACATTCCCGGCACGGATAATGAGATTGCAGATGCATTGTCTCGGTTTCAGACGGAACGGTTCCGCGCGCTGGCGCCAAACGCGGACGAGACGGAGACCCAGTTCCCGGAAGACCTCTGGAACCTTGGGAACGAACCGTGCTCCAGGGCATAGCGGATTCCTTGGCTCCTTCTACGCGGGCCAGCTATCAGAGGGCGGCGGCACAGTTCACGCGATTCAGGCAGCAGCACGGCTACGGATGCGCCGGCCAGCCAACGGAGAGGGCAGTCCTGCACTATCTGGCTTCCTTGAGGGAGAAAGGGATGGCACCAAGGACAATAGCTGGCCAGGCGGCAGGCATTTCCTTCACCTGCAAAGCAGCAGGGTATGGGGACCCCTGCGCCTCCTTCATGGTGAGGAAAGCGCTGGAGGGCTGGAAGAGGATGACTCCGAGGGCGCGTGACACTCGGCGCCCCCTCTCCTACGCGACGCTGGCACGGCTGGTGGGTCACCTGCCAGCCATATGCCACTCCAGCTACGAAGCTCTGCTCTTCGGTGCAGCATACACGATTGCCTTTTTTGGGGCTCTGAGGGTGGGGGAGGTGGTGTGCTCCTCCAAGACGGACTCGTCGAACACGGCACTGCAGATTGGCGATATATCATTGGGCGAGCATGACTTGTCCATTCACATCAGGCGCTCGAAGGCGGATCAGCGCGGCCGCGGGACCACCCTGCATCTTCGGAAGGTAGAGAGTTTTGCGTGGTGTCCCGTGGTGAGCATGAAGAAGTTTTTGGAAGTGCGGGGGATGGGGCGCGGCCCCTTGTTCAAGCACCAAGATGGGACACCTCTCACCAGATTCCAGTTCACGAGCGTGTTGAGAATGGCCATCAAGGGCTTGGGTCTTCCCCCAGAGGAATTCACCAGCCACTCTTTCCGGATTGGGGCGGCAACCATGGCAGCAGAAGCAGGCATGTCCACAGAGTCGATTATGCGCCTGGGGCGTTGGCGCTCGAGGGCCTACAAGGCCTACATCAGACCGGGCAGGGCGCTGCCTGCGGTGCCAAGGGCCCATGGGGACCAGTAGGCCTGCCTGTTGATAAGGTGATGGTTGGCGGAAGGCGGTTCCAAGGGAACGCCTTTGTGGCGGATGTTTGGGTCGTGAGAAGTTGGATATTTAGGGGTCTCCGTCAAGTTCAAGTCTAAGTCCAAGTTCAAAGCCAAGTTCAAGTTCAAGGGAGACCCCTGCTAGCTGCTAATACGTTTGTTTACAGGGAAGGAGAGAGCGTCGAGCGGACGGCTCGGCCAGTGCCTCTCTCCTTCATGCAGGGGAACCGGGATGGACCGGTCCCCGCGCCACCCTCATGTGTGGGCGGCGGGAGCTCACGACCCATACATTGCCGCCAACCATTAACTGGCAAGTTGCGGCCAATTATTGCCAACATACATATATCATTATCTACCTCAAGATTATCTCATATACCTCAATGTTTTGTATATTATTAACCTGTACCTAACCATGTTTTCCTGAAGTTATATGTAAGCAATACATAGTCAACCCAATATGAGTGTTTGTCATTATTCAAGGGGGCTGTGGGGCCGTCCGGTCTGGGTCCGCAAGGGGGCTCGACGCTGGCCGGCGGGCCTATTTGCGGCCCGGCCGGCGGCCCCAAAAGCAGCCTCCGGGCTCCGCCCCACCCTTCCACCCCCCCCGCTCGTCAGGCGCCGTCCTGGGCGGGGTGGGGGGGGGAGGGGGACGACCGCATGGCATGCCATGCGGGCCGCCATCTTCCCCCTTCTCCTTCCCAGCGCCCTCAGCGGCGGGGAGGGGAAGGGGAGGCTAGGCCAATCAGAGGCGAGGCTGCTCGCCTCTGATTGGTCTACGGATCGGGGTAAAGGGCAGCACGCCTGCGCGCCCCACCCCAGATCCGAGGCAGCGGCGGAGGCAGCAGCACGCTCTCCGCCGCGCCTGAAAAGCGGAACCCGCCCACCCTCCCTTTGTTCATCTTTGTCGCAATTTGCAGGCGGATGTTTGGGTCGTGAGAAGTTGGATATTTAGGGGTCTCCGTCAAGTTCAAGTCTAAGTCCAAGTTCAAAGCCAAGTTCAAGTTCAAGGGAGACCCCTGCTAGCTGCTAATACGTTTGTTTACAGGGAAGGAGAGAGCGTCGAGCGGACGGCTCGGCCAGTGCCTCTCTCCTTCATGCAGGGGAACCGGGATGGACCGGTCCCCGCGCCACCCTCATGTGTGGGCGGCGGGAGCTCACGACCCATACATTGCCGCCAACCATTAACTGGCAAGTTGCGGCCAATTATTGCCAACATACATATATCATTATCTACCTCAAGATTATCTCATATACCTCAATGTTTTGTATATTATTAACCTGTACCTAACCATGTTTTCCTGAAGTTATATGTAAGCAATACATAGTCAACCCAATATGAGTGTTTGTCATTATTCAAGGGGGCTGTGGGGCCGTCCGGTCTGGGTCCGCAAATAAGGCATCACTTTTAATTGATGGGACAAGCCATCAATAGCTCTCAATATGGCTTTTTTCTTGTTATTGAAGAGCGTGCAAAATCACGTCCTGTTGTAATCGCGAGGTTACAGCATGAATGGGTGGTCCTCTTCCCCCTCTCCCCATTCCCATCAAGAAAACCTCTGGGTGAGAACATGAAAATGAAGTACAGGAAACTTTTCTTATGAACAGTCCCATTTTGTTTGCATGTTTTTAGGTTTGTTTAAGTGCTTGTGTGTTCATTTACTTAGTAAATTCAGGGGTTTTTTTGTTTTTGTTTTTTTTTAGTTTTAAGCATGTTCGCATCTTCTCATGAGAACCACCGAAATCTTACCCATGCTAAATCATGGAAGTAAACTCCCATTCTTACAGCACTAGTGGTGGTTGTGCAATAATTACATGGCGGCTGTCTCGCGCATTTACAGCGATATGTGATAATAAGTGCCACTATGTTTCCATTTTCCTCAGTCACAGAAATACAGCATTTTTAGATGCTAATCTGATAAAGTCTTTTGATTTACTGATCCTGTTGTTAAAGGCCCTGCTCAGGTCTTGCAGGCTCAAGACTTTTTACTTCCCTTGAGTCAATCTACCTGTAATGCTGTCTTCCAACACCCTCAACTGCCCTCAAGAGGAAGGCACCTCTCTGTTTTCCAGGAATACTTTCTGGGTTTTAATTCTGATCAATAGCCTCCCACCCAGAGTCTGAAAAAGTCACTTTTTCCAATGACAACAGCCAGAATCCTCCAATGGCCATGCTGGTTGGAAAGTCTGGGGAGTTTGCATCCCCCCAAAGTAACTTTCCCAGGCTCTGCTCCCACCCAGAGCATGGATATCTTCTTTGCAGACCCACCCTTTCAGTTCACATGGGGACAAATTCATTCCCATCAAACCCTGAAGCAAATGCTGATCTAATTTGGAAGTGTGTTAATTGGATTGATATATATTTCTCCCTCCAGCTCCCTTTATTCAGCAGACCTCCTCCTGTAGGAACTGCAGGAGTCTTTTGCCACATATTACTCTTTAGATTGGCTTTATTGGCTGCAACTCAAAAGGTTCCTTTCTTGGGCCTCCTTGAGCTTCAGAGATTATAAAGTGGTCAGTTTTATCTCCATCTCAGAGGTCTTGGAAGGATGGGGTCTGCTGAGCTGCAGTCAGCATGAAATGTCTTCAAGACAGCAAGTAGCCTGTCTGTCTGCCCACAGCGGGCAGCATCAAGCATGTAAAAATGTGAACTGGGCTTTTCATTAACATACAAAAGGCTTAACCTCATCTAAGCTTCATGGGTATTTAGAGAGTTGTGTGCATAGTGACTACTCAACCTTCAACATGGCTGTAATTACAGTCAAGAAATTCACAAGACCTGTAAGACTGTTTGGTATTTAAACTCTGTTTGTGCAAACACACCCATGAGCAAAGCTTGGAAAAGTTACTTTTTGGACTACAGCTTCTAGAGTCCTCTAGCCAGTATGGCCAGTGGCCATACTGGGAGATTTTGGAACCTGATGTCCAGCTTCTCCAGATTGTGTGTGCACTTGTGGGTATATATCTTTGGCTAAGACTACTATGTGTTTCAGAGTGTATCTAAGATATACTGCAATAGTAGTGTTGATACCATAAGTATCATGGATCCATCCTACAGAATCTGGGACTTATAATTTAGTTCAGTGTAGGGTGGAGTAAGGGACAGGGCTCCTGTATCTTCCAAATCATACCTGTTGAGATTCCTTCTTCTAGGCAATTGTTAAAGATACAGGAACCCTGTCCCTTATTTCACTTGGTGATCCTAGTTCAGCAAGGCCACTTATAATTTAGTGCCCTCCCCTGAAATCTCTAGTGCCCTCCCGTGAAATAGTCATGTCTCAGAGAATTCTAAGTACCTCATCTGACTAGTGAGGCTTTTGTTGGATGAAGTCATAACAGTAAAAATGGTGTCAAACTGCTACTGCAGTACACTGTTGATACACACTCAATTCAATCTATTGAAAAGATGTTCACAAAGCAACCTCCAACATGCAGCAAAAACATCAGCCTGTGTAGGGGACTGCAACTGAATCTATGCCTTAGACACTTTTCTTATTTAAATATTTTAGCTTTCTTTCCTCTTTGCAAGATTTCAGAGCCGCAGTGGAAAACCTGAGACTCTACAAATGTTGGATTTCAAGTTCCACCAGCCTTAGCCAGAATATCCAATGTTGCTGCCCCATTGAAGAAATAATGCAGTTTAGCACTGCTTTAACTGCCATGGCTCAATGCTATGGAATTCTGGGATTTGTAGTTTTGTGAGCTATTTAGCTTTCTCTGAGAGCTCTGCTGCCACAACAAACAACAGATCCCAGGATTCCACAGGATGGAGCCATGATAGTTAAAGTGGTGTCAAACTTCATTATTTCTGCAGTGTGGCAGCAGTCTGCTGAGATAAAGTCTGACAACCTCACAGGATATATACCTCTGTCCTGGAAGGTATCACAGGCTAAAGTTTATTAATTTCACAATCTTGTCTCCATCAATGAATATGGTACTGAAGTGACAGGAAGTAGACTTTCCTGACAGTCAGTTTGATAACTATCTTCAGGCCAGTGCCTAAGACAGCTGCAGGTATTTCATGACAGATACGGGCATGTGAAACAATCTTAAGAAATGCTGAGGAGGAATATTGAATAGGAGAAGATGGACAGAATATCTGCTCCTTTGAAAATATTTCTTTTAATATAATGAAATGCATATGGCTTATATGCTACACTGTGAATACAGAAAAGTGTAGCTTTCTATACTCCTTCTATTTATAACCCTAACAACCAAGAATGCAGATTAAATATAGGAGAGGTTTCAGATCTGAATGGGCAGAAACCTCAACCCAGACTAGTCAGGTGATGCCCTGCTCAGACCATGGGCCACTGGCCCTAAATATAGATTACTATTCTTCCCTGCCATTTCCATCCATATTTTTTTTTAAAAAAACACCTTACTAGTCTTTCAGGAAATGAATTATGACAGAGACCATGAGCCCTCTTTTTCTTTTCTTCTTTAACGTAACTGGCTCATGAAAGAAGCTGAACTAATATTAGTTTCTGAAGTATGCATTGATTTTGATCTTTGATCATTTTGATCCTTTGTAGCTACGCCACTGGAAAGGGAAGAGTGTCGTTTTAGGCAGGTCAATGATCAGAGCTAACATTTCTTCACTTAATTAGATGCACTGGCAGTCTAATGTGGACATCATTAGCATCCTTGGTCTAGCATTTCAGGGTGAATTTGGATTATGTCATCCAATGCTGCATTTTTTAAAAAAAGTCTCAATCTGGTTTTACATTTTTTTATGTAGCTTAGACGACTGTGCTTTATAAAACTACTGAAATATAGCAAAGCAAACATCATCCTATTTGCAGTAGAATTGTGGTTGTTTCAGTACTTCATTATACTAAGGACTTTTTCGGATGAGTCTTTTACAGCGCAAGCAGCCTCGTCCCCGTTGTGAGGCTGCTGTGCTGCAGGGCATCCCTTTCGGATGACGCTCTCCCCTGCTGGTACTGTTGCGTTACCGCGGGGACACTGCAGCATTATATTTGGCAGTTTTCTAATCACGATCAACTTTCGTGATTAGAAAACCACTGAATATAACGCTGCAGTGTCCCCGCGGTAACGCAACAGTACCAGCAGGGGAGAGCATCATCCGAAAGGGATGCCCTGCAGTGCAGCAGCCTTGCAACGCAACGAGGCTGCTTGCACTGTAAAAGACTCATCCGAAAAAGTCCTAATTCTGTCTAAAAGTAACTTTCCAAGGTCTGCCAAGAAGCAAGACTCTCCAAAGAACTCAAATGAGCTGTGGGGTAGACAGATGTTATGAGCAGCCAGCAATTGTAGGAGGGAAGAGGAGACATCTGAAGCACTAGTCGTTAGTTTCACATTTGGGTAAAAAAGGACAAAGCAACTCTAGGGGTTGTAAAAGGAGAAGACCCCTCCCCCATCCATTAATACAAAAGTGGATCCCAGCTTCCATGGTACCCATGTTTGCAAGCCTATGGGGGTGTGGAACCAGACAGGAATGTTACTTCCTTGTTAGGTGTCTGCAGTGTGGGCCAGAAGAATTGGTATGCCCCATGCTGGCTCCCCCTCTAGCTCTGAGCCAGCCAATCAGAGCTCCTGTTGGCTCAGCCGAGTTCCTCCTGATCAGACTTGGCAGTATTTTCATTATCGAAATTGATAGCATTTAAGTTTTTTAGAATATGCTGACATAAAACACCCAGAGAACCAGTCACACATCTCTAACACAATTTGGTCTTTATATTCTTGAGTAAAAATTCTTGATCTTCATCAACACTCTATTTAAGATATTATTTTTGTTGGAAGATATTTACCTGTAGCACTCTCAACCATTCCAAAATGGGGATGCTTGAGGAATTCATTCTTTATGAATTTGGAGTCAGACTGACACAATCCTCCTGCCCCAAATTTATGAACACATAGGAAACTACAAATAGACTGATCTGTCCATCTCTAGCAACAATAGCACAACCACAAGTATTGTTAAATATAATATTGGTTAAATGAAAGACATATGGTTTCATCCAATGTTTCCCTTCTGCAAGCAGAAGGCCTATTTAGAAATAGCCTTCTGCCCTCAAGGCGGTCCCCAGTAATGTGATTATTTCCCCTTTCTCTCCTGTGGCCCCTGAAGCACTTTGGAACAGGATGGAAGTTGGCCAGGGGCAACAGAGAGAGGGGAGAGTTAGTGGAAACTGCCTTCTCCCTTCTGCTAGCAAAAGCCTCCATATGTTCAAAAGCCTCTCAGTGTAAAGGAGGGTTTCTTCCATTGGCAGAAGGGCAATGTTGGTTGCAGATATTTTTCAGAACTTGGAAAAGTTATTTTTTTTTAGGGGCTAAAACTCTCAACTCTGGGAGTTGAAATCCCCAAAAGTAACTTTCCTGAGCTCTTTCCATTTTTTTGTCCCTTAAATAAATGATCTAACTTACAGGAATAATTTGACCACAGACTCCAACAGGCTCATGTCTTGTATATGTGAAATAGTTTCCATCTAGGTGAGATAGTAAGAACAGACTGGTGAGACACAGCAAGGGTAAATGAGGGGAAAAAATCTTTGTTATTCAAAAATGCTGCACAATGTATAATTATACTATAATAAGAAAATACAGTAAATATATTTAGATTTAATATTGACCAAGAATAAAATGTGGGGATGACACTAGTCAAGCATTAGGACTCCTGTACTTTTAAGAAAAGAGAAATGTTGCAGATCATTCTGGTATCAGGCTCCAGAGTTTGTTTCCTTTGATCTGAATATCTATTGTAATTTTGGTTTTCTTTTGCATTGTTTAATTTAACTTGGAGGGTGAGTTAAAATACCAGGAGAACAGCTCAAAAGGAAAAAGTCACCAGAGACAGATGACAGAGAATGACCAGCTAATCAGAAAGGCTGTAGCTCAGATGTCTAAACCAGTGTTTATAGGCTGTTGATTATAGGAAGCGGCATGTTCAAATGAAGGCTGCAAGGTTTTGGAAAGTTCAGCCTGCTGAGATTACCTCCCTCTATCTCTATATCAGTCTTATGATAAAAATTGTCTCCTCTCTCCTTCCACTCTTTTGGGAGCGGGCTTATGCTTCTCTATAGAGCACCATGGATAATACTTATGGTCCTTGCATAAACAATACTCACCAGTACAACAATAATCTAGTAAATCCTAAATGCTAATGAAACCAACCAAAATTTCTAAGGCCAGTAGTTGCCATCTTTGATAATCTGCAGGATAAGACTGATTCCCCTTTCTCTACAGTGGCTATGCCGAAGGATTAAGAAAAAAAGTATGGAAGACAGAAAGTTGTACAGTATACACAAGTATACAGGCAATCACTTTTGCTAAGGTTTATGCAAAGAATTGTTAGTTCAAGTAACAGAAAGTGTATTGCAAAAATTTCAAGTTGATGCTCAAATAGCAATGGAAAATGGCTACAAGTAACTTCCATGTGTATAGAACAAAGAACTCTCTCCAAAATACAGCCCCCAAACATCTCACACTTTCTTAAATACAGAGTGTAGCATCCCTTTCTTTTTTTACTTACAAGTAAGCATGTGGCCCCCAAATCAGGAGTATCTTAAGGGGAGGTTTAAATCTTTCTCCCAAAACTGGTTCCCTTCCTAAATTATTCAGACCCCTCAACACTCTATCTATCTATCTATCTATCTATCTATCTATCTATCTATCTATCCATCCTAATCACAGACTCCCTTGTAAGTTAAATAAAAGAGAAACTCAACTACATGCTGCAGATTGGATGTGACTTCCTCCTTTAGAAATAACACCTTCTGGAATGCTTGCTTGCTAACTCTACAGGTTTCTGCAGAGCCAACTCTTTCATGTTTTGTTTGCCCTCACCACATGCCCTGTCCCACAGCCTTCTGGGTTTGAGTGTGGTTTTTTTTGAAGATGGGTGGCTGGGACAGAATAGGGATTCTGTGGTGTACTGCCCACCCTGCTGCTGAACAGTCTTATTGCCTGAACTGGCTGAGCTGGTCTTGGAGTCCCCTCACCTTTTTGTGCTGTGTGACTTCAACATCCATGCAGAAACTGCTCTGTCAGGAATAGCTCAGGACTTGATGCCTGCCATGACACTAATGAGGCTGTCCCAAGTAGTATCTGGTGCCACCCATGCTGCAGGAAACACTCTGGACCTGATTTTCTGCTCTGGCCTGGATGATAGTGATCTTGATGTGGAGGAACTTTCTGTAGTTCTGTTGATGGATTGATCACTACCTAGTGGGGTTTAGACTTACTGGGACTCACAGCCTCTGCAGGGGTGTGGGGACAACTAAGATAGTCTGCCCCAGAAAACATATGAATCCAGATGGATTCCTGGGGAGTTTCCTTTTGCCTTGGCAGGTGATCTTGTCAAAGCTCTGGCTGAACTCTGCAATATGGAACTAGCCAGGGTGATGGACACAATTGTCTCTAAGCATCTCCCACAATGTGGAGCCAAGCAAGCCCCCTGGTTCACCAGGGAACTGGCAGCAATGAAATGAGTGGGATGGAGACTAGAGCAACTAAGGTAGAAGACTTGGAGCAAGTCTAACTGAACATGAGTGAGCCTATGCTGTGGCGATAGTGGCAGCAAAGAAATTATACTTCACTGCAACTATCACCACGGTGCCATCCAGTGTCTGCACAGTGTCATTCAGTGGAGCTGTCTCAAGTAGGCAGGAGCTTTTTGCAAGTTGGTCCACAAGAAAAGAACAAAGACCACTCAAGACCCAGCCTGCTGTGTGGAATTTGCATGAAACTTTGCAGACAAAGTAGCTTGGGTCTGCTCTGACTTGGATGCTGTAGTTGAGGCAGGTCCAGTGGGTGTAATCTTGGTGTCTGCTTGTTCCGTATGATTGGTTAAGTTTCAATTTGTTCAGCCTGACAATATGGACAGGATCCTTGGAGAAGTGAGAGCCACCACATGCATATTGGATGCTTCCCCTTCCTGGCTACTGAAAGCAGTTAGAGGGGGGCTGGCCAAGTGGGTAAGGTGAGTGGTGAATGCCTCATTGTAGCAAGGGAATTTTCCATCCTGTTTAAAAGAGGCTGTGGTGAGGCCATTACTAAGAAGGCCTTCCTGGATCCCACCATTCTGAATAATTATCGGCCAGTCTCTAACATTCCATTGTTTGGCAATGTTCTGGAGTGTGTGGTGGCCTCCAAGCTCCAGGGGTTTCTGGATGAAATGGATTATCTAGATCAATTTCAATCTGGTGTCAGGCCTGGTTATGGGATGGAGACAGCTTTGGTCACCTTGGTGGATGACCTAGGCAGAGAACTGGACAGGGGGATTGTGTCCCTGTTTATTCTGCTGGACCTCACAACAGCTTTCAATACCATCAGCTATGGTATCCTTCTGGGCCATCTCTCTGGGATGGGACTTGGGGGCATTGTTATGCAATGGTTTCAATCTTTCTTAGAAGGACAAACTCAGAAGGTGGTGCTGGGGGACTCGATGTTGGATGCTCTGGCTGTTGGTCTGTGGGGTCCGTTAGGGTTCGGTTTTATCCCCCAAGCTGTTTAACATTGACATAAAATGGTTGGGAAAAATCATCCAGAGTTTTGGGGTTCAATGTTACCAGTATGCTGATGACACCCAATTCTATCTCTCCTTCCCATCTGATTCCAAGGAAGCTGTCTTAGTACTGAACCAATGTCAGTTGTCAGTAATGGACTGGATGAGGGTGAACAAGTGAGAGAAAGGAGGCATACAAATGCAACAAATAAATAAATAGTTATCTTTGACTGGATCCCATAGCTTGACTGTAATACAGTCGTCCACATTTGTGGGATAAGCATTCATAGATTTGATTATTCACAAATTACTAAATATGTTCTCTGTAGACATTTTCTAGGTCCTCCAGCACAATTCTATGGTATGCTTCTACTGTAAGTTGACCACACAGTCACACTGAGGGTTCTACAAATGACTAAAGAAGTGTTCTCTCAGGTAAAAAGAAAAAAGAAAAAAAAGTGGACCTATATTTATGCTTTTTCCACTTTTTCAGTGGTCCTCCATCCCTAACCCTCACAAAAGGTGAGGGCTGACTGTAGTTTAAATGGTGTGCTTGTGTGCTATGGATGGATTAGAGGGTTACTCTACCTGCTAGGGGAACCCAATCCCACTGAAATAACCACACTTGGGAAAACACATACAGAAGAACTGGATTGTTCCAGATACTTCCAAAGAAGGAGTATATAAGGCCTGATGACACTTAGCAATAGCAATAATAATCTATTTTTTTAAAAAAATATTTATATTGGCACTCTGCCAATCTGTACAGCTATAGGAGCTTTAGTGAAGATTATAGAGTTAAACAAGAGAATTAAACAAAATGTACCAATAGCATTTTTTAAAAAAGATAAGGCACCTCTTTACCTCCATTTCGGATTTCAGTTCCACAATTAATGAATAGTGCTCCAGAATCATAAAACCTTTTCAGAATGACTCACCCATTGGGATGGTACGCCCGTGGATTTTATCAGCCCAACCTGCACAGTAGCGTAAAGTGTTGATACAGCCACCTAAGTCCATTAGGTAGGCATTGGAAAAAAGTTTCCCACCATTAATGCTCTCCATTGTCTAAAACAAAAGTAGTCAACACATTATTCATGGGAAATAAAAGAATATCATCGTCTAGAACCATGAGTGCATTTCACCTTACTCTAAGCTCCAAGATCAGCCAAATTATTTTGGTATATGAGACAGAAAATCCCAATGACATCCCTCTTTATCCTTGGTAATAACGTAACAAATCAAATAGCTAAGAAATCGCTGCCCTTTCATGACACCCAACATTTGCTGCCTGAGATGGCTATCTTGCTTTGCCTTGTGGTAGAGCTGGCACCACTGCTGTAAAACTCTCTCCCTACTTTCAAAGACAGATATTCATAATAATGGAATTGGTTATAAAGTATGTCAAAGAAGTGCTTACAGTAAATTGAACCTGCTACTCATCTCCCTAGGTAAAACCCATTGGTTTTCCAGTCTCTCTGCTATGCATGAATGCACAAGCAAAGCACTCCTGACAGATGACCACCCAGTCTTAATGCTTGTCAACTTTTCATTGCATACTTTTTAAGAGAGGATGTTACTGCTAAGGTTTCTATGATGGAATTTGCCTCTTCATGAACAGAGCGAATGTGTGTGTGTGTGTGCGTGTGTGTGTGTGTGTGTGAGAGAGAGAGAGGTGAGTGTTAGCCTTGAGTTCAGTCTCAACTCTGCTGTTTATTACTTTATTCAGGCTTCACAGTTAGGGAGCTCAAATGCCATTTACTTCTGTGAAAGTTGATAGCTTAATTGTTCACAGGATCATGATATTTTAAAATAGGCTCTTCCAAAATATTTAGGGCTGTTGAGAAAACAAAACAAAAAATATCAGATATTGGGAAAAATAATAAAAAGCAGAAAAAAATGTGTATGTGCCTTCAGGTTGCCTGTTGACTTATGGCAACCCCATTAACTTCACGGGGCTTTCTACTTCCAAATTCTTAAATTTCATATAAGGGAGTCTACAGCTGATTAAGGTAATTGATCCAGATGTATTGGAGGGATTTTAATTTGTAATGTATGAGGTCCAAAGCTACTACCAAGGGAGCCCTGGTGGCACAGTGGTTAAATGCCAGTACTGCAAGCCACAAGGTTATGAGTTCGATCCCAGAGGGCTCCAGGGTTGACTCAGCCTTCCATCCTTCTGTAGGTCAGTAAAATGAGTACCCAGCTTTTGGGGGATGATTAGCTAAAATACATTGTAAACTGCTTAGGGAGTGTTTCAGCACTGATAAGCGGTATATAAATATCAGTGCTATTGCTATTGCTACCAAAACAAGAAGAAAGGCCTGTCCAAAGGAGTCTTGATTAGTATGGTAGGTCTTTATGGAAAAATAAATATTCTAACCCAATAGTAGATTTGTTTTTGTTGGCTAAGCAAAGACTGGAAAAGAAATGATTAAACTCTCTGGTATTTGCCTTGTGTTTCCATACTTATTTTCATTTTTCCACACTAGGAAAATGCATACACATTATCTGAGATAAGCCAATGAGTTCATTCCATTTCTTCAGTTTCACTCGTGTTTGGGAGATGATAATCTTGGTCTGGTTGCAGAGCCAAACATTTTTGAGTTAATATTTAGACAATAAACATGCAAGTAATTACTGACAATGTTTTTCAATAGCGGTTAAGGATTTAAGATTGGCGTTAAACTTTTTGGACTGTATACAACAGTGTCATTCTAGTGAAGGAACTGCTCTTGTCAATACAGTTGGGCAATGACACCCTCCAGCTTCCTCACCTATGAAACCTAAAAATCCACAGAGGTAGGGATAACCGCCACCCTGGTCTCTACAGATTTTCAGGTGGCAAGGAGGCCTACATGGCAGAAAATTGGAGAAAGTCCTGTTGTGCTAGTAGACTTCTACAACTGTGATGATTGACTTAACCTTATACCTCTGGTTGCCAGATGCTCAGGTGCAATCAGGAAAAGTCCAGCTTTTCACCTTCCAAAAACATGTGTCTGGCTGATGCTAAAGTGAGGATGTAAAGAATACTCACAATTTTTCTCCTCTACAGTGAGACAGGATGTTGAAAAACATGTCAATTATACACACACACACACACACACACACACTGCCACGGCATAAGAGCCAAAAGAACAGTGCCCTTTTCAGCAGAAATTGTTTTTATACCAAAATTGTATGTTGTGTGAAAAGTTGAATTTTTTAAATTAAACTTTGCCTTATGCAGAAAAATATTGTATTTGGAGGCAATAAATGTGCAAAAATACCATTTCCCCCCTTTGGTCCAAAAGCTCCTGAAATGAGAAAAAAAGCCATTGAAGACTATTCAAAAGGTCTCATAAACTTGCTTATCTCTGAAATTTTTCATTTCTAGTGAGAATGAGTTAAGCAAAGATTTATATCCTTTATAGTTCTGTATGGTTTTACAATATTCATCTCAAACCAAGAATTAACACTCTGTATTTTGTTATACTGTTCTTCTCGTTTCCAACTGCAGTTTATCTAGAGGGAGAAAATATTCATTTATATCAGAGAAATGCCAATGTGGGAGCAGAGGTCAATGGAGTGGGAGTCACATTGATGCAGGGCCAGGTGAGTTTACTCAACCCACCTTTGTACTCAGAGCGATTGTAAGAGCTCTAATTGGCAGCCTCCTCCCTTCCTTATTTTTCTTCTACAGCAGAAGCAGGCAGACATGATCTTAACGGGGCACGAGTCGACTTTTCCGTCTTGCTGAGCACAGAAAGAGATTTTTTTTAATCTAGCCCCAATGTCAGAGTTTACATGCGGGCCTCTCTTTTCGAGAAACGGAACTGTGCACCAGGTTAAATACAACCATGAGTGTTGGTTGGCTGAGTTGGGCCTTGGAAAGGTTATTTTTTGGACTACAACTCTCAGGCCATGCTGGCTGCAGATTTGTGGGAGTTGTAGTGTAAAAAAGGTAACTTCTCAAAACTTTGGGCTGAGCCTTCTTCTCTTAAAACAAGTATTTTGTTTTAAAAAAGAATAATCCTTAAGTCTTAGAAACACATTTTATGTGTCAATCAGCCAAACACTCAAGATTTCTTGAACAGCTCAAAATGTGGTCGATGAAAAAAATCAGACTTACAGCTAAGAGGAGGCGATCCCTTTCAATTAAGTCAGCCAGTTTGTTCAACAGCCTTCCTCTTTCTGAAGCATCCATTGTGCGCCAGCGGGAGCCAAGTTCAAAAGCTTTTCTTGCTGCTTTAACAGCCTTGTCAACATCCGCCTGTATGGAAAATCAATTTAAATACAGTGAGCATAGGAATGTGCATTTATTTTAATGGAAGGGTACTATTCAGTATCCATACTTCTTTTAGACCATGCATTCTAATAACATGTGGCAAGTGCCCACCCACCCCCATCTGTTAAATCCCAGTGCAATCCCAGACACAGCACTTTCTAGCCTGGAGGTGAGTAGTAGGTGGAGGTCCTTTGACCCTGGAGATGTTGTGGACTACAATTCCCATAGTCCCTGGAGTTGGGAAACTAACTTTTAAAAACCATTGTTACAGATATAGTTCTGAGACCAATCCTTTACCATTGAACATACCAGCTGGGGTTTCTGGAAGCTGATATCCAAAACAGATTGAGGCATATTACCCTACTCTAATTCAATGGCCATTATGAGTACCCCCTTCCAACACATGTAGGATACCAGTCATCAATGTTCATAGGCAAATCTGATTTATTTGTATTGGCAAGGCATGTTCCCTTGATGAGAAACTCTCTTTGACTTCAGTGAACATGAGAGTTAACAGTGCCACAGCAAAGTAACACCATTGACTGCTCCTGCAGTTAAAACCTATAGCACTGAAAGCTAAAATTATATCTAGCCAGCATAAGAAAAGAATGCTTCTTAAACATTATCATGCAAAATTAAAGTCATTTGTCAATATTAGCAACAAGCAAATTATGATTACTCAAGTAAGATTTACTACAGTTTTGAGACACAGCACTCACAATAAAAGTGCAACCTTCTGCAAGCTTGTGGTCCAACCTGTGCTACATTTTACCCCACCATTGCAGAATAAACCCTCCCCACCCCTAGCTTTGACTACAGCATGCAAGTGAGACAAACTGAATTCAGTGGGACTTATTCCCAGGTAAGAATGTATGGGATTGCAACATAAATCTTGGTGCAATTTATTCCCAACTGAAATGCAAAGGATTACCTTGTAAACATATTTCATTTTACACCCTCTTGACCATATAGAAAAAAATAAACTTGCTTTAGGTTCTCTGGTTTTAGTGAATATAGCTGAAATGAACAATCTGAATGAAAGGACATTATTTCCCACTCCCACGTATGTCTCTGGTTTGTAACCTCCTTTTGATTTTTTGAGCAAAATCTGATACATTTAACTAATGTACTTCACTGATAGTTCTATTGTAAATACAGAATAAAGTCCTAATTTTTTTTTACTCATAAGCTGAATACAAGGTTCTAGAGTTTATTATTATTTCTCTAAATTACTTAAGGTGTGCATTTCTGTGGACAATTTTCATTATGAGAAAATATCAATCTCCTTAAGTGTCAGCGCTGGGGTGTGTGTGTGTGGAGAGGACGAACTGCGCTAGGTGACACCATCGGGGGTGGTGGTGGTGGTGACACCAGCCTTAGTACTGCTCCTTTGATTTTGGGAAAAAGTGCTGACCAGAAACCAAAGTTGAATTTTAGGCCATTATCTCTTTTAGTCAAGTCAATACTTAGCCTGCTTGTATAATAGAAAAGCACACTAAGAATTCCTAATATATAACAATCAGTTGTCTAATTTTATCCAAGACTGACTGACTGAACAGCAGGCATACCTGATTTGCAGTGTTATTTTATTGAAAGAGAAGAAGAGGTGGTAAAAGAAAGTGAATTCTTATCCATTATTTGTTCTCTTTAAAAACTGGCTCTTGATATAGGAAGGGGGGCTGGAGTGAAATTGTTGGCACTATCCACTCAGGATGGTCTAAAATGTTTTCTGAATATTATTATTGCTTTTGGAATCACTTTTTTGAGAGCTTTTTTCAAAGACGCATTTGGATTAAACACCAAAAGAATATATCCAAACAGTCTACATTACTCTAAAAATGTCACATGATTCTCCTTTGCTCGTAGAAATTTCCTTCCATTTTTGGATATTTCAAGGGTTGATGTCCAAACCAGTCTTTCTGGTTACCTGTGAGTCCATCCTGGGAACACTGTCAACCCCATTTCTATGACTTGCTGCAATCAAGTGAGGATTTCAACACCTGAATACACTTCCTCAATCTTGGGTTATTTACTTGCCTTGTCTGAGAGCATGGTTTCTTACTCATGAGACTCTTTGTCTATTTATTAGCTACATTTATAGCTCACCTTTCCTCTAATGAGTTCTTGGTCTCCTCCTCACTTTTATCTTCACGAAAACCATGTGAGGTAGATCAGGTTGAGAGAGAGTACAGTAGCACCCCCATATCCGCTCAGTCGCCATCCACTGATTCAGTTATTCGCAGATGGTGGTGGTGGGGTGGATGGAGAAGGGAGGGGAGAAGGAGAGCTTGCCTCCCTTCTCCTCCATGGGAATTCTGGTGGTTGCAGAGGAGCTGGTGGGGGGTTGGATAGGGAAGGGAGGGAGGGAGGAGGAGAGCTCCTTTCTCCCTTCTCCACATGGCTTCTAGTGGTGGTAGGAAGCAGGCAGGGGGTTGGATGGGGGAAGGAGGGAGGGAGGAGGAGAGCTCTCATCCTTTCTCCCTTCTCCACGGGGCTTCCAGTGGCAGCAGTGGAGCTGGTGGGGGGGGGTTGGATGGGAAAGGGAGGAAGGAAGAGAGCTTGCCTCCTTTCTCCCTTCTCTGTGGGGCTTCCGGTGGTGGTGGTGATTTCAGTATCCACAGTGGTGCCTGGAACTAATCCCCCACAGATACGGGGGTCCTACTGTAATTAGCCCAAGGTCATCCAGTGGGTTTTGTGGCTCAGAGGGGGGTGCTCTGCTGTTTTACTTAAGCATGCGGTAAGCCTCCTGGTGTTTTTAGTTAGGTGAGACACTAGAGGAGCTCTCTGGATGAAAATTCTGCTCCTCCCTAAACTGCAAATCCCAGGATTCCACAGGATGGAACCATGACTGTTTTAAAAATGGAATCATAGCATTACACAATAGTGTAGAGTGAAAAGGGCCCAGGAGTATTGCATCTAAAAACACCACTCTTTTCTTCTTGATAATGGCCCCAGGATGTAGAAGGGAAGTTTAGAATGAATGAGCAAGTCTAGAGCATGACAAAAACTTAGGGCTTTATCACAAAAGGTGGGTAAATTGCCTTAGATAATAGCACCTCTGGTTGGGGCTTATTACATGACATCATGTAAGACATTCCTCTTCTGTTGTTGTCCAGTGAGAAACCATTTGGAAAGCATTTCTTTTTATTAACTCCCCCACCACCATATATAAAAAACCCATTGCCAAATGACAGCATTCCCTCCCACCCACCCCCAATCTGGCATTTGTCAGAGAAGCCAAAATATTGGCCCAGCCTTGTTCCTTTTCCAGCCTTGTTACAGGGTCTCTCTCTCTCTCTCTCTCATTCCCTCTCTCATCACTTAGGAGATTTTCAGACAGGCAAAAATCGCCCCTTGCCGCGCGAGCAGCCTCCCGAAACTGCTGCGCGGCAAGGGTCTTTTTCGGACGACGCTGTGCCTCTAGCGAAGCCGTCCGTGTCACTTCCGTGAAGCTTCGGACGGCTCCGCGCCATATTTCAAGCACGGAAGCTGCCCGTGATTGAAATATGGCGCGGAGCCGTCCCAAGCTTCACAGAAGTGACACGGACGGCTTCGCTAGAGGCACCGCGTCGTCCGAAAAAGACCCTTGCCGCGCAGCAGTTTCGGGAGGCTGCTCGCGCGGCAAGGGGCGATTTTTGCCTGTCTGAAAATCTCCTAACTCACACATTCCTAGAAATGTAAGGGAGAAAGAGCATTTATTTCTTTAATCCATCAATTCTTGCTTTCTTCTAGCTTCAGATTTAAATAATAACTGGCAGATGAAAACCAGCATTGGGATCGATCAAACAGATGGATCAGTAGCTGCTGCATTCATCTGCCAGCGACCAGTTAAATCTGAAGCTAGAGGCCTCGTCTATCCCAATCAGGAAGGCCACCCCCTAAGGAAAAAAAAAAGAAGACATTTTTAAATGCAAGACTGTTTTCATTTATATTTTAGGATTTGGGGACATCTGTGCGCCAAACTAGAAAAAGGGGTGGGAATAAATGTCATGGAGAAGGTAGTGAGTGAGCAGTCCCAAATGCTGTTTGTGATGAGCTTTTAGTGCAAATGAATGCTGTAATTCTGGAATAGTTCTGAAGGTATGAAAGGAAAGAGAACAATCCCAATTGAATAGCATTTTTAGAAGCAACACTATTGTAGCAGGAGAAGATTCTGGTGTGATAAAGCCCTTAAAAACATACCTTATCTCCTTCTTCCACATCACAGATTTTCTCTCCAGTTGCAGGGTTAATGACGGGGAATTTTTTGCCACTAGCTGAATCATGCCACTCATTATTTATAAATATCTGCAAGAGAAGAGGAGTAGAAAAATTATTATTACTGAATTTCTTATCCCATGACTCTTATTTCTCACCCATTTGAAAGAATATACAGTATTCTGAAATGAAATATGATATTCAGCAACCCTATTAATATTCTTGTTTAACGAAATGTGATAGAGAACTATTTGTGGGGGAGGGCTCTCAAAAGTCTTGCTCAGAGTTGCTTTTTGTGTTTATATAACAAAGTAGAATACATTTGGAGTTTCAAACATGTTTGTTTATTTATTTAGATATTTATACCCCACTCTTCAGCCAAAAAGGCTCTCAAGAGTGGCTTACAAGTTGATAAGCAATAGCAATTTACACATTTACACCACATTAAGTGGTTTCCAATGTGTGTTAGCTAATTGCCCCCACAAGCCAGGTATTCATTTTACTGAACTATGAAAGGATGGAAGGCTGAGTGAACCTTGGAGCCCTTGGGATCAAGCTTGCAATGTTGTGGTTGCAATACTGGCATTTAACCACTGCACCACCAGGGCTTCCTGTACGCCACCAGGGCTCCCTGGTGTTGTGAATCTGCAATCTTGATTTCTGATTTTGTCTTAGGATTTCCTTCTTTCTATTTTGCCTTGAAGAAAGCACATCATGGGAAATGGTAGGAAATGATGGCTGTCACTGAAGGAAGAAGGCAGAGGAGGAAGGCAATGCCCCTCCTGGGAAGTAGCAGATACTGAGCAGCATAACTGTTGGACTATCACTTTCTACAAAACATTTCTGACTCAGAAGAGAAGTATTCTTCTTGAAGGTGATTGGAACAATCCGATTCGCTTTCATTTCCATTCCTGATAAGAGCAGAAATGGAAAGTTGATTGGTCGGACGTGCACAGAGGGCAGAGCTTGCTAACAAGGCAAGCACCCAGAACTGCCATCTTGGATTTTTGCCTTATCGATCATGTGGTGAGGTGACAAAACAGCCTTTTTTCTTTTTAAAAATTTATTTAGGCAGAATATTGCACTTTCACACCTTAGATATGCTTTTTAAAAATACTATTCATTGGCAGCATCTGGCTACAATAAAAATGCAAGTAATTCACTCACACCCACCATCTTGATTGTCAGGCATACCTGTTTGAACAACAAATGCATATGGCTTCACATGCCGGCGAACTTGCAAAAAAAAAAAAAAACATTAAGAAAAATTGAAGCTGCTTCAAATTGGTGTTAGTGTGCATCAATCCAGATTTCCCCCCTTTGATAGACAAGCCCTAGGACAACCTCCATTTGGTAGTGCCTAAAGAGGCTCAACTGCACAGTAGTCATGGTAGTCCTAATCCTTGGTGCCTGGTCGCATCAGGGGAAGTCTCAAGCCCCACTGCCTCCCCCCATTCTGGGGTCTATTGCATGTGGATGACCAGAAATGTCAGAGATTGGACAGCAAACATGCTGTGGTTACTGCCTCATTGTACAATGTGTATGGGCTGCATATGAGAAAGATACCATCTGAGGTAGCTTTGATTTTTGTACCCTTGCAGGCTTCACCTTTTAAATTACATATATAGTTTTACTTTTTTCCATTCCACGAGTTCATTGGTGTTTAAGAATAATCACAATAAATATATAACTTGAGACATGTCATGTTTGAATACCTCAGAAGTCATACTGGTTTACGCAGCAGGAGTGGTGCAAAAGCTCAAATCTTGCTTTAAAAAATGTGTGAGTCAGCCTTTTACATATGAAATGTTAACCTTTACACAAGCAAGGAGCAGAAGGTGCCCCAAATCCCTTTATATTGCGATAAAAATAAATGCCTCCTGCACACATGAAAGAACATCATAGGGAAGCTGATATCCAGGCCCAGATGTAGATTAAAAAAAACATAAGGGCAGAATTGTGATCTGTTACTATGAAAACCAAATTAGGCACAAATCCAGAGCAAGCAGAGTGTTAAATGAAGGAAATCCCTTCTTGGCAGCAAGGTTGGTTCATAAAGAGTTAGAGCAAGAGAGTGTGTGTAAAAGGTAAATATTAATATAATAGATTTCTGCGATGCAACACTATGTCAACTTCATATCTGTTTGTGAAAGCGAAAAGTGTGAAACATGCCTTTTTTGGAAGTTCTTCTAGCATTTACTTTAGGTTACATTTATACCAGAGGCTAATGACCTTCTATCAGGTACCTTCTAGTATTTCCTCATGTTATTACCTTAAAATCATAATTTGGCCATGGTAGAGCAAATATGAATTGAGAGAGGCAAACATCTCCTTTAGGTTTGGAAAGGAGTCACAGTAGGAATATAGAAACCCAGATTAATGTGTTTAAAGGGTTTATACCCTATCCTACCCTAAAAGTTGGAGCATGACAAAGTATAATCACAAAACCCAATACCAAATATATGATCAATTGAACATAAAGAAATATAAAACAGCAAATCATCAATGCCACTTATCCGTCCTTTCTTTGAAGGCCCACTTAAACATAACTGTTTTCTTGCTGTCTACAAGATTGGAGAGGCCTTCAGATGCTTCTCAGCACCTGGAAAAAGTCTACCTGATAGCACTGACCAGACACAACATGAGCAGAGGACTGGTTCTGTTTGCCACCATTGTGGATACAACATGGGCTGTAGCCATTAGCTCTACTTCTTCATTACCTCAGGTTGCCTAAAGTGTAACGAATGGGCTCTAGTCAATAGGAGACAGAATCCTGGGGCAATCAACTTCTAGAGACCAAGGGCTTTGACAAGTCCAACATGTGAATGTGAAACTTACTGAGACTGAACTAGGAAACTACAGTAAGCAAGGGGATCTTGTAGCACCTTTGAGACTTGGGGGTTGTCTAAATGGTGAAAATACTCCTTGTAGAATTTGAGGAGAATACCGTTTGTCCCAATGGGATCATGCATCATTTTGCCATATTCAAAAGGAAGGGGGGGGTCAAATATTCCATATACTCATCAGGGAAAGCCTTTGCAGCTTTCCTGAAGTTTTTAAAAACAGTGCATGAAATGTGAATTCCTGCTTGTTGGGACAAGCAACACAAATTGATGCGCTTTCCCGATACGAGTGGAAGTGGAAAGATGATTGGTCTGATGTGCACACGAGTGGAGCTTACCAGCAAGGCAAGCATACAGAACTGCCATTTTGGATTTTTTTTGCCTCAGTGATTGTGAGTTATTGTGGGATAACAGCCTTTTTTTGTTTGCTTCTTTGTTAAAGTGGAAGGTTGTACTTTCACACCTTGGATATTTTTTTTAATCCCTGTTCAGTGGCAGCAAATCGAGGTAAATAATAGCTTGAGTAATTCACTTTTGTCTGCCCTCTTGATTCACAGGCATACCTGTTGGAACAGCGAAAGCCTGGGATCTTCAAAAATCAAACAAACAGATGAGACAAATAGAAGCTGCTGTGAATTGGCATTACTGCACACCAATCCACATTTTATTGCTTTGTATAGACAAGCCCTGAAAGAAATAAGTTGTAGCATAAGCTTTCATAGACTTGGTCTACCTCCTCAGATGCATGTCATCTCAGGAAGAAGATCAATGACTTGTCTAGATGGGCTGTTTACCCCATCTTGCTCCCATCTTGGAGCCCTGCAGTCCACATGATGCAGAGCTCTTGCTCTATTTTGCCCCTGGGCAGTCCTCACAGTGCTTTGGGAAAAGACAGGGTAAAGCCCATTAAAACATTTCCACAAAATACCCTGGAAAAAACACCTCATTTAGGCAAAAAAATGATTGGGCCCCACAGGAGGCCATATTGCCATGCCAGCCCATCTCTGCAACCACCACCATGGTCACATGCAGGGAGTCTTGATCATGTACTGCAGTCCCCTGTCCTGGCTTTAGAGAATACAATGTGTACAGCAGCAAAAGCAGCTGCAGAGAAAGGCAGATGTGTCCGTGCAGACTCCTGCCCATTTCATGAAGGTAACAGGGGAACAATGGGCCTGATCCAGGGCCAGAATACACCAGCAAGAAGCTACTGTATTCTGGCCCGTGTAGATGAGGCCCCAAAGCTAAAGCTACAACTTCTTTCTCTCAGTTAGTTTCAAAGGTGCTACAATATTCCCTTACTTACTGAGATCCCAGGCTAATATGGCTATGCCTTTGAATTCTACCCCTATGAGTTACAGTATTTACATCCATTTAGGCACTCTCTCATGGATTTGGCCTTCTAGAAAGGCTAACCACAACTAACCTTGATGTAGCCAACCTTGTTAATTAAGCCATTATTGAGAGTTGGGTGTAACTGGAGTACACCATAAAATCATGCCCTGTGTGCTCCCAACAGAGCATGCTCAGTTGGAGTCCAATACTAGACATTTCAGTGGGGACTTAACAGCTGCTTCTGAGAGGGATAGAGCTGATCTGTTTTCAAATATTACAGCCATTCAAGAGGTCTACAGAAGATACCAACACCATGGGGGGAAACTGTGAGATTTATCTTAAGAACTTGTTCTTGAAATTTTATATTTATGTCAAAAGATCAATTGTACTGTTAAAGGCAGCCAGTGGATTGCTGAAGACATTGTAATTGTTAATATATAGTTCAAGTGAAACACACAAAGAGAATAATTAGTTGTGGGGAATTATTTGTTGTTGCTGTTGTTGTTTGTGTTTGTATGGAAGGGAGATGCTAATGCAACCATGGATGGGTGGTCCACTGCCTGATTTGAACAAATCCTGCCTGTTATCGAATAGTGGGTTAGATTTAGTTCAGAGTTCCCACCCTAAAGCCCACTGAGTGACATGCCCAAGGCTACTATATCTTAGTGGAGAATTATCTAATCTATGCAATCTATGCTGGCCACATGCTGGCTCTGCAATCTCCCCCCCCCCCCACTTTGTTTCTTATTTCTGTGCTTTCAAATCATTTCCAACTTATGGCAACCCTAAGGCCATGGGGTTTTCTTGGCAATATTTGTTTGGGGGGGGGGTTGCCTTTACCTTCCTCTGAACTTGAGAGAGTGTAACTTGCCCAAAGGCACCCAGTGGGATTCATGGCTGACGAAGGATTCGAACCCTGGTCTCCCAGTGTCCTAGTACAACATTCAAACCACTACACCATGCTGCATTTAAATTTCTTTTTGAACAGTTTTAAAATTCAGAATGTTCCTTGTATATTCTGGCTGGCATGGGGATAATTTTGCCATGTTTTAGGCCCTGTGATGCTATTTTAGGCCCAGAAGAAGGTCCCCAAACTGGCAAAACCAAATAATAATAATAATAATAATAATAATAATAATAATAATAATAATATCGGGGCAGCTTACAACCGTTAAAATACAGCAATACTGACTAAAACCCCTAAGCCCCACCAACCCCCAAACTCCCCCATAACAAGATATTAAACTAGCATCAAATTAAAATCTGCCTATACTTAAAAGTCACATAAAATAAACAAATACAAAAATCAACAGCCAGCGAGTCAGGGTAAAGTGCTAAAAGAGGGCAGGAGACTCAGCTCCTGAGGCCGGGATCTAATCAGGAAAAGACTGCCGAAAGAGATCCATCTTAGTGCTTTTTTAAAAGCTACTTAAACTCGTCATCTGACGGATCTTGTCCGGCAGGCCATTCCATAATTTGAGGGTGATTACTGAAAAGGCCCTCTGGGAGGTTGCAGACATCCTAGATTTTTGTGGCTGAAGCAAATTCCTCCCAGAGGACCCTAGAGGATGCTAGGAGCATGTGGAGTTCTTAAAAAAAAATAATAAAAAATCAGAAGGTGAGGATCATATGGCCTTTTGGAGTCCAGTGAAGTGTGTGTGTGTGTGTGTGTGTGTGTGGTACGGGGGATAGATCTCATGTAATTGCCCATGCTGAACTCAGGCAACAAATCTCATGCCCTCCAACCTTTCACAGCTAAAAACTGGGAACTTTATCAGACCAGGCAAATATGGCATCATAACAATGCCTAATGGTCACGAAAGGGTAAACATACCATACAACATCATCCTTTCATGATCATGTCTTGTCAAAAACCCATTTTATTTTATTGATGGGCCAAGCCATCAATTGATCTCCCGTGGTGCTTTGTTGCTGGCATTGCCAGCATTTGAAACTTCGCGCCATTGTGCTCATGGGAATCCAGTGTCAATGACAGAATACTTCTGGGTGAGATCGCAACAGGTAGGAGATGCTCTTTTTATAACCCCCCCCCCCACTGGTGTACTTGGGACTTTTAAAGTGTGTTTCTGTGATTGTGTGTATGTTTTATATCTTGATTTTGCTTTAATTTTTGAATTTTCTGTGCTTGTGTCTTCTCGTGAGAATTGGCAAGACTGGGAAGCTGGAAGTAAACGGTGCTCCGTTTGTGCTCCATTATTGCTGGGGCTGCCTTTCTGACACTGGTTAAGATAGTCTGGTAGAGGGAGTTCTTTTGTCGGCATAAAAACATTTCATAATATGCCAGCAAAAGAATATTTCAAGAGGGTGGTCTGATACAGTCCTGGGTCTTGTGTGGCCAAGCAACATTGGCATATGGTGAAGAGAGCAAAAGTTCTTAGTAAGGAAGACTACACAAACTAGGAAAGGCTGTGGCAGTTTGGTTTTTGCCTGAGCCTACAAGAGAGGTGAGATTCCACCCTGTCCTCTCCTCTCCCCCTTGTTGAGTTAACTGAGTGCAAACTATTTTTTGACTTTGAACTCAGTTTGTAGCAATGGATGTAAAGTGAGGACAAAGCGGGGGCGCAGGAGGTGGAAAGGGAAACTGGGACATTTTAAAAGTAGCTGAAAAAAGTGGGATGGCAGAAGATTAATCAGGATGGTTTCTGTCAAAACAGGACAGTTGGAGGGTATGAGCACATTGCTTTCTTCTCAAGAATTTCACAAGTTTTATGTTTTATTAGTTTATGAGCCTGTAGGAGTTACAGGGACCAAAGGAATCACAACTTGGGAAGGGACTGCAGCTTTGCAGAAGGTCCTAGATCCAGTTTTTAAAAATGAGTCAGGTGTTGTGAAAGATTTCTGCCTAGAACTCTGGAAAGCCACTGCAACAAAAGATAATAGTTGTCTAGTTGGACACATAGTCTGATTGAGCATATAATCAGTATGGCTTTCCCTATGTTTCTTAAGAGTGTACTGTACTTCATTGTCATGGATTTACATGGAATAACTGACAGTAGAGCAGGATTTCTAATTGGTGGGCATGCAGGTAATAGCTCAAACTTCTATGCTCATCATCACCCTAGCTTCTAGCTATCCTTCTCTGGAAACTGTGTTTAATTTTGAAAAGACAGAATGTATTGTTGAAAGAATGCGATCTATTCAATGTGATCTATTGAAAGGGAGAGAAGTCAAGAAATTAACCAGCAAAAACATCAACAGCTGTTCCAGGCCTGTCTGAACTGGTTCTTTTTGCTCTTGATGAGCAAGAACAAGTATTGAAAAGGATAACATGATGAGGTATACTCTCTGGTGTTTGTTCTGCTAATTGCAGCTTTGGTTTATCTCTGTAGCATAGTGCAACATATGTGCTCCCCTGTAGACTGTGACTCAACTGAGTGTGGATTTTGTAAAAATGAATACTTATTGAAGAACAGAGATCTAAATGTTTGCTGATTTCACTCTCATATACAAGAACAAATATCTCTTCCCCGCCCCCCAATTCCCAGTGGGTGAGATTATGAAAGTTTCTGTTTTTTTATCATTTTGGGACATTTATGGGCAAAAAATTCTTTGTGAAAACCCAATCCCAATGTTTTGAAGCAAAAAAAAAAAATAGTGTATTTTGTACAAAATACACAGTTTTCTATTTTTTAAAAGGGAGGGTTGCACTCAGAAAAAAAAAGTTTTTTTTTGGTATGTGTAAAATTGAATAGCACACACACACACACACACACACACACAAAAGACCTAAAATACGAAAAGTCTTGCAGCAGTTGACCATTGTCTTAGGGGTTGTCTGGACGATGAAAAAAACCCCTCACAGAATGCAAGGGAAATACCTTTTGTCCCAATGGGATCCCATGGCAAATCAATTTATCCACAAGGAGGTGGGCAAAAAACTCCTAATACTCTGCAAAGAAAGCCTGCACAGCTTTCCCTGATTTTTTAAAAACACCAAGCCTGAAATGGGCATTCCTGCTTGTTGGGACAAGCAACATGATTAGTTACATAGTTCAGAGAGGATGGAGTGGACAGTCTGATTGGTTGGGTGTACACAGGGCAGGCTTGCCATCAAGTAAATGTGCTTTTTTACTTTTTTAAGAAAATGTCAAAAAAGGCAGCACCTGGAGATGAGGAGGGTGGTCACAGAAAGGAAGAGCAGGAGAGAGCAGCCAGCACTTCATCCATCTTAGTAGCGGCAGCAGCCTCTGATTCCAGCTGCAAAGGGATGAACTGCCTGGATAGCTGGTGGAAGAAGAAAGAGGAGGGCAGCTGTTCCCGTCCCTTTGAAGATGGAATGGGAGGTTGCTGCTGCCGGAATGGGTGAAAGGCTGGTGGCTCTCTCCTCCTCTTCCTTGCCATGGCTGCACGTTGTGTCTGAGCCCTGCTGGGTTCTTGCCTGCAGTGTCTCCTCCAATCGCCCTGATAGCCCCCCCCCTCTTGCACAAAACATTGCGGGAACATACCAGTGTTGCTGTGAGTTGGGAATAGTGCACAAGTAAGAGGATTATTTTTTCTCATTTAGATGAGCCCTCAGTGTGCTGAGATGCCCTTTCTTGACAAGGATGAGAAAATTTGTGTGTATTCCCTGTTATCACTATTTAAGATTACCTTATGTAAGAAATGCAAAATCTTTAATCACAGACAGAATTTATTTCCGAAGAAAGTAGCATGGCTGATTTTTTTTAAAAAAATGCTGTCCCTTCTCTTCAGCCACCATCCCCTTCCCTTCGCTGCCTTTACCTATATGGCATCAGAACCCTCAATAAAGGTATCACAATTTGTTTAGTTGTCATTAGCTTTGCTGGTCTGATGTCACAGAAAAAAGCCTTAATGAGACACCCTACCAGTAAGAAGGACTTTGTTGTTCTTGTGTGCCTTTGAGTCATTTCTGTCTTATGGTGACCATTTAGGGAAACCTATCATGCAATTTTCTTCACAAGATTTGTTCACAGGGGGTTTGCCTTTGCCTTCCTCTGAGTCTTGAGTTTCTTATCCTCTAATACATGCTTTTCTTATTAAGGAGCATAGTGTGAGTTTGGGGCATGGAATGAATGCAGGATTAAACTACAGCTAGGATATAGGGTTATATCCATTTTATTCATGGAATCATAGAATCATAGAATTGTAGAGTTGGAAGAGACCACGAGGGCCATCCAGTCCAACCCCCTGCCACGCAGGAAATCATGATCAAAGCATCCCTGACAGATGGCCATCCAGCCTCTGTTTAAAGACCTTCAAGGAAGGAGACCCCACCATGCTCCGAGGGAGTGTGTTCCACTGCCAAACAGCTTTTACTGTCAAAAAGTTCCTCCTAATGTTGAGGTGGAATCTCTGTTCCTGGAGCTTGCATCCATTGCTCCGTGTTCCAGTCTCTGGAGCAGCAGAAAACAAGCCTGCTCCATCCTCAGCATGACACCCCTTCAAATACTTAAACAGGGCTATCATATCGCCTCTTATCCGTCTTTTTTCCAGGCTAAACCTACCCAGCTCCAAAAGTCTCTCCTCATAAGGCATGGTTCCCAGACCTTTCACTTTGTTCCATTCAAATAAACGGGACATATTAACCAAGACTGATCTGAAACTCCATTGCCTTCAATAAGAAATAATGTGGCTATCTTAGTCTGTATCCAAGCCCATATATTTCACTGAAGTTGGAACACATTGTCACGAGCAGATATAGAGCTGTTTTAATCACATTCCAACACAACCATGCTGGGTGAAGTATTCTAGGAACTGTATTCCAAACAAGGAAGTTTCCCAAGCTGTGGCCGCTACAAAGTTTTCTAATAGCACATGAGATGAGTATGGTAAATTTCTATATCTATGATAAAAGAACAACAACAACAACAAAACCCCCATGCAAATGCTCCAACACTTATCTCCAAGAGTCTGGAGAGGCCAAATCCTCCTAGGAAACGATACATGAAGTTCCTTGAGTTCCTGCAACATTGTGCCAATTGACACCATTCCCATTCTTTTTGTCATTTTCTGTACATCTCTCCTTTATAGGCCTCAATACTAGATTATTTAGTAACTCAGTAAAATTAGGTGAGGGAGAGGGAAACTATAATGGCATACCAGGATCAGCATTCAAGGACAAATCTTTTTTAATTATTAGAACCATGACCCAAATATTAATGATTTACAGTACAACCTTACACATGTTTACTTAGAGGTTAAGTCTCATGGAATTCAGTGAACCTTTTCCCTGGCCAAACAGATGTAGGATTGCAGCCTTAGTTATCCAGTGAATGTGATATGCCAATTACTTCTCCATTCTTTACCCACAGCAACATTGGCAGTGCATGCATGTCTTTTATCACTGAATTCATTTTCTCATGAAGCATGCAGGTTGTCAACTTGGAACGAACTGAATACCATGAGTATTGGTAATCACAGTGGTACAGCGGAAAGCCAGTGCAGTGTAGTGGTTTGAGCATTGGACTATGACTCTGGAGACCAGGGTTTCAAATCCCCGCTCAACCAACGAAATCCACTGGGTGACCTTGGGCAAATCACATTCTCTTAGCTTCAGAGGAAGGAAAAGGGAAACCCCCTCTTCAACAACTGTGGGAATGCTAGATGAAGAGCAAGTCACTGATGATGAAGTATATTGCCTGACTAGACCTGTACATTTAATTGGAACAAATTGAATTAATTTATGTCTGTGGAGCCACAGCAGTGCAAGCTTTAGCTTAAGCTCCCTGTATGGCAGCAAGAAAATTAGATAGTTGGCATTCTAAAAATATCAGATGCCCTGGTTATTCTGTAGATGAACATATCTACCACAGGAATTCATATGTAGAATGTGCTAAGTATTCTGCACAGATTTCAGTAATGAAACCTTTGAAATATTCCTTTTCCTAAATAGAACAGGAATGCCTTCTCTCTGTTTAGAAATTTTTTTACAGTTTTTCCCATTATAAACTTCAGTCCAGAGCTTATAAAGCTACTTTTAATAAGTAATTCATACCTGTTCAGTGTTCCAGTGTTGAGAAATTAATATGTTGACTATGCCCACTACAGCGTTGGAAAAGTAACTCATTTTGTTGTTTATTGCATTGCTTGTTGCATTTTCATTCATTTCCATTACAAGAAACAAGAAACCATTACTCATTACACCAGGAGAATAGCTTCACTCATGCTTGTTATGGTACTTTGAGTGTGACTTCATTACACCTTTGTTACCCCCCCAAAAGTAACTGTGTTACTTGTGACATGTTACTCTAGAGCGCTTCTGCAGTCAGAAAATTATTCTTGTAACTCCAGAGAGAGTGTGTGCCCATCTATGTTGTGGAGTGTTATAATTTTCCAGTAAAGGCAACTCAGGTGAAGTCCGTTCCAGTTTCAGAAGTTTGTTAAATATTTCCAAATTCATGTCACAACCCTGTAGCCCTTATCAAAGAAATGTAAACATTAAGGTGGATGCAGGGCTGTTTCTGCATCCACCTTAGGGTGATGGAAATAAGCTGTAGAACAAGGTAATGCAGCCTTAGGGTGCAATATATGTTTTGAGAAGATAAACAGGATTTTTGTGTTAATACATACATTTGTTTTTTTGTGTGTGCCTTAAACTAATTTCTGACATATGGTGACCCCTAGACCAAACCTATCACCGGGTTTTCTTGGCAAAATTTGTTCATAGGTAGTTTTGCATTGCCTTCATCTGAGGTAATGCCCAAGGTCACCCAGTGGGTTTTCATGGCTGAGTGGGGATTCAAACCCAAGTCTCCGGGAGTCTTCATCCAATATCCAAACCACTATACCACTCTGCCTCTCTTTATTAAAGACTTATATGAGTGTTAGTATTCTCCTGGTGCTTTAACATCTCAGAAGATGACTTTCCAGTTATGCTTTCCATGATTTTATTGTCATGTGTTTGTGAGGCATTCCTGCCACCAAGGATGAACAGCTTTGCATCTCAATGGGAGTAAAACAGAGCACAGTGCTTCCTCCTCCTCCACTGAAATCAACTGGTCTTAACAGTTCTTAACTTTGGCTTAAGGATGCCAGCTGTCCAGAAAGAACACACACACCCAAAGGCCTGCCTCAACCTGCCCTACCCTGCCCTTTAAGGGCATTTTAACAGGCTGCAGAGGGCAGGTGAACTTTTTCACAGCCTGGAGATAAGCCTTATCACTTGCCAATGGCTTACACATCAAGTTGCTGTTAAAGGCACAGGCCAGTAATCCTGGTTTGGCTCCACTTTATTCTTTGTTTCTTCTCCAAGGTTTGGCTTGGTTGTAATTTTTGTTTCTCTCTTTACTAATAAGCCTCCTAATTGCACCACTCTGTTTTCTTCTCTCCTTCAATTTCCCCTCACAAAGTTTAGGTGAGTTTGCTAGCCTTCTGGACAAAGTTCAGAGATACTTTGGAGGAATCATAAAGGAAAACAGGAGGAAAAAGAGAGAAGGTGGAATGGATGCACAGAAAACTAATTTAAGAGTTAGACAATATCTCATTCCCCTCCTTATCTGTCTGTTTCTGCATGAGCATGGAAAGAATTTACTTGAAATACCTTCTACCTGATAAAGCAGGATCGTTCTCAGAAAGTGTTTTCCTTGCTCTGTTGGAGACAGGATATTTAGCTGGATATACAGGTTTATTATATCTTCAAAGAGATATGGAGATTATGGACATGGTGTTAGTTTTACTTTAAGAAACTTATTCTCCCCCATGCCAATTCCTTGTCATTGGCCATGATGGCTTGAACTTCTGGGAGTTGAAGTCCAAGACATCTGGAAGACCAAAGGTTTTCCCACCCATGCAACTGAGACTGCAACAATACTTTCCTGGAAATAAGTCTCATTTTTTCAATAGGTTTTCCTTCTGGGACAACATGAATAGGATTGCAGTGTAAAGCACTAGTCCTGAACATGACATAGGCTCAATCCTGCTATATCTGCTCTATGCAATTAATAACCCAGAACAGTAGATGGGGTTACACTTTCCCATCAGAACCTGATTCAGATCAGACAGGGATCACCATTCTCATTCAACACCTGCAGTGCAAACAGGCATTACACCAAGTGGCTCTCACCTCAGTGCCTACTCACACCTGGTCTAACAAGGAAACTGAGTGGAAGCTTGCTTCTGAGACCTGATCTATGGATCAGTTGATCTGGAGATTGAAAATGAAGTCAATTTATTCCCACTTAACAAAATGGTACCCAACTAGTAGAAATGCTGATATTGTAATCCTCATCACACTCCTTGCCATAATCTAGCTCCAATTAGCAGTTTGCTGCTGGATTTTGGTAGCTGTTTGGTTGAGTTTGTGCCATTGATTTTGGGTGGTAGATTTTTCTGCTCTTTGGCTTTGGGAAAAACATGGGGTGGTTGAAGGGCTACAAAGCGGGTGGGGAGCTAGTACTGTGTATGGGCCACAACTGTGGTTTTTTTTTAAAACCCACTTGTAGTGGTTCAAGGAGTTTGCAAACCAGATTGCAAAATGACATAGTTAAGGCCTTCCATCTGACTGTGATGGAGTGAAGCCAAGCTTCATAGTTCCAAATGTGATTAACTCTAGTGAAGTAACATTCTGAATCTGAGCACAGTCAATGGAAATGAAATTCCTTTCATTCAATACAGCACAGGAGAATAAATCTTCATGTGTCTAGGTCCTTCAGCTTAATTGGGTGGAGGATAAGAGCTCTAGGTCCCCCCTCCTAGTCTCTTGTCCTTAATGTCATGTTTTCCCTAGATTCTAAGCATGTTGGCAGGGACTGTTCATTTCTTTTTTGTTCTAAAGTAGCTAATTTGCTTTTAGGCACTCCAGGAAAGTATTTATTAGATCTCATAGATTTTGATGGTTTTTTTTTTTAAAATCTGACTAAATGTTTTAATGCAGAGCTTTAAAAAGTTACTTTTTGGACTACACTTCCCAGAATCCTTAGTTAGTGATCATGCTGGATTATGGGGAGTTATAGTCCAAACAAAATTATTTTTTTTTTTAAAAAAGGAACAGTAATTGTAAGTGAGAGCCAGCATGATAGAGTGGTTTGGGTATTGGACTATGACCTTTGAGACCAGGGTTCACATCCACACACAACCATGGAAACCCACTGGGTGACCTGGGGTAAGTCACATTCTCTCAGCCTCAGAGGAAGGCAAAGGCAAACCCCCTCTGAACAAATCCTGCCAAGAAAACCCCATGATAGGTTTGTCTTAGAGTCTCCATAAATCAGAAATAACTTGAGGGCACCCACCGACAAATTATAATAAGCTGTGGTCACACAACAGAATCACGTTCACTATTAACATATCCCATTTTCTTCTTGCTGGTCTTAGATGCCAATATTCTTTTTCCTTTTAGTCTTTTAGAACCCAGTTGCAAAGATACTGTTGTGGATCTAGATTACAGTTTCTTCAGAGCTTATTTCCAAAGAACACCCAGGTTCTATGCCACTTACTAAAAAGGTCAATTTACAGCATAATTCTGCAAATACAATCCCCACAATCAATTCCACTAAATTCAGTAGGGCTTAGTAAACAAGCACATGATGCAGCTATTATTTCAATGGGGCTTACTCCCAAGTATACCTGCCTGAGTCCACAGCTGCAGTAAACTTAGAATTGGAGATTTAAGATGTATTCAGTTCACAGAATTAAATCTTTAGACATCCTTGTTCCAAAGAGCAATATACACATGACTATAATAAACAACTTTGCCACAACACTTCCTTGAGCTGTAAGAAGGGCCTGGAAAAGTTCCTTTTTTTGGAGAACAACCTCATGGGAATGCTGACTGGGGAATTCTGAGAATCTTAATTTTAAAAGAGGAGCTTTTCCTAAGCTCTAGACATTAAGAAATGATTAGAGAATACTACTGTCAGCAGCTAGTATGCAAGTTGAAATAATACAGGTGAATAAAACCACAACTGTGCTCAAGGGCAACCTGCATTGAGCTACAGCAACAACAAAGTCGAAAGTCACACACTGGAGAAGCGCCACTATAAGGAAGCTGATCTACACAACTATAACTCACCTTGGTATACTTAATCTTCAGGTCACTCAGGGGTGTAGGCAAAGTTGGGTGTGCTGGAGCAGAACCGGAATCCAATTGCTTTTTTTCAGACATGTTTCGCTTAGTTTCTGAAACACAGGTAAAGGGAGGCTTTAAACAAGTTCAGTGATATTTGCCCTGACTGAGCACTTAGATTTAATTGTGCCCTTTTTTATCTGAACAGAGCTATGGTATATTTGCATACAAGAGGATGATTGGATGACCAACGGCATAGCAAAGCAAAGTGAAGCGGGGAGAAGAGAACTACAATGGATGTTTGACACCTAGGAAGCAGCCTATGTGCTCAAGGGGCAAAAGTCTGTTTGAGGTGACAGCACGCTGGAGGTTTGCAAATAATCTCCTGTTTTCTTTTTCTTTTACCTGTAAGAATAACTCATTCTCTGAAACAGCAGTGTGGGTAGCCTGACAGGAGACCTGAAGTTATTCCAAAGCTTTAAAGATTAAGTTGTGTGTCTGTCTGTCTGTTTGGATGCTTCTGTTCTTGTTAAAAGCAGCATGACTGGCAAAAATTGAACAGGTTCAACTTTTCTTGGCAGGGTGTTGCAGTGACAAGAACAGAGTGCATCTTGAATAATTGGGAACTTCCCATTGAAAAACTCCATAGCCTCCAACTGTTCTGATTTGGCAGGCAAAGTCTCAATTAATCCTCTGTCATCTCACGTTTTCAGCTGCTTTTAAAATGTCCCAGTTTCCCCCTCCCCCCTCCCATTTCCTCCTTTTGTCCAGAGCTTACTTCAGTTGCTGCAAACTGAGTTCAAAGTGCAAAAGTAGCATGTCCTCAATTAACTAACTCAGCAGGGGGGAGAGGAGGGGGTCAGAATCTTGCCCTTTCCAGTAGACTCAGGCCAGAGCAAACTGCCACAGCCTCTCCTAGCTTGTGTTGTTCCTCATGACTAACTTTGTGCCATTGGCTGCATCTGCACTGGATAAATAATCCAGTTTGACACCGCTTTAGCTGCCATGGCCCAATGTTATGGAATACTAGGATTTGTAGTTTGTTGTGGCACCAGAGTGCTCTGCTAGAGAAGGCTAAATATCTCACAAAACTACAGATCCCAGAATTCCATAACATTGAGCCATGGCACTTAAAGTGGTATCGATTTGAATTTTTTCTGCACTGCAGATGCAGCCATCTTGACCACACTCTGATGTGATGTTGCTTGGCCACATGTGTCCCAGTTTTCAGCGGTGAAATGTTGGAGGGTGTGAGCCATGTCAAATCCAGAAGCTACAGAGGAAGGACAGTTGAAAACAAATAGAAGGAAAAGCAGGCCTTCTTATCTCCCCACCCTGCTAGCTCCACGGTAGACATATGTACCAGGGGAGAGTCAACCATGTTGGGCTGATGCAGCAAAACCAACTGAGGGCCTTTTCACACTACACAATTATAGCACGATGATTCCACTTCAACTCTCATGGTTCTATTCTACACAATCCTGAGATCTGCAGTTTAGGGAGGGCTATCTAGAATTTTCAGCTACAGTGCTCCAAAGCCTCACCAAACTACAAACCCTAGAATTCTATAGCATACTGCGATGGCAGTTAAAGTGGAATCATAGTACTATAATTATATATAGTGTGAAAGTGCCCTAACTCTTGAGGCATCTTAACAATCAGATTTTTGTGGCACAAACTTTTGACATCTGCAGTATACTTTTCCAGATGCATATACAGTAGTACCCCCGTATCCGCGGAAGAATGGTTATAATGATATAATGAAATCTGCAGATAACAGCAAACACCCTGGAGGAGGAGGAAGGAAGGGAGGGATGCTTGTGAGCCAGGCTGCCACTGCCACAACCAGGCCTGCCTAGGACACAACCTCCCAGGCCTCCTCCTCCTTCGCCGCTGGCACCGTCGCATGCTGTTGCCACCACTGCCACTTCCCAGGCCTCCGGAGACCCCTGGCTGCCAACCACAAGATCTCCCCTCTTCTTCTCCCTTCACCCTCCCCCCGTTGCCACTGCTGTCACTGGAGCCATCTTGAGGGGAGAAGGGAGGCAAGATCTCCCTTCCTCCTCTCCCTTCACCCCCTGTCACCACTGCCACCACCAGAGCAATCCTGGGGACAAAGGGTGAAGGGGGTGAGATCTCTCCTTCTCCCATCCCTTCTCCCCCACCGTCACCACTGCCACCACCAGAGCCATCCTGGGGGAAGAAGGAAGGTGAGATCTCCCCTCCCTTCTCCCTTCGCCCCCCCCCCATGCCGCCACTGGAGCCATCTCGGGGTGTGTGTGTAAAAGGAGAAAGGAGGTGAGATCTCTCCTCTTCTCCCCACCCCCTCATCGCCACTTCTGTCACTGGAGGCATCTTGGGGGGGGGGGGTCGAAGAGAGAAGGGAGGTGAGATCTCCCTTCCTCTTCTTCCTTCACCCCCCATCACCACTGCCGCCACCAGAGCCAGCCTGGGGGGTGAAGAGAGAAGGGAGGCGAGATCTCCTCCTCCCCTCTCTCCCCCATCCATCACCCTGCTCTCGTCAACCACAGATAACTGCATCAGTGGAGGACAAATCAGCAGATACCGGGGTGCTACTGTAGTAGTATTTCCTGATTTAGAGGGGTATGCACACATACCCTGCACATACCCAATATTCTTCATTAATGTTAAGGCTTCAATCTCACAGAAATATTTGATATTTAGTTCTGCTAAAAACAGAAGTACCTTCATCTAGAGTAAATGTACATCAGATCAAATTCTGACAAAATGAAACAGCAAAAACCTTTTGCCTTAATGGAATTGTTGTCACATATATAAATGGTGTGTGTGAGGGGACCCAACCCATGCAGCCTTTTCCAGCAACACAGATGTAGTTGCTGGGCCAAGTGCAGAGTCGCTTCACAAAGAACACAGAAAAGAACCAGTATAGTGGAAGAGAAATGCCACAACTTTTATTGGTTACAGCTGTAGTTGGATTGGCTTTGGCATGAATCCGGTGCTGGGCATCAACCAACCTGCCTGTCGGTCAATGATCCAGTCCAACCAGCCACAGCCAGCTACTGGGATGAGTGGAGGACCACATGGGCGGTGTGCCCTCCCATCACTGGGAGATGCCAGATAGGTGCTGGCCCCCAACTGAGCAGCACCATCTCCGTCCACACCCAAGTTCCCTAAGGGGACTCCTCTGCATTACCAATGCTGCAAGGACACTGGTGAATGGAGTCCTGGATCCATGACCCATGCCAACTGCCCCCATGTAACATTGTGTCAGAGATATAGTAGACACAATCCCGTGCAAGGTCCCTTATATTGGGGAAAGCTGCACCTGTGGGATTTTTGCCCATCAGGCTTTCAGAGATGGGGACACAACATCTATCTGGGGAAAAAGGTGGCAACTGTGCATTTAATGTGCACAAAGGAAGCTGTGCCACTTGTTGTACTGCTTTTCCAACTTCACACAAAAGAGTCACATTCTTCTTTCTCCCCGCCACCCATGACAGGCAATTTTGTGGCATAAACTCCACACAGGGTGTGGTAATACTCTGAAACATTAGCAAGCCTTTACATATTTAGCCTTGCCCTTTAGTCTTGAATATTGCAACACAGGAGGCTTGGCAGAGAACTGTTTGCCTTACAACATATCTGGCCTCCAGCCTCAGCATTTCTTAAACACTTTCCCTCTAATATAGCTAATACATTCTCTAGTAGATCTAGGTTAAATAGCACTGGAGCTCCCATTATGCAATTGAGGTATGCTAGAATAACCCTTAGATTCCAGTGGATTTTTATTAACCTGTTAGCATCATCTAGTGTTCCCCTGTTACTGGATGTAACTAGAAAGCACAAAGTAAGTGCAACTGTGAGGCACATTCCTTTCTGTTATCTTATTCATCTAATGTCTTAATTAATTTAGTTTAGTTTTGTTTTACGCAAGAGGAACTGGGGCTCAGGGAGCTTGGGAAATACTGTGCTCTGCACTAAAGTTGCCAATCTTTTCACTAGCTCTGTTGCTGTGTCTTTAAAAAAAATATTATTTACTTATTCATTCATCATTCAATTAATACCCCGCATTTCTCCCACCAAGGAACCCAGCATGGTTTACAAATTTTAAAATAGAAGTTGGCTAAAATGTCACATTACAAAAATTAAAAATAAATAAATTAAACAACAATACCATTGAAAGCAGATAGTTAAAACATTTTTAAAATATGTAAAATATATTTTAATTTTTTAAAAAAACTGTGCCTTCAAGTTGTTTCTGACTTATGGTGACCTTAAGGTGAACCTACCATGGGGTTTTCTTGGCAAGATTTGTTCAGAGGGGGTTTGCTTCTGCCTTTCTCTAAGGCTGAGCAAATGTGACTTACCCCAGGTCATCCAATGGGTTTCCATGTGTGGGGATTTGAACCCTGGTCTTGAGGGTCATAGTCTAATACCCAAACCACTTCACCATGTTGGCTCTCACTTACAATTACAGTTATTTTTTTATTTCATTTTAATTTTGCGGGGGGACTATAACTCCCTCAAACTAAAACCAGCCCCACATAGAGTGTGTTACAGTAATCCAAACAGGATGTAATCAAGGTATGTGTCACCTTAGCATTATATCAAGCTAATATTCTTGCCATGAAGATAAAATCATGCAGACAACCTCGCTTGCATAATTTTCTACTGTTATGTTGGGACAGGGCAGCCTTAGGCTAAGCTGGAAGTCCTATTGTCTTACATCCCAAAGTGAAGAAGTCAACACACCTAAATGAAAACATTTTAGCTTCATATCACTATGGTGTGCTTATTCTGGTGAATCCTTAATAAGCCCTGTGAAATGCATAACATGACAAGACTGACCTGGACCATATAGAGCAAGCGTGGGTATACTGTGAGCCTCCAGATACTGTTGAATAAAATTTCCAGCATTTTTCATCATTGGGAATACTAGCTAGGGCTGATGGGAGTTGCAGTTCATCGATATCTGGAAGGCTGCACAATTCCCACCCTGACAGGGAGGTGAGGTTTTCTGTTTAGGGAATAAATAACAAACTGACAAAGTTAAAAAATGAATGAGTAAAATTATATACATATATATTATAAATAAATTTCAAAGGTGACTTTCCAGGAAATCTACACAAACAGCCAATGTTCCATATATAATCCATATTTAATACAATGGATCATTATATATGGATCACTGATTCTATACATTAACTAGAAATTGACGTTAAATAACTTCACTTATTTCTTAACTTTGTTGGTTTGCTATTTATCAGATTTATGGGTTAGTTCCTGTCTTTCCCTTTTCCCTCTCTTTCTGTTTACAGAAATAACATGGCTGCCTTTGAACCTGACAAAAGGTGTTTTACCTTTGGAAATTGTCAGGACATGGAAGTTCCTAAGACATGCAAGAGTAATTTTGCCAGGTCTGGGGAAAGGTATTCTGCCCTGGGACCTTCAGGGGCCAAAAATGCCACACACACCCCAGAGAACCAAAACCAAAAGTGGCTTGTTTTGAAAAAAAAGTGATCCTGGCCCTTCTGATTGGTAGAGGTGGAGCGTATATCTTCCTTTGCTGATTCTCACTCACATTTGAACAAACAACCCTGGGGAGGTCTAGACAATGTAAAAAGGATCTATCCTATATGGGCTCTGAGATTATCATCTGAGCCCCTGTTCCAAGTGACCTCACATTGTCACTGTATGTGCTCAGGGTTCTTAAAGACCCTCAAAGTATCAACATTAATTTGGGGAATTAATGTACTCATGTTGGCTATGCAAGAGGGGGCAACAGATAGCAGAATCTTTTAATCAATGTTTACCAGTACTAAGGAGGAGACATTAAGCTAGTTAGCACAATAAGTGATCTTTATTTGGGGAAAATAATAATGATAACATTCACACACACATTCAGGCTTCAAACATTCATGCAAGGCTAGCAAATAAAGTAGGAAATATTGGGATAGAGGGATAGAGAAGGGAGTTGTTTGTGGGAAATACACCTGTCCTGTAGAGATGAGGTCATGGAAGAAACCAGCAGAGTGGGGGTCCCAAAACAGCAACACAGTCTGATATGGACTAGGTAGGAGGGTGAACTGTGTGCTTGGCTATGCAGACTGACAGAGTGTCCACAGGAAGGAGTTGTGCATGCTTGTGTGGGGTTTTGTAGGGGTTTCTATAGTCAGTATCTGCCTCCAAGGTATGGAAAATATGGTAGGAGACAATGCTTCTCGGAGTTGCTCAAGGTGAGACAACTCACCTTGAGCAACTCCAGACATATTAATGGCATCTTAACGTGTGGGTACTTTGGAACTGAATGGGGGAAAGCAATTTCCTTTGTTTGGGAAAGGTGAAGGAATGTGGGTGTGAGTCTCCCAGCCTTTGCTGATAGGATTAGCCATGTGAACGTGCTTTCAGCTGCCCTGCAAATTAACATTTCTTTGGAATTTAGACAGCCCCTCCTTAAGTGCATACCTGACTGAGTCTGAATTCTAGTCTTTGCAATTTGTTGGAATATTCCATCTTTAATAGCCGCACTGTGTGGAAGGCCACATTTGACCTAATTACTAAATATTGCCAAGTTATTAACATAGACATGGTACTGGGGGTGTCAGGGTAGGTAACAAAAGGTTGTGATTTGATGCCTGGCTACTCATGAGCAAGCCTTTTCTGTGGTGGCCCCTAAACTGCAGCATGCCCGCTTGAGAGAGCTCAACTTGATGCCAACCTTGTTGACTTTTAGGTTTTAGGCATCAGGTGGAGACATTTGTATTTTTACAGCATTCTTTGAAAGTTATGTACTAAAACGGTCTTTCTTTGTGATGCTCTGATATATTTATTTTATATTTAGCCTATGTGTCTGTTTTTGTTACCTTTGCTGTTTTGTTACCATTGCTGTATTGGTTGTATTCTGTTCTTTTTATTAGGCATCCCACCCTGAGAGTTTCAGCAATAGGGTGATTCATAGTGATGAAAACAAATACATAAACAAATAATTTCATTTTGTCATCGTAACAACTGTAAAATGGAGATTAGGCTGAGAGGGATTGTTCCGGGCCAAGGCAGGGATGGGAATCATGTGGCACTACAGAACCCCAGCAGCCCTGGCCAGCATAGTCAATGATGAGGAGTGCTGGGAGTTGCAGTCCAACAATATATAGAGCTCTGAACATTTTCCACCCCTAAACTAAGGCCTTCCAGCTGAGCAAAGTGTCAGGGTAGCACACTAAACCTCTGAGCATATTAAAAAGTTTAGGCAGCAAAAGGTTTGTAGCACAGTCTTGCTCCTGTAGGCAGAAGAATAAAGGACAGACACAGGTTGTGCCTAAAAAATAACTACTTCTCTTTATTAGAGCATTAAAATATCTACAATAGTACAGAGTACTGCATATATCTTCACAACACAGAGTTGCAAACAGAACTGAAAACACAGTTACAGCCACAGCAACATAGGATAGTCAATCCCTTAGCTTTATAGAAAAACATAAACAGTCCCTCCAACAGAGAGATAACATTTTCCAGACAACTAGACTCCAACCCATAGCTCTGAAGGTCTTGCTTGTCAAGTCATTAATCTCAATTTACAAGCTGCCTGTAAATTCAAGCAAGATTTTGTGCTCACTCCTGCACCCTGCAGGCAATTATATTATACTTCAGCTGTTTACAGCATAAATCTATTAACTGCATGTCCCAACATCCATGACACAAAGCACATGCAATCACATCTAAAACCAACAATCCAACCACTATCTTACTCCAGCACTGTCATGGGAAAAGTGTTCCAGTGCTACACATTCATGTTGTTTATAGGGATGTAATTTTTCCACTAAGTTTCTTCTTGAAGGAAGGAACAAGCAACTTCAGCAATTTTCTTCCTACTGTGAGAAAATCTATGCAGTTTTTGAATCTATTCACAATTTGGGACTAATTTGATACCAAACTCTCATGCAGTTGTTTTGCTTAGAAAACAGAGATATTATTTCCAGTGAAGAAAAAGCTGTTTGTGACTTATGGCAACCCCAAGGCAAACCTATCATGCAGTTTTCTTGGCAAGATCTGTCAGAGGTGGTTTGTCTTTGCCTTCCTCTGAGGCTGAGAGTATGTGCATTACCTAAGGCCACCCAGTGAGTTTCCATGGCTGAGTGAAGATTCAAACCCTTGTCTCCAGAGTCATAACCCATTGCTCAAACTACTACACCACCCTGGCCTAGTGGTTAAAAGACCAATGCTGAGAATCTAATGGTTGAAAGTTCAGATCCTTCAACTACAATAGCCTAACTAAATAAATTGTTGAATGGTAAATCAACACATATGTAAATCCCATTGATTCAATGGGTCTACTCCAGTTAAGACTATCAATATGATAATCCTAAACCACTACTGTATGTGATTTCATGCTGGAGCACAATGGACTGCCAATGGGCTTATGATCCATTGTAGGATCCATACATTCACTGTTGAGTGGAACAGGTCTTCCATATTTGGCCTCACATGCAGCCAAAGCAGGTAAAGTCTCTCTTGGTGCAATTAAATGCCTTGATGTTCAGAGGTTTTACCAGTGAACACACCACACAGTGCAGAGATAGGGTAACTTCTGCTTACAGTCTCCTTGACCCCATTTTCCATATTATTATTACAATCTAGGCATAAGTTCGTGGAGATCCTGGAAATATATGAACCTAGGATAGTTTAGGTTCTGAATTACATTTCACCAGGAGTAGGGACTAAGGCCATGTGCAATCTGAGATTACTGGGGAGGACCTCACTGTACAGATATGCATTAGGTACTTTGTTCTGTTTTCCCCCCACAATTAAACCAGGGCTAGAATCATGTAGCCCTCCTAACGTCATTGGATTGCAATTCCGAGCAGCCCTAGCCAGCACTGCAAATTGTGAAGATTACTGGGAACTGTAGTCCAACAACATCTGGGACAGCATGTGATTCTCATTCCTGAATTAAATAAAAGAACATATGCAGATGAGAAGTAGGGGGTGGGAGAGGGAATGCCAGGGATGTAGTAATAAATTGTGAAGTATAGCCACCCATCATGACTGTCTCCATAGTCACATCCTTGAGGAGGTTCCACATATGTCAGTTGTGTTGATCCTTCTAAACAAAACAATTCTAGCAATTAATTCCACCAGGAGGAGGCCTTTTATAAACCTTGCAGGTCTTAACTTCCAATTCAAAACCAGGAATTTCTCACTCAAGACCAGACTTTCAGGAAGAAAGGAATGGGAAACTCCCCCCCTCCCCCACACACATACAATCAAAGATTCTTCCATGCACCATGGCTAAGAGGTCTTAATAGTATCTAAAAAGGCAAAAAAAAATAAAAATTAAAATTAAGTCAACTAAATTAAAATGGTTCAAACCTCAGGTAGGTTTATATGGATACAGTATCTGTCCAGTTTGTTAGTTATTAACTGTGTGGTAGGAAACTCTTACTGTTAAAGAATGTTCCCCCATGAATGTTTGCATCAATGCTAGCCTTTATATATTTCTGAAATGTGTAAAGCAACCAGAAATGTTGTAATATATAAAACATCCAGAAGCATACAGAGCATCATATTGTAATTGTGCTGGCAATAAGAAGACAAGTTTCCAACCATTTCTCAATCAGGCTGGGGACAATTAGGAGGAAACTAGGTATGCCTAAGTGAAATCAGTGGAATGTGAACCCTTACTTGTATGCTCAGTTCCTATTGATTTCAATGTCATTTAGGCACTCTTTTCTTTGAATGGTGCCCATTGGATACAGTCCAAAGCACACACGATGGAGCTATTCACCTCTGCCATGGGAAAGACTCTGGATCTATGCACAGTTGCACACACATTTCCTATTGTGTGCAACAAGAACAGGGCAGCCTCTGTAAAAGCTGACCTGTATAATAAGTACAATCATATCATCACTAGAATAGGGGGGAAATCTGTGTGTTTGCTTTCTCCAGTACTGATTTTTAAAAATCTGAATATTCTCCCTCCTGAATAGGTGACTGGTGAATTTTGGTAAATTCTGCAAAAATGAACTGTAAAGTATTTTTCACCCATCTCCTCAGGTCAAATTTTGGTCTTGGTTGTGAAAATTAAAATAAAAGTAAAACTAAAATGAAAGTACTGGTGGGAGGGGGGAATTAATATCATGCTGACAGAAAGAGCATAGATGTCCCTAGGTGTACATCATGGGAACAAGGTTAACCACTGAAAACATTACCACACATGCATATATTTTTTTTAAAAAGATGGAAATATGTGTTCCTCTTACCTTCCTTACCCCACAACACATACAAAAAGCCAGAGATTCTAAGGTTTCAGCAACTATAGAAGCGTAGGAGAAATGCAGGCTGTGGTATGGGAGATCTTGAAGAGAAACAAAAGACACATCCTGAGATGCTCAAAAGATGGTCTGCTTGTTAGTTAAAAACCTGACACGTTTTGGCCTATAGATGCTCTTAAAGCCTTCTTTAGTGGGCTATATAAAATCCTAAAAGAACAACACATAAATCTATAATGTCAGATGGCATAAAATGATTGAATGTTTACACTGTCTAAAAACAGCAAGGCACAGCCTTAGATTATATCTGTACATTGTCTGTACTTATACACACAGAATAGAAACTTCAGAAATGTTGTTATTATTATTATTTAAAATAATTTTTGACATGAACAATCTAATTTACAATCCTAGCAATATGCATTGAAAAAAAATAAAGAAACCGAGAGGAGAATAAAAGAGAGAAAGAAGAAAAGGGAGAGAGAGCGAGAAAGACATATAATGAGAGAATGAAACATGAACAAAGGCTGATGTTTTGTTTTAAATCATTTTTATCATATGAGCTCATGGCAGAAAAAGTGTAAGTAAAATTCAAGGGCATATCGATGTATGGGAAAGGGACTGTATGAAAAATTGAAAGATTTGTTTTATAAGAGTGGGAGGTGATCAGTTTTCTCATTTAGGCCTCTAGGGACCCAAATTTTTAATTTTAATATCCACTCCACCTCCTTTTCAGCAGAACCCTCTCATCAGCAATGCTCACCTTCTCCACTGCTAAACTCTAAGGTTTCTTGTGGAATGATGTTGTTCCAAGGAGCAGTTCACCAAGGGAACACCTGTTTTGTTGTTCCTTACATTACAGAACATTTCCCCTATTTTTTCCTTAAGGGATCTGTTTTACTCACATAAACCTTTTCACATTTCCACTGTACAGCATAAATAACAAAACTACTATTGCAAGTGGTATTAAAGTGTGTGTTTCCACACTAGGAGATGCATCTACAGTTAGTACATTGTTTTAATAGCAATTTTATTAGACAGCGGCAATTGTCTTATCCCACCCTCCTAAATTTGGCCCTAGTTTGTGAAGGTGAAGTTTGGTTTTGATTTTAGTCTGCTAAAAAGAATGAATACATAGCAAACAGTAGCCTTGTGCACGCATTCAACAAGAGGTTAAAATAAACAAGTGAGCAAAGACCAGGTTAGCCCTTATCCTTTCCTCATAGCAGCCTTCACGCAAGAGCGATAGTATGTAAAGGACAGCCTTCACTATTCCTGTAGTCTTTCTACATGTGGCCCGTGTTTTCTTTCCCTATTGTGTTTTCCTTTTCCTATTGTGGGCCACATGAAGAGAGGAACAGTGGAGAAAGGCAGGGCTAGCTCTCTGCCCAAGTGTATATTTTTAACCCCGCTGTGAACACCTGAAGAGAAAATTCTGCATTAAAGCAAACTTAATTAATGGATAGCAGAGAGATAAAATGACCAGTCTTTATCAAATTTGGCATGATGAATCTCTTGAAGTGGGCTACCACATCTCCAAATTTCATGTGAAAAAAACAAAGCTGTGGTCATTTTAAGCACACTTCAAAGCTGGCTATCAGAAAAATAATTGGGTCTATCTTTCTGCCATTTGGAGGGTTTACGTCCTTCTGAAGGCCTCACAGATGTTCAAATAAATACCCTGCTTACATCTCTCAAACATGCATCTCATCCTTGAGTTCTCATGATATGACAAAATTCTCTTTCAGGCTCTTCCCTCTAGGGCTGCAATTCAATGTAGTGGCAATCAGGAGGAGAGATAGCATCATCATCATCATCATTATTAATTTATATCCCACCTGTCTCCTGATAATGGGACTGAAAGCAGCTAACAACATATTTAAAACAATGCAAGTTAAAAACAATGCAAAAGTAAAAATGACAATCTTAATATTTTTTTTAAAAAAAATTAAACAATTTGTAAGTTAAAGCATTAAACATTAAAAATACTAAAATGCATTTTAAAACTCTACAAAGACCCTTAAATGTCTTAAAAATAGGAACACACAGCCTTAGAAGCCCAGCCCTTGTTTGTAAAAACCTGGCGGCACAAAATGATTTAACTCACCTCTGGAAGGAGAGCAAGGACAGGGCCATCCTGGCCTCTCTGGGGCGGGAGTTCCAAAGTCTGGGAACAGCCACCAAGAAGGCCCTCTCCCTACCCAAAGAGCCTGAGAGGTGGTGGGACAGAGTGAAGGGCTTCTCCAGATGATCTTAGAGAGCTGCTGGGCTCATACAGGGAGATATGGTCTTTCAGATAACCTGGACCCATGCCATATATAGTTTTATAGGTCAAAACCAGCACTTTGAATTATGCCCCGAAATGGATCGGCAGCCAATTAAGTTGTTGCAACAAGGGAGTTGTGTTCTCTTTGTAGTCAGCCCTGGTTAGCAGCCTAGTTATTCAGTTAACAACACTCAATAGATACTGTGCTATTTTAAAATAAGTTGATAAAGCTTCCTGATGTGCATCACACCTCAGAGAAGAAGCAGTGCTGAGCCTTCAAAGTGGAAAAAGACCATAGACACTGTAAGTGGCTAGGTGCTGACAGAAGGTTTCTCTAGACTTTGCCTTTAGGGTTTGCCAGGTTTCCCTTGGCAATACTACTCAAAGCAAGTCTTGAGATGCTCCTTGTCAGCAGAAGAGACTCCCTACAGAGGTGGAGTCCAGGGGGTTGTCTAAATGGTGAAAATAACCTTGGAAAATTGAATTCACTGAGAATACGACCTGTCTAAATGGGATCCCGCTTCAATCCACAGTATTCAGAAGGAGGGGGGAGCAAAATGGCAAAAACAACACAGGAAAAGCTTTCAAGGTTTTTTCTGTATTTTTTAATAAACAGTGAGGGGGTGCGCATTCCTGCTCATTAGGACATGCAATTTGCTTTGCCTTGATTTCCCATATGAGAGAAAGAGCAAAGCTGATTGGATGGGCAAACATGGGGGCAGGGCTTGCTAACAGGGCAAGCACCCACTGCCACCACGTTGAATTTTTGCCTTAGTGAGCGATTGCTAAGTTGATAAAATGGGGTGTGTTTTTTGTTTTGCTGTTCTTTTAACTAAAAAAAAAATCACTCTATCACTCCAGCACACCTTAGATAACTTTTATATTTAAAAAAATGGTGGCGGCAAAGTACTGTACTAATGTGAGTAAATCACTCATGGCTGCCATCTGGCATGTGAAGCTTCTGGGGGCTTCTAGGGCCAAAAACACCATCAAGCCAAGTCACTGCTGCTGCAAAATGCCATTACTGTGAAGTACTTTGTACTATCTTCTCTAAAGTTTGACCCTAAAAGATCTTTTGTCAGTTTTGCCATATGGAGGTGTTTCCCAGATAGAGTCTTCTGTTCACAACAGATGTGTATATCTGGATGGCAATGGGGAGTGTTGGAAGAAGTTGCTATTTGCCATTCACCAGATTACTGAAAATAACAAGAAACCTTGAGCCATACCTACATTCTGGTGCACAATACAACCAAAGGCATTATCTAGACGTAGACTTTCACAGTTTGATCACCTCCAAAATATGGTGGATCACATGTCGAAAATGTAGTATTGCCCCTTTCCCCAGTACAAATGGCATCTCAATGAAAAAAATGCAAATGCTATGGAAAAGCTCTACTTGGTTAGTCTAGCTGCCTTGTGTCCCAGGCTGGGAACTGATGATAATAATAATAATAATAATAATAATAATAATAATGAAAAGTTTTAAAATCAAAACATTATAGCAGAAATATAATTCAGGCCATAAATTCTTGGGCCATAGCAGTTACCCACTATAGTTGTTGCTTAGACTCAAGTAGAACTAGATGCATTAGACAGAAAAGTAACTAAAATAATTATGGATAGCAAATGTCATCTAAGTAGTTACTTATTTTATTATTTATTAAAATATGTATATCCTGCCTGAATCTGAAGAAAGGGATGAAACTATATTGATTACCTTATTAGTTCATGCAGCAAAACTGCACTGGCTGAATATAAGAAATGTGATGATGAGGTAGCTGCAATGGTACATTGGAATCTATGCAAAAATATAATTTACTATCTGGTAAGAACTAATGAGAACATAAACCTAAAAAAACCCTCTGCCAAAATAAGTCAAGTAAAAATCTTATGAGACTTTAACGAGATTTTCACACGCCTAAAATACCCCCCGAAGAAATCGGGACAGAAATATTTCTGTCCCGGAAGCAACGCCGTGGTTTGCACGCCTAGTCCCCTCTCCCGATATGCCGTCGTCGTCACGCTGGGTTATTTCTTCCCTCTTCCAGAATATTTTACTAAAAGGAGTTCGCCGTTAATAAAATATTCTGGAAGAGGGAAGAAATAACCCAGCATGACGACAATGCATATCGGGAGAGGGGACTGGGCATGAGAACTGCGGTGCTGCTTCCGGGACAGAAATATTTCTGTCCCGATTTCTTCGGAGGGGTATTTTAGGCGAGTGAAAATCTCCTAAGATTCAAAGTGATAAATAATTAGAACATAATATGCCAAATGTAACTGTGGTTGAAAACAAGGAAGCTTGAATGATTGTGGCAATCCCTGGGAAGAGCAGAATCAAAGAAAAAGAGAAGGGAAAGATGGTGGAATATTGAGACCTACAAAATGGACATTCAGCACCTCTGGGAAAAGGAAAAAGTTTGGGCTGTTTACATGGCAAAATAAATCCTCTAAGAATTTGCAAAGAGTCCTAATAGTTCCCACATCTTTCAGATTAAAGTCGCCATATTCGGAAGGAGGGGGGCAACCCCCCCATAAATCATGCAGTATCAGCTTTCGCTACTTTTCCTGACTTTTTTGATAAAGTTCATGAAAACGCGCACTATCGATAGTGTGAACTACTAGTGACCTTCCCAAAACAGCCAGAGCAGAGCTGAGCCTGTGATTGATGGACTGACCAAGGAGGGGGTGGACTTGCAAGAGATGTGACAGCCATCTGCCTCCCAGCTTGCTTGGTTGCTGCAGCTGAGGGATCTCCCCTTGGCCATAATTACTCTTCCTCTCTCTGTCTCTCTCTCTCTCTCTGTGTGTGTGACAGAGAGAGGGAGAGACAGAGAGAGAGTAGCAATTTGCACCACCGGCCGTTTGCTCCCTCACCCTGCTGTGATCCTGTTCTTGCGTGTGTGTGTGTGTGTGTGTGTGAGAGAGAGAGAGAGAGAGAGAGAGAAGCAGTCTGCTCAGCTGGCATGTCACAGTGGATGACAGGAAGGGGGGCTTCAGGGAAGCTGCCCCCCCCCATGTTCTCCCTTCTTTTTTGGTTGCTTTATCTGCTGTTCTCTGGCTGGAGCTGCTAACGGAGCCTCTTTTGGAGCCTTCTTTGCCCCTCCTCGCTTCCTCCCTGCCTCCTGCCTGTGATCAGGAGGCCATGCCCCCCACCTTTGTGTGTGTGTGAACTACAAAGCTGAAAACTCACCGGATCAACCAGTTTAGCAATAAATCATGTAAAACTATGCAGCGCTGGTGCAAAAGGATGGTAAGCTGGAAGTTCACACACTTTATTCTGCCATGTAACTGACCCCGTAGTTTCAGTGGTGACAGATGCTCTGGGAGCCATTCCAAACAAACTGATGAAACATCTGAATGAAACCACTATAGATAGGATCACAAAAGCACACTTGCAAAAAGTGGCACTATTTGGAACATGCTATATTATCTGGTGATATCTCATGGATGCCTAGATTCTTGGACAGTATCTGAATCACTGATTATCCAAAATTCCAGTCAGTAATCTCTGATAAAATGTGAAACTGACAGGAGGAAGAGTAATCGTCTTCTGAAATGTAATCCTAATTATGTTACTCTGCATGTAAAATGATGCATGGGCTAAAATCTATTGTACATTTCAAATCAGGAAATTCATACCAGAGCAGAGTTACTCCAGTAATTATGCCAAGCGGCTATGCGCTGGACATTGCCTGCAAGCAGTTACCTATGGAGCAGAAATAAGCAGGATTGGCCCAACACTTATAGCTGGTCAAGCAAAGCAACAAGTCATGCTCCTCTACCCCAAATTGAGGTGCATAGTACCTAAATTCTGCCAAGTTACATTGCTACATGAGGGAGAAAGTCCCATAAGCACAGGAACTCTCACTCTGGAAATATGACAACCTTTAAACAGATTTAAATTAAGTTAGTCTAAATGAAATTGTGATGAAACTGTTTGCAAACTGCTTCCATTTTGAATAGTGATCTTCCCAAATAACTGTGCAAGAAGTTATGGCATGTCTTTCCTACCCCTGAACAAATTTAGTGATGCACCAGTAGAAATGTCTTCAGGAACATAAACTGAATAATTCACAAGGCAGAGAAGTGAGAGGTTCCATAACTCCCCCTTGATTTCTTAAAAATGTACCAGTCCACACCAAGTCCATACAAGTTAATGTCAGGCTCACTTATATCTGGGAAAATTTATGGCCAGATAAGTGCTCGTTCTCATATATTTTGAGGTTACTGTGATTAAACTATTGCTATCCAGAAATGGCTGCCTTTGGCAGACCATCCCAAGCTGATAAAAGATCCTCTGTGCTTCTGGGCTGCTGGGCTTCTTTCAACAAAGCTGAATCTCAAAATACTCCACACTGTGAGCCTGCTCTTTCAGTATGAATGCAGCTTTCTCTAAAACAAATTGATGGCCATTCTTCCTAAACCTGAGATGTAGCTGCATATAATTTCTCCATCTTGACAGGATTCAGAATCAAGGCACCTGGATGCTCAGCACCTGCAGACCCCTTCCAGACTGTAGCGTTGAACAGTAACAGTTCACCATAGGATTCTTACTGTCCATCAGTCTGTGATGATTAGTGCCTAGTATCATCACCTAAAACAACACCAATGTTTTAGGCTGAAAGAGGACTGTGGGGTTTCAAACACTGCCATGGATGCCCAAACTGTGTCATTAATCCACTTCTTTTATATACATTGCCACCACAGAAGCAAGCCACAAGACAACACTGGGAGGCAGAGTCAGTTGATTGCTGAGTCTTTCTGTCTTCCTGGACTGCATTGCACTGTTTCATAGACAGTTGGGGGAGAGAGTCGCCCAGCTGTAAATGCAGTTGGATGACTCTTGCTCTTTTCCAGCTGAGTTGTGACTTATAGCATAGTGCAAGAAGAAAGCAAAGGAACCATCAAAGCCATCAGGTTCCTTCTCTTCCTGCACAGGTGTTGTACCTTGTCACCCAGCATGGGAAGTGACACCTTGTTGCCACAAGCAAAAAGGATTTTGCTCCTTTCCCCCTTCCTCAATAGGATGTGTGAACTTTATGCATCCTTGAAGCTCCCCCTATGCTAGAGTGAGTGGGCAGCTTTCTCACCAACAAATCAGGCCTCCTCCTCCTCCTCCTCTGTTTTCTCCAGACTCAAGATGGCTTACAACAGTTAAAACAAACAGATTCACAGCAGACAAAAGCTAAAAAGTAAACCAGCATAAAACTGAAACGAGTTAGAAACCATTAAACAACAACAACAAATAAAAGTCTAGCACATTATACAAGACCTGTTTCCCCTAAAAAAAAAAAAAAAAAAAAATCTAAAATGCCTAATGGGATTTTAAAAAAGAAGAAGCTTTTATCCGCTCACAGAAAGATAATAAATAGGGTACCAGTCCATCTTCTCTGGGAAAAGAGTTCCAGAACTTGGAGAAGCCACTGAGAAGGCCCTCTTCTGTGTTCCCACCAAAAGCTTCTGTGAAGGTGGTGGAACCGAGAGCAGGGCCACCTCAGAAGATCTCAAAACACTGGCAGCTTTGTGCATATCTCAACACCAGTAATAATTCACACGGAAAGCTGTTCCAAATCAGGAGTGGTCCTACTTGTTTGAGCAGATGGGAATACCATCCCTCTTATTCTCAACATTGCTCCCAACCCATAGAGGGGTAGAAAGGGAGTGGAGTTTGCAAGAGAGGAAGCAAGTGAAGTTGGCTCTGCCTCTGCTGACCTCACCCTCCTCTCCCACTGGAGAAGCTAGGTAGCCTACAGGCAGAGTGGCATTATTCATGATAAAGTCTTACAACTTCTCAACAAAATGAGCTAGAGCAGCCAAGACTCCTTCCATTGCCAAAAGAGGGAGCTACATTATTTCACTTCACTAGAAAATCCAAAACAATTATGATGGCAGAATGAACCACATGCTCAAAATTATAGATTGATCTATATTTAATATACAGGGAACTGGCAGTGCCTGAACTATATTCATGGGCTACTTAATTTAGTGAATACTTTGTTGTGTTTCTGTATGGAGCAGAATCATTTGATTTTCAGAGTTGCGGCTGGGATTCGTCAGATAATGACAGGCACATCTATGTTTAAAACATTTGCTTTAAGTAAATCCAAAGCTGTTATAACAGCCCTTACTTCTAAAGAAAGCCACATTGAAGTTGCTCTAATACAGGGCTGGGGAACCTTTGGCTTCTTAATCCCTTATCACTGATGTTGATTGAGGCTTCTGGGAGCTGACGTCCAAGCATTTGTATGGCCAAAGGTTCCCTACTCTTTCTCTAATACATGCACTCAGATGAACTCCAGAAGGATTCAGTGACTCTCTGGTTCAAACTCTGTGAATGTGCAGCCAAGTGGCAAATGAGGCTCACTGTAGCTTGCAGTGGATCCCCAGTGTGTATTTCCAGATGTTGCTGGGCTTCAGTTTAAAGAAATTGAGTAGTCAGGGATCATGTAGTCTAGGAACATCTGGGAGGGGAAGCTTGGGGTCAAGTTCCTGTAAATAAATAAATACAAAGGGCTCCACATCAAGGCAAATGATTTACACATCTTCATTGATGGAGTCTTAACTGACAGCGACTAACAAACAGGAGATGTATTTTTATGGATAGCTGAATGGAAACATCAACTCAATATGTGGTGGTAGTGGTGACAAATATTTCCATACAAGGTATTATTGTGAAAATAAACCAGGCAGTATCATAGTGGCTTTTTGTACTACAAAGGTGTGGCTCAGGTTCGAATACTGTGTTAAATTTTTCCCATTTATTGCAAACAGGATTCAAACAGGTATAGAAAAGGCAACCTTCATGAGCACAGGACTGAAAAAAATTCCCGGTAATGCAAGTAAGGGAAGATCAACAACAGAATATTTTTAGTTTGGAATAGGAGACAATTAAGTGTAGGCATGGTACAGATATATTAACTCATGCATTGTCATTGTGTGGCATCCAGGTAGACAAGTGATATTTTTTTCTCCCCTTTTCACAATATGGTGGTGTAGTTAAAAAAAATGGCTTGTAGAAGTCTCAAGACAGACAAAATAAAGCAATTACTTACACACATTCTCTGCCACATGTGATGAGAACCATTAGTTTAGATGGCTTTAGAAAAGAATTGTACAAATACATGTTAGATAGGTATAAAAGTTATGGACAAAAGGATCTTCTCCATTTGTGCCAAAACAGTCTCAGTGCCAGTCTTGCTATACCTTCCCCTTCTTAAAAAAATTAAAATAATATAAAAAATCTTCAAATGTACAGTAGTATGATCATTGTACAAACATAAAGGTGGTGAGCCAGACACCATATTATAGCATGGTTCGGCTTGTCCGTGGGGGTAGATTATTTCTTCAACCCCAAACTAACAGGAAATGTGTGTTCTGATACTGGAAGAAGGAACACACACCCTTTGAAGATATTTTAAAATAGATTCAAGATTCAGTGCTGCATAGGAAGAGAAAGGCTTGTGATCTTTTCTTAAAGAGCTATACTAGTACTCACCATTTATTGAATTAAGAAAAATTAAAATCACCTTGCAATAACTTTTTCAAATTGTGTCCCAGCACCAGTACTCCCACAAAGACTAATCAGTAAGGCACCATAACAATCATAGAATCATAGAGTTGTAAGTGACCACAAGGGCCATCTAGTTCAACACCCTGCCGTACAGGAAAACATCTGACAGATGGCCATCCAGCCTCTGTTTAAAAACCTCCAAAGACGGAGACTCCACTACACTCCAAGGCAGTGCATCCCACTACTCTTACTGTCAGGAAGTTTTTCCTAATGTTTAGGTGGAATCTCTTTTCCTGTAGTTTGAATCCATTGCTCCGTGTCCTAGTTTCTGGAGCCACAGAAAACAAGCTTGCTCCATCCTCAGTATAACATCCCTTCAAATATTTAAACATGGCTATCATGTCACCTCTTAACCTTCTCCTCTCCAGGTTAAACATACCTAGCTCCCTAGGATGCTTCTCATGGGGCATGGCTTCCAGACATCCCTCCATCCTGGTCGCCCTCCTCTGGACTCGTTCAAGTTTTAGAAACTAAGTACCTCGTACCAAGTTTTAGAAACAAACCCTGAAACTGGAGAAACAGATTCCTTCTCCTCAAAGAAATCTGCCTCATACAAGGTTAGACTATTTGTCCATCTAGCACCAGCAGTGTGCCGTCTAACTACCTGTTCCTTTAAAAAACAAACACTGGAGATGCCAGGGTTTAGACAGAAGACCTTCTACATATAAAACATGTCCTCTACCAGTGAGCTACAGTCCTTCCCCTAATACATTTTAAAGGGGGTGGAACACTTTGAAATGTCTAGGGGCCAATTTCCTATTCAGAGGGACCTAAGGCCAAAGTAAGGTAAAGCTATGCTGAAGGTAAATTCTGCGTATCCATAGAAAATGTTGTAATATCTTGTGATTTTCAAGTTAGCTTAAACATGTACAGGGCATTCTGACCCATGCATGCCCAAGACATCTTGATGTGTTCTGCTAATACAGGTACTAGTATGCAAAAGGACCTTGTAGTACCCCTGAGACTAACTGAGAGAATGAAGTTGTAGCACAAGCCCTCACAGACTTGGGGGATGTCCAAATGGTGAAAATACTCCTCATGGAAAGCGAGGAGAATCCTAAATGTCTTAATGGGATCCCACATTGTAACACCGTATTCGGAAGGGGGGCAAAAACGTCAAAAACTCTGAGGGAAAAGCCTTCATGGCTTTCCCCAGAGTTTTTAAATAACAGTGAAGTGGATGTGCATTCCTGCTTGTTGGGTCAAGGAATTCACTTTGAATCATGTTCCCATAGGAGAGGAAGCACAAAGCTGGTTGACCAGGTGAGTGTGGGGGCTGGGGCTTGCCAACAGGGCAAGCACCCGGCATCACCATGTTAATTTTTTGCCTCAGCCAGTGAACACTAAGGTGCGAAAACGGGATGTTGTTTCTTTACCTTTTTGTTGCAAATGCAAAATCTCACTCCAGCTCACAGTACAAATTGTGTTAATTATAGTAGTGTAGAGAAAGTTCATAGCTCAGTCCATATTTGGCATGGCTAAAGTCATTTAGGTTGGAAAGACCTCTGTTTGAAACCCTGGAAAGTTTTTATCAGTTGGTACAGACAATGCTGGGCTGGAACCCCAGAATAAGGTGGCTCCCTTACGGGAAATGGTTTTTGGTTTTAGAAGATACTTCAAAGGTTCTATGAACCCTCTTACAGTTTGTCAGTGGCAGAAGGGCATTGCCACTCTAAAGAAACATTCATTTGCAAGCGCAGGGAAGATTAATGTGTATCATCATTAGAAGTTCCTGAAGCTGCCTTCCTATGCACATTTACCTGGGGAGAAGCTCCACTGAACAATCCACTTACATCTAAGTGAACATGCAGAACAATCCACTGGTAATGTCCTTTGGGTTGTAACAATACAAAGCATACTTCGGAAGAAAAGAAAATCTATTGAATGCTCTTACCATTGCTGCCATGTAAAAGGACTGAGACCTAAAGCCCCTAACCTTAACAACCTTACACTACACTACAAAAACTACATTTTTGAAACGAGTGTTTAACCAGAAATTGTCCTGAGTCTCATTTGGCAGAGGGAAATAAATCAAATCAAATCAAATTTTAAAAAATGTTTAGGCTCAGAGTTGATGATCACTTGCAAACATTCTTTAGCAAACATTCTTTTGTAAAAATTGAGGACTGTGGGATCTGCTTGTTATTGTTGGGCTGGGCTGGAACCCCAGAATAAGGTGGCTCCCTTACAGGAAATGGTTTTTGGTTTTAGAAGACACTAGGAATGATATGGATTTTTTTACATTACTTTAAGAAACACAATACCCCCACCCCCGAATAAACAGCAGCAGGCTTTCAAAAGCAAAAGCCCATACAGGCAATAGTAGAAGCATTGATTCAAATGATATCTATATTGGTAACCATTTCAAAATACTTTCTGGCCCAACATGGGCTATGTTTGCAGTGAGAGCGCATGGCAACGAGTTGGAAAACTGGCATACAGCTCAGTACTAGAATCTACTGTGATAAAATGGTAAGAAAGCACCGAGTGTGAGCAGCACACTGTTGGTTCCTATTCAGGATCCCAGTCAATAGGTTTAGGCTTAGATTAATGAGACTGTCACCTAAATACAGTTATCTAGATGTAAGCCTCTCTAATCTAAATGAGACTACTGTACTTCCAAAAAAGGTGTGTTTGTGATTTAAAATATGATTAACTAAAAGCGCATTTAGTTAAAATCACATAGCTTTTTTGCCTAAGCAAAGTAAATTTTAATGCTCTTGTCCAGTAATCTGAAAGTGTAACACTTCAGCTTAATTTGGATGGCTGAGTGCATTATGAGATCAAAGAGACTTTTCTTCATCTTCTTTTTTAAGCATTTGATTCCCGTAATATATTCATATTGGTCTACAATGATGCCTTACTGGGGCCTAGAAACACAGTAGTTCCCGGAAGTTGTTGACTCATGAGTGTTGAGTATTTCTAGATGAGGCTTCTATAGTGGACTTGCCCTACCTCATTCATTGCACATATGTGTGTGTGTGGGGGGGGAGGGGAATAAAAAGGGATGGTTCCAGGCTTTTATTGTGGAGTTATCCCATCTCATTCACAGAATGTTACAGGGAAGATTCAAGAAATTGCATTTGCAGCCTTCCTGCGTTTTACAACTGCTTCCTCCATCCTTTCCACCCCCCACCTCACCGCAGAAGGTGCTTATAGATTGAGGGTTCCTAGGCCCCACAAGAAAAAAAGCACTGTGCAGCGATTCTGACTTTTTTCCTTAATAGATTTCCCATGTTAGAAATAACATGGAAGGAATAAAGGAGGAACATCAGGGACCTGAAAACCTAAGCCCTCTGTATCTGTTACAGCTTCATCTGCACCAACTTCAGTGTATGGGATATTCTGAGACTGGGATAAAAATGCAATCTAGAAGTATCCAGAAAAAAGCAGGAAAGACAAAACTTCTGCAGAATATGCTTTGACTGGGAGCAGCAGGAAGCATCTGCCTGGAAATGTCCACAGGTGTTGGAGCAAATTTTCTGGTGAAATCTGGTACACAGTTTGCATGTTCAGGGAGCCTCTCCAATGACACACTGAGCAGAAAATAAGTTGTCATGGTGTTAGATAAAAGTGCCATGGTGCTAGAGGAAAAATGTTGAGGCCTGCACACATAAGGATAGCCAGCGTGGTGTAATGCTTTGAGTGTTAGACTATGACCCTGGAGACCAGAGATGGAATCCCTGCTCAGTCATGGAAACCCACTAAGTGATGTTGAGCAAGTCACACTCTCTCAACCTCAGACAAGAAAACCCCATAATAGGTTCACCTTAGAGTCACCATAAGTCAGACATGACTTAAAGGCACAGAACAACACAACACACATAAGATGGCTAATTCTACCCATGTTGTCTGGGCAAAAGCTGATTGGACGACCTTGTTGGCAATATTGGAAGCTATAATGCATTAAATATTTGGCAAGACAATGAATATAATGTTTGTGGTAGCTTTTTGTAGCCAGGACATACGCAAATATGTGATATCTTCTTTTTTTTTAGTTTGAATTTTATGAATGTACACTTATTAATGGAACTTAAATGTGCATAAATTTGTACTACTTTAGCAGGATAATTATCACTATGTTTGTATACACATTAAACAAAACCTCTTTCCTTTTATGATATCTGAATGCTAATGAAATAAACACCTTCAAAAGCAAATTGTATATAAAATAATTGAAATTATTGTTTTGGGATTAAGAGGTTATCACATGTATTATTGATGGTGTTGCAAACTACGATGCCTTTATTTGAACCATGAAGAGAAGATTCAATTAAAACCAATGTCTTTGCCCCTGGCATTTTAGACCACAGTATTTTAACTCTAGGTGTGTTAGTATTAGTTTTAATAACTTTGAAATTTTTTTGATAGCATCAAAATTCCTGAAATGCGGTTAGTCTATGTTATAGATTCTGCACGCTTTAATTTGCAAGGATAAACAAATCAATATTAGAGACAGAGAGACAATGAAATCTTTGTAATAAAATGCCAGTTATATAGCTGACATTGGCAATATTTATATCTTAATAAATTGGAAGCTGTCAGAAGCTGTCTTAATAACTCTATCCGGAACTAAGTTTGGACACATATTAGACTTTAGTAAAATACATGTTAAAAAAGCCACTGGTATTTGATGATAACTTGTAATGATCTGCACGATAGCTCAGAATACTTGTCATATAAAACCTTTCAAAAAGCATCTTCAAAGTACATGTACTCTAGGTTCTTGTGCCAATCATTTCAAATACCATTGGTTTTTCTAGTATTCCTAGTATACAAATAGTTTGAGTATTTTTACCAGACTCTGTTGAGTACAAATTTATTAGCATATCAAAGACCAGCCCATAATTTTTGTATATATTGAATCTCTTATATTAGTTCATATTTTGAAAGTTTTTTCCAGTTAAAAGCATACTTTGTAACCCATTTATTTCATTTGCAGAACTATCCTATGCAGAAGTGGATCCCACTGTATTCAATGGAGCGCATTCTCAGGTAAAGTGAAAAACTGGTCAGTTGTTTAAGAAGCATGTCAATTGAGATATCATTTTTACTAATGTTGACTGATCCCTAAGACTAGCAAACATTAGATTATACTGTATTTTCCTTTAAACAACATACCTATGAGTGAAAACATTAAAAAGGGAGGCTGGTTATATTGTTACAGAAGAGCCCCAAGGAGTATTGTATGGTAGTCTAAGGACAGCAATGTGTTTGTTTTGATAAGAAATCAATGAATTTTTCATTCACTAAACAAAACTATATCTGTCGTTGTCTTCTACCTAACCTGGATTGCTTCTAGAACCTCTGGAAACACTTCTAACATGCCTCTGCCAAAAGGCATTTTTTGAGAATGAGCTTTTTGCTATTTGCTTTCCTTCTTTCATCTGATCTAATTGCAAACATGTACACTTGGTTTTGTTACAAATGGTTTTAGAGTCTCAGTCATTCAAAACCAGACATAAAAGCCAATTAATCCTAGTAACTGTAGCATTATTTTGATTCTTAATATGTTTTAGAAGCACGTCCCTTTTATTTCAGAGGAAGTATCTCAAGGCTGCATAAGTAGGCTTGTAGTCTGCTTACCTCTCAAATATTTTTTACATTTCTCTCTGCCCATTTGTCCAACTTGTTTTTCTCTTGCCATTTTATAGGCAAATTTGAGGAGACTTTCTGAATATCAGTTAATATAACAATCATTTGGAACCTACATGCTATTGCATCTATTCATTGTTATTTTTACGGTGTGTGCTTTCTGGAGCATTCCTTGCAGAAACAGTTAAAGATCTCTGTGATAACTGTAAAAAGTACGTGGATTTGAGGATCTAGATCTCCATCTCCCCAATTCCAAAAAAGAAAAAAAAAAGCCGTATACTGAGATAATCAAGAACACAAGGCCTTACCTTTCCACTTGCTGGTCGATCTACTAGATGTGATGCACTTTGCTCAGTCACACACTCTGTCCTATAGTCTGCGATCAAAACTACAGTCAAAGCACCGCACATGACCTCTATATATACGCACTCAGCAGTAGCTGCAACAAGTGGCTATCGAGAGTCCTACTTCAGCCTTGTGTTTATCGAGTGAGATTACTCATAGAAAGAGATCCTTCAAGCAAACACTAAATCTCCATTAAATTAGGAGGAAACGGAATAATACACAGGGGAGGGGGGGGGAAGGATCTTATTTACAACATAGCAGATGAAAATACCCGCAGCCACTGCACGTACCATTTATTCTGTTAACCATGTAATATACATTGTCATTTTGACATTCAGACCATTTCTCTTCTTCCATCACCTCCATGTCAATCCAATTCACTCATTCTTGCTGATGATGAAATGGGAGGGTGAGGGGAAGGAAACATGGAAAGATTGTTATCCTAAATGCTGTATTTGTGGGACATTTTAAAGCCGGCCAGATTAAGCATTGGGAAGATGTTAGCCTTGATAAAGGAAGCCCCACTGGTTTTCTGTCTCCCCAAGACAATGAAATCACATAGTTGTGTCTGTCTCTCTCTGTTTTGAATTGTTCTGTTTTAACACATAAGAGTTGGAAGTCTGGCTACTATTCTTAATGAACTCAAAGTAATGAGGGTGGTGGAGGTGGGAGGGAGGGAGGGAGAGAGATGGAAGTTGGGGGAGGAGGGGTATCCACAGAAATAAAATGGGCTCAGTTTCAATGAGGAGGGGGTGGAGCAATTGATACAGTAACTCTGCATTATAGGCTGGGGAAAAGTTTGCAAAGTTTGACTCTTTGCTACAAGTAAAAATAGGTTGTTCTAGCACAATGAAGGGCAGTTTTGGAATTAATTTTTTACTTCCATCTGAATGCATTTCAGACTACAGATTCTGAAATTGAATGGTGCTGACCACCAGCCCCGCATAGCAATTTCTTTCTTGCTTATACACATTATTGTGGAAGGTCATATGAGGCAGAACAATGAAGCTTTTGCTCACCATGTACATCTTCCATACAACAATATTATTTGTGGGATCTTCAGTCCTAGCACCCCTAAGAATAGCTATGAGTAAGGATGGGGAAATTTCTCTCAGTCTCAATCATTTTGCATTTCTCCAAATTCCATCTGAATTTTCCTCTCATCTATTTCCCCCCCTATTGCATTACAAGACTTTGGTTGGGGCTGTTGTATTGAAATTTGTATACACTTGAATACATTTTTTCTAATGCACAGATTTATTTACATATTTGAGCTACCATATAAATTGTCCCCCTCACTAACTAAAGCATGTTTGTGTGTAATTTTTAACATGTACATATTTTTGGCCATTCACAATTTAAAATGTATACATTGCTTGAGTTCTCTGAAAGCCCCCTTAAACTTCACAGATGTGTGAATACTTGAAGCAAGATGCATTTCTTACCACAACTATTCTTGGAAGATGCAAAAAGATTTCCCAAGATTGCTGAATAGAATGTATTTTCCCCCTGCCCACCAGTGGTACATAATGAGTAAGAAACATAATAAGCAAGTTCCACGTTTTAAAGTTGGATTCTTTCTTCTATCCTCTATGTTACAAAGGCTGTCACACAAAAATATTTTTCAGTCTGCTTAGTACTTGGAAAAGGGACCATCAATGAATACCAGGTGGTGTAGGCTATATTTCAGAGAAAGGAACTGGCAAAAACACCTCTGAATAGTCCTTGTCTAAGAAAACCCTATGAAATTCATGGGGTTGCCATAAGTTGACAGGAGACTTGAAGGAGAGCACGCACGCACTCACACACACGCGCACGCACACACACACACACACAACAATAACAAGGGAGATTTGTGTTAGCTGGGAGATGGGGACCCTTCACATGAAGTTGCAGACTACATAGATGCTCTTGTTTTTAAAACAAACAAACAAACAAACAACGGAACAATCAAGGAAACTGGTCTAACTGAGTACATAGTATGAGTATAATGGTCTTGACAGTCCAAGACCTGAGATGAACCTTTCACCCTATGAGACCTTGGGAAGATCATGGTCAGTCCATCCTATTCATAAAAGGAGCTGTGGTGGTGGTGGGGGAGAGCAGTTATGTATAGTCACTTTCCACAGTTATGCTGTCATTTGGAAGCCACTAACTTCCTGATATCTTTCTGTCTCTAAGCATTATTTCTAAGCATCACTATGCAGGTTACAATAATTGCAGGTTACAATTATAAAAATAAATAAATAAATAAATAATTAAAAAAAAAACAGTTTAGCGGTATGGAGTAAAATGAATCTAAAGTATTCACAGTCTCTAATACATGTTACCCATAAACATAATCTTTTGAGATCTTTTGAAATATACATGTAGTGATTTTAAATTAAGTTAAAAGTAGCAGCCATTTGAAAAAAGCAACAAGACTTAGAGAGGGCATTTTATATTATTATTTCTCTTCCAATCAGTATCTTCCTCTATTGACATGTTTTTAAATCTTACTGTGTTAGATTTTGTACTAGAATCTCTATTTTTGCTTATAACCTGCCACCTGAAGCCTGTTGTCAGAAAGAAAGGTGGTATACAAACAGTTAAATAAATAAAATACCATGTTCTTGAATCTAGTTGCAGCCAACATTTCAACAATGCTTTCTGTGTCTAGTCAAATTCTTTCACATTTGATTTGTGGTGAATTAAAAGAACGTGTTTTTTTTTTTGCATTTTTCATTCCTCTTTATTTTTATAATGCAAGTTATAACATAGATTTATGCAAAAATTTTCCATTCATAAATTATACAACTGTACACAGTTCTTCCTGTTTGAACATAAACATACACACTAAACTCCCTATTATCAAAATCTATACAAATTCTTCTCTCTATATCTCTGTTGCAAAGAAGACATCTATGCAAGTAACTCTAAATGTACATTATTTATATATATATGCATGTTTTTCTCACCGTTGATCAGAGTATCAATTTAAATATCCATTAAAAACAAGTATTCCATCAGGGTCCCTTCTGAAAATTTGTTATAGACTTCCTTTATAGACTCCTTACGCTGACATGTTCTTATCCCGATGTTTCCTTTGTAGCCTTCCTTTACTTCCTTTATATTCATATACATAACACACCCTGTTTCTCTTTCTTCCCGCTCATTTTACCCACCCTCTATACTTATATCATTTTAAAGCATTATCATGGTGAGTGTTGTTTGTTTATCCAGGTGTTTCTATATGTTGCCCGCAAATAATCAATGGTGAAAGCCTTTGTGGCTTTTCTCATTTAAAAAAAAAAAAAAAAACTCCAAAGGAAATGTGCATTCCTGCTTATTGAGACAACCAGTTCGCTTTGTTGCACATGCCTGATAAGAGCAGACGTGGAAAGCTGATTGGCTGGACGTGTGCAGAGGGTGGAGCTTGCTGGCAAGGCAAGCACCAGGAACCACCATGTTGGATTTTCACCATAGCGATCGTGCACTGAGGCAATGAAACAGCCTTCCCACCCGCATTTATTCAAGCAGAAGATAGCATTTCCGCAACTTGGATTTAATTTTTTTAAAAATACTGTTTGGTGGCAGTGGCAACTGCTGACAATAAAAATGCAAGTAATTCACTCACACCTGCCATCTTGATTCACAAGCATGCCCGTTTGAACAACAACTGTGTATGGCTTTGCATGCCTGCAATCTTGGGGAAAAAAACCATGGAGACAAATGAAAGCTGCTGCAAATTAGTGTTAATCAATCCACATTTTTCCCTTGTATAGATGAGGCCAAGGTTAGAACTATATTGAATGGCTTCTGAGTGGGAAATGGCTACCTATGTTCCAAACAGTTGCGCATTTTATATTGTATGCAAAAGGCATTGCCCCCCATCCACATGGCTGTAGGCCTGTACATCTTCCCACAGCACTGTGGAATTCACTTACAGAAAAGCAGCACTATTGGTGCTATGTTAATGTTTAAAGGGTAGCTATGGTAGAAGTTGCAATGAATATGTCCCGACACTGTGGCACAGGGCTTGTCCTGAGGCAGCTGGTGTGGGTGTCATGGAAAAGTAGTAAATTGTTAATTATTTATTAATTGCTGTTGTATTTCTCTGGCAGATAGACAGGAACAATCGCTTAAGGGATATTCTACCTTGAGTGCCAAAATAACATAGCTGCTCTTGGATACTATGTATCTATGTCTTTTGGGGTGAGAAGGGCTCCATTTGCTGCTTAGTCTCTGGCAACAAAATGTTTTGGGGGTAGCCCTGCCACAATAATTCAACATTTGCTAGGTTAGCCATGTCATAAAACTAGGCACTATTCTGTGTGAGGCAAGGGGCAACAATATCAAGGTCAGCTGCCAAGCTGCAAATACGGTTTCTTCCTACCCATTTCATAGGTAGCTCATGTCATTCCACTATGCTGTTTTCTCAGCTGGGGGAGATAGATATGTGCTTGTTTCATTTGTGCTCTCTCTGCCACACATTCTGTGGGTGTGTTTCTGAAGAGAGGGGCAGGAACAGGGTGGGGATAGGTTGCAGTGACACTGCTGGTAACCATGTCACTCTATTTCTTTGGCTAGAGAGCTGGAGCTGAGTGTGAGAGCTCCCCCACCCCTTTCTCTTTCTCTTACTGTTCTGGCAGTGTTTCCCTTGCAGAACAAACACTACAGAGTACATACGTGTGGGTGCAAGAAAAGGAACTGCCACACAGAAACAAATACATTTAGCCAAAAGTATGTACTGAAAGTGGATGAGGAGAGAAACTGCATCCCTCAGTTCCACATTGGATCCTGGTCTTCTGGTATGACTCCTGAGAAAGTAGCTTGCATGTTTCTCTTGGTTTAATAAGTGACTTGTGAACCTCCTTGTATGGAACTGGCAGTCAGCCACAAGCTCAAGAAATCTCTTTATTTTTGCTGAATGCTTCAGAATGCAAAGGGAGGACTGACCAGGCAGGGCAAAATATGTTGAGAGAGTTACATTCACTTTGATGAGTCACAAGTTGTGCTTGCTTGATTTAGTGAGACTGGGGACAAGTGTAATAGGCAGTAGCACTTGTTTGGTGAGAAAACATGGCATGTCAAATGGTAAAGGGTAATATTTAGGCAATGACTTCTACCCTGAGTACAGACACATTTAATATACCATACAGACATGTCTTAGTTAACAAAGCATCTGGAAAAGAAGCTCCTTTTAATAAAGTGTTTTTACACCCCTCTACCTCCCTCCTTCTTATCTTCTGTCTAACTGGAAATTTGTTTTTGTGTGTGTGTGTTTTAGCAGCTTTGCCATTGAGAAGATGGTGAAGGGGGTATGGAAAAATACAGATCTTTGGTATCAGGTTGTAGCAGTGTATCTGCAGTAATCAATACAATAAAGGTAGATCTGAGGGAAAAGGGGATTCTACTCCATCTAATCCTACTGTAGTTGTGTATGCCTGCCTACAATTGGCAAGGTAAACAGCCACAGCATCCAACATTCCTTACTGAGTTTGTGTGAACAGCAAAAAGGAGAAAAAAGGGGAGAGCAGATAAGCTTGCCTCACCAGTTATCTCAGCATGCTTTTAAAAGCATAGATCTGTACGTTTAGCCACCAAAATGGAAATCATAAGAAAAGTGGAAGTTGGTGAAAGAAAAGAAAAATCATCCCTGGATGCATATTTGAAGAAGCCTTCATATAGTTTCTGGAAAGTTTAAAATTGTTTTGTTGATTTAAACAAGGCTTACCTGACCTGGTTGTGTCATCTCACATGCCCATATTGTTAGTTTTGAATAAAACATTTTCTGAAATATGCTGAACTGAAATTCTTTTGTGTGGTATAGGAACTTATCCCTGTTCTTTCCATGCTATTTCTGCCTCTGGTACTAAATTTTATTTTACAGAAATGATGTCCAGGAACACATTAACTTCATTACCTGAGGCATACCTGTATACAGAATCTCCCCCTCATTCTGCCAGATTTGCAGGGACTCCAGCATCTGTTGCCTTCTACTTTTATTGATTTCCCTTGCCTGCCCCCCCCGCCTCCTGAATTCATTTTTTTATCTTATGACAACACATCTGTTAAGGAAGGCAAAGTGGAATTGTTACACATTGGTAGTACTATGCAGATTTTGACTGGCATTGATAAAGAAAGACCTTCTGTTTGGAAGTCCTAAAATTAAACAGGAAACAAAAAGGAATGCAAAGTTAGGGATGTGAAGAAATCTCACAGTTGCTAAGATTTTAGTTGAGATGGGCCATCTTAGCATAATAAGAGGATTTTCCAACCCCCTTAAGAGAGTTTCCCTCTGGTGCAAGGGTTAGATGCCAAATTTTTGTTGTGGCTGCATAACCCCCCCCCCCACTGCTGTCAAAACCCCTTTAGGACAGAATTCCTGTCACTTTTCCACTTTCTGAAGCTAAGCACATGCACATGCTTGCACACACATGCATACACACATACACAAACACACACAACAAGTAAAACAGGACAGGCTGATTGATAAAGAATTATCACATTTTTCCAGTGCAGCACATTTTGTGGAAATGCACAAAAAAGGCACTTGTGAAAATGCACACATTTTTCCCCAAGACCAATTTTTTTTAAAAAAAACACACACAACAGCCCTGCCATGTTGCAGTGTCGCCTCTCCAGGATTTTTTTTTTTAAAAGTCAGTGTACAGCCCCTCTCCCTACTTTCTGCCTGAGGACAAATCAAGACAGAATTTACATTTGTATTCAAAGGTCATAGTAAAGGATTGTGCATTACTTTATATAAGGGAGAACTGCTGCCCCAAAATGTTTTGCTGCCTGAAATGAAGAATAAGATCCTATCCACTTTCATTGAAGTTATAGAAATAGATTAGTCCTGAAGTTTATTTGTTTATTTATTGTGTTACATCCTGCCTTTCCCGCCAGGATGGGAATCTTGGGAATGGGACATCTTATGTTGTTGAACAGTGTTCTTTGCACCTGAAAGCCACAAGCACCTTAGGGCATGGAAAGAAATCTGCAGAGAAGGTACTACTCTGTTTTCCAAGGGACAGGAACAGCTAGGAGCCCCTGTCATGCCTACTCCTAAATCCCCAGCCTCTGGTTCCTAATATGGCCTACTCACTTTGCCTAATAGTAGGGCTGGTTGCTCTGCAAAGAACTAGGCCAGGGATTCTGAAAAGCAATTTATAAAATGCAGCTCCTTTGAAGACACCCAGTGAACAGTGGCAGTTGGTTAGGAAGAGGTAGGAGGAGCCACAGCAGGGAGAGGTCTGAGACATGAGGGGGCCTTTGTGGTCAAGAGCTTGTCAGGGTGAGGTGCGATCTGGTGGAATCAGAATACGTTTGCCATTTTTCTGTGCTTTAGGTCAGTTACAAAATGAAAGCAGAGCCCTCAGGAAAGCCTTTGTTGTCTATACCTATGTATAAGTCTTTCCCGGCCATGGCCTTGACCGGGGTTAATAAAAAGCATTGGTTGCTTTAGCAAAAGCCAAGGGAATGTGACAGGTAACAGAGAAGGAAAGTGCCGGCTGCCTTTGGCTTGCTGTCATTATTTGCGTCTAACGAGGCCAGCCCGTCGCCAGCCTCTTTGCAGATGAAATGAAGCGATGGGCTAAAGGAGGCGCCGTGTCCTGACAGGCTGAGGTGTGACCTGATGTATCCTAACCTCCCCAGACGTTGTCAGAAGAACAGAAGGGAGAGGAAGGAAAAGGTGGAAGGTCCAGAGTTGAGGTGCCTGGAGGAACAGATTGATGAAGGAAAAGGGATGAGACTATGAGAGTACTGTACGTCATTCAGAACCAGCAAGCAGGAGGAATGCCTCCAGAGAAGAAAGAAACACTGAGATCTGGTAACTTCATTAGAATGAAGGTTTAAGAAAGAAAAAATTTTCTTGCACATCAACGGACATTGCCATATAGCTATGAAAAATGTGGATGACAAACTACAGGTGCATGAATTACGGAGTTTTAAAAAGAAATAAATCCTAGAAGTTGTAGCAAAGTACAGAAGCAACTGGGCCATTCAGGAGACTGCGTAGGGTTTGTTTTACCTTTATTTTTTCCATAAGAGATATATGCTGGTTGGACTCACTTTTCATCTCCACACATTGCCCAGAGAATGGATAGTAGGCTATGTATTGCACAATTATTGTGAACTCAGTTTTTACATCTAATCCATCAACATTGCTTTTCCTTAATGGAAATGAGCAAGTGCACCATTATGAGTGCTCAAATTCCTTTAGGAAAAAGAATCCATGGGGCATCAATGAACCTAATCTTTTACTGGACTGAGGCCTTTGTGTCTAAGGCCCAAAAGCTATATGCTATAGGACATTTGTAAAACCAAAAGCCACCATAGGAGCAGTGCAAGGGGAATGGACGGGGAGAATGGATGGCTAACCATTTTTCCTATTCTATATTCCCTACGGAAATCCTCCCTGGTAATATTAGTTCTGCTTGCCAAGGAGGAGAGGGAACTACAGGTATCTTTGTCTTTGTCTGCCTTTTGCTCCAGCATAGTAGCTGGAATTTCAGCTTGGGGAATGACATAGGGTAAAGGGATTTCCTTCCCAGCATCACTGTCTCTATTCAGTTTGCAAACACATACCAGAAAATTTTCAGCCTTAAAAAATTCAAGACATAATAAGATGTCTCCAACATCATGTATAGTTTGTAGATGGCTTCTTTTGGTTTATAGAGCTTTTATTGCAGCTCTATACTGTGTTTACTCAGAGGTAAATCTCATCCAGTTCTAAGGGATTTAACTCTAAGTAAATAACTGGAGAATCTTACACATGTGTACTCAAACTTAGTCCCATTTAAGTGGGGAAAAGATGATAGCTTTAGGATTTCAGCCTAATCTGAATTTGAGACTGTTTGGCTTGGGAAATAGCCAAAATTTGCAAGAAAAAAAATGGGAAAATCAGCAGGGCTACTAACTAAAGAGGTTCAGTATAAGCCAGTTGCTTCTGGGCAAACCACTAATGTATAATTAAAGATGATCATATACATCTGCTTTTAATATTTTGAATATTTAGTGTAATACAAAGTTTTCATGCTGTTCACCAAAACTGAGACAGAAAATCATTACATATTTTAACAAGATAATATTTGATAAGTTTTTATGATAATGCACATATTCATTCATATACGCACAACACACGGCACTCCAAATATGCTGAGAATCTCTTGTTTTTGTTTCTTAAATTATGGGCTAGAATCCTGTATGGAGTTCCATCTTCGTAAGTGGACTTACATATGCAGGAATTAGAACTGGGCAGTTTCATAATGTCTATATCCAGTAGATGGCTGTTGTTGTATTACTACGTAGCAGAGCCAGCAAAGTGCCCGATGCTCATTGCATGTTGAGATGCATTGTGCACCGAGGTGCACCAGTCCCAATGCATATCAGGCTACTCTTGCCAGTGTCCTGATATGCATCTTCACAATTCACTAACAGGGTTTCATACTACCTCTGCTAGTTATCTAAGGCTGTTGACACACTGCAAAAAATAATGCAGTTTGAAACTGCTATCACGAGCCCTTACAACTGCCACTATTTGTTTTGTTAATTTTCAATTATGAGTTTAGAATACTTCCCTTCCTAAATTTAAACATACCATGTGCAATCCCTCTGCTTTAACTGTTATTGCAAACTGAAGATTTCATCTCTGAGATTTTTCACTAAGAACATTATTTTCTCCCAAGGGTAAAGCTGAGAGTCTTTGCTATATTTTTATGAAGTGGGGAAAACAATAAAAGCACCCAGTTTAGTATCTTAAGTGTGGGGCTAGATGGACTACCTGTGATTGATATACTAAAATATTTTATATTTCTGGCTGCCGCTGGTTGAATCCTTATACAAAGAAACACACAAGATCAGAGAGATATAGAAAATGTCTATGGCACTTCTGTATCCTGCTATCAATGGAACAAAGAGTTTCACTTCCTTAACTGAACACAGAATAGTCAGTCTTAATAGAAAGGATGAAAGTCCTTTTGGGTACTTTTATGAGGGCATATAACCCAAAAGAAATTCCAGCCTTACAAAGGATACATTGTTTATTAGAAGTGAACTACTGTAAACATTAACCACCATACTGAAGAATAGGTTAAATGTTGGAGAGTGGAATGTTACTGTGAAAAATTCACTATTTGTCTTGAAAAACAGTCATAGTGAATACCAGACTTCATATAATCCACATATCACAAAACTGTATTGCAGTTAACAATTAAATGAGCATATTATTGGGCTAAAACATCTGTACATATTGGGGCAAACTTCACTTTGTTCTTGTAACCCAAGCCATGTTGAGCTACAGGAAAGAAGGAAAGAATTATACGGAGCAGTGCAAGTTACTGTGATATTTTCTGCCCACTTCTATGTTAGATCCCACTCATTGCTAACTTTTTTTCCTTGGAAAGTTCTGAGCAGAACTGTTTACTGACCTCACGATTTGGTTTGGACTTAAGTGTGACAAACTGGAAAATAGACTAGAGTTGCTCCTTCATATTCGCTGGGGTTTGATTCCAGGACCCCCTGTGGATACAGAAAGCCATGGAAACTCAAGTCCCATTATATGCAATGGCATAGCAAAATGGTGTCCTAATATAAGATGGCAAAATCAAGGTTTGCTTTTTAGATTATTTTTTAAAGAATATTTTCAAGCTGTGAATACTTAATTCCATGAGTACTACATCTGTGGATATGGGGGGACAACTGTATTAGGCTTGGGATGATTCTGAGGCTGACCAGTTCCACTGCATCCAAATCTAATTGTAGATGTGGAAATTCTTACCAATTCTGGCAAGTTTCAGAAGAATAGGTGCAGGGAATTTTGTGCAAGAGCAAAAGGTGGGCTTATCCATCTAACTCTTTTATAGGCAGTTATAAAAATGACATACTGTATAGTGGTGACCCCAATTTTTTTGAAAAAACCCCCACAGTATTTCAGCAAGATATGTAGAGCATTTTTAGTGGAAAGTATTATTTTGAAATGGGATATAATTCTTGTATATGAGGTAGGTTTTTTTTTAATTCCTACTTTGTGGGATAATGACATAGTGCTCATTATTATAGAGGTGTTCCTAGTCAGCAAATCTGCAAAATTTCAGAAACAAGGATTTAAAGGGAAAGGAAAGGATTTAAAGGCAAGCAGATGATGATACACCCTCCCGGTCCTCTCTACACCTCCCAGGCCTCTACATCTTTCCCAGGCTTTTCTAAACATTCCTGTTGATTTGACAGAGAACTACAGAGCAATAGCAATAGCACTCATTTTTCTGTACCACTTATCAATGCAAAGCACTCCCTAAGCAGTTTACAATGTGTTAGCTAATTGCCCCCAACAAGCTGGGTATTCACTTTACAAGACCTGCAGAAGGATGGAAGGCTGAGTCAACCTTGGAGCCCTGTAGTATCAAACTCACAATCTTGTGACTGCAGTACTGACATTTAACCACTGCGTCACCAGGGCAGGGCAGGAGCACTAAACTCTGGAACAATCCTGCAATTGATTACACTGTCCATCGAAGAAGTGTGATTTCAATCAATTTTATTTTGATTAGCTGGTGCTGTCAGTCACAAAACCATACCCTCCCCTTTCCTCTTCACCCCTTCCCTTCACCTAATGTTTTGCTTATCTGGAGGTTTTGGGGAAAATTATTGATTTTTGGAGACACACACACTCTGTTTCAGCCTCCTAACAATGTGAAATTGCTAACAAGTCTTCAAGAGAGTTCTGATTCAGATTTAGTCTACTATGAAGACAACTTGCTCTTATTTGGACATCTCCAAATTATTCTGGATTCAGGATTCATCCAAATGCAAACCATAGCCCTTTCCTCTGTAACCAGTAGCTGTGTCACATACAAAACCCCAGCTTTTCCTATTATCACATTTCAATGTTGGGCAAAGTTATATCTGTAAATTTTTTGCAGTTGCAGTTGTGAAAGACTATGCATATATGGCAGCCTACTTGCCCACAGTAACTGTGGTTACTGTAAAGTGCACAATGCAGCGGAAGACCAACTGAACTGATTGATCATACGTGGCAGTTCAATCCATCCGTATGTCCTAGCCAAGCGTTTAGAACCTTTAGCCCTTCTCAGACTCTTACTGGGGTACTTGCATTTTACCAGCCCATACTAATGAACTTCACTGTGGGTAATGATGAAAATATCTTTCAAACAATCACTTTGGAATCTGCAAAAGGAAAATAAAAGGGCTCTTAATTTTCTCATTATTTGCTTATTCTTGTTGTGTGCCTTCAACGAGTTACCAACTTACAGAAACCCTAAGGCAAACCTATGCCATGCTGGCTCTCTATTATCTTTTTACCTTTAATTTACTTTTATTCTGTGTTGCTTTTGAATGAGGTTTATTTTGTACATGTTTCAGAAAAGCCATATTTTTAAAATGGGATTCAAAATTTAGTAATATCTTGGGGCTTATAGCATGAGGGAAGTGGAAGTAAAGGCTGAGAGTAGCACTTCCCGCCTTGCCTTATCACATTATGTCAGTGTTCTCCAGCTATTCCCCCATTCCAGTCCCATGGGAGACATTGGTAAAGGTGAGTCTTTTTGCTAATGGATTTATCCAGTTAGCAAAAAGACTTGTGTTTACCACCATCTTCCATTGGACTGGAACAAAAGAACAGCTGAAGCACGCAGATATCATGTGGTAAGGCAAAGTGGGACACATCATTCTTGGGCTTTAAAGCCACTTCCCTTCCCCTCCCTTCTGTGATAAGGCTCTTAAGATGCTTCATATTGCTGCCTCCTTTTGAGAAAATTTGAATCGTTATATGCCAGAAGAAAAAGGAATTACATCTATTGGCCAGGACCCAACAGTGTACTTCCCCTGGATCAGACTGCTTCCACTTTGACACTCTGAATTGACAACTGTACAGTTGTCTGCTGTTGACTCTTTTATGCCATAAAAACATGATCTGAAAGGCTGGGAATCCCTCGGGAATAGCTTTTGACACCATGGAGGGGGAAAAGGAAATAAGTCCTGGTGCAGGATATTGAAGTATACTGTTGGATCTTAGCCATAGGGAATGTGTTCTGTGTTGTTGCCTTCCTGCAGAAACTAAAATAGAGTATAAAGGCATATAAGTAGATTAATTTACATTCTGCCCGCTGAGCAATATGTTTAAACCACTGTCTGTGGTTCTCCCTGTTTCCTGTTTTATCCTCAAAACAACCCTATGGGGTAGGTTATGCTGATTGATAGTCACTGATTCAAGATCACATTGACAAATAGCCAGATATTCCACAAAAAAATTACACAAACATAGGAACTTCTGTTCCTGCTTCTCTAATGTGCAGCCCCTTTGTGCCCCCAGAATCTACTCCTGGGGATCCTAACAAATTGAGGCCATGCACAGGATGACTGGGGGGTGGCTGTAAGGGAAAGTAAAAGATAAGTGGCCACTGGTGCTCATTCTGCTGTTGGAAAGTTATTGCTTGACAAAACCCAATGTCACTATGCAATACTTTCAGTGGCAGGACTTTCATGACTTCGTGGTGCAAACAATTTATACCACTAAATTGTAGCGAATAAAGCTGTTTTATATCTGCCACCCAATTAAAGAAATCATAGTTGATGAGTCAATAAAACTGAATGTGAATAAATATAAACATTTTAAACCAAACCCAACCACACCCACTTTGTTTTTGCAAGTTTTACCTTTAAAGAAGAGTGTATAAAGCCATATAAATCTTACAGAGATAGACTATATGAAGAATGTTTTATCTACTTCCTTGGCTTCCTCACAGATATGCATAACAAAAAAAGCATGGAAATTTGCTGAAGTTGGATCTGTGCTGTCTGGTAATTGGAAATCCAGAGTGTGAAAGGCTATTTACTTTTAAGTATGAACATAATGGCAATGCTGAGGCCATCCATAACAGAGCAGCGGTAGGATGATATTTACCCTTCCATTATTGCATTCTTCTTAAGAGCTATTTTCTAAGGAAACCCATTATAATGCTACCACTTAAGGATACACCAACACAGTTCTGTGAAACTGAAATGCTTTTAGGATGCTACATAGTTGAATCATCTTCAGTTCTCTCCCTCCTCTTTATTCTGTTGTGTGCATGACCTTCTGCCCAGTCATCAGGACAAGGTGTGCTAGACATAGCGGCTCTTTTATATGTTGGACAATTTATCTGTAAGCTTGAGTCTTTGATCAGTGTTCCATCAGCTATTATATATGGCTGAAAAGAAGGTAGTATGTATACATTTTTAATCTGAGTCCATTGTAGAGGAAGCTGGTGGGCATTTTTAACAACGCAAACATCTCTGAGGTGCAACTGGAAAACTGATGAAGACCTGGTTTTGAGGTATCTCCTTGCTTCCAGTATGCTCTGCTTTTATACTTTTAAATCTGATTGCTCTATCGAGGTATAACACTGCTCTCTATTGCTGGAAAAATCCTTGCAAGGATACTCCTGAACAGATTAGTTCCTGCTATTGCAAAAGAACTTCTTCCTGAAAGCCAATGTGGCTTCAGAGCCAATAGGAGTACTACAGATATGGTATTTGTCCTTAGACAACTGCAAGAGAAATGTAGAGAGCAGAACAAGGGTCTCTATGTAACATTTGACGATCTCACCAAAGCTTTCGACACTGTGAGTAGAAAAGGTCTGTGGCAGATCCTGCAAAGACTAGGATGTCCCCCCAAATTTCTTAAAATGATTATCTTGCTACATGAGGGCCAGCATAGTCAAGTCAGATATGGCGATGCTCTTCCAGAGACCTTTCTAATAACTAATGGAGTGAAGCAAGGTTGTGTTCTTGCTCCAAATTTATTTACAATCTTCTTCAGCATGATGCTCCAAAGGGCTACGGCAGAGCTTGAAGAAGATGGCAACTATATACGTTACTGTACTGATGGTAACTTGTTTAATTTAAGCTGTCTGAGGGCTCTCACGAAGACTCTAAACTATCTAGTCCATGAACTGCTCTTCGCTGATGATGCTGCCCTTGTTACCCACACAGAAGCAGCTCTGCAGCGCCTAACATCCTGCTTCGCAACAGCTGCAAGCTGTTTGGGCTGGAAGTCAACCTCAAGAAAACAGAAGTTCTTTACCAGGCTGCACCACAGGATGAACACCACCATCCCCACACTGCCGTCGGCAAATCTGTGCTTAAGTCTGTTCAGCAGTTCACCTACCCGGGAAGCATCATCTCCTCAGATGCCAAGATTGACAAAGAGATTGATCACAGATTAGCAAAGGCATATAGTGCATTTGGAAGACTTCACAAAAGAGTCTGGAGCAGTAAACACCTGAGGCAAAGCACAAAAATCAGTGTGTATAGAGCCATTGTACTGTCTATCCTCCTTTATGGATCTGAAACATGGGTCACCTATCGCCACCACCTACGACTCCTCGAGCGCTTTCATCAGCGCTGTCTACACACAATCCTAAATATACACTGGACTGACTATGTGACGAATGTTGCTGTCCTTGAGCAAGCAGGGATCACCAGTATTGAGGCCATGATATTGAGAACACAGCTGCGCTGGGCAGGGCACGTTTCTAGGATGGAGGACCATCACCTCCCAAAAATACTACTCTACAGTGAACTCGCCATGGGTCAGCATAAGAGGGGCACTCCAAAAAAGTGATACAAAGACTCCCTGAAACAACATCTCAGGCTTGGCCAAATTGATCACAAACAATGGTCTGCCCTGGCCTCACATCAGGAGGCATGGAGACGCACTATCCACAATGCTGAAGCCTTATTTGAGAACTCACGCCGAACAAGTCTTGAAGAGAAATGACAATGCAGAAAGAATCACAACCCAAAAACATCACCCAAGGAGACCTTCTGCTGTGCTTTCTGCAACCGGACTTGTTTATCTCGGATTGGCCTTTTTAGTCATCAGCGCGCTTGCAGAAAGCACAGGATGAGTCCTTCCTGAATCTTCGTTTGTGAAGAAAAGCCAGAGATTTATTGGGAAAGTAATTAATTTCAGTCTACTAGTTATTTGATACTACAAGTGGAGTCTCCCTTATCTGGAATTCCGAAGTCTGAAATACCTGTATTCCAAAATCCAAAAGGGCCACACGAATGGCTGAGATAGTGACATCTTTAATTTCTGGTGGTTCAATGCACACAAACTTTGTTTCATGCACAAAATTATTAAAAACATTGTGTATGAAATTATCTCCAGGCTATGTGTATAAGGTGTATATGAAACATAAATGAATTTCATGTTTAGACGTGTGTCCTATCTTCAAGAAATCGCATTATGTTCCAAAATCTGAAAAAATCCAAAATTCAAAACACTTCTGTTCCCAAGTATTTCAGATAAAGGATACTCAAACCTGTATTATGATGACATGTTCTCATTTTTTTATGGATTGAATGATATTTGTGCACTTCTCTTGTTTCCTAAGGAAAATGTTTTAATCAATGAGGAAAAATTAGATTTTAATGGATCCTTATCACCTTATCACCTTGAATCGATATCTCACACTTTCAAATGTGAAACTTAAATTATCCTTCACATGACATATAGCTTATTGAACCTGAGTACATTCTAATCCTTAAATGACGGGTACTTGGCAAAGGAAAATGGCTGGCTGTTGAGGCCTACATGTATTACAATGGAGATGGAGATTTTGTTCTTGCTAGTATTTAGGTTGCAAGAAATAAATGGGTCAAAACAAGGAAAGGTGAAAAAGATTAATAGTTAAACAAAACTCCAAAACTCTGCAAACTTTGAAAATATGCAGCAAACATATATCTGGATAAGGTGCTATTAAAGGGGGGGGTGTTTTTGTTTTTTTAGAAAAAGAGCTGAAGCAATACATAAAATAAAGACTGTGGCATAATGTAACATTGGCTATTGACTCCCTGCACTAAGTGGATCTCGAGCTCTCCAGGAAAGACATAGTTAGGATAGTATTAAATGTGTTGCCAAGCAACCATCTCTGCCATCTCTGGTTCTTAAGCTCATAATCACGAGGAGAGGAAAAAAAGCCAAAAAAGTTTTCATTCCCTAAACAAAAGGGAATTGGTGAGTCATTTTCAGATGCTGGTAAATGGGAATCTAGTGGGAAAGTGTTCTCTGTATTTCTGAACTCCCATTTGGGATGTGTGGCACAGCCAAAGCATCTCCAAATACTGGAAGCACTAAGATTTGCAGACAAATACACAAATGTTGTCATTGTGAAATGATGGGAAATGATCTTCCTTCAAGTAACCAAAATTAGTGAGTTGCATCTGTTGATTTTCCAACACAAGACCCAGATATGGATGATGAAGATGACAAAAGCCAAGTATTCTTGTACATGAGGATGTTCTATTGAAGGTTTAACTTCTGGCAGCATTTGGGATCCAGCAATTTAGAACAGGTAACATAAAGAAAGAGGCTAGATAAAGTCATCTGGGCATATTTTAAGGGAAAGAAAACATGACAGAAATGAACTGGGGAGCACTGGTTGGTTTGTGAATGGCCATGCCAAATAATGATCTGCTCCCTAACCATGTAAACAGAGCTGTTGTCTATATAGAATTACTTTATTTATTAATTTTTTTAAAATACCCAAAACCCTGATTTTTTTTTTAAAGCTGAAAAAATATCTCAGGCTCAGCAAAGAGAAGTTTCCATCTGTAGGGAGCCTTTAGTGTTTTGCCTGGGAGATAGTTTACATTGAGCCTTTGCAGAACAGTCAATTAATATTAATTGGCATTTGTTTGCCCTGATGACACTGTTTGATTTCAGACTCTTCTTGAGACAATTGCTTTACTAAAAGAAAATGCTGCTTTATTTTAATTAGTCAGCAACTTTAACAGCCAGAGGAACTGAGAAGAGAGACCCCCTTTTTTCTCAAGGTAAGTGTATTAATTGAATCTTTACTATCTATGGATATGGAATAGGATATACATGCTGAATATGGAAGGATGCACACCAGTGTTTTGTAAAGCACCTGGTTGTCAATGAAAAACTAATTTTAGAAGTAAAGAGCTCAACTGTTGTCTTGCTAATTAGCATAGAACAGAGATGAAAATAAAATCAATCATGGGACATTTGGGATGTACCATGACAATTAACAAAGAGATTAGCAAATAATCTGCCATTTTATGAGAGGAAACAAATATATAAAAAGCTACTTAAAAGGTGAAAATTGCTGCTGTATGTGAAATAGTTCACAATAATCCAGAATTTGCTTCCGCTTCTTTATACATTAACAACTAAGTAAAAATCATATTATGTACTACGTGGTTTTTAAAATTTTATTTGTCTTCTGCCTGTCTTGAACACACTTGCCTGTAAGTAATTCCGTTAATATTGAGAGAACCTATTTCCTTGTGCCTTGAGTTGAATCATTTGGTGGAATGTATACAGTATTTACAGTGATTTTAAAAAAATGCTCCAGGAACTGGACAATAATAACACTGTGTTATTATTTATGTCACACAGTTGAAATTAGTGAATGCTATTGTCCTTTAGAAAGCAGGTGAATATTGTGATTCACTAGAAATTGTATAATTTCTTTTTGCTTGATTTCTGATCTCAGTAAATTTATGTTAAAAAAAAGGGAAACAGAGTTTATACAAATAGAAATCGGCTGGTAATCATTCTATTGCAAATAAAGGAAATCATTCTATTACAAATATTGTCAATCAAGACTGCAAAATCAGTATATATAAGAATGAGTTTGATCACTAAAATATTCCATCTATAGGCACTGGCAGAATTCCTTGTCATTTTTTTTATAGCAGTGAAAAAACAATGTCAAGAGCAGTGAAAAACAGTGATAAAAGAGTGACAAGAAGTCATGTGTGTTCACATAAATATTTTATTCACATGAATAGTTTTGTGGATTCAAAATGCTGTACTGCTATTTTCTGAAAGCTGTTACGGTTGCTTCCAAATGAATAAATAGGGAGTTGTCTCTTTGGTTACAGTACTTCAAGTTACAGGTCTTAATGCACACTTTTTACTGTGATTATACTAAATGTGTGAGGAATACCAAAGTTACTACAGTGATTTTAAGTGGACTTACATGTATAGATCTGTTCACTTGACTGCGGTGTCTACATGTCTATAACTTATGAACATCTAAAACCTCTCATCTCCACCTGGCTCTCATGATAATTTATTCTGGCATGAATGAAACTTCATTCCCCGTAGTCTGTCCTTTATTTTCAGAATTATTACTCTCTCTTTAGATTGTAGCAACTGTGTTACACAGTATTGATGCTGGTTAAAGAAATTCCTTCAATTTTTTTGTTTTTTAAAAATGTTTTGGGGTATCACTCAATGCTTAATCCAAACTTATGTGGGTAATTACAAAAGAATTTTAGATATTCATCAAAGCACACCAAAATCCTATGAATAAAAAGGGGAAAGTAAAGTTTAGGAAGAAATCCAGTGACTAGTACTTCTAGATCAGGTTTGACCAGCGTTGTGCCATCTAAAAATACTGGATTACAGCTCCCATCACTCCCATCCAGCACATCATTGACTGTGCTGCCTGAAGATGATAGCAATTATTGACCAAGATATGTGCAATACAGCAGGATGAAGAAGGCTATTCTAGATTCATTCTTGTTATCACCATATCATCCTGTCTAAAATACTTAAAGTCTGTAATCCTATATCCCCTCAGTATAGCACAAAAATCCTCGAGCATAGATATGCTATGTGAATACTATGCTACCAGTGACCTGAATAGCACAAATACACAACACATGCCAATGGCATGGTGACATCATGCCATGCACAACTGCAATGCACAACACTGCTGTATGTGAAACTTCACTTCTGCTGATGCCAGCAGAATAGGTCCATTGTACAACAGTGACTTACTGGCTCTGCATGAACAGTGCAACTTCCAGATGCATATGTCCCTATCTGGATGCCAGCCAAAGTTTCATAGGTGAGGTGTACCTGGGTTTCAGACATTAATATTCATAACAAAAGGACTATCAGATATATGTCTCAGAATATTAGAAACAATCAGCATAGTGATTTTTTTTAAAAAAAATTACAATCATGCAATAGAAGGAAAGGAATGGTGTCAAGGTCACAGGTCTGCATCTTGCTTAAGCTGTTTGCTTAAGGTGGTGGTGAAGTTGGTCCTGAGGGACAGCAGATGCAGTTAGAGGTTCCCCTTCCTGGTCATACAGGAACAGAGAACAAAAGCAGTAAAAAAAGTGCAGGTTGGTTTTTTGTTTTTTGTTTTGGCTCACTATCACTTTTCTTCCCCTGAATTATTTTTAAACCATCTTTATCTGACGAAGATGTCAGTTGGCTTCAAAAGCTTGTGTTATGTATTTTACGCTTTTTTTTTGTCAGCCAAATAAAGGTGTCACGACAATGTCTTATTTTTAATTTTGTTGTATGGGCAGTGCTGCTTCTCCTGCATTTTGTAAGAATACCAGAAACCCTACATACACCTAATCAACAGCAAGCCCCAAGGAATACAATTGGACTTACCCCCAGGTCAAGGTATACAACACTCAATTCTAAATCTAATGCTCATTCTTAACTCACAGTCTTAACCAGCAGTGTTAAGCAGACTTGGGTGCCTAACAACAGTGGAAGCACTAGGGGATGTGGAGAGGCCAAACTGCACCAGGTGACATCGTGGAGGAAGGGGTGACACCGGCCTTAGTAATGCCACAGCCTAACATTAGGTTTAAGGAACAGCAGTCAACACATATAAACTCACAATCTTACTGTCTGGCATTGACTTGTGTGTTGCTGTCAGTCCCATGAAAATATTTTTCTTTTAAAAAGAAAAAAAAAAGCCAGTTAAAGGCTGTTGCCTTATGTTTTCATTATTATTTTTCTTTTCCCACCTGCAGATGTGAAGGCTATGCTTATTGGCTTAAATGGCATCATTATTGTATTGTTGTTTTTAAAATGTTAAGTGTACAAACTGAAGACAGAAACGTCATGTTATTCCCCCAGACAGCATCATTTAGTATTTTTTAAAATAAAAATAAAATATTTTTTCTACTTTAACAAAACATTGATTGCCAGTTGTGACTATTCTGCAAATGTATAAGTGAATTTTCAGTGGGAAGCCAGAATTTTTATCTCCTACAATAAGTAATTCACAGTAGTAAACCAAAGCGTGTTTCTTTGGCACTGGAGACAGAAATGGCAGAAACAGCAGAGATGTAGCTCATCTTCAGCTGTGGTCTCAATATGCCATTTTTTGGATTCATGCCTATTTATATAATGATGACCGAATGCTTTTCTTGGATTTTCAATTCATCATGGAATAAACACTGTGGCAGGAATTCTGTTGCCTCAGCTAGAGCGGACCCATCAAATCAATGGGATTTACCTATATATTGATTCACCATTCAGTATTTGGTTCTATAGGTCTACTTCAATTGTGACTTACCAACAGGATTCAGGACTGTGTTTATATTTATAGTGATAATGAAATGTATACATACAATAAACATTTTAAAACCATGGTGCCATTCCAGAGATGTACATCTGCTCCGTTGGACATTGGAGAATTCCAATATACCATTTTGATTGGAATTAATGGGGAAGGTCTTTTAATGTAGGCATATGGAACTCTCACTATACACACACACACACACACACACACACACTATTCTCATACTACCAATATATACACTCTCTATATATGGACCAAGGCATAGCATTTCATAACATTTCATGATTTTTCTCTTGTTATAAGGGTGCTGTTTTTTAATTTTGGTAGTTTTTAAAAAAATAACATGGATCTCAAAAAACATAATTTAATAAATATATGTTGTATTCTTTCTCTGTTACCACTGGTTTTTCACCATCAATCATGTAAAATGCCTGCACATCATTCCACCCCCCCTTGGAGATTTTTCTTTTATTATTATAGAGCAACTAAGACTGCACATCGATGTATGTTTTTTTGGGAGTAAGTCCAACTGGACTCAGTATGCCTTACTTCTGAACAGACATGTGGAGGCTTGCATTGTAAATTTTATAAGGATATATGTAAATAAAGGCACCAGTCTTTGTAACTCTGAGACTTTTGTTTGAGTTTTTTCTGAGGAAATAAAATCTTATTTTTCAAATGCATTTCAGGGGACAGTGTTTTGGTTTTAATATTACTAAATGAATACTTTGAAATGTTGGACTGGATCTTATTACAACAGAGTAGCAGCAGCTTTACCTTCAGATCCACTGAATCCATGGGAAATTATGTAAGTGTTGACTCACCATTCAACAGTTGATTCAATGATCTAATTCTTATTGGGACTACCAACAAGATTCAGCGTTTGACTATAACCTTCTTTTCTTTACACAAAGTAGCTGCCTATTTAACAACGTATCTGAACATATGTGCTCAGTGATGACTTGTATGCTTAACCCGCAGTTATAAACCTGTTTTCCCCCAATTAAAAATCATTTATCCTTCTTCCTTTTAGTCAATCATTAAGTTCAACATTGGGTGTCAAGTATTTAAGACTTCAACCACCATTTATCTGAAATAATGGGAACTGAGAGCAGTAGCAGATATTCAGACTAGGGAAAGACCTGATATTGTGACAATACAGATTTTGTAAGCTTATATGGCTAATATTCTTTGTTTGTGAGAGGGACAAAGACAACCATAATTCACTGAGTTCACTGACATGCAGAATTTATCTACTGAAAAATTTCAATTTTATTTTTTAGGTCAATAAATTGATCTGCACTGTGGTCTTTCCTACCACTGTGTCGGTGGGAAAATATGTAGGTTCAATTCTTGCTATAGACATCCCACCCTGGCCTTCCCCATCTTGGCTGTGATCTGTAAAATACAGAAAATTTTGGGCAGAAGGGCAATGATGGATAAGCATGGATCTTGGACAAGTTCAAGATCTTGTAGTTGCAGAGGCATCTGGAAGTTGTAGTCCTAACTCCTCCTTCTCCCCCAGTCTCTGGATCTCTAAGGATGTTAGTTTGTTATGTTAATGGTGGTGGTGGTGGGGGGACAAAGTTAGATTTTATAGTAGTTTCGAGTTCCAGGAAAACACATTACTGGACTGTTATAGAATTACTCCCTGTACCATAGCAAAGTCATTTTGGATATTACCTTTTTTTCTTGATGAAATTTTGAGGAATCTTTGACTGGCACTGAAGGCTTTTCTTCTTTCAACAGAAATATTATTTTTGCTGCTGTTTCTGAGCTGTATGCACTGTGGAATTTACTGTCTCTAGATGGAATAAAAAGTAATAAAAAGTGTACACAGATGAGGATAAATGTTAGCAATATTTGCCATATTTTATTGTTTGATTCCCCCCTTGTTTAAATACATATTAAGAAAATACAGAAAAAACAAATGTTTACAAGTTACATAAAGCCATTCTAAATGAACAGAGAATTTATATAACACTTTATTTTATTAGGAAGATATGTTCACCCTTTGAAAATCTAATGGAAATGTGACTGGAAAAAGTCTCTGTATAATCTCTCTTAGAAATCTTTGGTGCAATCCTGGTCTTTCGTTTGTGTAATGATGGCTTCTCTGATTCAGTCTCAGAGATGAAATCTTCCATCTTTAAAGACTCCTATGTGTTGACACTGTGAGTACAGTTGTCCCTTCACATTTGCTGGGGTTTGGTTCCAGGACACCCCCCCCGGTGAATACCCAAATCCATGAATACTCAAGTCCCATTATATGCAATGGCATAGCAAAATGGTGTCCCTTATATAAGATGGCAAAATCAAGGTTTGCTTTTTGGATTATTATTATTTTAAGAATATTTTCAAGCCGTGAATACTTAAAACCGTGAATGCCAAATCCGTGAATGTGGAGGGTCAGCCTCGAGCAACCAAAGTCCTGAGCCGCCTGCATGCAGGGATGGGTCTACGGCTTCCAGTGCATCTTTGTCAAACCCTTCGGTTCTGACCTGTCTGGCATGGGAGACCCTACCACCGCCACTGCCAGCATAGCTCAAAACGTCATTAGGGTACGCAAGCCTCTCTCCCACAATAAGGGGGCGTCAGTGGAGAGGTTGTGGAGGGACAACTGTACTAAAAAAGGCAGAGGGATTGCTCTCTTATCCCTGCTATGTATTAATCAGAAATATGAACAAGTATACAATGATATGCTGAAAATGCTTCTTTTTTTATAGAGGAAACAAACCAATTTTTCAAATGTTTCAAACAATCGTTTTACATTGTTGTTTTAACTGCACAGTTTCCCACTTTTGATGCATTTTGATACAAAGTAAAAAGTTCTTTTTTAAAGAACAAAAAAAGGATGGATTCAAATATGGCGTTCAAGAAGTGAAGGATTCTTCTAGATCCAACCTATATTTGATGCTCTTAAAATTAAGGAATGGTGTTCCCTTTTTCTTTCTCTCCCAGTGCCTTTTTTCTACTGTAGAACAGCAATATTGGCTCAATGCAGCAAGATGTAGGTATTTTAAGTACTACTGAATTCAGTGAAGACGTTTTAGGCAGTGCTGAGGCCAAAGGGGCTAAGTAGATTCATTTACATTCTGCCCACCTAACAATATGCTTAAGCACTGTCTATGGCTCTCCCTGTTTTCTGTTTTATCCTCAAAACAACCCTGTGGGGTAGGTTATGCTGAGTGATACTCACTGATTGATACTCACTGATTGAAGATCACCTTGACAAACAGCCAGATCTTCCACAAACATTTACATGAACATAGGAATTTTCCTTCCCTTTTCTCTAACCTGCAACTCCTTTTTGGCCCCAGAATCTACTCCAGGGGATCCTAAACAAATTGAGAGCATGCAATGGATAGCAGGGTGGAGGGGGCTGTAAGGGAAAGGAACAGATAAGTGCCAACTGGTATTCATTCTGCTGTTGGGAAGATATTGCTTGATAAAACTCAGGACGTTCCTTTCCCACCATATTTTAAACCGTAAGTGTGCCAGCAAAATAACCCTTTTTATCAAACGTTGCCATAATAGTGTGAAAAAGCAGCCCCGTACATCCACATTGGCGGGTGTATGTGATCTTGGCGGTTCTCACGAGTAGATGCAAGCACGCTTAAAAGTCTAAAAATAGCTAAATTAAAAAAACAAACCAAACACACAAGCACTGAAACACTCTTAAAAACTTGCCTGCAAAACGGGGAGGTTCATAAAAAGCTTCCCATACCTAGCTTTCACGTTCTCACCTGGAAGCATTCTGGTGGGGACCACCCACGGATGCTGAAATTGCTCCAAAAGAATGGGGCACAATTTCAGACCCTCACAATTACATGGAAAAAAATGCCATGGCTGATCAATTGACGGCTTGGCTCATCAATAAAAAACAGAATGCCTTGACTACATGAAAACATGAAAGCAGGAGTTTGTGCGAAATGGGCACCCTTTCATGTTCACTGGGCATTGTTATGATGCCATATTTGCCATGTCTGATGAACTCCACAGTGTCACTATGCAATACTTTCAGTGGCAGGACTGTCATGTCTCAGTGGTACAAACAATTTGTACCACTCAACTGCAGCGAATAAAGCTGTTTTACATTACCCAATTAAAGAAATCATAGTTGATGAGTCAATAAAACTAAATGTGACTAAACATAAACATTCTAAACCAAAAACAACGAAGCCCCCACTTTGTTATTGCTGGCTTTACCTTTAAAGAAGCAATTTCCATTTCTGAAATGTTTGCTGCCAGCAGAAGCTATATTTTTTAAAAATCATTTTTTTAAAAAATGTGGCCTGTCTGAGTATTCCAAGCAACTTTTTCATTTTCTGTACAGAAAATGTAAGTCCTGCACAGGCAGCTGAGGTGTTCTAGAGGAGAAGCTTGGACTGAGACTTTTCCCCCCTTAATTACAACAGAGGAGCAGCATGTTGGCTTGGGGATTCTGGGAGTTGTAATCCTAACAGGAACTTGGGGATTCTGGGAGTTGTAATCCAAACTTTGTCAAGAGTCTGGAAACTTCCCTATCTGTGAGTGCAAGGAGGTTTACAGATCGAGGCTTGCTTGTTGCTGGGGTAAAAAGCTCTACTATGGCCTCCATATTGTCATGGTGCCCCCAGCAGTCATTGGGGTCATAAATGGGGAGTTGTGTCTATATGTGATGTGGAAGGCTTTGGGGATACCATATCAAAAGCCCACTTGTTTCCTTGAAAAATCCCATGACAGACTCATTTCCCTTCCCATTAGCATTAATGTGAGGGGACATTTTAAAAAGGCCAAATAAGAGTAAAATTTACTCCCACCTTCTGCCCTGCCCAGCACAAGATGACAAGGTTTAGAAGGTGCCAGTTTCCTTGCCACATATCCACTATGTAATGAGAAAGGGCCCAGGGTGTTAATGAAGTGAATGCTCTGGCCCCACTCTCATTACCCAGTTATATATAGCCCTATGATTTCACTTTCACTGCCATGGTTTCATCCTATGGACTCCTGGGATTTGCAGTTGAGGGAGGGGCATTTAGAACTCTATTTCAGAGAGCTCTGGAGCTTAGTGAGAGAGCTGTACAAACCCACAGTTCCACAGGATGTAGCCATGGCAGTGAAAGTGGAATGTTGTAACTGTATAGTGTGAAAGGCTCCTTATTTCTCATATGACTTTATCAGATCAGGTACATACCGCTATAAACTGCATCATTTAGGATGCAACAATAACACAAAGGGTGAAATTATCAGACGTCCTTGTTGTTCAGCCGTTCCTGGGGCATAGTGCAGGTGTGGACAAGACATCACTTTGTTATTGATGGGCAAAGCTGTCAATAAAAAGTGACACACGCGCACTGTGCCCCTGGAATGGCTGAACAACAACATCATCTGATAACTTCGCCCTTTTGTGTTATCATTACATCCTTATGACACGGTTTTTGCTGTCTCTGATAAAATCCATAGTGTTTTTATCGCAGCTTACAAAGGTTGCAAGGGTTTTATTTTTGTTTTTTAATTTGCTATGCTGGCTTAGAAAGAGCAGTTAGGGAGTTGTAATCCAAAAATGTAACTTTTCCAAGCACTAGTTTTATCCAGGCAATGTCTTGCTGTTCCATAATGTTCTAACACAGCACGTACTATGTTCATAAATACTAAATATCCCATTTAGACATGCTAAATACAGTATTCTACTAAAACTATTTTCTAGCATACTGTTAACTAATTTATTTAGAACTGAAGTGCTTTTCTACATACTCGTATAGCTAACTCTGTTGTAGTACATTCTTCAACCTGAGAAGCTTCAGGGAAATCCTATCAATGGAACTTAATTTTTTTTTTTTTGGTTAAATTTTGTTTCTTAAAAACTCATTAACTCCTGAGCGCTGGTCTATCACTCAAGTTCTCAGAAGGGTAAAATAAATAAGAAACTTAAGATATAGTAGCTCAAGTAGAAAACAACAGAAACTAAGGTCCCTGAAACAGAAACTTTTTAATAAGGATTGGTGCAAAGGTGAAAGAAATTTGTACTTAAAAGATACTGTTAAACATACATTATCTGTTTAACTTTCAGTCATACATAAGTGGGCATTTAAAAAAAGTTTGCTTGCATAAACTAATTAAGGATGGGTTAAATAAGCCTTAAAAGCAGTATTTTTTTTTTAGAAAAAAGAATGCAACTGATATAATGCTACTTCCTGTAAAACTGAGAGCCCCTAGTCTTGCAGAATTACTGAGAACCTTTTGTTGATTTCTTCACTGAGTTGCCACCAAGCTAAAAAATGAAAGCCCCCTCAGCCATTTTCAAGACTGACTGTAGTAATTACTTTCCAGAAGGTAAAATAACCTATAATTGTGCCTAATAAATACAGATCACCCCCTCATGTCTGTGGGGGATACATTCCTGGAGTTACCATTTACAAATGAAACTGTGGATAATAGCAAACCCTATTAAAATAAAAAAACTTCTGGTACAAACATACCATAGAGTTGCATTGGAGGACCTAGCGATTCCTAGAGAGGACACTTCTTTAGGCATTTTCCAGCATGCCTCTATGGTATGTGCCCCTATTTTTTTCAGCTGTGGATAACTGAGACCACAGATGTTGGTTTTGCAGATACAGGGTAGGGGGCATCTGTACTTTTATACTTTTCAAATGCACAAAGAACCTCCTCGTCCCAAGGAGTTTTAAAGGACCAATAATACTCCCAATGTACTGGTGTGAGTATAGGGATATTTGGGTCAGGGCTGTGGGCAGTGCGAGAATAAGGGGCTTTGGGTGACATAATTGCCTAGAAACCACCCCCTAATTGTTCTGCTTTTGATACTCTGCTTTTGTCCTTCCCTCTCCTGGTTTCCTAGAAACCCAATTCCCACACTGCCACTGCAGCATGGCTGCCATTTCCAAAGATCTTTGGATCAAAGGGCAGTCACAGGAATAAACAGATGACATGCTTCCTTTTCAGAGCTTGGAAAAGCTACCTTTGGAATAAAATCCCCAGAAGTCCCTAGCTGGCATGATCAGTGGCTATATTGACTGGGGGTTCTGAAATCTGTAAACAAAAAATAATAATTCTTCCTTCCCAAATGCTGGTCCTTTCCCATGTTGGTGATGCATTTCTATGGAGGCCAGCAGTAGTGGTAAGAGTGGCAGTGGTATGTTTGTGGTGGCGGTGAGTATAATTTTACTCTTCCAAGTAGTTCCATTTTACACATCTTTAGCAACATGTTTTGGCAATATGGAAACAGCTCCCACATGGCCACCATAATTGGACCTAAGGAAGTGGGGCCATGTGGGTAGATGCCTGTGAGGACTGCATCGCCTAAGCTGGCCTTTATATAGGAAAAAGGAGATATAAGGTCCAAGCTGATAGAAACAATTCCAGCTTCTACAAGAGCCCTTGTAGGTCAGGCTTCCTAAAGGAAAAATGCAATCGCAGAGAGGTATTCAAGTGGTGCTAAGCCACTTCAGCTTGCAGGAATGATGCGGAGAAGATAAAATGCTAGTGAAAAGGGCACAATTGGAATGACCAAAGTTGCCATAGGAGAGCCATGCTAGCAGAAAAGTCTCCCAGAAATCTCTGCAATCCATCAAATTAGATTAGCATGGACCGTTTTAACAGGTCCCCCTGACCTTTGCAGAGGGAAACGTCTGATGGAAGTTGAAACCTCAACAAAAAGTGATCCAACCATGACAATGGGATAGATATTTAGCCCCCTCCACACCCACCCACCTACTATTCCCCTCTCTTGTTAAGAATGAGGAAGGCTGAAAAAAAATTGTGGGTTTTAACTAGGTTTACCTAGTTGGCACCTTTGGGACATGAGCACACAACTGAATGAATCTTAGAGTCAGAAATCCACATGCTTCTAGGGCTGTGACATGTTCTGTGAAGGAAAGAAAGAAAAATATACTAAACAACATCTGTGCGCTTGAAAAATGGCTGAGGAGCTGCTTATAATTCTAAAATACATACAGATGTGCACACAAATACATACACAAAAGGGGTATGTATATAAAAATGTATACAGTTTTTTTTTAAAGGCACACAAAATGCATACATTTGAAAAGTACACAGAATTATGTATGGATTTCTGTGGATGGGGAAAGAGTTGGTACAGAATTTGTATGGATTGAATTTGCCAGTGGAGAATGAAAATAAACTTTATGGATTTGCTCATCTCTTCTTGAGCAAACCTAGACTGAGAGTGTGTCCTGTTGTTCAACTAATGGTGAGACAGACCTATGGTCAATCTGAAACAAAATGAAGAAAAAAAGGGAGATGTTCTACATTTTTCTGAAGATAAATATTAAACCTAAAATGTCTGTAAGCTACTTCACTCCAACATGATGTCTACAGGAAGACCTGAATTAGAAAGAAACAACAGGAGTCTCAGTGGTGTCCTGACAATTTTTGAAGTGCAGGTCCTCATCACAACAGCCTCTGTATCGACACAGCCCAAAGAGGGTCCAGAAATGCAGGTAGCTCTGCTAATCTATATTTTTTTAGAGGAGAAGGAAGAGGAATTTCTACCAGTTTTTATCCCCATCAGGAGCATAGCATTTGTAAGGGATCTTGCCCTTTCCAGACCAAGCCACCCCTAAACACTTTAGATTGCAACAGGAATAGTTTACAATGCTACATTGTTGCTTGAAAAAAACATTTCCACTTCAGCAATTTTGGAGATTGCAGTTAAGAGGGGAGTTGGGGAGGGGGTGGCAGTTGGTGTCATAGCCCCTGCTAATCAAAATGTTCTGGGATTCAGCCCCTGTGAACCCTGGATCTGAGGAAGAACTGAGGGAGAACTGAGGGAGAACTGAGGAAGCCTTTAACAAAATCTACAAGCTCTTGATGATTTCCAGTCCTAATCATGGCAATGTAGTAGCTTTATAAAGCCAGATTTTAATGGGGGTTGGGGGGACAGTGCTTTACCCTCTGTAATATAACTACCACATGCTCATCATTGCAATGTAGTCTTGCAACAGCAAGGACTTTTGTTGTTGTTAACTGCCATCAAGTCAACTTCGCCTTATGGAGACCCTGTGGAGATTATCAGACAAGAATGCAAAAAGTGTTCCTGTCCCACAATCTCCACTCCTGCCCCTGTCCCATCCCTGACCCACTACAATCACCCTACCAACCGAACTTACCTCCTCTCTGTTGTTTTGGCAGCCCAGGAGTGAATGGAGCTCTAATGGAGCTCCATTCACTTCCTGGATTGGAATCCCACAGATTCTTGTGAGAAGACGCAAGCATGGGAAATTCAAAAATAAAAATAAAAAGAACACAAAAAAGTGACAGCAAGCACAAAAACACACTTCAAAATGTTCAAGTACCCTGGGGAGGGTCATAAAAAGTGTGTCACTTACCTGGATGTCCCGCTCTCACCCGGAAGTGTTCTGGCAGGGAACTCTCATTGATGTTGGGATCTTGCCAGTGAAATGGGGTACTTTGTCACATGCGGGAACATCTGTGACAGGAATGGAACAGGGGATCTATTGACAGCTTCTCCTTCAATAAAAAGTAGCGCCTGTGGAATGGAAGCAGAATGGGTGCATAACAGGGGGGGGGAGATGTTGTCTGATTAAGGGAGCCCTTTTGCAATCTCCTGGTGTTGCTGTAATACCACTTTTAACACTTCTGATAACCTCTTGTGTGTGAGAGACCTCCAAGTCACCCTACCTTTGTAGCCCTGCTCAAGTCTTGCAAACTCAGGGATGTGGCTTCCTTGACTGAGTCCATCCATCTATAATGTGGTCTTCCTCTTTTCCTACTGCCTTTCCCCTTACCAAACATTATTGTCTATTCTAGTAGGTCATGCTTTCTCATAATATGGCTAAAGTAAGACAGTTGCAGTTTAGTCATCTTGGCTTCTATGGAGAGTTCAGGTTTGATTTGCTCTAGGACACATTTATTCATCTTTTTATCCATAGAACTCTTCTCCAACACCACCTGTCAAATGAGTTGATTTTCTTCTTATCAGCTGTTTTCACCATCCAGCTTTCACAACCATACATAGAAATTGGAAATATGATGGCATGGATAATCCTAACGTTAGTATTAAATGGTTTATCTTTACATTTCAGGATCTTGTCTAGTTCCTTCATAGCTGCCCTTCCAAGTCCTAGTCTTCTGATTCCTTGACTGCAGTTTCCACTCTGATTAATGACTGGGCCAAGGTATGGAAACTCTTGAAATATTTCAAGGTCTTCATTGTCTACTTTAAAGTTATGTAAACCTTCTATAGTCATTATTTCTGTTTTCTTAATGTTCAACTGTAAATCTGCCATTGTACTTTCCTCCTTGACTTTCTTCAGTAATTGTTCCAAGTCTGCTATTTTTTGCTAATAGTATGGTGTCATCTGCATATCTTAAATTGTTGATGTTTCTTCCTCCAGTTTTCATGCCTTCTTCCTCCAAGTCTAATCCTGCTTTATGTATATGTTCAGCATACAAGCTAATCATCTAGGGTGATAAAATGCAGCCTTACCTGACCCCCTTGCCATTTGGAAACCCTTCTGTTTCTCCATATTATGTCCTGACAGTAGGACAGATTATGCACCAGGACAATAAAATGTTGCAACACACCCATTTCTTTAAGAGTGATTCATAATTTTTTTGTGATCTACACAATCAGAGGCTTTGCTGTAACCTATAAAGCACAGGCTGGTTTTCTTTTAACAGAGAGATTTTTCCTCTTTTCCTGGTCAAGGGAAAGTGACAAATCTGTCCACTTTGCCAAAACTAGCTAAGCTTTCTAGTTTTATTTATCCTGCTTATCTTACTGCTGCTTCTGTTCAAATGCGAGCCTTTCTCCATAAAATCCATAAATATTAGAAGAAAGATGGCTTTGATATCGGTCAAACTTGTGATAGTTGGGTATGGTTTCAATTTCCCTTTTCATTGACCTTCTTTTGGTTTTATCTATATTGGATTTAAATTTGCATTTTATTGAAATTTATTGTATTTTATGTTCTCCTAAATAAGGTAGCGATTTTGCATGAATCCATAATAATGTCTGCCACAAAGTAAGTATAGGCACTAGAAAGCAGAAGATGTGTACATTTTCAAACAAAAAACAGTGCCAGCAACTGCAGCATTTCCCTATGTATAGAACAACACAAGTGCTTCTTCTTCTTCTTTTTGGCTGTTAAATGTCTTGGGAGTACAGGCTGAATCTGCCTTATAAGAAATTCTGAAATTCAAAATATTCCAAAACCCAAAACTGTCCACATGAATGGCTCAGATAGTGACACCTGTACTTTCTGATGGATCAGTGTACACAAACTTGGTTTCATGCACAAACTTATTTAAAATACAGTGTATTGTGTTTAAAATTATCTTCAGGCTATGTGTTTAACGTGTACATGAAACATAAATGAATTTTGTGTTTAGACTTGGGTCCCATCTCCAAGATACCTCATTATGTATTTGCAAGTATTCCAAGATCTGAAATATTCAAAAATCCATAGTACCTCTGGTCCCAAACATCTCTGATAAGTGATACTCAACCTTTTTATATCAAAAGCAATACACACTTTGTCAAAACAATATTAAATTTGATCTGCCTATGTTGTACAGTTGTCCCTCCATATCCACCGATTTGGTATCTATGGATTTAAGTATTCACAGCTTGAAAATATTCTTAAAAAAATAATAATCCAAAAAGCAAACCTTGATTTTGCCATCTTATATAAGGGACACCATTTTGCTATGCCATTGCATATAATGGGACTTGAGTATTCAGGGATTTTCGTATCCATGGGGGGTCCTGGAACCAAACCCTAGTGAATATGAAGGGGCAACTGTAATTGTTTTCACTCAGAAAAAAAGTAAGATCTGAAACAAGCATTGCAAATCACAAAAAAGCAGATTGCTCCTCAGTAAAGGCAACTTGCAGCAGCTACGATTTGTCTTAATGTTGTTTTTAGGTAGATTGTAGGCATGTGAAGCTATCCACATTTGCTGTGCAAATGGCATGCCTGCAAATCAAGATGGCAGCTGTAAGTGAATTACTCACATTTTTATTCTCACAGTTGCCGCCACTGAACAGTATTTTTTTTTTAAAAAAGCATATCTAAGGTGCAAAAGTGTGATATTTCACCTTAACAGAGAAGCACCCCCCCCACGAACCTCCTTGTTATCGCATTAGTGCTCCCTTGCTAAGGTAAAAAAAACCCCATGGCAGTTCTGGGTGCTTGCCTTGTTAGCAAGCCCCGCCCCCTGCGCTCATCCAGCCAATCAGCTTCCAGCTTCTGCTCCCTTGGGGAAGTGAATCAATTCAGTCACTTGCCTCAATGAGCAGGAATGTGCACTCCCCCTGCTGTTTTTAAAAAACTCCAGGGAAAGCTGCAAAAGCTTTTCCTGCAGAGTATATGGTGTATTTAGCCACCCTCCTTCTGAATACAGTGATACAATATGGGATGCCATTAAGACAGGTTAATAATAATAATAATAATAAAAAAAAAATTTATTTATACCCCGCTCCTCTGTTAAAACAATCAGGGTGGATTACAATAATAATAATAATAATAATAATAATAATAAAATTTTATTTCTATCCCGCCCCTCTGCAACGCAATCGGGGCGGCTTACAATATAAAAACTCCATAATCACAATACCCTAGCCCACCCACCCCTTAAAATAATATTAAATTATGAAGGATTAAAAATATACAATAATTAAAAGTAAAAATAAGAAGAAAAAATTAAAACATACAATCACAACCCAGAAAGGACAGCCGAGTCTTGGGCCAGGATAATTATTCAGGAAAGGCCTGCCGGAAAAGATCTAAATCCCTAAACACCCCCCACCCCACCCTCCCAAATAAAAAAAATATTAAACACATATAAATTAAAAGCAACTGTCTAAAATCACCTTTAAAAACAATAAATACAATAAATAGCCAGTGGACTATAAGAGGCCAGGATCCCCTGAGGCCGGGATCTAATTAGGAAAGGCCTGCCGAAAGAGATCTGTCTTTAGTGCTTTTTTAAAGCTACTCAGGCTTGTCATCTGACGGATCTCATTCGGCAGGTCATTCCACAATTTGGGGGCGATTATCAAAAAGGCCCTCTGGGAATTTTTTTTTTTTTTTTGGTTGGGAATGTTTTTATTGGAGTAAGACCATTCTACTAAAAAAAAGGCCCTCTGGGAGGTTGCAGACAGCCTAGATTTTTGTGGCTGAAGCAAATTCCTCCCAGAGGACCGGAGTGTGCGTGGAGGATTGTCTGGGAGGAGGCGGTTGTATTCTCCTTACATCCTGTGAGGAGTATGTTAGCCATTTAGACAACCCCCGGATTGTGAGGGTAAGCAAAAGAAATGCGGCAAACTAAACAAACAGGAAAAAAATAGGCAAAGAAAAAAGGGTAAGGAAAAATAACTCACACTCACTAAAAAAGACACAAAACTGTCTGAAAAAGCAACGTTGTTTACTTACAGAAGAAGTGAGGATCTGGACTGTTTTGAGATTAGTTTTTAAAAATGAAAAAAGTGGAGAAATTAAGATAAAATTACAAATCCCAGTAATATAAAATATCAGTTGCACAGAAAGTGAGGAAAATGCGACAGAGAAACCCACATGGAGTATGATCCAAGTAAATTAAACAGTGCTTGGACAAAAAGTGAAGAAAATCAACAAAGAAAATCAGTAAAAATAAGAAACAATGTAAAATCAATTGCACCTCCTGGTGGCAACCCCAAAAGCTACCAGTTTCAATGTGTTAAACATCTTTTGCTTAAAAGGAGCATCTTTTTGTGGTTTTGAAAACAAAACAAAAATATCACTTAAAAATAAGATTTGAAATTAAATATACATATTTGTCAATTTATATTTCAAATCAGAATTTTAAATTTAGTTGCCTACTATCAGTGCTTATCATTGTGATGTACAGAAGTGACCAATATTTGAAGAGAGTAAAAGATATGCATCCTGCTATTAAAAGTGGGAACTATTAAATAGATGTAACTCAATGAAAAACCATAGCACAAATGTTATATGGCATTTTCATTACAGTGATTATAAGCTGATTTAATTTAAAGTCCATGGGTGCAAGATGAATATGTTTCCTGGAGGCTTATGTGAACAAATTAGTTCAAAATATAAAAAATATTGCTTTTTAGAAATATTAGGCAGACAGAAGCATTTATTTTCTTTTGATAACATTCACACACAAATACACACACAAATGAATGCTGGCCCATGGCCATCCTCCTATATATGAGGTCTGTCTATTAAATAATGAAACTATGTTTCTAGCTTTCAGGCAAATCAGGCAGAACTGATTGTGAACACTTGAGAGGTGATCTTGAACATGTGTGAACCTGCATGACAGACATCAACACTCTCGGCCATTCAGTTAATTGTCAGTCTGATTACCCTAGTCAGGATTAACAAGAGAATTTAGGCCACAATGTGCTGGTGGTCAACCTTTAGATCTGAGGTGAGCAAAATGGGGCCTGTGGGTCTCCATACAGAAAACCATGGTCGTTTTTGTGTGGTCCATCTAGGGTTGGAAAGAATATTCAACAATATTTGAAAAGTGGTTGAAAATTTTGTTTCTCATTTTGGAAAACCTCAATGAGGAAAATTGATGACTGAAGAATTTTCACAGTTTATGACATATTCTATGCAGCATTCACAGAGGTGGGCTTGCATCCTGTTGGTTAGTCTCAACAGGAGTAGAGCCATTCAATCAATTGTTGAGTGGTGAATTAACATGCAGATAAATCCCACTAATTCAATGGTTCTACTGTAGTTAGGACAGGATTTACTCTAGTTAGGACAACAAGATTTAGGTTGTGGTTGTTGTTCGGTTTTCTTTGCAGGAAACAGCATTTTATGTGCTGAAAATAGTATTTCTGTGCAAGAATATTATTTTCTTTGCAGAAAATGCTGTGTCCTGCATAGAACGTCTTTTCTTTTATGCAAAAACCCCATGTGTGAATTTCCCACAGAATAAATCCATAAGCTCCAAACTGCAAATAGTTGTGCAGTTTTTGAAGACCTTCTTGCAGCTGGAAGAAAATTGCTAAAATTACTTGCTGCTTCCTTTAAGAACAAGATTAGTGAAGACTTTAATCCCTACGTCCATCCCCCACCCCCCTCACTGCCCAGTTCTTGGGTGGGGTGGGAATGTGATCAAACATAGCTGGTTACTTCTGGTTCTGTTTTAATGTTTAATTTTTAAAACTTTCAGGGTGGTTTTTGGAGGGGTGGTGGTGATGTGGCTTTTGTTGGGTGCTGGGTGAAAATTTGGACAACAGCCCCACCAAAGCTGTTTACTCTTGCTCTAGGACTTTATCATACCACCCCCCTTTTGCATTCTTTTGCCAGCATAATATGTGATGTTTTTATGCTGGCTAAAAAAAACAAAACAACCTTTACCACACTTACCTCCTATCCGGTAAAAAGGCAACCCTGACAATGATGGAGGAGTGAACAGAACTCCATTCATTTTCTTGAATGAAGTATCATGGATTCTCACGAGAAGATGTGAGCATAGGAAATTCAAAAACAAAACAAAACAAAACAATGTTTTAAAAAGCACTGAAGCACACTTAAAAAGTCCCAAGTAAACTGGGGAGGTACATATAAATAACATCACCTATCTGGATGTTGAGATCTCCCCTGGATGTGCTCTGGCTGGGCAGGCCATTGATGCTGGAATAATGCAAATACACACACACACACACACACACAAACACAGGGTTTCAAATGTCAGAAATGCCACCCCCCCCCCAAATGCTACAGTTGATCTCACACACATCCACAACCTTTATTAGGCATATTACAACATATACATATAACAATAGAACAATAGGACTTCAAGGATCATTTTTAGACAGGTTAAGCCATATGTTTGCTGCCTCAACCAAAAAGTTAGCCATTAGTCTGGTAATATGTGGATTATGATCTTCCAATAAGAATTCCAAGAATTCCACTGATAATCTATCTGTACAGACATTCCTTTCCAATAACCTCCTTATCAACTTTCCCCTTGGAATTATATACAGTGGGCAAGTCAATACAATATGATAGAGAACATCAGGGGCTTGAGTGCAATGACATATACGATTCAAAAAAGGGGTCTGCAAATATCTACCCTTGGTCACATTAGAGGGATGTACATTCAACCTTGCAAGGAGAAAAGCCTTCCTTGCCACCAGCAATGAGAGAGTTTGAAAATAATCTGGGATCCCACCCTGTACAGCTGATCTATTGACAGCTTGTCCCATCAATAAAATAGAATGACTTTTGGACAAGACATAAATGTGAAAGGATGATGTTGTCTAGTATGCGCACCTTTGGCATCACTGTGACACCATATTTGATGTGTCTGATAAAGTCCCTTGATGGGTCTCTCCTTTTCTTCCCTCCCCGCTGCACTCATCTTTGCCCAGCACTCCTCAGCAGGTTTTAAGAGCAGCCAGGAAGTCTGCAGGGAAATGTGTGGGTGGGTGAGTGGAGGTATCACCTTGTACAGTTGGCCATCCACATTTGCTGGGGTTAGGGGTGCAACACCCCTGCGAAAATGGAAAAATGTGAATATCTCTAGCCCCCTCCAAACCATATTTAACACACAGAATTCAACCCACAGATTCAACCTACTGTGCATGCCTTTGAGGCGGTGGGATTCATTTTGCTGTTGCCTCCGGTACTGCCCTATGCCATTTTTAATAAGGACTTACAAGCCTTACCATGCATTTGCAGTCTCTCGCAGTCTCACAAGCTTTACAGTCCATGTTAAAAATGGTATAGGGCAGCAGCAGAGGTAGTAGCAAATAATCCATGAATAATCAAATCTGCAAAAGTTAAACTGGCAAATGTGGAGGGCTGATTATACCTAGTTCCTCTGGCAGATGCAGTTCAGTCTGCATCTTTGTCTACTAGATCTTTGTCTACACTTACAAACAACTTATTTCAGACCTTTAAATACTTCTTATAAGACTGTGGTATATAAGCATTAGCTTATGCTATAAGATTAGCTTAGGCATGTTACTGAGATCCCAACTGTATTTTTGAAAAGGAGCAAGCAAAAAAAAGAAAAGAAAAAAAAAAGAGCCACAATTATTAATTAAACCTAGTGAAAATAACTTCCACATTTCCTTAAGACCACTAAATAAAGTAGAGGGCTGGACAGCAATCTACCATTAAAAGCTCTTTTTTGTTAAATCTGTAAATCAAGTATCTCTCCTCATGTTTCAAAGCCCAAATTTCAGCAACACTCTTCAAAATTCTGCTTTTCCTTTTTGCTCCATGGTTCCTCCAAATAACCGGTAGGACATTATGCCCAGCTTAGATCACTGAAGTCAACACATATGGCACAGCTGCATTTTGATACATTAATTTTAGCTTAAGCACATTGTCCTGACAATTGCATCTGGCATACTGAGGTTCAATATTTAATAGCAAAGAAAAAAACTCTAATCTGATGATATCAGATATAATAGACAGATATGCTTCACTGATCTCTAGTCTTCATCTTTTATTTGGCATAAATTCTCACAGATTGCAAACCCCTCACCAAAGGCAGAGTTTCTGGGCTGTCCTCCTGTCGTATTGTGAAATGCGTGCTGAATATGTTACAAGTCTGTCTGGTACGTAATAAATGGCAAAGAATAATATGCAGGCTTGGGAAACGAAAAAGTAACAACTTGGGCAAGGAGGCATACAATGCTCAGGCTACTATGCTATATACAACTGTCTGGGAATAAGGCTTTATTTATAAGGAATAAGGCTATCTCATCAGTCACATCAATTCTTCTTATTTGAATGAATATCTGGGGGCAATATTGTTTGCATTAGGGTTGCCATAAATTGGAAAAGACTTGAAGGCACACAGGCACACAACAACAACAAACAAATGTCCTAATAATCTAAAGGCTCCAGATCCTGTCAGATCTTGGAAGCTTAGCAGGGTCAGCCCTAGTTAGTAATAGGATGGGAGACCGTCAATGAATACCATATGCTGTAGGCTATACATCAGAGGAAGGAACTGGCAAAACCACCTCTGAGTATTCCTTGCCTAAGAAAACCCGATGAAAATCATGGGGCCACCATAAGTCGACAAGTGACTTGAAGGCGCGCGCGTGCACACACACACACACACACACACAAATGTCAAGCCTAAACACTTGAGAAGGAAAAACAACCAGTTTACAGACCAAGCTGGCCTGCAAAAAAACTTCCAAAAAGGTGGGCGCAGAGGCTGAAAAACTTTTTTTTTTTAAATACAGCTTGCACAATCCCTCAAGCAGCCAGTTGGGGGATTCTGGGAACTGTAGTACAAAAAAAGTAAAATCTTCAAATATTGGGTAGAAAGGAGAAAGTTAGATAACTTTATTCTTTTTATTTATCAAATTCAGATGTGAAGAATGAATGACTTTGTGGAAACACACAAATAAGCTATCCATCCAAAGGGGTGTGCTTCCTCCTAAGTCACATTGATTTTGGCCTGTGTTATTACCTCATCCTTACTTATACAGTATTTATATCCTGTTTCTCCTCCAAGGGGCTCAAAAAGGCACACCCCCCCACCCACATTCTACCCCATAGTATCCTTCTGAGCAAAGGGAGGGCCAGAGGTAACAACCGGGCCAAGGTCACATCTGTGGGGAACCTGAACCTAGGTCTCTTCAGTTCACCTCAACACTGTAACCACTACACAATGCTGTCAGGCAGCAGCTGCTGTGACTTGCTACAGTCAATCGCTTCATATTCGCTGGGGTTTGGTTCTAGGACACCTGTGGATACCCAAATCCGGGAATACCCAAGTCCCATTATATGCAGTGGCATAGCAAAATGGGGTGCCTTATATAAAATAGCAAAATCAAGGTTTGCTTTTTGGATTATTATTTTTTAAAGAATATTTTCAAGCCGTGAATACTTAAATCCGGGGATACAGAGGGACAACTGTACTGTGGAGTCGTTCGGGTCCCCACCCCCTCCCCCTTCGAGTAGACAAGACCCAGATATTATTGGGCTGGAACGGTAATTGGTCATAAATGGTTCGTTTTCTCCTCTTCCAGCATAAACGTTATCGTTTACCTTATTAACGACTGACTGAACAGAGCCCCCTCTCCTGCCTCCGTCCCCTTGGCGGGCTCCAACCCCAGCCTTCACCCCCACTCCTCCTATGAGACCTTTGACTGCGATCCCATCCTGTGGCGGGACAGGGGAGGCACTCTTTGCATGCTCGGAAAGACTCTTCTCCCTCGTGTGCCAGGGCAGAGTCGCCGGGCGTTCCAGCGGCGGCTGCTTCCAGACCAGCCCGGGTCCTTTGCCGCCTCAGTCCCCGCCCGTCCAGCTCCATGTCCCACCCGTCTGGAAGCGACCTCTGCCGGTCGGGCCAAGGGGGAGCCTGGAGGCGGCGAGGGCAGGAGAAAACCAGCTCAAGTCAAAAGAACTTGGGCCGAGAGCGGAGAGGCGGTTTGTGCCGAGTTCGGAGGCAGGTGAGCAGTGCCCAAAAAAAGGGCGGGAAAGGCGCCTATTCAGAGCGGGAGTGTGTGTTCTGTGAGGAGTTCTCAGGATTGCCTGAGGAGCAGAAGGGCAGACCCCTGCTTTGCAAGGAGCCTGGCACCAGACGCGCGCGCTCCTTGCGCCCAATGGGCTTTTGAGTACTGACCAGCTATACAGTGGTTCTTAACTTGTGCTCCGGGGACCTCCAAGGGTCTGCGGTGCCCTCACAGGGGGTCCATGAAGGTTTGAAGGCTGCTTGGCCAACCTCCTCCCTGCAGTGGAGGAGCCAAGGCAAAGGCTGACTGGCTTGGCCTGCGCATTGCCACTCGATCCACTCCAGCCACAAACTTGCAGGAAGAAGCAGGAGAAAAATCTTCCCTCCCCCTCCATTGCCTCTGAGGGAAGGTTTAAGGGATGGTGTAATTGTTGTTGTTATTATTATTATTAAACTTTGTTATTAGGTATTATTATTATTATTATTATTATTAGGCTTTTAAATCTTGAGTTAAGTCTTGAGGGTCCATGGCAACAAAATCTATTTAAAAGAGGTCCCTGGTAAAGAAAAGTTTAAAAAACGCTGAGCTGTTATATTCCTTCCACATGAAAAATACACCTCTGGCTACACAAAGTAAAGTTTCAAAGTTCTGAATCGGGGCGGGGTGGAGGGTGGAGACACTGGGTCATATTGTTGCAATTGCCAAGAAACAGTGTCAACAATCTACAGAACATTCAAAGATGTATCAATGGATTTATTTCTACCTGCTGTTCATCCTTGATCCCAAGAGGACATCTGTACTGCACATTTCTAACAATATGATATAGGGCTTTAGCTGCTATGGCTCCCTGTGGAATCCTGGGATCTGTAGTTTGTTGAGGAATGGTGTACTAAAGGGGTCTAGTACTACAGTTCAGTGGAGTGGACTAGAGCAGTGGTTCTTAACCTTTTCTTTCCAGGGACCCCCTCTAAATGTCTTTTATTGCCCCCAAAACTTAACTCAAGATTTAAAACAACAACAATACAATTACACCATCCATTAAACTGTCCCTCAGAGGCACTGGAGGAAGGGGGAAGACTTTTCTCCTCCTTCTTCCTGCAAGTTTGTGGCTGGAGTGGATTGAATGGCAATGCGCAGGCCAAGTAACTATTCCAAGAGAGGCAGCATAGTTTGACCATTGATCCGAAGATGAGGGTTCAAATCCCCGTTCAGCCATGGAAACCCACTGGGTCACCTTGGGCAAGTCACACACTCTCAGCCTCAGAGGAAGACAATGGTAAACCCCCTCTGAACAAACCTTGCCAAGAAAACTCTGCTAGGTTTGCCTTGGGTTGCCATAAGTTGAGAATGACTTGAAGGCACACAACGACAAAGTACAATTAATTTCCCCAAGATTTTAGTATAACATTTCAGTTAAAAGTTGTAGCTCTTCCTTGCCCTTTAGAGGAGAGCTTTTGTACTGCTAGAGAGATGGAGGATGGGTTCATTTAAAGGCATGTTTACTTTAAAAAGTCTTGCACAACACATTAGCTAGAATTCCAGTTCCTGATAATAACTTCAAATTCAATGCACATATTTTCACCACTCAGTTCAGGGGAATAAAGCCAAAACGTGTGCCAGGAATTCTTCATCTGGGTAAAGGAAGGTTTGCAGTAAACAATTCCAGGTTTAGGGGCACAAACAGGGGGAGTAGAACTCTCTTCAAAGCAGACTCCTTGCTTACATTGTTCAAGTCAATAATATTGTGTCTCAGTTTAAGACATCTTCAAAATAGAGACATCTGTCAGCAGAAGTAAAATAATTACACAGTCTGTTTTCATGAGGACATACATGCCTTGGGATGTATTTTCCACTTACTATGTTTTCTTGCTAACAGTTCCCATGTCTTAACTCTATTTCTATAATAGCTAGCTTCTGTTTTGCCTGCATGTATTCTTGAATAGATTCATCCTATTATGCCTCCCCTCTCCAACAATGCCTTTCTCCCCTGATTTCTCCTGTACTGGCTCAGCAAGTAGTTTTACAAGCTGGCCACATTCAAGAGGAGCTAGAGATGAATTTTGTAGTCAACCCATCAAACTTCTAGCAACTCTTGTTCCACAACTGCTGGGTTTCAACAGCTGTAGTCCTATATTCTGCACTGGTCAGGCCTCATCTGGAGTACTGTGTTTAGTTCTGGGCACCTCATTTTAAAAAGGATATAGACAAGCTGGATCAAGTTCAGAGAAAGGTAACAAGGATGATAAAAGGTATGGAGAACAAAACATATGAGGAAGAGTTGAAGGAGCTGGACATGTTCAGCTTGGTGAAGAGAAGATTGAGGGGTGAGATGGTCTCCTTCTCTGATTGTCTTCAAAAAGAGGCTGGACAGCTACCTGCTAGGAATACTCTAGCTGGGGATCCTGTATTGACCAGGGGGTTGGACCTGATAGCCCCATAGGGACCCTACCAGCTCTGTGATTGGGCCAGGAAGGAATTTTACCTTTTTGCTCTACTGGGCTTAGTGCAGTAAGATTTCACTTTCCCCATAGATACTCAGCATTTCTTATATTGCTCTGTGTTGTTTTTTCAGGACTATATGCTTTGTAGGACCAGCATGGTGTAGTGTTTTCAGTGTTGGACTAAGGACTCTGGGAGACCAGAGTTTGAATCCCCACTCAGCCACGGAAATCCACTAGGTGACCTTGGGAAGGTCACATTCTCTCAGCCAAGGAGGAAGGGAACCCTAACCTCTAAATCAGTCTTGCCAAGAAAACAGTATGATGTAGTTGGCATAATTCTCACAACAATGAAGACCTATAACGATGCAACAATGTGCTTTTCCCCTTTTTATTTTCTACAACACTACAAGCTGCTAGCTTGCAAGAACACACACACACTCTTATTGTCTGCCTTGTTATCTCCACAGTAGCCAATACAAGAGTCTTTTCACACTACAGATGCATTGCACTATGATTCTACTTTAAGTGCCATGGCTGCATGCGATGGAATCCTGAGAATTGTAGTTTGGTTAGAGGTACTAGAGCTCTCTGGCTGAGAATTCTAAATGCCCCTCCCTACACTGTCAGTCCCAGGATTCCATAGGAAGCAGTCATGACAGTTAAAGTGGAATCATAACACTATAATTGCATAGAGTGGAAGGACACAAAGGTACAAGGCACAGGGTAAGCTGGTGCCTGAATCATGTGATAATCCTCCTCTCCTCTGAAGCTACATCCCTGTAGCTATACATATAACTTTTAAAATTTCAGCTATATTATTTTTAAAAAGACATATCTTATTAAATTGCAGTTGTGATGGAATGTAGTTATATCTTAGTTAATGAGAAATAAAGTAATTACAAACAACTACTAAGTTCTAATGAGTTCTACTTGCTGAAAGACATTAAAATTATCTATTTAATACAATGTGCCTTATGCTTACTAGCATTTAAGAGAAAGGATCCTTTCCCAAGACCTGCCCAGAATGTAGGAGAGAGGGTTGGTCCATTTACAAAACTTCACTAATTGCTAGTGGGTTACATCATACTTACTCTAAGCACTTGGAGCCTTTCTCCAAGAAGGGTAAAATAGCAGTCTGACTGTATCCGGTGATATGAAAAGAGGTATGGACAAAGGAGCCTACCTAAGGATTAAACCGGTGATAACCTCTGTATCCTTCATTGCATGAAGAAACCTTGAAATAAGGCACCAGGATTCTTCCAGGTGAAGAGAAGCTGAACTGCAAAATGTCTTGCTTGAAATGGGTCTGCTTCACAAGTTGACATGCCCATACATTTCAACAAGATATTACTAGAGAAACAAGTACTGTATGACCCCCATATCTGCAGGGGATACATTCCTGGACTTACTGTGGAAACGCAAAACGCAGGTCATAGTGAACCCTATTGAAATGAACAATTTCCGGCCCAAGCATAACACAGAATCACACTGGAGGACCTAGCAATCCCTACAGAGAACTCCCCTCTAGATATTTTCTAGCTCCTCCAACATGACTATATGATCAATGTCTGGTGAAAGCATACTATAGAAATACGCTGGAGGAGTGAGGATAAAATGCCTAGAAAATGCCCAGAGAAAACTTTTTTTCAGGCACGGGTAAGTGAAATCACAGGTATCGATCCCACAGATATCGGGGTTATATTATTCACTGAACCCTTGGTATCTGCTGGGGTTTGGTTCCAGGGGCCCCCGTGGATACCAAGGGTGGATGTTCAAAATATGTGGATGTTCAAGTCCCATTATATACTCTCTCCTCCTCTCTCTCTCCTCTCCTCTCTGGCTTTTCTTCGCAAACGAAGATTCAGGAAGGACTCATCCTGTGCTTTCTGCAAGCACGCTGATGACTAAAAAGGCCAATCCGAGATAAACAAGTCCGGTTGCAGAAAGCACAGCAGAAGGTCTCCTTGGGTGATGTTTCCAGGTTGTGATTCTTTCTGCATTGTCGTTTCTCTTCAAGACTTGTTCGGCGTGAGTTCTCAAATAAGGCTGCAGCATTGTGGATAGTACTTCTCCATGCCTCCCGATGTGAGGCCAGGGTGGACCATTGTTGGTAATCAATTTGCATAATAAAATAGTATCCCTTATATAAAATGGCAAAATCAAGGTTTGTTTCTTGGAAGTTATTTTTTGGGGAAATATTTTCAAGTCATGGATGGTGGAATCTATGGATGCATAATCTGTGGATACAGAGGGGCAACTGTAATTTCATTTCTGCAATATTCCCTTGCAGATCCTTTTCTGAGAATGAATTTTGCCACTGGGGAACTTTATTTTTCAGAGGTCACCATTGCCTTCTTTATGGTGGCCACTATTTTAATTTCTATAAAATTTTTAATGAAGAACAAACAGCCCCATCCACCGGGACCGTGGTCATTACCGATTCTGGGGAATCTTCTTCAGCTTGAGGAGCATCCGTACATTTCCTTTCAACACATGAGGAAGAAATACGGAGACGTGTTTCAGATAAAGCTTGGAATGGTCCCTGTTGTGGTAGTTAATGGCCTGGATGCAGTGAAAAAGGTGCTGCTGAGAGATGGGGAAAGTTTTGCTGGTCGACCTGACATGCATACTTTTTCATTTTTTGCCAACGGAGAGAGCATGTCATTTTCTGTCAAGTATGGAGAAAGTTGGAAGCTTCAGAAGAAAATTGCTGGCAGAGCTTTAAGATTGTTTGCCAAATCTGAAGCCAAGTCTTCAACTTGCTCTTGTCTCCTGGAAGAGCATGTTTGCGCTGAAGCTTCAGAACTGGTGAAAACGTTCCTGGAACTCTCAAAGAACGGTGGTTTTGACCCTGCAGCTGTGACTACCTGCACTGTTGCTAATGTTGTTTGTGCCCTCTGTTTTGGCAAGAGGTACAACCATAATGATGAAGAATTTCTGAGCGTGATTAAGCTAAATGATGATTTTGTAAAAGCTTCGAGCGTCTTCAATCCTGCTGATTTTATACCATGCCTACGTTACCTTCCCCTGCCAGCTGCAAAAGCTGCTCGTAAATTTTATGGAAAGTTCAATGACTTTGTTGCAGGACGTGTAGAAGATCATTGCACCACATACGACAAGGTAAGTTTTGACAGCACAGAGAACATCTGTTCAGATGATACAGTACCTATACTATCACTATATACAGATCACCCCCCCCCCATAACTGTGGGGGATACATTCCAAGACCTCCTGTGGATGTCTGAAACTGTGAATAATAGCAAACCCTATTATTTTCAATGAAAGGAACACCAGAAGTTGACCATAGAATAGCATTGGAAGACCTAGAAATACCAAGAGAGAACATGTTTTTTGGATGTGGATAAGTGAAACCGTGGATACCGAATCTATGGATATGTGGGTTTGACCTGTAATGGGAGCTTAGGAATTCAAAAGATCTCTCTCTCTCTCTCTCTCTCTCTGTGTGTGTGTGTGTGTGTGTGTGAATAAATAGAATATCTGCCAGTTCAGGGATTACATTAGAGAAGTGCACTGACTTCAGGATGCACTTTTTCAGACCTTTATTTTGCTTTTTGGAAAATGGCTTCCATCTGCTCAGACTGTTTTGGAGGTAGGACTTGTCTAGATGGGCAATTTACCCTGGTGTCTCCCCACCCTGGTCCTGGACCTCTGCAGTCCAAACAATGCAGGGCTCTTGCCTTGATTTGCCTATGGACAGTCTTGACAACACCTGGGGGAAGCTGGGGTAAATAAAGCCTTTTACAACAATTTAAATTAACACTTGTGAAAACCCATGTTATGTGAGAAAACCCAGATGGGTCCAGCAGCACAGGAATGCAGGATCCATACCTGCATGCTAGCCTGTATAACCAGATGGGTGGAGTTACTCTGCAGCTGGGAAGGAGGCCCCCCAGCACGTGATCAAGGCCCCCCTGCATGTGACCTGCCTTGATCACATGCTGAGGGCCTCCTTCCTGGCTTCAGAGAGTATGATCCATAACAGCTGATACTGGCTGGCATTTGCATGTGGCAGTGGCCTCCTGCCCATTTTGTCAGGATCCAGACCAGCTCTGGGGACAGAATACACTGGCTGGAAGGCAGTGTATTCTGGTCGGTTTAGACAAGCCCCTAGTCTGCTTCATTTTGGATGACCAATCCTGAGTCAAAATTTAGAAATGTGAAGGTTTCTTTCTCCCAATAACTATCACTGGATTTTTTTTTTAAAAATGCCTTTTAAAAATCTTTCTCAGAATTGGAAAAAAAAAAAAAAAACCAAACAACCAGGCATAGTTACTCCTTCAGAGAGGATTTATACTTGCTAAATCATAGACAAATGAATGCAGTGGTTTTAATGCTGCATGGCTCTATGTGTTTTTAAAGGAACCACAATAACTTTTTTATTTGTTACTAAAAGTAGAAGAAATTTTACAGGTTTGATTGCCTCTTTGAAGGGAATCAAGCCTGCTAAGTTTCAGATGAATAGGTGCAGGGAGATTTGTGCAAGAGCATCCTTTCCATTTGGAGGCCTGTGGACCATTGTTCCAAAAATGGTGGCCAGCTGGTGTTAAGTAACCTTTAACATTTCAAAAGGAAGTCCTATGGAAGACTGGGGGGGGGGAGGGGAGTGATTTATTTCCACTTCCTTCTCATTATTTCCTTTGGGGGGAGCACATCATAGAGATTTGCCCAGAAACAAAAGCTTCAAACTTTCAGAAGGAAAAGTTAAAGGGCTAGGGAGTTACGATGCTTGAAAACTTGTTTAAAACTTTTTTAATAGTGAAGAATGGTGGCATAAGCATGGCCATCTCATAGCACTTCAAAGCATAGTAATTGGAGTGTCTGTCATGAAACATGTCCAAGGTTTAGAATGTGGACCAGTCAGTCGCTTAGCCTCATTGTCTGATTGCCTCCTTTTCTACACCCTGTGCATTTTCAAGGAAGCCCTCCTCCCAAGAAATGTTGTTTTGACACCTGCCTCAAGCTTCAGGGGAAGTGCAAGTTCAATTCCATTAGATTTGGAAGGAAGCATTTTTCACCTCAAGAAACACTGGAGCTGATCCAAAGCATTCTGATTTGGTTCAGGCTCCATCTGAATCTGAAGCTTTTCATTGATTTCTATATGTTGCAAAAGGCAGATTTAGAACTGCAGTTGAGATCAAAATTCTCTTTTTCAAATTCAGGTATTTCTTGAATATACAGAAATTCTAAATGGTTTCTGTAGTAGTTAAAGCTTACCACTTTCCAACAAAATATGTCGTTCTATCATATATATATATATATATATATATATATTAAAAAACTTTATACCACTTGTCTGAAGAAGAGTGAAATGAAACAACTAACAACAGGCAATAAAAAGCAGGAAACAAGTAATTTAAAAATAATTTAAATTTAAAATTAAACTATGCATTGGAAATGTAGCGGTAGCTGTTCCAATGAAAATCAAAGAAATAGGACAATTAAGACTGGCAACTGAATTTAGACCAAGTGGATTGGATCCAGTATAAATCTCTCATGGATCCTTTCACCTGCAGGAGGTTTTCTGATTCAATGGGATAATCACACTGGTAAAAGAAATGGAAGCAATTTTCATTGATTATATCCCCCTCCTCTTGAGCCCTATATCTCTAAAAATCCACTGGACTGAGAGACCCTCTCAAATACTGGGGAAAATGGTACTGTGAGCTGTCTAGGAAGCTGTCCACAGAAATTACATCTGTCTACTTCTGCTGACTGGAACATATTGAGCAGAATTCTGCCCCCAGGCTGCTCCTGGTGGAAGAATAAAAATCTAAACATGTACAGCAGGCATGCGTATAACGTGAGGGATCTGTTCTGGGACTCTTTGTGTAGAATGATTTTCATGTATTATCTGGAACCCCATTCATCTTACCTGAAATGAACGATGAAATGCTCTCTCTAGGCCTTCCAGTGTGACTTCTGGCAGAAACATACCATAGAATCATGCTGGAGGACCTAGAAAATATTTTTTCAGTGATGTATAACTGAACTTGTGCAATATGAGCTCATGTAATACATGGGCCTACTGTAGTTCATAGGGTCATTGTGTAAGAAATGTGATGCTACCATTATCATTATTAGATAACAGTTCTAACTGGCAAAGATGAGCAAGGATCAGATGAGCCCACACTAGACTAGCTGAAAATGTGCTGAATTAGGGTTATCATACATCCTTTATTTCCAAGATACGTTCTGTTGGGTTTTTTTTTAAAAAAATGTCCGGGTGTTCTTATAAGGTCTGGACTGGAGGAGGTGGGCAATCAGGTAGTAGAGCTCTGAGGAGGAGGAGGAGGAAGAGAGGCATGCCAGGGCCTTCAGTGACAGGATGGACCTATGTACCTGCTCCTTCAAGGGGAATGCAACCCTATCCAATTCATGCAATTGGATACCAAATTTTACAACAATTTACACAATGTTTACCCAATTTCCAGACCTGAGAACCACTGATGCACAGAGCCTCTGTCTTATCAGGATTCTGTTTCAGTTTATGGCCCTCATCCAGCCCATTACAGCATCCAGATACAGGTCCAGCATCTGCACAGCCCCAGCTGACTCTGATGACAAGGAGAAATAGAGTTGAGTGTCATCAGTGTACTGATGGCCTCCCACTCCAAACCTTGTTATGAGCTTCCCCAGTAACTTCATGTCGATATTGAAGAACATGAAGGATAAGATGGAACCCTTTGGCACCCCACAGCTTAATAGCCACAGGGCTGAACAAGAATCCCCCAATGCTACTCTCTGGAAAAGAGTCCTCTAAATAGAAATGGAACCACTGCAGAACAGTGCCTCCTCTCCCATCCCACAGAGCTGGGCCAGTAAGATACCTGATCAGTGGTATCAAAAGCCACAGAGAGATCCAGGAAGATCAACAGGGTGGCACTCCCTGTCTTTCCCCTGAGTAGGCCATCAATTAGACCAGCTAAGACCATTTCAGTGCCTTACCCTGGCCTGAAACTAGACTAAATAATTTGTATCTAAATATTTATTTCTGAGAGCTGTCAGACCAATAGATCTTGTTGTTGGCAACTTCCTTATCCAAGGCCACTGCATTTTTGAGCTTGGGGATCAGACTAGTATACTCACTTTGGCCCAGAGTCATCTTCCTGAGCTCAGGGCAATTGGTAAAAAAAGGTATGCAAATTAAAGAACTTAACTGATAACCAGGCATATGATGTTAGAGGCAGGTAGCAGCAAGTTTTGGGCTTTTTATTTACTAAGCTCTTTTTTCCCTTTAGAATAATCTCAGAGACATCACTGATGCTCTGATTAATGTTGGCAATGAAAAAAGAGAGGATGGGAAAATGACTGCCTTATCCAATGAGAAAATAATATGTATTGTCAATGACATCTTCGGAGCAGGTGTGTATAAAACATTTTTACCACTTTCTAAACATGTGCCTTAAATAATCATTTAAGTACATGCTTAAATAACAGTTGCCTGTTGCAGACCTCAGAACTTTGGTAGAAGTGGCTGCAGATCTAACTTAAAATTGGTGACAGTAAAAAGAAGCAAAATAGATTCCAGTCTTTCAGTATAATGAGAACAAAAAATGCTTCGATGTTATGCATTAAATTTACCCATCCAATCAACTAATGATCTGTTTATTTTGGCAGGTTTTGGTACCATGTCGTCATGTTTGCTATGGGTATTTTTGTACTTGATAAGCAAACCAGAAATTCAGACTAAAATTCAAGAAGAAATTGGTAACATTATTCTGTTTTTTTTTAAATGAGAAAAGATTAGTCTGTCTCATTAGTGAAACAAATTGCATTAAATATATTCTGTTTGCTTCTTTGAAGATGAGAAGATTGGACTGAAACCACCAAAGTTTGATGACCGAAAAGATCTGCATTATACAGAAGCTTTCATCAATGAAATCTTTAGGCACAGCTCCTTCTTGCCATTCACTATTCCTCACTGGTAAGAAGCTGACGAGTGGTTTTAATTTCATTGTACCGGTAATCAAGTTCTGCTAGTACCACGCTTTGGTGTTTTGTATCAGGAGTGCATAACCTGTAGCCATTCAGACTTCACCCACTATTTTTCACTTCTGAAATTGCTTTTTTCCTGCATCTAGTAGCAGTGGAGTAACAACACCGGGGGATGTGAAGAAGAATAAAAGTAAAACACGCAGTCCCTCCCCATTAAAAGGTTCTTCTGCAACAAGTTAGTTGTCAAAATCCTTTGCCTACCAGAAAAAGGGAGCAGAAAGGGAGCTAGGCTATCTTCCTATGGTAGAGTTCATCAGGCTGGGAGCATCCACCAAAAAGGCCCACTCACCAAATATGCCTGTGGCAGTGATTGGACCAAGAGATAGATCTCTGAGGATCTTAAAAACTGGGCAGGCTCACATAGGGAGATACAGTGCTTCAGATGTGGGCTTTATAGGTCATAACTAGTACTTTGAATTGTGCCTTGAATGAATAGCCAGTGAAGCTATTTCAATAATGGACAATCTGCTACATAGTTGTTCTGGATATATATATAAAACGAATGACTTTCTTAGAGTGCTGGTGGAGAATGTGTTCTTCATTGCAGTCATTTCCTGTTTGTACAAATGTTACCATGATTATCTTAGCAGGAAGTGCAGCCCAATGTGGACTAGTCATGAAACTTCTCTCTGGGAATGTTAGATTTACATTCATGCTATGTAAACTATGGTTTAGGGCTTCAGATTCTGAGGTGCCTGTAATACAGAAACATTTAGATTTTTTTAAAACAATTGGAAAAATGATTAAATTTCAATTTTACATACACCAATGTTATTGTTTTGTGGTAATGCCATGTGGCCTCTTAATGTAGTTTAAGACCTCACAATGTCTTAATTGGGGTGATTGGGATGTCTTCTTACATATTGGTCAATAATATTTTGCATGATGGGGGTGATAAGATGAAGATGTTGTGCAGACTCACAGGCACCATGATGAACTAACATGATGTTGTTGTTTTTAAATTTTCTAGTACCACCAGAGATGCTGTTCTCAATGGGTACTATATTCCACAAAACACTTGCATCTTCATCAATATGTATCAAATAAATCATGATGAGTAAGTACCAGAACAACTTTTACTTAAAGAATTTAAGAAGGGCACTGTAGTGATAGTCAAGATGTAACACACACACAGCCCCGCCATTTTGCTAGACCTGGGTGTACATGTTTTACACTGTTTCATTCTACAGTAATGAAAATGGAGTTGAGCCTGGGCATTTTTGTCCAGATGTTTTTGGCCCTTCCATGGAGAGGGAGAGAGAAGGGAAAACTATGTGAAATGCAGAAGCATAAACTTCTGTGTGTGTTGGGGAGGTTTTTTTTTTTTTTAATGTTTTCATCTATATGATCTGAGCATTTTTCTTTGTTCCTATCCTTTCAAAACATAATTAAACTCTTACCCCAAGAAATGGCTTGGCTAAACTGTGCTTTGTAAAATTGGTCACAGTGCCCTATGGGACTGACATCATGTGAAGATGTTATTGCCATCATTTTCCTAACCATCCCTTAATTTACTTATGTCAAATCTCTGCTTGTTGTTTGCTAGCAAGTCCTTTTAGAGTTTTATCTCATTTCAAACTCCTCTCTGCATGCATGAAGAAAAGGTGGTTTCTTTGAATTCTAAGAAAATCCTTTAGAGAACATTGCTTTTTTCATTATGTAGGTTTGGCCAAATTATCTAAAGCAGTGTTGAAATAAAATCTGTTAAATGAACTGTTCCCATCAGCTTCAATAGCAGTGTGTATAGCCTGAATCCTGTTGGTACTCCCAAGTAAAGTAGATCCATAAATAAATGGGATCTATATGTGTTGACTCAACATGCAGTAATTGATTTACTTGGTATACTTGTCTTCTATATCTGCAAAACCAATATCCATGGTTTCAGTTTTCCATGGTTGAAAAAATAGGAACACATACGGTACCATAGAGTCATGCTGGACAATGTCTATAGAAGTGTCCTCTCTAGGAATCTCTAGGTCCTCCAATGCAACTCTGTGATATGTTTGTACCAGAAATCCTTTTTTAAAAATAGGGTTTGCTATTATCCACGGTTTCTGGTATCCACAGTAACTCTGGGAACCAAACACCCACGGATATAGTGGCCGACCTGTACTTCAGTTGGAACTACAGTTGTCCCTCCGTATCCAGGGATTTGGTATCCATGGATTTAAGTATTCATGGCTTGAAAATATTATTAAAAAAATAATAATCCAAAAAGCAAACCTTGATTTTGCCATCTTATATAAGGGACACCATTTTGCTATGCCATTGCATATAATGGGACTTGAGTATTCACAGATTTTGGTATCTACGGGGGGTCCTGGAACGAAACCCTAGCAAACATGAAGGGACAACTGTTAACAATAAGATTTGACTATTGTTTCCAGCATGAATAATATTTTCCAGAGGCCTCTAAGATCATAGAGTCATGCTGGAAGTTTGGAGTTGTTATTATTGTTCAGAATGGGTTTGCCTTTGCCTGCCTCTGAGGCTGAGAGAATGTGACTTGCCCAAGATCACCCAGTGGGTTTCCATGCCCTAGAGAGGATTTGAACCCTGGATACCAGAGTCATAGTCCAATGCTTAAACCACTACACCACACTGTCTTTCTTGGAATAATTACTTAGATCATAATTCCCAGAATCCTTCAGCCAGCACAACCACAGGGTTCTAAGCATTCTGAGAGTTGTCGTAAGTAATGTTTCCAAGTTCTGTGTGAAATTTGTTTTCTTCCTTTTACAACAGGACAGTGTGGGAGGACCCATACTTGTTTAAACCAGAGAGATTTCTGAATGAAAATGGAGAACTCAACAAGAGCTTGACAGAGAAGGTTTTGATCTTTGGAATGGGTATACGAAAATGTTTGGGGGAGGAACTAGCCCGCAATGAGGTTTTTCTTATTCTCACAACCATCTTGCAACAGCTGAGACTGGAGAAAACCCCTGAAGATCAGCTAGACCTGACTCCAGTGTATGGCCTCTCCATGACGCCGAAACCATACCGAGTTCAAGTAGCACTGCGCACATAACATGAAGGAACATGTAAACAGGGAGCAGCTGTCCTTTACAAATCTTCTAATTATGCAGAATATATATATATGTAAATGTTAAGTAATCCATGATCCTTGTGTCAAAATAGCTTGATGCTGATCCAGTGGACTATGATGCTGATCCAATGGATATGGGAGAGAATGGTTTTTGACATTTACAAATATGCATGTAGTTTGGCTTCTAAAGACAGAGTAGTAGGCTTGTATTGTATATAATTCCTTTCTCTGATCACCTTCCTGATTTTATATAAAGATAAAGATGAGAAAACCAAGAAACCTGGTGTGAACCTATTACCTAGGTCTGGTATCTATTTCCTCTCTCCTCCGTCAACCCACAGGACAAACTTGAACATCAAATTTAATGGGGGAAGCAGCCACATATTATGAATAATAGCATTGTCTGTCCGGCTGTAAGAAAAGAGGATATGAACAAAAAAAGGTGGGTGAGATAAGTGTATGATGGGGTTGAGAATCAGAAATGATGATTCAAAGAGAAATATGTTGGTATGGTAGGAACTGAGAGGGAGAGAGAGAGAAAGGTATGAGGTCATATAAGGACAGGCACTGTGTTTGGCCTCATGATTTTTCTGGCCTTTCAATTCATGTTTCCTACACTATGTATATTAACTAAGCCTGAATCCACACCTGTTGGAACACCTGGCATTCCTCTTCTTCCAATGTGAAAACACTTCTTTTCAATGCCTGAGGGCTTTAAGGCAATTTAAATAAATCTCCCATTTACTCTGCTGTTTTGGGGAAGAACCAGCTTTTTAAAATGTATGGTTTGACCAATTGTGGTGGAATTGGGGGTGGGGGGGCAGGTTGGTGGGTGGTCACCAATGTCATGGTGGTTGCCTAGGTCATCTGATCGTTCTGCCATGGAAGGGTAGCTCCCTTATTTATATCAGTGTCTGGAAAAGGCAGTGTTGCCTTTATTTTGGATTTTATGTTTCTATGCACACACTTTCAGGTCAGCATTTCACCTCCCATCTGTTCTGTCGGCTTCACTGAACACATTCACAGGTCAGCAGGGTGGGGAGAGGGGGCCAGGGAGGCCAGGTTGGTGGGTGGTAACTGACTGGCGGGTGGATGGCATGAAATATCTAGAGATGTGTCTCCTAGGCTCCTTCTTGCTTACAAAGGGCTGGAAGGATCAACACCATTTTTTAATGATCCCCCCTTTGCACTCTGGACATATGTGAAGCTTTGAATTTCTGATCTTTGAATATTTACTTGCCTTTAGATGACCTTTTGAGTAAGGTGATGGGGAGGGTCTCATGGGGTAAGTGCTGTAAGAAACTTTCCTGGAAGTAAGCACTATTGAATTCAGTAGGACTTGTGTCTGAGCAGACCTGTATAAGATTGCATCACATGATGTCAATTGTGCACCCACTTTCCTGGGAATTAAATTCAGCAAACGAGGCAGAAAATTAGAGGGAGAGGAAGTAACACATGTGAAGGCTGAGTAACCACCCAGGTTTGCACCTAATCTAGTGGGAGTGCAGGTGGGTGGCCAGAATGATGAAAAACAGAGGATTGGTATTTGATTATGTAAATATGCACACGCATGGCAGAAACAAAGAAAAGAAAACCCCACAGCTGCTGCATTCATGTGACTGGACATAAATTGATATGAGGACACCTGTACACAGTAAAAACACCCCCTTCTACCAAAGTGTCTATACGATGAGGGTCATGTGTGGTTTTCCAAGCTGATTTCAGTTTGCATTAAAACTGTCAGTAAAGGAGGTCATACCTGGGGCAGGATACTATGCACAGGAGCTGGGATGCAGCCCTCATTTAGATTCAGCCTCAGAGACATATTTGAGAACCTTCCCACATCTTGTGGGCTAAAGTTGTAAAGTGAGAAGTTGTTTTAATTGAACAATTACCTTCCAGTTTCTCGCACAAGGTCTAAGAATGTCAGAGGCTATTTCAGTTGTACTTCAAAAGGAAATATTCTGAAAAGCTGTATTTTATTCCTTTATTTCTGGGTAGATCCTCATATTATTACTTTGTTGAATTTAAAAGGAACACCATGATACATATAGATTGCTCTTTTTGTTGCCCACTTTTTTCTTGTTTCCTTATCTCTTTGACATTTCCTGTTCTCTTTGACATTCATTTTTAACATAATGACTTGAGAGCACAGGACCACTAATTATACCTGAAAAGGAGACTAGCTACTGTCCATGATCTTTGCTTCTTCAAGTATGTTTCTTTTGTTGGTTAGCAAGGGCTCATCTAAACAAGAAGAAATAGTGCTCTTACCTGTGCATTATTCCCAATTTGCAGTAGCATTGTTTTGTTCCCAGTGTTTTTTACTTTCGGCTATGAAGCAAGATAGGGGCCGTGTCATTTTTTTTGCATGCTGAAGGGGGATCAGGGGAGACACTTGTAGGAAGGTGAGAAACCAGCAGTGCCTGGAGACAGTGTAGAGGGCAGTCACTACGAGGGATAGAACAGATTGACGCTCTTCCCTTCACCCATCCTGGCCTCCAGTTCTGTCTTGAAAGGGATGTGAGGAGCCACCTGGCCAGCCACTGGGAGAAGGAAGAGGAGGGTGGCTCTTTGCCGCTCTGGCTTCATCTCACCTTCTCAGGTTGGGCTGCTCCTTCTGGCATGCCTGTCCTGTGCCCTCCAAAGCCCACTGACATCAAGTTCAGTGGACAGGCATGAGGGAAGGAACAGCCTAGCCTGGGAAGGCAAGATGAAGCCAAAGCAGAAAGAGCCACCCTCCTCTTCCTTCTCCCAGCAGCTGGCCAGGTGGGTCCTCCCATCCCTTTACAGCCAGCATTGGAGGCTGCCACCAGGATGGGTGAAGGGTTGGAGGCTCTCTCTTCCTCACCCTCCTTGTCTCCGGGCGCTTCAGGGTTCCCTTGTCTTTTGACAGTTTTTTAAAAAAGGGTTTAAAAAGCACATGGTCACTAGTGCTTCTAGGTGCTTGACGGCAAGCCCGCCCCTGCACACAGCCAACCAATCAGACGTTTAGCTATGCCCTCTCCAGACTGCACAACAAATCACATTGCTTGCCCCAACAAGCAGGAATGTGTATTTCCTTGGGGTTTTTTAAAAACGGGAAAGCCGTGAAGGATTGCCCCGTGGAGTATTTGGTGTTTTTGCCCCCCTCCTTCCAAATACGTCGAATCACCGCAGGATCCCATTGGGACGAAAGGTATTTGCAAATTATATGAGGAGTATTTTCACCATCTAGACAAGCCCCAACATACTTTTAGCACATACTTGTAGTAGAATGCAGGTGTGGAGAACAAATCCTCTGCTGCAAGTATGGAGAACAAATCCTCTGCAAATCCGTCTGTCTTGTATGGAATTTAACAATTCACATCTCCCACACTCAGTCCTTTTCTGCAGCACAACACACTTAAGCTTTTAAAATGTATTTCTACATATTTTTTGTATACAGGTGCCCCCCCCCCTGCAATATCCACAGAACCAATTTCTGTGGTTTCGGTTATCTGCAGCTGAAAAAATGGGGACATATACCCTAGAGTGACATTGGAAAATGCCTAGAGAGGTGTCCTCTCTAGGAATTGCTTGATCCTCCAATGCAACTGTATGATATATTTGTACAGGAAGTCCTTTATTTTAGTAGGGTTTGCTATTATCTGCAGTTTCACTTACAAATGATAAGTCCAGGAACATATCCCTCATGGATATGGGGGGTGACCTCTATTGTAATATCAACTCTTTTGAGTTTCCTCCATTGTTAAAATGCCCTTGCTTACTTTAATTCTCCCTGGAATATTGTCTACTCTACACCATTTTGGAAAGCATGAGGAAATAACATTTATACTAAGTACTGATTTCGTAAACAAATGCATTTCAGCGTATTCTGCATTGGAAACCTTGCCATTTCACATGAGAGCTTTTCCATTTTGCCATTGTCTGTGCAGCACTTGCCATTTTTCGTGCTGAGACCAGTGTCCTTTTGGAAATAAATGAATCTGATGTTCATTTTCCTAGCATGTTTTGTTTATTCCACTATGTGAAAACAAAGTTCATTCCATGTGCAGGTATGGACATAATGAAATTTTGGAGAAACAACTGTAAACTTGTGAATGAAAGAGGAAAGAATGTGTAGAGGACATTTCCAGTTATCCAATGGACATTTGGATCTTGATGGTATTGGTCTTTGCTTAGTAGGCCTTCATTTAGAAGAACAAAAACAGCTATGTCTTGATTTATAATCTGGCTCTGTTTACTATGCCCTTGAAGGGACAGCGTTTCCCTGCGGGATCACAGAGTTTGTGGTGGTCAGGTGGGAGAGCAGCCGCCACTGCCTGCATGCATCTTCTTAGAGGTGTGAACCAACTTACTGGGTAGAATCCTGTTTGAACATTCCTCTAGAATATTTTCTGGTTATGCCAGTGGTTGTACTATTTTAGATACTTGCATAAGGAGATATCCAGTACTTCCTCATACAATGTGTTCCCGATTTGCTGCCAATGTAATAGGACATAGGTATAAAGAGCTAGCGTGGTATAGTGGTTTTAGTGTTGGACTATGACTCTGGAGACCAGGATTTGAATCCCCACTCGGACATGAAAACCCACTGGGCGACCTTGGGCAAGTCACACTCTCTCAGCCTCAGAGAAAGGCAATGGCAAACCTCCTCTGAACAAATCTTGCCAAGTAAACCCTGTGGTAGGGTTGCCTTAAGTCAGAAGGCACACAACAACAATAGCTCTCCTACTTCACAACTGGATCAGCTGCTGGAATGCCTGAAGAATGGCTACCAGAATGGCCAGAAAGCTACCAGCCACACTGCTCTCCCTATCACCTATATCCACAGAAGGATGCCAGTCGATGTTTATGTTCTGACAGCATAGAACTGGATCTTATTGGGTTGTTCAAATGACATTCATGAGATGTTTAAAAGCTTAAGATTTATAACAGACATTCCAGTCCAAAGTAAGATCTGAAAATAGATAGTGAGTCAGGAAGATGGGTATTCAAGAAGTGAGGACTGCTTTAATATGGTACAATAGAGCCAAAAAGTATGGGTGAAATCCAAGAGAATTAGGGATGAAAGTTAGGCTCCAGTTTTGTAACCATCATGCAGGATGTATTGATTTCTACATAGAAATTCTACTATCAGGAGAAGAAAGTTCAGATAGGAATAGGAAAGGTCAGCGACCAGCTGTGCAACGAAGGGATAGGAGAACAAATCTGGAGAACCTGCTAAGGACCCATCACAATTGAACTTTTCAAAAGGTAAGTATTGGCCATCTGTCAGGCATGCTTTGATTGTGATTTCCTGCATGGCAGGGGGTTGGGCTGGATGGCCCTTGTTGTCTCTTCCAACTCTACAATTCTATGATTCTATTAGAAGGCTTGGGAAACTTCAGTTCTATTCACAGAAGAGCTGAGACCTCCTGCATCTGATGGTCCTCTCTGCATAAATCTTTGAAGTAGCAAAATCAGACCTGACAGTGGGAAGGATCAGTGCGTGACAGTGTCCTTTGCAGCTGGAAATGGATATGAACATTGAGCGTGCTGTCTCTAAAATTGTACATATATCTAGAAAACAGCCTGAAAACCATCTTGCACTGAGGCATAATCTCAGCAAAGGGCAGAGAGGACTAAACTGCATCACCCCAAAAGCCAAGGATTATTTCAGGCTAGTGGACTCTCTCCTGCTATACAGCAGGAAGCATATCTCACTTCCACATTTGTATTAAGCCAGTCTGGACAGATTTCTGAAGCTAAGCTTTCTGGAAAGGGATGCAGCTGGTGAGTTATTTGTAGATACTAAAAAACCCAAAACAAAAGTCCTAGATTTAGCCACCTGCCCAAACTTAGATCAAAAAGAAACTGGTTGCATATCCTCTGGACAAGATGCAGTGACCACACAGCAACTCGCCATGTGATAGCTACATCTCTGTGGGTTGTCTCTGTGGCTTGCCTAGTGATGTTCTTTCCAGGTTCTCACTATATAAGTAAGACGATAGGAAGCTGTTTTTTTATTGAGTTAGATCATTACCGGTAGTCTATCTGGCCTAGTTTTGTCAGCTTTGGCTGGCAGCAATTCTCAAGTGTTTCAGGCAGGATTGTATGCTAGATCTCCCTGGAGATCCCTGGCATACTCTGACAGTCTTCCTTCCAAGTACTAACCAGATCCAAGTCTACATAGCCCCTGAGAGCAGGTGGGATTAGATGTGTTCAGGGTGGTATGGTAGAAATCCAAGGAGAACAAGGACACAAAAAGCTCAATTTCAATTCGAGCATGGAAACATGACTTGATGTGGATGCAATTCTGTGTGTGAGGTTGTATGATAAGTAGCTAGTTGTGCTTCTTAATTGAACACAACATTTGTTTTATGAAAGCAGTGGTAACAACTTACAGCCACCCTTGTCCTCCACTTCTAAAAGTGAGTTACAGTGATATTCATGCATAAAATGTCAGCACCAGCATCTGAGATGGGAAGTGGGATTGTGATGTATGCATGTAATACTGCAATACAACTTCTTTGCATTCAAACAGTAATGCTTCAGACAATGTGCATAGGAGAAAGACACTATGCTGTTTTATGAAAGGGTAATTCTTGACCTACAGTGCCACCTTCTGTATGTTTTGCACACTTCTTATGTCAACCAGTGTATAAGACATTTTCAACATAATTTTATATACAAACAGAAAAAAGAAGCAACATTTCCCCCCACATCAAGAGTTCATCACTATAAATAGTGGCCAGACTTCTGCGTCAAAGTGTGTGGGTGGTGGTGTCTTGAGGATATAATAGTTGACATTTCAAAATGTGACAGAAATATTTTGATTTCAACATAAGGCCATGCTTTGGGGATAAATTCTTTTTAATATTTATATTTGATAAAAATGATTTTTTGGACTATAGAAACTATGTATCCTATAACCATTACTTCACCACTATAAAGCAGAAAACTGAGGTTTGCCCTAAATCCTAGTTGTGTAGGCATTTAGGAAGCATTTTTTATACCGGAGAACATACTTTGAATCTGATTCTTTATTACCTATTTGCTATGTTCTCTAATGCACAGTGTGCAAGCTGGTGCTGTCACAGATTGGAGAGAAGGGGCCAGTAGCATGTCCATTATATATTAACAAGCGGCCAGCCAGCTAGTGAGGCCACTGCTGCTTCCACAGCACGCCAGCGACCAACGCCAACACCCACAAGGTGGGCCAGCTGGCTAGACAGACACCAAGGCCAGCAGCATGGTCCATCTTCCAGGAAAAAACCTCCCCCTCCACCCCCATGCTTATTGTAGGTGTGGGAAGACCCTTATATGCCTGCCTGCCAGTTCTTGTCTGAAATCTCACAGTACTGAAAATCCTGTGAGAAATTGTACAAGACCAGGAGGGCAGGCAAAAGTCAATGGCTATTGTTGGCCGAAGACTTCTTGCTGCACAGGAATTGCCGCCACATGGAGGTTTGTGCCTGCCTAGAGGGGGTGACATTAGTAAGTGGCACAGTGAAGTAAGCGCAGTTGGGGACCATGACAGTGGGGGGTGCTGGGGTGCCGGTGACACCTCCTCTAATTATGTCACCTGTGCGACCCACAACCCCTGCACCCCCCTATTTGTCTATAGGTTCAAATTGCTTAATTCTATACATTTGCTGGCTGGCAAGTTTGCTCATTTTGTGTTATTATCTCCTCATCCTAAAGCAACTGTGTTCTATTAGGCATTGGTTTGCATGTAATGTTTGCTATTTATGAAGTTCTACCACAATATTTGCTATTCCCTAGTGCAACTATTGTGTGTTCAATAAATCTCCTGCTTTAGAGGGCTCTGTGTGAATATAGTGTATTCACACTCTCTATCAGTTTGCCTTAGAAGTACTATTGGACAAGGTCACAAGATCCCTGGTAGGCATGTGTACTCAGGACATGAGAGAGTTTATTTGTGCTCTCAGGTCATATCTGCTAACTATACTTGATAGAGTGCATGTGTGCAGTGGCCAGTTAGGAGATTATCAGACGGGGATGAAAAAAGTGTCCTCATCATGCTACATTCTAATCCACCTCCTCCCATCCCTGTAATGCTACAAATTAAATACATATATATATATATATATTAGATCTACCTTATTGGCATCCACCCGCTTCCCTTGGCAGTCTAGGAGTGAATGGAGCTCTCATGGAGCTGCATTCACTTCCTTGAATGCAAATACCAGCTGTTCTTGCAAGAGAAAGATTGCGCAGGAAATTTAAAAGAAAAAGAAAAATAAGGGTTAAAAAGTTACACCAAGCACAAAAACACACTTTAAAAAAATACAAATAACCTGGGGAGGGTACAAAAAAAAAGTGTTATTTACCTTCTTGTCCCAATCACACCCAGAAGTGTTCTGCCATGAACCTCCCAGTGACGCTGGCATTGCACCAGCATAATGGGGCACCTTTTTGGCTCACCTGTTACAGAAACAGAACAGGCAGTCTATTGATGGCTTAGCCTGTCAATAAAAAGAACCACTTGCAGAACAGGAGGAGCACGGGAGCATGACGACCCGAGCATGACATCATCCGAAAATCAAGGCCTTTAGCGATCTCCTGGCATCCTTGTCACACCACATTTAGAACGTCTGAAAATCTCCTTAGGCATCCTGATTTAAGGAGCAAAGACACCAATGGCTTTAGAGAAATAAACTAAAGCTTTATTATAGGAATTCATTCAAAGTTAGGAAAGTTAGTCAGGGTCTATCCTAAGCTAGCTACATCTGTAGGGAGAGCTGAGAGAGTTCTGGGGAGGAGGAGAAGTAGAAACATCCCTAAGACTATCAGTTTACATCACAGAGGGAACAGGATAGGTAGAGAAGCAGGAAGGACTGTGGATCACTCAAACTATCTAACCCTAATACTACTAACAACTTTGAGGCATTCTTGACTAGTGCTAAGCATTGTTGCACTTCCAGCAATATTATCTTTTAAAATGTTCAGTGAAGATCCAAGATGGACTGTCCCTATTCTCTGAGGAATTAAAGGATGGTAATACTTCCTTACCATCATTACCCCTTCCACCTGGAAGCCAGGTGGAGAGCATCTGGATAAAAATTAAAGGGGAGGGAAACAACAGGGATGTTATTGTGGGACTCTACTACAGACCCCCAAATCAGACGGAGGAATTGGATGTTGCCTTTCTAGAACAGATGAACATACATGCAGAAAGGAGAGATGTAGTAGTGATGGGTGACTTCAACTATCCTGATATTTGCTGGCAATCTAACTCAGCCAAAACTACAAGGTCTAGCAAATTCCTTACATGCCTGGAAGACAATTTCATGGTCCAAAAGGTGGAAGAGGCAACAAGGGGGTCAGCTATTTTAGATCTGATCCTAACCAACAGAGACGACCTTGTTAATGGGGTGCAAGTGGTGGGATCCTTAGGTGAGAGTGATCATGTTCTCCTGGAGTTTGTTATACAATGGAAAGGAGAAGCCAGGCATAGTCAGACACGCATTCTTGACTTTAGGAGAGCTGATTTCAATAAACTCAGGGAAATACTGGGGATGATCCCATGGTCAAGAATACTAAAAGAGAAGGGACCTCAAGACGGTTTTGACTTTCTCAAAAGGGAGATACTGAAGGCACAATTTCAAACAGTACCATTGAGGAAGAAAAATGGGAGGTGTCTCAAGAAACCAGGATGGATGACTAAAGAACTTTCAATGGAGCTAAGTTTTAAACGGAACATGTATAGGAAATGGAAAAGGGAGGAAATCACCAAAGAAGAATTCAAACAGATAGCGAACACGTGTAGGAGTAAAGTCAGAAAAGCTAAAGTGCAGAATGAGCTCAGGCTTGCTAGGGAGGTTAAGAACAATAAAAAGGGTTTTTTTGGGTATGTCCGCAGCAAAAGGAGGAAGCAGGAAATGATAGGGCCACTACGTGGAGAAGATGGCAAAATGCTAACAGGGGACAGAGAAAAGGCAGAATTACTCAACACCTTCTTTGCCTCAGTGTTTTCAGAAAAGGAAAAGGAGGACCAACCTGAGGAAAATGGAACAGAGGACACAATAGGGGAAATCCAGCTGAAAATAAGTAAAGAGGTGGTACAGGAATACCTTCTTAATCTAAATGAATTTAAATCTCCAGGACCAGATGAACTACATCCAAGAGTATTAAAAGAGCTGGCAAATATAATCTCAGAGCCATTGGCAATAATATTTGAGAACTCCTGGAGAACAGGAGAAGTCCCAGCAGACTGGAGGAGGGCAAACGTTGTTCCCATCTTCAAAAAGGGGAAAAAAGAGGATCCCAACAACTATCGTCCAGTTAGTCTGACATCAATACCAGGGAAGATTCTAGAACAGATCATTAAACAGAGAGTCTGTGAACACTTAGAAGGCAATGCCATAATCACAAAAAGTCAACATGGGTTTCAGAGAAACAAGTCATGCCAGACTAATCTGATCTCTTTTTTTGATAAAGTTACCAGCTTGGTAGATGAAGGGAATGCTGTGGACATTGCATACCTTGATTTCAGTAAGGCCTTTGACAAGGTTCCCCATGACATTCTTGCAAACAAGCTTGTAGAATGTGGGCTAGACAAGTTAACTGTTCAATGGATTTGTAATTGGTTGACCGGCCGAACCCAAAGGGTGCTCAGCAGTGGCTCCTCTTCGTCTTGGAAAGATGTGACCAGTGGGGTGCCACAGGGTTCTGTCCTGGGCCCAGTGCTATTCAACATCTTTATCAATGACTTAGATGAGGGAATTAGGGGCATACTTATCAAATTTGCAGATGACACCAAATTGGGAGGAGTAGCTAATACCCTAGAGGACAGGATCAAAATTCAGAATGACCTGGATAGACTGGAGAGCTGGGCCAAAGCTAACAAAATGAAATTCAATACGGAGAAATGTAAAGTACTGCATTTAGGGCGGAAAAATGAAATGCATAAATATAGGATGGGAGAGACCTGGCTGAATGAGACTATGTGCGAAAGGGATCTAGGAGTCCTAGTAGACCACAAGTTGAACATGAGCCAACAGTGTGATGCGGCAGCTAAAAAGGCCAATGCAATTTTGGGCTGTATCAATAGAAGTATAGTGTCTAGATCAAGGGAAGTAATAGTGCCACTCTATTCTGCCTTGGTCAGACCTCACTTAGAATACTGTGTCCAGTTCTGGGCACCACAATTCAGAAAGGATATTGACAAATTGGAGCGTGTCCAGAGAAGGGCAACTAAAATGGTGAAAGGTCTGGAAACAATGCCTTATGAGGAGAGACTTAGGGAGCTGGGTATGTTTAGCCTGGAAAAAAGACGGTTTAGAGGCGATATGATAGCCCTGTTTAAGTATTTGAAGGGATGTCACGCTGAGGATGGAGCAGGCTTGTTTTCTGCTGCTCCAGAGACTGGAACACGGAGCAATGGGTGCAAGCTCCAGGAACAGAGATTCCACCTCAACATGAGGAGGAACTTTTTGACAGTCAGAGCTGTTCGGCAGTGGAACACACTCCCTCGGAGCGTGGTGGGGTCTCCTTCCTTGGAGGTCTTTAAACAGAGGCTGGATGGCCATCTGTCGGGGATGCTTTGATTGTGATTTCCTGCGTGGCAGGGGGTTGGACTGGATGGCCCTCGTGGTCTCTTCCAACTCTGCAATTCTATGATTCTATGATTCTATGATACCACAACCCCCTCCTTGAAGAACTAATTTACAAAAAAGAATGGATTCATCTGTGTAAATATTAAATGTGACGGTTGTCTTAGCAAAAATAAATTAAATGTCCAAACATTATTAAATATTATTAATTAAAATAAAATTAATTGGTTCAGTGTTGTGGATTTTTATATGAATCCTGAAACACATTTCAAACACAAGGCAGAAAAGATGCAAATTTATCAGCTACATACACATTCAGGAAGAAAAGAAGGCCATATCCCTGGATCTTTTATTTTTAATCATGATTACAAAATTGGAAATGTAATACAGTTATAATCATAGATTGGTGAGATTTATTTAAAGCCCTGTAAAGTGCATTGGAGTGAATGAAGAGTGGCAGTCCATTGGTAGGATCCAACTTGGAATGGGTTTATTTCTTCTCTTTCATGGATGGTAATTGGCTCAGTTTCAAGAAATCATTTTTCCCACTTCCTCATCTGTTTCAGATGGGCTTCTCCTCATATACTTGTGCGTATGTGCCTTAAGTTGCATGTTGACTTATGGCAACTTCATGGATTTTTCATAGGGTTTTCTTAAGGAGGGAATACTCAGAAGTGGTTTTCCAGTTCCTTCCTCTGAAATATAGCCTACAGCACCTGGTATTTGTTGCCCGTCTCCTATCCAAGTACTAACCAGGGCTGATCCTGTTTAACTTCCAAGATCAGGTGGGATCTGGTGCCTTCAAGGTATTCTAGCCCTTCTCTTATAAGGACTTTATCATACTACACTGTTATAGTGCTATTATTCGACTTTAACTGCTATGGCTGCCTCCTGTGGACTTCTGGGGTTTATAGTGTAGTGATGCCTAAGAACTCCATGGCTGAGAATCCTAAATTCCCCTCCCTAAACTGCAAATCCCAGGATTCCACAGGAGGCAGCCACAGCAGTTAAAGTGGAATAGCAGCACTATAGTATAACAGTGTAGTGTGATAATCTCCTGCTGCACAATATTTTTGTTGGCCACTTTTCCTTGTCTTTTACCTCCTCTTGACTTTTTTTTTAAAGAATGGCAAGAAAATGCAAAATGTATACTTCCCCAATAATTACTTAAGAGTTGTAGTGAGCTGGGCCTCTGCCAATAGGCAGATGGATTTTGGAGTTCTTGTTAGTATCATGGTCAAATGTTAGCAGCTGTCCAGGGACATGAAAGAGTTAACTTCAATTATTGACCTTTTCCGATACTTTTTGCATGCCCTTTGCTTTTTGAGGCTAGGAAAAGATATGAAGGCTGAGAATCCACTGGGAAAGCGATTTTTTTTCTCTGTTGCCAACCGGCTTGTGTGTGCCTTAAGTTCTCATAGCTATTAGGGGGGCAGGGAGATAGTTTCATGGTTTGTTTGCTTCTGCACTATGTAACTCTTCAGAGCCCATCTTCCACTTGCCTCAACTTGGTCAGGTTGCACGCTAGCCCAAGGGCTCCCTATATATCCAGAGATAGGGATTTGATTTGATTGCTGGCCATAGGATAAGTCTGGGTAGAATTTGTTTGTGGGCCCAATTCTACCATTGGCTGTGAGGGGTGCTGAGCCCTACGTGTGAAAGAACTAGAATGCTTCTCTGGTGTGTGCCATCTGCTGCACCATTTACCACCAATTAAGTTTATGCTACAGCAGTAATATGCACCAGTGTCCAGCACCAAAGAGAGCCAGTATGGTGTCATGGTTTGAGTGTAGGACTGGGACACTGGGAGACCAGGGTTTGAATCTCCATCAGCCATGGAAACCCACTGGGTGACTTTGGGCAAGTCACATTCTCTCAGCCTCAGAGGAAGGCAAGGACATACCACCTTTGAACAAATTCTGCCAGGAAAACCCCACGATGGCTCGCCTTAGGGTTGTCATAAGTCAGAAATGACTGGAAGGCACACTGCAACAACAAGCATGAAAAGGGCCTTTGGAGAGGTCTAGAACCACATCCACTTCTGGAATAGATAATAGTATATATGTGATAGTAAAACAGTAAACAAACAAACAAAACTGCTTTCATAAGCAAGGTTTTAAAGACAAGACACTTCAGTGTGCTCACAAATCTGGAATATACAGAGTTTTACAGAAGTTCCTTACAAGGCAGAACCCATCCAAGGATGCCCTCTTGTGTAGGGCTAACAAATGGAATCTAAAGTTGCCCGTTATAAGAGATTGATCGCATAAGCAAAAACCTAGGTCCTAGGGCATAGAGTGCAAAACACAAAATCACAGGTATTGTGCAGTTTTGTCCATTCCCCTTCAGACCGCAATACATTTCAGTGCCTGAATCAAAGGACACGATGGCACCTCTCTTCATTTCATGTACATAAATAATCTGGACTGGCAGTTGAACCCTAATTCAACACTGGCAAATGGACAGTGCCCTCCACTAGATCGGGGGTAGCAGGCCAGCTGGGTGATGCAGATGCTTCACCACCTCTGCCACCAGAATCTGCCATACTTTTTTGCCTCACCTTCTTAATGGAAGGGCTGCTCCTGCTTCAGATACAACCTCTCACTTTGCATCAGAGGCCGCCAGTCAAATCCAGAAAGCTCAAAGTGGCTTTGCAAGGAGTGAAGAAGCTTGTGTGAAGCTGTATACACTTGAAAAGTGCTTGGTCTATGTTTGGCAGAAGGTTGCTGGGACTCCAGGCATTGTTTTTGTGACAAGTTGTTAGATTTGATGAAATATGAAAATACTTGGGGGAGGGGAAAGGGGTGCATTCAAAATCCTGAATTGGGTTCTTTTAGTATACTGTATTTGCATGTAACAAGCTTCCCTTTGGGGGTAAAAATGGGCTGTCTATTGGTAACCTTGAAAATCAAGCAGATGTCTTCATTAGCTAAATGTAGAAATAATTTGCCTCCTCATTTTGTCAGCAATGCATTTGTATTTGGAGAGTTACACCACTGTTTGTTTTGTAGATGTTCACTGATCTCAATCTCTTGTTTCAGTAAAGACTCTCTGATCAGCTCCAAAATGGCTTTCACTTCCAACAGAAGTTTCTTTTGTGGGAAACATCCAGGCACCTCCTCCATCTCCACCTGAGAGGTATCAACAAATCTTGATAATCTTTTCAGAGAATATAGCATAGCAATAAGTGACAACATAGTCCTGTTTAAATTAGTAAGACAGGACAAAAGTGTGTTGGAGGCAAAAGTGTTATAAAAGAGGAAGGAGAGTATCAGACGTGGTAAAAACTGCAGCAGAAGATCGCTAGGAGAACAGGAAGGGGAGACATTATCAGACAATGATGTCCTTCAGCATCCTGGGGGCATAGTGCAGGCATGAGTAAGGCATCCCTTTTTATTGGCAGCTTGTGCCCATCAATGAAAAAGGGAAACCTTGTCCACGGCAGTTCTACACCCTGGGAATGACTGAAGGATGCAGGTGTCTGGTAATGTTGCCCTTTCTGTTCTCCAAGCGATCTTCTGACATGGTTGGTGATGCAGTTTTTTGGCATGGTCCTCCATGTCTGATAATCTCCGAAGTTGCTGGCATCGCAAAGTTAGGAGAAGTCCTACATAGGAATGACCATATCTACAATTTTCTTTCACCAAATTTCTCATTTCCCCAACTGCAAAGGTTTTTCAACTATGTTCACATCCACATCAATGTGTGAATATGGAAAAGTGTGTCCCCTCAAAAGGCCACATGAAAAGTGTAAGCATTTCCGCTAATATATGCGTTTATGTATAAACTTTTTCCCAAAGTGCAAACATTTTGCCACTTTTTTCCTGATAAAATGCATTTTTTGTGTCCACCTCTTTGTACTTTGCCTTACGATGTGCATTTTTGTTCACATTTTTTTAAAGTTGTGGGCTAGATCACAGAGTTCTGAAAAATGTGAATATAGCTTGTAAGTACGTTCTAGTTCATTTCTAATTGGAATGTCCAAATGCAGTAATCCTTTAGACTTGATTAATTTTTCTTACAAAAACCTAACCCCATCTCATGTTCACCTTTGGTACTGAGCCTAGTTTCACATGTTACCAGCTGGAAGAGGGTGCAAAGGGAGCCCTGGTGGAGTAGTGGTTAAATGCCAGTACTGCAGCCACAACATTGTGAATTTAATCCTACAGGGCTCCAAGGCTGACTCAGCCTTCCATCCTTTTGTAGGTCAGTAAAATGAGTACCCAGCTTGTTCGGGAAATTAGCTAACACATTGTAAAGCATTTAGGGAGTGCTTTGCACTAATAAGCGGTATAGAAATATAAATGCTAAATTCTTCATGTAATGATAAAGTGGCACTGAAATCTCCTTGTGTATCATGGATTATTCAGATACCACTCAGGCTCAATTTTCTTTCCTTTTCTTCAAAGGGGGCGGGGGAGAAATTGTACCAACAGGAAATTGTATATTTATTTAAATTGTCTGTATTATATCTCATTTCCATGGAATGTGGGTATGATGCCACTCCAACTTCTAGAAATATAAAGAATATTCATACAATTTCTTGGGCTCAACAAGAGAGTGTGCCAAGACACCCCATCAAAATACCTCAACTGCTTAATTCCCCCCCCCAACCCTGAGTAAGAGTGAAAAGACCAGAACTTCACCTCCTTTTCATTTTCTTTGTACTTTGCACAAAAACATTGTAGCCTGAATCCTGTTGGTTAGTTCTGACTAAGGCATTTGGAGACATATTGTAAAATTCTGCCGTGATGGAGCTACAAAACCCCTTCCCTCTTGCAGGCCTTGTTAGCATGCCCTACTACCCCTTCCTGTAATTTCTCATAATTGGCAATATTGGACACTTCGAAGGGGTCAAGTAGACCAGGGTGATCCAAAGTAAGGTCAAATGGAGGTCACAAGGACCTGGGAAGGTGTTTTAGAAATATTTTAGTAAGCACATCCAAACTAGGATTAAGCAGAAGCCATTAGCAAACAAAACCATTAAGGAGGTATGTATTAATTTCTTCTTGGGCTCCTTGATGGTGAGTCACACATCCTAAACAATTAAGTGACCTACACAATCCAAATTCCCAGGAAACGTCCCTCGGAACCCCACTCCTATCCTACAAATGCAAGGTTGTCATAAATCCATCAGTGCCTATCTCCCAGCCAGCTAAGACAATCAGTGGAGTTTCATTCTCCTTTGTTACTCCTGTGGGAGAGTAATTTAGCCATTGTAGTAGTCAAAACGTGCCTTCAAGGCAAAAAATGGGTTATATATATCAGAGTCTAAACAATAGCAAAGTTTGCCACTGTGAATGAAGCCTGGCCACACTCTCTGTTGGTGTCCCCCCAGATCAGAACTTCCAGTGCCACCCTCAGGCTTCCATCTGAGAACTCCGCTACTCTTCAAGACTGGTAACTGTCACACTATTTTGCAAATCTATTCCCCTATCCAACCTGTCTGCCTTAACTCTTTGGAGATTTTCAGACCGCATTTTACCGTGGCTCATGCGGGAGAACCTTCCGGGAGAGGGACAGCGGTCTTGCGCAGCAGAGGGTCATTTTCGGACGCCGCCATCCCTCTCCCGAAACCATCCGTGTCACTTCCGTGAAGCTTCGGAAGCCTCAGCGCCATATTTTAATCACGGGCAACCTCCCATATATCCTATATCTGTGCCTCTAATTTTTAGTTCCAAAGTGTAATACCCTACATTTCTCCCTGTTGAAATTCATTTTTTTAATATTGCCCCAGCTTTCTAATCTGTTGAGGTCATTTTGGAATCTGATCCTGTCCTCTGGGGTATTAGCTACCCCTCCTAATTTGGTGTCATCTGCAAACTTGATAAGCATACCCTCTATTCCCTCATCCAAGTCATTTATAAAGATGTTGAATAGCACTGGGCCCAGAATAGAACCCTGTGACACCCCATTGGTCACTAATCTCCAGGATGAGACTACCCTTAGTGTTCTGGCCAGTTTTGCCATTGACAGAGTAAGTACCGGGAGGCGGGAGCACTAGGTTTCATATGCTGGCAATGCTGGCAAAAAAACAGCACAGCTGATCTATTGATGGCTTGTCCCATCAATAAAATCTATCAGCTTATTGGCAGGATATAGATGCAAAAGGGCAACATTGTATGATACACGCACCCTTTCGTGTTTATGTGGCATCCTTATGACACTGTATTTGATGCATCTGATAAAGTCCTGCATCTTATGATGGGACAGTTTTAGCTCCCATGTAGATTCCAGCTATGCAAGCTGAATTCTCTATCCCCACCATCATGAGCTGCACATCACTCAGCCCTGGAAGCAAATGAAATAGAGAAGGCACAAGCAGTAAAGTTATTGCTTGCGCTAAGTATATTTCCAAATCATGACTGTAACCAAATATTGAAATATTGCAGAGGAAAGGTGAAGGGAAGGCATACCACAAAAGATGCAGAACTTTGACTTGGTTTTGTAACTCCTGAATCCTGTGCAGTGACATCAGACATCTTTTTATTTGCATTCTTCTCTGTGGTTTGGTTTTCTATTACCTGAAAGATATATCTCCTTTTAGTATATTTCAGACACTTTTAAACACACTTTTTTTGGTATTAAACACACTTTTTTTGGCTAGTGAAAAGGTTTCAATTTCTGTCATTATAATACAGAAGGAAATTCCAAATCCATGGAAATCTTTGATAAAATGTCTATTGCTTGTACTTTTTGTATTATGGCTGGTACAAAATATTATTATTATACATGTATTATATATATTATAGTGTATTATACTGGAACAAAACAGAAAAGTGAGGCTAGTAACATTTTCTGTTCAGTTTCTTTAGAAGGAGAAAGAATATTTTCTAAAAAAATTATAATGTGGGAAGAACTGCAGCATTTACTGAACAAATAATAGGTTGGTAGTCTAATCAGGGTATAGTAAGCCAATATTTCTAGGACTCTCTCCAAAACACAATCCCAATACTAGAAAAACATAATCCTATTATCTGTACCAGTTAAATTACCTCAAAATAGATCAAATATTTTTAAGTACAGTTGTTCCTTCATATTCGCTGGGGTTTGGTTCCAGGACACCCCCCCCCCATGGATACCAAAATCCGTGAATGCTCAAGTCCCATTATATGTAATGGCATAGCAAAATAGTGTCCCTTATATAAGATGGCAAAATCAAGGTTTGCTTTTTGGATTATTATTCTTTTAAGAATATTTTCAAGTCATGAATACTTAAATTTGTAGATACCAAATCCATCGATATGGAGTGAAAACTGTATCTTATTCTCAAAAAGGAAAAAATGCACCTTTAAACCTACCTTTTCCTGTAAACCACAAACACTTACCTCATCTGTTATAATTAATGTTCTTCGCTGATCACAAGGCAAGTCCATCTGGAAATCTACAATTTTCTGCACTTTTTCAAGCTTTTGCCTATTCTTCTGAAGCTCCTTGACAGCTGAAGAGTAAGACAGAGGGGTAGGGGGAAGGAAATATGGTTAAAAATACTAGTAGCATTTTAAGGGGGAAAAAAACACCTTCCCACAGTTCTGGCAAAAGACTCAATCCACATATTCACTGAACTCTGGAACAGATGGAATGATTTTATCTTGCCTTTTGAGTGATAGCACTAAGAACTCTCTTTCTGGTATTACTCTTGGAGTAACATTTGTCTGCAGTGCTTCCAGTCTAAACCTTTAATGACCTTCCTTTTACTCATCCACCTGATAAGTAAAATAATAGATCAGAATCTATTCCACCATGGCTACCCACCCAAATTGTTCCCAGCTGGCAGTATCATTTTCCCCTGCCTTCCTACAGTACCTTTATACCTTTTGAGTTCCTTCTGTCCCAATGATGTGATTTGTAAATTTTGGTAAAGTCTTCCACAAAAAGTGAAACAAAATTCTCTTCCATTTGCACTAGTCAAATTCAGTAAGCACCTCTGTTCCTAAAACAGAGTGGCCTATTTTATAATTGCTTGCTTTGTAGGTGTTAAAGATGAGGTATCTCTCAGAAAAAAAGAAAGGAGGAACCCTATTCAGCACAAGTATGGTTGTATATTTATTTATTAATTTCTTTATTGTTATACTTTGCTTAGGTCTGAGGATCTCAAAGCAGTATACAACAATAATAAACATGCTATAAACACGGTACACAAAATTAGACTACAATGCTTATTTGTTCACAAATATTAATTGTTGTGTGCCTGCAAGTCTCTTCTGACAAATGGCGACCTTAATTTTTTCCTCCAAGATTTGTGGAGAGGGGGTTTGCCTTTGCCTTCCTCTGAGGCTGAGAGAGTGTAACTTGCTCAAGGTCATCCACCAATGGGTTTCCATGTCAAGTGGGAATTTGCACACTGTAGTCCAGAACTGTAGTCCAACACTCAAACCATTACACCACACTGGGTCTTGTTCACATATATCTCTGGCTTTTCTTCGCAAACGAAGATTCAGGAAGGACTCATCCCGCGCTTTCTGTAAGCGCACTGATGACTAAAAAGGCCAATCTGAGATAAACAAGTCCAGTTGCAAAAAGCACAGCAGAAGGTCTCCTTGGGTGATGTTTTTGGGTTGTGATTCTTTCTGCGTTGTCGTTTCTCTTCAAGACTTGTTCGTCGTGAGTTCTCAAATAAGGCTGCAGCATTGTGGATAGTGCGTCTCCATGCCTCCCGATGTGAGGCCAGGGCGGACCACTGTTGGTGATCAATTTGGCCGAGCCTGAGATGTTGTTTCAGGGAGTCTTTGTATCGCTTTTTTGGAGCGCCCCTCTTACGCTGACCCATGGCGAGTTCACCGTAGAGTAGTATTTTTGGGAGGCGATGGTCCTCCATTCTAGAAACGTGCCCTGCCCAGCGCAGCTGTGTTCTCAATATCATGGCCTCAATGCTGGTGATTCCTGCTTGCTCAAGGACAGCAACATTCGTCACATAGTCAGTCCAGTGTATATTTAGGATTGTGCGTAGACAGCGCTGATGAAAGCGCTCGAGGAGTCATAGGTGGTGGCGATAGGTGACCCATGTTTCAGATCCATAGAGGAGGATAGACAGTACGATGGCTCTATACACACTGATTTTTGTGCTTTGCCTCAGGTGTTTATTGCTCCAGACTCTTTTGTGAAGTCTTTCAAATGCACTATATGCCTTTGCTAATCTGTGATCGATCTCTTTGTCAATCTTGGCATCTGAGGAGATGATGCTTCCCAGGTAGGTGAACTGCTGAACGGACTTAAGCACAGATTTGCCGACGGCAATGTGGGGATGGTGGTGTTCGTCCTGTGGTGCAGGCTGGTAAAGAACTTCTGTTTTCTTCAGGTTGACTTCTAGCCCAAACAGCTCTGCAGCTGTTGCAAAGCAGGACGTTAGGCGCTGCAGAGCTGCTTCTGTGTGGGCAACAAGGGCATATATACAGGGGTTCAAATTCAGATGCTTCGGAATTAAGCACTCAAAGTTCTTGGCCTGGATGTTTCTGCTTCTACTACCACATCTCCTTGCAGTTAGACTTTTTTTGAAAACAAAAACAATCTTAACTTCTTCCCATTTCAAAGATTGTGAAACTTGCAAATGTTGGTAAATTGTTATCAAGAACAAACTGAACCAAAATCTCAGTCAATTTTCCTTGTTTTTTTTCCAGGCTGTGAGGTCGTGTTCTGGAAGAGTTTATTTCTGATGTTTCACCTGCATCTGTGGCTGGCATCTTCAGAGAATGGTTGGGTAGGTGTGTGTGTGGAGTTTATATGCTGTGAACCCCTGTTGGGGAGGATATGTACATTTGTGTATTTGAATGGTTAGTTTCTGGGTATAGAAATGCAAGGAGGATTAGTGTCTGTTTGGCTAATGGTTAGTTGATGGGCTGTTATCTTCTGAAAATCCTCTTGTCCCTGGGTGGAATTCCTTTGTAAGTGTTGAGTTTTTATTTTATTGTTTTTCAGAACTGAAAGCCAGATTTTGTTTACTTTTAGGGTTTCTCCTTTCCTGTTGAAGTTGTCCAGGTGTTTGTGGACAAGTTTACATAGGGACCACTAAACGCAGTGTGCAAACACGAATCAAGGAACATGAAAGACACTGCAGACTGGGCCAGCCAGAAAAATCAGCAGTAGCAGAACATGTTATAAACCAACCTGGACACAAAATATTATTTAAAAACACAGAAATTCTGGACCAGGCTAACAACTATCATGTCAGAATGCACAGAGAAGCTATTGAAATCCACAAACACCTGGACAACTACAACAGGAAAGGAGAAACCCTAAAAGTAAACAAAATCTGGCTTTCAGTTTTGAAAGACAATAGAATCAAAACTCAACACTTACAAAAGAATTCCACCCAGGGACAGGAGGATTTTCAGCAGATAATGGGCCATCAACCAACCATTAGCCAAACAGACACTAATCCTCCTTGCATTTCTATACACAGAAACTAACCATTCAAATGCACAAATTTACATATCCTCCCCAACAGGGGTTCACAGGATATAAACTCTACACACACTCCTACCCAACGATTCTCTGACGATGCCAGCCACAGATGCAGGTGAAACCTCAGAAGTAAACCCTTCCAGAACACAGCCTCACATCTCAGAAAAAAACTAAGGAAAATCTATGGATGCCGGCTGTGAAAGCCTTCGACTTCTCAGTCAATTGCTCTTCCCAAGCCTTAGCTCTCTTCTCAGCCATGACTCCATGTACTGGAGGTGCAAGGCCTCAGTCTTTGTAACTTTGTTCTAACAATGCAAAGATTTTGGAATTCAAACAGCATTCCCTTTTAGAGATGGACTTTCTATTTTTCACAGCTCTTCACATCATAACCAGGACCAGCATCTCCATGTCCAGTAGTGATTCCAAGTGATGGAGCTGGACCAAACCCTAGGAAGAGCTGTATCCTCACAGTTTTGAGTAATTCCCAAGAATTGCATTTGTACCTGCCTGTAATTTATGTTTCAGTTAATAGAAGTTAAATGCACGTAACTGAAAGACAGTAGCTTCTTTTTCTAAATAAAAAGAAAGTTCATTTGGGAAACATCCAGATTTCCCCAAACAGGAAAAAAGGAAGAGCTAGCCATGGTGACCATAAAACAAAATCCAAAGTACATATTAGGCCAACCAAAAGATGCAAAATACCTCACATTAGGTTTTGAAGCCCACCGGCTTCTTCATCAGGCAAGAGAATTAAAAAAAATTCATGGGAGGAAAAGTAATGGCATTAGAGTCACAGGGCTGCATCTTGCCCAAGGTGTTACTGAAGGTGCAGGTAGAGAGGTAAGGCCACATATACACACCTATGGCCATGAGGTGACTAGAAACCAAAGCTGTAAAAGAAAAAGAAAAATAATAAAATTTTCCTTCACCACTGGCAGTAACAAAGTACCACCATCTTTTGCATGCATGAGGTTCTGGTATAATGCTTTAAGAGGTCTGTCAAGTTTCTATTCTGTTCTTTTGGTCATGACATGACCAAGAAGTTTCTTATTGTCCAAAAGCATTAGACCGAAGTTCCAATGATGGAGAGATGAAAACATGACTAAAGAATGCATTGCCCAAAATTTTGTCAGGGGAAATTACTTACTTAAGCTGTGTTGCATATACAGACAGTCTAATTTTTGAGCAGTAGTTTCTAGAAGCCAAGCCTGCAAAAGACCACAACAATTTCAATGCCAAATGAATGTTTTTAGTCTTTTCATAACGAATGGGATAAACAACATGATACACACAGTAGATGTGTACTTTGGAGAGCCTGAATTCCCACTAGAAGCCAAAATGACTAAGCTGAAGCTATCATACTTTGACAAACCATGAGATGACATGAATTGTTGGAAAAGATGATAATACTGGGGAAAGTGAAAGACAGTAGGAAAAGAGAAAGATCACATTTACAGGTAGATTGATTCAATCAATCAAGGAAGCCATGGCCCTGAATTTTCAAGACCTAATCATGAAGATATCTTATTCATAGGGTCACTATAAGTTGAACTTGACTTGATAAGTTGAACTTGACACAGTTGACAACAACAAACACTTACTGTAGTTCTGATGTTGTAACCCACTGTCTGCGGGGCAAAGCAGGCTTTTGAATAAGCCACTATTACAATATTGCATTACCAAGGATCAGATAAGTATAGATAGACAGATAATAGATGGGTATGATACATGCATATCCTGAAATGTAGCAGAGAATACAGGAAGATGCTAGACTGAAGATCAAGCAATGTCTTTGGTCCTTCACCAGTACCTGATCACCTCCAAAGCAAATTACTACAGTTTGTTTTATATTTGAAGATTCTTCACAAATTTTAGTTACCCAAAGCAAAATTGTTAGGTTACTGATTGATATGACTGAAGAAAACGTGTTTGACCAATACATAAAACAATGTCATTGGCTACCACCTATATGAAACAGAAAAATTATGCTGGTCAAATTGAAAGCCTATCTAATATAAATCAGCAGAAATGTAACAGTAATCCCCCACTCATGATCCACAGCAACTGCTGATGACTTTTACATTTTGGAGACATTTTGCAAAAACGCTGAGGGGGTGGTGGTTTACACACACACACAAATGCACAGAAATAATACTTTTGAGCAGAAAACATTGTTTTTGTGCATTCTTCCACAAAATCTTTTTCCACAAATGTTAATATTTTAAGAATTTTTTCCTTTAAAAAAAAAAAATAATAAGAAAAGCCAAAACTCTCCCATTGTCCTGGTACTGAGAAGAAAAAATACAGACTAATAGCATGGCGGAGGTTGGAATAGATGGCCATCGTGGTCTTTTCCAACTCTATGGACTTTTCCATATGGGAAAAAAAAAACCCCGCCGAGGTCGGGAGGAAGACAGTGCTGTCTCACTTACAGCACTCCATTTCAGATGACATCCTCCTCCTCCTGATCTTCCCCCATGCTTCCTCTGTGCTGCAGGTGTGAGAAACACACCACTTTTTTTAATGGAGAACCCCCATCGATAAAAAGCGGTGCATTTCTCACTCCCCCAGCATGGAGAAAGTACGGGGGATGGTAGGGAGGGGGACAGAGTCATCTGAAATGGAGCGCTGTAAGCAAGACAGCACTGTTCTCCTCCTGACCTCAGCGGGTGTTTTTTTTTCCCATTTGAAAAATTCCTATGATTCTATTATTCTAATTATGAATTACCTTTTCTTTGTCCCATTTCTCCTTTTGCTCTGTGATCCGGTTTATGAACTCTTCCTTTTCTTGTTTCAGTTTTCTGTTTTCTTCCTCCAGTCTCTGGATGTACAATAATCAAGACAAGAAATTACTGGAACAGGTTGTGGAAAGAATGAGCTGCTTCATTTGATCTATGTGCTATGGAATTATACTGCATTACTATATTTATACCTTATTATACTGTAGCAATGCATTTATGTTCTTTTTAAATGTCATTTTATTATATTTTCTATCAACTAGTTATAAATCACATCTTCAACTAATAATAGATTCCAGGGTGATATGAAAGATTCCTTTAATAACAGACAAAGGATAAAGATTCACTGAAAATGTTACTTTTTTAATGTGGATCACTTATAGGACTCCATAAGGAATATATCCTCTTGGAGTTCCCAGGTGGCATCAATATGGGGAAATAACAAAAGTAACAGCGGAATATGGTTACATTCCTAAGAGTTGATATACATGATTGAGTTGGCTGTACAATTAGGCACAATGAGGCAAGTACCTGAAGATACTAGGGGGGAATCCTAGTATACTAGGGGGGAATCAATGGGAGCTACCCAGCAGTTCCTTCTGAGTCTTCTGGGCATTTCTCTGTTTTGGAGACAAAGCCTGTCCTACATCTCATTTGCTTGTCTTCTACCCTCAGTTGTGATGGAGAACCCTAATCCATTGTCATTGTTGAACTGAAGTTCACTTGCCCATCAATTTCCGTACATGGAATTGTGAGAGAAGAGGCCCTTTTCTCCTTTGCCTAAAATATCTTGGTTTGGCCATGATCAATGCCTGGGGGATTTGTGAAGATTGTGTGAATGCTGCAGTAGTCCACATTTTGCTTCCTCAGTAAGGATACTTGGAATAGAGGGCAAATACTCACTTGCTGCAGATTAAACTAATTCAATTTGGTTCCAGTGGGCCTATGCCAACTACTTTATCTCAATATTGTTCATAAAACTGCATGAGCTGTAGAAAGCAGTTTCCACTGCATCCATGTTTATGTTTATATAGTATGCACAACCTGCATTCAAAGCAACTATATATATATTTTTTAATTTACCCTTGTTGTATCTTGCCAGTATTGGTTTTTCTTGTCTACCACTTCCTGATAGGCTTCTAGCTGAGCCCTCAGGTTCCTCATTTTGTTGCAGTACTGATTCTTCACTGCCATTACGGCTTGCTCCTGTGAAATATATTAAAGTGAAGACAATAATTCAAAATGCAACTCAGACTGGAAAGGACCATTCAAAAACAAACCATTTGGTCATGTCCCTTTCTTTGTAATCCTATCCAGGTTTGTATGTTAGCATTATTTGCTTGGTTGAAGACAAATGAGGGACTCCTGATAATTGTTTAGGACTACAGATGTGCATATAAAGTTTACATCTGTAGAATTCTGCCCATTCCCACCATTGTGTCTGGTCTCTGCCTGGAGAGGGAGGGGTTACAGAGCAGTATCCATTCTCCCCCTTTAAAACGTAGCCATATTTTTGTGCATGTTTGAAATTTTATAACATACTTGAAAGCAAAACTCTGCGTTGACTAAATCATGTATTGTATTGTTTTACCCACATTTTAAATGAACACATTTTTCTTGGTGTACTTTTCAGATGTTTCCAAGGGCCATGTATGCACACTAAAGGGCAAATTGCATCAGGTTCACAATTGTCCCCAGAAGTGTGGACCAAGAAAAGTAAGCAAAAATGTCTTCACATACCCCTATTTCTGATTCCCAATTGCTGAACAATAGCAGCAGCACAATGACTCTTCTTACCCATCTTAAATTATACTACTGAACTGAAGAGAGCTTAGGGTAACCAGGGGCTTGACTATATGGGAGGAAATAATGCACATACCTTCACATTATAAGCAATTCATAGCAATGTTCCTTTGTTTCCATGATGTTTTGGCAAAAGTGATAGTATGTGAAGCTCTCCTCCACGATGTTCACATGGCTGCAAATCAAGATGGTGGCTATGTCAGTTTTGCACAGGGAGGTGATGAAGGTGAAGAGAACCTGGCAGTGCAGTGCCCAGAGATGACAAGGAGGGTGACCACTGTGAAGAAGAGGAGGAGAGCTGCCCTTCCTTCACCCATCCTGGTGGCGACAGCTGCGGTGGCCTTCAATTCTGGTTGCAAAGGGATGATAGGAGCCACCTGGCCAGCTACTCAGAGAAGGAAGGAGGGAAGTTCTTTGCCATTTTGGCGGAAGGTGAGAAGCAGCAGCAAAGAGTCGTCCCCCTCTTCCTCCTCCGAGTGGCTGGCCAGGCAGCTCCTACTGTCTCTTTGCAACCGGCATAGAGGCCACTACTGCTGCCAGGATGGGTGGGTGGCTCTCCTCTTTCTTGCAGTGATTGCCCTCCTCATTGTCTCTGGGTGCTGCATTGCTGGGTCCCCTTTGCCTTCCTTGCCCTCCCTGTGCAAAACAACATGGCTGCCATCTTGATTCGTTTAAAAATTTAAAGTTTAAAAATTAAAAGTTTACTAAAGCGCACATCACTAGCACTTCTGGGTGCTTGACAGCAAGCCCACGCCTGTGCACGTCAAACCAATCAGATGAAGAGTTCCGCCCCTTGATACCACACAACAAATCACATTGGCATTCAAAAGAGTGGGAATATGTTTTTCCTGTGGATCTTTTTTTAAAAAATATGGGAAACCTGCAAAGTACTTAGAGTTTTTGGCCCTCCTCCTTCACAGTATGTTGAATTGCTGTGGGCTGTCATTGGGACAAAAGGTATTGTCCTCACATTCTATGAGGAGTTTTTTCACTGTCTAGACAATCTCTAGGTGTGGATATTTGTGTAGAAGGAGTGTGAGCTCAGCTCACTTCTGGCTGTTGAACCACATTCCTGGACTCAGAATGCTTCAATTCCAGCTGTACATCTCATATACCAGGCTCTGGTTTGTGGATCTCTGTGGGATTAGTGAAAGAACAAAGTAGATCACACAGGCATGGTGTTTGCCCACTGCTGATTAAGGACTGAAATATAGTGAGGAATGAAAGAGAGTGTATTAACACAGGGCCTTTTCCAGATGGCAATGTTGATGTGCAGTACATGGAGCTTGGGGGAAATTGCTTGCCTATGAATTGGGAATGCTTAACAACTCTCAGATAAATCTGTATTAAGCTTAGCCTTCTGGCTCACACCAGAAGGTTAAGCTTAATACAGATTTATTGGAGAATTAAACATTCCTGGGCTCACACCCAGAGTGACTTTATGAAAGCAAGTGCTGCCTGTATTAATGGAATAGCAGAAACACTGCTCTCTCTCTCTCTCTCTCTCTCTCTCTCTGTGTGTGTGTGTGTGTGTGTGTAAGTAAATACATAAGGATTACTTTGGGTTTCCACAGAGGGCAGTATTTTGGGACTGCATAAAGCAATACTCATATTAGTACAATACTCATCTGTCCTTGTATATGTATAATCCAACTAGAAACTTTCAATTTACTGAGAACATTTTTTCTCATAAACAATATTTAAAAAGCTCACTTAAGTTTAAGTTCCTGATTTGCTACTCAAGGAGAGTGGTGTTTTCTTCTTACACCACCACACAACTCAAAAGCTTTAGAAAATAACAAAAGGTGATAAAATTAAATACGGTATATTTTTTCACATCCAGTGTCATTCCACTCTTAATTATGCACTTTTAATAAAAACTACAGTAAACATTTATTGGCTTGACACTAAGGGAAGATGAAGAAATTATTTTGGAACAAGCAATCAATACAGAGCAACTGGATGAAAACACAATTGTTCCTGACTCAGGCTGCTGTCACACTGCAGAAATAATCCAGCTTGATACCACTTTAACTGCCATGGCTTAATGCTACGGAATCCTGGAATTTATAGTTTGTTGTGGTACCAGAGCTCTCTGGCAGAGAAGGATAAATATTTCATAAAACTACAAATCCTGGGATTACATAGCATTGGGCCATGGCAGTTAAAGTGGTGTCAAACTGGATCATTTCTGCAGTGCAGATGCAGCCTCAGTTTGAATTCTGCTGTATCCATGGGGTTAACAATTTAAGGTGGCTGCAGTACTATTTGCTTAAACTTAAAGGGGAAAAAAATCTTCTATGAATTGGCTTTCATCTGTTTGTTTGTCAAGGGGGAGAAGCTAGACGGGTGAATGAAGGGGGAAATGATGTAGGCATATGAACCATTGGTGCTATCAGTTCAGAAATGGAGACCTGAATCCAGTTAGTAGCCAAGCACTAGCATGATGGAACATCTTTTCTGTCCTCCTTGCCACACTTCATTGGTGTTCAGAAACCCGCCTGAGAAGACATCCCAGCCTTCCAGACCAACTGTATGGAAGGGAAACAACCCTGACATCTGAATCATATTGCCTGACACTCTCTCCTCCTCAAGGCCTTCTTCCCCTTACACAGAATCTATGCTCCATACAAGTAAGTGGAAGAAATGTAACAGAAAATCTAAACTGGCATCATCCCTTGCAGACTGCCACTCTCACAGCAAGTCCTTTCCTTTAGGACTTTATCAGACTAGCATGTAAAAACAGTGTAATCCCATGAGTGAGGAAAGCAGAAACATCATGGCATTATTACACTTACTATCACATGTAGCTGTAATCATGCAAAAGAACCGCCACAGAATCATCGCCCAATGACCACTAGTGCTGTAAGACTGGGAGTATACTTCTGCAATTTTGCATGGGCGAGATTCTGGCGGTTCTCATCAGAAGATGTGAGCACGCTTAAAACTCCAAAAACACCTAATTTAACAAAGTAAATCAACACATAAGGACTGAAACAAACCTAAAAACTCTGAAATAAATGGGACAGTTCATGAAAAGAGCATACTGTGCTCTGTTTTCGCATTCTCACCGGACATTTGCTCACTGAGGACCACCTATTCATGCTGTAATCTCGCAATTACAATGGGATGTGTTTTTGCACACCCTCAATACTGTGAAAAAAGCAATATTGACAATCTATTAATGGCTTGTCCTGTCAATTAGAAACAATGCCTTATTTGTGGCTAGGGCACATAGTAACCACGTGAAGATGACAATGTCATGCGATATCTGTACCTGTTTGCACTACCCTGATGTCGTAATCCTGCTATTTTTGCTGCATCTGATAAAGTCCTTAGTGTAACTGATTTTTTTTTTCATTATAGAGGCCACCAGAGGGAGCTATGATTTTATATAAGATCTGGACTCTGGGTTAAAGTTGTATACATTCCTCTGTGAACTTGGTATCGAGATTTGTTTTGGTAGGGATGAGATAGTGAGGAATACAGCATGACAAGCAGTATACCTTTGGAGATTAAGGATTTTGTAAGACTAGCTGCTTTAAACATTCTTTTGCCAGCATAAAAAAACCCAACAACCATTTTATGCTGGCAAAAGAACGCTCCCCCGCCACACTTACCTTCCTCTTCCAGCAAAGGGAGCCCCATCAATAAAGAGGAAGTGAATGAAGCCCCGTTCACTTCCTCATTTGAAATCCCACAAGATTTCATCACATGGGAAATGCAAATATAAAAACAAAACTAACACATTAAAAGTTTTTAAAAAGCACCTAAACACACTTTAGAAGTCCCAAGTAACCCAGGGAGGGTCATAAAAAGAGTGAAACTTACCTAGATGTCCCATCTCACCTGGATGTGTTAGCACCAGACCAGCCATTCTCACGGCAGTGACAAGATTTAAATGGCCTGAGGTTTTGTACACCAGCAATGAAGGCACTAAAGCACCATGCGGTCAATAAAAAGGTATGGGATTTTGACAGGACATAAACGCGAAAGGGTGACATTGATCTGCACGGCCTTTTGTGTTTACGTGGCATTGTTATGACAACATATTTAGTGTATTTGATAAAGTCCCTAATAGACCACAATGGGGGAACTCTCACTACATTTTTTTAAAAAGGGTTACAATAATGTCACTCCCATAAAGTTGATATGACTGTGCTATAAAGCCTTGCCACACATGGGATTCATGAACTGAAACACATCATTTTCAATTGGCTAAGACAAGGGTGCAAATTGTGTGCCCTCCAGATGTTTTGGGACTTCAGTTTCTAGCGTATCTCACTATGCTGACTAGGGCTGCTGTGAATTGCAGTCCAGCAACATCTGGGGGGCCACACAATTCCTACTGCTGAGCTAAGGTATATGCCCATCTCTGCATAAGATCAAGCCAAACCCCAAACTCTAACAACTGTATAGAAGTCCAGGGGTTCATCTATATGAGGGGGGGGGATACGAACATGTCCAAAAAAAAGCAGACACTCCCAATGATGCAACTTGTCTCAAAAGAACCCCCTTAAACTCCCCATGACCCCTAGCCAAGATGGCGGCCATACCCTAGCCAAGATGGTGGCTGTGAGTGATTTACTTGTGATTTCCAATCTGCCACTGCCAATTTAAAAAAAAAGTTTCCCATGGTGCACATACGGGATATTTCTTATTATAAAAAGAGAGAGAGAGAATATAAGATTGCCATTTGATCGACTTACCGAACCCTCGCTTAGCTGAAAATCCAACATGGTGGCACCAGGTGCTTTCCCGGTTTGCAAGCCCTACCCCCATGCTCAGCCAGCCAGTCAGATTATGTTGCCTCTTCATATCTGTGCGAATTCAAGTGTTCGAACGATCACACATTCGCATGTCGTAAGGAGCTTTTTAAAAAATCTGGACGAAGCTATGCACATGGACTTTGTGGTGGATTTGGCTGCCCCCCTTCCTAATGACATGTATTTATGCGAATGTCCATATGAACAGATTGCCTTCTGTTTGCATCCCGTTAGGATTATTTTCACCATATAGACAAGCCCCAAGAAATAAATCTTACAGAGTTTCAACAATGGGACCAATGTCTTGGTAAGTGTCTATGGGATTTCTGCCTGAAAAAGTATTTCTGAGTTTGAAAAAGTTTTTCTCTTGGACTACAGCTCCCAGAATCCCACAGCTCAGTATGGTGATGTTGGTGGGAGATTCTGGGAGCTGTAATCCAAAAAAAAAAAAAAACATTTCCAAACTATGAAATTTCTTTGTGAAGTCACCCCCTACTCCAATAACCATTTGATACTTCTTGTATAAGAGTAACTGAAGTACAATATAGACTAGCATCCCCAAGGTGACACATGGCAGTGCAACACCCTCACAGTGATCCCCAAACTCTTCAGAACTCACCTATCTCCTGCAGCCCCCCCCCAACATAGCCATTTAGTGGCCAGTGGAGAATGGGGTGCAGAAGGAACATGTCGCTATACTTGGACTCATAACGAGCCATCTTCCAGGATCTCCAGGGGATCACAAGGAGGTCCTGGAAAATGCCTTTGCATTGTGCCTCTGGCTATAGGGACATAGCTGGATGCTCCTTAATCCCCCCACCCAACACTCCATTGACTTCTGAATGGGCAGAACTTTTACACTCTGGGCTTGTCTACATGGGCAATTTACCCCATTGATGACGCAGGGCTTTTGCCCCATTTTGCCCCTGGGCATTCCTCACAATCCCTGGGACAAAGATGGGGCTAAGATGGGGGGGGCAGGGTTAGGGCCTGGTAAAACATTTTAGAAAAATACCTGCTTAAATGTGTTCCAGCCAAAATAAAATGGAGTGGCCCCACCTGACCACAGGAGCCCATTCTAGAATGCTGGCCTATCGCTGTAGCTGTTGGTTGCCTTGCTCTTCTGGATTCAGGGGCCAGCAGCATGTGACCAAGGGCCTGGATCTGGAGAGTGGGATGCAGGTGATGGTGGTGGTGGTGGCTGCCTGTCTGGACTACAGCCTATTTTATGGAGAGAATGGGGGCGGGGGGGGGGCTGTTTCGCAGGCAAGATATACTGGCAGGGAGCCGTGTATCCTGGCCTGTGTAGATGACACTTCTGTCTCCCAGTGTAGGATCTCAGCCATACTTGCTTGTTCTAACATTAAAATGAAAGAACTGTACATAATTTTAATCTTTATCATGAGAAAAACCACCTGGCTTTCTTTTCCAATCTGCTCCAGCTCTTTGATTAACTTCACATATCCAGTTTTCATCTGCTGCATGTCTTTTGCAATCTGAAAGAAAATGCAGAGAGAAACCTTCAACTCAGAATTCTCAACAGCCAACATGTGCAATCTAACCAAAATACAAAACTATAAAAAAACACATTATAGGCAAACATCCAATTAGTATTTGGATGTTGACTAAGGGAAGTGAAGAAAGAGTAAAGCTAGAGTAGCACCATCAGACTGTCGGGCCAGAATAATGATTTCATAAAAGTATTCTCCTGTAGAATATAATTTATGATCATTTATAACATTGTCATGTCATGGACTGTTATTGTGACTTTTAAGAACTTAACACAGGCACTTCATTTTTAGAGTTTAGGAAAGAGCAATGATGTTTACAAGAGGAAATGATAAGCACAGATTGATGGTGTTTAGGTCTCCCCAGTTAAATCGGTTAAAGTTTTAATGGAGAAAAACCAAAGCTGAGCAATTTGAAACTCACATATATTTTGTATGTTTACCATAGGTAAGGGCTTACAAAAGAAACTGGAAAACAGTGGTCATAGCCAGGAATACAAAAGACAGTTTGCTATCTCTTAAATCAGAGTCCTAAATGGCTTTAAATGTAAAGTCTGAAATTGGCATGGGAATTTAGGAGATTATCAGATGCACTAAATATGGTGTTATCATGATGCCAGGAGATCGCTAAAGGGCTTTCCTTTCAGATGACGTCATTCCCATGTTGCCATGCTGTCGTTTGGCTGTTGTTATGCCAGTACTGTTTTTTATTCACAGGCTAAGCTGTGAATGGATCCCCTGTTCCGTTTCTGTACCAGAATGTACAGCAAGTGAAAAAGTGCCCTGTTGTGCTGGCACGATCCCTGTGTCAATGGGAGGTCCATGCCAGAACACTTCTGGGTGAGATTGCCACATCTAGGTAAGTGACACACTTTTTTGTACCCTCCCCTGGTTACTTGTTAAGTTTTAAGTGTGTTTTTGTGCTTGGTGTCACTTTTTATGTATTATTTTGCTTTTTATTTGTTTGTTTTTATTTTCTGTGCTCTCGTCTTCTCGCGAGAACTGGTGGGATTTCCTTCCAGGAAATGAAGCTCCGTTTGAGCTCCATTCACTCCTGGGCATCCTGGCACGTGCAAACAAGGTAGGTCTGAAAGTATACATTATTGTACCAGGACAGGGATGGGAGAGAGGCAGGAGAGGAGATTGTGGGATGGTAACGCTTTTTTTGTTGCCATCTGATAATCTCCTCAATATTATCTGCTTGAGGGGGTCCTCCCTTGTGTCCTATTGGTCAGAACAGTACACTGTGTGAAGATGTGGGAGTGGGACTTGTCTACACTGGCACCCTATACATGGAATACCCCTGCCCTGGAAGCCTGATTGGTAGCAAAAAGTTGCTGTCATTCCAGCACCAAGTGAAAACATAGTTGTTCACTAAAGCTTTTGAGGCCAGTTCATTTTATACAAACTCATATGTACATGGTCATAAATTGTTTTAAAATACAGGTTTTTTAAAACCAATTTTAATCTGTTTTTACTTGTCAAATTATTTAATATGGTTTTAGATTTGTAAAAACATTTTTATTGTTCATACTTTTTTAAATTAGTAAGGTTGGTTTTATTGTATATCCCTAAGATCTTTGGACAGAGAATGAAACATAAATATTTTAATAAATGCAACCACAACATTAACAACATATGGCCTACAGCCGTGGTTCTTAACCTGGGGTCCGTGGACCCCCAGGGGTCCACAAGTCCTCATAGGGGGTCTGCGGAGGCTTGAAAGTTGCTTGGCCCACCTCTGCCCTGTAGTGGAGCGGCCACATGACAGAAGCCAAGGCAAAGGCTGGCTGGCTGGCTTGCTTGGCCTGCACATTACTATTTAATCCAGCCACAAACTTGCAGGAAGAAGCAGGAAAAAAGTCTTCCCTCCCCTTCCAGTGCCTCTGAGAGGATTAATGGATGATATAATTGTCTTATTATTATCAGGTGGTATTATTGTTGTTGTTGTTTTAAATCTTGAGTTAAATCTTGGAGGTCTGCAGCAAAAAAAAGATATTTAAAGGGGTCCCTGGTAAAGAAAAAGTTAAGAACCACTGGCCTACAGGATGAATGTGCCCACCCATGCCCAATTTTGATGACACTACTACCCCCAATGAGAAATTCAACAATAGTAAATGTACATCCTACAGTTTTGCTGTAAATAAGGTGCACTGGAAGCACACACCTTGTTTTAATGGAGAATTTCCTTCCCAGAAGGCTCTTGGAAGTATGATTATCTATGAAAACAACCCCTGTTTTCCACTATGGACCTTGCTTTAAAGTGCTTTTTAAAAAAAACAACAATGAAAACCTTTCCCTGCCTCACTGCTGAATTTTGAAGAATTTGGCAGCCAGGGTGGGTGGTGTTTGCAGAAACTGGTCCCTTCATCTACTAAGATTGTCATCCCTGTTTCAAAAAAACTACATGAAAATATCTGTCTTAGGTGAATACCCTCTGGCAGGAAAAGTGAAAGAAATACTGATTTGTCAATAAAGAGTTATCAGAAAAGGAAGGGTAAGATGAACTAGTAAGGAATTAGCAGTGAATTATATACTATAATCACTTCATATAAGAAATTACCTTCTTTGTCCATATTACCTTGATAATATATAATTTAGCTAATCTGTATGGAATGTAAGGTTGCTCTTTGGATAGGCATCCACCCAGCTGATTGTCATGAGAGAATACTGTGGGAGTAGTTGGATAACCTATAATATATAAAAATATATAATTATTGACTACAGGAGACCTGAAGCAAAATGGAACAGAAATGCTGACCGCTACAAACATGCTCTTAACATTAAATCCAGGGACACAAAACTTCAGTCTGTAAGAGTTCACCATCTAAAGACTTTATCAGACCAGGCAAATATGGTGTTGTAAGGATGCCTAATGACTGCGAAAGGGCACACATACCAGATGACATTGCCCTTTCGCGATCATGTAAAGTCAAAATGCTGTCCTATTTTATTGACAGCCCAAGCCATTAATAGATTGGCCATGGCAATTTGTTGCCGGCATTGTCAGCATTTGAAACCACACACCATTGTACTCACATGAAGATGGTGTCCTCCCAAGTAGGCATATACAAAACTGAGCTCTGCTTTGCATGCCTAAAACCTGTTGCAAATAAGCCTACTACTAAGCAAAAAGAGTTGTGCTTTGCATCAGTGGGACTTGTTTGCACTGGGGCTTACCCCTGAATGCACAGAATTTAAATATGTTAGGTAAGGTTGATGAGAAATTATCCAAATTGCTTATCATTTGTCCTGCCCACTTCCTTTGGTCCTGCCGACTGTATTCATGGACCCACTCCTTGCTCTTAGCCCTACCAACTGCTGGAATGTGGCCTTGTGAACCATTTCAAGTTGGGAATTTGTCCCCCTTTTCCCAACCCTGGCTCTATTTTCTTGAACTGCATTAAACATGGGAAACTGATTTGAAACAAATGTAACCCATTCACCATAAAGAACATATAACTGGTTCTTCTTGAGATACTGGGTAGGAAAACAAAACACACAGAAGGCATCTTTCATAAGGCAAACAACAAAAATATTTTAAGTAATGTGAACTCAAGCCATACAAAATATAGGCTGACATTCAGTATTGCAGTTACAGATTCATAACCTAGGGCTTTATCAGACAGGGCTGTAATCATACAATTATGATGAGACATTAACAGAAACAGGTTCTCACTATCACACAACATTATCCTGCACCTGTGACCAGTCTGTGCTCCAACCGCTAATAACGTGGCCTTTTAAATTCATGGGTTAAATGAATTAGAAAGAGATCTTTAATCTCACTTTTTTTGCTATATTTAAGGTGTGTGAAACCACATGTAATCATGAGATTACAGTGTGAATGGGCGGTGCTCTTTCCCATGTCCCCATTCCTGGAGAGAAAATGCCCAGGTGAGAACGTGAAGATGATCGACAGGACGCTCTTTTTATTTACTGCCCAGTTTTGCTAGCAAGTTTTTATGTTTGTTTCAGTGCTTGTCTGTGTATTTTGTTTTTTTAAGTGTTTTTGTTGTTTTATGTGGACTTGCATCTTTTCGTGAGAATCGCCAAGATCATGTACCCTGGCTAACATGGAAATAACTGGAGATTTCCTTTAAAGGAGTATGCACAGGGTAGTGCAAAGTGTCAATACAGTGTATTTAGAAGGCAATGCAAATACAAGTGCTACTGTAGTGGGACCTTTAATCTCATTCTTAAAATGCTAATGATGGTTGTTTGATAATTTCAATTCTAATGTCATGATGTTTCTGCTTTCCACGACTGCAGAATAACAGCTTCTTAAGATGCTAGTCTGATGAAGTCCCTAGTGTTACAGATCCATAACTGCTCTGTATTCAGTAAGACTATGTAGTCATACTGTAAATACTCACCCAGTCCACCTTAAGAACCAGCAGCTGGATTATGTTAAGGAGGTCCATTTGGCTTCTAACTGGGGTGCAAAGAGGAAGATGTTTCCACCCCACTCCTGCCAATGAGTGCAGGTGCACCAATCAGAAGCAGGACCCCTTTCACAAATCCTTATCACAGCCTCATTCACTGGTGGAAGAGGGATGGAAATGTCATCTTCCTTGTACCCCACTCAGAAACTAAACACCCCCCCCTTTGCCCAATCCAGATGCTGGCTTTTAAGGTGTCTGGAATGTTAGCATGCCCTGTTACCCCCTCCCTATGAGATCTCATAATTGCAAATATTGAACACGTCGAAGAGGTCACGTTGGCTGGGGTGAACCAAAAAGAGGTTAGGTGGAGGTCACAATGACCTGGGATGTGTCTTAGAAATATTTTGACAAGCAAGCCCATATTAGGATTGTGCGACTAAGTCATTAAGGAGGTATGTGCTAATTTCTTCTTGGGCACGTTAGCAATGAGTCATCCAACCAAACAATTAAGGAGATTTTCAGATGGGCTGTTTATTCCGTGGGAGACATAGAACAGGGTTGGGAAAAAAAATCTTCCTTTCAGAAGACGTTGACCCTTTTCCATGTCTCCCCCGTTCCTATTCTGGATTTCCCCATGATATATTCATTACAGGGAAACATCGTTTTTGGACCACCCGTTCTGTTTCTGTCACGGAATCAGAGTGGTCTGAAAGGTGTCCCGTTCCTCTCCCGCGATGACAGCTGCAGGGGGGAGGTCCATTCTGGACACTTCCAGGCATGAATGGGATACCCAGGTACCTTTTTAACCCCATCCCTGAGATACTTGTTTTTTAATGTGCTTTTGTGCTTGCTGTACTATTTTGATGTTTTGGGGGGGTATTTTTAAATTTCCCACACGGCCGTTCTCTTGCGAGAACGAGCAGGATTTCAGTTGCCAGTCATAAAGGCAGCCTTATGATGGCTGCATTTATGACTGGCCAGTGAGGGGAGAGAGAGGACATTCCTGCCATGGAATGAAGAACAATTTTCCTTTATTCCACAGCAGGAATGGGATTGGGGCTTGCAGGGCAGGAACGGGGCATTTGGCCCCATCTGAAAAAGACCTATGTGACCATTCCCAAATCTACTCCTAAGGAAATCTCACCTCGCCCCCCTCCTGTACAGCATTGTGAGGTTGTCCTAAACCAATCAATTCCTATCTCCCAGCCATTAAAACAATCAGTTAAGTTTTGGTTTACTTTGTTTGGTTTTGGTTTGCTTTGTCAGATGACAAGCTTGAGTAGCTTTAAAAAAGCACTAAAGACGGATCTCTTTTGGCAGGCCTTTCCTGATTAGATCCCAGCCTCAGGAGCTCCTGGCCTTTTTTACTCTTGCTGGCTATCGATTTTTTAAAAAGTGATTTCAGATTAGCTGGTTTTAAAATTTTATACTGGTTTAATATCTTTTTATGGGGGAGGATGGGGGTGGGTGGTGTTTAGGGATTTTAATTTGCATTTGTATTTTAATTGTTGTAAGCCATCCTGATTGTTTTTAACAGAGGAGTGGGTAAAAATAAATTATTATTATTATTATTATTATTATTATTATTATTCTTTACCTGGTGGGAAAAACAATCCAGGCTTTGTCCTAAGCCAGAGTACCCCTTCAGGATATGAAGCTGGGTATAAATATTAGTCCTCCAACTATAAAAAGTTGTGCCATGGTGGATAAACCTGGCCACTCTTTTTCTCAGAGCACCACCAGATTGGAACCTCCTCTGCCACCCTCAGACTTTTGTCTGAGTACCTTTGCTACATGAAACTGTGCTCTTCAATACTGGTAACTATTGCCCTATACCACCAAACCTCTCCCTCTATCCAACCTTTCTGCCTTACTCCTTTATACGCTTGTGTGGCTATTAGGAATGTGTGTTATGTGTGTGAATGCATTTTGTGTTATTTCCAATATAGACATTTTATTTCATTTTAAACTGGAGTTCTCTGCAGTTAATACTGGCCTCTCACAGCCTTCCATTTAAGCTACTAATCCCCCCATATAATAATAGAGATTTTGGCATCATGGATGGGTCTCTAAAGCACTCCCACCTCTTAGAGTAACAGGGAGGAGCCAGGCCAGGAAACATTACTTAGATGCAACTGTATAGCTATGTAGAATTTTGTTGATAATTAAGAAATTATGCACTAGAAACAAGCTAATCTACCCCACATAGACTCATGTATCTTACTTTAATACCTCTAATGAATGCAAAATTACAAATCGTGGTGGTGGCAAAGTTTGACTTAGGAAACTTCAGTTTACAAACATGAGGTAACCACAGACACTCCAAAATCTGAGCCTGGCATTGGTTTGTCTCACAATACGGTTGTATCCATCTTTTCTTCCCCACTTTGATATTGGGATACTATTGGGCTCAGAAGCCCAAGCTATGTAAGAAATATAGTTCTCCAGGACTCGTGAATCCAATGAAGTCACAAAAATCAAAAAGAGTCAAGGGGACATCACACTTTAGAAATGTAAGGCATGCCTAAGGAAAAACTCTCTATAAGAATTTTATCGTGGAATGTCAGACAGAATATTTGTTTTTGTGATACCTTTTTGTTCATCTGTTTTCTTTCCTTTCTTTTCAGTCAGGCATCTCACAAATGACAGCGGGTTGAATCTAAATTTATTCAACAAAGATTGCCCCTGCCCGATTTCACCTGTAGAAACAATACAAATGGCAAAGCAATTTGGGAAACTATTTGTGAATCCACAATGAATTGCCATGATGTTCTTGAGCAGGAAATTCTGACTGATGTTAAAAATTCCCATTTCAGACAGAAGTTATTTGGATTACAGTGTGCTTTACCTTTTGCTCAAACTGACTCCCAACAGAAAAGAACCAAAATAAACTCATTTTTTCTTTGCAAGTAGATTCAGTAAGCATGTTTTGTTAAACTCCATAATGCCTAGATCTGTCTTTTGTAACCCAATGCCCATCAATTCCAGTTCATATTCCCAATTTTCCCATGGAGGAATCATCTGTGGGACCAGCCCCATAGACCTCTACCCCTTCGTGTACATTTCTAAAGAGGTTTTGTGACAAAGTGACTGAAGGCTTACCAGGTCCTGCTTCCTCACCAACATCAATGCTTTTTGCTGTACATGAAGGATGGATTTGCATCTCGTCTGTGTAGTCAGTAATGCTGCCTGGCAGAGGAATAGATGAGATGATGGTTGTTTGTGATTTGGGTTCAGCATCACCACGCAGTGACCCTTCAGTTTCTTGAGAGCTTGATGGAATAACTGTTTGTACCCAGGCCTCTGGAATAGCAGGATATGGGTTATTCATACAGAAGCCATAGTACGACTCTTTTGCAAATGATGTACATCAGAGCTTGGAAAAGTTACATTTTGATTACAACTCCCAGAATTCCCCAACCAGCATGAGCAATAGTCATTATGGACAATGCGAACTGGGGCATTCTGGGAATTATACTCCAACAAAGTAATTAGTTCCAAGCTGTGGTGTGCATGTAGTTATCAGCTTAATACTTTTTAATGGCGAATAAGCTACAAGCTTGATACTTTTAATGTAACTGCTACCTTTGATTATTTTGCACGGAAACATATTTAAATGATGGTGACTGTTTGGTTTGCCAGAATGTTCAGTAACAGTATGCATCAAGTAGAAGAGAGCTTCCTAAATGTGCCAGATATTAGAATAAGCCCTTTACATATTTACACTGAGTCAGTGGGATTTATATTCAAAAGATTACAGCTGCAGTCTTCATTTCGGATTAAATAAAAAATATATGAGCAGAAGATAATGCAGAAAAGTCAAAAAGAAAGTCAAGATTGGGGAACAATTACTGCAGTGTTGCTTGTTTACTATTGTTCTAATCATATGATAAAAGTCACGATGCAAAGCATGTGTCTTGTGATGCAGTTGGCCTGAGGAAGGAGGGGCAGATATTGGTCTGGAGATATGTTTGTGGAAATATTTGGATAATATTTCCACTAAAAACAGATGCACACCCATAACCCTATCAGAAAGTATTCTTTAAACAATGTTGAAAGATTTACTATTTCAAATTGAAGATTTGCTCCAGGAAAAGAGTCTGAGAACCTTGTATTGAGTTGCCCTTGCAGTAATGAAAACTTGGTACCTACAAGAAAAAGGCGGGAGACATGAAAATAGGAGGGAAGTTTGTGTGAGAGTCAGAAAGTGGATCAGGGGGAAGATGTGGGGGGGGGAATAGAAAGGTGGTGGAGAGGAGATAAGTGAGAGATAGACAGAGAGATGGTCCAGAGAGTATGAGAGGAAAATGTCTGTGAATATGAGGAGAGAGACAGCAAGATGTAAAGAGATGAATAGAGGAGGTGGGCTGTGGTGGCAGCTTTCATGTCACGGGTGTTGTGAATCTGTTTTGAAGGTGCTATCCAAGGAGCTAAACAGTATCTGCAAAGTAGGTTCAGCACCTTGGATTGCTCCTTTAAAGTTCAGAATAAACCCCAAAGCCCATTCAGTATTTTGTTGATGTGGAAGCTATCAGCCACAATGGTAAGATGAAAGACAAAGACCAAGTTTTTTTTAATGGGGTGTATCATCTAGTTTCAAAAATGATGATGTAACCGTGAACTATGAGCACAGGTTTGATGACCAGCAAGCTCCTTTGCTATTTCCTTCTTGACACTAAACTCTCCAACAGCCTTGCCTGTCCCAAGGGACTGGGGAAGGAAGGCGCTCCCCATCCCTCCCTGCTCACAGTCCTTCCATCTCTTCTTCTGTCTCTCACTAACAGTCTATGATGTCAGGCTTCCACCAACAGAATGGACGAGGTATGTAGATGGCAGTTGCAGTTTCATTCCTTTGGCTCTGTTTGGAAAATATGGGGGGAATTATGGCTGTTAGTGACCTCCATAGTCTATAACTCCAACATAGGTTCATGTAAGTCATTTTGTGGGGGTCATCATGAAAGTTGGAATTCTCTACCAGCTTTGTGCAATGACCAGATCCTCTTGCTAACTCACTTTTTAGCTGTTGCAGCTCCTCCAGCATGGCCATTTCTTGGCAGTGGAGAGTGGGGGAGAGGCAGAGAAGTGTCTAGCTATGTTCCTATAACTGGTCTCACAGCAGTGACATCTGGAGAGAGTTTTCTCACAGTCCCAACACCTTCACAGATGCAGTTGGTGAGGACTCAGGAGAGAGCCTTCTCCATGGCTACTCTTAGACTGTGGAACTCCCTTCCACAAAGGGCCAGTTGGTCCCCCTCCCTGCTCTCTTTTTGTTGGCAATTGAAGACATTTATATTTAGGCAGGCATTTGAAATGTGAATTTTACTTGGTGTGCTGTTTTTTAATGATGTATTTTTTATCGATTTTATGTTTTTAATTATGTGTTTTAAACTATTTCAAAAATGGAAATCTATCTATCTATCTATCTAGTCTTGGGTATGTTGCCTTTCCCAGTGTGCTGATTGGCTGCTCAGGAAACAAACCCAACCAATCACCACCCACATCAAATTCCGTCTCCATCTCACAATCCACTCTTGCCACTCAATCTGCATCTACACCCCCAGCTCACAACCTCAGCCACTCACCAGTCATGGGCTGTGATGGGATCCAGACAGGTGGTGGCAGCAGCGGGACACCACTGCTGCCACAGCAACAGCACCCAGGCAGTCAGCTGGTGGTGGCAGTGGGCCCCCTGCGACAGGAACCAGGCAGTCAACTGGCGGTGGTGGCAGTGGCAGGATGCTGTCATCACTGCAACAGCATCCAGGCAGTTAACTGGCTGCTACTTTGGTGGCAGGAGGGCAACAGAGCAATTCACCCTCAGCAGTTCTGGGAAAAGTGTGGAACACTGAGGAGGAGGAATTTTAAAATCCACCAGCCTACCTTACAGGGTTGCTGTGAGGTTTTTGGGGACTTTTTAAATGGTATATGTTACCCCAGATACAGCTAGTTTAATTCTTTTTTAACTTTTGTAACGTGTGAAGTTTTAGTTGTATTTTTAATCAATTGTAACCTGCCTTGAATCCCATCTTGGGAGAAAGGAGGGATATAATCCAATAAATATATAAATATATAAATCATTCCCCAGGACCTCTGGAGGATCCCTGAGAAATCCTGTAGGCAACCTCATCATGATACATTAACAGCACATAGTTGAGAGTTTTAGTCCTCCCAAAGTAACTTTCCCAAGCTCTGGGAATGGACCAGATCAAGGTCATGTTGGGAATGGGGAATCAAGATGTGCAAAGCCACAGTTGTTTGTTGCAACAAAAACACTTTTTTCCCTATGCCTGGAAGAACAAAGACATTTTCATAAACCTCTCTATCTCATCTTATACTAGTCAAGGATGATAGGTCAGGAAGTAACCCTAGTACCTGATCTTTCTTTCTGCTAACTATAGACAAAAAGGCAACTGTTTATAGAAATGCTAGCACTTGCATGTGATGTGCTCATTAACTAATTTAGGGATGTCTCTGGCTTTTCTTCGCAAACGAAGATTCAGGAAGGACTCATCCCGCGCTTTCTGCAAGCGCGCTGATGACTAAAAAGGCCAATCCGAGATAAACAAGTCCGGTTGCAAAAAGTACAGCAGAAGGTCTCCTTGGGTGATGTTTTTGGGTTGTGATTCTTTCTGCGTTGTCGTTTCTCTTCAAGACTTGTTCGTCGTGAGTTCTCAAATAAGGCTGCAGCATTGTGGATAGTGCGTCTCCATGCCTCCCGATGTGAGGCCAGGGTGGACCACTGTTGGTGATCAATTTGGCCATGCCTGAGATGTTGTTTCAGGGAGTCTTTGTATCGCTTTTTTGGAGCGCCCCTCTTACGCTGACCCGTGGCGAGTTCACCGTAGAGTAGTATTTTTGGGAGACGATGGTCCTCCATCCTAGAAACGTGCCCTGCCCAACGCAGCTGTGTTCTCAATATCATGGCCTCAATGCTGGTGATCCCTGCTTGCTCAAGGACAGCAACATGTAAGCCTTGGCTAATTTTGTTCTTGAGGAAAGCAATGAGCAACATTTGGAATTTTCATCCCATTGCAGGACAATCTTCAGAATGTTATATTCTAAGCAGTAAATGCTGTGCAAAATTTGCAGATTTGCTGTAGTTTGGGATTTATTGTGTGCAAAAGAATAAACCACAGCATTTTCTGCACAGGGAACAGCATTTTCTACATAGTAATATTGTATTCTGTGCAAACAATGCTGTTTCCTGCTTAGAAAATAAATATTTTCTGTGCAAAATATAGCACATATGAATTTGGACAGAATAAATTCTAAACTATGAAGATTCTTGTCAGTCTATGATTCTTCTCATCAGGGTTTCCTGACATCAAGGTACATGTTTTTTCAACCATTTCCCAGATTTTTAAAATATATTCTTTCCATTCCTTTGTAATTTTAAGTGTTTTTATGTACAGCGGTGTGGAGGACCTGTCGCCTTCTGATGTTCTTAGATATCAAATTTCATGAGCCATAAATGGCATAGGCATGTTGAGCAAATATTGTTATCTTCAGTTTTAAGAATTTCCTTTGTGGTCACTTTGTAATGATGAATGAGGTTTGGACACTACCTGCTTTAATTTTACCTGTTTTATTCTGGCTTTCAGCAGCAGGGAAAATGGAATTGCTTTTTTTCTTCCACAGCCAAGACCGTGATGACATGGGGATATTTTCTTCTGATGTAAGATACATGGCTGCATGGAAATAAAATACAACATTATTTTTAATATCATTCATTCATTCATTCATTCAGGGAATCCCATCTGTATGCCAATTAAATAATCAATGTCTTCCTAGTTAAATTGATGGATTTATACAAATGGCCTCTGCTCTGATTTGTAATCAATTTAGACAATAGATTAATTTACTGGACATCTGCTTAGTGTCTGAAAAGTTAACTCAGATGTCAAATAATTCAGTGTCTGTTAAAATCTGTGGAAGCTGGTGGCTCCAACCTCAGTGCAGCACAACTTAACAGATACAACTGCTCCCAATATGGAGCAGACTGTATTGTACTTCACTGGCATGTGTTGCTAAAGTTGAGGACCCTGTCAGTAAAAAATAGAGAAGCCAGTTCCAATTCATCACCACAAGCATGGTTGTGGTTTCAAAGTCAGACTTTTATGAGCTAGGCACTAAAATCTCTGCTTGAATGGACAAATTATATAGTTTTTGTCCCTCGTTCACATTTTTAAAAACCTCAAGGTCTTTTTTTGCTGTATTTCTGGAAAAAAAAACTGGTGGATTTTGGAAAGATCTTATCTAAAAGAATGATGATGCTGATAATGAAGAAATATATCAAATGACACTCTGCATCAGTTGATTATTTGGGTTTCACAGCAGGTACAAGTGAAAAGGATCTAGGATTTTTAGTAGATCACAAGCTAAACATGAGCCAACAGTGTGATGCTGTGGCAAAAAAACCCAATGCAGTTATAGGCTGCATCAACAGGAGTATAGTGTCCAGACTGAGGGAAATGGTACTACCCTGCTTTCATCAGATATCACCTGGAATGTTCTAGGTTCCTCAGTTTAAGAAGGATATTGCCAAACTAGAATGTGTCCAGAGGAGGGCAACCAAAATGGTGAAGGGTCTGGAAGCCATGCTCTATGAGGAGCATATGAGGATTGTGAGAGTTTTTTGTGTGCATCTTTGAAATTTTTTTTTGTACTTGGGGTTTTTTGTGTACAAACTTTGTTTGCACAAAGGCAAAAATACATTTTTATGCAAATTATGGGGTTTTTTGCACAAAACACAGAAAAAATGGGGAAAACTGATTAGACTTCTCGTTTGTACTCAAGGACAAAAAAAATTCTTCTGGTGTTTGATATTGTTTTCAATGGGGGCATCACAATGTGCTGAGAATAATGGGGGATGAGAAGATTTGTGAGTATACTTTACATCCCTAGGTGGTCACTTTCTCTGTGTGAGAGGCAGTGGTCTCTCCTTGCCTTATTTATTTATTTATTTGATTTATTTGATTTATACCACACATTTCTCTCTCTAAGGGACCCTAAGGAGGCTTGTTACTTGCCCTTACACCCCCCTCTTTTAATAATTTATCGATTGGCTAAATTTCATATATTGGCTTATTATTGGCACTCCATGTGGTTGGCAGTAGACCAGGTACTACAAGTACAAGGAATCAAAGTTTGCTCAGAAAACCATTTTTATTTCATCCCCTGGCTCGGAGTCTCATCAGTGAGTACTAGTATACATGGATCAAAAGGTCCCACCATTAGCCGGCCTCTCGCTACCATCTTGAGCTAATTAGAATTTCTCTTATGAAAACTAGGACACTAGTGGGCTTCCCATAGACCCCACACAATTTGGATAACAGTCTTGCCTTGAAAACCATGATTTCATGATCCCAGAAGACTTTACTATTACTAACTGCAGATGTCTGCTTTATTTATTTATTTAATTAATTAATTTATATTCTTCCTTTCTCCCAACACAAGGGCTCAACATAGTTTACAGCAGAGTTAAAACAAGCGACAAATAAAAAACAAACCTAATAAAAAGTTTTTAAAAAACAATTAAATAAGTTATCACATTAAAAGACATGCTCCAGTTAGTCCAGTTATCAGGAATATGATTTCATGCTTCTGTGGGAGACATTTTCAACTTCCCATATTCCTCTGATCATCACCCCATTGTGCACTCTCTTCTTTGGTTGTCTGGCAACAAGGAGCCACAGTACTGCTAACATTAGAAAGTTCCATCTCAGAGTGACCGAATTATTGCCATTATCCAAAGATAATCCATTATCCATTGATTATCCAAAGAGATAGGAGATTTTCACATGGGCTATATATCCCGTGGCAGGAACAGAACAGGGTCGGGAAAGGTTTTCCCTTTCAGACGACGTTGACCCCGTTCTGTCCTGCATCCATCCTACTCCTGTGACTGTTCCAGAACAATGTAATCACGATTTTTCATCATGAATAGACCTCTCGTTCCGTCACTATAATGCAATCACAGGTGTGTGAACAGGAGCCCCGTTCTGTTCCGAAATGACAGCCACGGAGGGGAGGTCCGTTCCTGGTACGACCTGGACATCCAGGTAAGTGGCACCCTTTATTTTACCCTCCCTGTTTTGATTATGTGATTTAAAGAGTGTTTTTGTGCTTGGTGAACTGATTTTATGTTTGGGGGAGTTTTATTTTTTAAATTTACCGCCCGGCGTTATCACATGATAACGTGATAACGTTTCAGACGGCCAGTCATAAAAGCAGCCTTACGACAGCTGCATTTACGGCCAGCCAGCAAGGCGAGGGGGAGCCCGTTCCTGCTGCGGAATTAACGTGAGTGTGTGAAAGATTTATGTTATTCCGTGGCAGGAACGGGAGAGGAGGTAGCGGGGCAGTAATGGGGCATTTTGGCCCCGTGTGAAAATCTCCAAAATCAGAGTCTCAAATGCTTGCAGGCATTAAAAGCCAATCAGAGATATATTTTATTGAGAGCATCCACAAAAGAATAGGTTTTGTTTTGTCCTTTTGGGTAATGTAATTGACCCAATGGATTAGCTTTTCTTGCAGGTGAAGTCTTTTAGTATACCCATGGCTATAATTTACTGGTTTTCCTTTGCCTAAAGACAGACTGGCAGCTGCAATTCCTCCTATCTGTAGAGCAGGCTTGAATAAATATCCTGAAGATGACACACATAAATGACTACCTTGTTTGGTTACCTAAATGAATGACCTCAGTATGATCACCTCAAGTACAATATTGTTTTTTGAATGTATATTTTGGTCCATGAAATACTGTGAAGGACATGACCACCATCAGGCCCTCATGACATGGCCATTACAGCAAGGGTGTGGTCCTCAGCCAAATGTTAAAAGCCCCCTGCAAGCAATCAGTTAGGCTTGGGGCAAGAGTGACCTGTTCCTCCTTGCTATGCTTCCACCAGCAAGTGAAAACTTTTATTTTCCAACAGGCTTTTAGGAATTGACTGCTAGGGCTTGTATTTATTTATTTAATTCATACCTCACTTTTCTTTTGGCATAGGACCCAAAGCAGCTTACAATATTTTAAAACAAAGTTCCACTAAAAAAATAAATAAAAAAGTGTGCTGTTTTGTTGGTTCCTCTCCCCAATGGATTTATTGGAAAGTAATTGTCAGGATTGGACCCCTTGGCTCCTGTTCTTGTCATTTTTGCTTCTTTTCCTGTGACCTTGGTGTAGAATGTGCCTAGCAGTTTGTGTGTGTGTAAGAGTATATGTGTAACTGTTTGGGTTTTGCTTGGGGAGAAAAAGAGATAATGGGGTCAGTTACAAGGCAAAATAAATCCGCTAAGACTTTGCAATGAGTCCTAATAGTTCACGTCTTTCGGATCAAAGTATTCAGAAGGAGGGAGGCAAAAAAACCCATAAGCCGCATGAAAACCATTTTGCTATTTCCCCCAACTTTTTTTGATAAAGTTCATGAAAATGCGCACAATTGGTTGTGTGAACTATCAATGTGCAAAAGACTGTGTGAACTACCAACAGTCTTCCCAAAACAGCCACAGCAGAGCTGAGCCATGATTGGTTGGACCAAATGTGGAGGGGGAAGTCCTGCAAGAGATGCGAGGAGCCTCAGACGAATAGGTCCTGCCACTGTTGTTATACCAGAGCTATCCCCATCCCAATCGCCCAGCTGTCTGCCTCCTGGCTTGCTTGGCTGCTGCGGCTGAGGGATCCCCACTTAGCCATAATTACTGTTCCTGTGTGTGTGTGTGTGTGTGTGAGAGAGAGAGAGAGAGAGAGAGAGAAAGAGAGAGAGTGAGTAGTGATCTACTCTGCTAGCTGTTCGCTCCCTTGCCCTACTGTGATCGCGTTCATGTGTGTGTGTGTGTGTGTGTGAGAGAGAGAGAGAGAGAGAGTACCAGTCTGCTCTGCTGGCCATTACACATCACAGTGGGTGAGGGGAAGGGGGCTTGAGGGAAGCAGGGCAAAGAGGGAGCCTGCGATTCAATTGCTTCTGGCAGGTCGGTGATCATCCCCCCCAAGACCATCCTCCACCTGGGAATCTAGCCTGCTTTCCTTCCCTCCTTTTGTCATTATTCCTCTCCCCCTCCTGTGGTTTCCCTTCTTTTTTGGTTGTTTGCACATCTCTCGCCCCCACCCCCAGCCAGCTAGTGGGGTGCTCCAGTGTGCTCCACCTTTGCCTGTGTGAACTACAAAGCAGAAAACTTACCAGATCAACCAGTTTCGCACTAAATCATGTAAACTACACAAAAATGAGTGGAAAACTTCACTCATGCAAAAATGCACTAATGCACAAACTATCACAATAAAAACTGCCATGTAACTGAGCCCAATGATGCAGCTATAATTAGTGTTTTTCAAAGCCTGGGAATAAAGTAGTTTTGGTTTAAGGAATGCTTGTGTCAGTAGATGATGGATGACCAACCCACTAGATTTTGTTGATTGTAAAATGCTTTTAACATAGAGTGTATCTGTTTTGCCTTCATTCTCAGCCATGACATTGTATTGTATGCTTCTCGAATTTCTGCTAATAAAATATTCTGATGAACTCTGAAACTGGTGCTCACTGAGTCTGGAAATGCTGATACCTGAGAGCAATTCACCTTGAAAGATAATTAAGGTAATTTAATTGCATTTTAATAATAAGTTTTATGTGTTTATATTTTTGACCTTGTAAGTGCTTTTAACTGTGTTTTAATTTTTGTAAGTTGCTTTGTGTCTTAATATTGGTGTGATACAAATGAATCTTCCTCCTCCTCCATTATTGTTACTGCCTTTACAACATACCCTGTTGCATAGTTTGGTACTGTGCATCCGGTTGAGCAGATGGAGTTGGAGAATGACAGGCACAAGTGCCCTTCTCGTTCAATTCAGGTCTGTCATTCTCTGTTGCTCTCTCTGTCTGTCTGTCTCTGATTAACATCCCTCCACATTTGCCTGCGTTACCACACAAACATACTCACAGGTATTTTGTTCCCGCTCCCCAAAGTCATATCCAATTACTACCACATTACTTTACATATTCTGTGCTTTCAGTGCTTCTGCTTACATTTCTAACCGCATTGCTCTGTCAGCTGTTCAGGTTGCTTAGCCTTGGGCAATCTAGTTGCCTAATATCATTGCCTAACCAGTTTCTTCATTCTGTCCCTTGAACTACTTCTAAATCCTTCACTGTTGGGGTTTGTTTTTTGTTTTTTTTTTAAACACACACACACACCACACCATATGCCTTTAGGGCTGACTGCCTTCCTACCCCTATGATAGCAAAAATAATTGAAGGCAAATTTATATACAAGGAGTGATCTATGAATACAATTAACAGATAAAGCAGGAGAACAAGAGCATAGCAATTAATACCTCCCATTATTACTCACTATAATTTATTATGCTTATGTTATTTCTGTGCCCTTTGGCAGCGCTGTACTTTGTTCCAACTGATCAAATTAAAATTATACATGCTGAGGGAATAAATTGCAGAACTATTCTAGCTGTCCAATTTACCCTAACAATTATATTGAGTGGGGGCAAAAACTACTTATTTCACTAATTAGAATATTGCTCAAATTATGTTAGGAATCCATAGGACTAATATAAAGGCATTAGGTGTTTAAAGTGGTCCACAGATAATTGACCTCCCATAATCCCAAACAAGTGACGCAGAGGCTGAAATCCTAAATGAAACTTACCTTGAAGTACATCCCACTGAATTTGATGGGAATTTGAGCAGACATATGTAGGACTGTACAGGACTGTACAATAATTTCATAGTTTCTTTTTCTCACTAGCTTTGAATTAAGTAGCACTTCAAGTCTCATGGGATGTCTCATGGGGTCACCATGAGTCAAAGTCAATTTGAAGGCAGTTAACAACAAAAAAAGAGGGAGGGGAATAGTATTAAGACCTGTGATGTTAGCCTAGCAACCTCATAGGCATTGAAAGATGGCCATTGTCAATGTGTAAGGAAAAGACACCATCACCAGATCAATCCAACTGATGGGAAGCCTGGAGGCAAGGTACAAGAAGCCCCTGTCAAAAATCAGGGCCTACCAATCATGCTATAGGCATATCAAACCTTCAACAGCCACCTATATCCAAACAAACCAACACAGCTAATATTTGGTGATGTGGCTGGTTTATTAACCTGGATGCCAGATTCACTCAGGGCTCCATCAAACCAAATTTGAGGAGAGTGAGGAAGAAGCAAAGCCACTTCTGGAAAAGAATAACTCAGAAAGTATTGGCTATATTAAATTGGTTATCAAATGTTTTTGTTTCCAACAAAAGATGAGAGGAAGCTAGCTTGCAATTGATTTTATAAATTTCTCTAAAGTTCTAGAATCCATTTGACAAAGGGGGACAAATGAAGGGAACATTTGGAAGGAAAATAGCTCTGGTTGTCCTCTGGAGGTCTTAGTGGGTGATGTCATTATTCTTTGTCTGGATAAAAGGATACAACCATACACTTCTCTGATGCCTCCTGATCTCCACTGGTCACTAAATGGTTGTGGAGGGGGTGGGGATTGGGAAGGGATAGGAAGTTGTAGCAAAGTTCTACATGTGGAATGTTTATGCTGTGTCTGCGTGATGGAGGATCCCAACTATTATATTAATAAAAATTGACAAAATGTGAACAAAGAGGGCTACATTTAAAGATGTTTTGCATATAAATTGAACATTTGATGGTGATTTAGATTAAAAGAACACAATATATAGTACAGTTATTTCAAAGAACCTTTGGGTTATTTATTACCACTTTTGATGCAAATATATAGTTCTCCTTTCATAATATGTGAAACAGCTTTGAGTAATAGAAGCTACAATCCTATACCTACTTAACTAGGATTAAACCCTGTCAACTGTAATGCATTTACTTCTCAATAGACATGTTTAAGCTTGTAACATAAAGCATCTACTATCACTTGGTATGTGAAGGTATCTGATTAGTCTTGATGTCCAGATATTCTCTACTTATTTGATTACCCCTTTGATTCTTCAGATTTTATTCCATACTTGGCATTCCAAATCACTCAGATTAATAATTAAGAATCCCTGCTTAATGGGTTTAAACAGAGTTTTAGGTGCTACTTAAATTGTATAGTCCTATTTAAGTGTATTATTTCTCACTGACAATGAAATTTAAATGGATGACTACTTCTTTTTATTTAATACTGTTTAATAAGGCTGAACATAGTAATAGATGTATCATTATGATGCATTCATTCATTAATCCAGATTAAAAATGTAGCTTTCAATTTGGAATGTAATTAGAGCTTTATTCCTTGTGAATGTGTGGTTTAGAGCTTATGGCACTAAGGGGCATTCTCTCTGCCCTGCACTGGGAATACTCTTGATCTATGTGTACTTTTTGACTTGTCACTCATAATCCATCTAAGATCACTTTCTGAATCTATGATTAATCAGTAATGTTTATCGCTGATATTTTTACACCCAGGTTATCACCCGTTATGTGCTTGTTACAAATTGATTGACCTTATGGCCCTTCAGGTCTGCTGGGTAACTGATTTTCTGCAATCTGAAGAAAGAATTAATAGTCCTTAATGAAATGGTGACTGTTTGCTTGCATGGAAGTGAGGCAGTGAATCCACTCTGGGTTTTAGTGGATCTTTAAAGGAATGGTTCAAGATTCTGAACTTATTTTGGAGATAACATTCAACACATTGGATAGCACCTTCAAAATCTAGACTAAAGCCTGGAATAGATTCATAGCACCAGTGACATGGAAGCCACTAGATGTCTTTATCTAGGACTATATCATCCAGTAGTGCCCATCTCCATGGCCAAGGTCAATCTATAGTAATTTTTTCAGATGTAAAAATACAGCTCCTCTATAACTTTAATTAGAAGTTTCTATCTTTAATTAATTCTTTCTCCTTTGGTTCTGTTGGGGCATAGCTGATGAAATTCTCTTTATTTAGAGAATTTGTATTGCCTGAAGTTTTGTTTTAAACAATATAGGAATAAACCTCTTCCCTCAATCCAAAAGAAGCCAGTTAAAGTAAGGTGGAAATGAAGCTATTAATCAGCAGCACTATTGCTGTCCTGAACTTGTATTACCGGTCAGAAGCTGTAAGAAGGAAGCTGTTAATTAATGTTGCAGGGCACTTTTGCTGAGACAGACTTAGTTCTGAGTACATAAATATCTTGACCATTAAGTGGAAAACTACCTGGCCATCACTGGCGAACCTATGTGGGAGAAAATGATGGGACATAGTAATAGAGCAGTAGAATATGGGCCCATTCACACTACACAATTATAGCACTATGATTCCGTACAATAAAAGTAGTATATTAAGTATCATGGGGAACCATTGTTTTAATTCCTTTTCTAAATGATTATGAAAATGCAATGTGCACACTGCAAGTGTGATGACTGTGTATTTTATGGGACACTCATTGGGTCTTGAAGGGGAAATGGTGGACAATACAGAAAATCCTTCATTGTAATAGATAGATAATGCTGTAGATTAGTACTGTAAGAAGTGAATAAGAAAAGAATGACAGATCTGAACTAAATTATACATATGGAAACAACCTTGATTTTGAGTAGGTCAAATCAAAATAATAATTAAGAAGCCTTTTCTTCCAGCTGTGTGAGAATATGAGAATTTTTATACATTTAAATGAAATTTTGCACTTCAGATTTTTTTTCTAAAAAAAAATTTGCTCAAAAATGTGATTTTGTGTGTTCATTTTGGCACACAAAGCTGTTGTCTAGACAAAAAGATGTAGGGGTTGTCCAAACAGTTAAAAAAAAATGCCACATGTAATGTGAGGAAAATCCTACCTGTTCTAATGGCATTCCATGTGATTTCACCATATTGTGAAGGGTGGGGGGGGAGCCAAAAAGCCTCACTAGAAAAGCCTTTGTGGCTTCTCTCATCTTTAAAAAAAACCAATGAGGAGATGCAAATTTCTGCTCATTAGGACAAACAAGTTGATTTGATTTGCTTGCCCAAATGAGAGGAAGCACAAATCTAACTGGCCACTTAAGTGAAGGGGGCAGGACTTGCTAACAATGCGAGTGCCCACAGCTGCCATTCCCACCCACCCCTGAGTGATTGGGGATGGGGAAGGAAGGTGGGCAGCTGTCATTCCCACCCACTTACTGCTGTTGCCACCACCACAACCACCAAGGAGAAGGGAGGAGGGCTGTCTCCGCCTCTTTTCCCTTCCCCGGTCCTCTGCCCCCAACCAACCACCACTGCCACCCACCCATGGAGACAAGGAAGGGGGAAGGTCCCTCTCACCTTCTTCTCCCTTACTTGGTCCCCCTGTCCCCCTGCTGCCGTCACCCCCCACCTGCTTGCCAGCCCCCACAGGACTGAGGAAGGAGGAAAGCCCTCCTATCCTCTTTTACCTTCCTCATCTGTCATCTGGGATGCAAAGCTTATGGGAACTGCTGGGGAGAAAACAACCATTAAGATAAGTTGCAGCTGCTACGACTTGCTACTACTGTGGGATAGTACACCCCCCCCCATATAGATGAGGCCATAATGGAAATGCACATTATTGCAAATTCACAGCAGTGTTCATTTGTCTCCATGGTTGTGTGTGTGTGTGTGTGTGTGTGGTGAAATCGCTGGTATGCAAAGTTATCTGTGTTTGAAGTTCACATGGAGCCATGCCTATGAATCAGGATGGTGGTTGGGAGTGAATTACTTGTGTTATAATTCTCCACAAGTTGCTGCTGCTGCACAGTACTTTTTTTTTTGTTTTACTGTAAACCTAAGGTGCACAAGTGCGACCTTCTGTTTAAAAAAGCTGTTTGGTCACCTCTGGGCAGCAAAAAAGTGCACAATTGATACTGCAAAACTCCAAAATTATTGATACTGCAAAACTCGTCTGACTAATCAGGTTTCGATTTCTGCTCTTATCCAGGAATGTGCTGCGCTACGATTTGGTTGTTTTAATGAACTGGAATGCACATTTCCCCTGCATTTTTAAAAAACCTCAGGGAAAACTATGTAGCTTTTGGAGTCTTTGCTCCCCGCTCCTTCTGAATATGGCAAATCACTGCGGGATGTCATTGGGACAAAAGGGATTCTTTTCAAATTCTATGAGGAGCTTTTTCACTGTCTAGATAGCCCCCAAATGTTTCCTCTGCAAAAGGTACATTTTGCTGCAAAAAAATAATGGTGTTTCTGCAAATAAATATTACAAAACATATCTTGGAGTGTGAAGAATTTCATGGTCAGTAACGCTTTTCTCAACAGAGTATCTCAGGACTTTATCAGACCATTTCACATTACAGTTCTTTTGCCGGCATAAATTGTGGTGTTTTTATGCCAGCATATGGGGGAGGGAGATAGTATTCTGGAAGGCAAAAGGACTGGAGAAAATAGTCAAACTGTCATAGAAGGAACAAGGCAAACAGCGCAAGGACCCAACAGTGGGAGGCAAAAAACCTTGCACAAGCAGCAAGTAAAGGGAACACATGATCTGAGATGTCTCTATGTGATGTACACAGAACACAAACTCAGGATTCTTCAATAAATCTCTTTATTGGAAGAGAAGCATGTGTAAGGAACAGTTGCAAAGCTGCTACTGAAGTATATATAAACAAACCAGAGATAATAGGCATCAAGCGTGAGAACAGACAGAGCAGGGAGGAAGTTGTTCCACGGGGGAGCAAGAGTAGCCGGCGAGCGTGGCCTTGAGTCCCTGGTAGGACTTGCGTTACCATGCCAACCAGGAGGCCTGGCTCATTTTCTCAGGCATTCCAAAATCCTGAGAAAATACTAGCTACATGTCAGGGCCTCCATGAATTCCACTCCAATGCCCAGAATTCAGGGATGAGCCTGACACTCTACACTAATGCACAGAGCATGGGAAATAAACAAGATGAACTTGATCTCCTAGCACTACAAAACAAATATGATATAATAGGCATTACTGAAACCTGGTGGGATGCGTCGCATGATTGGAATGTAGGAATAGAGGGGTATAACCTTTATAAGAGAAACAGGCCAAACAGGAAAGGAGGAGGAATAGCATGTCAGGGATATTTATACCAGTGAAGAGATCCATGACATCAATACTGGAGGCCAGGTGGAGAGCATCTGGATAAAAATTAATGCGGAGGGAAACAACAGGGATGTTATTGTGGGACTCTACTACAGACCCCCAAGTCAGATGGAGGAATTGGATGATGCCTTTCTAGAACAGATGAACACACACGCAGAAAGGAGAGATGTAGTAGTGATGGGTGACTTCAACTATCCTGATATTTGCTGGAAATCTAACTCAACCAAAACTTCAAGGTCTAGCAAATTCCTTACATGCCTGGAAGACAATTTCATTTTCCAAAAGGTGGAAGAGGCAACAAGGGGATCAGCTATTTTAGATCTGATCCTAACCAACAGGGATGACCTGGTTAATGGGGTGCAAGTGGTGGGATCCTTAGGTGAGAGTGATCATGTTCTCCTGGAGTTTGTTATACAATGGAAAGGAGAAGCCAGGCATAGTCAGACACGCATTCTTGACTTTAGGAGAGCTGATTTCAATAAACTCAGGGAAACACTGGGGGTGATCCCATGGTCAGGAATACTAAAAGAGAAGAGACCTCAATATGGATGGAACTTTCTCAAAAGGGAGATACTGAAGGCACAATTTCAAACAGTACCATTGAGGAAGAAAAATGGGAGGCGTCTCAAGAAACCAGGATGGATGACTAAAGAAATTTCAATGGAGCTAAGTTTTAAACAGAACATGTATAGGAAATGGAAAAAGGGGGAAATCATCAAAGAAGAATTCAAACAGATAGCGAAAACGTGTAGAAGTGAAGTCAGAAAAGCTAAAGCGCAGAATGAGCTCAGGCTTGCTAGAGAGGTTAAGAACAATAAAAAGGTTGTTTTGGGGGGGGGGTATGTCCACAGCAAAAGGAGGAAGAAGGAAATGGTAGGGCCACTACACAGAAAAGATGGCAAAATGCTAACAGGGGACAGAGAAAAGGCAGAATTACTCAACACCTTCTTTGCCTCAGTGTTTTCAGAAAAGGAAAACAGTGACCCACCTGAGGATAATGGAACAGAGGACACAATAGGGGAAATCCAGCTCAGAATAAGCAAAGAGGTAGTACAGGAATACCTTCTTAATCTAAATGAATGTAAATCTCCAAGACCAGATGAACTACATCCAAGGGTATTAAAAGAGCTGGGAAATATAACCTCAGAGCCATTGGCAATAATCTTTGAGAACTCCTGGAGAACAGGAGAAGTCCCAGCAGACTGGAGGGGGGCAAACGTTGACCCCATCTTCAAAAAGGGAAAGAAAGAGGATCCCAACAATTATCGTCCAGTTAGTCTGACATCAATACCAGGGAAGATTCTAGAGCAGATCATTAAACAGAGAGTCTGTGAACATTTAGAAGGCAATGCCACAATCACAAAAAGTCAACATGGGTTTCAGAGAAACAAGTTATGCCAGACTAATCTGATCTCTTTTTTTGATAAAATTACCAGCTTGGTAGATGAAAGGAATGCTGTGGATATTGCATATTGATTTCAGTAAGGCCTTTGACAAGGTTCCCCATGACATTCTTGCAAACAAGCTTGTAAAATGTGGGCTAGACAAGTTAAATGTTAAATGGATTTGTAATTGGTTGACTGGCCGAACCCAAAGGGTGCTCAGCAGTGGCTCCTCTTTGTCTTGGAAAGGGGTGACCAGTGGGGTGCCACAGGGTTCTGTCCTGGGCCCAGTGCTATTCAACATCTTTATCAATGACTTGGATAAGGGAATTAGCGGCATACTTATCAACTTTACAGATGACACCAAATTAGGAGGAGTAGCTAATACCCTAGAGGACAGGATCAAAATTCAAAATGACCTGGATAGACTGGAGAGCTGGGCCAAAACTAACAAAATGAAATTCAATATGGAGAAATGTAAGGTACTGCACTTAGAGTGGAAAAATGAAATGCATAGATATAGGATGGGGGAGACCTGGCTGAACGTGACTACGTGTGAAAGGGATCTAGGAGTCCTAGTAGTCCACAAGTTGAACATGAGTCAACAGTCTGATGAGGCAACTAAAAAGGCCAATGTGATTTTGGGCTGCATCAATAGAAGTATAGTGTCTAGATCAAGGGAAGTAATAGTGCCGCTCTATTCTGCCTTGGTCAGACCTCACCTAGAATACTGTGTCCAGTTCTGGGCACCACAATTCAAAAAGGATATTGACAAATTGGAGCGTGTCCAGAGGAGGGCGACTAAAATGGTGAAAGGTCTGGAAACCATGCCTTATGAGAAGAGACTTAGGGAGCTGGGTATGTTTAGCCTGGAAAAAAGATGGTTAAGATTTGATATGATAGCCCTGTTTAAGTATTTGAAGGGGTGTCACGTTGAGGATGGAGCAGGCTTGTTTTCTGCTGCTCCAGAGACTGGAACACAGAGCAATGGATGCAAGCTCCAGGAATAGAGATTCCACCTCAACATTAGGAGGAACTTTTGACAGTAAGATCTGTTCAGCAGTGGAACACACTCCCTTGGAGCGTGGTGGTGTCTCCTTCCTTGGAGGTCTATAAACAGTGGCTGGATGGCCATCTGTCGGGGATGCTTTGATCATGATTTCCTGCGTGGCAAGGGGTTGGACTGGATGGCCCTCGTGGTCTCTTCCAACTCTACAATTCTGATTCTATGAAAAGAATCCCCCTACCACACTCACCTTGAGCAGTGTCAATTAGATTTCCCCTGCAGTAACGGGGCACAAACAGAGTTCTGTTTACTTCCAGGGTTGAAATCTCACCAAGTCTTGTGAGAAGATGCTAGCATGGGAAATTTAAAAATAAAAGTAAAAAACAAAAACACAAAAAGTATAGCAAATTAGAAGAACACACTTTAAAAGTCCCAAGTACAGTGGGGTGTCATAAAAAGAGCATCCCTTACCTACCTGTCACAATCTCAACTGGAAGAGTTCTGTCATTGATGCTGTATTCACATGAGCACAAAGGCGCAAAGTTTCTTTTTTTTTTTAAAGTTTACTTTTTATTGTACCAGAACAAAACTGTACACTTATACTGTCATTTGTATTACACGTAGTGTTGTCACGTGGTGTTACCCATGACGATTTACAACATATTTCAAATATTAAAACCTGACTTCCTTTGTACAAATAACCTAAAGCATTTGTTTGCTTGTAACTTTCCCAGTCTTCTTCTCTATTCCTTAAAAAACCGCCATTTTTCCCTTATAGTATTCCTTAAAGTGATTCTTACTATTTTTGTCTCATCTTTCTACTCTTCTTAACATACTTTTATTACCAAATTCTTCCCTTTATTATTATTATTATAACCTTATATCTCAATATCTCTATCCACGTTCCATCTTAATCTACAGTAGTGAATAACTGGTGTCCATTCTACTTCAGTCTTTGTTACCACCTCTTGGTTTATTATTTGAGATAATCTATCATTTTCCATCATTATTAATATCTTGTTTAACCAATCTTCTATCAACGGTTCTTCTTTATTTTTCCATTTTGCTGCTATAACCATACGTGCAGCAGTGCATAAATACAGTAATATTCTCCAGTATCTTCTCTCTACTCTTTTTGATAAAATTGAAGTAATGTTGAGAAGATACATTTTGGGGTTCAACTCAAATTCAATATCAAATATTCTTTGAGTTATCTTATGCACTTTTGTCCAAAATTTGCGAATAATAGGGCATGTCCACCACATATGTTTAAGCGTACCTACTTCCTTGTGGCATTTCCAACAATTTCTCTCTTTTGTACCATAGATTCTGCTTAACCTCGCGGGGATTAAGTACCATCTGTTGCTTATTTTGAAGCTATTCTCTTTCAAATCCTGACATGCCGTGAATTCAAAGGCGCAAAGTTTCAAATGCTGGCAATGCCAGCAATAAAGCCCCACGGGAGATCAATTGACAGCTTGGGCCATCAATAAAATACGATGGCTTTTTAACAGTAAATGATCATGAAAGGACGACGTCATCTTGTATGTGCGCCCTTTTACAATCATCAGGTGTCCTTATGATGCCATATTTGCCTAGTCTGATAAAGTCCTTAATGTCTCAAAACACATTTTCTCATCAACAATGAGAAAACTTATCCATATTCTTTACACCTCTAGTTGTGTGTATGGTGGGGAGAGGGAAAGAAGAGTCATTTGCAGCATATCCCATGCAGTGAACTTCATAGGCCCTTTCACAGTACACAATTATGCTATGATTCCACTTTGACTGACATGGCAATGTCCTGCGGAATCCTGGGGTATGTAGTCTAGAGAGAGGAGTTTAGAATTATCTGCCAAGGGCTCTACGGCCTCACCAGACTGCAAACCATAGGATGCAGCCATAGAAGTTAAAATGGAATTACAGTGCTATAATTGTATAACGTGATAGGCCCAATAACTAACCAATGAGCTATGTTTCCTGCAGTCTATGACTCTCTCATATTATATAATTATAGCACTATAATTATATGATGCAAGTATCCTGGGATTTGTAGTCTGGTGAGGCATTAGAACTCTGGCTGAGAATTCTAAACATCCCTCCTAAACTGGAAATCCCAGGAATTCATAGGATGCAGCCATGGTGGATGATGCAGGCATAGGATGCAGCCATTATAATGCTATAATACTGTACTGTGAAAGGCCCACTGTCCTACTTCTCTAGTTACTAGCACCTAGGTAAAAGAAGGAAAGGGGATGGAAGGGAAAAGGGAGACCCAATCTAACCTCTGTTCCTTTGCCTGGGCAGACCATGTGGTGTAAGGGCCTAAAAGAACAAGCCAACTGCAGTGCCACCTGCTCACGCTGAAGGTCCAGACGAAAATGACTGCCTGCCACATAAGCAGGGCTGTATAGACCTGCGAGATCTTGTGTCAAGTGTCATGGGATTTGTAGTCCCATGAGAGATTTGGTATGAGGATCACTGCTCCCCTTCACATCTTTCCATGTTTGTTCACCAGCTATAGTCAGCTTCAATGACATTTGCAAGCAACATATGATAGTGATAATAGCTGTCCTCCGTACTTAATCCCAGCATCTGGTCCTCAGGGGAAACTCTCCTTTAAATAGGGGCTGACATGCAAGCCAACCCACCGAGATCCAAGATTCCTTGATCATTAATTTCCTAGGTGATTATCAGACAGAGACAAAAAATAGCATCCCTGTCTCTCTGTTTTTTCTCCCGCCCCCCCTCCCGCCCCTGTCCTTGTACAGTAATGAAAAGTTTTCAGACCTACCTTTTCCACATCCTCCCCCTCCCCTCAGCAGCCCAGGAGTGAATGCAGCTCATGCAGAGCTACATGCACTTCCTGGTTGAAATCCCGAGCTGTTCTCGCAAGAGGACGAGAGCACGGGAAATTCAAAGTTTAAAAGAAAAACACACTTTAAAATTTAAAGCCAAGTACCTAAACACACTTAAAAAAATACAAGTAACCGGGGAGGGCACAAAAAAGTGTGTCACCCTGTTGTCCTGATTTCACACGGAAGTGTATGGCATGGACTTCCCAGTGACGCTGGCATCACACCAGCATAACAGGGCACCTTCTCACTCACCTGTCATTCTGTCATAGAAATGAAGTGAGTCAGCTATTCACAGCTTAGCCCGTAAATTAAAAGAAATGATGGCGGAACGGGACCAGCACAGGAGCATTAACAAGATGGGAATGAAGTTGTCTGAAATTCAAGCCCTTTTGTGATCTCCTGGCATCATTGTCATGGCATATTAAGGGCATCTGATAATCTCCCTTGTTTAGGTATCTAAATGGTCACTACTTTAATTGTGTACTTCATAGAGGCTTTTTTTGGGAAGCTGATTTCTTAATAAATGGGCAATGTAATACTTTGGGTAACTTTAATTAATTTAAAGCAAGGTTGGTTTGATTGTGTGAGTGGCTTAATTTTAATAAGTACTCAGTGCTGCAGTCTTTTCAAAATAAAATTTAAATACTTGATGCTGATTTCTGAAGCAAGTGAAAGAGCTTGCTGGACTCTTACTGGCAGTTTTTGCAATAAGCAATTTTTGCTCAATTTCTTGCCAAACTGTGCACACACACACACACACACACACACACCTCTGTTAACATTGCATCATGCTTAAGCCATAATTTAAATGTTAAGGCATGGGGTCAGAGCCATTAGACACAGAGGAATGTATTGCAGCATTTTTTTTGTTTGTTTCTTTGGGATGGGGGAGAAGAAGACAACAGTGGAGTTGTACAGTGAACAACCATCTTTTGAAATATCTTTAAAATGTTTCAGAGGAAGGAGTGGCTTTATGATCAAAACATTTCAATAGGTGATAAAGGGCTGGGTCTATTCTTTAGGTCACCCTACTAAACAAATACCCCAGAATTAACACCCTAAGCACCCCTTTTTAATACTGAAACAATAATGTTCATGCAAGTATCACCAAGTCTTCTTTCAACATTGTAAGAATATCCTAGTTTTTGTTTTAGAACAGGGAAGTCAGTTGGTTATTGCATAGTTACTGGTTTTTCCTGTTTCTCATATCTGTGCAGCTATGATGGGAACTGTGGTCAGTGGACATTTTCTCTCACAGGAGTTAATTCACTACCATTTTACCCCCTTTGTAATTTTCCTAAAGCATTCAGGAATGGGATGAAGCTCCATTCTTGTTATGATATATGTCCACATAGAGGCATTTAGCCTTTATAAACAAGAAATCACCTCTGAGTACTTTAACAAATAAGATTATGTAAGTTAAATTTGCCACTCCCAATAAGTCTCAGATAAAAACTGTGCTAAGCAAACAGTTTATTTTATTTTTTTTTAAAAATAGAAGCTAGAGCAAATTTACCTTCTTCCATGGAGAACAAACAGAAGATCAAGGATTTATTCAGCTTGCAGAGTAAAAAAGGACCACATTGTATGCAAGAATCTGACACAAAGCATGTTTAAAAATGCAGGAACCTCAACAAGGAGTAGGATATCATTTTCCATGGAAATGCAACAATGCTTGCAATGGAGAATCAGGTTTCTTATCTGTCTAGAAGTCAGGCCATTCATTGAAAGGCCAGCCTAGTGATCCTGTTGGGGACTTGGAAACACAATTTATTTATTCTTGCAGACTTGGAAACACAATTTATTTGAATTTTTGGAAATCCAGTGCTTGAAAGAATTACTTTTTGGACTACAGTTCCTAGATTCCTCCAGCTGACAGGGCAGTCAATGGTCCTTGGAACACGACCAGGAAAAGTAACTTTTTTTGATTACAGCTTTCAGAAGGTGTGGACATTCCAAAAGTAAAAAGTTACTTTTTGGACTACAAATCTAAGAACTCTGAGAACCCAGCCGGATTTGGGGGTGTTGTAGTCCAAAAAGTTACTTTTTCTAAGCCCTGAGGAGAAACCCCAAGTGAGGTAATGTCTACAAAATATTTCCCCACCACTAAACTGAACATGGCAACCCATCCTTAAATGAAGCTTGATATGCAACAATACATATGGAGGTGTTTGGATTGCAGACAATGCCAGGATTGGTGCCAGCCAGCAGTATGCTGATTCAGATGTTCTTGCTTTTGCATTTGTATATCCACAGAAGCATGTCACATCCTTTCAGTAAGAGTAGATGTAACACAGAAAGGGAAAAGCCCCTGGCAACATTATTTCTGCCAGGATGGAAACAATGGCTAAGATCCTATATTACAGAGCATAGCATAGATGCTCCTCCGGTGGAACTACACTACAGCTCTCCTCCCAGGGGGTTGTCTAAACTGTCAAAATAACTCTCACAGAAATTGCTGGGAATATGACCTGTCTAAATGGGATCCTGTCTATTATGTCAACAATACATGTTGACGTATTGTGAAAGAGGGGGGCAAAAAAGGCCAAAAACCTCAGGAGAAAAGTCTTTGTGGATTTTCCAGACTTAAAAAAAAAAAAAAGAACAGCAAGGGATGTGTGCACTCCTGTAACACAGGAAACATGACTCTGATTGGCTGGACAAGTGCAGAGGTGGGGCTTGCTGTCAGGGCAAGCTCCTGCAGCCACTATCTCCCCCAATGATCAGGAATGGGGAAGGAAGGAGGGCGGTTGTCATTCCCACCCCCAGCCACCCCTCAGCCACTGCTGCAGGCCCTGGGGGGATGGGAAAAGGGAGGCAAGCTCTCTCTTCCTCTTCTTCCTTCCCCGTTCACCCGCCACCACTGCTGCAGCCCCAGCCCCACCCCCGGGGATGGGAGAAGGAAGGTGAGCTCTCTCCTTCTCTTCATCTTTCCCTAATTATCACCCCCAGGCTGTCATCTGGGATGCAAAGCTTCTGGGGGCTTCTGGGGGCAAAAAGACCATTAAAACAAGTTGCAGCTGCTGTGACTTGATATTACTGTGGGGTGCTACATTTGGGGGGGGGGCTTGTGTAGACTCACTGTTTGGCTGTTATATCCTCCTTGCCACGGTCATCTCTGGTGGAGAGAAAGGAGGGTGTTGGAGAAGCATCTGGCTAGATGTAGAGCAATGACATTATCCGCTGAGATCTGATGGGGTCCTCTGGAGGCCTTGGAAGAGGATGTAATTATTCTGCATTGGGCTATGGGGACATAGAGAGACTCTTTTCCCACCCTCCCACACTCTACCAACTACTGTATAGATGTGGAGGGAGAACTATCATAGTGAAACGGTGAGTCTTGGTGGGTGGAGGATTACTATAGAGGGAGGAAGAGAATATTAACCTCCACAAAGAGCAAAAAAGGACATGCACAGGCAATCATTGCTAACAGATTCTAGCCTATGTCTGATTGTAATTGGCCCTCTCTGTGCTGCAGAGCTGCAGAACAGAAGAGCACCAGAGGTCAGTATTGGGCTCTGTGCAGTCCAGTGGCAGCTGTCACTGGTTCCCATACCAGTGGGCCTGTGAATCCACTCCAAGTTTTAGTGTGAGCTTTAAAGGAGATCTCTAAGATTCTGAATTTATTTTGAGGATAGGCTTCAGAACCTTGGATAGCTCCTGCAAATTTTGGTCTAAAACTCAGAGCACGTTCACTGCCCCAATTGATATGGAAGTCACCAGTGACCATTGGTGTTGCCCACAGGTTTGTGGCTTATGTTACTACATGGGTCATTTGACAGGACATTTGGAGATTAAAGTTCAGAAAATGCTACATGCTGGGGGAGGAGCTACTTGCAAGAAGTACCTCTGTGACCAGTAAATATGCCTGTAGTCCTTGAAATAGCAGATAATCTATGGTTTTATGTAATTATAGAATCATAGAATTGTAGAGTTAGAAGAGACCACGAGGGCCATCCAGTCCAACCCCCTGCAACACAGGAAATTATATACTGTACTACATGAGAATAATCCCCATTAAATTCAATGGGGATTATTTCTAAGTAGCTGTGCAAAGGAAAGGTTTATACTACCAAAGTTATAACATTTCAGCATGGTTGGCTTTCCCTGTTCAGCATAGAGGAGACTACTGGCAAAACAGAATTCCCTTTGTCCATGTAGCCCCCATGCAACTCAAAATCTGCTTTGGAGGAATGGGGGATGCTCCAGCCTTTCGTAGGTCGGTAAAATGAGTACCCTGCTTCTGGGGGCAATTAGCTAACACACATTGGAAACTGTTTAGTCCTTAGCATACTATAAAGTGGTGTAGATGTGTAAAGTGCTATTGATTAACAATTTATAAGCTGCTCTAAGAGCCTCTGTGGCTGAAGAGCAGGGTATAAATACCTAAAAAAATAAATAAAATAGAAAAGAAAATGCTACTGATCTTCACATTTTCCTGTTAGTTTAACACAGGGTACAGTAGTGGACAGGAGTAAAACAGGCAGCCATAGTAAAAGAAATGGTAGACCATTTCAGGCTGACTTGTGGTGTCTGACAATAAGTAAATTCAAATCCAACATTGCCATGACATGTTAGTGATCTTATGCCAGGTGTGGGAGCTTTTGGCCATCCAGATATTTGGATTGTAACTCTCATAATCCCTAACTTCCCCTTTCTTATGTGCTCTCTGCATCAAAGTGGAAAGAAAAATACTAGTTGAAACAAGATAAAAAATCTCAACATTGAAATTTAGTTCTTGACATCCCTGACAAAGTTCTCCATTGGGACTTTGCATGTTGATGACTCCCTCTTCAGCACCCATATATAGAAGTAAAATTCAGCATGGGGTGGTGATATCAAAAGCTTCAGAGGGCCATGGAACTCGTCCCAGGGAGCTTGGGCATCTTCCTATGCAAACTTTTCAAGCAGGCCTCCCAAGGCTTTTTTAAGTGCATTGCAACATCAGCGATCTTACTAAGAAGAGTCCATTGTATATCCCCTGTCAGAGGTCTTCATGGTCCTCAGTACTCAGGAGGACAACTAATGTCTGCATACTGTCCAAAATTTCACAGATGAGGAACATGTTGGCCAGGTAACATCAGAGTGTGGTCAAGATGGCAAATATAATTAATGAGGAAGAACGCCCAAGCAACGAGAAGCCACAACAGTTTGCTTTTGTCCAAACCTATTGTGAAATACAAGATTCTGCCCCCTTCTGTCCTCTCCCTCTGGTGTGTTAATTGAACGCAAACTACTTTTGCACTTTGAACTCTGTTTGCAGCAACTGAAGTAAGCTGCGGACAAAGGAAGAATGTGAGAGGAAAAGCGAAAAACTGGGACATTTTAGAAGCATCTGAAACACTGGGACACCAGAGGATTAATTGGGACTGTCCCTTGCAAAGCCAAACAGTTGGAGGTTATGTGTCTGGAGTGAAAAGCTCTGGGGCCTTTCCTAAGATGTGGGTGGAATGCTGTGGCGGGCCAAGCAATGGAAGATGTCACCTCTGGGACAGAAATAGCCAGGGTCAAACAGAGAATGAAGGAATGCCAGTCTACTCACACAACCTACTCATCCCCATACCTTTGTTGATAGGAGACCTCTGCATGGGACCCTAATATTGCAGGCAGAACTCTCTCTGGCTTTTCTTTGCAAACGAAGATTCAGGAAGGACTCATCCCGCGCTTACTGCAAGCGCACTGATGACTAAAAAGGCCAATCCGAGATAAACAAGTCCTATTACAGAAAGCACAGCAGAAGGTTTCCTTGGGTGGTGTTTCTGGGTTGTGATTCTTTCTGCATTGTTGTTTCTCTTCAAGACTTGTTTGGCGTGAGTTCTCAAATAAGGCTGCAGCATTGTGGATAGTGCATCTCCGTGCCTCCTGATGTGAAGCCAGGGCAAACCATTGTTGGTGATCAATTTGGCCGAGCCTGAGATGCTGTTTTAGGGAGTCCTTGTATTGTTTTTTTGGAGTGCCCCTCTTATGCTGACCCGTGGCGAGTTCACCATAGAGTACTATTTTTGGGAGGCGATGGTCCTCCATCCTAGAAACATGCCCTGTCCAGCACAGCTGTGTTCTCAATATCATGGCCTCAATGCTGGTGATTCCTGCTTGCTCAAGGACAGCAACATTCATCACATAGTCAGTCCAGTGTATATTTAAGATTGTGCATAGACAGCGCTGATGAAAGCGTTCGAGGAGTCATAGGTGGTGGTGATAGGTGACCCATGTGACAGATCCATAAAGGAGAATAGCAGTCAGAAGTAAAAGCTTCTCTTCTGGGACAAATTACAGATGGGGGGAGTTCTATATGACGCAAGTGCAGTGAGAGGGAGGGAAGATTTATTTCCACCTACCATGGTGGCACGGTCTTGGAGACATCAGTGCAAACAACACATTTAATGTACCATGTAGTTTGCCCCTAAGTTTTGAAATTTCTCATAGCAGTATCCCATATTCCCTAAACCTTTATAAGGGGTGGAACCTGAGTACAGGATTGTATCTTTACTTGGGTGTAAGTCTAATTGAAACTCATCAGGGCTTTCTTTTTCAGTAGATGTGTTTAGAGTTGTGATGTTAAGAGTAGGTTCTCTTCCAGTTGTGAGACAATGTTTTGTTTTTCCTTGTGCAGAAGATCTGTTTCCTATTTGTTGCCTTTTGTTCTCTAGTGTCACAGAGAGATAAATGGATGCAATTGGCATGCACAGAAATAGGTGTGTTTTGTACATTTCACCGTTGCAGGTGACATGTGAAACCTGGATGGGCAAAAGAACAAGAGCTTACAGAGCTGCAAAGCTGAACTGGCAAAAGGAGTTGTTGGAATTTGTGGCAGACAAAGGGAAGCAGAAAATATTTTCCCCCAGAAGGAGGAGGAAGAAGCCAAGGGGAGTGCCTCTGAGTCATCGAAACTGTTCCTTGTCAGGGTTAGGCTTAAAGGCATACACATCTTCTCAAAGCAGAGTGAAATTTACCCTATTCCCTTCCTATGGTATCAGCTCTCTGCATCTCTTTTCTGTATTAGTAGCAACTGCCAGGCAGATATTATTATTTTGAGTGAGACAGTTGAACAAGCTTGGGCCATAGCCAGGTTTCCTGGGCTCCTCCCACCACACACACACACACACACACACACACAAATTAAAAATAGCAGGAAATTCTGTATTACTGGCACAGCCCACTGAAATTGCCAGAACACTGTCAGTGAGCATGTTTGGCTAGTCTTAGAGATGTATGTGCTGATTTAAAAACCCTGGTATTTCGGTAGAGAAGCTTTTTAACTGCTTTCAGCAAACAGTTTCTTTAAATAAACAGTTTACTTCACACATGGCCATATTTATTCAGAGAGTTATGCTGCCTTCATGAAATCTGCATGTATGTAATGCATAATTGATTACAGATACTTTCCGCTAAATGACTGGTATTGTTTGGTTGGTAAGCATGCACATATAAACAGCCTTGAATAAGTTTGGGGTGGGGACATCCCAAGTTTTTAGCCAATCATTGAGTTTGGCAGACTGGAGTTAACAGAGTCTCCTATAACCGTCCTGCCAAACTCACAGGGAGTAAGTTTCTGCTCCTGCAACAACTCCCTATACACTTTGCATTCAGAAACAGGGAATTATGCATACTTACCAGGGGGAAAATTGCTTTGGGAAAATATTAATGGAATCAGGCTGCATAGAGCCCTGCTGTGCTCTGCCTAAGTGATTTATTTTTCAGCTTAGGTAAGAAATAAAGCTGAAGTCTTTCAACTTACTCATCTTACCCTTCTTGACAGTGTAAAAGAGAAATATTTACTAGGAGACTTTACAATTAAAATTAGCAGACATTAAATTGAGCAAAGAATGAACAGTTTTACATAGGTATTTATTCTTCTGCTGCTTGGTTTGCATAGGCATTCATTTTCTGTTTTATAGTTTCACTGCGTAAATGTTTCTATTTTTTATAACAAAGTACTAAAACAACAAAGGAAGGCAGAGATGGGAAAGCTAATTTTAAAACAATTAGTTACTGTTATAATTTCATCCTGAAGTAGTAACTTCCAGCTATTTGCATCCAACAGTAACAATTTATATTTACATTTCTCACAAGTAACTAAAATAGCTACTTTAGCTACATTTTAAAAATCTGAATGGTTTTCATTCAACTGCAAACAGGGCACGGTACAAGCCAATTGTAGCACTATGGGATATTCCTCCTCCACCATTTAGTGATCCTTCTGTAATTCTAAAAATGAAAAGTTGTAATTAAGTTTCAAAAGGAGTAAAGTTATTCCACATTAAGTTATAATAATAATGTAAAAGCTCAGCTATAGAAAAAAGCAATTAATTACACATAATTAGTTATTTGCAACATAACTTCCAAACTCTGGGAAGGGGGCCATGTTTCTTTTCCTTTTCCTGTATTAAAAAAAAGGTCTGCTGTTACTCCCTACATTTTTCTAATAGGTTGGGATTTCTGAGTCAATGATCTCTTGAAATATGAGTTGTGAGTAATCACTTCTGAAATATACTACATGAATAGATGCAATCAGAATGAACTTTTTAAAAGAACACCCAGCAACCAACAACAACCCATATCTGCACCACTTAATTGCTCTTTGGAATAGGATCAGTCATGTCATGCTTTCTTTGAGAGATAATGCTGTCTGTGTATTCCTATGCAACAGGATCTTGTAGCACCTTTTGAGACTAATGGAGAGAAAGAAGCTGTAGCATGAGCTTTTGTAAACTAAGGGCTTGTCTAGATGGGTTATTTACCCCAACTTGCCCTCATCTTGGGGCCCTGCAGTCCATACAATGCAGAGCTTTTGCCCCATTTTGCCCCTAGGTGGTCCTGACATCACCCAGGGCAAATACAGGGTAAAGCCCATTAAAACATTTTAACACCTGGAAAAAACCACCTCATTTGGGGAAAAAACCTAGATTGGGCCCCATAGAATTTGCCGTTTGCTGAGTTACCAGAGCTGTCTGAGAGAATATGCTAAATAACTCACAAAACTTCAAATACAATGATTCCAAAGGATAGAACTATGGTAGATAAAGTGATGTCAAACAATGTAGACAAGTCCTAAGCAGCCAATGTAGAATATCAGCATTGATTTATTTCCCATCTCTCTCCCAGAAATGGGATTCAGGGTGGCTCACAATATGATTAAAAACTAGTTCAGATAAAACATAACTAAAACAGGATTAAGCAAGTTATAGAATTAAAAAAGCACAATTAACATTAAAAAAATTGAAAGTGTATAGATTAAAATAACAATTAAAAAGTAAAAACCTACTGCTCCCACCCATTTTCCACCCTGTCCTCCACAATCTGTTAATTGGTGAAAGCATGAATAAGCATCTGAATAAGAAGTCATTTGCCTGCTGAGGACAACAGGGAAGAGACCAGACTAGCTTGGGGCAGCGGGTTCTGTCTTGCATCCTCACCAAATCTGCCTCTAAAGGCTCATCTGTGAGTGGCCAGCAATCTGCTCTGGACTAGCCCTGGATTGAAGAAGATGGTGGCCATGCACCCTGGGCCAAATCTGGTGTGATGGCACATTGCTGTCCACACAGGTCAGCCATGCTGACCTGTCTCCTGTTTTGGAGCTGCTGCCACCACTGGGCAAACCAAGCAGGTCCCTGCAAGAGCCTGGCCAGCAGTGTTGCTTCTGCTGAGGTCCAAATGGGGTGGCCAGACATGTGATCAACAAGGAGGGGATTGCTCTACCCCCTCCTCATTGATTGCACAGGCACCCTGCTCTGACCTCAGCAGAAATTATACTGCCAGCTAGGCTATCACAGTGAGCTCTTTGTTCAGTGAGGCAGTGACTCTGGTGGGCATCCATCCCGTTTCTTACACTGCTCAGTGCAGGGTAAGGAAGATAACACCACATTTGTGTGTGAACAACTGGATCTGGCTGAACTGAACCTGAACTAGTTGTCCAGACCGGGTGCTCCTCTTCATCTTGGAAAGATGTGACCAGTGGGGTGCCACAGGGTTCTGTCCTGGGCCCAGTGCTATTCAACATCTTTATCAATGACTTGGATGAGGAAATTAGGGGCATACTTATCAAATTTGCAGATGACACCAAATTAGGAGGAGTAGCTAATACTCTAGAGGACAGGATCAAAATTCAGAATGACCTGGATAAACTGGAGAGCTGGGCCAAAGCTAACAAAATGAAATTCAATACGGAGAAATATAAAGTACTGCATTTAGGGCGGAAAAATGAAATGCATAGATAAAGGATGGGAGAGACCTGGCTGAACAAGACTACGTGTGAAGGGGATCTAGGAGTCCTAGTAGACCACAAGTTGAACATGAGTCAACAATGTGATGTGGCAGCTAAAAAGGCCAATGCGATTTTGGGCTGTATTAATAGAAGTATAGCGTCTAGATCAAGGGAAGTAATAGTGCCACTCTATTCTGTCTTGGTCAGACCTCACTTAGAATACTGTGTCCAGTTCTGGGCACCACAATTCAAAAAGGATATGGACAAATTGGAGCGTGTCCACAGAAGGGCAACTGAAATGGTGAAAGGTCTGGAAACGATGCCTTATGAAGAGAGACTTAGGGAGCTGGGTATGTTTAGCCTCGAAAAAAGATGGTTAAGAGGCAATATGATAGCCCTGTTTAAGTATTTGAAGGGATGCCATGCTGAGGATGGAGCAGGCTTGTTTTCTGCTGCTCCAGAGACTGGAACACGGAGCAATGGATGCAAGCTCCAGGAACAGAGATTCCACCTCAACATTAGGAGGAACTTTCTGAAGGTGGGAGCTGTTCAGCAATGGAACACACTCCCTTGGAGCGTGGTGGGGTCTCCTTCCTTGGAGGTCTTTAAACAGAGGCTGGATTGCGATCTGTCAGGGATGCTTTGATCAAGATTTCCTGTGTGGCAGGGGGTTGGACTGGATGGCCCTCGTGGTCTCTTCCGACTCTGCAATTCTATGATTCTATGACCGCAAAATAATCTGAGATCACTCTAGAGTTTCTTGGAAACTCTGGAGTTTTCCCCAACTTTGCTTAGTTTAGAGCAGTGGCTCTTAACTTTTTCTATGCCAGGGACTCCCTTTAAATATCTTTTGTTGCTGTGTTCCCCCAAGACTTAACTCAAGATTTAAAACAACAACAACAACAACAACAACAATATTAATGGCAATGCGTAGGCCAAGCCAGCCAACCTTTGCCTTGGCTCCTGTCGTGGGGCTGCTCTACTGCAGGGAGGAGGTGGGCCAAGCAGCCTTCAAGCCTTTGTGGACCCCTGTGGGAACAGTGAAGAACTCTGGGGGTGCCCAGACCACAGCTTAAGAACCACTGGTTTAGAGCAAAGTTGTGTTAAGGACAAAAAAAGTGTGGTTCCTCCCTAGAAGTAACTGTACATTGTCTGTACTGCCAGCATGGGATTTGGGGTGAGTCCATTTGTTTTTTGTTTTTTGTTTTTTGCCAATGTAGACAAGCTCTAAGGGTAATGGGAACAGGAAAAGGGCCTCTCACATAGATCTTAAAGACTGGACATGCATGGGAGAACCTTGGTTTTTCAAATAATCTGGAAGTGAGTTGTAGGCTCCCCTTTTCTTCCCTGTCAAATAAATAGTGGATTCCACATTGGCATACAATCAGCAAATTGGCAATGATGACAGATGTGATCATACTTGAGAACAATTCGCAATAGTAATAATAAAAATAATAAGTGGTAGCAGTAATCGTAGTAGAGCTTGGGTTAGGCACAATGCCAAACCATCTTGTAAGGGCTTTTCCTGGTGGCAGAGGTGCATGACTTCCCAGCCTGGAAACTCTTCTCCCAATTGGGTGCTCGCCAGATGTACCGAACTACAATTGCCATCACATCCAGCCATCAGTGGCCACAAAACCTATAGATGTACGCCAACACATCCACAGGCTGGGAAAGGCTTATTTATGATATTAAAAGGCTTATTTTGAGGTTTATAACCTCTAGCTCCTTATCTAGAAATCTTGGCCTAGGGTGTTACAGTGTAACACACTATATACAAAATGTAATTTTGGATTAAAGACAATCCTGGTTCATTTTAAAGGAAACATTGTCCTGGTCACAGGGGTGTATGATATGTGGGGAGGCTTTCTTAAAGGTTTTGTGAGTTTTTTGTCTTTTTTTGGTAGTGCAAAGATGCATAAACTTTAAGAAGAAAAGTCAGAAATATCAACTAACCCTGAGATGAAGCATGAAGGAACTTGTGGATGTGAATCCAAAGGAGGAAGAGTGGAAGTCCACCCTGGAATGGGATGGTGAGGACTGTGCTTGTCTGCATCCCTTTTGGTGCATAAACATGACAGAAGAAGTAGTATGCATTGACATCAAGTCATTTCTTAACACCATTGAATTCAATTCATCCATTCTCCCTTTTCATCATCCTGCAGTTTCACCATTAGTTCAGATATCCATTTCCTCATTTCAGTGACCAATTTGTTTCAAAGATATGTGGGTGTGTCCATCATCTACATCCCATGTTTAGCCATTTCCACCAAGCAACCAATCACTGGAGTTGTAGAAGTAAGCATTGGTTGCTAGGTGGGGCTTCCCAATGTCTTTATAAAAACCAGAGGGCTTATGCTTAGTTCCTCTAGTCTGTAGTTTTCCAGACCAGAAAATAGTATTTCTGTGACTTGTGGAAAGGCAAAGGTATGGTTTCTTGAGGCATTTTTTCTTCACTTGTCTATAGAAATGGGTAGCTTTCTGTACACTTTCATATGTTATTTATGTGAACTTCTTTCCAGCACAGAATATAAGAATAGGATTGTACCATAGTTTGTCTAAGTATGTCCAGTAGTTGTTAAGTTGTCTGCATTTTTGGCCAGCCTGGGTGGGAGTGGCAAAGCTCTAAAACGTCTAAACCTAAATGTTTAAATATAAAGGCAGCTTTATATTTGTTTATCTTAAGTTTCTGCAAACTAGTTCTTCTAGAACTGAAGAGCACTGTGCTTTTGTTTGTTCATGTTACCAAGGGAAACTGAAATATTTTTAACCACAAAAGAGTGAGTTAAGAGGATAAAAATGTTTCTTCTTTGCAGGGAAACGTATGCAAGCAGACATACCCTGTGGTTATGATGAGGTTGCTTAAGTGCTTAAGAACAGTAGAGTCTATTAGCAGTATATGAAAAAAATACAGATTTAAATAATGAGCTGCCTTTTGAGGAGGGAAGGGAATTAAATCATCCAGGATGTTGTTTTTTTACACGTAAGCAGCAACTCAGCAGCATGAGTAAGCACTGCAGAATTCTACTCCTAGTCTGTTCAAACTTTCCACAGATACTTTTTTTTTTTTTTTTAAAGAGGGTGAGGCTGTTTCCTCCTCACTGGTGGTTTCTTTTCAGCCAAGAAAGAAGTTTTTCAAGATTTTTCACTGCACTGTGGCTGTAAATGCATTTGTTTGTGGGAGTTGCAGAGGAATTCAGGCTGACCCCAAGAAATGTGTTCTTGCAGCAAGGGAGCTTACTGCAAAAGCCCTGCTACTCTTGACACGCTTGACGAGCTGTCTTATCCACATTGACTTGTGAGAAAGTATATCACCAAACTCAAGACAATGCAATTTTGCTTCAGTGTAAATATGCCTGGATGTTTCAAATGATACTCTTTCAAATACCATGTTTGCAACAATCCTTAGGCTAGGGATAGGAGACCTATGGCCCTCCAATTGTTGCTGGCTTGGGCTGATAGAAACTGGAGCCAAGAACATCCAGATTGGTGCAGGTTGCACACTTCTGCTTTGGACTATTTATTTATTTATTTATTTATTGCATTGTGTTACCCTTTTGTAGATGCAATATTTGTCTTCCTTTTTTTCTTCAAGCATTGCATGTGATGTGTACTTTGGAGACTCTGTAGCCTACAACAGAATCCTTGCAATGATTTCAAAAACATAGTTGTGATGTTCTAAATGTCATATATGTTTCCACTGAGATTCATGTATTGACTGTTTTCTACAATATGCAGTTGTCTTCTGTGAACTATAGTACTTCCAGAATGGCCTAGCTGGGTTCGTAAGAGCAAGTTCTGTATTAAGAGGTGAGTGTGTGGCAATCCCACACTCAGTCCCTGAAAGCTTCCTGCTCCAATGCCAGAAACACTTCTTTTCTTCAAACTTTAAAACAGTGCAACCCACCAATATATTAGTGGTATTGCTGAGAAAATCTCTAGTGATTTTTGATGGAACTGGGTGAAGGAAATGGGTCTCTCATATAGTGCAAAACACTTCATGATAACAGTTTTTAAAAAAGCCAACAGGATTTTTTTGGGGTAAATTTGTGAGGGCTGCATTCCTGAAATCATATCTTCATGGGTTGCTAGTATGATTGAAACTGAGATGTAAGTTGTCCCTTCACATTTGCTGGGGTTTGGTTCCAGGACCCCCCGTGAATACCCAAATCCGTGAATGTGCAAGTCCCATTATATACAATGGCATAGCAAAATGGTGTCCCTTATATGAGATGGCAAAATCAAGGTGTGCTTTTTGGATTATTATTTTTTAAAGAATATTTTCAAGCCATGAATACTTAAAACCATGAATGCCAAATCCGTGAATGTGGAGGGACAACTGTACATAAAGACTGATGGATCTGGTTCAACTTGGATCTGGTTTAGGTGTTTCGATGGAAGTGAATCTATGCTCCATTTATTCCTCCATAAAATGAAGGTTCAGATTATTTTACCAGCCACCACCTTACCTCTATAGATGTAGGGGACCAGATCAATAAGGAAGGTTATAGAAATACAGTAATCAGGTGAGATGCCATTGCATGTACAGTTGTCCCTTCATATTCACTGGGGTTTCATTCCAGGACCCCCTGAGGATACCAAAATCCAAGAATACTCAAGTCCCATTATATGCAGTGGCATAACAAAATGGTATCTCTTATATAAGATAGCAAAATCAAGGTTTGCTTTTTGGATTATTATTTTTAAAGAATATTTTCAAACTGTGAATACTTAAATCTGTGGATATGGTGGGACAACTGTAGTATGAAGGTTTAGGGTTAGCAGGTGGCTGCTTCCAGGGCTTTGAAACCATCATCTGGGTTGTATCTGTTACCCAAATTGCTGGGGATCCATGGGGACCCTCTGATATCCTAATATTAATTTGGGCAATTTTAATTAACTCAACTTGTCATGTGAGAGGTTGGGCACTGGCAGAACCTTTTTACCTATGTATACCAGTAGTAACGGAGGAGACTCTAAGCCAAAAGGGACAATTAAATGATATTTATTGGAAATTAATATCAACAGCATTCTCATAAACACTCTGGCATCAAGCAATTACACAAGGCTAATGAAGAAAGTAGGAAGTGTTTGGATAGAGGAATAGAGTGAGGGGATGATGGGTGCTATAATACCTCTCAGTGGAGCAGATATTTGTGCAACAGAGGATCCTCAGAGATGCATTCTGAGAGTCTCACAGCAAACCAGCAGCAAGGATGTAGGAAGAGGAACTGGGAGTTTAATTCCTCTGAAGGGATGGGATTTAGAGTGAAATACAATGTCTCTTGGAGATTCCCAAGGCTAGAGAAAGGATTCTCTGGAAGAGTTAATGATAATTAATGGGTGGCATATTTGAAATTGAATAGAAGTAGGCAACTTCCATTGTGAGAAAGAGTGGGGAGAAAGAAACCGTTTTGCAATCAATGAGGACTCTGCTATCTTTGAGTGGATTAGTGGATGACTCACCATCAGATGTTCCCAGGATGTACCTCAATCTGGGTATGACCTTTCTTTGGAATTTGATCAGCCCCTCCCTAGAGTGTGCACTCGCTGAGTTTCAGTCCTTGAGAAATTTTAGATTCACTGCCACCCTCGTGGAAGCCCACAGCAAGGCAATGATTAAATATTGCCAATTATGCAATATCACAAAGGTGGGGGCTATCAGGACAGGTAACATATCCACAACTGACAATCATAACAGTCTGCTAAAGAACTCTGCAGCTGTATTTCAAGGGACTGGACTAGAACTCTCTAGCAAAGAAGTCCAATTACTTCATCAAACTATAAATCCCAGGATTCTATAGGCTGGAGCCCTGACAGTGAAAGTGATATCAAACTGCTATAATTGTTCAGTGTGGATGCATCCCTGGTTACACTGATCTCTTCTTTTATTGCTGTAAAAGTGATGTACTTTGTCCCTTCACTTTCACATGTTTCACATTCATGGTTTTGCGTATTCATGGTTTGTAGCTGCTGCTCAACTAGCTCAAATTCCAAGACCCCACCCTCCTCCTCCACCCAGCTTTCTTTTTTTACCTAGCACCAAAACAGCACTGCCCATTTAAAATATTCAGTAAGGTTGTGTTATTGGCAGGGCAGAGGGAGGGAGAGCTGGGGGGGGGAGGCGAGTGTGGGTGAGGGACATGGTTTGTGTGCCCAGGGGTGGGTACTGCTACTGCAGTGGCAGGTATCAACAGTCCTGTTGCTGGGAGAGGAATCTACAATACTGTAGTGTAATGCGTGTGTTGGGGGCAGAGCTTAACTTATTCATGGTTTTTTCACTTTCACAGTGGTGCTCCACCCCTAACCCCCACAAATGTGAAGGAACAACTGGTATTGAATCCTTTATGTGCTGCTTTGGAGCTGGGCAGTGGGATTCCCCTTCCTCCATGGAAGCAGTATGTGAGAAATGTTCACACAACTTCTCCAGGTGCAGAATGAGAATGCCTTAGAGTACTCTGACTCATTTAGAGGCCTCTTGGGAGAAGTGGAAGGAATGGTCCTCTCATACTGTGGTTCTTGGAATGCCATGAATATATGGAAGGATGTTTAAATTGAATGTACAAAGAAGGATTCTACATTTCATTCTCATCTCTGTTTTCTCCTTTGCAGGAACTTGAATCAACATGGCTTTCGTCCAGGAATTTCTGAAGCAGGCCTTTTTTATTGACAATGATGAGGAACAATATGTGGTAAGAGATGTTCCACAGAATTTAGCTAAGATCCTGTTCAATCCAGTAGAGCATAAAAATTGCACCGGCATAGTGACAACATTTTGGTGGCCACCCTGGTTGCTCTTCTGGGTCATAGGGTGGGGCAGAACTGTGTTGTGTGCCAGCCACTTACTTGTTGGACTGTGGGATAAAGGGGAACCGGGTGTTTAAGGGAGAAATTGATGCCTTCTTATGCAAAATATGAGAAAGTTACAGTTGTTCATATAGCCTGGAATTATGCTGTTATAAACATTCATGGGGTCACCATAAGTGACCATAAAGTGACTTGAAGGTGTGTGCGTGCAAACACATGCACAATGGTCCAATAGGATTCCAGCTTGTGTGTGTGTGTATATATGAAGAATATATACTGTATATGAAGAACAAGTAGGATGTGTGATAAAATGTTGCAATGTAGAGGGCTCCTGTTTGGAAGCCAGATAACCAGTCACACTCATTTCCAGAATCCTACATTCCATGTCCTCACTTTTCTTTCCCGTATTTCTGGACAGTCAAACTTTTGTGCTTCTGAAAATATTCAGTCCTCATTGCCTTCCATGCTGGGATTGTTTCCTCCTAGTTCTGAAAGGGAGTTCACTATTAATATGTACCAGGAGTGGGAAACTTTGGCCCTTCAGATATTTTGGACTCCCAACTCCACAAATCACCAGCCAGCATGGCTAGGGGTGAAGATGTATGAGAGTTGTGGTCCAAAACATCCAAAGATTATGGATTTCCCTGCTCCTGGTATACAGGCTATCAAACCAAGTTGATTGCATTAATAGTAATGTGACAAATCAGAGAGCTTCCTAAACCATAGGTTTATATAGGAATTACAGTACTGAGAACAAAAGCCATTCCTAAATGATAATGATTAATGATAACAACAGCAGCAGCAGTCTTATTGGTGACCCCCCCTTTCCCCAAGACTGGACAGTCATCATCATCATCATCATCATCATCATCATCATGGTATCCTGTAAAAATCATGGCCTAGGTATAACTCCTAGTCCCAACTAGAGTGTTCCCATAGAATTAATGGAATTTGCTATTTTAGGAGATAGATGGAGTGTAAATCAAATAAATAAATAAATGATTCAATAAATCTATTCTGGTTGGCACAGATTAACTGTCTGAATGCCAGCTAAATACTAGATTTAGCCCATGAAATAGCTGACATAAATCATGACATCCAAGGAGACATACACCAGTATCTTATAATCTATCTCAGGTTGAAAAATATGGAACTAATTCTGTCCTTAGCTATATAGTCATAATTTGTTGATGATAATGAATCCAACATTAATATCAGTTCAAAGAACAGAGCAAGGACAGGGAATGTATGCACCTCCAAGTACTCTTGGACTGCAACTCCCATCAGCTCTTAGGTCTGATGGGAGTTGCACTCTAATAAAATCTAGAACTCCACAGGTTTCCCACCCCCAGCATATATGGAACTCCTTGAATTGCAACTAAAAATGAGATTACGATCACAGTTGCAGCAACCAAATGCACAAATAGGTTGTTCTAGCAGGCTATGTTGTCTTATTTTTTAAAAAAAGTTAAATTAATATATACCTTTACTGCCTGGCTCTAAGTAGATGTTTGAGGGAGGATAGAAAACTAAAGCAAGTGAAGTTTCTAATTGATTCAACTTTAATTGCTTTTAGAAAAATACGAAAAGTGGGTCAGCAGTCCATGCTTATCCTAGTTTCAATCCTTCGGCTGATGCTGCCGCACTGGACAAAGCCATAAATGCCAAAGGTAAATTGAAAAGAATAAAGTATGTAAATGAGAAATAATAGCTTGGAGCGAAAGGAGTTCTGCGTCAGGCGAAATGTGTTTCCACTCCCACAAGGTCCTTGGTTGTTGGCACTTATTCCTTTCTTCTGGAGCTTCCCTTGTTAAAGGACACTTTCTACTGGAGGGATCCCGAACCTTCAGAAATGGGTTTTCTGGGGTACAGGGGGAAGGAGAAATAAACAAAAAGAGGAGATTCAGGAAAGCCCCATCCAGTAAACAGAGCTTGGGAACCAAAGCACTGTTTCCTTGAAAATGTTTAGAACATACTGACTGCTCCAAACTTTCTGCTGAGAGTTCTCTCATGGGTGCATGCAACTTGAGAATGCATGTAGAAGAGCTTTCGTTTGAACCTCCCACACCAAAATTTCTCAGTTTATACAAAGCTGGTACATCATGTAGGCCCACTAGGGTTTCATAAAGATAAGTGAACAGTATTAGAAAGTCCAGTTTTGTGGAATTTTCTCCTACACAAGTAATCTGTAAGGAACTCGTGTTTCTTTTTTAAAGTTTTTTTTTATTCTAGCTGTTGTTACTTCTACGTTTCTGCACTAAGTTTGGAAATCTTGAGCTGTGTGCAGTGCAGTTACTTTTAATGGGTAACTGGAGAGGGTGTGAGTTGTTAGATAGATGTGTTAATGGTTATATGTCAAAAGTAAGGTAACAAATGGGAATGACTATTATTTTTGTGTAACAAGAAATATTTTCTAGTTACTTTAAAAGGTCCCTTTAATGAATTTGATGGGTATTCTGAGTGACATTTCCCAACAATATACCATTATTTTATCAATCAAAAGTTTTTTTTAAATTAAAAACTAAGCAAAAAATTGAGTGACAAAATGAGCCAATTTTTTTGTGTGCACATTTAGTGGTTCCAAATTACTTTTCTAAACGTTGTAATAAATGATGTAATGGATTAGATTTCACCAGTAACTTTCATTAGGGATTATGGATATTATGCAGTGTTTCACAATACTCCATGGCAAATCTGACGCTAAAGGCAGTTTTTGCTACATGATGACAACAGAGAGAGCAAATGGTGGCAATTTAAACTCATGTAACTGAATGGCTTAGCTGGGAGTGCTGATATAACCTCAGATATGAGGAATATATATATATTTTTTCATTTGGTCCAAAAATGTTCATGAAAATAAATCATCAGCTGTGGCTAAGGTTTTATTCAAACATCGGCATTATAATTCTGTAAAATTAACTTCTGCATACTACATTATGCATTACGGATTAATCCTATAAGGTTTATCATTATAGATGCTTTGCTCTTCACATTTCAGGAGTCGATGAAGCAACTATCATCGATATTTGTACCAAAAGAAACAATTCTCAACGGCAGCAGATCAAAGCTGCCTACCAGCAGTTAAAGGGAAAGGTACTGTCTCTTAAAAAACATTACTCTTGTCCAGTATCTTGTGTGCCCCCCCTTTAGCATTCTGTGATACTTTTTTGAGGGGGGGGGAAAGAAATAAAACATTATGCTGATCATAATTTTGATGGCCAGAATGCAGACTTCTAAAGCTAGGCAATTCCCTGAAGTATGGGAATTGTGTGCTCCCTGGGTAATCTGTGGTGTGGCAAGGCCTGGCACCTGAATGGAAGACTCCCATTCCACAGAAGTTTACCGAGGATGTGATTTTGAAGGTATGCTTCCCTCATACACCTTTTTTGGCCCCTCAGCTGGTCACTTCACGTTCTGAAAAAAAATAGCTGGGCATGGACCTCAGGAGTCCAAGGTTGTTGGAATGTTGAATGAGCATGGCTCCCAAATCCTCTGGTGCCACCCATTCCTGATTTACACCTTTCCTCCACCACTTGCAGAAAGTAGCTTAGATGGGGGTGGGGTGGGCGCTCTAGATGCAACAGTTTATTGTGAGTGGCTGTGCATTTTCTCTCATTTGCAGCAAAGTTGTTTTGTCTTCACGGTTTTGTGCAGATTCACTTCCATTTGCATTCATTCAAATTGATTGTTCACAATTGCCCATAAAGGGCAATGAACCAAAAATGCACAGCGATGTGAATTTTGATGTTCACATGTCCAAATATGCATATCTGCATGCATTTTTCAGGGAACTCTGGGGAAAACCATGAATCCTTTTATTGTGCAGTTTGCAGAGCTCCCCTCCAAATACCACAAATCTTGTTTGCATCTCATTGGGGCAGATCATATTCTCTGGAAATCCTACAAGAAGTATTTCCACCATTTAGACAACCCACCAAGACTTTTTTCTTCTTAAACCAGTACTTTATAATTCAAGTTATTAATTAAATTGTTACTTTATATGTATCGGGTTTGTATCTTTTGACAGCCCCTAGAAGATGCTTTGAAAAAAGCACTCAAAAGCCACCTAGAGGATGTAATCTTGGCTCTCCTGAAGACTCCAGCCCAGTTTGATGCTGAGGAACTCAGGTACTCGATGAAGGTATGCTTATCTTGCAGAATGTGGCTGGACATTGAACCCAAGGGACAGCTGTTCTGTAAGGTTACTGTTTAGATTGCTTCCAATTTTGTAAGTATCTTTACAGTCCTGTGGCTTTTCTTGAATGTGCCTCCCACTGTGGCTTTGTTTTGGGTATGTCAATTTTGTTTGCTCCAACATTCATTTTTTTTTAAAAAAACTTTCAAGTTCTTCCTGTACTGAATATGAAGACATTTAAAGACATTTACAATGTGTGTGTGTGTGTAAATTCTTATCAAAAGTAAATTGAAATGAAATCATTCTTCATCTGCACCAGCCAGATTCAATAGGTACAGTTGACCCTACATGGTGAGGTTCATTGCTGTGCTACCTGTGTGCCCTCTGAGGTGGAGCCTCTCAGAAAAAAAGAGGTGACTAGCCCAATTTAGTACTGACATGTTGACTATGCAGCAATTCAAATTTGGACATTTTGGCATTCAGCACTCCAGTCCCTCCGTCTGACTACACAAAATCTGTCAATTTTGTGTTTTCCCTATTTGATTTTTTTTTAAAAGAAATAGCCCATATTCTTTTTTACTGAATGTGGAAAAATATGAATTTTGGTAATGTCTAATCAAAAGTGAACTGAACCCATCCTAGAATGGAAATCAAGATTTTCTGGATCACAGAACAATGTAGACATATCCATTAGAAGCATTTGTCTTTAATTTGTTTGGTCTTTATACTCTCAAAATTAGCGACGCTTCTGACTGTTTCAGGGGAAAAAATGGACTTTACAGTTTTAGAACAGACTGGTCGCATCTTTCCAGCAGTAACAACAAGGAATATACAGAGTTGAAAGTGCCTTGATAACCTGGACCCTTAAGCATTGTGATTTAGTAGTGGTGTGGCAACCAGATGTTTTCACAGAAGTGAACATCTACAAAGGTGTGATGGGCTGAGCACTTGGGACCCACATTTTCTGTGTGTTTCAGGCAGGCAAATAGGGTGGCCTCTAATGTCAGTGGGGTGATGAATTTGAAAGTTTAAAGGAGGTAGCCATGGTGCTGAACTGTAGTTAAAGAATAGATTTGGTACCTTGGATAGCTCCTTTCAATTCAGTACTAAAACATAAAGTGGATTCACCATTCCTCTGACATGAGAGCCACCAGTCTCCACTGGGCAAATACGGTATCCTTTAAATCAGAGATGAGAAACTTGTTGCTGAACTGTATCTCCCCTCACCACTGGCTATGCTGGCTGAGGTTGAAGGAAGCTGCAGTGCAACAACATGTATGTTGCTTATTCTTGCTTTACATGTTACAGGGGGAAAAATGGTTGGCACCTCAAGGAAAATTTTGGGCCAGCTTTTCCCATAACACTGGTGATCAGGACATTTTTCTTTTTAAAAAATTATAAAATGCTAGTGATTTCCTACCAGCCTTCATTAATTGCCCACCAATGAACTCAACAGTCCTCCTGAAATGCCTTTCAAATTTTGCTTGACTGTGGCTTACATCTGGAAATTTGAAGAAATGCTGTTGGTTTACATGTGGAGATTCTAGGGGGAAAACAAATACATATTTAAACGGAGATATTTTTAATTTCAACAATTTCCTTGCAAAACACATAATCCACATTGTGCTGATATCCATGGGACCAATAAGAAGGGCACACACAGAGATGGAGGAAGTGTTTAAGATCTTTAGATCTCTTCATTACATCTCTTTTATTAGGGTGTGTTTTTATGCTGTTTTTATTTATTTTTTTCATTGTGTATGTTTTAATTGTTTTTAATTGTGATTTTAATTGGTTGTAAGCCACCTTGGGAGAAAGGCGGCATAGAAGTGGCATAAATAAAATAAATAAAATGGATTAGGCAAGATATTTGAAAAACAGAAAGGGAAAGTGGGAACAGAATGCTTCAAGTCACATCTTCTGCATGCTGTCTCTGAGATGTAACAGGGCAGAATGATTTGGCTCTGCAGGCTCCTCACTGGGGTCTTCCAGATGAAATGATAGTATTAATTTTTCACCTAGAACAGTCACTAGATTTGTTGTTAGTGAAAGGAATACATGTTTCATAATTTTTTTAAGAAGGGTGATAGAATGTGCTCTTTTATACAATTTTAAAGTATTATTTCTCCCACTGAAAATTTCTTTTAAAATGCCCTGATAGGAATCATGCACCACTGCTGCTGTTGGACTGTAAGTCCCAACATTCCTCACTTCTATCTGTGCTGGCTAGGGCTGCTAGGTTTTAGAGTCCAACAACTTCTGGAGGGTCACATGATTCCCACCCTTTGCTTTAAAAAAAATGATTTGTGATAAAAGAACCTTTCATTGTTTTCATACATAAATAGCTGTTGAGCCTCTTTTATTATTTATGACTTCTGATGGCTGTCTGCATAGAAGAGAGACATTTGTAATGCAAATTAACATTTTGGCCCATTATGGGTACTTACTTGATTTTTGTCTTGCTTTCCAACCATGCCCTGGAAGCAGGTTTAACATTTGCTATACAAACAACTGAAGCGAAAACTACTTTAAATATGGTATGTAGGGAAAAGGTCTTGATTATTGTTGATGCATTATGATGCTCAATTACTGTGTGATTGTTATGCCTCTGTATTTTGTACTTTGAAGAGCAAATCATTTTAGAAACAAATAAACAAACAAACATTGATTTACAATGAAAACAGGGGCTTGGGACTGATGAAGATACCTTAATTGAGATTTTGGCATCAAGGAACAACAGAGAAATCAGGGAAGCCACCAGAGCATATCAGGAAGGTAATTTACTGTTTATTCATTTTAATAATGTAATAAAATATTCCTTTTTTTGTGTGTGTGTAAGTAGGAGAATAAATTGCTCAGTTGGACAGTTTTGTTTACTGATGGCTCTTAAGCCAGGGAAATGAACATTTTGTACTCTGGTAAGGATACAGAACAAAGAATTAAGTCTCTCTCTGGCTTTCCTTCGCAAACGAAGATTCAGGAAGGACTCATCCCGCGCTTTCTGCAAGCGCGCTGATGACTAAAAAGGCCAATCCGAGATAAACAAGTCCAGTTGCAAAAAGCACAGCAGAAGGTCTCCTTGGGTGATGTTTTTGGGTTGTGATTCTTTCTGCGTTGTCGTTTCTCTTCAAGACTTGTTCGTCGTGAGTTCTCAAATAAGGCTGCAGCATTGTGGATAGTGCGTCTCCATGCTTCCCGATGTGAGGCCAGGGCGGACCACTGTTGGTGATCAATTTGGCCGAGCCTGAGATGTTGTTTCAGGGAGTCTTTGTATCGCTTTTTTGGAGCGCCCCTCTTACGCTGACCCGTGGCGAGTTCACCGTAGAGTAGTATTTTTGGGAGGCGATGGTCCTCCATCCTAGAAACGTGCCCTGCCCAACGCAGCTGAGTTCTCAATATCATGGCCTCAGTGCTGGTGATCCCTGCTTGCTCAAGGACAGCAACATTCGTCACATGTGTATCTGGCTGCTAAACGTAGTCTAATGGTTTTCTACTGGTGAAAATGGGCAATCTGTGAGATGAGAAAACCATGGCAGTTGCACAGTATGTGTGACTATAAGTTATCAATACCTGAGACAAAGCCATTAATTTTTTTGAGGTACTACTGGGTCAGAGAGCCAGCATGATTTCGTGGTTTGAATGTTGGACTAGAACTTCAGGAAACCAGGGTTGGAATCCCTGCTCAGCCATGGAAACCCCTGAGTGGTCTTTGGACAAATCACACTCTTTTGTTCTTAGGGGAAGGTGATGGTCCTTCCCCTTTGAACAAACCTTGGAGATTTTCAGATGCGATTTTTGGCAGGATATATTGCAAAACAGCTGTGTTGCTGCCGCGTGGCAGGGGAGCTGTTTCGGATGACGCCATCCCTCTGCTGAAACCCTCCGTATCACTTCCGTGACAGAATGGAGGAAACCGCATCGTATTTCATTTACAATTGTTGCCCATGAGTGAAATAAGACGCGGTTTCCTCCATTCTGTCATGGAAGTGACACGGAGGGTTTCGCCAGATGGACGGCGTCGTCCAAAACAGCTCCCCTGCCGTGTGGCAGCAACGGAGCTGTTTTGCAATATATCCTGCTGAAAATCGCATCTGGAAATCTCCCTTGTCAAGAAAACCCCATGATAAGTTTGCCTTAGGTTCACCATGAATCAGAAATTACTTGAAGGCACACAACAGGAACAACAAACTCCTCAAACTCTTAGGCTTGCTTATACATTGGCACCAAATGCCCAGAAAAATTATAGGGATGAGAATGCAAATCATGTCATTGAACATCAAATAAAGCTAGCCTAGACATGCATTTATATCTGTAAGTAGTCACATTCTCTTTTTTGACTCCTAGTTTGAAATATTATATTGGCAGATACTCACCTATTTCCAATTGATGTGTACACATAACACTGCACATAATTTCTGATGTCTCCCAACTTCTTAAAAGAAGACAGAACTGGAATGGTTTCATATACACTTTTTGCCATTGGTTCATAGGTCCTCTTTCTGCAGTCCTGTGCACACTGACATGGAAGAAGCTCTGTTTAACACAGTGGGATTTATTTCTGAATGAACATGTATAGAACTGCACTGTAAGATTCCAAATGAGGTCTATAAGATGTCATTTTTGCTATGCCTTCAAATCAATTCTGACTTATGGCAACCCTATCACAGGGTTTTCTTGGCAAGATATATTCAAAGGAAGTTTGCCATTGCCTTGCTGAGGCTGAGAATGTGTGACTTGCCAAAGGTCATCCGGTGGGTTTCCATGACTGAGTAAAGATTTAAACCCTGTTCTCCTGAAGTCCTTGTCCAACACTCAAACCACTACACCATCTTCAAGATGTTGCCAAGAGTAAAATATCTAGACACTGTGCAGTTAAGAGACAGGGAGTTATCTCACCATAATGAAATTTTTCTTCAAAAAGGTTGTTTATTTGATTGTTATTTTTATTCTTTTTCAGTTTTTAAGAGAGATTTGGCCAAAGACATTGTATCAGACACATCTGGAGACTTCCAGAAGGCTCTGCTTGCCTTAGCAAAGGTACACTTCTAAACCTAAACCTAAACCTAGAAGTTCATGTTTGTTCAAGACTAATCCAAGATGATAATATATAACAGGTAGGGAAGTCACACTCTGGGGCTAAATCTGATCCTTTTGGGGTTTCAGCGTCACTGTTTGGAGCCCACCCACCCCCAGTGGACAATCCCTGAGACAACTTTGTTTGGTTTCCCAGTATTTTCATGCCTTTCTCCCCTTTAAAAATGTTGAAATGCTTCCATTAAGGCCCAGTTACTAGCAGTAAAAGCTTTAGGCTACAGTATGGTACCATCCATGGTCCTGCCCTTTTGTCTTTCATAGAATTATAGAACCATAGAGTTGGAAGGGACCACAAGGGCTATCTAGTGTAGCCTCCTACCATGCAGGAACACACAACTAAAGCACTCCCCCAAAACAGCCTCTGTTTGATGACCTCCAAAGAAGGAGAGTCCACCACACTCTGTGGCAATCTATTCCACTGTTGAACAGCTCTTACTAACAGGAAATTCTCCCAAATGTTTAGGTGGAATCTTTTTTCTTGTAATGTGAATCAACTGGTATGTGTATGTCTTTGGATCAGCAGGAAGAAAGCTCGCTCCATCTTCTACATGACATCTCTAAAAATATTTAAAGATGGGAATCATATCACCTCTCAATCTTATCTTCTCCAAGCTGAACATACCTAGTTCCCTAAGCTTTTCCTTAGGTTAGAAGGCTCCCTAAGTTGTTCCTCAATAAGGCTTGACTTCCAGACCTTTACCATTTTCTCTGGCCTTTGCCACCACTAGAATGTGATCCCTGAGAACTACTCGGCAATTTCATTTAGTCCCCAGACTCAAAGAGACTCCCCACTCACTGTGTATAAAGTATAAAAAGAGAACTTTAATTTTTGCAGGGTGACCGTGATGAAAATCCTCATGTGAATGATGAACTGGCAGATAATGATGCACGGGTAAGAATAGTCTATAAATTCTGATTAAATGTGCCATGTCTTTCCCATCTTCATTCATGTCTCCTACCAAAGTGATCTCCTCCACCCAAGTGAATCCATTCCTAAGCATATATGTCTGCCTCAATCTTGACTATCCTTTCCTTGCATGAGTTAGGTACAGTAGATTGAAAGTAGGGAGGTGCAGAAATTTTGCTGTTGTTGAGGCACAGACTATCTTGGAATAATGAGATGGCTTATTGCAGATTTGCCAGTTCTTCAAGATCTGACCCCCAGTATGAGACTGAAGCACTGTAGGAGGATTCCCCCGCTCATGTTTTCCTGATTTTGTGCAAAATGTTTCTCTCTACAAAACTAGTGGCTTTCTTCTTTTTGAAGCTAACCACACATGCACACTGAGCAAGCCCAAAAGGGCAGACAAACTGCTGACAAAGACACAAATATGACAGGTGTTAGGCTCTTAGAAGTCCACATAACAGGTTAACAGTTCTCTCATTTTTCAGTATTGTTTATTTTTTTTTTTATCTCAGACATCATAGCACCAGGTAAATGAAATCTTGGATAAAAAAATGTGGCCAAAATCAAAATTTTAAAATGTTAAAAAGGCACTGGTCATTTCATTTTCATAGAGGATGAAAAATCTTTCAGTGGTTGATAGTTTTTAAGTGTGATGTAGAGACACTCTTTCTTATCAAGACTGAGAGAATTTATGAATATTTTTTCTTCCTTAGTAGGCAGCACAACTCACTCACCTCATGGTGATCTCAGGCTTTAGGCAGTCATCCACTTGGAAACTGGGAAGGATATTTTTTTTGGCATGTTACCCAAATTGACTGAGGATGAATATGTTTTTCATCTTCCCTAGGCTTGTGCCTTAATTAACTATACATAAAATTATAAAGTACATACCCACCTGTCACAGTTTTAGTAGGTCCAGAGAAAATGGAGGTACAGAGTAAATGCAATCAGATGTGCTTGCAATTAGATACACTGGGTTTGGCTGGGGATATGCCTAGCAAATGTGGATCAGCTCCTGAAAATGGAAAGCATGCTGAGCCCGAAGTCAATCCCAGCTTAAGGCTTCCCCAGAATAGAAGGCTCAGCCTTGAATTGACCATCTATGGAGCCCAGTGTGGCATGAAAAGGGAGTAAAACTCTCCTTGGCTGAAGAATAGCAGTAGAATGGCCAACCATGCCATGTTACCATGCATTTATTAACTCATCTGTGCCTGTAAATAATGTTGTGATGCATTCCTAATTCTTCCTAATTGTATTACTTTTGCTGAGGGATAATCAGAGCACTAGACCTATTTCCCAGCTCCTGAAAGCACCCACCAATACTCATAATAACAACATATTAAGTAATCTGCAACTCTATGATTGCTTATTTCTTCTGCGTGACTGTGAGTGATCAGTGAATAAAAGAGAATTTTTGTTTCTCATTCTAACCAAATTGATTGCAAATGTTAATTGTCTTAACTGAAATAGGAGAAAAATACCCTGGATTAGATTAAATGTTTTTAATTGTTTATTACATTACTATCCCCTTTTTGCCACTAAAAGACAGTGCTCAAGATGGCTAATGATCATTTAAAAAAAAACACAGACTGGGAACAAATTAAAGACAGGTTAAAAAGAAATTAAAAACAGATTAGATGATGGAATCATGAAAATCTTTATATTAATTACAAGAAACAATCATAAAGCAATTTTAAAAATCTGTTTGAAGACATGTGCCTGTAGATTTTTCCTAAAGCAGCAAGATTAGGAACTGATAATAACTCTCAGGGGAGCCCATTCCACAGTCTGGAAGAAACACAAGGGAAGAAGGAACACAGTGTCCTCCATGCCGTAGGAGATCACAGCCATGCAGCCCACCCGTGAAATGCAAATTGGCTGCAGGGTAAATCCTGCAGCAATGTTTCCATACTATACAATGATAGCACTTTGATATTGCTTTAACAGATATGACTGCATATGGAAACCTAGGATTGGTAGTTTGTTGAGGCACTAGAGCTTTCTGTTAGACACCTTTGCTTGTCTATATGAAAAGATATAACATGGATTGCTGCACATTAATGCTGATTTGCAGCAGTATTAATTTCTCTCTCTCTCTCTCTCTCTCTATATATATATATATATATATATATATATTGCAAAATCGCTGGTATGCGAAGTTATCTGTGTTTGAACTTCACACACAGCCATTCCTGTGAATCAAGATGGTGGCCAGGAGTGAATTCTGAAAATGGCAAATCACTATGGGATCTTGTTGGGACAAATGGTATTCTCCTCGAATTCTGTGAGGAGTTTTTTCACCATCTAGACAAAACCTTATAAATACCTCACAAAACTATAAATCTTAGGACTCCATATGATGGAGCCATGCCAGCTAATGCGGTATCAAGGTGCTATACCTGTTTAGTATGAAAGAGACATTAGTCTGTCATCTGCAGCTGGGGATAAGAACAGAGTTCATAGGCAATTGTGATAAGTTCTAGCTATGGCCCTGAATTTAATTATTTTGTAATTTATGTACTTTTAGTTTACTTAGATCATTGTACTTTGGTTTCATTCTACACATCATTATCTGCTTTATTACAATAGGCATTGTATGAGGCTGGAGAAAGAAAAAAGGGAACCGATATTGATGTGTTTATTAAGATCCTCACTACAAGGAGTCCCCAACATCTCCGAAGAGGTAGGTAGAAATCAATCATTTCTATGAAGGAATATAATAATATAATATAATAATAATAAAATTTTATTTATATCCCGCCCCTCTGCAACGCAATCGGGGCGGCTTACAATATAAAAACCCCATACTCACAATACCCTAGCCCACCCACCCCTTAAAATAATATTAAATTGCAAAGGATTAAAAACATGCATTAATTAAAATATATATAAATTAGAAGAAAAAAAATTAAAAACATACAATCGTAGCCTATAAAGGGCAGCTGAGTCTTGGGCCGGGATAATTATTCAGGAAAGGCCTGCCGGAAAAGATCCGTCTTGACAGCTTTTTTAAAGCTGTCTAAGGTGGTAATAAGATGGATCTCGTCCGGCAGGCCATTCCATAATCTGGGAGCAGCAGCAGAGAAGGCCCTCTGGGAGGTCACCGACAGCCTTGTTTTCATAGGCTGTAACAGATTCCTCCCAGAGGACCGAAGTGTGCGGGGAGGGTCGTATGGAAATGCTGTTACAGGTTGCCAGCCCCCTCCCTGGTATCTTTGGGGGATACATTCCTGGATTTGCCATTTATAAGTGAAACTGCAAATAATAACAAACCCTATTAAAATAAAGGACTTCCAGTATAAATATACCATAGAGTTGCATTTGAGGACCTGGCAATTCCTAGAGAGGACATCTCTCTAGACATTTTCCAGTGTGACAATATGGTATGTGTCCCTATTTTTTCAGCCGTGGATAACTGAAACCACAGATATAAAAATGGTAAGTGCACTTTGTGTGCTCTCCATAGGGCAGACTTGTTCTCTGTTGCCTCAGAGGGCAAGACTAGAACTAATATGGAAAATTCAGGGGAGTGGATTTTGGTTACTAGTTAATAAATAAGGATGCAAATCTTCACAAATTGCATTCCCAAAGGAAAGAACTAAGAATTTCAAAATTTTCCTCCTTGCAGTGAGGAGTTGTTGAAAATTGCAGTTGAGGGATTTATTCTGTGCAACCCCCCCCCAAAAGCAAACAAAAACAAAACCCTGTGGGGTTTTGTGTGTGCAGAAAATGGCATTTTCCTTGTAAGAAACTTGTTTTCTTTTCAGGATTTCCTGACACTTGAGAAACCTGTTTTACCATTTTTTCAATTATTTCCCTCCATTCCTAGGGAAAACAAACAAACAAACCTTATGATAAACAGTTGGACAATGGGACAAAATGTTTTGGAAGTGGTGGTGCCTCTTTTGCTGGAGATATTTAATAAGGTTGTGCATGAGCTCCATGATCCAATTTGGGCTCTGATTTGGTGATTCAGATTGTGCCACAAAATACTCTAGAACAATCTGGACACAATCCAACCTGAAGCCTGGATCTGGATTTTAATGTGGGAGTCCAGATTGCCACTTCTCTTGCGAAACCTAAGCAGCTGTGGTGTTTGTTTTTTTCACACATCTGGGTGAAACTTAGAGGCATGGTAGACCCTAAAGAAGGGACTAACTACACAATTGTGAACAGGGAGCTTCAGGGATTTTTGTGTTTCTGCTTTACCAAACAAGCAAGGCACTTAAGATTCAGAATTAGAGAACGGGGTAGAAGAGGAAGAGGAAGAAGAAGTTGAATATTCAGGAACAGAGGGAGAAGACAAAAAGGAAAAGGAAATAGAAAAAGAAGAAGGAACAGAGTCAGATAGTGAATAAGAAGGACGTAATAAATATAATAAATTTAAAAATTAAAGTTAATAGATAATGGTGGTTAAAATAGTATCATGGAATGTGAGAGGAATGAATTCACCATGCAAAAGTATTTCACCACCTAGAAAGAACTAAAGCAGATTTAATATGCATTCAAGAGACGCATATAAGAGGAAAAAATCAAAACTTGTTAAGAAATAGAAAATTAGGTCAAGAATTCATCAACTTAATTGATAAGAAAAAAAAGAGGGATTGTGATCTATGTTAAAAGAGAATTGAATGCGAAAGAATCAATAAAAGATTCTCAAGGAAGGTATCTTGGGGTTGAATTAAATATTATTGATAAAAGAACTTTAGTTCTGGGAATATATGCCCCTTCAGAGAATAGAGACAGATTCTACAAAGATCTATTGAAGGTAATATTAGAGAAGGAGTATGATAATATAATTAGTCTTGGGGACTGGAATGGAGTTTTAGATCCACTTAAAGATAGAGCATCGGGAAAGGATATAAAGGATAAACAAGGAAAGCTGCCTAGGTCCTTTTTTCAGTTTATGGAGAATCTTTCTATGTTAGACATATGGAGATACTTATATAATGACAGTAGAGAATATAATTCTTTGCTGATAGGCATAATTCTCTATCACGGATTGACATGTTCATATTATCAAGAAATATGATGAGTTATATAAAATCAATGGAAATACTCCCAAGATCAATATGCGATCATAATATGATAAGTTTAAAGACGAAGAATAAGAGAAGAAGCTATAATTGAGACTTAAAGAAACTTTATTACAAGATGAGAGTACACAGGAAAGAGTAAGGGCAGCATTAAGGAATTTATTTTAATGAAAATAAAGAAGGATAAGTCACAATTCAGAGTGTGTGGGAAGCAAACAAGATTGTTATTAGAGGAGTATTAATGCAGATAAATTGTGAGAGAAATAAGAGAATAAGGGAAAAATGCAAAAATTAAAAGATACTGCAAGACTGAAAGAAATGGAATTAAGAAATGATCCAACAAAATAAAGGTGATTAATGAATTAAAAATCTTATGGAATCAGATGAAAATGGATACAACACAAGAAACAGAGAAGAAGATCAGATTCATGAAGCAAAGATACTATGAGCAAAGTAATAAAATGGGAAGATGGTTAGCTTATAGACTGAGGAAAGCTCAGGAGAAACAATTAATATTGAAAATAAAGGATAAGAACAATCTGGTGACAAATGATGAAGAAATTAGAAGATGTTTTGGAGAATTTTATACAGCTCTGTTCAAAGAAACACAACTGGTGTATATAATGAAAGAAAGTATAGGAGAATATTTAGATGAACAAAATATCCTTAAAATAAATCCACAACACAGAGAAGAGTTAAATAAAAGGGTTATTATCACAGAGGTGGAACAAGCAATTAAATCACTGAAGGCTGGTAAGACCCCGGGCCCGGATGGTTTTTCGTCTAGCTACTATAAGACTTTTGGAGATCAGTTAAAGTTACCATTGTGTAATTTGTTTAATAGAATTATGACAGGAGGGGATATACCTTTCTCTTGGACCAACGCGAATATAGTCCTAATATTGAAGGAAAACAAGGACCCAGAATGGATGAGAAACTATAGACCAATCTCCCTGCTGAATACGGATTACAAACTATTTGTGACAATCTTGGCAGAGAGGTTGAAGAAGATACTGAATGACTGGGTACACCAAGATCAAACGGGGTTCCTTCCAGGCAGGCATATGAGAAATAATATTAGGAGAATATTAAATATTATAGAATATGGAGAAATGCACCCTGAAAAAAGACTGGCCATGTTATTCCTGGACACAGAAAAGGCATTTGACAGCATGAGATGGCAATACATGGTGGCAGTAATGGAGAGAGTTAAGCTAGGGGAGAACTTTATACAAGGAGTAAAAGCAATTTACAAGAAGTAAACTGCTCAAATTATAATTAACGGACATAAGACCTCAGAGATAAAAATAGAAAAGGGAGTAAGACAAGGATTACCTTTATCACCACTACTCTTTATATTGTGCTTGGAGATATTAGGTAGGAATATTAGAGAGAAAAAAGAAATATCTGGTGTTCGAATAAAGAAACAAGAGTACAAAATATCAGCTTTTGCAGACGATATCTCTTTAACATTAGTGGATCCAGTAAAATCAATTGGTAAATTGCAGGAAAAGTTGTGGGAATTTTGGGAGATATCAGGAATAAAAATAAAGAAAAGACGATAATCTTAACAAAAAACTTATCAAAAAAGGAGGAAGAAGGGCTAACCAGTGTAACGAATTATAAGTTACAAAGGAGAACAAGGTACTTAGGAGTAATGATAACAAATAATAACCTTGACTTAATAGAAAACAATTACAATAGAATATGGAAAGAGATAAAGAAAGATTTAGAGAGATGGAAAAAATTAAGTTTGTCAATCATGGGGAGAACCTCGGCTGTGAATAGAATCATAGAATCATAGAATCACAGAGTTGGAAGAGACCACGAGGGCCATCCAGTCCAACCAATAGTTGAGGCTTTGGGACGCTGATGGCTTGGATCCCCATCACTGAATCATCAAGTTAGAAGGGAAGATGGTGATTTTACCAAAGATGCTGTTCCTATTTCAAAATCTTCCGGTGTTATATAATAAGAAGCTATTTAAATCATGGGACAGAGCCATATCAAAGTTTATATGGGCAAGTAAAAAGCCGAGGATTAGATGGAAGGTGCTACAGGATGAGAAGAATAAAGGGGGCCTCAAGCTACCAAATCTAAGACAATATTACAACTCAGCAGTCTTAGTTTGGCTACATGAATGGTTTGTACTAAATAACGATAACATATTAACGTTAGAAGAAGAGGATATAAAGTTTGGTTTTCATGCTTATCTCTGGTATGGGAAAGATAAGATAGATAAAAAATTTAAAAATCACATCTTCAGGAAATCAATGCTGTATGTTTGGAATGAGATATAAAAAAGAAGCTATACTTTAAATTGCCATCATGGGTCTCATCCCAAGAAATTTTCAGGAGAATGGAAATGATAAATAGAGGAAAATGGCTGGCATATAAAGATTTGACTAAAATACAAGCCAGTTTGATAAGATTTAAAACAACAGAAGAATTAAAGGAAGACCAGATAGACTGTAACTGGTTCCAATATAGATAGTTAGTGGAGAGATTTAAGATGGATAATAACCTAATTGGAATAGATTATCAGTACACGGAATTAGATAAGGTTTTATTAGAACATAAAGAAATAAAAATCTCAAAATTATATAAAACTTTATTGAATTTGGAACTAGAATCAGAAACTACCGAAGAATACATAGTGAAATGGGCGCAGAACGTTGGACACAATATTTTATTAAAGGACTGGACAGAGTTGTGGAAAAGGAGTATCAAATTTACATTAAGCATGGAACTAAGAGAAAACTGTTATAAAATGATGTTCCGATGGTACATGACACCACAAAAGCTTGCAAAAATTTATAAAGAAAAAGACTAAAAATGCTGGAAATGTAAAGAACAAGAAGGAGCCTATTATCACATGTGGTGGTCATGTAGAATTGTGAAAAAGTTTTGGTTAAATATCTACAATTGGATTAAGAAAATATTGAAAATTGAATTTAGGTTTATACCAGAGATCTTTTTACTAAATTTAGTGAATAATGAAATACCAAAAGAATTAAAAAACCTGTTATTTTTTATGACTACAACAGCTAGGATAGTGCTGGCTAGATATTGGAAGCTAAAGGAAGTGCCAGAAATAGAGGAATGGGTATTAAAAATGGAGGAAACCACAAGAATGGAAGAACTTACCTCATGGATTAAATATAAAACAAAACATACATTTAGGAAAGAGTGGGAGAGATGGATTGAGTTTTTGAAGTCGGAATGGAATGAAGCTGCAGTAACTTCGCTTTTTGACTAATATAAAAATGATTAATATATATATAACTGGTAATTAAAACAAATGGAGTGCAGAAGTCAGATACAAAGGTTTATGTAGGTAGATATATATATTTTGTTAGATTTATTTTCATATGACAGAGGATGCATCTAATCCTTGGAGAATTAAATACAGGCTTCTTGGTTAGATTGTTAGAAGCTTAAATAGAAATAAAGCCATTAATTACATATTTGCTGTATTGAAACAGAGATATGAAGGAAATTAAGTCCTGATGATAAAGAAAGGTTAAAAGAGAGGAAAGAGCAAGTCCCCGATCCAGCAAGATAGGAAGTAACTTAATGTTTTTTGTAGTGTAATTTATATATTTTATTATTACTATGTATGTTTGTTTGATGTCAGTTCTATGTATGTATTTGTGGGAATTGTTTGTCAGGTGGGTTATTGGAATATTTGTGTAAAAAACTTTTTAATAAAGAGAATAAAAAAAAAAAAACAAGCAAGGCACGCTTTGTGTGCCTATCTTGACTGAAGCATTAATCCAAGATTGGCAGGTTATTTGGGAATCAAATTTCTGAATGAGCAAGCAGATCTCATAGTGTGTGTGTGTAGGTGTAGGAATACAGTAGGAACCCTCCCCCCCGTATCTGCTGATTCATTTTATACTGATTCAGTTATCCACAAAACAGTATACCTACCATAGAGTCTTCCTAGAAAATGCCTAGAGAGGCATCATCTCTAGACATTTTCTAGGTCCTCCAAGGCAACTCTATGGTATTTTAAGCCTGAAGCCCCATTGTTTTCAATGGTATTCACTGTTATCTGTTGTTTTCAGTATCCACAGGGGTCCCCGGAACCAATCTCCTGTGGATATGGGTATCCTACTTTATGTAGAATGATTGTAACTAGAAGGGCCTGACTGACTGAAGCAAATCAACACTAGTGGGAGGAAAAGTTGAAGAAAATGCTTTTAAAAAGTGACTCCTAATACCCACACACCACTTCATTTCCCTAAATGGCAGTCTGTCCCACTCAAAAACAGGTGGTTATTTCACCAAAATAAGTGAATCAATTTAAGCTATAGAAGGGTGACCATCTGCTCTAAATTTCTGTTGTTTATACTTTCTTTGATGTTTAGTTTTTCAGAAATACACAAAGTATAGCAAGCATGACATGCACAAGGTTTTGGACCTGGAGCTGAAAGGCGACATTGAGAATTGCCTGACTGCAGTTGGTATGTGACCCTATTCCATAGGTGGCATGCCTGCTCCTTAATTATTTTCCTCATTGTACTAAAATCCCATTGTTGTTTGATCTGGTGGTTGGCAGAACACCTTTCCAACTCGCTTCACTGGGTAAGTCAACAAATCAGCTTATTCTGTATTTAGAGTTTTGCTTGTCTTTGGTTTTGCTGATCTTTGTTGATTTGATCATTAATGAGTTTTTCTGGTTGGGAGTTCCATAAACCAAGGGACAACTTTCTGGCAGTTAAGAGGGGATAGGCTGCCAGCCCTTCCCACTTATTGGGAGAAGGATCCAGGTGACAGGAGCTAGGGAAGCAAATCAATAGGCAGGTTGAAGAGAAGAAACCTGAGAGGTTTCTTAGGTGTTCTTTTTTGACAGTCAAAAGGAATTTCAACTTATGCACACTATCTGAAGCCCTGCTAATTTAAATGGAACTTATTTCTGCATAGATATGCACAGGACTGCAATGTAAATCGGAAGAAGAGGAAAAACAACTTTGTTTCCAGCAGTGATAGCTGTTCTGGGAGCCATTCCAAAAGGACTGAAAAAACATCTGAATGAATGGTCATAGACAGGGTCACAATAACACAGTTTACAAATACTAGTCCCTTAACTGACTTCATGACAGCTGCAGTGGTGAAAGTAGGCATATACCAACAGGGACAGGCAAAATATTAGGGAGGTATGGTGGAGACTTCTAAAGTAGTTTCATATTGTCAGGGCAATGGGAACTCTCTGCATGTAATAAATATCTGGTGGCCACTTCTTATAATGGAAAGAAAATTTGGGAGGAGACACATTTGAGAGAAAGGGGCTGCTGAATCTTTTCCTCGGTTGCCAGCTCTCAATTCTGCCTCTCCAAGCTGCTTTTCACCTCCTTGATGGGTTAGAGGTGAATCTTAGCACCACACAATGGTTAAATATCTTTCTCCCTTTTCTCTACCTAAAGGTGCTGTTCTGGTTCTGCAACATGCTTTTGTTTCGTGCTTAATTAACTCTGAGTACTGAAGATGCCATCTTCAGGATGTGCATTTCTTTCCTTCTGCACATTTTGTTTCTCTTATCCACCTGCCAGAATTAACCCCAGTTCTGTTTCATTTCCAGTGAAATGTGCAACAAGCAAGCCTGCTTTCTTTGCCGAAAAGCTCCATTTGGCAATGAAGGTAAATATATATTTCACTTGTGGGCTAGGAAAGGGGAATTTCACCCTAAAGGGATGTGTGTGCTCATACTGAAGCTAGATTTCTACCTCCATATGCAATGAAGCCAAGGGAGATACAACAGGATTTTAATGTGCCCTGACAATGATGGTCAAATCTAATTTGTATACCAAATTTGTACACCAAAGGCTGAGAATATCAGACAAAACTCAGAGGTCATGGTTCACAGGGTTCACAGATTCCAATGGGGGATATAAAGAAACATCAACATAAGCCAAAAGAATACAAATTTGAACTAAACTCATGTGTGTGTGTGTGTATAGTGTGTATAATGTGTGTGTGTGTGTGTGCATGCATGCATGCATGCATGTGTGCACGTGTGTAGTGTATATATATCAAAAAAGGACTGAGTGTGTTGTAGCCCTCCAGATTTTCTTGGGCTGAAATCCTCACCAGCACTCGTCACCAGGGCCAATGATGAGGGATAGTGGGAGTTGTGACACATGTAGACTGATGAATATGACCCTTGTATCTGTAGGACAGATACCTATGGTTTCACTTACCCATGCCCCTCAAAAATATGTTCTCTCTAGGCATTTTCATGGTCCTCCAGCATGATTCTATGGTATGCTTCTGCCAGACATTGACCATAGAGTTGTGCTGAGGGACCTAGAAAATGACTAGAAAGGTGTTCTCCCTAGGAATCTCTAGATCCTTCAGCATGACTCTATGGTATGCTTGGGCTGAAAGTTGTTCATTTCAATAGGGTTCAGCATTATCCTTGGTTTTGTGTTTCCACAGTAAGTCCAGGAACATACCCCCCATGGATATGGTGGTGGTACTGTACTACTTTGGAAATAGCTCTCTTCAAACTGCTTTTAAAGTATTTTTCACTGCTGGGCACCTATGAATTGTCTTTTGTTCTCTCCTCTCCTGACATCTGAAACAAGAAAGTCAGGAGAATAGTGATAACAATTCTGAAAATCCAGAATATTGCATAAACAGGAGATAATTAAGGCAAGAATAGCTCAAATTAAGAGTGATGCAATGAGTTTATTTTCTTTTCTCTTTAACAGGGTTCTGGAACACGCCACAAAATTCTGAACAGGATCATGGTGTCACGTTCTGAAGTTGACATGAATGAGATCAAAGGGTTTTACAAGGCAATGTATGGCAAATCCCTTGCCCAGGCTATTTTGGTAAGTAAACTGTTTGTTTCAGGTGGCACTTTAAAAGTCTATAGTAAACTAGATGAGATGGCTAAGGCAGTGGTTTTTAGTGTGTGGTCCAGGGACTGCCAGGAGCCCGCAATGTCCTCACAGGGGGTCCACAAAGGTTTGAAATCTGCTTTGCCCACCTTCTCCCTACAGTGGAGTGGCCACATGATAGGATCCAAGGCAAAGTCTAGCTGGCTGGCTTAGCCTGTGCATTGCCATTCAATCCACCCCAGCCACAAATTTACAGGAAGAAGCAGGAGAAAAGTCTTTCCTTCCCCTCCAGTGTCTCTTAGGTAAGGCATTTCAATTTATGGGCCATTGTTTTGATTTACATATTTGTTCACAGATTTTAGTTAAAACTAGAGTAGATTCTGCCTCTGTAGCCTGTAGCTTGAACCAGCTCTATTAGTATACCACCTGTTCCTGGTAATTTATTTCTCCCAGGTGCTCCAAGTGCAGCTTCTACTTCATTCTTTAAAATTGTAGGTGCATTTTCAAGTGATTCTTTCTTAAATGAATCTGTCATTCTTTCATCTTTTTTATATAGTTATTCAGTGTATTGTTTCCATCAGCTTTTTATTTGTATTTGGTTATGTTATGTGTCTGCCTGCTGGCTGTATAACATCCCTATTCTTGGTTTAAATTTCTCTTTTATTTCTCAGATCTTGTGGAAGAGATCTCTTATTCTTCCTTCGTCAATCATATTTAGTAAATATAATTCTGGTTTTAGTTTAAAGTTTATTTTTAGTACGTATTTTCTTTATCATTTTATGTATAGTAACCCATTTTTTTGCCACTTTACATGACTACCAAATGTGGAAAATATTCCCTCTACTTCTTCACATTTCCAAGAAATGTTTTGCTTTTCTTTAAACATTTTGGCTAGCTTCTGCAGTTTCATGTACAAATGACAGAGTCGTTTATAGTAATTTTCTTTAAGTTCACCACATGAAGTGAATTTTAAATCTTTTTTCCACATTTGTTCCCACTCTTCTAATTGTATATTACAACTGATGTTTGGAACAATTTAATCATATTTTTATCATCATAATCTTTTATTTCTATAGTGCCATCAGTGTACATGGCACTTTACAAGAAACTAGAATGACAAGATGATATAATGAAGACAAGATAGAAAAGGAAAGTGGATGGCAGTAGGGGAAGGAATTAAAGTCCAGCATTCTCTTCTCTCCCTCTGCAGCCAGGGCAATGGCAATTGGGATGGATGGAGGGCCGTTCTGCTCTGGGTTGAGGCAAGATAGAGCTCTGCCTGACTTTCCTTCTCTCCCTCTGCAGCCAGGGAAATGGCAGTTTATAGATATCTGAGATAGTAAAGCTATCTTTATTCATTAATAGTAAATCAATTTCTGTTTTAGTTGTTTTATTCCCTCTGTCTTAAGATCCATTTTATATCTCTCTAGAATTTGTTGATATAAGAGCCAGTTGCATTTCTTATGTTCCGTCTCTATCACTTCCCTTGTTTTCAATCTGCTTATACTTTTTTGGAATATTAATAGATACTTATAAGGATTTATTCCATTTCTTATTTTACTATGTTTAGCTTCCCCTGATTTATGCTTCTCACAATCCATGTCACATTCCAACATATTCCAATATGTGTTGTACAGCTTCCGACTTTTCTTTTACCTCTGAGCACATCAATGGCTGAACGTCCTTTTGTCCTGAGTCCAGTTGCCTCATTAGCCACAGCGCTACTCAAAAGTTGTCCTCTGCTGTGCCCCAATAGCTCATTGAATGCCATCCAACCCAGGTGTTTCATCTTCTGGCATTATCTCTTGTTTCATTTTCGATTGTTTCATCAAAAAGTTTACATGGTAAAACTGTGCCTCCTGTGCTGTACAAACAAGTGTTAGCTTTGGTGCCACTGCTGTTGTCTCTGAGAGATCCTCTGCCAGTTTCACACCACACTACTGCTGCTGCCCAGTAGCTGTTGACACTTTTATGAGATTTTTACACTACACTGTTATAGTGTTAACTATTCCACTTTAACTACTCTGGTTTCCTCCTGTGGAATTCTGGGGCTTGTAGTTTAGTGAGACCTAAAGAGCTCTCTGGCTGAGAGCTGTAAATGCCCCTCCCTAAACTGTAAATCCCAGGATTCCATAGGAGGCAGCCATAGCAAATAAAGTGGAATAGTAACACTATAACAGTGTAGTGTGAAAATCTCCTTAGGACATTTTCAGACGCGTAAAAAGTGCTGTGGAGGGCTCGGGAGAGGTACGTGCCTGTTTTGTGGCAGGGGGCCAGTTTCTGACGACGCCATACCTCTCGCGTTACCCTCCGTGTTCCTTCCATGTCACATGGAAGGAAAAGGTGCCACCTTTTACTCACGGAAGTTCTTCATGAATAAAAAGTGGCGCCTTTTCCTTCCATGCGACATGGAGGGTAATGCCCCCTGCCACGAAACAGGCGCGTACCTCTCCCGAGCCCTCCGCAGCACTTTTTACACGTCTGAAAATGTCCTTAGTCTGGCTCCTCAGCAAAAGCCTGTTTGACATTGGAGACCCTACCAGCAGCATTGCTGGCATCAGTATAGCCTCTTGCATCACATGAGCATATAATCCCACCATCATGATAAGGTTCTGCAATGCGACTTGAGAGCATAATAACTCTTTCTCAGCATAGCTATGGACTTCTCCAAGAAGTTTTCAATGGTCACTTTAGAATTGATATGGATTTGGTGTCATTACCTCTGGAATTAGGAAATAGATTGATTGATTGCAACAAAAACTATAGAAACAGGGACAAAATCTTTCATGTGAACTTGACCTTAGAATACAAGTTCTGGATGTGGGGAAGCCTCATCTGTTTTATTCTGTTTCTAACAGTAATGGACTTTCATATTTTGGCTTAAACAACATGGCTCTTTTTTTCTTCCACATGTAGGATGAAACAAAAGGTGATTATGAAGCCATTCTGGTGGCTTTGTGTGGTGGTGACAACTGAGTTTCTTGTCCTTCAGATGCCTTCAAACCACTCTGTTGAGGATATCATTCCTTTTAAGCTCAAGCTGTTACATATATACGTATGATAATATTTGTAAGCAGAGAGTCATCTCTCAGCTAGGTTAGTGTCCAATTTTCATATCTTGTAAAACTTTAGCCTAGAAAAAAAAATCTTTACTGTTAATGACTTGTGCAGCATTATCCACTTTTTTATATATTATTATCCAAAGCCAAAGAGCATATTAAGAACAGCTGTATTTGTTTTTACAAGGTTAGTCAATATAAAAGGTACAGAACTTGCTAAAGCAGGTCTAAGTAACATTCCAAATAAAATTAAACTTGTCAACTCTACTATAGCGTTTGTAGTGTCTTTGGCCTAAACAATAAATGATTTCATTTCTCTACTGTGGTGCTTTATTTTCTCATGCAGGCTTGGTTCATACACCTATTTTTCCTTTGACTACCTGTGAGTGACATAATCATGTCATGACCGGGGCCACAACACTTGCCATACCCACAACATTACACACACCCCTAGCCCCTCCCTTTGAACCTCCATGCTTCCACATAATGATTCTGAATGGCTGTGGGGTGGGGCTAGAGGTAAGCAGGGAGTGGCACTACTAGTACAGCTCAACTCCCCAGTTATTATGTGCAGCCCCTTCACGCAATTAATGGGTGAAGATGGATGTGAACATGAGAAAAACTTTACCCCATATACTATTAGTAGCTTCTTCCTGTATATTTAATTCCACACCCCAAGGCAATTTTATTCTAGCTCAGTTGTCCAGTTTTGGTTATTTGTATCTCCTCCTTTCATACCAAACTGTCCTATGTCAGCAGCAAGATCTTCCCCATGTTAGCTGGAAGAGGTGGTGGTGGTGGGGATGGGGATGATGATTAATCATCATCATCATCATCATCATTCTTCCCTTCCTTTTCCCCAAAACTGGGACTCAAGGTAGCATATAAATTGCAACAATATAGTTTAAACATACAAAAACAACATTGAAATGGCATTAAACTATTGACAATTCTAAAACAGTTTAAAACATGCAATTAAAATGTAGAAAAGCAGTTTAAAAACAGTACAATCAAATGGTTCAACACATTCTTAAAAGCCCTTTTTTAAAAAAAACCCTTCTGTTCTCAAAAGCCTGTCAGAGAATATATATTTCCTGTCAACAGAAAAACAGGAAGAATCCTCCCTAGCCTTCCAAGGAGGGGCATTCCAGGGCCTTTGGACAGCCACTGAGAAGGCCCTGACAGTGAGATACTAATAGCAATTAAAACAGAAGAAACCATTTGACTCTTGCAGATGTTTTGGTCTTGAAATCCTAAAATTTCCAGCCAGCATAGCTAATGGCAAGTGATTATTATAGAAGTGGTAGGCCATCCATCTGGAGTGGCAAAGGTTCCCCAGTCCCGTGTTAATAGTAAGCTAACACTTGTGCTAAGTCAACTAGCCACAATAGTATTGCTGGCCTTCTTTCATGCTTTAGGATGGAAACAGTGTCGTCGTCCCCCCCGCCTTTTGTTTTCATCTACAACATGAATCATTTTGTGTGTCTTGAGGCTCTAATTTTTACAACTAGGTTTACACCTGGAGCCATGCACATGCAACATATACTTCAAGATGCTTACACTAATGGTTGGCTTAGAGAAAGGCAAGAAAGAAAAGCTGTCTGTTTTGCAATGTAATTACCTAGGTTTCTAGGCTGGTCTCTTTTTACTCTGTAATTATGAAACAGGGTGCTAGATCATGTCCTCCCACATGTACAGGATAAGTAAATTCTAAGTGTTTCTCTCTTTGAGTGCTGTTCTTATGTATGTACAGGATTCTGTTTTCCCATGCTCACATTAATCACAAGGAATGTTCCACTGTCAGACCCTCAAGGCACACAAAGAGACCACTGAGATGTCTGCCCAAGGAAAAGTTTCCAACGTTTTAGGATGCATTTGCCAAGTGAGAGGCTATTTGCAAAACTTAGCCTAATTGTTCAAGCAACACCATGCAGTGCAATAGGAAAGTGAGGGAAAGATCGATTTTCCTTCTGAAGAAGATCATAGAGACAATCATTGCAACAGGTTACTGGATGAGGGGCATAGAGGATATGATACAGTGGTTGGCTTGTTTGCTGCTGCACAGCTCTGGCTGAAAGAAGCTATGAAGAGAGATAAGGCAGGAAACAAGAGATGTCCTCAGCCTTCCTGTAAACAGATTAACAAAGAGTTGATTTTGTTCTTCCCACTAATGGGCTGAAGCCCCTTCTGCTGCCCTTTGGACTTTCCAGCCTGTTTTCCATTGTCTTGTTTCACTATCTTGGGCAGTAAAAATGAAATGCACAGGTATAGAATGGGTGACATTTGGCTTGATGGCAGTACATGCAAAAGGAATCTAGGAGTCTTAGTGGACCACAGGATGAACATGAGTTAACAGCGTGATGCGACAGCTAAAAAAGCCAATGTGACTCTAGCTGCATCAATAGGATTGTAGTGTCTAGATCAAGGAAAGTAATGGTGTCACTCTATTCTGCTTTGGTATGACCTCACCTGGAATACTGTATCCAGTTCTGGGCAACACAATTCAAGAAGAATATTGAGAAGCTGGAATGTGTCCAGAGGAGGGCGACAAAAATGGGGGGGGGGAGGTATGGAAGCCATGCCCTATAAGGAGTGGTTTAGGGAGCTATGTATGTTTAGCCTGAAGAAGAGAAGGTTGAGACAGCTGTGTTTAAATATTTGAAGGGATGTGAAGTTGAAGGCTTTCATAGCCGGCATCCATAGGTTTTTCGTGGTTTTTTTCCCAGGCGCCTTACAGCCTGGAAAAAACCCACAAAAAAAACTATTTGAAGGGATGTCATACTGAGGATGGAGCAAGCTTGTTTTCTGCTGCTTCAGAGACTAGGACATTGAGCAATGGACTACAGGAAGCTACAGGAAAAGCTACAGGAAAAGAGATTCCACCTAAACATTTGGAAGAACTGCCTGATGATAAGAGCTGTTGGACAGTGGAATGTGCTGCCTTGGAGTGTGGTGGAGTCTTCTCCTTTGGAGGTTTTAAACAGAATCTGGATGGCTATCTGTTGGGAATGCTTTGATTGGGTATTCCTGCATGGCAGGAATGTAGTCTCTTCCAGCTCTATGATTCCATCTTGCACTATATTCTCTCTAACTTAACAGGAACCACCTTATCTTGTAAACCAGAAGCCAAGCTACTCCAAATCTCCAAATCTTTCCTAGGCAACAAGAGGTTTCTGTTCTGTTCTCTGCAATAAATAGACTTCTGCTCTACCTCAATTCCTTCCCCTTCCCCTTCAGAGATGTGACGTGTGTTTCCATTCCTGGTGACCTTATCAGAGAAAAACATTATGATAAGTTAAGAACAGTGATGGAATGCACTGCCTTGTAGTGGTTCTACTTCTACCTCTGTGACCATTTCCTAAGGATGCTAATGGGGAGGGTGCACTGCCCCCCACCATGGCATTTAACATTCACAGAAAGTTTTTGAAATATGTCAGCAGGGAGGATGGCATGGATGCTCTTGGTATGGTCGTGCCACACATCTCTGTCTCCATTTCACATGAATTAGAATGTGTGGTTCAGATGCAGGACAATTGTCCAGAGAGGCATTGTCCATGGCGGCTGGTGGCTTCCATGTCAATGGGATGGTGAATTTGCTCCAGGTTTAGCCTGGACTTTTAAGAAACTACCCAAGGCCCACACCATGCTAAGCCTATTTGGTAGATAGTGTTCAACCCCTCACAGAGCTCCTTTACAGTTCAGACTAAAAGCAGATTCTTTACCCCCCCACCCCCACCCCGACAGGCAACTACCAGCTCCAACTGGACACTTTTATACATACTGTTGCCCACAGAGGTTCATGGAGTGGTATTGTGTGAAAGGGCCTTCAAGAGTCAGGGCTTGCACAGTGGACTCTGCAGAATCTGTGTCCCTGCATGTGGAAAGTGTGTGAGAGGGAGCACAAATGAAGGCAGTTTCATTTCATATCCTTTTTATCTGTTGAGATATGGATCATGCCTTTGTGAGAATGATTAATGCTGCTCGCTGCATGATTACAGCCTAATATTTTCAGATGAAAATAAGTTGCAGCAACTGGATACTTTCCCCATTCTGCTTTGGGGATACTGAGGCAGCTACAAATCTTTTTTCACCATGGGATTGAAGGATTTGGAGACTCCGACAAAGACGTAAACTCCATGCACATAAACCCCATGGAACGCTTACATTTCTTTCCTAATCTTGTTTATTTCTCACAGAGGTGTGGTATGGCCTGGTGGTTGCACTGGATGATAGATTGATAACATTCAGGAACATTGATCAAAATGATAGCCAATGAAGAGGGATTCCTAGAGTTACAGACCAAGGACATCTAAAAGGCCACACCTTACCCATCCCTGCCACAAACAGATTAAAGTCATAAAGCTAACTGAAGGAAATCAACATCTGCATGTGACTGTCATATGGGTAGCTTACATTGGTACAAATGCACTATCTACAGACCCAGAAATAAGATAAATGAATCTAGAAAAGCCAAAAAAAAAAAGGAAAGAAAAGAAAAGAAAAGAAAAGAAAAGAAAAGAAAAGAAAAGAAAAGAAAAGAAAGAGAACAGGCAGCTGGGTTGGCCTATAATCTAGACATATGTACTGTTTGGTTAAAATTAATTTATATGGAATATATTTGTAATTTTCTTCATCTGATGTGAAAGGAAGGAAATGAAAGTACTGTAAGAGGTAAAACAAAATATAAAATGAGTTCAGCCAGGGCAGGCTATCTGGCACACAGCTCTTGCATGCAAGCTTTTCTTGCCTGAGGCAACTATCTTGCTCTCCTTTGTCCAGCCCTAGGATCTGTTCATCTGACAGAAAGATTCTTCCTATGGATTGAAAGAGTCCTTCCACTGTAGGAAAAATCTTTATGGCAGAATAGAAAAACTTTGGCTCTATCACCACTATAATGTTCACTAGAGTCTGTGAAAATTTAGAAGGCAATGCCATAATCACAAACAGTCAACATGGGTTTCAGAGAAACAAGTCATGCCAGACTAATCTGATCTCTTTTTTTGATAAAATTACCAGCTTGGTAGATGAAGGGAACGCTGTGGACATCACATACCTTGATTTCAGTAAGGCCTTTGACAAGGTTCCCCATGACATTCTTGCAAACAAGCTTGTAAAATGTGGGCTAGACAAGTTAACAGTTCAATGGATTTGTAATTGGTTGACCGGGCGAACCCAAAGCAAGCTTAGCAATGGCTCCTCTTCATCTTGGAAAGATGTGACCAGTGGGGTACCACAGGGTTCTGTCCTGGGCCCAGTGCTATTCAATATCTTTACCAACGACTTGGATGAGGGAATTAGGGGCATACTTACCAAATTTGCAGATGACACCAAATTAGGAGGAGTAGCTAATACCCTGGAGGACATGATCAAAATTCAAGATGACCTGGAAAAACTGGAGAGCTGGGCCAAAGCTAACAAAATGAAATTCAATACGGAGAAATGTAAAGTACTGCACTTAGCGCGAAAAAATGAAATGCATAGATATAGGATGGGGGAGACCTGGCTGAATGAGACTATGTGCGAAAGGGATCTAGGAGTCCTAGTAGACCACAAGTTGAACATGAGTCAACAGTGTGATGCGGCAGCTAAAAAGGCCAATGCAATTTTGGGCTGCATCAATAGAAGTGTCCAGATCAAGGGAAGTAATAGTGCTGCTCTGTTCTGCCTTGGTCAGACCTCACTTAGAATACTGTGTCCAGTTCTGGGCACCACAATTCAAAAAGGATATTGACATATTGGAGTGTGTCCAGAGGAGGGCGACTAAAATGGTGAAAGGTCTGGAAACCATGCCTTATGAGGAGAGACTTAGGGAGCTGGGTATGTTTAGCCTGGAAAAAAGACGGTTAAGAGGCAATATGATAGCCCTGCTTAAGTATTTGAAGGGGTGTCACGTTGTGGATGGAGCAAGCTTGTTTTCTGCTGCTCCAGAGATTGGAACACGGAGCAATGGATGCAAGCTCCAGGAACAGAGATTACACCTCAACATGAGGAGGAACTTTTTGAATGTAAGAGCTGTTCGGCAGTGGAGCGCACTCCCTCGGAGCGTGGTGGGGTCTCCTTCCTTGGAGGTCTTTAAACAGAGGCTGGATGGCCATCTGTCGGGGATGCTTTGATCATGATTTCCTGTGTGGCAGGGGGTTGGACTGGATGGCCCTCGTGGTCTCTTCCAACTCTGCAATTCTATGATTCTATGATTCTATAATCTAGCAGACTTGTTACTGAAATTGTGTGGGATCTGCAAGGATCCCACTAGTGTCCGAAATTAAGGTTGGGAATATTAATTAGCTCAAATGTAGCAGTGAGAGGTTGGGTAATGGCGGAATAGTTTAACCTATGTATACTGGTAGTAACAGAGGAGACTCTAAGCCAAAGCATACAATTAAATGGTTTTATTAGAAATTAATATCAACAGCATTCACACCCAGGCTTCAGGCAACCACACAAGGCTATCAAAGATAGTAGGAAATATTTGGATAGAGGAACAGAGTAAGGGAAATGCAGGTTATATTGTACCAATCCTGCAGTGCTGAGGTCATAGAGTCATAGAGTTGGAAGAGACCTCAAGAGCCATTCAGTCCAACCCCCTACCATACAGGAATACATAATCAAATCATTCCCAACAGATAGCCACCCAGCCTCTGTTTAAACCTCCAAAGAAGGAGACTCCACCACACTACCTGGGAGTGTATTCCACTTCTGAACAGCTCTTACTGTCAGGAAGTTCTTCTAATGTTTAGGTCAAATCTCTTTCCCTGTAGTTTGAACCCATTGCTCCATGTCCTAGTCTCTGGAGCAGCAGAAAACTAGCTTGCCCCATCCTCAGTACAGTCGCCCCTCCACATTCGCGAACTTGACATTCGCGGTTTCGATTATTCGCAGTTTTGCGAGGGGCCCCCACGGCCCCCCCCAAAACCGTGACACAGGGCCTCCAGAGGCCCCGTGAAAGCCCTGGGAGGGAGCGGGGAGGGCAGGGGAGACCTCCACGGGGCCTTCGGAGACCCTCCGGAGGCCCCGCGAAGACCTTGGAAAGGAGGGGGGAGGGCTGGGGAGGCCTCCGTGGGGCCTCCGGAGATGCTCCGGAGGCCCCACGAAGGCCTGGGGAGGGAGGGGGGAGGGCCGGGAGAGGCCTCCATGGGGCCTCCGGAGACGCTCCGGAGGCCCCACGAAGGCCCGGGGAGGGAGGGGGGAGGCTGGGAGAGGCCTCCATGGGGCCTCCGGGGACACTCTGCAGGCCCCATGAAGGCCTGGGGGAGGGCTGTGGAGGCCTCCATGGGGCCTCCGGAGACGCTCCGGAGGCCCCATGAAGGCCCGGGGAGGGGGTGGGGAGGGCCGGGGAGGCCTCCATGGGGCGTCCGGAGACGCTCCGGAGGCCCCACGAAGGCCTGGGAGGGAGGGGGGAGGCCGGGAGAGGCCTCTGTGGGGCCTTGCTAGGCCCCATGAAGGCCCGGGGAGGGAGGGGGGAGGCCGGGAGAATCCTCCGCGGGGCCTTGCTAGGCCCCACGAAGGCCCGGGGAGGGAGGGGGAGGGCCCGGAGAGGCCTCTGCGGGGCCTTGCTAGGCCCCACGAAGGCCCGGGGAGGAAGGGGGGAGGGCCCGGAGAGGCCTCCGCGGGGCCTTGCTAGGCCCCACGAAAGCCTGGGGAGGGAGGGGGAGGCCGGGAGAGGCCTCCGCGGGGCCTTGCTAGGCCCCATGAAGGCCCGGGGAGGGAGGGGGGAGGCCAGGAGAGGCCTCCATGGGGCATTGCTAGGCCCCACGAAGGCCCGGGGAGGGAGGGGGGAGGCCCGGAGAGGCCTCCGCAGGGCCTTGCTAGGCCCCACGAAGGCCCGGGGAGGGAGGGGGGAGGGCCCGGAGAGGCCTCCGCGGGGCCTTGCTAGGCCCCACGAAGGCCCGGGGAGGGAGGGGGCAGGGCCCGGAGAGGCCTCCGCGGGGCCTTGCTAGGCCCCACGAAGGCCCGGGGAGGGAGGGGGAGGGTCCGGAGAGGCCTCCGCGGGGCCTTGCTAGGCCCCACGAAGGCCTGGGGAGGGAGGGGGAGGCCGGGAGAGGCCTCCGCGGGGCCTTGCTAGGCCCCACGATGGCCTGGGGAGGGAGGGGGGAGGCCGGGAGAGGCCTTCGTGGGGCCTTGCTAGGCCCCACGAAGGCCCGGGGAGGGAGGGGGGAGGGCCCGGAGAGGCCTCCGCAGGGCCTTGCTAGGCCCCACGAAGGCCTGGGGAGGGAGGGGGGAGGCCAGGAGAGGCCTCCATGGGGCCTCCGGAGACGCTCCGGAGGCCCCATTAAAGCCTGGGGGAGGGCTGTGGAGGCCTCCATGGGGCCTCCGGAGACGCTCCGGAGGCCCCATGAAGGCCTGTGAGGGAGAGGGGAGGGCCGTTAGAGGCCTCCGCGGGGTCTCCCGAGACTCTCCGGAGGCCCCGTTGAGGGCTTGGGCGGGAGGGGGGAGGGCTGGGGAGGCATCCACGGGGCCTCGGGAGGGTCTCCAGAGGCCCTGGGAAGGCCTAGGAAGGGAGTGGGGAGGCTGGACGAAGCGACTATGGGGCCTCCGGAGGCCCCATGGTCGCTATGGTGGGGGAGGGGGGCAGTCATTATTCGCGGATTTTTCACATTCGCGGGGGTCCGTGGAACGGAACCCCCGCGAATGTGAAGGGACGACTGTATAATGTCCCTTCAAATATTTAAACGTCGCTATCATGTTGCCTCTCAACCTTCTCTTCTCCAGACTAAACATGCCCAGTTCCCTAAGTCGCTACTCATAGGGCATGGCTTCCAGACCTCTCACCATCCTGGTCGCCCTCCTCTGGACATGTTCCAGCTTCTCAATATTCTTACTGAATTGTGGTACCCAGAACTGGACACAGTATTCCAGGTGGGGTCTGACCAAAGCAGAATATAGTGGCACTATTACTTCTTTTAATCTAGACACTATACTCCTATTAATGCAGCCTAGAATTGCATTGCCTTTTTTAGCTGCTGCATCACACTGCTGGCTGATGTCCAGTTTGTGGTCCACTAAGACTCCTAGATCCCTTTCACATGTACTGCCATCAAGCCAGGTGTCACCCATCCTATATCTGTGCATTTGATTTTTACTGCCAACGTGTAGTATCCTACATTTCTCCTTGTTGAAATTCATTTTGTTAGTTTTGGCCCAGCTTTCTAATCTGTTAAGGGCATTTTGGAATCTGATCCTGGTTTCTGTGGTATTAGCTACCCCTCCTAATTTGGTTTCATCTGCAAACTTGATAAGCATACCCTCTATTCCCTCATCCAAGTAATTGATAAAGATGTTGAATAGCACTGAGCCCAGGACAGAACCCTGTGGCACCCCACTAGTAACTTCTCTCCAGGATGAAGAGGAGCCATTGGTGACTACCCTTTGGGTTTGGTCAGTCAACCAATTACAAGTCCACCTAACCATTGCATTGTCTAGACCACAAGTTACTAACCTTTCCCCAAGAATATCACGGGGGACCTTGTCAAAAGCCTTGTTAAGATTGTGACGTAAACCCATAGCAAAGATGTCCAGAAGATAGTCTGGTGACACGAACTGAAATGAAGTTGGAAAGCAGGGGATTTGAGAACACATGAGTGGTGTTTTAGGGTGATATTTATATGTGATAATTGCCCTGAAGGGATGGGATTTTCAGTGGAATACAACGTTTCTTAGAGGTTCCCTGGACTAGACAATGGATGCTCCAGAAGAGGTAATAGTTAATGGTCAATGTATTTGGAATGGAATAGGGCTGGCAAGGTGTTTTGTTGGAAGGGGATGAGGGAAGGAAGGATTCGTTTTACAAGCTTCCAGGACTCTGCTATCATTGAGCAGATTAGTGAATGACTCACCTCCAGATGTTAAGTTCTGACCTGAGTATTTGTTTGGGGAATTTCCAAAGGCCCTTCCTTTGGTCATACATGACTCCAACCATGGTATTTGGGGATCCCTGGTTTACCTGCCAACCATGTGGAAGGCCACATTAAGCCAAATTCTTTATGTAACATTTGTTGACCTCACCAAAGCCTTCGACACCGTGAGTAGGAAAGGTCTGTGGCAGATCCTGGAAAGACTAGGATGTCCCCCCAAATTCCTTAAAATGATTATCTTGCTACACGAGGGCCAGCGTGGTCAAGTCAGATATGGCGGTGCTCTTTCAGAGCCCTTTCTAATAACTAATGGAGTGAAGCAAGGTTGTATTCTGCGCCAACTATATTTACAATCTTCTTCAGCATGATGCTCCAAAGGACTATGGCAGAGCTTGAAGAAGAAGACGGCATCTATATACGTTACCGTACTGATGGTGACTTGTTTAACTTAAGCCGTCTGAGGGCTCGCACTAAGACTCTAAACTATCTAGTCTGTGAGCTGCTCTTTGCTGATGATGCCCACACAGAAGCAGCTCTGCAGTGCCTAACATCCTGCTTCGCAACAACTGTAGAGCTGTTTGGGCTGGAAGTCAACCTGAAGAAAACGGAAGTTCTTTACCAGCCTGCACCACAGGACGAACACCACCACCCCCACATTGCCGTCGGCAACTCTGTGCTTAAGTCCATTCAGCAGTTCACCTACCTAGGAAGCATCATCTCCTCAGATGTCAAGTTTGACAAAGAGATCGATCACAGATTAGCAAAGGCACATAGCGCATTTGGAAGACTTTACAAAAGAGTCTGTAGTAATAAACACCTGAGGCAAAACACAAAAATCAGTGTGTATAGAGCCATTGTACTGTCTATTCTCCTTTATGGATCTGAAACATGGGTCACCTATCGCCACCACTTATGACTCATCGAACACTTCCATCAGCATTGTTTACACACAATACTAAATATACAATGGACTGACTATGTAACAAATGTTGCTGTCCTTGAGCAAGCAGGGATCACCAGCACTGAGGCCATGATATTGAGAACACAGCTGCACTGGGCAGGGCATGTTTCTAGGATGGAGGACCATCACCTCCCCAAAATAGTATTCTACGGTGAACTCGCCACGGGTCAGCGTAAGAGGGGCGCTCCAAAAAAGTGATACAAGGACTCCCTGAAACACCTCAGCTCGGCCAAATTGATCACCAACAGTGGTCCACCTTGGCCTCACATCGGGAGGCATGGAGACACACTATCCACAATGCTGCAGCCTTATTTGAGAACTCACGCCAAACAAGTCTTGAAGAGAAACGACAACGCAGAAAAAATCACAACCCGGAAACATCACCCAAGGAAACCTTCTGCTGTGCTTTCTGCAACCTGACTTGTCTATCTCAGATTGGCCTTTTTAGTCATCAGCGCGCTTGCAGAAAGCGCAGTATGAGTCCTTCCTGAATCTTCGTTTGTGAAGAGAAGCCAGAGAGAGAGAGATAGCCAATAATTTGATATTCCAAGATGGGGGCTACCAGGGTAGATAACAGCTAATAGCTGAGATCTTACATCATGCTTGCATAGGATAAATCTACACTCACATACAGTTGGCCCTCCATATCCATGGATTGTGTATCCACTGATTCAACCAGTCATGGTTTGAAAATATTCCCAAAAACAACAACCCAAAAAACAAACCTTGATTCTGCTGTTTTATATATAGGGATGCCATTTTAGTACACCGTTGTATATAATGGGACTTGGGCATATATGGATTTTGGTATCCTCGTGAAGCGGGGGGCTTACTGGTACAAAACTGTAGTGGATACCAAGTGCCCACTGTAGTTACGTGGTGGTTGTGCTACCCCACCCTTCTGCTGAATACCAACATTGTGCAACAAATTGCATATCAGAAATGTGCTTGCTGTTTCTACAATGCCAGTGAATCCCTGAAGGCATTGACAAATATATGTACAGCCTTCAAGAATGTCTAACTGCCTGTATACCAGTTACACTTGAGGAACTCTGCATATGCAGGTGTGAATGAGATATGGATGTTACACTACGGTCAAAAAAATACAACTCCATGTATAAGGGCATTTATGTGCATTCAAAACACCAACATGATGCCAGCCACTGAGATTTCAGTGGGTGTCTTCTGGCCTGCTTACCACTTAAGTCGTAAAGATGACCTGTTTTAAAACAAAATTTGTGGTGCTAAGGAATTCTGTGCCACTGTAATCATCACAGTGGTAGCTCCAAAATATGAGGGGCAGTGCCTCCACTCCTTAAGTTTTAGTCCAGAATTCCAATGTGCTCAGGACCATTTTGGAGATAGAGTTCATCAGCTTTGATAGATCATTAAAAGTTCAGAATTAAACACAGAGATTACTAATGTGGGGACTGCCACTGTATCATCATCATCATCATCTCCTTTTCCTTCCCCATTGGGTAACTGCAAAATGCACAGCCAGACTGGTGTCAGTTGTGCATTTAGACACCATATAACACCAGTCTTGCAAGAATTTGCTTCCAAGTTCAATCCAAGGTGCTGATGTTGCACTACACAACTTAGGAGCAAGATATCTGAAAGACCACCTCCTCCCATATGAGCCTGCCAGAAATTTGAGCTCTTAGAGGAGGCGCTGTTGTGTGTCCCAATACCTCATGAAGTTAGGTTGGCTGATACACATAACTGGGCTTTCTCTGTAGCAGCACCCTGACTGTGGAACTCCATACCCAAGGAAGTTAGGCTGGCCCCATCACTTTTAAGCTTCTGGTAGGCAGCCAAAACAGTACTGTCCTGCATGGCATTTAGTAATGTTTGAAATTGCTGTTTTAACTGTTTTAAAACTGTATTCTAGAATTGTTTTCAGACTGCTTTTAGGAATTTTAAAGGAATATTTTAATGTGTTTAAAATATTTTTATCTCTGTATTGTTTTAATTGATTGTTTGTTAGGCTGGGAGGTGATACATAAATACATACTGTATTTAGTTCTATGAAGGTAAACCAGAGTCTGCTAACACTCCTCATTCACCCGTTCTTGCTTTCCTGGAATGTTTGAGAGCTGTATCTCCTTTCTCATTGCACACACCTAGTTTGATGTCATTTGTTCCCCACTTATGAATGATTAATACACACAGAGATCTTTTTTCAGTTTCAGGTCTGTGCTTGCCAATGGGAACAGGCCATGACCTTGGAGTTTTCAATTTGTCCTCATGATTAACAGTCTTTGCCAGGTTGTCTTTGTGCAGTCAGGTGTGGGAATGAAAACCTTTGTGCCTTAACAAAGTTTCTGGCATGTATTGGCAATGCAGAATGGGTGCTTCCTCTTATGGGTTAGGAGAATGATGACTAATACAGTAAATACAAATGTCTTAAGTGATGACTCTTCGTACAATACACAAAGTCTCCTCTGGCCAGATGCCCTAAAATTAAAAGCCTATGCCCCAGGAGTTTTGGTGTAACATAGCAGCTGAGGAATTGAACTATAAATATGGGAAGATGCTGGCTCAAATTTTACCTTAGCCACAAATTCACTTCACTGTGTTGAATTCACAAATTCAACACAGGCACAAAAATACTTGCGTACCTTACAGAATTGTTGTAAGGTACTACAACAATTCTTTAAAATACTAAAAGCATATGCTAAGCAGTCCGTGTTGTTTTAGGTGTGTGCATTCAAGTCATTTCCAACGTTTGGCAATCCTAAGGTAAACCTATCACTGGGGTTTCTTGGCAAGATTTCTTGGCAAGGTTTGCCTTTGGCTTACTCTGAGACTGAGAGAACAGGACTTGCCCAAGGTCACCCAGTGGGTTTCCATAGCTGAACAGAGATTTAAACCCTGTTCTCCAGAGTCATAGTCCAGCGCTCAAACCTCTACACCATGCTGGCTCTCTAAGCAATTCATGTACTAACAGCAAATTTATACTCCATGTGGGGCTTCTCATACAGGTGAACAACACTATCTGCACATGAGACGAAGGTATCAGCAAGATTGGGAAAACCCCAAAGTTTGCAGAATCGACTTCCTGTCTATGTACATATCAATCTATGGACTTTTTCGGACAAGTAAAAGGCAGTGGAAGCAGCCTTGCCACGTTGCGAGACTGCTGCGCTGCAGGGCGTCCCTTTCAGATGACGTCCGTCCCTGCTGGTACTGTTGCGGTACTGCAGGGACATTTGAGTGTAATATTTTGGCGATTTTTACTCACAATCAACTTTCGTGAGTAAAAATCGCCAAAATATTACACTCAAATGTCCCTGCGGTACCACAACAGTACCGGCAGGGATGGGCGTCATCCGAAAAGGATGCCCTGCAGCGCAGCAGTCTCGCAACGTGGCAAGGCTGCTTCCATTGCATTTTACTTGTCCAAAAAAGTCCTATATCTATATTAGTGTGTGTGTGGGGGGGGTGCTAAATGTGTCGCTCTCCCAAGAAAAAAGTTTCTAAACAAGCCCATAGGGACTGAGTATGCTCAACACAGAGAATGCTAAGTGACTGGTGAGTGGGAGGAGCGAGAAACTCAAGAGTATCATTTTTCACTGTGAGTTATTTTTACTGGATTCCCACAGTGAGGACTGGGACTATGAAGCATGGGAAATTCAACTTCCTCCTCCTCTTCCCTCCACACTATTCTGCAATGTGCTGTACATGAGGCTACTTCTTTACCAAGTCTGGAAACTTCAGTTAGCTCAAAACATGGCAGCCACCTTTTGGTACATCTAAGGGTAATCATATTGCACCAATATTAAAATCACTCCACTGGCTGTCAATTAGTTTCCTAGCAAGGTATAAAGTGTTGGCTGTTTTTTCTCCAGTTGCCCCCCAATTGTGGAATGACCTTCTGGAGAAGATTCATCATCTGGATATGCACTCTGACTTTAAAACAGCAGTACACATCAGTCTCTCCTATTGTTTGGCCTATCCAAACAATTTTAAATCAACATTTTAAACATATGTATTGATTGTTTTTAATATATATTGCTTTTATATGCTATTTTAACTGGTATTATGTATCTAATTTGTTGTTACTCCCCACCTTGATCTGTAAAGAGAGGGGGTAAAATATAAAACAACAATAATAATTTGTGTAATATTCTGGCTAACTTCACTTCAGACAACACAGGCTCTCAGCAGATTCAGAACTTTATTTAGCAAGCAGAGTTGATCATAGTACACAGTTGTTGAACATAGTACACAGGACTGAAGGTGTTTTCTAGTTACACAATATACTTAAAACCCACACAGTTCAACTGTTACAAAAGCTTTCATTCCATTTGTCAGCATCTCAAAACATTCCATCTTCCCAGAACTTACCCCCCTCCCCCCCATACCAAATTTCCCACAAGAATGACCTTGGTCATTCTCATCTCCTAATTACTCCCCACACATCTGCTCATTGTCCCAGGCCACAGATAACACACAATCTTTTACTTTCCCAGCTCTATAGCATGCCCCATCATCCTACATTACCAAACATAACCCAAGCATGGCAGGACCATAACTCGACCATGATCCTGACGATTTGACACCCTTATGGGCTGTGAGACAAGATAAGTTGCATTTCAGTTAACACAAACTACACACATTAACTATGAACATTGTTTTCTGCTCATCCTCCTCCTCCTCATCCAAATGCTACATGCTGTTTGGTTTGGAGCCAGCCAGCAGTGTGCTTTCAGGGAACATGTAGCATCAGGTAGGCTTCCTGACTAGGGGAAGAGCTGGTGTTAGTTAGGACCCTATACTTACTCAGAAGTTCATTCTGCCCATCTACAGCATACGGTGATGCTTCTAAAAGGGTTAGTATACGCATTTAAAAGCAAGGTCATAGAATTGCAGAGTTGGAAGAGACCACGAGGGCCATCCAGTCCAACCCCCCTGCCACACAGGAAATCTTGATCAAAGCATCCCCGACAGATGGCCATCCAGCCTCTGTTTAAAGACCTCCAAGGAAGGAGACCCCACCACGCTCCGAGGGAGTGTGTTCCACTGCCGAACAGCTCTTACTGTCAAAAAGTTCCTCCTCATGTTGAGGTGGAATCTCTGTTCCTGGAGCTTGCACCCATTGCTCCGTGTTCCAGTCTCTGGAGCAGCAGAAAACAAGCCTGCTCCATCCTCAGCGTGACATCCCTTCAAATACTTAAACAGGGCTATCATATCGCCTCTTAACCGTCTTTTTTCCAGGCTAAACATACCCAGCTCCCTAAGTCTCTCCTCATAAGGCATTGTTTCCAGACCTTTCACCATTTTAGTTGCCCTTCTCTGGACACGCTCCAATTTGTCAATATCCTTTCTGAATTGTGGTGCCCAGAACTGGACACAGTATTCTAAGTGAGGTTTGACCAAGGCAGAATAGAGTGGCACTATTACTTCCCTTGATCTAGACACTATACTTCTATTGATACAGCCCAAAATCGCATTGGCCTTTTTAGCTGCCGCATCACACTGTTGGCTCATGTTCAACTTGTGGTCTACTAGGACTCCTAGATCCCTTTCGCATGTAGTCTCATTCAGCCAGGTCTCTCCCATCCTATATTTATGCATTTCATTTTTCCGCCCTAAATGCAGTACTTTACATTTCTCCGTATTGAATTTCATTTTGTTAGCTTTGGCCCAGCTCTCCAGTCTATCCAGGTCATTCTGAATTTTGATCCTGTCCTCTAGGGTATTAGCTACTCCTCCCAATTTGGTGTCATCTGCAAAACACACCTGCTAGTATTCTACACCAGCTACTTAGGCAAGTATCACACTACACTGTTATAGCAATATTATTCTACTTTAACTGCTATGGTTGCCTCCTCTGGAATCCTGGGATTTGCAGTTTAGGGAGGGGCATTTAGAACTCTCCGCCAGAGAGCTCTTAGGTCTCACTAAACTAGAAACCCCAGAATTTCACAGGAGGCAGCCATAGCAGTTAAAATGAAATAATAGCACTACAGCAGGACAGTGTATCACCTTCTGATCACTGACAGAATGGGTCTCCTTCTCCCTATGCAGCTGGTGCCTTATAAAGTGTTCGTGTGTATGTGTGAGAGAGAATTACAATCATGGTAATAGTGTCAAAATCATGATTAAGTAGCAAATATGAAAGAGTTACCCAAATTTAACCATCCATAACTGTTTCATAGTCATTATCACTATTTAATCACAATTTTGACACTATTGTCACAATTGTAACCCCCCACACACACACACACTTTACCCAGCACCAGTTGCATAGGGAGAAGGAGGACCATTCTGCTGGTGATTGGAGCATACGTGAATGTTTCTGTCAGGTTTGGGCAGTGATCAGGCCAGGAGAGGTTACTTAGGTAGGTACATTTAACTAACTAGTTGATGTAGAATACTGGCCATCAAATTTAAGATTGGAATAATGAGAAACTCAGTGTAGCCAAAATCCTTGCGGTAGTCAGACAAACAATCAGAAAGAAAGATTGCAAAGTTGTCTAGACTACAAAGAGGAATGACACCATTTATACGCATGTGCTTTTAATCATACTCTTAGTTATAAAACAGAAGACACAAGCGGGCATACAGTAGCACCCCTACATCCGCTGATTCACCATCCACTGATTCAGTTATCGGAGGAAAGGAGGACTCGATCTGCCTCCCTTCTCCCTTTGCCCCTGGGATCACCTCTGGGATAGCTCTCATGGTGGGAATGGCAATGGGGTGCATTCACTATTATCCACAGATGTCATTATCTGTGGGGGGGGGCTGGAACCAATCCCCCACAGATATGGGGGGTCCTACTGTATATCAATAGAGAGCAGTTTCAATGGAACTAGGAAAACAATATGAGACAGAAAATGCTGCTGTAATTATCTCTTCAATGATTGTTTCTGCGGAAGTATTGAAACAAATATAAATGTACCAAGTTGGGAAGGTTATTTAGAAAACTAACATATCAGTGTTTGTCTCCACTTGATACATGGTACTCATTACTTTAAGAGTACCACATTTCTAACATGTTATTAAAGTTCTACTTTTTCTTGCTTCCTCTATTTTAAACAAAAATATATATTAAAAGGAGAAAAAGGCTAGAAACTGACCCAAGTGACCCATTGCAAAAATGACATTTTTGAATGAGTAAACAGTAGGACCCCTATATCCACTGATTCATTATCCACTGATTCAATTATCCACAGAACACAAAACAGCACACCTGCCATAGAGTCTTCTTAGAAAATGTGTCCTCTCTAGCCATCTTCTAGGTCCTCCCAGGCAACTCTGTGGTATTTTAAACTGGTAGTCCCATTATTTTCAAAGGTGATCGTTATTATCCATGTTTTTTGGTATTCACCCTCCCCCCAGGATACGGGGGTCCTACTATACTGAATGTTTCTTGTTATGTAGACAAAATGAATTGCATTACCATTTATAAAAAATACAGCTGGAATTCACAGTCTTTTATGAATGTGTAACCTGGAGTTATTAATCTGTAACCAATTTGTATTCACAATCCCTATATATTCACAATTGTGGCAATAGTATAGGGAATATATAAGGAAAATAAAAGTCACCCAATCATGCCTTACCATGCATTAGCAACTGTGAGTGATGGAGGTTTGTTTTCCTGGAGATTGGGACACAGTAGACTGATGTTTCCACCTCCCTCCCACCAGTGATCTCTGGTATGAGGAGGAATTCCAACAGGAATCCTGCTTCTGACTGTTGTACTGGAGATCCCTAGTGGGTTGGTGGGTGGTTGGGGGCTGGAAACATCAGTCTGCTGTGTCCTGATCAACAAGCGAACAGGCCTCTGTCACTTGCAGTGGCTGATACATGGTAAGGTAGGATTGGAAGATCAGTCCAGGAGATGTCACTCAGATAAGTATACTTAACTAAGTAGATGATCTAGTATCATGCCCTACATAATTATGGCCTTGGTATTCAAAAAGTAACACGTTCCAGATAACATCACTTGTAGTGTCCTGTTTCCAAGCTTTGCACAGATAACTCCAAGAAAGACTATTGTTAAAGCTTTCCTAGAATTCTACTGCCTTGAAGTAATTTCTACTAAAGGTACTTCCTGAAAGCTACAAAATGTAAATAATATATTCTCTGGTTATAATAATTGCAGAAAGCAAACAACAGCAGAAATAGAGTAATAACTTGCTAAAATAAATAGTTTCAGATGTTCTGGTCTGCACTGCCACCTTGTGGTCTTACTCTTTATTAAAGATCGGGACTTTTTAATGTTAACAGAATCATGGAATTGTAGAGTTGGAAGAGACCATGACGACCATCCAGTCCAACCCCCTGCCACGCAGGAAATCCCGATCAAAGCATCCCTGACAGATGGCCATCCAGACTCTGTTTAAAGACCTCCAAGGAAGGAGACCCCACCATGCTCCAAGGGAGAATTGGATGAGACCACAAGGGCCATCCAGTCCAACCCCTATTTGCCATGCAGGAATACACAATCAAAGCACTCCAGACAGATGGTCATCCAGCCTTTGTTTAAAGACCTCCAAAGAAGGAGACTCCACATCTGAGGCAGCTGTTTAAGTGGAATCTATTTTTGTGTCATTTGAATCCATTGCTCTGTATCATAGTCTCTGAAGCAGTAGAAAACAAGATTGCTCCATCTTCAATATCACATCCTTTCAAATATTTAAACATGGCTATCATGTCACCGCTTAACCTTCTCTACTTCAGGCTAAATATACCCAGCTCCCTAACCTGCTCCTCATAGGGGATGGCTACCAGACCTTTAACCATTTTAGTCACTCTCCTCTGGACACATTCCAGCTTGTGAATACCTTCTTGAATTGTGGTGCCCAGAACTGGTCACAGTATTCCAGGTGAGGTCTGACCAAAGCAGAACAGAGTGGTACTATTACTTCCTTCGATTGAGACACTATTCCTTATTGATGAAGCCTAGAATCTCATTGGCTGTTTTAACTGCTGTATCACACTGTTGACTCATGTTCAGCTTGTGGTCTACTAAGACTCCTAGATTCCTTTTACATGTACTGCTGTCAAACCAAGTGTCATCCATCCTGTATCTGTGAATTTCATTTTTTCTAAGTGTAGTACCTCACATTTCTCCCTGTTAAAATTCATTTGGTAGTTTTGGCCCAGCTCTCCAATCTGTTAAGGTCATATTGAAATCTGATCTCCTCCTCTGGGGTATTTGCTACCCCTCCTAATCTAGTATCATCTGCAGATTTGATAAGCATGATCTCTATTCCATCATCCACATCATTTATAAAGATGTTGAATAGCACTGGGCCTGGGACAGAACCCTGTGGCACCCCACTATTCACTTCTCTCCAGGGTGAAGAGGAGCCATTGGTCACTACCCTTTGGGTTCGGTCAGTCAACCTGTAGTGGCCATGTAGACTCTAATGTCTATTTGCTGAATGCTGTAATCTTGCAATCACTATTTGGGGTCAGACTAGATAGCCCATGAGACTCTGGGACTCTGCAAAGTCTTTTTCCTTTAACTCTCAGGCCTAGTCAATGTTCTTTACTAATCAACCCTATGTTCCATAAACATATGGTATACTGATGTAAACAAATTCTTTCTCTAATAATGGTCGAACTGTACCCAAATGTTCCTAAGCTATCTTAACTTGAACTATCAACAAATTGTCTCAAGAGAAATTGCTGACACCAAAGAGAAGGAGGAGGGAATTGTTTTTTTGCAAACCGAAATTAATGTATAAAGGTATTCTGTAATCACAACTCTGGGTTCTGACTCTTTGGAAGATATTCCAGTCAGGCCCACTGGTGTAATAAAACTCACTTTCCAACTGTGGGTCTGCTGTTCCATGATTTCTGCAACAAACCAATTGCAAATCCACCTAACAGTTGCATTTTACGAGCTTGTTTGCAAGAATATCATATGGGACCTTGTCAAAGGCTTTACTGAAATCAAGATATGCTATATCTACAGCATTCCTGTCATCTACCAATCTTGTAACTCTTATATATAAAAAAAGAGATTAGTCTGGCATGACTTGTTTTTGAGAAACCCATGTTGACTTTTAGTGATCATGACATTCCTTTCTAAGTGCATACTGACTGTCTGTTTAATGATCTGCTCTAGACTCTTTCCTGGTTTTGATGTCATGCTGACTGGGCGTAACTGTTTGGCTCTCTTTTTTCCTCCCCTTTGAAGATGGGGTCAACAATTGCCCTCATCCTGTCTGATGGGATCGCTTCTGTTTTCTAGGAACTCTCAAAGATTATTGCTAGTGGTTCTGAATTTCATTCTGCCAGTTCTTTTTAATATCCTTGGATGTATTCCATCTGGCTCTGGAGACTTTGGGGTTGTCCCCAAGGTGAAAATGCCCCTCACAGAATTTGCTCAGAAAACGAGCTGTCTTAATGGGATCCCACAATCTTATTGTATTGTGAAGGGGGGGGGGGCAAAAAGAGGGAAAACTATGAAAGAAAAGCCTTTGCAGCTTTTCCCAACTTTTTGTAAAAACTCCAAGTATTTTCACTTGTTAAGACAAGTGATTCGACATGAATTGCTTCCCCATGAAGGACACAGTGCAAACCTGATTGGCTGGACGAGAGAAGGGGGTGAGGCTGTGTTACAGGGCAAGTGCCCACTGCCGCTATGTTAGATTTTTGCTTTAGTGAGTGATTGCTAAGGTGATGAAAAGGAGGTTTGTGCTATTTTTTTCTTTCTTTTTTTTGGGGGGGGGAGGTGAAATATCACTTGTGCACACCATAGAAATAGTTTTTTTTAAAAAAAAATAGGTATTCGGCAGCAGATTTAAAATTAAGAATAATTTATCAAGAAGAACTAAATAAAGAAAATATTCAGTGTAATTGGTTCCTCTACAGGCAACTAACAGAAAAGTTTAAGAAAGACATGAAATTAGAAGGTATAGAGGAGGAACTGACTGAATTTGATAAGATAATATGTGAAAATAAGAGTAAGTTACTGTCAAAAATTTACAAAATACTGTTGAAATTAAAGTTGGAGCAAGAAACGATAAAGCCTTACATGGTACTATGGGCACAAAATATTGGCAATCAAATACATTTAGAAGATTGGGAAAAATCTTGGAATAAAAATATTTTATTTACTAGAAGCAACAGCTTAAAAGAAAATTACTATAAATCAATCTATAGATGGTATCTGACACCTGATAAAATAGCAAAAATTTATAAAAACTCATCTAATGTCTGTTGGAAGTGTGGTAAAACAGTGGGCTCATATTATCATGTTTGGTGGAGCTGTAGTGGGGTAAAGAAATTTTGGAAGGAAATTCATAAAATGTCACAAAGTATTTGAAGATAGACTTCCCTTTTAAACTGGAAATTTACCTTTTGAATATGTTGCAAGATATAAACAAAGAAGATCAAAGAAAATATTGGAAAATTCTTCTTTATATGATTACTGCGGCTAGGCTTATGCTAGCAAAGAATTGGAAGAATTCAACAATACCAGAGATAGAGGAATGGATGATTAAGTTATATGATACGTATGAGATGGACAGGTTAACAATGATCCTAGACGAGAAAAAATCTGAGAAAAACTGTGACGATTGGAAGAAATGAATACCCCTGTGGAAAGAAAAATGGGGGGAAATAGCAACAATAGGCATTAAGTAACAAGGAGAGGAAAGCTTCAAATGTTGAAAACAGAGACTTTTAAAAAACAAATGAGAAATTGGAAGAGAAGAGGCATGAACAAATCACTCTTGAAGAAAGGAAGAATGGAAGATTCAAGGAAGTTTGGTTTGTTCGGTGTTATTTGTTTGAGGATTGCATGTATGTGTATTGTATGTGTATTGTATGTGTATATATATTAATGTGTTTTAGTTCATGTATTATTGAATAAAAATATTTTAAAAATAAAAACAAAAATAAGAATAATCCACTCATGACCGCTGTCTCAGCTACAAGTATGCGGGTTTATGGGGGCTGTAAAACCATTAAGATAGGTCGCAACTGCTGGGAGTTGCTATTACTGTTAGAAGTCTGTTCCCCCCCCCTTCATGTAGACTTAGGTTTTAGTTCATCTAGAGTAGCCAGGTATTCCTGTACTACCTCTTTACTTATTTTCTGCTGCATTTCCCCTACTGCATCATCTGCTCCATTTTTCCTGGGTTGGACACTGTTTTCCTTTTGGGAGAAGACCAAAACAAGGAAGATGTTGAGTAGTTCTGCCTTTTCTCTGTCCCCTGTCAGTATTTTGCTATCTTCATGCAGCAGCCCTACCATTTCCTTGTTCTTCCTTTTGCTATGGACATAACCAAAAAAGGCCTTTTTTAAAAACCTCCCTAGCAAACCTGAGTTCATTCCATACTTTAGCTTTTCTGACTTTCTCCCTACACGTGCTTGTTATTCATTTGAATTCCTCTTTGGTGATTTCCTCCAGCTTCCATTTCTTGTACACCTTCCTTTTAAATCTTAGCTCTTCACAGTTAAGGCAGTTACTTTCATGAATGCAAGCAATGTTACATTTTTTATTTGTTGCTAGGGAGTTTTGTTTGGTTCATTTTTTGTTAACAAAATTAAATATGGCAATTTCTTTATAGATACATTGGAAAGAACTCAAGATTTTTAAAATGTAGCAAAAAGTGCATCTTTCCTATTCTCCCACCCAAGCAAAGGACCCAGAGTGCTTAAGTCTCAAAAGTGCAGCATTGAAATATGCATCCAGTCATGTTTATTGTGGTAATATGGGTTTCCTTTTCTGTAACCAGGACCGGTTTAAGGAATTTTGGGGCCCCCTGCAATGCTTTACTTTGGGGCCCCCATATGTTTATCTCAGATCAATGTAACCTAACCTATTCACCGTACAGGATGTTCAGATTATAGTAGGACCCCCGTATCCATGGATTCATTATCCATGGGACACAAAACAGCACACCTACCATAGAGTCTTCCTAGAAAATGTGTCTTCCCTAGCCCTTTTCTAGGCCTTCCAAGGCAACTCTATGGTATTTTAAACCAGAAATCCCATTATTTTCATATTAAGGAGGCCAACACGGGGCCCTCTCTTGACCTCGGGGCCCCCTCTTGACCTCGGGGCCCCCTGCCAATGCTGATTTGGCAGACAGGTTAAACCGGCCCTGTCTGTAACAGCTGCATAGCAGAAAGGTAAACAAAAGCCATACCCTCCAACTGCCTCAGTTTGGTAGGGACAGTTCCAATTAATCCTCTGCTGTCCCACTTTTCCAGATATTTTTAAGATGTCCCATTTCCCTCTCTTCTTCTTCCACTTTCTTACTTTGTCCTCAATTTACTTGCACTGGTACAAATTAAGTTCAAATTGCAAAGGTAATTTGCATTCCATATATGGAGTGAGAAATGCCACATGTCCAAGACTCAGAGAAGGGAGGCATGAAAATTGGAGGAAGGAACACCATTAATTTAAGATATGCAAATGACACCATACTACTAGCAGAATATAGCAAAGACTTGGAACAATTACTGAAGAAAGCCAAGGAAGAAAGTGTAAAGGCAGGTTTGCAGTTGAACATTAAGAAAACAAAAACAATGACCACAGATGATTGACATAACTTTAAAGTAGATAATGAAGACCTTGAAATAGTTCAAGATTTTCCATATGTTGACTCAGTCATTAATCAGAATGGAGACTGCAGTCAAGAAATCAAAAAACTAGGACTTGGAAGGGTAACTATGAAGGAACAAGACAAGGCCCTGAAGTGTAAGGCTATATCATTGGATACTAAAGTTAGGATTGTTGATGTCATCATATTTCCCATTTCTATTTATGGTTGTGAAACAGTGAAGAAAGTTAATAGGAAGAAAATCAACTTATTTCAAATGTGGTGCCAGAGAAGAGTTCTATGGATACTGTGGACTGCTAAAAAGACAACTAAATGGGTCCTAGAGCAAATCAAGCCTGAACTCTCCTTAGAAACCAAGATGACTAAACTGAGACTATCATACTTTGGCCATATCATGAGAAGACATGACTCACAAAAAATAACACTAATGCTTGGCAAGACATATGGCAGTAAGAAAAGAGGAAGACTGCATTACAGATGGATAGACACAATCAAGGAAGCCACAGCCCCAAGTCTGAGGGACCTGAGCAGGGCTGTTGATGAAAGGGTGACTTGGATGTCTCTCATTCATAGGATCGCCATAAGTTGAAGTCAGCTTGATGACAGTTAACAAACAACTTTGCAGGTGAGGGAGAGGAGGAAGGTGTAGATTCTTGCCCTTCTCACTTTGTTGTTAACCACCATTAAATTGACTTTGACTTATGACAGCCCTATGAATGAGAGACCTCCAAGTTACCCTGTTATCAACAGCCCAGCTCAGGTCTTGGAAACTCCGAACTGTGACTTCCTTCCCAGTAGGCTTAGGCAAAAGCAAACTGCTTCAGCCTTCTGTAGCTTATGTTTCCTCCCTTCATTAATAGCATTTGTGATCTTGAATACAATTTGACATTGCTTGGTGACATGTGTCCCTGTTTTCATCTGTGAAATATTGGAAATATGAAAACTCCCTCCCTGAAGGACTCAACTTGGAACAGATTTGTGGTTGGGTTGGTGCTTGCATGTGAGATGAATGTTGATGGGCATGAGAGAAAGTGTGTGTGAGAGAGAGTGTGAGAGAGAGAGAGAACAGTAGAGAAAATATGAGAGTGGATGGTAGATGAATGAAGGGGAATGCGGAGGGGTGTTTGTTTTTCTGTGAATGGATGTGTGTTTGAGTGAATGAATAAGTGAAGGGGAAATACCTTCCCCTACTCACCATCACTAGCATGGAGCTCCTGCCTACCTCCCTAGGGATGTCTCTTTATCAAGGCTAAGGATGCCAAAGCACTTCAGAACAGTCTGCAGACTCATTTCTATAAGGAAGAAAAATTAGGCTGCATTGTAATTTATGTTTGAAGATGTTTATACAAGCTTAATTTCCCTGTATCTCTATGTAAGGGGTCTTGATCTTGTAGGATTTGCTGGAAAGGATCAGAAGCAGTGTTAGAATGAAAAAAGCAACATTCGGAACATCAAACCCATAGTCCAGACTCTCCAATAGAACACATAGTGTATGGGAGAGGGAGGGGTAGGAATTTCTAGGCATTGTTGTTTGGGATACAAAAAGACATGTGCAATCCTAATAGAGGCTTCTAGCCATGATTTGTATAGATATGTACACACGCGCACACACACACACACATATCAGACAGCACATCAAATTGGGCTGAAAGAAGGGGTTCTCCTCACATACTTGGGCCATGAGCCTCCACTGCTATAGCTAACTGAGATGGTAGGTATTCCCAGATTGTAGTAAAAATGAGGCCACTGATATCAGTGTGCTCAGGAAACTGTCCTAGAAGTTTCTCTCTCTCTCTGTGCGTTTTAACAACTACCCTCCCCAATCCTTTAGGCCTAAAAGGACCATGCAAACTCACATAATATGGGATGTCAAGTGGGGGGGGGGGAAGGAAAACGAAAACCAGGGCACTGGGACAATGAGGGGTGGAGTTGAATAGAGTATCCTGGAAGAACCCTGAACAGAAGCAGTAGGATATGTGCAGCAACATTTTGTTGCACGTTCCACATGTTTTACTACAAGGGGAAAAGGCCAATCATATCCAACAGCATTTGGACTGAAATCAACATTAATAAAAGAATTTCTTCCTACAAAATACTCACTCTCAGGACATGTTCATTGGTCCTAACATCTCTTTGCAGAAAGGTCATAGGTTAAAACAGGGTTTCTCAAGGTATCTGATGCGGAGGTCAGCAATTATTTTTTTTTCCAGTGTACCAGGAACCAACAATACATTTGTGCCAATTGGCTATAACTGTTTCTTTCCTTCCTGAAAACTTGCTGGGGGCTGGCAGCCAATGACTCAGGGACTGGCAACAGTCCAGGGATCACCACTTTGAGCAGCACTGGGTTAAAGAATATTCTCTGGTTAGCTGGTTTGTGAGAAGGCTGGTGAAAGGCAAAAAAAGAGTCTGTTATTACCACAGGCCATTTTTATCCACATGTCCTCACGTCTAACAACACAAGTACATGCCAAACATAGTTCTGTCTGTCCACCAGAGTTTGGCAAGTTAGTTTCCAGAAATTTAAATAAAATGACATGTGGAATCCATCCATAACTGAGCAGTTGTAAGATATAGCTTGTCATTGTATTCATATGATAGCCCATCTTTGAATATCTAATGTGCTGTCATGTGGCAGATGGTGCAAGCTTGTTTCCTACTGGAAGCTGACTAAATATTTGGGAGGACTTCCTGGTGATAATAGCTGTTTGACAGTGAAATGGACAACCTCCCATCAGGCTGTGGACTCTCCTTCACTAGAGGTTGGTAAACACAGGTTAAATGGGCACTGGTTGGGAGCTGTGGATTCCTGCACTGTCAGGGGTTTGGACTATATGTTCCTCAGGATAGCTTTCAACACTATGATTCCATGGTTTTCCATAACAGTACCTTTCCATATTCTGCCCTATGTAGCCACCTCTCCACCTACCAAATCACAGTTTTAAAGACCTGATCCTCTCCTCCTGCCTTGTGTATAAACTTTAAAATACACAACTATCATGTAGGAAAATCAGCCTATGTAGGACACAAATCACCTCCTCAGTTTTAAGTGTGAAACTCTTCCATTGCAGCATCAAAAGGGTTAGCAATTTCCCCTAAAACAGTCTAAGTCACGTTCTTGTTCAACCTGAGGCTAAAAGAAGAGAATGTATTTATAATAAAATGCACTAGATGGCACTCTAGATATTTGAGCAGGGTTTTACTTGTACATAGACATTCTCTTCCTTTTTGAGAGCTCCTGGGTGATGTGTCAGGGTCTGTATTATATGCTTGTGTAAGCCACCAAAACTCATTGTACCAACTACATCCAAAATAAGCTACAGAAGAAAAACCTTGTTTTCTCCAGTTTGTCAAAAAGCAAAATGCAAGATTTGAACAGATAACAGAGGTGCTTGTGTATTAATTATCCAGAGGGATTTCAAAATGAATTAGGTTATCATTTTCTAGCTGACATGAAGAACAGCATGGGTTTGAGAAGTGCAGGTTTCTGTTGCAGCATCAATGCATTTTGCATAGCGAGGATCTAGCAGTAATCCGATCAGCTGCAATTGCCACAATACCAGACGGGTCCCTAAAAATAGAAGCTCTGTGGTAATCTGTCTGGATTACTGAATTCAATGAACACTGGGTGACAAATCAGGAAAATATTCAAGGATATGAGTGTGTACAGAAAGTTGTATTTGAGTTCAGAGAGATGGGTAACTCCTGTGTAGGACCACAGACTTCATAGAAATTTTTCAACACTATTTTTTGCCACATTATTTTCCTGGCTTTCTACCAAGTCAACAGGAGGGTCTTTGTTGTGAACTAACTGTAGAATCCATTGCTTATATAAGTATGACCTCTTGAGTTTAGCCACAAGAGTTGTATGGGACAAGCCATGGAAAGTTAGTTTTTGGGACCACACCTTCCAGAATCCCCGAGCCAGCATGGCAATGGATCATTTTGTCTGAGGTATTCTGGGGCTTGTAGTTACAAAAATACCATTCTCAAGCTCTAAAGTGTCAACTAGGGTGGCTTCCACCTCACGGTGCAGTGTATCTTCCCCAGGTTTTATTCTAGAGTTCAAAGAAGCCATCCAAGGTCCTGAACCCTATCTAGAAAACAGATTCAGTCCTTTGAGTGTTTTCTTAAAGGCTGGATCAAAATCCAAACTGGATTCATTGCAGCCTTGACAAGGAAGACACCACAGTTTTGATTGTCTCCCAGGAACTTTTTTGGCTGCTCTGTTATCCTTCCTCTTCTCTGGGGAAGGTTATTTTTACTTGAGATGGGAGGCGCCAGAGAGGAGAAAGCACCTGGTTTTTTTCCCCCAGTAACAAAATGAAGAGAAGGGAAAGTTTTATCCTAAATAATTCCTTATGCCTTCAGAAATCTCGGGGAGTGGGAGATTCCAAATGGAGTCCACTGGAGTTTCTTCATTGGTAACTGCTTTTTTGGATGGGATCAGTAACAGGAATGTGTTCTAATTTCAAGGTTCATGGGTAATGCATTAAAACTCCCAGGCTGAAACCCCAAGGAAGCAAACATATTCTTCAGATAAAAGAGTTTTGGCCATGTTGTCCCACACCATTGATCAAGACAATGAAAAGGGCTTCAACGTCTATTAAGCCGGAGGTTTCTGGAAGCTCCTCCTCATCTTGCCTCCTTGCTTCAACCTTAGGAGCTCATGCTCCCAACATCAAGACTAGACATGTGGGAACTACTGGTATAACTAGTGCAGCAGAGAGAGAAGGGCTGGGGGAAACCCTTGTGACCCGCTATACCAGTGCTATAGAGGAGACATAAACTAGACAGTACAACAATAATCTTTATTAGGAAAAATAATAACCACATTCATACACACATTCAAGCATCAAGCATTCACGCAAGACTAGCGAAATAAAGTGGAAGAGATTGAGATGGGGGGATAGAGAAGGGAATTTTCAGTGGGGGATACAACACCTTTTCCTGAAGAGATGAGGTCACGGAGAAAACCAGCCGAGTTGGGGTCTCAGAGTGGCTCTCTGAGGGTCACTTAGCAAACGGACAGCATGCATGTAGGAGGGGTTGCTGAAGGACACTGAAGGTTGTTTTCAGGGGTTTTTTCATAGGAAATATTTGTCTTCTGGGGATGGAATTTTGAGTGGAAGACAATACCATATGCTATTGCTCAGTGACAAAGACATTCCAGATAGCATTTTGATGGGTTAATATTTTGCGAATCAAAGAGAGGAAGCAACTTCCCTTATGTAGGTGAGGAAAAGGGATAGAGGGTCATTGGCAAGTTTCGGTTGTGCCAGCCTTGGAAAATAGGATTAGCCTGGGGCTTTAGCAAGCTGTTGCCTTATTAACATTTCTTTGGAATTTAGGTTTGGCCCCTCCTGGAGTGCATACCTGACTTAATCAACTTGTCTTTGGGTTTTTCCAGTTCACCCAGGTTTATGATAATGGCTACACTGCATGGAAGACTCCATGTCTGACCACATTAATAAATGTTGCCAATTATTATGAGGGGAACCTTAGAGGAAAGGGAGAGGGGGTGTCATGGCTAGTAACAATAGGACTGAAGTATTTGTCTTACTTGCCTTAAAGAGGATGTTGTTGTCTGTTACAGAATGAAAGTAAAGGTTTGAGTTGCAAAAATTATAGCCACCCACCCCCAAAACAGTTCATCAAATCAAAGTTGCCACTAGCATTAATCTGTCTTTTAGCCCATTCCAAATCCTTATGATGATCAGCAGCTAACTGTGAAAGCCCAGGGTTTGCTTGTGAATGTCATGCTCTTCTAAGCTTTCCTGCCCCTGTATGATTAAAATTTCAGAAGTTATCTGCTCTCACCTGCACCACCCTGGTATAATTTCCCTCCACACACTTTTAAAATCAAATTATTTTCTGGTGGCAATAAGAAGTGGTCAAATCTGTAATGGGAGTAAAGTATGTGGATTACTTTAGTGAATGATGAGCTGGCTGTAAAGACATTATGGGCCTTCCCATCATGTTCTTGATTGAAAGATGGTTGATTGCAATGATTGTTTGAGCCATTTTGTACTGTGGGAACAGTTCAAATCTGTCTGGCCTCCGGCTTACAGGTTTCTATTGTGTGTGGGGGGGATGCTTCTGAAGAGCCACCACTGCAGTCCTCAATAATATGAGATGATTCCTCTCAGCAGCATCCAAATGATTAATGTTGTTGTTCTTATGCAAATGAACACACACAGATACATGCACACATCCTCTTGATTCAAGATGTGTACTGTACTATTAATAATTTCCTCTCTTGGAGATTATTTCACAGAGCACATTGACAATTCTAGGGTTGCTCTGGAGAATAATCAAATGGTGTGTCATGAGCCATGCATGGCTTCTGGGCAGCTCACGTGTGACTTCTTGGCAATCTATAAAAGTACAAGGTCTGTCTATTAAATAACAAGACTGTGCTTCTACCTTTCAGACAAATCAAGGAGAACTGATTGTGAATGCTTGAGTGGTGATGTTGAATATGCCTGGACCTGCATAACAAACATCAGTGCTCTCAGACATTCAGTTAATTGTCTGTCATTGTTTAAAGCAGCTGTGTTGTCTATTGTATGCCAGGAAACCAAGTTAATGCTAAGTTTAAAAGTTGAGCAATGTGACATTCTGCAGCAACTTGAGGTGGACCCAAACCTTTTTAAAAAAATCATGACTTGTGATGAAACGTGGATCTTCCAGTATGACCCTGAGACAAAATGACAGTCAGTGCACTGGAAAGCACCATCATCACTAAGAATGAAAAAAGCACATCAAAGCAAGTCCACATTCAAAGCCATGCTCACTGGGTTTTTTGACATCAAGGGTATAATTTTGGCAGAATGGATTCCAGAAGTCAGAACAGTGAACCAGCATTATTATAAGGAAGTTTTGACAAAGCTGAGAGAAAGAGTCAGGGGGGGAAAAGGCCAGAACTATGGGGAAATGGTTTCATTCTTCATCAACATAATGCGTCTTCTCATACAGCACCTTCTGAGTATTTGGCCAATAAATGCCTTACTACACTTGAACATCCTCCATATTTGCCAGATTTGGCACCATGCAACTTTTTTCTTTTCCCTAAAGTGAAATCAGTGCTTGAAGGAACATGTTTTGAGTCAACTGATGCAGTAAAGAAGAAAATGGCAGATGTGTTGAAACAGCTGGCAGAAACTGATCTGCGTTTATCAGCCAAAACCTTATGGTGATGTGCTGTGTAAGCAGGTGCATTGTCTTAATGAAGAATGAAACCATTTTCCCACAGTTCTGGCCTCTTTTTTTCTGACTCTTTTCCTCAGCTTTGTCAAAACTTCCGTATAATAATGCTGGTTCACTGTTCTGCCTTCTGGACTCCATTCTGCCAAAATTACACCCTTGATGTCAAACAAACAAACAAGCAAACAACCCAATGAGCATGGCTTTGAATGTGGACTTGCTTTGATGTGCTTTTTTAATTCTTGGTGATGATAGTATTTTCCAGTGCATTGACTATCGTTTTGTCTCAGGATCATATGGGAAGATCCAGGTTTCATTAAAAGTGATGATTTTTGAAAAAGGTTTGGGTCTGCCTCAAATTGCTGAAAAATGTCATGTTGCTCGACTTGTAAACTGAGCATTTTTCCAGCATGCAACAGACAACACAGCTGCTTTAAATGACAACTGACAATAAACTGAATGGCTGAGAGTGTTGATATGTGCCATGCAGGTTCAGACATGTTCAAGCTCACCACTTAAGCATTCATAGTCATTTCTCCCCGATTTATCTGAAAGGTAGAAACACAAACTCGTTATTTAATAAACAGACATTGTAAAGTAATCAATTTTTTGCAAAAGTTTTCTCCTTGCTGGGGAAGATTGTAAGAGGTTTTGCACATATTTTGGAGCTGATTTCACTTTTTTTTTTTTAGAGATTCATAGCCCTCTAAAGTAGGAGAAATTAAATTCTTCAGTCTCTAAACTACGGTATATTCCTTTCTTTGCACACTTCATCCACTCCAGTTTTTAGAGCCAGAGTTCATTCATTCAAAATGCATGAGTGCAAACATCACTTTATTTCATTTGTCTCATTATACAAGCTTAATAGATTTAAACAAATAACTATAAATGTAAGAAGGATGTTTTATCTTCTGTGCCAAACATGCCACAAACTCAATTTGGGATCCATAGCTCCTGCATGCAAAATACACACTCTACCACTGAGTTTTGTAGACAATGCTTCTTGATTGGAAGTGGGGAGGCAAAAATGATTAGGTTGTGCAGAAAAAATTCTGCATATGCTCAGAGGCTCTCAAACCATTACTGATTAAGAATTCTCCACCCTTGATTCTGTGGCCACTTATTGCTATGGTTGCAGTGGATCAGTGTTTTTTCCATGAAAAAAAACCCACTCCTTGTTAACTTTTACCAAGCAAGGAACTGGAAGAGTGAGTGACATGGAATGTTTATGGAGGTGGGGGTAAAAGAGATGAAGATGATGACAATCTGAATTGAAAAGGTTGTAAGATAAGATCCCCTGACTTGGGATACCCAACCCAACTGTTCTCACACTTGTTGGACTCCCATCATTTCCAGGCCACATTCACATTATGGACTTTGTAGTCCACACAGGGGAAAAAAATCTAGGATGGAGGCAGGGAACTTTAAAAGGACAAAAAGAGACCTTTTGAACTAAACAGGAACACAATCTGCTTCCCCAAGATCAACAGTGGTAACTTTCAGGCCATGTAAAGCCCATAGTCTGGCCCACACTAACATTTTCATCAACAAATTAATTCACAATAACCCAACTAATTAAACAAGTTCAATTATTATTGTTTATGAGAGTGAATTAATTTTCTAATTCCCAGTGTTTAATGTTACCAAATGTAGTTTCAAACCATACATTTGAAGCTCTGTGTTTTCAACTTTGGGGACTTAACTGTGCAAATATATGAGATACAAAGAGATGAAAGTGCACTTGAACAGTGAACAAAGTCTACCTCAGGATGTGTGCAAGGGGAAAGGACTTCCAGTAGGGACGCCATTCCTCATATTGTTCATCCCACTGTTGGTATCTCTGGGTAGTGTTCTCCCAATGTTTGCACTTTGATAAGACTTTTGAGAAATTACTCTGCACAGACATACACACATATTTTGTGTGTGTGTTTGTTGTTTTGTGCAGGTAACTGTTTTCTTCATAAAACATTCAGTCGTTGTGCAAGAAACACTTTTTCTCAGCAGAAAACACATTTTCTGCACAGCAAACATTTTCTGCATCATGAGAGGTACATTGTTGCCCTAAGAAGCAGGAGGTTCATTAGAGACCCACCCGTGATGCAAAGATCTCTGTTATTAGTTGGGAGAATTAGTCACTCAAACAATCTGCCTGCAAGAGGAGGGTAACAGCAGGGATCTTTTCACCTATGTATATCAGTATTAACTGCAGAAAGCTCCAGTTTAAAATATATTCTAACGGTTTTCCAATGACTAGTTTGAAAAGTTCTGAGGGCTGTTTATGCACAGGTGCAAAATCCATTTGTGTGATTCACAGAGACCACAATGAAGAAAGTATTTTTACTGGAAAATAACAAAAGAGCAGTCACACATGCAAGACACTTTCCTAAGGACCACACAAGGCTATAGAGGAGTAAGGCAGAAATATTGGATAGAGAGAGAGATTCAGGAAAATAGGGTGATAGTTACCAGTCTTGAAGAGCAGAATTTTGTGTAGCAAAGGTTCTCAGATAGGAGTCTGAGGGTGGCACAGGGGAACTAATATTTATACCCTGCTTCAAATCCTGAAGGGTTACTCTGGCTAGGACAAAGCCTGGATGGTTCTCCCACCAGGTAAACAAAGGAAACTGAAACTTAACTGATTGTGTTAATGGCTAGGAGATAGGAATTGATTGGTTTAGGACAACCTCACAATGCAGGACAGGAGGGGGTCTGAGGTGAGATTTCTTTAGGAGTGGGGTTGGGAAAGGTCACTTGATTGTTTGGTTGGATGACTCATTGCTGAGGTGCCAAAGAAGGAATTAGCACACACCTCCTTAATGGCTTTGTTTACCAAGGGGCTTCCACACAATCCTAATATGGCCTTATTTTGCCAAAATATTTCTAAGACAAATCCCAGGTCAATGTAACCTCTACCTGACCTCTTTTGGTTCACCTAGGCCAAATTTACCCTAAAAAGTATCCAATATTTCCAATTATGAGATATCACAGAGAGGGGGGAGTAGGGCATGCTAACAACATGTAGGGGAGCCCTGGTGGCACAGTGATTAAATGCCAACAACGTTGCAAGTTCTATCCCAAGGGCTCCAAGGTTTACTCAGCCTTCCATCCTTTCATACGTCAATAAAATGAGTACCCAGCTTGTGGGGACAATTAGCTAACACACATTGAAAGTGCCTAGCACACTATAAAGCAGTGTAGATGTGTAAAGTGCTATTGCTTAACAATTTGTAAGTAGCTCTGAGAGCCTTTATGGTTGAAGAGTGGGGTATAAATACCTAAAATAAATAAAATAATAAATATGTATCACACAGCTACATCTCCGTAGCTCTCTCTCTCTATGTTAGCCCTTCCCAAGTTCCCTTGTAAGCCGCACAGCCCCCCTCCTCAAAATGGCCATTTCTGTCTTATTGGAGAGCTTGTGAATGCATACCAATATTTTTATTTATTTATTTATTTTGTAGCTAGATGCACTATGACAGTTGTCTTGAGAGGCCTCCAGGAGACTTAGGGATGTCCTTATAGATGATGTCCTTGCCGTACATCAAGGTGCAGGAAAACAGCTGGATGAATCCCCATTGATTTCCCCACTCTCTGACAAACCAGAAATGGTTGTGTTGGGAGAACTGCACTGCTTAAAAGGTGCGGGTTTTGTGTCTGTGAGGGGGGGTTAATCATTGCATGGCCAGAACACAATTCTGACCTCTGTAATAACCAAAAAAGTGAGCTGTGATTCACACCATCATGATTCACCAACAGGATGTCAGCCTATATTTTGCACAGAAAAATCCCATCTATTTTTGCAAAGAATCATCCCCCCAAAGACTCAAAGAACTAAGAAGAATCTTTGCTCTATTCTGTTCACAGGGTTTTCTCCAGCATTGGGAAACTCAACATTCTTCACAAGATAAGAAATAGTCTTTCAATCCCTAGCTCAGAAAGTGTCATTTCTAGACAGATTTGAGCTCCAATATGTTTTCTTGAAATTCAGCCTTAGGACTATGGAATGTCTCTTTGGAAAGCGAAATAGTAGCAAAGACAATTTCCACTATCTGAAAACTGAGCAGACATCAAGCCTCCTCCATCAACTCTATTTACTAAAGTGTTGAGAACTAGCCAATCAAAGCCTGGCACAAAAGATATACAATTAGAATGAAAGAATTCTGAGCCCAAGAATTTGTTTTGAATACTAGAACTGAACTGATCTCACAGTCATTCCACTCACACCCCCAAGACCTTGACTGAATGCTTCTCCAAAAGGATGGAACTTTAGACTGTGAAAGCTCTCCAAAGCCCATTAATGGCCCTCTTCTGGAAGAAGGGAATTTGTAAGGGTCAGAATGCAATAAAGACTTTTGTTTGTATTTTCAGATATCAGCCTGATGGGATTTTTTTAAAGAAATGTTCAAGTGCAAAACACCATTCACAGAACCTCAAAACACAAAATTAATGTAAGGCAAGGGTGGGGTGGGTAGGAGAGGAAGATATCAGGTTTTTATTTGAATTAGCACTTACAGAGCCCAAAGTGGATTGAAGTGGAATATTAGTGTACTTGCATGAATATCTGAACGCTGGCTTAAAAGACTACTGGCCCTGACTCTCTCTCTCTCTCTCTCTCTCTGTGTACATGCGCATGTGTATAATTATGCTATTTCCTCTTAAAACAATGTTTTACTTATTTTAGCAAGACTCCCAAAGAAAAAGAAATTTCCCCTGTCCCATTTTTGTGGTAGAACTATCTCTCCAGTTCTGTTCTTAAATGGACTGAGGGTAAGAATGGAAGAAAAGGGCTTTTGATCCAACGTCTAGACCCAGAATATGTTGCTAAACTCAAGATGCCCAAGAGAAGAAATTATTTACTCATACACAAATCTATGCACATAGACAAATTTGGCTAGAACTAGCATGGAAGACCCCATGAGATTTTTGAGACATTGTGCAAATCTGAATGTAATCCGATTTCTCTAACATGTTGGCTCCTGGTGGTAACTCAGAAATAGGAACAAGCTACGTACCTAAAGCCATTCCTCTCTTAAAACAGTGTTGATTATGCACTGCCAAAATGAGCTAAACACGCAGGAACAAAAGTTATAAAGGTCCCTAGACTGCTTTCCCCTCCCTTTTACTCAAAGTTCCCTGCAACAAAAAAAGGGCCTGTAAAGCAAATAATGCAGGACTTTATCAGATGAGGCTGAAATAGCAGAATTACGACATGATAGTACGACAAATGGGTTCCCGTTATCTCACATCCTCATCCTCCCATGGTCTGTGTGTGCTCCACAAGTTAATTAGGTGCAACTTTTAATTGATAGGCAAAGCCCTCAATATAACTCTTCTTTTGGTATTGACGAGTGCACAATTACTGTGTGAATGGGCAGGCCTCTTCCCCCCCCCCACCTTTCCCAACGAGAACACATAACTAAACATCCGGAGGAGAACATGAAGAGGACCTACAGGATGCTGTTTTAATCAACTGTCACCTTTTCTTGGTACCCCTTTTTTGTTTTGTTTAAGTCTTTATTTATTAATTTCTTTGGTTATTTATTTTGTTTTTAGTATTTTAGAGTGAAGTCTAAAGAACAGCCAAAGCTGTTCTTCACATTTAACAGCAAGAACAGCTGAAATCTTGCCCATGCAAAATTGCAGAAGAGAAATTTTTTCTTAAAGGCATATATGCTGGCCAGCAGGAGGTGTTAATACTCTGTCATTAGAAGGCAATGCGAAGACAAGTGATACTATAGCGTGAGTTGAAATCCTGTTCTTAAACCACTAGTAGTGGTCATGCAATAATTCTGTGGTGGTAATATTGTGTGATTACAGTGATGTGCAATAATTACTGTAATCATGCCACTATGTTTCTGCTTTTCTCAATTGTGGAATTACAGCATTAGATGTTTTGTTAGTCTCATAAAGTCCTTAATTACTGTTTCATATTTTGTTTATATACTTGTTTTCTTCTCACAGTCAGAGGGACTTTGTGGTTGATAATGGGAAGGAGGCATCCATGAGATCAATGTGCAGCTGTCTGTCATGACACAATTATAATGCAACAAGAACAGGGCACAGAGGGCCATATAAGCCAGGCCTGCCTGGATACCTACATAACTACTATTGGCAGCCACAATGATCTATGGGCCAAGGAGGATTTGATTTTATTACAAAATGGCCAGAATGGTTGAGATTGTGTGAGTATTGCATATTTCACACTTCATCTATGTGGGATGGAGGAAATTGTGTACATATGGGCAGTGGAAAGTGGTGCTTTAAATAGATTGATTGGCCAAACCATAAATTTAACTGCAGGTAGAGAAAATGCAGGCTGAGTCATTAGTGAGCATCTAGAGATGCCTTCAAGGCAAGGGGAGTCTCCTGGGATCTACCACCCAGAGTGTTTGGGACTTGGGGGAAGGAATGTTGAGTCTTTGGACACTGAGGCAGGGCTGTGGTCTAGGAGGTCAACATTTAAACCAATGGCCAAGGAGCAGAGTAGGCAGATTGGGTGTAACCGGAGCTTGGGAATGTTATTGTTTAGATCATAACTCCCAGAATCTCTCAGTATTCAAAGTCTCCCTTGTCCTTGCCAACACCCACACCACTTTTACCACTGAAGATATTGGTGTCTACAGGAATTGCTTAGCTAACATGGCCAGGCTCTGGAATACCACCATACCACTCTGAAACAACCAATTTGCTCTTCTTTTTTGAAGAAAATTAGAATTAAGATCTGGTTAGGTCTTAGACAGGAGATCACCAGAGAAAAACAAGCAATTCCAGGTAATGCTAGGAAAGAATACTTTCCAAAATGCTAGAGGGTACTTCCAGTCAGAGTTGGGCTGGAGAAACCAATGGTCTGTACTGAAATACATTTAAACTATCAGCAGTAAATGACTTAGAGGTTGTTTCCTATGTTCCCAAGTTCCTATGAATAAATCTAGTAAGTGTATTTCAGGTTTGTCAGGGTAAACATGACTAAGCCTATGCAATATGATTTTTTGTGTAAAGGCTCTTTTTAATTGGCTACCTAGTGGTGTGGGATCTTCAGGATCTTTCTGTTATACCAGTAATCAACATGTTCCTCATGCAGCCAGATCCCATCCTTTAACTTTATTGCTTACACTCCTACAATGGTCTAGTTGGTAGATTAGCCTGATTCAAAAAAATGCCCACACTGCAGCTTTTTAAAAGTTCTTTTTCCTACCAAGATATATTATGTGTACTCCAGTTCATGTACTGGTGTTCTTCATGACTAGCCCTATTAATCAGTTCACATGCAAAACCAGTAACACTGTAACATCATGCGACCTCGGGATAAATAGCACAGGTATCGTTTTGCTGAATGTGGATATTGGCTGCTGGTTGTGTGCACCATTTTGTTTTTCAGCTCTTTAGTATGCTGAATTCAGCTCCTCTTCTGACTTGCCTTATTAGGGCTTATGCAATCTTTTTAAATTAAGTTGCTTTATCCTGATCCAATTTATCATCTATTCTCTATTAAAAAAAAAAAAAAAGCGGGTCGTTCTAGGAACTTACAGAAGTCTCCAGGAAAAGGCTACATTAAATTGATGTATTAGGCAGAGTTTAGAAAAGTCATTGTTGGAAAACAACTTCCAAAATAACCCACTGGGGCCATGCTAGGGTTTCTGGAAAATATAGTACAAAAAGTAGCTTTTCCATGCTCTGGTATTGGATAGAGATGAATAAATCAGTATTTCTGGTCCCTGACAATTTTATTTGTATTGAATCATAGTCCCATGCTGTGCACTTCTAGCATTTTTTCTAGCATTTAATTCTAGCAAATTAAAAAAAAAAATTTAAAATGCACAAAAGTAACCTCTCTTTTTGTATATTTATTTATTTTATCCATTTATCTTATATGCCACTTTTCTCCTTGTATAGGACCCAAGGTGTTTCACATCCAATTTAAAACAGTTTTTGAACTGAGACCTGCATTGCAAACTTTGGAGAAGTATGCAGTCCAAATGATCGCTAATTGGTGTATTAGTCCCAGAAGATGGTTCATGTAAAAATGCAGAGGAAAGAAGAATCTCTCTCATATTGGAATATCTCCTGGCCTTATTCGGAAACTCACATATGCAATAAGGGATCTTTCAGTATAATATGAGCTTTGTTGGAGATTTCTTTACCACAACCTCAAATGTTGAGAATACAAGTAGTATTTAAAAGCATCTCAACTCTTTTGGCAATGGGAGGTGCTGCACAGACATATTTTAAAAATACTGTAAAGGGCACAATTTCCTTACCATTTGTGTTGAGCAGAAGTTTCTGAAAATGAGTTCAAACTAAAGCTGAAATTTCAGTGTCCTGAAAATATTGGCTGGAACCTCTATGGCAGTTATGAATGAGCAACCTACTCATGATTGTTACAGATTCACAATTTCTATTTATTTATTTAATTTATATGTTGCCTTTCCCCCAGTATGGGGCCCAAGAGGATGTACACACATTTAAAAACACATTAAAAAATTCTCAATGTAAAAGTAAAAATACAATTAAACCAACTCTGATTTAAGTTAAAAATACAAGTTAAATAGTATTTAAAAATATTTAAACAGATTAAAATAGAAACTCTCTACACCCCCTCAGCATCTATCTGCCATTACCAAATGCCTCCTTAAATAAAACTGTTTTCACGTACTGGTGGAAAGGAAACTAGGAGGGGGCCAACCAGATCTCCTATGGAAGGGAGTTCCACAGCCTGGGACCAGCCACAGAGAAGGCTCTCTCCTGAGTCCTCACCAATCACACCTGCAAAGGTGGTGGGATTGAGAGAAAACCTTCCCCTGCAGATCTTAAAACACATGTTGGTTTATATGATGAGATGGAGTCTTTAAAATAGTCTGGGCTCAAGCCATGAAGGGCTTTAAACCAGCACTTTGAATTTTGAGTTTAGGGACTACATAGGGATTGTGAAAGTCTCCCAATCCGAAGCAGTTGGGTGATATTCCGACCCCCTCTCATGCGAGCCATCTCCAGTTTGATGGGGAATTGCAGCATGGATCCTGTTTCTGCCTCTTGCACCAGAAATCATTCATGGGAGGAGGTGGGAATGTCAGTCAGCTGCTTTCTGAGTGATAAGGGAACAAGCCCCCTGCCTGATACCAGGAAGTGGGGATTGGGGGTGTTGGGCCAAAATTCACTGCATGGTATCTCCCATATAGGAGTCTGGCCAATATCCCATGTGAAAAAATACAAATCTTGCCTGATGGTCTTCCATGTTTGTTTGAAGGTTTCTGCCTGTTTGTTTGAAGGTTTCAAACATAAAGCTTCCTCCATAAAGAAATGGAAAGACCCAACCCTTTGTATTAGAGATAGGAAATGAAAGTCCATTTTTTCTAGAAGGGAGTGCTTCATTTTCCAATTGCTGTGATAGTTATGCGCAAATAACACTACTGTTAAAACTCCTAGACAATTCAAGGATTTGTTGTTGTTTTTATGTGCATTCAAGTAGATGTGAATTTATGTTGACCCTATCTTAGGGTTTTCTTGCCAAGATTTTTATTCAGAGGTTTGCCATTGCTTTCCTGTTGGACCGAGAGAGTACGACTTGCCCAAGATCACCCAGTGGCTCAGTGGGGATTTGAACCCTCGTCTCCCTGACTCTTATCCCAGCACTCAAACTACTGTGCTTCAGTGGCTCTCATTATAAGAATGGCAAAGTATTAAATTATTCAACATCAGCCAAATGGAGCCTGAGGAAAGAGAACAATAATAATAGCATAGGATAGCATAGGCTAGGAAGGAACTTACCTGTTCGATACTCAGTTGCATTTCTAATTAAGACACTTCATTTTGTGTATCAGCTTGCTAGCATACTGTCCCTAACAGAACCTAGAAGTAACCCACTACAAGTAATGTTGCTACCTGTATAATTGAGTTATCTCCCTTTTCAGGTAATGAGGATAGGAGGAAGTAACATTCCAAAAAGTAATGTAGTGAGTGGTATTGAAGCCACTTCACCAGTGTAACCAGTAACATTTCATAATTACTTGTAAAATGAACTCCAAAAAGAGGCAACCAGCAACCAAGCAAGCAATGCAATGATTGACTTCTTTAATACGGCAATGAATATCATCAATGAACTACTTTTAGAACAGGCTAATGAGTAACAGTCATGCTGCAAGTTCTGGTTCCTAAATGCTCCCTACTACCTGCACACTATTACCTTAATGCTTTATTATTATTTTTTTAATCTTCTGTCAGTATTCATTAGCCTGAGCACTTGGCATATTCAGACAGCAAATACTGGGCAATTAGCAATACATGTGAATTGTTGAGATGGGACATTTCTCATATTGTAAAAGGGGAAAACAGTAATCACCATGTTCATGAGTACTGACAACATATGTGGTTGATAGCTGAGAGCGTAATTGTGTTGCATTATGAGTATCTCACAAAATGCAAAGATGTGCCCACATATTCAACTGAAAACAGTCACACAAAAGATGATGGGCTTATCTTCTTATGGTTTGTTTTCCTAGGATAAAGATGTTGCCTGTGTGGGCCATGAAAAAGACTTTATCAGATGTAGTATTCTGCAGATAAGTTGGAAAATTATATAATATACAGTTGTCCCTTCACATTCGCGGGGGTTAGGTTCCGCAGACCCCCGCGAATGTGAAAATTCCGCGAATAATGACAGCCCTCCACCTGCCCTCCCCAAGCAACACCGAGGCCTCCGGAGGCCTCGCAGTCGCTTTTCCCTGCCGCCCCCACCCTCCCCAAGCAACCCTGAGGCCTCCGGAGGCCTCGCGGTGGCTTCTCCCTGCCGCCCCCGCCCTCCCCAAGGGACCCCCGAGGCCTCCGGAGGCCTCACGATCGCTTTTCCCTGCCGCCCCCGCCCTCCCCAAGGGACCCCCGAGGCCTCCGGAGGCCTCGTGGTCGCTTCTCCCTGCCGCCCCCCGCCCTCCCCAAGCGACCCCCGAGGCCTCCGGAGGCCTCGTGGTCGCTTCTCCCTGCCGCCCCCCCGCCCTCCCCAAGGGACCCCCGAGGCCTCCGGAGGCCTCGTGGTCGCTTCTCCCTGCCGCCCCCCGCCCTCCCCAAGCGACCCCCGAGGCCTCCGGAGGCCTCGTGGTCGCTTCTCCCTGCCGCCCCCCCGCCCTCCCCAAGCGACCCCCGAGGCCTCCGGAGGCCTCGCGGTCGCTTCTCCCTGCCGCCCCCCGCCCTCCCCAAGCGACCCCCGAGGCCTCCGGAGGCCTCGCGGTCGCTTCTCCCTGCCGCCCCCCGCCCTCCCCAAGCGACCCCCGAGGCCTCCGGAGGCCTCGCGGTCGCTGCTCCCTGCCGCCCCCCGCCCTCCCCAAGCGACCCCCGATGCCTCCGGAGGCCTCGCGGTCGCTTTTCCCTGCCGCCCCCCGCCCTCCCCAAGCGACCCCCGAGGCCTCCGGAGGCCTCGCGGTCGCTTCTCCCTGCCGCCCCCCGCCCTCCCCAAGCGACCCCCGAGGCCTCCGGAGGCCTCGCGGTCGCTTCTGCCTGCCGCCCCCCGCCCTCCCCAAGCGACCCCGAGGCCTCCGGAGGCCTCGCGGTCGCTTTTCCCTGCCGCCCCCCGCCCTCCCCAAGCGACCCCCGAGGCCTCCGGAGGCCTCGCGGTCGCTTCTCCCTGCCGCCCCCCGCCCTCCCCAAGCGACCCCCGAGGCCTCCGGAGGCCTCACTGTCGCTTTTCCCTGCCGCCCCCCGCCCTCCCCAAGCGACCCCCGAGGCCTCCGGAGGCCTCGCGGTCGCTTTTCCCTGCCGCCCCCCGCCCTCCCCAAGCGACCCCCGAGGCCTCCGGAGGCCTCGGGGTCGCTTCTCCCTGCCGCCCCCCGCCCTCCCCAAGCGACCCCCGAGGCCTCCGGAGGCCTCGTGGTCGCTTCTCCCTGCCGCCCCCCGCCCTCCCCAAGCGACCCCCGAGGCCTCCGGAGGCCTCGTGGTCGCTTCTGCCTGCCGCCCCCCGCCCTCCCCAAGCGACCCCCGAGGCCTCCGGAGGCCTCGCGGTCGCTTTTCCCTGCCGCCCCCCGGCCTCCCCAAGCGACCCCCGAGGCCTCCGGAGGCCTCGCGGTCGCTTCTCCCTGCCGCCCCCCGCCCTCCCCAAGCGACCCCCGAGGCCTCCGGAGGCCTCGGGGTCGCTTCTCCCTGCCGCCCCCCGCCCTCCCCAAGCGACCCCCGAGGCCTCCGGAGGCCTCGCGGTCGCTTTTCCCTGCCGCCCCCCGCCCTCCCCAAGCGACACCCGAGGCCTCCGGAGGCCTCGCGGTCGCTTTTCCCTGCCGCCCCCCCGCCCTCCCCAAGCGACCCCCGAGGCCTCCGGAGGCCTCGCGGTCGCTTTTCCCTGCCGCCCCCCGCCCTCCCCAAGCGACCCCCGAGGCCTCCGGAGGCCTCGCGGTCGCTTTTCCCTGCCGCCCCCCGCCCTCCCCAAGCGACCCCCGAGGCCTCCGGAGGCCTCGCGGTCGCTTCTCCCTGCCGCCCCCGCCCTCCCCAAGCGACCCCGGAGGCCTCGCGGTCGCTTCTGCCTGCCGCCCCCCGCCCTCCCCAAGCGACCCCGAGGCCTCCGGAGGCCTCGCGGTCGCTTTTCCCTGCCGCCCCCCGCCCTCCCCAAGCGACCCCCGAGGCCTCCGGAGGCCTCGCGGTCGCTGCTCCCTGCCGCCCCCCGCCCTCCCCAAGCGACCCCCGAGGCCTCCGGAGGCCTCACGATCGCTTTTCCCTGCCGCCCCCCGCCCTCCCCAAGCGACCCCCGAGGCCTCCGGAGGCCTCGCGGTCGCTTCTCCCTGCCGCCCCCGCCCTCCCCAAGCGACCCCGGAGGCCTCGCGGTCGCTTCTGCCTGCCGCCCCCCGCCCTCCCCAAGCGACCCCGAGGCCTCCGGAGGCCTCGCGGTCGCTTTTCCCTGCCGCCCCCCGCCCTCCCCAAGCGACCCCCGAGGCCTCCGGAGGCCTCGCGGTCGCTTCTGCCTGCCGCCCCCCGCCCTCCCCAAGCGACCCCCGAGGCCTCCGGAGGCCTCGCGGTCGCTTTTCCCTGCTGCCCCCCGCCCTCCCCAAGCGACCCCCGAGGCCTCCGGAGGCCTCGCGGTCGCTTCTGCCTGCCGCCCCCCGCCCTCCCCAAGCGACCCCCGAGGCCTCCGGAGGCCTCGCGGTCGCTTCTGCCTGCCGCCCCCCGCCCTCCCCAAGCGACCCCCGAGGCCTCCGGAGGCCTCGCGGTCGCTTCTGCCTGCCGCCCCCCGCCCTCCCCAAGCGACCCCCGAGGCCTCCGGAGGCCTCGCGGTCGCTTTTCCCTGCCGCCCCCCGCCCTCCCCAAGCGACCCCCGAGGCCTCCGGAGGCCTCGCGGTCCTTTTCCCTGCCGCCCCCCGCCCTCCCCAAGGGACCCCCGAGGCCTCCGGAGGCCTCGCGGTCGCTTTTCCCTGCCGCCCCCCGCCCTCCCCAAGCGACCCCCGAGGCCTCCGGAGGCCTCGCGGTCGCTTCTCCCTGCCGCCCCCGCCCTCCCTAAGCGACCCCCGAGGCCTCCGGAGGCCCCGCGGTCGCTTCTCCCTGCCACCCCCCGCCCTCCCCAAGCGACCCCGAGGCCTCCGGAGGCCCCGTTGTCGCTCCCCTCACCACTTTCCCTGGACTCCCCTGCCTCCCTGGCCCTCCCCACTCCCTCCTCAGGCCTTCATGGGGCGTCCGGAGCGCCTCCGGGGGCCCCATGAAGGCCTCCCCAGCCCTCCCCACCCCCTTCCCAGGGTTTTCACGGGGCCTCCGGAGGCCCCTGTCGCGGTTTTGGGGGGGCCCGCGGGGGCTCTCCCAAAACCGCGAATAATCAAAACCGCGAATGTTAAGTTCGCGAAAGTGGAGGGACAACTGTACAACTGTAACAATTTAAAAATGTGTGGTCCTCCAGATGATATGCCTTCAAGCTTTCCAGCCAGCATAAAGATAGCCCTTAACTGAATTGTTGCCTCTGATACTAGTGATTTGGGACAATTGCTCTGGCCAAATCCACACTACAGTTTGAAACTGGATTATTTGCCATGACTCCTTCCTACGGAATCCTGGGATTTGTAGTTTTACAAGGTATTTAGCCTTCTCTGCCAAAGAGTGCTGGTGCCTCACCAAACTACAAATCCTAGTATTCCATACAAGGGGGGCATGGCAAATAATCCAGTTTCAAACTGGATTATTTCTGTAGTGTGGATTTGGCCTCTTATATGAAGGTAAGGAAGCATGGTAAAACGGAATGGGTTCCTCACCTATATCAATAAATACAAATTAGCATTTCACTGCTTCTCTTAATTTCAGATAGGATGTGTACCAGTCCCACTGGGGAGAGGAATTGCCCTAGGTCATTGTATATGTATATGTATATCTCCATTTGTACCAGACTTGTAGAATGTTGGTCCCTCTCAAGCCAAATCCAGACCTTCAACTTCTTGATTTCCTTTTAAACAAGAACCCAGAAATGCTAGATGCTAATGACAATTTAATCTTCCATGGGGCTAGATGGCTTTCTGTCATTGTCCAGTCTTACATACTTGATACTGTGCACTTAAAACTCTTTCCATTCAACTTTGCTGCTCCTGATCTGTAGATAGAGTTTCCTATTCAGTGTTGAAAACATTGGTTAAATTTCATGCTGACAAAAGTCAAGTGTGGATCTACCTGACCAGTCAACAACTGAACGGCACTCGTCCTCCTCCCCTCAAATCCAACAGAGCTCTTCCAGCAAAATGGAATAATTTAAATGGTGAATAGCTTGCTGGTGAGCGGGCTGCTCTGTATGTCTGCTTCCTGTATATTTTTGCCTCCTGTGTCTCACCGTGGCTCTAGCATAGTCATTAAGTGCAGTGGCAGAGACCCAGGCAGCCAATATGAAAACACCCCCCCCTTTTTTTTGCTTTGAAAAGTGCAAGTTCTTAATGAAGAACTATTTCAGCTGTCTTTAGAATAAAAGGGCTTTTTTTGGGGGGGGGTTGCTTTTTGTGCAAATCTTGCCACAAATGGAACTTGGGTAACTCCTTTGCTGTAGATAGCTACCATAAAGCATCCCCCTGGCAGATGGGGTAATCAGCCTCAGAAGAAATTGTTATTTCCTTGGTTGGGTTAAAAGGTTGCTGCCTCCTTTGAGTTGTTATTCGTTTCAACATTTTATCCCCTTGATTGGGGAGCTTTGAGGATTTGATTTGAGAAGAGGAATATTGATTGTAATATTATTTATTTGTGCTCTAAACATTTGTGCACTCTCTCTCTTTCTGCCTTACTTTCTCTCTCTCTCTCCCTCTCTCTCCAGGGTCAAAAGATGTGGATTTATATTTTGTTATCTCTAAGCCATTCTTTGGTGTAACCCTTTAAGTTTAGGAGAAATAATTGCATGGCTTAATTAAGGAAGCTCAAGTAAAATTGCTTTTGAACCATTGAAACGAATGGATTGTAATGGAGATATCTGTTACTTTTTAGCAGCGTTTGCAGCTAATTAAGGATCCTTCGTTGTAGATGTTAATTGCTTAATTTGGAGGAACTGCAACATCAAGCTGTCTATATAAACATGCCTAGGACTCAGTTCACCCTTTCTTTCAGAACATTTCAGGAGAAGGTCATAAGTTTCTCACACAAAGTTGGGAGCAACTCTGACATTGGCCCAGATCTAAACATGGCACAGTGATGAAGAAGATTCCAGAAGGCAATTTCTGCTTAAAGAATACCATCCTTTCTCCCAAGAGAAATGTGCTTGCTGAATATTTTTCAGTGCTGGCTCCATGGTTTGAGCAGTTTTGGTCAAAAATCTTTCAGTGGGCACTTGCCCTAAGTAGGTGGATTTCAGCCATTCTCCCTTTGGGCCTAGTCTCCAATCTGTCAGTGGGAGGAAGGAAGCTCTTTGGGAATGCTGAAGAGAAGTGTATAGGCAACAACAGAAAGGAGACAGAAAAGTCGGACTGGGGGACCCTGTTGGGGATTGGTAGTGTGACACCTACTAGGATGTGGGCCTTGTGCCTAATGAAGGGAGCCCTGATGGTGCAGTGGGTAAATGCTGGCACTGTGGCCACAACAATGTGAGTCTGATCCCAAGGGCTCCAAGGTTCACTCAGCCTTCCATCTGTTCATAGGCCAGTAAAATGAGTACTTGGCTTGTAGGGACAATTAGCTAACACACAATTGTAAACCACTTAGAGAGTGCCTAGTGTGCTATAAAGCGGTATAGACGTGTGCTATAGCTTAATAATTTGTAAGCCACTCTGAGAGCCTTTGGGGCTGAAGAGCAGGATATAAATTCTTAAAAATATAAAATATAAAATAAAATAATGGTGCCAATGTCTAAGGGCAACCCTGTCTTCACTGTTCTTTTTCTGTATCCATGTTGGCTCTTCTTGTTGTTCTCGGGGTAGTTTCTGTACTGGTTTTGCGTTAAGTTGTTTTTTTTTTTAACCAAAAGCTGTCATCAGCAACCCATAAGGCACTTTGCTTAGCAAAATCACTGCCTACTATGTGCTGTGTGGTGATGGGGGCAGGGAATGGATTTGGGTTCATTTCCTTTTAATACTGAGTGGCAGCAGTTGTGCCAGTGCAAGTATATGGCTGCTGAGCTGATTGTCACTCCTAGTGATTTTTATTCATTTATTTAAATCATTTATATATAGATCTTCATTATATTCAATTTCAGGACAGCATGCAAACAGAAAAGGACAAATCTACTCAAAGCAGACCAATACCTTTTCTAGATGACTGCCCATTCAGTAACTGTGCATCAGGGAATTTAAAATATTATTTATTAGGATCACAACATCCAGAATCTCCCTAATCTCCTCTCTCTGCAAAAAGGTAGCTTCTCCAAATCCTGCTGCATACATGCATCACACTGACTGCAGCATTCCTACCCACCTCCACTTAGGGTTGCTGACTGAAAACTGAAGAGGGCTCCTGTACCTGTAATGGTTGTGTAGTAGTGGGAATTTCAGTGGGTGTTGCTTGTCATCCAACCAGGTAATAAGCAACACCTGCTGCAATTCTCTCTTCTACACAACACATTAAAGATACAAGAGTTGTCCCCAATTTTCATTCTGGTAACCCTACCTCCACATGGACATACATGTAAAAGTGGGAATTCCCTTTCCTATTCTCTTTCTTTTTAGTATACTGTAGACATTTTGCTTAAGAATACTTTAGGAATTTGCTTTTTAGGAAATCATACACAAAATGATCTAGGGTCCTTTCACAGTGCATAGTTATAGTGCTATGCTTCCACTTTAACTGTCATGGCTGCATCCTATGCAATCCTGGGATTTATAGATTAGTGACACACTAGAGCTCTCTGGGTGGGAATTCTGAATGCTCCTCTCTAAACTCCAGAGCTTAGGATTCCATTGGATGGAACCATGGCAGTTAAAATGGAATAATAGAGCTATAACTGTGCTGTGTGAAGGGGCTTCTGATCTATACACTCAGATTTCTGTGTGGATTGGAACTTGGCTGTCCACTGGATTCCATACTTCTCTGAATGTAGTAGTGAAGTTCTCAGCAGTTTAAATGTATGCAAAAATAAAGATATATTTAAAGCCAAACACAAATATCTAACCTAGCCAAGTCCAGCTTCTCGTTGTTGGTGTATGAAGCCCTAAACAACTTAGAATCAGGCTCACTGATAGAACACCTTTCCCATATAAACCTGCGTAGTCATTGGAAGAGGTCTTCCTTGTTTTATCACAACCTGCAGATTGCCTTTTGGGAGCAACTTTGAAGTGCACCCTTCTCCCGGCTGGTGCCTACCTTAAGAAATGCCTTTCTTATGAAATTCTCTCCTTGTAGTTGGAAAGTCCCAGTTATGATGTGCTTAGGAAGCTTGCAAAAGGAAGCTTGCATTTTGGATTACATATCCCAGAATCCCCCAGCCAACCTAGCCAACCTACCCTACCTCTTTACCCAGGCCTTCCCTGACTGATTGTGCAGTCCCCATTTGTTAATTTTTGTTTCTTCCATTTCATGGATTAAATATTTAAAGTGATGGGGATATATTATTATATGATTTTTGCATTTTAATATATGATATTGTATTGTAAACCACTTTCAGAGTCCACCCACCCTCAGATATGTGAAGTAGTCCATAAATTGATTAAATAATATATATTGTAAGAGGATTTTTTTTTAAAAAAAATGCACACACAAACAGATTACTGGAAAAATGCAATGGAAGAGAGAGCGGTTTGACTGCCCCTAGTTTTGCCAGTGAATCACCTCACTACAAACAGCCATGTTCTTCCAGCCATCTTATTTTGATATTTGATTTTCTTCTGTTTCCTGACTTAATAGTGATTGGATGTGTTTCATCAGTAACACTTGGTTAGGATTTTCAAAAACGCATATCCTATTCTTGCTCAGACATATTTGCTGATTTGGGTCAGACCTGGTGAGCAAACAGTGTACCTTAGCAATTAAGTTAATATAAGATGAGACCCGTCCTTTCCCTCTTCTCCAAATGTGAGCACTTCCAATTAACCTCATGCAGAAACTCACCTAGATGAACACAACATTCCACTTTGTGCAGTGGCTGCTAGAAAAAGTTTGGAGAATGGTTACTGTACTGTGGCTGCTAGATAAGTATTGCAACAGCCTGGGAAACTATCCTGGCAACCCTACCCCCGCATGCACATATATATAAAGTTGGAAATTCCCTTTCCTATTCTTTTTCTTTTCAGTGTATAGTAGAAATACACTACTGTTCTTCTGTATCCAGATACTCCCTGTTCCCATGTAGGTCAGGACTGCTGGGCCTGTAGTATTTGCTCCAACTTTCTGCTGTCCCTTGCTGTAAAATGCACAAGACACATGGGTTGCTCTCAGCCTGCACATTTAAAGCATTTAAATAAAGTCTTTGACAAAAATCTTTCCTACCCTGAGGTCAATTTAAAAAACCATTTGCCGCAGAATAGCGGGCAAATCCCCACACCACCCCAAGGTGTTATTCTAGAGAATTTGTGCCCTAATTATTTTTTGTTGGATCCTCATGGAATCCACATAGATTCTAAAGTTCAGAAAGTTACTTTTAAGAAGAATGTATTTAATAGTATGTTGAAGCCATCCATTATTGAGCAATGGTAGGATAATGACTTAGGAGCCAGAGCATCATCCTTATTTGTTACATGCGTTTAAGTTGACTCTGACTCATTGCAATCCTATCATAGGGTTTTCTTGGACAGATTTATTCAGATGACATTTGTGATTGTCTTCCTCTGAGGCTGAGCGAGTGTGCCTTTCCCAACATTCCCCAGTGAGTTTCCATATCTGAGTAGGAATTTGAACCTTGGTCTCCTGGATTCATAGCACAACACTAAACTGGCTCCAGGCATCATCTTTGATGTTAACTGCTATCAAGTCCACCTCAACTTATGACGACCCCATGAACAAGAGACCACCAAATCACCCCTATCCTCAACAGCCCTACTCAGGTCTTGCAGACTCAGGGCCATGGCTTCTTTGATTGAGTTTATCCATCTGGAATGTGGTCCTCCTCTTTTCCTACTGCCTTCTACCTTACCAAGCATTATTGTCTTTTCTTGTAAGTCTTTTGTCTCATGATATGGCCAAAGTATGTCTATCAATGAAGTCATCTTGGCTTCTAGGGAGAGTTCAGGCTTCATTGATCATTTGTTTGTCTTATTAGCAGTCCACGATATCCGTAGCACTCTTCTCCAGCACCACATTTCATGAGTTGATTTTATTTCTATCAGCTTTCTTCACTGTCCAGCTTTCATAATCATATATAATCATAGCCTGCACCACAGTCTGCACCACAGGTTGAACACCACCATCCCCACATTGCCGTAGGCAAATCTGTGCTTAAGTCCGTTCAACAGTTCATCTACCTGGGAAGCATCATTTCCTCAGATGCCAAGATTGACAAAGAGATCGATCACAGATTAGCAAAGGCATATAGTGCATTTGGAAGACTTCACAAAAGAGTCTGGAGTAACAAACACCTGAGGTGAAGCACAAAAATCAGTGTGTATAGAGCCATTGTACTGTCTATTCTCCTTTACGGGTCTGAAACATGGGTCACCTATCGCCACCACTTACGACTCCTCGAACGCTTTGATCAGCACTGTATATGCACAATCCTAAATATACACTGGACTGACTATGTGACTAATGTTGCTGTCCTTGAGCAAGCAGGGATCACCAGTATTGAGTCCATGATATTGAGAACACAGCTGCACAGGGCAGGGCATGGTTCTAGGATGGAGGATCATCGCCTCCCCAAAATAGTACTCTACGGTGAACTCGCCACGGGTCAGTGTAAGAGGGGCGTTCCAAAAAAGCAATACAAGGATTCCCTGAAACAACATCTCATGCTTGGCCAAATTGATCACCAACAATGGTCCGCCCTGGCTTCACATCAGGAGGCATGGAGACACACTATCCACAATGCTGCAGCTTTATTTGAGAACTCACGCCGAACAAGTCTTAAAGAAAAACGACAATGCAGAAAGAATCACAACCCAGAAACATCACCTAAGGAGGCCCTCTGCTGTGCTTTCTGCAACCGGACCTATCTTGGATTGACCTTTTCTGTCATCAGCACATTTGCAGAAAGCGCCGGATGAGTCCTTCCTGAATCTTCGTTTGCGAAGAAAAGCCAGAGAGAGAAAGAGGAGAGAGATAATCATACATAAAAATGGGAAATACAATAGCATGGACAATCCTGACTTCTTTTTTTTTTGGTATTTGATATCTTTGCACTTCAGGATTGTGTCTAATTCCTTCATAGATGACCTACCCAGTCCTAGTGTTTGTCTGATTTCTTGACTGCAATCTCCAGTCTGATCAATGATTGAGCCAAGGTATGGAAAATCTTGAACTCTTTCATGACTCCTTCCTCTGTGTCCAATCCTGCTTTACATATGATATATCAGACATACAAGTTAAACAGGGTGATAAGAGTAATCCATAGCCTTTCATGATCTATATGAGTGGGTCTTAACCTTTTCTTTACCAGAGACACCCTTTAAATATTGTTTCTTGCTGCAGACCCCGAAGACTTAACTCAAGATTAAAAACCCTAACAACAACAATACCTGAACAAAAAACTATTAACAATTACACCATCTGTTAAACTTTCCCTCAGAGGTGCTGGAGGGAGGGGGAAGACTTTTCTCCCACTTCTTCTGGCTAGTTTGCAGCTGGAGTGGATTGGACAGCAAGATGTAGGCCTAGCCACTCAGCTAGCCAGCCTTTGCCTTGGCTCCTATCATGTGGCCACTCTGGTGATGGGAGGAAGTGGGCTGAGCAACTTTCAAGCCTTTGTGGACCCCCTGTGAGAACACTGCAGCCCCCTGAGGGTCCGTTGACCACATGTTAAGAGCCATTGATCTATACAATCAAAGGCTTTGCTATATATGAAGGACTGGCTGATTTTCTTTTGAAATTTTTTGGTGCGCTCTATTATCTAATGTATGTTTGCAATATGATCCCTAGTGCCTCTTCCTTTCATAAGCCCAGCTTGGACATTTGGCATTTCTTGTGCCATATATGGTAAAAGTATTTGTTTGTATAACTTTGAGTATTACTTTGCTTGCATGGGAAACTAATACAATGGTCCTGTGGTTACTGCAATTCCTGGAGTCCCCTTTCTTGGGGACTGGAATGTCTATTGAGGGTTTCCAATCTGTGGACCATTATTTTATTTTCCATATTTGTTGACAGGTTTTAGTTAGAACTAGAGTAGATTCTGTCTCTGTAGCCTGAAGCAGCTCTATTGGTATGCCAATTGTATGCCAATGAATTATTTCCTCCTAGTACTCTGAGTGTAGCTTCTACTTCACTTTCTAACATTGGGGGTTCATCTTCATATGATTCTTCTTCAACTGAATCTGTCATGCTTTCATCTCTTTTATATAGTTATTCAGTGTATTGTTTCCAACAGATTTTTATTTGTACTTGGTCATGTAATGCGTCTCCCTGCTGCCTGTATAGCATTCCCACTCTTGGTTTAAATTTCCCTTTGATTTCTTGGATCTTGTGGAAAAGGTCTTTTGTTCATTTGTTTTTTTTTCTTCTTCTATTTTTTTGCATTGATTATTATAGTAGTTCTCTTTAGCCCCATGCACAGTGATTGAACAGTAGCATTCAGGATTCTGGCTCTATTTCTTTTCCCTTTTATTTTTGCTTCTCGTCTGTCCTTCATTGCTTGAAGAGTTTCATCTATCATCCATTGAATCTTCTCTTTCTTTTTGGCTGCAGATAGTCTTTCTGCATCCCTCCCTGATAATGTCTCTTGCTTCAGTCCAGAGTTCCTCTGGTTCTTAGTCAGTTAGTCTTAATAGTTCAAATTGATTTTTCACATTGTCTGTAAATTCCACAGGGATGTCCTTCAAGTTGTTTTTCATGTTCTGAAAAACACTGAATTTCTCCATCTTCTGCTTCTAATTATGTAGTCCATTTGATTTCTATATTGACCATTGGGTGATGTTCATGTATACAGTCACTTCTTGGGTTTTTTGAAGCATGTGTTTCCAGCATAGAAACTGTTGACCTTGCAAAATTCAATCAGTTGGTCTCCTGCTTCATTTTTTAGGCCAAATTTTCCTACAGTCTTTGGTTCTGCGCCATTTCCTATTTTTGCATTCCAATTGCCTATGATTACCAAGAAGTCCTGTTTTGGTGTGTAATGAATTTCCTCTTGGACTCCAGCATAGAATCTCTCAATTTTTTCTTCTTTTGCCTCTGTGGTTGGAGCATAAAATTGGATTACGATTATATTGATGGGTTTTCCTTCAAGTCATATTGAGATGATTTAGTCAGACCTTGCATTATATTCTTTGACTACTTTTGCCACCTGCCTCTTCACTACAAATGCCACCCCACTTGTCTTTTTATTTCCTGTGTAAAACACTGTGGAGTTATCTGACACAAAATGCCCCATTCCTTATCACTTTAGCTCACTCACCCCAAATATCACAATGTTTATACCTTCCACTTCTTGTTTTACTATGGACTTTATCAGACCACCCCCTAAAAGCCTATTCTTTTGCCGGCATAACTTTTCCATTTTTATGCCAGCAAAAGAACTCCCCATGCTGTATTTACCATCCCTCCCACCCAAAGGCTTCATGACAATGAACTACGAAATGAATGGAGCTCTGTTCACTTCCTCATTCAAAATCCCACAGATTCTTGCAAGAAGACACTCACACAGGGAAATAAAAAACAACAACCAAAAACAACAAACAAAAAGTCACGCAATGCATATACACAAACTTAAAAACTTAAAGGTAAACCAGGGAGGGTGATAAAAAGTGTGTCGCCTACCTGGATGTCACGATCTCACCCGGATGTGTTCTGGCTGGATCAGCCATTGATATTGCATTCACTTGAGTTAAATGGTGCAATGTTTCATATGCTGGCAATGCAGGCACTAAAGTGCCATGGACAAATTGGAGATTTGGGGGCCTGTAGTCCAAAAAAGAAAACTTCCCAAAGCTCTGGCTATATACATCCTTGAATAAGAATGTTCCTATCTTGTTCAATACAGATTCCACACTTACCTTGAAATTTGTGTGGTTGTTACCCATTTTCATATCTAAGAAATTCTGTAAATATGTTTTCCACATATGTCCAGACATATGTGAAATTAAGTAGGGTCCATAAGGTCTGCCTTCAAAGACTTAAAATATCTTTGCAAGAGAGATGCTTGAAGGCAAACAAGTTTAACACAAGGAATTTAGTATGCAATTTTATATTCTCATATCTTCTAGTCTTTGTATATGACAAACATTAACCCAGCTTATGCTGTCAATAAAAAAGTACGATTTTTTGACTTTACATAAAGGCAAAAGTATGATGAAAGCACGCCCTTTCACACTTATGTGGCATTGCTATGATGCCATATTTAGTGTCTGATAAAGTCCTATGGGGTCGTCTACATGGTAAAAAAAAAATACATACAGCATTCAGAAAATCGATCATGTGTACACACAGCCATTTGGGTGCATACGTGTCTTTCGGAAGGAGGGCTTGTGAATCCCCCGTAAATTACATGGATTCGGCATTTGGGAGGATTAGCGAATCTCAAGCTAAAATCTGTACAGCCGTTTCTATTGTTGATGGTCTGTAAACCCCGTTTGCACACATACGAACAGGCAGTGTAATCTGATTGGCTGGCTGAGCACAGGGGGCGGGGCTAGCAAAGAGGGGAATTGGTAACGACCGCCATGTTGGATTCCCGGCTAAGCGAGAGTCTGGTAAGTCCATGAAATGGAGATTTTTACATATATTCATTTTTATTTTATATTGTAAATAGGGAAAACTGACTGTCCACAAAACAGACACCTTTAAAAATAAATAAAAAAAGCGGCGGGAGATTTAAAACTGCTGCTTGGATCTCTGGCTCCAGCCAGCTGGGCAAGGGGGATCATATGGAGTTTAGGGGGGTAAAAAATCATGTAGGCAGATCATACGCATACGAACGGCTGCCTTTTAAATGGATTTTTTTTTCCCATCGTGTAGACGGGACCTATGTCTTGCTTCCCCTGATTCATCTTTCTACCATTGCTCAACTAACATTCTTCTTGACCCTCAGGTACCATGCTGGGGTATTTGGGTTTTGCAGAGACATGTTTTGTTGCAGGATCCACACAATGTAGGACTCTTATATTATTGTCACATGTAGAATATGAGGGCCTTAGGCTTAAGCCATTTCCCATGTACTGTTCCCCGCCCCCCTGTAAACAAAAATTGTCTCAATAAATATACTGATTTTTGCTATAAGGGCATTTTTTTGTTCCAGCCAGTGCAACATTGGGATAAAAAAAAATGTGCCATGCCATTTTTTGGTGAACCATGAGGCTGAGAAGCAGAAATGAATGGTTGGCTTCATTTGTGGCAAGCATGGCAGTTAATTTCTCAGTGATATTCTGAAGAAATACAAGAACTATACATTTAACCATTCTGCTACTCTTAACTTCAACCACAATGCTAACCCTACTGCTAAACCTTAATACACTGGAATTTTTGTTGGAATCAGAAAAATACCCCACAATTCACTCTTTCCACTACTTTTAAAAGCATTGGCCCTAGTGGAGTGTCATTTGAGCTCCACTTTGGATAACTGTATTTCCTTAGCTGGCATTGCACCTGTAACTTTTTATGCTCTAAAAATAATGTGGGTAAGCAAGTAGCAAGACACATGTCAAATTAATCTATTCAAAATGATAAATGCTTTCATCTTATATGCTTAAATGCAAGAATGAAATAAACAAGTGCAGAGCCACTGAACCATATGATCTCATCCACAAGATACAGACTGATATGCTGATAATAAAGTAGCATAGTATTAAAGAATTAAGAACCTATAAAAATGGTTAAATGTTTCTAGCTACTCTTAAAAGAAAAGCTAGGAAAATTTACCCATTGACAGATGGGGTACCCTTTGTTGTTGTTTACTGCAAGCCATTTCTGACTTATGGGAACCTGAAGGAAAATCTGTCATGGGGGTTTCTTGGCAAGATTTACTCAGAGGAGGTTTGCTTGTACCTTCCTCTGAGTCTGAGAGAGTATGACTGGCCCAGGGTCACCCAGTGGGCTTCCATGTTTGAGAGGGGATTCGAACTCTGATCTCCTGGAGTCCTAGTCCAACATTGAAACCACTATACCACACTGACACTCAACTATTGTACTGAAACTTATTTTTTTTAAAACTGTTGGACATAATAATGGATGTTAGCCATTTAAAAAACTTCTATTATCTTTCTCTACATACCTAATCTACTTGTCAAATGCATGTGTAGGAGCAGAATAGTGAGGAGGTATCAGATATGGCCACAGGCTCTGCTGCCTTTGCCCTAGCACATGCTCATTGAATATGAAATATGCTCATTGAGTATGCCATACTCAGTGAGCATGGGAAAATATATGCCTATGTAGTTGCACATCTGTAGATTTCCATACATCCCTGATCCCTGTGCATTTGCATAAAAGTCAACACCCACACAGCTCTGTGTGTATATGTGTGGGGCTTCTTCTGAGATATCACATTCAACACACAAACATGTGGGAAGGCACATAACTAGGGGATGGGCAAGCACCATAGCAAGTGCTATTTGCCATGTGGCAAGTACTGTTTGTTATGTGGTGAGCACCACTGAGTCCATAAGCAGAAAGGGGATGGTGTACCCTGGTCAGAATAATTTTGGGGTTAGTTAGAAGGCAAAGGATTTGGAATACTTGCAGTAATCCCACATCACTTTTTGCTTAATGTAACTGTCTGTGTACTGAACAAAGTAGCAGAGGCACTAAGAAACCCTGTTAGTGAATTGTGAGGATGTGTATGGGGACGCTGGCAAGAGTGCAATTACATTGGGGTGCAAAGCACATCATTACACAGTGCCTATCGGTGCACAGGGCACATTGGGCACTTTGCTGGCTATGATATTTAATGATGTAACAGGAGCCCTTAATTACGGATGTTACAAAACTGACCAATTCTAATTCCTGCAGACATATATCCACTTACAAAGATATCACTCCCACATAGGATTCTGGCCAATATTTATATTAAAGAAAGCTACCTCTCATATATGGAGCCAATGGGGTGTAGTGGTTTGAGTGCTGGACTATGACTCTGGAGACCAGGGTCTGAATTCCTGCTCGGCCATGAAAACCCACTGGGTGACCTTGGACAAGTCACACACTCTCAGCCCTCAGAAAACCCAGTGATAGGTTTGCCTTAGGGTCACCATAAGTTGGAAACAACTTGAAGGCACACAACAACAAACATTGATATATTCCTAGTAGAAAGAGCCAGCAAATATGAATTAGCAAACTTCCTTCCTTGTCACTTCATACAATATGTCATGTTTTTTACCCTCTAAGAATACACCTGAGGCCACCCTCAAGTCAACATTCACATAGATAAACCTACAAGCCATACAGTTCTACATCTGGCCTGCAATGACTGGGGTGTGCTCAATGCTCTTGAGACATTTAATTCATCTCCTCATATCTTTTTGTTTTCTTGCTACACCTGTGAAGAAATCCCTTTGAATTTCATTTTGTGAAAAAAAAGAAAAAAAAGTGGGAATCCAGAGATGTGCATATCATCCCTATCAAAATTTGCTTAGGTTTTAAGAAATTCTCTTGGTTTTCCCAGCAATTCTTCTTAGACTCCTGCTTTAGGTGAAATTTCAGTAGCAATTCCCACATTGGCAAAGGGCTGGGAGGAAATGCCCCAGTCGTAAGGAATGAATTACTTTCAACCATATCCTCAACAGTTCAGTTTGCCCAGGTTTATCTATAGTCTAGGAAAATCAGGAGTGCTTGCTGAGAGCCAAAAATTTACACACACACATGCGGATGTGCTCTCTCACACAGATATTATTTAATCTGGCCTTCTACATTGTTTACATACTCATTGGGCTTTTAAGTACCAAATACTTAGCCCTGTTTCAAGCAAGAGACAAATCCAGGGGCATCATTATTAGTTCTGTGTTCTCCTGTTTTATCTCTGAGCAATGCTGTTCTTGGAAGCAGGACAAACCTTTTGCAGAATTTACCAGCTGCATCTTTCCACACAGCCTGCCTTTATTGCTGCCATCACAACTTTATTTACAGTACAGTGGGACTTTTGAGTGAAGGAATGGCAAACAGTTAATAAAACATTTGATGGGTATTAATTACTTTCCACTTAATTACCTGCCATGTGGATCTTGTTGAGCTATTGATTACTGGCAAACATACGTCCCACTGGGGATAGTGTGATTTAACTTTATCCAAGGAGTCAATTAGCCCAAGTAACACTGGGAGAGCTGGTGCTTTGCCTCACTAACTGGGGGTGCTTGCCAAGAATGGTAGATAAGCCATTTATTTGTTCATTAAAACACAGTACTACTGTCAACAGGAGGCACTTACTAGGTGTTATTGAGACTGGTGAAATGTCACTTCATTTTGTCAAAGATTAGCTGCATCTCAGAGCAGCAGAACTGACAAAAAGGACCTGTTTGGGGACATAAATCACAGAGATGAAGTCAGGATGTTAACCCTTACCTATGCAGCTGGAAAAATGTGAATTGAGCAAATATTTGAAACTGGGATCCTGGGATGCTTTTCAAATTTTCTTCCAATAATTAGTACAGGAAAGGTGTAACTCCACAGAGCCAAGACAGGAATGACTGAGCCTCTCTAAGTATAGATGACTCGAGTGCTGAGGTGGGGGGGGCAGTTTGCATGCACCCACACACTAAGACATGCTTTTGGATTATGTCTAATTATGTCTTGGGAGTAAAGGTAGGAAAATCTGCCAGTTTTGCTTCATCTTACATTAAAATTTGATAAAATTCAAGTTATTTCCATCTCACTAATGAAGAAAGGGGTGGAATTCAGTAAATTCTTTTAAGAATTAAACTAAAACAAAACAAAACAAAACTCCTCCATTTCCTCTGGCCAAATATGGAGAACACTATTTGGTACTCACTTACTTATGAATATCTTGGGGAGAAAAAAAAAAAGATGTAGGAACTCCCATTCAGCACTAACATGCTTGAAAACACTATGATTCCAAGGCAGACTTGAAGACCTGCAAATTTAAAATTCTGGATGTTTTCTCCAACCTTTTATAAAAATATATCAAATCATGCCAATCTCAAATAGGAATTTGCAATTTTTCCTAAATTCTTACCAAAACCAAGCTGAGATGAAACCCTACTTAGGAAATCTATACTCATGAGGTCCATAGTTTGAATGACATTTATTATAAATTAATAAATAGACTCATATCAGCAGTATACAGGCCTAATGTGCTAACTAATCTTTCTTCATAAAAGAGAAAAGGTTGAACGATGTGTGGTGTTAACAATGGTAACTAGATAGGTAAATAGCAAATCAGCTTGAGTATCATACTATCTTATGGTAGAAGTCACATGGGGAAAATAACTTCCAATCCTCCCCTGCAAAACAAAACAAAACAAAACAAAACAAAACAAAACAAAACCCAACAACCAGAAATGGAAGGGAAAATTTTCCATTGATCCCTGACACCATAAAGAAATGCAACCTGGAAGGTAGATAGCTGCGTGTATTACAGTGTGTAGCTCATATTAGGTGTCAGGGCTGGTTGCTGGAGGCAGGCATCTGGTTCCTCAGGTTGTTCAAGGAGACCAACAAGCAGAATAGAATAGAATAGAATCTTTATTACGGTCATAGACCAGCACAGGTAAAAAGGGATACAAAATAAAGGTGAAATCACAGGATAAAAACAGACTAAAAGCAGTATTTAAAATGTTAGCTCCAGTATAACAAGACAAGGTTGACACTATTCTACTGCTGAGGACATTGTCTGTCGAATTTTAACTGCAGCTGCACAGAATCTGGCAACATTATAAGTTGTTCCTGGGTTGGTGTCTGAAAGCAACAAGTTTATGTAGAATTGTCCAGTGTGCCCTTGATATTTATGCAACAGGGGTGAAATAAGTCTGAGACGTATGTCCCTGTAGTATGAGCACTGGAGTAATACATGCTCTGTTGTTTCTATTTGGCCTGAGTTGCAGGGACACAGTCTGTCTGAGAAGGGGATCTTCTTGTATCGGCCTTCAAGGACAGCTGAAGGGAGGGCACGACACCGTGCTAGAGTAAAGGCCCTTCAATGTTTAGGTATTTCAAGTGTTGCTAAGTATGCCAAAGGTGAGGCCAGATATCTATTGGAGTCACTAGCAATGAAGGTTGGAGTACTGGCTAGATCCAGTTGTCGCTCTATATCTGCTACCCGTTGTTTGATAGTAGCTTTCGCCCTATCATATCCCAGGCTTAGCAGAAGATCTGGAGAAAGGCCCAGCATTGAGATTTTAGTCATCACTGTCTGTTTCCAGCTGGATTGGAAATCATCACTTAAGGTTAGTGGAGCAAGGCCAGTGGGAAAGAGGGATAGTCTGAGCCAGTAGTTGAGTATGGTCACCCACACTCTGGCCTCCACTTTCATAAATCCTGACTCCAGTCTCAGAGCTGCATTGGAGACACATTTTGGAGTTTGGAAAGCTGATCTTAAGAATTTGGATTGGACAAGTTCTAATGGAGCAGGGTTGGGGAAGGGTCCCAATTGGGATCCATAAAGCAGTTGTCCTACTGGTTTGGCTTCAAAGAGTTTAAGCGCTGCAGGTAAATAGTGGCCTCCTCTTGTCTTAAGAAGTTTGAGAATGGTTGTTGTACTCCTCTGCGCATTGCAAGCAGCATACTCCCCATGTGCTTTCCTACTACCAGTGGCTTGAAAACTTACCCCCAGGTATTTGAAACAAGAGACCTGCTCAGCCTTGTGGCCATCTATATTCTGATTGTAGTTCTGAGGCCTTTTAGTGAATGCCATGATTTTAGTTTTTTGATAGTTGAGTTCTAAGCTGTTCCATTCTGCAATATTGTGTTAGTGCTCTTAGGGCTCTTTTTAGTCCAATGGGAATTCTTGAAAGTACTGCTGCATCATCTGCATAAAGCAGCGTTGAAATATGCCTTCCCTTTAATTTTGGGGGGTGGAAGTTAGTGTTGTTGAGGTGATCCACCAAATCTTTGATGTAGAAGATAACAGGAGTGGAGCTAGAATGCAACCTTGCTTGACACCCTTCTCAGTGACAATGTCATTGGTGAGATGTCCCTGGGGGTTACATCTTACTTTTAATGAGGTCCCTTCATGCAGCATACAAATTAGATGGAGTAAACGTCGATCGATCGAAGAAGCCTCCAGTTTTTTCCACAGTTTGTTTCGGGATATAGAGTCAAAAGCTGCTTTAAAGTCTATGAAGGCAGCATAGAGAGAAAGTGTGCTGCAGGTGGAGTATTTTTCAATAAGGTGGTGGAGTACAAGGTACTGATCTATGGTGGAGCGGCCTTCCCTAAAGCCAGCTTGTTCTTCTGCAAGTATGTTTTCTTGTTCCAACCAGGTCTGAAATTTCCACTGTAAGTGTCTTGCATAGAGTTTGCTGATTGTACTGAGGAGACTAATTGGTCTGTAGTTGACAGGATCATCCTTGCTTCCTTTTTTATATATGGGGACGATGATTGCAAGACCCCAATCCTTGGGTGCTCGACCATATTTGTCGATACAGGTGAAAAGTGAGGCCAGGATAGGGGCCCAAGATTCAAGGTTGTTTTTAATGGCTTCTGCAGGTATTAAGTCTTCTCCTGGAGCCTTACCCATTCTCAGCTGGGCTACAAGGTTCTTGATCTCTGTCGCTGTCACTGGTGGCCACCCTTGGATATTTTCTATATTTTGGCTAGTGCATCGCCTTTCAATGTAGTTGTCCTTATAAAGTGCTTGAAAGTGATCCTCCCATATCCCTGGAGGGATGTGACAATCCACTGTAGCTGGCCCATTTCTCTGGGAACTTGATGTAATATGCCAGAATAGAGCTGTGTTGTTGGATCTGACTGCCTGGATAAGTTGTGTCCAGTCATTCTTCATGGCTTCTTTTTTCTTGTTCCTCAGCAACTTTTTGTAGTCTCTTTTCTGCTGAAGCAGCATTGGTGCAGCATCTGAAATGTTATTAGATAGGTAACCCTGATAAATATCAATGAGGGCTTTTTTAGCATTAACACATTCCTTGTCAAACCATGGTTTGGAGTGGTGCTGTTGTTGTTTCCGCTGACATGCGCTATTTTGACAGATTAAATATTGGTGTAGAGCTTGGGTAAGTGTATTGTAATTTTCCAAGATTTCATCAGGGGACTCAGCTGATATCAGGGCAGTCCTAAGATGCTGAAGTTGGTCTGAAGCCAATACCTCACTTATTGTTTGGTTTAGTTGGGGGGTCCATTTAGCTCGGCGATAAGTCCTTCCTGATGGTGTCAAAGAGAGATGATAGCGCTTCCTGGTGTGTGTCTCCTGGGTGAAGTCACTAAGATGTAACCGAATTGGTAAATGATCACTTTCAAATCTGGGCATAACTTCTATTTCCTTGGCATAGGGAAGAAGGTCCCTGGAAATGATTATGTAATCAATGGCAATCATTCTGGACCCAGAGAGATAAGTGAATTCAGCTGGGCAGTCATTTTTCAGGGCACCATTTAGGATTTGAAGGTTCAGCCTGAATGCTGTTTGATCCAGACAAAGTCCTGCAAAATTTGATTTCTTATCCTTTGAGCATCGGATGAGGTGGGTTCCATCATCTTCAAAATCAGGAGGAGGGCATTTGTGCTGGGCATATAGGGTATGATTGTTGGGGCCCAGTCTGGCATTCAAATCACCCCCCAAAATTGACATGACATGAGATTAGCAGTATATGATTCCAATTCAGCCCACAGGCCTCTGATTTGGGATTTCTTCTTCATTGGAGGCATGTAGGCATTTATTATCAGCAAAGTGCAATGGTTAAATTGAATCAGCACTGCCATGGCATGTGTTTTAAAAGTGGAAAGAGGCCTTGTTATGGCACGTAGGATGGTGGAGACCAGGACGCCCAGACCGCCTCTAGCTCTTCCATGCTTTTTCCCTGGCTCTGCCGGAATTGAGAATGAGTGAAAGCCATTTAGTAACAGATCCTTATTAGTCCATGTTTCCTGGATCAGTATAATGTCATATTGGGTGAGGAAGTCATTAGGACAGGGATCTTTGTGGGCCGTCTGCCACCCAGTGATGTTCCAGGTCATAAGGGTCACCTTGTGCTGGTCTGTTGGAAGTCAGGCAGTTGCATTGCAGGGCACAGGCTGAATGGGTAATTCATCTGATGGCAGTTGGTTAAATGACAGGGTTGACTGTGGGTGTGTCCTCCTCTGTGGATGGAGGGGTAGTGAATCATATTCCTGTTCTTCCTGCCCTGCCTGTTCTGGAAGAGAAATTGGAAGAACCAATGCAGCATGGGAAGTGAAATGAGGATAACAACCAAGCAAGGAACCCATCTCTTTAGTAAGGGGGGCATTCTTTGGCTTAGGAGATGAGGTAGGTGGCAGTGAAGACTGTTTTCCCCTTGAGCTAGGTTTGCATAGGGATGTTTGAGTCCCCTGGGGTTTAATTGTAGATGGGGGTGCATCTGCAGTATATTGCATTTTTGAAGGGGTGTTGGCTACAACTCGGGATTTCAAGGTTTCCTTGATTATAAGTAGAGAGTCATCACTTTCGCTTTCATTATCAGAGAAATCAGAGAAATGCACTGACAGTTTTCTGCGAGGGGGGAATGATTTCAATGGGGCTGGATTGCTGTTAGATTGACTCAGGATGGTATCTCTCATCAGCTGTATTGTGGGAGTGTGTTCCCAAATTTCTGCGAGTTTTTCTCTCAGTTTAATTACTTCTTGTTTTATAGCCTGAGCTTCTTCCTTTAAGGTGTGTTTAGGTTCTCCCTCTTGGTGTGCAGAATTATTGCTTCTTTGTGTTATTGTTGCTGTTTTCCCTGTGATGAGGTCACGGACTATCTCATCCTTGAAAACTCTGTTAATTTCTATATAATGTGCATTCCAGAGGAAATTTCTTTCCTGTAACAGCCTGTTAGGAATATTTGCCTGTCTAAAGGTCAGAAAAATTCGCTTAGTAGCTCTTGAGCTGGGTAAAAAGTGGCAGTCTGTTAAATCAATTGTTCTGCTGTGCATGTTTAAAAGTTGGGAGAGATATCTCAAAACAGCCTTCTTTCCATTCCACATGTGACTGTTGTGATGTATTTGCAACAGGAGCTGATTTTTTTTTTAACACTCGGCTGTGATTAACTGCCTCCTGTGACGTGGCAGGGCATGTCATTTCCTCCAAATCTGCTACATTTTTAACCCCCTGTGTACCATATGGGTTTTGCCTTTGAAAATCTTGTTGGGAAAGCTTATTTGTAATATTGTTTAATCTTTGCAAAATAAGAATCAATGTCTCTATGGACAGTTTGCAGAAATCATAAAAGAGCTGAGCGCTGTTATTGTAGGGAATGCTGCCAAGCTCTGGGAGTTTGACTTTGTTATCAACTTTGTTATCAACTTGCTCTGTCCCATAATTTATATTTACACTTTGAGGAATTGGGGAGGCTGTTTTGTTTAGTTCAAGTGTCTGTGATGGCTTAAGGACTAAAGAAGGAGCTGTTGTTACAGATCTGTTACTCACGGGCTGTGTTGTCTCTGCCGCTGGGAAGAGTGAGTCAATCCTCATCTGTTTTTCTGCTTTGGAGGGTTCCTGATTGACATTATTATTACAGGGGCTCGTCCGATTTCTTTTCTTGCCTTTGGATGGCATTTTGGAGGTATATATAGGTGGTAATGCCAGATGTTAGTGGGAGGACAATTCAGAAGTTGTTAGTCCGTCGCCATCTTGTCCCTCCAACAAGCAGAAATATATGCAGCTCAGTCAGATCACAGAGGTGTTACTTTTTGGATGAGAGCACCCAGAATCCTACGACTTGAATGGACATGGTCATGCTGGCTAGAGGATTCTGAGCATTAGTTCAAAAAGTAAATTTTCCAAGTTTTTAGGTCAGTTTGTGCCAAAAGGAGTTGCTCTGACAGAAGAACCAGGTTAGAATGACACAGTTTTAAGGCATAGCGTGGCACAGGATCCTATTAGCAATATCTGCTAGGCTGGAAAGCAGGTATTATTCTAACAGGCACATTTTTCACAAAGAGAAATAACATGTGCAGTAGATAATAGTTTATTGTACAGTTGGCAATATGGACTTTAATTAGGAATTAAATTATTTTTGAAATAATATTTTCTGGCAATTCCCAGCACCATCTGCTACATTCTATTCCCAACCTTGAACTGATTTCTTTTTTTAAAAAAAAGTTTTTCTGGGACATTTGTTGCTGCTGTTAACTGCTACCAAGATTTATGGTGACCCTGTGAATGAGAGACCTCCACGTTACCTTGACCTCAACAACCCTGCCTTGCAAACTCAGGGCAGTGGTTTCCTTGATTGAATCTACCCACCTGGAATATGGTCTTCCTCTTTTCCTACTGCCTTCTACCTTCCCAAGCATTATTGTCTTTTTTAGTGAGTCATGTCCTCTCATGGTATGTCCAAAATATGACAGTCTCATTTTAGTCATCTTGGCTTCTAGGGAGACCCATTTATTTGTCTTTCCAGCAATCCATGGAAGCCATAGAACTCTCTTCCAGCATGACATTTCAAATGAGTTGATTTTCTACTTATTAGCTTTCATCACTGTCCATTTTTCACAACCATACATAGGAGATTATTGGACATGTTAAAAGTGGCATTACAGGAATGTCAGGAGATTGCAAAAGGGCTCCCTTATCAGACAACATTGTTCCTCCTCGTTATGCACCCATTCTGCTGCTGTTCCGCTGGTGCTGATGGGAGAAGCTGTCAATAGATCCCCCATTCTGTTCTTGTCACTGATGTTCCTGCGTGTGACAAAGTGCCCCGTTTTGCTGGCGAGATCCCAGTGTCAATGGGCAGTCCCTGCCAGAACACTTCTGGGTGAGATCAGGACATCCAGGTAAGTGACACAGGTTATGACCCTCCCCAGGTTATGTGAACATTTTAAAGTATGTTTTTGTGCTTGCTGTCATTTTTTGTGTGTTCTTTTTATTTTTATTTTTGAATTTCCCACGCTCCTGTCTGCTCGCAAAAAACCACAGGATTTCAATCTAGGAAGTGAACGGATCTCCATCAAAACTCCGTTCACTCCTGGGCTGCCAAAATGACAGGAGAGGAGGTAAGTGCGGTAGGGAGGGTGTTTGTGGCCTCACAGGTACAGGACAGGGGCGAGAGTGGAGATTGTGGGACAGGAATGCTTTTTTCATTCCTGTTTGATAATCTCCATAGAAACTGGAAATGCAATGACATGGACAATCCTGACCTTCATTTGCAATGATATATTATTACATGTGAGGATCTTGCCTAGTTCCTTCATAGCTGCCCTTCCAAGTCATCTCATTTCTTAACTGCAGTCTCCATTTTGACTGAGTCAAGGTATAGGAAATTTTTGACTATTTGAGGCATATTAGAACAAAAAGATACCCTTCTTTTCTTCTCCTTTTTTTTTTCTGGTAGAGTTATTAGTGTTATAGTGAATCAGTACCCCATGAAATGGCACGTTCACAGTATAACATTGTCCCTCTACGGAAAAAAAAAAAGTTTAAAAATAAAGGAGGAGAAAATTTTCACTTTACACCATTAAACCACCTCACAACCATGCCCCTAATTTGCATATATATATATATGTACCGATACCGATACCGATATATATCTATATTTATATCTCTCTATCTATCTTTATATATATATATATATATATATATATATATATATATTCTATCTCTATATACATATATATATATATATATATATATATATTTATATATCTTTGGAAGAGCCCTAGTTCAGATCCAAGAAATCATTATAATAAGCTATAAACAGCTCTCAAAATGAATGGAATGAATGGGTGTGAAGTGAAGAACAACCAGCAAATCTCATTTAGACCAATCTGGAAGAGCCCAGTGTAATGCATACTGTGCGTTTTGGTTGGCCTAATAAAGGTATCACCACTATGTGTATTTTTTTTAAATTTTGTCAGCATTTTCTTCCCTCGCTATCACTGAAAAACAAAGAAATACCATAGTATTAAATAAATGGCAGTTTTGCTACATGTGTATGGCAACTAAAATCTGCCTCATTGCTGGTCCTGTGTGGTGCTTCCCTGTATGGAAGTTCTATACTATAGTCCCTGTCCTTTCCCTAATCAGAAATCCAGTGCAGATAGTCTATATCTCTGTGCCATCCATGTATGGAGGAGAGAGTAGGATCAAGGTGGCATTTTCTGTTCACCCCTACACTCCACAATTGATTGTACTTGGGTATATAGCCCACACAGCTACATATCTGCTTCCATTCTGAAGTCAGTGCTTGTGGGGTGGGCCTTCTATCATCCAGCTCATGCCAGTTTTAGCTTTTTTCCTTTCCGCCAACACACTGTTTCTCTTCTTTTGAAGCCCATGCTGTGAGAAGCTTTTTGCCTCTGCACCTGCGGACTGGCCCATTTCCAACTTTTATGTCTGATTTTGATTCTTGGCTGACTTTCTCTCAGATGATATTCCCAGTCTTATTATGGGTGATTTTAATATTCATGTGGATGATTTTAAAGATCCTGCTGTCTTACATTTTCTTTCTTTATAGTCTTCTTTTGGACTGAAGCTTTGTTCTGACTCACCCTTGGCCATTGTCTTGATCTTGTTTTTATTAAGAATTGTTCTATCTCTTGTTTTTTAGTTACTGCATTTCCTTTGTCTGGTCATTATCTTGTTTCTTTTTGCACTTCTTCATAATCCACCTCCTTGCAATTCTGTTGCTCACTCCTTTTGAAAGCTCCATTCTGTTAATTCTGAGGCCTCTTCGCAAGCAGTGATCTCTTCCCTGTCTTCCTTTAATTCTGTTGGATTCAGCTGTTTCTTAATCCAACTTTATCTTCAATTCTTTAAATTTTTGCCCTTTGTCAACATGTATGCTTCCTTCTACCAAACCTCAGCTTTGGCTTGTTCCTTTTACTTGATATTTTCATTCTTGCTTTCAATGCAGCTGAATGTTTGTGGAGGAAGACTAGGTATTGGAGAGACTACATTCATTATAAATACATTCTTTCTTTTTTCTCTTGTGCTGTCCGTTTGGCCAAATAGAAATACTGTACTACATTGATTCACACTAACACACGGTACCCACAGTGGCTTTTTTCTACCTTTAATTCTCTTTTAAAGAGGAGGAGGAGGCCTGGGATGCCTCCGCAGCATGATAGCAGCCATGAAGGGGAGGAGAAGCAAGAAGCAGAGTGTGCACTGCCTGCCCCGACCAAGCGCGCATGCCAGCCAGCCAGCAAGGGAAGGAGGGACACAGGCAGCCACAGCCATGCAGAGCCCGGCGGCAGCAGGTAAGGATGACAGGGTAGGGGAGTGGAGGAGGAGGAAGCACCCCCTACCCTGTTGTCCTTACCTGCTGCCACCAGCTCCACCATGTAGCTGCGGCTGCCTGTCTCCCTTCCTCCCTTGCTGGCTGGCATGCGCGCTCGCTGTGGGCAGGCAGTGCACGCTCCGCTCCTTGTTCCTCCTCCCATTTGCAGCTGCTATCATGCTGCCGAGGCCTCCCAGGCCTCCTCCTCTTCCATAAGCCCCACGAGAGCCATCTTCCCCCGCCCCCCTGCCGCTGTCACCAACTGTGGATAATCAAATCAGTGGATGGCGAATCAGCGGATGGCAGGGTCATACTGTACTCAGCTGTATTTCTCCAGAACTCTGTTCTGACATTAAACATAGTGCAGCATGTCTTTCCACTATTTCAGCATGGATGTTTCATTGTTGCCTAAAACTAAACATGACAAAGACAGAACTACTTACTTGTCCCCCAAAACCTTATTTACAACATACATTCTCCATCACTGTTCATAACATTCTCTGTGAAGGAAGGAACATAGTCTTGGCTTTATTTTTGACTCTTCTTTGTCTTTTGTTCTTCACACTGAGGCCATCAAAGTCATGTTGGTTTTTTCTTTATAACATTGCCAAAATCAGTCCTTTTCTTTCTGCTTCCTCTGCTAAGCCCTTAGTTCATGCCTTTGTCATTTCTTGCCTTGATTTTTGTAATCTTCTTCTGACTGGTCTTCTGTTATCTCACCTTAGTCCTCTAGTTTCCATTCAACATTCTGCTGGTAAGATTATCTTTTGGCCCATAGTTTTGATCATGTTACCCCACTTTTGATTTGTTTTCATTGCTTACCCATTCCTTCTACAATTCAGTACAAGCCTCTTGTTTTAACATTCAAAGCCCTACATAACCTAACCTCCCCCCTCTATCTTTCAGCCCTTATTTATTTTTACCAGCCTGCTCAAAATCTGCATTCTAGGAATTGTAAGCTTTTCATCCAACCAAGGATTTCCTCTTCTTTGGCTTGGCTTCATCCTTCTTCACTCACTGTGCCATACTCTTGGAATTGCCTCCCTGAACATTTGTCGACTGCTCCTTCCCTCATTATTTTAAAATCTCCATTAAAAATGTCCTTGTTTTCCAAAGCTTTTGGAATTTTACTTTAATATCTATATACATAATTCTCTTGGGTATGTTGCCGTTCCCAGTGTGCGGATTAGCCGCTTAGGAAGCATACCCAACCAACTGTAGCACTCTGTTGGCTAGCCAATCAGCAGTTTGAGGGTGTTTTTCAACACCACCTCCTTGGCCTACAGACACATCTTTGCCCATTGAGCTGCAGTAACTAAATGCTCAGCCAGCTCCCCTTACTGTCTTAATATGCCTGCATAGGGGAAAATAATGTTGCTTTCTATGCATCCCCCACCCTCTTCTTTCTTCTTTTTCCTCCTGTCCTACCTTGCAGAGTAGGTTTTTTCCTCTTCCTCTGCTCTTTACCCCTTCTACCCCCAAAACTTGAGCCCTTTCCCTCCTCCTTCTGTCAGGGTAATATTGCTTTAAAGTGCAAAAGGAAAAATGTTGGAGCAACAGACCACAGACTAGCACAGCTGGAGTGGGTTTGTTCAGAGCTATGGCTAGGCAGAGGGGTGACTAGCAAACACTCCTATATAGCGAAAGCACACAATGCATTGTGTGTGTGGGTTGGTGTTGTGGTGAAATAGGAGTGTTGCTGTTGAGTTTGTTCATGAGGTTTACTGTGTATATGCTGTGTTTGTTTATACTGAAACTGAAGGTAAAGACCTCCAGATATTTTTGGATGAACCTTCCTGTCTGTAACTCTTTTTGTGTGTGAAAGTGGGTCAGAGCTGTGGAACAGCTGCTAGCTGAAGCTTTTGTTTTTATGCCCTTTCTGCTGTGCATTTCTGCTGTTTTGGTTACTCCTGGGCTAGTTTATCCCCAGGTACCAGGTGCCTCTCAGTGAGCATGTACTGAGTGGATCTGAGGAACTTACAAGCTGAAAAACAACAACAACAACCTGGAAAGGGGTAAGAAGGAGGTGGGAGGCTGCCCTGGGGTTCCAGTACCTCTTTTTCTTCCTTAGGGGACCCCTTGGGGTCCTCTGGCCTCCCATGGCTCTGCTTCCCATGGGGAGAAAGCCTTTCTTTGCATATGCTGCACCAGAAGGGCTGCTGCCTGCTTAAAAAAACAAAAAAAAACAAAACCTTTGGTGGGAAGAGCCAAAACTGGAGAGGGAGGGGGAATAGAGCGGAGCAAAGCAGGCTCTCTTTGGCTGCTGGCCTCCCCCCAATGGGAATCCAGCATGGGCAGCTCAAAGGGCAGCTGGTGTTGGAGTGGAAGGCTGAAGCTCCACAGTCTGTGGGTGAGGCAACGGTGAGTCCAAAGACCCATGAAAAAGTTAGAGGTGACCATTCCACCCCTTCCTGGAGAGACTCTTTCACTCCCATTTCTATTGATTTCTATTTTAACAAGCAGTAGACAAGAGTCCCTGGCCCCCCTCTTCTCTAAATGAGGCAGAGCTTTTGCATGCTACTTTTGCCAAGTATCTAGACCAGTGGTCCAGGGGTCTGGTGATCCCCTGGGGTCCTCAATGTCCTCACAGGAGGTCCGCGAAGGCTTGAAGGCTGCTCAGACCACCTCCTGCCTGCAGTGGAGTGGCCATGTGACAGGAGCCAAGGCAAAGGCTGGCTGGCTTGGCCTGTGCACTGCCATTCAATATACTCCAGCCAGAAACTTGCAGGAAGAAGCAGGAGAAAAGTCTTCCCTCCCACTCCAGTGCCTCTGAGGGAAGGTTTCATGGATGGTGTAATTATAACTGTATTATTATTATTATTATTATTATTATTATTATTTTAAATCTAATGTCTGGGGGGGCATGGCAACAAAAGTTATTTAAAGGGGCCACTGGTAAAGAAAAGGTTAAGAAGCATTGTTGTAATTGTATTATTGTTGTTGTTATCAGGTATTATTGTTATTATTGTTGTTACGGCTTTAAATCTTGAGTTAAATCTTGGGGGCCCATGGTAACAAGATAATTAAAGTGGGCCCCTGGTAAAGAAAAGGTTAAGAGCCATTGGCATAATTGTATTATTAATAGTATTAGTATGTGCCCTGCTGGGAATTCAAGCAGTGGTTGCACCATGGAGCTTGGAGCAGCAGTGTTCCTTTCACATGGTTCAGTTACATGATATTATTTTAGGGGGGAAAAGTATTGCATTTTTTTACATGTGGGTGATGATTGGCTGAGGGAGGGAGAGGAGGGAGGGGCCCTTATGAGGCTGGGGGTATAGATGCAGATTGAGTGGCAGGAGTAGATTGTGAGGTGGAGCAGGAATTTGCATGTGGGTGGTGATTGGCTGAGGGAGGGAGGGGATTGGTTGGGTATGTTTCCTAAGCTGCCAATCAGCACACTGGGAAAGGAAACTAGACCAACTTTTGATATGGATTTTGATATCGCTCAGACACCCGGGGGGGGGGGCGTCACATCATCACCCCGCCGCTCCTGCTGCCGCTGTGATGGCACCCAGGCAGTGAACTGGTGGCAGCAGCAGCAGCAGCAGCAGGGACAGGGAAACAGAGTGACTCACCTTTAACGCACCACTGGCGTATGTTACATCGGGTACAGCTAGTTGTTTTATAATCTTGTATATTTTGATTATATGCATTGGTCAATTTTCTATAAATGTTATTGCATGTTTTGTATTTTATCTGGATGAAGAAGCAGGAGAAAAGTCTTCCTTCCCACTACAGTGCCTCTGAGGGAAGGTTTCATAGATGGTGTAATAATAATAATAATAATAATAATAATAATTATTTTAAATCTAATGTCTTGGGGGGGCATGGCTTTATATTTTATATAAATAGTTTTATATTTTATTATTCCTTCCTTCTCTCTGTGTGTGGGTATGTGTGTATGCATATATATTTTAGATCATACACCTTTGGCAGGATCCACTGTTTTTGGTTGTTTTACTTGAAAAGTGCCATGTACATTGATGGTGCTATTTAAATAAACAACAAAAAATAATAATTATGATGATAACCAATGCCTTAAACAGCTTGGGATCTTAGGGCTTGAGAGAGTGCATCATACAGACTTGCCTAAGGACTTAGGTATGCTAGAAGAGGCTTCCTTTGTGTCCCATCAGTGGGGACAATAGTCTGTGGGGGACATGGGAGAGGGCCTTCTTGGGTGTGGCACCCCTATCATTGAATGCTCTGCCCTTGAGAACCCGACTAGAACCAATACCAGCTTCATTCTGGTGCCAAGTAAAAACATGCTTTTTAGGCTTTTAATTTGGGCCTAATTGTTTTATTCCAAAATGCACATGGACATGTTTGTAAACTCTTTTAACTGGTTAAATTGTTTAATACACTTTTTGTTTCTTTCTATTACTTTTATTGTTCTAAATTCAAATAGTTTTAAACTGTTTAATTGATTTTATGTGCACGATACTCAGAGATTGGTTCCACAGGTAATTATTAAAATATAGGATATAGGGTGGGATACAAATATTTTAAGCAATAAGTATAATAAATTGTTGGGAAAATTCAGCATTCTCTCTCCCATTCTACTGTCTTGCATTAGGGCAAGTGGATAATAGGTAGGACAGAATTTCCTGCATGTTGAAATCCTTCTCTTTCTTTTACTCATAATTTTCAACCAAGCAACAAGACCATGTGACCTAGGATACTTCTGTGGGTCTTGGTCATATAAAAGATTTGTTCCTTCTCAGTTCCTGTAGTTACCATGCTTTACTCTCCTACCTTCTCCTTCCAAAGCCATATTTCTCCTTCTCATTGAGCTGGTGAGCTAAGATGAAGCACCTATCTTTTACCTAAACCTATTCATTAGTTTAGTTAGGATTTAGGCTTTCCATACATATGTAAATGCATAGCCATTAGTAAAGCTCTAAGTTGTTTTAACTTGAAGCTGCTTGCCTCTTTTGTTTTTTAGAATTCAGGGCAAAGCAACGTACATTGAGTTGTGCTGCTCTGCTAGAGGAAAGTTACAGTAACTCTAAACAGTTTTAACATCATAGAGTTTCCCAAAAAAGGGTTAACACCCAGAGACACTCTAATTCTTCAACATAAATTAACACCTGGAAAGATGAAGGCCATGATGGCTAACAGGCAGTACAGGACTTCCTACTTTGCTCTCAACACCAAACCTACATGCAACATTTGTGTGTACACTAAGGATAAAATGTTGATTTCTGTGCAGAACATGCAATTGTCTACACAAATAAACCATGTGTATTTTTTTTTTTGCATTGAATAAGTCTCAAACTGAGAATAATCTATGAAAACTGCACAAGTTTTCAATGGCTTTCCCACAGTGAGGAGAAAAATGGTAAAACTATTGAGGTTTACATCTCTAGTATACATACACTGCGTATCTATGCTACACCCTTACAACAGTTTGATAACCACTTTCATTCCAACTCTTAAAGAACCCTGATATTTGTACTTTGGTGAAATCCTAAGAATTCTCTGCTGGTGAGCAATAAAGCACAAATAAACTTATTAACAGTGCAATCTATTACGTGTCTACTCAGAAACAAGTACCTTTGGTGTCAATGCGTATTACTCTTGGCTAGATAGGTATATCACTGAAGCCTTACAGTATAAGCCACAGAGGTCCATCTATGCCTGTCTACCTAGAAAAATATCCATTGGGTTCAGTAAGATTGTCTGTTAATTGTCCTTAGATACTTCCTCATCGTGGTTATATTCCCAAATGAGGTGCTAACACAAGTGTTTTTGTGAGAAATGGGAGAGACTTCATCTTATCTTGTAGTGGGAAAAATAAATCACTTGATAGCTACACAAAGAAAGTAGAGGGAGAGCCTTCTTTCTGTTAGTGGGAGTTTTTCCCTTCTGACTCCCAGCTTCTAATTTCAACTGCTTTGCCCAACACAACCATACAATATCCTGACACAGAAAAGAGCTATTCATTTTTAAAAGATGGCTATCAGAGTTTGCCCACATTTATTCGGTTCTCAATAACTGAAGAGTATTGGTTAACAGAATTAGAATAATTTTGTGTATCTGATTATATTTTTTTGCAGCTGAAGCAATAACAAAAGAAAGACTCATATATCTGCAAATTCTGTTTTAGATAAAGTGGTTAGCGCTACAATGAACCATAAAGTATAATGCTATCAAAGCCTGCATGCTCATAGGAAATCATCCAAGAAGCTATATAATTGATAGTACAGTTATTTAACTGGTGTTAAAAGGGACTAACTTCCAGGTAAGCCCTGGTGCTTGCTCATTTGGGTCTCAGACTTCATGCTTCATTTATTTATTTAATTTATATCCTGTCTTTCTCCTGACATGGGACCCAAGGCAGCTTATAACAAGGCTAAAACAAGATAAAGATTTTTTAAAAACCTGGTAGCAAACAAGCTACCGTATGAAAATGCCATTACATTTTTTTGAAGTAAATGTAACAATAAAGAAAAAAATACAGTACAAAGACAGCATTTAAAAAAGACTCCCTCCAACCAATTGATAACTAAATGCCTGTTTGAATAAAAATGTTGGCAAAAAAAGAGAGTAGAAAGGAGTTCATTCCCCTATGGAATGGAATTCCACAATCTGGGAGCAGCCACTGAGAAGGCTGTCTCTCTCTTTCTCTCCCCAGATGGGAGTATGACAGTCGTAGAAGATTCTGGCAGGTTCATATAGGGAAATAGAATATTTTAAATACTCTGGATCTACGTTGTATAGGGATAGGGTATAACCAACACTTTGAATTGTACGTGGAAATGAACTGGTAGCCAGGGAAGCTGTTTCAACAAGGGAGTTATATGCTGCTTGTAACTGGCTCTACTGCCCTTGAGGGTACAGTGAGGGGAAGTTGCAGTAATTCTCCAGAGCATGTTGACCCTCCAACATGGCCAGTAGCCCCACAGCATGCTGAAAACTGTAGGAAGCCACATTGGTTAACCAAACATGGGGGAAAATGTACTGGTTTCACTCCACTTGCCCACATTATCTCCAAACTGTGAAATTATCCATACTTCAGCTGATTCCCAGAACTAGGGGTGCCCTCCCCTGTCCCCAGTTGCCCACCCCATTGGAACTCTAACTCCACAATTCTATTTGTTTTCCCAGTTGGCAGGCTGACCAATCATGGCATTCTGCTCTATGCAGATGTCAGGATCAGTCTCTAAAGTGAACCTTCTCCTGCCAAATGACCATTGGAATGCAGTGTGTTTCTCTTTCTCAGCTGCCATTTGTTGTTTGCATTTTTCCTGTGCTTCTAACAAGTCTCTGTGTTATGGGGAGTCAAGGGAGGATGGTATGTGTCTGGAATGGCCTGCCGGATGAGATCCGTCTTATCACTACTCTTGATAGCTTCAAGAAAGCGCTAAAGACAGATCTCTTCCAGCAGGCCTTCCCAGAATAACTTCCTGGTTCAAGTGGACTGATTGCTACCCACCCCCTTGCCATCGTTGCCTTTATTTATTTATTTATTTATTTATTTATTGTATTTTATCTTTGTTTTAACTCTCCATTAGTTTAATTTAGTTTTAAGGGGTGGGAGGGTTAGGATAGGGAAAGATTGTTTTAACTTGATGTTGTTTTAATCTTGCTGTATGCCGCCCTGGTTGCCGAGGAGAGGGGCGGGTTAAAAATAAAAAAATATTATTATTATTATTATAAATTGGATGAGTGGCCTTGCACCTACAGGAACTGTGGGAAGCTAGTACATGACAATTTGCTTTGAATCTTAAACTACATCGACAAGGATCCTGTTCACCATGGCAGGCCAGTATGGAGAACAGTGTCTTACAGACACCAGTGGTGATAGAGAGTGGGGAGATGTGCCAGGACCAACATCCCTAACTGAAGCAGCGGGCAGTGAGGGAAAGCTACCTGGCATGACCACCTGGGGGGCCTTGGCTGGTGTGGCTCCCCACAACTCAAGACTTTCTGGCTTGATTCTGTGGACTGGAGCCCAAATGGGGTAGTCTGCACTGGAAGTGGCTGGGGACCAGGAGAGACAAAATGGTTCTGACACTGAGGCGTTGGTGAGAGTACTGCAAGACGAGACTCAGTGGCTGAGACTGGAGGTGCAGGACATCCATAATGACCTCCAACAAATGATCCTGAGATAAAAAAGAAAGAGGAGGATGGAAGTTGATTGGAGGTGGTCGAGGAAGAGGATGTTGCAACCGGCACCAACACTCCCAACCCATACTGAGCACTGTGTCCCTGGCGAGAGTGCAACCAGCCATGGTGAGAGGAAGCTGAGGGTGAGCTTTGATGGTGATCTTGAGCTGCTGCCATACTTCCTGACCCAGGTTCAAGGTATTCTGGCAGAGTGGGGACCCATGTTCTAGGATGATGACATGACCATATAGCAGCTCAACTGAAAGGTGAGGCCACCAAGTGGATAGTGGAACTCCACGACAGCTGTGCTGTAGAGCTGTGAAACCTGCAGGCATTCATGAAAGTCCTATGTGAGTGGTTTGATGTCCCACTTCAATGAGAGTGGCCAGAGAGAAACTTTTAAGCATATTGTAAAGGACCAAGCTGTTCAGCAACTATGCAAGAGAATTTTTCATTCTAGTAGTTCAAGTGTGGGGATGAACTATGGAAATGAGGATGCAGCAGTTCCAGAGATGTCTATGCCCTGAGGTTCTGGAATGGGCTCTGATGCATGGTGAGCTGGCCAAGCTGAGACAGTGGGTTGAGCTGGCCAGCTGGGTTAAGCTATGACTGTGGGAGATCAAGCTGGCCAAGCAAAGTAGCAAAATGACCAGATCAGTACCCAAAAGAGGCCGTGTGAGAGGCTGAGCAATGGAAGTGAGGCGACAGGAGCTGGCAGTATGGGAATGACACCGTCCCGATGGGTTGTGCCTGCACTGCAGCTAGAAGGGCCATTTTGCAGCCTCCTGCCTGTTAGCCACTTCTGTGACTGCCCATTGGGGGAGCAGTGAAGACAATGAGAAAGGCAAAGATCAAGAGTAAAGACAAACAGCCAGCACTGGCATCTGAGTTTTTCCATTTGGGAGCCGCAGGCTGCTGAGACTGCAACCTGTGAGGACAAGGAGTTGGCAAGCAGCAAAGAGCCAATGGGAAACAAGGAGAGCCTGCCCTAAACAGTGCAGAAGGGCAGGCAACTAACAGCAGGTGCCTAGAGACCATGGTGAGTGGGAGCCTTCATGTACCCAGAAACAGGTTCAGTCCTTCCTGGGCTTCACAAATTTCTATTGAATTTTATTCCCAGGTTTGCACAGGTGGCACTACCCATCACCAATCTGCTAAAAACCAAAAATGGAAAAAAGAAATGGAGGCAGGGTGTCAGCGGGAAACTGAAGTCACAAAGCAAAGCGGTGTGGGATGAGAAATGCCAAGAGGCTGTTTAGGTCCAGGCCTATTGAGACACCCTGAAACAAACAGCCTTTTGTAATCCAGGTCAATGGTAGTGATGGCACGCTGGGAGCAGTGTTATCACAAAAGGATGATGAAGGGAAATTGAGGCCATGTGCCTACCTCTCAAAAAATATATATATTCAGATACAGAAAGGGCATGGGCAATTTGGGAAAGGAGGCTGCAGCCATCAAATGGGCTTTAGAGATGTGATGGCCCTTCCTAGAAGGAGCCACTCACCTGTTCGAGGTATGGACAGATCACAACAATTTAGAAGTGCTGCAAACCTCCAAAAAACAGCCCAAAGCAAATGAGGTGGGCTAAGTTGTTCTATAAGTCCAATTTCACCCTTAAGTTCTTGCCTGGGGGAAAAACCTTTTGGCTGACGCTTTGTCCAGGTTGCCCCAATACAATAGCTAAAGAGTAGAAATGATTAACACGGTCTTTATGCCCAAGCTACTGGGGCAAGCCGTGTTCACTTGGAGCCAGGTGAAAGCCAAAGGGCAGACACCCAAGTTAGTGCCTTCAATTCTGGAAATGTTTAAAGGGGCCTATGAAGGAGATGAGTGGTTGAAGGCTTACAAGGGAGAGCTGGAACTCAAAAATGAAGTGTGGTGTAATGGGGAGAAAATTTAGGTGCTGGAAAGCTGAGAGGGAAAATGTTAAAACAGTGCCATGATGCCCAGTTGGCAGGGGGCTTTAGTGCCCAGGGCTGAGAGCGGATGTGGCCACATATGTAAAAGGATTCCAGTTTGTGCCACAGCTAAGCCCCAGGGAGGAAAACCCCATGGGCTGCTGCAGCCCTTGCCCGTGCTGTTCAAACCATGGATTACATAAGCATGGACTTTATCATAGATCTTCCTAGCAGCACTGGACAGACAGTCATATGGGTGGTGGTAGATCTGTTCTTAAAACAAGCACATTTTGTGAGGTGTAAGTCCTTACCCACCACTCAGAGGTTAGCTAAGTTGATTATGCAACATGTACAGGCTGCACGGGGTGCCCAGCAAAATCATTTTGGTTAGAAGCTGTCAGTTTGCCTCTCAGTTCTGGAAGTCTTTCTTGAAATTGCTGGGAGTAGAGCAGGGGGTGAGCACTTCTTATCACCCAGAAATAGATAGTCAAATGGAAAATTTGAACCAGATTTTGGAACAATATATAAGGTCTTATGTGAATTACCAATAGGAAAATTGTTTTGAATTGTTGCCCTATGCAGAGATAGCTTATAACAATGCAATTCTTTCAAGCACTAGACTGTTGCCTTTTAGGGCAGTGTATGGAACTGACTTAAGGGCATTGCCTACCATTGAGATCAACCAGACTGACCCCATTTTGTTACAAGAATGGGCGATGGAAGTGATGTCTGCTTGGCCCCAAATTGGGGAGGCGTTGGACTATGCTAAGAGGACTTATAAAAATTACTATGACTGAAAACAGGGCCCCAAATGGAACTTCACCATAGGTCAACCTGTGTATTTGTCTACCAAGTTTTTAAAGACTCAGCAGCCATCCAGGATGTTGGCTGCTAAATACGTGGGGCCATTTTCAGTTAAGAGACTGGTGATCAATAACTGCTGAACTGGACTTGCCAAAGTAAAAAAGTAAAATTTGTAGGAAAATCCACCCCATCTTTCATTTCAGCTTGCTAAAGCCTGCATGCTTGGAGACAGCCATGTCCATGCCCTATCCCTATCATGGTGGATGGGGACCAGCATTTTGAAGTAAAAAGATTTTGGACTCTAGCCTCCATAAAGGACATTTGCAATACTATATCCGTTGGAAGAATGTAAAGTCCATGGAATGGGCACTGAGCATGTAAGAGTTCTGAGGTTGTTGAAGGCATTCTACTGGAAGTACCCTGACAAACTGGGTCCTGGGTGAAGACTGGGGGGGGGAGTGTCTTTGGAGGAGGTGGGTGTTAGAATTGGTCCCGAAAGTGACCTTATCCTGCCAAAAGACCATTGCAATGCAGTGTGTTTCTATTTTTCAGTTCCTGTTTGGTGTTTGCATTTTTCCTGTGCTTCTAACAAGTCTCTGTGTTATGGGGAGTCAAGGGAGGATGGTATGTGTCTGGAAATTGGATGAGTAGCCTTGCACCTGCAGGGGCAGTGGGAATGGTAGGTGGTGTCCACTCTTGGTGAGAAGGGGGAGTGGAGACGATGGATAGCCAATACCTGTATAGCCTTGTAAATAGTTCTTATGCAAAGCAACAATTTTGTATGGTTTGCTCTTTAAGATTTCTGTAGCAATAAAGCTTATTGTTTAACTCTGAAGCTGCTGGTTACTGCATCTGAGGAAGCTAGTACATGACAGCCGGTTGAAGTCTGTTGAACTTGTGCTCAATAGAGTTGTAGTCAATTCCAGTCCAGCTCAATGGTGTTTGTCTTGTTTTTTTTCACTGCCCCCTTCCTTTCTCCTTTTGCATCCATCTTGGCAAAAAGTGCAAGCACTTATGGGTCTGCAACCCTAAGCCCTAATAACAGTGTCATCACATTGAATGGAAATAATGTTCTCTTGTTGGCCTTACTGAATGAATCATTGAGAGTTACATCAACTTTTAAAACAATTGTACTACTTTAGAAATTCTGGAGGGAACCATGCAACTCTCCAGATTTTATTGGATTCTAGCTTCCAGCATTCCACACTATTGCCTATGCTGGGTATGGCTGATGGGAGTTGCATCCCAACACCTTCTGTAGGGCCATATGTTTCCCACCCTGTCCTACTTTATTTGAACCAAGAAATTGTTTTGGTAGGACTACAACCTCCATGGACTGTATCCAATGGCAGCTTTCCACGAATGGAAAGCATTTTCACTGGAGCATGCAGGGTTGGCTCTATTCGACAGAGTGTGGCAGCTGTCTGAAATGGCAGAGGCTAGGTTTTGGGAAGCAGTGACAAGGTGTTGGGGGGCACCTCCCCTATATTACTCAAAATAGCTTTTTGTCCTCATGTGCAGTGAAGGCCACCATCCCATTACCAGTGTGGAACTAAGATTCAACTGCCATTCCAGTTGCAGTCTAGTCTTGTCTTTTGCACCAAATGCATTGCTCTTAAAGAAATGGGTGTACCATTACATTTGATTATTCTGATGCATAACCTCTACTCGGGACAGGATGAGTAACCTGTACTTAGAACAGAATACAGAGAGACAAAATGATTTCCAATCGGAAAGGGAGTCAGACAAGGCTGAATTCCATCACCCTACTTGTTCAATGTGTATGCAGAAAATATACTCAGAGCAGGTTTAGATTCGAAGGAAGGAGGAATGAAGATTGGGAGAAGGAATATCAACAATCTAAGATATGCAGATGATACCATATTACTAGTAGAAAACAACAAAAACTTGGAAAAATTACTAAGGTAGGCCTAGACTAAAGTGCTAAGGCAGACTTACTGTTGAACTTTAAGAAAACAAAAATAATGACCACAGAGGATCTGCATAAATTCAGTATAGACAATGAGGAAGATGAAATAGTTAAAGATTTCCCATACCTGGGATCAATCATTGATCAGAACGGAGATTGTGGCCAAGAAATCAGAAGAAGACTAGGAATGAGAAGGGCAGCTATGAAAGAACTAGACCAAATCCTAAAATGCAAAGATATAAAACTGAACCCTAAAGTTAGGATTGTCCAAGCCATCATATTTCCCATCACCATGTACAGAAGTGAGAGCTGGACAGTGAAGAAAGCTGATAGAAAGAAAATCAACTGATTTGAGATGTGGCCCATTTCCCATTATCTGCCAGCACAGCAATCAGGTAATGAAGAATTAACTAGGGTCTGCAGAAAGGTAACACATTTAGGATTAGCATCACCACAGATGTTATAGGTCAGCAGGGACAAATGGCCAATCAAGGATTCCAGAGTGGCAAACCTTTGAGATGCTTCAAGGAAGAGGTGACAAATATTCCTTGATAAGCCACAAGGTGGAGAGTTTGGAGAGACAACAAAGGAACATCCTGGGGTGAAAACCTCAGTTTCTTGAGGGAAGGCTGTTTGAGACAGGCCTGAAGGCCCTGACCCGCAGCTCCTCCTGAAATCAACAGATTGGATGTCATGTCAGTGAGTAGATCAGGAAAGTGTATTAGTTAGATTGCATTAGGGAATTATGTTTATTTTTCCAACTTGACTGAATGCTTAAGTTTAACTGTAACTTCTATGAATGTACCCGGCAGGGAGGAGCCTTCCATGAGAATTATCCGCATGTTGTGAACTCTGCTTAGAATAAATAAGCTTTTCTAACCTTTCTTTCATCTGATCTGTACACGTGCCTTTTTGCTCGGTTGCTTCTCTTCTCTCGGGACAGAGGGGAGATGGAGGTAAAATCTCTGCAATGGCAAGAAGCAGGAAACCCACAGTCTCCCTTTGGACTGTCTGGAAAAGGATATAGAATTCAAAGGGTGGTGGCAGCTAGATAAAAGAAGGGGAAATTAAGGGGGGGGGTCCCAGGGCAGTGGAACCCCAAGATTGCATGTCACAAGGGCAGCAGAGTCCTCAGTGTCCTGTGTGTGAATGCACACTGAGGCAAGACTGTGTCACACGTGCTATGGATACTGTGGACTGCCAAAAAGACCAACAAATGGGTCCTAGGACAAATCAAACCTGAGCTATCCCTAGAAGCCAAAATGACTAAACTGAGACTGTCATACTTTGGCGATATCATGAGAAGACATGACTCACTAGAAAAGACAATAATACTGGATAATGGCAAAGGCAGCAGGAAAAGAGTAAGGCCACATATTAGATGGATAGACTCAGTCAAGGAGGCCACGGCCCTGAGCCCACAAAACCTGAGCAGAGGGGTTGAGAATAGTGGGTCTTGGAGATGTCTCATTCATAGGGTTGCCATGAGCCAAAGTTGACTCAAGGGCAGTTAACAACAACAGCAACAAAATGCCATGAGCTGAATCTGCAAACAAGAAATGCACAAATTCTTGCTGTCCTCCCCCTCCACCCATATACAGAACACAGCCTCCCTGTGTTCTCCAAAAGAAGCTGTCCCTGTGGTTTACAGGACCATAAAAATGGTAGAAAATATAGCATGGAAGGCTGTAAAAGACAGAGTGGTTTGGTGAAACTCTGATGTCCGTCATGGCACGAATCCATCACTGGCTACAACCCTGATGTCTCTGATCTTGATTTTAAAAACTGCCAACTCACAGGTTGTATCTGTTGCAGAATTATATCAGATGACTCCAAATCCTGCTCTTAAGGAAGGTGGAAGCCCAACAAACATGCATTCATCTTTCCTGGAAATGCCTTCAGGGTTACAACAAAACCTTCCCTCTGCATGGTAATTTATGAAGGTAAATCCTGTCACCTAAGCTCTGGCAAAGTGTGAAAGTATAGAGATGAACAGCAGGGGGTTGTGGGAGTGGGGGGGGGCAGAGATTACTGCCAAACACCTCTATCTCTCCCTCTTCTAGGTTTTTGTTTAGTAATGCTAAATTAACATGCTAAAATAGAAGCAGTTGACCCATTTTAACTGTCAGTGGTATAACTATGTATGTTAGGGAGGAATTTTTAGCAGAGTGCTGTGCTTTAATGTGGTTTTAATAGTTATACAAAAGGGGACTGGGGCTTGGTCCCCCCCCCACTTATGCTGTAAATAAGGTTTCAGGGGGAATCCTTTGAAGTGCAGAGATCTAAGCTGGCCGATTTTGAATTCCCCTGTGGAACTACAGAAGAACAGTAGGTATCTGATAATGTTTGCTCTTGGAATAAATCTTTCTGGGCATCAAACACAGTGTTGACAAACAAGATAAGAAGGAGATTATTTAAAAGCAACACTTATAATAAGTAGGACTATTTACATCAGGTGTGTCCCTGAACGTGACAACACAGGCTCGGAAGGAAATTGTACTCTCTATTTCTCTACAGCTGATAAAAAAAATAACAATAGTGGTCTCTCACTGGGGATTCAAAGCTGACCATTTCTAGATGTTCTTTCCCATTCCTTCTGTTTTTGATGTGTAGCTATTTGAAGAGACATGGTAGTATTGTGTGTGTAACAACTAAGAATGGTAAGAATATTAAAAAGTATATTAAAATGGTTGGAAAAATGTGTTTCACTATTGACAGGAAATCTGGATAAGCAGAATTCTGGACTGATGAGCCTCTTTACAGTTTTGGACTTACTATGTGCAAAGATAATGTGTTTTTTTCCTGCATAGAAAACTCCATTTATTTAATTATTTTTTGTAAGGGAAAATTAGGAGGGGTAGCTAATACCCCAGAAGACAGGATCAGAATCCAAAATGACCTCAACAGATTAGAAAGCAGGGCCAACATTAACAAAATGAATTTCAACAGGGAGAAACGTAGGATACCACACTTGGGCACTAAAAATGAAATGCACAGATATAGGATGGGTGACACATGGTTTGAGGGCAGTACATGCGAAAAAGATCTAGGAGTCTTAGTGGACCACAAGCTGAACATGAGTCAGCAGTGTGATGCAGCAGCTAAAAAAGCCAATGCAATTCTAGGCTGCATTAATAGGAGTATAGTGTCTAGCTCAAGGGAAGTAATAATGCCACTCTCTTCTGCTTTGGTCAGACCTCACCTGGAATACTGTGTCCAGTTCTGGGTACCACAATTCAGTAAGAATATTGAGAAGCTGGAACGTGTCCAGAGGAGGCCAACCAGGATGGTGGGAGGACTGAAGCCATGCCCTATTAGGAGCAGCTTAGAGAACTGGGCATGTTTAGTCTGGAAAAGAGAAGGTTGAGAGGTGACATGAGATGGCCATGTTTAAATATTTGAAGGGATGTTATACTGAGGATGGGGCAAGCTTGTTTTCTGCTGCTCCAGAGACTAGGACACAGAGCAATTAATTTCCAGGGGGCGCTGAGTAGTATTTTTTCTGGAAAGGGGGCGGTAGGCCAAATAAGTTTGGGAACCACTGCTTTAAAGCATGGGCCAGTCCAGAGCAGATTCACCTACTGACATGGAAGCTGCCGGCCATTTATACATATGTTTCAGTTCTATGCATCTTTATCCATTTCTCTGTGTAGAAAACATAGTGCCAAACCTAAATAAATAAATAAATGTGTGAATTCCTCAAGCAAGGTGCACTTTATATTTTCAACAAGTCTTGGCAAGTGCAAAAATTGTTAATTTCAAAACTACTGAAATTCTACTGAATTTCAGCATCACTGAATCTCAAAACTTCTTGCATATTGGATCCAAACCATTAGAGTTTTGTGATGTCGAAGGCTTTCACGGCAGGCATCCATAGGTTTTTCATGTTTTTTTTTTCTTCTGGGCTGTGAGGCTGTGTTCTGGAAGAGTTTATTCCTGACGTTTTGCCTGCATCTGTGGCTGGCATCTTCAGAGAATGGTGGCTTAAGGGGTGTGTGGGGTTTATATACTGTGAGTCCCTGTTGGAGAGGACGTTTATGGGCTTTATATACTGTGAGTTCAAATACAGCAATTTACATATCCTCTCCAACAGGGACTCAGTATATAAACCCCACACACCCCTACACCACCATTTTCTGAAGATGCCAGCCACATACGCAGGTGAAATGTCAGGAATGAACTCTTCTAGAGCACAGCCTCACAGCCTGGAGAAAAAAACCACGAAAAACGATTAATTCTTCATTTTAATATCAAAATATGATAATATAAGTTGCATTTTATGGAGTGAAAAAGACATATTGTTTATATTGTTTATTTTTGGATTCAGACTGGTTCACCATTTGTTGTTGTAAACTGCCATCAAGTCGACTTGCAAACTCAGGGCTGTGGTTTCCTTGATTGAGTCCATCCACCTGTAATGCAATCTTCCTCTTTTTCTAGTGCCTTCTACTTTGCCAAGCATTATTGTCTTTTTTAGTTAGTCATGATATGGCCAAAGTATGACAGTCTCAGCTTGATCATCTTGGTTTCTAGGGAGAGTTCAGGCCTGATTTGCTCTAGGGGCTTATCTACACCAACAGGAAAATTCTGTCCACTTACCTTCAGGGTATCCTGGTCTGCGGCGACCACAGGCTTGTCTACACAATCACCACACACAGTGAGGTGAGTTCAGGAGCACTGTTCACACACAGTCTCTCTTTTGAACTCACCCTGGTTTGATAATTCGCAGTATGTGTGGCCACATGGCCACGGCTGCTCCAGTTTTCCCTCCTCCACCCATGCATACGAATGTACATATGTCTTTCCCCATGGCTCGGAAGGGCTTTGGGCAGCCTATTAAGCAGAGGTATCCACAGCTAATGATATGGGTATGCTGGTATGTGCTTCTCCAAATAACTGCCACATATGCAAAAAGGAGAAAAGGAAGAAAAAGGAACTGCTAGAAAGTGAAATTGAAACAGGGAAAGAGGCATTTCCTAGTGGGAAAAGTCAGCTGATTGCCTAGCCCAGGGAGCCCCATCCTACCTCTTCCTCCCACCCACCAAAAACTCATCTCCAGGGCCCTCAGTGACCTTGCTATAGAGCACAGTCCAGACACCCATGAATATCTGGATTTTCTGCTCAGATCTGGAGTAAATCCCCGTGTGTGTGTGTGTGTGTGTTTATGTGTACGTATTAAAGCCCTGAGGCACTGAATAGACCTGGATTTGAGCCATATGTGATCTGGACAGCTCACCGTGAAAACAAGGTGATGTTATTTCATTAGGCCACTGTAGACAAGATCTAGGACCCATTTTTTTTTAAATCTTTTTAGCTTTCTAGGGTAGCCACAGAATTCTCTTCCAGCATGGCATTTCAAATGAGCTGCCTTCACTATCGAGCTTTCACAACCATACATAGAATTTGGAACTACAATGGCATACAGTCATTCACCATGCTGCACTTTACATTTGTAGTAAAACTGCCTGTTGGGGATGAGATGAGTTGTGGTGCACCACATCTGCACAACACTATGGAGAAGGCTTTAGTTGCTTGTCAAAATATCTGTTTAGTTGCTAGCAGGGCAGTTTTAAAAGCTGTAGCATGACACACTAACCTGTGAGCTTTAGATGGTTCATTAAAGGACCTATCCATGATTTCCCTTTGTGCTGCTGCCGGCAAAGAGCACAATCCTAACTGGCAAATATGGACAAATACCAGCTCATTAGACCACCTGAAGGTGTGTTGAAACCAAATCTCACCCAGCTGCTGCTGCTGCTGTTGTTGTATGCCTTCAAGTCATTTCTGACTTATGGTGACCCTATCACTGAATTTTCTTGGAAATATCTGCCTTCCTCTGAACCTCAGAGAGTGTGACTCACCCAAGGTCACCCAGTGGGTTTCCATAACTGAGCAGGGATTTAAACCCTGTTTCCCAGAGTCATATTCCAATGTTCAAATTGATCCACCACACTGGCTTTCCACCCAGTTTAGAGGTGCTGAAACATATTTAGGATTCCCCTCAACTTGGCCTAGCTGTGTAAAAGCATTAGCCTGGAGGAAGTTCGAATGTGCAGCAGCTCAGCTCCTCTTTCGCCCTCCTCCTTCTCCACCCTGTTTTGGGTTCTTCTGCTGGCAGATATTAGCCAGAAGAGCAGTTCTGCTGGCATACTGCTGTGCCAACAGATGTCTGAGATTAGCTGGCAGAGGAGCATTTGTGCCAGCAGAAGAGCCTTGTTTGTTTGTTTGTTTGTTTGTTTATTCCCAATCCTAACTCCCTAAAATTGGCATATATTGGAATTGGGATTGCATAGAATGATGCAATCTGCCAGCTCATCTTAGTTACACTGGATCCACACCTCCTTAAGTTCAGCCACAATGCTGGCATATAGTTAGGCAAGTGTTAGGGTAGTCCTTAAGTAACTTCCAGGTCAGAAGTGGTTAGACTCAGCACAATTTATATAGCATCATCCAAGCTGACCCTTGATCATCTTGGCCAGTTAGGATAGTGCTCCAGCATGGCTATTCTTCTGGAAACTGGCATATTATAAGTACATAATTTTATGTAAATTTTACCATGGAAAACCTCTCCATTGACGCCCCCTTGTCGTGGGAGAGAGGCTTGCGTACCCTAATGATGTTTTCTGCTATGCTGGCGGTGGCATAATAGCCACTGGTAGGGTCTCCCATGCCAGACAGGTCAAAACCAAAGGGTCTGACAAAGAGCGTCAAAGGGCAGGATGGGCTCTCTAGTCTTATGGCAACCGTCCTAGGAGAAGGAAAACTCTAATGCCAAACCCGGGCAGATGGTGCTCGTCCAACCCTGTAAGGTCAACCAGCTAAGAGAAGGAAACTCTAATCAAACCTACGGCCCGAGGACCTCGCTGCTACTGTCCATGCTTGCAAGGCCAGCAGATGAACCTTTGGTTTAAAGGGTGAGGCCAGTTCTGTGCACGCTGCGCTCCACCAGAAAAATCCATTGCACAGGCTCGAAGGACAAATCCACTTCCCCCCCCCCCAAAAAAAGCCCTGTAGAGATAGGTGAGGGATGAAACGGCAGGTGTAAAGATGCACAGGAAGCTGGAGACCCAACCCTCCATGCATGCGGTTCAGGACTTTGGTTGCTCGAGGCTGACCTGGGAGATGACAGTCTTGTTCGGCAGCATCCTGAACAACCAAGCAGCCTTTTTTAAGGAGAGCACTGCTTGCTCCATATGGAGAGGGGCCTAGAAAAGGTGGCCTAACGAAAGCTCATCTCCAACTACCTGGTTGGCTAGCTGCGGCCAACGGGAATCTTCTGATGTGGTCAAACCAAGGGAAAGAAACAAAGGTGCACACCGGCCTCCAAAGGTGTAAATAAACTGACGCTTGCATGCTGGAACATCAGAACCATTCGGAACTCTGAAGATAGTGGATGGCCTGAGCATCATTCTGCTCTAATAGCCCATGAACTATCACAACTTAATATTGACATTGCTGCTCTTAGTGAAGTTCATCTCCATGAGGAAGACAGCCTTAAAGAACACGGCGCTGGCTACACACTTTACTGGTCTGGAAAACCCAAAACCGAAAAACATCTTTCAGGAGTAGGCTTCATGATTAAAAACTCCATTGCCTCCAAACTCGAAACCTTACCAACAGGACACTCTGATCGCATTATTTCCTTACGCCTCCCACATGTTGTTCTCTATGCAAGCTGACCCTGTAGAGAAAGACAAATTCTACACAGACCTACGCCACCTCATACAAAAAGTCCCTGTCGAAGATAAAATTATTATCCTTGGTGACTTCAATGCCAGAGTAGGAAAGAACTCCGAAGCCTAGAAAAGTGTCTTAGGCAAACATGGTGTTGGAAATTGCAATGATAACGGACGCCTCATGCAAGAGTTCTGTGCAGAACAACAGCTGACTATTACAAACACTATCTTTCAGCCGAAAGACAGCTTGAAGACAACCTGGATGCATCCCTGATCCAAACATTGGCAACTCATTGACTATGTTCTAGTCCGCCAGAGAAACATTCACGATGTCTGCTATACTCGAGTGATGCCCAGTGCAGAATGCCAGATAGATCATCGCCTCATCAGATGTAAACTAAATCTTCATCTTAAATTCAAACTTAAGAGGGGTGGCATGTTAAAGAAGAGACTCCAAGTCAACAATCTTCAACAAGCTACCATGAGAGACAACTTCCAGGCAAACCTGCAATCAAAACTTGAAGACCATCCTACAGATCCTTCTCCTACAGTGCTTTTGCAACATATCAAAAACAGTATCCTCCAGTCTGCGGAAGAATCCCTCGGGTTCTCCCACAAGAAAAATCAAGACTGGTTTGATGAAAACAACCAAGAGATCCAGGAGCTGTTGGCAAAGAAGAGAACTGCTCACCAGGCATACCTCACCCAGCCAACTTGCCATGTAAGAAAAGCAGCTTTCCGTCTCACATGTAGTAAAACTTCAACAAAAACTCCGAGACATGCAGAACAAGTGGTGGATCAATATAGCAGAAAAGACACAATGCTGTGCAGATCTGGGGGATTCTAGAGGATTTTATGAAGCTCTTAAGGCAGTGTTTGGACCTACTTATCAGGTCCAAAGCTCCTTATACAGTACAGATGGTCAAACATTAATTACTGATAAAGCCTCCCTCCTGAACTGATGGGCTGAACACTTTCAAAGTCTCTTTCGTGCCAACCGAGTAGTCCAAGGCTCAGCTATTCAACATATGATACAAAAACTAATGAAAAATGAATTGGACATAGCTCCCACTTTGGAAGAGACCCTTAAGGCCATACAGCAGTTGAAAAATGGCAAGGCAACTGGGATTGATGGAATCTCACCTGACGTTTGGAACCACGGAGGTCATGTACTCCATGATAAATTCCACGAACTCCTTGTGAATTGCTGGGAAAAAGGGGAACTGCCATCAGATCTCCGAGATGCAGTCATCATCACCCTGTACAAGAAAAAAGGAGCAAAATCCGATTGCTCAAACTATTGAGGCATAACACTGCTCTCTATTGCTGGAAAAATCCTTGCAAGGATACTCCTGAACAGATTAGTTCCTGCCATTGCAGAAGAACTTCTTCCTGAAAGCCAATGTGGCTTCAGAGCCAATAGGAGTACTACAGATATGGTATTTGCCCTTAGACAACTGCAAGAGAAATGTAGAGAGCAGAACAAGGGTCTCTATGTAACATTTGTTGACCTCACCAAAGGCTTTGACACCGTGAGTAGGAAAGGTCTGTGGCAGATCCTGGAAAGACTAGGATGTCCCCCCAAATTCCTTAAAATGATTATCTTGCTACAAGAGGGCCAGCGCAGTCAAGTCAGATATGGCGATGCTCTTTCAGAGCCCTTTCTGATAACTAATGGAGTGAAGCAAGGTTGTGTTCTTGCACCAACCTTATTTACAATCTTCTTCAGCATGATGCTGCAAAGGGCTACGGCAGAGCTCGGAGAAGATGACGGCATCTATATACGTTACCGTACTGATGGTAGCTTGTTTAACTTAAGCCGTCTGAGGGCTCGCACTAAGACTCTAAACTATCTAGTCCATGAGCTGCTCTTCGCTGATGCTGCTCTTGTTGCCCTCACAGAAGCAGCTCTGCAGCGCCTAACATCCTGCTTCGTGACAGCTGCAGAGCTGTTTGGGCTGGAAGTCAACCTCAAGAAAACGGAAGTTCTTTACCAGCCTGCACCACAGGATGAACACCACCATCCTCACATTGCCGTTGGCAAATCTGTGCTTAAGTCTGTTCAGCAATTCACCTACCTGGGAAGCATCATTTCCTCAGAAGCCAAGATTGACAAAGAGATCGATCACAGATTAGTAAAGGCACATAGCGCATTTGGAAGATTTTACAAAAGAGTCTGGAATAATAAACACCTGAGGCAAAGCACAAAAATCAGTGTGTATAGAGCCATTGTACTGTCTATTCTCCTTTATGGATCTGAAACATGGGTCACCTATCGCCACCACTTATGACTCCTCAAACGCTTCCATCAGCATTGTTTACACACAATACTAAATATACAGTGGACTGACTATGTTACGAATGTTGCTGTCCTCAAGCAAGCAGGGACCACCAGCATTGAGGCCATGATATTGAGAACACAGCTGCACTGGGCAGGGCATGTTTCTAGGATGGAGGACCATCACCTCCCCAAAATAGTACCCTACGGTGAACTCACCACGGGTCAGCCTAAGAGGGGCGCTCCAAAAAAGCAATACAAGGATTCCCTGAAACAACATCTCAGGCTCGGCCAAATTGATCACCAATAATTGTCCGCCCTGGCCTCACATAGGGAGGCATGGGGACACACTATCCACAATGCTGCAGCCTTATTTGAGAACTCACGCCGAACAAGTCTTGAAGAAAAACGAGAACGCAGAAAGAATCACAACCCAGAAACATCACCCAAGGAGACCTTCTGCTGTGCTTTCTGTAATAGGATTTGTTTATCTTGGATTGGCCTTTTTAGTCATCAGCGCTCTTGCAGAAAGCGCGGGATGAGTCCTTCCTGAATCTTCGTTTGCGAAGAAAAGCCAGAGAGAGAGACCATGGAAAAATATTTTAAGCCATAGTGCTGCAAAATGTCACTATCACTAACAGTTTTATTTTGTGTAACAGGAGCCATCAGCCTTGTAATGTTGCTGATGAACAGTTTTGTGTAAGATAGACAGAGTGGACCCTCCTCCCTCCATACACAAGCTGTATGTACCAAATGCATGAAGGACAATCATGCTTCTATGTGTGAGGAATACAATGGTCTTTTCAGATGGTTACCTCTTGAACAGATGGATTATGACGAGTATGAGAACTATGGTCAGAGGCCACAAATGCGTGAAGCACCACCCAGTAACTGAGTAACATCAGAGAGCTGTTAAGGACAGGGATGATTATGAGAATTGTACTACCAGAAAAATGAATTATTCCCGTTACATGTGGCTACAGTGGGCAAACCAGTTCTGGTGAGCTGGCCCTAAGGTCTTCTTCACTCAACAAAGCAATCCAAGCACATGACATCTACAAAGAACATAGTGAGCTGCAAATGACAGACTTCAAAGGGGTCTTTAAAAGTTAAGGAAAGAGACCGGAAGCAGTGGGATTGCCCAGTGGAACTTCTCTGAAGCTACCACTCTGTTCTCGGTTTTCATTTCAGATATTCAGTGAAATCTCAAGCTCTTGATGAGAAACTGTTGTTGATGGGAATGATGTTTACCGGGAGCTTAATTTCATCCATTTCATACAGTTGGCTGAGCACCTTTAGTTACAGACTATAGGTCTTCCCAATGCATTTAGTTCACCTAGTACAGTCGGCCCTCTGTATCCACAGATTCTGCATCCATGGATTCCATCATCCACAGCTTGAAAATATTCACACACACACAAATCTAAAATGCAGAACTTAATTTTGCCATTTTATAAGGGACACCATTTTACTATGCTATTGTATATAATGGGACTTGAGCATCCACAGATTTTGGTATCCACGGGGGCAGGGGTGTGTAAGTGGGTGGGGCTGGTCCTGGAACCAAACCCCAGCAAATGCCGCAGGCCCACGTTTAAGTGGAAGGCTTCTTCCAACATTGTGATATATATATTTTTTGTTAACAGCAGCAGTTGTGGATGAAACTTATCTCTAGATAACATTGGTACTCATACCCCACCCCCAATTCTGATGTTCAGTTTAAGGCTGGTTTTATGGCACAAAGTTAAATCCTGGCTGGGATGCTGGATACAAAAGAGTTCTTACTGTTTGAGTCTTTGAAGATGTTTTAAGCATGTCCACCCTTTGAGCACGTTTAGAAGGTTCTGCTCCCAGGTCAGTGGAAGTGGACGTGGATTGTCATGAGGCCTCACATACATCTATATCTCATATAGGTAGATACAGAGCATAACCAACATTTTGAATTGTGTCTAGAAATGGACTAGTAGTCAGTGGAGCTGTTGCAACAAGGGAGCTACCAGTATATGTTCCATGTAGAGTGCTCCAGTTAACAGTCTGGTTACAGCTCTTTGGACCAACTGAAGTTTTCAAAGGCAGCCTTATACATTACACTAATCCAAACAGGATGCAATGAAGGCATGAGTCACTGTGGCCAGATCAGACATCTCCAGGAACAGAGCAGTTCCTAGAGTTCCTAGCACCTGCCATCCAGAGGAGGAAGAAGAATACTTCCAAGAATAGTAAGTCACTACCCCCAAACAAGAAGTAAAAAAAGAAGGTGGTACAACACAGGGACCACCCCTGCTGCAGTCAGAGGTTTGGCAGCTTGTGCATGCCCAGTAAAAATACATGGAAGACTCTCAAGGCTATATATTGCCCTGCCCTCATGGAGAGTGAAAGAAGTACCAGTAGCTTTTTGCCATTGTTGTTGTTAGACTTCCGGTGGTTTGGCTTTCTGTGGGCTTGTCTACACTAAGGATAAAACACATACTCACCCCAGGTTTGGTGAAATTAGTACACACGACATATGCAGTGAATCTGCTCCTTTTAGCCATTAATCTGGCCTAACAGAAACTACTAATTGCTCTGGTGTTTCCAGGAAACTCTGGAATGCCCCCGGTGTTTTGGATGTGTCAACAGCTGGATTGGGCTGGAGCTGGGACGGGAGCCACCCATCTGTCCACGCATCTATACACTCATCACATTGGCCTCGCTGACCCATCCTCCTCAGTGGCATGGCTGCTGCTGCTTCTGCTGCTGCCTTGCCCGTCAGCCAAGCAGCTCTCTGTGATAGCCTGCCCATCACTGTCACTGCTAGTGAGGTCAGAACAGGGCACTGCACCATGTGATCAACAAGGAGGGGGTTGCTCCTCTTATCCTGACTACAGGTTGTATTTCAGAACAATCAAATGTTGTGGCACACCCATTTCTTTAACAGCAATCCATATTTTTTTCATGATCTACACAATCAAAGGCTTAGCTATAATCTATAAAGTACAGACTGGCCTTCTTCTGAAATTCTTTGGTGTGCTCCATCATCCAACATACATTTGCAATATGATCCCTATTGCCTCTTCCTTTCCTGAACCCATCTTGGGCATCTAGCATTTCTCGCTACATATATGGTAAAAGTATTTGTTATATAATCTTGAGCATCACTTTGCTTGCATGGGAAACTAATATGATGGCCCTGTGGTTACTGCAATTCCTGGAGTCCCCTTTTTGGGGAATGGAATGTCTATTGAGGGTTTACAATCTGTGTTCCAGTCTTTTGTTTTGTTTTTTTGTTGACAGATTTTAGTTAGAATTAGAGTAGATTCTGCTTCTGTAGCTTGAAACAGCTCTGTTGATATGCTTTCTTTTCCTGGTGATTTATTTATCTCAGGTGCTTTGAGTACAGCTTCTACTTCACTTTCTAAAATTATAGGTTAATCTTCAAATGGTTTTTCCTTGAATGAATGTCATCCTTTTATCTCTTTTATATGGTTCTTTAGTGTGTTGTTTCCATATATTTATTTATTTATTACTTGGTCATGTAATGTGTTCCCCTCCTGGCCATATAGCATCCCCACCCTTGGTTTAAATTTCCCTTTGATTTCTCGGATCTTGTAGAAGAAGTCTCATGTTCTACCTTTTTGTTGTCATTTTCTGTTTTCCTGCAATGATTATTATAGTAGTTCCCTTTGCCCCTCTGCACAAGTTGCTGAATAGTTGCTTTCAGGGTTCTGACTATTTCTGTTACATTTTACTTTTGCCCCCTTTCTCTCCTTAATTTCTGGAAGAGTTTCATCTGTCATCCACTGAGGCTTCTCTTGCATTTTGGCTACAGATAGTATCTTTTGACATTCCTTCCTGACCATGTCCCTTTCTTTATCCCAGAGTTCCTCGGGCTCATGGTCAATTAGGCTTAATAGTACAAATCTATTTTTTAAATTATCTTTAAATTCTATGGGGATGTATTTTGGCATGATGGTTAGATGCTTTAGTGTTCTTTAGCTTTGCTCTCATTTTTTATATTAGGAATTCATGGTCTGTCCACAATCTGGTCCTCATCTTGTTTTTGCAGAGAGAATAGAGCTTCTCTATCTTCTGCTTCCAATTATGTGATCTGTTCAATTTCTATATTGACATCAGGTGATATCCATATATACAGTCACCTCTTTGGTTCCTTGAAGAATGTGTTTGCGATGAACAAACTGTTGACCTCACAAAATTCAATCAGTGCTCTCCTGCTTCATTTCCTGGGACAAATTTTCCTACAATTTTGATTCTGCTCTGTTTCCTACTTTTGTATTCCAATCATCTGTGATTAACACAAAGTCCTGTTTTGATGTGTGATCAATTTCTTCTTGGATTCCAGCACAGAATCATTCATTTTTCTTCTTCTTCTTCTGCCTCTGTAATTGAACCAAAACTTGAATTATGCTTATATTGATGGGCTTCCCCTCAACTCTTATTGATATTATTCAGTCAGACTTTGCATTATATCATTTGGCTGCTTTTTGCTACATCTCTATTTGCTATTAATGCTGCTCCATCTCTTCTTAAATTTTTATTTCTTGTGTAATTATTTGACTCAAAATGTCCCACTCCTGCCCACTTTAGCTTGCTCACCCCAAGTATGGCAATGTTTAAATGTTCCATTTCTTGTTTTACTATGTCTTGCTTCCCCATGTTCCTTTAATATGTGTTGTGCAGCTTTGGACTTTCCTTTACCCTCTGAGTATGTCAACAACTGGATGTCCTTTTGGCTTGAGTCTAGTTGTGTCATTAGCCACTGCACTTCTTGTACTTGTCCTCTGCTGTACCTTAGCAATGCCTTCCAACCTGGGAGTCTCACCTGGCACTATCTCTTGTTTTATTTTTGATTATCTCATTGTAGGGTTTTAATGGTGAAAGAAATTCAGAAGGGGATTACCATGTCTCTCTTTGCACAGTACTAAAAGTGTTAGCTATGGTGTTACTGCTGTTGTCTCTGAGAGATTCTCTGCCAGTGTCATCCTTTAGTACTGCTGCTACCCAGTAGCTGTTTGGCAAATTTAGTCTGCCTCCTCAGCAAAAGCCTGTCTGACATGGGAGACCCTACCAGCACCACTGCTACCATCAGCATAGCTTCTTGCCTCACGGGAGCATGAAATCCCAGCACTGAGGAATGGTAAGAAGGTAAGGATGCAGTTGGATAATTTGGGCCTTGAGCAATGGTCCCCTAATGTCTGAAGAGCTGGATAGCTATGCGTTTCACAAAATAAAATCATTGTAAGATTTTTCACTCTAGGATTTTAAGAATAACTTCATGAGAAGAATGCTTGATGGGGCTGTTTCTAAACATGGAGTACATGTACTGTGTCATTCCAAATAAATCTAGAGCATAATTCTTACCTCGTATTAGGAGCTATCCAAATTCTTCTCTTCTCTTCTCTTCTCTTCTCTTCTCTTCTCTTTTTGAAAGGGGTCAGGAGTATATATCTCCAGTCATCTTGGGGAATTCTCTTGGCTACATCTGGCCAAACTGTCTTGGGATGAAGGGGAATGTTTTCCAATGCATCTGAAGGACACCAGGCTGAAGAAGGCTTCTCTAGCTTTTCCACTAGTGAAGGCATGGGGGCTGGGGAACGACAGTGACAGAAGGTATATTATTAACCATTTCTCACTGTTCCTGCCTTCCAGTTTTCTGAGTTCGTGTGTAAGAACTAGTGTGTCATCCTTGCACAAGGCCATGCTAATCTTCTCTGTATTGTTCCAGTTGTAGTATATGTGCTGCCAAAGCAAGCACGTGTAAGGACGTAACTGTTTGGCTGAATCTACTCCAGCTTGCAGCCTGCAGCTGTGGCCCAGCCAGCTGCTCTCAGAAATTTGTTTGGAGCATGTAAGATAGCAGCCAGGCAAAGGCATTGAGGTTTCTTCCACAGGAGTCCCTTTGTGCTGCTGATCCATTGCTTTTGTATGGAGCCTGAGAAAGTAACATTTCCAAACTCTGCTTTTCTGCAAGTGTTCGGAAGCAGAACTCAAATGGAAGTTGCACACAAGCAGTTAATATGGGTCTTTATTATCCACAGTGCTTTTCCCTGTGCCTCTAATATGTACATGGTAAGTCATTAAAAAAAAAGCCTTTGTGTTGCTTGCAGGTTTCGCCCATTTCATATGTCATGTTGAGTCTGTTGAGTGCTGAATAACCTAGATTATACCTTCAATGTGCATGTTTGTGCCTCAAAGCCATCTGTTGATTTATGGCCACCCCATGAATTTCATGGGGTTTTCTTAGGCAAGGAATACTCAGAGGTGGTTTGCCATTGTCTTCCTTTGACATATAGCCTACAGCATCTGACATTTCTTGGTGGACTCCCTTCCAAGTATTAGCCAGGCTTAGCTTCCCAGATCAGCCTTGATCTGGTGTCTTCAGAGTATTTAGCCTCTCCGAATATCCTCCAAATCAGTTCCTCTTCATATGGAAATATGCTTTAATTACCAGTTCCCTCCCTCATTTTTCATATCAAAGGAGTGCTTTTTCCTTATATATATATATTTTGTTAAAAAAAGATGGAAGGAATCCAAATATTAAGGTCACTGTGCATAGGAACAGAAACAGATGCAAAGGCAGAAAAAAGGCTGTCCTTCACTAAAAACATTGAGGCTGGAATGGAGAAGAAAAAAAATAAAGCAGACCAAACCTACAAACAGGAAGGGTTTGATTAAAGTGTGATTGGGCACATCCTGGAACTAAGGGGAGGGTTTACATCAGCCTTTCTCCCCCACAGCTTTGGTGCTTTGGAGATTTGCACTTGACATTTTGGCACATGGAAGTGATGTTTATTCCTGACCACCCTTTCAGGTCAGGAGCATATGTATTTGAGGTGGATTTGGGGGAGGGGAGCTGTTTCAGGGTGGAAGATTGCAAAACAACATAGTGTGCCATTTTATAGCATTTTGAAAAGGTTTTTTTGGCTGAAAATGTGGGGGTTTGGGAATGGGGAAAAATAGGGGCTGCTGGGGAGTTATTGGAAACTCCCCAAAGGGGCTGCATGCCACATGTCAAGTACAAGATTCAAAGCCCTAAATTAATGTCTGGGTAATGCTTCAGACCTAAGTAGGCATTATGCCACAACAGAGAATTATAATCTGCATGTGGGACATGGGGCTACCTTTGCTGTACTGTCATGATCCCCTGTATCCATAGGGATAGCTTCTTGACTTATCATGGAAATGGAAATTGTGGGTGATAGTGAACTCTATTGAAATGAATGACTTCTGGCCCAGCTTCCAGCAAAAGTATACTCTAGAATCGTGCTGCAGGACCTAGAAAAAGCCTAGAGAGGACATATTATTTCAGATGTGGATAGGAGAAATTGCAAATACAGGTCCTGCGATATGGGGATCATATTGAACTCTCCAATTTCCATCTGCTCCACCACTGACTTTCTTGGAGTGACTATCTGCAGAGGCCTGAATATGCTTAGAGGCCTTCATGATCAAAAGTGCTCCTTCCTAAGGGCTCCTAAACCAATGGGAAATGTATACACATGATTAACTAAACATGTTTTGATACTTCCTTCAGGACTTCTAGGTCAATGCAGGAAAATCAGGAGTGGTGACGATGGGACTGGCACTTGAGATGATAGTGAGGGAAAGCCAGTAACCCCCTGTGTGCCCCTGCATGGGTTAAATTCCCTCTTCACATATAATACTTGAACAGGACATTCGTCTGAATCCAGCCTAGAAAAGCTGGTGCTGCACTATTGTTGCATTTCTAGAGATATGAAAATATGTCAGTCATATTTTCATTGTGTTTCTTGGAACCTCACAATCATTCCTTTCCCGTGCTAGTTCTATGCTGGATTGTGAGATATTTCCCCCACTTTTCTGCTTATCCCCCCCCCCCAAATATATGCATTTTTGTATGCACCTTTTCCCTATTGACAAAAGTATGCATGTTCACATTTTTTCAGATAGATACATTTTTAGCCATGTACATTTTCAACTACAGTACACACATGGGTTTCTCTGCATTTTCTTCTTGGTTGAAACACAAAGCAAATGTGTGTACAAGTACTTCCAAGGCAAGATTGGCAGTTTTGGGAGATGTGATATCCATAAATAAGAAAAGAAACACCAAACAAATTTCTCTTGCTTTCCCTCTTGTTACATTTAAAACAATAAATAAAAATAAATTTTAAAATGGCCTGAAGTAAGGTCTGAACAAAACAACACAGTAGATCAACAACAAAAACACTGGACTACAATGATTTCACAAAGCCATCATCTGGATGCTTCTCTGCAAAAAGAATAGCAATTTCAAACAAACAATATAGTATAGGAGCAACCTGGGAAGCACTTGGATGCTACCATTTTTTTTAGTATTAAGATTCCTGTTTAATTAAATTGCTGAATAAATAACTGCACTGCAAACACAAGAGATTACCTGCATGTTGCTTTTTGTTGTTTCGTATCCACTAGACAGCTCTGTCATTGTACCCTTACTCTCTTTCTTGCCCCAACATCCTGACTATAGACCTGTATTGACCTCTAGGCCTTAATGCCATGCTCTAACCAATATACAAAAATATCCTGTATGTGAGATAGAAATGGAAATAGAATACAGGTGGGCAAAATGCATATTTCTGTTAAGAGAACAGTAAAAAAAGGAAAGAATATCTTTTGGGGAGCAACATGGGTCTGTCAGTAGTACACTTTGCATTTTCTGTAGAGTGGGTCAACATAAAAAAACAGCACAATGTACACAATTCCCCCTTGTCAATACAAACAGTGTGGGGCCTCTAACAAACTTTGTTAGCATACAGATGTGTGATACCTTTTAAACTCCCTGCAGTGCCTTCTTACCTGCTGTGCTTAATTTCAGATTCTAGTGCAGCCATTAAAGAAAACCTGCTTGCTCCTTTATCTGTGCCCTACTTTGCATCAGCCTCCCTCTGATATTTTCCTGGGACTTATCCCCTCAAACCCTATTGAAATAACTTGTGTATATGGATTTTAAAAAAGCTTGCCCATTGCTTTCATTTGCACTGGACATCATCCTTCCATTAAATATACATATGCATATTCTGACAAATGAATCTCGCTCTCGCTTTCTCCCTCCTCTTCTATAAAAATCTGTAAAACATTTATCTCTACAAACTATAGAATTTGGGTTGCATTTTATAAAAATAAGCTCTTCTTTTTGAAGATGGGATGTTTAAGCCTAATTCTCATTTTGATTTATTTGACTTTGGTTATATCACTATTAAACTGGCAAAGACAAGCAATGAACAAAACCCTGGAGATGAATTAGCCATTGTATCTGGTCCATTAATCTCTTCTTCAATTCTAAAGAATTGCAGCTCACCCAGACCCTAAGATCAAATAAAATGCCTAATTGGGAAAATCCTAAACAAGAGTATCCTGGGGAGTTTGAATTTATTTGTCAACTCTTCAAACAATGATGTTGTTTATATGTCCTTAAACCCCTGATAGAGTGGCAGAAAACGTATCTTAATCCTGGAGTCTTTAAACACAGGAGGGTGATTGAGAATTGTTTTCAATTAACTAGAAGAAAGAAGGATGCTTATGCAAAAGCCAGATAGATAGGCCAGGGGTGCTCTTCCAAACAGAATGAGCATTTTTAATCTAAAGTAAGGATGTGGATTTTTTTTCTGACCTACAGAACGTGTTGCATCCATCAGTGGTTTTGTGTTAGGGTGGAGGCAAAAAGTATAGCCCTACCCAATACTATTGGACTGTAGTTGATATCTGCCCTAGCCAGCATAGCCAATGGTGAAAGATGATGAGAGCTGCTGTTCAATATCATTGAGGGGTCAGCAGACCTCCTTTGTTTAATGCGGCTGCTGGCTATTAAGGTGTGCTGGGAGGGATGGGGGTCAGGCTGGGAGCCATTACTTAGTTGCTCATTTGTAATGTGTCATCACATTTGTGGGAAGAAAATGGTGAATTTCTAAAAATTCTTATGAACAGTTACATCCAATGAATTTCTCAGGGGTTGATATGCTCTTCATTTTTGCCGGCCTGAAACTGCTGCCCCAAAGGAGGGAAGTGTCATAGCATCTGTCTGCAATATATACGGGGTCAGTGTTGTGGGGATTAATAGCAGGACAGGAACCATGTAAATTGGCCATGTATATTTCTCACGTGGTGAGCAAAAACAACAACCTTTCATCATGCACAGATACTATTAATGCTACTGTATTCTCACCAGATCACATAGGGATTGTTTTTGTTTTTGTTTTGTTTTTTGCTATTTCCTGCTGGCAAAAAGGCACAGATGCCAAGAACATATCACAGGAAGTCCCTGAAAGTGGATGCCATCAGATTACCAGGGGAAAATGCAGAGAAAATGTGAAACAAACATACAAGCCCCACCTCCATCCCTTGTATTTTGCCTCATCTTGTACCTACTTCTCTTGTTCATTGTATACTCCTACTGGACCTCTCATGCTTCTCCCCTTTCCTCTCTTTTCTCTCATCTTATGCTTTCTCTTCCTACACAGCTGCTCTTGACCTTTCTTGTGTTACCTTCAACATGTGCCATATTCTCCTACCTTACTTTTTACACCCCGCTACTTGCATCTCCCACACTTCTCCCCACCCCTTGCCTCATCTTCGGTGACAACTCTTCCCTCTCTTGCACCATCCATCACTTTATGCCTACCTCACTTGCTCCTGCAACACCCAATGCACCTCTCACTCTCCCTTTCCTCCTTTCCCCTTGTGATGAAAAGGCCGCTCTTTTAGCCAATCTCAGTGCAGCAGGTGCCCAGCCAATAGGAAGGCAGCTGGGCACGGCTATAAAAAGGCCTGACAGAGAGTGAATGGGGGTTAGTTGTTTTGAGGTTTGACTGGAAAGAAAGAGTTACACAAAAGGGAGGGTGTGCTCTTAGAGTTCCTGAGGGAAATTTTCAGTCTGATACCCACAGAAGGGTCTTAAGGGTCCAGAGAGGGACTGAATAGACTTGGAGAGTCTAATAGGGAGAGGCTCAGAGCAAGTCAAGTATATAAAGGGGATTTAGGACTTTGTGCCTGAGTTAGTAGTGCTGGTGTGTCTAGATTGATGTTATTATTTTAAAAGGAATCTGATGTAACTAAGCCTTAAGAAGATTAACAACTTTAATACTCAACTACAGTTTATTTGTTTTATATTTTTCAATAAACGTTTGTTAGAGTTTAAAGCTGCTTGGCCTCCGTTTAATTTAAACCACACTACCTGATATCAGGGACACAAAAGGCTGTCCCAATAAAAAGTGGTTGGTTCTTCACCCATTCTTTTGGGGGCAGTAGTGGGATGCAAGAGACCCCACAGGACTGCCATCCTAAAGTCAGAGTGTTAAGGTGGTGGGTTGACCGTGTACGGGTCACCACACCCCTCCCTTGCCTCACTTCACACCTTGCCTCCCTTCCTTGCTCCCTGTACTCTTCCATTATAGTGTGGATCTTTTCTTCCCTCCACTCCCCTCCTTCCCCTCCCTTTCCTCTTACCTCAGTATCTGGCAAGCTCTGGCTGCACCTCCTACCTTCCCTACATTTCCCCCCAGTTCTGTAATCCTTCCCTCTCTCACAGCCACAGCTTCACTTAATTTCTCTCTTCCTCCCCACCCCCACCTTGGTTCACTTTGTGCCTAGACTCTAAAAAAGCATTGGCTATATAAAACTGCCACTGTTGCTTTAAAGAGAGGTCAGGAAAGTAGGCAAGTAAAGGCAATAGTGCTGCCTCTGCTGAAAGACAAAGGAGAAGAAGAACAGAGGGAAATAAAGCAAGATGCAGAGAGTTGGTAGCAGGAGCATCAATGAGAAGATAGGCAAGGTGAGGTAGAGTGGATGTGAGAAAAAGGGGAATGGCTCTGGAAGTGGTTAAAAGTTTAACAGAATAGGTCAGAACCGGCCATTTTTGAAAGAGTTTGGTGACAAACATGTTGGAATGTGTTGGGTATGCTTGAGAAAACATATATTTTAGAACTCAAGGATTTCTTTTTTTAATTTTTAATTTTTATCAAACAAAATCAAACAGCAAACATATAAAACAGATTAAAAAGATTTCATGTAATGCACATCCATATTTTCTCTTGTATGTTAAACAGTCTCTTATTTCTTTTTGTAGTAGTATCTTTGTATCTTCACTTCTAATTGACTTCCTTTGGTGCATCCAGTCTTGAAAATGTTTCAGATTGAAACCATTAACCAACTTTGTAATGAATAAAGTATCACCTCACTATAAAAAGTATAGACTCTTGTCTCTTTGTATTTACCTCATAGTAGTATCAGTGTTGCTGAACTCAAACATTTCAAATATTTTGCTTTTAGTATCCCTTTAATGCCCAGAAACCAAGTAGAACAGAGTAAAAGTACCCAGAATGCCAATTTCCAAGTAGGCTAAACCCAACAAATTCACCTGTTGTGCAAGATAAAGTGGCAGTGATGTAACAAGCCACAAAAACTCTTCACAAGACTCTTTCTTGCATTTGTTTCTGGCAAAACATCCATATTCTGGAAAATGAGCCCAGGTGCCAGTTTTCCAGGAAACCATGACTACCCAATTCACCAGGTGCAAACAACTAGATCAGAGGGATGCATGAACTCACACAAATTTTACAGCAACTACCTCCTTGTGCTTCTTCTAGCCATGGTTCCCTGGAAAGTTGGCATTCTGGGTCATTTTCCAGAATACAGATTTTTATTTTATTTTTTACTTTTATTTTGATCGGAATGGGTACTAAGAAGTAGTCCCTATTGAATTTTTCTGACTTGTTGTGTCATTCTCATGTAGTCATCTGCTTGTGAGTTTGCTGAACTAGATTAATTTGATTTCTAGAATCCAGAAGTTTTGCCTGGAATAGGTAGTAGAAAGTGGATGCTGTGGAAGTTTTGTGGCTTCTTGCATCCCCCCATCTAAATGTGTGCCACTGGTGAATTGAGTGGATGTGACTCCCTGGAAAGTTGGAGTTCCAAGCCATTTTCTGGAATGTAATTATATTCAAAGTTTTACCCTGCTTTGTTGCATCCCTCCTACTTCCCTCCAGTGGTGCTTTCTGTGCAATCTTTGATGGAGTTCTGTAACACAGACTTCAGCTGAATTTTCCTTGAACTGCTAGACATCCCTGCAAATTTGTAATATTAACCCAGGACATTGGAGAAGCATATTGTCAAGGGCATGCAATGGTTCCTCTGAGCATGTGAAGAGGACCAGGCAGTGAATAAATCTTGTAGGAGATGCAGCAGACACCAGGCTGATGAAATGAGCACACAGACACAGAGCTTGTGTCTAAACTACAGTCCTTTACTTGAGCATACTAAAGAAATATATACAATGAGTCTCAAACTTCAGATACATAGACTACATAGCACAGCAGTCATGGCAGTACTGTCGAGGATGGAGGACTGATACAGACAGAGTGCAGTGAGGGTGGGACATAGTATTATACCAGTACATGTTTACATCACATTCATGGGCCATGTAATTGCCCATTCCCACACACATGGTTTATCCAGTCTTTCCCAGGGTGATAGAGGCTGTATCTCTTCCTCATGCTTTGCTTCTCACACAGACTAATATAAACATCAGTTTGCTGTTGACACCAGCTGCATTTTGCTAGCCCTCACTATTGGCCCCTGCTGGTAGCAGCTCTTTATAATATAAAATTCACAGTGATTACACATCCCAGAATCCTGACAGTAGTGGCAGACAGTGGGTCTTGACTAATCCTGTCTGTATTATCATCACCAGTGCTGGGTGTGAGAATTCACTCTAGATCTGTATGTGATTTATTCTATGTTCTACTTTATTTTATTTCAGAATGGCCTATGGCCCAAGCAATAACAAACTACTAGTAGTAGTATACTCATTGGCTAAACATGCTGAAAGGTGGAACAGTCTTGTTTCTCACAAAACTATTGGAGAGAAGAGTAGTTGTACATTTTGTCCCACAAATCCACATATCTGAGGGCTACAAACTTGTGGGTTTTTTTTCTGGGCTGTGAGGCCGTGTGCTGGAAGAGTTTACTCCTGATGTTTCGCCTGCATCTGTGACTGGCATCTTCAGAAAATGGTGGTGTAGGTGTGTGTGTGAGGTTTATATACTGTGAGTCCCTGTTGGAGAAGATATGTACCTTTGTGTATTTGGATGGCTAGTTCCTGGGGGAAGATATGCAAGGAGGATTAGCGTCTATTTAGCTAATCGCCTATTGTCTGCTGAGAATCCCCCTGTCTCTGGGTGGAGTTCATTTGCATGTGTTGAGTTTTGATTTGATTTGATCTGAAATTCTGGGCCAGGCCAACAACTATCATGTCAGAATGCACAGGAAGTTATTGAAATCCACAAACACCTGGACAACTTCAACAGGAAAGAAGAAACCCTAAAAGTAAACAAAAGTTGGCTACCAGTCCTGAAAAACACCAAAATCAAAACTCAACACATGCAAATGAACTCCACCCAGGGACAAGGGGATTATCAGCTGACAATGGACCATTAGCCAACCATTAGCCAAACAGACACTACTCCTCCTTGGATATCTCCACCCAGAAACTAGCCAGATACACAAATATCTTCTCCAACAGGGATCACATTATATAACCCCCGCACACACCCCTACACTACCATTGTCTGAAGCTGCCAGCCACAGATGCAGGCAAAACATCAGGAATAAACTCTTCCTCACACAGCCTCACAGCCCAGGGGGAAAAAAACCTATGGATGCCAGCCATGTAAGCCTTCGACTTCAACTTGTGTGTGTGTGTTTTTTAATGACAGCTTGAAATCTGACCCAGATGATGGTCTGAATGGGCACTACATGGCATATCTTTAAAAAGGGTGTGAAATCTGGCTAAACTGAGAAAATGGCAACATGAACTTCTGGTTTCATTTTTTTGGGCTAGGAGGGGACTATTTTTAACCTTTTGTGATACTACACAGATAGAGAAGCATGCATTCAGGCAGACTTACCAAATATGGTAGCTTCCAGATGCTTTGGACATTAACTACTATCAGACTAGAATCGGTGAGGACTATGGGGATTTAAGTCTTACAATATCTGGATCACAGCTCTTTGGGACAGGCTGCATTAGGGTTAAAAATGCACCAGGAGAAGGCCTATCTGAGCTAGGGAAGTCCTCGTTTAAGTTAAATTTGTTCTTTAGAGAAGAATAAGATCCCATCTGTTCACCTCTGAATATTCCTTGCCTAAGAAAACCCTCTGAAATTCAGAGATGACTTGAAAGCATGCACACACACACACACAATTTAAGCATATTTCTCCTCTCCCCAGGAAGGTCCTTGAAAGTCCTTGAAAACAGAGCAGTTTGCAGTATTCCCACAGGGAGGTCTCTACCATCCCTACCACTCCTCCTACCATCCCCACAGACATTTTGTGGCTGGAGTGATGGTGGGGGCGGGAAGGCAAGTGATTGCCTGTCAATGGTGGGTGAGCCTTGTTTGGCTATCCCCCCCTCCTTCTCACTGGCACAGCCATGTAGTGGCTGACAGGAGAGCCTGAGGCCAAGGGGAGCACAGAGGATTGTTCACTGCTGATTATCATAGCCAGTGTGGATGAGCCTTACGTGGCTAACCCCATGTTCTCTCCTACTGGAAAGGCCATGTAGTGGCCAGTGGTAAGGGATGGGGTTCAGACAAACAAGAAGGATCAGCTGTTGGCAGACAACATAGCCAGTGACAGATGAGCCTTGGTCAACTACTCATGCAGGCAGGAGTTAATGGGGGAAGCCAGGCATGAAATCCTACAGAGCTTCTGCAGGATGATGTCATCACAGTGTAAGCACTATACTGGCAGGGATCATCATCTCTTGTCTGGCCTCACCCTCCTGCCAGCCATTTTTCACTCACATACTAAATTGTTTGTGAAGGGAGAGATGCTTTACATGAGGGGAAATTAAATTCCTCACCTCACCACGACACTACCTTTCCATTGTGCTGGGACTGTGTGCTCCTGTGAGAGGAAAGACTATGCTGACAGTAGCAGTGTGGCTAGTAGGTTCTCCCATGTCAGACAGGCTTTTGCTGAGGAGCTAGACTAGTTCTGACAAACAGATACTGGGCAGCAGCAGTAGTGGATGTGACACTGGCAAAGAATTTCTCAAAGACAACGGCAATGGCACCATAGCACCATAGCTAACACTTGTTAGTACTGCACAGAGAGAGGTACAATAAATCCCCTTTGAAGGTCTTTTACCATGAAAACCATACAATGAGATAGTACAAAATTAAACAAGAGTTAGTGCCAGAGGATGACACTCTCAGGTCAGAGGGCACTCAGTGAGCTACTGGGTCAGAACAGAGGACAACTATGAGTAGCACTGTGGCTAAAGACACAACTGAACCAAAGCTGAGAGGACGTTCAGCCATTGATGTGCTCAGAGGTGAAAGGAAAGTACAAAGCTGCACAACACATATTTTAAGAACATGGAATGTGATAAGCATGAATCAGGGAAAACTAGACATAGTAAAAAAAGAAAAGAAGTGGAACATATAAACATTGCAATACTATGGGCAAGCAAGCTAAAGTGGACAGGAATGGGACATTTTGAATCAGATAATTATGCAGTGTTTTTACTCAGGAAATGAAAAACTAAGAAATGTGGTGGAATTAATAGTGGGGAGAGATGTAGCAAAAGGAGAAAAAGGATATAATGCAAAGTCTGAGTGAATAATATCAACAAGAGTCCAGGGGAAATCCATCAATATAAGCATAATCCAAGTTTATGCTCCAATTACAGAGGCAGAATATGAAGAAATTGAAAGATACTGTGCTGGAACCCAGGAGTACATTGCTTACACACCAAAGTAGGACATCTTGTTAATCATAGGTGATTGGAATGCAAGGGTAGGAAGGGGAGCAGAATCAAAGATTGTAGGAAAATTTGTCCTAAGCTCAAGAAATGAAGTGGGAGAGCAGGTGATTGAATTTTGCAAGGCGAACAGTTTGTTCATCACAAACACATTCTTGAAGCAACCAAAGAGGCAACTGTATACATGGACATCACCTGATGGCCGATAGAGAAATAAAACAAACTACATAATTGGATGCAGAAGATGGAGAAGCTCCATTCTCTCTGCAAAAACAAGACCAGGAGCAGATTATGGGACAGTCCATGAACTCCATATATATATATATATATATAATGAGAGTAAAGCTAAAGCTAAATCAACCTTTGTCCCAAAATACAACCTGAAGAACATATTTATAAAATTTAAATATAACGTAAAAGAAAGGTTAGCACTATTAAGCTGAATTGACCAGGACCCAGACGAACTCTGATCTGAAGGCAGGGATATTGTCAGAGAGGAAGAAATAAGAAGTAATATGTAAGAAGTAAAAATCAACTTGATGGCAGTTAACAACAACAAGAACACATAGGGCACCTGTTCCTTGTACTAAACAATTATGGAGACAGAAATTTATCCCTGCTTGCCTTTCTGACAGGATGTATACGTGGAGTGAATGTTCTTGTTTATAACACTCTGAGACAATATTGCAAGCAGAGAACTTTTATTCTCTTACAGTCCAGGCCTTCCTAATGATGTGGATAATTAGACCTATTCAGAGTGAGCAAGAAGCACTTTCAGACTGGCCTCTTTTATGATCATTACATTTCCATTAAGAAAGTGTTCACCTTGCTGACAAACCTGGCATGAGCAGCCTTTGTTGGGTAATTAATGCAAATAACTGAACAGCAGCCCAAAATGTTGTGCATAATTAATGGATCAAGTTACCTGTCACAAACAGGTAATTTCCCCATCCCCTTGGGAGGGCACTTCTAGTGAGCCTTTCAAAACTTTCCTAACTTGGAACATTATAGAGAACAACAGCTGAGAGTGAAATGGAAGACAGCCATATTGTGAATGGAAATATGAATTGGATGGGGCTCCAGGACAAACTCACACACACTGGAGATTTTCACACGCTGAAAATATTCCCTCCAGAAACCGGGACAGAAATATTTCTGTCCCGGAAGCAGCGCCGCGGTTCGCACGCTCACCTCCCTCTTCCGTTTTTCCGTCGTCCTCGCTTTGGGTTTTTCCCTCCCTCTTCTGGAATATTTTACTAACGGGAGTTTGCCGTTAATAAAATATTCTGGAAGAGAGAGGAAAAAACCCAAAGCGAGGACGACGGAAAAACGGAAGAGGGAGGTGAGCGTGCGAACCGCGGCGCTGCTTCCGGGACAGAAATATTTCTGTCCCGGTTTCTGGAGGGAATATTTTCGGCGTGTGAAAATCTCCACTGTCTGTCAGTAGTTGTCAGTACAGTAACAAAAGACAATTAGTATCGAACAGGAATAGGGAACCCTTGGCACACAGACTAGATTTGGTTTGCAGAAGTCCCCCCTCCCCAACCAGGCCCACAAACTTCTTCAGCACGTCCCACCCCTTCCTCTTCTGGAGCTATGCAGAAAGCCCCCAGTCTCATCCCCCATCATACCCTCCAACTGTCCTGATTTGGTGGGGACAGTCCCAGTAAATCCTTTGCTGTTTTCTCTGTTGCTTTGAAAATGTCCTGATTTTTGATCTTTCCTCCCACTTCCCCCTTCATTCTCAGTTTACTTCAATTCCTGAAAACTGAGTTCAAAGTGCAGCAGGGGGTAGCGAAGGGTGTAGAGTCTTGTCCTTCCTACACCCTGAACATAAATTCCAGTGTTTCTCTGCTTAGCATAGTAGTGTTGTATGTTCTTCCTCATTCATAACTTTTGCCCTCTTCTTCTCTGGCCATACTTTTCCGACCACATTCTGATGTGGCTTGGCAACATATGTTCTGGTTTTCATCTGTGAAATGTTAGAGGGTATGTTTTCCATTGCTGACTGCCAATAAGAGTTGGAATTTCCCTGCTTAGCAGTATAGAAAGTATAGACCCTTTCTTCAGCACAATGTAGGATAACCCTGCAATTATTTCTGATCGAAGGTTAAGAGGGGCCTAAATAGCACTTAAACTTTAAATATTCAGTTTTTAAAACACAATTCAAACCAGTCCCCTCCTCCTCCGCTGCTGACTCTTACATTTAGAGGCAAAGGTAAAATTCATTATAATCAAAATTGCAAGCCATTTCATTGGGAGGGATACTGATTGTCAAATTCTTTGCAAATTCCATTTATGGGTTTGGCAAACCTGTACTCTATATTTGTATCAGACTGAAACCTGTTGGCACACATAAGCTGTCTGTATTTTTGCTACAGTGGTATTCTTTTGATGGCTTGGCTTAGACTGTTTAACTCCAAAATGAACACCCACCACAATAGTATTTTTTACAGCTATGTACTGGGAATCACTATTGTTTGTATTCATTGGCTTGGCTTTATTTTTCACACCAATTAGTTAATCATTGTGTGGATGTGCAATGAGAAATGAGAGAATCATAGGGCTGCTTCATATTATTTATTTGTTTATTCTGTAGAAACAAACAAAAAAACAAACAAAAAGTCATGTTTGGATGTATTCACATCCAGTAAGGCTGTGGTGATAAATGCACACAGGGAATGGGTAACATTTCTTACAATTTTTGAAATTAAGGCTTACCAAAATCCACAAATGTCTTAATAATCCTGTTAGCAAGCAAAATTATGCTGGTGTAGGAAAGAGCTAAGGGCACTGTAACAAGTTGAGAGCATGGCAACAAAAAACACATTTGTCAGAACAGCTGCTCAGATGGGCATGTCTTTCTCAGCAATCCCATCACCACCACTGTCATTCCAGAAAGTGACGTACACTAATGTCACAAACAGGATTCTGACCTAAGTCTTTCTTCCCTAGCATTCCTAAGGTGGCTTATAAGTTCTCCAAGAGTTCAGGTCATCACTTGCAAGCTCAGGGCTATGGTTTTCTTTATTGAACCTACCAATATGTCATGTGGTGTACCTCTTTTTTCTACTGACTTCAGTTTTACCAAGCAAAGTGTCCAAAGTATGATAACCGCAGTTTAGTCATTTTGACTGGTACTGAGAATCTTAATTTGCTCTCAGGCCCATTTGTCTTTTTGGTAGTCTCAAGCCAAATCCACACTACACAAAAAAATCCAGTTTGAAACAGGATTATTTGCCATGGCTTCTTCCTGGTGCCTCACAAAACTACAAATCCCAGGATCCCAGGATTCTGTAGGGAGGAGCCCTTCCATTTGAAGTCCCTCCATTGGAAGCCCTCTGTTCCATTGCAGTAGTGAGAGCATAGATGTTTCTGTGCCTGATAATTTGCAGTAGTGAACCTTCTTCTCTACCCATGGATCCCTCAATCATGCAGAAAGGCCCTCCCAAAGCATAAGAACAGAAAGCAATATATCCAAACATTCCCATAATCTTTTCAGAGCCCTGTACTGTCCCTATGCCTACATTTTCTCTGTAGTCTATCTCGAATTGGCAACAGGAAGTGATGCAGTGTCACTTCTGATTGACATTCTGAGAAGGACTTCAGAAAAAACCAAAAGTATATGGACTTGTTCTGAGGAAGGCATTGCCTTGCATGATGAGTCTGGAGTGGGAATGGACCCTGGGCCATCCCTGGATTATAGTAAAGAAATAAATTATTCCTGTAGTTTATTCAGACAAACTAGCAAAAGATAGAGAGAAGCTGTTTACCTATACAGATTAGTAGTGATAATAATTTCCAGCTCAGAATGTGATGTATCATGAGTTAAATGACATTATGCCACTCATTTATGAGAAGTTACAGAAACTGGTATAGTAAATTATCTGTTCTTTATATGTAACTATATACAGTGATGAGAAAAGGTTTATAAACCCTAAGGATAATTTCAGGAATTTCATAGTTTTACCATGCTTGCCTTTGCGAATCAAAATCAGTCCTTTTCTTAAAATCCAGTGTGATTTATATTAACAAATTTTGCATCTTGAAAACAAAGATATAAATTAGAAAAATGTATAAATTAGAAAAAAAATGAATACACAACTCTGGATACGTGCAATAAGTGAACCTGGTTGCCTCAGCTGAATTAAAGGGAGTAATTAGGACAAGGTGCTTAAATAATTACAGTACAGTAGCGCCCTTGTATCCACTGAATCGCCAACTGCTGATTCAATTATCCACTGTTGGTGATGGTGTGGGGAAGGGAGGGGGAGACAGAATCTCGCCACCCCCATCCTTTCCCCTAGGAGGGCTCCTGTCGCTGTGGTGGCGATCACGGGGGCGAAGGGGGAAGGAAGGGGGTAGGATCTCGCCTCTCCCATCCATTCCCATGGGAAGCCTCCTGTTGCTGCGGGGGTGAAGGGGGAAGGGAGGGGGTGGGATCTTGCCTCTCCCACCCCTTCCTCTGAGAGGGTCCTGTCACCATGGTGGTGATCGCAGGGGTGAAGGGGGAAGGGAGGGGGGAGGAGGGATCTCACATCCCCCGTCCCTTCTCCTGGGAGGGGTCCAGTGGCAATGGCAGGGTGGTGGTGGGTGGTGTTCGCTATTATCTGTGGATTTTGTTATCAGTGGTTGTGTCCAGAACCAATCCCCCAGGGATATGGGAGTCCTACTGTAGGTAGTTTTTCAGGGGTGGGATTAGGAGGTTGCATCATGTAAAAAGATAAGAAACTTTCTGTTTGGTTTTCACAATACAATTATGTGAAAACATATCAAAAGACATCTCTGAAGATCTCAGAAAAGCAGTTATTACTAATCATCAGTTTAGAAAAGGTTACAAAATAATTTCTAAGGATTTAGGCTCCATTAACCCACAGTCAGAAAGATAATCTACAAATGGGAAAGGTTCAGAACCACATTCACTCTAGGCAGAGCAGTTGTCTTACGAAAATCTGTTGAAGAACAAACTGGGGTATCATTCAGGAGGTCTCAAAGAATCCCATAGCATCCAAGGGCCTACAGATCACCTTTGTCTTGGTAATGTGAGTGTTCATGACTCGTTGTTATATGGTAACTTCAAGTTGTTTCTGATTTATGGTGACTCTAAGGTGATTCTGTGAAGGGGTTTTCTTGGCAAGATTTTTTCATAAGGGCTTTGCCCTTGCCTTCCTCTGAACTGAGAGAATGTGACTTGTCCAAGGTCAAACAGTGGGTTTCCATGGCCAAGCAGGGATTTGAACCCTGGTCTCCAGAGTTTTAGTCCAACACCTAAACCATGACACCACACTGGCTCTCATGTTCATGATACACCAGCCATCAAAAGACTGAACAAAAATGGTGTTCATGGGAAGGTAGCCAAGAGGAAACCACTGGTCTCTAAAATGAACACTGCTGCCTGTCTGAAATTTGTTAACAGTCACTCAGGTTATTCCCAAGCCTTCTGAAACAATGTTTTCTCTAAAGATGAGCAAAATCTAGAGCTTTGGGACTTCAATGAAAAAAGTTATGTTTGACCAAAAAACAAACAACAACAACAAAAAACCCAAACAAATACTGAGTTCAAAGAGAAGGACCTCATTCTAATTTTCAAATATGGTGGTGAGGATGTGATGGTTTGGCCTGCTTTGCCACCTCAGAAGATTAGACCATCCATCTGTGAAGTGAAGCTAAGCCTTCACTGGGATGTGCAACATGTCAGTGATCCTAAACATGCAAGCCAAATAATGTCTGCAGAAGAAAAAAAAATCTGTGTTTTAGAATAGCCCAATCAAAATCTGGACATAAACCCTATCCAAATGTGGTGGTAGTGCCTGAAGCAAGTTGTTCACATAAGAAAGCTCTCAAATGTCATTGAGGTAAAGCAATTCTGTAAGGAGGAATGGGCCAAAATTCCTTGAAAGTGATATAACAGACCTGCCAACAGTTACAGGAAGTGCTTCAAGTCATTTCTGCTCAAGAGGGTGTGGTTGGGTACTGAATACAAAAGCTCACATACTTTTTCCACACACGATTACTGATTGTTCAACTAGTTGTGGATAAGTAAATGTTGAAGATAGATCATGATTGTTTCTCATTTGTTTAATCAAGTTATTTCTTTTTTATGCCAGGTTACGGAGTTAGGTTAATATCTAATAACATTTTAGATTGCAAAAATGTGACTGTCCTACGTGGTTCAGAAACTCATTCTTTTTTCTTTGCAATTTATTTATTTATTGATTTTAGACACTCAAAAATACCCAACAGAAATAGTTCTGGTAACATTACAAAATCTACCTTTAATTTTTTTTGGATTAACATATAAATCTTACATCAGTAACTTTTCACCTTCTTACAAGACCCTCACATATAAAAGAAGGAGCCCTCCTTATCATGACATCCCCAACCTTGGTTTGAAACATTCTGGGATATTTTCAACTGCCTATTTGGGGTTAGATACCATCCCAGAAACTCTTTATTGACAGTCTAATGAAGAGGTGGAATAAACGAAAGTTGTTCTTATTAAGTTTTATTATCAAGATTAATACAAGTATATCAAATATGCATGACCCTTGAAGTGTAAAGACATTATTTACTTCTGTCATCTAGTTGTTTTAAACTTGTCAGTTGGATATGGCCTCGTTCATTCTAGCAACAGAAGACTGTTAACAACAAGACTGGGGGTAACTGTTCTGTCATGAAGAACACAAATGCCAATTTGTAGAATTAAACATCATCCCACCCACTTTGGGAATCAATCTGAAAACAGGGCAATAGCTGGAGAAATATTCCAGAAGATATACTGTAAAAGATGTCATAAATATTCATATTCACAATACATATTGTGTGGGTATCTTTCTTGCTGCCCTTCATTTGATCTCTCTGAATTGCCACAGCATTAGATCAAAGAGGTGTCATGAATGGCCAATAATCCAGTCCTCTGGAGCAGCAAAGAACAGGATTGATTTCAAGGGCTCCGATACCAATACAACACCATAACCAACAGAAGTCCAGCTGTGACCTCAATTAGTCTAAGACATTGAACTGGCTCTAATGCCTCTGCAGTGGTGAAGCCAAAATGTATAGAAAGACTTCAGCATATGTTTAGTAAAGAATTAATCAGGTAGAGCAGAAGCATAAGTTAAGAGGGTTGCATACATCAGCTAGGATGGATTAAAGCCTTGTGCTGGGAGTGGAAACAGGGCCAAAGAAGGAGTAACCACATCTTGACAAGCCTTTAGGGTGCCATCACTTTCACTGGGTCCAACTTTCAAGGCCAGGCAATCTGATTGTGTTGGCCAGAATTTGTCCCAGCCCACCTACTGAAACCACTGGAGTGACAGTTGTACTGAGCTGAGCACAATGGGTGCCAAATCATACAGGCCTCTCCTGATACTTGGGAACATGGCAAGGCACACCATCAACTGAGCCAGGCTGGAGCATTGAATCCTCACTCCCAAAGTTAAGAAAGATTATTTTTCTTGGACTACAGCTCCCAGGATCTCCCAGCCAATATAGCTACAGTCACAGCCAAGCTCTCTGGGATTTCTGCTAGTTGCAATCCAAAAGGCACTTTTTTCCAAGCTCTGCTCATTCCCATGATCCCTCATAGGTGGTGGTGGCTTTGGAAAGATGGTACATCACACTCTCCGCTCCCTCCCAATGGAATCTCTTGAACATCTCCTGTGCCTGGGAGATTTTGGCAAAATGAATGAGATGGAAACAATTAGACTATCTTGAGTGTTTGTGCAGAATTCTTTTCCAACCCTGTCAACCAATTATGTTTATAGCAATGGACAAACACCACACTTTGGCAGCGAGAGTGTTGAAAATGGTGAAGGAGCCCTGGTGGTGCAGTGGTTAAATGCTGGTGCTGCAGTCACAACATTATGAATTCGATCCTACAGGGCTCCAAGGTTGACTCAGCCTTCCATCCTTTCGAAGGTGAGTAAAGTGAGTACCTGGCTTGTGGGGGCAACTAGCTAACACATTGTAAAGTGCTCAGAGAGTGCCTTGTGCTATAAAGCGAGCCTTATAGCACACTCTGTGAGCCTTTGTGGCTGAAGAGCAGGTTATAAATATTCTAATGAATAAAAATTAAATAAATAAACACCAAATGAGGAGTCCCTGTTTATGCACTGGGGTGGACCAGAAAGGGAAGTTTCCCTCCCAAATGAGTACCCTGCAAGCCCCATTCTTGAGAACTAAGGACTTTTTCAGACGGGACCAAAATGCCCCTTTCCTGCCTTGTCAACCCCACTCCTGTTCCTGCCACGGAATCAAGGAAAATCTTCAGACACTTACCTTGATCCTGCAGCAGGAATGTCCTCCTCCATTGGTTGGGAGTAAATGTAGCTGTCATAAGGTTGCATTTATGACCTGGAAATGAAATCCCGCTCATTCTTGTGAGAGAATAGTGGCATGGGAAATTTAAAAATAAAAGGTAAACAAAATGTCAAAATTAAAAATCAAGCCCCAAAACAAATTTTAAAAACCAAGTAACCTGGGGAGGGGGAAGAAAAGGGTGTCACTTACCTCCTCGTCCCGATCTTCACCACAAGTGTCCACCATGGACACACACACACCCCCACGGCTGGCATCACACCAGCATAACGGGAGCGGAATGGGGCACCTTTCGGACCACCCATGATTCCATGACAGACACGGAATGGGTGGTCTATCCATGACTTTTCATCATGAATAAAAAATTACAGGAGCAGCACAGGAACAGCACAGAAGGGTGTGATGTCGTCCGAAAGGGAAATCTTTCAGCAACCCAGTTCCATGCCTGCCACAGAGTATATAGCCAGTCTGAAAAAGTCCTGAGTGTTGGAGCTGATTGGTTTTGGATACTCCTAGTGTGCAGGATGGATGCATAGCATCCTGGGACCACTGGCTAAGCTACAGGAAGCAACAAGTTGGGACTATTCTCCTCCTCCCTGAATGCCTTGTGAGGGAAACAAATTTGGCCCCAATAAACAGAAACCTGGGCATGTAATGGACATTTATGACCATAGTGAAGTTTGCTACAATGAAGAAATCCATTTGTATGGATCACTTGAGGATTTTTGGATCATGCTGAAATAATGTCACCCACTGCAATTAATCACTGGAGTCCACCAATGCAAGAAAATGTGCCATGTTCATTTCACAAATTCCTGTTTAATTTGGAGTAAAGGCAACAAAACAGAGACTTTTACCATGGATTAGCAAATTGTGGTTTGAGCTGTGTCATTTGGGATCATATGATATATCCTTAATTCCCAGTGAAGGCTTTCACATGATTTGGATTTTATGTAAGACATGTTGTCTTTTACTTTAGTCTTCAGCAGCTCTAAAAGCCACTATTCATGGGGGGGGGGGAACCCAACAGCCATCCCAAAAAACCCTAAAGTGTACAGAATTGAAAATGTCTCATGGTTGTAAACTTCTGCTGGCATTTTTATTTGGATAGGGGAAGAAAAAAAATGAACTGAGTTTTGTCCTCCGGCATTTCTTCTTTAAAAGAAAGAAAAAGAGAGGGAGAGAAGAAAGAAAAGGAAAAAAGAAAAGAAAAAGACAGGTTACTTTTGCTGAACTAGTTGATATTACATCTGTGTCTGTTGCATGCCTTTGTATGTTGAAATAAATGCTAATCATAAGGTACTGTAATATAAGGGAATTTCTCTCAAAACAACTCAGAGCTTTTGTTGACATTTCTCAAGAAAAAAAATTCTCCCAACATACCTCTTGTTAAATTTATTGGCAGAGTTTGGAATTACTTTTTTGGGCTGCAGTTTCCAGAATCTTCTAACTCTCATGCTGACTGGATTCTAGGAGCTGCAGTAGCTTTCCAAGGTCTGTTGATTGATAATACCAGGTATCATGAAAGACATAGTTGCAAATACCTATACTTAATTTCTGTTCTACATATACTTCATCCAACTGGTCCCTGTGTTGCCTAGTTTTACTAGGAGCATATCTCCAAGGAATCGGCTCTTTTCCATCCCTTCCTATCTAGAATCCTTTACTTGTCTGGTTATTGTTTCACACTACACATTTTTAATACTTCCATATCACATTAGCTGCCATGAAACTGCCCTATGGAATCCTGAGATTTGTAGTTTTGTGAGATATTTAGAATTCTCTGCCAGAAAGCTGTATTGCTTCACCAACTACAAATCTCAGCATTCCATAAGATAGAACCATGGTAGTTAATGTGGTATCAAACAGCTAGAGTTGGGCATTGTGATAGAAATGCCACATTACACAATTATAGAGCTCTGATTCTATGCTAACTACCATGGCAACATCTAATGGAAACCTGAGATTTGCAGTTTAGGGATGTTACCCTAAGAGGTGGGGTGTGCTCTGAGACCCACCCATGATATCAAAAGTCTAGATAGGGAAATTATTAGTATGCCTGAGAAAGGAGGGTAACTGCAGGGAGCTTTTTACCTATGTATACCAGTATTAACTGCAGAGAACTCTAGGTTAAAGTGAAATTCACACACGCAACACACATTCCAAAGAACCACACAAAGCTATTGAAGAGTAAGGCAGAAAGTTTGGATAGAGGAGTAGATTTGGGAAATAGAGAGATAGTTACCAGTCTTGAAAACCAGAGTTTTGAAGTACTCAGACATACGTCTGAGGGTGGCACTGGAAGCTCTGATCCGGGGGTACACTGAGAAAGAGAGTGGCCCATCTCGTCCATATGCCACACCTTTCTATTGGGAGGGGGCAGAATATTTATAATTTGATTCATAGCCTGAAGGGGGTACTTTAGCTAGCACAAAGCCTAGATGGGTTTCCCACCAAGTAAACAAAGGAATCTGAAACTGAACTGATTGCTGTTAATGGCCGGGGAGATTGGATTTGATAGTTTACGACAAGCTCACATTGCAGGACAGGAGGGATCCCCAGGGGTTGGGGTTGGAAAGGTCACTTGTTTGCTTAGGTTGGGCAACTCATTGCTGAGGTGCCCAAGAAGAGATTAGTACATAACTTCCTTAATGGCTTTGTTTATCAAGGGCTTCATCATAATCCTAGTTTGGGCTTGCTTGCTAAAAATATCGCTAAGACACATTCCCAGGTCCTTGCGACCTCCACCTGACCTCTTTTTGGATCACCCTGGTCAACTTGACCCCTTAAAAGCATCCAATATTTCAATTATGAGATATTATACAGAGGGGTTATTGGGGGATGCTAACAGGGAAGGGTATTTAGAATTCTTTGCCAGAGAGTTGTAGTGCCTCACCAAACTAAAAATCCCAAGAATTCATGGGATGTTGCCATGGCAGTTTATGTGGAATCATAGTGGTTGATTGTGTACTGTGAAAGGGGCATTAGTGATGTCATGACTTGATCCAGGAAGATTCTGCATGCAAAATATGTGCTCTGCTGCTGAAATATCTCTCCCTATGAGAGATATAATTTGATTAATATATGATTAGAATCAAATTCAATTCAAAGTTTGCTACTTAGCTAAAGAATAACTCAGCAGCAGCTACAATTCCTAAATTTGTGAGGTGAGGTGTATAGGAAACCTCTGGGGACACTATATAAAACATCAGTGGTTGATGTGGGGAACTATTCACACTAGCCAGCATGGTTAGTGGTGGAATGGAAGAGCATGACTTGAGAGAAAAAATATAAGAGAAAAATTCATTATGAATGGCTTTTAAAATCATATGCTTAGAAAACTAGCAAAAGCATAACATCTCATATTTTATGTTTCTGGTGATGTGTCAACTTTAATGAGGTTGATGTACATTTGCTTTTTTCAGCCTAATCATATTAGCACATAAGAAGCTCTGTAGCAAAACTGATCGTTTGGCAAAATGTGTCATGGTTCTTGCTGTTTATGCATGCTGTGCTTTTGTGAAGGCCTCTAAGGCGAATGGATGTACAGTGACAACATCTTGATTTCTACTTGGCATGCACAGTACCAAAGTATTGGCAACCCATCTACCTGTCAGTGCTTATATACTGTAACACTACCTTCAGAGCTTGGAAAGTTACTTTTAAACAATAACCCATTACAACTCCCCAATTGCTGCAAAAAGGAGCTCCTGTTATGGTTACTTTTCTTTAAAAATGTTATGGTTTACTTTCCCATTTTCCAAAATAATGCACATACTCGCCTTTTTAGTATTTTTTTTTTTAAAAAAGTTGAAAGCTACAAGCTGCTCCAGTCAATCTCATTGTCATCTGACACTCACAACTTCATATAAAATGTACCATGGAGCAGCACTTGAACGTTTTAATAGTCTTGCTCCACCATTTAGTGATGCTAAAGTCTTACAACTATAAAAAAAAGCTAAAAGTTACAGTTATACTGCAATATAACTCTTGGATGTAGTTCATCTGGTCCTGGAGATTTAAATTCATTTAGATTAAGAAGGTATTCCTGTACTACCTCTTTACTTATTTTGAGCTGGATTTCCCCTATTGTGTCCTCTGTTCCATTATCCTCAGGTTGGTCCTCCTTTTCCTTTTCTGAAAACACTGAGGCAAAGAAGGTGTTGAGTAATTCTGCCTTTTCTCTGTCCCCTGTTAGCATTTTGCCATCTTCTCCACGTAGCGGCCCTATCATTTCCTTCTTCCTCCTTTTGCTGCGGACATACCCAAGAAAACCCTTTTTATTGTTCTTAACCTCCCTAGCAAGCCTGAGCTCATCCTGCGCTTTAGCTTTTCTGACTTTACTCCTACACGTGTTCGCTATCTTTTTGAATTCTTCTTTGGTGATTTCCCCCCTTTTCCATTTCCTATACATGTTCTGTTTAAAACTTAGCTCCGTTGAAAGTTCTTTAGTCATCCATCCTGGTTTCTTGAGACACCTCCCATTTTTCTTCCTCAATGGTACTGTTTGAAATTGTGCCTTCAGTATCTCCCTTTTGAGAAAGTCCCATCCGTCTTGAGGTCTCTTCTCTTTTAGTATTTAATTAATTAATTGGGGTAGTTAATAGTCCACTTTTGTATGGAATCATTAACGACACACATGAAAATTCCTTTTAAATATCTTTTGGATGTCAGCTGAAACTATGAGGCCATTTTATGGTTTTGTATGATACACAAAAAAGCATTTTGTGCATTCCTTTTCCTTGTCTGTCCTGTCTTATTTAGGCCCTAAGCCTGAGGGCAGGGAACTTTAAAAATTATAAGCTGCTCTGGCACCTATTTTGGCTGAAGGGTGGGGCACAAATACCTTAAGCAAATAATAAATAATAAACAATAGATTTCATTGATATCATAGGGCAGAAACTGGCACCGAATACCATTTGTTTAACAGGGAAAGGATAATTGGCAATGTTTATACTGTCAAGATAATGCAGAAATATTTGTTTTCTTCTTCTTCATGGCTCACACAGCAATAGAAAGATAATATATGTGCTGTCCTCCTTCAGTGCTCCCTCACAGGCATCTAGGCTTTGAGGACAGGTTGGTTTGTGTGAGTAGGGAAAACATGGAAACAATAATTTACTCACCAGCATAATATCTCCTGGCAATTTCCCTTCCATCATAGCTTTCATTGAAGGAGTGGGGAGAATGGCAATGGCAAAAGGCATTATGTTGACATACATTAGCATTGCTAGTTGGGAGGCCCAATATTGTTGTTTTTGCTTTAATGTTTCTCATGGCTCTCACTTCTCTTTCTGGATTAGAGGATGGGAACTGTGGTGAGCAAGGAGACCCCAAAAGGAATAGAATGGGTAGATGTGGAGGCAACAAAAACTGGCAAAACCCAGAGAAACTGAAGGAGCATCATCATGAGAACTCACACTTATTTAGACCTGTTATTCCCAACTTGGGGTACACATACCCCTAGAGGTATGCACCAGGACATTTAGGGGCATGTGAAGAAAAAGAATAATGGCAGAAAAAGGCACATACTGTATGTCAACAGTGTAAGACAAGGTACAATGGCAGATGGGTGCTCCCAGCAGGAAGAATGTGTGCCTGCCACCTGGAGCTTCCCACCGAAACCTCCCCCTCTCCTGAAGCTTCAATCCTGTGGCAAGCTCTGAGTGGCAGAGGCAAGATTAGCATCATCAGGGCCAGTTTAAGGCATCAGCGGCATCAGCATCCACAGGGGCCCCCATCATTGTGGATTCTCCCCTAGTAACCCTCCTCCGGAAAAAAACAAACACATTATTAGTAATAATCTGAATATCCTGTACTGTGAATAGCTTAGGTTGAGTTAGATTACATTGACCTGAGATAAACATATGGGACCCCCAAAATAAAGCATTGCAGGGGGCCCCAAAGTTCCTTAAACTGGTCCTGAGTATCATGGAGAGTTGGACCTGCCAAGATTTAGCCAGCAGCTATAGATGATCTTCTCCCCTACTTATCCCTCCACCCCTATGGACAAACAAGTGGAAGGCACTCCTCAATGAGTGAGTTCTTCTGGGTCTTCTCTATATCTCTTCTCTCTGTCATCATTATAAGTTTTAAATTAACTTTTCAAATTGTGCATTATCAGGTATGGATCAGTGGCTGAAAACCAGCACAGTAAAAAAGCTGAAACCTAGAACTTTTTCAGACAGGGGACCCCCTATCCCCTCAAGGAGGTTGGGAGAAGAATGGGGCTGTTGTGCTTACAAATCCCTGTTTCAGACAGCCCTGTCCTCCTCCGTCCTCCTTCTCCGTCAATAAAAAGTGGCACCCGCAGCATGGGAGAAGGTCGGGAGGAGGACAGAGGAGGACGGTGTCATCTGAAACAGGGCTCTGTAAGCCTTACAGCCCATTCTTCTCCTGACCTCCTCGGGTTTTTTTTTCCCTGTCTGAAAAAGTCCCTAATGTGGATATTGACCAATTATTAGATGTGGTAAGAATAATAGTATAGCTCAGAATGTAATTTCTCTTTTGTGTAAAAGATGCATTTCTGTGTATGCTTGCAGAAGACCTTGAGAGGAAAATGAGCACTATCCCTTTTTTGAACAATGCAATATCTTGAAGAATTCAGGATTTGTCTGATGATGCTGAGGCGTCAGTAATAGGTAGACTTAAAAAATAGTAAACTCTTTGCTATTCAAGTTGATGAAAGCACAGATGTTGCTTGTTTTGCTGTTTTGCTTGTTATTGGCAAGGTATTTGAAAGGCAATGAAGTTGAAGAAAACCTTTTGCTTTCTCATCTTCTGACAGAGAGCACAAGAGGTGAGGATACATTTAATGCTATTGTTATTTCAAAGAAAGGGGCATTAGTTGGTCTAATTGCACTGATGGGGGCAAGACTATGCCAGGTTTTTACTCCGGTCTTCACAGTCATTTCATGAAGGTAGCTCCCAATATAACCTGGAGTGAACTGCTGCATCGACAGGCCAAGCCTAGCTCTTATCACCTCCCTGGTGAATTACAAATAGTTCTTGCTGAAGCTGTTAAATGGGTTAACTAGAGGATTTTCAAAGTACTGTGTAAAGACTGTTAAGCTGTTAAATGGGTTAACTAGAGGATTTTCAAAGTACTGTGTAAAAAATTATGGGGTTGTCTAGACTGTGAAAAAAGTCCTCAAAGAATTTGAAGAGTATTCTCTTTGTCCTGGTGGGCTCAGCATGAGATTTGCAATATTCAGAAGGAGCGGGGGGGGGGGCAAAACCCTAAAAAAGAATGCAACGAAAGCATTTGTGGTTTTCTATGACTTTTTAAAAAGGATCATAATGTTGCACATTTTTGACCATCAAGACAAATTGACACCAGATGTAGTGCATTGTCTGAGGACCAGAAATGCAGGGGGGGGGGAGTAAGGGCAGACTGCGGGGCTGAGGGTGGACTGAGGGGTGGGAATAGATGCCTACAGTTTTTGAATCCTCTAGGCTGGCAAGGTGAGTGACTGTCCATACGCATTTCTCATGGTATGGCCATTTCCAAAAGCCCCTTTCAAAGATCAAACCCACAGCTTTTTAAAAAGCTTTTTTTAAAAAAGATTTTTGAGGTTCTTCTCCTTTCTTTCCCCCCATATGAACTATGGCTTCTGTACTGCCAATGCACCCAAAGAAAGGTGGCAGGGGCATTGCTTGGTCTGAGGACTTTATCAGACGAGCCTCTTAAAGTGTTCTTTTGCTGGCATAAAAAAATCAATTTTTATGACAGCAAAAGACTGCCCCCCCCCTTCACACCTACCTTGCTTTCCTAGCAAAGGCTTCCCCGGCAATGAAAAAGGAAGTGAACAGAGCTCCATTCACTTCCTCCTTTGAAATCCTGTGGATTATCATGAAACTTCATTGCACAGGAAATATAAAAACATACAAAAAGAATACACAAAAAGTGACAAAGAACAAAAACACACTTTAAAACTTACAAGTAACCCGGGGAGGGTCATGAAAAGTGTGTCATTTACCTGGCTGTCGCAATCTCACCTAGAAGTGTTCACACCAGACCAGCCATTCTCAATGCATTGACATGAGTACAATGGCATGAGGTTTCACACGCTGCCAGTGCTGGCACAAAAGCCCCACGGGGGATCATTTGATGGCTTCAGCCATCAATTAAAAAGTACAGGTTTTGGCAGGGACATAAATGTGAAATGACAACATCATGTGGTACGTGCACCCTTTTCCGTTTATGTGGCATCATTATGACACCGTATTTTATGTGTCTGATAAAGTCCTGAGTCTCCATTCTACCTTTGTCCGTCATACAGAAATAAAATAGCTCTCTTGTGATAAAATTCTTACCTAGGTGGTCAAATAGAGATATGAGGTCTGATGTTTTTGTTTTAAGACTATCCTTTCTAACTTGCTTCTAAGTTATACAACCATGATTGGCTTCAAGCTCTTGCATACTTATCAGATGTTTTCCTACAAATACAGTTGCCCCTCCACATTCGCGAACTTGACATTCGCAGTTTTGCTTATTCGCGGCACTGGGAGGGAGCGGGGAGGCCTCCACGGGGCCTTTGGAGACCCTCCGGAGGCCCCGCGAAGGCCTTGGGAGGGAGGGGGGAGGGCCGGGGAGGCCTTCACGGGGCCCCCGGAGACGCTCCGGAGGCCCCATAAAGGCCCGGGGAGGGGGTGGGGAGGGCCGGGGAGGCCTCCATGGGGCCCCTGGGGTCGCTCTGGGAGGGCGGGGGAGGCTGGGGAGAGTGACCACGAGGCCCCCGGAGGCCTCCGAGTCACTCTGGGAGGGCGGGCGGAGGCTGGGGAGAGCGACCACGATGCCCCCGGAGGCCTCGGGGTCACTCTGGGAGGCCGGGGGAGGCCGGGGAGAGCGACCACGAGGCCCCCAGAGGCCTCGGGGTCGCTCTGGGAGGGCGGGGGGAGGCCGGGGTGAGTGACCACGAGGCCTCCGGAGGCCTCAGGGGTCACTTGGGGAGGGCGGGGAGCGGCCAGATAGAGCGACCATGAGGCCTCCGGAGGCCTCAGGGTCGCTTGGGGAGGGTTGGGGGAGGGCTGTCATTATTTGCGGAATTTTCACATTCGCGGGGGTCTATGGAACCTAACCCCCGCGAATGTGAAGGGACAACTATAAACAATCTAAATTAGACACTTCACGATAGTTTGATAATGATCTTCAATGTTTCAGACAAAATTGAATCTATGATTAAAAATCTAGATTTTTGGAGGCAATGTATTGAAAAAGGCCAACCTCAGGTATTTGAAACTTTACAATTTCTTATCTGAGAACAAGCTACAGCTGAGTGAGAAAATAACTGAACACCTGAAAGGGTTAAAATCATCTTTGGAGAAGTACTTCTCAAAACGTGGGGAAGAGAACAACTGGATTGCAAATCACTTTGAAAAAGAGTACAGTATTTCCAACTTGCCAGATTATCAATCAAGGAAAAAGAGAAGTTGATCGAACTTCCATCTGATACTACTGTACTTTAAAAGCTGAATTCAAAGAAGAATCCCTTATTAACTTTTAGGCAGACATCAACAGAGAATATGAATAGCTTTCTGACAAGGCGCTTAAATTTTGGTTGCCATTTACAATGGGGCTGGTGGAAAGGGTTTTCTTTTCTTATACCATTAAAAAAAATACTGTAGTAAAATGAATGAAGTTCCCGATTTAAGACTGTATCTCTCATCAGTTGAACCTGATTTCAAAAAAAATTATGTGCCTCAAAAAAAGCTCAAGGATCACACTGAACATTCGTTGTGCATAAAATATTTGTGTTTTTATGTTTACCTTATTATTCAGTTGCTTTTTAATCACATTATTGGGCTATTTATTTACAGTTACAACATACAAGTTTGAGATAACAGCAACTAGTGTATATTAATTACAGACATGTTGCTAATATGAAGGGTACAATTTATGGAAATGGGCTGCCATGGGGTAAGCAAGTGGGAAAGGGCTGGGAAACCACTGCTTTAGTCCATTCTGGAAGAGCACTGATTTTAGTTGTTGAAAATGGTTAAAATGTTAATCAAAGCATGAATTGCCACTCCTAGAGGCTTCTAAGAGAAACAATTCAACTTCTTCTTCTTCTTCATCTTCTTCTTCTTCTTCTTCTCCCCCCCCCCCAATAAAAAGGATGGTTGAAGGAGTCTGGGGAGAGGGTCAAGGGTTGCAAAAACAGTCTTGGGAAGTTGCATGTGGCCTCCCGACTGCACTTTGTTGACCTTTCCCTGGAGACTTCAGGTCAAAGGAGAGCTCTCTAGTGTACAGATGTAACAGGAATTCTGTCAATAATGTCAATGTTTTGGCCACCTCAGGCCCTGTAGGTGAAATATAAGAGCTAAAATGTGCTTAAAACAATCCATCTAAAAGGTTTGTATAACAGACAGGGAAATATTAAAGATACAGGCTTGAAGCCTATGTGTGGGATTCTTATTCCGTGAGTAATATAATTTTAAAAAAAGATCAGGCAGACACTTCTTGTTTCTTATTCACAACAGGATGATGTAGTGTGCAGCATGGCTTGCTTCTTTAAAGAGAATAGACACAAATCAATAGTGGTTTCTCCCAACAGGAGGGAAGAGGAACCACCATATAAGGAAACCTGGGCAGAAAACCAAACAGGTTACTTCTACTTCCTAGATGCAGTGAAACTCATTCCCTTTTTGGCTGAAGGATCAGATAAACAAATATAAAAGTAGGCAGCTTACAGCATGTTGAGGCTGGTCTGCCCACTCAGTCAAATCTGTACAGCTGATTGCAACCTCCATGATGGGTGAAAATACTTTATTTACAACAAAATGTCACTATAAACAGATAGTGTTAACAATTCTCTCTAAGCAATTTTAGTTAGAAAATACTCTCTATAACAACAGTTATGCTGAATAAATGTAAATGACTTAAAGGCACACAACACCAACAAATGATAATCCTGAAGTACTGTAATCTGTTAGAAATTCTAATCCTGTTGGCTGAGGTATTTGCTACCCCTCCTAATTTGGTGTCATCTGCAGATTTGATAAGCATGCCTTCTATTCCCTCACCCAAGTCATTGATATAGATGTTGAATAGCACTGGAACCAGGACAGAACCCTGTGGCACCCCATAGTCACTTTTCTCCGGGATGAAGAGGACACATTGGTGACTACCCTTTGGGTTCAGTCAGGCAACCAGTTACAAATCCACCTAATAGTTGCATTGTCTATCCCACAGGTTACTAACTTTTTTTGCAAGAATATCATGGGGACCTTGTCAAAGGCCTTACTGAAATCAAGAGACACTACATCCACAGCATTCTCTTCCTCTACCAAGCTTGTAAGACTATCCAAAAAAAAAAAAAAAAAGGAGAGAGAGAGAGAGAGAGACAGAGACAGAGAGAGACAGAGATAAGATTAGTCTGGCATGATTTGTTTTTGAGAAACCCATGTTGCCTTTTAGCGAGCATGACATTCCTTTCTAAGTGCTTACAGGCTGTCTGTTTAATGATCTGTTCTAGAATCTTTCCTGGTATTGATGTTAGGCTGACTAGGTGGTAACTATTTGAGTCTTCTTCTTTTCTCTTTTTGAAGATGGGGACAACATTTGCCCTCCTCCAATCTGCTGGGACCTCTCCTGTTCTCCAGGAATTCTCAAAGATTATTGCCAG